>OX411882.1:46301942-48924174 GCA_948293265.1 Cheilosia impressa | reverse complement strand
TTCTCCTTCAAATGATATGCAGTCAATGTCACTGGTTCGTAGTTCGTCTGTGTCGAGTACATCGTCTTCGTCATCGTCGTCGTCATCCTCATCGCCGAATGGGTCCCCAATTACACACGACATCATTCTCAACTCGGAACCAGCTGCAGCTCTCACCTCGGTGAGCATGCAGCAGATACTGACAGAATCGGCTACTACAGCGGATCACATCCCCGCGGAGATGATTCTTAATTCGAATGTTTCGCCATCGACAATACTCTGCCCACCGAATTCAGTGCCGAATATGTTGGTTAATCGAGTCAACCTTCTCAACGGAATGGGTATGCCACCTCAGTCACCGCAAGATTCCCTCTTAAACACAATAATAATGACACCACCGTCAAATTCGCCGCCAATTCAACAGCAGTCGTCACCGCAGTCACAGCAAGTTCAGCAACAATCACCACCACGGCAAGTCACAACTGGCGCCCAACAACAGGATCCACAGGTAACAGCAACCTCGACAGCTGTGAGCAACATGATTATCAAAGCTGCGGCCGACTTCATTACAAACCATGAAAACAACCCAGGGTCGGCAATAAACGTGCTGCTCAGTCTGAGTACCAATCCCATCCAAACTCAGTCGCAAATACTCGCTGGAGGAGTCGCAGCCAATCCGTTGGTGCCGACTGTCCCCGCAGGTGTCTGTCCAACCACACAATTTCTTGCCAACAGCCGACACCATCAAATGTTAGACAGCGGACCGCCTGACAACGTCCCCCTGGTGAACATGCTGCTAAACCATGACGTGCAGAATATGACGGGACCAGTCGGGCCGCCGGGTGTACCCAATCGGTTCCTGCAGAGCCTTCAAAAGTCCAATCAGCTGGCTATAAGTGTAGCGTATGTTATTTAAGATTGTCCAAGTAGTGTTCAATGTAATATCAGCATTTTTCTGTTTTGCAGGCCACAATCGAATCAGGAATCTCTTATCCAAGCGGTGGGCCTGCCGGATTCTGATCTACAAAAAACTAATGCTGCTGTTGCACAGCAACAGATGAATGGTATTTTGCCAAACGTCTCTTTGACAGGACCTCCGACGACAGTGCCAATACCACCGCCCACGGCCATTCCCCAGGAATTAACCACAATGTCGGATCAAGACTTGATAAGCTACATCAATCCAAGCACCTTTGATCAGCGTAAGTACGATTATGTTTGGGGAAATATTGCTCTCAGCATTTGCAGTAGTGAAAAATGTTTAAAGTTACTATACTGCTCATGGTCTCCCTTCACCAAACTTGCGGAGATAATATTTACGCCCCACTAAGGAATTCAACTAACTTCGTTCTATGTTTCCATTACAGTCTAAGTCACCCAACACCGACCGAGAAACTGTCTTTCATAGCTCTTAAAGTCTCCAAGACTACGAGGAATATTTGTACACCAGAAAATACAAAATCTATAATAAGCAACTCTATGCAGAAACGGTGGATCTTAAATTCAGGCCCAATCTAATAAAAGGAACAAAAAGCTTTCAACTGTTCGGCGAAAGCTCTGCAAAATTATAAACACACATTACTCAAAAATGTAAACCCATTTGTGAGCGACAAATACATTGAATCCTATTTATTGAAAGAAAATATTAAACAAAATAAAAACTAACCTAAAATCCACCAATTAAAGTTTAGAAAGAAAAGTATTTTTGTTTGTTTTTTTACATAACAAAATCCTAAACAACAATTACAACTGTAAACAAAAGATCTGATATTCTTTTATAGTTTTTACTTTTATGTTTCTTAATTTTAAACAAGTTTAACTAAACAAAAAAGAGAAAAACAACTAAATCAATGACTGCCATATTAAAATAAAATCATAAAATATTTATTAAATGCTATATACATAATATACATATTTTATAATCGACATATATTGAGAAAATATTTTTCTAACTAAAAAACAAAACAAAAAAAATATTTACACACATGAATTAGTGTCTTATTCAATGGAAATTCAAAACTGGGCTAAGCAAACGCACACAAAGCAAACAAAAAGTTTTATCATTCAATTTAAACAAACAACAAACAAAAAATGTTTCCTTATGTTCGTTCGTGTTCCACCACCTCATTCGCCACGCTCCGTAGGGTAATATTTTTATTTGGAAAAGAAGTCTGATTTATAATTATTTTTTCGTATTTTTTTATTTGTACGTCTTGTTATTTCTTTAAGTAAGGTTATATACGTTTTTATTTTGTGTTTCGTAGCATCTAAGTTTTCTTTTTCATTTTGTTTTTGTTTTGCCTGAAAGCAGCTAAAAATATAAACAAATAAAACCACTGATACAAGAAAATAAACAAAAGACTTTTGAAACTTTTTTTTATCAAGTTATTCACTGAACAAAAAAGCAACACAAAAACATGAAACTAGCTTAGATGCTTATTGTTATGATGTCCCAACATAATTCGAAATTATTTTGTACACTAGGCTTAAGGATTTTAATAGAGTCAATACAAATGTTTCATTTGCGCGAATGTGTTAATACAGGATAAATGTGTTTACCTACTGGGATTGGTAAACCTTCTTCCGAAGAAGAAAAGAAAATAACTACAAGACCTTAAAAGATTGAAATAAAATCTTAACTCGGCGTTATCAATTGTAAACTAGACTTTGTTGCTACTATTATATACGTATACATATTATACATAAATGAAACTGTTATACACATGCGTAGTTGTTAAGTAAAATTTGGAAAGAAAATATTACAAAATATATATTTGAATGTTATCAGTTGTTGTAATTTATATATTTCTGTAATAATCATAAAATATGAGAAAAAATGAATAAATAGAATCATACACATACAAAAATCCGTTTGGATGGCGTTTCATACTTTTTGCTTCGATGGTTATCAGTAGAGCTGTGTCTAAAGGCCAACTGCAAGCTGTTCGAGCTTCCCTTTTTCTCATGCAAGCCACATAAGACTTTCCCGAATACCCTTTGCCACTACGTTTCCAAACACCGTGTGCTTCTGATGATATTTACAATCAACGATCAGATGAAACCCAGGAGAGCAAAAAAAACAGCCGAGAGAAAAGAGAAAACGCATTTCGGGTGATTAATTTATAGATATTTATTGAATGCGATAAGACTGAAATTGAAAATCGGTAAACTCCTGCTTAAACCTTCAAACGTTTCAAGAACAAGGACTGTGCCTGCAACTCGAGCTCAGTCAGCTTGCGGACAGTAGGCCCAAGCTGATCGACGTGGTCCTTGTAACCAGTTCCAGAGTTCAAATTCTTCTGGCCATATACTACCTTTCCGTCGAAATCGTTTACTGGCACCTTCACGTCCTTGGTGACCTGCGTAATAGTCACGTTCAAGTGCTCCTCGACTTCTCCCAGCAGATTCTTTTCGTTGTACCAAATGCAGCATCCGCCGTTGTCAGTCAGGTTAGTGTTCTTGCAATTTCTTCCGCGACTGGGGCACCACTCTCCGTGATACCAGACCTTCTCGGGAACTGTTGACACCAAGCTGATGGCTAGACCCATCCGTTCGGCGCGACCAACTCTTCCGATGCGGTGAACATAGCTTGACTTCTCATCGGGCAGCGTCATGTTTATCATGAATGGCAGACCAGTGATATCCAATCCTCGGGCAGCAACATCAGTGCAAATCAGGAACTTAACCTCTTTCTTCTTGAAGCTTTCCAAGTTCGCTTTGCGTTCAAACGGCTTACGATCGCCATGCAGGCAGACACACGAGTAATTATTTCCGCCACGCAGCTTGAGATAACGTTCGAGATTGTCGCAGTCCAACTTTGTCCGGCAGAATATGATTGCCCTGTCCATCTTGTGCTCCTCGATGGATTGAATGCAGTACTCGCCCTTCAGGATCTTTATTGCCTCGGAATAGGTTTCGGGGGTTTGTCTCGTCGGGTGGGCACCGTCACGCTCATGAACAGCGTCGGTTTGGATGCGCTGCCTCAGGGTATGCCAACTGTTGTCTCTTTGCGGGTCAACCATGCAAACAACGTGATGCACCGTCTCCGGTACGGCGTCTTCTCCCTTGAGATCGACCCATGTAGGGAAGTGCATTAGTTTATCTGCCATTTTCTTCACTTCAAACGCGTGCAAGGTAGCCGAGCACACTACCATCTGCAGGCGTCGACCATCAAAGGTCAGTTTCGGGATTTGCTTGTGGATGCGATCGATTAGATCAGTGTAACCCTGCTTCAACAAGCCATCTGCCTCGTCGAGAACGAAAAATCTGCAATGGGTCAGCTGAACGAATCCACTGCTGATCATCTCTTCCAAGCGACCGGGGGTGCCCACCACGATGTGGACGCCGGACTGCAAGGCGCTCCTCTGCTGCTCTAATTTAACGCCGCCAATAAGGAGCAATGACTTCACCACGGGGTCACTCAAGTACTTTCGGAACTTCTCAATCTGGTCGTAGGTCTGCTCAGCCAATTCGCGACTCGGTTCAATTATAATAGCTTGTGGGGCATTTGGCAATTGCTTAGCATTTGCTGGCGAGCTGTCAGGAATCGCCTTTGGATTTGCTTTCAAATTACGGGCGTCGGCTTTGCACACCGCAACAAAGCCTTGAGGAGGTTGATGCTTAAAGTCGGTTTTGCCAAAATTAAACATCATTTCGGCGTTTTTCAGCACTACTGTCGGATAGAAAGTTTCGTTCTTTAGATTATCGGCTATTTTGAACGCCAGTCCCAGCGGAGTTCCGTTCTTCGTGTAGCTAACCTCGTACTTATCCAGATCCAAACAACATCCAATGACGTCATTGATCCCAAAAGCTTCTCCATAGTCGTCAAACTGCCGATTGTTGGACTTTTTACCAGTTCCTCCGAATCCATAGCCAAAGCGATCAGTACCAAGATCCAAATTAGCCTGACCGGTTGACCAACCAACGCGACAGAGTCCCTCATCAGTCACAGTAGCTTCGAAGTAATGCTTTCCACCTGCTCGAACGCCGGTGGTTGCTCTGGAACCGTGCCATTCCTTGAACTCCCTCGATTGACAGCGAGTCCCATCCGGTGTCACTGCCAAAGCCGAACCACGATCGAAGAAGGACATTGTCCATGGTGCTATAGTCCCAGCAGTAGTCCCTGAAGCAGTTCCTTTACCTTCGGCGATATCACGCAATGTTTCCCACACAATCTGCAAAATGGGCAAGCAAAAGGCACCAGTTTTACCGGAGCCTGTTTCTGCTGCCATTAGAACATCTCCTCCGCCAAGAATCAATGGGATTGTTTCGGCTTGCACGTCTGTAGGAAGGGTCCATTCCATTTCTTCGATTGCTTTTGCAATTTCCGGTAAAACTCCAAATTCTTCAAATGCAGTCATGATGAATGATTTTTGATGAAATCGTTTGAGGAACTCCTAAGATATATTTGTTTGGCTTTACTTTACAGAATTTTATGAAAACTTTTCTCGCAGATGAGAAAAATATAGTCGACCTTTTATGAAAATCTACCGGCGACAATGTCCAACGAGCAAAAACATTTGCAGATATGACATTTGGGACAGATCGGCAGCATTCAGAGAACATACGAGATTTCGGTTCGTTCGTTTGTAGTAGTTTGTGGGTAGGTACTTAATTTATGTTGTTTTTTAATTTGGCCACAATGTGATATGCACTCTTTTATAATTTTTTCCCATTCACTGCCGAGAGCTTCCTCTGGGTTTTAACAGTTTGTCAATCAGTGTTTATTTTAGTGAATTGCCACCGATTCTTTTATTAAATTTCGCAATGATCACGTTAATTTTTTCAGAGGAACCGTAATTCCCAGGCGGATTTAATCCCCTTTTAGTAAACTCGGATAAAGACATGTCAATCGCCTTCGCTAAGGTAAATTTGTTTCTATGGCATTTTTGTCTACTTCTTTTCAAGCACTTGGATAAGAATAACTTAACAACCCCCCACATTTTTGGGTCTCACATGTCCCAACGAAAAACTCCAATTCTTCGACAGTTATTTCTTTTCTTTTGTGTCATAAAAATTGCGAAAAGATATAAATCTGTCTGTATAATATGTTGTTAGCACTTAAACTAATCTTTTTTAATAGCTCCACTGCAACTTGGCAGCACCGATAAATAAAAAATACAGTCACTCAATCGCGGCTGCTAAAGCACGGAGTAGAAAAATACAAAACGTACTTAGTACCTTGATTATTATTAAAAGACTAAAAACAATAAATTAACAAAGTTTTTAATTGTTAATTTACCCCAACTTCCTCTACATATCAGTTCACGGACGATTCCAACCCACTTCAACACCGTTCACCGAAATCAAATACAACAACCCACTTTATTTTAAAACGGTTGGTAAATGTTATCTAGCAGTCTTACTGTTGAGTGTTGACCCAACTGCGCTACCTACAGCTACACACCTTTTTCAGGTACTATGACAATATTCGTACACTGTACAAGAAACAAAACCTCCATTTGCCTCAGTCGATAAACGATACTCCGCGAGTTTAGATGTAACGCGCGGGTAATTTCTCTCAGATATAATTATTAAAAATAAAACGTGCACACTGCACAACCTTCGTCGCCGTCACCCACCTCTTTCCATAGTTTCCACAGTGATAGTGTTTCTATTTTTTGTTTGTTTTAAAGGTTACACCGCATGTTTTGTTTACCAACAAGGTTCGCGTACACTTTTCGCCATACCAGGCGGGTAACCTAAATATACCCGTTATTTGTTTGCCGTTTTTTGATTGTGAAGTGTTTCGGAATATACAAAAATTGTATACAATTAAAAATAAATAAATCACAAAACAGATTAGTGCGCAATAAAGTTCTTAACTTTAACAATTCTTCTTAAAGTGGATTGGATATACCTACATACTTTTTAAAATTTTAAATAATGTAAGTGTATAATACAAAATAGAATAAGGTCTGTGGGACCTTAGCTTGGACTAGCACGATTTCCTTACAAATGGCCTATTTCTGTGTTAGTAATGAAACTGTGCAGTGATAGACGAACTTTTCAAACAATACCTGTTTGGATACCTTTTAGTTTTAACACTGTGTGAGCTCGCTTGTAGATTTTATTACCTTTTATTATTTATGAATTACTATGCTCAGTCCTGCTTGCTGCGGCTTGTCGACAGCTTAAAAGGATAATTAATGAATGCCCGCACATGGGGATATTTTTTTATTTTTATTCGAAGGTACTCGATTGAGGGTGAGTTTGAGGATTAGTGGAAGTTCTCAAGAATTTCTATTTCACTGTATGCACTGGAAGAGATTAGTATAGAAATGTGAATGGAAATCTACCTACCTGTGGCTTGCGAGGTTTAGTGGAAGTGGAGTGTTTTGCTCTTGTTTAAATGTTCGTTCGGATTTGTAGCTAAGTAGGGGCGGTTCCTTGCATTTTTTGTTCTTTGGAATTTCTTTTGTTAAGCAGTTTATTACGTCATCTGACGGTTGAAAATTGTATTTGAATTAAGAGGATTTGGTAGGTATTTCAGAAAAAGATTTAATTGAATCCTTCTGTTTGATTGATGATTTCTTGGTTTGTAGAATAATTTGTTTGGAGGTCATTTACGTAGCTGTTTACAAGGTAATTATAAAGTTTCGAGGGTAAGGCGTTTAAAGTAAATAGAGGTGTTTCTTATTTGCCGCCAGACAAACGCAAACCTACCTACCTACCTAATTTAAAAACAGCGCAAAATCTACAAATCATCGGCGGTTCGAGTTTTGTTTTTACTTTCTTTGGGCGTGTTTTTTTGAATAATTTCAAATGGCGCTTGCTAAAAATCTGAACGATTAAAAGAACAAAATGTTGGTAGGTAATTGGAACTTTGAATTGTTAATTATTCAAATTTAAAGTGGAAAAGGTTACAGTTACCTTAGACTAGGGTTTCCATAACATCTCTTTTATGAGGTTATGTTGATTCTAAAGTATGTCCTCTTTTTTTGTCTGAAGTAGGTATATGGACACCCTACCTTCGACAGGAAAAGTTATCCAGTTTAGTATGAAAAAAGTATGACAGTGAGAAAATAAATAAAAAAAGAGTTTTCGATAAACGTCAAGCTGTGCTCTGCGTTTTAGCTTAAATTACAGCCAGCACGTTCGTGTCAATTCACGACAAAAACTTACTAATAAACATTTTGAGTTTTGACTCTAAATTTCAGTAGTTCACAGTGGCTCTATCTAATTTTCTACAGAAATTTCACAATTGTGAGCTTCGTAAATTTAAAATCGAGACTTTTAGTTATTAGTACGGCGCTCTGTCTATGCAGGATCGACAGAGAAGATTGAGGATGTTGATGGTCTTGAAACTTGCTTTCTTGGGTTAAATACAGATCTTTTCAAGACATAGTACCTATCCAAGGCTATGCTTTCCAATTTTACTACCAAAAAAGCCATAATACTATCACAAGCCATACAATATCAGATCTGATGCAATACCCACAACACCTTGCACCGCAATGATGTAACTTTTGCCAGGATCCAATATCCCCGATTCGAAACCTGTCCACAGCTTACATAAGTCCAGAGATAAAAATTCCAAAAATAATGCAAGATATCGTAACACCATTCCACAGCACTTTAGCCGACGTCCCCTTGTGCATTTATAATTCCAAGAGCCAGGCGCTGCTGCCGCTAAACGCAATGTAACAGTTTATTTGTGCAACAAGCACTGTTTGACCTGTTTCGACGTAATAGCACTGCCATTGCAAGCCATGACGCGCCACACCATTTGAAGCGTCTGCCAAAATTTAAATTCATGTGTACTACTAAACTCAGACGAAGCAAATTGTATCAACATTAAAATAATCGGAAGCCATCATCAGCTTCAGCCGGCATCCCAAAACGCTCAGTTTCATCGCTATTTATGCTGTTCGCTTGCAAATGACAGGTTATATGATGTCAGAGAAGCATGCTACATTTGTTTTTACGAGCCAAAATGCGCTCTCATGCGCAACCGATACTCGCAAGACGCAATTTGTGCAAATTTTGTAAAAAAAAAAAGAAGAAAAATAAACAAAAACCAATACAACAGACAGAAGGTTTTAAATTACCCACTTTCAGAGAAAAATCATTGACCCTAACGAGTCATCTCCCGGTGGGACTGGGACGGGAACGGGATATAAAGCCACAAAATCAATTACACTCAACAAGGTTTTTAAAAAGAGTTCAAGGTGGAAAACAAATAAAGTCCCGTCCAAAATGTCCTTTTCGACATTTTAACGATCTGCCAAGTGGGGGATTTTAAGTTTAATTTTTCTTCCGTAGTAAGATGGCTTCTCGGAAGTGAGGTGTTAATGGGCTTTGAGTGAAATAAAAATATTTTTAATTTTATCAGTATTTTTTGTACTGAAAATACTATAAAATACGCATTTGCGGAATAATTAAAAGATTCATCAAATGTTTATCAGATCGGTGTAGAATACCGCTCTAATTTATTATAATGCGGTTTATAAACAACTCTGCGTCATTTTGGGGTGAGTGAGTAATAGATTTGTGCGATAACAGCGTAACAACTTGCAGTTGTTCGGTATCTTATCAATGAGCTTAGGTCTACATAAATATACGGATATACAGAAGAGGGACAGTTAAATATTATTAGTTCTGATTAAGCTTTTCTACTTTTGTATTGTTAATATTTTTATTCTCAATATACGAGAAGATGTCCAGGATTTCCAGTAAAAACTACTTACAGCCGTTCAGTCGTTGTGGGGGTTTAATGTCCGTTTGTCGGTGATTCGTAATACAATAATCGAATTTTGTCGAGCCTGCATATTGTTGTTAAAGTTTTGAAATCGAAATTATTTAAATTATGTTCATGATTTAGCCTCATGACTGATGCAACTATGTACTAAGTTCATAAGTGCTTAATGTTCTAGTTCATTTCGACTTGGGATCAATAGATTGCACCGACGATTACTACGTATAGATGTTCGGTCTTGAAGAACTTGGCGGACACGTTTTCGCGATAAGCTACTGTGCGAACGTTTCGCTTTGGGCGGATAAAAGTGAGGTTAAGTTATGTTATTTCTAGAAAAAAAAAACATGGTTTGGGTAAATATGTGCCGCAAATACTTTAGTTAAACTGAATGGAATTGGAAAAGGTTCAGAAAACTCAGACATGTTTAATGAAGAATATTCGTAACAAAATATTTAAAACAGAAGTTTGTCCCTCAGCAATCAGCTGTTGTTGTTATTGTTTATCACTGAGTTTCAGCTTCCTCAAAGAAAAGGTTGCATACTAATAATTCTAGTTCAGAAGTTTAACATGTTTTCGCATTGAAACAAAGTAGTTTACCTATCTGCAGAATCCGATTCTCCGTTCTAAATGTAGTAAAAGAAAAGCCAATTATAAAAAGAATGACTTAATGCGCCTCTATTTATGAGTGCAAGAAACGCGTCACACAAAAGTAAAACAATTGGCTACGGGAATAACACTAAAAATTGTAGTGGATGGTAATCGTAACACGCACGTTATACCTATTCACTAATATTAAAACAAAAACAATCAAGAAAAGCTGTAGAGCTTGCTGGGGATATGTATACCGAAGACTCACAATCAATTGTAGACCATATTTTATCATCATCCCATTTTTAAATGAATTCTAATGGTCGCATTCGTTTCTAATAAAAAATAGTAAGATCGTTAACTTCGTATGTAAATTTCTCAAGCACGTTGCATTTCAACGGGGAACATTTTTCCGTGCTCCAAATACAAACTAGAAAAGGGCCGTAAACAACTATGGATCCCCTGGAGTTGGGTAGAGTTGATTTTAAGTTGTGCACCAACCGAAAAGGAAAACGAAGACCGCTCTCCGATTCTACCAGATTGTCTAGTACGACCTTTTTGCTTTTAATTTATCTCTATTCGAATTAGTATACCTATTTAAAATTCAAATAACTGTTCTCCCTTTACGATATACCTATATACTTCATCAGTATTATCACGAATATACATACGAGTACCTTCATCCATGACTTCATCGTAACTTTGTAGTCCACCATAAAACTTTTCAAATTAGCCGCAGTGAGAACGCTACACAGTATAGATAACAAGAAAGTAAAACTATTTCACTAATTGCTTCGTCTAATTCTTCTTTTTCTTTACAGATATGTTCCCACTTCAACGACTTTCATCGCGAACTCAAACGCACTACTGAACTGTATAATCGCACACAAAAAAAAAGAAGAAATAAAACCTCAACCTAATTAAGTCATTTAATTCGTCTAAGGTATTAAACAAAATCACTTTCATTAGGGCCCGTCTTGTCAAATAAAAATCTTCAAGAATCCACAAATAACAGTGCAATCGAAAGAAAGCAAGTGCATCAAATAAAGAGAAAACATCTAGAGTAACAAAGAAAACCCTATCTCCCGGGGCGTGCGCAACAACAAATTACTCGCGTGATTTGTATCTTCCGTGTGACTGGTTTCCTTCCTCCAAGAGAAAAATCTCCATTATTTACGTTTGATGCGTTTCCAGTGCAAATATTTAGAAAATGAAATATTGTGAGTGAAATTGTTGTTCTAAATTGATATTGCATGTGTGAATTTGAAATGAATACACCGCCGTAGTTGTAACGTAACGTTTCGCAACTAACTTTCTTCGAGCGCCCCGAAGGTTGTTCAGTTTTACCGTCTTGATGAATGGTGGTCTATTGTCAGCCGTCTGACATTTCAACTGCAAGTCAACAAATTTTCGTGGAATTCCGTTACAGCCAGCAACAACAAACACCAACACAATGGATACGTCTTCGAACACGGACAACAGTTCCGATCAATTGTCATTTTGTTTCATTCGGGTGAGTTTGATTTAAATGAAAAATTTAAATGTTTTTACTTTTGCCTAGCCGTGGTACCTATTTGATTGAGCTTTTTGCGCTGACCTACGAGAGCTGTCTGTAGTGGTTTCACTTCTTCACCTTCGCACATTCCATTGACCGGATGGAATTTTTTTCTACCACCTGTTACCACCTGCGGCTCACATGTTTCGCACCTAGAAGCTGACTTTGAACATTGTATATAAGAATCTATAAAACTTCGCGGCGTAATAGTCAAACTGGAGCTGGAGGCGATCACTTGAAGCTTATGCCAGAAGTGACACTTGATGTGCGTGTTTTGTTTGGCAATAATTTCCGGTTTTCTGGGGAATTTACGAGCGCGATTTGGCAACAAGAGTTTGATAGTTTTAAAATAGAAAAAAAATGGACACAGAATGTACCAGAATAGGATTTCAGTCTATAATAATTGTAAATGAC
Organism: Cheilosia impressa; assembly: GCA_948293265.1. Taxonomy (NCBI): domain Eukaryota; kingdom Metazoa; phylum Arthropoda; class Insecta; order Diptera; family Syrphidae; genus Cheilosia; species Cheilosia impressa. Next base: position 48,911,941 of record OX411882.1, on the reverse strand, counting down.
AAACGACCGACTGACTGAAGATTGGCACTGAAGTTATTGTTAAATTACAAGGTTACACAAATCTTCATATATCCAGTGAGATGAGTGGGATGCTCAAAAAATTCAGAGACTGAATGTGAGGGACTACACTACATATAATATTTTGGCGCGTATTTTGTCCGGCCATGTTGTGACAGAATTATGGAAAATATAAGCAGGCATGTTTTTATACGGTCCATTTGTGTAGCTCTCTAATCTTGTGTACTTGATAAAATATGCTTTCATGTGTCTAATTGGGTTCCGAACCCTTACTTAAAAAAGCTGTGCGAATTGTAACTTTTTCTTCTCAATTTCGCTCCTTAATTCTTAAAGTTCGTGATATAGGTAAAGTGGGATAAAAAAAACACACAAAATCTAATAGATTAACCTCTGAGACAGTTATAGGAGGAAAGTCAGAATCTGCCAAGCAGCACTCCAGCCAGCTTAAGATTCACTTGAATTGAATCGTATTTACGCAGTTAAAATATCCAAACACTTCTACAAAACTCGGGTGCTCCAGTTGCTGACTTAATCCCAACTTCATCACGAACAATTCAGAATCGATTTAGGTCTCGTGGTACCAAATCGGTGCGGTACCGCAAAAATCAACTTCCAATTCAATTCCTAAGTCCTCCACATCATGCCACTCAAAACTGTTATAATCGATTAGCCTCCCGCAAAAGAGTCAATGGCTCGTACGAATGCGGTTAGTCACCGGCAAAAATGTCCAAGCGATTGTGCCAAAACAAAAACAAGGGCAATACACTTTTATGCTCCATATTCGTGATCATATCGCCGTCGACGGCGTTGCCCTCAATCCAAGCATCAATTTGCGTCACGTCTGGAAAATAAGACACATTATCCAATTTAGTGGAAGAAAATCTGTGAACTATTTTTTCCCGCGCCTAATTCGATACTCGACACCAACAACACTAACCCCAGCACACATTGTGAATCTGTGATAGTTTTGCGGGTACGTTGGGGATTTGTGCGGTTTTGTGACTTGTAGAAAGTTGCTTGAATGGGTTTGCGGTTAAGTTCACATTCAATCTTTGTGAATGTGGAATGCGCTGTGCGTGGAAATCTGTAAAAAAAAATCTAAACGCATGACATCTTTATCTTTGACATCTCACATGGACGGTTGTAAATATGTACGGCTCTTGCACTTACCGCATGTTAAATAAATAAAAAAAAAAAGTGCAACCACCGACGCGTAACCAAGTTCTTGCGGCTGAGAATCTCAAAATCGGTGCAATAACTTCTGCGATGTTCTTTCTGTTCGATTCCACTTACACTCGCCAGACAGTGGAACTACGAGCCGCGACCGCATATATTACACTTGAAACTCACTCGGGTGTAAAATTCTCGGCGCATCGTACAGGTGGGCAGACGTTCCGTCAGCCATAACCTGATGGCAATTAAACAAGCATCAAGCCCGAAACTGACATGGGGGAGTGTTAATAAACGTACGCGGCGCAAGAACAACGACATGTATAAAGCAACTCAGCCGCATCGTCCAAAAGAGGGACCGGGATCGGGACCGGCATCTGGAAGCGTGTGGTTTACGATTCGTTAACCTTTTTCGTCGCGAAGGTACACCTCTTGCAAGAGGTTTTCTGTATGTATCTTGGGTCAACGCATTGTTCATCGGTAATGACTCAAAAGTCAAGAACCACTGCTTAAACACCGTGATGGCAATTTATCAAGTCGCCGCTTTTAAGAGAACGAGTATGAGACAGGGGAAATGTCAATCTTCAAATTATCGCCGCAAGTAATTTTTCTTTCCATTGTTTGGTTAATAATGATAATAACTTCTGATGAATTTGTTTATATGGCGAAAATGATTGTCTACTCGGCACAGTCATATAGTTCCTCAAAAAAAATTGCGTAGATGCAAAAATAGTTACACAAGTGACGACAACGCCAATGCGCCATACAACTGTTTATTGTTTATATGTTTTGTGAGTTTATGACACGCACATTATTTTTGGGGCTCATAACTCATCCGCATTTGACACTACTGGATTATGTGCTTACAGTTTTGTTTTTGCTTTGGCAAAGTTCGATGGCATTGCTGTGCAGTTGGCGATTACCTGGGCAATGACGTATGCGCTGTGCATGTGAAAGCCAGATTGAGTTAGACACGCATTCGTAAACGTGAAACTTTTTTCCGAAAAAAGTGTGTAAGTTGACGCGTGATTTATTTAGTATTAACCGAAACACTCAAAAATGTCGCATTCGCTTAAGTTGAGCCTATAAGAAAAATTAAAATGTCTTAAAACTTGTGATTGTTTCTTGATTGTCTCTAAATAGAAGCTATAAACCCTTTTTGTCCGTAATGCATTGAATAAACATTAGGGTTCCATTGCTATAAGCATCCAACCTAATTTTGAAGGTTGGTTTTTGATAGTTCATAGTTTTAAGAGACATCGTTGTATTTTTTACAAATGACACATTCCTAATCGTGAAAACGAGTCGAGAAGTATTTTTAAATACGAAATTATCGATTTATAAATATGTACTTAATTTATTTCGAAAGCGATTTTGCACAAACTCTGAACAGAATGCCATAAAAATTGAGACAAGAGTAAAAAACTCATAAAATAACGAGTAACGAGTGATAAAATAGGATGACGGCATTTCGGCTAAAACTTTGTAGGGGTATAAGAGAAAAAATATCGGAGATTCTAGAGCAACTGATCTGCAAATTAATAGCTACTCGTTACTTTGTAATTTTGTACTCGCTATATTTAGTTCTTTTTATTTATTAGAACACCTATAGATCTTTTCAAACGCGATTTTCTTTATCGAAGTACGCACAGACCTACCCGATAAATGCGCTCACTTATCTTATTCTTTTTTATGTGACTTAGATTCGAAAAAAGTAAAAATAGATTACAGATAAATAGATTACTCGTCATCTGATAAAAGGTGATACATAAATCAGTGCCGAAAGTGACAGATAAAGTAGGTATACTTCATTCACAACATCACGCACGCGCATTTTTGAACGAGACGAAACAGAGAGATCCGTTTGTCCGCAGTCAATGCGAATGAAAACGTAAGAATGAGATCACAAATCAGACGCCTAAAGTGTCATGGATGTTCTACCCATAATTACAGATTTGTAAAACGGAAATAAACACAAGTTCCGGCGAAAAACATTTCTGCAATCACATGGAATCGTTTCTATTTCCGATTTAAAACATTTCAAATGAAAGTAGTAATTAGTGTCAGTAAATTAAACTAACAATTCATCAATCAGTTATATGAAATAAATAAATACTTGTCCGTTCGTCACTTCCGGAAACCATTTTGTTTCAGAGGAAAGCAAAATTTCGTAAGCCATCACTATAAGAATATCAACATGCTGAACTTTCCTATAATTTCTACCACGTAAACAAGATGGCCGACCAAAATGTGTCATTGGATTTTTGTGTTTAGGTATAATGCTTTTCAATAAGACGGCCATTCATTGGGCATCCCTTTAATTTTCCGTGTTAGGAATGTGTGATGTTGTAAATGCAACATTCATTTTTACTTTTGGGTTCCCTTACTTTGTTGACAGTTGTTTGCAAATTGGTATTTAAAGTCGAAACTTTGAAAAGAAGATGACAGTTCAATTAAAAGACAAGGGAAAGCTACGTCACTTCATATTTTAGGATCGCGAGTCGAGAATCTGTCGGTTTTTACAACATAACATCGAATCATATGAACGCCGTTAAATAATTTATGGTTTGACTAGCCCCTAAAGCTTTCAAAAAAATTAACAGCGTTGCCATATTAAAAACAAACCTTCATAAGAAAAAGCACCTATTTCCTCCAAGATTTAAACATTTAAAGAGGAAATCCATCAACATTTTCAATTAGATACAAATTCTATTCTTTTTAGAAGATCATACGTTACGTGTCTAGGTAATTGTTCAATTAACCCACATTTAAAATCACAATACCAACCTCATGCAATTTTCTCAATGAAAAGGTTTAAATAAATGCTATTAACAAGACGACCACCATTCACAACTCAGTAGAGCGAAATGAAAGACTCTTTTCTTTTCTGAAGACACATAAAAAAAGCAGAATGGCAAGCATACCCATATATTTCTGCCGTAGCTAATGTGATTTGCGTCCACACATTGAGTGTCCATTCCAGTTTGTCCATTTGAAAAGTCATGTGAACCCTCGAGATTTGGCTATAGTGCCTCCTTTGTCACCACTCACCCAGTTCTTGGCCTGTTTAAGTCGTTTGCTTTACTTTTTCGCATCTACAATGGAAAAGAAAGCATTTAGATAGTTTTCTGTATTCCCTTTTTGTTTCTTGACTTGTGATGGTATAAAGCATTTTCTGTTAAATGCGGCACCGCAATGCGACATGTTTATAGGTACTTGACTGCGAGGGTTTATTAAACTTCCTCCAAAGTAATTTGTTGTTTGATATTTCAAATGGAACATCGTATTACGAGACAGTTTACTGACAAACAAACCCACTGCAACCTTAATATCGGCAAAGAAGGCAAAAGTATAACTTCTTTAAACACCCACAAAGTTTTGTACAAGCCAGAGTCGTGCCGGAGCAATTACCGACGATTAAACTCAGCTTTGAGTAGCTTAAGACCCTAATTATCAAAGTGTTTCGGAGTTGACCAAAACCAGAAGTATTTACCACGACTGTGGGCTGATCACACGTGTGAGATACCCTCACACTAAATCTAGAGCTTATGCAAATTGATGTGGACAAATATACCGAGTTTGAGGAGGCCCATAAATGGGATTGACCGTGCCATAGGAGAAAGCCACACATCATAGTGTCAAAGCCAAAAAATGCATAATGTGGCATATTATGTTAAGCGAAACTGGTCTAACTCTGGTTTCCGTCTTTCTCTCGATTTGTTTTTTTATTTCGTTTCCAAGCCCACAGTCACATACAGCCTCACGCTAGATAGCAACACACGATTATATCTTATAAACTCTTGTGAGTTTATTAATTTATAAAACTATAACAAAAGAGGTAATTTTTTGAAGCGAATTTGCCGCTATAGGAAGTACGGAAAAAAAACAAAAAGCTAAGTTGCACAACTCCGGGTATTATAACGTCGCAGCGCACACGACCACTTTTCGTATAGATAGTGCGTGAAACTAGTACGCACGTCTACGCAAATGCTTTTGTTGTCAGATTTTGTGTTTACCTTGATACGTTTACTTACGTGCGTTTTTCACGCTGTTATCGTAGTTTTATCTGATTGTTATGACCCCAAAATAAATGCCACTTGTGCAAGCGTGGGCGTTGCCTCATAGTCACTATCGAACCAGTTCAACATCGAAATAGAAGATAGATGGCAGAAAGATATGTAATTAATCATTTGGGACTACGGTAGTAAACCGTCATGATGAATGTATTCTACTATTGAGTTTACACACTGGGTATGATTGATTGAATTGTGTTGGTAAAATGTCAGTTGTGACGTTAAAAAAGATCTGGTTTCACTGCATTACAAGCGGATATTGCAAAAATAATTGTAAAGGGTGTCCCTAAAATTCCACAACCTTTTATTGGATAATTGAAATTTGACAAACAGTCAAGAGAATCTTGAAGGTTAATCCTTGCACTTTTTTTTTAATCTCTGCAGCAATTTGAGCACTTAAGTGGTTCTATGTCGTGACAATTTTCCCTTTTTGAGGAAATTTTTTTGGAGATTGTTGCTCATCGCATTGAACAACAAAGTGTAGAATGCAAATGGTGTAGGTTGTAGGAGCCCATGTTGTTTGTTGGACATAGTTGTTGTGCATCGCGGTGGGAAAAGATTATAAACTGCACTTGATCTTGACGTTGCGCTACTTTTGGTGTTTTTATTTGCCTTCAGTTCCGTTAAGTGCGAAAAGCTATGAGTCCCGGTCAGAGTTGAAGCAACTCGTTAATCAACAAGATTATTATAAAACTGCCACTACACTGCTACTGCTGTAGTTGATACTCTTATGAGTTATGAGTATGCTCTGCTATTGGAGTAGCCACTCGCCTAGTGCAACGCATTCCATTGATACACTTCAACTGTACACCGAAACGAGTGCATTCAATTCGATTTTTCTTTAACTGTCAAAGCTTCGTCAAGTGCCCTAGCGTGTTAGTATGTGCGTTAACTCTTTGGGCAATTACTACAAAAAACACGCTTCAACTCGAGCGGCACATTTTTTTTTTTTTTTAAAACCACACAAGTCGATAAACTAGGAAGACGAAGCTAAATTCAATGGGTGATCAACTGGGTGTAGAAGGTTGTTCAACAAATGAATGAATTGATCAATTAGGTGGAACTAGCCCCGCACAATCCATATAACACGAGCATGCTAATTTTGTAGTTGATTTGCTGTGCTTAACGTGAGCAACGTTAGTTTGTGCATGTACAAGGTAAATTTGTTCACCTATTCGAATTGATATTGAAGTTAAATTTGGACGCAGTTGGTCAAATCAGTGGCGCAGATAGTGTACGGGAAATATAACAAATTGTGTACGGGAGGTGTGTTTTCCTATGCTAAAAAGTCCACTTCATCAACAAGATTCCTCTGAATTTTTAATTTTGATAGTTGATTTTAATCCGTCAAAAAATACGCATCTTTAACTGCCATCAGCTGTCCGTAAATTCAGATTACTTTCACTACTTTCAATTGGTATGACGGTTCTATCCATCATTCTTACAAATCGTCCCAGAAACCGAATGAAACAAATCAATTAAATGGGAAGACGCAAGTACATTAACCCAACTCTCGATTTTGTTTATAAGCGCAATAGCTATAAGTATATCCGCATATCCCACGAATCGAAAACACGCGCACCAACAACCCCACTCCGAGATCTAATTTATCCACCTTTTGTCATCATGCCCAATGAAGATGTCTCGATCTGTCGGGCAGTTCCATTAAATTGTAATTAATTAATGCGCCCAACCTGAACCTGAGATGAAGCTGTCTATCACTGATAGCTGTGTCGGAATTCGATATGATGCGGCACCCAAATCGACAAATCTATTTGTGACGAGTATTCAACAATTCGTTCGACAAATACCATACCAGGTGAAGTAGTGGTTCACGTAACTTTCTCCTATGAGGCCCGAGGCACCCCTCCCCCAAACAGCACTGAAAGTGCTAAACTTGTCGATCGAATGGATATTCGAGTTTTTGTTTTTATTAGCTACTTCGCAGTAGTTACGAGTATACTATGCCCCCATCTGCGTGGCGGCTCAAATGATAATCATCTCTAGTTGGAGATTTTCTACCATTTGGCGATGGCTGTGTATAGAGACGAGATGAGAAATAGGCGCGCAGAGAAAACGGACAAAAAATCGCCTTCTTTGCATGCGGCGATCTGCCTCACCTACATTTTTGTTTTATTTCTCTATCTTACGTAGATACGTTTTTAACTATTCCTATTTGCGGATAGTGCAATTTTCGCACGCGTCGCTCGGTCGATCGGTCGTATGGCAATGGGGATTCTCTCTTTTCCAAAAGGCATATTTGTCATTCGTTTTGTCGGATGGCTGCAAATGGGAAATGGCAAACATGCATTTTCACTTTAAGTGTGTGACGGAAAAGCAAACCAGGCGCTTCAAGGAAAAGTGGACTCCGACTCAAACTCAAACTCGAACTCGAACTCGGACGATGTAAACGTGTTGATGCATTAAGTTCGTTTTCCTCTCAGGGGCGACTCCTCTTCTTTTCATTTAAACGAGAAGATGCGAGCGGTCCCAATCCTACTCTCGATAAAAGTGGTTTGTTTATCATAATGGGAAGGAAACGGAGTGAAAAGACTGTGAGACTGGCTAGATGGCAAGATAAGCTTGGGTTTTCCGAAACTGATATCTTTTGTATGGAATAATTATGCACACTTGGGTGTTGTCTTTAATGGACCGATTCATTTGCATAAAGTTGGCTTTTTTTCCCTTCCCCGACTCAACGTGTTATATAATTTCTGTGATAGTGATGTTAATGTTTCTTTTGTTACCAATGTAGTGACTGGTATCGGAAATTCGTTGAATGTATTTTTTATACTTCTCAGACCCGAGGCGAAAAAGTCTGCACGTTTGCATTGAAAGACAGCTCAAAGTGGCTGTGTTCGAGAGGACATTCAGTTTTGTGGATCTACTCCAACTTTTATTTCAAAACTGACCTGGGGCCATCATCAATTTTTTACTATCTTCAACTCAGAAAAGTAGGCAAAAAGCGTAAAGTTTCCGCCGTTCCAAACCAATTACAACTAGCACATCGTACAGGGTACCGTAAGCACTTTTTACTTCTATACCAATTGTCCGTAGTGGCTATAACGCTTGGCCTGCAAGGCGTAGATAACTGACCATAATATTCAATAGCATCAGCACCTGCGGATACCTCACTAGCAATAGTTTGGCACCCAATGTGTTAAAACTGAACCGACACTCCCGAAAGCATAGACACACGGGGTGGGCCAAATACAAGTGTCTTTTTAAAAATGCAATAAAATAAAAGAAATATTTTTTTTTATAGCCTTATTAGTAAGAACAAATTATGGAACAAAGCGGATGGTCTATAACCTAACCTAAGCGAACAATCCGAGGAATGATGCAGAATTTTCCTCTGGCTAGTACTGTTAAGATCATTGGCGAATTAATGTTCGTGAATTGCGTCTTACACTCTCGGCTACAGCAATCGTTTATGTGAATTTCCCGCCTTTGTTAATATTTATTTGTTCAGCATAATTGTTATTAATATCTATTATTTTTGTTATAGTCAAATCCGTCTTCAAAAAGAGTCATCTAAAACAAAATTTTGGAGAATTCCCTTCTTTGGTAATCGTTTTTTTCAAATTGTTTTTCTTTTTCCAATTTTGAAACAACGAGAAATCTCAAGACGAGAATTTCTTGGTTAGGGAAATTTACCTGATGTTTTCGTAATACGACCAGACAACGCTTTTGGTTTTCTAACATATTTTTGAAAAATGTTGGGAAACAAATTTCAGGCATTCACATTGACATTGCAGTTGACAGCTGGCTGACTGGATGTGGCTTAGTCTGATTGGCTTAAATCGATCACATAAACAGTTTTTTTTCAGTTGACTTGATGGAGGGTTCGCTGAGGAATGTAGTCAAGAGTATCAGGTTGACAGCTAGTATGTGTGACTGCCGTAGGCAATGACGTTAACCGACCAATCTAGTTTTTGTGTAAAAAACATCAAAATAGAAGCAGTGGTGTATATTTCTTAGTAATACTTAAAAGCTCCTTATTATGTGAACGCAATATGCTAACTGGGCTAATATTAGCCGGCTTTGACGTTTTAATTAGAAAAAAAAAACTTTTTGGTCGATGAAATCCAGGAACTCGTGCTGTCGACTCTCGCTTTTGCAGTTGTATTAAGGAATTTTTGACGTGTTTTAATTTCGCTGGCTTGTGGGGTCGACTTAAGCCTGAACTGCATCGACACAAAAGTCGCAAAAGCAGAAAAAATTGATAATTTCGAAACCAAAAAAAGGACACGCATACTTATTTGACATGTTTAAGAAAAGTCTGAACGATAAATGCTTAGAGCTATTATGTTTGCCTTTAATTATTCCATAAGCAATAATAAACAATTTTAGTGAGTGAAGTGAAAAAGGTGTCTTTCCTTGCGAAACTGGCAGGAATGATGCAATAAAAATGTTAGTCAGTAAGAAAATTCTTTGAAGTGTATTTGTTTCAAGAGCTTTGTAAAAAGTGACAGCTGGATTGTGTTCGAGCTTTGACCGACAGTAAAAATAATTTAAAATTGAGATGAAATATACAGTTTCCGAGTTCCTACTATGTGTTAGAAGAATCGTTTTGTTCGACTTTTTTTTGTACTTTTTCCAACTTTTGTTTTGATGTGTAGTTTACAATTTAAAGTAGAAAATATACTTTGGTCTAGTTGCTGTCCGCCTTAATAAGTGCAGCTTTTGAATGAGACTCCAGAATACCTGCGCGAATATGATATTTGAGAGGTAGAAAGCAAAAATTCGTAATCAGCAAAAGTAGTTTTAAAAAAAATTTAAAGTGAAAATTAAAAAAAAAGCCAGTAATATTTTACCATAAATGCATTCATTGTCTATTAATTTTCCAGTAGTTAATTTTCCAATAGCGAATAAACTCTGTTGTAGGTTGTGCTTATAGTCTTTTCTTCCATTCCTCGTCGAGTTGACATACTACTATACCCCCACAAATCTCCGTTTAAGGGGCCTCTGCGTTTTTACATATTTTTTTGTCTACATATACGCATCTTATTTGTTTGATGGAAGTTTTTTTGGATCGTCTTAATTTGCCAACTTAGATTGAGACATGGATTATTCAATTTAAAACACGAATCGCAAGGGATTCTTACACGAATTCGCGGCTAAATTAAAGTCTTCTTCCGTTAAACGAACTTACGAATCCGGAAACTGGCTAGGATTTGGTAACTGTATTTATTCTTTGGCCTAAATGGGCTATACATGTTTGCTTGTATAATTTTACAATTTGTAAAATGTTGCAAAATTCGACCAAGGGTTTGTGTAGTTCAAGAGACTTAATACTCATAACAATCGTCGCTATTCCGTCACATATTCACCCTTATTCCGAGTGGCGTTTACGACGATTAATGAATCGCCAATTTGAATTTGGAATTACGAGAGGCGTTTTTGAGTCGTTGAACGCCATTTGTCACTGAACATCATGTGGAACCTATTGGCGTACGACGAACGTCATGTGAGAAACTTCACCGCCATTCTGTAAGGCGTTGAACGCCACAAAACGAAAAGAAAATCGACGGTATTTGTCGTTGTCAAGATACTGAACGACAAGTAGTGAACAACGGCTGAAAATGTAAGTTTTCTTAAATTGCTAATTTATTCAAATGACTAGACTAAATTAGATTAATTTCTGGGGTAAAAATAACCAACCAGAAACAATTTATGACTGGTCGAAATAATGGAAAAAAAACTTTCTCTGGCAAAGGCATTTCAAAGGAGAATCTTAAATGTTGATACCAAAGTTGAATAGGATTCCATTGCTCTAACCCTTTATAGCTTAGGGCCACCATCAAGAGATGGAACAGTGGCAATTTTACTTGATTAAATTGATTTATTTAAATGAATTTTTGTTCCTAACTTTGTATCCGGTAGATCCAATGGATTGGATTTTATCCTTATCTGTCTCCGGATGCGTATGAGTTCAGCTTTTCTTATAAAGGGTGATTTTTTAGCTGGTTTGGTTTTGGCAACACTGGTTTTGACAGCTGACGTGTGTTTAGTACCTTGTGTCACTGTCAAACAGCTTCAGTTTGGTTTGCAATTTAACCATGGATCGTCTTACAAATGAACAACGTTTGCAAATTATTGAATTTTACTATCAAAATTCGTGCTCGGTTCGAAATGTTCATCCGAGCCGAGTATCCGCTTTTTTATCGAAAAATTGTGTTCAGCGATGAGGCTCATTTTTGGTTGAATGGGTACGTAAATAAGCAAAATTGCCGCATTTGGAGTGAAGATCAGCCAGAAGCATTGCAACAGCTACCAATGCATCCCGAAAAAGCCACTGTTTGGTGCGGTTTATGGGCCGGCGGCATTATTGGGCCATATTTCTTCAAAGATGATGCGAATCGCAGCGTTACTGTCAATGGTGAACGCTACTGAGCGATGATAACAAACTTTTTTTTGCCCGAAATGGAAGTTCTTGACTTGCATGATATGTGGTTTCAACAAGACGGTGCCACATGCCACACAGCACGCGAAACAATGGCGCAATTGCGAGGCGAGTTTGTTGAACAGTTAATTTCACGTTTCGGGCCGGTCAATTGGCCGCCTAGATCGTGCGATTTGACACCATTAGATTATTTTTTGTGGGGGTATGCCAAGGCTAATGTGTATAGGGACAAGCCCGCTTCGATTGACGCACTGGAAGCCAACATCCATGCATTCATTCGTGAGATACCGGCCGATATGTGTGAAAGAGTATGCCAAAATTGGACTCAGCGGATGGGCTACCTGAGACGCAGCCGCGGTCAACATTTGCATGAAATTATCTTTAAACATTAAATTGCAAGGTTCAAACTATCGATTGAAATAAATATTTCATTCATTTTTTCGAATTTTTTGTGTTTTTTTTTAAAAAAAAGTTCTAAGCCTCTTAAAAAATCACCCTTTATTATGGTCGTCATCACTTTCACAACTCCAAAACATTGCTACACTATTAATTTTTAGGATACAACTTACAAATTTCTTTCAAATATACAAACACCATAAACTGATACCGCCATTTATCTGTCATTTGCACATATCAGCTGGTGTGGATCTTATGTGGAATGTGAACTACTTACCGACGACGTTTTACCCTGTCGTGGAAGTTAGGGAATAGGTCTTCTAAAATGAAACGCTTCAAAAAACGACAAACGTCGTGAAAGTAAAACGCCACTCGGAATAAGGGTGATTATTTTCTGATCGTTCGTCAATTTTTGCCATCAGGAGTGAAAGATTTGTGAAATCTTCTATGTGTGCAGTCTGGAATTCTTAAAGCTTTTCACTTGGCACTTTGACTTTATTAAAAATGTTTGTATCGCTTTGATTTCGACAAGAATTTTATTTACGGAGCATACTGTTCGTCTCCAACATTCAAATACAACTACCTTTCTTCTCATCAGCGCTAAGGATCAGTTGGCAATGTTGCGGTGTCTTCTTAAGGCTAAGGCTTATGTCTTTTGTTTGATACATATCCCCTCTTGTCTTCGATAAATCTATTTACCTACAAAATAATAAGCCGTATGTTCTGAGTTAAGGGCTCATCAACACGCAGCCAAAAATGCTAATTGTACAGTCATGAAACTTAGAGGGTAGGTAGATATTTTAAAGCCGTTTAGACGCGCACTAGGGAGCAATTTTTTGACTTCTTTGAAACCACTGCCACTCTTAAAGATTTGATTGTAAACATATTTACATATTTCTTCCGTCATTTTTTAAGATAAAAACAAGCAGACCGCCATCAGGGTGTAAACCACATTTAAAGTAGAAAAGTTTCTTAAATGCCATAACTTCGATACCGCTTGTCGGAGCGATGTAAAATTTGTAAAATTGAATTTAGGGAGACTTGGATTTTTGCACAATAGTCCATTTTATGGTTTACGACTTGGAAAATCGAATTCGTCTTGAACAGACAGACATAGAAAACAAGTACTTCGAGGGAAGGATCCTTTTAACTTATATACCTACAAAAATCAAAGCACGTCTTTCTACAAATGGTGGTATAAAATAACAGAGTTAAATAACAACCCGCTTATACCTGCTTATCAAGCACTGGCATAACTATGAGCCCCAAGACCTCAAACCAGTAGCACCATACACACCGTAAAGATATAAATCAACAAACCAAATAATCAGCTACCACCTTCTTTCACATAATTAGGAGGATGTTCCTGCAAACAATACAAATCACCGGCCGAATCCATCTACAACTACACTCGCATTTATAGAAAGTAGGTCAAGCGTGCACTCTCCATCTTCCACCAGTGATACATGGCGCAACTACAATCTCATCCAATCTAACAAAGTCTTGATTGCCTGCTGCGCTAATTTGAAGGCGTATTCGCTCATTTATTAAACGCGCGCACTCATCATTTCATCTTCTTCAATCCCATTTATCCATGCTCCAGTATCAATATCAATTTCTAAAAAAACACGTTTTCGAGTTTTGATTCTTAATACCCTCCTCGCACGCAACGCACTTGATGATTTATGCAAACCGCATGTTATACGCACTGAAAGTGCCCCCAGAGCCCATCATCGCAATAGCAGACTCGCGTCCAACTGCAAGTAGAAAGTCACCTGCTATGCCGCCATGTCGCACATATAAAATGAAAAGCAAGGCAAACGCCATCGGTAACAAGAAATACTCGACGTGTTTTCACCGCACAAAAAAAAATAAAAATTGCACTCCAGTCCGCATCCGGAAAGATGATTTCCTTAAAGAGACGCATGGCGGCTGCGTGCGGATTGTGCGCGGATAAATGTCCAACTGCAAGGAGAAAAGGCAACACGGATGCGTGTACAATTACCAATCAGCTTTGGCCATAAATGAGCAATAGAAAGAAAGACTTGTTCAAGTACCAGGGAGTACATCTCTTTGATTATTATTATTGGCAAGCCAGGCCAAAGACGGAACTCATAACTGCGGTCCAAAAAGGCTGTCCAGTGTCCACAACAGAATGTTTTTGTCCATATTTTTCTTTCAAATGGGACACTTGGAGCCTTTTTGCGACGAACATGAGTCTAGTTTCGATTTGGGCAAGTGGATTACGTTTCCATTTGAACCGGAATGTAGTAGATCTCCATAGAAATGCTGGTTGAATGCAAATTGCGTATGAAATTGAATATTTATATGAATACTGGTGTGGAATTTGTTAAACACAAGGAAACCATTTCGGTAAAATAAAAATTTGCATGATGTCGGAAGGTCAGCAGATCCGAAGGCACGTGGAATGGTACAAACCTGTTGATCTGCGAGAGCACGAGAGCAAGCCGAGAAACAGCGACTCCCCCCCCGCCAAACAACTGCTAGGCTCGAGGTTGAGAAATTTTATTTAAGCTCCGACATCGTATATTATGACGCTAGCTTTTGCCCATCTCTGATGATGAACGATTGCTTACAATACTTGCGGCACCTTCCGCATTTAATATTCAATCTGTCAGGCATAAATCAAATTGTTAAATGTGGAGTTTGAAGTGGGAACCGCGCAGTGAGGTCGGCTTCGAAATTAGACTCCGTGCCATCGAACGGCGCTCAATGGACCTAGTTCACATCGACTTTCCTCTAATTGTATTGGGGACTTTCCTGAATGACTTAAAGTACCCATCGGTGAGGGATGATGGGGTGTCCTCTTTGCAAGAGACATTGACAATGAGGATTTTTTGTTTCCCTGATTTTCTAAGCTCTTCCAATACCTACCGGTGTTCAAATTTTAGTTCAACATACTGTTATGCCAGTCGTAGAAACTCTGTGCTTTTGGAAAGACAGAGTATTGACAGTTTTGTGTCCGAAAATGTGATCCAATTCATGAGCACTCCTATATTTTAAGTACCCATAACTTTGTTTATACGGTAAGGTCTTTGAGTACGCTGACTTGCATGAGAGAACTAACTTTCTGTTTCCATTTTTCTGAAGATTTAGACCCAACAGCAATTATTCCAAAGTCGCGCCCGCAACTCCAAGCAAACTCATTCAATTGCTAAATTCTTCTTCTAAGCCTCTTCACGCCCCCGGCCTGACCTTAAACTTCACTTCTCGAATGTAACACGTCGAAACCGCATTCCGTAAACGTAAACCAATTAAACCACTTAATAAGCATACATTTCTTTCCCAATATCATAATCAGCGATTGCCCTATCAATCACATCACAGTAATCCAACTTGACGTGCGTCGGTTTCGTCATTTCGTTTAAAATAAAAAAAAAAGATAAATAAATACACCGCCAAATCCCCACGACAACACCGCAAAATGTATGCCTCTCTATGTGAAGCCGCACTCATGCGCGCCTCTCGCGCCGACCTTGGCTATGGAAAAATTCCTAAAACCCAGTCTTGTACCTATAAAATCCATGGAAGTGAAAAGAGAGCTCGTAAGACAAAAGAAAAGCGCAAATAAAAAAAAAAAACTGAATTCAAAACTTCAACCTAACCTTCAAGCTGAACTGAATATTGTGTGCTTTCATTTGAAATGCAGCGTCTGCGGTTGTTTATGCGATTTAAAGTGTCGTCACTCTTATATTGACAAGAGACAGAACCATATCACCAGCACCACTGAATGACTGAATGACATAACCTAGGTCTGCTCCAGAGTATACAGGCAAGTTTCAAGTTCAGTCACTTAAGTAGCAAGCAGTGGTAAGTGTTCTGTTCAGAGACAATCTACTTCAGGAGAAAGCAAACAATAAATATGCACTCCGAATGATATTTACAATGTTTTGACTTCTGACAGCTAGCGATAAGTGCAGTCAATTTGCAAGGTGAACGCACCTACCTATCGCTATCAATAAATTAAGCCGACCTTGCGATAAATTTAAACCACTTTACGAGCGCAATCGATCAGCATGTGAGTGTTGGCCTACAAAATTCGTGGACTAATTGAACACACTTAGAGTGAAGAGACTGGCTTCGGTTCATAATAGTATTTATGACAAGTTAATTAATTTATTCCAATTTGTATGACCAATTGGACATTCATAAATCTTATTAAACGGTGATGTGTTTGCATATTTAATAATTTACGACTAGTTTATGCAAATACAGCGACTAAAGCGGTCAGACCTCTTGGATAGGCAGCTGGTTTTGCAAGCACATCTACGTATAGGGTGCGCTACGGCAATTAGAAACGTTTTTTATGCGTTCTGTGGAAAGTTCTCTGGAAAGAACTTCTAATTGTTTGATTTTAATGACAGTTGATAAGCACGGAATGCAATTACTGTGCTACGTTCGAGTTGGTTTTCCGCTAACGTTTTTTATAGCAATTGTTGTAATTAAGCGTTGTTATATAATAATTATCACTAGCACTGGCGGCCTATTGCGACATTTCTAAAAGGGTTAAAGTTTATCGCACAAAGTGGATTGTTATTGAACGGCGAGTCAAATTACATGAATAACGTTGTAATTTTTTTTTTATTTACTGGCTTTTTATAAATTTTTTTAAAATACCGGCTAATGAGTGGAAAATAATCTTCACCCTGTCTTAGCATGGAGTGAAAAATAGGCAAATCATTTGCATACCCTATATAAAAAATACCTGACACCTTAGCGCCAGAAATTTGTAACAACTGACAGATCAAAGTCGAATATCTCAAATGTCGATTGAAAAGTTACTTCCATTTTTTGTTTTTGATTTGCAACAAAATGGATGCAACATGGAAAGTTCTACTTACTTTTCCAACATGAAATGAGACATGGAAAATTTACCTTGTTTTTATTTAGTTAATAGTTGCAAATTTTGCAAATTTAAGATTCAAAACGAACGCATGGTTGTCTTAAGACTGTTAAATAATTTATAAGAAAAATATTGGCGAAGTGGGTCACAATCTGTCCCGTTCCTGTTCACAACAATTGGAAGGTACAGAGCCGCATGTATCATTTCTACATAATAAGAATGCTTCTGAATTTTAGCCAAAAAAATGTTATTGGTCTTGCCTTTGTGGATCGATTTATTCCTATTTTTAAAATATATGTTCCACTCTTGGTAAGTTTTGATATTACTATCTGTAAACATTTAAAAAGAAAAATATGTCAGCGTGATATTTAGCGAGTGAGAGTGTTGACTAGCCATCAATTTTAAGTTTCGGACCAGCCAAGGTCGAGGCACATAGACCTATAAAATTTAGCCATAAATACTTTCATACCTAATGACTTTGCAGACAGCTTTTAAGAAGTACAAACAGGATAAAGGCAACTGATATTGAATTAAGTAAAACTTACACCTCTAAGCTAATACGGTCAAAGTTAGACCAGAAAAGTACAACGGTCTTTTGAGTTGTAAGTCATTACACGTGCATCATTGCCTTAATAGAAAAACGTCGTTGGGCATGCCTAAAGGTGGTGTATATACTACAACAATTTCTGAAGGTGCTGTAGAGCTTTTGCAGAGGAGTATGCTCAGAAACTGTAGAGCTATACGATAGCCCTATTAAATGCGTCACCTTTCAGAGAGCCAAGCTGACAGAGCCTAGTAAAACACATAGAAAGAGCTTACCCTGGAGGATATAGTAACATAGCCTCTTAGAAGCTATAAAGTTCACAGCTGCCATATAGTCTTTGAAAATCTGGAAATACCTATATATACCTCGGAAGCTGTAAAAGCATCTTCTGCAATTTATGGAAGCCCACGTTGATATCAGAGAAAGTCTGTTCCGTAGTCGTAGTTTAAAATTACAACATCGTTCTTTTTTTTCCATAAACCCCCAGCACATACTCGTAGACAGCTCTAAGTTAAGAAAAAGCATGTTTAAAAATAGGATTGCGGTTCCGTTTGCACAGACATACAAAAAAAAAACCCTTACATTGGGGGTAGGCTGAAAGTCTAGCCACAGCTCTGATATTATTCTTATTCCCCATAATCACATTACATAAATTTTGTTAACGAAAGTGAAAGGTTTTTGTTCTGTCACCCTCCATGTAGGCGGAAAACATGTCGTCGGAATAATGAATGCGTACTCGCATTGTTTAAGTAAAATCAGTTCTTTTATCAGTACATCTTATAGAACTGGACTATTTCAAGCTCCTTCAAGTGAATATTGAAAACATTTTTAAGCTGCATTATAAAAACATCCACGCTATCGCCTCCCATAAACAAAATTAATTCACCCCTATCTTTAGTGGCATGATATTATATAATTACGGTGAATGACGCAATATCATTGATTTCCAAAGAAAAAAAACAATTATTCTTAGCTCGCAACTTGCGTGACTGGAACGATCTATTTCATGTCATCGTCATTGACGCCACATGCTGCAATAAAGACCAAAAATATCACCAAAGTATCGTCTTTGCATGTGAATCAGGCGCCTTTTTCATATTTAAATCTCGGAAGTAGGTATTTTATGTTAAACTAACAGCCATTTGGCATTTTGTTTTGTATTTTTAGAAGCCATAGAACACCGCAGATAGCATACGTGATTTGGTTTTCAGTTATGTTCCACATATTAATTCAACAATAAACCGATTGGTCTTATGCAAACAGTAGTTTGCACCGAAAAGTCGCGTATTTTATGCATACGCGCGTGTTCAGAAATCACCCTCAGCAAGAATGTTAATGTTCGCTTGGTAGTATTTGGCATCAGTAACCGTGTGACATTTATGCAAAGAACAAGGAAATGTCCTTAGTACATGAGAAATGTCAGTCATGACTCACATATCAATCAGAAACCATAAAACTGACTAAGCGAATGGTGAACAGACTGCTTAAAGAGGTAACAATGTTTGTATAGGTGTATAACTTACGAATATGTGGGTGAACTGTAGGAATACACACGATTCAACCTTGTGCGCAGTTGAAAATATGTGTGGAATTTAAGAAAGAATTTAAAGGCGATGTTTAATTAGCAGAAGGGCTTAACCTAAGATATGGGCACATGTGGGGGAGGTTAAATTTAGTTAACAGTAAGCCGAAAGCGTCGTCATATGAAAAAAGGTTATAAGCTTGAAGCCTCTGCAGCCACTGAAGCAAGTACTTTTAAAACTAAAATTTTTTAACTTTATTTCTGGCAATACATACTTCAATTTTTAAAAGTTGCCACCCAATATTCCTTCGCTTGATTGATGACCGATTTATGCCATTTTCCATCTCTCTTGAAGTAACGGCCATAAGGTAAGGTCCTCAAAGTAGAATTGACATTTGCGGCCATTTGCAAAAATGATGACATCCTCTGATAGGATGATGACTTTTACGCCACTTTGTACTCTTAAAATTTAAATCTCTAAGCTTTATTTACAAATCCCTTGCATCCAAACGCTACAACTTCTTTGTAAACGCCGTTCTTTCATTTGGGTTGGTAGGTGCATGCAAACGCATCGCATATTCCATAACACTCCCCAACTACATAAACCAATTAAGATGCACAACTGCATTCGCTTACCACCATGTTGTAATGATATATATACCCTCTTCAGCTGAATTATTATACGAACTTCCTCTGTGGAATCTCGATTACGCGAGGGCACTCACACAATGGTGAGCCCATTGATTGGAAGTGCATCATTAATTGACAACTAGCCGGAAGCAATACACACCTCAACTTCATATTCAATCACACAGGCACAGGCAATGGCAAATGCTGTAACGGACAACGAATACCATAGCCACAACTGCATAGAGTCTGGCCACAACCGATACGACCAAATCAGTCGGAACGCCAAGTAGCCATCAAACGTTCGGGCGACAAAATTACTAGTGGCTTCGTATTTCCTGTCACTCTTTTTCCATCAGTCCACCACAACACCGCACTTGTACGTGGTACATTGACAGTCCCGTATACCTACTGTGGTGTGACGATTTAAAATTGTTGCATTTTATGACACAATGAGAAAAATGCCAACCGATCGATGGCGAACTGTCAAGTTTTTAGGTTAGCATGCATCGAGGTTCTACGATTCCATGGCGACGTCACTTCAAGAAGCTATCAAATATCAAATTTTCATAATTTGCTCAACTTCCGCATGATATATCGAGTAACTGGCACGCCTCCATTAGTTGTTCATTTTCCTTTGCGAATGAACGAGTTCCAGGAAACTCTATAATGCAATGCCCGTATCGCTCGTGTGCCATTTACCTCCATACGGCCGCAGCCGGCGGCAAAGTGACAACATTAGAACAGACCCAGGCACCAGGCACAGGCAGGCCAGCGTGTGCAAAGGGGGAAAACGTGTTGTAACCTAATCCGATTTCTTTGTCGTCTTCTTCTTCGTTTTCCGATTGGAAGCAATCATGTCGATTTGATATGCTAACAAATCATTCATTCATTGATGCAGTTTTCATGTGTGTTGTGCTCATTCGAATATACACAATTCCGTGCAGGCCCACTTGGCGGGGAAATTAATGTAACTGCAGCGGAGGAACAAATCACTGCAGACTGCACATCTTCTGACATCTTGTGCTTCTGCAGATGACAATGGCGCGCGCGGATTTGGTTCTTGCTACGACAACAAAAAATCAATTTACTGCTTCGTTAGGGAATTGTGTAATCCGAGTCTGCATGCACTTGAATTACGTGATCCGTCGGTCGTGCGTCAGCGACCATGCGTCGCAGTGGAGTTTATTTGAAGTTCTATCCATCGCATGCCACTGTGCCGTATTACGGTGCATCGTACGTCAACTTTCGATCGAATATGATACAAAGAACGAGGTTTTTTTTTTTAACAATCTGTTCATTTGATGGCTTTCCTCACTCGAATCATTTGCATAATCATTCAGGATGTTGGATCGGATGATTGTTCTTTGTCGACAAGCAGAACCAAGATTGTATGTGGGACACGACACAAATTGTGATCTTTTCTCTGTCGTTAGGTGAGGTTCCAGGTTCCACCAAACGAATATAATAATCCTCGTGGAGAATTGTTGTGTTATTGCGATGTCATGATGTCGCTCCCGTTCTTTTTTAGAGGTCATTTGTCCGACTTACACCATTTTGAGAAATGAGATTTTAAGTTTAAGTTAAGTTTAAAGTGGAGACATGTGCACATGTACCCTACAAATAAGCTTTTCCATGACTGACTAATAGATATCGTCGTAAGCGATTATGTTTTAAATGTATTTTTGGAGGCAGCCGTGAATTGGGCACTTGCTGTCCAAAATTGACAGAGGCACGTACCGGACAAACCGAGTAAGGAAAACTGTGCAAAATCTTCGTCTTTTCGGATGTGGAATTATCCTTATGAGTATAGACTTAGGGGAAAGTCTTGAGAGGGAAGGAATAAATCCACGGTATCAAAGAGGTAATTGGGGTTGCTGAAGAGGACCTATCGTGGTTAGAAATATATGTTCTCCCCATCTTGCATTCGGTTGGAAGGAGGCCTCACCCAAATTTTGCATACGCAACTGTAGGCAGTTAGCAAAAGATCGAACTAGCTTGAGAGGAACGTTGGTTGAGGTGCAGGTATACCTTTTGCGCCATCAAAAGTAAAGTAGGCTGTTGTCTTCACCGATCTTTGGAAGATGGAAACCAATTTTTAAGGCCAACCAGTTGGAAAAGTTGCTAAAAAATTGCCTAATTGCCCTCCAAATGAGGCGATCTGGAACTGGACTTGAATCGAGTTATTAAAAAGCAATATATATGTACCTTATATATGATGGAATTAGTTTTTTGTTTTCTATGTAAAACCGTCTTTATTCCGTTTAATTATAGCTCGTTAACGGATGCGTCGGTAGATAGTAAAAGATCGCTCACGATGCGACATGTATACACAAAAGAAATAGCTTCTCATAAAGACAAGGTACAGCAGGTGGCTATATGTACTTAAACAATTTTCATAAACAAAGATTTCCCGTCGGTCAACTTAACCCTATACCAGAGGAAGCTAATTTCACATTGTACACCCTCGCTTCCTTTTGACTCGTCTCAAAGAAACAACAAAGACAAGACAACCCTATCCTGACCAACTGGTGGTCATCACTCTTACTCTCTGCTTGAACGCACTTGACGTCATTAAAACACTCCGCACCATCAAACTACGACGATTACTAAACACGAAGCCGCCTCTCTCAGCAGACCGTGTCCCGTGAGTCCATCTCTTGGCGTATCACGTTTATATTCCTTCCAATTAGTGTATCCTGGGCGATAATGCATTCATTCTCAGTTTCATTCTCGTCTTTTCCGGTTCACCGTCTGTCGACAATCAGCACTCGGCACTAGGTAGTAGCTCCGCACCGACGAGGACGACTGCAACTGACACTAAACGGTTAGTTTCGCTCCAGTGCGAAATAGTCAGTTAGTGATGGTCAAGTGGATGTGATTCTCCCCCAGCAATTGCATACTAATTAGTCCCGATGTTCTGCAATCAAGGATACAAATCGTCGACGTATACGCAGTATCTAGTCGTCATCCTCCATCAGAGAGAAGATGAGAGGAAATGCCTCAGGGATGCCTGCGAATTGCCAATTAATAGTCAACAACTATGCAAATTAGCTTTTCAATGGAATTGGCACCATTTTGGCAACATGTCAACAATTTCTTCCAACAGCAGTGAAATTGAATACATTCCACTGACAGTGGCAGCACTCCTAGTCGCAATAAACCTTACGCCCGCGGGGCGAGCTACGAGTAATTTACTTTGGCAATTTCGCAACGCGACTTGGCAATTTTCTGCATCGACGACGAATAATAAGCGCAATTCGTATTTCGTATCGGAAAGATACAATTTGAATGGAATGCGAATAGAAAACGGAGGGAATTTGTTTTCGTTATTTTTTTTTTCAAAAACTTGTCACGTCTTCTGTGGAATTTTAAAAGGAAATAAATTCAGACTTGAATTGTATAAGTTTCTGTTACCAAATGCGTGGATGGCTGCTTTTTTGTTATCTTAAAGCTACTTGTGTATCAGAAGTGTTTTATGCCCGCAGCGAGTAATGGCAAATATTGGCTCAACAGAGTTATCGCTTTTCCGGTGACAGTAGGTTTGTGCATAATTATTTCGGGGAGTTGTTTTTCGTTATCGATACACAAACATCGAACTATAGAAGCGTGTAATTAAGTAATTTGAGTCAGATTGCGTGCGCAACGTTAATATGGTGCCTCTGGGGGGGAATTACTCGTACTTCAGTTGTTGACCAAAGGGTTTATCTGTTGTTCTAATGGAAGACATCACGCACTTAGCTGAGAACAAATTACCTTACAACTGCGTAGGTTCTTTTGTGGAAGGTTCTCCATTCAATTGTAATGGATCGCAGACAATTTGCGGTCAATTAGGGTCTCAGATTGTCCTCGCATTTTCTTTTCCATTTCAATGGGTATTCGCCAACTGTGTTTGGAGCTCAAGTAACATTTTTCTTTTCTTTTTTTCTTTGCAGGTAAGCACGATTTTCTTTGAAATGTCTTCAATTGGATACGTTCACCGTATACTTATACCTATAGGTGCATCGTGTAAAGGTCAAGTTTAGAATGGAGTGAGTTCGTACATTTGATTTCAGAGAAATTTGTAGCGCTAACATTTGAATCAGCTAAAATTTATGAATATTTTTTTACGTCGCAATCAAACCCACAAAGAAAAACAAAAGTATACCTATCCTGAAACGAGAATTTTCAATCGAAGCTTTGATTACAAAATTCTGGATTCACAGGGAAATTGGTTTTAATGATCTTGAAGGGACCTTCAAAATTCTCGTCTTAGTAAGTATACTTTGCTTTTCTTTGTGGGTTTGATTGCGAAGTTAAAAATTTCTCACGAGAAAGATATGTGTCGCCAGTGATTCTTAGATGAACTTGCCGACGAACGAAATTATTCTCCGGGCGAACCAAATGCGAATCTCCCAGTTTGTAAGGTTGGCAAATGATGGCGATTTCCTGGTTACGAGTGAATCGTGTTTAACAAAAAAGCCGATGAATTGACTAGAAAAGTTCCAAAAACTCCCTCTACGTGCGAACGCTCTGTTGCACTCCTAAATCGGTTCTAAATTTAGCTATAAGAGCTGGAAACACGTAAAATGTAAATAAACCAGTGTTACCTCTGAAAATTTTCAGAAAGAGTCCAAAAAAGAGTCCCGGATGAAATAGGAGTTCCAATGCGATCTTAATATTTTCTTTTCTTTGTTAAAGAAACACACAACCGATATAATTGTAATTCAAATTCATGTAAATACAAATTATTTAGAATTCAACTAAATAGCCACAATTTTGAACTGTAGCAAAAAGGAGTCCTAATTCACTGATTTTCAAAAAGATTCCGGAGCCCAGGCGTTTAAAAAGGAGTCAAAATGAGTTTAAAGCTTCCCGAAGGTAACGCTGACTACAACTCCATAGCCAATTGATATCACTAGTACCTAAATGAAATTAGTCTGCCCATAAGTACAAGATTAAAGCAATTCTCGAAGATTAGACAATTCCGTTCGTCGGCAAGTTCATCAGAGAATTGCTGTCGAAACACACTTTGTAAGAAGTTGTTGATATTAACCCCGAACAATATTGATGGAGAAGTCAACTGCGCTTCGTCAAACCCACAATAAATAACAAAGCAATGAAATGACTTTTCTGACCAAGTCGATGTAGCTGTACACCTCCAAAGCTCGTCAACGCAAACGGGACCGAAAGTTGCGCTAATGTCAACGATTCTGCGTCATAGAACAAGACTGGGATGATCAGTGCCCCTGGATTTTTTCGGCAAGGCCTTACTTATTCAAACTTACTCTTTGCTTGATTTCTGGCGTGCTGTCAAAATCGAGCTACACAAAGTCTCTAACTATACCTCAAAGCTATAGCTGTCTTTAGCGACAAAACCGAGCTTCACAAAGTCTCTAACTAACTATATACCTACTGTCAGATTTGTCAATGCTAAGTACATTATGATTGTGCAAGCCGCAGGCGTTGCCAGACGTGCCGCTAAATACCTTTTAACAAATCCAACTTAAATGCGGTTGACATTGCGGCGATTAAAATTACTCAATTGGTATATCGAATCAATTCAATTATAGCCAATTGAACACTCCTAATGCAATTTTGGATAAATTACGATTTCAATCGATTCGACACAGTATGGGGATTTTTATGACCGCAAGTTGTTGTGGTGTGCATAGAATAAATTTTAAATTAATTTGAACACACCAGGTCGTCACAGTAACTGAGTTACTGTCAAAACTATTTTCAGCCTCCGCCTATACCTCTTCCACGTCCCCATTTAGAGAACCTTTCTCTAATAAATATGTAAATCTGTTTAAGTTCACCATAAACTCATCCGTTTAATACCACCAGCAAATTACATAATTAACAAACAAACAGCCTCCAAATGCAATTAGATAGATAAGCATAGAAAATGCATTTCAATTTTATTCGTCGATATTTTCTAAACGAGTCGATCGGTCTTCGTGTGGGACAGGTTTGGCCGCCATCAAACGTTCCTGCGTTCTACTTTGATAGCTCACTTTATACTCTTTATCGCTATGACCGACTAATTAGAAACGGAACAACCAGTAGCCAGCAGCTACCCGCAGCCGTACCTAGACCATCATCGGTCTAATCAACGTGCCATCAAAATTGCATTACCAGCGGTCTGTGGGATTAAATGGCCCCAGACGCAGGCCTACTGGATTCATATTTTGTTTAAATTGTTTTAGTTAAATTTATTGGCGCACGAACACATACAGCTTACTGCATTTAAACACTATTGGGAACGTTAGAAAACATCAATCGTGCACACACTGGTTTGTCTTTGGATATCTAATTGATGGCCGCAGAGTGGAAAAGACTGACAAGCTACCTGTCTTATGTGGTGCGACTGGTGAGGTATGCACCATATCGGTCTTCCAGGTGCACAATTTCAGCAAGAACAACTGTGAATTCCCCGTTTTCGGAGAGAAAGAAAGAGAAAAGTCGTACGGGCTATGGGGCGCTACATAAAAAGTTATGAGTAGGTGACCGGGTATATCTGCTCATGGTAACTAGGTATTCGCTGCCAACGGTATATCGCTATAGTGTCACGATTTAGCCAGCAAATGTGTGTGTGTTTGTAGATCTACAACGTGCGGTTCGAGTTTTAAAAATAATTAACCATGCAGTCAACTTTGAGAGTAATTACACCTGATGGGAGTAATTTCGTCTTTAGCGGCCTTAATTGTTGCAATTTAGTCGGGCATATGATACCGCTGAAGATATACCGATGCATGGTCGTTTAGTGCAACCGTATTCCAAAAAGGGGAAGGTTTTCTTTTCAAACAAGGCATGCTTTTGCAGATCATTGTGTTACAATTTGACGTGTGACTTGCATAAAGATCTAGCGGTTGTCGTCAGTACGTGTTGGTAATAACGAAGTGCTACGTGTTGGTAATTGTTTATAATTATGGTTCAGACCAATGGAGTGCGGAAAAGTGTGAAGAGCAAATGTTTGCGTTTTCTTGAGATTTTTCAGTCGATCCGGGTCGAAAAAAAGAGATTTACTTAGACTGTTGGTTGATAGTTGGAGAGAATAGTAACATTTGCTAAAAACTAACCAAGTATTAAACTTTTTTCTTATTGAGTTGGCAGCAGCTAATTAGTTGTTTGTTTTAAAAGAGTACTCCTTTAGTTCTTGTGGCATTAATTCCGCTAAAGACAGAGTCTGATTAGACTTAAACTGTAAGTTGTGGTTTTATAAGAAGCGCTTGACTTAAGTTAAGTCGTTTTTTGTCCATTTTTTTGTGTGTTGCTAAAGCCCATTTAATCCTATATAAACACCTTTCCTTTCATTCTTGACAAAAATTGGTTTGCAAAAACTCAGACGCATTTTCTAGTTAAACAAACCCCTTCCTACAAAAATTAAATAAATAAATTGCAAAAAAAATAAGTCCTGGGTCAGCATTCTGTATGGCAAAACGTTCAAACGTTTTCATGCGCATGAAGAAATTCCGCTTGTGTAACATCATTCGTTCGCAAGAAAACGTTTGATCGTTTCGCCTTACAGAATCTGACCCCTGATATCATATAACGATATATTGCGCTAAATTTTAAAAAAAGGTTGGGTTCCTAAATAGAAAATGAAAACCGACCAGTAAACACGCAGTAAAATTGTGCAGTAAATCTCTGGCGAATCTCCCCCACGGCACTTTTAACTAGAACTTTACACATGTGTCCACAAGTTTATTACGATCATCAAAGTTTATGTGAACATCATAGTTAAACCAACGTGTTCCTTGGACTCTCTCTTACTTCCAGTCGTTGCCACTTACGAGTATTTGCGGCGTAAGTGCCCCAGAACTACATAGTATTATGGGATCTTAGCGCACATGAGATTGATAGATAGATTCAATCTGAAGTTATACACATGTTTTTTCTTTAAGATGAGTACCCATTAAGAGCCTGATGGATCGCATAGCGTCCATGTTGACATTGAATGACTATACACATGGATCCTTGAGTGGTTTTCAAGTTTAAATATTTTTTTTTGTAGTGGAAAGCCTGTTGAACGGTTTTTGAAAAATGGCCTTTAAGCATCTAGCCGTAGAAATAATAATGGGGTTGGTGAAGATGAAAAGAATGTAATTTGTCACATTTTTCGTTTACAACGAGCCAGCAGGCTAAGCGCATTAAACAAGGCATTAGATCAGACGTCAAGTGGTGCATATATGACTATGGGCTTTCTAGGCAAGTTTTTAACATTCTCCAAGATTTCAAGAAGGTGGTGCCGCACGGAATTACGATTAGTTTTATTGAGAGTGGTTTTATTTATTACCCCATTTATTTATATCTTTAAAGTTAGATTCAGCTTTAAAGGGATCACATTTAAATTTAACGATTTGCTTGCAAACATTTTTCGAAAAGCTCTACAGCGGTTGGTAAAACATCCCGTCGAACTGCTGTTTTTCGAGATTGCAATATTTTAATGCCTTCTTACGCAATTAATGCGATATAAGTTCTCTTCTTGTGGTGTGTTATGCCCATAGTATCATTAAAGTTTGAGTTGCAAACTGGGAACACTGTTTAAACGGCTGAAGCGGCTGAATTAAACAGCTGAATATCTGAGGTCTGACTTAAAGTTGTCTTATATTATATACCTACCATTTTTACACCGCACCGAAAACCGTGTTTTTTTTCTTTGAAAACTTGTCGATGTTTTTGTTTGACTTCTGAAACTTCTGTGTAAACTATTTTGGTTGTAAATTTCGACCGCAATAACTAACAAATAAAATTAATTCCGAGCATTTAAAAATATAATTATCATCTACCTATTAAACTTGGAAAATGATTTTAAGTTGTGAGTTGTGACGTCTGTTCGGTCAACTGTTCTGCTGAATTTGCTGAATATTTAAAAAGGTGTGTTTCTTTCAACAGTCGTTTTGAGACTAAGATATATATGGGGAAACTTTTGTTTTCGATGAAGTTTTTGGTTGTTTTCGCGAAAACCCAGTGGCGTGAATAAAAAAGAGTCCTAGTTCAGTGAACCGTATCTCATTGTGCTCTTAGTTTAATATTTAACCACTGAATCACTAATGGCTGCATTGGCTTTTTAAAATGAAAATATAATACCTTTTAAAAAGAATCACCCTCTGACTGATCTCTTTGTTTTGATTTGCCAATTTCAAATTTCAAAGGTTTTATTTATGGAGCTCCATAAAAAACAATAGAAGACTGCCGTAACGAGTGTCGAATCGAGAAACAAAAGCATTCTATGCTGACACAGCAACCCACTTAATTTTTCAAGTAATACCTACTAAACACAAATCATACCCAAAATGTGGCCATTAAAATAAGTGCATTAGTCTTCGAAGAACGTGTTTATTCTGCAAAATTTTCTCTTAACCCTTCAGAAAGTCTTGGAACACTGGTCCACAAAGCTCTATTTCAAAGCTAACAATTAAATGTTGCTAACTTATCCCGCACCCAGAAACAACTTAACTTTATTAGGTACTTTTTATTAACCTCCATCAGGCAAGTTAATTTCTCTTTACAAACCAGAAGCCCACCATGAAGTTAATCTCCCGATAATTGTAGCCTTAAAACCTCGATTGGATTGCTTCGATTTGTTCAATAAAACGATTTTACGGCCTTTAGAAAAGCTAAAACGAGAAAAACCCACTGTAAGTGTCTTAAGTGTTAAGAACTCCATTAAACTGTACATTCTCAATTAACATGGACGTCCTTTAAAAGTGCATACTCATGTTTAATGCTTTTCAATAAAAAAAAAAAACAATCCTATTTAACGACCTTCCTCAACACAACCGACTTTGATGTCTTGTGCACAGCATCTCGTCAAAACTGGTACCCCCTGTTGGATGGTTAACATAAGCCTGAGCCTAGCTGTCAATCCTCAATCCAGTCGTCGATATTTTATTATAATTTAGTCATTTGTCTTCATCAACATCGATATACCGTATAGGAATTGCATCGCCCAACGGTTCCCAATCAGGTTCTGCATCACACCTGACGCAAATGAATCAATCCAAACAACCAAGTACCCGTCTTCGTCTCACTCTAATCGCTGGCAATCTAGATCGTTGGGGTAATTATTAATTGTTATACAATACGTGTGGGGGCAAAAGCATCTAATTAGTATGCATCTTTCTTTTATGCGCTGTCCCAAACCCTACAGCCTTAGTTTGATAACAATTTTTTGTCTTGTTTTTGTTGTTTTTTCTTCTGTTTGTGTGCCGTTTTGTCTTATTCCCATTTTCG
The DNA here is from genome assembly GCA_948293265.1 of Cheilosia impressa. Classification (NCBI taxonomy): domain Eukaryota; kingdom Metazoa; phylum Arthropoda; class Insecta; order Diptera; family Syrphidae; genus Cheilosia; species Cheilosia impressa. The sequence continues at coordinate 48,882,100 of OX411882.1, read as the reverse complement.
TAATTTACAATTCTGTCTAAACCGTTACAAATGGTAGCTACCTTCCTCTATCTCTAGCTGTGTGAAACGGTGAGAAAAAAGAGAGTGTACACGCGACAGGCGAAGCGGACGATTATCTGAAGATACGACGACCACTAGTTGATCACAGTGGGCAATTTGAAATATTTGCTGAACAATTAAAGGTATTCCTGGAAAAATGGTATTTTGCACTCCTAAGTAATTGTTCTAAATTTATTTAATGCGTGGTCTTAAGCATGCACTTTTGAAACTAATGTTCTTGTAGCTAGTCCAAAAGAAAGGAGACATTAAAAAAAACACATTTTACTTATATTTAAACATTTATAAATAAAAAGTATTTTAGATCTAAAATCAACTGTTTAGACTTTTGGATAAAAATCAACTGTTAGTCTAAATTATTAGAAATAAAGCATTAAGATTGACTTAAGGAAATTTTTACACTGAAGTCACAGCTGATTAAGTTAAATGACATCTGTCAAATCCAATCAGCTGAAGTTCATACTAGTGCGAGTTCCAAGTTGTTTTTGTTAAATAAATTAGTAATAATTATTGCTCGTTTAATTACTTTGGGAACTTGCGGCTTTCCACTATTCATGTGATTGTAAATTAGTTTCTTTGAGCCTAAAATTTGCGCTGTTCATTTATTAGGGCAGTCAAATATCGGTTGGGTTGTGTTTATTAACAACAAAAAGTAATACGATTCACAAATGTTTTCCTGCTTTATCTGTCAAATTCTAAAAATGTCTGTTCACATCGACGACAACTCAGAACTCGCTCCTGGCAAAACAATACAATTGAGTCAAAAGTTTTATTAAATTTGTAGTTGGCACTTAAGTTCTTTTCAAATGAGATCGAATTGCAAACTGCGAACAGGCGAATATTCGTACTTTCTGACATTTCATTCACATGAAAAGTTTTTTAGTCGCAGATACGAATTGTGGATCTCAACTGACAGTGACAGTTCGCGGCAAGAAATTTCACTTCGCGGGAAAATTGCTGTAATTCTAAATTTCGCTATTTCAATCAATTAAGACTCGAGGTTTTTTTTTAGAACTAATAACAATTTTCAATTCAAAAATGCAGTTAAATTAATTTCTTCGCAGTTCGGTCTCATGTGAATAGTCAATTAGAGTTGACCAACAAAAGAGGACTTTAGAGTCGAATTCAGTTTTTTGGGTCTAAAAGTAACTTATTTTTACAAAAACTAATACGTGAGTCTTCGGTTTAATTAGCTTTTAGTGACTCTAACTATGCATGGAAATTGGAGGTACATACTTTAACCGTTAAAATATTGCGACTCCCATTTATTTTGTTTAAAATTGGTTTCAGTACTTTTGTAACTTTGAATATTGCATTACGCATATAGCGAAATAATTAGTAACATAAACTGTTTTCATTTATAAAGTTTGAAGCGTGTTAAAATACAACCTTAGGACTCTTATAAATAAGAAATAAATGTTCACGGTCTCCAAATTAGTATCACAATTACAAAGAAAACAGTCCTAGATATATTTTTAACAAATAAAAACCAACCGCCCGAATCCAACCAATACTCAATAAAATTTGCGTTCCATTTTCCCACTCCCATCCTACTGTACAAGGCGCTTTAAGACTCTACTCTTTGTTTGTGCAAGTATTTCAGCTTGCAGCCATTCCATTTCCATTCCATGCAATCCACTAGAGATTCTCTCCAACAAATGCACTTTTGTTTTGATCTTTGGGAAAGCATCTCTCTAAACCGCAGCGATATCCACAAAAGCACACAGACACAGACACACTCACAGCAAAACTCCTGGGAGATGCGCATGTTCTAAGCCACCGCAAGAGAATGGCAATTAAGGTTCTTTGCGATAGAAGCGCGAAAGAATTGGTCACTTCCGTGCAGTCAAACTACAAAGATGCTCAAGATCCATTCCGTCGGTCGTGGAGTTTGGACGCGTTATTCCTCTTCAGCGCTTTTCGAATTATTTTCGACTAGTTATAGTTAGTCGCCCAAGAAAAGTTATACCGTAGTGTGTATTACGGGAGAAAACCCCAGTCGGTTCGGTGTGTGTTTGCAGAATGTTTATGGATTAGTTTGCGCGAAAATATTTTTGCCATTCGTTGGGTGTTGTTTATGTTAGAATTTTGAGAATAAATTTTAATGGTGCTGTGGTGCGCAGTGAAATGAAGAGGTCTTTAAGCTCTGCATGTGTATACTAATAAGTGATTTGGCTGCGAAATAATAAGCACTGTGGATTGTAACATAACATACTTCTTGATGAGTGATTTAGACATAGCAATGGGTTATTTGCTGAAGCTGGAACAAATGGTTGGTATTTGTGTATGGGGATAATTATGTTTTTTTTTGTTCTTGGAAGTGCTACCGCGGTACGCAGCTGCGATGATTGTGAGAAAAAGTGGTGAAGCTATTAAGAGGAAGTTGCGCATCTTTTCTTGAACTTGCTCTTTGACTAGTCGAACACGAAAAAGGAGTTAATTGTGTTCTGTCTAAGTTGGAGGATACTTTTTCAAGAGGTTTTCTATGCAGATAATTTTATATTTTATCTGTGATTTTATTGAACTTATCTGCCACACTTTTTCGCAAATTATAAGCCTCAAGCTTTTTGGAAAGGCATAATATTTTTGGCCCATAGTGGTCTACTTTCACAACGATTAGTCAGGTCGATGAATCGGAGTGGAATGGTCTTTCACTCTCAACACGACGTAACAGGTGACAGGTTAAATGTCTTCCGTACAAAGCCTCAACTGTTCAGAATTATTTTTTATCAAGCTCATTCCTCAATTGTGCTACCGCATTTAAAAAAAGTGTTTCTTAAAAGCATGACGTTGTTGTGTAACTGCGATCCATGAAAAAAATCAACTGCGTCAAACCGCACATCAGCGCATACCAAACAGCATCAACAACGCGGACGAAGCGCCATCTTTCTAAAACTGTTTGCTTTTTGTTATACCTAAATAAGTTAAATACCCAGTCTAACCTAAATTATTTTTTTTCTTACATTAGATATAGAGCATCTTCAAAAATCAAGTAATCTTAAGTCGACTAGGTCGGTCTGGACTCGATGTACTCTGTTCGTCATCCACCTATCAGAACTGTCAACTGAAGAAAACTGTTTATCCAGTCAGCCAGCTGTCGACCTTCTAAACTTGATTCTTGAACTTCCTCATAGGAAACATTTTTTTCTGTCAAATTTTTGAGCTCGAAAGAAACCTGCTGTTTCGACTTTAATTCGTGATTTGTCAAAGCTAATTTATGCAGCTAACTTGTTTAATGCACGAAGCAATGTGTGTCAACTTTTGACTTATTATCTGTAGACAACTTCACGTAGGTTGCGCAATAATCTAGGTACTACAGCGCTCCTTATATGCAGCGGCTAAGTGAAGAAACACCGCCAAATAACAATTTACTTAGACAACTGACGTTTGCAGCAGCCAAATAATTTCTTAAAAAAAATAGTTGGTTGGTACGGACTACGGACCCTAGGCCTCGCTTCTCACAACCATTCGTTTTGTATGAGTTTTTCATTTTCGGGACGAATGGAGGGGATCCCTAATTTTATTCCGAGTCCAAACGGCCAGTTGAGAAACTCTTTCATGACAGTTATGCTCTCGGACGTTTGTCAGTCGAAGGTGGCGCAGTGAAAAAAGCCTTAAGTTGGAACTTGGGTTTTTCGGGATTCGAACCTTGGACCCCTTCCTTAGTAGTCCAATAAACTAAGCCACTGCGCCGACTAATGAACTAAATGAGGAATAAAAATTCTTTATAGATATTGTGTATGAAGTTTTCAAACCTGTCTCGGAAGTTTAGTGTCCGCTGAAAGGCGCGCCTTCTGTCTGAGAACAAAGTATAAGCGAAAACTAAAACCAGAAGCCTCCGCTAGTTATGAGGACGGTACCCACTACAGCCGCAAAACTTTCTTTCTTTCTCTTCATAACTTGCATTTAAACCAACCGTAGGCAGTTGCGACTTTAAATCGCAAAGATCAGCAGAAAAATGAGTCTACCTTGAGACGCACGCTAAAAAACCATTCACCGCATTTTATAAGGGTGTTCATAAACCATCGACTGCGGGTAAGAAACATACAAGCACTTGAAAAATTAACGAATGCGTTACAGTGCAGACGTAATAAGTGGACTCTATTTTAAAAATGATGGCGTCACTTAAAACTTTAGTGTTACGATTCACAGCCACCAAGTACAATGACCACTCAGAGAACAATCAAACTCTCAGTCTTCGTCTAGCATTCGATTGAAACTTCGGTTATAAAGGGTGATTTTTTAAGAGGTTTAGAACTTTTTTTAAAAAAAAAAACACAAAAAATTCGAAAAAATTAATGAAATATTTATTTGAATCGATAGTTTGAACCTTGCAATTTAATGTTTAAAGATAATTTCATGCAAATGTTGACCGCGGCTGCGTCTCAGGTAGCCCATCCGCTGAGTCCAATTTTGGCATACTCTTTCACACATATCGGCCGGTATCTTACGAATGAATGCATGGATGTTGGCTTCCAGTGCGTCAATCGAAGCGGACTTGTCCCTATACACATTAGCCTTGGCATACCCCCACAAAAAATAATCTAATGGTGTCAAATCGCACGATCTAGGCGGCCAATTGACCGGCCCGAAACGTGAAATTAACTGTTCACCAAACTCGCCTCGCAATTGCGCCATTGTTTCGCGTGCTGTGTGGCATGTGGCACCGTCTTGTTGAAACCACATATCATGCAAGTCAAGAACTTCCATTTCGGGCAAAAAAAAGTTTGTTATCATCGCTCGGTAGCGTTCACCATTGACAGTAACGCTGCGATTCGCATCATCTTTGAAGAAATATGGCCCAATAATGCCGCCGGCCCATAAACCGCACCAAACAGTGGCTTTTTCGGGATGCATTGGTAGCTGTTGCAATGCTTCTGGCTGATCTTCACTCCAAATGCGGCAATTTTGCTTATTTACGTACCCATTCAACCAAAAATGAGCCTCATCGCTGAACACAATTTTTCGATAAAAAAACATTTCGAACCGAGCACGAATTTTGATAGTAAAATTCAATAATTTGCAAGCGTTGTTCATTTGTAAGACGATCCATGGTTAAATTGCAAACCAAACTGAAGCTGTTTGACAGTGACACAAGGTACTAAACACACGTCAGCTGTCAAAACCAGTGTTGCCAAAACCAAACCAGCTAAAAAATCACCCTTTATAACAGCTTCACGTACTTCAATTCAAAAATTTTCTCGATTGTACAAGCCTTTTAAGACCAACTAAACAAAGTGCTGCCAATTTGCACAACACCTGTTAAAATTCAAACACAGTCTGTTAATTTTTTTAGGGATCATTAATTTTGCCTCACTCCAGCAAACATGTCCCACGCGAATTTTTGAGAATTCGTTGTTTAATTACCTGTTTGCATCATGCGAAATTGGTAATTGTTCTCAAATGTATTTCTAAAAATAAAGTTCTGATTAATTTATCTCGCTTCTCTGATGGTGGCAGCAATTATTCTCTTTTCAAGTGAAGCCAGTATTGATTGTGGAAAACCTTGAAAGCCATGTAATTATTTAAAAAAAAATATTCCCATACCAGAATCGATCCATAAACACGGAACACTAACTGGTGCTGGATGTATGATTAGGCCACAATTATATACCTTTATCCGGCTAGGACTACCGGTACCATTAAAGTTTTGAAAGATCAACGACAACATTTCGAAGGTCGGCCGTATAACGTGCAACACTTAACATTAATTCAACAAAGATCAGTACCCAGAGCCAAGATAATACTTGTTATAATGTTGTTATACCAATTTCAAGAAGGCCACATGCCATTTACCTGGCTGTAAAAGTGTAAAACCCGCCCCACACAGCGGGCCAAACTAATCAACTGACCTACAAACCGACTAACTTGTCAGAGATGCATCGCTTCGTTCAAATTGGATTCTCAATATTGACGGCAGTTGGTGGCAGTTGCAGTAATCAACTGCAACTCGTCGACATTTTGGCACAGAGAACTTGCATCTAAACAGCCAACAACAGTTAGGCGACACACGAAGAGATAGCGTGAAGTTGAAAAGAGGCAGCACCAAGCTAGCTTGACAGGAAAACAAATTAGAAATCTCTTCTCAAACGCATAATATCTAGGTCAGTCGTTGTATATCCACCGACAGCGACCCACCACCTCTCTTTCTGTCGGTGAACCAAAGACCGGTATCTTCATCAAGAGTACAGTATCGCGCTTTGGTTGCGCGATACCCAAATGAGATGCTGCGCTTGTTTTATACGCTACTAGTTTAAGATAGTTTTCATGATATTGTGTTTTTACCGCTGCCTAGCCGATAGCTGGTGGGGCATCTCTCTCGCACTCTCTTGTCTCTATCCGTGTATGGACCATGCGCGGACAAACGAATAGTTTTCTTTAATCTATGCACTATGAGATTGGAATTCCGCACGCAGGTAGAACAGAAGGCGGGGAGAGACGATCGTTTTATAGTGAAACACGTTTCCATGTGACAGTAACACAGTTGTGCCATGAACTAGCAGTTCGACTGCAGGGAGGCGTATGCGCAGCATTTTCGCACTCCAAATTAATGAACTAGGCGTTAGTTTTATACGGAACAAAGATGCGGTGTCATAAATGCACAGTTGTACGCTGGATACTCCCTGATGACCTGATGGCGGTTTTGAGGGGCGCCAGTTTGAAAACGTCTGAATTCGCAGTTATATTTCCGGCTTAATGCAGTCGGGGAGGTTGTGGCTATTGAATTTCTAATGAGTACGAAAGGTTGCCTAATAAAATGGCGTGTCTTTTGCGTTGTGTCTTCTTCTTTTAATTCAGAGATGTATGCGGACCTAGAAATGCCAACCGAATTAAAATCGTAGAACAGGTTAAAAAATTAATTCGCCACTCTAGGTGTGGAGATCTGGTCATCTTTTACTTTCGGAGTCATTAACTTTAACGCCGTGAACTCCTTAGTAGGTTTGTGGGAAATTGTGTCAAATAACACAAACGGAAGGCATTTTTGACAGCCATAGTCGGATATTAATTAGCTTGTTGTTAAGCTTCTATTGTTCTTCGGCAGAAACAGTTTTTGTTTTCTTATATTAATTTGAAATGCAAAATCAGCAAGCCCATGAACCGCTGCCCATTTATCATTCAAATGTGTTAGGTGTTATATAATGTTGGGCCCAATAACATTTTTGGTTCATATATTTGCTGTGCGAATAGTGTGTGCACCGATAGCAACTAAGAATGGTTGGGGGATCAGATATTTAGATTTCTTTTCCTCATTTTAATGAGTCAATTAACTGGAAAATAAACCAAACTAGCTGGATCCGAAACTGGTGAGAGAAACTCGTTAAGATGAGTGCTTTTCTTCGTAGCACGCCTCATCCGTGGACCAAAGTATTTTATTCCGGATTCTTGATGGTTCTGTCTAAGTATTTAATTTTGGTAATTTTGTTAATATTGCAAAAGTGTCTTCATTTATGATTTTATTTTTATTTTTGCTGCGAATGGTAGAGTCCTACAATTTTGTGCCGATAGCGAATGGCTGAATTGAGAAACTCTTTCATGATACCTACTTATGTTCTCGAATCCTTTGTTAGACATTTGCGAGAGCTGGCTCAGTGGAAAAAAAACTTTAAAGTGTAATTTAAGATTTTTTATTTTGCATTAAATTGAGACTTCTCCGCCGTCAGCCCTCTCTCAGTAGTCAAGAACTGTAACCAGTGAGCTTCTTCGCAAGCGAGTTATCCTCCCAGAATCTACGGAAGGTATTGAAAGTTTTGGTTTTTGTTTTTCTGACTTTGACAGAGCAGCTAACCTTTAAATAAATGAAAGTTGTAAGCTGAAAAATCAACTTCATCCTTGCTTCGCTTCTGCATGAACCGATTCTTTAGCATAAAGCTTAAGGTGTAGTGTGTAAGACTTACCTTTGTAAATAAATGATCTATATAATTGTAAATAGATTCCTTAAAAACATAAGAATCTAAAGTCTATATTTTCAGTTACCGTGTTCTCAATCTGTTCGTTAGATTTTATTGATTTCAAGATTAAGAAGTTCATGTGTCTATTTCGTTAACAATTTTTAAACAAACATAATTCAAAAATGGTGCTGACACCGGTTAATAAGGGTTTGTCAAAAGGAATTACATATATAAAACCAAGGGCATTTGAAAAATAGTTTTTTTTATCTTTTTACGTGTTTTTTGGCCTCAAATTGAGAACTAAATCATTAAAAGATTTAAATTCTAGATTTGTTTGTGTACTTTCCCGAGCCAAGCACTATAAATCTGTCATTCGAACAGCGAATTTTCTTTTTCTCACAGAATTTATTTTTGTGTGCAATTGATTTTTAAGCCAAATTTTGAAAATGTTAAATAATGATGGGCTATCTCCTATTTGACTTCTGGTTCTTGCAATCAATTTCAAAAATTCTTCAAAGAACTGACCGCCTTTTAGTTGTTACACTGCGGACCATCCATCCCACGGATTCATTTTCATTCATCTTTATAAATTCAAAGTAAGTTTGGGAACTATATACGAGAAGAAACTACTGAATGAACTAAAGCTCAGTTGAATTGTTTATCAGAAAATACAAACGTTGATGCGCGAGGTATTCCCTACAGTCTTATACTTAAAAAAAAAACTCCTAAGAATTTGTAAAATATTTAAAAAAAAAGTTTGTTGGTGGTCAATGGCACGAACTACGTTCCCTCTGTGTACCAAACGCACAACCCTTAAACGTATTTATAAACTTTTTTGATTCCTTGATCTTTTGTGACTCAAATTTTATGTAATGTGACTAATAACGAACCGCAGAGTCATCTACAATCAATGTAACGTGGCCTTGATTGTTTTTTTTTTTTTTTATGTGCGACAGAGATAATCACTCAACTGATGCAAAAGACGAGACAATTTCATTCCATCTGTGCATCAGTGCACGAAATTGATCAACTTATGTTTTCGTTTCCCATGCCTTACCAATAATGTGCGGATCAGTCCCGTCAACACTAATTGTACACCCAGTTTACTTTCACTTAAAAAGATTCAATTATCAATAATTAATGATGTTTCGATGTTTTTCATGCTGTGGACTTTCGCCTTTTATTTCATTAAATAAATTCTTGCGTTCTATTTGTAATAGCAAAAGTTATAATGATTTTCTTTCTCTCTCTCTCTCTCTTTCCAGGTAAGAACGGACAAATTATGAAAAATCTTGGTGGGGAATCTGCGTTTATATTATTTTACGTAAATGGGTATTATTTCTTAGTTAAGTTTAGAATGCTAATGATAACGATAATGATAATGATATTGATAGAGAATAGAGTGGCCAGACAAAGGAAAGTGTATATGAAACAAGAGGTTTAATCACAACTGACTGTGAAGTAAGTGTTCCTGATTGCAGATCAGAGACTTCTTAACTATGGAAGGTGTTTTGAAATAAATGTGATTAGAAAGACTTTAATTTTCGATTTCACTTTAATTTAAAATTATTTAAATAAAGTCGACTTGAAGGTCTAGTTTCAGAGATGGTGGTGGTCAGTATCAGTGATGTCACACATTTCGGACTAACTTGCCCACAACGATTATCAAAAATACCCTTTCTGCCCATGAAGGTGATAAAAACAATCTCACGATATTCCTCACGAAAATATAAGTACCTACATAAATAATTATAGTACATATTATAATAAGTACAAAAAAACAATTCCAATGGTTTTTCTTCAAATTCAGTATTTGAAATGCATACATTTTCTTCGCCCTTCAGCCCGTATCACACAACATTTTTTTTTTTTTAATTTTTCAGACTTTTTAAAGAAACTAGAGCAGTTCGAAAAATTAGAACGAAAATTTCCGACAGGAATGAGTGCGTATAAACACCAACTTTATTAATGTAGACACATAAAAAAATTTTAAATTTGTGGTTGCTTTGCAAACAATTGCTATCCCTTTCGTAAAACACTTTTAGTCTCTTAAACACACCGCTGACTTTTCAACAGGATAAATTTGAAGACAAAATTAAAAAAAAAATAGTGCATAAGGGCTTTAAGTTTATTATGATATGGAAAATACCCAAGACCTGGCATCACTGTCAGATGGCTTAGAAAGAAAATAATATTTCGGGTAGATTTTCTTAGGGACAATTTGTGCCGTGGAAACTCTAGGCCAAGCTTCTCACATCCATTCGCTTTTGTGTGCGTTTTTAATTTTTGCGACGAATGGAAGGGATCTACAATTTTATGCCGAGTCCAAACAGCGAATTGAAAAGCTTTTTCATGGCTGTTATAGTCTCGGATGTGGGAAAACCTTAAGATGGATTTTTTTTTTTGTGAATCGATCCTGGGACCCCTCGCTAAGTAGTCCAACACTCTAACCACTGCGCCGACTTTTTATCTGTCTCATAAGAAGTCTGCGCATTTTTTCAGAAAAATATTCTCACGCATGCACATCATACACTTGAAGTTCGTTCAGTTCCAACAGAGAAAACGACACACAGTGCTTTTGATGTGCACTTACCACTCCAAAGCGAACTACGATCAAGAACAATCGTCGCCGATATTTTTCGACTTGATACTAAATACATTTTGCTCAGCTTTTGAATGAAATAAAAATATGACTGACAGTTTAAAATATTTCCTTCTGTTTTGTGTTACAATTATTTGACATTTAAGTAATAGCAGTGGCGGTTCAAACCAAATAAGACGTAATTACTCCCAAGAAACCTTCTTACTGCATTACCGAAACTCAGACCATTAAGTGACGTTGTCCAACCCTTCATTATTCCATCATTATTACGAAACGCTGAACCTTCAAATGAAGACATCTTCCCAGCAATCCCGCAGTCATTACCAAGGCAATCGCCGCCATCCGCACTGGCCGAACTAATCAGCATCACAATCACGATCAATTGCCAAGAGTGCATGCGCGCGATTAGAGTTTCTTTTCGTGAAAGAAAAGTAAAAGTTACTTAAAAATCCATCATTACCCGCCAGATAGTCAAGACTCAAGAGCATGATGATGAGATTGACTCACAGTGTGCCTGTGTTCACCTGGCAAGGCGAAAACGAGAAACGGCACTCCGACTCAACTAGCGATCAGCCAGCACCTGATCGGCACACTAAAATACCAGAGCCATCCTTTACCTATGCATTGCATATGTCTGATGGGCAAGAAAGCCAACTGCGCGCTTCTCGTGGACGTGGACAAAATTTCTGATCGTCCTCTCTTTGCGACCGCGTACTTGCAGATCACAAATTTCACCTAAGGTATGACCAGACGTTCGACGGTCAATTTTGTGTTTTTCTCTTTTGTATAGACCATCTTTTGGGTTTTGGCTGAAATCCAAAAGAAAGAAGACGGCTTTTCCCATGCAAAATTCTGTATATATGTAGTTCCATCCATTCATGACGGTCGTGTGGAAAAGCGTGATGATTTACAGCAGGGAGAGAAAGAAAAGAAACTCTAAAATGGTGTTTAACCTTTAGAGTTGGAGTCGGGTCAGAGTCATGTTTTTCGCTCTGAAATAAAAAACCGAAAACGTTTTCCTCGCCGTTAATGCTTAGTCATCCTATCTGAAATCTGAAAAATTTGGCACAGAGGCGTCCAAGTCGATAACTACCACTTGGCGCTGGCAGCTGTTGGTATCGTTTTGTTTACCTCCATTGGGATTCTCTGTGCCGTTTTTCAGTTTATCACACGTGTTAATTTTCCAAGAAATTTCTACTCATGTGAAACGAAATACACCATTGTGCATAATTCAAGTTGAATGGTGTACTCTGAGAGAAAGGGAAACTATGAGGTCTAAGCCGAGTGTGCCTTGAATTTAACTTGAATTGGAATGCATGTGAACATGATTTATGATGTGGATTAGCAATCGCAACACGAGCACTGATAAATCGATTTTGATTTCTGCGATTGTTAGTTTAAACTTTGTAATTAGTTACGCTCTGGTATTTTGCATACAATTTGCACATTTTATATAGATTACAGACATGAAGGCTTGCATGTCGAGTCTTTGAATGGAATGGCGGTTGATAGTTGGACGGCTCAAACTTGTAGATAGAAGGGCTCTTCAGGGGAGGTTGATAGCATGCAGCACCCCATGGCGACCAATTGGGCCTATTGTTATTGAGCTCTTTTCATCTCATATAAAAAATGTACATGAGCTTAAGGGAGGTAACCCTCCATAGGAGGACATCAACATATCTAGCTGTGATCGCAATCATATGTCTATCTTCATTTTTAACACATAATTCATAAATTTTGCGTTCGCAAACTTCAATTTGTATATTGTGTAGCTGTTCTGCAGTAGGCGAGGGCTTTCCAGGTTTAATTCCCGGAAGAAGGCAAAGGTACATTGAAAGGTTTTCCCACCGCACCACCTTCCGACAATGCCTAGCCCTGAAAAAGAGTCTTAACTCAGTCGTTCGGACTTGGTATGAAATTTAAGGTCCCTTAAATTTGGCCTAAAGTTAAACAAATCACACAAACGAATGGTGAGAAGCTAGTACCAGGGCCATATATACGGATCTGTTGCATATTTTTAACTTTCTATATGTAGTAGATAAGGTATTGTTTTCGTACAAAATTTCAAACTCTAAATGTTAATTAATTCTGACATCACGATTATAGAGAAACTCAAAAAAGTGGGTCGCAAAATTCTGTCCGTCTGCCTGTGTGCTCCCGATGGCTATACTGCCTAAACGACTGCCCGGATTTGGTTCAAATTTCGGACTTGGAGTTGTGGGCCCACAGTTCGGGGACGTTTTTTTTTTTGCACTGTAACCTCAGTCTTAATGGTGCTTCCCGCACATATAAAATGTTAATACCATTTTGATTTGTTGGAAAACGGCTGACGATTTCAACCAAAATTTATATTTGAGCTTAGGTGAGGTTAGCTTGACTGCTTACTCAGTAAGTGAACTTAAGTAAGTAACTTCAGCTAAATAATCGAATAAACGTACTTTTGAAATTTTGACATAATCTCGAAAGCGGTACATACTTACGATTGTAACAAAAATTAATTTCTAAGGTACTATGGTCATTTCTAACTTAAAAGCAAGCTCAGTTTTTCTGTATATTATCATAATATACATCGTTAGTTTACCCGAAAACGGCACTAACAATTTAGGTAGACCATAATGCATACTTCGAGTCCTCAACTCTCCTTTGAATCACCGAAAACAATAATTTTAGAAACTGGTCATATCTCGAAAACCTCATTTTCAATTTGATTAAAACTTTGAATACCAGGAAATGCGTCCCAAACAATATACAATACTCAGTTTTCAATAAAATAGTAAGGCAATTACTTAAATAATCACCTACAAGTTTTTTTTTGTTTTGCCAATTAGACAGACGGCCATGACATGTTAATCGATATTTGTTAACACATTTACTACATTGTAAATATTTTACTTTATGTCCTGATTAAAATAAAAATCATTATTTAAAAAAAAAATCTCTAGTTAGGCAATTGCTTGTTTCAAACTGAATATTGCTACCGAAAACGAATGCCCTTTAATAGCTTTCTTTGAGTAAATAAAAGCAGCGCTTAGGGGGTAAACGTAGACCACCAAAAATTTCCAACATAGCTTAGAAAAGGTGTTGTGCAAGAGACTTGTTTAAGTCTATCAGCACACCAAACTTCTTTCATCGTGATTCCTCTATGGAAAGACCTAGTACCGCAGTTTCCATGGAGCAGGACTAAGACGCATCGTCTGTCGTGATTCTTTAATTAACTATACATACCACCAAACGTCTTCGAGTCAGCAAGTTCGTCAGTAAGTGTCTGAGATTTCTTGTAGTTCGGGTGAATTCCCTCAGAGCTTTTGCAACTTAAAAATCAGTACTTTTTACCACCCCTAATGTAAGCAATCAAAATCGTCATTGAATGGAATAATCACCTTTTGCGAAACCCCTCCCAACCATAAACGACTATATACCCACTTCCTGTTTAAAATCCTTCAGTCGTCAAGCGTCCTTCAACCACCCACAATGACAATTTGTCAACAAAATAATTAGCCCATTCAACTCCAGCGTAATGCGTTCGTTTTGTCTTCCTTTTGTTACGAATTTATTTACGATCAAACACTCAAGACAACAATAAAATAAAATTACACTCGCGAATAGAAGCAACCATTTTCCGCGTATAAATGCTGTCACGTAGTTGTCTTTAAGGTTGTTCAAACACAATGTTCATTTCCATACGATGGGTCACATTCCATTTGATGTAAACCGAAGTGAGGAACCGACCTCAAGCCGTCTACTTATCGTACCCAAATTAGCACTTATCGGACGATATACTCGTACGCTTCGGCTAATTCGAAATAATGACCGCTTTTGCGCTACCTATGCCCGCATATGTCTGATTGCGGCTGAACTCTGATGCGCGTTTACTTCAGCTACAATGTCAAATAGGTTGTAAACGTTGCTTGATGAAATTACATCTACCCACGGCCAGCTGCAGTTTGTCTTCTAGGTGGTCATCAGATCTTGTGCATCGCCTTCATCAGTAAATAATTTCATTACCGATTGTTAAATGAGTTTAATGACCATTAGTGCAGGTAATGGTGTTCAATGTACCCCGGGGAACCCTGCGCGTGTACTCGTGTATGAAATGTATATTTTAGCATGTTGCCTCGCAAATCATGTGCAATTTAAACAGAGATTATTTAAGTGGCTAGGGGATCTGTGGCAAGGATGCCTCTATAGCACGCAACGTCCAACGATGGAATCACTTTCAGTTGAATCAGGAACGATTAGTGTATGTGCCGCAGATTAAGGGGGAGGGATTATTTACGCTTTCAATTATTTATATGAAAACTTTTAAAGCAATGAGCCTGCACTAATCATAACATTTTGCTTAATTGGTGTGGTGTACATTGAATGAGATAGCAGTGATACAGCTTGAGTAGGTGAATCACGGTTGTTGGGAGTTTTCTACAGAAAACCACCAAGACCGTAGTTGGAGTCGAATTGTTCATGAGCAAAATTTTTATAGTTTTATATTGAGATACCCAGTGCCAAAAGAAAAACAAATCAGATGCGGAAGCACGTTTTATACAAAAAAAGGTGCAAAAAAGGTGCAACGTGAGCTAAAGAGTGTGAAGCACAAGTCATTTTAAAGTGCTAATTTGAACAGGTCGACTTTTAAGCTTACGAATTGTAGTCTAATATTAGGCGCATACTGGATTTGGCATTTATATGGAACCTGGTGCCACAAGTGATAAAATTCAAAACTTCCTATTTACAGGGTGGAGCATAATCAACTTTATGATTTATATTTAGTTAATAACTTATTTCCTGCTTATTTTATTCAACTTTTCGACACCGAGATAAAAAGTTTTAATTCATAATTTTATAAGAAAAAACTCTTTATCAACCAAGTTTCTAGACTAATATCAACCAGTTGGCTTAATTCTACAGAGTTAATTTGTTTTTCAAAACCGAGGAAATTGACCAGTCGGTTGTCTTTAACGGAATTTCCTTAAGCAAGCTGACACGGTTATTTTAAATCCACTAACTCTTTAGGAGCTATATTAACTATGTGATTTTTTTTACCGAAAATTGGTTGATTTTAAAGAAGTTCTGCGTACAGGTGTCTTTGAAATTTTGCCAATTGTTTGCTTCAACCTGACATGTTCTTTTCCCGAGCATTTTTAATCACTTTTCTTAGAATTTCCAGTCCCAGCACCCTCATTTCTTCACGGCTATTGCAGCCAAAAGCTGTTGCATGGTTCCTGTCTTATTGGCACACAACTTACTGTTTAGTTAAAGCCCCAAAAGAAAAATCTTGATCAGTTAAATCGGGCCAGTTAAAATCGCGATAATTTCGATCGCCAGAAATTTTCCTCAGGAGAGAATGCGTATTTGTGGATCATTTGATTTTCCTCAGTACTGCAAGCAAGTTCACATCATTCTGAACTTCCCAGCACACGGAAGATCAAAAATATCCAATTGTTGCTGAAAACCCTGAACCAATCGATAAATTGTTCGACCCTTGGCCGCATTTCGAACATAAAATAAATCTTGATATGATCTTTGCGCCTAAATAATCGAAAGCTGGTTTCAAAATGGAACAGAACAACTTTGGTTCTTTGCACTAAGCCTTTCCATCACAAATTTCCCAAGTTAATTCTAGCAACAAAAAAATGTGTACACCGTGTCTAAATGTAAATGCCACCAGTGTCCTCTTATGTAATTCCCAAAGCTTACTATAGCCCCAACGCATCAAAATCAAAGCCACGACTTCCAATCCCGAAAAACACAATTTTCGTGACGACTTAGAATGCTGACCAACAGCCATTTATGCGTTTAATTTAAAACGGAAACCCCAGACAAGTGTGTGCTGTGCACCTCTATTCCCGCCGCAGTCACGACTCAAGTTCTTTTTTCGTCGAACAAAAACAAACACACTCATTACGCATTCACGTCTCTGCGGCTTAATTAAAAATTCAAGCTCAGCCATTGTCGAGGAGCGTTGACTTTGCCGCTTGCCTCAAGTTGAAGGAGGCACCACAGCCTACCCCACTCGGAAGTGATAATAGCTTGAGCTCGCAAGGCCCAAAAATAGACTCCATCGAGAGTCGCTTCAATAACAATAAATTCCATCGGCATTACAAATTAAAAATCGGCTCCTAGGCCACAAGGGCCGCCTCTACGCCGACACATGAACATGAGTGTCTTGAAATAGAACTGCTTGGGTTCCTACTGCGAGTGTGACGTCTGACGTGCATTCCATTATCTTTCGCGCATTGCATTCACTCTACAAGTGCAATTGCAATTGCAGTGCACGTCTGATACTGAACTTTGTTACGTAACGCAGTAACTTGGCTAAGTTATTGACTCTATTTTATAAAAGAAGAACACTTCCTAATGCGCTCCGGCGGAGGTGTGTGCGTGTTTGAGAAGGAGTATCCTTTTAACTGGCGCGCACTGCTACATGCGATTTTAATTACAAATTAATTTTTATTGCTGACAGGCATTACAGAACAGCGCCACGACCATCCGACGCAGATCTAGAATTGGAAATGGACCTGCAGTTGCTTCGATTGCAATTACTCGATACTTGCAATAAATTATTTATACGTGTGTCCTCGTTTAGTACTCGTATGTGCAATGGGGCTGACTTGGGAACAGCAACTGACGAGAGATAGGTAGGAGTCCAAGTCCGAGTCCAAGTCCGATGTTGTGGTGTTTATTCAATGATAAAATATACCACTCGCCCGCGTTACTTATTCTTGTGAAGTGAAGAGGAGTTCGGTTTGTTTGTTGTATTTATTTTCATATCGGACAGATAAAACACCCCGAGGACCGATGGAACGTTATATTCTTGTTGTGAGAAAGGACTTATCTTCTGTGTCTCTTTGCAGTTTTGGAGGGAGAACAAATAAATTGGACTCCGATGATTAATTGTTTGGCCTTAATGAATAAGAATGCGTTTCATCCGCGAATGTAAAAACTATATTAGCATTTTGCTGCCTTGATAAATTGTAAATTAAAACGTCTGGAGAAGTCAGCGGCTGTGTTTTTAGATGGAAAACCAATTTGTTAATCTGCGTAGATTTCAGTCTTACTAAGAGACATAAAAAGTTAAAAAATTTTAGAGAAAGGTTCCTTAAACGGATATATAAAAACACGGATCATGCCATTTCTCTAAAAGACATCTTTTAACTAGTTTATGACCGTCCACAGGGCCCATGAAATAATACTCCAAGTAGCAACAACAAAAACTGTCTAAATTTGGGGTGCAATTTCACTTTTTGGGCCTTTTTAATTTTTCTAATTGGGGCCTTTCATAATTTCATTATTATTATTTTTGGGGACCAATTTCATTTTAATTTCAAAAATAACACAAAGTTCACAAAAATTGCGAAACGGAATAGATGAACACATTTTACAGCGCTCATGGTTTTCAACGTGAGGTTTACATTTTAAATTATTGTAAGCCACCAACAGAATAGCTGATCGAATCGATTGATTTATTAAAATTGTAAGCTTTGCTTTGAAAACCATCAGCGAGTAACAGAATAGAAGAAGAAATGCGCTATTTTCAAAGCGAAGCTTACATTTTGCATTATTGTACTAGAGTACTAGAGTGACAGACAAAATCGAGCGCTGTAAACCATTAATTAAAAATATAAGCCTAATTTCCATTCCGAAAATGGGGCATAGTTTCATTATGAAAATTTATCCCAATTTTGGGCCCTTATTTCATTTTAACTTTTGGGGCCTTATTTCCTGGGGTACACGGATTAAGTTTCAAAAAAAAAATCTCGGATTTTATGATTTTCTTGTGGATCCTAGTCATTTTGGTCTATAAATATTGAATTTATTGTAATAACTTGAATACACCGCCACCTATTGGATTCTAGCTTATCTATGAACCATCGTCTCAATTAAGAAAAAATATATTCTGTGAGTACGACCTCCATCAGTCAAGTCGTTCTTAAGTTGCCCGATCACTAAAAAACACACAAAACGATTAGATACACTGAACGATAATTCAAGATGGCGCTTCAACACTGGTTGCCAATTATGTTCCGATAGCTTCAAGCCTTCAAAGTCTGCAGCACGGTGTAGAAGTGGAAGCGGACGCCTTAATGCTTCACAGGCAATGCCCAAAGGCTAATGTGCTTCTATTTAAAGAACAGTTTACAAGCACACAATGTTCTGTCTAAAGCCCGGTATCTGAAAATTTAAATGTTTACATTAATATTTATGTTCTGTTCCAGTAAATGAGCAAACGCTTTTTAATTCAGACAGTCAGAAAGGTAAACTTGGATAACAGAAGGTATTAAAGAGCTTTCAGAAAAATTGTCAACACTGCAGTTTTTCATGAGTGGCTATTGCCTTTTTAGGTGTCTTGAACCTTCTTATATTGTTCTTTCTGAACCCGACTATTTAAGACGACCATACCACCACTTAATCACCCAGAACTGTATTACCAGCAAACGCAAAACAAGCCTTTGTTGCGTAATGCAAAACTTCTCTAAATACGAAGCAATTTAAAAAGTGCTGTGTTTTAATGCGACGCAATTAGAGAAGGCACGCACTCGAATACGTCTTCTACTACTTCTCCTGAACTATACAATTCCGCAGTAATTACAGTGCTAATGGTAACAATTTCATATTTAATCGCCTCGATTTGTGTTTACCTAAAAAATGAGCTCACCGCCGCCGCCACAAATCATCCCGGTGACATATAACATTTCTTACCGCGCACCATCTTGACATTTGGCCATCTTGCTGGCCTGCGATGCTTTCTCATTGAATAAGAGTCAAGTCTCCATCTCTATTCGACAAGACAACAACAAATGATGTGGTAAACATTCCAAAAAAAATACTTCTCCAACTTCGTCTAATGCCACTTTGTAGGAGTGGCGATGGCGACGATTGCACTGCACCACTTGATGGTCGGAACACATGAATGCTTCCACACCGCCATAAATACCAACCACAGCCACAGCGCAGTTGTATAAGCCCGAGCTACTCACTTGATCGGTCCATCAATGTTTGCAATCAGATTGTTAGACGGTGTGCAGTAACTTGTTCTCCTTGGAACAGCATTCCAGCGAAGGAATTCCAGACGTGCGACATGAGTCGCAAAACACTCTTGTTGTTGTTCGCATTGTTATTGTTGTAGTACTCGATTTTTGATTGATGTCGAATGTGACAAGAGTCAAAAGAATACCTTAAGTTGCCAGCAAGGACTTTGCAGCAAATTTACGTCTCCGACATGACAAGCGTCTGATTAATTGTGACATGGAGCTTGTCAACTCGCTTGTGCAATGAACTGTGATGAACTTGTTCAAAGTGTAATGTATACTACTTGATGCACCTGGCTTACATGACAAAGTTTCATAACCAACAAGACATTGAAAGCCGTGTTCTTTTAGTACTCGTAGATGCTTACAATAATTGAGAAAACAAAACCATGTGACTGGTGGAACGAGTCTTTAAATAAATGCAGTGTGAGGAGAAAAACTACATTTTTGATGGTAATTTTAAACTTGACATTTCCAGCAAGTGCGCGAGCATAATCTCTGAATTCTCTTGACATGCAAACTAGTCGTATGAATATTATTTATCAGAAATGTATATCATTTTCATGATTGTTGCTCAATGTCGGCGATGCAGTTTGGATATGTTGACATCGTAAAATCTTAAGTCAAATCTATAAAAAATACAGTTTTATTCCAGTCTGTTACAAGGAACTTTCGAACATAAGTGAATTAATATTTTGTGAGCGCTTTGACAGTTGTCAAAATTTGCTGAAAATTGTGGAATTCTGTGTTGTTAAAATGTCAACAAAAAAAAGCTGTCATTTGTGACGTTGAGATACCTAGTTTATGTAAAACGTCAACTAGATTTGTCTGGAATAGGCTTACAAACGACTACTAGGTATTCAAGGCAACTGGAATTGTTTTTATTTGCGGTTTATTCTCAATTTTGACACTTCGAAAAGTCAACTAAGTATATGCAAAAACAAAAACAAAATCAGGAAAATTATCTCACTTTAGGTGCTGAAATTTCGATATAAGTCACACAACACTGACTCAGAACACACGACTAACATTTGACAGAATCTTCTACGAGAATCGAGAACATTTGTGTAGGTTAACAAATTAAAAATATTATCCAGCTCGTGTTACTCCGAGATGTGCTCACTGAACCCCCCAGCAGTCTCATGAATAAGTGTTTCCAAAATAATTTGCGTAGGTGGCCAATTATAATTCTTCAATCTTCGCACCCATCTTTGAGTCGTTCAAAATTGGGCTGCTGTGGAACGTGTGTGCCTGTGCCCTGTTCCACCATTAGGCACATCCGGTTTTTCGGCTTCTTGGCTTTTCGACAAATTTTCGACTGTTAATTCACAAATTTGCTCCCATTATGCGTTCCAATTTACCATTTCAACGTTCTAGAATAATTATGTGTAATTTCCACAGCGTCGTCGGTCATATCTAAGACCCACACTTACAAACGAGCCCAAAAGGCTGGAAACATATTTACCTTTCCTGCTTTTATTTACTTATATTTTTTTCTCTTATGTATCTCGGTGGAGAAGTGTTGGATCTTGGGGTCTGGGGCTAGGTTCTTATCGCCGACATTCTCATCTCAACGTTCACTGGAGAGTTTGTTTCTTTTTGCTCCGCATAAGATGGATCTCGAGTTTTATGGCACATCTGCAA
This sequence comes from Cheilosia impressa, assembly GCA_948293265.1. NCBI lineage: Eukaryota > Metazoa > Arthropoda > Insecta > Diptera > Syrphidae > Cheilosia > Cheilosia impressa. The sequence continues at coordinate 48,860,885 of OX411882.1, read as the reverse complement.
TCAGTGTTTTATTACTATGATCTCATTCCGAGTGAGATGTTACCTAGGGAACAACAATTTGACGGCTCGATTAAAGGGGACTATTTTTTTTTACGAACGTTAACGCCATTAATTACGATGTATATTGAGCGAGCTCACCTTCTTGCTTCACTTCGGGTTTGTCCACTTGTCAGTTATGCGTGCGCGATCATGAGGCACCCATCCTGATGTTAGCATAGGCATAATGTAATCTGGCCATTAGACAGAGGATAGCCGCCGCATGTTTACATTCTCGATAAATGTATGCGGAAATGCGATTCGATCAAAATCGAAGCTGTGGTTGATGCGAGTTTTACGAGTGCACCCTGAGGTATTTGGAAATTATTCTCCTGTATGAGTCAGTCTCGGGCGTGGAGAATTTTATGGGGCGACTGTTTAATCAGGGCGATGTTGCGAAATAATCGATAACGACGTCAACCTCAATTACAGGTGGGTAAACAGCGATAGTGGGTCTTTGTCTCAAGAACAAATCAAAAGGCGTTAACCAATTTGGATAAGTCACTGCGGTCGTATCAGGCTAAGGGCCACTTCACTGCTTAGTTAGCGGAATTTGTCATTATAGCAAGTGTTGACGCCAGCGCACCGATCTTTTGTAAACAATTTCAGTGGAATTTAACTTGTATGTGATACAAGGATAAACCGGTAGGTTCAATCGTAGATATGATGAACGAAAACCGATTGGGAAGTGGGTATACAGTTGTTAACTATTCGAAATGAAGGTTGATGTAGGTAGATCAGAATATTTTGTGCGTTCTTTGAGGAGGGTTGTTGGTGATGAAATGTCGGCGTCTTCAGATGGATATTTCACTTAATATTAGGCCTTGAGAAATTGATAGGAATTATTGTACACGACTTTATGAGGGCGTCTTAAATAAGTAACTATTTTTGAAATGCTTACAATGTGGGCCTTTGTGTTTCTGCGTCTATAGAATTTATAAGCCCGACTGTCATTAAACTGTTATTCAAGGAGATTTTTTTGGCTAAAAACTCGTTAGATTCTCAGTTAGTGATGCAAGATCGTGGGTAATTACCCATTTTGTGGGCGTTTAACATTTCAAAATAAGTTAAAGGCGCATTTTTACTTCACTCAGTTCTCAGAACAAAAACAAAACCTTTCAAATACTGAATCTGAAGAAAAACTATTCGAATTCAATAAAAAGGGAAGAGTTTTTTTATTTTTGTGCTTGTAAATATGTATGGTATATTTATTTGTCTACGTATATTTTTGTGGGGAATATCGTGGGATTTTCTAACAACGGCATGGGCAAAAAGAGGTATATTTGATAATATCCAAGCAAGCCTGTCCGAAAAGTCTGGCATGAATGGCAGTGGAATGGTTATACCTTGCTCTCTAGATGACGCACTCTTTTACGAATCGAATTTCTCGAAATAAGGAACAACTTTGGGAAGAAATTCATAAGAGTGAGTAAAACTTCGTAAAAATTAAAAGTAAAAGAACAGACCTTAATTTTCTTACCTCAGTCCCATGGACTGGAACGATCTGCCGTCATAAAACAAAATCAGATCTCGTGTTGGAATTTCTTCCATTCACGTTTGCTGTAGGCACGCTTAAATCACAAACTTCCCACACAGACTGCGGGGCTCATCATCATCATCCCATCTGTCTGGGGTCTAATTCCCCAAAACATCGCCGACATCCCACAAAGAATTCAATATTCATAGTCGATTATCCAAGAACTGTCGGCGCATATTATTGCCTCACATTTGTTCAAGCCTACTTCAGTGTCTAAACAATTCAAGTCAGCACTTAATTACGTGGGCAGGAACTCCAAGTTGTAACTCACTACATTCGCTCGGTCTATAATACAAAATTGCCTCACCGTAGGGTATCCACACATGTGTACTTGTATATTTACCCGCGACAATCACCGTTTTTATTCGCTGCTCAATAGATACTTTATTACCATTAAGTCAAATGGTACAAACACAACCGCTCTTAGGTATAGGAACCTTCCTTCGAGGGGATATCTCACCTCACCTTACCCACAAACGGAAGAGGTATTACCACAACACAAATCCAACGTAACGTTCTTAATGCAGTGCAACTCGGCACTCGGTTGTATTGTGGGGGTGGGCTATACTGAAGCAAGCTCTACCGAACCAAACACAAGAAAAAGGTTGTTGACACTTCAACTTCTAAGAGTTCTTCATATCGCAACCAAGCAAACTAAAAACAAAATAAGAAAAATATAAACAAGCGTGTAAAAGCGGAGACAATATCGGAGTAAAACAAAAAAAAAAAAACATGCGCCCCGCCGTCGGCCCTCCCTATGCTCCTGGCCTCATGCTTGAATGCTATGTGAAAAGATTTCGTAAAAGTCGCTTGGTCGGTTCGGCGGTTGTGGCGGCGGTGGTGGTGGCGGCAGCCGGCAGCTACGGCATTTGGAGACCACAAAGGAGTTAAATGTGGATTTATATCTCTGGGGTGACGTTTATCTTGCTGGTTTAGTGTCTCCAGAGATTTTCTTCGTTCAAACTGATTTTGTGTTCCCCCTTTTGCCAACCACTCCTTATGGGCCCTTGTTTCATGCGGTGCCGCCGCCATCATCCTCGTCACAAGGTTTTGTAACTCTCGCAGCCCACACTTTGTTTACTACTTCCAGATAAAAGAACGGATGTTACTCGTGTGATGTAATAATATTTATACTCCCCGAGGAACTGGCGAAGATGAAGTGAACTCGACAAAGTGGCGGTGTAGGGTTTTATTGAGAAAAATAAATCAATTCTGGTGATGGCTTTCGGATGAGGCAAAAATTGTAAGCACTCTTGCTTTGGCACTTAAAGATTTAATTAGCCTAAGACTTAGTTAACCCTTTTATTGCATCGCTTCTCTGTGTGTGTGTGATTATAAAAGACGATTTACAGCTGTTGTTCTAGCGTTTGATTGAAATATGAAATTGCCAACGGAGAGATTTACCAATTGAATTAAAAGTATTTAAATGGGATAAATTGGCGCAACAAGTCTATAATGGGAAGAGGCAAGATTCGAACAACCTTACGTTTGCGTGAATTTTCATTTTTATTTTAGAGATGAATGAAAGGGGTCTTCTTTTTTTTATTGTTACGTAGCAGGGTTTAGCACTTGTCTCTCAATTTAATTTAAAAAGAGCTTAGAATCAAACCCTTTTTTCGACGCATCCCAACTACATTCCTGCCCTCTCAATTTAAGTTGACGGTTTCCAGTCTGAAACAAAATGTTCTTTCAAGAAAACCATTAACACAACTCTCGAGTCCCCCTGCAAATAATTGCAAAGGTCTCCCGCAAAGTATACCGCACTTCCATGTCAAAGTCCGACTTGAATAACAACCCTATATACTCACCCTCATTATATTTGAAAAGTATTCACATAAACCTCTCTTCCTTTGCAGGGATCTGATCCTCGAGCGGCGACATGTCGTGGAAAACTCCAAACTCGGCGATGCAAATTGAATCAGGAGATCAACAAAGAGCTACGATTGCGTGCCGGAGCCGAAAATCTATTCAAGGTAAGAAGTGATATCTTTATTGCCACCCAGGTTATCACGGCTAAATCATTCAAGTCAACTCTATAGTGACACTCGAAACTCTTCTTCCTTTCGCAGGCTACCACAAATCGCAAACTGCGCGACACAGTTGCCCTCGAACTCAGCTTTGTCAATTCCAACCTCCAGCTGCTGAAGGAACAATTAGCCGAGCTAAATTCATCGGTGGAAGTATACCAAAATGATAGGTGAGTCTGAGTAGTATGTCTATGTATACACACGCAGAGTCCCACCCAGCCAGAGAGACCATTTAAAATTCCTTGGAAAATGGACCACAAGCGGTGGCGACGTCTACTCCTTCGCCCAGCTCACGTGCGTCCAGCCATTATCTGGTATGGGGAAATTTAAATAAATACCAATTGACCCTTGTATGCGCGAGTGCGCGATTGTCGTCGTTGATGTTGTAAATTTAATTTAAAATAAATACTCTTCGATCCGCACAATTATCCTCCTAAACACAGTCAGCAACAGGAATAGATACGACATACGTGGAGGTATATAATATCCGCAACCGTACACAAACCTCCATTGAGCCAACTATCCAATTATTTTCTACTTCATCCGATACCGATATCCCTTGGCCCAAAGTTGTTGTCGCAGTCGCAGTCAGAGTTTTCCGCGACGTTGAACTAGTAGAACGATATTGTAATACCAACGATAGACGTGTTATGTAAATTTCCTTTAATGATCGCTACTCGCAGGAGTCGTCGCCGTCGCCGTCGGTTGGTCGGTCGTTGGTAGTCTGTGGGGTGGAGAGTAGTTCGCCCAACTTAAATGGTAGGAGAGCCTGTCGAAGGGGAACATTACAGGGAGACGCGCTGGCAAACCCTTTCGTGGATTCATTTAAAATGCATGAAATGACATGGTCTACGTGTGATGGCATTAATTCAGTTGCATTGCATACAGAGTGATCATCATGCAGAGATATTCTCGCTGTCGTACGCTTTTCGTTGGTGTTTTGTATCCTTTTGAAGACTTATACTCGCTGGTGGCTCCCTCTCTATCTGCCAGGAGAAAGGGAAGGGAAGTAACAATCGAAGGAGCTTGATGTCTAACTGTTTTTCTCTATGGATGTTCTCGGAACTCAGTCGATACACAAGTTGAGGTTCCCAAGAAGACGAAGGAGCCTTATCTGAAATGGTACTTTATGGGTTTTTGTCGAATCGTTATTTCGTGCATTGCTGTGACAGTTGGAATCTGCAATCTCTATTGCATATAACCACGAGAGGAGGGCTGTGTATACTGCCTATAGATATACATTGTAAGTCCACCGTGACGACGAATTTCAACAAACAGAAATTCTTTACAAAATTTCTTAAGCTTTGTATGAAAATGGGACTGTCTGCAACCTCTTTAAGACGTTAAGTATTTTTTTAATGAATATAGGCGCCGCGCAATACAGTGTGGAACCATTTAGTAATTATATACGTACATCGCATTAGTTCGCTCTAAGAGAGGATACATTTTGTGTTAATATTTTTTTGCGTATATATACGGATAAGCTTTTCAACCTATCCCTAAAGTGAAATTTATATTCCTATAGGTTTTTCCCTGTATTATTTAAAAAAAAAAAAAGAAGACTAAGCTATAAGTAGTTACCAACTGAATACACATCAGTTACGTCAAATTTATATGCAAACTGACTTTTGTTAGCCAACTAACTTGTGCACATTTGTTTATTAATGCAAATATCTGACTTCCAGCTCTGAAACATATCCATATTTTTATTTGGCCGACGGAAACGCAGTGAGCACCATGGATCTTTAGTTAAGTCAGGGATGTGAATGAGCAAATTAAATTAACATTAACCGACGAAAAACTACAAAGCATATTGTTCACATTGACGTATATTGTAAGGCCCATTCGCCAACTGTCGCGCGAACTAAAAATCTGTCAAACTCAACGAATTGAGCGAAAAACTCACAAAAATCGAAAAATTGACTCAGTAGCTCATAGTTTATATTTACAATTTGAGATTCCAGCTAAAGGTCATTTGTGTAACACGATATTAATATCAAACCGCAATAAAAATTCAGGACTGGAACTATTTTTGTAGTAGGCTCCAATATTTTATTTTACGAGTATTGTTTTTTTTATATATATTTTGAAAATATATTTCTTTTTATTTTGTCTATTCGTCAATGTTTGCCAATAGACCAATGTATCAGAAAAGTTCATCAGAGCCTTTTTGAGAAGAAAAGGAAATTACTCGCTACTCGTTACTTTGAACGCTTTCTCTTTTTCTGGACATTTTATTGGGAAAGTGTATCCACCAGGTCAAGTAGCTTTAAACGTCTAACTTAAATTTTAAAAAATTCGGCACTATTCCAACTACTGATATCTTGAAACTTGAATTCAATATTCAATTCAATTCAATTTTATTCGCTCAAAATCTGAAGTCAAACATAAATCCATTTATGTGGAATTAAGATTGTGTCAAAAATATTCACTTATTTTTCAACCAAACAACTTGACGATACCGCGTCAATACCAAAATGTATGCGAATTTATGTAGGTAGTGACGAACCTACGCAGACTGTGGAAAATGCCAACCTCATGTTTCGGACTCGTTAAAGCAAATCATTGGGTCTTACTAATATAATCCTTCACACTAAATATTTTGTAGGTCACAATGGGAAATTTTATATTTGAAAATTTGTGAGTTCGTAAAATCTAGCGTGGACAAATGATTTTATTATATATCGCGCAACATCTCTTGTTAATAATTGTAGTCGTATATTTCTTTTTATACGAAAGACATAATCTTAAGCCCAGATCAGGCTTTTAAAAATGGTACAATAAACTGTAGTAAAAAACAACCTTCTCCAGTTGAAGTTCCCTAAATATTATATTTTAAAATTACGCTTTACTTTGCTTTTTGGTTGTCATTTGACAAACGTCAAATCCTTATGTATGAAAGTCTGCATATAACACTTTTCAGTGATAAATATACGACGTAGTACCTACTAAATAAGTCTTATACTGTTTAAGGTGACTGTTTTACAACAATCTTAAAATTCATGGGAAGTGTAACGATTTGTGGCAGCAGAAAAAAGTTTTTATCGAGTACAAGTTTAATATGTATTTTTTTAATTATACTTTCTAACAGTCATCAAGTTTCCGAAGACTCTTTGCTCAATTTCCTTTTATGCAATACCCAAAATTTTATGGCAATTTATAGCTTAAGTATAGCTTTGTCCCAAATAGTCTGTCAGTCGAGCCAGCCTGTCATAGCTAGCGCTCTTCAAAATATTTCAAAGTTTTTGTAAGCGAATCGCGTCTATAACAAAATAAAGAGAATCTCAATTTGGGTTAAGCACATAACAAAATAAACAATACGTGATAAATCTTCAAAATAGGTCAACTGCTTCTGTATCGACCTCAATTTTACGAGTGTTTACTCTCATAAGTCGCGCAGAACTCAATTTGCCACAGAGAACATATCTTTTACAAACTAGCACAGCTTGACAGATGAACACACTTCTAAGGAATCATCTTTCTAAAGTCGAAATAAGTCTTAAAATTCCGCATGAATCTAATCCTTTTAAAGCACAACAACGACATTATCATCAATCATCTCTGACCGAAGATGACACTTTATGGTACCGACGAAATATAATTCGCCAGAAAAATATCTCCATTATCTGCTGATTATGAGCCACTCCCGGAATCACTCCCTTTTATTCCAAATATTATCAAATGGCTCGAATCGATTCCATGGGAATTAAAGTGAAATCAATTTGGTTTGCATTCCCCTATACCACCAACCCCTAGGCCGCACTCGTTTGCTAAATCCGATTATTTTTAAATCCAAACGACAATTAAATTAATGCTCTCAGCACTTAGTCCCGGTCGGTTCGAGGGGGTGTCCAGGTTAAAGCAATTTCTCTACAACTACCTCATTGGAATTGTTTTGTAATTGCGCATTTGGCCAAACCACAAACCAGTTTCACCACTGGTCCCGATGACGATGATATTATGTTACGACGATGACGAGGGATGGCATTTTAATAGCTGACAATCGAAACAGTCGATTGACTGATACATTCTATCGTCCATAAACAAATGCACACATCCAACCAAAGTGTCCCGTTCCCCGTTTCTGCACCTGATCAAATTTATTGCGTTGTTTATAAATAAAGTGTTTGCATTTTTTCACGTATTGTGGTAAAAATAAATGCGAGTATTTATATAAGTCTGTTCTATTTCATGAATAACAATTAGTTAGAATGGTTATAGTTGGACTGTTGCTGTGCAATGAGAATAATAAGAAGTGGGGAATGTTTAGTTGGAAATTATTTATCGCACCTATTTATATCAGCTACATAAACCTTGAAAGGAGTGTTGGAGGAGAATGATTTGATTATTTTTATTGCTCAATTGCATTAACTAACATTTTATTTAGTTAAGTAGAATCGAATTCTTTTTACATTAAGAACATACACACTTTCAGGGAATTCACTTACCAAAACTAAAGGCTCTTGCACACTGCGAGACAAAACCAAGTGTAATTGCTCAACAGTGAATAATTAGAAAGGTAGCAATTGCTTCCAGTTTATTAGTATAGTAAATGTGTTAACAACGAACAATATGAACGCTCGTAAGCATTTGACATTTTCCCATCCTCTATCTGTCAACTCCCAAAGATTTTTTTTTTATTTAGTTATCAACGAGGAAAACTTGAAACGCGTCGAAGGTATAGGCCTAAATCGGAACTTATCCAAGTATACCTTAATAGATTTCAAACTGTCAACTATATCAAACAGGCAACAGTAAATTTGTGATAAAAAAAGACTTGTCAACATTACACGAGTTTGAACACCTATAGGGGTATTTTTTGAGCTTCGATCTCAGCAAAGCAAAGTAAAGTAGGATTTTCAGCACGCAATCACAACAACTACTCTGAGTTCTCGAAGTGTCAAGTAGAACGTAGTTGTTTTAATTGCGTGCTTAAAATCCTACTTTACCTAGTTTGATTTACTGAGATCGAAGTTCAAAAAAACAGGCCCATTAATGTTCAATAAAACATGCTTATTGTAAACTATGTTGATTTCAATGCTTATTTTAAGTTGATCCAACTGTTGCATTAAAATTAAATAAATGAACAGCTTCCCTAATGAACTAGTGTTTATTTCTTCCCGCCCTAGGAATAAAAGCGCTCGTAAATAGCACTCTTACAAATTTCATATTTTACCGAGAAAAGTACGGGAACAGTTCTTTTACAAAAGTCGAGTTGATCTGTGTGGATCTGCTAGAAAATTTTGTACTAAACGAGTCATATCGAAGAATATTCCGGATGAAAATGGCATATAACTGTCAAACTAAACATATCTAAAGAGGGGAAGCTGTTACGTATTGTATGCTTCTAGTAGGTCGTCAAAGTGAAGTTTATCATCTGTGGGCGGCTCGATGCGACGTCTAAATCATCAGTCAGATTGAGAGTGAGCCTCTTTTCATGACAGTTATATGAAGTACGGAACAAAGTGAACTGTCTTTCTAAATCACGCGGTGAAGTTATAAATGCACGGCTACGACATGAAAAGTGTCCATATAACGACGAGTTCCACAAAGACAATTCCCCAAGCACAAAAGTAAAAAAAAATGTTTGCAAATAAAAACAAGCTATAACAGGTGTGATTGTATTCCAGTAGTTAGCCACGTTCGGTGCTTTGCACTCTTTTTTTCTGCGCCATTGCTAATGTCTGTCGGTAGCTATATCTATGTGGAGGCTGGTGGTACTAGGTGCGCGATTGCTCTGCACTGCACTGGAGCCCAACCCCATTTTTCGCAGTCAGATCAGAAATGGATTTTCCTTTTTTTTAGTTGTGCCTACTTTCTGTTACCGGTTCCAGTTGGTTGCGATATTTCGCGCTTGACCATGCGATTAAGCGCAAATAAAAATCACAGATAAAAAAAAAGAGTCAAAAATGGACAGCACTATTAGATGAATGTACCCGCCAGCACCGGACAAAAGGCGAAGATTGAATTTTTCTATACATACACGGACAATGTTTTGTAAAAATTTTGGACCACTGAGCAGTGCTCAATTGGCTTGGAGGAATTTCTTGTTTGTTTTCCTTAAGTCGATTGGGATAAACAACAGCATACTTCAAATGGATTGACTTGAGACTTGAAAGGTCCATTTTTGGATGTATAGTTCGATTGCGGCCTTTGAAGAGATTTAGACTTGGCGAGTCAAACCATTCCCGATTGTGGAATGTGGTTGTTCTTTGTCGGTGAATTTGATTTTGAAAATGAAATTTTAAAGAATGGAATGTGTGATGATGTAAATGTAGCCTTAGACTAATTTTCATTATTCTGCGTTTATTTTTCTTCCAGTCAGGACAGTGTTATGCCAATGATACCACTCGGACTGAAAGAGACGAAAGAAATCAACTTCTTGGAGCCATTTTCGGACTTTATATTGGAACACTACAGCGAAGAACCATCGATGTATACCGATGCGATCGCCGACATAACAGACACACGACAGGTAAAAGTTTGAAATGAAAGATAGTGCTCATATATTTATAATAACAAAATGACATTTCAGGCATCAAAGACACCATCCAGAGATCTACAAGGTGTCGCCTTGCTCTTTCGCTACTACAATCTACTGTACTATGTCGAAAGGAGATTTTTCCCGCCAGACCGAAACCTGGGCGTATACTTTGAGTGGTATGATTCATTAACAGGTAAGCATGAGTTTGAATGGGATTAATCCAGCTTAAGCCAATATGCGATTGCATTTGTATTGGCTTCAAGTCATTCAAAACGAATAAAATTTTGCCAAGATATATGAGTATCTATGCCGTCTCTCCTAACAGTTTAGTGTGTCCTTCCCGTTCTTGAGTAGATATTTTTTTTGCGAAACTGTTTTTCTTTTTTCAGGAGTCCCATCATGTCAACGTACCATTGCCTTCGAAAAAGCCTGCACGCTCTTCAACTTGGGAGCAATTTACACACAAATCGGCGCACGTCACGACCGAACCACAGAAAAAGGACTAGATGCGGCCGTGGACAGTTTCCTTCGCGCCGCTGGAATATTCCGTCACATATTCGATACATTCACAAATGCTCCATCGATGGATCTGAAACCACAGGTGCTAGATGTTCTGGTTTCACTAATGCTTGCACAGGCGCGTGAGTGTCTCTTCGAGAAGCTACAACTCCAAATCGAGTCACTGTCTCTGATCGACTCCAGTCATGTAAGTATCTCAGCGGTGACCACCCCCACTGCGATTTGTACAAGGCTAATGTTTAAATACACCTCCAGCTCTTCAAAGACCTTGCCGGTGAGGCAGCTCAGCTCACAATGGAATACAATGAGATGCACAAAAGCATTCAGTTGAACGATACCCACACGTATCTGCCCGAATGTTGGGCCGGTTTAGTGCCCCTGAAATCTGAATACTACAAAGGTGAGTTTTTCTGACATTTAGACTATAAATTTACTTACCGTTTGCGTTCTTCGGCAGCACTGTCACATCATTATGAGTCACGGAGTATCGATGCGAATGCCGACAGCTCATCTTCGCTGGGAACTAGTGGCAAACGCAGCCAAACGACAGTCGAGTCATTCATTGGTAATGCGGAGGAGGATGCCGCAAGTAGTTGCATCTATGAGGATGGAAGGTGTGCGAGTGCCTTGAAACGGGCACACCTCAAAGAATCGCTGGCTAGTCACGAGGAGGCGCAGAGGCTGCAACGTATGTGCCGGTACTTGAAGGTGAGTTACAGATCAGTTTTGGGTGGCAATAATTGATAATTCAAATGATTCCAATTTCAGAACAAAACCTCACTAACGCAAGTGCTAAAGGAAGCCCACTACAAAACCCAAGACGAATATGAGAAATACGAGGAAGAAAGAGTCGAAAAGGACATTGATGAGGACTTTGATTTGATTGACGTCATTGTGGAAGGTAAAGAATAATAATAACCCAAGAAAGTCCGACTTAACCACTGTTCTACACCAACAGCATGTTCGAAATTCACACTGTCCCTTACCGGTCCCGATTTCACTTCATACAAAGTTGATGATCCCTTCAAGCGACTCGGCCCCATTGCTATCTTCTCCGCCCGACGACACTGGACTGCACCGCGATGCATTCGCCTGCAGAAAGGCTCCACAGTATATCGCGGCGGAACGGTCTACCACTGCCATTGCCCGGCAACTGACCAGCACGAAATCGGTTGTAGCCTATACAAGGATGACGTAGATAGCTACGGCTTTCACGTGAGAGGAGACGCCCCAGTGATTATTGCCCACGTGGAAATGCATTCCCTAGCGGATGTAAGTTGGAAAAAATAAATAAAATAAAAAAGCCTCGTCGCAAATCTATGTTAATTTACATCTCCTTTCAGTTGGGTGGAATAAAGGAAGGCGACTTTATCGTCGAGGTCTCTGGCATGGATGTCAAATGGTACTCCCACCAACAAGTTGTCCGTCTGATCCAATCGGCTGGCTCGTCGCTAGAGTTAAAAGTCATCACACCAATGGATAGGAACTACCTTAAGGTTGGTACCAAACAATGAAATACCTCTCGAAAGACTTTCTAAATTTCTCCCCACTCTAGCCGCTGTCGTCGAAAGGCTCCATTTCCACTTTGTCGGCTGCCAGTTCATCGGGTGTTTCATCAGGTTCATCCAGTCCCACAGGCACGACCAGTTCAAAGCCTAAGCTACGCTGCAAAACACCAAAAAGTCGACTGGGCAGCATTTCGTCGAGCTCATGGAATCCATTTCGGCGCACTCACAGTTTGGGTAAAATATTTTAGCAAAAAATGCTCACCGCTAAGTGAGTGTGAATTTTTACAGTGGCCATTCTCTTTCAGTTGGATTATTTCATATCAAGCTAACAGCTTAGAAAAAATGCTTCTTTCCATCCCATCTCCCCCAAAAATGTATAAATATTTAAACGAAAAAAAAAAACTTATAGCTTTAAGCAGCAGCAATTTAATTAAATTTAAGCTTTAATATTACGGTTATTATGCATGCGTTTTTATTTTTGTATTTCATTTTGTTTTCGTTTGTTTTCCACACGTGGGAAAATTTAAAAATTGTAAAATATATCAAGTAAAACACAAATAGAAATGGGCTTCCGGAAATTTAGATAGGCGAAGGAGACGAGAGGGTTTCTGAAGAAAATAATGTTTATTATTTATTTGTCAAAGATGTGCATGTAGAGCTTTTTTTTATACTATGAGCATAACCCAAATTGTAAATGTATAATATTTTTGTAATTACAAAACGAGAAACATATAAAATAATATCGCGCCATTTTTTGTTTTTAATAAAGAAAAGTGAATTATTGTAACTGAATAATAAATGTTAAATACAAATATATATATAAAAACATTTAAGATAAATAAACATTATGCATAGTTTTAAAAAAAAAAATGGTTGTCTTTTTTATTTTTTAAGATATTTTAAGTTTATATGCTATGGTTAGTAAAGAAGAGGACATCTTTCATCGGTGCACTGGTTGTTCTTTTTTTTATTAGCACAGGAAATACTCTTAAGGCGATTCGAAAAAGAAGTGAACAAACATCAGAATCCACTAATGACAGAAGGGTAGCATCCTAAAATATTTATGTCGTTTTCAATGGGGCAAAAAGAAGCGTCCGGTAGAGTCCGAAATCGAAAAAAATCACTTCTGAAACTGTTCGATTTGCACAAAAATACTCTTCTGGTGATTCTGAGTAGAGAAGTCAGAATCCACTCACTCACACAAGTGTAATTGATGTATTTTATACAAGCTGACAGCCGTATTGCTTGGCATTTCACCAATAGGTACTTTTGTGGATTCTTTCACAAGCTGTTTTGTTGTTTCATTGGATTTCAGAATGAGTGAAACCAATGGAAAACGACATTACTTTTCACATTTTCACCGAAATATGAGTGAAGACGATCAGATCGCATGAATGTCATTGAGTTGATGATTCCCGAATGAAACCAACGAGAAAAGGCAAGAGCCCAGCAAACTAGTAGGTGAAAACATTCGTCTAGATGAATGTATAACGAACCTCGTAACATTTTATTTGAGAAAGCGACATTAAGTTTTTACTTTATTTTTCCAACCTACCCACTCCCTTGTAAAGCTTTCGTTCCTGAAACTGAGAAGCACTGAAAGGCGAACAAACTGTGCATAGTTCTGTGCAGAAAGATGACGGTGGGTCTTACAAAAATAATAAATTAAATCTTGCTGAAGGTAATTTTACTATTTAGTGGGTGTCAATATAACAAAAATTTAAATGTGAGATCGAGAATCAAGTATTTTAAATGAAGCAAGTCCATTTCCATATAAAGAATTCTACACACAAAAAATGTAATGTTGCGACTTATAATCATACCTGTTTCGTATATTCATAACCTTGTACCATCACTGTAAATTTGCACTTCGCTTGCCAATTCGCATAAGAAACTTTTTCGCCGAGTTGATTCGATCGCGTTTTACCGAATCGCCACCGACTCTGCCATCGACATTTATTAAAACGTCAAACATTTCATACGACGTACTTATGTGTATCTATCGCCTTTGATTCTCAGATGAACTCGTCGGAGAATGAAATCTTCTTCCAGCGAATGTTTGCCCATTCCTTCTGTAAAAATATTGAAGTTGTTTTCATTTCATCTATCTATAATTTTAAGCAGTTTATCCATGACACTTCATGGTAATGATCTGGGGGTCGAATCGCGTCATCCGTGAACGAGCATTACGTGAGGGAATTCGTTTATGTTTCACATGTAAAATCAACATATTTCCGTGAGCGCGATCCGACCCCTGTTAATTGTATGCGCATTGGCATTGAATATGGAAACTCACTCATCTCCCTCCATATCTAATCTCGTGAAAAGTTGCAGCTGTGGCCATGAACCTGTCCTGTATTATTGGGGCACATAAGCTGCCGTACTACTGAGCGAAGGGTCTCAAATTCGACCCACGATCCACGAAAAAAAATAAATTACATTCTACTTTTTTTTACAACGCCCTCTCTCGAGCATCTGACAACAGTCCGTGTATAATGCCTGTCCTGAAAAAGCATCGAACTCAATCGTTTGAACTCCGAATAAATGTGCAGGTCCCTTCCAGTTGGTCAAAAAATATAGACTTCCCCAAACGAATATGAATATGAACATCTGGGACTAGGGTGCCTGTTTTGGACCTGTTGCGCCAACTATAAACTTACTTTTATACCTAATAGGCTAGAGAAATTCGTTACTCTCTGAAATGAGGAAAACTGATTCTCGTCTTTCCCTTACGCAATTTTTGCGAAAACACAACCTTTAGCGGTTTAACATCAGCCACATGTACGAACTGTCAACTTGATACTCAGTCGCCAAGTTCTTCACTAGATTCCTCGGCTACCCCTCCATAGACGTCAACTAAAAAAAACCGTTCATGGATTCGATCAAGGCAAATCAAAACTGAGACACATCAAGTTCAAGTCAGCCAGCTCTGTCCGACTTTCTAAGCTGCATACAACTTAAACTGTATGCTCTCCAAAATAACATGGACTGCTGAGGATTCTGTGCGCTGCACAACTTACCACAGAAGGTGCAATGTTTCTTTGAGACCACTTGCAGGAAATGAGCGCAGCGCGATATAATTAATGAATGTATAACAGTAAAGTCCAGTGTCTATTTTTAAATACGAGTTTTATTTTAATAATATGTTCACTTGCTTTTTTTTTTGTTTGTTTTTTTCTAGTTTGTTTTCTTATTATATTATTTCATTTGTCACCAAGTGATGATGGTTTGTTCGGGTTTTCCTTCCATGTTATTTCATTTATATTTCTCTAAAATGACGAAAGACATAAAATGTTTTTTTTTTGTAGTTTTACATGTTTTTTTTTCTTTGAATTACACACACATACACAAGAAATTTGTTAGGTTTTTATTTTTGAACGTTTTTAAACTTATTGTTAAATGTAATTAATTTAATTGTTTTCATTATTACTTTATTGAGTTAGTCGACTGCACTTGTCCAATTGATAAGAAGGAGTTGACGTTTAACTTGTTCCGCCATTTTTGTTTTGTGTCACCTCACCTCTTGTGTAACGGTTAGTGTAGATAATTTATAATAAATCATTAGTTTTGACGCTTAAACGTTAGTACATCCATGTAATTTAAGTTTCTAAATTAATAGCTAATAATTTTTGTTGTTATAATACTGAAACACGACTAGAATTCATTATGTCATAGAATTTATTATTAAATTTTCTTGCTTTCTCTTTGGAGACACAATCACTGTATTCTCCTCACGACCACACTTAGTGATTTTGAATTTAAATTCATTTAAATGATTTATTTATTTATTTATTTACTTAGAACTAATACAGCAAATATCGAATAGATACGCATACACATATATCTATATGTATATAAGTATGTATATATGTAATTATGTTTACTTTTCAGTTTGTTAAAATTAATTTAGATAGTATTTTGTTTTATCTTTGGTTTTATTGTTATTATTATTATTAATAAATAAATTGTTTCACATTTATATAATTTTTGTTTTATTTCTTGTCACATATATATATATATATATAGTAATTACGTTTTTGTTTTATATATATAATTTGTTGATTTAGGTACATTTAAAAAATTATTTATACTTATTATTTTATTTCTGGTTTTAATTCTTTAGAAAAATGAAAAAAGAACTTATACATTATGTATATAATATAAATTGTTGTTTTCTTTGCATATACAATGTATATATATATATAAATTTGTTTGTTTTTTTTCCTTTTGTGTTTTGTGGAAAATAAAAATATATGTATAGTACAACGAATATATAAGAAAAAACGGTTGCGTCAATAAAAATTGTGTGTATTTTGTTAGTACATACAAATGTGATAATAATAATTAATAAAGAAATACAAGAATAATAAATAGATTTGAAAAATATAGATCACGATATCAATATAGCTTTTTTTTGTTCGTTTTTTTTTATTCTTATTTTCGAGAATAGAAAATAAATGTACATTGTTTTGCTGGAGGGTATATGACCGCCCGCAGCGGTAAACGCTTAGATAAATGGTATGACACGTCGAGAGAGAGAGAGAAAAACAAATCATCAAATATTACACATTTTTCTATCTAAAGAAACGAAAGGGCTTTGTTTTTGTATTTATTACTTTTTTCTAGAACACATACATTTACATAAATCTACGAAGCATAAAAAGGAACACTACTTACATGACTACGTTTCTACCATTTTGTTTACTTAAAATTACTGCTTTGATACCATTACCTGATCGAAACAGTGATGGGTTGTGCGATGATAGTTAGGGGAATACCACAGACAGATTGTTTATATTTAGGTGTTGAGACAGAGCAAACAAATAATTAAACATTCACAATTAGATCTAATATATATATATATATGATTTTCTTTGTCATAATTTTTTTTTACTTTTATTTTCTTTTTTGTTTTTCTGCAAAGGACAATGATCGTTGTTGATATATTTAAAAATATTCTCGCAAAACATTTTATATTGTTCACATTTACAGGTACATGGCTTCACTAGAACTAAACAACAGTTGGTCTAGCTTGTATGTATGCATCTGCCTGTGGCCTATTACGCAAACAGATAACAATTTGTTTAACAATTTAATTTAATTTAATATTTATATTACACTACAAATAATTCGAGATAACTTACTAATTTCACATTGAGATAAATAGAAGATGCACTTTTATTGATCTGCACTGTATGTATTGTTATTTAAACAAATTATAGTAATTATAAAATTAGCTTAGCAATAATAAAACGATCAAAACTTTAAGGAATACAAATACAAACGATGTGGGGTATAAAGTATAATGCACTTCGGGCTAATTGCACATGAATTTAAAAAGAAAAAAGAAATGAAAAAATGCTATTGTGGTATTTATAATTATTAATAAATAATTTATATTATAATAGGCAGGAAGACGTAAATAACCGGAAAGTGTTCCATGTCTAAGATGAATACGGGCAGATCAGGAGTGGAATACGCTGAGATTATTGTTATTGGTCACACTTTTGGCTGTGTAGTCTGCCAGAAAATGGAAGTGTGGCATCACTGTTTATTACGGCAAAAATAAAAATTAAAATTTCCCAAACAAACAAAACTTGCGGAAAGTATCAAAGAAAGCATGGAGATTGCTCTTAAATTGTAAAAAAGTTATCCAACTCAATGTCTCTTGGATCTTTTTCCTGAGCATAGATTAAGGTTGCAAGTCCGTATAACACCTTGGGACTAGCTTCTCACAACCATTCGTTTTGTGTGAGTTTTTTTCATTTTTGGGACGAATGGAAGGGATCTACAATTTTATGCCGAGCCCATACGGCTAATTAAAAGCTCTTTCATGACAGTTGAAGTCTCGGATGTTTGAGGTGGCAAAGTCGAAAAAAAACCTTAACATGGAATTTGGGTTTTTTTTTGGAAATCGAACCTAAGACCCTACACTTAGTAGTCCAACATACTAACCACTATGTCTACAACTCTCATTAGGTCTCTTCTTATGCTTACGGCTCTTATTGCTTATACGACTTCGTCTAAAAGTTTACTGTTTTAACCAATGCCGTTCCTTAACCTTAATTTAAACGAATTTTTGTTAGATCGATGCCAAGTAAAAATATACAGCCTCATTTATGAGATTTCCCTACAACGCCTCTACAATACGAATTTCCGCAGTCTCATGTTGTTTATAAACAATTTTATAAAATTGTGTATCCGATATTGCAGATCACTATCGTGATTATAGTTAACTAAACGTGGTTCGTGTCTGAATGGGTACGAATATTACAAAAAAAAACGCTGGATTTGCATTTTCCTATGAAAACAAACTTATTTCAACAAAATGACGATTTTTTGGTTATGCTACTATGGAAATTTAAATCTGAAGGCAACTTCCAAGAGCTAATTCTTGCGTTTAAAGTTATGTTGTCCTAAAACAGTGTGGCTTCCTGGGTAAGAATATTTCAAGTGTTGCGTAAAGTTAAGTGGACAATAGTGGACAATCTACAATACGTTTATAAATAAGGCTGATAGGGTCCAATACTAACTGATTTCGCTGTCATAATAGAGTCAAGGAGTGCATATCAAACGCTCTTACGTATGATCTTCAGACCACACCATGCTGATTTTGACACATAAAAATGTAGAGTTAAGAAAGCTGTCACATGCGTGGCAGCTGATAGATAAATTTAACTTTCGGAGCCTCCGCAATCAAGAAAATCACTTGTAAACCGTTCCATTATTTGTCATTTTGCACAGGCTTACAGGAAGATTTTTTTGGGCAATGGAAAACGCCATTAGCCTGGTAGAACGTCAGTTAGGACATCATGTCAAAATAATCTCACTGCCGAGTAAATAAACCCTACCGCGGCGTTAAAGAAGCACTCTGTTTGCGAGAACGTACCATACACCTCTCCTATGATGAATACTTCTTATGTATGAAGAAGAAGCAACATGTTTTGACAGATAATGACTGCATCTTTGATGAAATAATGGCCGTCGTGAGATCTGGTACCTCACATTAGACGTTACTTATGAATAATCAATATGGAAGAACAACGCACCGCAGCTTTGTTGCAGTAGGCAGGCTCTTGTCACACTCTGGGATAAGTTCACCAAAATTTTATCCTTATCATCTATTCCGCGTAATACCGCTGAGTAGGTGTTTCATAATGAACTCAGTTAACGTGTTTTGATTAAAACAAAACGCGTTTTGTAATCGGAAGGGTGGAACTCAGTTTTGTGGACTTGTCTGGAAGCCAAATGAATACCGAAAGCAAGTAATAACAGCCAGCGACGTAAAAAAAACCAAGACACATCTATAGCATGTGGATTGGCCTGGCAATATACATGGAATGGCATTTGCTGGGAAGACACAAATAATACAGAACTATAATCGCTATAAGGGGTAAGTAGCAGGACATTCTCGCTACTCTAAAATATTTAAACAAAATAAAACAGAGCCTAGCAGTACATCCAGCACACACCGAGGACATACAACAAACAATGCTGCTTTCAAAACAGAACCAGCTGCAAGTCGCATTCGTATTCTTAGAGCAAAAAGCAATAAACTACATCGGTAACACTATCTCACCCAAGAGGGTTCTTCTTATTTTGATCTAACTTAATCGCGATCAGAAACAACTACGAAATAAAAAGTAAAATATGTATAAAAAAAAAAATGCATGCAGATCAATATACACCTACACCTAGTGTCATGAACTCTCGTCTATCTAAACAACAAATTGAATTTATTCTAAACATACATGCGGACACAGTACACTACTATTCCAACCGCTCCACGCTTATCTTTAGAATACTTCATCCCATTTATCTGTAGTTACCTGCTGCGGGCGCGAGAGACAACTCCTCATGTCACAGTACGTTTAGTTTTGGTGGAAAGATAGATTATGCATGCATTTGCGCTTAAAATCGACAATAACAGCGGCAAAGATGGTGGCTAGTAGCGACGACGACAACGACTGCGATCGCTTTACTTTTGTTAATTGTATATAAAATTGGCTGCATCGCAGAGTGCGTCGCTGTCGTCGTCGAACTTGTCGTTGATCGTGTAACCAGTACCTGTGCCATACACCCACTCCTTCTTGATGAAGTCCCCATCGGTGGTGGACGATTGTAGGCCCAGTGAACTATGGTCCAGCCGAAAGTCATCTGGATCGTCCGGGTAGAGGTCATCTGGAATGCTGTCCGGAATCGAATTCGGTTCGAAGAGATTCGAGTAAGGTAACGAATGCGTCAGGTCGTGTGTGTCGACCAGGTCGTCGCCATCAAAGTTCGAATGGAACTTCGAGGTCGGTGGTGAGTTCTGTGACGGTGCCGAACACTCGTCGAATATAATTTCCTTCTTGATGAACATGTCAACGGAATTATCACCTGAGGAGTAGAGATTTGGTTCGCTTTTGATTATTAGGGCCGTTGTGGCTAGGGACGGTGAGTTCTCGTTTGTGTGTCGGATGGACGTCGATGACATCGATGATAAGGATGTATGACCGCCGACGACACCTCCAGATGTGGAGGCCGCAACTGATCGCGATTCACCAGATGCGGGCGACGAGGCCGACGATGATGACGACGACGACGATGACGGCGATGGCGATGGAGAGATGATCAGAGACGATGGCGACTGTGATAACGACGACATGGATGCGGTAGTGGACTTAATTATTGCAGAGACCCGTTGGTATTGGTGGTTGTGGTGGTGATGGTGATGTTGCGGCTGCTGCTGCTGCTGTTGTTGTTGCTGCTGCAGGTGCGGCTGCTGTTGTGCGTATGTAACCTGAGTAGGTGGCCCGTTTTGTACATCGTTCTTTATCACAAGTTTCATATTATCATGATGAGATTCGTTCGAGGAGTCCTCGTTGGTGGTGTTTGTGGTTGCGTTGGCTGTTGTTATGCTTATATTATTGTTGTGGTTGTGCGAGTACATTTGAATGCCATCGGTTAGATCGGTGCTCTCGATCTGCTCATGCTTTGGCTGGATAAGCATCTCGTGCTGGTGCAGCAGTTGCTGGTGGTGCTGCAACTCTTGCTGTTGGTGTTCCTGTTGCGATTGATCGATTGGCTCGAGTTTGACAGCGACGAGCGGCTCATACTGGATGGTGGTGGTCACCTGGCTGGTTTGATCCTTCTGATGAGTCTGCATGTGGGTTTGCAAGCTGGACTGCGTGTGCAGTTTCTTCTTGCAGATTTTGCATTCGAATGGAAAGTCGCCGGTGTGAGTGCGAGCATGGATCTTAAGGTTATAACGTTGACCGAAGCCTTTGCCGCAGACGTCGCATCTGAAAGGTTAAGATAAAAGTATTGATTAGAAAGGGGCCAATCAAATAAGAGCTGGGGCAAAGCAAGAGTATTCGAATTTAATGTAGTTGAATGTGGTCGAAATTATTGGGCGATTGCTATTCGCGAAGGTTTTTTATACGGTAAATTCAGCCAACAAATGCGAGTCTGTAACAAACAAACGCTAATTTTTTAATTATACAAGTCCGTAGAACTCAACAGACTTTTATTAACGCGATGCGAGTTCTCGCTCATGCCATAAGAACGTCACTTCAAACGACTACTTTCGGCAGGTTATCGTCAAAAGTACAATGCAAAAAGGAAAACCGCTTCAGCGACATTACACAAAGTGTATCTAGTTGGTCCTGTGTCTCCCAAGGTCAATAATCCGAAAAATTTGTCATTTGGAAGAGAGCAACAATTCCCCCAATTCTACAAGAAATTAACAAAACCCACTTACTTGTGCAATTTAACTCCGGAATGTAGCTTGGAATGGCCTCGCAACGATGCCAACGCGCTGAACACCTTCCCGCAAATCTCACATGTCAAGTTGACATTGTCGTTGTGGATCTTCTTGTGCACCTTGAAGTACTCGAAGCTCATAAACTCTTTCAGACAAACATCACACTTGTATTTGTGGCGCTCGGACTGTTGGCCGGTGTGCACCCGCATGTGTTTTATAAAGTTTGGCCGGAAACGAACGACTCGTCCGCAGATTTGGCACTCGTACGGCTTACAGCGTAAGCAGTGTTTCTCGTAGTTCTTTAGGCTCTTCAGCACCATGTTACAGATGGCGCATTTCATGTTGTTGGCATGGCCCGTCTTGTGGATCTCAAAGAGTTCCTTGTTGTCGAACTTTTCGACACAGTCGAAGCACTGGAACTCCTGCGGTGGTGTCGGCGGCGGTGGCGGAGCTGCCCCCTGAGACGATGAAGATGATGATGATGCAGCAGCGATAACAGTGCCGCTGCTGGTGCTGCTGCAGCTACTGCTGCAACCGCTAGTGGTGGGTGCTTGTTCAATCGATGATATTCGACGGTGGTGATAGTTGGTGGTTGTTACTGTGGATGTGCCACTGTTTCTGCCGTTCAGGTAGAACGATTGCGTCCCATCGAGTCCCACTGGTACTGACGAACTGGACCCCGACGACGATGATGGCGAGATATCGTCCTCATCATCGTCATCTTCTGACATGGCTGCTGCATCCATTAACGAAACAGAACCTCCTTCTTCGGTGTTGGTGCTCATGTTGGCCGTGTGCAAAGTGGTGATCTCTTCCTCGCGACCCACATCATCGTCGTCGTCCATGTGTTCGACTTTTATCACTGACGAGTCCATCAAATGGTAATCATTGCTTTCCATGTCCGCCTCATTGGCGGCCATTTGCGACGAGCTGACAATGTACCCGTTCGAGTTCAAGTTCAACTTCGGAGTCGCTGGTGGGGTTCTGTCCGGGATCGGATCCTGGAGGATAAATTCGATTTGTTGCGACAGCGAGTTGTCATTTAGCGACATGATCCCGTCCACATCGTTTTTCAGCTCGATGAAGAGTGGAATCGATGTGACTCCAGCCAGAGAGCTGTCCATGTTCATTGGTGGTAAAGTTAATGTTAGCTGGCCTTACCAATGGTTCCTCACTCACGTTCGTGCGTTTCTTGTGTACGGTGGGCTTGTGCGTTTGGGGGGAAGCTGGTGGGGGAATTAGCAGCAGCCAAAAAATTACAATTTTCTTCTTCGTTTTCCTCTTTTTGGATTCCAATTCCTATTTTCCACTAAATGGATGTGCGCTGGTATGATGGTGCGTTTGGATGTGTGAGTGAGTGTGTGAACTTTTCTTCTTCGATATTCACGTTCTTCACGACAAATCACGACGACGATATAAATGCTCTCTTTTGGAAATTTACAAAAAACAAAAAGAAAATAACAACAACAACGAGAATTTTATCTCACTTGCAACATTTTTCGAAATTTTCTTTTGTGCATTTTGTTTTCACTTTGGGGGGAAAATTTTTCTCGGACACGATGGAGAAAAAAATTTTTTTCGTTTTCTTCTTTTTGGGGAAAGATTTCCTTTTTTTATGTCGTTTTTCTTCCTGTTAAAAATGGACAAGTTGACGTTCTCTTTCGGTGTGACATTTGGATATGGAAGATAAACGACGCGGATAAAATGGCTCCAATTAGGGGTTTGTGTTATCCAGATGCTGGGAATTTTGATTGCGACGAGATGCGTCTAATTTGATTTCTTATTGGCATCCGGTGGTGCTACTATGTATAGATAGATGGCGGCATAAGCGACTGGCAGGTGACGTTTATATTTATCCGTAGTAAGTGCAGCTGCAGATGGGTGCCAGCTTTGTTTGAAATTGGTAGCTGTAGATGGCGGTAAAACCAACAAAAATTAATTGTCTTATATTTTGTAAAATTGAAAAAAAATATATGTGCTGGTATTTGCATTTACAACATCACACATTTCCAACACGGAAGATTAAACGGATGGCCAATACTAAATAGCTGCCTGACTGCAAGGGACAGCATAACATAACAAGCAAAAATAATTGACACGTTATTATGTCGGCCATATTGTTTACGTGATAGGAGTTATGGGAAAGTTATGCACGTTGATGTTTTAAAAGCAATGTACCTAAGACAAAATGGCTTCCGGAAGTTATGAACGGACAGTTAGTTACTTATTTCGTAATGTTAATTAATGAGTTGTTGGTTTAATTTACTGACAATAATAACCGCTTTAATATGGCATGTTTTAATTCAGAAATATTACGTTTTCAAGTAATTGCGGAAATGTTGGTCGCCGGAACTTATGTTTAATTCCATTTTATATATTTATTATTATGGGTAGAATATTTATTACACTTTAGGCATCTGATTTGTGGTGTCATTGTTACGCCCTTATTAGCATTGGCTGCGGACAAAGGGATCTCTCCGTAACGTGCCGTGGAAAAATACACGTGAGTGATAAAAGCGAGTTTTTTGAGCTTGGATCTCAGCAAAGCAAAGTATAGTAGGATTTTCAGTAGCTTTAAAAAATGTCATACAAATTACTCGTATACATTTAAATTATATTAATCTTAACGTTTCATTATGCTTTTCTTCCGCGCAATATGAAGTCAAGGTTAACAGTTTCTACATCTGTTAAATAAAAACTTGGCCCAAATTCAAATTTGCACTTTTCGTGTGTGTGTATTTGCATAATGGTTAGTGGGCTGGACTTCTAAGCCACGGGATTCATATTTGACCATCAGAAAAATGCAATTTACATTTCAAGATTTTTTTTGTAAGCCACCTCTTTCGAAACTCTGACAGCCATTCGAGAATGAAGCATTTCTGGAAATCTATTTAATAGAGGCATATTCATTGTCTAAAATACAAAGTCAGTTACCACCTACAACATATCCTTCACTTATAAAATAATAATTACTTAACGCGCAACATTTTTGCATTATATTATGGGAAGTATGTGTAAATGGTCAACTGTCAGATACTATAATCTGCGTAAATATACATTTATCATTCCGAGGGAGTCTTAAAACGTTTCTGTTCATTAGTAGCAATTTAATATTTGGAACTTGCAAACATATACCTTGTACAGAAGGTATACTTGAGCATTTTATTTAGTTAAATAATTATCCTGGGCTATAGACACGAAAATGGCGAGTCATATTTTAAGTGATTTCCTTAAATTTTCAAAATACACCTGTGCATCCACTTGTGCATTCTTCAATACCTGGCAACATTCCTACATAACGAAAGTCGAATTCACCTTATCCACAAAACATGGCCACTCAGCTCGACAATATTCGCCAAAAACTAAGCGAAACAAAAACTCAACGCACTTAGCTCTTCTCGTTTTCTCTTGTATTTCAACTGGAACCTGAATCACCCTTTCAACAGGCCAACAACAAAACAATCAAGAAAAAACAGCAACGCAACAGAAAACAACAAATGAAGTAAATAGCTTTACTCTTTCTTACCACTGCTGCTGCTTCTGTGTTGGTGCGCTGTATTCGAATCGAATTCGAGAAAAACCAAAACCAGTCAGTAGAGAAAAGTTGACATTTGTGGCGTAAAGTGGTGAGTGACGGGCGATCGACTCCACGACGGACGAATTCGTGACGAAGACGACGACGCGAGTTCTTGTGCTCAGCGAAACGTGAATTTTTCGTACGTTCACATAATTGAGCAAAAAGTTTCCTTCGAAATACAGTTTAAATCGCATTCAGCTATTTAATCGAAAACATTTCTTCAATCGCACAGTTTGAGCGAAAAGAAAAAAATCAATCGTCAAGTGGAAGAAAAAAAGGAAAATCCACCTCCGACTGGTCCATCTCGGTCTATCACATAACGATTCCTCCAGTGTCACACAATAGTGTTGTTTCGCTCTGCCTTGAAAATTTCAAAATCAGTATTCTTTTTTTTTTTTGTGCTCTCGCGTTCATCCTCCCTGTGACAAAACAAGAAGAAGCAAACCCAACAAACAAACAAGAAACAACCTGCCCAGAAAGTAGGAGTGAGAGAGAAACCCATTAAAAAGGATTACCTATCCAAGTGCACGAAATTAGAGAAGAAATAGAAAATTTAAATTCCCCATCCATATAACAAAAAAAAAAAAAGAGAATTAAAAAAAACTCGTTTCCACTTCCTTTGTGGTCTTTTGAAATTGTATTCGTATCCTTGATACTTGTCTTATTGTTGTTGGATACCATCGCTGTATTTTACACTATCCATCTGGCTATTTTTGTTGTCCTTTCCAATTCCAACACTCTCTTCGCTGTGTTTTCGTTCGTTCCGTCGTGTGTTTTGATGATGTTTACATGAAAATCAATGAAAATTCGTTAAAAAGGAAACGTGTGTAACGAGCACCGTGCCTTTTTTTTTGTTTGCTCTTTCTTAATTTCCATGAGTTACACAATAAATTTAATTAAATCAACGCGAGGAGCCATAGAAATGTGCAATAAAGTTCGCTAAAACCAATTTGTTGGTTGTTTGTTTATCATCGTGTTGCTTTGTTTTGTAATTAATTTTTACACGGCTAGTTTTCAAGTGAAAGAAATAAGGAAAATTCACAAAAGAAAAATCCTTTGCAAATCAATAGTGAAAGAGGGTGAAAGAAAAAAATAATTCCTCTTCGTCGTGTCGTGGTTTTCGTATATATATATATATTTTTTGTTTGTTCGCCCACCATCAGTAGCAGCAGCAACTGCAGAAGGCAAAGGATTAACAAAGCAAGGACTCAAGAAGGAGCTAGTACATACCTGCACACGCTACTTGGCAAACATTATCAGCACCTTCCTTCGTCTTGTTTAACAACGCAACGAAGTACGAGTAGAAAAATTCAACACAACAAGATGTCTTCAACGTCAGTTGAAACACCTTCACCAACCACCCCGCCACCCTCGCATCGTCCGACAACGGTGGTGGCTGCAACATCTATTATCTCAGCAGGGGGTTGTGGAGGTGTGACAACAACAACAACCACCACCACTCTTACCCCCAACAGCATTAAAAAGACAACAGCCACACAGAAAATGTCTCGGACTATTCCAGCTGATAAGGTGAGTTCTCTTCTAGACGGTTAACGATTAATTTGACAAACAAATTTTGCCAATTTGTGAAGGACTTGCAGTGCAGGTGGTTGTCAATGGGATGTGCTGCGTTCGCTTTGTCGCACAAGTCAACTTGACCTGCATTATTTCTTAATGTGTGTGCGTGTGTATGTTTGTGCACTTCTTGGCAAAAGCGTTTGACATCGTCATCTCATCGTGTGTGCTTCTACGAAGAGTCTGCACAAAGGATGTAAGAATGCATGCAATGCCAGTGGAAGTGGTGTACCTATGTGCCAAAGATTCAGTCAGTCAGAACTCTTGAGGGATGCATTTTGTTTGGTAGGTAGTAGGAAGGAAATGAGCTTCTTTCCATAGCCTGCCGCTAGTGGCGTGTATGAAAAGACGAATGTGAATGTGTAGTCGAAGATTTTTTTGCATTTTGTTGTGTGTACTTCTTTTTCGGGCGGACGAGGCAGTGCACTTGTTCTAGGGTGAGTGCTTGAGATATTTACATTGGGAAACACATTTCATTAAAGGGATTTATGTTCAGCCATGTTGATGTTCTACTTGGCAAGGTTCGAAAGCTTTGACGGTTTGCCTTAAGCGTTGGGGGGTATTTTTTTCTTTTTTTTGCAATACCTATGTTTTTTTTTTTGCTGTTTGAAATGCCTTCATTTTGACAGATTTTATGAGTCAGTCGGTCATGTTGGACGTTCTGATTTTATTTTAAGAAAGAATATCAGCGAATTGAAGTTTAAGGCTCCATTTTTTTATTTGACGTAAGTAAGTAGGTACGCCTCGCTAAAACGGTGTACATTATGTACAATCGAATGGACGGCAGGTGAGGTTTTTTGGGCCGTGGAGGGATATTACGCGCCACACTTAGGTCAAAGTTGACCCGTTGTGACAACATAGACGGAAGGCCACAAAATTGTTTTAGACTTGAAGCGCAGATAGCGCGTTTCATTTGTCCAACGCCTTGAACAAACCGTCAATATTGGAAGTAGCAACTTCGAAGAAGTTCGTCCTCGAACCTCGCAAAATCATTATCTCCAAGAATGCGAGGTTTGGCAAAACAGATGGTCCTGATTGCTAAGAGGGTGAACGGGATACAAGATACACAAATATGTGGATGAATTTTAAAGAAAAACATTATCTGCCACTTCGATGGAAGGGACAAAAATGTTGAAGTCAAGATGACCAGATGTGATGGTGTTTTTAATCACCTCGTTAAAGGTATGATCGAGGTTGTAGCTACCTTTTCCTTATAAAAACAAGGAAAGCTTTTGAACACCTTCTAGCGACGAAATTTTTGCGTAGCCACGAAAAAGCCCTAAATTCTGCGGTCTTAATTCTTTAAGGCCTCAATCAACAAGCCCAACAGCTTGATTCCTAGTTAGCTGCCCACAGTTGAGCAAGGTTTGCTCTACAAATGTTTCAGTCACTAAAAAATGTTTGACTATAGCATGGGTGAGCTGAGAATCTCCTCTACCATCTGAAACCCGTATAACTATAGCTAAAACACCAAAAATTTCAAACGTCGCAGCGTCACGGACTCGAAGCAGCTTAACCACAACGGCTGTTGCTATACTTTTGGGAGCCAAAAATGGATAGCTGCACATCTGTGGGACATTTAGGGCCTGCCCGGTGATACCAGACTTGTCGGACTGACTACCACACGACGATTATCAAAAATATCCCTTTTGTTTATGAAAAACCCCTTCAGATTCAGCCAAAAAAGTTGTCTTTCTTCGCCCTTAGTTTATTTCGAAACGCTAAATGCCTACAAAATGTGTAATTACCCACCATATGGCATCCCTGGACAAGCCTGCTAAAATTAAAACTCCTCCAATACTGATTTAACTTCTGGGCCACTGTAGGGCTTTCGATTGGCCGAAACGTTGTTGCCTTCTTCATTTAAAATTATGAATAATGGACCATCAATGCTACGATGGGGATAAAAATGCTGAGCGCATACGAAGCAAAAGAAAATATAACATGTTACCCTTTATAAATAAACAAACGCCCATAAGTTCATTAGAAGACGCAGTTAGAATGCTAAAAATTCAGCGTATTATCAGTCGATAACTTTAACGCACTCTTTATTTATATGAGGGGTTCTAACTAGAATGACAAAATTATAACCTATCGGGACATTTGTATACCTATACCGGAACTACCCCGAATCTTATTTTATTTTATTATTTTTAAAAGATGTCATTAAACAAAATTTGGCATCACTTACACTTGATGATTTGCAAACAGCTTTGTGAGCTTACATTCAAATGAATTATTTATCATCCCGCCATAAGCTAAAATGTCCTTTTTCATGTAAAACTTAAATATTACAAGATTAGCCAACAACCCCCAATTTGTATTTAACAACAAAGTCTGTGGGACCATTCCCCAAACAGCAACTTTTGACTGAGTTTCCTGATTACGAAAAAAAGGATTTTACATTGCCAAATAAATTATGATTCTCGTAAAAAATTAATTACATCTTGAAAAGAACATAATCCGACTCAAACCCTTTTCAACAAGAGACAGAAAAAAAAGCAAAAGATCATAAATATGACAGACGTTTCCCCCACATCAACACGTTCTTCATAATTTAGAACAAAAAAGAAACTAATTCTCTTGGGGATTACCCTCGCGATTCAAATTCTAATCGCAATACTTTCTGTACTTAAACAGAATGAAAACACAAAAATTCAGTTCACAGAAAACAGTGCCACTGCCAGACCGAACCCATCATGTCGACGGAACATGTGACATAACCGCCACCGACACTCTTCAAAAAATATATTTTTTTTTCTGTTTATCAGTGCGGTCTATAATATATACACTTTTTGGGGAATTTCATTCTCCCTAACTTACAAAAAAAAAACACAATTCAAGCATAAAATTGTTTCTGCTTCTTATATCTAAAATATTGAGTGGTCATATCTTTACAGAACCGCTTGCTATCTCATGCGGCGAACATCTGGTCGGGTTGTCACTGTCGGAGGCGTAAATGGAAACGCACTTTCTAAATTTACTGTCGTAAATGAGTTTTGCCTGCGCGGCCGCGAGTTCGAATCCAATTCGAACTCAAAGTGTGTTTTCGTACTCACTTTTGTTGTGCTTTGACGTTTTAATTGATTTGCAGCTAAGAGATGGTGTGGATGATGTAGGCGCTACGTATGCACTATGTTTATTGATTCGAAATAGCAGAGAGGGCAACTAGAGATTTAATTGTAATTGGATCAATACCTTTGATGGCGTGCGCATGGTTGGATGATGGGAAAATGGGCGACAAAGGGCTTCTTGTCTTAATCATTGTCAATCACAATCAGCAATCAAGTGGTTGACACAGCATATGGGCCGCGTCATTTGTAGGGAGAATGTCAAAGCGATTAATGGAACGCATGCCAAGGGTGTTTCTTCTCGGTTTCAATTAGAAATGATTTGCTGAATGCCATAGATGGCAGATAAGGAATTGTTCTTCACCCACAAGTGTACCTACTCGAGGAAAATGAAACAAATCAAACTGGGTGCTTACCCGGCATGGGGCCTGCACGAAGTCTTAGCGTGGCGGATAAGCTGAAGTGTGTACAATGTAACGAGGAGCTGTGCGACTGTTGAACTAGATTCTGCAGAAGGACCGCACAAGGTCGATTGGTATATCAAAAGTGAGGTGGATTTCGTGTACTGACTTAACCTGAATAAAATTTCTGACCGAATATAACTGCAGCACTAGACAAACACGATTGGATGGCTAATATGGCAAGTTTGAGTGCCATCGTGCCTTAGGAACCAGAGGATGCATTTAGATTGAAGTAGAATGACAGTTCTTCGCCTAAAAGGCAGACTGGCTCAAAATAGAAGACAGTTCCCACATAGCCAAGTTGCAATCACAGTCATTTTCAGAGTTATTAGCGGAGACGCATCCGTTCCATTTGCCTCAAAAATAAAAACTCACGCAATTGTAAAGTTGTGAGAAGCTAGGCTAAGGGACTTTAAAAAACTGTGTACGCGCCTAAACATTTGTAAATTTTTGCTTTGTGAGGTCCGACGTGAGGTTGACATATCTCTCGTCATTTAGCGATTTAAAGCCATTCAAGAAAACTTAATGACCAAGTGATGCATTTTTTTTTTAATTCACGAAAGCTGTATCCTGCAATGACATATACCCCCGGCAATTAAAAAACATGACATAACGGGACACGTACATGCGCAAAATCATACCCAGGCTGTTACAAAACGACTGACACTTCGATTGGAGTTCTGTAATCTGTACAGCTCCAAAGAGCATGCAGAAATGTCTCGCTGACATACCCATTGCCGGAGAAGCGTGTCTCGTTAACTATTCATGACTTCCTGGGTAAAAGCCTGCGCGGATATGTGATTATTAAGTTGGCTGTCAAAAATGTCAGTTTCATTGACATTTACAAGTCAGTTTCATTTAGGATAGGCGAATAATAAACCAATTAACGAACAAACTCGTACTAAACTATTTAATTTGCGATTTCTTAGAAGCAACAAATTCTATTCAAAACTTTAGGTCAACATAATGAAGTTTGTCTCGATGTCGCTAGCAACAATTTTATCATATTTACATAATGAATATGCGCACACTGACAAACAATGTAAACACAACATGAGATAAATATTTATTTTATTCTCTACGAAAGGCACGTTCTTCCATGCAAACTTGGCAGCATTCTTGTGATGAGAATGTGTGTGCATGCACGAAGAAAATGCACACCTACACACTGACGCTGTCATTCCATCTTAAAGAACATATAATGACCGCACAATTAACATTCATCATCGCGCAAACAACCCTTAACCACAAATTAGAGAAAAAGTGACAGAACCGAGTACTTGTAGGTCAATTGTCAATTATCAAAGCGATAATTTCATTTTGAGCATGTTAACCGCGTCTATGGGCGGCGGGCGGGCACAGATTTCATCTGGCACAGACACATTGTTCACACTGTTGTGCACTGTATGGCTGTCTGTCACGCCCAAGGAAAGATTACACATTTTGAGTTTTAAAATTCAATTTGGCAGCTACAGAATTTATTGCTGCTGCCCGCTGCCGTTTCTCTCTCGTTATCATTATTGAACGTGACTGACGGAGAACGCATTCGTTTCGTATATGCGCTCACACAAACACGTACAGATATTTATGCAGCTTTAGAAAATAATTCAAATTTCATTATTTTATTCTACGACGACGACGACGGCGATGTCGTCGTTGGGGTGGGGCTGCTGCAGCGCACTTCAGCACAATAACAAAACACGGAAGTGGGCAGAGAGAGAGAGAGAACACTTCTGCATTTTTCCACGAAATTAAATGTCTGTTTAGATATTCCCGATGGTTATAGTCACAGTCATAGTCACACTCGTAGAACTGCATAAACAAACGAAAGGAACCATGATTTCTGTCATGAGAAAGTGGTGTGCCAGGGCTGGTGGAAACTAGGACAGACAGTATTATCATTTTCCATGCACACAACTGGGAGAATCCATTTCAAGGATATAAGCAGAAATGCTTCGAAGGAGGTATTCAATGTGTACCCTCCTTTTTCGCAGTGTATATGATTATCTCGGAATAAGTAATTCCAATTAGTTATAGGGAGAACAAAAAAAAAATCCAATGTCAAAAGATTATTATTTTTATTATCCTTGAGGTCACCACAAAAGTGCTTACAAAGTTGTGTTGGTGTTGGAATGTTATCATCCTGCATCTTTCCTTGAACTTTTCGGATCCAATAGATCATAGCTACTTGTGCTTGTATAATTGCATACTTGACTGGATGCCCAGAGCTGAACCACCGGGTGGTTCTTTTGATTTCAACGGACTTTAGTTAACAACAACTTGGCCTAAATTTTTTTTTTTTTTGCAGAAAAAATAAATTCTATTTTAAATTGTTATTGAGGAGTCTGATGGCATTTTGTATTTTAGAAACATGCTAAAATGGAAGCTCGTTTGACGTCCGGAATGGCTGGAAGTGTGGAACAGAGCAGTTTAATTTTTTCACGAAGCGTCAATAAAACGTTATGATGTCCTCTCAAGTGGGAGTCGCTGAAAATGATTTTAAATAGTAAAACTGTCCCCAGTTATACGTGCAGGATGGTATGGAAAACAAAGTGTCAAAGGGATAGCGCAAGAAGTGTGGCCAATGCTGAGCAATTTCGGTGATAGAATTCACTGATGATGGTGAGTCATTCAAGTTTGACACTGCAGAAGTCAGGACATACCGATCCTCTTTTGCATAATTATTGAGCGCATAAATAAGAGTCATTCATTGAGGTGGATAGACTCCTAAACATGGGAGTTGCTGCCATCAATATTGTCATGTGGTCCCAGACTGTGCTAAGTCTTGTCATCGTAAACTTAAGCCGCTGTCAATCGCAGTGAAAGCCACGATAAATTTAAATAATAAGTGGCCCACAATAAAATTAAATCCACAACTGCTGGAGCTAAGAAGGCATATCCTTTTTTTTATGGGAACTACCATGGCAATTCCGATGAACTTGTGAAAACAATTCGTCGAAATGCGCCATACACCGCTAATGCACATCACCTTAAAAACCTCGTGGACAACGTTTTTCAAAACACCTTTGGCTATAGGAAAGCCAAACTTTGCTTCCTACATACACAAAATATGTAGGTATACGCAACATATAAATCTTTGTTGCTTGTTTGTATTTGGATTTGGACTCTGAACAAGCAATTTCTGGGCACAGTCAGTTCTAAACAGACTACAGCTTTTGAATATTTTTGGGAGAATCGTCGATTCCGCTCATTTCTTGCACTCAAATGGAGTTCAATGCTCAACCTTCAAGATAAGTGGTCCAAAGTAAGTACAAGACCCAAAGATAAGACTACATTAACCTCTCTTCTGTTTGCACTGACATTTTCTTAATTCGGCAATAACTCGGTCTGTTCTCAAACAATAAACTTTATCCCTTAAGAAACCATCCCAAACTCGAAAAGAACAAACGTTCCGTGGGACCGTGGTATACAGTCAATAAGAGTCACTTACGCTTAGACGCCTCGATTTTAATTTGCACGTCATCATGCAATTTTCTTCTGCAGCACTAACCATCAAAATTCCAAAGCACACAACACAAGTTTATTGGTCTGGAGTTTATAAGAGCTATATCCCTTTTTATATGAACTTGCGTTTTTATTGCCTGAAAACGCCATCATTCGCTGAAAGAGGTGCGCGTCCAGTCCATTTGCTCCATTTTCAAATTCCTCGCTAAGTATTTCTTCCACTTTCGCGAATTATCTGCAAAAAAAAAACAAAAAAAAAATTCTTCAACGCGTTGTATACCCTTGTCTTGCTTGTGTCCCTCGTTTTTATTTTGCTATCGTCAGTTGTTTTTTTTTTATTGTTTGAATTTACGAAGGCGTCCATTTCTTTGGAGTGAAAAAGCCAAGACATCACGTTGCATGTTGGCCAGTTGCCTCCAATTCAGTTGATTGTCGTTTCTGTTTTTGCCTTCGGGGGCTACACCAGCAGCACCAACACCAAGACCACTGTCCTGGACGATTGACGTTTGTTTTTCATCGTTCTAGGCTTTGGTTTGACCAATTCACTTATTCTCCTTCTATTCCTGTTCGAAATGATCCCTTTCGGTTTGTCTGAGTCTGGTTTTTCATGTTCGTTGGCTGGTGCGGACGCTTTGCCAACTCAAGCTAAGACTGCTTGCCATCCCGGCGGCTGTGCTGTGCATCCCTTTTTAATTATAAACATCCGAAGATAAGATTTCAACTTGCATGATTGGAGACTGAGATCATCATCGGCTGTGCAAATACCCAGTTTTACCTGGTCGGTCCGGTCGCTTGATGTGGTCGGACGATGCGGGGGGTAGGATAAGTCATACTCTGTGTGCGCCGCTGCTTTGTTTGATTTCAATTCTAATGATAACCTAATGCAGCAGGAGAGAAGCAGGAGATGATGATGATGATGAATTGGAATGGCTGGGCAGACAGAGACTTTGTCCGTTGATGATGATGGTTGTGGTGGTTATGGTGGTTGTGGTGGTGGTGGTGGACAGGACAATTAAATTTGCCCTTCGGATAAGTGCGGAAAACGTTCACCAGAAGAGGAGTAGTTAACCGACAAGTGCGAGTAAATGGATGCAAGTTTGTGCAGGATTATCAGGAACATCCTGTTTTTTTTTCTGTGTTCCAGATGCCTGACCCTTTATTTACGTGTTGGCAGGGAGCGTAATGGGTTTTCAGTTGACATATTTCGATTGTTGATTGAGCAATTGGATATGGGGTGGTTGAATGGACTGTAAATATAGAGCGAGTGGGTTTTTTTTCTTGCTATGGTGGCGGTCAGGAAAAAAACATACGTAAAACATCTGTTTGTTAACAAGGGAGTTTTTATCATTTTTGGCATCAACTATGAGGCCTAGTTTTGGTTGACTGCGTTAGTGCCAGTGAGAGAGAGAACAGAACCGATTACCGGTTGGAAAATGGCAACATTCAGAGTGGTTTTGCCGAAAAAAGTGGTCAAAAACTTGACTTTTAAGAGAACTCCTAACCTTGTTAAATTTTTATACGTGCTCCTGACTCCCGATCTGGCTCAAACTCTGCAGTCTTTGATGTTTTCAGTTATCTAGCCCAGACCATCTAAATTTGTATTTTAAGCGAAGTTTTGGTCTTCTTTGTCGGCTTCAAAATGAGAGCCGGAAAGATGAGATCAAAGTATTCACGTCCCTTCGTTCGATGTTAGCGAGTTAATGAAGTCATCCTCGCGGCTATAATTTCGCCTCCCCTCGGTCTTAAACACCAAGAGTCAGTCTCAAAATTTCACACCGTCTTTTTGATTGCGCCATCTATCCAGTGAAACAGTCTAACAGCTGCTGAAATACCAGGCCCCTATTTTCAAACTGTCATTCAAAAACCCGAGAAGTCTTTCGTGTGGCATCATTGTTTTGCCATTTTCATCAAAAACCCTACAAATGTCCCTTGAAATTGAGCCAATTTCAGAAAAGGTCAACAAAGCCGTATTCCGCAAAGTTCGCATATAAAACAGCACAACTCCGTAAATCACCTTAGCTATATGTACTCGTTTTCATTCTTCAAACGACTTTCTAAAAACTACTCGCAGTCATTCCATTAACAAACACACACACCAAGATGACCCACTTCCGGCTACTTAAGGGGCCCCCAATTATACCGTCTATTTAAAACAAAAAGCCCATTTCTCACGAGCGCGTCGTAAAAAATATTTTAAATTAACCATGGCTTCTTGCATAATTCATTAAATCAAATTTTGTATTCTTTTCGTTTCAGGTAACTACTCGTACTTATAATTTAAACGAATGCAATTCAAAGGAAGTAAGTACCATTGAAAGCTTCTTGCTCAACGGAAGCCATTCCGATGAGTGTTCAATAAAGGAAACGGAAAGCACTTGAAACCCGTTTGGAAAAATATTCATCGTAAATCGTAAATGAAAAAAATATTTATAGATATAAATACAAGCCTCGCTGTCTCTGATTGCACTCGCACCAGCAGAAGAAAATCATTTTAACGGTACTTACCTTATTCATGGTGCCATAGAGATCCCGCAATCACAAACGCGCGCACATACAAACACGTGTACAAAGAGGAAGAACAAATCTAATTAATAACCATAATCATTGTAAAAGATGGTCGGCTGCGTTCAACATGCGCGCAACGCAAATCAACTCCTCTGTCGAAAACAAAACACGAAATCCACTCTGAACCTGCTTCATGGAAAGAAAGCAATGGGAATGG
Organism: Cheilosia impressa; assembly: GCA_948293265.1. Classification (NCBI taxonomy): domain Eukaryota; kingdom Metazoa; phylum Arthropoda; class Insecta; order Diptera; family Syrphidae; genus Cheilosia; species Cheilosia impressa. Next base: position 48,824,158 of record OX411882.1, on the reverse strand, counting down.
CAAAATAACCGTTTTGTTAATCGCACACCGGGCACAATGTAAAAACAACTACATTATGCATACTTAGTTGTTGTCATTATGCTGGTGTCTTTCCGGGTCTTGGCCCGTTATGAACTGTCAAACTGCTCAGCGCTTGGTGTAAATAAGTCCTAATGTCAGAGGAAACGTCATTATTATAAGTTCATTGGAGCAAAGTAAAATTTCCAAAAAAAAATAAAAAACGTAACTAAACAAAAGAATTATACCTGTGACGGAAGAAACGTCTACTCTTTCATGGCTTCGTTTTTTAAGCTCGATCTGTGTGTGTGAATGTGGATCTTCTTCGCGCATTCACACGATGACGACGGCTCAGCACGCATATCTTCTTGGATCTACCATTCACGGTGGACGGCTGTAACTGTAACTATGTAATGTGCTCACTTGGCTGTTGGGTGAAATCTCTTTCAATCTATGATTTCAATTGTGTGTCACCTTAATTAATACGGTAGTACGAGTATTTCTGTCATTTTTCGATTTGCCTTTCACGCTCTACTGGTTGTAATATGTGCCATTGCATCGTCACGGCAAACAAGTCTGAAAAGATGACGCGCATCTTTGACGTTTCTGTCAAGCTGCCAGGTCAGTCGGCCGTATATATGATGGTGGGAGTGTGGGTGGATAGGTGATAGTTTCGTGCGAGTGACAGGAATTTCCTTAAGATGACATTTTTACAATGGCTCTTGCAGAGACCTGTCGGAGGCGTTTGTATTTATTTATGTATTTTTGGTAAGGTTCGAAGAGAAACGTGACAAACTGTGTGGGTTCGGTTATGGGTTTCAGATTGTCGTGAACGTTTAAACGATGACATTGTCAGAATGTCGATATTAAATTCAATATTTTATAGATTCTTGTAGATATATGTATATATGTACATGAATGTATGTAGTGTGAGTTGCGCTATTAATCGGAAATGAGTTCATGTCTGGTCGAATGGAGAGATGAATTGTTCATTTTTGAACTGGACATTTTGTGGGGGAAATTGATTAAATGCTTGTCTATTGCATTGACATGTGTATCTTTATGCATGATTCATTATTATTTTGTCAATCATCGGTATGAGAAGATGGTATGTGTGTTTGTATGCATATTTATGTATAAATTAATAACATCAAACTGTATTTAAAAGCTTTGACATTTAACCATTTACGCTGAAGCTATGTATATCAAAAATAATTGACTTTCCTTTAAAGGAGAGACTCAATGAAGCGCAAAATTTCCCGCTATATTGAGAAAAAGAAGACAAAAACACAGTTGACAATGTCGTCGGAAGTGAAAGCAAATTGGGAAAAGAATAACCAAAAGTGGAAGTAGGATTTGTCGGTACATGTCGTGATTAAGTGAATTTTAGTAAGATTAAGTTTTTTATGTACAAGATGGTTAAATGTAGTAGTTCAACTACCGCTTGAATTTATACTTTTGACGCTTACACGAGTGCCTTTTGTTTTGTCTCAATAACTTAGCAATGGGGGCGTTCAAGAATCCATGTTAGTAAGTCTGACAGCTGCGGCTGGCTGACTTTATGTCGTTTAGTTCTTATTGGCCTAAATCTGTCACGAGAATAGATTTTCTAGTTGACGTGGATAGAGCGGTAGCCGCCGAATCTAGTCAAGAATTTCGTGACTGAGTAACAAGTTGACAGTTCGTAAATCTGTTGCAGGAAAGGTGACGTTACCAACCAATCTGGTTCTTGCGTTTAGTGTAAATGTACATCTAGTCCAGACCAATCTAGTCTACTGTATTCGAACACGAATGTCATTTTGCACACTATAATGTGCAGTTTGAATAGCAGTCAGTCTTAAAATAAAAACCACACTGAGAAACAATATTGCTAAGCAAAACTCGATTTGTAATAATAAATTAAATGACAGTTGTGCTCACTACTTCCCCGACCACACATACTTCATCTGCTCTGAACAATGATCAGGCAGAAAGATGAACACGATGGGAATATCTCATGGTCGCATTCAAAAGTGGGTGGTCATTACCGCACTCCCACAATCAGCATCAGGAAAGCACACGCATACAGATGCACTATTATTAAGACACATTCGGCATAGCTCATTTGGAAAACCACCTTATAGGCCCCATTAACTGCTTGAATTCCTACAATTACATCGCTCTTGCAGTGACTAGCAGCTCATTATTCAGTTCAGAAGTGCCAGAGCAAACCACCTACAGTTGGAGTTAGTAGGTCATCGTATGCTAAACACATACACGATATGCTTCGCTTTGGTTCAATCACCCTCGCCGTACGATTTAATTTACATAAAATAATTAATTTCAACAACTTCGCAACGAGCTCTAGAGTATTTGTGGCAAAGTCCAACCGACAACCCAGTGGTGAATTTCTAATTCCGTTTGTGGTTCCCTTTGTCACAAAGAGATGTCCCTCCGGTTCAAGGAACAACAACTGTGTGCGCTACTATTTGTGGTCACTATCACAGGAGCTGCGCCGAAAAGTGCTAATGAAGTGCAATTGAGTTTGGGCCCCCATCTGGTCAAAGAAGGTTTTTTTTTGTTTAATCTTTTCGGCATCTAATTTCCGATGGAGCGCACGTGTCGGTTTGCAGATGAATGTTTGCCATGGCAACCTAATTGACCTTGTTTAATGGGCTTAACCTTTTACGGATCGACTCGTCCCCTCTCTCTCTCTCTCTCTCTCTCTCTGATTTGTGATGAATAAATCAGATTTTCTTTTCCCATTGAGGTACGGATATCGGCGAGGACGATGGAAATGGAAATGGAAACCTATCGGTGCCTTCCCGCAGTCCGCTTAACTATGTACGAGCATGTGAATATTTGAGGCTTAGGATGGTTCGTTGATTTGGGCAATGGCGGCACCATCACCACAGGAAATGAACATGCAATATCGAGAGTATGGTGGAAACATTTCAACAGAGTTGGGTTTCGTACTTTGTTTATTTATTTTTTTCTCTCTCCAACCAACGCCAACCAGTCTGCAACGGAAAGTCGAAAGTTATTGAATTTCAACGAATGTCGGAAGCGGCGAATCGAATATCGGCAGAGTGAATTTAAAAACCGCACCGCTGGCGGAAGGGAATGAAACTAAGTGCATTTCAGCATATCAGCGATAGATACAACTCCCCATCATAATCACCACAATCGTAGATGGAGTCGAATCCGCGCCTGGTGTTGGCGCAAACACAAACAAAATGCACACAAATACTATGTATATCATGGCAGCGATGATATAATATGCAGGAAGACGGAAAACGTGAAGGTTTTTGCTGTTTCCCGGGGTACGCAATGCAAGGTCTTAGCAGGAATTTCCCTCGTGGAAATTAACAGAGAAATTAGTTAAGTGGACTTGCCGGTGCATACCCCACTTTTATGCTGAAGTAATTACATCAACGTCTGGTGGGGTGGATTGTGTTACTTTGAATGTGGATCGCCTATTGTTTGTGTGCGGTTAATTTGTGGCACCGAGAAACAAGTGCGGTTTTGCTGAGATCTCTCACGAAGGAAACGATTTCAAGTTTTATGCAATTCTGTTATGAAGTCGAATGCGATATACACAAAGGATGCCAGCCAACTATAAAAGTTGCTAACAAAAATGTACTCAAAGTGAAATTTAATGACACTAACCGCACATGACAGGGGAAACATATATAACCGGCAGCGGTGTTCCAAAGCAAAAGTTGGGCGCATTTTATTCGAAAGAGGATTCTTTTGGAAAAATTTTGAATGAACATTATGTATACGTTTGGCACAAGTTTTAAAGTGATGAAAGTTTCGAAGGATAAACATGTAGCCGAGCATCTGTGGATTCTATTTGGATATTGACGCAAGAACTTTTTGGGAAAGGGGGAGACCGAGTCGCTTCTTACATGCTGTTGATTTGCGAGTTGATTTTTTGGTAAATGGAAACCGCACAGCAAAAGTAGTTGACTAACGAAGTTGTCTTTAAAATACATCCTTGGATTGAAAGTCGAGTTGGCTTTTAGTTTGAAACTAATTCCGAACTTTTTGTGATGGTCATTAATAAATCGGCATGTGGGGTTAGTTCGTTGAGTACGTTTGGGGAAGTAAAAAGTCTCGGCTATATAATTTAATTGCTTTTCGTGTGTGAAATTTGGCAACGATTGCAGAGACAATCAAGCTGATAGATGGCAGCTGATTTGTGCTCAAAAAGGTCTCTATAACTGAGTACAAAGCAGTGTTTATTCAAGACTTGAACCCATTCATAAAGGTTTCAATGGGTCATATTTTCCAAATTCCACGTGCACCCAATATTTGGCCTAGAACAGTAAAATACTAGCGGAAATCGTTTCGTTCAAGACGGTCTAGTAAAATGAGCGAAAATATCAGAAGGACATACTGTATATAGGGTATGGTTGGACTCATCGCTTATCGGTCGACACGAAGGTTGCCCAGGGTATACAAATTTTTAGTTGTGAATTTATTGTTGACCCATCTGTTTGCCACCTAGGTATATAGAGATCTCAACTCGTGGTCTTTGTTGGCTCAGTGGCTCAATTGTTGGTACAAGCAGAACTACAAAGCGAGGGCACTCAGTTTCGTTAACTTGACATAAAATTAGAGGTATATTTCAATCGTCCCAAAAAAATTAAAGTTACATAAACGAAAGTCTAGTTTGGTCAAGTATACCAGTACGGAACATTTGAGGAAACTATTTATTTATTTTATGTTGCCGCAGCTTCTTTCTGTTGTAGAAAGCGTCTCCCGGTGTAAATTTTCAATATCTCATCTCCGCGTACCATTTCTTGGCTTTTACGGACACTGTTCCATTAGATATCAGATAGCTACTCTGAATTTCGATTGTGACTAGCTTGGCGGTCAAAAGTTAACGGCTACAAAAAACTAAAAATAGTTGTTCTCTAAAATTTTTAGAGTAAGTTTTATATAATACAAGCTGCACCCCATAATTCTCTGGCTGAAATGTGTTCTTGTTCATCATCATCTTAAAAAGGATTACTTACCTTTCATATTAACCGCGGCCAATACTTTAGCCGGACGTTCCAAATTTTACGACTTAAGCTCCCATGAGTGTCAAGAATTAGTGTTTGCAAGGTTTTTTTTTTTGTTGGTCATCCATCCCTGCCATTTTTTGTTAAATTCTTCCAAAAGGCAATATACGTATCAAGGCTAAAGCTGCCATCAATGTCAAGATATACTGTTTCGAATAACTTTGTGGTATGGAAAGTGGCACGCCCCCTGTTCAGATACGCCCATTTTTGACATAGTGCTTTCTTCAGACAATTCACATCTATGTCCCAAACTATCCAACTTTAACTAGACCTAAACATCTCGTGAATAAATATGACCTCAGTAAGTGTCTTGTGTAAGACTTTCATCCTTAATTTCTGGACCTTTTCAACGCACCTCTGAAGTTGCTTTCTTTGAAGGCGGAGATTGCGTTGGGGTAAAGAAAGTTTCATCAGAGCTGTCAGTTTTCAAAGTTAACTCAGTTTTAGTGGTCAGATGGAGCTTTTTGTCGTGCTCCTGGATGTGTGCAACACCTACTTCCATGAGGGAGACAGGGTAGTCAATTCTTTTCCATAATGAAAAGATACCCCCTCGAAACAAACTGTAATGCGCCCATAAAACGCGCATTTCCCATCCGATTATCAACTGTTTCACGGCTGTGACACTTTCCATAAGTTGAAATCCACTTTTATCTCCTACCGCGGTTAACTACACCATAGGCGCCCCAAACTAAACCCTACCCCGAACGACCGCAATTAATAAATAATTCTGTATCGCAATCCAATGGATTCAGTTAATTGAATACGAGTGTATCTTTCGAAATCCGCACACATTTATGGAATTCAGTTTAAAACCGAAATCCAATAAAACTGCATACCCAAGGTAACCTCGCTTATCCCTCTTAATTACCAACTTTATAGCAAAGCGCAGCGCTTACTCCTATACGAGATAATATAATGTACTCCGTCGTTAGGGGAGATAAGCACTTTCGTTTTAAATCGAGCTGCTGCTGCAAATTCATCCGACACGATGCTGCTATTGAACTCTAAATTACTGGAATTAATTAACAAAAAGCTACTTAGTACAGATGGGTTTCCTCTTTTTCTTTTTGCAACAACTTTCTCGCCTCGCGCTTGTTGCCATTATCTGGCAACGATAAATGAAGTGTGAAAACAGAGAACGATATTAATTTTCCTCTTTGTTATCGATATCATCATGACGAGCTTGCTTTTGTTTTTCTGACCCAATCCCCAAAGACAAAAAAAAAATTACGAAGGTTCCAGTATCTAATAGATATATAGCGAAAAGTAAACGGTGCGTGTGAATGGGCGCTCTGCTCGTATCTGTACAGTAATCAAGTCGATTACATGGCCAGCAATTTCATCAAAGACTGTTTTAGGCAGAAAGAGACAAAGCCCACGGATATAGAAAATTGATTTTTTTTCCCAACTTCAGGCATTTTTTAAATAAAAATATAGGAACGGCAAAAGTCTGCATTAGAAGTAAGTCATATTCTCGTAATAAAAAAGCCGGTGAAATGTTCTGATATAAATCGCTATATATCGGAGAAAAAGATCACGCGATCAGAAAGAGCCCCAGCGCGCGAGAAAGGGAAAGTGCGTTACCTTTGTGTTCCCAAAATAAAAGACAGATTCGACTTTAGCCCAGCCGGTTTGCCGATTTGGCGTTTAACTTTGTTAACATTGGCGCGGCTGGCAGCTTTCGCTTTCTACCGCGCATCTTATCTGGCGGCACTTAAATTCCATTTACTTATCATGACCACACTTTTATATGCGGAGTCATGGAAATTGGTAACAAAACAAAAAACGAAAACCTGGTATTGGCTATTAAATTACGAAATTAAGAGTATACTCATTTACATTTCTCCCGATTGGTTTGGGAGTGTTGCCGCAAATGGGGGGATTTATCACGCGGAAGGGGGATTTTTTTTAGGGCAGACTTGCGTAACATCATACTGAAATGGGGGATTTAAATTGGATACGTTTTCTACGTCAGTTGCGGAATCGAATTAACGTTTGGCTGGATATACACAATAAAAAAAAAATGTGTTCCCTTAATGATGCTTAAAAATGGTAGACTTTTGTTTGACTACAATACCCCCGCCATTGGATTCAATTTGTGGGAAGTGCGTTCGATCTTTGGTGAAAAGTTCATGTTGAGATATAGCGCCTTTTTTTTTTACTATTTTTTGTGTTAACTTAAAGTTTGTTGGCAACACCGGCGACCTGAAATTCCTCATCAGTCACACATGTTTCTTTTTGTTTGATTTTTCGTGAAGAAGGGTTTTCTCTGCGGATGTTTCCCTTTCGTTAGCATTAGTCAGAAATATATCTGCTTGAGCAATTAACAGCAGGGTTACCGTTGAAGAAATTTGAAAAGTCACACGAAAAAGAGTCGATGACAAACAATTAAGTGGCGTGACGTATTAATCAACATTGTAGCGATTGGGAGTAATATTGGCCTTTAGACAAGTCTTACGAAGTTACTCTAGAAACCTTTAATTTTTACACGCAAGTTTCAAAGATGAACCAAACTTTCACGGCTCTGTATACCTCTACGTTCTATGGTTCTATCATTCAAGAGTATAACTGTCATGAAAGAGCTTCTATATTCAGCCGTTCGGTCTCGGGATAAAACTCGTCGCAAAAATAAAAAATAAAACTCACACAAATCGAGTGGTTGTGAGAATCTTGGGTAACTGCATAAATGGATCTAGTGAGGCAACTATTTATTTACATGATGTGAATATTGTGCCTGTCACCAGAAATTCAGTTGTGTGACTACGTAGCATTTGTTGTAAATTAGAAATCCTTTTAAACATTAAAAATTTTTATATAGAGAAAGAAAAATCCCCAAAATTTGTATAAATTTGTATACTGTTCCGTAGCAAGTTTGCGGAAGCTTCATCTTGAATATTTTGTTCTTTTTCAAATTTTAACCCATTTGTAAGAAACTCTTATCGCCAGCGATTCTTAGATGAACTCGCCAACGAACGTAATATTCTTCCAGGGAACACGATGCGAATGCAATGAGAACCGTCTGGTATCTACCCTTAAAAACAAGCAGTTATTTTCTCTTCATCTAGATTTTTAGACGTTTGGCAAATCCAAATCCCGCTTGCGAGTTTTTGCGAAACTCATCGGACTTACTGCGCCTTAGGCTTTTGATGCATATACCTTTTTAAAGCAGGTTGATATTGTTTAACCTTCTTCACACAAAGTATCGTCAATACCGGCACAACTATAAATCGGATAAACAAATTTTCCTTCGAAGACTCAAAACAGGTAGACGAGGCTCTTTACTACCTTCCAGCAAATATACTGCTTATAATATTGGGCTACTAAGCGAGGGGTCTGTCAAAAGTTGTATTTTTCGTTGCCCCACCAATTGCGAATGTCTGACAAATATCCGAAAGTGAAGCTGTCCTCAGAAAGTTTCCTAATTGAGTCGTCGCATGCACCTAGTATTAAATAGTAAACGTCAAAAAACTACCACACAAATTTTTATATTTGCAAAAAGGCCTTCTATTTTTATTGGTACATCAATTTTATTTTCCGCCTTTCGTCAATGCCAAGGTGATAAATTTTGCGGTCGGTGTGTGGGATAACTTTCCAGATATTGGAGATGTGGGAACTTTGTGCTACCAGATTTTGCCGCGAAGTTGAATCCATTTTTAAAAGCTATGTCGTGCAGACAATGACATCAAAGGTCCTGAAAATATCGCCTTAAAGCATAAACAACATATCACAAACTTGACGTCATTTGCCAGTCATATTTCCCAACCTCGTGGCAAAAAAGTGATGCCAATTGTTGCGTTAACGGATATTTTGTAAAGTTCATTAAGTATTATCAAAGTACTCATGCGTTTCTGAGTTTATCTTTTCTGCAAACAGTCCATACTTTAAAGCCATACTTCTGTTAAACATTAAGGAACTATTAAGCCGTCAACGAATTCGATCTGCCACTTAATTTCAAACGCAAAGTAGTTTTTCCAATTATGCAATTAGTAAATTAGTATTCATGAGCAAATTTCATTTGTTAATCAAAATAAGTTGAAGAATAAAAATAAAAAATAATTGCAACTGTCAAGTTTCAACCTGTCAAGTCAGCTCAAACTAAAAGTGCTTCACAAAAACCTTCTGCGTTGATTTTATTCACCTGCATGGAAGAGCTCCGGATATCAGTCACATCTTTCAAATAAACCACAGCTACATCCGGTGCAACAAAGTTTTCAAACATTCAAAAATGATATATGGCTTTTGGACCGCATATGCAAGCGGGCTGATGATTTGCGACATAGTACATACATATTCCAGAAGCAAAACCATCTGACACAAATATTTTCGTAATGCAACTTTTTCCCAACTTTTATATCTAATTGCATCCCAACAGGCGCACAGCACACACACACAGATATTAGTCGGCCGCCACGGGGGGACAGATAGTCAGAGCTAGACGATGAGTATCTCGCATGTGGCAGATCATAAACAAAAACAGATTAAACACAATCTAGTTTGCAGCAAAAGCCAAAAGTATAGAAACTAGAACCGGTTGTATAGGAAGAGGACCACAACGCAACGGCACACGACTGGTGTTGTGTTGTGTTCCATCTCTGTGTGCAATTGTGGCGTTTAGTGTATTGTTGCTGCTGCTGCTGCTGTTGTTTGAATGGGATTTCATTTCAGTCCAAATGTGGCTCTATCCAGCATCGTCGTGTATAACTTTGGCCTTCGTAGAATGGGAAAATAAGGTCAACTACGACAGTATCGTATATGGAAAATGAGAAGAAAAACAATGAAAGGCCACAATGGGAGAGAATAAACAACAACAAAAAAAAAAAGAACGAGTACGACAAGCAACGACACAAATCGAAAGAACCAACGCAAGTAGAGTAAGTGTCTGTGTGCAATAATAATGCGGAAGGAGTTGGGCCCAAGGATACGGTTGAATCGGCAAGATGGCATATTCAATGCACGTTCCATTTTGGATGTGTAACACCAACCGTCGTCATCGCCATTCGAGGGTGAATTTACTGCATCCGAGAAAATATTAGAGTGATCCTTCCCCGCCACTACTTTGTTCTATAAATCCATCCTGTCCTTCGACTGGCATTGTACGGAGACGTCTCCCAAACACACTCGGCATCGACATGGAGTACACGACCGATATATATATTGACGATGGAGTTATACTGCAGATGGGATGGTTTCTGGTCATGCTCCGATGCCGAAGTTACCGTGTGGTTTTCGTGGAAACGGAAAAACAGATTGCTTACGGAATGGGGGCGTTCGTCTATCCAAGGCAGGATGAGGGCAATGTTGATGGTGTGCTACTGTGTAGTTTGCTTTTGTAATAATGTAACATTCACCCACCACCACCACTAGATATCCCTAAAACAGTTTGTCACTGCGATAACATTCTCTTCTTCTCTTCTACTCCGGTATCCTTTTGCTTCCTCTTCCTCTTTTTTTGTTGCCACACCATGTTTTACTAACGAGTATAATTTTCGCCGTGAAGGTATAAATTGACTGAAATTGAGAAAAATCGATTGACACAAAGGGAACGGAGGAAAACAAACCCCAAGGAGACAACCTCGGTTTGGTGTATTCCCTCACACCAGACATTGGCCATCAAATTACTTTGCAGCACATTTTTATGTACATATACGTACAAGTATGTATTTATGTGTTTGTTTTGGCAGCCAAATTTCCTTTCTGGCCAAAAAGGACCACCAACTACCGAGACCGACCAGATAAATATTTCTTTTGTCTGCCTTCAGTGTTCATCCCTTTGGCATGTCGGTCTGTGCGAGTGTGTGTGCTAGGATTTGGAATTTTATTCAAAATTTATGTCCACAAATTTGAACATTCACATAAGTAGATGTATACGAGTATACAAGAGAAAGGCGACATTGGTGACACTTGGCCGTTACTGTTTTAAGAATGCTGGCGACACATTCAACCCCAGGAATGAGAAGTTATTTTTAATGAAATACGATGCGTATTATTTATTGTTTACTCGAAAGTAACCAATATACGCCAACGTTATATGACAGGCTCTGTTGACTGTCTTTTTTTTGAAGGTTGTGCTTTTACGATGTAGACAATGGAATGGAGCGAGATAAAATGATGCGCCGAACATATTTAAATTGGAATCGAATTTAAGCTTTAGAAATATAATGAATTGTGCTGAAGGAGTGAAAAGGGGTCGACAAAACGATTTGAGCAACAATAAATACAAATGCGTTGCGGTTGTCAACCCCTTTGTTGTGTTCAGTTGTCGGTTGCTCAATTGAAAACCGACGAAGTGAAGTTTAAGGTTCACTTCCTGACCAGTGATGCCAGATTAAATGATAAATTTTGTTTTTCAAGATTTTTGAGCTCCAAAATATTAACAGACTTTTTACCACCAATTCGTCAAATTTCAAGATTTTTATAATTTTCTAAAGCTAACCAAGTTTTAAGAAGAAGTTTTGAATCAGCTATGTATAATGTAAGTCGAACAGAGCCCATGCACAACTTCTGTTTTACTAACGTTCCTATCAACTCTAAAGTAAGTAAATTACTTGTCCTATGGAAGGGATAAATTGACATTTACTAGATCGAACTCGATGCTAAAAATGTTTTTCTGTATAAAATTTTGTGTTTTAAATTTCGTTCTTTTTATATTTTGAAAAGATCTAGCAAAACAAGATTTTTTATTTCGGAGGAACGAGATTTTCAGATTTTTTATCTGGGAACACCGTTCCTGACTGGTGAAAAACAGAGAATTTGACTGCAAGATTCATCTGTTCAAAAAATCATTCAAGTAGTCTGTTGATAAATCAGAGATTGCTAACTCCGAGCCAAGCGTTTTTCAACAAGTCGTTGAAAAGTTTTTCCCAGCTGAAGCTGTCAGGGCCGCCGCTCAGTTTAAGTGTAGAACTTACTCCTAGAATTTTAGAAAAACCAAGTAAATTTTGAAACTTAGAATACAAGGAGGTCCAATGTTAGTTTCCAATCCTAACAACTACGGTAGGACATGCGACTATTGAAACCATCTATTGATGAATCATTTTAATTTTTTTTTATAAAACTCGGACTAACTTTCAAAAAGATGATGTAGATACGGATTGGACGTTGGACGTGTTCCACGGATTTATCAGTGAAGCTTATGGCAGAAGTAATTTAAAAAAAAAATATCTCAAATCTTAAGCATATTCCAAATGATTGGTGTCCAAACGTGACCCTGACAAAGTTTCTCAATAGTCTGGTATTTATGCTCTAATCTTTGTAGTTTGGTCTCGATAAGCCCATGGTTTTTAAATCAAAGCAACGCCCACACTTTTGCCGGTAAGCTCTTTATATTCGTATAACATTTGTCACTCTTTAAATTGAAATCTTGCCAGCAGCACACAAACACTATAGTGAGAGTAACCTTCAATTTCGAATTACAAATACCTTCATTAGGCCCGCCGTCCAGTTCATCTTCTTCTCTTGCAAAGGTCCGTTCCAACAAGACAAAAGACCGACTATATTGTTTTGAAGCGAGCAGTTTCATTATAATGAAATAAACATCCGTTTCACTAAAAGCTTCCATCGGAAACTTCCGGCACAAAGTAAAACTTTTCAAATTACTCTACTTAATTGGCATTTTGTTTTGCTGGCCATCAGTCCGCTCACAACTTTTCATGCGGTCCATCAGACAAATTTTCACAATTTCTTTTCATTACATTATAGTTAACCTTTTAATTTTGCCTTATTCGACCGAGAATAGTGTTCTAAATTTTGCAGCAAATAACTTGGCAACAACACCAATCAATTCATTTATCTTCCCTCTATTTGAAGAGGAAGCGAAACAAAAACTTTTCTTCTCCCTCGAAGTCTACATCACAGCGCATAAAACTTGTGCACCCCCTTCTTCGCCGTTTTATTAGAATTTTCTATGCCATCCATCCGAAAAGTCCTTCTGCCCTTTAGCTGGAACTTTTATTTCCTCCGCTATCGACCTAATTTGCGGAAATTCCAAGTGCAAACAAAAGTAGCTACTGCAACATTTTTGCATCTTCTCTTCCGACCAGGAGCTCATTCCGCACCCGCCGTAGCAATTCAAGGCATTCAAATAAAAACCTCAGTTCAGATATACCTATGTATACTCGTATAACAGTCGAAAGGAGCAGAATTGCTGGATTCAGGATAATCTTATGGCTGGCCAACTGCAAGAGAGATAGCTGATACAACAGGAATTGCAGACAAAATTGGGTCAATTCGACGTGATTACCAACCACCCGCACGTATATTCGCATATTTCATCTGCAATTACAAACATTCGTATATGTACACATTTTTACAGCGCGATGGCTGTGGGAATTCCCAGGAATGCCTTAAATCTTTTTAGGTGCTTCCTCTGGCGCAGCAATAACAACGGATTTTCTGACATTTTTTTTTTCCAGAAAATGTTACTTTCATTCCTAATGAAGTCCTCTTTCGGAACGACCACCCTCTTTTACTGCGCTTCTATACCTCAACCAGCTGTGTGTGTGTGTGCAGAGTGTGCAACTTCTTACTTTACTTATGCATTTCAACCGTCTGGCTGGGATATGGAAAACTAGTTTTATTCATCCACTGCCACGTCCCCATCTGCTTTCCGGCACTGTACAAAGTACTTTTGACCGTATGCTATCGGAGTGGTCGAGAGATAGGTAGTATACCTAATGCTGCTTCTGCCGTCGACCCATTTAAAGAAGCCGTGCGGAAAGAACGAATGGCGCCCGTGCTTCTAATGGTGTGTATCTGTCCCAGAAGGTATGTACTGTGAGCTGTATTCTCTTAGCCAGGATATGCATTCATAGTTTGCAAAGAATTGTGCAATAAAACGAAAATGGAAGTGATTTACAAATTTTTTTTTTCTTCAGCGTTGTTTGTCTTGTGCCGTATAGGGCATATTGAGTTTGTGAGGCAGCGTATATGGAAACTCAATATTTGAACAACGAATGTGTTGCCCATATGAAAACCCATTGATACCACAGGCGGAATAGATTTTGAAAATCCTTCCTAGCAATGTGGGTGTTTGGAGGTTTTGGTTTCTTTTTTGAGTCTTGGTTAACATAACTTACAGAATTTCAACATTTATTAGTGACTATTCATACCTGTCTGGAAAATGTCCTGAAAAGTTTGTCCGCAAAAAAATGAACGGTTTTATTATTTTGTTCGTTCAGTATAAATTATTCCGATGTACAAAAATGTCAGGCAGTTATATGGCCGAATGCACCTTGGCTAAAGAGTGACGGCTAGCCCATCCAAAAGTGTTACCTTCATTAGTCCCAAAAATATAAAAAAACTTACACAAACGAATGGTTCTGAGCAGCTAGACCTGCCGCGTTACCTGCTTATTTTGTATTTGTTTGACAGATGTGTCAAAAATAAAACAAAGCCCCAAATAATGACTTTTAGAAATGACTAGAGAACTCGTCATTGAAGCTTGCTCTGTAGCGGTCGTTTTGAAACGAATGGGGACTTTCAAAACATTATTGTATACTAAGTCTGACAGCTGGCTGTCACTTGACGTATACAAATCTAGCATCAAATATTTCTAAACCCAGTTCTTAGTTGACTAACATTTCGGTTGTGACTTTGACGTACCTATAGAGAGTGATATTAACTGATCTATAGATTTGGCATGCAGGGAAAATCTAGTCTAAATCTAGTCACCTGAAAATGAACTAGTCCTTCGAACTCGCGCAATATTTGTTCGCTATAACTGGGTCTTAAATTGACCTAGAAAGAGTTATTTTGTTATACTCTTGTCGTATTACATTCTGAATACAACATGACAGGCTTGGGTTTGGGCTTATTGCCTTTTGGCAAGACAAACTGCTGTTTGACTGACAGAACGCTTCTAGTACCTACAATCTTTATGAATTCTAGTTTGGCTGTGTCTAAAGGAGGCAGATATCTGGTTTTAAAGTACAGACTAATGTGTAATTTAAATTTGAGTGGAAACGAGCAAATTACTCACGTCACTCATTTTCTATTTCGCTTCAAATTACTTGGCACAAATCTTACAAATAACTTGGCAGCACTTAAACAAAAATGGTTGACAAATTGTTAGATTTTTACAATGGCTTGTGAACGACGAAAGACCGCTTATTTGAGGGAAAAAAATTAAACATTATGTAATTGTTTATTTGAACTTGTAAAATGAAAAAGGAAAAGATTTCAAATGAACTTGTCAAATCGTTGACAGCTGAGTAGCTTGCCACCTATCAAAGTAAAGAACTCAAGTGGCCACTTGAGTTTTAGAATCAAATATGGCACTTCAAATGGAAAATTTGAGGAATAATCGATACTTAAGTGCTTACTGTCAAACCGGGCATAATAACATATTTTTTTTTATTTTTTTTAAGTTTGGTGGCATACGGTAGAATAGAACGAAATGTGCATTGTCGTGCTCCCAAAGCAAATATATATACCGCGCAAGTGCATTCACAATTGTCGTTGGCTCACGAAACATTGAGAAATGTCTGGCGAGCCAACGGTTATTGTGAATGCACATTTTGGTTCATATTGCAAACCACCCTGCATGTAACAAAGGTTCACTTAAACTATGTAAAGACACGTTTCATCATCGATTTGGCATTTAAAAAAATCGACGAGGTGTTTAGTTACATAAAATGTCCCTCCCATGCAAATGGAACTGCTCTTTCCACCCTCAGTGTATAGGGTACACCACATATTCAGTCAACCTTTTCATTGCCATTATATGTGTTTCCCTCTGTAATTGATTTTTCGTGTACACATTTGTGGCAAAAAATTTGGATGACGCTCTTTTCGCATTGTATTTTATCCATTTCATGTTCCATTTTCTTTTTTTTTTGCATCCCACGGATGTAGGTTAATCAATAGTAACCTTATTCAGATGAATTGGGAACAACTCGACCCTGAAAAAAATGAATAATACAAAATAAAAACAATTTGGATGACATTTAAAAGATGCCCCAACCACCTACCTTCGTTTTGTTTACATATAGTAGTTAGTTTATCTCTTCGGGGATTGTGAATGAAATTTTAAACTTGAATGCGTACATTGAGAGTATTTGCGCAAGTAAACTTAATTTAGAAGTGTGCTCTTCACTGAAAGCTGGAAGGTTACATAAATATCCTTAAGGTGTTCACTCTTCTGAACATTTAAACTACAACATTTTCTAAGTAGCATTTTGCGGTTGGGGACGGATTTAAGTGTGGGCAAGTTTTTAGTGTATTGAACGAGGAGTCTCAGGTTCAATCCTCAGTTAAATATTAATTCCACCGTAAGGGATTTTTTAAGACAGACTGCCGTGCATTTTTTTGACTTTTATTTCAACGGAACAGTGCTTCCCAAGTGCGACAAGTTTAAATATCTCGGATACCGAGTTGACCGCTTTTTAAAAAAAAAACAGCTGAGCAGTCATAAAAGCATCTTCATATTAAATTGTCATTCGACTTAAACTAAATTACCGTCGCTAAAAATTGTATAGCCACTTGCAAGGTTAGGTGCCTTGGGTGACAGCAGATTATGAGTTCTATAATACTCAGTACTTGACCTCCAATTAACCCCGTAACTACCTTATTTTCCATTGTAAATGAAAAGCACTTTATTGCAAATGGACTATTAAAAAAAACAGAGAGAAACGAGTTTTTACAAAGGTTCAAGTGTAACCCCGTTGTCGTGATCGTGAGTGTGGATTTTAGGAGCTGCTTAAATAAAATTTATACGACTGATTCCAAGAATACATCGGCACGGATTTCCCCTCTCAAATGATTGATCACTTCATCGCAGAACTTCTTTGATCACCGCCGTGTAATTTCTAAGGAAACGCTCTCGCTAATGAGATAAGCTTTCATACGCAATCATTTTGTCTGACATGAATGCCCCGACAAATGAACTGCGTGCACATTCATTTTGAATTGCAAATCCGTATAGATGATTCAATTTCATGGGAAACACTCTGTATTTGGATCAAGGATCATTACTGATGCATTTAATAACCATTATTGAATATCCATATAAATAGCTTTAAAACGACACCATTCCATCCGAATCTGAATCCGATGGATAGTCTGCTGCCAAACACAAATAAATTCTAACGAAGAGAAATCCAATTGCGAGTAGTATCAATCTGCAATTGTGTATATGCAGTTGCCATTGCAATGCAATTTGTATCCAATATCCAATTGCTCATTCAAAATTAGAACATCTGTTTTCCTACACAGGCACACACCCACAGCAATGAAGTTGACACACTTCAACATATATATAGATACCGATGCAGTTTTGTATCGATTCCAAGCATGAAGGACCAACCCAGTTTCTAAAATATATTGCTGCCATAGAACTTGCTGTGTGCATTAGGTACAGCACAATATCGTTCAATATATAGGGAAATCAGTGAAAAGGATAATAAAGGATATTCAGAGCAACTGACGGCTGATGGCTGGGGCGCAGAGAAATGAGAATTTAAAACGATAGCGATGTCGTAATGGGGGGGCTCCCAAGACTGGTGTTTTATTTGCGCAGACTTCGTGTGGTGAAAGACGGACGACGATTCTTTTGATTTCACAATCATGGGGAGCTATATAGAAGCCAATTGTGTGTCGACAAAGAAACGAAATTAATTATTATCCAAAGGCGAACGCAAAATCGAAAATTAATTGCATAGTCTGTTTATGATGAAGTTGACCATGACAATGTAGAAGAAGTGCTGGTCGTTCGGAGTTGTAGTGTTTGTGGGGGGTTTGTTGGATTTCAACTTGACTTGCAATGGGAATTTGAACTTTCTCTTCTTTGATTAGAATAATCAAGAGAATCCACAGCGGGCTTTAGTACTGAGGCGCAAAATGTTATCAACTGCGTAATCCGTTGTAGGGGTCAACTGCAGACAACCCCGAATAGTTCGATGGCAGGCGACAAAACAACAAGGTATGGGGCCAATTGTTAGGTAAGGTTAGGGAGGAAGTTTGCGCAAAGTGTGATTTGCACCTTCATTACTTCGACAGAAGATGTTAAACAATTTTTTTTCCTTTTGAAATGGCTTAAGTTTTTTACGGGTGGCAATAAAGACTGGGTTGATCTGGCCTTACCTATAACTGCCTTCAGTTGCCCACTTCAAGTTAGTTGTACGTTCCTCAATGATTTGCACTTTTCTTATACCAGAACAAATTCGCTGTTCAGCTCGTAGGCTTCGCTGTAATATCTGCTCTTTCGAAATCTGTCAAAAATGGGAGCGAAAATCCTTTGAAGATTTTTGGTTTGAAAAGACCAAGAATACTTTTATCGATCTTCTTTAAAAATTGATCCGATAGTCATTTAAATTTTGTAAACCATGAAATGAGACGCGAGCGAAATAAATTCAATTGGCTTTTGTTTATCTTTTTACTTGTTACAAAATCCCTTTTTGTCGAGGATCGGTTGTTTCTGTCTATTTTTTGATAAACTCCTATAATACATCTAAAACATATCGCGCCCTCACATATTTTGGTATTAAATTATATCCCGCCTGAATTTAAATCAAATCTAAATTTGTAATAAAATATTGTAAAATAAAAATTCCCATTAATTACTCAACTCAAGGTGTTGATTTTAGATTTCAATGCTCAGTTTAAATATTTCTCATACAAATGTATTAAAATCCTGAAGAAAATTTTAACATTAATACTTCTGACATAGAAACCATTGTTTTCTGTATTGAATTTAAGCATTATGGATTTATTTTGTAATGGCCGACGTTATTACGTTTCAAAAATCTTTTATTGATTTCTCAAATTCAAAATACAGAAAATCAGCCTTATTGTGAGTTTCGCCCGAACAATATTCCACCCGAAAAAAACTGATTTCTGTTCTGAAATGTCATTTTTTTCGGGTGGAATATTGTTCGGGCGAAACTCACAATAAGGCTGAATATTTTAATTTAATTCTAATATTTTTCCAACGTTGCGTTCAATCGCAAATAGATTGAATTTTACGCCAGTACCTACTTTTAATCGCGTACCACATATACTGCACGACAACTACCAACAATTCATTCATCAAAAATTCACTAGATTTTTGAAATGAAACCCCTGGCTTACGCAAAAATGTTAAATAAACTGGCCGACTCAATTAATTCATGACCGTCTGCTGTCCCGCTTTGAATTTTTACCATAAATTTTTACTCTAAAGCGGGAAAACAACTTCTTAAGTTTGATTAGCGATTTGTTGCACTTTCCAGCCGTCTTTTAATACGCCCACCAAATCGATGACGTTAACGTTGCAGCTACAAATTAAATGACAACTCTAAAATCAATTAGTTCGCACAGTTTAGACTTCTTTGATCTGGTAGAAACTTTTTCAAAGATCGAACCATCAACCACTCAGCGCCCACATTTCACACAGCACTACCCCAACAAATTGTGACAAATTGTGCAACCATATCCACAGACTTCACGATGGATGACGCCTCCTTATCATTAAGATAAACAGTTTGTTTCAACCTTGTAACCGATATACATACTTGTATATGCCAAGAGCTACTGCCAACATCTCTATTTTATATGTCTCGCAATATCCGATGACCCCCAGAAGCAATTTTCCCATCTCATCTCCATCGTCTTATCGACTGCGTCATCGTTACAAGAAAATCGTCATTACACCCGGCGAGTGCCGAACATCGTCTTTCTTCATGTCAACAAGAAAATTGTAAGCAATTGCCCTTTCGCACACATACACGTACCGCCCACTGCCATTTGGCATATTTATTTTACTTACAGTTAATTATGCAATTTTCTAATGCGTTTTCCCAGTGCGGAACTTAATCATTCAACAAATTAGAAAATTACCAATGTGGCCCGCAGAAAGGATTCGACACACTTTTCGGGATAACGTATTATCGGCTTAATGTCTCCCCTTTGCCACAAAATTAACACAATGAAGACCCGCCCGCACAGAGTCTGCTGTGTGTATGCTCATCGAATTCCCCAATTGATTCGGTCGTTTCAGTCGCCCGCCGTCCGACTTGCATGTATGTACGACACCGTAGGCATGTTTTGGGGTAATCGAAATGTGTTTCATATGAATGAGCGCAAAAGTTAAGTATATGTACGTATACAACCCTTAAAGGAAGTACCCTGGCCCATAGGGGAAGTTTCGTATCATAAAGTCAACCCCCATATACCTACCTCCTCCTGCCGTTTATCCCACTTTATTGAATCACGTGGTTTTGTCGTTTGTCGTCCTAGTGTTCAATTGCCGCACAAAGTTTTTTTTTCCTTGTTCCAAAGCGGGGAGGGGTAATTTTATTTTCATAGGACCAACACGATCGGGGGAGTCGTTTAACTTGCGCGCGAGAAAAAGGGTGGAAAATTGTTCACACAAACTTTGTCGCCATCATCCGGAGGAGTTACTTTCTTTCGTGTAAATTTGCTACACCAGCACCTGAAGTTGCTGTCTTCGTCGTCGGACCCATCGCAGTGTCCCTGTCGACCTCTTAAGTGTATTTTCGGAAATTATGTGACATAAATTTCGGGAGGCCGCCCTGTCCCCTCGGTTTGGGGAATATTATACCAAAGTGGATATTTCGTGTGAGTGTGTATGTGAACGATGGTGTCGCAGTAAATATAAGGATGTAATGCGTTTCGGTACAAGAAGCTAAAGTAATTAATTAAATCCTCACCCGTATTGGGTAGGTATACATGGGCAATTTGATTTAGAAGAAGATTTCTAGGAGTTGCGTGACCCGGAGGGAGGAAGACAGTGTCAATGATTGTGTTTACTGTTGTTGGCGTCAATTTAACGAACGAGTCTGCAAAATATGACCTATAGAAAGCTTGGCTGGAATTTGGTAGCGAAAATCAATCGGAATTAATTATGTGAGTACCTTAGCATAAATTTTGACGACTTCCCAGTGGCACCGTTGACTGCTTTAATTACGTCACAGCATAGAAAAAAGGTGTATACTAGGGAATCGAATGGTAATTTGTTAATCAGCATAACAGCACAAGTGATTAAGTAGTGTGTAATAAAGAGAGCGTATGATGAGGTGATAACAGCACACACATTTTTTTCAACTATTAATCGGAGGAAAATGTTCTTTTGGAGTTTTACCACAAGATGGCGCTCTATTTGACATGAACCAAACAAGTTATTCATAAAGGAATAGTAACCGCGTATATGAATGAGTAAGAAAAGTCGACCGAAATTTCCTTTCACTCTAAGACAACCCAAAGCACCTGCCCGCCCAAAATGAAATCAGGATAGCAATATCTAAACCTTAGTCAAATTCGGTGCATTTTTAAAGCCGCATTCAATAAGTTTTTGACGAGTATAGAGTCAATCTTTAGAGTCATGTCTAGAATGAAGGTGGAAAGAAAGCCATTGCTGCTCCATTAAGGTCGAAAGAGATCTCATCGAGAGATGTGAAAAAAAGGGCTTAGACGAGATGAAGCGCAGTCCTCTGTGCTAAAGCATTGAAAAATTAAGTAAGCCCTTTTCAAGAAAAGCTCAGGATACTATAAGACCCTTATCATCCCAGCCGAGGCGGATTTTGACGATTACCTTGCTTTGACTGATTTTCTACTCAGAACTGTGAAAATCGGTCGCCATGTAGAGTAAATGGACACTTACGCTTAAACCATGAAGAGTCTTCAATTCCAACCTAGAGCGACGACGCAATAAAGGAAATCTTGGATTTTGCACCTGGAGGCAAAAAGAAGTACGAGTTGCAAAAATCTAAGCATCGCGTTTACGTATCAAAAATGATGTGACGCAATGTACGCGTACGCGTTGCTCAACATTTGAAATTTTCTTTGGCGACTGGTCTTAAGTGCGACAAAACCTAATGAAATTAGCATTTTAAATCTTCAAACGTCAAAAAAAGCTCTTTATGAAAACAATCAGCTTGGCGGAGAGAAAATAGGGAAGTTGTCTTTTCGCAGATCAGCAGTTGACCGATATAAGGAGTGTTTTATTGATCATCTATTTTAGCAAAACAAAGTAAAGTCTTATTTTCAACACGCAATTGCAACAACTGTACTTGACGCTTTCCATATTCGCATTATGTGTTATTTATCCCCAGTAGAAGTCAATTGACAGCAGCAGTTCATGCTGACTCTTACAGTAAACTGCTTTCAGCGCTATTCAATTTTAGCGAGTGGCAACGAAGTGAACATTGAATCAAACTAAAAGTAGAGACACACAACCAAATATACCAGTTTATACCAGCCTATCACAAATGCCACCCTGAGTTCTATTGAACATTCGTTTACTTTATACTTTGCTAAAATAAGTGTTCAATAAGACAGACCCACCTATAGTTGAACGTGAAAGTAGTTTCAGCAAAGTGTTTAAAAAAAAGTTGATTTTTCTTCATTTGTCATAGCCCCCGTGTCCTAAAATGCAGTCAATTAAATTTTTTTTTACTTCTTAAGATTGCTGTCATTTTTATTTCATTTACTTACAAACTTCATTCTTTCTTGCCAGAAATTGCACTGACAGACTCTCCATTGTTTTCCGTGCGTAGCCATCACTTTTCTAATAAATATTTTCTCTTTTCTTTCTTTGCAGGTAACACTCCAATCTAATTGTAAACTTGTGGGTAAATATAACAAACAAAGAACTACAGTAATTATTTCACTAAAAGCCCACCTAATGCCGTTCAGTAGGTTGAAAAGTGCTTCAAAACACATTCGGAACTGTCAATATCACTACGTATAGTGACAATGGCACAAGGCTAACACATACACCCACTACTGCTCCTGCTGTGATGATGATAAAAGTAAAACAAATACGAAACCCAATGTAATCTATTACTTCCGAAATTCGTTACCAATTTGACAGCTCTTCATTGGCATCACCGTTTCGGACCATCAATCAATCAATTAGGGAAACTTCAACACAACTAACGAGAAAAAACGACAAAATGGAAAACGAAAACACCCCAAACACACACACACCTTGTTACAACTTACAAGGCCAAGGTTTACTCGAAATGATTCGAAAGATCAATTTACGATTTTGACTTATTTTTCGGTCGGCAGTCGGCACACACAAGTTCAATACCAAACACACGCGCCACCACGTGTGCAATTTATAAAATCTATAGCATAACGGGTAGAACAAGGAACAAAAAAAAAAGTACTTTCGGCACTCAAGAAAATTGCTAAAACAAGAAAGAAAAACCTTCACCATCTATAGCGACCACGAGTGGGTGAAACAAACAAAGCACATCCATTAAAACATGTAATGCAGCAAAGGCGAAGCACACGAGAGGATAAAAATAAAAAGCAACTAAATTCGTTACGTACACGTTACACTTGCCAAAAGGCACTCTAAGCTAAATCTCTTTTTCTTCGTTCTTAAGCCGAGTCCTCACTATCGTTTTACTGCATTCTGAGCGTAATATCATGTGTGTTTTTGATTTTTCACATTACGATGCGAGGGAAACTTTCAGTTTGCTGAAAATGCAAAAATTGTGAAGATTTTTTCGCAACAACAAAACATTTTTTTTTAACAGCGCTATATAGTCCTTTGTGTGTTGTATGATTTTTGTTCTCCTTTTGCCGAAAAATATGTCGTAGGTTTTGTCTTTTGCGTACGTCGGAGCCTGGAGGTATTTCTGTGTGACGGTGTTCAGTGACGTATGTCATACGTTACGTTCGCTGACAGTTAAAATGCTACTCCCCTCTGTTCCTTCGAAATGCAATCAACTTGCGCGGTTATCCTTGCTTGTCACACTCCACCTACATTACATTATATTTAGTATTTGCGTTTATAAATAATTATTGATTAGCAATCCTTGTTGTGGGTCCCAGGAGTGAAATGGGCGTAATCGTAAAGCGTTGAGTTAACGACTTGTAATCATGCATATCGGCGTAGATAAATTGGAACTTTCGCCACGTTTGAGCAATATCTGAAAGGCTGAATATTTGATGCTGTTTTTTTTTTTTTTTGCGAAGTTGATGTGGGTGTAATGTAGGAAGGAAACATTAAAGTTTGATGACTGACACTTGAAGGATGGGTGCGGGTTTGGTTTTCATGAAGCGAGTGTGTAACTCTTGACATAACTCCAGTCAAGTGTGCGCCATATGAATGCCTAGTTGACACGTTAGCTACGTAAAATGTGGAAAATTGTTATTTATTCTATAATTTCACATATAAAGTTGAACTTTTTACCGTTTTATATCGTTCGTAACGTCTTTGAAACGTTCTTCGACACTTTGCATTATCGTATGTTGCATATTTAGAGGATTGAGGTGATAATTCGTTACTTCCTGTTCTTGTCGTTGCTCTTAAGTAGGTGAAAGTTGTCAGCTAATACATTATGTTGATGGGAGTTGAGTTTTGTTCATTGCTTTTTGTATTCAAAGTGGAACATTGGGAGCAGATTTGACATGGATTATGGTTAATCGAGCTCTTGAAGAAATGAAAACAGTGACTTGCGATGGCGAAATGAACATAAAATCAATCTAAAAAAAAGCTTGTGACTTGATCTCGGAACAAGATAGTAATAATAGACAAAACTCCTTTGGAGTCTCATCCATATTTCTGGACGTTGGATCTGTCAAAATTTACCAAAAATGGAAAATCACCTTAACGCTTAACTAGGATCATGGAGTCTGCTTGAGGACCTTATAACGGTATAATCGATACAAGTATCGAATTGTACGAGCACGACAGTCTAGGTTCATGTACCTATGACCCTACAGGTTGGATAAAAGAATCCAATCTTTAACAATGGTCTTATCAAACCAATTAGACGTCCAAATTGTTGAAAATTCCTTTGAGTCCTCGCCACTTATTTGAAAGACCTTTACTTGGTAGTTTTATGAATCTGATTGGAATTTGTAACCTATGAACAGAACCAGAACATCGTTCGCAGCTGACACTGAAATATTTCATCGACTGTGGTCGATAGTTTCGTAAAGTCACATTCAAGGGCTGCATTGCAAAATTACAGCATCAAATCATGTACTACAGCGTACACATTACTTAAAGTTAAAAAAAAGCCTCATGGTCATACACATGTGACACTCTACAGCTATTAACACTTGTTATGCGTTACATGTAACCTTCACCTTAAACTGTCGTTCATTATAGAGCTATATGAGTGATTGAGAGACCAAAGCCTATTAATTATTCCAACGGAGTAATCGGGAATTCAATTTTAAGCATCCCTTCTCCTGCCACATCACTCTCAATTCAACGATTAATGCACGTGGGCTGAGAAGTTTACACTCAGATAAACCCATTCTGACCAAAATTGCCATTTCCATAAATTCCCAGCCTGACAGACCAAATTAAATGTTAGTTTATCCATCCATCCAAACGTATACACATGTGCATACGAGACATAAATCTCTATGCATATCCTGTTGGGCAGGCTATTAAAATGGAAACTACTCACCAAACTGTGTGCATCTCGTACCATCGCACAATTTGGGTGTCATTTTCTTGGAATTTCTTTGCAATTAGCCTATCCCACCCGTTCAATATGTGCCGACAAAAAAGCCTTTGCACACACTCAGAATGATCTGCCTAACAGCCAAGTATTTGCATGTGTAAATTTCCTGATGGAAACCCGAATCTAATAGTGTTCCGTACACAGAAGCCCACTTCTTCCTCCCCCACACCCGGTCGCGCCTAACGAAAAGCCCACAGATAGGTACATGGTATGGTACACATGAAAAAAGGACGAAACCCTGGCCTCCATTTGCATTGCATTAAAATGGAGAACAAAATACTTTGCATGTTCAAATTTACCACCAACGAAAAATGAAAGCCACCACCGGATGGGGAGGACAACAAACCGGGGATGGGGTTTGGGGGCCTGGTTGTAAACTTTAAAAGCCCCCACGGATTACAATGCAAGAGTGAGAGGATTTGACAGGCAAGAAGGCATTCACTTAAAAACTGAAAGCCAGCACACATCGATTCGTAACAAGGGGGCGAGCTCTCCCTCTATACTGCATCAGCTCCGCAGTGTTGCCCGCCCCCTCAGAAAAGCCTTTCCCCCTGTCAGACATCATGATGGAAAAATATAATCATTTTAGCCCTTGACCTATTAAATGAGGACCTCTCCATTTCCTCTTCGTCCTCAATCCAGTCCTTTAGTCCGTATGGATATATGTTGTATGTGTGTGTTTGCACACGTGTGTACAATGTACATGGTGGTGGTTCGCTGTGATGGATTTATACATTTTTCATCTCTCGTTCGATGTGTTTGCTCTTGGTCCCCCATATTGGCCTCATTGGCATTGGTACGTCGATATCCCAAGTCGTATCCTCTGACAACAGCAAATTATCTTTAAGGAAATAATGGAAATCTGTAGGCTGTAGGCTGTAGGACTGATTTGCATTGTTCCATGGTTGAATTTCATTCTCTCCACCCTTAGAGGTGATTTCCACTCCACTGCTCTTATGGCGGAGTAATAATATCCACTTACTTTATGGAGAGGCGCCACTGCAGAGCGACGACGACCAGGCAAGGCATACAGCATTTGCGTTGCGGAAGCCAACATAGAAAAGAGGAAACGAGGCACAGAATATATATTTTAATTTGCCTGGGTACTCAAAGTAACCGAAAATCCCTCAAGTGTACGTGAAATTGTGTATTTATTACATTTTTTTTTTCATTTCTGTGTTCTCGGCTTTGGTATCCTCTTCTTTCTTTGGCGCTGGCTCCTGTTTGCATCGCATAATAACTCCTGTACATTAACTGAAGGGATTTTAAGACTGACATGACGGCGGCGGCGGCGGTACTGCTTTCGAGTGACGTTGAGTGAGAGAACGAAATTTAAATTTTCTCCTCGGGGGTGGAAGTTTTAAATAAGTCTGTTTTTTTTTTAGGGGGGACTTTCTTTTTCGTTCGCTCTTCCTGCGAGACAAGCTCCTTTGATATGAGAGTAAAGTGTGTGTGTGTGTGTGTGTTTGTGTGAGGGAAGCCAATTAGCAGAAAACGATGGAAGGCACTCGGGGTACCTATTATAGAAGTTTGCGCATAAAGTTTGCTGAATTAAATGCTTACGTATTGATTACCTTGCAAATGACTGAACTTTGTTAAACGACACATAATTGTTAAGCTTTGAGGGGACGCGCCTGGTTGGGTTTTATTTTCAGGCTTGAATATTCTTAAAGAGTTGCAGTGCTTGGTTCACTTCCACTGCATGTGTCGACAGCTAACAGCTTTTACAGCTGGTGTGTAAGGAAACCTGCCTTTGTATACTGACTTAGGGGCACTGAGTGTTTCACTTTTCTGCAAAGCTTATCAACTTCAAACTCTTTTTAATAAGCGTAAGAGTATCTGGTGATTTTAAGGGACATAGTTCGACTTCCTTTTGACATGAATGGAAGGAATTCACAAGTTAATGCTGAGCAGCTGAGTTGAGCAGCATATTACTCGTAGGATTGCTGTTTATAAGCTCCCAATCATGGAAGACAACAAAATAGATGACAACCGCTAAGCATTTTTTGTTGTTTTTGGGTTATAGCCATGCGACCAATGTACTGTTTTGCTTTTCTGGGCGACACTTAACCCTAAAAGTGAAACCCAATCTTGGGCTTCAAATAAAGCTTACGAATTTTAAAATTGAGTAAATTCCCAAATAAATGGCAACTGGGGTCTTGTGTAAAAGAAAATTATTACTAGCTCGACTTCAGCAATGGACTTCATTGTACATACTACCAAGCTCTGGAAGGAGCAATTGTTTCGGTTTTTCTTGCAATCATCAACAGGGTTGAATCCAAGATACACTACGGGCCGAAGGAGTTAATTTACTTTTTATGTCCTGCTCATATAAAAGTGATCTCTGCAAAACGAGGTCCAAACATTCTTTACCTTTTGTCATAGCTTTGTGGTGACTTCGCATTTTGATTCGAAGAAGTAGGTATATGCAACAAATTTTGAAATTTTAATGCTTTTCTACATGCTGACTCTCTGCAGCGTTCTCTGTGCTGTTCTTATGACTTGGAATTGGAATAGTTAATCTGCGAGTCACACGAACTATTGGTTGGGATCATAAAGGTTCTCTATCGACCTGTTGCACTCAATATTTATTTGTTTTTAAGAACTTGACTGTAATTTGTGTGACAACTTCGCCTTACATTGGTTACATTGGGCGTGATGAATAAATTTATTTTATTTCCAGAGAATGTATGGCGCTATCATTATGTTTTCTCGCTGTCAAACATTTGTCTAAAAAGGTCCATCTTTAGTGAACAAGGATTATACCCAACTGAAGGAGCGCCCTACGTTGGGCGCCATCCCAAGACTTGATGAGTTTGTAGCGAAATCACTCAAAATGTTGTCTCGTTCACTAGTGAGACGACTCAGTCCTTGATTTTTTTATACCTATTTCCGACTGAACAAGAAAACACTCTCGCTCCCGTCCCACCTAAAGACAAAACCAACCTAAAGCCTCGCGATAAATTTTAGTTAATCCACAAGGGCATCCTGTGCCCACTGTAACATGCCAATAAATTAACCTTTATCCACACAAAATTACATCCACCGAAGGTTGTAATTCATGAATATATAAATAAATGCGCTTGCTTTTGTGGCATACCCTCGACACAAAATTATAATTCGGCACTGTCGCCGCAGGGTCTCGTCTGTCGCATCAATTGCATTTCATTTGTTAATTCTCCCCCAAAAGCAAATAACTGCCACCCTCTCCTTAAGTGTCATTTCAGTAGCATCTTTCGTTCACTGCTGGCGCCCCCTCTCCTGAACCTAACGATATAATTAATGATGATTGATTGAAGGGCGTTTCAGAGGTCATTTTTTACCACCAATGCGAAATTTAGCTTTCCCCTGTTGCATCAGGCAAAAATAAGAAAATAAACCGACGACAACGAAAATGAAAACATGACAGAACAGAAGACACTTCCATTTCGGTGTTCGCACTTGATTGGAAATTCACTCAAGATTCGCTTTCGTTGCCATTTCCTTCGACTTGCAGTGCCGTCTCCACCCTGATGCTGTCATTGTTGAGCCTCTACGTCGGGGCACATGTCTCAAACTTGGAAATGAACAAGGGATTGTGTGTTTGACATGGAATCGATTTCGACAAGCAAAAAGTACGAAATAAAAACGACTTGGGCAATCATCCAAAAAACCGAGAAGAAGAAGGAACAAAATTTATGACCATTAAGGAATCGCTTTTGGACATTTCATTCTGTACACGAAGCAGAAGGCAGACAATCCAGCACCGGCTCCTTGGTTGAAATATGAATTTTATTGATCGTTGAATGTTGGTTTCTTTTTTTTTTTTGCTCCTCGGATGGGGTTATTGCTGCTCCTCGGGCACTTACGGTTGCTGAAAGCGAACTCAGGGAGTAGTTTATTGCAATTTAAATGGATTTTCAGGACAGAGTAGATACACGTTTTCAATTTCATAAACTGAATTGTGTATGTAGGTTATGGGGTTCTCGCAGAGAGAAAGATTGAACTAGTTTGTGTCGTGACATTTGTTGGAAAGTGAAAAGGATGTTCGAAAGGGTGTTGTTTCGAATCAGATTTTGTTTGTATCTATATATGAATGCTTGTAAAGCCTCTACTCGGGTCAAATGCGGTGTCAGTTTGGTCATAGCCATTAATGGACTGTGCGCCTCCACTTCTGATTCTGTTGGAATCCATAGATACCAAAGCTGCTTACTAAAGCCGTTGATGGATGCGCTAAGTGGGAATCGAATCACTGTGCTGATATCAGATCATTTGCAGTGCAATTGCAGCCGAACATGTATGTAATTTTAATTGAATACGTGATACCCGACGAATGTAGTATCCATTCATTGTGCGTTTTGATATTTTAGTCGGGAATTTGAATCATCCGATAGAATTGGCAAGGAATTCGATTCGGCAGGCAGATTAATATGGTTCTCTTTTGATTTTCGTGCTGAATGGCAACTAATCTGGGCCGAG
Organism: Cheilosia impressa; assembly: GCA_948293265.1. Lineage (NCBI taxonomy): Eukaryota > Metazoa > Arthropoda > Insecta > Diptera > Syrphidae > Cheilosia > Cheilosia impressa. Next base: position 48,794,223 of record OX411882.1, on the reverse strand, counting down.
TAACAATATTTGTTGAAAATAACGCGAATTGGTGTATGCAGCGTTTAAGCACCTTTGAACATTGTTGTGGCATTTTCCACGCGATTGTGCAGTGCGTTATCAATTTCGTATGTTTATTTGATGGCTTTCGACGCGTAAACAAACAAGCTATAATCATCCATTTATATCCTCCTCTGAGACGCGGTGGCTTAGTGGTTATTGTTTTGGTTTTGTTTCCATTAAGCCACCTTTCGCAAACGTCTGACACACATCTGAGAGTATATAACTGCATTTTGGACCCTTTGCCTTTCATTCGTCCGAAAAACAAAAAACCCACATAAAACGAAGAAGAAGGGTACCCTTACGGACCTGTCGCGTCAATTACTCATTTATTTTAAGTCGCACCCTAGGCTGCAGCGATGTCGCTCTGCCTATAACAAAATCTCTAATAGCTCCGAGCTTACGTGGCTCGTGGCCACCGCCATACGATTTCATATATGTTTAAATTTTTTCCTCGCTCAATCGCTCAGTCGCTAGCCGCTCACTCCGTTGCTGCAACCTAATCAAGTCACTAAACTGACTTCAACAGGACACAAACTAATCGGAATCACAAAGGTAACTAATGTCACTACCGGGATATGAATCTTGAGCAGGCAAGTCCAAGATTGACTTTTACAAAATGCAACCATCATTTACAAAGTCTTAATAGTTGGGAAGACAACACACCACCTTGTGGACCTCTGTTAAAACCTTTCATGAGAATTTTTTTTATCGCATGCCGTCTCCACATGTGAATTATTTTTTTTCGCCTTTATCCGGCAACATGAGTTTTAGTACACCTATTCTGTATACAGTATACCTATACTAGAACTGCAGGGTCTCTCAAAAGTTGCATTGCCTTAAGCGCCCCCTATGTCGAAAATACCTGTATACAGCGAATTCTTTTCTTGCGCGCCATAAATTCTGTCAACAGAGTAGGGATTTCAACAGCAAATGCGGGTTTAAAAAAACAATCTAAGCTGACAGCCCTACTAGCCTATCCAAGCTGCTTAAACTGATTGTAAAGTTGTCAATCTTTAGTATACTTAAACACAACCCTCAATATTCGCCTGGGTATATAACTTAATATGGTTACCTTGATGTACCTAGTTTCTTTTTCAGTAATTTATTTCGTTTTAGAACAAATTTTTGTTTTAGTACTTATTATCGATTTAGTCCAAAATTTAGTACTAATTTTTGCTGTATTGCCTATTTTATATGTTAACAAGTGCCAAATTGTCACTTCCAGCAAAAGTCCGTGTCCACACACCTGCCAACGTCAGTACCAACTAACAATTCAGCTCACCCCTTTGAACAATTGTCACTCGTAATAATATGACATCTGTCACCACTTCACTGTCTTAATTACAACGTAGAAATTGCCCATTTCAATGGCCGGTCAAACCAATTTGCCTCCATGAATAAACAACTCGAAGACAGATTTCGAAAATCCGTTAAGCAAGTCCTTCAAACCCCCATTTGCGACTAATCACTAATGAATCTGATTCAGTAAAGCTTTGCCAGCAACAATGACTTGTTTGTGACCCGACAACCATTAAAATTGAATTTGCCAGTCAAAATCATTTATGGTTCCTCAAAGCCATTTGCCGCGCACCGCCATCGTCGTCGTCGTTGTCATTATTGTTGGTCGCGGCGGCAATGTCTCCTCCGTCTTTGTGCTGTGGAACCCCTGCAGTGATTCATTCATTAGCTTCACACCCCGCAAAGTATAACTCATCAATTATGAATTTAGATATTCGGCACTCTATGTGACGTACAGACGCAAATCCCTCCGAAGACCCTCGTTCCGTTCGTTCTATGCCTTAATTGGTTTAAAGTGTTCATTTTTTTTCTCGCTGTCTTTAGTGTGCGTCTGAGTGTATGTTTGCTGTTCCACCCTTAAGAGAAAGAAAATTCGAAAGCCGACTGTTTTTTTTTTTTTAATTTTTCTCTGGCAACATTAACGAAAGAATAAAATTAGAAATGTAACTCTGACTGGGGCCCCCCTTAAGAGTGCTGTCAAGAGCGTGCATATGGCATTCATTTGTCGTTCTCGTGTGCGGCTGTCTAGTATCTACCGATGTAGTACTTTTCCCCCGAGAGCACGTGGGGTCTTCGGCTGCCTAATTGGTTTATGTGCTCAGTGAGATTTTTTTTCCTTCTTCCATTTTCATTTTAATTCACATTTTTGCCAGGAGCATACAAATTGATTTCTGTGCGACATCTGATGGGTGCGTGCAACCCCACACAGTACTACCACAGGCATTGTTGGTTAGAGAAGGAGCCGATCCAGTCAAGCTAGAAATATGCCTTCCTTCTGGACTCAGTGGTGCGCGTTCATTGCCGATAAATGTTATCTCTATTCGTGCAGCATTAAAGGGGTGCGTTCATGTCCTGGCATGGCTAATAGGAATGTGATTCTGCAAAAGAGTGAGAGAGAGACGGATAACTTCACCCGCTCGGATAGTAATAACAATTTTTATGAAAAAGGAGAAAGAGGGGCATAAAAAATTGAAAAGAAATGTACTTCTCTTTCGCATGATTGCGGCTACATGTCGAAGAGCATAATAGAATAGATACGAAGGGGGCAAAACCGCAGCAGCCCATCCAGTAAAGTGGATGTTGTGTGTGATTTATATGTGTGTCATGATGGCTATAAGTTGAATTGGATGGTTAATATGGGGACCTAAGCACACATTGCGTGCCGTCGACTGCGTAGCAAGGGGTACTTGTAGAAATTTCACTTTTATAGCTGGCTCTGTAGGAATAATTGTGTCCCATTTTGAAAAGGAGTCTCGCATTCGCATTTTGTAGATATGGTCACATAGCAGGCATATGTTTACAGTTTGCCTTGTCTTGTCTGTTGATGCATTCATTATGAAGCGGCCAGACGGAGAAAGTGACCCCTTCATTTTGACAAAGGTTACACTGAGCGGTTTGGAAAAGAAAAAGGAACGCTTTTTAAATGAAAGCGATTTATTTGTGCTCTGATGTGTGTTGATTTGCGAATTGAAAATGTGGGTGCAGTCGACTCAAGGGCGCTGTTTGGTGGTGCATAACAACTGCGCCTGTGGTCTTTGAATCGTTGCTCGCTCGAAACCTTTTTCGAATGTCATCATTTTGTCTTAAAACGCATTCAAAGACTGCACGCATTGAAGCATCTGCAAAAGTTGTTCAGTTGATTTGCCTAACAAATGCTATAGTCGGTCGATCTTGAAAAAAGGCTGCGTCAACCACAGAATCAAACAAGATTTCTCCGAAAATAACCCTAAAGCCCGAGTTATAAATAATTCTAGATCCTAAGAAAGTCTAAAATAATCCTATAGCCGATTTTTACGAAGTTATAGGTCCTTATCAATGCGGTTCTAGGCCGAGGAAAGTCCAATGGCAGTTTTTTGAATCCAAATCGACATCCTCTAGCAATTCTTTGATCTGAAGGTTCCCCCAAGAGCTTAATCTAAGTAGTTTTGGCATTACCGACAAGTTCGTCCGTATGTATGGCATTTGAAAATACTTGCTGCTCCGTAAAAGTCGGTACAAACAGCAACAAGTCTTTTCGTTTTAGAAAGGCTTCTTTACACTGCCCCAATTCTTATACGAACCTATGACAGTTATATTCGAGGGAATTTGACAGCTAACTGACAGCTTTCCTATTCGTATATATCTAATGGCCTTAGAAAAATTCTCAACCAATTCGTTCTTATGCGACACATCGAGCGGTGAGTACAATGGCAGCAACTATTCAGAGGCACAAAGAGAATACTAAAACCGCTTTGCTTTGCTTGTTTTCTTCTCATCTCCATCCGGTAGCTGGGACACCACCCATCGTATGAGTTTCAAAGGAAAACTCAGGCAAAAGCCTCTTCAATATCTCACCGCTTACTCGCCAAATAAAAATGCACAATCCCCGCAAAGGTTTCACTTATAAACGGAAGTAGTTTCTAAATATAAGCAAGATTGTAAATATAATTATATGCACTATTTGAGTATTTGCGGAGCACTTGAAAAATCCTTTAAACCAAGCGAGGGGCGGTTTGTTTTCACGAACTTGGTCGATTTAATTCACACCTTTCCGTTTCATTATACACAAGGCGTTGGAGTTGCTCCAGAATTAAAACACAAATAAAAGTAATACCCTCTAGGGGATCACTTGGTGAAAAATTTGCGCCCATTAAAAGTTCGTCTTCATCCCTTTCGACCCAATTTTGTGGGTCTTTCAGTAAGTTTCTATATATCTAGATGTAGATATCCGATTGTGTCGCCTTCATCAAGAATTTATAATATAAAAATTCCATTGGCAAACAATAGAGCCCGACGCGATCTGCTTTGTGCTGGTTCTCTCGAAACGGGCAAACCCAACCCTTCATACCAGCAACCCTTGTGCGCTGCCATCATAATTTGCAAACAGCAGCGGCGGTCTTAACGCGACTACACTATTTTTACACAATCCATTCGGTGCAGACTCTTAAAGCAGGTAAAATATTGAGTGCGGCTTCCAAGTGTATATGCGGGGGCGAATGCAACGGTAGAACAGTTGGCAACAAACCCCTGCGCACGATTTCAAGAATAGAGAATAATACAACCATTCGGAGCCGCCACCCCCCATCGGCATCAATATATATAGGAGCGCGGTATGGGAATTAGATAAAACAAAGCACAAAAACACACGCACACACACACACACAGAACAAACGCGTAGAGGGAAGGGAGGCGGCGGGTGTTTCATCAGTGGGCTTGTGAGCCACATAAATCAATAGAATCAAGGCGAGTTTTATGGCATTTTAAATGAACTGACTTTGACCCAGGACAACGACGAGCGCGACGAAGAAGAAAAGGGTGGGTTGCGATATATGGCGACACGGTGCTGGAAGGCTGCCCTAAGGCGCCGTGCACAAGCCGGCGGGGGTAGGTACTGCGAGGTTTATTTAGAGCGCATAATGTGGCATTTGCATTATTTTTTATGTGAATGCATAAAAATCTCATTAAATTTTCCAGATTCCTGCTTTATATGTTTGGTGTTGTCGCCGACATATCTTCTTCTTCAGTATGCGGTGACATGGGAGGTTGTTTGCTGGCGTACTTAAAATCCGCAAATTGTTGTCAGAGGTTAGAGTGCTCTCCGTATATAATAGCTTTTATTTGAACGTAATTCGGTTGTGGGATGTAGATTTTTGTTGTTAGGTCATCCTAATGACATACATTGTGTATTTGAGAGCATCTCACAGTGTTGCCAGGTGGCAGTTAGATTTTAGGGTGAGATTTTTGACATTGCCAACAATACTGTTATCAGAAATGAAAGAAAACAGTCCTGATGTCGTCGAAAGTGCCACGGTCTAGATTTTCACCGAACTCTTTCCAAGGCTGTTTTAGACCTGCCCTTACGGTCTTTATCTAACAAGGCTTCGTGTACTGTTTTCAAATAGCCCAGTTTGCAAGCTTGTTTTACATACTGTCAATTGTTCAAAACGTTTCAAAACATTACCCTTCGTCACACTCTACTTCGCTCCAATTCTATACAGCAGCAAATGGCTTTTAGACACGCCCACATTTTTTAAGGGGGTACTCAATTAAAATAGATTGATTGGAAAGATTTTGTTCAAACAAAAAGGATGGACACCGATTGATATGTCCCGACTATTAGCACATGCAAAGTCTTTAAGTCTTTAAGCCTTTCGCTTAAAGTAATGGCTGGTGAAAACCTACCATTAAATAAAAATCGCTTCCTTATTTTCGCCCTATTATTTATGTGCAAAGCTCTAGCTCTAGCTCTGTTTGTGTAGGGCATTTTATATTGTTATAAAAACGTCGGATGGATTCTTTATGATTTCATTTAATTCATAACAACCACGTTTCTATTGGGTTACTATTTTCAATAGAATGCAATTCTATCGACACTTGCGTTTCCTCTTTTAATTTTTTTATGACAACAATCTATCATTTTCTGGCCATACAACTCTTGACTCTCATGTTAAGCAGGAATTGTATACAGTTGTACTAAAATTTTTATCTAGAAATAATCGCAGTGAAAAGGTTGAACACCTGTCACTTATTCTCACTTGCTTACACACATGCATCCATGCTGTCATCAGAAATAACTACGCAACGGCGACAACAACCCAAGTGTCAAAAGTTCTTTGACACATCAACTCAAGAAAGCATCAAATTCAACTCACGAAACAATCGTATTCTTATTACTTGCAAAATAAAAATAACAGCAACATAAAATTTATTTATAAGAAAAACAAGTTATTCACATATCAATTGGTTTTATTTTTAGCACTTCCTACATATACGTATTCTGACAACGATTTCCGTCTGATTGCACGTCTGCCGGCATCGACATGCGTCATTTCTGTCACGGCTCGATTCTTTGTCTGTTATCCCATAAAATGAATTGTCAACCAATGTGACATCGAGTACACCCTGATGTCAGTGATAATGATGAGGATGGAGGAAAAGCGCGAAAGAGGAACCAAATTGAGTTCTCATCTTTGAATGGCGTTCGCATGAATGTGCGAATGTGCATTAATTAATTCGATTCTGTGGTTCATTACAGCTGGTGTTGATTCAGATAATGGTTATGACGCCCCATTGGTGATAATTTGCAGTTATGATAAAGTAGTGCCTAGTAAAGAGTGCACTTAAGTGGATTTATTGTTTTTTTTTTTTTCTTAGCTGCGAACAGTTTCAAAATGAACAGCAGCCATGCATAATGTGCACTGGAATTCAATGTACAAAGTGGTAATGCTTTCAATTAATTCGACTTCACTGACTCATTTTCGACGGAAGTTCTTAATCTGTTTTAAAGTTATACGAGCAGATATGAGCAGCAAAAAAAAAGGACTAAGAAGCACAAGCTGAACAATGGGTATCATTCTTTGTGCCGCAGAGAGTGCGAACAGAAATATTTTATACGTGAATACATATGTGCATTTTAAATGAGATTACTGGGGCGGGGATTCAGACTGTATATCAATACAAAAAAATGTGTATGATAAAAATTTGCATATGAATAAGTGAGAAAGGGAAATGTCGCTGTTATCTAGTTGTCAGGTGATGTATGGACCGGATGGATGGAAGCTGTTTATATATTATTTAGGAAGACCATACCAGTATCAGGTGCAGGTGTAATTTCGTTTAAAGAAGATGGAAATGCGAACTTCCTTAATTAATTAAATGCGATATGAAAACCTTTCAAGAGCAAGAGCATAAGATTCACGTTTCGTAGCAACAGCACATAAAATGGCTGCATATTCAAGTTTTTAAGATATTCCCGCGTTCAGCTTATCTAAGCGCTCATAGCCTTGGCACAAACCCTTTTTTTATGGAGTCGCCGTTTATTTTGTCATTTTTTATAATTTTGATAAAGCTACTGTAGGTTGGAAGTAAACTTTTAGTGATGTCGTTCTATATAGATAATAGCATTAACGACTGTGGAAATAGAAGTTTTTTGGATTCAGCTGAGCGACATTTTGCCACATTATCCCAGATGAGTTTCCGAAGAACAAATTGCGAAATATAGAAAAAAAAATATTTGCCAATATTTGCGGTCATAGTTACGTCGTCCTTGTAAGCTATGTACCAGAAGTAAGCCACAATTCAAGTGGAAACCAGTTGATGTTGCTAACAAAGCCTTTAATACCAATGGTTCCAAAAATCGGCTGTCAAAATTGATATTTTGACAATCTGTTTGACACATATCACCAACAACGCAGTCGTTTTTGGTTCCTCGGGTCTCTTTCTCCTGTCTTTCTACGTCTGTAATTCAATCCAAGTTGTATAAACCTACTATTCACGCCCACGGACAAAGTCCTTTAAAATAAATTCAAATAAATATAAGCGGATAACATAATTTCAGGCTATAAACTTTTATTTTAAAATAAAAGCAATTTTCTTCAAACATTAACCAAGTTGTTTACAAAACGCCATTTAAATAATTGCTAGCAATTATGATTGTACTAAATCATCGACGCCGCACACATAACACATTCCACCCATCAGTAGCACCACAAACATACCGAGTGCACCATTATCGACTCAGCTCATACATCATCCATGCCTTCTACCCGTTCCATTCATTCAGCTCACCAGCAAAGAGTGCAATTAAATTCAATTCCGCAATCTCGTGTGCACTTAACATTAGCCAACACACACACGCCTACATAAATTATTTTCCGATTTTGTTAAAATTTCTCTAGGCACGCACTATAGCAACAGCAACAGCGCCATCCTCCTTTTGACGCATCGTGAAAACACCTGCACTTGTTTTCACGATACTAACCACACAATTTCAGCGCACATAGCACTCTGGGTACATCGAACACCATCGTTGCAGCTAATAATAATATTCCCAATGCAATTTGATAAATACACCTATACGATCATGTGCTTGCTCATTTGATCCAATAAATTTCCTATTCGTATAGTAGAATGTACCTCCTACCTACCTCCTACCCCTATGTGCGGGAAAGTTTTAAAACCACGCGCACCTGCTATTTGGGCGCCAATGCTGATGACGCCGACACAAACAGTGCAAAGTAGATATATGGTGACTTATTCGCTCATGTGATGTACAAGCACAATTTAATTAAAATTGAAAATATATATTTTCAAACGAAACGATGAAGTAGATCACCCTGCAGAGGCAGCATTATGAATTTGATTATACAAAGTGGCTTAATTGCCTGAATACTTTCGAATTTGCACGAGTGTGTGCGGCTTGATGGCAGGTTTCGCATACGCGAACTTGACCCTTATGTGCATTTTACGTGGCAGCGGCTCTCATTTAATTTGATGTGGCTTTCATTTATTTTTATTTTTCATTCATTTGTTTTCTGATTTGAAATTGCTATGATTTTAGAAATGTTTTTGCTGGTCAAAATGTAATTAAATGTAAAATGAACGTATTTCACTGGAATTGCAGTAGCGCGCAGTCTAGTGCAATCACAATTTATACATATGTCGCACACAGATGACATTTGGTGCACTGGTGTTATTATTTGAAAAACCCCTGGGAGAATACTCTATTAGTCACAAGTGGCGTTTGGTAAATACATGCAAACCTCGGTTTCTAGATTAAAACGTATGACGTATTGGGGTTTACCTTTTCCAATTGGAATTGGAATCGTGCTAAGCGTTTGAGTTCACCAGGAGGCAGTCTAAGCAAACGGCTAATGCTATTTCTTAAAGTTTGTGATGTAACATGACGCAGCAAAATTAGCCGTAAGATAATGAGCAACAATTTAGTGTTTTACTGGAAGAGTGTAGAAGTAGAATGCGAACTGTCGAAATGTTTGCATTACCTAAAGTGGTGAATAAACTTTGAATGGGGTCAAGTTGTCTGCTACGTGATCGAATGAGTATACGTTCTAAAAAACATTTTTAGATGTGTCGAACATTCAAAATGGGGTCAAAGAATACGATCGAATTTCTATCCAGATTGTACTAGATGAAAAGTTGTAATCCCCAGTGAAATTAAATTAAGAAAACGCTGAACGGAAGCATAGTTTTTTTTGTAACTTACTACTAACACCTTTAGGCGTTTTTCTCGTTGTCAAAATTATGAATGTTTCTTTTTTAAGCTCTGATTATTTCTTTTTTCATTCAGATCATAATGAGATCAGAATAAATTAATTAAGCGGTCTGCGTAAAAGTTTGAACACATTATATTTTGACAGCTAACGATATCAGTCCGGATCAGGGATGCGAATGCCTGTACAGTACACAAAGAGAGAGTAAATTATAAAAAAAAAACGAGTGGTAGATCGACAAAAAAAAAATAGCGGTATTGGAAAATAGAATAAATACTGTTCACAATGCTTATTTTTATAGTTATATGACTGCAAGTGTCAGAGCTGGCAGAGATCTGTTCAGCGCTTCACTTCCTCAAGTAACGCGCGAACATAGATCGAAACCAACCACTAAATTGCTCATTTCCCTCACTTTTTGACGTACGTTTTGACGTTGACGGCATTCAAAGATATGCAATGCATTTGTAATAAGCCCTATGGCTCTTATGATCCTGTCAAAAATATTTGACAGCTAAGCTGGCACAAGTTAACTCTCGGAAAAATAAATAAGAGATATTTTCCGAGGTCACTTCAAACAGCTAGTGATTCAGTTTGACAGCTAATAGTGAAACCATATTTTCTGAAAATGAAACGCTTTTCAGTTGGCGAGTTTTTTTTGTATCTTTATACATTTCCTATGTGGAATTGTTGCTGTTAAATTTTGTTACTATCACTGCTTAAATAAATACAGCGCTGAAGTTCTGTGAATATTATTAGAGCATAAATAACCTATTTCGTTTGAAGTTTTGCAAATTTTTTGAGACAAAGTACACATTTTGTGGCGAATATTTTGTTTTGCAACTTGTGTTGTATGTTCGTTCATTGTTTCATTTATTTCTTAAGAGCGGTGCTAACTAAGCGCACTTTTACTTAGCAGATATTTTTTTCATAAACTAATTGTAATCCAGTTTTTGACAACTTAATTTTCTGCACAATAAGGAACGAAGTGGCAGGTTACTGACCGACTTTTGTTTGGCTACGTATTTGACGTAACTGGAGTTGCGAATACGCGACTTAACTTTGACATTTCGTTACGTAGCCGTGTCCCGAATGACCTGCGAATAGCAACAGCCATAAAAAAAAATAGTTAGTACACACAATTGACTAAAGTCAACTTGTTTTTTTCCTTTTGAAATGGTTCATGCCACAATGAAACATGTGAAAACTAATCGGTTTAAGCGAACTGAAAAATCAAACGCTTCCATTGGATTTGCGTAATTTTGTGTCGCAACCTTGCTACATCTTTATTTGTTCCATTCAAATTGATTTATCACCAGGCAAATACTTACTTAACTTGAATCACGTTCTGTCACATGATGTCCATTATTGATTTGTAAGGCGTCAAAGTAATTTTCCAACAATCAACATCACCTTCATCAGACTTCATTAATTCAATAAACAACAAAATATTCCACTACTATCGGAAACACGGAAAAAAATCAACCGAACCAAATTTATACACTCACCCATTTTATGACGCAGTAATTAGCGCAATAACTAAGCATAAATCTTTCAATGCAAAACTACTCGAACACGTACTCCACTAATGTGGCGACATTCTCTCTTCCCTCTTGATACCCACTGTTTGCAGTGGCAACTTTAGCATACTTCAAATTACCCAATTTGAAGATCTTAAAGTCGCACTTACTCATTTCCATTTCCCATTACGAAACGAAATTGCATAATATACCAATTACATTTGTCAGCTGGTGATGGTGGCGCAAAGAATAAGGCCTTCCGAAAACAAAATAACATCAACAACAGCCACAGACACCAAGCCGATGAAAAATATGTCTGATCAAATGAAACGACGACATCTCCATTCTCCACACCAAGCAGTACAGGAAAACATCCAAAAACAAACTAAGCTGTAATATGCTGCGACCGTCATCCACAACGACATAAAAATGTAGCAAGCGTAAATTTTATGAAAACTGGAAGCTGCAGAAATAAACACAAAAAAGCAATGAACACATTACGTTGCACAAGAGTCCCGTGATTCAATTGGTTTTTTTTTTACTACATATATGTTCAAATTTGACAGGAAAACTTGTTTACTATTTGACATTTGTGCATTGTTGTGTGAGAGAAATGTCACAATTGAAATGTTGCGCATGCGACTGCAGTACATGCTGGATGTTGCTGATTTTTTTTTGATACTTGTCAGTGACATCTAAAAGAAAAAAAATTAGACATATATAATGTGAGGTTAGGTTTTGTAATCCTTTATTCATTTGTAACAGTCGCGTTAATCGTTTGAATGAGAAAACTACACGTTCATAACAGTGGTTGACATTGGCCATATCGCAATCCCCGCCGGATGACTTAAGTTTACTTATTGTTTTAGCTTTCGACTAACGAATTATTTTCAGAATGTTGAGAATGTCTATGGTGGTGGACATCTAAAATCCGTTGTGACGCTACCATAATTTTTGACAGAGGTGTCACATTCTAACATTTTTCCTGTTCCCCATGTCAAAAACCCCGTTTAGTATTTTTTGTGATTATAAAATATGTAGTTTTAATCCTCCACTAACCCCACAGAGTAATCTGACTTTTATGAAAATATACGACGCTCTCAAAACTTCAGGTAATGCCCTTCTCTTGTTAACAAAAAATGGCGCAGCACTTTCTTACTTCGTTTCGATTGCATATGCTACACAGTTTTGTCGGACACTTATATGCGCATAACATGAAGCTAGTTGTGTTCAAGAGCTTCAGCATGCGGAAAGTATTTGGCTAGATATCGAACCTAATCGGGGGTTATTTGCATATATGTATAAGTTGGTGCATCTTATTTTAAAGTCAAAGTGTGTCAATGGTTCACCGTTTGCATGCGACATTCGGGAGTGGTTTGGAAAACGTTGCGCAAGGCTATTATTTTTCAGAAGTAAAAGTTTAGCGAACTATTTTATGCGGCGCGATGCTTTTTGACTTTTCACTATGAAATGTCAAAAATTCAATCGAATGTAGAAACAAAAACACATACTTTGTGATTTTATTAAATAAAAATGGCGTCCTTAACAGTCATTATTAAAATCAGTTAACATTTCGCATTTGAATGTCACACCCTTCTTCTTCGCATGTCACAGCCATATGCACGTGACATTAATTAAAGCCGCGAAATACGTATATTTCCATTATTTTCTTTTTAATTTTGATTTGAATAAATGACAAACATAATGTGAATACCAAATTGTAGTAAACGCTGCCAACTACCTATGTAGTGTGAAATGTCATACATTACAGTCAAGCCAGTCGGGAGTAATTTATTCACTCCTGATATATATTCACATCGCATCTCACTGAAAAGTGAATGTCAAAATACTTTGATTTATTGCACGACTATTTGACATTTTTGACAGTATTCTTCCGAGTCGAACGCTCTACTCAAATGAAAAATCTGAAATTCCAATCTGACTGTTAGAAAGTATTGCAAATAATGATTTTATTTGTTTGCAAGTGACGGCAATCTAGTTCGAAACAATTGTTAAATGTAAGTCGGAAAATTCTTGACTAGTTTTGTGGGTTATCCATCCGAAAACTTCAACTCAGTATTTGTTCTCGTAATCAATCAATCAGGTCAAACTTGGTAATCCATTTTTTTAACGTACCCATGTGAATACTTGCACGAAATAGTTGTTAACACTCTTATTCAACAATTTGACTTTTTGCGTTGATTAATTTTTAGCTCTAAACTACATAGCGTCATTCTACGGTTTGATCTTTTTTCCCTCTCATAACACACTTATGTTTTATGTCAACAACGAAAACACTCAACTGCCTATCGATTGACTATCACTAATAATCATATTTATTTTTCAATTGCAGATAAATCTCCGATTAATACTCGTTAGCGGCAAAACAAAAGAATTCCTATTCAGCCCCTCAGACTCAGCTGGTGATATCGCACAAACAGTATTCGATAATTGGCCCGATGGTGAGTAGTTTTCCATATATCGATAACAGAGAATTTATTTTTAGTACCTAAAGCTTGATACCTTATCGCTAACGGCTATAACTGTGGAATACCTTTAAATACTTTTTTAAATCAAAATATTTGGCAACTAGCTACTCGAATACAACTCTGAATACAGGGCATTGCCGGAGTGGAGACCCCAATATTCCCCATTACAATTGTGCTTGTAACAAGTAACCACTGGGTTGTGTTTGTGCTTTTGTTATGTTCGGGTTGGGGGGCGGCTGCAGAACAATATGTACACATTGGCATTGTGTTTGCCTAATTAATTAATCTGCAACGTGGTTCATTTACATAAATTATGTCGTACACGTCCTCGTAGTTGTCGTTGTCGTCATCGATGGATTTCGATGTCGATACCGATTGATCTCGTGTGTTTGATCGGGGCTCCACCCTGAATTGAGGAGGGATGAATTGAATACTGAGCTGTTGGGTTACGGCTCTTACTTGATATTTTGTTACCACAAATTCCACCCGCAACAATATTATGGTGTGGGAATGTGAAGGTTCTGAAGTTGATATTGATTATTTTTATTTTTTCGATGTGAATTGGATTTTTGTATTATTGTGAGTTTTGTTTGGGGGTAGTTTCCAACTCTCGTTCGTTCTTGTGCACGTTATTGGTTTTACTCATTTTTTATTCAATTTTGTACTCAGCTTTGCTGGCATATTATCGATGCAATTAAGTGAGGGTATTGTTTTAGATGCGTGGATAGTGTATGTGGGGCGAAAATGAATTGCCATGGCTCACGAAATCGAAGTGTTTTCCAAATAAAGCTTTGTGGGGTTATATGGCGTGATTTTCAATGGACAGCGTGATATAAATGTTTTTGTTTTGAGTTGAGGGTTGCTCACAAAATTGTCGTATTTAATTTCGGTGCGGTGTGAAAAAAGTATAAAAACCTTTACTTGAAATAATTGTTTTTAACGAACCTACGGAGGCGGGCATTGTGTTTAAACCACCAAAAAACCGCATGACAAATATGAGACGCAAAGCTAAATATTCGGTAATTTCGTTCGCTCTCTATCTATTAGCATAGCACATTCATCCTGGAACCATTATGTGTCATACCTAACTTATTCTTCGTTAAAAAAAATGTAAAAAGAAACTATAATACAGAATTCAGGTTTTCAAACAGAGCTTTTAAAAATGAGCTGGCCATATACGAGTTTGTGCCTCATTGACTCCTCTTACTCTTAGTGACGGAATGCATTACCGCTCCAAAATAAATGTATTTGGTTTATTTGGCAGATTATGTACTCTCTTTTCCAGCGCTGGTCTAAAATATCTGTATACAAACAGACAGAAGTCAGTGTCTATGTAATTTTATTAAACTATAGTTTCTTCTAAATTCAAAGCACATGTTGCTAGATTAAGTGAAATTCCATAAACTAGATTAACTGATTTACTCCAGTCACGTAGCTATATGGCACAAAACAAAAGCTTTAATAAATATTTTTCCGGTTTCTAAATTCGGAAGCATACAGTACGAGTAGCTTGAAAAGAACGCCTGTCTCCCACCAAATAAACGCGTGTAATTGCGCACCTTTTAATAAATTTGATGGCAAGGCAAAGGCAGTAATAAAAGCAAGCCGGTTCCGCAAAATAATCTACTCCCATATTCACCCATCGTGCGCGCTAAAACTCTTTTAAATAAAACACTTGAGCTACGCAATCCGTCGAAAATGTTTAAACGCTCTTTGTTTTTGCTTTTCAAATTAGTATTCTGACCGAGCTGTGTCGAGCGATGCTGTGATTTATCCCCACGGTCTGTGCTCTGTGAGTATAACTTCATTTGGTTGGCACTCCGCACTGAGGGATCGATAGCCACTGGAGAATGGGTGTGTGTGTGTGTAGCCAGAGCGTGACTGTGGGGTAGAAGTGGGTTGTGGCACGGTACCCGGGCAAAATTTTAATGCGCTAAAAACGTGTATATGGTAATTTCGTGTGAATAAATGGAGACCGTACCCACTAAGGCGGAATACAAACAACGAAATCTCTTAAATGCTCCATTACACTTTTGTTGACAGTATATATGTATATGTATGGTGTCATGATAGTAGGAAGAGACTTGCCGAAATAGGTATACAGGTGGTAGGATAGGACAGAGAATTGGTCGATGGATTAATTTTTTTTTGTTTTTGTTTTCATCCTACTCGGGTTACTAAAAGAGGGAACAATTTAAAGAAGGCGAAAGGGTTCCACCGCCGACCATTTGCGGCATAGTTTCTTGTGGTTTCCTGGTGGGTTAGCAGCGGGAGGGGAAAAATCGGTCATTCCTTGCGCTCGATTATTCATTTGGTAGCGTTGCACTGCCCTTAATTTAAAATTGCCTGAGATGAGCGATAAGGTTGATGACCGCAAAGGAATTTGGTAATTCGCATGCGGTATCGTATACAGGCAAAACTTATGGGGAAAGAAGGTTTGTTAATGAATTTAAATTTCACCGAGTGTTACATTCTGACAATATTGCGAAATCGTACACGCTGAAAACTAATATATGGAAGGATAGTTTCTTTTGTATGCAACAAATAAGCACCTAGACCCACACTCAGATTCCCCTTAGTCCATGTGTAAACATTTCTCAATAAGTACCAGTATATAGCTGTTAAGTTTGCGTTAGTTACTACTTTCAGTTGACGTACTCGTATTCAGTCCTCGTGCACGCTTTGCCATGTGTCACATTTCGATCATAGAATCTAAGTCATTCATCGTCCCTGATTCTCTTCGACTCATACGTACGGCTTCACATGAAATAATCTGTGGCCTGCGGCTGCCTGCTTACGATACTTGCAAGTAAACGACACTGACCATGAATTAGAGATGTGAATGACAGTCGCCTGTATACAGTTGCACTCTATGTCATCTGCGTTTGTATTTATATAGCACATCGCTTTCTTAATACCCAACTACAGAATAACACAGTCACGTTAGTGGCTAACATCTAATGCAAACATAGTTGTTTACGCGCCTCATTTTTTTCCACTATGCTATGACAGATGTGTCATTTGTTTATTTAAAGCTTCCAATGATAGGGTTCTGATAAAACGAGTTGGGCTATATCATGTGATTCATTTTGTTGCGTGTTACAATCGCATTTGGGTGAAAATGTGCTCTTACCTTAAGTTTAATTTAATTTGCACAACGATTTACTCGAAAATCAAACAAGACACGTCAAGAAAACTCGTTTATCACACGTACTAAGAGTTGTTTTCTTCGCCAAGACAAAAAAGTAAATACAATCTCTGCCCGTCGTCATATATGTAAATTAAGCTAATAACTTTCAAAAACACGTCCCTGTGTATTAACTGACTGTTTCTGGGATGGTTTCTGCACCCAAAACAAGTGCAAACATCGCATTGATCAAATGCCGCATTCAAGGTGACAGGAACTTGAACTGCTTCTTTGGAGAGTGTCAATTCACAAGTTTGTTGGAGCTGGGCGACTATAAGAGTTATAGGGAGGTAAACGCGAAGCGCCAACACTTAATTATCTTTATTATGATGTTTGAATTGAGACGTTGAATGTCAAAACACCAGGATGTCGTATTTTTATTTGTTTTTGCCTCAACAGTGGCTTTTGACAGCTCGTAATCTGCACTTTGTATGCTGAACGACATGGAAATAAATTGAAAGCATGCAGCAGAATACGAGTAGCTCAAGTGTTTGCTTTTCTTTTCTGACAGCAAAGGAGTGAGTCAACAATTCACACAATAGAAATTGTAAATAAAATTTATAGAAAATGGTGGAGTAGCAGCTGTGCCTGTAACTATGTCGTCATTATATGCGCTGTCACTTTTGAAGGGCACTGCCCTGAAGTGCGTTTTTCATTTTGCAATTATTGTATATAAATTTATGAAATGTAAAGAAAAACCATAAGAGTCTAACAAAGCGGCACAAAGAGCAAGAGCAGAGGAAACCCAAAACGTGGGGGGTGGCGAGCGAGCGATCAAATGCGGAAATGGCGACTTTTAAAATTGATTGCAGTCAAGTTGTAGGTAATAATGGCGCACAGAGTGAATAAAATTAGATGCGCACGAGATATGTCAACCGATGGATTGCTGTAAATCGGACTTAGTGCCTATTTCTTTTCTTTTCGTAACTAAATTGCCATTTGAGTTGAATGGAGAATTTTCATATAGAAATCCAGAGACACGCATCAATGGGATTTTGATTTCCAATTTACGATTCGACCGTTTGCCAGCTGAACGGCGGCGTCAAGACACTTTCACTCATTGATTTTCCCTCTCATGCATGATATTAGTATGAACAGACCTTTAGACTTTACCAAGCCAACCCATCAGTATTCAATTGCAATCCGAAGGAAATTTATGAAGCAAAAGTAGAAACAAACAAAAAAACAATCAGTACTTCTTCTCTTCAGAATGAGAATTGAATATTTTTGTACAACAACTATAAGTTGTGATTCACATAATAAGGAATGGATTTGGAAGATGTCCAAAATTGTAATTTATGACTTGGATATTTATTTTTGCACTTATTATATCTCCGTGTAGTTTATTTTATTTCTGTTGATAATTATTGTTTGTTTTATCACGATAAATTAAATAGTAACCAAGTGGCAGCCTTGTTTGTTCCGTCTATTTGTACTTTGGCTATAGTCATTAACATTTGATTTATGATCTTGTTGTAGAAGTGATTAGGAATATACGCTTTTGTTTGTTTTCCGTAATAGGTTCTATGATTAAGAACCTGTAGTTGTGGTTTATAACACTTTACCGAAAAGGGTGAACATTTTTGTTCACATTCCGGGTGGATGAAATGTCAATAGTAGCTTTGACATTTGCAGTTATTTGAACTGGAAATGTCAAAACTACTGAATGTCCTCAGTATTGTAACCTCCCCACTTGTTCGAAATCATTAATCTTCCATTGTCCTTGACATGGGTCTTAATTTCTGCAATCATTTCTATGTATGGTTATAATTTCATTGTTCCATTCAACATCGTATCATTTCCTCATCTCAAATAAATTTGAGATTGATTTACTTATATGTCTGCTAAGAAAACATAAAAACATTTTGCCATTGTTTACTTTCAGATTGGGAACGTGAAATTGTTTCGAAAGCCGAAATACTTCGTCTCATATACCAAGGTAGATTTTTACATTGCAATGTAACATTAGGTGCACTAGGACTTCCATTGGGCAAAACGACTGTAATGCATTTAGTTCCGCGTGATAATCTGCCAGAACCCAATTCGCAAGGTAAATATTTACAAGCGCACTCAAAACAACACACCTGTCAGAGTTTGTTTCTAATAAATTTCTCCTCCACTTCCAGATCAACGGCAAAAAAGCAAAGGTGGATCCAGTAGATGCTGTTCAACGACATGCTGTATTTTGTAACTAGGTGTAATAAATCGTTTATTTTTTTATAAATATTAAATATTTTTACTTTTAATTAAATATAATTTAAATAGAGTTTTAGTTTAAATGCAAAAATATATATGAAAAAAATATTGTTACGTTTCTTGTTTATTTTTGATTTAATCGAAATTTTCTGTTTTTCTTTTAAGAAAAAAAAATTACTATACAAAATTTGTCTTTTTATTTGTGTCCGCTTTACTTTTTGCAAATGCATATATATATATACAGAAAAAAACTAACTGAAAAAAAATGTATATTTAAAACTAAATAGATTACTGAATGTGAGATTAGATTAATATATGAAAATAAAAACTGAAATAGAAAACAAAAAGGCTATTTAGATGAATTTATGGGATAACAAGGCGGCGACGATGAGTGATTTAAAGAATGATTGTAATAAGAGAAACATGAATTATAAACCTATGCATATATATACACACACATACACATAAATATTTTGTAAGAGAATGAAGGATAATAATACTATATACGGAATAAGCTGACGGTAAAAATTTATAAAAACAAAATTAAATACAATATATATATGTATACACACACACAATTTATAGTGAGGACGAAACCGGTAAAAAACCATAGGTAACAAGCAAACAAAACAATATTTATTTATTAAAATCTGCGAAACAAAAGCAAAAGAAAAAGAAACAGAAAATAAATCACATAAAACGATAATTTACTAAGTAGAAATAACACAGAAAAAAAAAGTTAAACCAACTCACACACAACTGCGCATCGAAACAAATTAATGTAATTAAACGGAATATATGTATAATAATACTTTGGTTCGTCTTTTTAATTTTTTTTTTTCTCGACTAAAGTATTAATTTATTTACACATAAATATTTATATTTATATCTTTTTCTGTTTGCGAAGTACAATTTTTAAAATGTAAACCTTGTTAAATTTACCTATTATTCGCCATAACAGCTTTCTACTACAGCTGGAAAAATGAAAACAAAAATTATATTATAGCAAAATATACTATGGTGCAATTGAGTGTCCTGAGACAAGGAAATGTAAACTTTAAATTGTTCTTGTTAAATTTGTATTTTATTCATCTACATGTACATATGTATACATAGTTCTATGTCGGCCAAAAGACAAATATTATTTAATCGTTAATCGTGTATTGAAGACCTGCAATTTGAGAATATTTTTTTTTCATTTTCTGCTGCATTTTGACATTATTAGGACAAAGAATTGTGACGGAAAGGAAGATTAATTTCAAACAGCTATTGAGGTGAGTTTAAGCAAAGTGTTTCATTACGTTAAGATTCCAAGAGACCCAGGTTTGACTCCATTGTCAATATAATATAGCACTGTGACACTGCCAAAATATTGCTATTGCGTAGAGTTTTTTGATGAAAGCACCAATAGCCGAAAGGAATCTTCTATTTTCACAAAAGGAACCCTTAACTGTCGATTAA
Source organism: Cheilosia impressa (assembly GCA_948293265.1). Classification (NCBI taxonomy): domain Eukaryota; kingdom Metazoa; phylum Arthropoda; class Insecta; order Diptera; family Syrphidae; genus Cheilosia; species Cheilosia impressa. The sequence continues at coordinate 48,773,825 of OX411882.1, read as the reverse complement.
AAAGCATCGCAATGTTCGGTGAAAGGATACCAATATATCGGTTAAGTAATGCAAAATGATTGAGAAACAAAAGAAACAGAACTCGAACAACTAAAGGAGTGATTCGTTTCTTCTGTCGGATTAATTTCATTCGAATATAAGTCGTTCATAAATGCGTCGTTTCTGGTCTCTCTGCTTTGCACTGATTGTTGCATTGCTAACGAGTTGTGCCTAAGCATAGCAGCTCCCAAGTATGTGATATTTCGGCAAGAAGTTAGCTAGCGCAGGTAAAATCTGCACCATGTCGATTTTGCAAAACTTCCTTGATCGGTTGTTTAAAGTTGAACCCTTCTGCGCAGACTATAAAAACCAAATGAAAAGATATGCGGTCACTGAATATAAAAATGCACGAACATCAGAGATTGATTCTGGCTGCGTTTAAGTTGTTTTAAGACAACCAGCAAACTTTATAGCGATTTTACTTTGTTCTGTTGAGACAATTAAGCGTCCTCCGATGGGATTAAAGAAATCTACTACCAAAAGTATTACGTGTTTTAGCGTGGTACGGGTGTGTTCTCATTTAACTCATCTAGATCACAGTGTTTTATTTTGGTACGAAATTGCTAGCGCGGCCAATAACTTATAATGCTTCAACAACTTACAGTTTCACAGAATCTCGTAGATTTGCATGATTCTTGACGTCGGTGAGCCTTTATTAGTCATCTTCAATAGCAGTTCCATTGCTTGTTACGAAATACAATTCTTATACTCGGAGATAATGTGTTGGCACCTTACCTGGGGAACAAATTTAAGGCAGATTTATACAAAACTGGGTGACGTTGACCACCAAACACCAGTTTCTCACAGTAATTTTTGCTCTTAATTACGTACCATAACCAGGAAATATAACACAAACTTGTTATATTAGATGATTTTTTGGCGCGAAGTACAAATTCAAACTACCACTTACTCAACTTGGCGTGTCTTCAGTCTCCGCTACATCATTACGATATTTTGATCAACCTATAAAACTCATTAAAGAAACTTAGCTTGTAGCTATCCATACCAGGAACTCATTGCCCAATTACAACGCAAGAACCATCTTCAATACCAAAATATAAAACAAAACAAAAAATATTAAATGTATAACTTATGATCGCTTAAATATTTAAATTATTAAAAACAAAGCTTAAAACAGCAAATATACATTTATATTATAAAAAATACAGAAAACAAGCTTAAACGGTGTCGTATATATTTCCCTAATAATCTACTCACATTCATTAATTGAATGGAATTCGTGGTAAAACAAAAATCAACAGATTAGAATAAATTAAATTTTGATTATCGATAAACCGATAAAACGTGTACATAATGCAAAACAATATGCTCTTACTTTGGTTCATTCTGATTCAAAAAATAGGCAAAGTAAATACGTATATTGTATATGTAAAAATTTATTAGTAACTAACACACAAGACAACAAATAGATAAATGTTTAAAGTATTTTAATTAAAATATAAAATGCAAAATAAAAAAAAACGTTTTGTTCGTATTATTTATATAGTATTAATTGAAGATTTCTCCCCCTGTATTCTATACGATATATATTTATATAGTTCATTGTTTTTTACAGAATAGACTTTTTTGTGCAAATGCTATTGCAAAAATTATCAAAAGAAATAAATGTACTAATTGCAAAATAAAAAAAGGAAAACTATCGTCATCACACACTGCTATGATAAACGAAAAAAATAAAAATGAAAAGTAATACTGTGCGAAATATTTAACGTCCTCATCTTGTTCTGATAGACACAACTTACTAGTATTACTAATTATTATTATTATTTTTTGTTTCTTCTTTGTTCATATACAGAAAGAAAACGAACAAAATACTAAAGAATGTAGAAGATCAAAATAAAATGTTATAAGCGAAACGAATCAACTTAAAGAACATATCATTACTAAAAAAAAACTAAAGCATTAATTTTAGGCATTAAGTGTTTACTTAAAAACGAAACAAGATACATTTCTTTCATAATTTCAAGTACGTATTTCTAAATCCTCATAGTTTTGTTGTTAACACTTATTTTATTTAACCTGTGATATACCAGTTAAAAAACGTTAACGTTTTAAAGAATTTCTTCTGTTTGTTTCCTTTCTTCTTCTTACTTTCTACATCTTCTTTCATTTCTTTACTTGACTTTTTCTTTATCAGAACAAGATTTAAGTAAAAATGAAAACTAAAAACAATTAACTTAAATGTTACACTAAGGAATGGATTAAACGTTTTTTTATATATAAATATATATAAACAAGAAAATTATCTGTTTAATGGCATAAAGAATGTGTAAAATTCAAAACATTCTTTTCCGAAAAGTGAAACTTCTTAATTTAAACAAAAACTAAATCAAATAAGACAAAAGCTATAAATAAATAATAGGCATAATTATTAAACGTAAACTTTAATATAAAAAGAAAAATGGAAAAAAAAACATTGATAAATAATTTTAAACGAACAAGAAAAAAACAAGTAAATCGTAGGTAATTGTGTAATATTATTTTTAATTTTAATTACTATTAAATGAAATGAGAAATGCAAATAACAACTACTTTTTCGTTAAACGTGTTAAATTAATAATAAATGAAAACAAACAAAATGAAAAATCTTACAAAAAATGGTCGTCTTTTAATTTCTGTTTCAGATTTCTTCGATCTATAAACATTGAAAAGTTACTGTCGAAGTTTTTGTAGCAATCCGGGCAATCGTAGAAAATTGCAATGGGAATTTTCTCTTTGCTGGTAATGTGAATCAGGAAAACGTTTCTAGGGTTTAAGCAAGGACCCAACCCATAGAATCCGTCAACTGAGAGATGAATATGATATATGACATTCCAGCTTAGGAATATTGTCGGAGCGACGGATAAAGTTTAGGTGGCAGGCCACAGCAAATGCAGCTATACCTAGGCCAAGGTAGGCTGATCGCGATGCCACAGGATCCTCTTGATTTTAAAAACAACGCGTTGAACCAACAGATGCTCAGTATCAGTACGAAGCACTGAAGGCCGTTGAAGCCTATATTGCTGACGAGGTTGTCGAAAAAGTATTCGCCTAGCCTAGGTGTACTCTACTGCGATTGAGCCTGACACTCATCAACACACTCATTGGAGGTGTTTCTTGAGGTATTTATTTAAAAATATATTTTTCTCGCACTCGTGTCGAATGTTGTCCGTGAGGGCTTCTAGGGTCTCGGGCTTGTTCACGTAAACACGGGACTTCAAAAAACCCCACAAAAAAAAGTCTGGAACGGTTAAATCGGGCGATCTTGCGGGCCAGTGCAAATCGCCAAAAGGAGAGATGAGGCGACCCGGGAACGCCGCCTTCAGAATATCGGTTGTGGCTCGCGCAGTGTCTGCCGTAGCTCCGTCCTGTTGGAACCACATGTCCTCCAGTCCTAATTCGTCCAATTGCAGAAAAAACTCGGTTAACATAGCCCTATAGCGCGCACCGTCCACTGTTGTCATACATCCCATTGCTAAAACGAGCCCGTATGGCAATCAGTTGTGACGGCGCCCATTTGGACGATACCATCTCCTCGACTTGACCAATAAAATTCTAAAGGTTTAAATAAACATAATAAAAAAAGTGCCCATGTTCTGTAATTATCACATCGATATATTTATCACAAAAACGATATGAATTGAAAGAAAATGCTTAAAAAGTATCGATGCGAAAATTTATTTATTAAGCTCAGGAACATTTTCTTTCAATTCATATTGTTTTTGTGATAAATATATCGATGTGATAATTACAGAACATGGGCACAGAATCGAAGTTTTTCATTTAGAAAAAAAAAAATGAGAGCCAAACAACATCGGATGACTTCTTTTGGCCCACCTTGTATAATAAATGTGCAGCCACAACGTAAACAAAAAACTCCTCCACTCATATGCTGAGTTTCAGTAAAGAATTAAGTTAGAGCAATTGGACGAATCCAAATTATGAAACGTACGGCGAATACTTAACCTTTTTTTTCTTCATGCAAAATCCTATGAAATATTTGTTCCTTAGATTTCTAATGCGGCATAGTAAGTTTCTTGTCTAAAGGCAGGAATGTCTTCAAAAACATCAATTATACGAATAGCACTCACACTCTTAAACCCTGCCCTCATGCATTTAGCAGAATAAACTACCGTACATTCATTTGAAAACATTTCGCAAATCATAAACTATTTACAATAAGAACAAAGGAAAGATTACTATGTACTATAATTCAGGGCTAAAGACAATAGCGTATGTAGGTATATTTAGGGAAATATAATGTTCTTCCTTACTTGGCTTAAGTTCCGCCATTCAAAGAAGTCTGTTATTAAGTCAAGGATCCGATTTAACAAGCAATTGCTATACCAACCCTGTAATTATCTCCCCATTAGAATGTTAATTTCAAATAAACAAAGGGCATTCTTAATAAACATTTAACCCTATAAATACGACTGAATCTGTTGGCAGCAAGTCAGAGTTAATCTGAAACCATGTTCAATCCGAAACCAAGCGATGGCAGTGAATTCAAATTTCCTCTGCAATGTATTTGGCTAAAACTTAATGGTTCTTGGCCTGTCGCAACGAAAAATCGTACATTTATCAACCTCTACGGCACGTGGTCTTGGTATGTTGTTTTTTCGGTGGGCATAACCATCTACTTTCAGACGGTATTTTTAATATTTACCTTCGGCGACATCGCCAAAACCACCGAAAACTGTTGTTCAACCTTCATGGGGTTTCTCAACTTCATTCGGATTGTTCACTTGAAAATGCACCAAAACGAGTTCAAAAAGATTCTGGGTGATTTTGTGCATAATATTTGGATTCCACAGTGAGTACAGGCAAAACTGCCAGCACAATATTTTTGTTGGAATAACTTTGTTATAGTTTACTAAGAGGAATTTGACGTTCAGCTTATATTTGCTCAAAAAAGATGTACGGGAACAGATTTTTTTTCTACTTTTGTTTGGATTGCACTTTATCTACTTGCTGTTATTCATATTCAAATTATGTTCCCTTATTTTCTTTTTAGAGGTTCCAATCCAAAGATCGAGGCCGAATGCCAATCAAAGATGAAAATATTTGGCTTAATGTCTATGATGTTGATGGCTCTGATTTCAATGTACTGTTTACTGCCTCTGGTCGAATTGTTTTTAGATCCGAATTCAGAGGAAAAACCGTTTCCCTACAAAATGATGTTTTTCTTCGATGTCAACCACGGTTGGAAGTATGTCATCACTTATATCTTCACATCATATGCTGGAGTCTGTGTAGTGACTACACTTTTCGCTGAAGACTCTCTTTTTGGTTTTTTTATAACCTACACCTGTGGACAGTTTCGTATTTTGCATCAGGATATAGCGAGGATTATTCCAGATTCGCATCGTAAGGTGTGTGCACAATATGGACAACTGCCAGTACCTGAATATCGCATTCAAAAAGAGTATGTTCGGCAGTTGCATGCTTTGGCTCGACGTCATACGAAGATAATCAAGTAAAATATTCGGTTTCTCTTCTGATAGTAGTTGAGTTCATGTTTAAATTTTTTTGCAGTTTCGCCATGAGTATGGAGTCATTTAACAGTCCTCATTTGTTGGCAAACTTTTCGATCAGTTCAATTTTGATTTGTGTGGTTGGCTTTCAATTGGTTACGGTAAACTGACATTTAGAGTAGCCCTGATCTCGTATGTGTTACCTATAACAAAAATTAAGTTTTTGCAATATTGTCACCTTTATTATAATAATTTACTAAATGTACGAGAACAGGGGTAGAAATGTTATCGACTGTGATTTATTAATCTTTTGGAAATATAAACTTGATTTAGGGTGAAATGTTCATTGGAGATTATTTCAAGTTTTTGGTTTACATTCTTTCATCACTATCACAGTTGTTCGTTTTATGCTGGAATGGAGATAATTTAATACAAAGTGTGGGTTTTCAAAACGCAATCTATTTTTAAAATTAACCATTTAAATATGTTTTTATTTAGTCTGTTGACACAGCTTGGCATTTATATGCATGTAACTGGGAAGGTGGAGAAATTTCGGATTTCAATGAAGATAGAAAAGAAAATGGTTCCATAAGGTATTGTCCAGCTGGAAAGGACTTTAATTTGAAATTGAAATTCATGATATCGAGAAGTCAAAAGCCATTGCAGATTACGGCTATGAAATTTTCAGTCCTATCCCTGCAGAGTTTTACAAAGGTAATAAATAAGTGCATTTATAATTGGCAACAAGATAGAGCAAAGAAATTTTCGTTGTCCGATATAATCAGTCGGAAAATACATCATTTCTCAAAATAAGCCTTTAACAATATGCTTTATCTTGTTGTAATATTATTTATGTCCTCCTTGTAAACTTTATATACTAAAATGTTTTTTTTTTTTAGATTTTAAGCTCATCGATGTCATATTTCACACTGTTGCAGACTATGTTTGAAAAATAATTAACTTTATCTATACATTTTAAGAAAAACAGTTTTAATTTGGACACAAAATATTATAACTTTAAGCACTATTTCTGCACACAGCCAGTTGCGTATAGCTATCTAATGCAGTAGCAGTACCTAAATCAAAAAATTTTAAGCCAGAAATAAAGATAAATAAGAATTATGTAAATCATTCATTAACGAAAATGGGGGAAAAATAAAACAACGCTTTGCTTTTTTAACGATTACTACTCAAAATTGGTTACAATTTACCAATGAAGCAATAATTATGCATTTGAACAAACCTGATCGTAAGTTTGGCACCACTTGACAGCTGTTTTTATCAGCTATTCGCAGTTGTCTTGTCAGTGTCACCAATTCAGCAGCAGCGGTCATTATTTTGAAACAGATTTCTTGTTCTTGTTGCTGCGTTTATTCATTTATCAAGAAATCATTGTCGCGTATAGAGTAGTCGTCTTCGGTTGCAGAATTGTGTTAAAAATAATTTGTTCTAATTCATTCGTAAAAGTGTAAGTGTAGCGTAATTACTTGTTCGCAACAGTTCAGTTAGGTAAGTGTTCACAATACACTAAAAATTCGTGTGCGTTTAGAAAGTTAAAACTTTTTTTTAACCCTGAACTACATCATTTTTACGTTTATTAGTAACAAATAACTCTGTAATACGCAATTAAAATATAAGTACGCCATTTTATTTTCCATTGTTCCTTTTTCCCCGAAATCATACGATCGAACGCCACATTACATTCTAACAAAAGAAACGGAAAATATGAAGCATTTTGCTTTAGTTTTGGTTGCACTTGTTTTGCAAGTCGCAGCGGAGCCACATCTGCAGTCCGATGAATTTATCGAGCTCGTTCGTTCCAAGGCAACAACTTGGGAGGTGAGTCAGTTCATAATCCAACAAAGGGGAACAACAAATATAACAATTTAATATCATTATAGGTTGGCCGTAATTTCCACCCCTCTGTGTCCGAATCATATATCAGAGGATTGATGGGAGTTCATCCGGACGCTTATAAGTTTGCCTTGCCACCGAAGGAGCCTGTAATCTCACAATATGGGGAAGATAATCTACCAGAGAACTTTGACGCTCGGCAGCAGTGGCCCAATTGTCCAACTATTGGAGAGATTCGTGATCAAGGTTCCTGCGGTTCATGCTGGGCATTTGGAGCTGTGGAAGCAATGTCTGATCGTGTAAGTTGATAGAATAGACAATGTTTATTGAGACAAACAAAGGCGATTCGACGGAATTCGGTATGTGACCCTTATCGCTTTGAAAAAGTTTATTTTACGAATTTGCTGATAAGAGGAGTCAATACATCAACAGGTTTGATTGAGATGTATTTGTTTTCATATTTTGTATATTTATACCAATCATATGGAGCCGATTACCGAGTGAGACTGATGCCTAAAGTTCGGTAAACAAAATGGTTAATCTTATACAACTGCTGATGTAGGCACCATGTTTCGCATGGTTAATTCGAGAAATGCGGTCTAATTTTGTGATGATATCAGTTTTGTTTTCGATATCTGTACTATGGCACTCAAAGACACATCACCACTACTTATTTACTTTTGTTTTATATACAAAATGATTACTTCCACGTTCCTGCAATTACATATTATTTAGAACAACAAATCCGGTCAAAAAACGCATGTTTTCGATGTACATATAAATACCTCACAATTTATTTTATTTGTTGTGTATTCTTCTTTATCGCTAAAACCCCGACGCAGGTAGACCCATGTAGGCACAACTCAGTGTCGGCTTGATTTTTGTACCTACAAATCATTTCTAGAGTAGTGTAGGTAGGTATACTCCATTCGCTTTAAGTTTCTGTAATTGTTGGTGCACAAAAATGTTGGCTCTATGTTGTTGAAACTGAGCAACCTTTTCCTTTTCAGCGTTCGATGCTAAGCAAACCTTGACGAAGCCATACAAATACACTAATCCTAAAATAGAACAGGAACAATTTCGATCGTTTGACCGTGATTAAACCAATTTGCTTTTTCTTTGCAGGTATGCATCCACTCAAAAGGAAAAGTAAACTTCCACTTCTCCGCTGATGATTTGGTGTCTTGCTGCCACACATGCGGCTTTGGGTGCAATGGTGGTTTTCCAGGTGCAGCCTGGAGCTATTGGACTCGCAAGGGAATTGTGAGTGGAGGTTCCTTCGGATCGAGTCAGGTAGATTATATATCTTTGATATTATTTGAACACAATACCAACTATTCGACTAAAAATAGGGATGTCGTCCATATGAAATCGCACCATGCGAGCATCATGTAAACGGTACTCGTCCACCCTGTGATGGTGAACATGGTAAGACACCACGGTGTCAGCATCAATGCCAGGCATCCTACAAAGTCAAGTACAACGATGACAAGCACTATGGATCAAAGGCCTATTCAGTGACACGTAATGTGCAGGAAATCCAAAAGGAAATTCAAACCAATGGACCAGTAGAGGGCGCCTTCACTGTGTATGAGGATTTGATTTTGTACAAGAGTGGTATGCACATTTTTATATACAGCGAAATGCCCGATGTTACCATTTATATCCAATAGGAGTCTACCAACACGTTCATGGCAAAGCTCTGGGAGGACATGCTATCCGTATCATTGGATGGGGTGTGGAGAATGGCACCCCGTACTGGTTGATTGCCAACTCATGGAACTCAGACTGGGGTGATAATGGAACCTTCAAGATCCTGCGTGGAAGCGATCACTGTGGCATTGAAAGTGAAATTTCCGCTGGTCTACCCAAACTAGACTAATGTGTAACGTTACGCGTCGTCCATTCCATTTATATCATTTTGTTTGCAAACTGATGTTTATGTAGTTTATAACGTTATTTTATTCTCTGTTACATCTCGATTTCGAAAATTATCAATTAAAAAAGTCTCTGGTGATAATAAAATTTTAAATCAGCGTAGTAATATAGTAAAAGAAGTTTTTTTTTTGTAACGACGGCTTGTGGAGTTTTATGAATGTCTAAAGGACTTCTTTAACAACAACAGGAAGCATAAAAATGAGTAACGTTCACAAATTTTTAGTTTTATGACATACATAACTGCATATTCGCAGTTTTTTCCGATGATACCGCTTGACGACCTTTCTGTATATCAACGCAACAAATAGATCAGCGTTAACATCACTTACTACATCAGGCATACCTATACCTATATCGAAGTTCGTCTACTAAGTAGGACCTATGACCGTATGAGTTCAGTTGAGTTTCTGGGAATTCGTAGGTCATCTGTTTCTTTACGTTTCGTTGGTCAAACTTCGTTCCCTTACGCTAAAGTTGGACAGAAGGGAACGAAGTTACTAATGTATTCGTATGCATTATGGTTAGGGAACAGACCTTTTGTCACATGAACAGTTTTTTCAGTTGACCTATTCGCGAAAGGTAAAGTCTATGCGAGTTTTTCGTAAATTTCACCTTTAGTTGGCTCAATTGTTGTACACTATTTGAAAGACTTTATATAACACAAAAAAAAATTCAAGTGGAATGGGACCTGGGGCTAAAAATTAAAATGTACTAGTTAGGTATGTTTGCTTTTAACATTTTGAAACTGGTAACGCTGGGTGGCAGTTTGTTCTGCCAGCGACTGTCACTTCTATTATTTACAAAAATCATAACTCGTAGGTACTTTCGTAATTATTCGAACAGCGTAATTAAAAAGAAAAACAATGAAACCACTTACATTTTTTTTTATATTTTATGAGTTGATTTACTTAACGCATTCAACTCACGCACGCAATGACAAGGATATATCGATACAGCAATCGTCGGCCTCCGCGCTTGAATTCAATCCACTTGGTCCAATGGTGAAGTGTAATTTTCTCTCGAAAGCATTTCTAGATTGCAGCGATCCCGTAGACCATCACGGCAATCAGACTGCGCGTGATGAAATGGACTATGGGTGTGTTAAGTTTGGCGGAATATTGTATGACGAAGTGGAACACACAAAAGTCGAATGCACAGTATTTGCCGACATCGAATGCTATGGACCAAGAACATTCCTTCGAGATGGCGTGCCCTGTATCAAGTATACCGATCACTACTTTGTCACAACATTAATATACAGCATATTGTTGGGATTCCTCGGAATGGACAGATTCTGTCTCGGGCAGACGGGCACTGCGGTTGGCAAACTGTTGACTGTTGGAGGCGTTGGTGTATGGTGGGTGATTGATGTTATTTTATTGATAACAAATAACCTGCTTCCTGAGGATGGCAGCAATTGGAATCCATATGTATGAGTACATGAAGTTGTTAAGTACTTCGGGAGTGAGCTATGTGATATTAGAATTTAACTGAAATAAAGCATTTTGGGTTTTTTTCGTAACTACACATTGTTATTGATTATCGGTTGTATTCTTTACGGTGAACTTGGTCGCTGATGTTTTTGCCGAAGCTTTTAAGTAGGAGCAGATTCCTTTAGAATTTTAGGAATATCAACGTGTTGGTGGTAGAATTCTATAAGATTTGTTATAAAGTTCAAAAGCTTAAGCTCCGGAACTTACTACTGCTTTGATGCAAAACTCTTCGGATGCCGCAGAGTCTCTATTCAAGTAAACAAATTTTTTCTTTACATAGTTTTTACTTTCTACAGATGCGTATACATATAAAAAATAAAAATACAAGTTTGTTACATTTAATACTCTTCTGACAGTTGGGCACTAAGTACAAAATGCTATTGAATGGACAACGAATCACAGTTAAAACCAATTTCAGCTTAATCTACGGTGGTGCAAGTGCAATTGCTTCAAAAGAAGTAGCGCTCGTCTTCTAGTCTAAGTACACACTTGGTGTTAATACATGGTTTTTTGAGATAACACACAGGTATTAGTAAATTAAATAATGTTGTGGCCTCACTAGACCAATAAATAGAACAAGAAACTACATAAGAATATCCAGTGGCTCAGAAAGTCCAATGACATCCAGTCGTTAAGTCCTGCCTGTATCGAGAAACGATTCTCCTGGGCGTTGGGTGAACTTGTTTCGTCCATCATGACACCCAAGTAGGCCAAATGCATCACAGTCAATAACCCAAACACTGAATTCATGACCAAGCTAAATGGAGACTTCCATTTATGCTCGTGCGAGCACGCCCGGTGGCGACAAACGTTTGGCAAGATACAGGCGTTGAAAATACTAGCAACTTTGGCACGTAGCTTGTACTCCACATATGTGAAGACTCCAAGCGACAATAATACTGCGTAGATTTGGATGTGTAGTCCATGGAGAAGCGAAGACACTAGATATGTGGCGATGATGGCGAGAAGAGCACTCCTCCCCTTTATTGTTCGGAAGACATATGTCTTTAGCCATCGATGCATCGGAATGTTCCAATTTCGTACCAAGTCAGTTAGTGAACGAGGAAACTCAATGGTGCAGGGTTTAGTGACCAAATTTCCAAACAAAGGCGACACATCGGCTTGATTTAGGTTTCCGCTGATACCAGCTGCTGCCATTGTAGCCTGTGAGAGGAAGGAAATGAAATAGTGGCTGCAGCGAAACGACAGAGCATCTCGGAATGCAACAATCCATTTCCATGCGTAATCTGTACAGAATAGAGACACGAAGCAGTTCGAGAGCAAAAGAAATCCCATCGCCGCTAGGCTGTTACACACTGTCCACAGTATCCAACGGAAATCGATTTTCATTTGGCTTAAACTCTGCGTATACTCATCATACGCAATCCATGGACCAATCACAGTGTTCGCCGGACAAAGCATGTATCCAAGAAAGGGGAAGAGCGCTGGAGTTCTATTTTGTTTGTTGGTATCTAAGTCAAAGGCCAATGAGATCACTTTCATTGTGACTACCATCTGTACTCCTCGGATCTTCTGCCAAACAGTGGGATTGTCGGCAAGCAGTTCATAGGCAAACAGCGACACAATACAGATGGCTCCAAAGATGTAACCCATATTCCTCGAATGTCTGTACTCCAAAATACTTAAAATCACATACGACACCATGGCGAACAGCAAAATAATTAGAAAATCCATTCCAATTGTATGATAAAGAACACCGCATCCGCAGGCAAATGAAATTATATGATCCATCCACGGCCGGGTACGAGTGCACTTTGCGATGATCCAAGATAGGCGGCAGATGAGATTCCAACCAATGAGAGTGCCAGCATATGACGCAATTTGGCTCACAGATGGTATGACACAGTTCTTCAGTGTTTCTTCAAGCGATTGCTTGTTAAATCGGAAGAGAAGTTTGTGCTCAAAGTCATAATCTTCGAAAAGATCCTCCTCGTATTCATCGAAGTAATCCTCCATTTTGAGAGTGAATCAATGTTCAGTGTTGGATGGACAATAATGGCCCCCGATGTAAGATGATGATGGATCCAGCGGATTTTGATAAAAATAACATTTTCACTGTGCAAATGGTGTGATTTTATATTTACAAACAAAACAAAGACTGCAAAAAGTTGGTTAGTACCATTAAAATGTCAAAAGCTGTCAGACATTTGCTGTAGGGTGGAAGTACATGTTGGAAATCAGGCGAATTAAAAAATGTACTAGCATTTTTGCAATGTTTTACAAAAAAACAGAAAAATTTTATTTATTTATTAAGCCTATTTCCGTCATCATCAATTAATACCCTAGCTAAGTTTAAGAAGTTTAGTTCGGTCAGAAGAACAAGATCAATATCCCCTGGCTAACTGGCTTCGACCTCAGCAAAGCAAAGTAAAGTAGGATATTCAACTCGCAATTACAACAACTACGCTTTACTTGACACTTCGAGACTCAGGATAACTGAATTATTATTTTTTTATTTATCGTATGGACACTATTTTTTACTCTAAAGTATTTCGAAATAAGTTATTATAAATGTGTAAAAATCAATTGAAATTGATTTACAGTGCAAGTGAAAAAAAAATATTTTTTGCGGCCAACTCAATACACACAAGAACCAATAAAATTCGGATTTTATGTTTAATATGTAAGCAATCTGAAATCTCAGATCAAAATTTAAAAAGCCAAATCGAAAACGACATAAGACAGTTGCCACAACTTGGCCCTGCAAAGCGTATGTTTATCAGAGTCTTCAAAGAACACGCGACCACAAAAACCAAAATTATCAAAAAAACACTACTAACATTTTATTAAAAATGTTCTCTAAATGAAGTCGATATTTAATAAAACGATTTCAAATTATCCAGTCAATAACAAAATTAAAGTACCTACTTCATCTACCCACTTCCTTGAATTCACTAAAAAATAGTACTAGAGCAACACAACTATCACCCACCAGCAGGCGTAACAATCGTTCGTCTCCGACGATTTCGCCCGAAAACACAAAGCGGTTACCGGCGAATCAGTAGACGAACGTATTCCTAACAAAAAATAAAATAAGAAGGAAAATAAAATAAATGGTATTTGGTGTGATCCAGCAGCGGGCTATCTTTTGAATCTACGCAAAAGTCGGCCGAAAGTGTTTTCGTTTTCAAATCAGATCAATTTATTTCCGTTTTTCCCATCCCGAAGATAAAACAATCGTATTTGTTTTGTATGTTCGCAGAGAATTGAGAAGAATTCAATTCGCAACGAAATGGTACGCATTTGCAAATTTTCCTTCACTTTTCTGTGTAAATTGTCAAGAAAGGAGGCGAGGGAAGAAAAAATATTTTTTTTTGTTGATTTTCTGTTTGACCGAAGTAAACCGAAAAAAAGCAAGAATTGCCATTATTTTCTTTATTTACGTAAACGCTTTTTGAGAATTGTTTAAATGCATTTTTTCCTATGCACTCCAGGATGATTCTTTTGTTAACCATAATCCATTTCATCCAGCGGAGTATTGAGTATTCCAAAGGAATTGATTTTTTTTTCTTTCGCCTCAGCTGGGTTCATTTATTACTTAGTGAAAGTGTAACCTTGTTTTACAGGATCACGTCGCAATTATGCAGGTTAAATTGATTATTATTAGTGAAAATGTAATCATGTTTAATGTTTCTGTAGCATATTAAATTGGCATGTATTTGATCTGAGGTTTGTCTTGTTTTTGATGAAAACTGCTTGACATAACCTTAAAATCTAGGGCGGAATTGGAAAATATAGGTACGCTGGTAATGCTTAATTGTTTTTAATGATTCAGTTGGGATTGCCATAGAAGACGGTTCAATTGAACTTTAAATGGAAAGTAGAACGGATTCGCTTTGCATTGGAATTGCATTGGAGTGTTTGTTAGCTCTGCCAATATGTAGGTATATAGTTGTGAAAGAGGATATACGTTCTTGTAGTCTATTTCACAAGAACCAAGTACATTTATATGTATATACTGTTACTACTATTTACCTAATCGTCATTGAATTCAATATTCAAGTGTTTTCAATGTTTTTTTTTTACTCACTCGTTTGGATTTCAGGTGCGCAATAAAGCTTTCAAATTGACTGTTTCGCATTCAAGCATAGGTATAGATACTTATGCAATGAACCTTTGGTTGGTGGATTTCAAAAAGCATGCGTCTATGTATGATGGACCCATACATTTTGTTATAGCGTTCATGGCGTTTTGAAGAGAGTACAAGAGAATGCCTATACGCATAAGCATTGAGAGTTTAATTTGAGAAACAAATTCATTGAACTCTACAGAACTGTTTCTTTTCAGAGCATCCATAAAACTGCTTTATGTGTTTTAGTTTGAAAAACTTTTTCAAAACTCGCAACTAATAAATTGTACTCAAAGGTTTCCATAAGGGCGAGCAAATAAGCAGATTGTGCTTTGACACCACTTAGCTACCAGGAGATGTATCTCGCGTTTTCATTCAGCAAAAGGAGCTGCTATAGCTCTTTATAACGCTTTTGAACTTGGAGAGCGTCTAAGCTGAGCGGAACCCTTGACTCCTTTCTGTGGTGTACCTAACAACTGGCTCTAAATTATATCAGTTCTTTTGATGCAAAATTTAATTTGTTTTTACGGTTAAAACCGTTTGAAAATAGATTTGTAATAATTTATAACCAAAAAGTACGAAGCGCATCCCTACCGGTGGATGAAGTTTCTGCTTGGTAGTACATTTGACTGTGATTCGGTTTTAAGGGTTCCAAGACAAACCCCTACCTATACATGGGATTAATTGCAACATTTCTCTATGTGTTAACATAAAATGTGATTACTTCTCAGTTAATCAGGACTCTCTTGCGACAGTAGTTCGTATTTTTGACTATTACCTTTAGCCTCTAACGAAATCCTTCCCTTCCTTCTTTTCAGGAAATTCACCAGCTTGAAATCTTATGCAAGCAGCTGTACGAAGCAACAGATTCAGTTATTCGTTCTGAAGCTGAGAAGGCCCTCGTCGCCTTTGTTAGCAGCCAAGATGCTCTACCAAAGTGTCAGATGCTCTTGGATCGAGCTGACTCCAGTTATGCGCAACTTCTCGCCGCAACAACTCTCACCAAATTGATACAGGGTCTAAATTTAGAGCAAAGAATCGATATAAGGTTTGATGTCTTACGCAACCCCCTAAATATTAATAATACTTAGCTTGATTATATTTTATTTGCAGGAGTTACATATTGAACTATCTAGCCACCCGCCCTAATTTACAAAATTTCGTTGTACAAGCACTTGTCACACTTTTGGCAAAGATAACAAAATACGGATGGTTCGACACGTACAAGAACGAGTATATATTTCAAAATATTCTCGAAGATGTAAAGAAGTTTCTGCAGGTTTGTTCATCGACAGTCAAATTTGTCTTTTCACTCGAATGGTTTCTTTTTTGTATGCTTTCAGCAAGGCTCGGCTGAGCACTGTACAATAGGTGTGCAAATTCTTTCGCAATTGGTGTGTGAAATGAACTCCATTGTAGAGGCAGATGTGAATTTGTCTTTCTCGAAGAATCGCAAAATTGCCACATCCTTTCGCGACCAGCAGTTGTACGACATTTTCCTGTTGTCTTGTTCGCTGCTAGTAACGGCAAGAGACAATAGCAAGAGTTTGAATTTTATGGATGAATCACAACAAGCGTATGTTGATTGGAAGTGTTAGTTGTAAACAGTTTGAGTATTGATTTTCTTGTTAATTTTAGTCTTATATCACATGTTTTGCGATTGACAAAGAACTGCTTGAGCTTCGATTTTATTGGTAGCTCCACCGATGAGTCTTCGGACGATATGAACAGTGTCCAAGTAAGTAGCGAATCCTTTACTCTTTGTCATTCTGAATAAAAATTATTTGCATTTACAGATTCCTACTTCATGGCGACCAGCATTTCTTGATTCGAATACTTTGAACTTGTTCTTTGATCTCTATCAGATTCTACCCAATGGGTTGGCAAGCTATTCATTGTCGTGTCTTGTGCAGGTGAGTTTCTTCTTCCCTTTGAGTGATTTCAATGGAAAAAAAAACTGTATTTATTATTTTACAGATGACATCTGTGCGTCGCTCTCTCTTCAACAACCCTGAACGTACAAAATTTCTTACTCATCTCCTCGAGGGCGTAAAGAATATTCTGACTAATTTACACGTAAGTAAATATTTAACTTTTATAGCTTTTTCCACAAAAAGGCCTTGAATGCACCAGCATGTAACAGCTTTTTCCAAAAATCCATGGAAATGATACAACCCTTTAATTGACTAACATCCAAGTACACTGCCAGAAAAAACCATAGCTAATGAAACTAACAACAGAGCTCGGCAGTTATCAGTTGCATTTGTGAAAAACATGTAATTTTTATATATTTATTTCCATTAATTTCAGGGTCTCAGTGATCCCGACAATTACCACGAATTTTGTAGACTACTTGCCCGCCTCAAATCGAATTACCAACTGGGAGAACTTGTCACAGTCGAGTGCTATCCAGAAGCTATTCAATTGATAGCTAAATTCACTGTTCAATCATTGCAGGTTTGTTGATATGAACGAAGGGGGATTTCCTATCACTAATCACGATTTCCTCTGTTTAGATGTGGCAATTTGCCCCCAACAGTGTACATTATCTGCTGACTCTATGGCAAAGGATGGTCGCGTCAGTACCATATGTTAAGTCACCAGAACCCCATCTGCTTGGAACGTACACACCCGAGGTAACCAAAGCATACATCACTTCTCGTCTGGAAGCGGTACCCGTGATTGTGCGAGACAATCTAGAAGACCCCCTAGACGACCTTTGTATGGTACAGCAGCAACTGGAGCAGCTGTCTGTTATTGAACGCTGTGAATATGACAAGACCTGTACGCTGCTTGTACAGCATTTCGATCAGAAGGCGCGAGAATACCAGGAACTTCTGCAAAGTCCGTCGCCCAATCCCATGGACGTGACAATTCACGAGCTACAACTGACTTGGCTGGTGTACATAATCGGCTCGGCTATTGTTGGCAGACTGTCGTTCAATTCGAACGACGAGCAAGACACAATGGATGGAGAACTTGTGATACGGGTATTTAGACAGTCAGATTTCAATAGGCTTGGAACCATTATTCTCTCTTTTTGTAGGTACTGCAACTGATGAGCTTAACTGATGCTAGACTCCCGCAAGCCGGCTGCGAAAAACTCGAGTTGGCTATTCTCAGCTTCCTCGAGCAAGTGCGCAAGATGCACATCTGTGAACAGGCACAGAAGGCGCACGTTTACAAAAGGCTGTCCGAGGTATTCGGCCTGAGCGACGAACAGATGCTGCTGAGTTTGATCAATAGGAAAATGTAAGTGGAGAATTTGTCGTGTTTACTGTCTAAATTCCTAAACCACTTGTCGTTGTAGCATAACAAATTTAAAATTCTGGGGACGATCAGAACAGATTATAACCAAGACTCTTATGCTGCTATCCGAACTCTCTGTTAACTTCAACTCTTTGCGAAAGTTGGCCAAGTTGGAGGAGATTCAATTCATGTTAACGCATCACACCGTAAGTTATGTTTTGCTACGGCTTCACCGACTTCTCTAACCCTCTGCAGAGCGAACACTTTCCCTTTCTCGGTACCAACTCATCATTGACTGAGATGCGTTGCCGAACCATGTTCTACACATCACTAGGAAGGCTACTAATGTTTGACCTGGGCGAAGATGAGGAGCGTTTCTACAACTTCCTAACACCACTTACGAGTTGGTCCATTTACCAGAAACTATCCAACATGCTTGTCTAACCTTTCCCATTCTTGCAGATCAATTTGAATCGCTTGGTTCGGTACTTATGGATGGGAATAGCTTTCCCAATGAAGAAGCGAAAAAGGCGATAATCGGCTTGGCGCGTGACCTGCGTGGTCTTGCACTGCCACTGAATGCCCGCGTTCCCTACACAATGCTCTTCGAATGGATGTAAGCGATAGAATAGAAACAAAACATATGACCTAAATAACTAGTTCTTGTCTTCCAGTTATCCCGACTATATTCCCATACTGATACGTGCCGTAGAGCTATGGGCACATGATCCAGCTGTGACAACGCCGGTACTGAAGCTATTCGCTGAACTCGTACATTGTCGGACCCAGCGTCTGCAGGGCAATGTGTCTAGCCCGATGGGAATACTTTTGTTTCGTGAAGCTTCAAAGCTGATATGCATTTACGGCAACAGAAGTCTTCACTTGGATGTGCCACGTGACCAGCAGTATCCAATGAAACTGAAGGGCATTTCGATATGTTTTCTGATACTCAAGAATGCGCTCAGCGGGAACTATGTGAATTTTGGAGTTTTTAAACTATATCGTGACGATACACTGGACAATGTCTTGAATATTGCCGCAAAGTTAATAATGTCCATTCAGCAGAACGATTTATTGGTAAGTTGTATGGTTGTATGTCTAGAGGTTAACGATCGTTTGTGATTTTTATTCTCTCTTCTCTTTATTTTTAATAGGAATATCCAAAACTAGCTTCAGCATATTATGGCCTACTCAATTGCCTATCACAAGATCATATAACATTTTTGGCTTCCTTAGAGCCTCGCGCATTTATTTATATTCTAGAAAGTCTGTCTAAGGGACTAACTGCGTTGGGTGAGTGGTCTAACGCTTCGTAGGCATGTGCAGATTTGACTAAACGAACGCGTTTTCCTTTGCAGATTCGACCATTTTTATTTGCTGCTGTTCGATACTGGACTGTGTTGTGTCATATATATTTAAGCAACTGCAACTTAAAGGTAGAATGGAGTGACATTTTAAATTTATTTGCACTTTCGAATGGCGAAAGAGTTTATGATTACCATTTTCGAACTGATATGAGTTCTAAGTGTTTCTACTTGTGTTTCATTTCAGTTTCGACATTCCCCAACAAAAAGCTCCGCAATATAACACCGGAGAACTCACAGTTCCTCGAGGTGAACTAGTTTTGTCGCAACACCATATTTAAACTTAGTAATTCCTTTCGTTGCAGGTGGTTGAAATGAATTCTGAAATTCTTCAGGGTATAATGTCAACACTACTCAATATGGTTATGTCAGAAGACTGCAAAAATCAATGGTCTATGTCCCGTCCGCTGCTGGTACTTATTCTGTTATACGAAGACTACTTCAGGTAAGTCTCTTGTTCACCATCTTGCAATTGCAAATTGTAATGTTCCACGCACTCGTTGTGTTCAAAGATCGCTCAAAGAGAACATAATCCGGTCGCAGCCCATTGATAAGCAACAAACAATGGCCCAGTGGTTTGATGGACTGATGGATGGTATCGAACGAAATGTGGCCAACAAGAATCGCGAGAGGTTTGTCCTTGACGCACACTGAAAACAAACAGTACACAAAATGTATTTTATTCTCTTAGATTTACACAGAATCTATCATTGTTCCGGCGGGATGTGGTCCACTTACCGAAGGTTTCTAGCTTCAATCCTGGTTCGTCTCTTATTGATATTATTGATGATTATACATAAGTTTGTTTGTTTGGTCGTTTGAATGTCAGGTTATGTATGTTTTTAATTTTCCTTTAATTTCTTTTTCACACATGGAAACATGAATTTGTTTTGCGATTATTATTTTTCAGTTTTCTATTGAATAGGTATTTGTTAAGAAACGAATTTCAAAAAAAAAATCCAAAATGTCAGAGAATGAAACGAATTTATTCAATTACATCAGATAATGTCACATCTTTAATGTCATTGTAACATTTGTTGTTTGTTGTGTCCTTGCACAGCTCTCATTGGCAATATTTTAGTAAAAGGTTTCTCTTTTTGAGTATTCATCACATTTTCCTAATTTACTCACATAGTTCACATTTCTCAAGGATGCTTTCAAAAAAAAATCCTAAATCATCGCTTAACGAATGGAAGGACATTCTCAAAAATGCAAATTAAATTGTACATATCTTTTCAGATGTCTCGCTTCAGTTTTGATATCTTGGTCCAACTGTACAATAAACCTAACATTGTTTTTATTGTATTTTTGTGTATGTGCTGATTGGTAGAGCGATGATTCTGCATCTGATTCTACGCTGGCACCTGTTTCACTTAGTTCAGAAGGCAGTTGGTGTGATTGCGCTTGTAGAACAATATCCACATTTGACACATAAACAGTAACAAACGTTTTCAATACGATTAGATTGTAGCTTAAGCCCATGTTCGCATATGTTGAAATTATGTGTCTTGACTACACAAGGGTTAGTGGTCCCTTTCGAACGTTTGGCTGCACCCACTTTCATTTTTTATTATGCTCTTTATATAAAATATCATAAACTTCCATGGCTTACTGCAACAGTTGGTTCTCGTAGTATTGTAATACTGCATTTGTCAATAGTTATTTGTTCTTTGAGCTCTAATGAGATATCATTTTTAAATGCCATAGAGCCGAGATAGACAAAGCGCTTCACTATGCAAAGTTATAGCCGTTGTCCCCTTCACTCTTAAAACTGAATTCATCTCTGCTGGCCGAATGCAAGTGGACGCACCAATGATTGATATCCCGCTGCATTCTCCTTTTTACGTCGGTGTCGTGAATTTGTCACCATCATGTAAAAGCACGTTGTCGTAATTAGTTGCAAATCAAGTCTCCGAACAAAGCAGCAATCATTCTTCATCGTAAAACTTTGCAGCCAAACGATTTCAGTGAGACATGTCAAAACCAGACATCGATCTACAAAGTTTGCCTGAGAAGATCATGGATGTGTAACGATTTGCAGCAGTTGGTTTTTATTTTTTTTTCAAAATTAAACAAAATAACACGCCCCAGTTTTATTGTAAGTAACAATTTGAAACACACTTTCCGCAGTACAATCGAATCATCTATTACCGATGACAATATATTGTGCAAACACCTCTACCCTCTGTTGGTACCTACATACTAAATAACAATTGTTCGCTCCTTCCCTATGTACATAAATGCTTTATAGTCGCACATTGAATCATAATAAACAAAAATTCTTATATTTGCAGAGAATGCAAATGAAACATTCTTAAGCGATGATTTACTTACCACTGATGCTGTAGAAATTGAATATATGAAGGGGTAACTTTTCATCAATTAAAGTGATCCATTATAAAAGAAAAAGTACTAAACGCTTTATATTTATTTTATATATTTTTTATATTTCTTTGCACTGATTTATCCTCTTTATTATCTATCAGCTTTCCGTGTTAACATTTTTATATTTGTTTTTTTATTTTATTTTTTTCCTTGTGTACATAGGAAGTTTGAATAAGTCGAATTTACGAATTTGAATAAGCCCAACGCACAACGTAATGTTTGTAGCTGTTTACGCACGACAAATCTAATAGTAAATGTGAGGGTACTGTAAGTCAAAATTTATGCTTCAGCTTTATAGTAAAACTAAGAGTGGAGTGTATATAAAACTATGTGGTATATAACATGTTTCTAATATTTTTCCGTACGTTATAAAACGAAGCGAATTGATATGCTAAATGTTAGGAGAAAACTTTCGAGTTTTAATTCTTTTATTAGCTTTGCTACAATCATTTTGTAACAGTCGTAGTTGTTAAATGATATGTACCTCTAGAAATTCTTTCTCTGCAGAGTTTTTTGTTTTTTTTTTTTAGGCAGAATATTTTCCAATGTACTGCTTTTTCCTAAATTACAAACGACCTCGCGCACCAGTCATTGTGTACAATGTGGTTGATGTAATGGCCTCTCAACGAACACGTTTGTATTCTGAGAACCGTTCTACAGTTTTTCCGGTCATGCGAAATGGATGAATTAGCTGTTGTAATGAAATTCGTACTTTAAAAAACATTTTCTAACAAAAATTGTTCTTCACAAAACTTCAACGACATGATTTAACTTTTCCGAAGCGCGATACTTTAAAACGCGATTACTTTGCGGTTAACACTGCAAAATAAATAACTCGATAACTTCGCCTAAGTAAACCTTCGTTACGTTCGATTAGTTCGCACCAGCATTTTCCCTTGCAACGAAACCACAGCCATATCGGTGCAAACGGTTTTGATCTAAAGAAGCGCCGCAAGTCAGATGCAACAATTACAATGGGACTGTGGTTAAACTATATACGCGCCTCTTTTGTTCCAATGTCCTAATTTTATGTTTTTTCTCGACTGTATGGCGAAAAAGAACCAGATTAACCGATTTTGTTAGAAATATTATACGTTTTTGTTTTTTTTTTTTTCATAGAGCCCAAACTGCCAACACCAATTAAATGTATTTTTGAGCTCTGAAATAACTGAAATAGTAATTTCTTTTTCATTCAGAGCATGATCTTAGGGTACTCTATCGTCTCAAAATAAATTGACTGAGCAGTCTGCGTAAAAATCTGAACACAACACACTCCGCTAGCCAACCATATATTGCTGAGCAGGAATGTGAATAGGTATCAAAAGTCTCGGTTCAGAGTAGAAGTAGTTCAGCGTTCTGCTTTAAACGATACGGCATTTAAATGAAAGGCTTTCGGCTCGTAAAGCGATAAAGGTACCCATATATATGTTTACACACAGAACAACAAAAATAGAAGTCACACAGATAAAATCGTGCATTGAAATACGAGTTTACCAATCGCAGGAAAGCCCATTAACACCTAACTGCATTACGTTACAAAGCTTGGTTTGTTCAAAATTCTAACAAATTTCTAAATTACATTATATAATCATCTTTTTCTCAGTTGACTTGTTGGTGTTTAGAATAAGTTTGTTATATTACAAATACTCTGTCATCAAATTCACCAACCATTCCGTTCTTAATAACACTTTTATTTTTTGTCCCAAATTTTATTTCGGCACTCTAAACAGTTTTGGGACTATTTATAGATCCATAGGAACTAAATTTCTAATAACAGCTCAACTCATATTTTTAAACCTAAAAAGGCAAGTGACCTCAATCTGAATATTTATATGTATATGAAATTTTGTTGTTACTAACAATTAGGCAAAACTAGAACTCACTTTTATTTTTTTGTTTTGGTTATCTTTCGTGTTTTTTTTTACATTTCATTCAACAAATGAATTGAAAATAACAATTTATCAATAAATACTTTTCTCTCTCTCTTTCTCTCAATTTAATTTTTTTGCAGAAGAATCGTATCAATTCTATAGCGAGACAAATTATTCTGTTTCTGTGTAGATGCTCCCAACAATTATTATTAAATAATTTATCCATGGACGCCCAAACGAAATATATGTGAAATATAAGTAAACAAAGAATTTTGAATTTATGCAGCATAAAGAAAGAGCAAAAACTATCCTCCTCCATATACGTTTTCTATAATACATAATCGTAAAGTATCGTTTAAAACAAAAAGAACAATTTATTTGTAATAGTTTCTCTATTATTACCATTTCTGTAATCCTATTTAATATTGTTTATAAAAAAGTATCTGGAATTTGTGTCTTTTTGAAAATTTGATTTCGTTTAACTTTAAGTGGATTTACTTTTTCATTGCGTTTCTATTTTTTTTATAAGTTATTGTCTCCTGCATGTAGCGTGTATGATTGTGAAGAAGATAATGTTTTGTTTGGGATTTTTCTTTGTTCTAATTTAAAAATGTGCATAAAGCAAAGGAAATAATTATTAAAAACAGAAAAATGAAATAACTAAGCAGAAAGATGGTTATATATTGCAAACAAAATAATTATTGTAAAGAAAAACCACAAAAAAAAAACAATAAAATTTGAATATTTTTATGACGTTTGTAGAGATATTATGTAAGAATTATTAAGAGAACTAAGAAAAGAAATTATATATATATTATATTATCTCTAATTTTTTTGCAAATAAAGTTTTATTTCAAAATGTTTTGTAAAATATTTTGAAAAAAATACGTAAATGTTCTTTTTTGTAGTGTTTTCTCTAAGTTCCCCAGCAACTAAAACTACGTAAAAATAAAACTGAGATTGTGGTAAGGCTCTTCTTGATTTTGAGATAAAGCAATTCATGTCAATACAAAGCGACACTTTTAAACAGTTTTTAACTCAGCGGGACGTGTTTGAATGCGTCACTTTAAATTGGTAGCCAATAGAAGAGATTCTATTTGAATTTGATTCCCTTTTCTATAGCAAGAACCGAACCGAAGTGATTCTATGGGAGTTTATCCAATTAAGTCCATGTGCAATCACAATGGAATCGGTTGTGGTCATAATACTACAATCGTTTTGATGAGCTTAAGTTTATTTTAGTTAATAGTTCCCCTCTTAGCTATTCGCCACTACCTATCCGATAAAGACCACTTCTTGTGTGTAATATAGCATCACATATGCGAGTAATAAGACCCGACAATCAAAAGCAGTTGATCAACCCCTAATTGCCGGAGAGATAGAGTAACTCGTTCTTAGATTACATAAAACACTCCAATTGATATCAACTACACTGAAATGTGTACAATTTATCGAAAAATAAAACCAATGCATTCATATAAATAATTTATTATTAACAATTACCCAAAGAATAAGTTTGTATAAAAGATCGATTTACACTTTACAATAATTCGACCATTGTAATATTGCACTAAATAGGTTGAGCTGTTTCCTCCTTAGATTCAGTTAGGGCTCTAGCTTGGTGTATGAAAACTGGAACATTTATACCCTAAAATCACATGATGTTGTCAAATAATCAGGCTAACTGAAACACAGCCCCGTCTTACCTGCATTTTGGCTGACCGAATAAATCCTTTATTCGATGTCACGGTCACTGCTTTCATAATAATACCAAAAGCGAATATTTTAAGGCTCCTTGGGTTTATCTTCCCGCCAACGTTAATCAGAGAGATTTCATGAGGAATTTCCTGCACGTCTGGATGTATTTCAACTCGATCGACTAACGCTTTGGCTCGTTGCTTTTCCAGTGATCCAGCTAGTAAGTTGACAATGTCCTGAAATGACTGGTAAGCCGTTTCACAGCAAACCAGTCGTTTTCCCTCGAAGACTTTATCTAAAACCGGCTTGAGAGGTGATTCCCGTTCTCTATCTGCTTGTTCGGTGAGAATGGGTTCTTTGAAGGACCAATTTGTGCTACCATTTGTCAGAGAGCTTATGTAAGCTAGCATTGTAGTTATGTCTAGATTCAGGGTACTAACATTCGCAAAGTCTGCATTTTCTTCATCAGTTAGAACAGCGACCAATGTTTGTTTACTGATTGAAAATGTCTCAACGCCAATCTCTTTAAGATCTTCAAGAAGTTCATTTTCGATGTCATGGCTAAAGTAAAAAACTACCTGAAAGGCAATAAAATTTGAGGAAATGTTTTTCTTCCTATTTAACACGTACCTTGGGGCGCTGAAACATACAGAGATTCTGATTTGCACCGTAGACAAATTCCTCGGCTTGATCGAGGATACTTTTTGCTCCGTAACTAGCACGACCCTTGGCCGCATCAGTCAACGATTTGGAGTTTCTAGCAATTACTGAAAGTATCTAATTTAGTTTGACATGATTTACATTCGCGCAAATCTTAACCTTTTATCCATTTTAGTCCATTTTCGCAAACAATATCTACTCTCAACGGATTGTTGCGCTCTTCCACAGGGAATCCACAATCGACATGTACTACGTCTTTTTGAAGCTTAAGAATTTTTACCAGGAACTCATAGTGCGTCAAATTGCTGCACATTACATGGTTTAGCTTGACCGCATTGGTTGAGACGACCTAAATGGGGAATTGCTTTGTTTATCGATAGGTAATAAACGAACATCAACCAGATGCACTAACCTTTTGAAGAAATTTGATTTCTTGATTGATTTTTCTTTGAATCTTTTGCACACCAGGAATTGTGTTAAATATATCAAGTTGTCCTATTAAAGTTTTTCCTAAGAATATTTTTTCTTCGGCTAAATTTTGAAGATTTTCATCACAGTTTTCCATTACAAGCAAAAATTTGTTGAGCAAAATTTATTTCGTTTGACAGCTGTCTTGGGTCTCCAAGAAATCAGCTGAAAGGTTTGTAGAAATAATTATTGTCATTGCCAGACTTAAATGGTATGTGGAAATAATAAACGAATCACAATAAGCCGAAAAATAGGAGTGGGATGTTTTACATTAAATTTTCGGCTAAGGCAATGAGACATCACACCTAACAAGGAAAACAATTTTAAGACAATAATTGACAAATAAAAGTTTTACACAATCGAAAATGTTTCGATGATAGAGTCAAACATAATTGTACTCCTAGTATTTCTCGAAATTAGTCGATTTTATAATTTTTTACTGTGCCATAGGAAGAAAACAGTGTTCCTTTTTGACTAATTGAATAGGTACCAAATAACATAATAAATATATTATTTTATTCTAATCTAATTACCTGATATCAATATATTAGAATTTCCACCAGAAAAATGTTATTGTGAAGCAGCATAAAAACGAGGTGCATTCACTATAAAGCGTTTGTCACCAAACTGTCATCACAAAACAAAATATTGACAGTTCTTTTACCACATGGCTGCGTAGTGTTTTCTTTTAATTTCCTACCTGTAAATTTTAAAATTGTCTTAATTATTTGTAACTTCCATTTTTGGTAAAAATAAACTCAAATTAAGTAAATATGGAGGTTGAAAATATTAAAGCCGACGTCTTTTTGCCCGCGAAAACTGAGAAAAAGGCAAAAAAACGCTCTGCAAATGACGACAACGATCAGATGCAAGTGGACGAGGCAACAGGCATTGAAGGAATCACAAAAACACAGCGAGCACCCAGAGCTAAGCGTACCAAAAGCGATGTTCGTAAGATTGGAATTCCACCTCACAGGTAGAAATTTGTTGAATACGTTTAACCTTTTATTGTTACTAAAATCACAAAATTGCAGATACTCTTCCCTAAAAGAACATTGGATGAAGATCTTTACGCCCGTAGTTGAGCATATGAAGCTACAGATTCGTTTCAACACAAAGGGCCGACAAGTTGAGCTTCGAATTAGTCCAGAGACACCTGATATATCAAACCTACAAAAAGGTGCAGATTTCGTCAAGGCTTTCCTCTGTGGGTTTGAGGTTGATGATGCACTAGCGCTTCTGCGTTTGGAGGATCTGTTCGTGGAGAGTTTTGAAATAAAGGACGTTAAGACACTCAAAGGTGATCACATGAGCCGCGCTATTGGTCGTCTAGCGGGAAAGGGTGGACGAACAAAGTTTACAATTGAGAATGTCACCAAAACACGTATTGTGCTGGCCGACAGCAAAATACACATCTTGGGCAGCTATCAAAACATTCAACTAGCGAGGAGAGCTATTTGTAATCTGATTCTGGGCTCACCTCCAAACAAGGTGTATGGCAATCTACGGTCGGTGGCTAGTCGCCTAGCCGAAAGAATGTAAACTCATTTGTACACTTGATATATTTTATTTAAATACACAGTTAAAATAAATAAGATTGAAATTTAATCTAAGACAAACGGAAGCATTTTGTTTAAAACTTGGTAAATATCAAAAGGAGCAGCATGAAAAGCGTTACTCCAGCTAACAACATTATGCAGAACATTTTGCGGTTCTTTCGTTGATACATTTCGGCACGCTGCAATTGTTTAAGACCCTCTGACACTCGTGTTTGCGTCTGTTCGACATTGTAGTCAATCCTATCTAGGACAGTGCCCTGCTCCTGAACCATATGCGAGAGATCTTTGAAAATGTCGTTCAAATCGAAGATGGATTTTACTATCTTCGATACTTCCTGTTCGCGGTGTTCTGCTAGCTTACTGTTTTCTTCCTCGAAAAGCAAGAGCTGCTGTTGAGTCATGCGATTCGCTACTGGTCGTTGAAAATGTTCATCTATCTGATCATCGGTTTCCTCGTAATACCCACTTGTGGCGGAACTCGTAGCCGGTTGGAGAAAGTTGTCAAATGTATCGACAAAGTTGCTTTGACTCTTGCTATCCAAATCAATGGTGGTAAAATCAGGAGTTTCAAAGTACTTTTGTGAGCGTTCTTCCCTTGAATTCAATTGTCTTACATATCCACTCTGGCTGTTGCGGAACTTAAAAGTGAGTTCCTGCAGCGAGAGCAACAAGTAGGTGACTACATTCGAAGTCAGTCGTTGTTCGGTTTTATTGCCCACACCAAGACTTGAACGAATACATTGAATGTGTCTATGAGTTGATGTGATAAGTTTCGATATCTCCTGGGAAAGTACGTCAATTTGTTGCTCCTCTTCGCAGTTCTCATCGAATGCCGGTCGTAAAAGATGCCGCGCATGGAGAGATCCAAGCTCATCCAACTTTGGTTTGATCCTAGACAGCAGAGTATTTGAGAGACATTAGCTTATCTGAGAAAAAAAATTTCCTACTTGGACATAGTGTACTGTGCCTCCTCCAGTTTATCTACCCATATTGGTGGTGACCCATATTCATCACGCATTTCCATTCCTTCTTCGGCATCGTGTAGAGATCGTTTAAGAAGCTTTTCTGCATCACTACCGCGCTAAATTACAATTATAATATAATACAAATTTCCGAACATCTGTGCTGGAATTGATCGATATTTACCCTATCGTCAGAGTACAAATTTCGATTTTTGGATGCGTTATTACGCATTATAACGAAAACCTCTGTTAAATTGCGTGAGGTCATTTTAAAAACGCAGATATGTTTTTTTTTTGTGTAGGAAACAAATTAAAATCGTGGTAGATTATTAGCAACAAACTGATAAGAAAGCTTAACAAAACAAAAAAATATTTATTTTGGAAATATATTTTTGATTGGAGTAATGTCAAAAATGGTTTCTTAGCTAATAAACTTTTTGTGATGTTAGACCAAGAGCGATAAGCCCACTTTACGTTGGGAACGCAGACGTAATTACATGTTGCAGACCGTGATTAAAGTCCGAGAGGTGGTAAATGGTAATGTTTGTGTACACTTTAAGGACTATTCACATGAGTGCGAATTGCGAACTGTGAACAAGCGAATATTCGTTGTTTCTGACATTTTATTCACACAAAATCTTTTTTGGTCGCATATACCAGCGAATCGGTTTCATTATTAGAGGTAGTTCAAACGAATTTTTCATTTGTGGTAATAATGAAATATAACGGACGGTGTCAGCCCTGAAAAAGGAAACACAGGAGATACCTACCTAATAAAATAGAAAACATAATTATTGAATAAAGGAAAAAAACTAAGTTGTATTATTTCCCATAAAGCGCTGAAGGAGCTCTTTTTAGCGACCACTTTTAAGACTGTACCTTGAGGATTGTTTACAAAAACAGCAAAAACAGCTGAGTATTTGGTCGTCAAAAATGACGTGTAAACATTTACCTTTTCCTTCTCTCAAAGACCGACACACTTCCCACATTTTGGTATCGATTTTTAGTTCTTTCTCTAAAACAAATAATAACAATGGAAAGAACTGCCTAAATAAAATCAAATAACCTACCAGAACATCAAATCAGACATGACGCGCAACGTGTTACAGAGCAGTTTGCTAAATGCAGGATTCAGTATTATCTTCCAGGTGAGCAAATCCCACAACGATTGAGATAAGAAAAAAAAAAAAAAATTAAGTACATATTTTATTATTAATTCATTATTATTAGTATTGCATTTCCGGTGATTATGTAAGCACATTGTTCTCTTAGATCCTTTGCAGGTTTGTTACATTCGGAATCAACGCGTTCATTGTTCGCAATGTTGGACGAGACGTGCTCGGCGTCATGAATGTACGCCTATTGCTGCTCGAGAGTACACTTCTATTTTTGTCCCGTGAAGCTATTAATCGCGCCGCGCTGAGTGCCACCTCACAACGAAAAGACAAATGCTCGTGGCCACAATTAGTCAACCAGATGTGGTTGACGTAAGTTAACTAAGCACTATAGCTTGCATCTGTTATTAAACGAAATTTGTTATTGTTTTGCAGAGTACCCACCTGTATTGCCCTATGCATTCCTTGTACATACGTCTGGCTGGAGGTTTTATCGCCGGTCGATGATTATCTTAAGAGTCAGTATAAATTTGCCTGTTATGCTGTCGCATTGTCCTGTGTGGTTGAGTTATGCGCTGAGGCGCCAGTCTTTGTCACGCAGATTTTCTGCTTTGTAAAGCTAAAAATATTCCTAAATACCTTGCACATATTCGTTCGATCGGTAATTTTCATTTGGATCGTCGTTAGGAATAACAGTATTGCTATTGATGCTTTTGCAATAGCACAGCTAGCTAGTGCTGTAGTGATTTTTATAGGACATTACGCATTTTTCTATTTTTACATAAATAAGTTTAACGAATATAAGCTGGTGGTAGCGAGTAATACAAAGCAGTCTCCTAGCACATCGAACTTCAACGAAGAACTTTACAAGAGTATGGATGACTTTCCTTTCAACAGCGTTACGGAAATGATGCCATTTGTTATGAAAAATGAGGTAGATAAGCCGGATGATACTCTCCGAGTGTCTAAAATTAATTTTTGTGCACCTTCTAGGAATCGTTGTTTAACCCGAAACTGCAGGTTTTGACCTTGAGTTTCGTTAAGCAAGGAGTCTTAAAGCAAATTCTGACTGAGGGAGAGAAGTACGTGATGTCGATGAGTCCTGTGCTATCATTTAGTGAGCAAGCCACATATGACGTTGTCAATAACCTTGGAAGCTTAGCAGCAAGGTTCATTTTCCGACCCATAGAAGAGAGTAGTTATTTTTACTTTACTCAAACAATATCAAGAGACGTTCAACTGGAGAAACAGAATTTGGTAAGCATACCAAGTTCCGTTTTGAACGCAATTTAAATACACGTTGCTCATTTTTTTTTAGGAAAAAGTTAACGAAGCTGGAAAGGTTCTTAAGACTCTGTGCATTGGCGTAACATCGATTGGCTTGCTCGCCTTTACATTTGGCCAAAGTTACTCACACACGTTGCTCCTTTTGTACGGTGGAGCCGATTTCGTGGCAGGTGGTTTACCAGAGAGTCTGTTAAAGTGGCACTGTTTGGCTATATGTTTCATGGCCGTAAATGGTATCACTGAGGGATATATGTTTGCAACGAACACGAGTAAAGACATCGACAGGTACAACTACCTCATGGCGATATTCTCCATTAGTTTCCTTATTCTGTCCTACATATTGACGAGCTTCTTTGGACCAGTTGGGTTTATCTTTGCCAACTGCATAAATATGTTTTGCCGGATATGTTACAGCACGAAATATATACTCAAACAGTACAAGCCATTGGCCATAAACCCTCTTCTGGGTATAATACCAGGAAAGTTCTTTACTTTGGCGTTGATTTCAAGTGGATTGCTGTGCAAATATTCAATGGTGAGTGCAAACAAATACCGCTAACTTTGCTGAAATCATTTTTTTTCTCAGATAACCATGAACTCATTTCTGGTCCACATGGGTATCGGGATAGGTGGTGTGATAATATGTCTCTGCGGTTGGGCTATCGAAAATGTCGATTTGGTTAAAATGGCTTGGAAATATGGAAATAATCTGAAGATAAAAAAGAGCTAACGAGTCTGCAAGCATATGCAGAGAGGACTGTCCCAAAAAAGCACAAAGTTTCCTTTTATGTTAAAACTTAGTTTTATACAAAAATAAGTTTGCCTTTGTTATTGTTTAATATTGCACATAATATATATATAGATAGAAAACAGTTCAATAATGAATTTGATGATTGATGGACGGTCAAGCGATCGATTGACATTTATTTAATTTTCTGATGACTCATTTGTCTTTGAAATGTGTTTCTACTCGTAGGTTGATCGTCTGTAACACATTTGTAAATTTCGTCTTTGAATAGTCATCAGGAGAGTAACGCATTGCTCCTATGTAAATTTGTATTTTTCTTTATAGACTAATAAGCTATCGCTTAAATGAAAATCTGTAATGATATCATTTCATATTAGTCTAAAATAAATAAGATAAAATAGAATTTTTCTGAAAAAAAGTAATAGATTTTGTATTTTGCCTCCCTCGCTACCTACACTTGAAGATTACTTGAACTAGTGGAAACATAACATTCAAACAGTTGAATTGGTGTTTATTTCTTTAAGTTGTCTGAAATTGGAGAAATCTGTGACGTACGCAATCGGAGTCGTTTATTGTTGAATAATTAATTATCATTTACTTACTTTGGTAGCTTGCGACTCGTTAACGTTGCACTTCATGTGCCGTGGGTGCAGTTGGCAGTTCACATTCAAAATAATATGGTTATAAATTATAACAATATAACACAACTCAGTCAGTCAGAGCAGACAACTGTTTTTTTTTTTTTTGAAATTTTTCCCTCCCGCTTGTTTATAAAAAAAAATTTAACGAAACGTTGCCGTTTTATTTACCTGTTGAAAACCATAACTAAATAAGAAAACATTCTTTTGGTCGATCTGGTGAATATGTATGAGTGATTGTGTAAGTGTATGAACAAATTTCAGAGTAAATTCAAACAAAACCTCATTTGCCAACAATTGTATTGTATTTCTGTTCTTTACAGCGGTGTTTTTATTTTTTGTTTTTATTCCGACATTTTTGTGGCAAATAATTTTGTTGTGTGTGAATATTATTTTCTTTAATTTTTATTTAGTTTCACTATTGGTTGTTGTTTGTCAACGATTTTAAAGGAAATAAACGTGCAACTTTTTGAAAAATATAAAGGCTTTTGTAAAACTACCTACCCATGTCCCAAAGTACACGAACACACCCAAAACCCTAAATGAGCAAATACAATCGCCATCTGCATGTGAATATATCATACGCTCATTACCAAGCGTACAATAATAATTAATCTATTACAATCTAGAAAGGGTTTTCTTTGACTGACAGGGACAGCCTACGCCATCACAATTTATGATAAAAATATTTATTTTGTTTTGAGATGCGTCGCTGACCTGAAGCTTTCAAATTTAGTTTTCTTTATTTGTTAAATTCATTTTACGAACTCAAAGTAAAGTGAATAGTACCTCAAGTCCAAAACTAAAACACACATTTTTATCCAAAACAGAATTCACGTTTAAAAATAAATTAAGGTAAGCGCGTCTATAAAAACCATAATCCAATAGTTTAAAAAGGCGGCAAATTGTTATTGGGTCAACGTAAACAAGTTGCTAAACAAAAAAACAACAAAAATTAATATATTATATCGATAAAATTAACTAGTTGCACACTGTCAACCTTTTATGGCATTCCTTTTCTAGTACAGTCGCTGCTTAAAACTATTTTTATCACAAACTTCCGTGTGTTTCAGATGAAGAAAGTAGCAAGACTGCGTAATCCCGAAGAAGTAACAGCCAATACCGAGCGAATGGGTGTTCGTACAACTGGAAGAATAAAGGTAATACTACATTTTGTTTTTATTACACGACAGGAGATCAATATTCCATATCTTTAGAAAGCAAAAGTTGTCTTTGACCCATCAGACAATTATTTGCCAAAATATCACCGCCCCTCAGCAGGTTCTGTAAACAGCAATCAGCAGCACTTGGATAATCTAAGTGACTCGTCCAATGAGCGTCGTCCAAAGGAAGAGAAACCTCATGTAACATCTATTGACCCATTTGATGGGAGTGTGTGTTACATTTGCGGCCGCAAGGAGTCAAAGAAAGGCAAAGCAAAATTGATCTCTTGCAAGGACTGTGATCACAAAGGTAAGGTCAAAAGATAGGTAACTCCCGTCTTCATAACTAACCTTTTGTTTTTCTCAGCGCATATCCCTTGTCTCCAACTGGATTTCGAAGATGTTAACAGACTTCGCGAGAACTATCGTTGTGACGTTTGCCAAATATGTTCATCCTGTTACGAAGGACCTGAAGATGTAAGTAACAACCAAAGAAACAATACGCAACCTTCTCATACGCTTTGTCCATAGGGTGATCTAATTACATGTACAAAGTGTGTTCAGTCGTTTCACTATTCATGCCATATACCGAGCATGGCTAGATTTCCAGCACAGACCAAGTGGTTCTGTTCAAAGTGCACAATTCCTAAGCCCAAGTCGCTGCTCAAAGTTGCGGAGAACAAGGTGCAATCGCCCCCGCCGAGGGCATTATCTAATACTGAAATTGACAGAAAGACGGAAATCCAAGAAATTAAGAAAATTATAGAAGGCAACATCACAGTGGAGAAAAAACCAGAACCATTGCCGCCAGTCGAAAATGGTAGTAAACCAGTTCAAATCAATGTAAATGATTTGAGCGAAATACCAAACGTTAAAAACTGGTCAAGTGACGAGGTGATGGTGTACTTTAAGAAGTTTTTCCCAGATGAGGCTCATATCTTCAGTGCTCACGATATCGATGGACAGTCTTTGTTGCTGTTGAAGCGGTCTGATGTTGTAAACAGATTGGCTATAAAATTGGGACCAGCGTTAAGGATCTACAACCTAATCCTTAAGATACAGTCACAATCTAATGATCCAACATTAGGTTGGTAATCTTATTTTAAAAAACATTTTTTTTTATTTATTTGACGTAACACTTGAAAAAGTGTTGTCTGCAGTAATTGCAGATAAATACGTTAACTATTTTTTTTTGTTTTTATCGTAATCTTCTGTTTTTTAGTAACAGATCTTCCAATTTAAATTCTTAATGAAGTCTTACTTATAAAGTTGTGCCCTCAAATGGAATTAAACAATTAAAACATGTTTCAAAAAAAAAATGCGTTGTGTATTCTATTTAAATGCGATCTACAGGGACGATAGTGCGCTGGAAGCACTGACCACTGTCTCTTTCTCTAGAACAAAATGGATTCGCGTGTTGTAACGTTTATCGATAGCCATTACAATAATGTGTTGATGATCTGGGGAAATCAGTTGCCGAAATTTTGCCTTATTTGATAAGTTTGGAGAACGCTGCTGTTGTACACATTTTCCCATGTGCATAGCCTAATAGTGGCTGAGTAAAACACATCATTAATTGTAAAGTTTATATTATAAAATACATACTCATACTTGAGCGCAAATAAGATTCAATAGAATGTTTGATTTCTTTAAATATTTCTAGGTATACATACACATTCTGTTGGATTATAAGATATATTATACAATAATTATAATAAACGTAAATATTTAAGTAGACCGACCATCGGGTACAAACGAATAAATGAGAGGGCAAAAGATTCCTAAAGACTTTAACTAAAACCCTTTCAGGTGCAAGTAGGAACTGAACTAAGAGAACAAATTAAATTCATAAAATCAAAGTCACAATCAAAAGAAGATATAAAGAAAATCTTTTAGAAATCAGTCTTCGCACACAACAAAAGTTAAAACGCAAAAGTACAAAGTACATAAGCGCGTTTCGGAACATCATCTAAAACCTTATAATTAACGAACAATTTCGGTGCGGCAGAACTTATTTGATGTGGAATAGAAAGAAAAAAACAATACTGGCGTCTCATTGAACAACAGATTTCACTCTTGTGATATGGTGCATTGGTCGAATTAAATTACAGAGAAATGGTGTATACCCGTATCTGACCAGAGGAATACAATTATACCTACTAAAATATTATACTCTAGGCAGGAGCTTCTCTTCGTCCGCGGAGGGACGTAACGCTGGTTTCGCTCCCTTTGTGGGATCAAAGCCATACATGAATATCGATGATATTACCAGAGTAGCACCGAAAGAGAATTGCATTGTCAAATTGAATTCAAAGAGATAAATCGAGGCAATGCATGAAATGATGATTGCCAGAGAAGTGGCGAACCCCTTCAGTATGTTATCGGCGTACTTTACAACTACAGCTACAATAAGGCCACCTCCAGCTTGAAGAAGAACCAAATACCAGATGAATCCATCATACCCAAAGAAGAAGCCATTTTTTACTATACTCTGACCATCGTTTACAAAACATGTGATTGCACCAAAGGGAATACTAAGCAAACTAAGCTGCACATTTCGCATCCATACCGAAATGTCGGCACCTTTTAGAATCTTCTCAAAGTATATACCAGCGAATCCCGACAAGAAACACGCACCTATTGCCGCCCATAGCCCGAGCAACCGGTTTTGCTCTGGCCCGACATCTGCAGAAGAAGAGGGATTCGGTGACTCCCCAGTTTGGGCAAGTTGCACTAAAACTATGCCAGCCACGAGCAGGAGTAGTGCTCCCCACTGAGTATTAAATAGCTTACGTCGAAGGATTAGCACAGCGAACATAGCAGTTGTAAGAATCTTTAACTGATACGTTACTTGATATGTCGCTGCATCCAAATGCGATGCGGATACATAGAGTAAATTATTCTGTACTATGTATACTAGAGAAGGAACGCAAACCTTCAATGTGTCAATTGGGTTCGCTATTATGGTCTTGTGCAGTGTCCTTCCGAATTTACGTGCATCTTTGCCCTCCTCGTTGAATACTAACACAACGCATGTTATCAGTTTTGCCACTTCCGCCATTAACACCGCTGTGTGATTGAAGATATCAATTAGGTTATCAGCTTTCAACTAATTGCTTGTTGCGCATCTTACCAGTAGAGCTGAGGAAAATGTCACCCGACCGGGTTCTAGCGTACCGCATACTAAGCCCAAGGACGGCATTTTGCAACGTTAGGGTGATGAGGCTCACGTACTTGAGAGTATTACTGTTGACTGTAATGGAAATTAAAGCGTTCAGATTTTGACGGTCGCTGACTAGGTTGCGTTTATATTACCGTGTATAACCATGACTGATTAGTATATATAAACAACAGGTTAATCGGTTTCTTTATCCATAAATTCGGTCGTCTACTACAGTACCACTATCTACCGATTCCGAGGACCGCCGAGCAATAAAAAAATGATACACGTAAACAGAAATTTGGCAGCTGAGAAAAGTGACATTTGTCATTTGAGTTGATAATTTTTATGTTGCCAGTGGTGTCGGCTCAAAATAGAGGGGTAGCCTCATGGTAAAAACAAGTTTGTATCTCTCATAAGAATGGAGACGAAAATGACGTAAAACAGCTTTCTTGAAAGAAATCGAGATCTGCAAAAAGAGATCTTGCTTAAAATAAAATCGTTTTCCCTATGAAAAACAACAGTAGGCGTGTTTTTTTGAGCTTCGATCTCAGCAAAGCAAAGTAAAGTAGGATTTTCAGCACACTTATTACAACAACTACTGCGAGTCTCGAAGTGTCAAGTAGAGCGTAGTTGTTGTAATTGCGTGCTGAAAATCCTACTTTACTTTGCTTTGCTGAGATCGAAGCTCAAAAAAACAGGGCTAGTATTATTAAGCGTGTTTTTTACGTTTCGATCTCAGCAAAGCATAGTAAAGTAGGATTTTCAGCATGCAATTACACCAACTACTTTGAGTCCTAGAAGTGTTGTACTTACCTCCATTATTGTTCGCGTCAAATTATTTAAATGATAGCCTGTACAAATAATTTCGAAATATGTATATTTTTTTAATATAAATTCTCTTACAAATAATATTCACTACTCTTTTAATTTTCTTTTTGTAAATCCCTTTTATACGCTAACAGAGCCATGTTAGCAGGCACCTTTACTTTGTGAACAGTCTTCAAATGATAACGTAGGTTGCTATTGCTAATGAAATCCTTTTCACAAATAACACACTTAAAGCTCGTATGATCCTCGCGAATATGCTTGAAAAGATCTGTTGACTTCTCAAACATCTGTGCACAATATTTGCACCCGTGAGACTTTCTAACATGCGCCATCAGAAATGGAGAGGATGAGAATGCTTTCGGACAGTATTGGCACAAATAAACCCGAGTATCATGAATAGGCAATTCACCTTGGTCATCTTCCGTGATTATATTCATGTTCTCAGCTTTTACCTCAACAGCTTCGAAATTCATTGTACGAATATCGCTAAGTGTTACCTCGTCGTTCTCTTCTGGAATAACGGTATCTAATTGAACCTTTGAGGCAGACGAAGGAGTAAATTGCGCAATTACAAATGAACCATTGCCATTGATTTCTCTATTACGCTTGCACTTCTTTTTGCAGTAAACTTTCCGTTTGGGTTCGCTCAACTCTTCATCCACAGTTTCATATCTTGATATCAAGCTCGAAACTCCATCAGCAAGGATGGGAGCTTTGGTGTATTTCCTTTTGGAGGAAAGGCTTTCTGAGAGAGATATTAAGTCGTCTTCAGACTGTAGGCACTCTGGATCGATATAAACTTCTTCGACGTATTCCGACTCAGCGTTGATATAAATTGTGTCCTGATCTTCATCTGTCAAATGTTCTTCCAGTACTTGTGGGCTGCCACTACACGTATCTTCTTCTATTTCCTCTTCTTCTATTTTGAACACTTCTTCTATTACCCCTTCTA
Source organism: Cheilosia impressa (assembly GCA_948293265.1). NCBI lineage: Eukaryota > Metazoa > Arthropoda > Insecta > Diptera > Syrphidae > Cheilosia > Cheilosia impressa. Next base: position 48,734,827 of record OX411882.1, on the reverse strand, counting down.
CTTTGCACTCGTCTTCTGCTGGGTCTTCTTGCGATTGCCCTTCTGCTTCGTACACGATGGATGGTTCCGGCTCATCTGCCTGCCCATGATATAAATGAAAGATTCTCTCATCTGCCCGTTGAATTTTCTCTGTGAACAAATAACTTTGTACTAGGTCGTGGGTGCAGTTTTCGCAAATCATTTCGGGTATATTGGCGTCCACTAGCTTTAAAATATATTTAAAATAATTCAACTTTATACATTTCGAAAAAATTTTCCAAATTATACCTCAATATCGGAAAATCTTTGAATCATTTTCTGCATGGAGATGTTGTTTCCCTGTACATTGACTTCATATCCATTTACGCAGAAATGCCCCGTTGCAAAGCATATTCGACAAAGTTTTTGAGTATCCATTTCTCATTCATTTAGTTGATATTTGTGCCAGAAAACTAAATAAATAAATTTCAAATAAGAAGACAAATTACTCCAATAAATAAATATGAAGGGTAAACAATTTTGAAAACTGACGTTTGTTTATTGACAATGACAGTGACTGTGTTCAAAAATATTTATGATATTTTATTAGTAGTGTACCTAGTTCTATGAGCGCAGCCATTCAGCCAAAGATAATGGAATAAAAGAGTTGGATATCTTTCGTACGTCTATCCCCCCAAAACCCATTTGTTTACATTGTTGTTTTTGTAATTTCAACTCCCGTCTGTGAATACGTGTGACATAAAAAAAGCATATTGCTAATGGCCGGCCACCATTCCGTTTGCTTTTCTGGGCACCGCGCTGTTCAATTGCTTTGTGTTTCGTAGTGAACTTGTTTGGTTTTTGTTAAGGCTTCGATTAAAATAAAGAAAATAGTGAAAAACATATTTCGGAATAGCGAATTCTTGCATTAAAGTCCAATTCATGAACTCACAAACACTTGAAAAGAAATGAGCAAATGTGCGTGACTTCATGAATTTTACGGGAAAACAGCTTGTAGGCAGCCGCCTTTCCACTGGAAAGTTATCCATCTCTGTATTCCATTATCTTTGCATTCAGCCATAATCGTTCCATACATGTTCAGCGATGTAGGTCGATTTTGATTTTTGAATAAGTGGAAAACGCACTTTTAAAATTAATTCTCGTTTGTTTCCACACCACTGTCCCTCCCTTTTCGATGCATATCTTCACTCGCTATTTCCGTTGAGATTATACGAACATAAGGCAGTAGGTAGGAATCTATTCACGAAAAAAAGACTTGTGTTTTGAGTTATACTTCCAGCCCTCGAAAAGCTTGCAGAAAATATACCGCGCAGTCTAGTTCCATACTTACGTTGGCCCTACAAATGTCTTTAAAATTTGAAGCAAATTTGACGTATTATTTTAGATGAGCATGAAAACCATTACTGCATAGTTCTTATCAGAGACAATACTGAGACCACCAACTTCGGCCCACGTCACATGCCTACAAGCTATATTTTTACGGAGTGGTTACGATTTAATGCGATAGTATTGTAACATAAAAGTTCGTATTGAGAAATGTCACCTTTCTTTAAAAAGTCCGGTTCACCAACACAAACGCAAGAAAAATATGAGCCACTTCCACTGTGGGCAAAGTTGCTGGCACCGTTCATAGAATTTTATCCGTTAAATTTGAAGTTGTTCGTTACAACAGTGATTTATTTTAAGAATAATTGTATATTTTTTTTTGACAGTATGTATAAGAAAAATAAACAATTATGAAAGATTGTAAACAAATAAAAACATTTTTAGCAAACTTTCGTAAGGCAGTTACTATAAGTCGAGTAGAAAATGGTAATCATTTAGGTCGTTTAGTTTCTGTAGCTTAGTTACTATACTTATAACATATTAATTAATTGCAAAAATGAAAGTTTGCACACTATTCTGAAAATCATAGATAATTTGATAGTTCCTCGTTCTACTTTATACTGTTGACACAGGTATAAATGCAATTGCACAAAAACGTGGCTTTATTCTTATTTTGCAAATACGTTGATTTTAGCTTTTTGTTTATTGTTTAGCTAACTGAATTAACATTATTTTATTATCATAAATACCAAGATTAATATAATGTAGATATGCATAAAGTAAAGTAAGAGTTTCTCCATTAGCTCCTTAATTAAGACAACTCGTGTGCGATATAACTGTTTACATTGTGTCATGATGCAAGCATAAATTGGAACCAAAACACACTCAATTTTGTTTATTATTTGAAAACTCATTTCGCCCTCTGTAGTTTAATGTTGTTAACAGTGAATAAGAATTATGATTACCAGTGTTTCCTTTCCGTCAATGTACTCTACTTGTTGATCAATATACGTGTATATATAAAGCCCTATAACAGTATTTCTCATAATTCTAAGCCCTTTGATTACCTAAAACAAATGTATTGAAGAAAAGTTTATGTTAATAGAGAATCCGAATCGTATGCGCTCATTTTGTGTGGTATACTCAATGCTACCAATCATTTGTACTAAACCACATTAATATAGCGTGCAATGGATTTCTTGATTCGAGATTCCCTTGGTGGTTGTTGTGAAACCAACAACAATAAACTAGCTATATGCTGTGAAAGTAGTAATCACGATAAAGGTTTTTCAACTTTCAACGCCCTGCGTAGCACGTCGTATTTCTGAATGCCGGTAAGTGGTTGCTATGCCATCCTATGGAACTGGAAATATGTAAACAATATAGCCGTTCTCACCAAAAGTTACTTTTGATCTATCTCTTCAATTATTTATTTTTCATTACCTTTACGAACTTCAAAATTAGAACAGCCATGGTTTTAGTTTAACTGAAAACTACCTCAGAACATTTTTGTTTCAATCAGTACACATCGGGTATTAATTATAGCATTGTCAATCAAACTGAAATATAATTTAAACAAAACAAAAGGAACAGCCGTACAAAACAACACCTTTAATTCGTGTGATATAGGTTACATATCCGTAACAGCTTACGTGCAAACAACTATCATGAAGTGTGCTGAATTTCGTCCTTGTTGTGAATAATACTACGTAAATCTATTTCGTTGGCAAGTCTCGGGGGGAAGATAAGGTTGAGATTCATTTGGATTCAACGAGTGTCTACATATCGTGAGCGATTTCGTTGGTGTTTTCTAAAATAAAAAACAAGTATCTCATTTGATTACGGTTCAGTGCTGTGAATTGATGCCCGAGGACAAATCGATCTAACAACAAATCACTATTTCATAGGCAAAGAATTGCTTGCACTATGTTTCGGTTCAGTGAATAGTACATGAATTTTGCCTATAGTTGCGAAGGAAGTGTCGCTAACGGTCTGTTTGTGGAAAGTAATAAAGTAACAAATAAATCAGTGTATCGTCGCGTCGATATAAAGCATGACGACTAAAACTAAGCCCCAGGAGAAGCATAAAATGTCCGAAATTGATGATGATATTTTGAAGTATTTTGATATAAAAAAGGTGAGTGTGTGATAATAACTTATTTTGAAGACTCTCTAAAACACTATTCAGTATTCAGGAATCATCGTAACATCGTAATTTGAATACATCTTTATTTAATAGGTGTTATACCTACAGTAATCAAACTTATATGCAGATTTCGCGGCCATATTTTAAAAGTTAATCTAGTTTAATATTATTTCTGTGAGTCTATAAATATAATATTGTTTAATATACTGTTTTTAGCGACAAAATAATATTGATATGGATACGCCTTGTGCTTGCTGATCACTGGCTTTCTATATAAATTTGATCGTTTCGATATATGAATATTGTAAGGCTGACGTAGGAGCATTTGATTCCTCTTTTGGAAATAGGTTGAATACGAGCGGTGTTTCAGCGAGAAACATGTCCTCTGAAATCGGTCTTTTTTCATCAGGTGCAAATGAAGAGCATCTGAAATTACCACCTTTTTCCTTTGCCCTAGACCAAATTGTGCATATTGGTTGCATTTGTTTTTGGAGACAAAAGACTACAAAATTATACTTTTTTTGCATCTATATTTTTGACCGACACTTTTTGAAAGCCTTGTTCTCCGCTGCGATGGAAGGAGCTCCATAATTTCAAATTGGACAATGCAGCTCTTGGTTGTTTCTTAATATCTCTATAATGTTTTGCATGAGGTGTTTCTCTAGCCGAACTCTAGTAAAGTTAAGTGCACGAGTGGTTATGTAATTTAAATCCTGAATACAAATACACACTTTGAATAATGCAAACATTTTTTCAACAACCTTTTAATATCTAGCGACTTGGCAAAGGCGCTTATGGAATTGTGTGGAAAGCTATAGACAAGAAAACAAATCAGACATTGGCGGTGAAGAAGATATTTGACGCCTTTCGAGATGAAACAGACGCCCAACGGACATTTCGTGAGATAATGTTTCTTCGTGCTTTTCGTAACCATCCAAATGTTATACAACTACATAATGTCTACAAGTAGATCAACCCTCTGTCATTTTGCACAAGTTTTAATTAAATGTATTATTTCATAGAGCTACCAACAACTTAGATATATACCTATCCTTTGAATTCATGGAGAGTGATCTACACAACGTCATTAAGAAGGGTAACATACTGAAAGATGTCCACAAGAGATACATTATATATCAATTGCTGAATGCCATCAAATACATTCATTCTGGCAACGTTATTCACCGTGACTTGAAACCAAGTAACATCTTGATAGACACTAAATGCAGGTGCAAGTTGGCTGATTTTGGCCTAGCACGATCTGTGTCGAATCAGCACATGCGCTATTCAACAGATGCTAATGAATCAATGCAACCCATGCTTACAGATTACGTAGCTACAAGATGGTATAGAGCTCCTGAAATTTTAGTGGCAAGCAAAAGGTAAATGCACAATGCAACCTACATACTATAGGGAATAAAAATTACTGAATTGCAATGCGTCTAGGTACACCAAAGGCATCGATATGTGGAGCCTCGGGTGCATACTTGGCGAGATGATTCGTGGTAAGCCAATCTTTCAAGGAAGCAGTACAGTTAATCAAGTAAATAGTTTAAAGTTAGTAATCTGAATGCTTTGTCAACTAAATTTTACACTTAGATTGAAAAAATCGTTACGGCGTTGCCGGAAATAACAGACAAGGATATTTTGGCTGTTGGTGCTGGTTTCGGTGCAGCTCTTCTAAATAAGAACATATCAACAAATAGGTATACTTATTTAAAAATAATTAAGCGCAAAATCCGATTTTAGATCCAAATTGACTGTTGCAGCAGTACCATTACACTTGACGAACTTCTAATCGATGGTTCTAGTGATGCGAGCAACCTCGTTAAACGACTCCTCGTTTTGGATCCCTTGGCGAGGCTCACAGCTACCGAGGCTCTAAATCACAAATATGTTGAGAAGTATGAAGTGTTCGCATGGTGGGTAAGGAATTTATTAATGACAATTTCTCCAGGTTTCGCCATTCCATTGAAGAGATTGAATTAAACGTTGACGTGCGACCTCCCTTTCGTGATGATATACGTTTGAGTGTATCCGAATATCGATCCAAGCTCTATGAAATTGTTCAACGGACAGAGAAACCCAGCGTGGGTAAAACAGGCAGCAATTATCGTAAAAGGTACGTATTTGTCACGCTGCTGGCTTAATTATTCTGTCATTCATTTAATCACCATATTATGTGCAAAACTAGCTATTCCATTGGCACTAAATAACAACAAATCTATTTCACGACATTAATATTTCAAGTTAGATTATTATTCTCTGCTTTGTTAATATTTTTTTATCTCCACAGAGATCCAAGAGCCAACAGCAAGTCGGTAGATAGCACTTCTGCTAAGCATAATTTTTCTGAAGATAAGCCAAAACGAAGTATAAATCGATCTCAAGAGCGAAAATCAAATATTTCCAATCCGTGCAGCGATGCAATGCTAGCCACAAAAACCAGCTTGGGTAATGGCAAAGTTCACATAATTACCCCACCGACTTCAAAAAGTGGAACAATTCCCAAGACCCAAAGTATTACAAACCTTTCCACCGACCAAAGTCCAACCGACGCCAAAGTATCTTCGATGCTCTCAAAAACAAAATACCTCATCAAATCGACAGTCAGACAAGTTCACAACTCTGTTGCAAAGAACACAATATCCTCCCCCGAAATTAATAACTTGCACCGAACACCTTCCCGGTGCAGTAAGCCTGTTTTGGACAAACGTCATTCTATTGACGGCAGTTGTAATTTTGCAATAGCTTCCGACAAAATAATTCCGCGCTCCCATGCAATTCAAATGTCTAGCAAGGAAAAACCTACAAACATATTGCACAACAGCTACTGCTCCGTTACAAGACTTAACGATAAAGCAAAACAATTCAGCTCCAGGGCACGTAGAGGAAGTCAACATGATTACAATAGTGCATCACCTGAATATGTTGATGCAAGAAGTGCACAGACCGATAAACAGGATGATTATACAGGTGTTAACGAAGGAAGTTACTATTACGAGAACAGACTAAAGAGACTTGAAGAACAAATTGAAAAGCATAAACAGGACGTGAACGCATATTGCAGCGCAAAAACGAAATATTCAAAATCAGTGATACTTAATCGTAATGCGGATCAGGCTAAGGAGCAACAAATAATCTACAAAGATAAGTACTCTATGATGAGTAACGGCAGCGGGAAGACTATGCAACTCCGTTCTAAGGTGTCAGACAACTCATACCGAAATCCGACTAAATATGGTTCATCAAGATATTTGTATGCAGGAGGGGATGAGGTTGATCATAGTCATGGAATACCTTCAAAATATGACAGTCGCAAACCTTCGAAAATTATTTAGTCTTAAATAGATAAATTTATATAAACTTGAAATGTTTTATTTTCTATATATATATATATATATTTCTGTTGTAAACCTACCTACAAGAAATACATATACAATTTGAATGACTTTCATACGCACGTGATAATTGTTTACAATTATACCTACAAAGATAGTTTTCTGTTAACGTTGTATTGAATTTTCCAGATTATTATGTTGAGTTGTCAAGAATGGATTCGGTTTCAGGTTTCGCGAAAAACAATAATGCTATCCATTGAAAACTTTTCCATTTTATTTTGTAAAACACATCGCATGAGATTTTCAGAAAACTTTGCTAAACGAACTGATGTTCACTACTTTCGGAATTCATTTTGATTTATATGAAGCAAGATTCCATAGCCCATGATTTTAAAATGACAAGATGGCCGACCAAAATATGTTTCGAACATTATTTTTGGTTATTTTATGATTTCGCTCATACTTTTTATATTCAAAGGAATAAAACAGAGAAGCAATTCCATGAGCAGGTTTTTTTTTAAAGCTTGAATTTAAGGGATGGCAACTTCGAAGCAAGTGCTTTTATACTAAAAAGTTTTATATCTCTGTTAGTAACTTATCCATGGCTCCCTACTATTGTGAACTGAAAACCTCTCTTTTGTTTTTGACATTTGACAGTTTGCAGATAATTTTCCACCGTGCAATGCAAGTACAATTTGCCGACAGGGTTTTACATCATACATTTTAAATAAAATTTTAACAAGAAAATGCTAACAACAAGAATAATCTCGTTAAGAATCCAAAAGAACATCTTTTTTGGTAACATTTTAAGATATCAAAGCACCAAATCAATTCCTGAGCAGCATGAACAAACTTCACCAAGTGTTGATACATCCAGAAGCTCTTCCGGCATCAAGACAAAATCAGTCGGAGGAAAATTGCCACAAAGAAATCCTCTTCTCAAGAATTTCTTCGTAGGACAAGTTGACAAAGAGTTACTTGCTTTTCCTGAAGTAATTTCACGAGAAGATATGGCTAAGTTACGCGAAGAAACTGCTGGATTTCAGAGTTTCTTTGATTCAGTGGATCATAGCTCTTTCGATTCAGCCAAGTCCATTTCAAGAGAAGTGCTAGACAACATCAAACAACTTCGTTTATATGGCATCAATGTACCTGAGCAATACGAAGGGCGAGGCTGGCAATATAGCCAGACTTTAATGGCATCTGAGGCTGAAGCCAGTGCAACTGATATTGCCTGTGGATTGTTATCTCATCGTGTAGTTATTGATACCCTGAACGAGATTGGTACTGAAGCTCAAAAGGAACTGTTTTTACCAAAGCTGGCAAACGGTAATTAGATTAATGGTTCAGATAACACAAAAAATATTTAAAGTTGAAACGCTTACTTACAGGTTCGTTATTAGCAACTGAGGCTATATTTGAATACAATGAATCGGACGATGGCTTTTTTAACACAACAGCTAAATATGATCCCAGCGATGAAGTGTGGGTTTTGAATGGAGAAAAGGCATTCGTTGTAAATGGACCAGCCGCCGGGTTATTTCTAGTCATTGCGCAAACAGTCAAGTTGAACATGGCCGCGGATGTGGGTAAGACAACAACAATTTTCTTGGTTGAAAAATCCACCCCTGGGGTAAAAGTTGGAGTTCAACATGAAACAATTGGTTGTCGAGGAATCATGACGTCCAAGGTGCAGTTCGACAATGTAAAACTGCCAGCAAGTTGTGTTGTTGGGGCACCAAATGAGGGAAGCATACCAGCTGAGACTATATTACGAAGCAGTCGATTACGAAGCTCCATGATTGGCTTGGGGCTCTCCAAAAAGTTTGTCAATGAACTAACGCAGCACTGTATTCGAACGAAACAAATGGGAATGGCTTTAATGTAAGTTTCATGGGAGTAGCTTTAATGCCTTTTATGTTTCCAGAATGAAATATTCTTTTTAGGGACTTGGAGGGTATAAGAAAACACATCTCAAAGTTGATAACTAGCACGTACGCTATGGAAAGTATGATTTATCTATCAGCGGGATTGTTAGATGAATTCGAGTCACAGGACGTCAGTATGGAATCAGCAGTCACAAAGGTAAGCCATAACAACAGCGATAAAATCGGTATATACTAAGCAATGTATTTTTTTTAGTACTATACCCTTACAAGGCTCATGGAGAACTCGTCCAAAAGTATGGATGTGATTGGTCCGAAATCCCTACTCAAAGGGCATACAACTGAAATTGACTTTCGCAATGCACTGTCACTATACACGCAATCGGAACCGCTCGACTCTCTCCGAATGTACATCTCCTTAACCGGCCTACAACATGCGGGTTCCTCTATTCACGAAACGGTTCGCAAGTCAAGAAACCCGTTGTTCCATCCCGGGCACATATTTTCAAAATTCATGGAGACTTCCACTATTGAGAATCCGAAATCCAAACTTCGTTTAGGTGAAGCTCTGCATCCGTCGTTAGAGGCAGCGGCGCAATGTATAGAACGTTCAATTATACGACTGCAAATGTCGGTGGAGCTGTTGTTAACAAAGTACGGTCAGGAGATTGTAGAGAAGCACATCGAAATTCATCGGTTAACAGAAATGGTTGCACAGATTTATGCCATGTTCGCAAGCACATCACGTGCGTCCAGAGCATATTGCATTGGCCTAAAACTTTCTGATAATGAGATGCTATTGGCATTGACCATTTGCGCTGAGGGCGATTCCATCGTCAAGGCGTTGACATACGAAATTTTTAATGGCCCCTACATGAACAACGACCGAAATGTAAACCGACTCACAAAACAAGTTTTTAAAAGTGGGGGGTATTTCCCTGAACACCCGCTGACGTTTAACTTTTAAGTGAAAGATGTTTGTGTAGTTTAGCTCTGTTATCATTGAAATAAATACTTTTATTTACAAAAACGAAATAACCTGAACGTATAGCTGGATGTTTTTAAGACTTTTACCGGAGTTGGCGCAATCGAAAATATTTTGCGTATCGAATTACACAAAACAATTCGCTCTTACCACTGCGAAAGAGGGAAACAATATGTGAAAGTCGCTTATGACGACCAGTCGCTTATCTTTCATTTGGTTAGTTTCATAATATATTAAGCTATTTGTGGAAGGCAGTCGGATATAGCCACCGCCGGTTATACCGACCTTATTTCCTCGGTCTTTTCACCGACGTTATAACCGACTTCTACGTAGGTACCTACCCATATTTTGAAATATGTAAAAGTGGAGGTGCTCTGAATAAAGTGAATGGAAGTGTAATTTATAATTTCGTTTCTTTTTGAAAACAGGAATAGTTGCAAAATTTGCATATCTTCAGCTAAGTTTTTTGGAATTAAATCTTATGAACAAGTTCTTTCTCCGGAGATTCGAACAAAAATGTGTGAGATTTCAGAAACAGCTACTTTGGCAGAAAACAAATAAAATTTATTTGTTTATATATTTACTTCACCATTATTTGTGTCGGCGTCTAAAAAATATTCAGTCGTTCTTTTTCTTAAAAACAGGAAAAAAATTTTAATCAGCTAGAACTCTCGCATGTGTATACGACGACAACTCGGAACACGTCCTTGTATACAATATCCAAATGTCACTTTTATACCAAATCATTTGACAGCGCCGTCAGTAGTCAGTTGTCAGTCCAATCCGTAACTTTTCTGAAATATCAAACAAAAATAATTAAGCATAAACAAAAGATCGAGAAAAATTACATTCGGTCATAAAGTTGCTTAAATTCTCAAAAACACAGGACAAAACCAGACTACTCAATTATCACCATGAACCACGGAAAACGGCATAAAACCCCCAGCGAGGACCAGAAGAGCAAAAAGGCAAGGACTGAATTCATTCGTTTGGCGGTCTGCGCCTACATGAAAGATAAGAAGTACATCACCACCAAAAAAGTACGGCGAGCTGATTTCAATCTATCCCAAGTGAACAAACAGTTTTTCTTCAACAAAATGATCAAGAACGATGTTTTCATCAATAATTTCTTCCTTTTCTCAAACGTAACGTGCATCTCAAACAACTATAAGTTTATCGATGAACAGTTCTCCAAATTCACTGATTTCACTGAGAATCAGAAGCCGGAAATAAAAATACAATTGCGCAGATTCTATGGGCCACTGATTTGCCACTTGTACTTGGAGATTCTTAAGAGTCGCGAGTCTTCCCATGCTGTAGACTTTCTTCGTAAAAACGCTCATCACGTGCCAACAGATGTGGATCCTATTGTTCGGGTGAAAAATGATGCCGAGGTCAATACTAACTTTAGGGGAAGATACTTTATAACTTTGGTCAAACTGCTCTCTACTTGTTCAAGTCTCGACGCTGCAGAGAATGTCCGAGAAATTATTGCTTTTCGCAGCTCCAAGTTCGAAATTGACGTTAATATCGATGCCATTCAGATTCTGAATAACTTCTTAAAGAATCACGCAAATGTTTTGCTCCTTAGCACTATTCACACTTGGATCCATATTAACGTAATCGATGTAAGAGACAACAAGTCGGACAACTTGATCTTCATAAAGGAAAAAGAAAGGCGACTACTGACCGAGATGAAGCCACCGTTGCCCGTGAAACCTATCAAAAAGGAAATCCCCGAAGTTCCCAAGGTTCAACCAAACATCTTTAAAATTGCACTGAAGAACATTCATGTTGTGGTGAATGAAATGAAGAAGGTCCAGCAGGACTATCCACACTATATTAAGGTTTTCGACCCAAACAAATTTTTAACTTCAGGTCACTGTGACAAAAATCATTGTCATGTGGCTGCAGGTTTTGATGATTCTGTTGTAAGACTGTGGCAGCATAGCAGCCAATCTCTGCGGGGCAAGAACGTCTTCTCCAGTTTTAACGAGTCGACCTGCCCATGGAACACAAATAATCGTTTCACAGAAGAAGAAGAAGAAGATGATGAGATTGATCGAGATGAATTTCCCGAGGGGCTAAATAATCAATCAGTTGACGGAGAAATTCTCCTGCAAGGTCACAGTCGAGGTATCACAGATCTGCGCTTCTCGTCACATTTTCCCGTCCTTTTTACAGTATCAAAAGACGAATCAATGCGTTGTTGGTCTGGCAAAAACTATCAGTGTGGCCGCGTATATACTGGTCATAACAACCCTATTTGGTGTCTTAACGAAAGCCCAATCAGTTCATATGTCGCAACTGGCTCCAAAGATCTGACAGCACGCCTATGGTGTTTGGAGAGGGAATTTCCGTTGATAACTTACATTGGTCACACACAGGACATTAACTCTGTTGCATTCCATCCCAATGGAAGTTACATTGCAACTGGTTCTGATGATTTTTCAATTCGCCTGTGGTCTGTGGCAAGTGGAAAGGTGTTCAGAGTATTCTCAGAACCAAAACTAGCAATAACATCGATAGCATTCAGTCCCGATGGAAAGTATCTGGCAGCAGCCGGAGAGGAGAGAAAGATTCGAATTTTAGACCTTGCCGCTGGGCAGCAGCTTTGCGAGCTAAAGGAGCACAGCTCTAGTATCACCAGCATCTCATGGAGCAACAGCGGTGACAGAATTGCATCAGGCTGTACAGATGGTAGTTTGAGGATTTGGCACGTCAATAAGCTTGACGCCCTACGCGTGAATGGCGACAGTAGCAATGCGTTGACATTGAGTGCTGTAAGCTCTACAACTCCTGTAGTCTTTTCAAGTAATAACTTAAAGAGGGTATGCAAGGTAGAATATTGTACTGAAAATATTCTCACATGTATAGGTAGAAAGTAAGGATATTATGTTGTGTTGTCATTTTAAAATAAATATAAGAACTACATTAAAACTACATTATTAAAAATAATCAAGTGTATTTGTTTCCTTATTTCTATGGCCCAATATCAACAGGGCAAACATTTGCGTCTTAAAAATGGTGATCAAACTTAAATACTAAGCAACGCACCGGTGAAACACGTTTATTGTTGTTAAATACGTGTATACTACAAAATGGTACCGAAACAGCAATATATACAATAAGGTAAGTTGGGTTTAGTTTCCGTACCTAGGATAGTGCTTGGCCAAAACTATACTCTCAATTGGCCCCTTGTATAGTAAGAAGGTAATACGTCTTTGGGTTCTTAAACAACTACCAACTTTAAACTGCATTTATATATGTCATTTATATGGATTTCTCAAACGCCTGGTCCGAGCAATCAAAAATACATGTAAATATTACTTGAGATTACAAAAAAAAAAACAATTGCCCAATTGAAATAAAATCTAAAGCGTAAGTAGAACTCAATTAGCCACTAAATTAATAGAGGATTATATTACCCACTGTCATAGTTTTTTTGAATATAGCTGTTAGTAATACTCAATGTAATATACGTAAAGGATAGATATGGGGCGCAACTACAACAAGCGTTCTTCCTAATGGCATATCCTACTGATCAAGAGCAATGTTTTCATTGATTAAACTTGAAAATAAAAAAAAAACAATTGCAAATTAAAACTTTTGCAAATAAACAACTACGAAAACAAAGAAATTAAAAATGTTGTAAAAAAAATGAGCAGAATCACGTCTTGTCCATAATAGCTACTGGAAAATTTTATGTTTCGAATCAACTGTGAAAAAAAACAATATTCGAAACTGTGTATACATTTGGGAATAATTTATTGTTGTGTAAACAAAATAAATACAAGTACACAAAATGTACCTCTCCAGTTCACTCCACGAAAATGTGTTGTTTCGAATATATTTCGGAAATCGTATGTACTGAGTCTCCAGTTTTAATTTAGTAACGGCAAGGTGTTGTTCTCGTTCAACAAATTCGAACTATTCGCGTTGTTGAGTGAAATGTAAAGTGAAACAATAATGTGTAATAAAAAGTGATATTTCTGAACAAAAACCAATGGATAACAAATTTATTGCTGAAGAACACCTATAAGGAAGACTTTTTTTTTATTGCCGTTTTGTTATGGCAATTGAGTTTAAAATGGATTCAAGGAAAATTTCCGATAAGTTTACTAAAGAAATTAAAATCCCCGAAAAAGATTTGAAGGAAAAGAAAATGTCCGAAAAAGACATTGAAGAAAGAAAGATGTCCGTAAAGGATATTGAAGAAAATCTTCAGGAGTTACTTGAAAAAGAATCAAGAGTAAGTCAAAATAAATGTTGTATTTATACTAACGAGAACCGATAAACAGGAGTGCCATGTTCCGCTTAATCTGATGGACTCGTGGCCTGTTTCGACATTGATTTTATTTGAAGTTTCTATTTCAAGGAAATAAGTGTACGTTGTTTATGATATTCAGCAGGTCTTATTGAAAAATCGCTTTACGCACATAAAAGTGTTAATTGGGTATTTGGGTAGCATGCGCAAGCGTTTTGCAACATACTGTATGAATGTACTAAAAATATACCTAAACTATTTTCATCTTCACCGAGGACAAAACAAAAACAATAAACAAGTTGGAGCATTCTTTTGGCTTAAGAGAGTTGATTACACCAAGTGAATATTCTTATTGCGGTATACAATATTGAAAAAGTGCAGACATCAATTGGAATTCTTTGCCCTCTTACTCTATAGCTACAGGCAAGAAAACAAGACAGGTATTCAGAATGTTTACAGAAAGTAAATAGCGGATGTTGCATTTAGAAAATAAATTAAATTTCAAATAAAGAAAATTATTTCCCTTCTATGTTTAGATCATGCGATAGACTACGAATAACGGCTTGTTTTTTCAAGTAAGGAACCATCAGTTTTATTGTATATGGAAGGCCTCATCATAAACACGGAATGTAATGTAGATGTCTGGACGGGTTACAACAGACAGTTGGGTTACGTTTTCTCTGATCTTGGGGTCAATAAGCAAGGCGAAATCAATAAATTTTTGAGTCCCTTAGACATAATACAAAAAACGCGCTTATGTGTGTAGTATAACTCAGGAAATATATTGTTCGGATTATAACAGAGATGGTACTGGGGCATGTGGGCGGAGTGGGTTCATTGTCAGCAATAACATTAAAATCCGGTGGGCACTTGGATTAGACCACAACAATCCGCCCTAAATCGCAACCGGCGAAATATCAGCGGTAATCATTTTATAGACGACCAGAAACTATTTTAAATACATTAGTTTATTTCGAAAATAATAATAAAGATAAAGAGATCCATTTAGGCACTCAGCTCTAGTTATTGGCAACCATTCTTAATCCATTTTGTATGCGAATGAAAAAGGACCATGTGTAGTATTTTTAACTGCATAGGAACCAGCAATCAGGGGATACGTATAGTTTATTTTAAATAAACTACATATGTACATGTACATGTCTCGGATTTTATTTTAAATAAACTTCGCAGCATTATAACTTTACCTTTCTAAGTCGATTAGGCAAATTTAATTTTCAGGTTCAATATTCTGTACACGTTTATACATAGCTGCCCCTCCGTTACGGACAACTTTGTGCTTGGGTTTCTCTTTCTAAATATTTAACGCACTTCAATTAATTACTCTTTTGCATACTCTGTTTTCTTACTTCTTTTTGTAACTATTGAGAAGAAATTTATCCCATTGCCATAACACAATTGTAGCTGGCGCCCAACGTTGGCACCGTATAGACAAACAAAAATAAAAACTTCACTTTTCTTTCCAGGAAGAACGAAAAGCAAATGGACGTCTGGTGGCTGTGATAGTTGCATCATTTGTGATTTTTCTGGCTATTTATCATGCTTGGATAAGAAAGACTACCGTATTGGCTGGTATTTTAGTACCAGCCCTCATAATGATTCTCTACGGTGGTTGGGTTGTGGTGTTAGCAAAACGAGATAAGAAGAAACGTCAAATGTTTGTGAGTGCATATTCTGATTTTATGTGTTTGAATACGAATGTTATTGCATTTTTTTAGGAAAAGAAAATCGAAGAAATAGCTCGACAAGAAAAGGCGAATAAGGCGGAGCTCGGGGAGACCCAAAAAAAGTCCATATCAAAAACAAATACAACACAGCTGACAAACAAGAATGAAAAACAACAGCACGAAGAAGAAAAACCATCAACGTCCCGAAAAAAAGAACGATCAGATAAAAGTGATTCAGCAAATAAGTCCCAAGCCAAGTCTAAAAAGACTTTAAAAACGTCATCACCTCACCGTAAGAAAATAAAAACAAAACGCCCAAGTATACGACAGAAACTCTTGCGACAAAACGCAGTCATTGAAACTCCAAATGCGAAAATCGTGATAACTTGTAAGAAGGAATGCAAAAAGCATCCTTTTGTAAGAACAGCATCTATACCATAGCCGAATATGAACATGTATCTATAACCACTATTTGTTGTTTAACTCTTTTTTATACGAATATTTTATATACTTTTACTTAATGGAAAAATCTTCGAATTTTTAATATCACATCTGTTGTTTCTATCTTGATTTTAACTTTTAAGGAAAGAGCTATGTAAATTGTTGTAAAAAATATGCACCAATGAATTTTTATAATTAATATAGTGCGGGAAACATTCATGTCTCCGATTGGCGAGATTTAAGTCGTTGGCACTTGGGGCAGTCAAATTGCGCCTTCCAGCAACCGCAATGGTAACACGAGCCACACTTCTCGCACCGTAATACTTTTGGTTGCCATGGAAATATGACGGTTTCCTTGCGACAAAATTCACAGATAAATCCACGCGCTGTGCAGAGCTTAAAAAAAGAAGAGGAAGTGGAAAATGAACGTACAATGTTGGACTATATCCACTTACCACACAACTGAATATGTGATCCTCACAGTTGCGTACCAAATCTTGCAGTGACTTGTGTAAAGTTTTGGTTTTTGCATCAATCAGATCGGACATAGACCACGTATCAGGATCGGTTGATATGTAGTCTGGCACCGACGCAAAAAACACTCGTTCGCTGGAAGGTGACACAAAACAAACCTTAAATTAAGGGGGTTACTACTTCTGTTTGAACTTACTTTTCCGCAAAGCGACACACAGTGATGAATTCCCTAACGAATTGCGTTTGTACCCTCTTCAGTCTGGCGCTTCGTAGAGCTCTACTTTTGGCGTAAAGTGCAGGGTTCAAGTCGGGAACGTAAAACAGCGGATACGTCCACATTTGTTCAAGCAGGCGATATGCGAACACACTCACAGGATAAAAATTGAAATCCCATCTAAAACACAAACATTAGACTCCAAAGATCTGTTTGGAAAGTTAACAGTAAGCCATACAAATGCAACACTTTAGAAGGGATCGCTGATATTTGATTCCGGTGACACCCAGTACAATGATACTTCCCTAAGTATGTACAATATCGAAAACTCTTGATGTGACTTGTTGATACTCGCATTCCGCAGCCAGCGCAGCGATTATTTTGACTTTGGATCAGTAGCTTCCTCCTGAAAGCTAACATGGAGTTATGAAACTTTGGAAACGAAATAAATAAAGTTACTGTGGCGTTGGATGGTTTGTGAATATGATCTGTTGTCTAGGTGGCGCCCAATACCGCGTCCCTCTAGTTACCATCGGCATAACAAAATCATCTGGATTGTTGGATTGCTGTGGCATTGGCAGGAGTTGTTGAGGAGTATCCTTAAAATAAATATGGTTAGTTAGTTTTTGAGAGAACTGCGATTTACTAACATCCTCCGACACAAGCCATTTCAAATCGGACACCTTTGGAAGGTGCTTATCGTTAAACTTGGAAATCAAAGAAAGTCCAATATTCTCCGCTGATCGTAGATCTTCCAACGAACTTTCTCCTAGTTCAGCGTAGGGCGTATGTTCACTTATGTCTACACTCTCCTTAAAATGTGTTAAGTGAATTGGATTTTACAGGATTTCTGTTAACAAAACTTACCTCTACTACATTATTAGTTTGCCCTTTAGAACGCCCTGTATCATGCTCTGGGTTGGGATCTAAGCACTCGTAAGCCTGGGATGAGGTTCCAGGGTGATCTACATTGTTATTTTATTAGCACCCAAAAAACAACTCTTTGTATAGGTAGATTCTGAAAAACAAAACTAACCTTTATTTTCACCCTGCTTCGTCGCAGAGCTTTCATTTTCATTCGATTCTATCTTCTGACACTTGATTCGCTCAATCGCAGAGATGATCGCCTCACATATTCGAAAATGTGCATTCTCTCTCTCCAGCTCGGTATTATTCCTCGAAAACTGTGCGCTTTGCAGAAAAGCGGCCAAACTCTGATCACCAACAGCCTGGCCACCTTGCATCATTTTGGTATGCAACGAAGCGTTCGAGTCCTCAAACAGGTTGCTGGTCTTTCGTGGCGGCAGCTTTTCTCCGCACCGTGGCAGAAATGAATTAAGAACACTGTCCGTCTGAGCTGACGTCGAATAGCACATGGAGGTGGAACTTTCGTTCCAACTACTACCCGAATGGCCACGAAATGATGAAACTGAAAAGATATTCGAAAGAAAGCTGTTTATAGGACTCGGACTGCTGCATGACTGTGATTGGCGATCACAGTTCATATCCAGCGATGAAGTTCCCACTATTGGTGACACTTTATTCGGTTGCGCATCTCCCGTACTGTGACTAAAATGATGATCTTCCCAGATCTTGATGTCGTCGCATTTAATTAGTTCTATCGCGATGGATGAACTACTATGCGATTCGCTGGTTGTTTTGCTATAGCCCGACGATGGAGTCGATTGCATAGACTCAGAATTTTCTTCTTTTAATTGTTTGTTTTTATTTTGTATGTCTAGGGCTTTATGGAGCCGGCCAATGCTTACACGGACATCCCCGGCATTTCCCATAGTTTGACTTCTTGCGCGTTTCTTTGTTCCAAGTTGCTTCAGGGCGGGTAGACTGTTCCACTTTCGAATTGTGCTTCGTGGACGTGTAGGCTTAACATACAAGGAGGGTTCAGGGATGATAACACTACATTTGGCTTGTGCTCTCTTTGGGGGTGACATCGAGAGGTTCGGGTGTGATGAAGCACGTTTGACGTTAAGAAGACTTTCCGTAAAGAGTGTCGGATCAATTTGTGTTAGTAAAGAACTGCGATTAAGTTCTAATGCTGAAATACCGATAAACAGTGCCGTCGCGTATTTGTCATTGCGAAGGTATGAGTATTCTGTGTAGTAGGTATTAAGTAGCTCCTTGTCGGTAACTAGCATCTGTAGGCACGAACACAGGCGGTGATCTTTGAGGTTTTCTTGCACCCATGTGGTAAAGAAGTTTCTAGGAGATAGTGGTTCGTAGATTCGAGTTGAACTTGCGTTGCTCAATTGTGCGGACTCCCTTAGCCAGCGTAAGTCATCCATGAATTTTTGTAAGCGAGTTTTGTTCGAAGACTGCTGTAAAATACAGGTAGTTATCATTAATTCATTTATTTAAAACATTTCTTTATTAACTTTTTAAATATAGGTACTTTACAATTTAGGAATGCGGTTTTTGTTTTGTTAGGTATACGGTTCGTTTTTCTTTCCCATGTTGCTTCACGGTAATGGATTAAAGGTACCAACAATTTGAAAAGAATTGGTGAAAGTGTACCCAACCTTCGTAACATAAACGCAGCTGATACCAACAATTGGAATGTACTCGGTGCAATAAATTCTTTGCTGTAATTTTCTGTGATAGAATCACAACAATGCGTAGTAATTGTTTTTTTTTTTAAATACAATAGACACAATCACAAAATTCAGGCAGCAACACCTACCATACTCAATTGAAGCCCATCGGAGATGATTGCAACTATTGCATTTTGTATATCATCCGAATATAAATCATTCCATTCATCGTCGCTTTCATCTCGTCTCCCAAGGAACCATAACTCTATCGATTTTCTCAAATTCACTAAAAGTATTCGATGGTTCAATTGTGGTTGCAATGGTACAGATGACTGCATTTTGAGGTTTTTATTTTTCTTTGCCAGTGAAATTCTAGAAAGTTGTAGTCTCAGTTTATTTCTTCCATACTGTAGTTTGCATTTGGTTACTTGTTTTCGTAAAATTCAATTCAGTTTATTGATTGGTTTCATATCGGTTCCACCAGCAGTAAAATGTTATCACAAATTCAGACAAACAACAAAAAAAAAAAAACAAATTACAAAAAGATTACACAAATAATAGAAGAGAAGATTCCCAACATGACATCACAACATATTTTGACATCAGAATATGGGGCAACATGGCTGCGCTTATAAACAAATCTGTTCGTTTCGAGTAATGCTGCTGGTAGATATCGGGGCCACCTCTTATGTGTTTATCATTTGGTTCTGAGTTTGTTCATAAACAGATTCCCACCTTTTTTTACAATAATATTTATTTTTTTACGCTTTTTTTGCAAGTCGAAAGGGTATGCGAATGCAAAAAATAGCATTCGCCAATTTTTGAAGCGACATAGATTTTTTTTAATAATTATACTCAATTATACACGGCTTGCAACAACAATATGTGATCATGAGGATAGTGAAAAAAAAACTTAAATTGCTGTTCATGAATTTGAAAGAACGAAATAGGTACATTCTGATCTGTTATATTTTGCCCTTATCATGCATACACTGCCAAAGGAAAGGAAACATTTTCGCTGAATATGTTTTTTAATCGGCGTAGGTGTTTCAATCAAACATTACTAGCAACTGTCACTTTGTCAGATGTTTCTTTAAAAAGTTCGTGCTCCCTCTGAGGTTATTTTCTTAAAAAATGTCCATAATAACAAAAAACGCAGGTTTATTTAAAAATCTAGTGCTGGACTTTTCCCGATTAAGGTAGTCCCGAAACATAACATTTTCTTTTTCAATAAAATACAAGTCTTTGTAGAGTTTCTCCAGCCCTCATTCAAGTCAGAGAAAAAGGCCACTTGAACCGACCAAAACTACGTAATCCTTATTGGTTTGTACGAAAAAATCGAGTGGTATGTATTAGATAACTTAGAATGATTGTCATTTAATTGAGTAATTAAAACTTCATCCAGATACACGATGATAACATAACCCCCGAAAACAAAGTTTTCGTCAAAGAAATAATACATGATACTTTCGGTCCACCGGCTATTATCAAAGGTGTTCAAACCTACGATCAATCGAAATTGAGCCTTTTGAAAGCCGAACCACAAGTTAATGTAGAATGGACCCCACAGAGTCGACGAACCGGGCTGCTTGCGCGAAAGATTGGTCAATATCCACTTTGGCTGAAGAACGGACAACGTATAAGAACTACCTTGTTGCATATAGTCGACAATCATGTTATTAAATACATATCACCAGAGGAATATACTCCGGCTCAAAAGCCCTCGGTGGTAAATATAAACAAGTACGGTTGTTTGTTGGTGGGAGCTGAGAGCGCAGATCCATCACTGTTGACGAAGGAGTATTGCGGCCTTTTCAACGATTCTGGAGTAATGCCAAAGAAAAACCTTGCCCGATTCTTGGTCACTCCAAATGCTGCCATACAACCTGGAACACGGTTGGACGTTACGCATTTTCGAGTGGGAGATTTTGTAGACGTCAGAGGAAAAACGTAAGTTTTCTATTTTTTTAGTTATAGTGGTTAACCGCAAACCTTAAACTCCTTCGGTAAAATTTAAAATTAATTTTAATACCTAACTCTTTAGTTAGATGTAGTCCTGTTAGATGTTCCAAGGTTTTGATTGCAAACATCATTGGTTTGCTATTTATAAGTTTCTGTTACCATAAAATATGCAATATGTGTAACAATAATCTATGATTGCAGCGTAGATCACGGTTTCCAAGGTGTGGTGAAACGGCACGGCTTTAAGGGCATGCCCGCGTCCCACGGTGTGACTAAAACTCATCGTCGTCCCGGTAACATTGGCGGTGGTGGTGAAAAAGGTCGCGTATGGCCGGGAACCAAATTGCCCGGTCACATGGGAAACCGATACAGAAAAATAAAAGGCCTCCGAATCTGGCGCATTAACACCAAATATAATGTAATGTGGGTGCAAGGAAGCGCTGTCCCCGGATCGACTAACGGGCTTGTCTACATCTACGATACAATTCTGCCTCTGAGGAAACCAAGAGATAATGGTCCGCCTGTGCCGACAAACTTTTACGATGAGGAGAACGCACCATTGCCCGAAGACATTTGGTTTGAAGATGTTCATTGCTTTAAGGATCCCACGATAACATACGAAGGGGAATAGAAATATTATTTATTTAAGAAATAAAAACGTTACACTTAAGCTTCTGCGTCTGTTTATAGAGAACTTTTTCCATTGGAGGCCATTCTCCATCTTGCATCTGGGTTGTTGGGATCATCGGAAGTATCTAACACACCCTCTTTGTTTAATTTCTTAAGGTGGTGTCCCACGTTGTAAGCAGCCGCCGGCCAAAGAGCCTCTGGCGTTTCTTTGTATATAACTTTCACTGCATCCATTGCGGTGTGGCTGTCCTCGGAGTTAGCTTGAAAGTATTGAATGATTTGTTCCTCTCTTTTTTTGCGATGGTTAATGTAATACTGGATCTTATCAACTGGATCCTGTAAAAGGAAATGTATTAAAATCTTTCTACGGAAGATGGTCTCAGTCCTACATTGATGATGTTCCCATGGCCAGGATATATTACTGATGGTTTAATTTTCAAAATATGGTCCAAGCTGTTCATGTAGTCGTACAGGTCCTCAAAGACAGCGGTTCCCTCGCCTTTTAAGATAGGTTTAATAGTTACTGTGAATGTATGTATATCCCTTGCAACTCACCCAGAATACAGTCGCCACTAAAAAGCGTTCCATCGCTCATTGTAAGTATCACATGGTCGGTAGTATGACCGGGAGTATGAACAATCTTAATACTAGCACCCTCAACCGCAATTTCCTGGCCATTCTTAAGCTTGGCTACTTTAATATCAATTGGTATCTCGGGACAAGTGTCTTCCGCGTCAGTTCTGGGAAATTTCCATACATCACATGCTAAGCAAAAGAAATTTAAGTTTCTATGTAGGTATGTAACGATTCTTTGTGGCCCGATAAGTGTTATTTAATTGGACTTGATTGCAAGAATGTCGCTTATAGAACGACCTTGTAGTTCAATTAACTACCTCGTAGGTACTTGCTTTCTTTATTTGATGGCAGTTGGACTCATTCTTGACAACAAATTACCTTGCTGAGCGAGTTTAACAATATCCTTTACTCCACCGACGTGATCGTGATGCCAATGTGTCAATATAACCGTTCCAATTATTGCCTTTTCATCGTCTAATACCTGTTTCAAGTTTCTTACATATTCTGGAACGTCTTCATCACCGGTGTCAATGAGAATTCGTCTGTAAATAACAGATACAAAGTGGACTTTGTAACCATGATCTGTGCATTTCATACTAACTTTCGCCCTGTTCCCAGTAAATAGGTATTGGTCCCCTGAAGTGTCATTGGACTGGGATTACATCCTAAGATACGGATTATCGACGCCGACAGCCGAGATATACTTGGTATTTTCTGTGCCATTGAATTATTATTAAGCAAATGCAAACAAAAAAAAATTTCCGAAGTGATTTAGATGTGTACTAGAATAACATCAATCTTGACGTTTGTTATCAACATATTGTAATAGAATTTGTCCAGATATGGCATTGGTATGATGTGTTGCTTAGTACTTATCTGTTATACTAGTAAGAACAGGTTTTTTTTTAGATGGGCTATTTGCACATATCGCAGGAGAAGAGGTGTGTGCTTAGTTTGGTGTCTTTGCGTAGGTTGTTATGATTAGAGAATTGTGATTCCACATAATATTCGTGTTTGACTTACAATTAATATCGCTATATTTGGTTCATTCCTACTTGCCCCATATCATTTACGTTGCCTGATTTCAACTTGTTAACTTAATTAATTAGCCCTCTACCTTTTTGCATATTAATTTATTTTTATTTTAGTATTCTAAGATAAGGCATATTAAACGCCTATCTCAACAAAGTAAATTAAGTTAAGTAATACATTTTCTTATTATATTCTGTAAGGAACAGCGTAAATCTCAGAAGTGTCACGTAGAGTGTATATTTGTTGTAACTGCATGTTTAAGATTCGACTTTACTTTACTGAAATCGGTAAACAACAAAGAAGGCCCCATCTTTACCTACAAAATAGAAACTAATATGTATAGGTATGAACACTGTTCTGAAAACAAAGCTAAGTTCGTGTTATATTTCTGGAGCTTTTGTTATTTACTGTGTAATCAGAAATTGCTGCTATTACCATTAAACAAACAATGATATTTTACACCTAGTTAGGTTAGGTATACACGGAGGGAAACGGTTTCCAGCTTTTTATATAATAAATAATTTTGTTTACCTATATGAGTGTGTAATGTGTGTTGTTAAACCACTAGAAGCTTATATCAGCAAGTTGCACACCGCCATTGAAAGCTTATAAAAAAATCCCAATTCCTACCAACGCAGATTCGTGAATTGTGATTCCAGTCACGTTTGTACTAAAATCAGTTAACACTAAAATCGCTGCTGTGCAATGCAAATACCGGTGAATAACACAACAAAAGCCGGAAACCACAGAGGTTTCAAGAGAAAAGTGATTAATATCTCTAATAATAGCAAGTAAAAAAACCCACACTGAGCAACAGTTGCAACTTGCAATGCAAATTAATTGTATTGCAAAATAATCACCTCTGAACGAGAAAGGGGGTGTGACAAAAATATTTCATCATTGCAAGGTCGTGTTGCCAGTTAATCAGAAAAACCTACCCACCATACACGTGGTGCAAACTAATTTGTGACGCAGTTCTCACATGTTCATTCATTAATACATACTTTATCCCGTTTGCTAAAATTAAAACAAAAATATTTCTGTAATATTCAAACAGCTACCTAATCAACTTGTGTTGAAGTAATTTAGAAAGCAAAGTCAGGGCGGGCACAGTAAAAAATTCACAGCATTTGCAATCTTAACTCCCACTTATCTGAAATCATTCAACGACACAAACTAGTATGAAGATAAAAGTAATTTATGCCCATGCGAATTAAGATTCATTATTTCCTCATTAAAATGTGCAATACAACGAAATGGTTTTAATTCCACGAAATGAGACCCAGGTCTCCACCCCAGCGGGCTGGTCTTGGTATAGGTATTAATTGGAAAAATGTGTTGCATAATTGCGCTCAGCTATTGCAATTAATTGTCGTCCGTATCCATACAAGTACATTCCTTTTTGCGCGGGCGAAGATTCATTCATCTTCGAGATAAGTAGGTCAAGTCCGTCAATCGAGAGGTCAATCTCCCAGAACGACGCGAGATAGCTGGTCGCCAGAGCATAGATTAGAGCACAGAAAATAAATCTCGTGTTGGTGGTTGCGTAGACAGAGTGATGGAACATGGAAGCCTAGTAGGTAGCTCGTAGAGTAGCATGCAGCACGTGCGACGTGCTTGTGTATTATCATTTTGAAAAGCCTCGCGAGTTGCCGCGTTGCAAAAGCCAGTTTTCTCGCACCATTCTGGGGAAGCGGAAACGAGTTACCACTCGTACCAGTTTTCAGAAACATTACCTAATTGAAATGGAGGGAGGCCTTTCGGCATCGTCGCGCTGCTGATGCTGACAAAACGGCAACGTAGAGCAAACTTGTGCCAACCTGCCAGCCAACCACAACATTCTGCTGTCGCCCTTAAGATTCGCTGGACGTGTGGACTGTGAAGTGTTGTACTTTGTGGAGTGTGTAAAAAAGTAAATAAATATTTTACGAGTAAACCCCCTATTTTGTGGCATCCCATTTCCCATTCATTTTCATGCACCTGCGTATATAACAGTTTGTATATACTCGTGTGTATGTGTCAGGCTTTCTTGACTGTCACCACGTTTGTGTGCTACTGTCTACTGAGTTGTCAATTTTGACCTTCAAGGTTCCTTCAAACGAAGACAGCACTATCAAAGTTGGGCGAAAAGCTAGAGGCAAGTGAAACTTTTTCAAGAAAAAGGAAAGAAAAACACGAATTCAAGGAAAAGCAAACAACGGACAGAAAAGAAACAATGGATAAAGAGATTAGCACAGCACTAGAAACTATTGCTATTAATAGTGATTCGTGTAAAGAGAAATACAAATGCAAAGAAAAGTCAAAAACTGCAGCGGTAACGATCACTAGTGAAAAATCGAAAATGATTCGCGAGCAATGCAAAGAGCTAATCCTAACCGATGAGCAAATAACGGAGTTAAATTATCGCATTCTACATGAAATAAAACGTGGCCTTTCAAAGGACACTCACGACCGCGCCAATGTGAAGTGTTTTGTGACGTACGTGCAGGATTTGCCCAACGGCAACGAGAGAGGGAAATTTCTGGCCCTTGACCTGGGTGGAACCAACTTCCGGGTGCTGCTGATTCATCTAAAGGGTGACAATGACTTCCAAATGCAATCACGTATCTACGCAATACCACAGCACATAATGATTGGCTCTGGAATGCAGCTATTCGATCACATCGCTGAATGTTTGTCGAATTTCATGAACGAGCACGACGTCTATAAGGAGCGATTGCCTCTTGGTTTCACATTCTCATTTCCACTGCAGCAGTTGGGCCTGACTAAGGGTCTGCTAGTCACCTGGACCAAAGGTTTCAATTGTGAGGGTGTTGTCAACGAGGACGTAGTTCAATTGCTGAAGGATGCCATCGCAAGGCGTGGTGATGTGCAAATCGATGTGTGTGCCATTCTAAACGATACCACCGGAACACTGATGTCATGTGCCTGGAAGAATCACAATTGCAAAATAGGTCTCATAGTGGGAACAGGCAGTAACGCCTGCTACGTGGAACGGGTCGAGGAAGCCGAGCTGTTCGATGTGAAAGACAACCAAAAACAGCACGTACTCATCAACACGGAATGGGGTGCCTTTGGGGACAACGGGGCGCTGGACTTTGTGCGCACTGAGTACGACGACCACGTGGACAAGCACAGTATTAATCCTGGTAAGCAAACTTTTGAGAAAATGATTTCTGGCATGTACATGGGCGAATTGGTTCGCCTGGTGCTGGTTAAGTTCTACAATGCAGGTATGCTGTTCAAGGGTCAGGAATCGGAAATACTCAATACTCGAGGTACCTTCTTCACCAAGTACGTGTCGGAAATCGAAGCCGACGAAACGGGGGTCTACACAAACTGCCGATCGGTGCTCGAAGAGTTGGGACTTTCAAATGCCACCGATGAGGACTGCGAAGATGTGCGTTTCATATGCGAGTGCGTATCAACACGCGCCGCCCACTTGGTAAGTGCCGGCATCGCCACCCTAATCAACAAGATGAACGAACCATTTGTCACCGTCGGAGTGGATGGCTCTGTGTACCGTTTCCATCCGAAATTCCACAATCTCATGGTAAAGATGATCAAGAAGCTCGTCAAGCCAGGCATTCACTTCGACTTGATGCTGTCCGAGGATGGGTCAGGTCGCGGTGCCGCCCTTGTAGCTGCCGTCGCCTGTCGGGAGGACAAGGAAGACGACGATTAGAGGGCACTCGTACAAAAAGGATAATACCACAACAAAATTACGCCTCTTTCCTGGCGCGCAGCACCACAACTTAAGAAATTGAATGAATGACGGCAATGAGGAGGAATTTTCTTTTTTTGGAGCATAGTACATAATTATATATTTTTTGTGTTGGACGTCAACACAACGTCAATGAGAAGCGCAAACATAAACATCATCGTTATATACATATGGATAATCTACTTTATATTTGGATTTCTGTTGTACCGTATTGGTTAGTCTATTTAGATATAAAGTGGATCTTAATTATTTTTTTTTTTAAAGCAACACACGTTTTTTTTTTTTTTTTTATTTTTAAAAATGTCTTTTTATTTATAAACATTTGGTTCAGAGAGGAACGCTGCTGCTGCTGCTTGTTTGTTACTCGTAGAAAAATTGTATTTAAAGTATTTATTTAAAAATAAAAATAAACAACCACACACCTCAACCAAAAAGACATTGGAAGATTTAAATAAATGTTTTAACTACTCTTTTGGCTACACAGAGATACAAAAAAAAAATGCATGTTTTAGTTCCCTAGGCGGGTGGAAACAGTTGCTTCTTCGAGGTGGTGTCCTTGAATTTGTCCTTTGTGCACGTTAGGGGTGTCGTTGTCGCCGCTGTTGTCTCGTGCTGTCTATCATTTTGATGCTGCGACGTTGGCTCCGATTGTGATTGTAACAACTGTTCGTATCGGCCGCTTAAGTGCTTGGCAGCGTTCAG
Source organism: Cheilosia impressa (assembly GCA_948293265.1). Classification (NCBI taxonomy): domain Eukaryota; kingdom Metazoa; phylum Arthropoda; class Insecta; order Diptera; family Syrphidae; genus Cheilosia; species Cheilosia impressa. The sequence goes on along the minus strand of OX411882.1, from coordinate 48,706,908 downwards.
CGTTTGGTTGAACTTTTGCATTTCATTGAGAAATCTCGTGTATGTACCGGCCACTTGGTTGAGAATTTCCATTTGCTGTTTGATTATTTCATCTTCATCGTTTTTGTGATGGTAATCGTATTTGTTAAGAGCAAAGTGCGCTTGTTGTCGCAACTCGGCGATTTTGATATCTATTCGTTTTTGTGTCTCCTTGAGGTCGGTCATTTCAAGAATTTCTTGTGTGGACTGGGAAACGGGGGTGACAAGAATTTCACAAATTCAAGGAAAAACTAATCATTCACAAACTCGAGAGAGGGTCGGAGGTTGGGTTGGTTTGGTAATGGTTTGTTTATAAAGAAAATGTTTGAATTGCCGCCTGACGTCTGTAATTGAAAATGTCAAGTGGCTTTGGTGAGTGAGTGGTGCCAAGTGTAATTTGGTCACCAAATCGTTGGTACAGTAATGATGAATGTTTTGTGTTATTCGATTGGGTTTCATTTGACAAATTAAAAACCAAACAATATATTTCCGGTTTCAGAGTTCTTTTGCGAATCCGTTTTATTTTTTCTCAGAGTAACTTGAGATTTGCCAATCCAAGTGCGTTTGGGTTTGAAAAATTGTTGGGTTGTGTTTGCGTTCTCGTCAAACTGTTTAACTGTAAAGAAATATTTTTGCAAATGGCCGCCAATGTCAAATCTGTTTTGACATTTCGTCGGCTTAATAAGAAAAACTCGTAACTCCAAAATTTGAAATTTTACAGGAGGAACGAAAGTTTCTTACCAAGCCCAGCTGTTTAGTTAACGATGTTATTTTATATCCTGATTTCTATGAGATTTAAAGTTACTAAGGAGCTACGAGATTTTTCATAACAGCGCGCCTACTGATTTGCTATAAGATAGCATCAAAAAGTAATTTTTGCCAAAAATGGAGTTACGAGGTTTTCTTATTAAGCCAACGATTTGTGGACTAGACAGATGTAGAATACAAGCCATGGGGCGATACATTCCCAAAGAACGCGGAATAATCGTGTTTATTTGTTTGCGTAACAATTCGTCTGTAGTGTTGGCGCAGCGCGAATTCCGTCGCCGATTCCACGGCCGTCCGACACCGACTGCGCAAATACTGCACCGTTTGGCCACCAACCTTGAATGGTATGGGACCACACGAGACGTTGCCAAGAGTAGCCGGCCCCGGAGCGCCCGTTGTGCCGAGAATATATCCACTGTTGACGAGGATGTTGAGCTGTCGCCGGAAACATCGACCAGACGCCGTGCCTCGCAATTAGCCATCAGCCGGTCGTCCCTAAGGCGAGTTTTGGTCAAAGACTTGTGCATGTTCCCGTACAAAGTGCAATCTAAACCCGTGTAACCTACGCCCAAGCCGTCCTCAATCTAGAGAAGGAATGGACGGTTTTTCGACCAAAATCATAATGAGCGATGAAGCTCATTTTCACCTCAGCGGGTACGTGAACAAGCAAAACTATCGCTTCTGGATCACCGAAAATCCAAGAGTAATGCACGAGGAGCCATTACACTCGCTCAAAGTTACTGTATGGTGCGCTGTTCACGCTGGAGGAGTCATCGGGCCATTTTTTTTTTCGAGAACGCCGCTGGTCAAACGACAACAGTGGACGCCGCGCGCTATAGGGCCATGTTAAGCGAGTTTTTTCTGCCGCAATTGGACGAATTAGGACTGGAGAACATGTGGTTCCAACAGGGCGGAGCTACGGCACACACTGCGCGAACCACAAGCGATATTCTCAAGGCGGCGTTCCCGGGTCGCCTTATCTCTCGTTTTGGCGATTTGCGTTTCAGACTTTTGTTTGTGGGGTTTTTTGAAGTCCCGTGTTTACGTGAACAAGCCCGAGACCCTAGAAGCCCTCAAGGACAAAATTCGACACGTGTGCGAGAATCTGTCGCCCGAAGTGATGAAAAATGCCATAAAACGAGCCCGTATGGCAATCAATTGTGACGGCGCCCATTTGGCCGATATCATCATCTTCTCGACTTGACCAACAAAAAAGGTTCAAATAAACCAAAAAACAGAATCGAAGTTTTTCATTTAGAAAAAAAATGAGAGCCAAACAACATCGGATGACTTCTTTTGGCCACCTTGTATTTACTTACGCTTGTCATCATAACACAAGCAACTCTAGAACCCAACTTTACGCTTACTTTTCTTTTATTAAAACTTGTTTCAGGGTAAATTATCGTCGTCTTTAATTATCTAATAAGAAATCGAGTTAAAATTTGCCGTAGAAAGTTTTTACCTCTTTTTGCTCACAATTAGTTTGTTGTTTGTCACAGACATTTGATTTTACTCTGGCCTAACACCTAACTACACATAAATTCTGTGCAAAATTGTGCTCCTAACAAAGTTTTTTTTCTCGATTCCCAGTGTATCCATATGCCTGTCAACTAGCAGAGTCAAAGTTTTCGTAACTGATGTTCCTTACATTGTTTTCCAGCCGCCTGCATGTCAGAGCTTATTCACTGACGTTGACGTTTTCAAGGTTGCATGCCTTCGTCACCTAAGCTCGAGATTACATGACCTGTTCCCAAACAACTCTAAATAAATTGGAATTTTAACGTATCGTTTTATTTCGCTAAAAAAACATTTCATGCAAGGAACACTGCCGCATAAACCAAAATGACAGTGTTAAATGAACTTGCTCGTTAAATTACTTCTGGAGGAACGACAAAGTAATAGTTACGAACCACTTTCACTGCCTTAAACACAACATTCGCTCGATTTTGTTGGGAACAAGCCAGGGTACTGTAATATTTGTACTAAGGACACGTAGAGCGGGAGCGATTCGTAGCGACTACCTACGTACAATGCAAAACAATCGAGAATAGTGAACTCATGTCTTTGTAATCAGAGAGGACATATTATATTTCTGGTAAAATGACAAAATGACACACACAATTATTATTACTATTATCACCCTCACATTGCACTCGCCGCACAATCCAAGGACGAACTAGAAACTTATATATTAATAGATAATTATAAAACTTATGAATTGATTCTTGGAATAATCCTAAATAAAAACTCAAAATGTGATTGATTCGTCTGCAAACAGCAGACGCGCGCGATTACTAATAAAAACCTTTTCAAATCTAAAAAAAATAATTGAACAAAAAGTTGTACCTAAAAAAAACATGTGTTACACCAGAGCGAATAAGTGTTATGCATTTTGCTCAGCAGCTGCTGGTTAACTCATTATTGCATTATGATTCTTTGTCACTTAGTTTAAATTGTTCTCTTCGATTTAAATTTATTCCCCCAATCTATAGTTTAATTGTTTTTCTCTTTTTCATTTGTATTTGCTATTTTATAGTCGATTTGTTTATACTAAGTAGATTTGTACATGATTTTTCTCACCCTCGTAAGTTTATTTTTTTGTGTTGCTTTTTGTTTTTAATCGTAATTTTTCCCATGAATCAGAATGAAAATAGATAAACCAAACACTTGAAGAGTGTCCTGGTGCGCCTGGCACCGGAACAGACCGATTTTTGGATGGTAACCGTGTAAGAGTGCTTTCAGTTGGTAACGATGAAAGTGAAGGACCACTGCTGCGGGTCTGCCGCCTGAAGCCAGCAGCACACGTTGGCACACAAATAATAAAACTTATAAATGTGATCTGGTGTGAATTTAGTTCCCTTTCTTCACATGTGCGCACAGACTTTTGTTGGTCACATCGTAAACACTTGTTTAACTTTTAACATTGGCAATTATTTTTTTTTTGGTTGAAACTGTGTTAGGAATTGTAGATTGCGGATTATGAACGTGAATAAATATTTAAAATTAATAAAATAAAATGTGTAGATCAAATGTTGGCAATGAATGCGCCTGCAGTGTGTTTAGGTGTGATACCTCATAATCGCTTGAGGATGCGTTTCTTTTCTTTTATGAGTTTTTCTTTCTTCTTGTCCTGGAGTTTTTTGTCGACGGCGTGTTTTTTGGAGCAAGGGCCGTCATCGTCTTTGGTGTCTGTAGATTTTGGGGGCTGTAAGAGAAATGACAAACTAATTGGTTTATTTCTGATTATAACAATGGAAACGTAATTTTATTTATTTCGCTGTGCTGTCAGTGACAAGTATTGTGGGAAGAGATTGTTATGGTTTTTCGAGATTGAGATTTCTTCGGCAAATACTACAATCGGTGATAGGTACTTGCCTGTTCTTGGCGTAGGTATTATTTCACACCATTGCTTGGTCTACACAAATTGATCGGAACGCAAAAACTGTAACACTTCGAAGAAAGGATACATGATGTCTAGTTGGAGTAGTCAAGGCAATGGGAATATTGTCGAATAGGGAAGACACAAGCAACCAGCTATTATAAGAAGGTGTGGGAGTTATGATGCAATCTAAATCTAGAACTGGCAAGCGACGATAAAGCCGTTTCAAATAATTTACTTAAACAGCGTTCAAACAGATACGACTTTACAAAAATAATTTAGACGTACCACGATATAATGCAGTAACATAAAAACTGATAATCGTAACTGCACATTTTTACCACAAGAACAAGCATTAAATCCAAGTCTATATTGGTAAATTGTGCTGGCAAGATTTCAATTGCTAAAATAGTCAGGCTAAGCGCTATAATACAACCACGACTGTGGCGCGACTAATACCAATACCAACCAATCAAATTACTTAATAAACAATCAGATACAAAAGCAGTCAAACTTTCAAAGAACTCTAAAATCCAACAGGATTTGAATAATGAATCATAGTAAAGATATACTCAGATTTGAGATAGCAATGTTCCCATTGAGTCACTCTGCCAGTAAAAACAAAACTACAGGGACTCGAAATTAGATTCATTTGACATCGCTTACATTACAGACACCGAACAATCAACACTACTCCTTACTTACCTGTGCATGAATTTCAGTCATCATTTTCGCTCTCTGCGAATAGTCGTCGTATCGCTCGAGTAACATTTTGCCAGCTTCCTCGTTCAAGGCTGATTCCGCATTCGGAACAATTAGAAGGCATTTGATTGTGAGAAGGATGTGCTTAATGCCCAAATCTGGTTTCCAGTCTTTCTTCAGTGTGTTGACACAAATCTCTCCGTTTGATGCGACATTTGGGTGGAAAATTTTTGTCAGAAAAAATGCTTTTGGTGGCGTTTGCGGAAAGTCTTTTCCGAGTGTTAGCTTCACACGAAATGCCCCACTACTGTATGGGGTTCCAGCTGAAATAATAAATAGCACGTTCTAAATGAGTAATCGGCACTCTATAATACATTTATAGATATACATACATGGTCCTTCAATAAACGCTTGAATGTCCGTTACATCAGTGTCGTTAATTTGAATTTTGATGCCCTCTAGCGGACTATCGTTCAACGAGCGCATTTCCTTCATGACCTGGCGAATCGTCTGAGGTGAAAGATTCTCGACATTGGAGATCTGCTAGTGAAAAATAGACAATGGCATTATTTTTCCTTCTTTATTAATGCACTTTGTTTAGTTAGCACTTTTTAAAGGCCATTTAACAGAACGCAAATAGAGCAAATTACTCGTATTGCATTTCCTCACGAAAAGAAAAAAAAAAACTTACAGAACTCATTTTTGTTAGATGATTTTATCGATCGATTTTTTTCGTACTTCCGAGAGCAGCTTCTCCACAATTTGTATTGCAAAGTATTTAGCAATTTTTGAGTAATTTAAAACGATAATAATTATTAATCAATTTGCCAGAGGACTCAAGAAATTAACAATAGAAATAAATTGGAAATTAATCGAGAGGCCTCGATTTGTTACAAATAATAACCCGAGGTGTAGATAGGCGGTGACAGCTCAAATGAAATTTACATGGGCGAACGATTTTAGTGTACGTATGAGGTAGATGGGTTGGTTTGATGTATTTTTTCGGAGTTTTTTTAAGAAAGTAATTCTGACATTATTCTGATCATTATTAAACTGTTGAAAAGTTTGTATTATTGAATTAAAATAGGTCTTTGGGTCAGATAGGCATTAAATACAAAATATGATTATAACACCAAACAATCTACAAAAAGGAACTTTTTTTATAGAGCCTTTTGCTCCTGGTTTACATGCATTCTTGCTTAAAGTCTAATGGCGTTTTTCATTAAAGATCCGAGAGAATTGCCCCGAAGTTCAGAATTGCTCTTTTCAAAAAAATTCGTTGGAGCACTTTTGCAACAGTGGTAGACACCATATGTGTGATTAGATTTTCTGTTGTTACTTGGTTTTTTTGTTTTTTACAGTAAATATGAATATTTTAATAGGCCAAATCAATATATTATAATATTAAGTTTACATTTTGCACTCGTAATTGTATATTTTCGGATCACAAGCGAAAAATTTGATTTGTTTCTAATAACACAACAAACATTTAAATCTGACATTTTGCTAGTGTGTGTTGGTGAGTTCAGGGCAATTCTCTCAAAATATTCCGGACGCTTCTTTCGTGTTAAGAATTGACCTGGAAGTGCACTTTTTTTTTTGAATGAAACATAGAAAACATAGAAAGAGCACTTCTAGATTTGATCTTTTCATAGAAAGGGCACTTCTTTCTTCAATCGAAAACGCCATAACTGGTCAATAAGGCATGTGGTGATGCACTGTAACTGACAGAAAAAAATATTTTTTTTATTGATTGAGATTGCTTTTCATGTTCGATTTACTAAAAAAAATATTTTTTTTTGATCTGGGTCAATTTTGGTAAGATTTTTCATAAGTTTAACAACTATTGATGCCAAATCTAGTACAAATCGTAACAGCATTTAGGAATTTGTATGCATCCTTGATAATGTTATAACCATAGACAAACCATACAGTATTGTCTCTGGTTATAAATATATTTGAGTATCAAACTAGGTACTCAAACTAATTTAGGAAAACATGCATAGCAGTAGGTCCCAAATTTGTTTGCGTTTGGTATTTGTTTGTTCTGATGTTAAGTAAAGTGTTTAAATGAACCAAAATTACACGGTTATTTTATTTGGTACATTTGATAACCAGAAAACAGACAAATATACAACGTATGAGTAGAAAATCTATTGCAAAATATCTCACCTTAACTATATGCAGTAGTTTCCCTAGAAGAAGTAATTTCAATTGCAAATCGGCATTTAAAAACTTGACAACCAACTACTGTCAGTTTTAAGAAACTGGCTCAAAATGTCCTGACTCTTTTACTGACGGAAAGTGATTGCTTTTACCTTAATGGCCAGGGCAAACTTTTGCTTATGCGTTATGGTTTGGGTAAGCTATGTATACTAACCACCTTTATCACAGAAAAGATAAATGCAAAACCAAACTATTTGTGAAATAATAATAACATTTGTGCAAATTAGTTAACAAGTATCACAAATAGCTTCTTTATTGGTTTATAAATTGTAAATCAGACGATTTTTGGCCTTCGAACTATTCACAATGGCAGATTGGTTTTTGTTGATACAACATTAATGCAATCTGTTTGCACTTAGTTGTAAAAACCGTGAAGCAACGGATTTACACAACATAAATCGGTTAGTGGAATCCATTGCCCTGATGATCTGCTAAAGAAGAAAGAAAACGGCTTGGCGCGATTTGAAGACTTACAGTCAAAAACCAACATAAATCTATCTGTTTTAATAAAGACTCAATAGAAAATTATTTACCTAGTTGCCAAGCATTAATTAAACTTACCTACCTCATATCTCTCTTACTAACTCAATTGCAGCCAACCAACCAGTTCGGTCTTTGGTATAATTGCAGCAACAAACCGAAAGTAAGGTATTTATCATGCAATTCAAATATACTCAATTATAGCATTTTCCAAAAAAAGTTAGTTCACTTTCACTTGGGCGTTCTCTCTAACGCAGGTTCATCATCTATGTACTCACATATAACTGCTTGTTCGGCATACACTTCTTAATTGTTCATTACGTAAATGGGGGCCATGCAGAACAAGGGTCAGGTAGAGCTTATTGCATGTCTTAGTGCAGCAGTAAAGTTTTATTTACATTCGTAGCTACGTTTAATGTTTTCATTGCGCTGTCCGCTGATGTATACGAGTCATGCTTGAAATTTCTATTCAGTATTATTTTGTCCGTAACACGATTTGGTCAAGTAATTGAACATAAATAAGTAAAATGGCTTTCAACAACAACAAAGGAGAATATACATTTCCGTACGAAATAGTTCCGATCGACTCGGCGATTAATAATGAGCTGCTGCAGTATTTTCATGGTACATCTGTCGATCTTTTTAAACTTTAAATTTAAACAAATCTTCTTTAGGCGAAGGTACGGGCTTCGTTCAAGTTGGACCGGAGAAGTACTTCTTTCCACAAAAGTACAAAGATGAAGCTGAAGCTTTTTACAATTTCCAAGCAAGGCAAAGTGATGTTTGGGTCGCATCTTTTCCAAGGTCAGGAACTACCTGGACACAGGAGATGGTTTGGTTGATTGCGAATGATTTAAACTTTAAACAGGCAAAAGAGCAGCCCTTAACACAGAGATTTCCTTTCTTTGAGTAAGAGAACGTGCATAAAGTTGAAGATATAGGAAATTGTAAGGAATTTTTTGAAGATTTTCGAATTTCGTGCATCCTCGGGTCAAAGATGAACTTCTGACAAAAAATGCTGGGTACCCAGACAAGCTAGCCTTTATCGAGGAACTTACTCGCCCAGGATACGAGTTATTAAGGGGAGTTGCTGAGCAGAGGTTTATCAAAACGCATTTTCCGTTTTCACTCCTGCCACCTACCGTTATGGAGCAACAGTGTAAGGTGAGCATAGTAAATAACACCGAAAGTGAGAAAATGGATTGTTCAACCACGACATTCGTAACATTTTTTTGTTGTTATGAAAAGCTTTAATTTCAAATTTCCTAGTCATGCTCATACATTTTTCGTTTACATTTGAGAGTATACTCTGGTGATGATAAATTCTTGTAACCGAAGGATATTAATTGGCACTGGGAGGAGTTTGAAAGCCTAATGAACAACCGAGAGTCTACCATTTATTTTTCTTGATATCGGTTTATAGTTAATACTAATAAATTAAACATATTCCGCTTTCTGCTTAGATAATCTATGTTGCTCGGAATCCTAAGGATGTCGCAGTATCCTACTACCACCTTAACAGACTTTATAAAACCCAAGGGTATAGGGGAGACTTTGAGCGCTACTGGAATTATTTTGAAAATGGTTTAAGTAAATACATACTGCGCATCAGTACAATGGAAGCACGAGTTTATTCTTTCTTCTTTGATTTTCTTGCAGATCCCTGGATGCCATATTGGAGTCATATTAAAGAGGGATGGACACATCGCAATCAATCAAATGTACTTTTCTTATTTTATGAGGACATGGTGAAAGACTTACACAAAACTGTTCAACAAATCTCCATGTTTTTGGGAAAACATCTCTCTACCACAGGAATTCAAACTCTTGTCAATCATTTAAGCATTTCAAATTTCAAGCAAAATGCATCTGTCAATGGTCAGGAGATGAATAACATTGGGATTCTGAATAAAGGCGAAGCTGGTTTCGTTCGCAATGGAACTTCTGTAGATGGATGGCAGGAAGAGTATAGTGAAAAACTAAAGACTAGAGTTGAGAAATGGATCGCAGAGAATATGAAGAAGACTGGAATATTGTTTCCAAATTAACTTAAGTTTAAAAGTTTCTTTTTGCGATTGTAATAAAAGTAAATGGTAAGTCGGATATGTGTTTGAAATAGGTAGCTGGTTATCAGACTCTTGCTTCAAAATTGTTCCTGCCGTTCGTGTTTTTTGAACTTCCTCATAACGTAGGTATATATCTTAAGCCTTTAGTGAATTAACAATGCCCCTTTACACCAATGCAAAGGACTTTACGAATGCCCGCATTTGGGAGAATATATTGCAAACGTCGGGAAAATTTCCATCGTTTACGAAATCGCTATAACCCACAAAAAAGAACAAAATGTATAAATGCAATACAATACAATACAAAATGAGAGCAATACTAACTTTCTGGAAAAAAATGTGCATTTTTACGAAGGTAGCTATTTAAGTAAGCTCTCAGAAGAGGAAAATCCAAAATATGCTTTAGAGACATAGGTACATTTATCTATATGGATTTTCAATGTCATCACCGATTCCTTATTTGATTACTTTGATTGCGCTAGGTGTTAACTTTACAATTGTAACCATGCATGAAGAATGAAATTCAGCTATCTATCTAAAATTGGCGTTTTTCTTTTTTAGTTCAGAGCTGAGCTCGAGAATTATGAGTGCGCTCTGAAGCGAGCGTGAGCACATAGTTGTCATAAATGCATAAATTAATATTTTTTAATTGTTATTTATTAAATTGGTTAATTTTAAGTTCCAAAACAACGAGGTTCGTCCACCATTTCAACTATTTTGCTTATCCTGTTTTTTTTTCTGTCAAATGTAACTGGAAGTGTGTAATCAGCTATTCACTTAGTCTGCTCACTCAATTTATTCTGAGCTCATCGAGCGCGCTCTGATGTATCTGAGCTAAAAAAGAAACACGAAATTTTTGTACAACAGTAGAACTAAAAAAGAAAAACGCCTATAATAGTCCAATTGGCTGCCTTTTTTGGCATTTGATTCTTAAAACAAACAAAACTCCATCGCCCTACCTTATCTCGCATACAGCGGATCACCTTAACCCAATTTTTCCTCTCTTTCGTCAACGACATATAATTGAGAGCGAGTGAGAAGTAACATTAAACTGCATTTGCGGCGCACAAACAAAACAAATTACCAAAAAAAGAGCGAAAAAACGTCGTGCAAAATTCAGAAAACTGCCGTAAACGATTTTTACCCTCAAGAAAATTTTCAAATTCTAACTAGAAATTCAACGAAATAATTGCTTGTTCGCCAAGTTACAACTATTTTCTTTTTTATCTGCTTCTGCATAGCATTAGATAAAGCGCATTAGCTGTAGTTACTGCAAACAATTTCATCCCATTTTACATCGGTAGAACTCTAGAAATGTCGCAAGTAGACCAGGTAAGAGGGTAACTCCCGAAATCGATATCCTTTGCAGCAATCTGTAATCTGTTTTATCTATTAATTTAGAAACGAGCTTTCAACAAATTAAAACACGACTTGGAGGGATGGCGTGAGCTGATCGTTCTTAGCAACTCTTTCCTCAAGTGGGAGAAAAAGTTCTACCCCGGCGTCATTTTCGGAGTGACCTCACTGGTGTTCTTGGTTTTATGGTACTTAGATATGTCAACCCTTACGTTGGCATCGTTGGGTGCCTTGCTATTGGTCACCTTCGACTACGGCTATGGAATTCTGGCTCGGTTCCTATTCAGTGCCGACAACTGGACCGGAGCAATGGAAAATCAATTCGAAGATGTGTGCAATGAGATATGCGCTGCAAAGATGAAGATATGCTCGCTATATACTTTCTTGTTTACCGCTAAGGAGCAGAAATCAACTATGGTGGGTTTAAATTGAGGACAAACCCTTTGTACAGTTAAAATACTTGTTCCCCTTTCAGTTCCTAATCATCGTGAGCATATTCCTTCTAAGTTTTGCTTGGATCGGTGCTGTCATTGATAATCTATTTCTCACCTACGTGCTGACCATGCTTGTGGTCATGTACCCGGGGCTACACCATCACGGCTTCATCGGCACAGTCAAGAATCAGTTCGGCAGTCTAGTCTCTTCGAAAATCAACCAACTCAAGGAGAAGGCTACCAAGTCAGACTAAACAAATTCACGGTACATCTACTTTATCACTTCAGCTTGTTGCACCCGCGAGTAACCAAAAAATACAAAAAGTATTGTTTATCCATTAAGGAAATTAAAAGATAAGGATTTTGAGTGCCATCAATTGAAGGGGCAAGATGGTAGGATTGAAGAATCAGTTTGTACGTCTGATTTAAGTTAAAGCGTTAAAAGACTTCAATACTCAAATTAACAAAACACCTCATTCTCATAGTTTAGTTAATACCTCATTAAACTATTATTATTCACACTTCACTTGTAATAATTTATTGGTTTTTTTTTGCACTTTTTATTTCATTTCGCATTCTAAAGGGCTCTATAATGTGTAAGTCATTTTTAACAAACATATTTAGGAGTAAGGCATTTCATTTTGTGATTTATAATTAAATTATTAATAACAAATTAATATTAAACAAAAAGGAAACAATATTATCAAATGAATTCAATCAATAAAGAGAACCGAAAAACTAATGGAAGGTGAATTTGCGTTTTGTTTAAACTTGTAAAAGGATTCGTAGTTGTGCAATGTTTACGGCGATTGCGATGTTAAAGGACTTGCTATGTAATTTTCATCCAAGCACCCATTGCAGCCATGGCTGCTTCTTTCTTTGTTTGAATTATGTGCCTGAAATGATGGAGTTCGTGGGCATAGACAAATCATGCGATTTGGCGATCTTTGTGGGCACATTCTCTATCAATCTATTTTTTTTCTTGTCCGGCTTTTTACTCCCATAATGAATCGAATGGGCAGCTGCGTCAATCCCAGTTTAGAATCTTTTTTACAATATAAGCGATTCAGAAATAAAGCTATATTTCATAAGTGCCTTATCTCTGTGGTGAAGATAAGCAACTAACTCAAATAAGTAGTTCGTAAAAGCAGCACGAAAAGACTTTCTTCAGTTTAACAGTCTAAATTATAGTTGCAAAAAGGTTCTTCAAGGAAACTTACTCTGAGACTGTCCTTTTCTCATTGTAATTGTAATTGAAATATCATTTTCAGCTCCCGTTTTTCTTTATTGAACACATTTTTAACGAATACGTCGTGTTGCATTAAGTGAAGGTTAAACATGAATCAACTACAACAATCCGGTCTATTAAACCTTTCGGGCTACCGATAAGAACATGCAAAACCGTGTATTCTATTCATACACTATTCTGTGTACGTATGATGATGTGGTAAGCAATTTTTTTTCATCTGTGAACAGGAGTAAACTATTTAAATACCAACTACACAAACCGATCAAAAACAATAGTTTCGTTTGCTACTCGAGTTTGTTTGAATATTCATTAAAATAAAAATCGAGTCCTTTCTATTTACTACCGAGGACATTTTTACCAAATATATTCTAATTCTCAAATTTTATCAGTGCTGCCTGAATATGATTCGCGCTGGTAAACCGAATCGAGGGTTCACACGGATAGTGGAGTAATGGCTGAAAAAGTATAACGATATCCGAAGCATCATCCCTTTATTTTTAAGCACTCAGCCCTGGCGTTCGCACAATTCTTATTGCACACTATTATTAATAAAAGCACTAGGCCCTAGGATTATAGCTTCTCACAACTTTTGTGCGAGTTAATATTTTTGGTGACAAGTGAAAGGGACCATGGTTATGCCTAACACGAACTGTAAATTGAGAAGCTTTATCAGGACATTTATGTATGGTTTGTCTATGATTTATATTTTCGAATGTTTGTCAGAAGTTCGCAATGGATGGCGCTGTGGAGATAATGTTAAGGCGTAATTGCTGTTCCTCACTAAATAGTCCAGCACACGAGTCACTGCGCCCACACTTTTTATGTGAGAATGAAAAGTAGCGTCAAACTGTAGATCCTTTTCAAATCATACCAATAAATGTTTTTTTTTTTTTTTGCCATTAAGAAAGGATCGAGATTGTAGAAAAGCAGCTAGTGGAAAAAAATTATCCACCACTAAAATCGGAACTCCCTGCGTACCTACATAGTGTGCTGATCCGATGCCTTACTTTCGCATATTGTCTACTTGCCGCATTTTCATAAAATCGAATCACACGGCAATAGCGTAAAATATGCATTACACGTTCATTATGCATTCCGCATTCCACGATAGCCGAATACATTTACACCTTGTTAATCCCCTAATTCAACGACTGGCCAGCACAAATTAATTTAAATAACAAGTTAATTGAATTTTCCGATTACGCGGTGCAGTGATTGTGACACGAGTTCATAACGATAATGCGTGCTTTGTGAGTAGTATCAGTCCAACACACGGGCAATTCTCGCACTCGTGTGCCTTCAGACCACAATCAGTGGTCCGAAATATTCATAGTTTAGGGCAAATTGCTAACCAAGTCACGTAGCTAATTAGGCTTACAACTTTCCCATCACACACGAACTATTTCGGCCGTGTGCGGCTTTCGGTTAGTAGCGCATTGGATGTGCATCGTAATCTCTATGCAAGGATACAAGCAGAATTGCAACGATTCACAACGAACGCACGAAGGAGTTTGTAACAAGTTATTTCCATGCCGCCATCACCCTCCAGCCACAGCTGATAATGGGTGTGTTTTATACACTGTACTCATTTGGTGCATCAGGATGATTGCGACAGAAGACACCAACTGATTTACACACAACTCCCAGCAGGAGTGCTGCTGCGCTGGACTGGGGGTGCTCGGTTTCACGTTGCGGGATCGGAATTAACAATTTACAACTTCGCGAAGTTTAATTGAAAATGATGGAAACTCGGGCATTGACTGAATATTAAATGCACGCATCCCTTCATACTCAAACACACGAAAGGACATGATACCGAAATACCGAGCTCTGCCGAAACCGAAGCCTACATAGGAATTTACTTGTAGTGAATTATTGCACATCGGTTGGTCTGTACATTGGGTAAACCGCGTTCAATGGTGGCGCGAAAAATATCACACCAACTGCGGTTGAAATAGTCTGTATAGTATGAACTGCATTTGGGGATGTAGCGCAGTGCACAGGACCTCATTAAAAGCTGATTACCATATTTATTTAATTTTTTTTTTGTATTTTGATTCAACGGAAATAGGCCGTGTAATTTAAATGGATACAATGCTCAAGGCATACCGTCCAAAATGCGGAGAAAGGTTATACCATACTGTAGAGAGCTGTGCGTTAGCAAGGCGATCAATTTTAAGAGGACATCGTGTAGATGTGGCTACTGTTGGTGCATTGTAGGTATATAAAATCAGAAAAGAGAAACAATTAAATTGCCTTTTAGATGGTGATGACGGAGGGAAAGTCTGTGCTGCCCAGTCCAAGAGGATGTTTTTGTTTTTAATTCTGATAAAGTTGATGACACTTAGCATATTTGAACGCAAAACAAGAATGATGCAGAAGAATCACTACCATCAGCTTGGGCCAGGTGTTCTGGGTCGACTGGATATATGATGGTGGTTGTGGTGGTAATTCTGGGACAAAGTTTGAGCTTTTATTTTATTTTTTTTGCCTGATTGCATGAATATTTAATTTATAAATGTTTTTGTTTTGAGGACATTTTGGAAAGTTTCTGTTTTCGTTGTGCAGACAACAAGTGAATCTATGTAGAAACAATAGCCCAAACTAAAGAGAGCATTCAAGCCGTGTTTTTGTGCATGTGAAGAGTTGCAGAGTTCTAAATTTAAAAAGCTGATGAGGATCAGGGTTGACAAACGTGTTACGATCGTAACTTTTAAGTTACAATGGGCTTTGAAAAAATACAAAATACAATCGCTCCGAAAAAGTTACACTCAAAGAGTATTTTTTTTATTTTGAAAAATTGCATTAATATAATAACTAGGGTTCGGATTTTCATGCACTAAAGATCTCAAAATATGCGCTTAAAATATGCGCTTAAAAATGCAAAATATGCATTTAAAATATGCACTTAAAATTAGATAAACTTAATTTCGGTTCAATTTAGAAACACATTTTCTTCAATCTATAAGAATACGTTAAATTTTTTATTTTTATTATTTAATAAAATAATAACTTAAAACGAGATCAACATTTAATAAAAAAAAACAAAAACACAGTTAACGTCTTCCTTTGTTTAATAAAAATAAATAATTAAAAACAAATTCCTTAATTCCTTAATTCATTTTGAAAAGTTTTATTTGCATAGTTGTTTTACACACTTTCATTTTGCTTAGCTTTGTGCCGTCGGAAGCTTTTCGTAGCCATTTTGGAGCTTTTGGGTATCGTTTAAATTTCGATCTCATTCATACAGTCCCAGGCAAACAGCCTTTTTTTTCATTTAAATGTTTTGCCGCCACAATCTAGTCAAGCTCATACATGCAGCTTTGTTTATATAGTGCATTATATTGTGGGGTTGGAATATCGTTCAAGATTGTGAAATGAACAAAAGAAAAAGATAATAGTTTTAAGCTTCGTTTGCACTGACATAAAGGGGATATTTTTTTACTGTCTAGTTAACTTTTTGAACAATATACTCTAAGAATATGAATTAATATTATAAAAAATATGCAAATATAGTCAAATATGCACAAAAATTGCAAAATATGCATTTATAGTAAAATATGCAAAAATATGCACTAACGGTTAAATGCCATTTTAAAGGAAATTTCATGATACGTATACATAATAAGTTGCCTTGCATCCAAGGTGTTCATAAAAAAACATGCATTTGCATGGAAATCCGATCCCTAATAATAACAATAACTTACAATACAATAACTTATTACAATTTTTTGTATTCGTTTATCCACAATTTCTATAAAGAGGTGTTGTTTTGGTATTAAAAGAAAAATGTAATTTTTTGATAAAAATGATCGGATGTTTATTTCATAATAAAGAGGAAGGTATGCCGTTAATAATGAAAAACAACAGCAGCCAAATTGCCACCACGAGCACGCATACAGGACCATATCCTTTTCATGAAATTTTCTATAACCAAATCGCAAAGTGGCCCTATGTCCTCGATAGCCTCACGTTGAGGATGGAAAGGCTTCTCAACAATACGACGTTGTTGACGATGGGCCGGCTTGAGTTCTTGTGTTAACTGAACTTTATAAGCCTTAAGACCAAAGACTACGGTGTAATGCAAAAGAACGACGAGGATTGGACAAACCTGTGTTTTCTAAAACACTTGCTTTAGTTTTGCGAACTGTGACTTCAAGATTTTTACCATTTTTGTAGTGAATTTTAATAATTTCAATGCGTTGTTGGATCATGTATCGTTCTATTTTTATTAATGGCGTAGTTTCTACTTGTCAAATGTCAAAGAATAAAAGCTTTAAAAGTGACAGCTACCGAAATAGCGGGTCATTCACAATAACACCTTTTATTGGAAAACCCTTTACTTACGAACGTTTTTATGTATATATATATATATAATATATACATATTGAATAGATTATATTCACTTTGTTATTACATTTGTAACGCCAAGGAGGAGTTACCGGAGACCCATAAAGTATATATATTCTGAATCAGGATCACATTCTGAATCAATTTAGCCATGTCCGTCTGTCTGTTGAAAGCACGATAGCGACCACAGAAATTGACATAAGCGAATGAAATTTGGTGAAAGGACTTCTTTTTATCGTCGTCAAGTTGGTATTGAAAATGGGCTATGTCGGACAAGTGGGTCTAGTACCTCCCATACAAAACCAATTTTGTATGACTTGTATGCAGTGGAGGGTATTAAAGCATCGGCCAGGCCGATGATAACACTTTTACTTGTTAGTTCATTATTAAGATAAACAGGTATCTATGACAAAAGCTAAAAGTCAACTTCAGGGGTTTTAGCGAACTTTCAATTTGTTTTCTTTGAGATTTGTATATAGCAGTTTCAAATACTCACATAAACGAAAATAACCGTTTGATAAAATTAAGGAACAGCAAATTTATTTGAATATTCACTATTCTGAATCCAGGGGTTTCTTTCAATTCCGATATGAAATTAAGTGTTTCCGTTGATAAAATATTCATACTTTAAGCTGTAATAAGAAATATAGGAATGAAAGTGTGTGATCGCAAATAATGTGGGAGGTATTACTTGCATTTACACTTGTTGAAATTTTAAGTAAAGAGTATTGTTGAAAATGCAAACCTCGCCTTCCAATTAATTTTTATCAAAATCGAAAATATGTTGTTCGAAATACGAGTCGTTGCTTAAAGTACCGTTATTGTTAAATTCGTGGGGGAAATGAAAAATGCAATCATTTAAAAAAAAAATTTGGAAACTTTACATGCATTTTGGATAAAATGTGTGTTTTCATGTAGCCTATAGAAAACAAACCAAATAATTTAGATTATACATTATACGATGCTTTAGAAAAACAGAGCGTTGATTGCAATTAAGTTAAAAATCATCATATTACATTTAAAACATAGTTTTGTTAATCAGCCTTATTGTGAGTTTCGCCCGAAAAATATTCCACACAAAAAAAATTATATACATATATGTATTTGATATATACCGTTTTCGAGAAAAATCTAAAGTTTAAAATTATTGGCAAAAAAATGGCTGCGAACTTTAAGCCCACAAACTTTAAAAACGATGTTTGAAACAAATCCGTTCAGCTGTAAGCCACAAAAGCCGATAGACAGACAGACAAAGGGACGAAAATGCGTTACATTACATATATAATTAAAAACCACTCGAAATCATTCAAAATTTTGTACGAAAACGATATCTTACTACTACTTGTATACGAAAAAGTAAAAAATACAATTGAGCCCAAAAAAATACAATCGGAACTAAGATTTAGTTACAGTCCACACAGTTCATTTTTCATCCCTGATGAGGATCATTATACAGGTAAATGAAACTAAACTAATTTGAATTGCAGCGAACGATAAAAAACAATCTGTAGTTACTACGCAATCTTTTTGTTAGTATGTTATGTGAGCTAAGAAAAATTCCGAGAGGTACCTAGTTAATAACGAAAGATAACAAGTAGTTCCATAGGAATAAGGAATGAGATCATCTTCAATATTCAATAGCTGCCTGTATTTCTTTATTCTCAGATTTCGATGAGGTTTGCAAACTTATAACAAAGTATACCTACATTACTCATAGCTTTCCATCTCAATCATAATCTGACTGCACAAATCGGTAGGGCAGTCTGAACATACATAAAATTAGGAGAGAAATCGGGTGTTATGCAGTAGCTGCTGATAAGTATAAGTGCATAAAAATTATATTGCTGATATTTCCAAAATTTGCATCACGTAAACTACATGACCGACCAAAATTTATCGTTGATATTATGTCGTTTTCCATTGGGACCACTAAAAATCTTTTTCAGATCTCAGATTTATCGCGGTTCATGGAACATGCAACGAAATTGATCTGCTTTTGTGAATGGATTAGTGCGTATTTGACAGCAAAATCAGCTGTTCAAATTGCATTTGCTTTTGCAAAAATCAGCTATGGATATCGACTTGAAATATGTTTCCCCTGTTGTAGACACAAATGGAGTAGTTTCGGTGAATCGTAGTTTCCACATGATGAGGAAGACAATAAAGATAATAATTCCTCCAACATTATATCAATTGCTTTTTATGTATTTCTTTATTTTGCTTTTCACCAAACTTTGCGCATTTGTTTTCAAAGCAAACTTCTTTCAATGACGTGAAACAGCTGTGGGTATTTGTGGCAGTATGTGTAAATCTGAAAAATTATCGAGATCTGCAAAAAGTGCTCCGAATCGAAAAAAAGATTGATTTTTTTTCCCAATGGAACGCGAAAAGTGATTTAGATCAAAAAAAAGATTGATTTTTTGTCCCAATGGAAAACGACATTAGACTGGCGAGATGACTAATTCATCTGTCAAATGATTAAAATGACAGCATTGTCGAGTCCATTCATAATTCAGTCGGCAGGCAACCCCCTTATATTTTTCCCACCTACAGATGATTGCGCAGATTAATATTGTGACTCACAGCTCCCGCCTGATTAAGGCGAAATTATTTGTCTGTATATAATTGGGGATGTTCAAGTATCTAGTTTAGTAAGCCTGACAGCTCTCTGACTAGATCTATCTCGGTTTTGATTGGGGTATCGGTCATATGAGCAGCTGTTTCAGTTGACGTTTATGGAGGGGTAGCCGACGAATCTAGTCAAGAAATTCGTGACTGAGTACTAAGTTCACAGTTCTCATATGGCTGACGTAGAAAAAGTGACGTTCCTCCCGACCAATCTTATCCAGACCAATCTAGTCGACTTAAGATAACTAAATTTTTTAATGTGCCCATTGTTTAGAATCCATTGTTGTGTTTTAGTCCCAACAGAAACAGGCATAAATTATTTACAAATTTATAAATAGTGATTGTTCAAGATAAACAGTGCATGACAATCTAGTCTGACTTAGGAAATTCAGTCAAGACAAATCTATTCAACTTAAGATCTCCGATATTCCATACCTATTCTCTCTATATTTATGGGGTTTAAAATTTTTCATTTCTCTATTGGCACTTAAAGTAGGTAGGTACCAATGCACTCATAGTCTTTAAGCCCATTTCAGTGCTCAAGACGCAATAATCCACACCCGATCGAGTGTTACAAGTCTGATTATTAATTATTGCCTTCCCAGATCCTCATCATACAAATACCGGTCAGATTGCCTAGATCCATATAAATCTAATCCCTGATAACGTATAACGATATGCCATTATTCATTTCGAACGCACCATTTGCTTAATTATCAGCTGTCTATCAAATTGCGTCCTCGCCCACGTCTGTTCAAATGAATATCTGCACATCAATTTTAGCTTAATCAAATGTAATAGCTCAATTACATAATGAAAGACAAATTTGCCAACGGGGTCGGCGGCGGTATTGAATATCCAAATCGACGCTTAATAAAGATTAACGCAATTATAAATCAACAATTAAGCGGATTTTACAAAATAAAAATATAAATAAAGTACAAGTGCTTATACAATATTGGTCTTTCTAGTGTACATAACTGTATTAAAATGTCAACATTTCTTTTTCCTTTTCGACTCTGAGGCATCCCATGGGCAAAATGTTCATAATGCGTTGGGGTGGCCTTGTCTCCGAGGAGTTTGAGCAGATTGAGATAATAAGCAGGGTGTATGAATAAAATTCTCGTAATTTTTATTAGCTAAATTTTGTTTTTCATTTCCGTCAGAAATAGGAACACGAAAAATTCAATCGCATAACATGGCTTCCTTCCTGTGCTAGGGATAGGGAGGAGATTTATTTTCATTTGTATTCCCATTAACGTTTAATCGTGGATTTCCCTGTGAACGAATCAGTTCCACCGTTGAGAATACTATACGTATACCACAAATACCCTGCAACGCCAAATTAAAGTGGCTGACAGATCGGTGTCCGATAACCACTCGAGGCGTTTAATAGAATTCCCATCCACTGACATGAACGTAAACAAAACCTCCATAACCGCGCCGTGCCCTGTGTCGGTATACATACAGCAATTAAAGTACATTGTCCTGTGCTTAGCCCTGTATCCCTGTCATATATCGCCGTTGCCTCCCTAACAACAGTTGCAATACAGTAACAGTAACCCATACTATACAGGACCCAAAATTGCCTCATTAGTGGCGCACAATGCAAATTGCTAATTTCTTCGTTAAAATTCACTTAGAGAGAGAGCGGTGCTTTGAAGCGCATGCATGAGCATGATGCATTACAACGAAAGCTTTTTAAAGGACTTTTGAAAAGTTGAATCGAATATCGAAAAGCAAAGCATGCTTTTCTCAAACTGCGCGAAAATGGAAGTTGTTCGGATTCAAGGAGATTCCGATTCCAGTGTGCGGGAACAAACTGGAAATGAAAATCTCTTCTTTACCTACTGTTGTTGATGTCATCGCATCGTAGGACCAAAAAATCAGCGCCTTTTTTTGCGTTCATTTAATGGAGCTTTGTTCATGTTCGCACAATTGTTTCTTATTATATTTGTTTCGAAAGTAGATAGACTTTTGTTTCCTCGGCTCTTCATTGGAATGATGATTAATGTGTGTCTACATAGGTGGATTTGTATTCCACTCGTTTGATGTAGGTACCTATCGTTAGTTAAATATACTCGTACACTTGCTTTTGATGATGATGACGATGACGACGAAGACTTGGGATGTGTAATATGAGATGTTTCAATTTGAGCTGTTCCAAGGTCTATTGTATCGTCAGTAGGTATCCTCCATAGACATTGATTTAAATAAATAATGTAGCTATTGTGTGGGACTGAAAGTAGGGTAGTTCAATCCACCTCTTAACTTAAACTTATTTGAAATTGAATTGAAAATTTATCCTATTGTTACCTGCAGGCAACAACGGTCATTTTATGTTTCAGTGGCATCTACCCAAAAGACCTGCAGTTTGAGACGGAACTATCGTTAAGTTAAATTTGGTCAAATTGAGAGTAGTTAAATCGTAAGTTAGGCATAATTGGATTTTTAATTCTTAAATCTGATATTTGGTACAAGACGACTAGAAGGGCCTGGTGTCTAAAAACTACATTGGTTGGCAACATCACTTTTAATATGTCAGCCACATTTACGAACTATCAATTTAGTAATCAGTCACGAAATTTTTGACTGGATTCGTCGGCTACCCCTACATAAATGTCAACTGGAAAATCTGTTGACGTGAACAAAGGGGACGTTCAGGTACCTAGTTTAGTAAGTCTGGCAGCTGTCTGATTTTGATTGTCTGAAATCGGTCATATGAGCAGCTGTTTCAGTTGACGTTTATGGAGGGGTAGCCGTCAAATCTTGTGAGTCTAGGGACAGAGTACTAAGTTGACAGTTCGCATATGTGGCTGACGTAGCAAAAGTGACGTTCCAGACCAATCTTGTTTCTGCGTTCAGGTTACATCTTATCCAGACCAATCTAGCCGGCTTAAGATAAATAGATTCTTGAATGTGCTCAATCTAGGCTAGTAAAAACTGAAACACATCAAGTCAGCTAGCTATCAGACTACTAAATTAGATTCTTATATCCCCACTTCCATCGCGAACTAGACAGTCACGTCTACACAAATCATATCAACCCTTTTACAAGTCTTGTGCTCGTGGATCTTTCAGTTGACTTCGACAAGTACATAGCATATTATGTCGGTAATGTAGTTAATCTGTTCACAAAATTCTTAGCCTTAGTTTTGTTTCCTCTCTATGCACATTTTTTTGAGTGTGGCTTGAGAAAGTGACTCTTATTTTTATGAACAATTTGACTAGATTGCATCATTCTGTACTCAGTTTGCTTTAATTAGGTTTTATTTTTAGAGTTTTTCTATTTCCGCATGCTAATTGTGTACTACTAACTGGTGATAACGAAATACTGTAGTCGATAACGAATTCGATATCTCTAGGGTTATGTATTTGATAGCCAGTCTATCGTATAGTGTCCAGGGAGACTGATCGGTTTTTAACTCGTTTACAGAATGAGTTGTAATTTTTGGAACGGCTAAAAAGTGAAAAGGGCCGCTAAGGTTATGTCGAATCTAAACGTCAAGCTGTTTTAGGACATACTATCGTACTTTCAAGGAAAATTTTAACTAATTCGGCTCCTGAGCTCAATGTTTTTCAATTTTCCTAAACTTCAAACATAAGATGCTGCCGTCAGCTGAATTAAAAAGCAAAATTACAAAAATAAAAAACAGCCTCACAACGAAGTTAAATGCACGGCGGCTACGTGCTTAGTTTATAGCCGACCGATATATTTTATATGGATCAATAATTACAGCTTACTCTAATTTAATACGTATAAACCATTAATTCTTATTAAATCTTCTTGTACATTATTTTAAACCAAAGGAAGCCTCAAAATATGCGGGAGGCCGCCAAAAATGTTACCAGCTTAATTACGAATATATCAATGCTGCGTTTATTAGATAAACTTCATTATGAATTTGCCACAGATTCTCCCCCGTCTTCCAGCAAATGTTGGCGAATATTGATCGTCAAGCCATCAACGTTAAAACCGCACAACCCCTTCCTACTTACGTCATTGAAAAGCACTTTAGTAACAAACCCCACAAATTCACAGCAGTGTTTCCAATTAGCTTCGAATTTTGAAAGCCCCTCAAAGTAACTAAGCGGATATATATCCACAGACCGAGACACATTGCTTCAGATGTGCGTACAACTTTTTCTAAAGGAGCAACGCTGTTAATAAAAAAAAACGAAAGCAATTACAAAAATACCCAAGGAAGCAATATGTGAATTGTGAACTTACGCATCAATCGGCGAGGTTGCTTAAGAAGATGTTGTCGTCAAGTTCCTTTGAGGTGAGAACCGAAACACCTTATACCACCAGTTTATATCGCAGGGGAGAATCGAATAGAAATTTAATTAACCCCTTTTGCTCTCCACCTCGTCGCTGCTGCCTGCCGTTTGAGTTCGTCATGGCGACAGCCTGTAGTAGGAAGGATTCGAATTCAAGACTCCATTCAGATAAAATCACTCGCTCGTGTCACATGCGAGAGAACATATCCTTGGGAACCGTTTGTTGCCTGGAGCAGAACCCGAAGAGGGTTGCGGATTGTCTTTCTATGACGAATTCGAACAGGTTTTTTATGAGCACGATGTGGAACAACCTTCTCAAGGCATCCTTCTCCGAGTTGTGCTCTACCGCTGCTCTTGATGTATACCTAAATTAAGTAATTTTAATCAAAATTCGGTTCAGTACCTCGGCAGGATGTGGAAAAAATCGTGTCTCCCAATATAGTACGAGTATACACGCGCTCCTTGTACCCAACGAAGTGGAGAGCTTTACAACATTTTACATTCATGTGCGGGGCCGGGACTGGGCGGGTTGGTTGGACATTTTAATATTGTTAGATTGAAAATTTATGAGAGCTCATATGTGGGAAGCAGTTTGCTTGTGTGTCAACATCCTTTTATATCTCAAAGGCGGTTTGCACAGTGGGTGGTGTAATTTGCTTAATGTCAAACTCAAACACAAGTTTGAATATATATTAATCATGAATTGTTTACTAATTAATAACGGCGTCTCTTGTGATTAAGAGAACATGCTAGATACTTTGGGTAGTGTGTATCATTAGTATATACATTCGCTACGTATTACGGCGCACAAAGGAGCAACACATGCACGACCGTTTTGTTCTCTTGTAGAAATAAATGTATGCACACTTTGTGCGAAAATGTGCAAAACGTGGCTTTTCAGATGTAAACTTGAGAAAAACTCAAGACAAACTCATCTTCGTCTATGTAATGAAAGTTGAGAAGACGACGGTAATGACGCTCTCAGGATGGAGGGCCAGGGCAGCTATCCTTTAAGTTTGTCTATAAGATATGCATCGCGAGTATAGCTGGTTGTTGTGCTGTTTAAAGAATAACTTTCCTAGTTGTTGTTGCATGAGTGCTGTTCTCTGTTCAGCATTACTTGAACAGGAGCAAAGCTATACGGCAATGGTATGCAGCGACATGGGTGAGCTAACGAGCTCATCAACTCAGATGCTTTTCGTTAATTTGTGTATATTGATTAAGGGGTTTGTCATTGGTCCTTCCGTGAAAATTATTATGCATTCAAAGTGTTGCGCAAAAAGGTTGCGTATACGCAACCGCAAATTGCAATATGGATTAATGTGCAATGATCTCAATGCTGTAAAAATTCTCCCCTCAAACGTAGCTATAGTCCCTGTTAGTAACTCGCAAACTTATTGCACATAAATCCGCAATAAAATCATCACTCAATGAATCGCAATGAAAGTACACCATCGCATATTTGTTTGGCGGCACAGTTCTTATTCCACAGACACAAGAAAACGAATAACAAGGCAATGGAAATTCTCATAAAAATAAAGACATTCCATCAGAGGGACAGACAAAAAAAAAAAAGCATTCCTTCCCCAAAAAAGAAAGAAACAAAAAAGTTGAAACGCAAAAGAAGACATCTCCCATTCCTCGTGAAATAATTGCGACCAATTTATCAGCACAAGGATGGCAAACGAGAAACCAGTTCTGAAGACTTCTCCTGAAATTAAGCCGTTTCAGACGCCCTGACGACGACAACCACACCATTCCTCCCCATTAGAATGATGAGTCGATTTTTTATTTGCTCCTGGAGTAATATAGGTCTGAGACATCATCTCCACCATCGTTACCGCACCACCGCTACTGCCAACAAGAAGATGAACAAACGGCTTCCGCTTCCGTATACGAGGTCTGTGCAAGAGACACGTAGTTATAGGGATGAAGGGCTGCAATGAGTTTTTGAAGTTTTTGGTTAATCGAACTTTCAGGAGTTTTGAGACATGAAGAAGACTGATGTGGCGAGCTGAGGATTTCAGTGGTTTGAAATATTTCATTTCGAAGTAGGTATCAAGTTTGATTGACAGTTTTCGAGAATATTATCGCATTTAGATGAAGTTATTGGGCAGCTACTTAAATATGGAGTAAAAGCTTTAGAAGGGGGAAAACTGTAATTTCAAACTGCTTTGAGGTTTTGTTTCAAAAATAAAATCAGTAAAGCCTTGTTGTCAAACAAATCCTTTAAGAGTGTCTGCCGACAATAAGCCAGCAATGCAATGATGTTTTCAGTCTATTGACTAAAAGTTGACATTCTCTATTCTGGTTTTTTAATATAACTGACGTTTTCCTCAGTCTAACACTTTAATTTATAGTAAAAGCTCAAATTACCTTTCTTATTAACAACAATTTTCTGATCCACACCACATTTAGTAAAGCTCCTACCTTACCGACGCAGATGTGTTCGTTAGTAGTACCGATGTTGAACTACATTTACGAAGATCATGTAAGATAAATGGGATGACTAAAGGTAAGGGATGCAACCATCTTACATACAAATATGTGGACATTTGCTTTGAGCCGCCATCTTGTTTACACGATACAGTAAGCTGATATATTTGTAGTAAAAGAAAACAGCTTCCGGAAGCGGTGAAAGGAAAACGATATAAATATGAATTTTGTTTAAAGGGTTTGTGCATGATTAGTAAAATTGAGTGAAAGAAATTACTACTTTCCCATGATATTTCTCAAAATGATTTTGAAAACGTTGTCTACCGAAACTTGTGTTTGCTACCATTTTATCTAACTTTAATTTGGGAGAGATCGTTCATGCAGCTTAATAGAATTGACATAAGAATTAAGCTATTTTACAATCATGTGCAGGAAATTGCAGGTGTTGAAATTTATGTAGGTATATGTGCCTTACGACTTATCAAAGATCTAAGCTATGAGCGAACGTCGGCGCTCTCACATCCAAAATAAGCAAGTATGGAAGCATTTACAGATTCGATTTTGGATAACCTTAAGTGGTTTATTTATGTTTAGGTATTGGTTAAAAATTAAAGAAACAATCAGAGCTTTGCATTATTTGAGGGAGCTGGAAAATCTTTCGCTTTCCACTTCATTTTACTAGGGAAGTGGGACGATCAAGAATCTAGTTAAGTGACATCTGGCACCTGGAACACCTTTTTTCAGTATAAGTACCTTTAAAGAGGGGTACCTAGCCGATAAATCTAGTCAAGAATTTCGTGACGAAGTACTAAGTTGACATTTCGCGTATGTGATTGAAGTTTGAAAAATTATGGTATCGACCAGCGACCAGTAAATTCGTTTTAGGATAACCAGATTTTTTAAAGTGTCCAATAACTCTCCGTATCCTACTTTCAAAAGCACTCTAATGTCGGTAATGATGTCTGTAAAAAAAAAAATTTATTGGTAATGTCACCTTACACTTATATTTTTTAAATTATTGTTTAGGTTTTGACATTGGTAGTTAATCCAGTCTTTTTGTTTGGTTTTTAAACCTCATTCATTTCCAGGCAAATCGAATTTTCGGCATTGCAGTTCGTGTATTTTGAACGTATTAATAAACAAATGTGCACAAGTTAGTTAGCTAGTAGACATCAGATAGCATACAAAAATTTTACGTAACTTTGATAACTTTTACGCAGCGTTTATTAATAAGGGGGAGAGTGTTTTACAAATAGACTTCCACTTAAACATTATGTAGATGCCATCCTCATTTTATGTGACTTCGTAAGATATAACATAAATGCTAAGAATATGAAAATTCCGGGAATTTGTACACTGCTGCTTCATTGAGTTCAATTGGTGCTGGACCAACTTCTTTTATGTATATTTTGAGCTTTTCCACTGAAATGTCCAATAAAACAACACCTTAAACAAAAATACTTCAAAGTTACCCTCTCTGCGCACATAAGGTCACACAGAGCAAACACCATTTGCGTGCACACCTTGTATTCTCTAACAAATTCACTTGTTTATCATCGGATTATCTTTCCTTAATAAAAAATGAACACTGTCCCTGACACAATCACCCTGCAGCATTTCTCCCCCCTCAGACAAGTTGCAAAATATCACTTAATCAACCGTTAGCTTGCCCCCACATCTCTAGTCAATGCCATGCAAATGTTTATCCTCAAATAAAACCGGGACACCCCAACTAACCCCAAAAAAACAAACAAACAATAAATAATAATGAACAAACAGCTCGCAAAATCTGTCACCTTCAAAACAAAAACCATTTCTGTCTAATTTGCCATTCACATAGGAAACACAAAAAATAACGTATTTTTTTGCATTTGCCTTTGTGTAGTATGTCGAAACATCAAAACAGCGTGTAGACCGTTGGAAAAGTTTCGTGGGAAGTTTTCTTCTATCTCGCCGATTGCAGTCGGAAAAATCGCAGCAGCAGGAGTACTCCCAACAAATAATGAATTCATAATGCTTGCCTCCAACCGAATCGGGCATCATCAGGAGAGTGGTAGCCATGCCAAAGTCATTTCTAGCGGAGTCTCCATTTCAATTCCCATTCAAAATTAACGACCTTCAGTGCACACTCAACGATCGATACGATTCCAACAAAAACTAGGACAAGTTGTGCTCTCTTTCGTCCGGTGTATTTGTCCATAGATATTTTCCACTTGCATAGTTTTGAATTTAGATACACCCACTCGGAATGAAGGAAATAATTAATTACCGTTGCACGCAGCATGGGTCGCTACTTGGGTTGTTATGGTTTGAGGTTTTCCTTTTTTTTTTTTTGCTTACTCTTTGGGGTAGGTACACCACACCTACCATGTAGGACCCAAAAGCATTAAATTGGTTTTTCTGATGCGGAGGGAAGCAGCTGTAGCCATTGGAACATTTTGGAAATTTGTTGTGAAAACCACCTAACAAATCCAGAACTCGCTTAATGTGCTTACAGATATATTCGCTGTTAATTGGGAGTCGGAGTTGGAACGAAAACGTACTGAGGTGTAGAAGTTCTTTTGCAATTGGTTAAAGGATACCCTATCTCTGAAGATAAGGTCAAAAACGTTTAATAAAAATAAGCTGAAGTCAAATGAATTCCCGTAGCAGAAGAGGCTTTAAAATACAGAAACATTGACACTTCTAAAGAATCCTGTATATAACTTATGGGATTTCGGAAGCTATATAGAGAATAAAATATTTTTCTGAGAGGCCATTTTAGCGGCGCCAAGTTTACTGGTTTATTGTGACATATAAAAACAATAACCTATCAAATCATTTATTCATACAACAGTTGGCTGTCAACTTAACTCACAATGGCGAAATTTATCTAAATAAAATTATCAATTCTGTCCTAAGAAAATATAATCTTAATCTACTACATTTTTTGTTGTCAAAGCAACAGCAAAATTGTTGCTGCCACTGAAATGTCCAATAAAACAACACCAACAGACTTTTCCTTCCCAGTCTTTTAAAGGCCACTTGTAAATTTCGAACTAAGGATTGTAGGTACACACATGCATTTTTTTTGCCGAAATTCACTAAAGTTAAACAATACAGTACCAAACTTCAAACGTACAAATGCTTTCCTATAAGTGTTATACGTAAATACGTAAATACCTGCTCACTTCAAATTCTAATTAAGATCTGATAAAATGTATTTAGGGCAACCAAAACATGAAATTTGTGCCTCTGCCAATGGAACGGAAATATTGTACTAGAGCAAAAAAGTGTTGTAGTAAAAAATATTTCCTTTTATTGAAAAAATCTGAACTGGAAATTTGTAATAGAAAACTGTCAGGAAATGAGAGAATTCCTCTAGTGCGGATAATTGATGTTGTACTTGCCAGAAAATTGAGACAAAATGCTAATAAATAAATACCTCCACATCGCAGTCGTCATAGTCCTGGACAAACACTTTATTTATCCACGATATTATACCCTATGTCTACGATGACTAGAGAACACCTCTACTCCCGACATGAAGACAAGTATTGTTCAACTCACATCCACAGAAATGAGGAGAAATAGACTTTGGGTCATTAGGGAATAATCTTGCAAGCTCACCTATAATTTTTCATTAGGATGCCTTTTGACGAGACATACCAGAGGGGACTCCATGCGGTTGCCTGAGCAGCCGTTTTGTTTTTGGAAATGAAACAAAATGCCAGTTTCTGAATAAGATTAGAATACACTTGGTTTAATTACTCAATGGAATAAGGTCACAATGTAATTTAATTCAAAGCATTTAAGAGGAGTCCTTGATTTCTCTCTTAATAATATAACCCTTGGGACATGGAGGGGTATGCCGTAGGCCAACTTGCTTTATTCGTATAAGAAAAGCTATAAATCTTTGCTCACTGAAGCTGTAAGACATAAGGGTTAATGCAGCATCAGAATCTCTTTTTCTGCTAGACCTAGACATTTTTACCAACCTCAGCTTAAAATATGACCGAATGCTTCACAGACATATCTGGCACCATGATTTTTGAGGACACCGTCTACAGGGCGTCGTAAGCACTCTTCGTTGGGGACTTAAGTTAAACTTCTGAGACTACTTTGAAGAATTATTTCCCGCAAAGTTTAAATAGTGCTACAATTGTCTTCCTGTTCGAAGCATGCAATTTTGGGTATTGCAAGTCGAGTCCGAATTTTAAACAATTGAATCAGGTGGGCCCCATCTGAATGCCAATCACATTTTGCCTTATCCAAGCAAAAATCGTTTACCTCACTTTGTAGCCACCCGTCTTAGTTGTCCTAGCTTACGGCAGAACTTTTGCTGATCACATATTCTTGTCTTTTGTCTGTATATTCTAAACCAGAAGTCCAAATGCTACACTACCCCTGCTATAAATCATTCTCATTTTGTTTGTTTCAAATTTTCTGGAAGAGTATTTCTTTCAGTAGTCAGATGTCTGAAAAGGCCAAGCGATTCATGTTTATCGTCAGATTTTAATGGCTGGGCTTCGCAAAACCCTCGCAAAAGAACAAAATTCGAACATCTGGAAGAAGTTTATGCGAATGCTTATTTGAAGGATGTGCAAATTTACGCGCAAATATTATGTGACCTCACAGGAAAAATGTATTTAAAATATGCCGCGTCGCAGAATATCGGACATTAAGATGGACTTTTGTTCGTAGATTATTCAGGATGCAGGTATATAACTGACTTTTTTAAAGGCGCTCCAAACAGGCTGTAGGGGTCGGAGCGAAGCAGTTCTAAGGTTTTCTTCTTTCCAAGTCAATCGCCATCATGCGTTGGAATTGGAACAGTGAGTAGTGTGCGCTTGCCGTTGAGGCCTCCTGATGGATTCAACTTACGGGGCATTTTTTGATCCAGCAACTCTGAACTTGCAACCAGCTCTTTTTTGCTCTGCGCTGGCTGTCGTGTTGAAGTTGGAACTTGTTTTAAATTTTTTTGGTAGAGTTTTATGGTTAGTTTCATAATTTTTACTGAATTTTTTCAGTTCCTTTGATGGAATGCGTCGGTTGTTGAGGGGGAGGTTCTCGATTTGTTTCTTCGTTGGTCGCGATTGTTCTAAACTGCGACAGACTAGTCCCAATTAATTTACTAACGAAGTTGTCGCACCCATTCACCACCGAGGTTCATCTTCCTCTCGGTCTCTGCTATTTCTCCAGCAATTTGCATTAACTTTAAACGAGTTTACTGGCCACTAGCAAGAACCACCACAACTTGAAGGAATTGCAACTTCTCGTTGCTTATTGAAACTTTATGTTTGAGTTCCATTTCAAGTTAAAGTACGAGATGTAACTAAACCTTTTCGCTTTGCATATGCCGATCCTCTTGGTCCGTTTCTCGCTTTTTAGGACAATGGAACCATCAGCCATACACAGACGTCAGACCTGAACAACGCGCCGCTCCTTGCCAATGAATTATTTTCTCTGCACTCGACAATGACGATGACGATGTGCTGTTCTGGGCTCTGTGTGTGTCGTTTTTACTTCATCAAAATTGAAAAACTTTTCTTTCTCCCGACGACGACTTACTCACTCACTCACTCAATGCTAATCAGAAAAGTTCCTTTCACTGCCTGCTCCCTCGGCTTTTGTTTTGTGCTTTGTAAACCAACTCTAATTAAATAAAGGATTTAATTTTATGCCCGGCTGCCAGGGAAGAGAATACCCAGAAATCTCCTTTTCGCCATGTTGACTTTTTTCCCTCCCCCTTTGCCGTTCTTTTGAGCAGGAAACAGTGAAAGAAAAAAAAAACAAACGGGGGAAGGTATTATGAATGGTCAGCCATTAAGTAAATAACCGCTTTCATAAATCTTGCAGCTTGATACCTATGTAAACAGCCGTGGGGTAAAAAGCGAACGAAGCCATGAGGCTGTGCTTTAAAATTTAAACTTTAGGTGAAGAATCCCATCTCGCATATGGGCAAAGTTGGCGGACAATGGCACAAGCCCACCCAAGGCGAAACGAAGCAATCAAAACTCACTCCCTTATGAATGGGTCGGCTTTCGGCTTTGTTTGCGTGCGGAACCGACACATATGTGCCAAGCCAGTGGAAGACAAAGACGACTTTTAATTGCTTTCGACTCTTGACTGGGGGCCCAGGGGGTTGGGAAGCATGTGTTTACGATCAATTCAAACTAATTGTTAACAGATTCACCTTACCCCTGGCTGTCTCTGATTGTGATCGACGCACAGGAATTTGCCACCTCCATCCAGAGCCAGTAAGGATGGAGGACACTTTATCATCTCAGCTCATTGTAAGATGACATAACCGTTGAAGAAGTGTGTGCTCCGGCCATGGCCTTTAGGCAGAGTTAAGCCAGTCCGCAGTGACATAGGTGGCGATAACGTGACGCAGTTTCTGGGCCCCTTAAGTGAAAGCGTATTTTCTACGTGTCAACAGTACCAACTGCCACCACTAATCGAGCGACATGGCGGAGGTAAATAAAGCCGGTCCTTCTTTCAAATGGATTTGTATCTGCGCTGGGATGGATTTTATTTTGTGTGGACACTTTCCGCCTCATTGGGAAAATTAATGCTTTCTCAGTTAATTATTCATCATCCATCGATGGGCGGTAGGCAGTTCTAAATGGCTTTTTCAAAACAACCGAAATGAATGACTTGGTTGTGGCAATTCCTTTCGACAGGGGAATACATACGACTTGGGAGAAGTATTCATTCGAATTGGGAGTTCGTCATGGAAGGACGTAATTTTGTGAAACGTCAAATAAAGATTGAGTTTTTAAGAAGGCTTTTGCAGGAAAATATGTGTAATTCTTCATTTGTGATCTAAGGGAAGGGTTGGGGGTGAAGGTTCCGCGTTGGTTTTACTCAAAAAGTTCAGAGTATATTGCTGGATCTGAATCAGGAGACAAAGTTCATATACGTGCAGCTCTGATCTTCAGATTTTTAGGTAAGGTTTAGATCTTGCCGGAAAAAAGGGAGACACCCGAATCAGTTGACTTTTTTGGGACACTTTTCGTCTCTCTAAACCGTTTCTCTTATAGACAGGGAAACTCAATTAATTTGTGCAGAGTCCCTCTCGTTCTATAGCTTACCCCAACATCTGCTTAAGGGCTATTTGGCTTTTCTTTTTATCGGCGATAGTCCATCTGTTTCCAACCCAATAGCCTAACTTGTCTTTGTTGGCCATTGGCACACCACATGTGTCTCACTCTCAACGTCTTCAACGCACAGTCTGCAGCAGGGGTCACCGTTTAGAGGTCTCATCTTCTTAAGGTAGTATGTCTAGTCTTGTGGGTATCGCTTCTAACCATGTAAATGTTTTTATTTAGGACTTTTTGCCTCAAAGTTGGGTTGAATTTTCTCCTCCAACGCCAATGCAAACGGAACCAAAAGTTTTACAAAAAATCTTCTTCCCAAAGCGACTAGGGATATCTTAATCTACCAAAAACAAAGTCCAAGGTCAGGGTCCTATACAGAATTTCCTAAGGTGTTGGGGAGATGGTTATAAGATTGCCTTCTGAGCCCAAGAAACCAGCGATAGCAAGAGTTGTTCTCCTAAAACTGACCTAAAACCGCAGTGATAAGGGCCGAAGATGTTGCTTATGAAGGGTTCTAGAAATTCACATAATATATCAGTTAGCTCTGGCCTTAGCACATTTCTTGTACCTTTTTTGTTCCGTTCGGTCTAAATTTTCGATGAAGCTTGAAATATGTCCATATTTGATTCCCTGTTTCCAAAGTTCTACTGTTCTAATCCTCTTTTTTTTTTAAATAAGAGCGTACTGCCTAAAACGCATTCATTTCCATGCAACCCACAGCCTGATGTTAATGCCAAAGTCTACAAAAATGGCAGATGTCTGTTACACATGATTCTGTCTTATTGGGTATCTTCTGTTGGAATCCTTGCTTTAAAATGAGAGTACTCATGGCTAATAGCGGGTTTTAAGCTGGATTCGCTCCAGAAATTGTTCCAGGAAACTTCTTTCCCAAACCTATGTACTGACGTTATAAAGAACTGAAATTCCCCAATATTTTCATAAATGAGGACAGAACTTCAGCATAAATACTTTAAGCACTTCTCTTAGAAAATTTCAACTAATAGCTCAAACGCTTGCGGATATTCCTGCCTTTTCCCCTCTACCAACAACAAAGTTTAGATACCCACCTAAAAAAAGAGAAAAAAAAATATGTCAACCAACACATTAAAGAGACCAAATTCGAGAAGACATTATTTTCTTATTAGGTATACTATCTGCAAGCCCATCAGCTTCATCTTCCCCTCCAAGTTACCGTCCCTTTCGAGGCAATAAAACAAAATTTA
Source organism: Cheilosia impressa (assembly GCA_948293265.1). NCBI lineage: Eukaryota > Metazoa > Arthropoda > Insecta > Diptera > Syrphidae > Cheilosia > Cheilosia impressa. Next base: position 48,672,230 of record OX411882.1, on the reverse strand, counting down.
GGTACTCGGGCGGGCAGGTTCATTTAATCGCTTCTCGCCACCATCTGCTCCACCCGCACATGTCGCCTTTATGGGTCCTTCATTTTATCGGCATCTGCTGTTGTCATGCCTTCAAGGACAAAACACAAGAATGGCAATAAATCAGAAGATACTGTCTCATTACGCAGTTCAATTAAATCACATTTTGATTACGATGCAAACTTTATGACAATCTGTCATCTGGTTGGCGACTTCATTAGGCATTGTGATTTGTATCATTTTACGCCGCTACTCCCCCGCCGAAGGCTATTTTATTTCATTGTTTCAATGACATCTACTGCTTGACAATCTACCCGCAACGAAGATGAATTAGGTGCTGCTGTGCTACCGATGCTCTCTCCTGTTTCTGAATCAAAAGCGCAACACTACACCAACAATTCAACAGAGCGGTAATGGTACGTAAATGGCCGCGAAAATTCAAATGAAATGCCACATAACAAACGACCGAGATTCAATTTGCTCTGCCACACATTCCAACAGCGCTTTCTCCTGGTCGTGACTTTGGCGGCGGTATCCTGACAGTGTAATTAAATCACGTCGCACCATTTAACAGCCAAAGCAATGATGAGGACTGCTCCGAGCTGCGACTATTCGCTTCTAATTACACCGAAGCAGCAAACACCTACTGGAAAATGGTCACCCGCATTTTTGTTTACAACTCGGTCCGAGTGTTGGTGTGTTTTTAATGGCGACTCGAGCTTAAGTGGCATATCGCGCTAATTTGCCTTTCACAATTGCACAATTCTCACACAATAAATTTTGTCACCTAATTACCCAAGCGGTTGTCATTTAACCGGGGGGTTGGGTAGGGGTGAGACAAATACTGCTCATTAGTCATTAAGGGGTGTCCGATTTTTTATGGCAAAGCAATTAGCAGCAACTTTCACGAGCTACGATGCGATGGTTGAAAAGTTAACGGGCAAAGTTAGTAATAGAAATGTGTGAACTAATTATCCGTATATTGGCGGGCGGGCCCAGTTTAGCCTGGAGCGTTGGATGAGCATCACTTCATCTGCACATGAGAAATATTTGTAAAATTTTGAAAAAAGGAGCTTAATGCCGCATTTACACAATCACACATTCCTATAAAGGAATGCTAAATACTAAATAGCCGTGTGAATGAAAGGGACGGCATTTCCTAACACGCAAAAAAACGTGACACGTTTTTTCGTCGCCCATCTAGTTTACGTGGTAGGAATTATGGGAAAGCTATGCATGTTGATATTTTTATAGCGACGGCTCACGAAATTTCGCTTTCCTATAAAACAAAATGCCTTCCGGAAGTGATGAGCGGACAAATATTTATAAATTTCGTACAACTGATTGATGCATTTTTGGTTAAATTAACTGAAACTTAAAATCGCTCTCATTTCAGATGTTTTAAATCAGAAATAGAAATATTTTCAAGTGATCACAGAAATTATATTCTCCGGAAATTGGGTTTATTTCCGTTTTACGTACCTATAATTATGGGCAGCCGTCTGATTTGTGATCTCATTCTTACTCCTTTACTAGCATTGACTGGGGAAAAACGGATTTCTCTCTCACGTCTCGTGCACAAATGCGCGTGCGTGATCGTGTAAATGCAGTTTAAGGGAGTAATTTCCTAAGCGGACCTATTTTATAGGAAACCTGTTTTTAAACCAGCTTTTAGCCAAACACATTCTATTTATAGAAAAAGGTTCGACCTAAAGAACTCAAAAGAAATGATAAACAGGTTACAAATAATGACCAGCAAAAAAGCGAAAGGTTTAGTTTTGCCAAGGGCCCAGTTCATACATCCAAAAACTACATTTAATAAAAAAAAAAATCCTCAAAAAGAATGCTTTCCGTTGACATTGACTACTAAAGTCAGCTTGACATTGGGTACTCTATTAATTTTTTTCAATTCACACACTATTTTGACACAGACAGCTTTTTCGCGCTCGAAAAAGTGAGGGAAGCAAAGTGTCTGACAGTTGTCTGACTATTTCGGTTTTGATTGGCTGAAATCGGTCATATGAGCAGCTGTTTCAGTTGACGTTTGTGGAGGGGTAGACAATGAATCTAATCAAGAAATTCGTGACTGAGTACTAAGTTCACAGTTGGAATATGTGGCTGATGTAGGAAGAGTGACGTTTTCTACCAATCTAGTTTTTGGGTTGAGGTTACATCTGTAATTTTATATTCAGGAAAAGGTCTTTTGCCTTAACCTTAATTTTCTTTTTTTCTTGGAAATGTCAATATGCCTTAATCTGTTGCAAGAAAATATGCTGAATAGTGGCCCCACTGATCAGTTCCCGAACGAAGTAGAAGAATAGCCTCAAAAAGAGAGAAAAACACTGTTTCCCTCCATGAAAATGTACAAGGTGGCGCAAAAGTTACAAGGCTATAGGAATAAGGTACAATTTTTGCAAATGATACAAAATACGCGTCAACAAGACATGAATCGTCATATCTACTCCCAAAGAACGCGGATTAACGTTTCGCTTATTTTTTGTGGAATATTTCGTAGGTGGTATTGGCACAGCGTGAATTTCGTGAATTTCCTGGGCGTCCGACACCAACTGGGCAAACATTACGACATTGAGCCACTCGCCTAAAAGAACACGGGACGACACGAGACGCTACCAGGTCTGACCGGCCCTGGAGCTGCCGTTCTGCCGAGAATATCACAGATGTGCTTTTCAGGGAACCTCGGAGTTTCGACCAGGCTTACCTAAGAACTAAGATTTCCATACTCTTTCACATTCGTCCTGTGTGATCAGCAAAATCATCCTCAGGGTACACCTTTCAGTATTGCATACTTGACCCGCCTAACATCGAAAATGAAAACGGTAACATGGCGCAAGGTCCTTATGGTGCTAATTACCGACTTCACTGATTTTGTGCCCCCAACCTACTTCCGGTTCCGTTCCACCGCGAATTGCATTTTGTATAAGACTTCAGCGTAATGCAGCCGCAAACCTCTCTAATAGAGACCACCTTCAGGCAGTCCTCTCCAGTATCAAATGGAGTATCATTAAATAAATTCAATACATTTGCCGCGAACCAGCTAATGCATGTCTTAATTTCCACTGCACGCCCTCATTTACCATGGCGCAAAAACGCCTGAAATTCAAATTACATCCCGCACCCCGCCGACACTCTGTACTACATGTATTTGCTTGGCGGATGAAGCCGGCAACTAGAATTTATTATACCGGCCACGGACATAAAGTTCCATTTAAAATAAACCCCACCGTCCGCGTCCGTGCCGTCTCGCCAACACCATAAATCATCGCGCGAGCGCTTCACACGCGCGCGCCCCAAAATTCAGGGCCCCCTGAAATGCTCATAGAATTCTCGCCGAAATGTCACCATAAATAATCACAGCTGCGATAGGCGGAGAGCTATATACCTTCTCCTGGACTAAGTTTGCTTAACACCAGAGGATTATTCCGGTCGGCCATGGAAGTGGAAAATTATATTTTCCATGCATAATTGCGTGGGAATTTTATTCCATTTTGGACGTTTTATTTGCCAGGCGGGTAATTAGGGAACACAGTCGGTGTGCATAAAAGCGGGGCTACCTACAGCAGTATTAAAGCGGATTAGCAGCGTGAGTACATAACCTGGATTTGCTGTATGTGTGTGAATGGTTAATTTAGAAGTTCTTAGGGCAGCGTAGCACATAACTTTCAATTTTCACAGTTCCACCGCACATCTGGCGCGGTAAGTCCACCACTGATCCCTTGTACCTTCCAAGTGGGGTTAGGTGGATCAGTGACTGTGCCGGAAGGAGAATAGGAAAACCGTGGGATTAGCTGAGGAAGGCACACATCGCGTGGACACGCTGATAAGCGTTTCAGGCCGGGTTCACATAGTCTAATCCTTTCGGCACACATTCTTCGGATCACGCAAATCGAGAGAAGCAAATCCAGAGGAGGTAATGGACTGCTATACCAAGACGGTTATCGCATGGAGTGGTCCATCCCCAACATGGCCGTACATTTGCTGATGTAAACGATTGCAGAACAATACCGTCATCAAGTGGGGTATCAGTGCGACCATAGCTCGCTTTTAATTGTGTGCACTGTGCGAAGGAACACTGAGAGGGGAGCAGGAAAGTAACGACTTTTTCCCATGTGCTGCTGGGGAGAAACAAACACATCAATGTTGAATAGATTGTAAGACACCCCAGAGCTGTGTGCTACATTCAGCGCAGTTGAATAGGACCACTTCCATCTGGGGCCGCAACCTCTGCAGCAAGAGAAGCAGCCAAGCACCGCTCGGTCCGCAAATACAGATCCTTCATGCACGGTATATATAATTCATGCCAGTTCACCCCGGCAGAAAGCCAAATAGTCCTGACCGAGAGCAAATGTAAGCACAACCTGTTTAGAATATGGAAATGTCGGCGGTCACTATGGGGTCGGCAAAATTACAACGACGACGATTGAATTGCACCAGACGAAGGATTATATACGAGAAGAAGCAGCATTGGAACCATGCACTCCAAACACATGAAAAATGCATCGAACCACTGTAGGAATGTGTGTTTCTGGCTGTTGTTGTCGTCCTGAGGGCATACACGGCTGCAACGACCACCGGCAGTTGCGGCCGGTACCACACGTTCGAATATCTCATTTAGCTGATGTTTGGATTTTCTTTGCATCTTCGTTCGGTTATATTTTGAAACCATAAATTGCTAGCAGTGGAAGGCTACGATTTTGCTCAGGTATGGCTTGAACAATAATATTTAGAAGGGGAAGGCAGATTTTGATGTCCATGTGAGACAGGCCGAAGTGGAGCGTTTAAAAAAAATTCTACAGTAGGTACTTGTCTTACAATCGAGGAGGACTTATTCACTATCGGATAGGTTTTGAGGACATGAATTTGTAATTCTTTCGACGTTGATTTTGTCGAGGAATGGACGTGGGAGGGTGGAAAGTTAAAGGCACGGTAGGCTGATAGAAAAACCCGTAAAATTTTGAGAAAGCTTCTGTCCTTATCCTGAAGTTAAAGCTGCTTTTCTTAGAATTATTAGCTGCGTCTGTAATGCTATGATGAAATTCTTATTATCAACCAAATTTTGTCATAGCGCTTCTCAGTAAATTTGAGGGCTTCTTTGGAGCTGGTCTTCGAGTCTAAATGCAACCAACCATACATTTTAGGCTTAAATGTCTGATTGTTTCCTGTTTTCCGCGAAAAGTCTGAGAATCTTCTCTTTGGAAAGGGCAGAAAGATTTTTGTCTCTGGAAAATACGCGAACAAACTTTTTTAGAGGTAGGTACTAGATGTTTAAGAAATGAACAAATAGGTAAAATGCATTCTGTGGTAAATTTAGGAGTTAACTGTGGTACATGGTATTTCAGTTTTACCCTTAAAAAATTTACTTCGCTGTCTCATTTCTAGCTTCACACGGAAGAAGTTTTGACAGATTTCCCACGTTGAAAGGAGCGTGCAATTGCAACGCAACGCTCCCAACACAAAAATCCAATTCATTGCTCGAAATCAATTTACAACTCAAACCGATTGAAAAGTATCCACCCTACCCTCAATGAATACCATTGAATGAAATAAATATTCGAATGCATATTTCGAAATTAAAACTCGAAACTACATCAATTTGCCCAGCAGGACGCAGCTCCTACTCATTCAATACACTTCCGTGGCTCTCATTCAAGATTCTAAATCCATGCAAAACATTTCACAACCCACAGCACTTTCCGGCGAAATTCTATAATTTAGTCACCTCATCCGCTCCAAATTACCAACACACAAGACAGACCTCATCCCTAATTTAACTAAGAATTTCCAAATTAAAATATTTTGGTTTTCAGCAGCACAAAACGCTACGTCCTTGTACCACTTGTGTTTACATTCCATTCACTTAGCCCTCTTTGCTCGCACTGTTTCCCTCAGTTTTTGTAAGGCAGCCTAGGTTACCACCATCAAAAAACAGAAAAACCAACAACCCTAAGCAAAATCTAAAATTGCAGCAGCAACCACCACCATAGCTTGCACACGAAACGTCGACTCTGCTGAAAGGATGCATTCGAGAACGTAATTGCGATATGAGAACATAAAAGCAAACTTAGCTTCGCATGGAATTACGGTGAAGAGGGAGGCGAGCGTTTCCTCTCCCTAAATTCACTCCATTGCATCAGCTTAAAGAGCTTGAAGTTTTCCAAGAATTGAAAGTTCTGACATTGATGGGGTGGATCGCATATACACTGCATATATACAGGCGCACTGCTAAAGCCTCCTATTGATTGCTCGTTGAATCACCGTGCCAAGGCCCCGGCACATGTACGAGTAGCCCTGAATTAAATGGCTTTTGCCTAGCAATCCGTGAAAATGAACATCACATTGCTTTCAGCGGGCCCCACCAAAGTGTATCGAGGCAATCTGGTGGACTCTTCCTGGAGCCATCCATGCGGCTTATCCAACAGCCAGCCACTCAGACAGAAACGCCTGTCTGTTTGGAGTTTTTTCCCCCATTTTTTTTTCTCTGCCTGTTCCGCTACCCATTCGGAATGTGGTATTTATTTTCGTTTTAGTGCTTCGCCTCACCTAGGCTACGTATTGTGGGGGAAAATCAAAGTTTTCCAAGCGTATTGACTGGATTCGGCAAAAAATCCCAATCCCGGTGGGCTTTGCAGCCGAAGCTTAAACTCCATCGTCGATAACCTTTTGCTGAGAAGAATAGCAGCGGCGGCACCGAACCCGCTCAAGTAATAGAGTTCATGGCAGGAATCGTAATGAGGCGATTTTGAAAGGATTCCACCTGCTTCACCCTGGGGCGGTGCATAATTAACTTGTTCCAATACGGCCGACGGACGTGTACCAGTAAATGCTACGTATACGCCCCCTGTTGGACGTTTTTATTGAGCTGCTTTAGCAAGAAGACGTCTGCCTGACAAATGTGTTGCGATTATTATTGTAGGAGCGGCAGCCAACCCCCCGCTTCAACTGGAGTGGTGCTCGCAAAGTAAATGCTACTTCATGATGAAGAAGCTCATTAATTTGTGTACGCCAGAGTCCACTGCATTGCATCGCACTCCTGCCTGAGTGCCTTGAATCAATAAATAAATAGCAAGTTGTCCAGGAGGACGATCAGGTGCATGTGTGGAATTATATGCATATGGGGCGAAGTACATTCCCGTAACAGGATGCAACTCAATGGAATCATATTCAATGGCAAGGAAATTCACACAAGAGGGTGACGTTCCACTTAACTTTAACTTTAAAAGTTGTTAAGTCGAAATTGGGGAGTTCAGGATCCTTGGCAATACCTTAGAAGCAGAAATCGTTAAAGTAAATAATTTGAGATAGGTAGAATCAAAATTTTGTGCAAGTTCCAAAAAAAATCAATCATGAAATGAATATTTGAGAGCAGAAATCTATTTTTTTTGGGTCAAATCTCTGAGTTATAGAGTTCCTAAATTTGTGGTGCACCTCATTATACACCCAGGGGGATTAAAACTGTTTTTTTCTGGCGAAAGATCTGTCCAGAACTTTCCTAGTTTTCGATATTTTCACAAAAAAGAAAGTGTGTCTGGCAATGCCTTTTTTGTTGCACAGTTTTATGTACACATAACTGCGTAGTCTAAACGACTCGGCAGATTTGCATCAAACTTCATTCCTACCTTCCTTCAGATTTATACATTATCCTCCGATGTGAATTTGTAGTTTTGAAATTCACTCTACTTGTCATGTTACAATTTAATAACACAGGACCCATAGTCATGTCCAATTTAGTTTATGTATAAAGGGTTTTTCAATAAGGACGCTACAAAAGTAGAGCGACAGGGACAACAAAGGACGCCGAATTTCTTGCCGCTCTTTTGACATTTCTCTTCAGTAAGGTTTGCCATTTCATGATGGAAAGATACAAGAGCCAACAACGAGTCGAAATTATTAAAATTTACTACCGAAATTCGGAGTCAGTGGCCTCAACGTTAAGAGCGCTACGTCCAATTTATCATCTTCAGCGATGAGGCTCATTTCTGGCTGAATGGCTTCGTCAATAAACAAAATATGCGGTATTGGTCAGGCAGCAATCCACACGTACTCCATGAGTCGTCATTGCATCCCGAAAAAATTACGGTTTGGTGTGGTTTATGGGCCGGCGGCGTCATTGGGCCGTACTTCTTCCGTGATAATCAAGACCGGCACGTTACTGTGAATGGGAATCGCTACCGTTCAAAGATAACCGAATATTTTTGGCCCCAATTGGATGATATGGACTTGGAGGACATGTGGTTCCAACAGGACGGCGCCACAAGCCTTCTTTACAATCAAAGCTGCTTCAACCGTTTTAGAAAATTCATTCAAGATGTTAAAATGTTTTTGTACAAATTAATTGAAAATCGAAGCTCTATTAATTTTGAATCCTTAGTATTCTTTGCAGGCTCAAAAGATAAAATTTGTTAAATATTCATATATTGTCCAGACCTTCGTTTACGAATTGTGCAAGTTAGCACTAATTGACAGTTAACAATTGGAAGCGATATTCATAATTTAAATTTGAATGAAATTCTTAGAACTTTGCGACTATCTACACTTATTGAGGAACTAATGAGCCTTGATATTTATTGGTAAACTTTTTCCCAAACCCAATCGATGCTTTTTCCTCAGTGAGGCTGAGGATACAACTCGTGTATACAACATTTAAACTTTTTGCATATTAATGCCAAAGAGATGTGAATTTCAGTCAGGTTGTCTGGCAGTGGCGTGTGCAAGCTCAATGTGCGTGTGGAGATGATTGGTTTTGTGTATAGTACCTATCTTTTTGCAATAATCAATAGATAAAGTATTGAAACTCGATTTGTTTTAATTTAATTTTAGATAATTTTGTTGCCTTTTTAGTGGAAAGTGGAAAGGGGATTTCAATCAGACAGCTCGGTGTTGAACGATGCCGTCGCTGAAATAAAATAATAAATATATAAATACTAGTTTCGCTTGTGGTACTTCTAGAAATTATACGTCCCTTTGAAAATACATTTTAAAAGGTATAGGTACATTAAACAAAATATTTCTCGAACAACATTTTTCACCGTAACATCAAAGTGATTGTCAACACCTCGTGGATTATGCCCCTGAATTAAGTTCTACATGCTGTTGCTTACTTTTAGGGGAAGGCAAATTGCATTCCTATTCCTTCAAAAATAAGTTCGAATCTAAGATGATTTATAATATTTTTGACAATGTAGGTACGTTGCCATGGCAATATTTGGCAGAGACAAATTGAATGTCATCAAAATGGTCTGGTAATTTTGTAAGGGGAATTGTAAACTTAATTTTTTCAGTCTTAACGGCGACATAAATGTACCCACAATTTTGTTGTAATTTTAACATAATTATGCTACAGCCATAAAATCTGTTTCGTTTTCCTACAAGGTTTTTAGCCACTTGGTTATTCCTTCTTTTTATTTGACTCTGACGTTGTCGCGAACTATTCTATTGGTCTGGACTAGGTGTACCTTGAACGCAATACATACCTAAATTGACCGGTAATGTTACTTTTAATACACTAACCCTATACCTATACGAACTGTCAACTTGTTGCTCATAGTCACGAATTTCTTGACTAGATTTATGGGCTACCCCTCCATAAACTTTAACTGGAAAAGCTGTTTGTATGACCGATCTAAGCCAATCAAAACGGAGATACATCAAGTCAGACTTATACTTAACTTGATACAAGAAGGTCTCCACAGTTTACTGCAGCGATTTAATGGGCAAAACCCACAAAATGAGTTACCGTCAGCGTAATAGCCGACAGTGACAGTCCTCGAATGGTTTAAGCAAGGTCATTTATTCTTATAGTTTGCTTTTGCTGCCATCGGGTTGGACCACGGCCTCAACAAAGCTATTTATAGTTGGGAGCTATTAATATATGAAAGCAGGAAGAGTCAACCATGCCTCGGACAAGAACCAAACACCAGACAAGTTCCAAACTTGAACAGGCTGTATGCATTCAAATAAATTGGGGAGGCCTTAGCCTGTTGTCAGCCACTGCCATCCGTAGAAAGGGCGGTTTAATGGACCTCTTAAAGTATGAATGCATTATTTAATAATTTTACAGACATTTGCACATACAGTTCTTAGAAACCCTGCTGCACAGCTACAGCTCCCTCCCAAGAGTAATGTTTCAACTTTTATGAAAACTTCCAAATATGACTCAACTGAAATGTGCGCAATAATATACTACATCCCGAACTGTCATTCACACGACGAGTCCAACACCCATGCCACATTACACTTACTCCGCCGGGACCAAACTGTGTGGCGACTCACCACCCACATTGACATTGTAAATTGAATTCCCTGGCCAAACTGCAAAGTTATCTATCACTGGTGCGGTTGCAGCGCACTGTTTTTCATGCGAAGTGCGCGCCCTCCTGGTGGCTGAACTTCGGCCGAAACAACATTTAATTCGCATTTCCAAATTAGTTTGGGAACATTTTCCCCCTTTATCTCAGTTTGACGTATCAGGAAAAAAAAAAATCATTTCCCTCAACTTTGTGCGCACCAGGTGTGAATCGAAGTTGAAGGTTCGCGGCGCCATACTCAGTCTCAAGCAGCGACGAAAGTTGGGAAAGTTTTCTTTTTTTTTTAGAAAACTACCCCACGCATGTGTGTCTTTTGTGCAATTGAAACGGAAATCTACGAGCAGTTAGCTAAACGCAAACTTTTCCTCTTGAATGAAATTAAATTCTCGTTGCGCAGTCGTTTGTGAATGTGCAGTGCATGCGAAGGCGAAGGATGTCGTCTTGGATCGTCCCATATTCAGTGGCAAATGCACGTCTCCTCGGATGCTTTGGGAGTCGAAATCGGTCTTAAGCTTTCACCCCAGGTGACATTAGGAATGAGTGTCATTTCCGTCAAAACATAGACACCACCCGAGCAAGAGAGGTTAGTTAACACAGCAGTGAGGCTAAGACAATTGTGGTGTGTTCCCATGTCAACTTGCATCATCATCGTCCCATAAACACACACACGCACACACATAACAACAGCCAGCATCATTTGCTGGCATCCGTTTCCGGCTAAAGAGTTAGCGGCAGCACAAGAAAACGAACAAGTGGAATCCACAGGAGATGACTTTGGATTTTTCGTTCGTTGGATAAGTTTGTGCAAACAGTCATGCAGAAGCCCTAAGATATTGTGCATACTTCCTTTTCGTTCGCCTGTAGAAAAGCAATAAAACTTATTCTTGTGAAGAGAGGATGTGTTCATTTCTCTTCCTAAATCGAGCAAATATTTGGATTTTGACTTCCGCTCGGAGTGCGGTGGTGCGGGTGGAAAAATGGAAATAATCGATTAAAGCGGCCGTCACGCCGTTGCCGTTGGGCGCCATTTGGTTTTTACTTACCGGATATGGATGATGCGGATGGTAAGCGAAGATTTGCGCCAAGTGTATGAGCTATGAATGGTGATTAAGGGTATTCGCAATATCGTTCATTGATTTTCTATTGGAAAGAGTGTCGTTTGTCATTTGAAAGTGTTGCGGAAGCTGTATGTAAAAATGGTCGCACAGCTCTTTTAAAAAGAAGGGTAAGGACATATACAAAGTGATTCCGTGGTTTTTAATCATTGATTTGGGGGACATATTTCAGTTTGCTGCTTAAGGTAAAACGACAACAAAGAGCTGTCGATATCAAGTTTAATATCAAGCTACAACCCAAAAAGGTACAAAGGACACTTTTATGTTTAGAAAACAAATTCTTGGCACGTCCGCATATATCATATAGCTTCTCATAACTCTACTCCTTTGTGTGAGTATTTTTTGGAACTAAGAAAAGGGACCTAAAATTTTATGCCTTCCAAATGGCTCAATGGAGAAGCTTTTTTAAGACACTTTAGATGTTTAGCAGTAGTTCGTGGAAGGTGGCTTAGTGGTAAAAAAACCTTAAGATGTTATTCTCTATGTTTTCCTGGCATCGAACCTGCGACCTATTACTCGGTCAGTTGTGTATTTTACTAACCATTGAGCCAATGCGCCTATCCTTCGCCTGTAAGTAAGAATTATTAAAACAGAAATAGTAATGCGTGTCCATGGGATAAATATTCCGAATTCAAAAACTCTTAAGAATTATTTTTAGCACCAGAATGGAAGAAAGCTAGAGTTTAAATAGTATCAGGACCTGGTCAGTAATAAAAATATTGGCGGTAGAACAGTGCCTTGTGGTATGATGTCAAAGGCACCGAAATATGTTCATCTTCTGAGACCTCTTCCTCTTCTGACAGTGAATTTCGACCCAAATCAAGTCTAAGAGTCATGCATAAGGACTTTTTAGTCTTAAAATCGATCGACAAAAAATGTTTAGTGGAAATATGCTGCCGAATGTGTCTTCAGCTTTCAGTCCTTCTTACTTATTTTTAGTGGCAGATTATGGAAGAGATCTGAGAGAGAGAGAGCTGTATCGCCCCTCCGGGGGTATTACATAATTCAATTCCCAAATTTGCAATAATCTGATTTAAATTATTCACAAATACGCTCGCTAATAGGTAGGATGTCCTTACAAGCTAAACAAGTAGAAGCTCCACCATAAGTATGCAAACCTTACTCAATCTGCTATGAATTGGAAAATTATGTTACCCCCAGGCGACGACGGCAGTATAACACAAAAAAGAAAACAACAGTTCAGGAAATTAAACCAGCAATTTCATGGAGGGGACAAGGGAGCAAAAAAACAAAAAAAAAAAAACGTAAACGCCATCCACTGTTTAGATTCATCTAAATTTCAAAATGCCATTCTAACGAACAAACAAAGTCGCAGTTCGCTTCCCAAATACGGGCAGCAAAAACCAGCGATAGAACGATTTCAGTGTCCTGAAATGGAATTGCGCGTTCCACAGATAACAGTCCATGCATCATCATTTCCTTTCACCGACACGACACACAGTCAACCAAATAAAAGAGAATTTCCCCGGCCAAATTAAAATTCCCTCCCTTATCGAGGAAGTGAGCATTTTTTGCTGTTGTTTCCTCTTTTTCATTTCAAGTTTCTGCAATTTGCTTGTGTAATTTTTTTGATTGACACCAGTAGACAGATGCAGATGCAGATGATGATGATTTGGATGATTTGGCTGCCAATACGTGCATTGTGCACATGGAAATCAAGCACGTTCACAGTTTGATGGGCTTTCGACTGGCAGATTGCTTTCAGAAATTAACCAATCGGTAGAGGGGGTTTCGAGTTCACAAGGGTTGTTCCATGCACGGCACCCTGTGCCAAAACCGAGAAATGCTTATTCTGTCCTCGGGCGAATTCAATTACTTACCTGTGGTTAAGCGAACGAGAATTGTTCGCACGAAAATTCGCATTTCGCATTCCGACTCATTGAATCGTATATAAAATTATTTCAAAGTAACCACTATAACCAGCTTGTGATGCTGCGGTAAATTCCTGGGATTCAGTTTTTTCTTTGGGACCAACTTCTATGGCACTGGTGGGTGGCACTCTTTAATTGAGAGGGGCTGGGGCAGCAACCACAGAAGAGTATTCAGGAAATATTTCATTAGAATGCTTTTCCGGTTTCAAAGGAAAATTATTTTGTGAAATTCTTTTGTGAAGAATGGAAGTATGTACATGTTTCGGCTGTGCTCACTGGAAGCGGCAGCAGTGGTTGAAAGTAAAAATCGTATGCTCAGCAGACCGGAAAATAAATCTTAGAACGGTATTCAATGGACGTTGACGAATCGATAATTAATGTCAAACGACAGGGTAACTGTTCCCAAGGTACATCCGCTTTCAAACTGTTTAACTGAGTGGGGACGATATGGAGAGGCGTTGCTGTCACAACTGTCGAAAGGCTTTTAGGTTTCCTCGAAAGGGCATGGCCGATATTTTTATTAGACACTTCAAAGGTTTCACTCAATTATGGGATTGTATTTTCGGAGGGAATGGGTAGGTTATTGTTAGAATGCCCTATGTCAGCACTGTGCCTAATTTTGATTGGAACTGGAGTTGGAAATTGCCTCTCTTGGTGAAAGGAACGGCCCACCAACGGCCAAAGTGAGGACTTTCAAGCAAAATGATGAAAGTCCTGTGATAGAATAGAAAATTAATTAATTTTTTTTTTGCATTTAAACCAAAGGGTTAGGGTCCCTTACGGACCTGTTGTGCCAAAAATTTATTTACTTAGGCACCTTAGACACAAGCTTACGATTCTAGGTGGAACTCAATGTACGAGTATCTAAAAGAACTTTGAAACAGCATCCCTAACTAGATCTGACTGTGAGGGAGGGGTTCTCATTTAATTAGGTTGCAGTCCAATTGGGGAACTGAAAACTTTATCGCCTTCGTAAGACTCTTTCTTGGTATTTGGTGCATGAATCAATGAAGGAATTAGAAGTTTTCGATAAAAGAACAAATGAATAGTTGGCGCACAGACATTCGTTTCGTGTGAGTTTTTTCATTTCTGGGACGAATGGATGGATCGGGGATCGAACCTGGAATCTTTTGCTTAGTAGCCCCACACACTAACCAGTAACCACTAAGCCACTGCTTGACAAGACTGCAGCGCCATTGACTGCAGGACCTCCCTCCATGAAACTAGAGAAAGAAAATGGCATGCGCTTAAGAAAAATAAAAAGAATAACGCAGTTTCTTTCGGAAGGTCGTCAAAAACGGTGTCAAACGTTTCTCAACTTCGTTTTCGCAGTAAAAAATTATTGGTGACATAATTCTCAAGTGACAGGTTTACTTACTGACAGGAGAATAGTGTTAAAAGGTTTCCGCGGCTTCCGGAAATGAACTTTTCAAACAATCACTTAAAGAAGTCTGCTAGTGCCGTAGTAGCGATGCCCATATTTAAGCTTTGTTAACAGGTTCTTTGTCTTTTGTAAGATCTGGTCTCTAATTTAAGAGAAACCTTTTTACTCATCGCTTTCAGCGCTTTATTTATGTTTCAACGGGATTTGAACGTCATTTTTTGGCGGTTCAGAGCTTTCAACTATCATGCAACAAATAGTTGTTCTTTTTCGGACTTAGATGGCAGGTAAGAAGTAAGGCCCTCTCTAATGGTAGAGGAGCATTGATATTGTGGTAGGCATGTTTTAGAGCGATTCTTGCGATGATATTATGTTCACTTTGGATATGGATGGGTTGTTGAGCGGAAAAATAAGACTAATCCGGTAAAACCAGATTTATATCAACTCGGCTTTAGCTTAAAAGTGGACTTTTAATTCGGTTGAAGAGTTTATGTTCTATTTCGTCTAACCCTGTCACTTTCCACAGAAAAAAAGAACTCGATTTATTGAACTTCAACTGAACAGAGAAAAAAATGTAGGCCAGTCGCCGCAATAGGGGTAATAAGAAGAATGAAAAAACAAGATGCCGGAAACTCGTTTGGTCGCATCTATGAACAAGTAAGCTGTACTAAGTAGGTACTACACGTACTAGATTTTCAAGCTGTGATTTTGCTACACGTTGATAGATTTCGTTAACAGTCTTAAATCTTCTTATTCCTTTACAAACAGTTCCTCGTTGCAACTTTTTCATCAAACTCCGACAACATAAATTAAACCGAAGAACCAATGGGGCACATTTCGGTTAAAGCAAGTAAGGTCGTTAATATCCACCCCTGACAGAGTCCATTTTTAAACTGGTAAACGGCTTAGTATAGATCGGCTTCGCCTAAGATGCCTGTGGCAAGTTGTGATAGGAAGAATAATCCTTAAAAAAACTTGGTACCATCAGCAACTGGAGACAGCTGGCTAGAGAACGAGCTGGCCGGAGGGGCTTGTTTAATCTTTTAAGAAAATTTTAAGTTATAAGTACACTGTATCAAACATATCTCAGAATAATAGAATTTGCTGAATGGTCTTGCTAGCTCGCCTTCCTTTAATTTGACCATCAATTTAGTTCTCCAACAGGCATCCAGAAGCACCTATGAGAGGGAAGCCCGCATTAGGCTCACAAGTATCTTGTGCTTGGGACTACTTACAACTGAATTTTAGAGTGACAGCTTTGCTGACAGAACTTTAAGCCCACACATATCTACCTGACCTAAGCCTAAGCTACTTATTAGCAGATTAACCTGCAATCCTTGGCAACAATATTCATATCATAAGCTTTAAATCTTATTCAACGCGTCGAGTTGTCATTGGCAGTAACAGCTGCGGCATATGCTCGGAGCACACCTCTTTGAATCTCCTCGTTCAATGTAAATATTTGCAGTTGCTAGGCAAGCCCCCTTTTCCATATGTCACAACAAAAGCGATTTAGATTCATTGTTTCCGCTGGATTTAAAGAAAGCAAATCCCCCCGTCCATGTTGTTCCACTGTTTACCAAATCAGTCTCCTTCGCTGATTGTCGACAACAACTGCTACACAAAGAAGACGAACAAAGGACGACTCAGCGAACGGCAGCCTATTCCTTCGAGAATATTCAGCGAAGTCCCGTCTACATGTACTCACCCACGGGAGCGACTATCTTCACTTTTCTCATAAACATATTTAGTCAACAAATTTGAAAGCCTTCTTGAAAATGCTACATCCGCATCCCTTTGCCTCTCCCACGGCAATTTTCTCGTTTTAAGGATCAACTAACAACTACTACTAAGGATTCTCTCGAAATCTTTATCCATAACCGAAAGTGGGTATTGAGGGGATATGCTGTATATGCATCAATGTAAACTTTCAACCAACTCCTTATTGTTGACAGGCAAAAGAAAATGCTGACAAACATTCAGTTTCAGTTTACATAAGAGAGCAGCTTGAGCACTTACCTGGAAAATATCCTTTCGCGTAAGCAAAAAGCAACACACTGAAAGAGTGTACTCTCGTATAGAGGTTTTGTGTTCGATCCTGCCCCATTATTGTGTGTGCACACTTGTAAAAACTTTGATTGCAATAAAATATGCGCACCGAGACTGTTCCTTCTTTCCATCTGGCTATACGCCCGGAGCTGAGGGCAACTTTCAAATAAGCAGGGAAACTTTTAATTGAAAATATTTTTTTCAACTAGGTACACTGCATTTGAGTGCGTGGAGTGGAAGGAATTAAAAATGGGGATTTATTTTGGTTGCAGAATTGCTTAGGAGGGGCGAAAGGATTGCATGGAAGAAAGGCTAAAAGCGAGTCTTATTTAAAAGCCGTACGTGAAGGAACTTTTCATGTATTTTTGCTCTATTTTTATTTCCTTGTAAATAAATAAACGATTATCTCCAGTTTTGTTGAGAAAAGGAGGCCAACAGGCGTCAGTTGACTGTATGCTTTTGAATAGAAGTTTTTAACCTTTTCGCAAGGCTACAAATACGCCGGTTGAGGTTTGCTGCGATATTTTGACATCTCCAAGTAAAGAGTGGAGTAACAAAATTTTGTACCAAAATAGTCGGTTACCCTTCCATAAGCGCCACACCGAAAAGGCGAATCAAAAAAATCAAAAACAACTGTCAGACTAAATTTGATGTTCAACCATCTAATTAAGTCCGGGAGTGGGCTGATTTGATATTTGTCAGTTTTTATTGGCTTACATACATAAAAGGTTTTTATTTTTTTTTGTCAATATCAAGTTTATGGAGGAGTAGCCGATTAATTTAGTCAAGAATTTCTGCGTGGGTACTCAGGACAGTCCGCGTCTGTGGCTGACTAAAGAAAAGTGACGTAGTTCTTCCGTTCAGGGTACACCTATCCCTGATCAATCCAGTCGACTTAAGACAACTAGATTTATGGATGTACCCACTGCGAAAGGTTGTGACTCATCCAAATGTCAGCTGATGAATTGAGGAATTTCTGACACCATCTGCAGTCTTCCTATCTGTCAATGTCAACGTCACCATGGTCAATCTAGAACAACACAAAAAATAGACAAATACTGTCAGACGTCCTCAATCGTACATAGCAACAATTCGCAATTTTTGACATGCAGCCATTTTAGAGTTTCTCTTGTCCACTTCAAACGTCAAAGAAAAGAAAGGTACAAACGAGTGAGAGCCAATTCGAGTAGCCAAATCGGCGATAAATAGCCAGTGCTGGCAAAACTGGCTGCAGTACTTTGCTTCTTGCATAGTTTTCTCTCTTTTTCGAGGAGGGCAATCAGCCATCGAATCGCGTAATCCGTTAAAAACCAATATGTGCGGAGTTTGGTTTTGTGTTAACATGATTCAGATTTGTGAGGAGTTCTCATTCAAAAAACGTACTAAACTCGGGCGGCAGACTTTACCTGTTGGCCTAATTTCGATTCAACTGTCCATCACATTCTTTTTAACTCTATATGGCTGAACTTTTTATGACACATGATCACAGAAAACCTTAAATGTCACAGTGACACCAAAGTGCACTTTGGTTTCTCCTCTAAATTTTGTAGAGAACACTCGTCAGCTGAGAGGAACTATACAAATATAAGACACCTCCAAGTGCCACTCTTATGTTTAATAAAACACCTCCTTGACACTTACCCGGTTTCATCACTTGCTTAGAAAATGCTACATCTGTGACAGTGGTGTGGAGACTTTGTCGGTTGACATATAAATCACCTCACCCGCTTCGCTGCAATGAATCGTAAATTTAACGTCAAACAGCATTTGCGGTGCGGTTTGCATACACGAGTAGTCATATCCTTTTCCCAATTCCCCGTTCACTGATACTCTGTCAGAAGCGGCTATAAATTGTGGTCTATTTGAAATTATTAACATGATACATTGCTGTGTTGCCCGCAGCCCACCCCCGCTTGTTCTTTCATCAAACCAGCACAATTTTGGCATTAACTGTTTCCGGTTCTGACACTTGTCGTTTTGATCTATGCGGTTTTGGGAATTGTTTTAAATTGCAGGTGAGCAAGCACCCCCTCTCCCTTGCCGGTCAACCACGACAAATTGATGATGTTAGTGGTTATTCTCTGAGATATAATAGAACTCTCCACCCTCGTCATTGTTTGCAGATGTGGGAATTAAAATCTGTTTCCATGGAAACCACGTTTGGTAAGTTATTATGGTGAGGGACAGATTATTTGAATCTTAATACCCGCAAGCAGGACATTCCATTTTATTAATTTACTGCCATAATCTTTTTTACCTTTGATGTAGGTAATCCATTTGGTGTTATAAGCGCTGGCTAACGTGTGACTAATTACGTGTCGGGTGATTTGCTGCGAATTAGAGGGCGTAGCTGCTCGTACAAAATATGATGCTGACTGATGTCTCATGTCACACTTTGTGTCAAGAGAGGACCAACATAGTACTGATCAAAAGCGTATATAGGGTGACCCTTGTCCCATAATTTACGCAAAATATCATTTTAATAGAAAATACACATTTTTAATTAGAAAGCTTGCATTTTTTTTTATCGATTTACCTATAGAGTATACAGACTGGGGTTATTTATGGCACATCGAATAATTGGAAGCCACGGCTTTGCTGGCAAATACGTGCTTTTTTATTGAAATTTTCTATGAACGTTTTGCATAAATGTGGCTGAATTTCATTAATACACCTCTCAATTTCCTCTTTCAAGGCGTTGGTGGTCGTGGTGGTGGTGGTGGTCGTTGTTTGCACAGACCCTTGACTTCAAAAAAGCCCAAAGAAAAAAGGTCCAATGGCGTTAGGTCGCAAGATCCGTGTGGCCAGTTCTGATCGCCATAACGGCCGATTACACGATTAGGAAATGACTCATGCAGTAATTGATTTGTTTCTCTGGCTGTATGGCATGTGGCACGGGACACCCTTTAGAAGAGTGATTGATTATTGATGTAGCAATAACAATAAAAATAGCATCTCGGCCGAATATTTAACAATCGCTGTTTATATGGACTCAGAAGGCTTAAAGAGCCCTCGAAGAATTAAGGAAATTTTATATACTTAGTACCCTGAATGTGTCACTCGTCCTTTTTGGCGCTGAGGCTTGGACTTTGTTTAAAGATGGAGATATCCATGGGTCACTTTGAGGGAGGGATGCTACACAAAATGTTCGGTCCCGTATGCGTTGACCTTTGAAAGAGAAGATTCACTAACAGATATGGTCAGAGGTTCCGCCTTTGTTGGAGCGCACATGTAGTTAACTAATTAGAGATTGACTAGCTTGTTAGTTGACTTTTCGGTTCATCCCGAACTGTAGAACCGCTCAAGAAAAGACGTCTTCTCCAGGACGGGTATTGCGATTTTTTTCAAGATGGACTGTATTTTTAAAGGCATTTGGAAAAGGTTCTCCAAAAGCCAACAACTGTCACTGTCACTCTTTGGCATAGATACACAAAAAATATTTAAATCACATCATCTACCATTAAGTAATGAGGTAGGTATAGGGAGAACCATTGCGATACTAGAGCTCGAGCAATTCTGTTCACACAATTATAATTCGAATCGGCACATAATTAAATGTCAAGAACTGTTCCCCATCCAACCTAGGCTTCAGTGCTTCAAAGAAAACATCCTTTCACTAAAATTCACAAAAAGATCCCCACCCTTTGTATATAGACAAACAAAACGTAAACCCGCTTCGTCAAACTTGCCGACACTTCAGGTAAATCCTGACAAATAGGTCTCACTAAGCGAGAAAAAACTGAGAATTTCCTCGAAAAGAACAATAAAAATACTCATTACGTTGCGCGATGATAAATGAATTAAAAGAGTGCCACCCCTTACTGCGCCCCATTCAAGTGCTCTCCACCCTTCCCCACATCGTGTATAAAAAGGCCATTCTCTAAATATCGCACAATTAGTGTCGCGCAGAGACGCCCTCCTCCCCACTTCATCAGCTGAATAGTTCCAATTAGCATGCACAGCACAATACCAACAGAGTTCATCATTTTAAATTTTTTATGACTTTTCGCATTAAATCATAAATCCCCATCCATTGGAGCGGCACTTATGAATCCTGATCCGTGTTGCGCTTTTCCGTTTCAGCCATTCGTCTGGCTGACGAGGACTTTTTTCCCTTCCAACATGTAGAGTGATAGGAATTCCGTATCTGATGTTGTTGGTGTCAGTGCAAGCAGTTGGCGAAAAATTCCTAAATAGTCGGCATGTCCTAGCGCCCTGAATATGTTTCCACTATCGCGCACAAATGGATGTGTGTGAGGACGAAGTGTGAGCTAGGTAATTCATTTCGGTCTCGTAAGTGTAAACACCTTTTGAAATTGTGCAAACACACTTGACTCTATGTGCTATACTGCTCTTGGCCATGTTCAAAGCGTCGCAGGACGAAACAAAGGCAGCGGGGACGACGGCATAAATGGAATCTCATTTCTCAGCGTCAACACTTTGACGCATGCATTGAATGCCATGCTCGTTTGTATGCAGCGGGGAGCACAGCCTTAGCGTCATCACTCACAAATTTCAGATAGATCCTTTGAATCCTTTGCAGGGATAAGTTATGGCCTAAATGGAGTTATGATATGTATCCAATGGGGTTGATTTTACTTCTCGCGATGAGGAGGTATTACTGGCCATGTTTATGTTACGCATTTTTTGACTCCTATTCTGACGAGTTTTTGTAAGATATCCTGACGCGTTTTTTGACCGGTTTTTTGATAAAATGTCAAGTTTTTTTGAAGCGTTTTGACACGCATTTCTTTTTTTTGGAACGACATTATCTGACCCTTTTTTTTTTGGAGAAAAATCTGACGCGTTTCTGAAGGCGTTTTGAAATCGTTTTTGGATGCCGTTTTCGACGAAATTTTGCTCCCGAATCTGATCGGATTTCATAGGAATCTCTGAAGCGGGTTTCAACAAATTTTGGAACGCGACTTTAAAGGCGTTTTAACTCCTTTCTGATGGTCACAATTTTCTAAAAGATTTTGACGAGTTTCTGTTTCGTTTTTCGACGAATAATTTCTTTTGTGCTATTTTTAGGCGCATTTTAAACACGCTTTGGCCCCATATTTGACGTGTTTTTGGGACCAAATATGATCGGCTTTCCTAGAAATTTTTGAAGCGTTTTTGGAGGCGCTTTTATCAAATTTTTGAACGCAATTGGGTATCCGATTTTGACACATTTGTGACCCATTTTATGGGTGTTTTAGGACTTTTTGGACACATTTTAAACACGTTTATGTGTCGTTTATGATGTGATTTTCGATGGAG
Source organism: Cheilosia impressa (assembly GCA_948293265.1). Classification (NCBI taxonomy): domain Eukaryota; kingdom Metazoa; phylum Arthropoda; class Insecta; order Diptera; family Syrphidae; genus Cheilosia; species Cheilosia impressa. The sequence goes on along the minus strand of OX411882.1, from coordinate 48,650,191 downwards.
TTTGTGACTAGTTTTTGTATAAAATTTTGATGCGTTTTTGAAGGATGCCATTTTCCCACTTTTTAAACCCATTCTTGACGAATGTTTTGAAGGAGTTTCAAATCATTTTTGTATGCGGAATTGACTCATTCTTTTACCAGTTATTGACAAGTTTTTTAAGCGGTTTAATTGTTTAACTTGTTTCTAAGCGACATTATTGGACCAAATTTTAGCCCAGTTTTGTAGGAGCTTTTGAAAGGATTTTTAAAGCGTTTAAATGCAATTTTTTTCCGGGAAGTTTGGATTTTTTTTTGAAGCAGGGTATAACTCGTTTTTGGACTCCATCTTCGATGCGTGTTTGAACTTGTTATTTGAAGTTCCAACGAATTTTTGGACGCATTTTGGACTTATTTTGGGTGCGATTTTAATGAATTTTTTAACCCGTCTTTCGATGAGATTTTGTGTTTTTCTGAAGCATCTTGAAACTTGTTTAAATTCCCTTCACAAACTCTACATACCAAAGATGCCCTTTTCGTTTTCGATCCGAATACCGTAGCAACCCACAGAGCAAAAACTTAATGGCCCAGTTTCGTTACTACCCTCGTCCTGTGCGAAGATTTTGTCGACGGATGATATTTCCTTTGCCACTGCCAAAAACTGTCAGTTATCTCAGCGGCAACCACTCAATTGAATAACCAGGTCAACCCTGATCCCATACTTAAGGAAAATACAAACCAATCTATCCACTGCATAAGGGCGGACCACTTCGTTCAGCTACTCCGTTCGCTATCTGCCAGACATAGGTCAGCAGAGGAAGAAAAAAATATTTTCCAATCCTAAAACATCGCACCCCCAATGAAAGGTCTTTATTACTAAGAGCTTGTCTGGCTGTGGCCCACTTTCCGAACGGGACAGGGACAGCAGAGATAAAGGACCGCCACAAAGTGACACAGTGAAACTTAAGATAATAAATTGCAAAAATAAGTGCATTGCATTGTTTTATCGTTCTTTTGCTGTTGCACAACACAAATTCAAACTCAAACCGAAGTTTGCAACACCAAAACCACCTTCTGACTAGACCGCACCATCTTAAACTTTGGCTAAAAGTGAATGACCACTGCAGCTCGTGCATAAAGTTTCTCCTTTACACCAGCGAGCACCAAGATAGATTACCCAGCAACGTCCTCCTGATAATGAAGGAGTCGAGAGTACCAACTGAAACTAACAGCAAGTAACGTCTTGCCGTACAATCTGGTAGATGGCATGTGAATGCGGACTGCCTCTAGGGATGCGACTGAGGTGTAACACCCTCACTATCAGCATCAGTTAAGAGAGAGAGCGGACACAGCCAACAGGATCCGGCATAAGTCGACGAAAAGGTGATGATGAGGCAGAGTGGGAGTACCTGACACGTGGAACGGGCACGTTGTTTGCTTTTAATAAACCGTTACATACGGGCGAGTCCCATATGACGGATAAAGGGCAAAAAAAGGACGCTTATCCTCAGAATTAACCCAATTGGATTGAAGTAACAGCAGTGTAAGGACGAAATCGTGTTTCTGCAATGTGCCTTGTCGTCATCTTGGCAATGAACTTTTGAACTTCGATTAAATCGCACTCCCTGTGGCAGTGGTAGTGAAGTGCCAATCGATACAACGACCAAGTTATCAGTTCGTCATCGAAGTGTGCACACGACGAGCGCAGGAGGGTTATAAAATTGGATGGCGCCTTCATTTGGTTTCCATGAAGCCGTTAATGGGAATTTTCCTAGGGGGGGGGGGGGGCGACATGGCGGGGCATCATCGACTCCATACCGAATGGGGTGAACAAATTTTCGATTTCGTGAAAACGATGTTTGCCTTTGCAGTTCGCGTTGATTTCAGGACTCGCCATGGACGACAGTGATGGCTCCTTTGATGAAGTGTTTCTGCAGTATTTTTGTATCAATTTTTCTTCTCTTTTTATTATCCTTGTTTGATGGTTGCGACTGATAGGGGACGCTAGTCGAATTTACGACGCAGTAAAAGAATTAAGCACGTATGCAGCACAAATTGACGGCGATAACTTGTTTGACATTCAAACTGACGTACTACGCGACTGGCATTTCGAATTGATTAGGTTCTGGGGAAGACCTGATTGGAAATATGCATAGTTAAGTCAAATGTGAAGGAGTTTGGTGTCGGATTCTTCTACTTTCAAGACCTGGTACATCACGGAAGCATTCCTAACTGATAACTTCTGTGAATCGCTTCGGTAAGTTAAAAGCAGGAAAAAGAGGTCGTCCCATTTTGAAAATAAATAAAAAAATATGTACGAGTACCTTCCTACAGAAAACCTCTCTGCTCTGGCTACAGGTGGGGAAGTTGTGCTGATGCATAGATCCCTAAATATGGATTTATTATTTGTTGATTTCTTGATTGCGGAAGTTTACTCAAGGAGCTCGAACCTTGGCAAATTGACAACATATACGAAAATTATGGGCACGGAATCTTAAAAAATGTTGTAAGAAACGCTCTGAGACCTTAACACCATAATCAGGAGATTCATTGCAAATCCGCAAATCAATACTCTGATCGACTTTTGACTCAAAGCAATAAACGACGACTTGGAGAACGAATATTTGAAGACTACATAAAAACTGTCATTCGGAAGACTCGACTGATTTACTAAGAACAACTTTTCAATGCCACGGCACTGATCTAACAAGACAACCTTACTCTGCTTTAAAATCACTATCCATCTAGAACTGATTTCTTTAAAAATGCACGTGCGATACGAAGACTCACCTTTGGAAGTTTATTACGCATATACAAGGTTCAAAGCTGCTGCATGCAACTTACACATTATAAGCTAATCCTTATTCAAATAAAGAAGGGAAAATTATGCTCCAGTCTTTTACTCCCTCTGTGTTTAACAGCTTTCAGATATCCCATACCACTTTTAAACATAACTTTACATAATTTTTACCGATTGACTGTGTGAGTAAAGTGGGACATGCGGACTTTTCGCCATTGCCAACTGGTTATTTTGTTCGGAGTCTGTTTGCCTGTCAGTTGATACTCAACTGTCTTTGTGGAAGTTTGTATGAGATATAATTTGCAAAAATGCAGAGAAAATTTCGTTTAGTTCACACTTTCTTCAATCAGCGTCGGCATCGCAACTCTGGATGATTTGCGTCGCCGTCTCTCCGCGAGGTTCCTGCTTTTTAAACCGCCTCCCTTCCTTTTATTACATCCCGCACACACGACTGACTTTGTCGCCTTCGGATAGCAGTCCCCGCTTAGTCGTGATTTAATTCATTCATTCGAAAATCCCAAATCAACAACACAACCATCTTTCAAACAAATCTCGTACCCAATCGATGGAGGCAAACTCCCCACCAATCAATTATGTAAATCACTCGAAATGGAAGCCAACAGCCCCAAATCCATATCTCCGAGAGTACAAACCAATTCCGTCGATCAATCACTTATCCCTCGATTTCCTCCTAATCGAATTTCCGTCACAAAACAATACAAAGCGTGGAATGAAAGCCAACGGGCGCAAAAACAAATCAAAAAGGCCTCCCTGCGATAAGCTGCCAAAACATCAGCAAATGGTCAAATCGAAAACTGGAAAACATAACCGCAGATGTAGACGGGTGGGTTGGGTATGGGTGTAGAATTCTGACAGCACAAAGCCTCAAATCCCTTTGATGTTTCTCTGTGTGATTCCACAACAGGCCAGAGTGCCGAATCACCCCAAGGGACACTCCTTTATTCAATCACATTCTATGTTCTCAGTAATGCTTCGCCTTCAGGTAGCCAAAGGTTCGCATTCAAGACTACAGTTCGATGTGAGTTGACACAGAGTGGACTTTTCAATAGCCAAGCGACGGAAGGAAACCATTTAAACTTCAGATGCACCACAATATCTGACCCAACGGTCAATAGGAACCTCCCCCATCCCTGGGACTGCATTCGAAGCAGCGGTTCCGTTCCACTTACATATTTAGCAGTTTTCGAGAGCCACAGCGAAGAATAATACACCGAGTCCATAGTCCGCACTCGACTAAGAGAAAGAAGGAAACGAAATTGAAAAAGAAAATCATTTAGAAGAATCTACTCCATTTCGCCAACGGGTCGAACCAACCCTCTTGACGGTTGGTCGAGATAAACAGAAAACTGAGAAAAAAAACCGAAAAAGAGCCGTTGAAAATAAAAATCCCGAAAGCAGAGATTACATTTAGAATTCCAGGTTAAACAAATAGAGATTGAGATTAAGGGTGGTTAAGAGCCACGGAACCATGATTCAGGCTGATGGATGAATAGATAGGAGAGTGTGCAGGGGAAACAGGACGACGACGACGGGTAACTATCATTCAGGTCGAAATGGTTTTGCATTCAAATTCGCTCGAGCGAGCGCATAAACGGCAGGACGCGAACCAAAAAGAATGAGAGACCGCTGCCGGTCTATTTATCTACAGTGCCCACTTCCAAACCAGAAAAGAGTTGTACGCGATAAAGGTGGTGCGCTCTGCGCTGTTGCTATACACCGGATATTCTGTGTCTCCATTGAGGTATGAAATTGGAAACCACATCGGTTCAACGCCAGGGGTGAGGGTTGCCAAATGCCATGTGGTAATTTGGCGGGTGCGGTAGGAGTCCTGCCTTTTTTTTAAATGTTAAGCCCTCTTGCCCAGGATGCCATACGGAGTGCTTTGTGAAGAGGGTACTTTGAAAGCTTTGGAAAGTTACTTAACCTAAAAAAATATCCAAGGCATCTATTTTCGACAAAACTGTTTACAACAAGCTCAATTCTATCGACGTCTTTCAATCGGTGGCAATGCACCAGCTCCTCCTATTTAATTCATATATAATCCAAACAAAGATAGGTATCTTTGTTGACAGCCAGCCCTTGATTAAGGTGAAGTCGTGGTTAAATCGAGAGCGTGGTTTAATCGAGAGCCTTAATCGCGGTCTGGTTCTTCGCAGCGAGTCTCTGTACCGTTTCGGTTTGCGGCAATAGGAATACAGAGGTAAATGGGTAAAGGTTTGTACTCCTATACGGCGGGAAGCAAAAATCCTTTAACACTATTACTCGAAGGCAGAGACTTGATAACCCAAATACAACCAATCGTTTGAGTGGGCTTTGATTTGTGAAACTTTTTTAAGGGACCATTAACTTTACACCGAGAGGCTAAATTGAGAAGTTTGTGGTACTTCTGGAACGGCCCTACATCTTTATATAGAACCCAAGCGGCTAAATTGAGAAGCTTTCTTATGGCAGATGTGCTCTCCTATGTTGTCAGATGTTTGGGAACCTTCAGATGTACTCCACGGTGTTGTCAGACGTTTGAAAAAGATTGCGAAGTAAAAAAAAACTTTTCGTGTACTTTTTCCTCTTTTGGGGGTTCAACCGGAGGCCAGCTGGCTTACCACTGAGCCCATTTAAACAATCTTCGTTAAAATCAACAATTGTCACTGAAATCGTGCGTACCTCTTTGGCTAACGTAACCGTCGCCAATACAACGTTTTTTAGCCCACTTTTTAGAGGCGTTTGGATCAAAATTTAATGTTTCCACACCGGTTAGTCGCAAGAATATGTCACAAGTTAAAGAGCTCAAGGCTTTGTCACATTGAAAGCAGTTTCATTCGATAAAACTCAATCCACAGATACGACGCGACGATCCCTTGCGTTAGCGGCTTGGCAACTCTTTCGCCATAACCCCGATTGCAGTTAGCAGCATCTTTCTTTCACTGCAAAATGGAAACAGCCTCAAGTCCTCTACATTCTGTTCGCTTTAAATTAGGTCCCAATGAACAGCTCCACCTTGGAGTGAGGTCAGAATTTCCAATTCAATGAGCCACCGATTTAATCGAGAAAAAAAAAATTTACACCATTTACGACGACCTAGTGTAAGGGTGTGCCATGTTCTTGCCCTTATTAGACGATGCGGGCGTGAGGACGACTTGTCGTGGCGAAAGCTACTTGCTGCTCTTATCACCGACTACGGGAATAGAGCTTTCGATTCGCAGAATTTATTTGCCAGGGCGCGTTCAATTTTTCACTGGAAATCTTTTCGACAATGTTAACACGATGCGCTCGTAAGTAGCATGTCCTTGCGACTGCGAGAGTCTCCGCAGTATTGAATTGGCTTCAATTTTTCATTTCTTCCGATTTATGGAAATGTCTGAAATTTATTATCCTCCTTTCCATGGAGCTAGTCCTGATGGTTGATGACGAGAAAGCCAGCAAAGACGAACTTTGGGTAGGTGTGCGGGCTTGGGCCCCCGAAGACGTAGATGATGCCTTCCGCCAGATGTTTACTGTGTGCAGGGAATCATGAATTTTTGATGTCATGGTGATAGGTTTTTTTTTTCTCGCCCTGTTTATGGAGATATAGGCGGGCGCTAGCGAGGTTTTACATTTTTCGTGTATTTCTTTCTTACCTTTTTCTGTTCGCGTCGTGGTTTTGACAAATCTTTTGCGCTTCGCTTTAATTATAGTCGAGGAAGGAACAAATTGGTGGCTGGGATTTATTCTCAGAGGATGTGACTCTGTTTGAAGAGAGCTGTGTCTTTTGTAAATGCGGTTGGGTGCGATGTAAATTGGGCTGGGATTTTAATTAGGTACAGCGAGCTTGCCTTGAATTATGGGCGAGGAGAGAGGCAATTTTTTGCGTCGTTTAATTGGATGGCGGGTGCTTTCTTACACAGGCTTCATACTGCTGCATATATTGTTCTCGTATTTAAAAGATGAATATCCTTTTGGTGAAATATCCGAGCAGTATTCGAACGGTAGCTCGCGCAGTCGTCTTGTCTGACCACCAATATCGGCCTTATTATACAAAAAGTGGGCACACTGTTACGTAGATTATAAAACCAGTCCCAGCAATGGCTCAAAGTGAGTAAGTCTGAAGTTATAAAGAGTCTCACGAATGCCACAACTTGTTTCCGGTCTAAAATCCACCACCATCAAAAGATTCGCTGCGACCATCAGTGTTCCCTTTTAAGATTGGATATGCGTAGTTTCTGCTGTTTGTAATCCTAAAACATTTCTCTAAAAACATATTATATCAGCTATTTTATAAAAAGCGTTGAATTTCATTTATCTTCTATTGAAGAAAACGTTGTGTTATTTAAAAAATTCAGAAAAATCTTGAAATTTGATGATTTATCTTGTATCACTGATGACCATACGAAATACCTAAAGGAATGCTTTGGAAAGACGGAGGGATGTGTCTAAAAAAGCACCCTTCAGTGGTTGTGCTGCTGAGCGAAGGGCTTCATTTTCGATGCGCAAACATTACACCATAAGGTTCTTTGAACTGCGCCATCTCTCGGGAGGAAGATTTTCAATTTCAAAGTATATGCTCAGTTTAGGACGATCTTATGAGAGATGCAACTTTATGAAGGTTTTTGGGAAAAAGGCCTGGTGTCTCATAAACAGTTTTTGTTGGCAGGACTAGATCCACACTTTGATCATCATTTTTGAATTCTTGTGGCTCGCAAAAATAAATGTCTTGGTTTGAAGGTGAATGCTTCTCCTGCGGTCGCTGTGAATACGAAATGGGACTGTTGCTAACATTCTGAATAGAAATGACAGCCGTCACGATCTTGCTGAACTACGAACCATCGAGTAAAATACGGTGCTACCCTTAAAACGGAAAAGCACAGTAATAGATTAGCTTATTGTGAAGGTAGGGTCCCAAAACTAAGCGATGGTCTCAGACATAAGATCGGGATGCGTGGTTCGTTGGTAAGCTTAATAGCAGTGGTAACAGGTTAACCGTTTTTTTTTATATTGTTTTAATTGAAAATTCGATTTATATGAAACTTTGTAGCTAAAAAGTCCGGGTTAACCATCTGAGTGTTGGTTAACAATATCTGCGGAAGTGATACCATATTCAACCATATACAACCTTCCAGGCCTCTGACGATCGAGGCTCCTGCAGAATTTTCCAGCATTGCTTTGACATCTTCTCGTCTTTTTCCTTTTTTTAGAAGTCAATTTTCTACACAGTAGCTCTGGGTTTGGTTCACCGAGACTGATTCTTCCTTGCAGTGTTCATGGAATGAAGACTTTTCGTCTGCAGTCTATTAACTTGAGACCTTTCTTTGATGTTTTAAAAGCAGGAAGTAAGTCCAAGAATTGGCTCTTCTCCTAGTAGCAACCTTGAGATCGCTCTTCGGTGCTCCTAACATATCATGTCTTCTCGTGAAGAACGTGGTTCCTATATCTGTGTGCTCTGTGCTGGCGTTAGAACAGTTAAAAGCGAATTTTGATCAGGCGTGATCAGCTCATACTTTTGCCAAGCCTTATACTTCTAACCTAGACTTAAATCCATACTTGCAGGGGCCTAGACTTAGATCCAAATAAATCTTCACCTTGTTCCTTATCCTGGATGTTCACTTGATACGTGCGGTCCCCAAAGCATCTCACTTCTTGTATGACTGTTAGGTCAACTTGGCACTAATTCAAAGTACTCCGTATAGCTTGCAGATCCAAACTTTATTTTCTCTTTTTCGTTTTTCGCTGTTGTCAACCATTTGATCATCAGGTTCCGAAGCTTGTCCCGTGTCGTAGTTCGGTTTCATTTCCGTAGTTATGGACAGAATTTTTAGTAAAATTAATATAATTTCAAGTATGGCGGGCCAAGAATTTTTCCAAGCCCCTTTTGTGAACGCGGCCAGATCTTCTAAGTGGTTCTCCTTATTTCAGTTACCAAATAGCTCAGGTGGAAATTTTTCTGTGCATAAACTCTGTCTCGAGGTTGGTTTTGTATGCGCAATGTACCAAAATGTAAGCCGGTAGCTTCCGAAACGCCCGTGCATGCTTGCAGTCAGGTATTGGATCTGCACTTCAATTGCTATGTTAAATGTATTCCTCTGGAAATATGTGGCCAGAAAGTACGCTGCTACTTGTCATACTTCCAGGTCGGATTTCTACCGCTTTCGATGACCTCACAATTGACAAAAGTTAGTGGATAGATGGCAGGTTGAGATGCTGCTTAAATTAGTTGTTGTAGTGAAAACTTGACAGCACTTTTGGTGACTCTATTCCCGTCATTGTCAAATATCATGCAGCGAGCTTTTCAGGCTCTAAGCTCAAAGGATACATGAACCCAAACAAAGGTACATACAACCCCTTATAAGAAAATTGACAAACTCTGTAGAAACTCCAACATTGCGGTTCACCTAGGACCTAAGACTAGGATTGCTCCCCAACTCTTTGCAACTCCTAGCCCAAATATCCTTTTCAATAAGTATGGCCAAAAAAAACGCCACATATTTTAGCGTGGCACACCATGCCACGCGTCCGGTCTAATCTGACCACAAACATGTGTCGAAGGGCCTTCACTTTCCTAATCGAAAATGTGGCAAGCTGTCAAACATTGTATCCCAGGTAAAGCTGGGTCAAATAACTGCCATCGTATACGAGACCGTATCTGCCCCATAAAACACCCCAACAGACGACGTTCTTATCGAATCAATGTTGAAATGGCACGCGTATTTTTTGTTTTTCTTTTCGCCAACCCTCTTAGTGGCCCATACGATTGCCTTAACCTATATCACGTTCCATGCCACTTTGTTTTGTAACCACAAAAAAAAAAAACCGCTTACTTACTCACACATTATATCAAATATCCTTTCAGCTAAGCATTCCCATTACACAACAAGGATACCATCTCGCCGACAAAATAAATAAGAGGAAGAAAACTTTTCGTTTATTCCACTGAAACCTCCAAGAGCGGTGTCGAAATGTTTTGTCTCCCAGCCCCTGCTCCGCATCCACTTCGATTGCAATTGAAAGGAAATTTTCCATCGATATTGTATATTCTCCTCCGGGTTCAATCCGCACAGGCATACACTCGCACTATTCACATCGTCGTCGGTCGCGTCGTCGTCAGTTCTGTGGTGGGCCGAAAAGAGCCGCAAGCAGCAACCGAAGGACGAACAAAAATATAAAATGAACAAAAAATATACTCAACCGAGTACGAATAGGTACTAAGTATTATATTTGGAAGAGGAATAAAACGATGACGAGTGTAATCGAACGAGCACAATGACTCCGATATATTATAAGTCGTCGTCGTCGTCGGGGATAATGACGTCGTTTGCCAGGCCCAGGGAGGTGGTGTGTGTGGCACTTCAACGTAAACTTACGAAAACTGTGATTGAAAAATGATTTTATGATTTCCATAAAATACCGTTTAATGTGCTCTCCCATTTCCTGTGTTTGCACACAGACACACCGCGATAAACCCTCACAACCCATACATATGTGTGAGATACAATAATATCCTCGATATATAAATATATACACCGAGCCAAGTTCAATGGTTAGTGCGAGCTGAAGCATCCACTTCATCCGGCAAAGCTCCATTATCCCCTGATCTTGTGGTTCGTGTTACGCTCATACATACGTGTGTATTCAGGGAGTCCTAGTGCGGTGCGATGCTAGCTGATGATAACCTTTAGGTGGGGGAGCTGTGCTGCACAAAAGACTTGTTCCGCCCTTTTTCTCGTGCCTCAATATAGAACTACTGACTCAGATGCCAGGAGGGGATATTGGCCAAGGAAGCGGGGGGTAGACGGAAAGGGTTAAAGACGATACCCATTCTGCGTTGAAGTATCGATTTTCATCTCGAAGAGGGCAATACCGCAAATGTCGATGCATACGGTAGTCGCTTCAATGTGTGCTTCATTATTTAATTTCCGAGGAAAGGAACACACACACGAATGTTAGAGAAAGCACGCACTGATATATGTTGAGCTGAGATGTGACAACTATGCGAATAGTGTTGGGTATGGTGAAGCAAGCAGTGTGTAGGAAGCGCCGTATGACTGCACAGTACGGGGCTGAGGTTTTCGTTCCACTTGGGGTAAGAAAAGTTGTTATAGATGACATTGGCGCAAGAAGCTGCGGTCTTTTAGTTCCCCATACTAGAAGTTGGTATAACGGTCAGGGATTTAACTTTCCCTTTAGTTAGGTTTTCCTCACTCCAAGTATCTATACCTGTAAAGTGTGTCAGGGCCTTCCTTTTTCCAATTTCGTCAAATCAAAGGAACGCTGATAACAAACCAGGCGATTCGCATTTTGTCACTTCTAATATATAATACCAAGGAGAAGATTTCCTTCGCCGGCAAGTTTGCCTTGGAGTCGCATGCGAATCAAATATCTTGTAAGATGTTTGACATTTTGAATCTTGATGGGAAAATCGCAGTTGATATATGGATAAAAGTGTCACTTAAAACTGTTGACGTTCCGGGGAATTTTGATCGAAGAATCGCCGCCGATTCGGGGATAAATGTGCCTTTTAAAACGGTTGCATTTCGAGAGATACTGATTGATAAATTGCGGCGGATTCGCTGATACAAGTATCACGTAAAACTGTTAAGGAATCGCCTGCGATTCGTGGAAGAACAAAATGCAAACACTTGGAAGAAGATTGTGCGAATCTGGAAATGAACAAAGTTTTCAAGGCTGGTTTTTGTGGCAAGGAAAATATATCACAAGTAAAACCTTGCACCAATGAATTGTTTTCACAAGATTAAGACCTAACAACCCGTTGCACCGAAAAGGTCATTATTTTTGAATTCATACCCAATGACTTTATTTTCAAGCGCAACTCGGGTAACATGTTGCATCAAACCGCAAACTCCACCTATTTAGAGAGGTTTTTTGGCTTCACCTCATTTGAGTTGCTCTTGACTGTAGCTGTCCATCCCAACTTTGCCTTCAAACCTAAAACTATGAAACGTTTCAACGTTTTTCACACCCATGCCAAGGGCCTGCTCGTTGGCTTTACATATATGCCCACCAATGTGGTAAAACACATAGCGCCCGCAGCAGTTTTTAATTTCCCAACATCCCCTGATTACACGCTGACGGATTATAGTCCCTCGAAACCACAAATTACACAACACAGGCGTTAACGTCAAACACCTTCGGCATGCTCGCTGGGGACTACTTCACTTGGTACTTCGACATTTACAATTCAGTCACCGCAACAGATGAACACAAACATTAGTGGAAACCAACCCCCCGGGGCCGCACAACCTTCCGGTTCAGTCCGACGGCACCGCCGAATAATTTTCCATTTTAATTATGCATAAATGGGAAATAAGATTACGCTCCTCTACATAGCGGGCCAAGGAGAAGACGAATACGCAGAGAAAAGCCGCTGAAAAACACTCGACACACGAAGGTTGAGCACTAGCTTAGCGGTTTCGCACAATTAAAACAGTCTTCGTCGTTATTTGTGTTTGCCTTGCGTGTGTACGCAAATCAAATTTTAATGGCGCGTAATTGATTTTTCACAAATGACCATGGCCGCCCACTAACTTCAATTACAAGTCGGCGAGTTTACCCTTAAATTGATCTAGCAACTTAATTTTTGCGAGCCCAACAGTCAACAGACTTCTAGACAGCTTCCTCTACTCAAAGCACTTCTCAGCCCCAGTACTTCTCGACCCCACTGTACTCGTATGCGACCTCTGTGTCGAACAAAGAAACTAATTGCGGTGCGGATTTGGTTAGTATCCTTCATGTGGCTGATGATGATGATGTTACTTTTGCTGATGCCGATGCTTCTACGGACTGTGGCATTGATTTGGTAACAACATATCCGTTTCGGGATCTAATGGAATAACACATGAGGTCAACGGTTAAAAGTTTAATTAAAGCGAAAACACTCGCCCTCCTTAAGGGGGAGATGCTATCTTATTCATGCACACTCGCAGCAACCGAAGGTGTATAAATAAAAACCCACAACCACTCTGACCTCGAATGGAAAAACGGGTTCATTAGAAACGGGATACATTGCAATCGGAATATTGGTTTTAAATGGGAGGTTACAGTTGTTTTAAAGCGCATGCAAATGTGTGTTTGGGTTATACAAATAACCCATTGATATGGCGGATACAAGGGACTCGCTAAAACTGTTCGCTTATTGAAAGTTACGATATGCGCACACATAGATTTGAGCACACGGAAACGAGATTTTGCATATTTTTCTCAATGGAATTGATACCAAAAGCTGAATGCAACTCATATGCATATGTGCTCGGATGGGGAATAAAAACGTTACCATACAGCGCAGTGGTTTGAAAGGGGATACTGTCGGTAGTGGCTTTTTGTTTTACTTGGGAAAATGCGGTTTTATCTCGATGAGGGATACCTGATTATGGTTTGTTTAATGAAACAGTTGTTGGAACGAGTTTACATGATCCCTTGGGATATCGAAAGAGTATGAAATTGGACCGTCTCCCATGCGAAAGTTTTAGGTATCTGAAGTAGGACGTCTTTGACGGCTTGAGTTTGAGTGGCATCACAATGGATATGAAAGGAACTGAAGTAAGGAAACTCTTAACTTTGCCGTCCTCTGGCAAATCACAAACATTGCAACTCCCTATAAAAGACATCTGTTGTTGCTCTGCTACTTCTCTATACGTGGTCCGCTATTGCACTGTTAATGATCTTCTTCAGCTTTGGCTAAACCGTTTAACTGGGACTGGGGTGTGCTTTTTGGCTGAAAGGTCACTTGGCGTTTGTGGCCTCCCCCCAATTTTGAATACTATGACTTTGACTGCATGGACTACCCTACACTCTAAACTTATGCTTAAGAGGACAGAAAGTGGGTAATTCAAAGAGACAGTATAAGAATCCTGATTGTCAGTGAGCTACAAAGCGGTTCAATGATAAGCGTGGTTCCTACTTGCAAATGGAGGGCCGAATTGCCAGCGGGAGCTCCTAAAGTCAAACATGAATCGAAATGTGAAGAAGGTCAGCAATCACTTGACTCTGTTAATATGGAAAATGTTCGGGATAAAAATGTGACATCTCTTCTTTGGAATGCATAAATACTACTGCTATCCCACTATTCCCATACTGGTCTGTTCTGCTACACTCATCTATTTACAATGAGCTTTTTCTGATCTGTTTTTGTGTTATGGTCAACTTTGGTTAGCAATCTGCCACTGTTCTGTTAATGGTATGTTATTTCTCTGCTGTTATTTATCTTCTTCTTTGTTTTGCTGTTCGTTTATTGAGTTTTTATTTGTATGATACTTGAAGAAGGTACTTCGTCCCTACTCTTCGTATACAGCTATGTTTTCGTTTTTACTATTGTGTCACTGTTATGAAAATTATAGCTGGCCGTATATATTCCGCTATAAGGTACTCCTTATTTTATATACTGGTTCTGTTCTTCTTTGGGTTATGGCAAGCTTGCTGGTAATCTGCTACTGTTCTGTTATTGGTCTGTTACAGTCTTGTTTCTTGTTTTACAGTATTTTAACATTTCTGCTCTAACTATTGTGAACTTTTCTTCAAATCTGCGGACAGGATATCATGATGTTCCATGATTACACTCAGCTTGTACTTGTTTACTTCTGTGACACTGTTATTTATGTACCTCCGTCAACTTGGCAAAGTACATTATGTCAACACTTAATTTTGAAGAGCTCTTATAATGGGCCTATAATGGCAAGCATAGTGCTCAGTTTTTGACTTTTTTGCTCCAACGACGAGAGTCTATAATATAACTCTTTTGATCTTCTGTTAGCTGTCCTGATTCTGCTCTGCTATGGTTCCACTGCTATCCGGCGACTTATAGCTAAACTTTTCCACCGGCTCTCTACTATGGTTTCGATACAGATCTGCTATTATTTTCTGTACGGTATTCTGTTTCTGGCAAGCTATTACTGGTATTCTGCTACTGCTCTGTTATAGTGCTCTGTAACTGTCTGTTATCGGCCTGCCACCATTCTGCTATTGATGTCCTTCTAATTTTCTGTAGCACGTACATGCATCAATAATTGGTGTAGTATGGGTTATCTAAAAGGCGAACAAGGATGTAGACCCCGCCCATCAAATATCCTTATTTGAGGATTATTTTTTCCCTGCGACGATCCACTGAAAGCTCCCTCGTTTTAAGCGGTTCCTAACAGACGATCCCATTCTTTGAACCCAGCCCGTCTGCTAGCTTTACAATCTGTTTAATGAGGTTTATAAACTGGAAAATAAGGACCAATAAAATCGTTATTAGCAGCTCCATAAATCAACGCACCTTCCTCGCCGATTCCGCTGTATAAACCGTAACCCACTAAATAACGATCAAAGAGTCGTAAAACTTCTAAAATCGGATGTCTCCCTCCCCACCCAACCGAATCGCGTTTCATCTGAAATTGCTTCAAAATGGAATCAACGAAGGACGCACCCCATAGTCGCTCCACAAACCGCAACCATAGATCTGCGTCATCATCGCTTTACATTAATTTTTATCTCGTTTAATGTTAATAAGCCTCATTATCCTTATCGTACGGTTTTTTAAAGTGCGCGCAATGCTGCTGCGAAAGTATTTGCCAACAAGCGTTTGAGTTATTGACCCAAGGACACACTCCGATATATTGTTGCGCGCTGTACAAGCAGTCGCTCGTTGACGCTCTGCCCCATCGCCATCAGAGCACACCCAGCACCATCCATTGCCGACCGTTGGAGACGGATATGGAGTAGAGCGCTTAGAGGCAAAAGCTTCATGCCACTGCCACCGTGGTGTATCGATTCGATATGCTCCATCTGGGTGGCTGTTGCTAATGTGTTTATATTTATGGCTATTCAAATTGGGGACAAAATCGATTATTTGCCGGGGGGCGGCTACAAAATTGGGCGACCAGGATGAGCTTAGCTCTGTTGACATGGTCGGTGACGCAAAACGAGAAAACAGGCCAAGGTCGAGCTGGATGGATGTCACACTGCCAAACGCAAATGCGGTAGTGTGTCTCACATGAGTTCTCTCAGCCATACAATCCGTCAACGTCATTGTCATCGTGTCGCCGGTCCTCATCGCATTTGTTCCAACTTTTTAGTTCCCTTTTGTCGTTGCCCCTCCATTCATCATTTCATAATTCTGGTCAATGCACAGTGTGGGAGAGTATATCCCAGGAATGCGGAATAAAATACCTCCTTATGCAGCAGCAGCAGTATGAGAAATCATCCTCATCCATCTGAAGGCAGTTGAACGGCACGAATTTGTGAAGTCTAGTGCTTTTCTAGTCCGCACCGTATCACTTTATCCGGTGAGATTATCCTTGACTGTTGCTGTACACATTTTTATTATTTTCACTTACAGCGCGAAACAGATTAAGCAATAAAATTGAGTTTTCGTGTTTGGAAATAATTTACCTTCTAACGCTGGTTCTTGTTATAAATAATTAATATTACGAAGCACAACGCATGGGGCATGACGCATGACGGATACCTCCATTCGGTGCCCAGCACCTCGCCGCCATTCAAATCCAAGTCTCATTTGCGGGAAAAATGTTTTCTTTTTGAAAATAAATTTAAACAGCGTATCGTGATTAAAGAAAATTTGAGTGGTGATGGTGAAGGACGAGAAACGGAAAAGTAATTACAAATTTTTTGTGGCTCCTTGTAGTTTTCCTGAAAAAGTTATCGTTTCCTCGAAGTTTCTGTCATTATGCGTTTAATAATCTTTGGAAATCCTTTCAAAAGGGAAATTTAATTATTCGCAGGAAGACTGGTTGTTTTATACTCCCTCTTTCTTGGAGGGAGTTATGGTTGTCGTTCCAACGGATGGGGATTGTTTCAGTTTGGTTGCTTCGATTAAAGTCTTTGCTGAACTAATTGTTTCTTTGGGAACTAAGTCACAGTTGAGTAAGATGGGCAGAGTTCCGGCTAAATTAGGACCGATGTAGGAATTTCAACGAGCCCTTGGAATTTCTGCCTACCTCCAGTTGCGCATCCATGTTGGGCGAGATAACCCTCTACCCCAAAAACCAATTAGTCTAAGCCCGTGGTGTCATCAGGGCTGTCTAAGGGTATGTCGGGGCCCTTGGGCATACAAGAATTTGGGGCATAAAAAGTGAATGACAAAAACATTTTTTCGGTATAATCTTCTTATAGAATAGCCAACAAAAGTTTTCTAAGAACTCATAAAAAATAACTAATATTCATGAAGGTTAAGTTTAAGAACAATGGCCATATTATTGACTCTCTTTAATCCAAGTTGAAGGTTACACCCGGGTTTAAGTGAGTTTAACCCAAAAATCAAACCCAAGTCCATAATATTCAGTTGTTTAACCCGAGCATCAGCCCAGTTTTCAAACTTTACAGCGTTTAGTCCTATTGGATTTAAACTGCACTCCGGAGACCAGTTTAAGTACTTTAATTCGGGTTAGAACTCATTTTCATAATATTGACATTTCTTCGCTCACAGGCGCGAGAAATAAGAAAAGTGAAATAGAAAATAAAAGACTTAAAATAAAGGACTTCATTCGTGAAATGGATAAAATGTTGATGCCTTCGTCATCAGAAGACGAATATGTCTTAGAGCAAACGAATGAACAAACGGGGTTGCGTCGACAAACACGATGTAGTGGATTTTCGAAAATGTTTCTGATTGGAAAAGAGGCATTTTGGACGCTACATTTCACGATTCCAATAATGCACTAAAAATTAGAATCGGCACTCTACAAATCAAGTCAATTTCCAAGTGACAAGCAACAAGAAACGAATGTCATTATTTGTGAAACGGATTAAACACAGTTTAAAGTGTTTTAAATCCGCATGTAAGAATATTTAGAGACAAAAAAAAACTCAATTTTCTTTAAGGTTGGGTTTCCACTAGAAAATCGGTTGTAAATATATATTTTTTTTTAATTAAGCTTTTTATATACACGTCTTCTAAAATTATAAATTTAAAACTGATTTTCAATTGGACAGCCACTTAAACCTAACCTCCAAAAAAATTAGTTTTCTTTTTTAAAAGAATGTACTTGTCTCGCTGGACAAGACCTTCATTCGCAATAACATTGTGGCCAGGCGCTTTCAACATAAAATTCTGCTCAGAGTGTTTTCTGATGTATCTTTAGTTGCAAGCTGTCATTTGTTTTCTTCTCAACAATGATTAACAACTTTAGACTCCTCCAATTGTCCTGCAACCCGCAATCTTTTCTATTAATAACGACAGTAATTTACATATATATTCTACAAAAAAAAAACTCATTTCAGGGACGAGCTACAATTCATAAAATATACCGTGTCGCCACGACCGACGACGACCCATCGATCACAAGGCCATGTGTGTAATTTAAATCAATGATCTGCGATATCCGCAATGTCGTTCACTCTATATAAGACCGCACCAACACCAGTTGTGCTAAATGATCCTATTAGAACCGATTTTTATCCCGCATCGATGATTTCCGCACATAACCGCCAACACGTGCCTCTCCCTATACCCCAAACCCCATTCCACATACAGTGCTTGTACACCAGCACACACTCGCATCTGCGATTGTGTGAGCTCCCCCGTCTTCTCTTGGCAACTCATAAATCCAGTGTTATTACTTTATAACCGACCCTCTAATAAAGGCATCATTCACACCAGAAACACCAGTTCAGAATACCGTTAGGGCATCAACAGCTACATATGGATTTTTCGTTCATTCACTGAAACGGGTAACCATTAGATAACGGTTATTCATGGTCCTTTGACCAGTTCTATGGAACGGAATTGAGGGTATTCTCTATTCCTTTTTTTTTGTGGAACGGGTACGGGATAAAAATCGCCTGTCAAGTGGTTAGGCGAGACAATTTTCGAAATTGTTATGAGGCTTTCGAATATATTTGGAAAAAATGTTTTGTATCTTTACATGTTGTTTGTGTCTCTACTTGCAAATACAATATGGTGGTCCGGGTAATGTGCTCCCAGATAGATATGGTTGACAAATAGTTCCAGCTGCATATGCACGGTCTGTGGCGAAATAGTTTCGGATTTTTTTGGAAGCTGTAATTTATTTTGAAAAATGGGAGAAATATGGGACAGCAGCTTGTGCGATTATTTATTCTTGTGTCTAAAAAGCATCATTAAGAGTGATGGATGTGGGGATCTGCTCGTGAAATGATTGCGGTAGGTGGCAGTCCCTTTCAGATGTTGCAGGCAGTTTCAAAATTATAAGCCCTGGTAAGAGATTGAGTGAGAGGAAAATGTGGGGCAGTGTTAGGTCTGTGGAAAAAGTATATACGTTCCTTCTCCGTTTACATACGTAAAAAGTTCGGTCCCACTTATTTTAGCACATTCAATTCGACTTTAAACACTACAAAAGCTTTAAAAGTCTTCGTTTGAAAAGCGGATCTAGAAATTTACGAGTTGCGTCGCAAGGGAATTCCTTTAAAAGTGTTTTTGACAGCCCCAATTCGTTGCACAAGAAGGCAACTTCTATGTCTCTAGGTTCTGGAAGTGTAAAGTGATGGCAGGTCTAGATCCGTATTGTTAAACCACCTTCTCAAGATATGTCTAAAAAGTGTCAAAAACACTTGACATGATCTTGTCTCTGGATAAGAATTTACTTCCGGTTGGAGAACTACCCTGAAGAAGACTTAAAAAGCAAGGTACGAATTTTTGAACCAGAATTTTGTCGGTCAATAAAACTTAACTTATGGTCCCGTTGCGCCCACAAATAATTTTTATACAACTCGGTCAACTTCCCAATGACCACAACGTTCATAAAAGTGTTCGCTACCATGCAGGAGCACATCCGAAAATTTCTTAAAATTGACTACCCGACAAAAAATTATTGAGAAAAATCCAACTTATCTGCTTCAGATTCCTTTTATCTCCAGTGGAAAAGCAGTCCCAACCTCCTGCTCCCACATACGCTTCGATGTACCAGCTCTCACTCAGGATAAGGGAACTCCTTTCCGATCCCTTATGGAGCTCCTCAACCTCAGCAGATCGTTCGTGTCATGTCAACTTGACAGAAAATATTTTTATCGCAAAATCTGTTCAACATGTCCATTTCACCACCACCGCACACAACACTAAAGTGGTCACGTCATTACCTTCCGAACTGCTCCAACTATCGCGCTTAACCTGTCTATCTCTCAGAGTAACTCCCTGGCAGCGCCTTTCAAAATGATTGCAGGAAACATACCTTTATCCATTTACCCAACGGAAAATGTGTGGGGAGAAAAAAAAACACCCGGAGATGTATCCTTCGACGAGAGCCATTTCGGCAAAATGCCAGAGTGTCTATCAATCGCAGACCGGTTTTTATATCAATTTTTCGTGCACCCGCGCGAATATCTATCGCTGATTATTATTTCTAACAAAGCCGTCCTTGTGTGTCTGGCAACAAGGCCAATACCTAGGGCGCCAGAGCCATTATTAAATGTCTGTCCAAACTGCGAAGGATTTTCGCGCGGTAGACAGTCGGATGTAGATAGTCTCAGTCCCTGCGCGGAGTCATTTGAATTCCATTGTGTCAGTATTTCTCATAATTCGCACACATTTATGTAGGACATAGGGGATGTTCTTCCCCAAAAAGGACACAGTCAGTCAGTGGATTTTTCTATTTTACTGGACGACAGGCGAATGTCTTCGAGTATTTCCGGAATTCTCCTAAGAGTCTGCTTGATGATCCAAAAAAAAGAAAAGAAAAAAGGAAATGAAAATAAAGAAGGACACTCACTCACAGTGGGTATGGCGAGTCAGCAAAATGTTTGGTCCAGTGCTCAAATTAACACAGATGACAGCCAGACTTAGAGTTGGCAGAAGACGACGACGAAGAAAAGAAACACGATAAGGACATCTTCCATATGGCATCGGGAATGCATGCCGAATGAGCGATGCTCGTCACGAGGACGACACCATAAAGGCGACCAAGGAATGCGAGTGAGAAATATGTATTCATGTGTACAGAATTCGAAATGAAACTAAATTTAGGTTCTGTTTCTGTATCGTGCAGATGTCATGCGACGGTGGTCATAGTTTTGGTGAATGCCTGTTAACGCCTGGCCAGCGTTTCTTATAAATCAATTAGCATTCGAGATGATTCATGCGGCAATTCCAGTGCAGAATTCAGGACGAAATTTCTGCCCGACTAACCACACACAGCCTGTGTATTTGTTGTATTTGAGTGTTGCGTCCGAATCAGGAGGATATTTGATGCAGTCCTTGGGCTTATTGGATTTTATTGATATGCAAAATGATTAACGACCTCTAGGATGTTTGATGTTCCGTTTTTGCTTCGGGGGGAAGTGGTTATTCTCAATTTTGTTGTCTGATTACTATCAAAGGATGTGCTGGGCGTTAATCTTTTTATGATTGTGTCAGTAGGCACTTTGGAATTCCATTATCATACTCGTACCATCCTGACAGTTATTGGCTGGGGGCGTTTAAATCTTATTCAATCGCCCATTCGGAGAGAAATGAAATCGTTCAAGGATTTCTACGAGGAAATGCTGCATTTCAGAATTGTGCACATCATATGGGGCGAAGTGATGGCTAGTCTGAGATTGCAAGTTGATTTTTGTATTCGACTTTCATGGGGCCGTTGCCGAGATACAGAGTACGCAGCAGCTTAAATGAGTTCTAGCTGTCAGGGCACTCGATTTGGGGCGTAATAATTCCGAAAGGATCAAAATTATATTTGTTTTTATTAATAATATTTTGTTGGTGTCGAATTGGCAACACTTTTTACAGCTGCCAACAATATGACAGCCATTTTAAGGAGTTTTTGCTATTGTTTGGACATGTTTTTGAGGTAAGTTTTTGGGAATTTATAAGGGCATACGAGTGGTTTTTTCTTGAGGCGTTTTGCAGATGATTTTCGGGATATTTTGTAAATAATTTTTAACGAGTTTTTCAGGGCGATTTTTGAGTTGTCTCAGGCGGAGACTCTTCAGATTTTTCACGGGTCAGGAGCTCTTTAATTGAGGATTTTGTATGTCAATCCACATCGGATATGACAAGCTGTTCACGGCGTTTTCTGAGTTATTTTTTTGGCGCATATTTCGAGGCATGTTTGAGAAGCTTTTTTGTGGTAGTTTTTGTGGTATTTCTCATTCTCCGAAACGTTTCTCGAAATATTCTTTGGTGAGTTTTTCTAAACGTATTCTGAGATGTTTTTTTGGTCGTATTTCGTGGCACATTTTAGGGTGTTACTTAAGTTGCTTTTTGGAGCTTCTTCGGAGCGTGTCTGAAAGCTTTTTGAAGAGATTTTTTATGCGTTTTTATGTGTTTTTCTGAGGTTAGCAGGACGCAGTCTGATTTTTTTTTGGGAGTAATGCAAGGCGTTTTTTGCGTATTTCTTGAAGTAGGTTTGGGGGAGTTTTTCCCATTGTTTATAGCATCGTTAAAGTGTGTTGTTTGAATAGTTTCGAAGAGCGTTTTTTGGCCTTTCTACAAGACGTGTTTTATGGTTTGTTGGGTAAGCGTTTGTAGGACCATTTATCGAGGTGTTTTTTGAGATGAACTGTGAACCAGCTGTTGACGGGTTTGAGGTGATTTTCTTGATGTTTCAATTGTCCTAAATAAGCTTGGGAATGGTAAAATAAAAATTACTTTTTTAGCCAAATAGCAAATAGCAAATATCACAAATCAAACATCAAAATATCATGTCGTTTTTGGGGGGTTTTTAGAGTATCTCTTGAGGCATTTTTTCAGAGCGTTTATGAGGTAATTTGGGACGTTCTTTAAACCCGTTTTCGAGAGTTTTGAGTTGTTTTCTGAGCATTTTTTGCATGCTTGTGAACAGTTTTCTCTGCCAATTAATATCCGAAATGCCGTTGTGTGTTATACTTCACGCTGATATTATAGTGAGTTGCAAAATCCGATTCACGTATGTCTTTTTAAAAATAAGATTACATTGTCCCTGTCATCTACAGAAGCACCATTTGTAAACTGACGGCGGCACGAAGCTTTGTTGGTACTATAAATATAACAATTCTCCAGGGTTTGGGTAGAAATGCTGTGCCGATTATTATCAGAAGTACATTAAGCGAAAAGAGAGAAACGGGCACACTTCCTCTGCAGTCCGCCACTAAAGCGCGGTCGTGTTCCTAAATAAATCGTAACCTCCAGTCTCAACTTAATAACACGTATGCATGCCATGTCTAGTGTACGAAATACAAACCCCTCAAGCAGTTTGTTCCTTAGCCCCTTTTATTGGCCTTTTTTTCAATTATCCTCTTATTTAATTAACAATTATCCAGTAATCCATTCCATTTGCAGGCCTTTTAAATTAAACAGGACCACATAATAACATTTCGCTTTCGGGAGTGTTTTGGGTTCGGATTTGGCTCCTGTTGTGGATGGCAAACCTTTTTAAAAGATTGCGTATACCCTTTGGTGTGTTTCAGGAAAGCCACTCAACTTTATGGTTCAATTATTATACCACTGGGAGCATGAGTTTAGCCTGCATACAGCGGGCTGTCCTTTTTGTAACATTCATACGGTGTTTCATTTGGTTCCTCATATTTTGTTCAACATAAATTGTAGCGGAGAGCACTCCTAATAGGAACCAGTGCAGAGTTTTGGCGGCTTTTATCTCTTGTATCAAATACCACACAGCGCTTTCAACGAGCAAACGATGATAGATTCCAGCATCGAGAGTTCCTCGTACTCAAACCAAAAACACTAATTGAACATTTTTTTTTCCACTCACTTAATATTTTTCCACTTAGCTTAATCCGGCATAATAAGCATGACGAATGTTGTGCTGGCCCCACAATCGAGGGAGCCCGAAGTGGAGGCGCGCATACTGCCGCAATCGTTGTAGGTATCCCTAAACAAACAACTCGAGTAGTTGGCGTTGTTCTCCGCATTGTTGTCGGCTCGGCCTCGGTGTGTGTGGTGTGTGGCAGGACGAGATGACTACATGGAAGTAATGCATGCTATTAGAGCTGCTGGCGCGTATTTAATGCCGAGACTTGATTTTGATTACAATTCTTTGGCGTGTTTTGTGTGTTACACTTACTTGCAGTTGGCATGTAACGAAGAATGCCGCATGAATGGGTCCTCGTGCTACACAAATACAACAGCGGTGGGTGAGTGCGCAGCCACTGTCGTCCTTGAAGCGAAATGAGATACATTCGTCATTATTATCCATTGGGAATGGCGTTAGTTCTTATGGGCGGAGAGGATACGGCTCCATCGCATAACCATGCATGGAGATGGACGCGGAATGATTGGTATGCTGTTGGTGGTGGTGGGGATGTTGTTTTGCATTTGGCGCTACCGACGGCGATGTGGGAGAAGTTTTTCCATTAGACGCGGCGGCAATCAGTGGCAATTCCGTTCAAGCGTATGAGATCTAAATTGTTTGCTCGCGTTCTTGTTGTTGTTGTCGTTCTTCTGAGGCAATTATTTTTTGATTTGCAAAATGGAAATGTCTGATGCCAGGACACGCAATGCGGAACACTATATGTACCTGCAGTTGCGTGCTGTGCGAGTTTCTCCATGCGTCGTCGTTTTAATGAAGCCACGTTCGAGGCGTTAGACGCATGGATGTAATGGGAGTAATGGGATCGGATCCATTGTTTGCCAAGTAGGTATGAATGTGAATTTTCTATTAGAAATTGAAATGCGATGGGAGGACCAAAAGGCGTGATTCTTAAGCTCCTGCAGGGGTTTGGATTTAAAATAAAATGTTGGGGATATATAACGTTGATAGATTTGGAGGCAGTGAAATTTTTTCCTTCGCTTTAAGGAAATGAAAACCGGCGGCTGGTTCTTTATTTGGCCTAAAAGCAGCCAAGGTATTCGAGGTGAAAATTAAGCCAAATGGGAGACTTCGACTTCAGTTTATCAGGAAGAGTCTATTTAGAACATAATTTAATGCTATTTGACAGTAAGTTGTCATCACAAGGACACTCTAAAATATTGAATAGTTTTTTCATAAATTAGCAATTACTCATAGAAGTTGATGAAAAGAGGGTACCCAACGTCCTGGACGACCATTTTCCATACAAAGCTTCAGTTCAACCTGTCGCTTCTTCGTTTCATTGGAGTTCTGTTTTACTGCCCAACGATACATAAGAAGCTTCAGTTCAACCTGTCGCTTCTTCGTTTCATTGGAGCTCTGAGTTACTGCCCTCACTCAATATATCCCGCCCAGGATGTGATACATTTTTGGGGCGGGCCCCATATTTCTTATACTTTAGTCTCTTTAAAATTGAAAGGACATCCATGAAATGTCACACTGAATCTTATCGGTTGACAGATGTAATTTCATCGAATTTCCTTCTCCATCATAGATCGCAAAGCAACACACAACACAATTCGCCCTCGTTATACAAAAATGTTACTCCCTCCCCAGACTGGTATCCCATTTTTAATTAGAGAATGAAAGAGAGAAGCACGACAATGGGGACAAAACGTCTTCAGTTTCCAGCTATACGAAGGCCAGGATTAACCTGACAATGCGTCCATTGATTCGTGTTGATTGATTGCCAGCAGCAGACAGGTTGGATCCACACAAGCGCCAAATACACGTTGCCTAGCCAATAAAAAAAAGACCGTCACCAGTGCTCTGTTGATAGAGAAACTTCCGGTGTCAGCTTACCCGCCCTAATCTCCACCCAACGAATTGCCCAATTGGATGAAATTCCAAACAAATTACTCTAACAACTTGATGTCAAAAAGGCTCCGTACTTGTTCTCGTTTTTTGTCTGCCTTTGTATCCAAAAACAAAGTGTAAACAACAAGAAATGTCGAAAATATGAACAAACATGAAGAAAAAATAAAGGGAAAAAAAACAACAGAAAATCCCCCAAAGTCCTTTTTGGCAAAATCAGTCACGTATCCTCTAAACACATGTAATTTGCTTTTCCAAAAAACCTATGTCGATAGTTGAACGACGGCGACGACGAGGACGAGGACGAGGAACGAACGTGGGTTCGAACAAGCGACGGCAATTTTGTTTACGCATCCTTTAATCCTTTACCAATACGGATAAGTCATTTTGTGTGCACCGAGCGGGGTTTTGTTTAACTTTTGGGTCGCCTGGCGTAATTTCTTTGAATGCGAGTTGCCTTCAGGTCGTGCGCTGTATGTTTTCCAATATCTTTTCCTTGGCATTATAGAGAGATAGAGAGAGATCAGATCGGATTTCTTCAAGTTTGCCAAAGGACACAAAAGTCAAGTAAACATTGTCCATTATGCCCTGGAGGAGAACTGGCAAACACTGGCGACCATAGGTTGAGGACGTTTCAAAGGGCTGCCACTTGGTATGTGGCGGAAAGTTTCTGTTGAACTTGGTCCCTAGTGTGGAAAGGTGAAAACGGGAAACAATGACCCGATTGCCGGGTCAAGTACACTTCCAATGTAAATCACCTTTGCGGCTGTACAGGAAGAAAAAGTTTGCATTTTTTACTTTTAATACGCTCTCAAGTGGCGAAATCCTTTTCACTAGACAGGCCAAATCCAATACAAACTCTGCCAAGTGGGGGGTGAAGATGCGAAGGTGCTTGGACTAAAAGTCCTGTGTTTTTTTTGTGTTTTTCATATACGATACAGAAAGATAATACCTCAGCCAGAAGTCTTTTCACGGTGGGTAGGCTCGGCGGGCTCTATGCATTGTTCTGTCTCCGAGATGCTGGGGGACAGGTCGTGTGGAAGTGGCACACATACAAAATTATATAAAACAAAAGGAAAACAACGTGTTGAGGAGGACCAATGTGTGTGTATGTGTGTAGAGTGTGGAGGAGGCTCAGCAACATGTGTCATATCATTTGGCATGCGGAGGGCCTTAGTTATGTTGAGTCGTCGACTTTTGCACCTCTCTGACAAGGCGTGAAATTGTTTTGCCACATCCTATAAGCACTTGCTTGATGGCACCGTGTCAGTGGATAGATGGAGCTGTGCTATCCTTCAGTGGGGTTTTGAACTTGACATGACGTTGAAAAAAATCGCATCGCTGGTATTTAAAACAAATCGGCGATGACAGGTTTTTGAAGTATTGTAACGTGGTTACGCCATTTATCCATCTATCACTTAATGTGGTTGACTCTTTTTGTGTTGGGTAACAGTGCTGTGGAGCTGTCAATAAGCGTGTATTTAATTGCCCCTTTGTGTCATCACCAAGAGATGGAATATGGTTTCGAAGAGTTGAAAGCTATACGTAAGTGCATCTCGTTAACGTCTTAATCGAAAAGGTCGACTACTTTTAAGGGTTTCTAAGCAAAGTCCTTAAAAATAAGCCGCTGGGGTGACTGGAGGCTTTAATTTGCGTTGTAACCATCTCGAAAGTCTGATGGAGAGTTACATAGAGGATCCGTTCTTTTTATAGAAAAAAACTTCGTTTCTTATGTCATTTGTTTTCATAATAGAACCTTCTTATAATCGTGTTTGTATATTTATAAGAACAATTTGGATATAAGTAGCAATTTTTGCGGAGTTTAGAGGTTGCTTATATTCGTGGTAGACTGCAATTGTAAATTTCGGGTTTTAAATCAATTGAGACTCAGTTTTGTTTTTAGGTTAGATATTTAATTTAATTAACATAATGCAAATTTCAATTCATAAATACAGTTGAATTGATTTGTTGGCAATTCCCGCCCATGTGAATAGTCCTTTAGGTGAGCCTTCCCCCAACTTCATATGGTGACAGTGGAACAACGTCAAAATAAACATAGATTACAATAAAATGTCCATTTGCGAGCAACCCATCAACATTTCACCATCAAAATCCATTCATAGATTTCAATCTAAACTCCCATAAAGCACATCACCCTTTGTTCATCCTATTCCGTCCTATTCCATATCAAATGTTTGCCAAAAACTTTCATGCTCCCTCATTTTATACCAATTTGAACTTTTCCCCCATTTTTATTGCAAAACAATTTCAATATGGCAATGCAAAAGTTTAGACTCATATTTCACAACTTTGAGGCTTACACAAAGACTCGTAGGTCGTAGTCGGTAAATCATCTCTAATTTGAATGCTGTCAGGAGTGAGCGCATATCCCCAGACCTCGCTCTGAAAACGGCACAAATGCAAACGAAAGGGGTATGTTGTGTAGTGAACTCTTTCTGGGCGCACAAAAGCAACTTTGTAACAAGCGCACACAATCTGCTCGTTTATACCTGGTGCAGAAGTCACATGCTCTAGAGTGAAGGACATAACAAAGTTTCATCAAAAACGCATGTTTGAACAATTTTCGAAAATGTTTTCACTCGAATTTCAAGTGCGGAAAACTGAAATTTTTCAGGTGCCAGGGAGGGACAAATTTTGTTGTCCAAAAAGTGTGTACGAGAGGGAGATGGAATGTGCTTCTTTTTTCTCAAGAATGATAAAGCACAAGCGACAAATACAAGGACGTATAATATATACACTTACACACTGGTGAATGTCCTTTCATTTGTGCGTTGTGCTCTGAGTAGTTTGCATTTCTTCTCGTTTCGAGTGCTGTTAACATTTTGTGGGTCTTAAGCGGCTGACAAGTGCAGCAGCGCAGTAGTTTGGGGCTATATTTTGTGAAGAGAAGTTTGAGTGCCACGAAGGGGTCTTCAGATCAACGTGGCTGGTCGGGGGACTGTAGACCGGAGGCAACAAATTCAAGTCAGGGAACTTGAATGTTAACTTTTACGCACAAGTTTTGAAGTAGAGACGATGTCTGACTTTGTGTTGGCATTAGTTACTCAGACGAACGTAGCAACTGGAAGGACTTGTTATGTGATTTGGGTGAAGGGAAAATTAAGTTTCTGGGACGTAGATGTTGATATCTAGAGAGAAGCGTGCATATTTACCAAGTTGTTCCGGAGTGACTTCATATTATTTTGCACATAACTGAGGGTGACCTTGGAATCTATGGAAAATATCACCCTTCCAAGGAATCAGTGAGCCGAAGATCTTAAAAAACTTATCAGAAACAAATGTCCACACCATCGCAGGATCAAAATCTTAAGGTTTCGGTACCTATTTCAAACAAAGGGGTACTTCACCCCTAAGCGGTTGTCACTTTATAGCTCCACCCATGGCAGATGTGACCTCAAACTTAACTAGATTCTTCCAGCTATTACAACGTTTAAGGCGCTGTTAACTCGGATGCCTTTCCCAAGAGAGGAATGCAAAATAAAACATACCCCCATCCGCGTAACTGAATTGAATTCCAAATCCAGTTCCGGAGTCTTTTTTGGAGATGGCAGTCAATTAAAGTATCGATCAGAGTTTTCGTGGCTTGTTTCGATACCCAAGTTTCGTATATATGTATGAATTTTGGGAGCTTTTTTAATGCCCACAAGTCCAATCCCAAGCTCAGCTCTTTAGCATGTTTTTGTGTTTGAGATAAATATATAAACGGGACGTGTTTGAAATACATACTTGTTTTAGAGTCTTGTAAAGTTTCTGTTCTCGAAGTCACATTTTCGAGAAGCTCCCTTTTATAATGTCGCCACAGTATGAAACCTGTTGCTCAGGAATCAACACATCTTTCAAGTAGAGCCCCTTCCTGGGTCTCTTCACCTCCTTGGGTAGGCTCTCAATGCTTGAAAACCACTGTATTTCGTTTAAAAAGTTTTGAAAGGCTACGTAAAAAACTTCCAAAGGTGCGTCTTCGTATCTGACATATAAAGCCTACCTTTCTAGAAGAAACTGTTTGGAGTTTTGTACCGCCTTCTAGTTTGACTCATCCTTGATAAATATCAGGTTCCGATTGCACTTTCTGACTCGAATTTTTCACGACTTGAAATTATCGTCAAATTTTGTGTGTATAATCAACTTTGTGCTCAGAGCGTTCAAAACACCCCATTTTAGTTGTTGTATAATGATAGGTGAAAACTTCCGCTAAGGGGACATTTCTAATTCATTTTACCCTATTCCACAATTCGAAACGCTCGATCTGAAGGAGGTAGCTGATGCGAGTTAAGAAAGCCCCTGTCGAGGCTGGCATTTAAGTCGCTTATAATTTTACTAGGTGCCTTAACTAGTTCTACTGCGAAAAGTCTCATAGAGAAAGCCCTACTTATACCACTTAAATAATAGCCCAATCACCGAAAAGACATCACCCCATCCCAGCTGACATTGTCATTATTCAAGAGAGCTGGGATTTGTGGATATATCCACACAAATCTTCCGAAATAAACTACCTATAGCAACTGAACAAAACTCATACGAACGCCTGAGAACAGCAACGCAATACGAATCACGCAGATCTTGTATTTCTAGAATGAAATCCAAACCTCATTTCGTTCTGCTCCGTCTCCGAATCGAACTCAATCAGGATACAACTGATTATTTGATTTCCTCCATCCCCCGAAAATTCGTAGGAAATCAATATTTACGCATCCTCCAGGGAATTAGAGGCCGTCGTTCGCTTTCTCTGCACAACAACATACAGAGCGTGGTCGTCATCATATTCTCTCATGGACCGTTATTTGTTCGATTGAGATATTTGACTCTGCATTAATTGTTATTATTACGATTATTGTTTCCATCGTTGGCATCTATGCCAAAAGGGTCCTTTTGTCCGTTCTCCTTGCGGGTATCTTCTTTTGTTATGATGACCAAGTATCAATTTTTGTTTTCTTCTCCCCAGGATGATGACGACGACTACGACGATGATAATGATAATGATGATGATGGGACGATAATACACTAAACATTCAATCTATCGGCCGTGCCGGCGGGGGTCAAGCGCTGAACACAATGGGCGAGCCCATATCAGAAACACGCACACATACACGAGCACACTCGAGAATAGAATAACAAAAATAAGTCGTTATTTTTCCGTACATAAAATGCACATAAGTCAGAGTAAAACGTAATCCTCGACACCAAAAAATAAAATAAGAACCAGGACATAGAGAAGAGGAAGAAACTTTACCGACTGGTAAGCGCCACTCACTGATACACTGCTGTGCGAGCTGACTGCCACTATTCGTATTCGTACTCCCACGATTAATGCGGAAGAGTGCCTCAACCCCGAGCACCGGCGGCGTTCGCCTCATTCCGTGAGATTCCTTGGGTAACGTGAGTGTGTATCACATTGCCGCCCCGATTATTGATTTGTATGCTCGCCTTGGGGGTCCTTCTCTTCCCGGTTTCGTTTGGTGTAATTTATTATTTGCAGTTATGTAAGCTGACAAAAATGTTATCCTCCTGAAAAGATATCTCTTCCGCTGCTACTGCTGCTGCTTTCCCTTATCCTTGTCGAGGGTTGAATGGCAAAAAGGAGTGAAAAATGATTAATTGCTGTTGTATGGGATAAATGAACCAGTGGATCAGGGCAGGAGGACTCTCTCGGTCCATAAGACGACAGACGACCTACAGTTGCGGGGGGTGGCACCTCCCGGCTGGAGGACTCTCCGCCTAATGAGGATTAATGAAACGCAAATAATGGCGTACGATTTGAGCATTCAAACCAGCAGATACAGTGAAATATCTCATGTTAGTTAGGCGATGAAAGAGTCCACAAACAGCTCCCCGCCCCGGCCACCCTGTGGCTGGGATGGAAATAATTTTTCATAAATTATCCTTTTCAAGTCGCCGGAATCGACCTTTCTGCATAAGTGAACTCGAACAATCGATGGCATATTTGAGATCTTTGTCCGTAAATAATGAATCCAATGCCAATGCTATAACGCTCTGGCGGGGATGATTCAATGAAGTTTACCACGAACCACTATAGGAAGGAAGGACGGTCTCCTTTTTCGTTTGAAGGCAAATGACTGATCGACTTCGAAATGGCAAAGTTGTAGGGAAATTAATTAGGCTTATTGAAGATAGCCAAATGGGGCAAACGAACGAAAGCGAATCGTAATCCATTCCGACAATAAATTCCCATTTTGACGATTTTCATTGCCAATGAGGAGTGACGCGTGGAAATGATAAAGTGGGGCCTAATGGATTCCATGAAGTGTTGGCTAAGAGGTTCAATAAGTGAGGACTGTTCGCAGGAGCTGTTAATGATGCTTAAGATAAATTTATTGTAATTTTCGGTAAGGCTTCTGTTTTTTTTTTTTGTAATGTTGTCATTGGGTATAGGATGTTCCTGCGAGGCTATGCTGTTAAATGGTAAAATCTAGGGGTTCTATTATCCAATGCGAGAGTGTACTAAATAAATCTTGACCCGTCTAGGAGTTTGTATTGCATTGCAAAATGATGGTTATAGAGAATTTATATGCTCGTAATAGTCTCTGACATGTTAAAAAATAAAACAGAGGACAACAACAGCAACAGTAAATAAAAACTAATAATAGTTACAACCTAGCAAATACCGTAAAAAACGCGTCGAAGCACTTCAAAATCGCAACAAAAAGCGTCTGAAACGCTTGGGGTACGTCGTGGGGTACGAACGTGCCGAGATCTTTTTCTTTATATAGTCATCTTTCAAAATTACTTATCCCTCCGAAAATGTCGTGCATTACTT
This sequence comes from Cheilosia impressa, assembly GCA_948293265.1. Classification (NCBI taxonomy): domain Eukaryota; kingdom Metazoa; phylum Arthropoda; class Insecta; order Diptera; family Syrphidae; genus Cheilosia; species Cheilosia impressa. The sequence continues at coordinate 48,618,052 of OX411882.1, read as the reverse complement.
GTAATCTAAAAGTTGATAGAGCAGATTTGAAAGTGGAGTGCAGTGATTGTAAAAATCTCTTTCATGGAAATTGCGCTAATTTAAAGGCCACTGAATTGGATTTCATGAAAAAGAATAAAGCTACGTGGCGGTGCATAACTTGCACTAAGAAGCGTCGAACTTCTATCGCCGACGCTAATACTGCAATCAACCAGCAAAACCAATCACCACATATAAAACAATCATCACGCAACACCAATCTACTTCAACACCTAAATCAGCCTACTGCAACAGCTTCATCCACACCAGAAGCATCATTGAATACAGGTCAAGAAATTAATACAACAATTACTCTCGAAATGGTTTATAAAGAAATTATATCTCTTAAAACCATTCAAAGTAAACAAATTGAGTCACTTGTAACTGCTAACAAACAGTACGAAGAAAAAATTAATACTCTGGAGCAGAAAGTCAATAACCTGGAACAGCAATTGCTTGAAAGCAGTATAGACATTTTTAATGTTCCTACCGAAAATGTAAACACAACACCAACAACAAACACGGAACTCGCTCTTAAAGTTTTTCGCAACGGTCTGAACGTTGATGTTAGTGAGAGGGACATTGATTTTTGTTACATGCGACAAATCAAACTTCGCTCACCTCCAGCTGATGGTTCATCTTCTTCTCAATCAACGGCAGCGGCAGCGGTACTCAACACAAAAAACATTTTGCACGTCAAATTTGTCTCGCGAAACATGAAAGACAAGATAATGAGAGCAAAGAATGAAGCGAAAGCAAAATTAAAAACTAGTGTTATCAGCTCTCAAGCAGCAATAGAGAACATGTATATCAACGAAAGCTTGACATACAATTCACGTCATCTTTACAAAGCAGCAGCAGCAGTTAAACATACTATGAACTATAAGTTTTTGTGGACAAAAAATGGGATTGTTTATATGAGGAAAAAAGAGGGTGATATTTCTTTTAAAATTACTTGTGCTTCTGATTTGAAGAAACTAAAATAATGAACTGTGTTAACGTGCATGTAAACAATCCCACCATCCATTCTAATGTAAACAATAGTAATAATGAAATGTTTGTACCCTTTACTGAAGAATCTTTTTGCATCCATCAGAACATTCGAAGTTTAAGAAAGAATTTTGATAATTTTCTGGTTCACATGCAGTCCCTTGAAAAATTACCTATATTAATTGTTCTAAGTGAGATTTGGGTGTATAAAAGTGAGTTTGATTCCTACAGCATAGAAGGTTATACTCCCTTTGGTAACTGCAACGAAACTTATTCTGCCGGCGGTATAGCCGTTTACATAAAAAGTGGCATCGTGCACGATTGCTTAAAAATCAATTTAAACAGTGCGGATATTATAAAAGTAAATTTTCTTTTTAAAAAATTGAGCTATACTATGATCTGCATCTATAGATTGCATAGCTGTCGAAAAAGTGTTTTCATTGAAGAGTTGCATACAGTGCTAAATAATACAAAAGCTAGGAATTTAATAGTCATAGGTGATGTTAATATTGACCTTCTAAACGTTTCTGATCCGGACTGTGAAAATTATATGCTACTCTTGGCTTCTTACGGCCTTCAAAGTGTTTTAAATGTACCAACTCGCATAACTGACTCTACAAATAGCTGCATTGACCACATTTATCTGCGCTTACACAAGAACAACAACATCCTTTTCGTTAGTGAAGTACACGATTTTAAAATTACTGATCATCACTTATGTGAACTTAAATATCAGGTAGATATCTCATCACAAAAAAATAATGGCAGTAGAATAAAAACTCAAGTTGACTACGAAGTCCTGCGCGATAAACTTAGGTACGAGTTCTGGGCAACAGTTTTTTCTGAAGATAATCCCTCTGTAGCCTATGATGAATTTATCTCTATTTTAACCAACCATGTTAATAGTGCATCTTCTGTTCTTAATTTAGCCCGGCGTAATATATTTTTAAAACCTTGGATGACACAGCGACTTTTGAATGATATCAATCGTAAAAAAGAATTCGCGAAAAAATGCAATAAATATCCACATAATATGAGTTTAAAACGATTTTATACTAAATTGTGCAAACAAAATAAAAGAAAGGTTGCTCAAGCACGCGACACTTATTACACCAATCGATTAAGTCATTACAGAGGAGACTCAAGGAAAGAGTGGGGCTTAGTAAATGACATTTTGGGTAGAAAAAAAAGATGTAATGATATTCTTCATATAGAAGTTAATAATTCAATTATTTCTGATCCACCTTCAATAACAAATACTTTTAATAACTATTTTGTCAATATCTCTGAGACTTTGAAACCCCCTGAGCCACCTTTCAGTAGTTGCAACTGTAATATTACATCTGATTTAATTGAAGAAAAAATGCAAAGCAATAGTTTCTGTTTTTACCAGTTCTCTTCATATGAAATTTTCAAAACAATTATGGCCTTACAAAACAAAAATACGTGTACCAGTGATGGTATTTCTGCCATGCTATTAAAACAAATTGCTTGGGAAATTGTTGATGTTCTGTGTTATATCTTCAACCTCAGTGTTAACAGCGGTAAGTTTCCCAATTCTCTAAAGAAAGCAGAAGTTATTCCTTTATTCAAGAAGGGGAATCACAAAAATATAAGCGACTATAGACCTATTTCTCTACTTCCTACGATTTCAAAAATATTTGAAAAATTAATGAAATCAAGAATGATATCATTCCTAAATAGAAGCAATTATTTTTCAGAATCTCAATATGGTTTTAGAGCAGGTAGATCCACTGAAGATGCTATTTTGAAGGTCTGTTGCGATTTATTTAGTGGTGTTAATGAAAATCAGTCAACTATGGCTCTGTTCATTGATATGACCAAAGCATTCGATATGGTCGATCTGCAAATGTTATTGCATAAGCTGTACAAAGCTGGCTTTAGAGGGATGGTATATGAATGGCTAAGGTCATACTTATTGGAAAGGGAGCAAAGGGTGTTAATCAATGGTTTTTACAGTGATTCACTTAAGCTGAAAAACGGCGTTCCACAGGGATCCGTGCTAGGTCCTATATTGTTCCTTATCTACATTAACTCTCTTTTCATTCAAAACTTCTACGGCAATCGCAGTGCATTTGCAGATGACATCGCTTTCACTTATACTGATCTGTCGCTCCATGAATGCGTTGCAAAGATTAGCTTCGATTTTCATATACTTCGTGTCTGGTTTAACGTCCATAAACTTATTATTAGTGAAAAAACGAAACTAATGCACTTTAATCTATCACATGATGTTTCAGAAAAATTTGAGTTCATTTTTCACTCATGCCTGTGTCAAAAGTTTTGTTTACCACTACATACCTGTGGGAGACACAACTTCGACGCTAATAGTCACTGTTCAAATAGTTGCTTCAAAGTTGAGTCAGTTAATTCGTTCAAATATCTTGGTGTATATATTGACAACAAACTAAATTGGAAGGTGCACGTCCAATATTTAAAATCGTATATGTCACTAATAACTCGCAATATGTATCTTTTAAAACCATACTGCTCGCAAAGAGTTCTTTCGATGCTCTATTATGGATTAGTTCAGTCGAAACTTCAATATGGAATCGTTAGCTGGGGAGGTACATATATGAATACTTTAAGGTCTCTATTGATTTCCCAAAAGCATATAATTCGTATTATGTGTGGTAAGAATCGTTATACGGAAAGTTGGCCTCTCTTTATTAAGCTTCGAATATTTCCACTGAGAAATCTCTATGTGTTCAAGGTACTAAAGGAGTTCTTCAAACGAAGTGGTAATGTTCCTTCTAGAAATTCCTCGATATATAGCTTACGGATTAATAACCTGTCACTGTTTGACATTCCATTCGTGCACAAAACACATTTTATGAACTTTTATTTAGTTTTCTCGCGTAGAATTTTTAATAAACTTCCCTTATCCATACGTTCCAATCTCAATTCCCATTCATTTTTGAATTCTCTTAAAGACTGGCTTTTTACTGTGAGCCCTTATAACTTGGAAATACTTATGAAAGTAACAATTTAATAAAAATGCAAAAGGATTCTTCTCTGATTTACACTGTTTTTTCAATCAAATTGCTTTTTCTTGATTTAAGTTCTTAGCATAAGAAAAGCTGATGGTACCCCACGTCAGTTATTCTTTACATACAAAACATTATTTTGCGATCATTCAACACAAACATTAAAGTTTAAGAATGATAATGAATTTATTATAATCACTTTATATTCTTAATTAACACTCAGATTGTAACATAGTTATAGTGATAATTAATAAAGAAACTTAATTAAATTAAAATTAAATTAAAACTCATTAAAAAACAAACTATAACGAGGCAGGAAAAGGCATTCAAAGATTTGTCAAGAACGCATTGAAAGACGTTTCGAAAAACCCCGTCTAAAAAGTGTCAAAAATGCAAGTCCAAAAACCTGCCCAAAAAACTATAGGCAAATGCTCATAAAACTGGTCCAAAAAGCGCTGAAAATGTGTCTAAGCCATGTCAGAAAACGGATCAAGATCTTATCAAAATATTAGTCCAGAATAGCTAGCTTCAAAACTCTGCAAAAGAACATCAAAAGCTTGACCCAAAATGATAAAAACGAAATACCAAAAAAATGAGAAAAACATATAATTAAAATTGAAAAAAGTTACAAAACAGAAGTCGATAACGCATTCAAAATTCGCCAAAAAACACAAAAAACTGAGAAAAGCACATTAAAAACACATCAAGAATACATTAAAAAAAAATCTTAAAAAATGCGTCAAAAATCGCATTAAGAATTTTGTCGAAAACTCGTCAAAAATACTTCAAAAGACCAGAGAAAAACGAGTCGAAAACGTGTCCAAAAACCGGTCAAAATAACTTAAAAAAAACATCAGAAAACGCATCAAAAGAACATGTTCGTAAACGCATTGACAAAGTGCCAAGGAAATGAAACAAAAGAGTCAAAAACGCAGCCAAAAATGCGTTTAAAAACTAGATTAAACGGGCCCAAAAAACTCCTAAAACGTGTCCAAAACTTGTGAGAAACCTAGAGAAAAACGCATCAAAAAAGGCGTACTTGAGAAAGAGCATCAAAATACCCGACCAAAAACGCTTCACAAAACACAAGAAGAGCGGCAAAAAATACATAAAAAAAACCGTCAGAAAACGCAACAAAAACGCTTATAAACCGCATCAAAAACGTGTGAAAAATCTGTCCACCATTCCAAATCGTACAAAATTTAATCCGAATGTGTTCCCAATTGCAGGAGTTGTAGAAATCTATCAAATGGAAGAAATGAACTGAAGTCTTTATGTACTCGCCTTAAAAACTTATAATTTGCTACCATTTCGTAAAACTCTTCCCCGACCTCTTAGCGAAGAAAAAAACTTCTACCACTCACCGAGTTTTCTAAGCCTCATGCCATAGCTTTTACTGAAAGAAGCAGGAGAACTTACCTTATTTATGTTGCGTTGTTTCATATCCTGTTCAAAAGCTGAAAACAAAAACGATCTCTTAATGGAATGCGTCCATAGAGGAAATGTATTTTCCGCAGAGTAATATCGCTGCAACTCCCAAATAATACAACTTCCATGGCACCGAAGCCACCCACTTCCGTAAATTGAAAGTGTCTTTCGATGTCCAATCATCAAAAGTTAATTCCTCCCCTGCATCACGTGCGGAAACCTGCAAAACTACCATCATTCTCAAAATCTTCGATATGTCATTACACAACTGAGTACTGACTACTGACTGACCCCCAGTGATTGTCAAAAGTAAAAAAAGGTACAAAGCACACGACATCATGCTTCTTCAACTTTTAGTAGGGCCAATGTAGCAAAATGACTGAAATATGTTGCAAATACGCTCAGATATCAGTGCACAGATTCGAGGGAGAGACGAGAAATGCTTCAAATGGAAAATAACGACTCCCCATCTCATTGCAGTAATTTTTTGGTTCCTTTTACTTCGTTTCAAACAAAAAACTTCGAACGGAAAGAAAATTCTTTGAAATGTTATCTTGTGTTCGTCCCTTTCATTGTTCTGAAAGCACAGAACATTCCCTCAATTCCCCTAAGCAAGCACTCAGCCGCCCTCGCGCCTCACCCCTGTTTCTCTTACTCGTACCACTGGCAGCATTGAAAGCGTGTAGCGAAGCTTGACCCTTGGGATAAGGATATGTAGCTACTCAGTTGGATTGGATGCGAACATCCGCGATCTACTCTCAGTCCACCCCTTCGCTTCGAATGGAAACCCACTCCATAACCAGATTGAATGTTGTTCCAGAAGACCGTAGATAAAGAAGTATATAATGTTATTAAAAGTAATTCCTTTGTGGGGGGAACAGGGAGAGCGGGAAGAATCGGGATTTCTACTTTCGGAAATATTTTTCGACGACGACACGATTGCATGGGTGGGGCCGCGTTTTATTACACTCTGACCCTTTGAAATATTTCTGGACCTTTTCTTCTCCGTTCGAACTGTATATAGTTTCTCTTTGAGGACGACAGTTCATCCCTTACGTCATCATCAACGATGGAGGTACTGCAAGATAATTTCGATGAATTCACGTGGAATACCCATCATCATCTACGAGGGTATATTGGCTGCTACGTGGGATTCCGCTTAACAGGCACTCTGGGAAACAGATACCTATTGTTCGTTGTCTGCCGCCACACCACCACCGCCCCACCCAGCCACAGTCCTGGCAAACTATCTGGGCCAACTAATTTACTATGTAAATTAAATGACATCCAAGTGAACAACCTCTCATTCAATTTGCAGGCGAGGTTCAAATTTGTTTCCCTGGCGCAAGTTGGCAGTTTTTTGGACCAAGCAGTGTTGGCTTTAATTGAAAACTATTCAACCAGCCAGCGTCAGGGTTGTGTAACTTTGCATGCCGATGTAAATGCGAATGCGTGTTGACACGACTACCAGTAACCAGATAACGTGCGAATGAATTTTTAACCAGATTTGCGGACAGGGCAGGCTGTTTTATGCAGCAAAGGCAATCTGGCTACACAATAAATACAATTCGGAACAGTGGCACTGGTTGAGATTGTTTTGCAGCCTCCCCGCGGTGTCGATGGTGCGGGCAAACTTGTCCGTTGAAAACTGTTTGTTTCCGGGATTTCCATTGTCTCGCGTGCAAATTGAAAATGTTGCCACTGAATGGATGTTTTTCCATTGATAGAGCTTTCGGAAGTTTCTTTGTGGCTGTCGCTTGTGTCAGTCGGGTTTCGATGGGTAGCTGCGCTATAAAGAAATATAGATGATTCCCTATCAATGAGGCAACGCATGCTGACGCTGAGCATTCGAAGAAAGAATCATCGGTGGGATAACGTTTCATCATTTAAATAGTTGAGCGAATCGGTAATGGCAATTTTGTGACACGTTTTCGAGGCAGTACCAGCTTTATTATCGACCGAGAGCTTCTGAGAAGTTGCAGATAAAGCAGTTTCTTAGTCGGAAGTAGTATCACTTTTACTGAGGAAAGATCAGGATAAAATGGATGTTGGTAGACACCAGCGAGATGATTCATGAAACCATTGTCAATATCCATAAGAGTTTAAGAACCTCACCTAGTCGGGAAACAAATAAATCTTATCGTCCAGGACTTGCTTCCTTATTCGTTGGGTGCAACTCCTGAAGCGACGATCGGTACTCTACGTTTTTTCTCCGCATGCAAGGAGGTGCTTATCCTTGAAGGGTCTGTATCCGATACAACTTTTATGTTCGACTTACCTCCCTTACCTTCTTAAGGAGATTACCCTCCATCGTGGACCAGAACTTCAAACGCTTCCTCATCTATCGCGGTATTTTACTAACTGCCCCTGGAAGTTGCACCTAAAGCGAGGCTGTGTGCCCTTAGGTTAGAATCGATTCTGTAAGGTATTGGTGTCCACATACCACATTCCCTTTAAATGTCCCAGACAAGCTCGTAGAGTTCGCTATCGCATCAATTTCTCTTATATGGGCCAATTCAAACACTTTACTACTTAAAGGGGTTGGTCTTGGGTTTGATCCCCCGAAGAAACAAATTCTTGGCGTTTTTTCCACTGTACCACCTCTCCGAAACGTCTAAGAAACTTCCAAAAGCTTAATTGTCATTAAGGAGCTTCTCCATTCAGTCATTCGAATTCGGCATAAAAATTGTAGGTCCCTTCCATATGTCCAAGCAAGTTTTTAGCAGTTATGCCTACCTGCATTTGACAGCAATTTCTCATAAATTTTGAAATATGCAACCTTAAAATTGTGAAAGGTTTTTCCAAAGGAGCGAGTCGGTGTTGTCAGCCATGTTGTGTGTGCGGAGTCTGTCGAATCTGGTTTTTATTATTCCATCGCTGATGCCAATTCAGCAATGAAAGTTTCGCGATTGGGCAGCACTTTGAAATGATTTAAATTTATTTTCGAAGTGAGTATTTGTCAGTGCAATCCTTGGACGCGTTGCTGCCATTTTGCGACGCGGTGGCCCTTCAGAGTTGAGTCTCTAACGTTAGGTGAGCAGATTCGTATTAAGCAGTTCGGTGAACAATCAGCCAACTTTCGATTCTTTCGTCAGACTAGAAGAGAAAAAAAACAGCGGTCCGTGAGAATTTACACGAGGCAGTGATATCCCTGCTGTGCACAAGAAGTCGCCCTTTCGCAGACTTCAACTTGGAGAATTTTGTATAAGATCCAACTGACCAATAAAATAACTCGTACGAAAGGTCCTTCTCTGTAATCCTGCTCCGTTTATGGGTACATTCATAATGACAAAGCATATAGCAATTGCAGACAATCACAACACCTACTGTAGATCAATCCATACGCAGCTCAGTCGCTACGTGTCCCATAATCCAAACCAATTCACAAGTAATAAATTCGTCACACTCCAACCAACAGCAGATAGCATCGAGAAGCCAGCCGACAAAGTAATTGCCGAAAATTGCTCTCTTTACAGCATTAATTGTCAATTTATCGAACCCTCTGCAAGCCCGAGTTACTTCAAAACACATTCCGGTCGTCGCAAAATCGTCTTCCGGATACTGTCCCTCCGCACGAACACCTCTTCACCATAGCTATACAGAATAGCTTAACCATGGTCATAAATTCTACCGAATTTATTACACAGCCACACTCTGGCTCACTAATTTATGGCCAATAGCAGATTTTTGTCCCAGTGCATAACGCTGCCTTTCGTTCTTGTGTCCGATATAAATTTTACATCCTGTGGGACATTTTTATGAAATTCAAATTAAGTACGTACTCGTACTGGTACTCCGGACGCCCCCTCCAATCGTCCTTTCGTGTTCAAACAAACACAACACAGACAGGAGGGCGGATAACGACTGGGAATACTTTTTTCTTCTTATTTTTTTTATTTTTTTTGCTAAAGACCTTCTCATTATGAAGTAAGCCTGGCAATATAAGGAGAGCCTTTATGTGGGGCGCAGGCCAACCAGGGAGATCTCCAAACAATGCGCCATAAAATGTTAATTCCACCTCGCCTTGTGTGTATGTGCAAGCAATAATAATAACTGTAAACAGTAAATTGAAGCCAATAGAAAGTTTATGGACACTTACAGCATGCATTGCAAATGAGCCGGTGTAGGTCACAAACTCCCAAGCAATATGACAATACAATACATACGCGCGCCAGGGTACATAGTATAGCGGGTGGAAATATGCACTGTAATTGGATTACTTGGCTAGCACGTACGTGCATAAGCAATCTTTTATTGTGCGGAGTGAACCGTTAATGATGTCAACTAGATAGCGCCAGTGTAGCGCACGGCCCATACTCCACTCGTACTCGTACGGGTACTCCTACTCGCGAGAAGAGGTGAGTTCATGCGAACAAAGCTACAACAAAAAAAAAAAAACAAAAAACGAAGAACAAAGTCAGCAACGGGAATTCCGGGCATTGTCGTTGCCGCATTGCTGATTGCGTCACTGTCACCATCACCATCACCATCAGCATCGGCATCACCATCAGCATCAGGAGCACGAGCACCGCAGAAGCCAACTGCGAGTGGACATTTTTGACGCGTCCTCATTAAACTCTTCTGTTTTTTATTTTTATTCGTGTGAAAGGACATTAAATCTCGGTAATTTAACGCAGATGCTATATGTATGCATACAAGTAGCGCGACGGCATTGACGTTGGGTGAAAATAAATATTGTTGCGTGCGGCAATCACAATATGTGGGTCGTTGTCAGTCTGAGGCAGCAAATAATGGCAATGAAAAATCAATTAACTCCTCGAAAGAGGTTAATGCGATTCGAGTGGGTGTTGGTGCTCTCAGTAGCCGGAGGTGTTTGCGATAAGTGCGGAGAAGCGAATGCGAGTCGCAAGTGGTGGGGTCGTTTTACTTAAGGGTGTTGATAGCAAAAGTGCGGTAGTGTATAAGAAACTTTGAATTTTATGCATTAAGCGAGGACGGTTTATGTGTGGAAGACCATCATATGGAAGAGTGCATCCTTGGGGGTGTAAGTAAACTGTGCTTTCTTGGTGCACACAAGTGGGTTCTGCAGTACTTACAGGTGTCGAAATGATAATGAGGGTAGTTAAGGTTCGAGTCGAATGTCGTTGGTTTCTGATGTGAATGATGTCTGGATATACATTATTTACGAAATGGCAGCTCCTTAGGGATGAAGTAATCAGTGTGACCGTTTCAGTATTCTAAAAAGTTACAAGCAAAAGGCCCAATGAGAAAAAAAGTATCTTTTTCGAAGCAGAATAACCTATTTAGATTTTTCGAAGGATGTTTAACAAGTATTGGTTCACTAAACATTATAATAGGCAACTGCGTTACATTTAAAAGGTTTTTATTTGGAAATAACACTATTGGAAAACAAATTTTAGCGCCTTTTCCAACTAAAGAACAACCGGCCAAGCGCGATGTCGCTCTACGAATGAAAATGGTTAAAAGGAGTCTACTTTATAAATAGTAATTGATAGTTTCTTGCAAATATCTTGTGAAATATTAACTTTACGGCAACACAGCCTTCAGTACATATTTAGCTACGACCATGATCTACAAAAAGATTTTTGTTCATTTTTTTGTAAATCAATAAACAAACAGTTTTTTGTGGGAATGAAAATATTTGTTTCACCAAATTACTCTAAAAGCAGTCGATCTATTGCTACCATTTTACTAGAGTTCATACCGGCTGTTGTGTGCAAATTTCAGCATTCTACGTCAATTAGTTTCTGAGATAGACCTAGCAACAAAATTGGTCTAGTAGTACGGAACCTTAAAAAGGGCCAAAATAGAAAAAAATTGCAACTTTGGTCGCACAACAGACACGCTGGAAGTGTTGATTCGGTTGCCAAGAAGGGACACCTATGTCCCTATGGGCTTTTTGAAACGGTGCGGTGACTCTTTTTGTGCTCTTCCCCCAGGGATAAATTGAGCAAATAGTTGGGCGAAGTTGTTGACAGAATTGTTACTAAAATTAACCCATAAGCGAAAGCAAGTTTTTTTCCTTACACCCGTGACTGTGAATAGTTTGATCAATAAAAGACTCATAAGCCTCACTCTTTACAAGGGGCCACTCTCCAAGACGCATCGTCGACTGTACACATGGTTGCTAAAATTATTTCATTGTATTTCAACATCGACCCGTCCTTATTCAAAAATATATGAATATAACTAATGTGACCATTAAGTGTTAGGGAGTCGCGAGTTTTTTAAGACGTGTTTCAGTGGACTGCATAAAAGTAGTAGATTCATGTCCAAAAGCGCTCTATTAGAAGAAACACACAGACCTGAGTAGGAGGTCCGTTGTGATACCCATGGGAAAACGGCAGTAATTCCGAGTCGGCGCTCGAGACTTCGATTGGATGTGTCTTTTACATTGTTGTAGTAGAAGGCTCCCAGATTTAGTGTTCGTTTTGATAAAGAAAGCCGGGCAATTACAGACAGTGTGGAGGTCTTTCTACAAAAATCATTTAAAGACTTTGATGTACACTCGAAGCTCTACTTTATAGTCAATATTATGTCTAGTCTGTGCAAAAAAATTAAGCTCTTCAAATTCAGCTTGGGTCAAACCTGCTTTTTCGCCAGTGCCACTTGTCTATGTAAGGTTTGGTCTCCCAATACCATACGCCTTCGTCATAAGTATGCAATTGGGTTACATGAAGGTAGTTTCATCTGATAACAATATCCATAACTGGGATTAGTTGTGAGAGTTGTTATCTCTTTGTTTGAGACTTATTAGGAGTCTTCCGTGTCATGAATTTATTGAAATGGTGAACGGCATCACACTTTCGCCTTTACCTGCCTCCCATTGGACCAATCAAAATCAAATTTTCAGGAACAATACTCACAAGACTGAAGTTCACTTCCCAATGTACACAAACAAACTAAAGTTCCCTTTATGTACTCTAACCCCTTATTGACTTCGACTATAGTGCACTGACCAAAATATTGCGTATACGCCCAAGTACTTTGGAAACGTTTGTTCATCTGTGTCCTGCACTTGTGGCCATTCAAATAGTAATCACATCAACATCAAATTTGCATTCCATTAACAACATCAACACCATTACTCCCAGCAAACTCAATCAATAATTCGATGCTCAACCATTCGTGGCCGTATAGGGAGTACGCCTTCGCTTTGTATCCGAGTTCAATGGCCCAAAATTAAATTTCAGTTCCGCACACCCGAAACGCACTCGTACAAATGCAAATACAAATACAAATACAAATAAAACAATATTTCGAAAATAATTAGTGGATCATGGACTTTCAGCCTGACTGTTATGGTGGCATTGGCAAGCCTTCCCCTTTTCATACTCGCCTCGATAGAATATCCTATTTATAGAATAAATTAATAAAGGGACAAGGATTCATTACTCGACGACTGATAATAATCAATTGTGCAGAACGAGAAGTTGAAAGGAAACCCATGACAAAGGTCATCCGGAACAGAGGCACATCACAGGTAGGACTACGGGATTATGACGAATTACCCAATCTTGAAATAATCATCGCTTTCAAGATGCGTGCTTGGCATTTCCCATTAGGGATTAACACCCAAACACTTGCTCTCGGATATGTCGTACAAAATAATTTGATTTCACCCACACCAGGCGAGATTTCCCATTATGAACTTAAGCTCCCCTGAGAGCATAGAACTGATTACGAATTAAATTCACTTCAGTAGAATCAGTCGAAATAATGACACAAACACGATATTCGTGAGGAGGGCGGGGTTATCACATCGAGCTGATGTTTGATTTGGGGGCGGCGTAATTCGAATTAGTTTACAGTATGTGAGCAAAGTATGTACATAATCAGGAGTAAAAGAAAAATTTGATTTGTTCACGATTTCATTTCATTTGGTGTCTCTATTCAAGTTTTCTATTCTATTTCTTTATTGTCAATTGCACATTTTCTTCTCCATGAAAATTTTGTATTTATTGTTATAAATATTATTTGTTATTAAAGATTATTTTTAATTCTCATACCTGCTTGTTACCCCACATCAGATTTTGGAATTTTGTTTCTAAGGTCGTGCCCACCAACTGTTAATAGTTACAGAACTATCATTGGATTTTTTTTCTGCTTACATTATGTTGTTAGGACTTAACTTGTATTTTTTAATCTTTTAATTAATGATAAATAGATAAATAAATATAAAAAGCCTTAAAGTGCCACAGATTTTTTTATCTTTGCCTCCAAAAGTTCGTATCTTTCATGGAATTATTGTAACGGACCGCCACCCGTACTGAAACTCTTTATATAATAATTTTATGAGCATACAGGATAAACAAAAAGACAAGTTATAATGTCGGTTAGTATGTCAATTCAACGGACTTTCTATTGTAGTAAAAAAATTGTAATTGTGACCTGGTATCACTGAAAAGTAATGCCGGATCTCAAAGTGGATCTCATATTCTCTCCATTTTGTTTTGCATAGCATAAAAAATAATAAAATCCTTAAATTTCTTAATAAACCCTGGAGATATTATACAATAGACGACTCGGCTCATAGGCTTTTTTATAAAGGCAGATTTTTCTTAAAACTACAAGACTACAAAACTAAACTTAAACATACGAATCACGATATCAAACAGGGATCTGACAAAAATCTAGAATTTTCGACAGCTTCTCGAGCATCTGGGTCCATGTTTTTTAAAAGGTCAACATACATCCAACTGGCGATCTAAAATGAACAAAAATTCGCTGTTCAAATGTTGCAAATCCGAAAAATAAAACCCTTTACTTTAACTCCCATCCGTGTGCTGTAAGTTTTTGCATTTTAATTGAATTGCCCGTTTATTGAAACTGTTTCGCACTCACAGATTATATGCACAGTCCGGTCCTGGTTGGCCGTCACCCGATGATGGAAGGACATGCCAGCCATCCGTCAACTGGGTTGCTGCAGTGCATTCCGCACATCACGCAATTGATTGGATCTGGATTGTGTGCTGCTTCGCTAAACATTTCCGTTGTCGTTTATACCTCCTGCCATCAGGACTCTGCCGTGTTAGTTCCCGTGCATTTCTTTATTTACAGGTCATCCACTGGGCGCTGTTGCGTCCGTTCAGGGTTATTGACATTACTTACCTTTCGTGTTGCCATTTACACTCGTAGTAATGACGTGGCAGTGCTGTCGCTGTGCTATCTGAAACTGAATGACGGCATGTCGGGCATGCTGTCTGATTTGTGTGCGGTCAGTTGATTAAATTCATTTCGCAATGCGACCGCATGACACCGAAAGCGCGCGTCCGCCAGCACAACCGCAATTCTTGGCAGCGATAGTTATCCCATAGAGGCGCACGGACGAAGCCGACCATAAAAACACGTCTCCTCGCTGGCAATTAGTCTTTAAAACTCTGCCCTATCCTGACAGAGACACATAGCCGAACAACGGGTCGGAAGTGGGATTATGCGCACACAATGTTTATTTAATAAGGACACCTTTCGTGCCGCCAAACGAAAGGGGGTGGGGATGATTAAAAATTCAGTTCAGGCTAAAGTATGCAAATAGTTTTAGGCGAATAATTCGTTTTAAATTACCAGCCAGTGAGGTCGACAAACAGAGCAGGGGAAGGAGGCTGAGGATGTGCAGAACTCTGTCGAAACAACTTTGTGAAAGTTTCGCTTCAGTATTTTGGTCAGGAAGTTTTTCGCACGTTTCCACAGTTGTTGGCCTCCGAGTTAATGGATATCCATAAATGGAGCTCGCCACTTGTGGCCACGGTATTGGTTCCGTAAATATCGACTTGACGTCCGCTCCATTTTTATTTTCCTCTGACATAGTTCCAAATCGCATCGCGCCTAGCCCCCATCTAGATGCCAGTTACTAGGTTTGCACTCGTTAAACCGTGCAATAAATTTGAAACGATTCTAAAGCGATGTTGAACACCTTAAGTGGAAGCAGGCGAACAGTTTTCTAGTATCCTGTTTGTGCCGGTTTCTTTTTCAATGAATATGTTACGATTGAGAAGGCAAGCTGTTCCTCGCCTCCTGCGCTGGAGCTGAGATCCTTTCAGACGCTGGCTGCTGCGCTGTATATGCTTTCCGCGGAACATTAAGTTAAATTTATGGTAACGTGAGGTTTTTACACCGACGCCACGGTTTGGTGGCCGTATATCTTTTGTTGCACAGAGTAGTGAAGTAATAAATTCATTTTAGCCCCGCAGAAAAGGGATAACGATTTCTACACTTTTGACCTGTTTATGTGCGAAAGGAGGTGAAAGATTTTTAATCGCTTGCGCTTGCAAGGGGTCGATGCCTCTATTAGACCTGCAGATGGATGTTTGGTGTTCACGTTTGTACTTGGCTGTGGGTTTTAAAAAACCCTTAGACCCACAAGTGAACATGAATTTTTCTTTAGTAAAAGAGTGCGCCTTCTGCGAATCACCCTAGGGCTGTGATCCTTCGCAAAAAAATAAGCAAACCCTTTCTCCCTGCCGTCAAGTGTGACAATTTCACAAGATAATATTTCAAGGTATTTGAAAAGTTATGCCATCTACAGAGCATACCCCTCCTAGAGGAATGCCTCGATGAGATCAAAAATAAATTTAAACAAGGGTCGCCGGTTGGGCTTATTAAAAAGGGATTGTAACCGCTCCCGGCGAAAATCATTAATTCCATTCACCGAAACACAGGAAAGGGTTATTCTCCCTGCGGATATTAAACAGATGCTTATCCCTTGCGGAAAGTCGACAGCAAGCCTCTGAGTACGTCCATTTAATTAACTTCTGAGGTTACTGCGAAACCCTTTCCAATTCCGCAGACACATCAATCAAATATTGACACCAGAGTAAACCCTGCAATCGATACCATCGGCACTGCGGGTCTCCTACTCTGGTTGACTTTCAAAAGGTTTTACGAGACTGAATCACTGAATGACTGACACTTTACTCGGAGACGTGGAAGCCCAATCCATCAAGTCTGCTCGTGTCATCACCGCATCCGGTAGGATGTCATACATACGAAGTTGGAATTCTTTAAAACAATGTCCACCCCCAAATTCCTGGCAGAGACTCCATAAAGTGGGCTTCCTTCTGTCGCCAGCACAGGAGGTTGAGGGAATTTTTGATTCCATCTTTGATGCGGTGACTCTGGGCAATATCTTTGCAGAGGAACACAACTTATGCTGTCCACCGTTAGGTGCTTATCTTAATGGCCCTCTAGACCGTAATACAGTCTGTGCAATGTTCTATCTATCGTTGTAATATATTCATAGGACACATGGTTCTCATGGGCCTGGTCATAAACGAGAAGTTCTGCCAAAATTGCAAACCACAATAATTATGAGATTATAGGAGCTCTTCCTGCCCGGTATATTTTCGGTTTCATCCCGAGTGTGGATTAAAACAAAAATATACGAAAACCAATTCCGGCGTAGCATGGAGCGGAGCTTGCTTGGAGCTGCTGCCACATGTGTAGGGAATTGTATGAATATGAATAAGGCAGAGTTGGGGGATTATAAACGAACTCTTTCAAAAATTTGTATCTAAACTCATTTAAGATGGGGTGGTGCAGCTGTGCTGAAGTGGAATCCGAGGATTGCAGTACACATATTGGTTTTTTATATTTTTGCAAACTATACGTGTGGGTAAAAGACTAAATTTGCACCCAGGACCTGGTTCCCAGGTAAGTAATATCATCACAGCCGGCATGTCGTGGTTGAAAGTAGTTTCAGACGACACAGAGGGGAATTTAATTCAGTTCAACCCTGATTGTAGAGATTGCTTGCTTTCTGCATTGTGACGAGAACAAATGCACACCTTCTGGGACATAAGTATACGGCTACAATATTCTCTTTGGTCTTGTGAGTACACCTGCATTTATATTGATCATTACTCCGGCATAAAATTTGACATACGAATCCTTTTTAAAAATAAAGACACCATTACTTTCACCTTGGAAGTTAAATGGCGGAACGGCACAAAGAGCGAGATGATTATGTTTCACAGCCAGTGTCTTTTCTGAAGAATTATTCCGGAAAAAGGTTTTTTTTTGTCGAAGAGGTGGACATAAATAATCGCTGAAGACACTGGCCAATGAAAGAAGGGGGATAAGTCCCTTTTTTGAACGTTTCTTCGACGCATGAAAATGTTTTCAATTCTAGTAGTTATGAACCCAAAAAGAGTGGCAAGGAATGCTTTTACTGTACGCAAAAGTAGCAATAACTCCGCCATAGGTCTAAAACAAATGAGTCTTCAAGGTGAAATCAAGGACCTTCGATATATTTGCTTATTTCGCATGTGCGGCTTAATTTTTTGAGGTATTTTCCACAGAGAATGTAGTTATACGCTCTTCTCAAATGCTTAATCGTATAAAATTATTTGTCACGCCCACTTTTTGGGGGCGTTTTTGACCTACTCTGCTTCTGCTATGAATTTTTTTACAAAGCAGAAACGGAAAAGAAAAGTTCTCAAAAAAATGTGTGAGAGCCCTTAAATAAACTGTCAAAAAGTACTGGGCGATTTCGCGTAGACCAACATACCAGCTTGTTAACTCTTCATTGCAATACTTGTGTAGGATCTGCAGAGATGAAGAGGAGGATTTCACTATTCTCGACTATCTACCTCTAAGATTTCTTCGACAGTCTGGTCTGGTCTGGTCTAATCGAGTATCTGCGGAAGCAGGGAATGCGTCCAAGGATAGGCATCGATTTACCTTAAATATTACATCATCACTAGATTTCATATATATTTACTTAAATGGCGGACCCGCAATTCACTCTGTGCCAACCTTTGTTAAATATTCCTGAATACTAATACTCGATGTTAAATATATGCAAACTCCCGCCCAGCTCTATTGCAGTCAGCAACATTTTTTTCGAAACTTTTCAAATTGTTGTCTCCCAATTCGATCTGTGTATATGTTTCGAAAAAAAGAAAACAAACTTGATGCAAAATCAGGATTAACTACATCTGTTCCATTCACTGGCAGCCAAAGCAAAATAAAAACTCTTCCCGGATAGGACTCAGCCAGGCGCGCGAATTAAATACACTCGCGTATATTTCGTAATTAAAACAAATTATATTTTTTTAGGATTTTATAGTCCTGTTTATTTATATTTATTTTAATTACTAGTTCAAGTTTATTATCACCGAACTGTGGTCTAAGTCGATGTTATTTCTAGACTGCCCCTTGCGTGTTCGTTTCTTATATTTATATCCTACTTAGTAATCTATGTATTTGGTTCAAAATAAAACCTTTTCTTTATTCTTAATCTATCTTTTCTTATCTACTGTGTGTTCGAATACAATCTCTTTTCCTTTCTTATCTCATAGTTCTTATTACATATTTTAGGTTACAATACAATCTCCTTTCATTTCTTATCTCATAGTTATTATTATTATTTTCTACCCTTATCTAGGTAGGTACACGTTATCTAACGTTTATTTTAGATAAATCTTAATAGATGGTCCTTAGACTATATGGTTAAGGGTCCTTAACTCCCCCCCTTCTTTAATAAAATCGTCCCGATTTTCTAATTGTTTCATTTTAATTTTTGCCATTTCTTTTTCATATGACTCAATGAATTTTTGCTCAGTTTTTAGTTTTCTGTATTCGATTATAAAATTAACGATTTTCGTTATTACATAAGCTATAACAATAATTATCACAATGATTATGATTGTGTTTATAATTGATAATATAGGATGTTCCTCAAATGGAATCATTATTTTGTTTAGGCTATCAATATTATTGAATGCATATAGCCCTTCTGTTTTTATAACAGTATTTATAAAAAAATCATTATTATGTTTTCTTGCTATTATTTCTTTAATGGCTCCATCCATATTTTTATAATTTTTTCCATCTATATTTACAGTATCTTCGTATGTGATTAATTTCACATTGTATATGGTCTCGTTATTTATTTTATGATTTCCATGAGTTAATATTACTCCTGGTACTATTTCTAATATATCAAAATTATATTCTTGTTTAATATTACATACATTTAGATTTTTTATTTTTTAATAATGGAATTATACATTCTTCTTTTTCAATATTTTCTTCGCAAATATTTTTTCCTAAATAGTTTTGACATTTTTTTATTCTAATGTAATCTTCACAAAATGCTATTAATTCGTCTGTTTGTATTTTCCCATATTTGAAACTTATCGGGGTTACCTTATAGCATTTACATTGTATTTTTAATATTGGGTATTTATATATTATTATAAAAAGTTCTTCCGTTCTAGCAATTGATATGGTTGCATATTCTAAAATATTTATTATTGGAACTTCCTCTAACTCATGTTTTATTATTTCTTTTATGTCCGTTATATCTAATGCTTCTGAAAGATATTCATTATTCTTTGCTGCGTTTATCGTTCTAGTTAGTAAGAGTAACTCTTCATATACCTGTTCTAAGATTATATGTTCTTTTAAATTGTATCCCTCGAAATTCTTTAAGATTTGTTCGAATCTAGAGTTTACCTTCCTCTGTTTGTTATTATTTTCTATTAAATTATTTATTTTGGTTTGTATTTCAATAAGATCATCATGATCTGGGTTACCAAATATAAATTTAATAGCAGATCCTAAGAAATTTATAGATCTCTTACTTCTAGTATGTTCTTCTATTTGATTTGCTAAATTATGTGCCTTTTT
This sequence comes from Cheilosia impressa, assembly GCA_948293265.1. Classification (NCBI taxonomy): domain Eukaryota; kingdom Metazoa; phylum Arthropoda; class Insecta; order Diptera; family Syrphidae; genus Cheilosia; species Cheilosia impressa. The sequence goes on along the minus strand of OX411882.1, from coordinate 48,597,995 downwards.
TATCCAAATTTCTTCTTCCTGAGTAGGTATGTAATTGCTACTTATTATCTCTATGAATGAATTTAGTAATGTTGTTAGATTTGTTACATGAAATAAATGTGTCTGATCATTAAATATATAAACATCATCGGTTTGAGTTAGTATGTATTTCTTTTCCGTGACGTCTTCTATTTTTGTTGTTCCTTGAGTATGCTTTAGTGCATTCACGAGTAATATGAGGAATGCTAATTTCGTCATCTACAGGGAAAGAATAATTTTTAATATTGTCTTTGTGTACAACTATCCCCTTCGTTGTTAAGATCGTGTCCTCACGGTCTTCCTTTACTATTCTTTTAATATATCTAGTATTACTTTTCTTTCTAATCCCTGAAATTCTTACCATTATTTGTTCTCCTTGTTGGTAGGTTCTATGTTTTGTTCCTTTATTAAGTCTTTCGAGGACTTTTTCCGATGCTTTAATAAGTTTTGTGTGTATATTTGAATCTTTGAATTTTTCTTGATTAAAAAACACTTCTTGAGGTTTGTAGCCTGTGACGGAATGAATTGTGTAATTTAATTCACGCACTGTTCTAAATACTTCTTCGATTAGATTGGTATTGTTTTGTACCATAAATATCCTTGAGAGTTCTGATATTGTTTTATGTGCACTTTCGACTTGCCCGTTTGCTGTCGATCTATAGACTGGCGTCTGTACTTTCTTGATTCCATATTTTATACACATTTGCTTTACCATCTGGGTGTTAAAACAACTTTCGTTATCAGTCATGAGTCTCTCGCAATTTGGGAAATAATTTGATAAGACTTCCTCCATTTTATCATAAAGTCTCTCCTTTGTTTCTAGTTCTCGTATGACCAGATACTTTGAATATTTATCTTTTGATACTAGAAATGAATGTTTGTCGTTGAAGTATAGATCCATGTGGATGTGTGTTCCTACTTGTGTTGGAATTTCTGAGTCGTTCAATGGTTCTCTAACTGGATTTCTCTCGTATTTACCGAATAAGCATGCTACACATTTTTTATTAAAACATTTTGCCTGTTTCCTCATGCTTGGCCAGTAATATGTTTGATTTATCTCTTGAATGTTATTTTTGAATCCTCTATGAGCTCTCTCATGGGTCTCTTTCACTATCTTTATTTGTTCTTCTAGGTTGGTAATATCTTCCAATTTTATGGGTGTGTGTATAAACCTATTTCGTATAAAGACTTCTTTTATCTTTTTCTCGAATGTATACATGTCTTCTGGTTTTGCATGTATTGCTATTATCTTGTTAGGTTGAAGAATTTTTTTCAAATTTCCTAACAGTTCATCTTCCGTTGTGAAATAAATAGTGTGCCTTATCTTTTTTTCAAAAACGGTTTGTGTTTTTATTTCATTTATTTCGTTGTTCGGTATTAATTCTACCTGTAGGCTATATGTGTTAAATGGTTGGCTTACTACTTTGATTACATCTTCAGATGAGCTCTCTTCTGAGTGAACTGTACTTATTGTTGAAGTATTTATTTGTTGCCGCGAAAGAGCGTCTGCAACTACATTCAGGTGTCCCGGTTTGTATACTAACCTTGCACCGAAATCCTCTATTATACTTTTCCATCTCTTCAATTTAGTGTTCGGATTTTTTTCCGATATTGAATATACTAACGATTGATGGTCTGTGTATATAGTTAAATCCGCTACTCCGTATACATAATTTCTTAGCTTCTGCAGTGCCCATATGATGGCTAATAATTCCTTCTCGTTCGTTCCATAACTTTCTTCTGTCTTTGTCAGAGTTCTACTTAAAAAGAATATAGGTTTTTTGTTTTGACTAAGGACGGCTCCAATAGCTATGTTAGATGCGTCTGTCGTTAGTTCAAAGGGTTTACTATAATCTGGTTGGAATAGCTCTACTTGTTCTCTCAAATGTGCTTTCAAGCTACTAATGGCTTTAATTGCTGCATCGTCTAGATTTATACAAGTATTTTTACTCTTATTTTTTCCTACCTGGCCATTTTCTCCTCTTAGGTGTATCGTTAGGGGCTTAGCTATGCTTGCATATCCTTTGATAAATTTCCTATAGTAACCGGTCATTCCTAAAAAACCTCTCAGATCTTTCAACGTTCGGGGAATTGCATAATTATTAATTGCTTCTACCTTTTCCGGATTTGTCCCTATCCTATTATATTTAATTATGTGTCCGAGGTATTCGACTTCTGATTGGAAAAATTTGGATTTATCATCCGAAACCTTCAATGTTGCTTTGTTAAGAGCGTTGAAAATTATATTGATGTGTTTCATATGTTCTTCGGCTGATGAGGAATATATTAACACATCATCTATATAAACATACGCGAATTTCCCGATATATTCTCTTAATATGTCGTCTACACATCTTTGGAATATAGAGGGCGCGTTTTTGAGTCCAAAAGGCATTCTTACGAACTCATATTTACCTCCATTTACGCAAAATGCTGTTTTTTCCCTATCTTCTTTTTTAATTTTAATTTGATGGAATCCTGATTCCAAGTCTAATGTTGTAAAATATCTGGCTTTTCCTAGATTTTGTATTGTCATGTTTACATCTGGGATCACATATCTATCAGTTATTGTTTTATTGTTTAATTTTTGGAAATCTATTACCATTCTTTTCTTTGGTTTTCCGTCTTCACTAAGACCCTTTTTTGGTACTGTCCAAATCGGACTATTGTATGGACTATTACTTCTTTGAATAATACCTTCTTTTAATAATTTAGCTATTTCTTTATTGACAAATTCATTGTCGGCTATCGGATATGGATATTGCTTGGTCCATATGGGTTCATTATTTATAGTTCTGATTGTAGCTTCTATTGTAGTAGTAAAGGGCAGTGGTCCTATGCCGATATTTTCCTTCATCAAACTATCTATTTCTTTTTTATATAACGTTTCTCCTATGATATAGTTTAGTTTACTTTCGGATTGATTGTCACTGCACATGGTGATTAAGGTCATATCCTTCAAGTTTATTTCGGCGTTTAATTCTTTTAAACCTTCTAATCCTAATATCATATCGAATGAATCTATATTATTTAATTCGAAAAATGTTATTTTAGTATTCATTAAATAAATTATTTTCTTTGTATTTACTATGGAATACCCGTTTATAGTTTTAATTTTGATTTCCTTAATTTTTATTCTTTCCGCTGAATTGCATTTTTTATCTATATAATTGTGGGTTGCTCCCGTATCTATTAATATTTTATAAGTTTTGTTAGAAATGCTAGATGTTAATTTTAAACAAGGCAACCCGTCAACTAGTTTTAAATGGTCAAATCTTAAGTTATTTACCCTTTGTTCTTCCGGTTCTGCATACATGCTGTCTCCGTCTTCTTCTTGTAGTTGTGATGACTGGTTCACCCTTTGTTGTTTGTTGACGTGTTGATTGTTGTTCTGATAGTGCTGCGGCTGCCTATACTGCCCGCTATCCTCTCTTCCTCTCTTCCAATGCTGGTTATTATTATATGGGTTATAGTTGTTTCGCTGAGGTTGATGTTCTGCTTTCCTCTGTGCTTGAACTATTTGTCTTGAATTTATTTCCATAGGCATTTGTATTTCTGTACCAATTGGTTGGTTATGCTTAGGTTGTTTTATTATGTTAGACAATTGTTCTGTCTGTCTATTTGCTTCTTGCAGTTTATTGTTTAACTGTGTGCAGTACATCTCCATTTGTGAGAATCTTGCTGCTAAGGTTGCTAGATCAACTGGTTCTGCCATCTTGATGACTACTTCTTTATTTTCACTTTCACTTTCACTTTCACTTATTATCTCGCGACGATTGTCGTGTAAATTTTTTCTTTTCTTAAATCTATTCATAAAACTTTTACGTTGGATACGTATGTATCTTTGTTCAGGTTGCTTCGTATGAAGGAACGTTTGATGGGTGCCACTATGTGGATCTGATTCCCGATTTTCCTTTGGTCCGCTCCGTGAAGATAAACAATTTATTTGTCTCCTGGCAGGATCGCCAATTAAATACACTCGCGTATATTTCGTAATTAAAACAAATTATATTTTTTTAGGATTTTATAGTCCTGTTTATTTATATTTATTTTAATTACTAGTTCAAGTTTATTATCACCGAACTGTGGTCTAAGTCGATGTTATTTCTAGACTGCCCCTTGCGTGTTCGTTTCTTATATTTATATCCTACTTAGTAATCTATGTATTTGGTTCAAAATAAAACCTTTTCTTTATTCTTAATCTATCTTTTCTTATCTACTGTGTGTTCGAATACAATCTCTTTTCCTTTCTTATCTCATAGTTCTTATTACATATTTTAGGTTACAATACAATCTCCTTTCATTTCTTATCTCATAGTTATTATTATTATTTTCTACCCTTATCTAGGTAGGTACACGTTATCTAACGTTTATTTTAGATAAATCTTAATAGATGGTCCTTAGACTATATGGTTAAGGGTCCTTAACTCGCGCCATTATGGAAATTCAAATTCGATGTGTCCACCCCAATGCACTGTGCACACACGATGCAGTTGGCAATCCAATTTAATCTAATTTCCATCAATTTGTGTATTTAATCACTGGGCCATGCCGAAGCGGTGCAGGACTTCATTTAAAGCCTTAAAGTGAGGTCAGGAATTTTCATTTCATCATTTCGTCCTCCGGATTTCGCTTCGCAGCACCACAAAGGAAATCAAACATCCATTTGGGGCCAGAGAATGAAATAAAAAAGACACGCAGCAGCTACATAAAAATGCCAACACACCTTTCCTTTTGACAGCGAAAACCTACATTCCCACCCACACCTCCTGCTGCGCCGCGTCAACATTGTCGATTTTAATTTCGAAGATATTCACTTGATGCCGCTCAAGTTTAAAGGGTAATGCTTGAAATTTGTTAACGGGGGTAAGGCTGCCTATTTGTCTCCGCCCCATCTCCTTGGGAAATGCTATACGCATAAAGCTTTGTACAAGAGGGAACAAAGAAAGAAAGGACCTTCCTCTGGCAAGGAAAAAACAGTCAACTTTGCAGAAAACAAGTCTCGGAGAAAAGGTAAATACGTTGACGCCGTCGTGTCAGTCTGTCATGTTTGGCTTTCGTATAATGTCGGCGCTAAACACACAAGACGACAAGTAAAAAGCCAGCCAAGCGTAATCCATTTACAAGGCACCATGACGAATATTATGTATATGTGCAAACTTGAAGGGCTCAAAACAAAAATAAAATGCAAAGAAAGGGATCCAGCGTTCAACCTCCCGCAGGATTTTTAAAACCCTTGAGATCCCTGCGAATAGGGCTAATAAAACGGGAACAAAGGCGTGGGGAGTGGGAGAGTCGAAATTCAGGGCTGAATCGACACACAACGATACTGCCGCTGATCCGATTTCGAACGCCACGTTGCGCTATCAAGGCATGCAAACAACGCAGAAGATTTATTGTTCATAAATTTCTCGAGTGCGTAGTTGGCGAGGCAATTGTGTGCCCATGTTAATGCCACAAAGGTGGAACATTGACTTGGCTGCCAGGCAGAGGAGAGCGTACTTTGCCGCTGAGTAGTTTACCCCAAGTCGTGGATGATGACAGTATAAACGACAGACACGTGGGTTACCAGTAAGCGTATTTCTTAAATCCTTGGAACGCAAACGTCTTTACGAGCTTTCATGAAACTATGGGGTTTCAATTTTATCTTAGTGGTTAACGAACCAGGGCGTAGGTGGATGGATGGATGGATTTTCAGCAGCTAACAGATATATTGGTCTGTTATGATAGATTTTTGTTTGCGTGCAGCTTCGTTTGGGAGTCGTAAAATCGAAGGTAGAAGGTAAGAATAAAATGAAAATTTTCTCATATGTTGACTTACAGGGAAAGGCCTCCGTACTTCCATAGCAATCGAAGAGATTCTTTTCTCCTTTTTATACTGTTAAGTTAAAACTATGAGTTGAGCTCCATCTCAATATTTGTAAATGAATGTAGCTTTTATTGAATGGTGTGGGTCGGTATTTTGCATTTTAAGTCAGGCCGACATCAGCTTTTTTGCAAGTTTCGTATAAAAAACAAGTAAAAGCGTTATCATCGGCCTGGCCGATGCTTTGATACCCTCCACTGCATACAAGTCATGCAAAATTGGTTTTGTGATGGAGGTACCAGAACTACTTGACCGACATAGCAGGTTTTCTATACCAACCTGACGCCGATAAAAAGAAGTCCTTTCACCAAATTTCATTCACTTACGTCAATTACTTTGGGCGCTATCGTGCTTTCAACAGACAGAGAGGCATGGGTCCAATATTGGTTTTGTATGGGAGGTACCAGAACTACTTGACCGACATAGCCCATTTTCAATAAGAACCTGACGCCGATAAAAAGAAGTGATTTCACCAAATTTCATTCACCTACGTCGATTACTTTGGGCGCCATCGTTCTTTCAACAGACAGAGAGACATGGGTCCAATATTGGTTTTGTATGGGAGGTACCAGAACTACTTGACCGACATAGCCCATTTTCAATACCAACCTGACGCCGATAAAAAGAAGTCCTTTCACCAAATTTCATTCACCTACGTCAATTACTTTGGGCGCCATCGTTCTTTCAACAGACAGAGAGACATGGGTCCAATATTGGTTTTGTATGGGAGGTACCAGAACTACTTGACCGACATAGCCCATTTTCAATACCAACCTGACGCCGATAAAAAGAAGTCCTTTCACAAAATTTCATTCACCTACGTCAATTACTTTGGGCGCTATCGTGCTTTCAACAGACAGACAGACAGACAGACAGACAGACAGACAGACAGACAGACAGACAGACAGACAGACAGACAGACAGACAGACAGACGGACATGGCTAAATCGATTCAGAATGTGATCCTGATTCATAATATATATACTTTATGAGGTCTCCGGTGACTCCTTCTTGGCGTTACAAATGTATGGGCAAAGTGAATATACCTTCCTGTGGAGGGTATAATTACGAAAGACTGAGGTTCAGAGCGTATAGATATAAATCGAAAGACATTACAGAGTCTGTCCTTCAAATATGAAAGACCGAGGAGCGCTAGGCTACTGAACGAGAGGTCTCAGGTTAAATTTTCGGAAAACGACAAATTAAATTCTGAGCTGTGTTCCATTGCGCCGCCTCTCGGGAACGTCTAAGAAACTCCCCCAAGTGTAACTGCCCTGGAAAAGCTTTTCTTCAGTTATAAAGTTGTACATAGGTTCCTTTCATGCGTCCCAAAAATAAAAACTCACACAAAACGAAGCTAGGCCTCGGAAACCTTTGTGGACCTGTTGCGCCAACCAGTTTTTTTTTAAGAGACTTATTTTCAAGGCTTCTTAAGCTATTGCCTTATATCCAAATTTGCCAAGAATGTATTAAACCTAGAAAAGTGAGAAAGCAACTGGCTTTTGTAACAAAGCAGTGCCAATGACTAACTGACCATCCTTCACGCCTCAACTCAAGGAGGTCGAATGGCCTGGCGGTAGAATGGAGTTAAGATGCAGACTCATTTAGTCAGCGAAGGGAAGACTGTCGCTGAAGTCCACGGAAAAGTAGCCATGCTTAAGAAGCGTCTTGCAAAAGGGGCACAACATGCGGGAAGTATCCAATAACGAACTTATGGAAGCTTCAAAAATCCTGACTCGAAGCACGAGCTTGCTTTATGGAAGCCATATCCTTTTTACCATCCAACTGAGAACGCGTTTAAAACTCCGATCCTCAAAGCAGAAATATTCAGAGTCACATCCAAACCATACAGTCGTGGATGAAAATCTTATAAATTACCACCCAAATCTTCTCAGAAACAACCCAAAGTTACGATGAAAATTTCTAAGGTGATTATACCTCAATACCCACGTTGAAGTTGGCTATTTATATTAAAGACTGCGCCTTTTTGATAATCTTCCACTCATTTATACAATTTACCATCCGGCCTGAGTCAAAAACCCATCGTATCCTTGGGGACGCGCCGCAGTCAATTCACCCGGCTTAATGGCGGACCAGCAAATCATTTTTAATTGCAAATTAAAATTCCTGGCCGTCATCTAATGAACCCCAAGTACACTATTCCCAGTTGGCAAGTGTATCACTTCCACATTGAAATGCTTTACGACCCCCATAAGGTAATAATTCCCGCTCAGGTGAATGTCGTTCCACTTATCAGAATACTATCAAGTGCCCTGAGAAGGAAACTCGCCCGAGATGAACATTCTGTGGTCGGCACGGCATAACTTCAAGGCGAAAGACCCGAAAAATAACACCACCCTAGCGCGCACATTACAAAGCGAAAGCATTCCTTGTGAATATGAATCGAGATGGATGGCTGTGTTGTAATGAGTATGCGGATAAAGCGAGAGCGCACAGCAAAATTATTAAAAGCTTCGCGTTTGAGTTCCTGTTTTACACTCGACTGCTCTGCGGATACGACCGGAATGAAATACGTTTCTCAACCCAACCCCACAGTGCGAACAAAAAGAGGTCCACAAGCTGCCAGCAGACGGACATCGGACACTGAAAGCAACGAACAACGATGCCATGAATTACATAATAAAAACTATAAACAATAGAGTGACTTAATGGGTTGTAAATGTAATGCCATGGTATGCTTTGTGGAAGAACGGAGGCAGTCAGTGAACCGATGCAATGGATGGCTGGTTAGAAGGTACCGAGGCGCAGGACACTACCGTCCGTAAGGCGGATTTATTGTGAGAGAACGTGGTGAAGGATTTAAATGTCGGAGATAGGCCACTAGAGCAGCAATAATGACGATGGATAACGGTGGTGAATAAAGTCTGAATAAAAGCGAGAATGCCTGAATGTTTCGAAATCTAGATGCGGGAGGTGTGTACTTGGTGTCGTCTGTTTGAAGGTTAAACGTCGTTTTAGCAACAATTTGTGGGTCATGATGTAGATATCTCGAAGGTGTGGTGACAAGGGTCGGTGTATTGTTTGACGGTTTTCTAAGTGAAAGCAGCCTCGTAGTAAAATTGTCTAAAAGGCTTATTGCTGACTTTGAATGAGCGGCCAGATTTCTCCATCGTCATTCTGCTGGAAAAATGCAACACAATTAGGTTTCAAATGCAGTCATGGCTTCGTATTGCTCGTTCCTTCATACGCTGTCATACAGGCGACTTTAAAGTCGATAAAGAGGTAGCGTTCACCGACTTAAGTTCTTTTTGAGATTTCCCAAAGGGTGTGGATATTCGGTCGATGGTAGGCAGACTTTCATGGGCTAAACCCACTCTGACAAGCGCTAATCGGGTTACTGCCGCGAGGTGTTTACATTCAGAAGGCTTATCTGCCATCATCCTCTTTATTTGTGGGGGCATTAGCATTTGTTATTTTTATTATTTGGATGGGGTTTTTGTACTGCGAACTTTGTGTCTATTGTACCGCCTGCTTACGCCTCAGAGAGGTAAATTTCCTAATAAGAGTCAGTCTCAGCTTACTGAGAATCATTTTAGAGGGTCTTCCATCTTGTACTCTTGCTTTTTATTGGCAGCCGAAATCCGTCCTATACCACTCTCTCCAGTTCGGTTGCCTTTACAATTTTTTTAAGATTCTAAGTAGATTCTATAAGCTTACTCTACGTTTATTCGCGTAAGCGGCTTAAATCTAACACAATCGATACAAATCAATAGCGTTCGATATAAATCGATTGCTTTCGCACAAAGTCTATAAGTACTTACACCTTCTGGTCAAAATGACAGAAAAAGAGAAAATTAGCAAAATAACTTGTAACGAGCCTCTCTTGGCTCGAAAAAGCTCAAAGAATTCCAAACGGCAAGTACTGATAAATATGTCAAATGCACAAAGTGGACAAGAAACAAATCCAAAATCCGATTTAAAACTTAATTGCGCACAAAAATAAAACCTCTGAAAATAAAGAAAATTCCGCGGTGGTCGAATGTTCTCCCAGAACGTTTCATATGTCCTTTTCGCAACTCTTCTAAGCTATATATCTATTTGTGATATAGATTGGATGTTTTGGACGTTTTTACAAAACGTGTCAAAAACGCCCCCGAAAGTTTCACTCCAAATTCAACAAAAATTATAAAAAGTTAAAAATGTACAAAATCAAAAAATTTGTCTTTTTTCCATCAGCAAGATCAATCTTTGTCAAGAAATGCTGCAAGAAAAGTGTGAAGAAAATGTTCAAGGCTTTCACGAGTCTAGTATCGGTAGCAATTGGTACTTTAAAATATATTTATAAGAAAGCAACCGAAATTATTGTCAACCTGGGATTTTAAATAAAGAACAGTTTTATCAGATTATGATCAGAGACAGAAAAGCGTTCACACATAGGTATTTTCAAAAATACTGCAGCGAGACATGTCTAAAATGTGCCGAAAAGTAATCGAGAAGCGCTTTCAAAAATGTGTCGAAATCATGCTACGAAAAAAAGCAGAGCTCGTGAAAAAGTCATCAAACTCGCCTTAAGCCAAAGAAGCCTGTTAAAAACTCTTCGAAAACATGTCAAAAGATGCATCCAAAATATTGTAAAAATCGCGAATTGCTCAAAAGACTGCGAACATCGAGATTAAGAAGTGCGGAAGTGCGACCCGTGCAACACAGCCTGGGGCAGATTTTTTTATGACCAAAAAAAGTTATATTCTGCCCGAATTTGTTCCACTATCGACAGCTTTCGTTTTATTTGTGGAAAATTAACTGGATTAAGGTCTCAAACTCGTAGTTTTGGCACTTAGTTGCTTCTTTTGAAGATCTATCGTTTTGACGATAATGGTCTGAAAAATTACGGAATGAGTGCCCTGGCTTATAAGATAAAATCAGTTCTCCTCAGTAGGTGCTTTTAGTGGAAAAATTCCACATATTTCTGTTATTAATACTCAGAGTAAAATGCCAAGGGATACACCTTAAAACCTATAGAAAGTTAAACCACCAACGCCTTTGGGGCAACCAAATACCATATGAACGACCTGAAAGCTCGTCAAAACTTTCTTAGAGAACAGATCGTTTGATGAGCCCAATAGAAACTATAGAAAATCCTCCAAGAAGCTGGTCTTGTTGAAGTGAACTTAGGCAACAATTGACGTCTCAATATCGGTTGATATTTATGAACCTAACGTCCCGCATTTAGAGGAGGCTCAGGTCCTTTAAGTGGAAACTCTATACCAGATCAACTTGAACCAATTGAAATTGGTACATAGACTACCACTACTAAAACACAACCACAGAACTTTTTTTCAAAGTACAATATGCTGCTGCCAGAACATAAATACAGAGGGTTTCTTCGAATCGAAACGAAAGACTTGAAGAGCTAGCTACGGACAAATGTTAAGCCCCCATAATCCATTGAATTCAGAAATCCTCGCCATCCCCTCCACGGTCATTCAAAAGAGCTCTTCACAATAACTTTTCTAAGTTACTAGAGTCCTTCACTGCACTTCTCTTCCTGCATACCTACAGTAGGTACCTACTCCTCAATTTAAGTGTGGCTTCCAACATTTAAAAAGCTTTTTGTGCAAGACTACTACAGTTTAAAGTGTAGTTTTGTAAATAGCAGCAATTTGCAAAAAAAAAAATTATCACACTCAGTGATGATTTGTAATACTATTGAACCCCCGAACTATCGAATTTCAATCGATACTTCTACCCTTGCGGCAATTTTTTATTCAAACAACGAAAAGCGAGTATCGAATAATCGTGTCATCTTTTATATAAATCTGCGAGAACTGCGCACCAAGTGGTCTCATTCCAACTCGAGTCTGGCTGGCATTGTATTGCAAAATATCCAAAGTTTAAGTACACACCCTCGCTGTCATCGCCTCAGTGTCTCCAGTCGAGCACGCAGTAATTAATTTTCCGGGGGGCGAGATACGACGAAAATTCATTACAGCCCAGCGTAATAACTATGGAAACAAAAACTTAATTACAAACAGGGTGGGTCCTAGAGATGCTCTTCACACACGCCCGCCTGTCCCTCAGAGCGAAGGATTAATCCACACGCTCAAAAACTACTCGAACGATATCCGCCATCTAACCTGGCATTTGTTTTCCCCATAGCAACGTCAGCCACTTATTCGCACATAATCTATCTTAAGTGCAGCTTTGGCATGGTACAGCCAACACATCCTGGCCGGAAGATTTATACCCGTCCTGACAGCTTCCTCATCCCCATCCAAACACATGCACTTGTTCATTGTGTGCAAGCAAATATCCTTATGCAACAGAGTTGCACATTCTGTACATGTCCTCTCCGATTGTGTGTGCGCATCATTTACTCCCGATCTCGGAGCGTGTTTTGTTCACACGAGACGACACCCTGACAGTGCAGAGGAGGACACACAAGACACAAGATAGTAGACACATGAGCACGGCACACTGGGAGTGGGTCGGAAAACGGGGATTAAGTGGAAGGACATAATAAGATTTTCATTTTGATGCAAATTTATTTATGTCGCAAAAGAATTGCGCTCCACTTTTCATTCTGCAGAGGGCGTCGACGTGCACGTTTGTTCGTCCATTTGGCCAAGAAGGGTGAGCCGCCCAATCATTCAGCAACTGCAACTGCAACTCCTTGTGTAAATCTGATTCCAGATAATACAAACCTCCTCTGTGCACTGGAATTGGAATTTTGATGGCATAAAGTCGAAATAATAACACGCGTTCCCTCTCTCTCTCTCTCTATCTCCCTCTCTGATGTTGTATGAAGTCCTGATGCCGATTCAGTTGGTTGCTGATGTGCCCCGAGAATGATGAATTTTGCCGATAGATTGGATCGGGGGAGCGGGTACATCTTCTGAAAAGGATTTCGGGAAGAGACCAGTTAAAAGGAATGCGAATGAAGTGAAGCCAAACAATTTCAACTGCAGTTGATCCTTTGTGCGGCAAGTAATCAGAAATTTAGTTGGTCTCGGCGGTGAGGGGTTTTATTTATCTGAATGGGAATATCCAGAGGACGTCATGGGAAACAATTACAAAGCCAACAATGGTCTGGGGGAATTATGAATAATCTTTCGGTCGAATCCGTCACATAAATAATTTCCTTTCCATCTTCGATGCGGCGCTTTCAGGGCTGACCTTTATCGAAAATAGATTTTTCCGATGGGGCTAATGGGTTTGTGATCATCAAAACTCTGACAGTTGCGTGACGGGTAAATGCGAGTTAATTGTGACAGACAAGAGAGGAGGGCAGACTCCAGACAGGCGTGGGCTTCATTTCAAATCTGTCTTTACAAAAAAGGAAAATATTGAGTTTTCGGAAAGGTATGATTAATTTGGCTGTTCTCGGATCAAACCTTTGGGTAGCCTCCATTATAGGATGGAGATTTATTCGCTGCTCGGTACTAGTAACGCTTTTAAGTGTTAAGGCCAAAGTTTACAAATTCGTATCTTCTTTATAAAAGATTAGACTGTGACCTACAAAATGTTTAAGGTGAAGGTTCGAAGTGACTATTAGTGAGGCCCACTGTAACTGCTTTGGAATGTTGCAAGTGATTTCCTTTACAATAGTTCGATCTGGAAAGGTAAAGTTGAAATCCATAATAAGGTAGAAGAACTGCCAAAGTACTCTTATGTAACAGTCAAGATGCTTACTGAATCTTGTAAATTTGTCCTCAGAAAAAGAATGTCGTATAGTGAAGTAGTTTTCATTCTTACACTCGGAAAAGGATTATTGGACACAACCACCGCTATAAATTTCAATATGCATCCTCGATTAGGATAGAATGATCAGCTTGACTTTCCACAACCTCCGATCTTCAGCCACTGCCTCTATTTCCGTATCAATGCTTACTTCCTTCTACAAGGGGTCAGAGTTTTTCGTGATCTCGATTTGATTAGAAGATCATAGAGAAGCATATGAGTCAACTACAGAATCCCTCACTTCGGGAACGGCCCGGGTTTGCAGACCAAGAATGTTTGTCGGTCATGTTCAGACCTAGACAGCATCTATAGAGACGGATAGTACGAAACCTTATGTAACTTCTTGCCATCCGACATCCCTGCAAAGCTTTCCCGTCTAAACGGAATAAAGATGAACAAAGCTGCGTGAGTTTTTCAGTGGAGCTTACGTTTTTTCTTAAGAAATATTTCGAACAAAAATTCCATCCAAATCTGCTCAGCAGTTTTTACGACTTGTAGCAGACATACCCCTAAAAATGTATTCATGTTTGCAAATAGATGTGGATACAATGGAGCAGAGTCCGATTTTCGGTTTGTATGACAAGTCTTTGGACACAATTGGAAAGGTTTACTCTTTTTCGAAATAGATTTGTCAGTTGTGACATCTAATAGGTCTTGGATTGGATTGTTTCCTAGATTATTTAAAATTGAAAATTTTGCGCACTTGTAGTGCGTCTGACAGGGGCTGGAAACAGCGTTGCCGTTTAGGGGCCAAATGTCCTCTTTTTGAGCCTCAAGACCCGGCAAACACTTTTTAAAAAATGCTCAAAATGGCCCCTTTTTCAGTTAAAGGAAGATTTTATTTTCATTGAACGAAACATAATGCAAAAGTATGAAAAAACGTGTTTCGTAAAAACGTATTTGTTTTTTTTTTATTTTTGGTATAAATAAATGTTTTGCTGCTCTTTTTTTTTTTATTTGAGTATTTTATGCGGATGCCCCTTTTTTTGGTTCGGGACCCTTTTAAGTCTGCAGACTGAAATATATAAATTTTTAACTATCGGGATAACAAAGTTAACTTAGAACTCAAATAATAACAACTCATTCACAAAATTTTTGCGAGCTCTTCATCCAATTGTCATATACAAAAAAAACAACAAATTTACCTAAAAATGCATGGAAAAATTGTTTTAACTACAAAAGCAAAAGAAGTCGGAGTACAGCTACACATATTCTCCACGGACTTTTTGGAAAAGATTATAAAACTGTTTATTCAAATATCTTGTATTGTTAAGGGTTACGTTTAATACAAGTTGGTGGTCCGAAACTATTTAAAAATATAATTTTACAGCTGATGATCGTTTGGGTGCAACGTAGGGAAACGTTTCATAAATTGAATTTAATAAAAAAGGGTGGGTTTCGGTCGGTTACATCGATTGCTGCCCATTAAAAACCCAAGAAGGAAGAAGGAGCCTGACAAACAAAAATATATGTACTTAAAAAAAAACCGTCTATCTAAGCAGCCCATTTAAAAATTGCCATGCCCTGTTTGCAATTCTTGGCAGCAAACAACAACAGAATTAGCGACCTCGCAAAAACTTATCTCAACTGGCACTGTTAGCAGAAATTACTCCATTGCTTATGTACGCCCAAAACTGGACGTGCATCCTGTTCTTCTTTTTTTCCCAATCTATCCAACTTTATTGCCGTTGTCACACTATTTGTCTTTCCTTTCGTAAAATATGCTCAAAAACGCTGACCCATATTTTTGCCATAGCACTCCATGATGACACCATGCTGACCCAATTTATCGCCTAATACGTCGTCCATTCATTTTCCTTTGTAATCCTTAAAAAGAAACTACCAGAAGCACTCAATCGTGTGAATAAGTCCACATACATAATGCCCCCATTTGTTATCGCAAATATTTTGAAATATGGTCGGATTACAGTCTTTTTTCTTCCTCTCGATCGGTGTTGTTCGGGTTCGCCCCTCAAAACAACACTGAAAAGGAGAAAAACCATAAATGGCTTCCCTTCGGAGGATTATTGATTCACCATCCGGTTTTCTTTCCTTTCACGATGGCGATTTATGACTGGTGTTTAAAAGTTTTCCCAAAAAGAACAAAAAAATGAAAGAACTCAAACTTTGAAGGAAGTTGTTCCTTTCACTCGTGGAGGGGAAGCGTTTTAATAGCTCCGTCACGTCAAGCAAGTTTTCCTCGCCTCCCACAGTCCGATAGAGATGATGCGAACGGCATTAAAAGTCAGACAACTTCCATGATGTGTCCGATATGGGGCTGGGGGTTGCAACTTCAATTAACGGATGGAAAAGTATCGCTCCCCAGCCACTTGAATATGGTCAAACTCGCACTAGCTTTGAGTGCAATTGCATTTCTGTGGAGCTCACACAATCCAATCGTCGTTGTCGTGGGCATCGGAGAGGAAACATCACCCAGTGCTGTCGGAAATTGCTGTACAAGTAGGCACTGCCGTTCGTTAGGGAGGCTTTTAACGAAAATTACATTTTGTCCATTAGTTGTAAGTTCAATGGTCAATTTGATGACGGCCAGCCAGGATGTAAGGACCGAACGTGACAGGTGTATTCTGTAGGTGTCATTGAGGTGGGGACTCAAAAGCCTAGTGCCAGTAGATGTGTGATGGTGCCTAAGGCGCTCGTCCGCTCGGAGAAGTCAGAAGTTCAAAGTAATTAGAGAGCGCAGCCATGGCATGGACAAATCCAAAGGAAAACTCTACTCCATGCTCTCGATCTTAAAGCTTAAAGCGGGCGGCGGTCCTTGAAAGTGACCGGAAAAGATGGAAGCTTAGAGCGAAATTAATGGGCAATATGGTGGGGTAACCATGCACCTGTGCAAGGATATTACTCAATCGGTGGCCGAGACACTTCAGCTCTTCTCAATGTGCGGTTATCGTATAATTACTCCGAGGATACAGGATATTGTATCGAGGATTAATGTGTAATGGTGCTCCCATCTGCAGGCAATAAAGCACGCAGGGTAAGAAAAGGATTCACCCAACTGGAGACGGAGAACAAGAAAATCCCATTTCAGACCATTCAAATTAATGGGATTTACTGTTGTGATGGATTATGGCACATCCTCCTGTGGGCGATGGAAACCTGAACTGCTTCAGAGTCGCATGTTGCTTCTGCATTTATGCACGTCTACTTCTGCTCGAAACAATACGCTACTTATGTGGGGTTGTGAACTGCTACGAGTTCGCAAGTAGGCCACAGGTCGGGCCAAGTGCGGAGTGATTTGTTATTAAAATTCTGTTGATAAAAATAAATGGTTGTTGGCTCAGCACTCGTGGGCGGTGGGGTGCACTCGAATTTTAGATTACTCTGAAGTGTCAACATTGCCAGAGAGCACAGACGCATAGATACCGGAGCGCATTGCATCGAGAGGGGAGGGCGGTGAAAGTGTGCCAAACATCCGCTTCTGGCGCTTATATCGATTGAATGGATTGCCAGTAGAAAGCCTAGTGTTTCGATTTCGATGGCTCTTTGCAGACATCAACAAGTTTGCAATGGAATTGGGAGCGAAAAGTATTGAGATTGCAATTTGGCAGCAACGAACGGTGGAGGACGATTGAACATGTATCAGGCCATTTAACATGGCAATCCCTCTGAGATGGCACTTCTGTCATTGTAGACTTAGAGTTGCACAGGCAAAAAAAAAAAAAAGGAGGAGGTATTTGTTTCTGATTCTTTTAGACTGAAAGGTGGGTTCGTCATCAGACAATTCTAGTTATGGTAAGTATTTTCCTTTTTTGTGAGCGAGGAGTCTCAGATTCGATCCAAAACCCAATCTTAAGGTTTTTTACGCACGCGAACGTCTGACTAACGTTAACGAGGTATTACTGTATTGGACAAGTCTTTCGGACTCGGCTTCAGATCGCCCCAAAATCAAAAACTCACAGAGATGAATATTTTCTAGAAGCTCGACACCTATACGGATCTATTGCACTTTTTATTTGTAAAGCCGGTTTCGGGCACAGGCGGTATTCAATAAAATAAATACATCAACCTGTTCTGCACGAATTTAAAAATTTAAAATGCTCATGAAATAGAGGTGTTGTTAGGTAGGGAGGGAACAAGCACACTATCACCAGATTAGAATAATTGGAGGTAACTCAGCCTGTGGACTGAAAAATCAGCTGCATAGGACATAAGTCTTTCAAGAAATGTCTCGCATCTCCCCCTGGATCCATGGAGAGGAAGCTTCTAGGTAGGTAGGTAGGAAGCTATGTAAAGGTGTCAAGGTGTCAATAGGTACCTATTCATTTTTGCGTGTATTTCGGGAACTAAAATTCATGCGCCGGCTAAACACTTCCCTTCATCTGATGACAGTTATTCGGATGTCGCCTTGAAAGCTAAAACAACTATTTGCTGTCGTGAATTACCACACATGATGACCACATAAGCTACATGCAGAAAAGAACAGGCTTTCATATTCAAAAGACTGGTTGAAGTACAATTTATGTCCAATTATTTGAGGAACCTCCTTCGCAGCAGTGGATTAAGGATCTCCTCCCGCCACTATATAATGGAAACGATTAATATTCGGCTGACCACTCACTCAGCAGTTAATCGTTCCCAATTTAATTAAGCCAACAAAGCAGGCTAGCAGTCAAGCACTCGGTGACCTATATACGGGCAGCAAGTTAAGTAGACTTCCGCTCAACAATAAACGCTAGTTAATTTCACAAAAGTCCCCCGGAAGCACTGTTTCTATTGTCTTTATCAAAACTTCACGTTATCCCGTAGTTTGCCATCAAATACCTATAAAACTAAATACCCACAAGAGCGGGCCCAGAAATAACCTCGCGCACACAATACCACAACATCCGCATCGGAGCACTCCGCAAATCGATGCCTACACCACACCGACATCTGTGTTTTGCGCTTCGCTTCAACCAATTAAAAGCGATTTATGCCTTTTCGTGGAAATCATAGAGCAACCCTGGTACGTCCTGCCGTGTGGGCTATACACGGCGCAGTCCTGCGATTTATTAAGCGCCAAAAACGAATGCTGACTCTCACTTAATTACGCGACCATTGTCACTTGCGTCGAAGGCCGGGACTCAGTGTTGGGATTTTTTTTACTGCTGCTGCTGCTGGTTTAATTTATTCCCACACATTTATATATATATTTTAGCCACCTGTCATGGAAAATGATTTATGAGGTTTTGCTGCTGCGAGAAGGAATCCGTTTGGTTTGGCCCCAAATGATTTATTATTCAACAGGACACGACGGCTCGCGCGCCGGTTGCCTTAGTTGAACATTGTGGCGGGAAACACTAATATTACACGCATTTGTTAACCATAACCCGTCACGACGTCACTGAGAGCGCCCTGAGGCAGAGGGCCGGGGCGACAGAAAACGTGACCAAGTCATTGCGAGCTCCGACACTTAAGCTGCACGCTATACGGTGAGTTTTATTTTTTGGGTAAATCTCTATCATTTTTTGGTATTCCCGTTGATGTCCTTTGGACAATAAACAATGCCATTGTGGCAGGGATCTGTACAGTAAAAAAAAAAAAAATTGTCCCCTTCCTTTTGGCAAATTGAAATGAGGGGTGCAAACGCATAAGACTCTCAGGTGACAGGCAGCCTACTTTTCGAAGATGTTCCACTCCTACTGCCAAGGATAACAATCGGAAGTGTTTTTGCTGCTGGAAAAAGTTTCACCAATACCCACAAGAAACTAACCTGAATTGAATTCAAAATCAAATGAAGGACTCCGGCCTGACACGGGGCGTATGAGTGACATTTCCATGAATCATGTATGCGATGGAAATTATTAATCAAGATCAAACTTCTGCCTCTTGAAGAGTTCATTTCTTTTTCTGGGTCTTATTATAGGGTAATCTTGTCGAAGGAGAAAATTAATGAGCCAGTGTGCGGCGGGCGTGTGCCCTCAAGTGTTCACATCGCTTAATGATTAATTAAGCAGATGATTGAATTCAATTGTGGTGCTGATAACGTCAACTCGACTCGATTTTGTGCGCGCCACGCCTCCACGGTTGGAACAAGTGTTGAAGATGAACTTTTTAATAGTCGACGCCGTGTCGATTGGGGGTGAATATGCGATGCGGGAGGGAATTGCGATAAGGGATTGTTTCAGTTGCCAACGAGGTGGGTGGGTAGAAAGTCATCCCACAGCAAGAATATGCAAATACTTTTCAGGTCAAAGTACTTATTCCGTTGGGGAAGATGATGAATGGTAGAAGCGATGCGGGTTCATGAATGATTACAACTTCTGAGGGCGATGTATCAAAGAAGGTGAATGGGGATATATTTGAGTGCATTTTACGTAACTTTTTCCTTTATACTGGCAAGGATCGCTGGGAGATTCGCAGATGGAAGGGGAAACTTAAATAACTATAAAGTGATTGCAATGGGTTTCGTATTCGACTTTTTTCTTCGCCGCCATTCCCGGACAAGGGTGTCCTCTAGCATGCTGACAGGAAAGATATCAGGGAAACAACAACAGAAAAACAAATTACTCTTTCCGTGGAAATTCGTGATTTGGGTAGCTTTAGAAATCATTTCGACAAACGGATTTTGAGTTATCCTTGTTATTAAGAAGAGGAGAAGACATGGACAACGTTTCCAGTAACAAAAAGGACGTTTCCGGCCGAAACTTTTATTCTCATTTTGAAAGGAGAAATGTAAAGTTATCTGATGGCGCCTATAATTTATCATCTTGCGAGAGTCCAGGATAACGTCTTTTAGAAACGGTTTCAATACGCATTGTGTGGAACACAGTGGTGGCGTATTCCGCATTCTCATCTATATAGAGGGGTTGAACTTTCAGCTCCGTTTCTTTTCAATACAACGTTTTCATTCAAAAGGGGCGATGCTTCTGAAACGATCAAGTCCTTGCGCAACACCTCCTCAGTTCTATGAGAGAGGACTTTGATACTTAGATGTCTTTGTTAGCACAGCACTTGGAAACATCGAGCTATATCCTAGGTTCTTGCGCCGATATTTAGAAACAAACAAAAATATAACTTGAAAAGATAGTACAGAGGTT
Source organism: Cheilosia impressa (assembly GCA_948293265.1). Lineage (NCBI taxonomy): Eukaryota > Metazoa > Arthropoda > Insecta > Diptera > Syrphidae > Cheilosia > Cheilosia impressa. Next base: position 48,577,373 of record OX411882.1, on the reverse strand, counting down.
GGTATATATTTTCTTCGGGGAGAATGGCAGTCCTTTTTTACTTACTAATGGCGCTCTTTGGAGCTAAAACTACAAAACAAAGAATCCGTCGAAGACTTTTCATTTTAAAGCAGCCCAGTTCACACTTGTCACGCTTACGGTCCTTTACTTATCTGAACTGTTCCAGCGTTCTTTAGACCGTTTATATTTCTTCCTCCGAGTCATACCCAAGACAGTTGAACGTACTTTTGGATGTTTGTCCGACGTTTGCAAGAGGTGGCGCAGTGAAAAAAGCCCATCGAACCTGAGACCCCTCTCTCGGTAGTCCCGTACACTAACCATACTGCACCCACATTTGTTAAAAAAGACAATCACGGCTTAATTCGAGGTTCGATCCCCGAAAAAACACAAATTACATTTGAAGGTTTCTCCCACTAAGCTAACTGTCGCGAACATTTGACAAATATCCGAGAGTTTTACTGTCATGAAAGAGCTTCCCAATTTGCCTTTTAAGAATCGGCATAAAAGAATAGATCCTATAGAATCCGTCAAAGGCAGTGTCTTATTATTCTCTTTCACTTTGTGAATCGCATCTAGAATACACGTTGCAGATGGATTATTCTTATAAATAAATAGTTTTCAGTTTTTGTGTAAGAAAATTTGCTACGGAAGTTGATGCCTTTAAACCAAGCATCATCTTACACTCATTTGATGCGGCTTCGATATATATGCCTTCCCAAAATTTTTTTTACAGTGAAAATTCCGTCAATTTTTCGGGCCGAAAGTCACACTAAGAGCTTCAATATAATAGTAATAGTTTTGGATATGATTTTTTATGTCTCCATTAGGCGAGCTGAAAAGATTGCTTGTCCCGTTATTGTATTAAAAGCTCTTTTACCCCACTTATACGTAGAGGACTAATTTCTATAGAAGGCCTGTACCTACCTACTGAATAGGAATATATCAGAAAATTTACGTACGAGCGCCAGCGGCTGTAGACGCGTTAACGATAGGTGGGGTCTCTAGTACAACTCTTGGAAATCCCTTTTTACACTAACCAGGTCTTTTCCACTGCTGCAAGTTGCGCAAATCTTTAACAAGTCCATTACAGAGTAGGCTCTGGCTTGGTCTTTCAAATGGAGGTTCGGTCTTCTATGCCGCCTCAAACCAATGGGCTGGGTTTTGAAGATTCTTTAAGCTGACTACATCCATATCTTGACACATCTGGAATTCTGGGTTACATCTTCTCGCGCTTTTCTTGCTAGCTCAGAAATTTAACATTCAAAATAGAACTCTTCATTCAGCAAAGCAATTCTGTTGCCTGAAAACGAATACAAGTGAAACGAAATGAAAACAAATACAAGTCCCGTTGCTACAATCTCCATTTTTCATTCATGCACTATTCATGCCACACAATAGACCAGTGTGTTAGTTCTGACACTCGCATCCTGTGTGAGCTTTCAATCCCAACCAATTCAAACGGGACAGACCGTTTTAATAAAACAAAGTAAGACTTCATAGACACAGGAACAGGAGCAGAGCCCCTTTCCCAGAAGAGAGAAGGTCTTTTAAAATGCATTCAAACATGTCCCCACATTTAGAAGCACTCTCCTTAATGAAATACTGACTTAGACAAACCCGCCACTCAGACAGCAACTATATTCTAACAAGTGTGACATATTTCTGGCTCCATCCAGCTGTCAACGTACTCATCATTTATTGAAAAATAAATTAATCCTTAATCCGCAAGCTTATAGAACGGCTTCAACACCGCTCCACAGATATATAGTTAACGCTCAGCCGCCGCGTCACTGCTTAACTTCATTTCGTGTACACATATTAAATCATCGCCTTCTTGTGTGCCGCGCCAACATAATCCATGCAAATGCTCCCTCCGTTGAATTCGAAATCCTTTCACGGGAAGGAGTACACGCGCGCTCATATGCGAATACATTGCTGCAGCGCACCAGAAGCTAATTCAATTCATTAAAACCCGTTACCAGATGTATGCAGTAGTTATCTTCTTTGCAACCTTTTCATATTTCACATTTCAGCGATTCCACGCATTCATCCCGTGCGCCTCTGCTGGTTGCGAGGTTAGGGCTTACGCCCTCTTGCAATTAGGAATGCACTTCATTGATTCGTTTCGCTTTGATCACGATGTGTGCATGTGTGTGTGTCCCGTGCTCTGGCTCCAGTCGAGTGCAGCACTGAGTTGAGTATATCTGCTGAATACCAATTGATTATACTTCGCACTCGCGACTCCTCTATCAGGACGACGCGTCGTGACAACGCGAGTACCAAGCGCTCACGCTGCCAATATACAACTTGCCTTGGTGAACGGTAAATGGATTATTGTCCTGAATAGGGGATATAAATGTTGGCAGGGAATATCACAAGCCAACCCTTCCCTAATGGAAATTCAATTCAATTCGCACGCTTGCATAGGTAGCGCGGTCCAATACATTGGCCACCAAACCGATCGGTATGGGTGATTCCAACCTTTCTCGCTCGGCTGGACCAAAGAGTCCCAGGAACGGGGAGAAAAAAAAAACATCTCCTCGACCCAAAGAACAGTGATCCCGACCTGGAATTAATGCGATTATGATTAGCAATTGGATTACGTTTGCCATCCGGTCTGTCTGTTTGCTTTTCCATTTATTTTCAAGGACCCTCCCAGCGCAACGTCTCCACTTTGAAATCCAATCGGGCGCAACCCAAAGCAATTACAATTGGTCCTCAGATTCCGACATCGACGATGGTGTGTGTGTGTGTGCAACTAGGTGATATTAAAAATTCAGGAGTATCAGTTTTGTAATTCGTACTCCCCTATCTGCCGCCGGGATGATAATTCTACACTCTTTAATAAAACAAACGAACACGGGATGATACAAGAACACCCCCTTCCAGACAAATAAACATGTCTTTTGGCGGCGCCGCCTAACGCCTAACGCCTAACGCCGGGCGTACGAGCTACGAATGTGTCGTAACGGAGAGGGGTTCTCAAATTACCATATATATTAATGTGGGTGTGCCGGCAGGTCCCGGCGGACATACTACACACATTCGCACATCGAGCCACTGAGCCGGAATGAAGACAGGAATAATATTCCAGGCCCAGCATAATCCTCGAGCTGCGAACATATACACACTCGGCGGCAGAGCAGGAGCAGGAGCAGGAGCAGAAGCATCGTGCCTAGCCATATTAATAAATTTCATTCAGGTTGGCCCTCCCTGTGTGTGTATTGTCTTCCTAAAGATAGAGAAACATGAGAATGCGTTTGGGACTTGCGGCAGCCTATCATCGGCTGTAAATGCAAATTAATACCAAAATAACCGTAGATTCCAATTATTTAATGGCACACAGTATCCGTTTCTGGGCGTGTGTTTATGTTGGGTAAGTCATGGATGTGATTTGATCCTAAGACAACATTTGGTGACATGTTGCTTCAACAGCCTACGACTGCAAGTTCACGTGGATACTGTGAATCTGGTTGGCCAACTTACACCGCAAACTATTTACGAACGAGGCCCGTTTGTAGGTGGGGTGTGCACTTGCGCAACTTGTGTCCAGGGGGATGGATGCTGACTTTAATAATGGCCAACAACATGGAGAGGTAAGTGCAAATTTTGTAGTAAGCACCAGATGTCCTCTGGCTATTAACTATTTGACAACGAGAGCGAGACCGTTTTGGGCACAGTCGGGCGTAAGAGTGTCAACAGTGGCATGTAATGTGATATATGATAGGCAGGTTTAGTGCTTTCAGAAAAATAAGGGCAGGTCTTTCAACAAGTTATCTCGCATTACTAACTGCACATTTAGAATCAACAATCATTTCAATTTGGGAAAAAAGCAAACTACGACTCAAGGACCTTAAATGAAAGCAAAGCAAAAGAAAGTCAATCGTGCATTCACTGACAGAGCATATCACCGACGGCCGTCCACAAATAAATATGTAAATGGAAAATCCACAGATTTGGTTATTTTTTCCAAACTCCTTGTCATTGTTTTTAAAACATGTTTTATGTACGTCCTAAAAGTAGGAATTTCGAATTTAAAACACGATTTTTCCAACGCAAAAGTGTGCTGCAAATAAATGCAACGCACGTTTTATTTTAGCACCATCTTGTAAGAATACATGCCCTACGCAGCTTTGGTAAAATTGTTGTTTATAAAATTTAAAGATGAGGTTGCTGCTTAAATCCGGAAACTTATCAAATTTTCAGAGAAACTATTACTTTTTTCCCAATGAAACTGGCACTAGGTTATTTGGAAGACTTCTTTTCTAAACAAAAACAGACAGACCTTGTCAAAAAATATGTCGCAGTAGTTAAATCTACCTTCATGCCTATTTATGGCAGCGCAGCTTTTACATGCTTAAATTAGACCAAGAGTGAACCACTCAATTCCAGAAAAGCACTGCAATGTTGGTTTCTGTTTTGTTCGCCTTCAAGGCTCTTGCTTAAAAGCTTAGCATCTCCAGTCTCGATGAAATTAAAACGTATTTGGCTTTGTACTCATACTTGGCCCTGAGAATTGTCGCTTCGATTCCGATGTTCCACAGCTTCTTTATCTCTAGTCTGGTGCTATTGAAAGGTTGCTGTTGATTGAATTCCTAAAGATGAAATGTTATAAAACTACAAGGACTACTGATGATCCAGAGCAATAAATATTTCCAAGCAACTACATATGTTTAGACGCAGATTAGTTTTCATTTTAAGATTGGCATTTTAATACATTTTTCACTAATAGCTGTGATTTCATGTTGTTATTGTTAGACTTTATAGTGCGGTTTATTTAACTTTATTTGTTTAAGCCAATCTGCCTCGCAGCTACATAAGTCCTGTGGATATTGCTGGGCTTAGATTCCGTCCCGAAGTTCCTCCTATTCATGAAATGAGTGCCCAATTGAATACAAGTACTTACGCTCATTACGATCATAAACATCTACTCAATGCTGGTTTATGGCAACCTCGACCCTTAATTTTTTTACTCAGCTAACGTGTAACTCACACAAGCTTTAGTAAGGAGATGAACGGCTTGTTACCGTAGTTGTCTCCAGGCAATTTATTCCAAGGCTTCAGACTCTGACAGAGAGCTTAATGTTTCGTTGAATATTTTTCTTAATATTTTATAAAAAAAAAGCTTTTCTATTAGAAAGTTTTTGAATATTTAGTCAGGTTGGCAACACTCTTCCCACCGAGAACCAATTTTGCGGCTAACAACTGATTTGGGCTCATTTTTGCTTGCCTTAATGTACGGTATACAATGTACAAGCTACCCAAGAAATTTGTTAAAAATTAGATCCAAATCTGCAAATTAAAAAAAAACATAGTCACGGCCACCGATTTGTTCCATTCAATAAATACTACAGATTACAGTCAACGACGGATAAAGGAAACCAATAAAATCAACAAAAAATATGCTTCTTGTATCTGAGTTGTTCTTAAAAGTGTGAATAAATTAGTATCTACTCGTATATCCGTATAAGAAATTAAGTTACCCGGTGTTTCCATACGTGTTTCTTAAAAGAATTTTGTTCTTATATGTGTGTTTCTTATATCCGTCGTGGACTACTGTGGTTTGAATGATTGAGAAAGTTAGTGCGCTGCACTACTGACTCAGCTCGATGTCAGAGATTTAATCCCCGAAAACCAATTTTTTTGTTATAATTTGCCAACTCTTGTAAAAGTCCCATATAACTTCGAAGAGTCATGCAAAAGCTTCCCAATTTAGTCGGTCAAAGTTGGCATTTGGCATAAAATAAAATGAAACTACCTATTGCGCCTATTCATTTATTTTTACTTTAGCTCCAAACAAAAACACATTATAATAATTTACACTATTCTAATAGGGTTACCATACGAACGCACCGCTTTAGGGGGGACAGTGCCCTATTTTCGTCCTAAAAATGACGTTGTCCCCCTTAATTCAAAATGTGTACACAAAAATCCTCCTTTTTAAGGTGCCGTACCCAAAGGGGAAAAACGGAATCTTACTAGTTTACCTTTTGTCCGCCCGAACCCATTACACCAATTTTTAATACATATTTTCGCTGACACTAAATACTAAAAAAACAGCTTCCACTTTGCCTATTTTACTCAATTTCAATAGTTGGATTTGCGAAGCCCCAATGAACTTATGCCTACGAATTGTTATACAAACTTTCACAACTGAAAAACGAATTTATTAAATAAAATATTCAAAAATATATCTTGTTTTTCGCTAAAATTCTTGTCCCCCCCAATGAAAAAATTTCCCCCATTGCAGAATGTCCTCATTTTCTCATTCATCAATTTGGCCACTCTGTATCCTACATTCTGTACATAAAACCTGTGAGCTCACCAAACTCATTTGCAAACGATTCAATTCCACAGAATTTGTAGAAGAAAACCTCCAAACTGACCAAAATCGTTCGTAACGTACCATGCAAAGCAGCCATTCCGCTCCTACTTACCATTTTCTCATGCTAAAAGGTCAGTGAAAAATAAAAACCACCAAACTCATCGAATAAATTTGATTTTTAAAATTTAATATATTTTTATTATATATTAATTATTTATATAATAACAATCACATTTACTTCTCAAATTTTTTATTACCTAGCTTTAATATTCACAACTTGTCACCGTATGTTTGTGTTCCATTTACCTTCTTTATTCACCGTCGTCAGTAATTTAAATTTATTTTCATTTTAAGCTTAACTTACAATTAAATTTAATTTAATTTTTAATCTTTTTATTAAAAATGGATTCATTATTATTTCAATTTTATCTTCATTTTATGCAAAAAATCTCTGTAAAAATTCTACACAAGTCCTTGTCAGTGGCGCATCGCCGCCGTGTGTATGTGTTTTATTTGGTTTCTAGGTTAATATAGCTTGGCCAACAGGAGAAAAGACGTTATATATCATGCACGCATATACTTATATATGTAGAGAATATATAGGGACAGTTTAGATGTGGGTTAGGTAGGGGCCTGTGTGCTAAGGATTTTTATTTTTTTTCCTTGCACCATTATTTAGGGCGAGAAACAATCTACGGAATCTACACACATTCTACAATCCGTTAAATGTGTTTTTTTTTTAGTGAATACTTATAAGTGTTGAATATAATTGAATTATTTTTTGTTTTGCATTTTATTCCTATGAGACATCTAACATTGTTTGAATTTTAAAAATTGTTTTTTTTTTTCATTTTTTTCATTACGTGTTTGGGGCTGTTTATATCTAGAGTTTCTGTAAATATTTAATTTTTTTATTATCTACTTTTAAATTGTAATATATTAGTTTATACTTAAATTTATATATTGACACATTCGCTCAAGTGTTGTTATATTTATTAATTTGCTTGGCCATTTTTGTTTAGGAAAAATAGGAAGAAAATCAAACTGTTTGCTTTGACACTTTAAGAGTAGTAGGTATACACTTTGTTGGTTGGTAAATATATATATATATAAGTTTTCTTTAAATATAGTAGAGAGTAAATATTATGTATAATATTGGTACACATCTAAATGCTTACTTTCGCTGTGGTAGGACATTTTAGTTCTTACTGAGAGAAAAAGTGTATTTTCAAGTTTAATCTTCTTAAGAGCACGTTTTCTATATTAATTTATTTTGTTTTCTTTTTCCTTTTGTTAACTTAATTCTAGAGAAGGGGACTATATAAATTTGTTGTCATACTTTTCATTTACATATTTGCTTAGTATCTGTGTTCTCTTTGTTGTTTTGATTTCATGTGTATTTATAATTTCATAGTGTAAAAAGTTTCCTTGTATAAAAATAACATAACAACAATATAATGGGCCATAAAAAAACACAACGAAAACTTGTTTTTCCTTGTCGGAGGAGAAAACAAACGAAAACTGTAAACATTTCCGTCACATTGCGGATTCATTTTGGTTTAAACATAAATATGCAACGCTTGTAATATATCTGAGCCGTACGAATATGTGTAGCAGCAACCCTTGTGCTTGTAGGTTGTAGCCGCACATCCTTGTCCGAGAAGACAATAAAAAGAATCTGTGACCATGACCATTCAGATATAAAATATTTTCATCCGGTTGCATACACACACGAGCATCTGTATCTGATTCTGTTGTTTTGTGTTTAGTTTAGTATGTTTTGCTCCTGTGGTTGGTATTGGTACGCGGTACAGTCACTTAGAGTCGGAGCACGGTGAGGCCGAGGACATTTTTCGATGACATATATTTGTTTTTTATTTTTTTTGGGTATACGTAGTTAAGTGGGCTTTGCAGGGGTTGAAAGGGAAGGGACATTTTTTATTGGGTGCTATTTTTAAATCGCTTTTACGACGGTCCTTAAAGTTTGTTTGAGGATTAAACGATTTTCCCTTTCAGAGAGTTGGAATTTGTCAGAAGTAGGCATATCACCGAACGGGATACGATATTTTGAGGGCCTACGGGTTTTTCGTTTTGTAAGTCTCCTAGGCAATTATTCCGTGGGTACTTATCATTGGCATTGGTGGTTAAAAGAGCAGACGCAAACGAAGAGCATTAAAAAAAATACTTGGTGTATGGCAGCAAAGACTCTTTGACACAAATAAAAGAATCACCTGCTGTCGTTCTGCATTCAACGGGAATTTTTTAATTTTTCTGTCGTACTTTAATAGATCACTCAAAGTATTGCTGCTGCAGGCATTTATTTTTATACTTATTTCCGAGCAAGAGGGCGATGAAAAGGAATTCTTCTTTTGTGTATATGAGCAGGCGGAGACTATTTGGTTCAGACTTTGACACAATGTTTACATCAAAGTCGGTGGTAAAAAAATAATAATTTCAAAAGTGACTTATCATTGTACAGCCCTAGGAATGAATTGAAATTGAATCAAAAAGTTGAGTTTTTGAAAACAAGACGTCGTCTTTCAAAACAGGGGGTGGAACTACCGTATTCGTGAGCCAGCAATGCGTCACAGAACTTTGTGGATTTTACCTGCACAACTATAACAAATTCAACGGATGCGGTAACTAAACCCCACATCGCACACAGGAAGACGTGCTGAGATAGTACTTTGGATCAACCTTTAATATGTACCAATGGCATCTCTTATATTTGCGGCAGTACAGGTATGAAAGCTTAGTGCCTCGAAAATTGAAACCCCACAAATGGCAACGTCAAAGTCAATGAAGTACGATAAGAGATGTATACCCGGTACTCGTACAAGTCATATCTCATCATTCATAGTCTGACCATTTTCTTAAGACGTAGACTGTCCATAGAAAAGACGATGAGAACTGGCGGGAAGAAGAAATTCAACCCTGGCCTTCTAAGCATACCAAAAAAAAAAAAAACCCTCAAGAATTATTTTTCTTCTTATCAAACCTCGTCTAGATTTGAGAGGCTGCGTGTCTGTCGCGCTACTCCAACAATGTCGCATGTCCATACCTGTCCTTTACCTGTCATAACCGTCTACGTCCTCATACCTACGATGTACTGGCTCTTTCCTTTAAGAGAGTAAAAAAGTAAAGAAAACCGACGTCCACCCAATATATATATAAATTTTCCGACATTAATTAGAGACGAGATTGGCTTATCAATAAAAAAAGCTTAACTACAAAGCTACCGGCTTTGACCTAATTCCAGTTTTTCGAAAACGGAGTGATATTTACCTAGGGCGCATGCATCAACTTGTGAAAAAAGTGGGCGCTGAAGAACTGGAGACAATGTGCCATGGATCGCTAGAATGGAAAGCTTCAGTATTTTAGATGAAATAAAAAAGTCAAAAATTCTAAACTGAGATTTAGCCTTTTTAAAAGGTTTCCTTTTTTTTAAACAGAAAACCACGACTTTTAACGAAAAATTTCCATTGGTATCCCTTTCTAATGTACCGCAGAGCCCCTGCTGTCAAAGCGAAACATTTTTCTGACACTTTATTACAAAGTCTAGACTCAGATTTCTTACCCCAGAAAGGAAGACCCATCTAATCCTCTGGAATACGAAAAAAAACCTCACTCTCTATCTCTCTCTCGTTAGTATCAATAATCAACGGGACCACATCTCGAAAGTTGTAAAAGTACCGCTATACGAGTGCCTTTAGCACAGATATGGTAATTGAATTCACCTATTAAGTTCTCCAATTTATTGGACCATTCAAACTTTTGTATGTCGCCGCAGGACCACTTACCAATTCGATAGCTCCACCGCCTTAACTCCTGACGACTGTGGACGTACCCACACGTATCTATGTATCTACGTATGTAAATGCATTCATAACTTGGCATTACATGAAATGGACATTACTGGCTGCTTTGGTGGGTAGTAGACTACTTAAAGTTAATTTTCAAAAAAAAAAAAATGTCATCGTACTCCTCTCTCTATGTGCGGTGTCCGTTCTTTCTATGAGGACGACGACGACGCCATTACTGTTGCCAGGACCAACAGAGATGTAATCAATCTCTGATTTTATGACCCTCTTCCACCTCTAGCGTATGCATGTGCACATCCGTATCCGTTATGATTATTTCAAAAGCATCTCGGAGGTTTCGTTTTGTTTCTGTGAGAGATAAGGAAATGAAAACACAGAGGACGTCTGTGCGATGAGATAAAAAAAGGAGAAGAAAATTAAATCCAACTCGACTGGTTCATGTGTGTAGTGGTTGCGAAGCGTTGTTGCTTTGGTCACATTTTTTGGGGCAGCAGCTTTCGTCGTCGTGGGGTTGGTGGCGCTGGGGTCTCTAGCATTAACTACTGCCAGACACCTCGACCACGGCTGCAGTTGACACAGTTGTTGTATGTCCTGTCATACAGTTGCCATTGGTGTGTGGGATGTCGGTAGGCGCCCCCGTTATCGTCGGCGGTGCCACTTTTGTAGGCGTGTTCATAGGCGACGCCGACGACGACACTATTGAGTGGCTATCACCATTTTCGGTGTTCGGCTCTGCAGCGGCGCCGGGCGGCGGTGGCGGCGGCAGCGAGTCTAATTGATTCGTCTCCATTAGGATAATGTCGTTCATTTGTTTCATCTCCTCTGTAGACGGTGGGTCCGGTAGGCTGATTATACTGTCGAAACCGTTCTCTGTGTCGCCACTGCCATTACAGTTGACGACGGCTTTGCATGGCTTTAGCCCATTGTGCGGAGTTGCTTCGTCATGCTCATGGGTCAGACCATTTGTCATCTCGTTGACAATAATAGTGTCTTGCTTCAATAGGGCGGCGGTAATTTTTGGTTTCGATTGGACGCCGCCCTGCTCGCCGGCATCGAGGTGGTCCGTGTCTGCCGGGTGGATGGCGTCGCAGTTCGGTGTGGCCGGGGGCTCATTCTCTGCGCAGTGGCCATTCTCGGGATGTCCATTGTCGTCGTTGTGGTTCTCTGGCTGTGGGCGCTGCGACTCGGTGTGGGGGTGGGGTGCCTTGGTGGCAGCCGGGGACGGAGTTGTGTAGTCTTGTTGCTCGATGGTGTACAGCTCCTGGTTGCCGTAGGAGTATCGCTTGTTCGAGTCCATGGACGAGGAGGAGCTCAGATCGGACTGTGAGAGGCCAGTGTTGGAGTGCTTGGCGATGCGGGCGCCTTCCTCGAACTCATCGACTTCGTCGATCTGGTGCAGGTGGTTCGACTCGATTTCGTCAAGAATGTTCACGTTCTCCAGGGGTGGGGGATGAACCTGCACTTCCTCGTGGCTGGACATCAACTTGTCCTCCTCGCTCTGGATGATTTTCACTGCTGCTTCTACGTTGAAGGGCCGCTTGTTGGGGCTTCCGTCTACCGGGCTGCCGGGCATGATTTTCGAGTCGGCTCCTCGGGATACTTCCACCACGAAGACACCGTCCTTCTCGCCGTTGTTGTAGTGCATCTTGGTCTCCCTGGCATCGCGGGATATATCCTGCAACAGACAGAGAAATTGTCAAGATCAACTAAAGTGGTTTTCTAGGCGCTGACAAGGAGGAGGGTGGGTGCTCGAGGCACCCACTTTAGAGACAGATTAGAGAGTTTTATTAGCAACAATTTGTATTTACACCAAGAGCCAAAAGAAAAAAGAATCGTAAAAAGTGTAGTCTTGCTTAAACAGAGTTACAACACCGAGAATGCAAATATCCTATATATGTATATACAAGAGTGCTGTCACACAAACAAACAAACAAACACACACACGCACACACTGGTATACGACACAACACTCAACTTACATTTCGCTCTTCAGTCTCAACAATGAGGTGATTATTTTTAAGGGTCATCGTGGTAATTGAACCGTTTGGCCCAGAGTAATTGGTTTGCATTGTTCCAGGAGTTGGCGGCGGTGGCAGCGGGCTAACAGCAGCAGCATCGGCGGTGGTGGTGGATTGTGGTGGTGGTGCAGGTGCCGCCATGGGTTGGGCTTCAATGTTGCAATTACCGATGAATGTGGCATTCCCTTCCAGGACATCGTCGGGAATAATTGTCTGAATACAATCGACGTCTATATCGGATGCTGGTGCCCTACCATTTGCAACACAACCATTACAATCTCGACCATCACCGGCGCTGGCTTTGCCCATCACCTCGTTGGAATTCGTACAGATTTGAAGACTTGGAGAGTCTGTAATGGCGGCCCCAAATGCAAGTGAGGATGCACGCAACTGAAATTGCAAAAGAAAAAGAGAAAATACGAGTAGAAGAGGAGTTTGTATGTCAGTCAGCCCGAGGATATTTTTGTGTGTTTGCGTTGAGAAGTGAAAAGAATTTTAGGAATTGGTTGTTTAACAGCGTAGATTTGTGAACGGGCTGTTGTGACCCTTGCATTGGGCGCCAGTTATGTAAATTCTTAATGTTCGCATTTGAACAGAGCTTCCCTTGAGTTAAGTGGAGTTTCTACAGTGGTAATGGGGTGGATGGTTGAGAAAGCAGTGCAAAGCACTCTGTTATATTGACATCGGAGTGACCGGAACGCAGCTAGTAGGGCTTACGTGATGTTCAGCGATTTTTGTTAAATAAACGGAAGCAGAGGTCTGCCCTAAATTGGGTGTATAATTCACAGTAGAAAAGTTTGAAGGGTGCTAGTACTGCTAGTGCGATGTAAAATGATGAAGAACAGACCAACTTCTATCCCAAATATGGCTTAAGGATGAAAGACTCCTACGGCGTTATGTGTAACAGTTTGCGAGGAACCTATACTTTTAATAATGGACCACAGAATCTTTCACTTTTGCCGCACTGAGACCTAGTTCACAGCCATATACAGTTGCTGGCAATTATACATCTGCCTTATATTCACCTGATGTTCAATTGATATCAACGACTAAAGCTCGAGCTATCTCGAGAGACGGGTTCAAAAGACAGATATGAATGCAGAGGACATTCTAATAGAGCTTTTCTTAGCACATTCTTGCAACCTTTAAGGTCTTCCTCGAACTGTGTTAACGATGAGTCAAGTCCAGTTTGTGATTCTAAAGTGCGGTGGGATGGTGATTCGTCTACCGATTAGAAAAACTCACTATATTTTTGCCAAACGCACTTTAGAGGATATGCTACTTAAATTTTCTAAAAGTTCCTCCAAAAAGGTGGATGGTTAAATCAAGTTGTAAGGCGGCTTTAAAATTTGGTGGCTTTAAAGTTTGGGCGGGAAAAATATCATAACTCTTTTGGCACTCTTTTAGGAGGGCACTTTCCCACGCCCCTGATCATTGATTGAGTACAACCAACCCTACAAAAAGGACTTTAAATTGCCCCTATAAATTGCGAGGTGGTTTCTTTTTACAGCTTCCGCTAAAACTGAAAAAGAAAAATAAACGCGGCACCGTGAATAGCGGCAATAAACATACATATCTTTGCAGCAGTGAACTCCATTCAAAAATGTCACCTAGCAATAGCAGCCTCCCCAACAATTGAGCTGGGGGTGAAAAAACAAAACAACAACCACACACCACCTCCCTCAGAAATCAGACAACATACAGGCTGTATTGCTGAGCTCGGTATAAATAACATTTGGCGAATCTATATACACTTGACTGAAGCCGCACTTCCAACAGAGCGCAGTAAACACACGTGGCACACGTCCACCGAGCAAGGACATTGCGAATTTTTTCTCTAGCTATATACATACGCGCTCGAAATATCGACGACGAAAATTCCATTGAAACTGTGTGTACCTTTTGTCCAACGATATAAAGCCAAGACCTGGCGATTGTCCCCCCTTCCACCAGCAGCGCCAAACTTGAATGGACACAATCGAGTGATGGTGGCGGTTCAATTGAGGAACTCTATCGAACCGTTCCGTAAAGCATCAAAGCGCTGGCTGGCTGTCACGTTGCGTAACATGGAACTCCTTTGTCGATTGTATTCGAGCAGTGTTCACGTTTAACGTCCGTCGCTAGGTAGCTGGTAAAGGACAAAAACAGACAAATGGCGGTAGCTCAATATACTCGACATCCTGCATTTTTGTGAAAATTTGTTACGCGAGTTTCTGGTTCACGTATACAGGGTGCTGTAGCATGGTGTAACGAATTTATTGAAAATATCTCATTTATTTTCTTTGCCCGTTTCCTGACAGGGAAAATTCCATTTATGAGTAAATATTGTTTCAACACTTGAAATGAAGCGAACTGGCGCTTGTTCGGCTGTCACTGCCACTCGCATTAACCCCCAGGTCTGTTGGGGAAGGTCGTTATATTATTTTTGTATTTGCTTCAGTTTTGGCTGATGATTATGAAACATACCCACGCAAGGATCGCGCACGTCCTCCAAAGGGGTTTATCGAATGGTTTATCACTTTCTTACGAACGTGGTGGTAATATTGGATTTATATGTCTGTAACTGTAGGTAAACCAAATCAAATCAATATAAAACCGATAGTATGTGACAGGTCTAGAGCTCTTGGCAGTCTAATAAAACATTTTACGACGTAGTACCCATTAAGGCTGGGATCGGAAATGTGACAAAACGTTTCTGTTGTAGGCACGGATAGTAAATAACAAATAACATCCAGGCAGTTGGTAGGGATAGCTCCTTAATGGAGATGTATATATTGTGACATGGCAAAGGTGGAGCATTGTTCAGCTTGAAAGCTTTCTACCCCAGAAGTGGGGCTGACAAGTAGTTGCATGTATCTATAGATATCATAAATGGACACCAGTCATTGAGATTGATATCGATATATAGGGACTCTTAGTTGGGCACTATGCTCAGCTAGGAGTGGTGCGATTTGATTGTAAAGTGCTCTCGGTTCGCATTGATTTCTGTTCAAGCTGAAAGGGGGCATTGGCGCAATGGATATTGTAGGGAGAAGGACATTAAACAGTCAAAATAACAAAGCCTTTCACCATAACTTTCAAATCGCTCTTCCCATCAGATCGGTCTGGAGAGGGTAATAAATCGAGCATGTCCTTATGTCCTTAGACCTGAAACAAAAACTGTGGACGATATGGTACTACATACTGGAGATTTTTTTGGAAAGACTCAATTCATGTGACACCTTTCGTCTTCTAGGCGGGAATAAAGTCGATAAAAAAAGCTGTCCGCTTTCGAGTTTATCTTTACAAACCCTGGAGTAGTCATACACTGGCACCCATGTCCTTAAGACATGAAATTTTGGTCATCGACCAAAAAACCCAACAAAAAACAAGTAAAAGTGTTATCATCGGCCAAGTTATTTAAAATTGGTTTTGTATCGGAGGTACCAGAACTACTTGACCGACAATACCAACCTGACGCCGTTAAAAAGAAGTCCTTTCACCAAATTTCGTTCACCTACGTCAATTACTTTGGGCGCTATCGTGCTTTCAACAGACAGACAGACGGACATGGCTAAATCGATTCAGAATGTGATCCTGATTCAGAATATATACACTTTATGGGGTCTCCGGTGACTCCTTCTTGGCGTTACAAATGTATTGGCAAAGTGAATATACCCTCCTGTGGAGGGTATAATAATAATATAGTTACAGCTGCATTCACTCCAATGGAGACTGGGAACTCTAACATCAAAGTCTTCGTCAAAATTAGCTGGCTGCTTAAAACTAACTCCCTCAGAAGAAAAAGAAAGGAAGAAAGAACTGCGACAACGAAATAGAAACGTTCCAACTAACAAGCACAAACGTACAACTTGGCCGGCTTAGCGGCACTCGCAAGAAGCTTTTACAATAGCTACTATTCAAAGGAATGTCTCCTAAAGAAGCCGAAATAAAAGTAAAACTTTGGCCCAAATCCAAAAGCAGTTAGATGGGTTCATCAACTAAGAAAGATATCATATTAAAGGACAACCACCTTTAGGACAAACTAACCACCTTTAAGGAAACTCTTAAAAGCTTCAAAGTTGATTCAGAGGTCGAGGGTTTAACTAGAATAAGCTGCATATATATAACCCACAGACGTTGGATGAACTTACACATCAAATCCGAAGTCTACCAAGATTGCCTTGAGGGAAAAACGTCCAACCAGGTGTAGGTAAGCCAAAGACGAAAGGCTTTAGTAGTCCGACTAGAAAATTTAGAGAAAGAGCTCGTGGTATGACCAGAAAAGGGTGACAGAAGATACACAAAGATTCGGGTTTATAAAAGTGTATCGAAGGAAGAGATTCTTTCTAGAAGATGGAACCAAAAGAGGACCCTTTGTAGAAAGAAGAGGTTATAAGAGAAGTAGGTACCTGGCAGCAGGCATTATGTCCGAAACGCAGGCTCTTCACAACAGCGGAACCTAGTGTACTAAATTTAGAAGATACTTGATGTATTTCCAACAGGTCCTTAGGGGGCATCATGTAGAGTAGCCCCGTTGAGAGTTGTCACGATTCTAGCCTTTGTCGGAGCGAAAATTATAGCTGCCGTTGTCTTCAGAAAAATGGTGAAAATGTTGAAGTGGCTGTCAAAATGATCTAAATATCTCTGTGCCACAGCGACTTCCATTTTCAAAGGATCTACTTGTATGAACTCAATTGTTATACCATTAAGTCCATCTGTCTCAATGGCTTTGGGGAGATTGATCGCAGTTTGGATTTATGCAACTGAACTAAGGTTGAGTGACAAGGCCCTTAAAAAGGTCTGTGTAAGTCATAGAGGCTAATCGACACTCCACTCACTGGAATCGTAATTAAGCTACCACAAAACTTGTTCTCTCCACCTGCGAGTCTAATGCACAATCGATAGTAAGCAGTATTACCGCTTTGCCAGCTTCTTGGGAGCTCTGTCCTTCTCGCTTGCAGTGTTTTTCAACCCTGTCGAACCTCAATCGGCAATTCTATGAGCCATCTGATACTCGCCTTACAATTCCATCTTCCGTGGAGCGTCTCTTCCTCGCCATGTATTTTCAAATCTCTCCTCTCCCATAACACTGCCCAGCAAAAAAAAATAAACAACTTCAGGTCAAACGAAAAAGCTCTGCAAATTAATTTCGTTATTTCTTAAAGTTATTTCCCCAAATCCTTGGCATCGGGTGCTTAGAATCACTTAAAGTCCTTAATCCAAAGTGCTCTCCACCTTGTGGTAAATAATTTAAGCTAATGGATTCTTTTTGTCCCTCTAACGTGTGTCTACACATTTTCAGGATAAAATATTTCTTCCCTCTAATCGGCGCAAAAAACTTTAATTAAAACTAGCGCGTATATATATATATAGCAACACGGAAACCCTTCCAACACGTAAACCCCTATTTCGGATTTTATATTCCCTCTTTCTGGAATAACAGACAACTAACAAAAAAGAAACGCGACAAAGTTGAGCTGTTTAACACTCAGCATACATAGATAATATGACTTCCTTTTTCTGCAAGCACAGCTTAGTACTCCCAGCCGCAGCACATTCTGTTTTTTAGTCCTTTTTGCGGAATTAATTTAGTGCAGAGTCTTGTTTCTGGTTTCGGGGGGCAAGCGCTTTCCCACAAAGGACAATCTCCGGAAAACTTAATTAACATTTGCAATAAGTTTTCTGATGAGCTTCATGAGTACCCTTCGGTCAATCTCCCATCATCCTTCGTCTGCGTCATCGTTGTCGGCGGCTGCCTCCCGACAAGCATGACAAACGTACATAATGTTGTGAGTCTCCTCCGTGCAAAGCGAGACTGAGGACGAGAAGACAAAAACTATTTTAATTGGCATTCCTGTTTGTCTCCTTCTATAATTGTCCACATACACCAACTCAGTTGCAGGTATCGACACAAACTTAAATACACTGCTCCAACCGACACAATCGTGTTATTGTCCACCTATAGCCGGGCGGCAAATGCGTCTATTGTTCTCAAGCTGAATGTGTGCCAAAGTGCAAACTGCCACTTAAAGGATTAGTTGTCGTTAAATGCACTTCATTAAATGCACTCGTGGCGGCGGAGATTGTTGTTGACTGCTATCGCTTTTATCAACATTTTAATTAAAATGGAGGCGACCATTAAAATTGCTCGCGTCGTACGTACGTACATGAATACACCGGATGCATGTCGCTCTCTTCCTGGCAAATTTACAAATTTACCGCTCCATTAAATGCAGCTCTCCGTTCGGAGTGCGGCTTATCCTCGTTGGGCCTTCCGTTGGGCGCCCAACTATTTGCGAGATATATCATTTTAAATGACTTAGAAATTTATTACTATGAGTGAACATTGCTCGCAAATGTCCTTGCAACAGATAGAATAAATTTTGCTCCCATAAATCCAAGGAGCGAAAGAGAGAGAGAGAGAGTGAATATCGGCTCCACTGGGTAAACATAAATTTTGCGAGTGAGTTTTCGAATTTATTTCTCGTTTTGCATTTGTCAGCGGGAAAAGGTTTTATGTTTGACAGTGGGTTCGATTGGCACCGGGTTGAGTTCGAGTACGGCTGCACAAAACATCGCGCGCTTTGGCTTTAATTATACTTTTCTGCTAAGCTGGCGGAATATTTATAAGTATCGAGATTTATGGCTGCGTTGCTTTTTATTGGCTTTATTTAACGACCGGTTAAATGTGATTTTTTATTCGCTCCAGCATTAGCTAGATCTGACCACTTTGGCAGTCGGTAGGAATATATATTGTTTTATGTTGCTGGGCAGTGCTTGTTTTACTACTTTAATATGCCGCGTAGGCGGTTAATGGATTTGTTTTTGCTTTCCTGCGTTACGAGGCAAGTGATTTGTCCCGGGTAGGTATACATAGTTCCGCAGCTGATGGGCTGATGATCCAAATAAAATTCATCCCTCTTTTTCCAGAAATTCGCACTGTGGATAGACAAAATAGCACAGGCTCCAAGGCTCTTCCAACAGGCAGTGGAAGCAGATGGCTACAAGCAGCCTTGTTACAAAGGCTGAACAAAAATGTTCTCCCATGACTACAGGCCATATTCATAGGCTATCCGAAATTGGAACGTCTAGTAGAGCTAGACTTTATCCTCAAAGCTACGAAACCTATGCACTCGACAGCCAATAAGTCCCGTATGGCTATTATTTTAAAATATTAAGAAAAACTTTTGAACTTGCAGGTTTAAGCGAAACTCATTGTGAAGGTACGTTTGGCATACCAATCTCCTAAATGGGGTGAGACAATGCCACTTGGTAGACAGTGCCAATGATGGCACAAGTCTTGGAAAAGACGTCGAATATTACAGGATACAGGGTAGCCCAAGCTAGTGAAATGTTTTTTTTTGAATTGTTGGACTTATTATGTTTCTAACGCGAAACTCTCCCTCTAGAGAGGACACAGATAGAGAGAGATCGAACTAGAGATAGAGATATGAGACAGAGCGACAGAGAGAGAGAGAGAGGGGGAGAGAGAGAGAGAGAGAGAGAGAGAGAGAGAGAGAGAGAGAGAGGCTGATCTTCTCCAAAGTAAAAGAGGTTGCCTACTTACATAAGTTTTGCATTGATCGTCAGTTGGAGATCCAGGAAATTATATGGGTGTAACTTTTTTTTTCTTGCAAAAACAGCCGATATTTTGACATCTTCTGAGCATACTTTATCAAATATTTTTTGGTAAATTTTGCAGCTTAAATATTGCTGTTTGTTTTGAAATAAAATGGCTCACCCATTTCATCAAATTTAGTCGAAAATGTTACTTCTAGCCCCGCTCTCCCCTACTACCCTTTATTGATATACAATCGAGTTGTCCTCGGTCTGGATACATGTAACAAATTTTCCTGTATCAATGACTGTTCTCCTATGTTAAACTCAAACATAATCCTTTCGGCGAACTTTTAAAATAGAATTAAAACAGCCTACAATAGGACTATAAATCCGTCCATATTTGGTTACACTGTCTGTTTCACACCCTCGCCGAGGGCTCAATAACACAATCCATCAGCAAAATAGTTCCATAGGCTTTTGTGAGATTACATCCCAAATTTTACACACTATCTCTCATGGTAAGATATCAGTTTTCCGCACATCCGAGGGAAAAGGCTGATCTTCACGAAGCCCCTTCCGAGCCAAAAGATGAGAGGTTGTGTCAACATTTCGTATCGTATATCAACTTTCCTTAATTATGTTTTAAAAGCAAACTTATCCATTTTAATTTCATTCTAAAACCAATTCCTTGCGCATATTTCCAAAGGCAAACTTCCTCTGTGTCTATACATAGAAAATTTGTGCCTGAAACTTCCGGTCTTCTGAAATTGGCACCCTTTGATACAAAATTCGTAGAAATGTCTGTTTGCATAGGCTAAAAATAGGGAAAAAAGGATATGCAAGCAAACTTCTGTAATTCGGTTAAGTCGTTGGCAGGCACATTTGTGTGCACATGCACCGGAAGAACAACAGAACCGGGTTGTTTGCACACGCAGAGTGTAAATTGTGAGTATAGACGAATGAACAACCAAAGCCTGGGAAGGTAAACTTTCCGCAGGTTCAAGGTCCAACAGTTTCTCTGATTTCGACTTTAATAAAGTTTCCTCGAGTACAAAGAGTTTCTGTTAGAGAAAAGCAAAAACAACATGTATCCCCGCAGCCATCCTTAGGCAACGCTTGAATCAAAGAGCACAATCTCCGCCGAGCGACATTAAACAATCGCCGAGCGGTTTATTTTCTTTGAATTCCTCTGTTCATTTGGCTCCAATGACAAAGCCGATTGATCCCCGAAATTGGAAATCAACAGACCGTAAATTTGCCAACAGGAAAAAGGCTCTCCACATCGGCACCGCCGCAACCCTGTCAAACAGAGTGAAAACGGCCGCACACAACCTACCAATGCCCAACGCCCTGTGCGTAGGGTAATTGGCCTTTTCACACCGAAATCAAGATACCGAGTAAATACCGTCAAGCGAAAGGAGCACACTTACATTTGGCCGTCCACATCCAAATTTATGTATCCCGCACAGAAAAAAAGGACGACCCCCATAATCCCTTGGTAAAAATTGCTTGGATTTGTTTTGTGGCTACGGCACTGTGCTGTACTCACCTCTTCGGGTGTTTCAATTCCGTCCACATCCCCATCTCCGCCGGTGCCCTTTTCGGCGTCCAGGGGGTCGGTGCTACTGTTGCGACCCATCACGTTGAACGGGTTGGTGCGGTACTTCCGGTATAAGTGTCTGCAAGAAAATAAAAAAAGAACATAGGTAGGTTAATGTAAATATTGAGTAAGAAGAGGAGACCACACAAAGTAATTGGTCATTGGAACCGGCGCGATGGCGCAACCGAAAAACACAGCACACACGAGACACGACACTCCTCCGAGTCGAGAAAAATGTAATTTCATGTCCTTGAAGTGGATTTTTAATTGCTTCCCATCCGGACGACCGGTTGTGGAGTCTGCGGTGGCTGTGATGTTACCCCGAGAAACCGCCTCAAATTTTAATTAAATGATATTGGTTTACTCCTTCCATGGAGGCGTACGCGCGCGAGCCAGAGAGGAGCACAGTAGCTGTGGCGGATATTGGATAGCACAACCCTTGCGGCAGCGCCATTTCGAAATTGAATCTCCTTCTCCGACAGTTTGTCTCTTATATATATAGATACTCGTGTATAATTGTGCTACATCAAAGGATATATACGGCAGAGGACATTTCCCCATTCCATATCCCAGCACGGCATACACAAAAAAACACCTCGAAAATAATAATTGAGGAAAATGTCAGGAGATTGGTTGTGGTGGCGGTGGCTCACTTCGATTTTCCCCGGTTTTTATGTCCCTGGACACGAATTGAATTTTCTACTAATCGGGGATAACCCAAACGCAGAGTTTTTTTTATCCTTCGCTTTGATGGAAAAAAGACGAAATCCGAAATTATTGCATGCAAATTGGCTTAGCTTCAAGGAGTCGTGCCCGTTGGCCGCGCGCATTGAGTGTTGAGCCTTATTAACTTTTCGCATCATGGGATTTTCTGTGCGAAAGTATTTCTTGTAGCATTTTTGATGTTATCCAGCCATCGAGAAGGTGTGAGCTTTGAATCAGATGTTGGTTTACTCTAAATCCTAAGGATATGTCTTTTGTGACGATCTCACAACCCCACTCAACCTAACATAGCCTAAATACATGTTCCTCTACAAATCGCTATCTCTCTCGGTCTTGCTTTTATTGTTCTTTGTTATTGATGTCTCTAAGTCCCTCTCTCAATTTATCTCTCGATCTCTCCGGGCCACCTTCTCTCTATCTCACTGTCCCGGTATGGCACAATCTTTCCATCCTTCTAACACCCTATATCCTATGTGTATGGCGATCTCTAATACATTTAAATATATTTATCTCTTTCAGACGAAAGACCAATAATCCGGACATCATAAACACTTTACCCACGAAGCGAAAACGATTATGTGACAGTCACACCATCGTCTTAGGTTCGATCCTCGGAAAAGCAGAAATCCTCTCTCTTAAAGGTTTTTTTTCCACTGCGCCACCTCTCGCGATCGTCTGAAAAACATCCAAATGTACAGGAAACTGTATTGGAAAAGTTTCTCAATTCAGAACTCAGAAGTTCGGACTCGGCATAAAACTGGAGGTCCTTTCCATTGGACACAGAAACTTACACAAAACGAATGTTTGTAAGAAGCTGGGCCTATAGGGTATACCTACAAGAACGTGTTGCCTTCACTTGATTTGGCGTTTTGCCCTTTGTGAACAAAAGTCCCGAAATATGTACATTACAAGTTCAAAGGCCTGACCCGAGTACTCATCGAATTTTGCCACGGAATGAAAACAGCCAGTAGTAGCTCTGATCCTCAAGACAAGTTCTTCGAAAGCGGACTCAAACCGAAGTCAATTTATCTACTTCCAATAGGTAACCGTAGTTGCTCGTGCAATAAATGAGGTATAACAGAAACGGGCCCAATCCTAGTAAGCCATGTGAAAGCTTGAGATTCCTATAGATGTACCTCTAGCTTGTATAGGAAAGTATAACCACTGACATGAATTGAAGCCTATGGGCTGTACCGTGGGTATAGCTGCATTTCGCCCAATGGACTATCTGCAGCTACAAAAGTAGCCACCTGGTAATGCAAGTGTGCTTCTAACCTTTGGCCTTTTGTCATTCCAACTAAGAAACGACAAAATTGCAACCAAGGTTTTAAAGAGAGAACATGGCCCCCACTCAGAATACATAATGATCCATCGAGCTCACTGGAGTCCTTGACAACAAGCACCATGTAGCCTCATGTCGATGATGTGGATATCCCCAGTATCTTCCGATCACAAAAGAGTCATCGTTTATCAGCAACCAAGTTGCAAAGTTGATCCCGCTCTCATAAACAGGGTAACACTGCCTATTCATCGCAGAGCCCACACGTTTCCACACCCATGTGCCTGCCCATAAAAAAATAAAATTCAAACGAAAACTGTACCCCATCCTTCATCGGTCGGATTTATTGCGAGTTCCATCAAAACATCCAAAATATGGAAATTTGGCAAATGTTGTCAATTTCCGCGAAATTATGATGAATTCCTCCAAATCCCAGATCTCTCGGCGATATAAGAATGATCCCCGTCCCATTTGAGCATCCACTTGGAACAAATATGTTTCCGGTCTCGTTTCGCTTCGTCCTTTGTGCATTTGCATCTGGAATTGGATTTTTAAACTGAACCCTCCTCATTTGCGTTTGAGGTTAAGCGAGCCCATATCTCCTGCCACACCCACAGCGAGGGTGACAAATTCAAATGTTTCTTGCAAATAAATTTGCCAGTGTGGGTGGTGAAACACCACATTTGCTCATTTCCAACGACTACAACTTGGGTCTATCTACTTCGCACGGAGAAGTCGAAACTTCCTTTGGTTAACCATGATGTGCCTTGATTACAATTCCTTGTGGCTGCTCCTTGCCACTTTGAATATATGTATTTGCCATTATATTGAATTTATTGCGGCGTCAAGGGCGAGTGCGCCTGTAAAAAGAGCGCAAAAAATAACAAATAAAAAGAGATCCCAAGCGCGTCGCGTCTTAGCCGAAACATGAGTTGAAGGACTAATGACAAAGAATGTCTGGCGAGACACTGACAAATGTAAATCTCTAATTATGTTGATGAGTTGTTTCCTTGGGCTGAGACTGACGGTGGCGGCTTCGCGCGCAATGACAAAGGATGACAGAAAACTGTTTAGTGCAGTTGATTACTGATGGATGTAGGTTGTAGGTACATATATGAAAAGCGGACGGTACCGAAAATCACGTTTTCGGTTGGTAGACATCCGTTTTTGTCAGAAACTTCGTCATGTAAACAATGACACGAAATGACTTCGTGATGAAGTGTTTCGTAGGCAAGTTTTCTTTTGAAAACGGCAAAGTCCTCGGCGCGCACTGCATGGAAATGGGAGCAATTTTCAATGGAAAAGAACAAGTGTGTGTATACTCGTGCTCTTGAGCTTTGTGGTGCTGCCTCTAGTTGGGGGACAATGGTGTCTGGGGAGTTACACAAGTGAAAAGTTTGCCGTTAAGCTTGTTTATGTGCGTCGCTAATGCTGAGGGTATTCTTATTAACACTCAAACTAAAATGCCAAAAGTTTGTGTTAATTTGTTTACATATGAAAGGGAGTGATAGTTGGAGACAAATATAGGCACAGTGTTTGGTTTGGCATGTATGTGGAAGGCTGTTGGTAGCCCAGTAAGTAAAGTGCTTCTGTGTGCTGTGCGTGTGGTATTTGTTTTTAAAGATAATATTGGACATGGTTGGGGTGTTTAAGTAGGTGTTTGTTGTCAGCAACTAAATATCAAACAAATTTTACAAGAATGACAGCTTGATGTAGATATGATGAAGGGCCCCTCAAATTGCAGAATGTACTCAGTTTCAGATCATGAATGTGTTCCACTGAGGTCAATACGAGAAAGTTGACACTCTGTGGAGGTGTTTCGCACCTTTGTAATAGCTTTTGTCGAAATTGCTGAATACACTACAAAGCAACCCCTGGTTCTTTCGGCATAGCTTAGTTCCTTGCCAACACTGCTGATCGAGTTTCGGCGACCAACGCATCTTTTTCGAGAATTTGGTTTGCATGGACTGTCACTGCTCATCGAAATGCTTTCTCCTTAGCTTCGTCAGGCGTTAAGGTTCTTCCTCGCTTTTGCTGATTCCTGAATAAAAACCCGTAAAGCGTTTATGTGCTAACAACAGAATCATTCTATCCACATCGGGTTTCCTGTGAAATTGGACAAAGTTTCAAAAGCATTTTTTTCGACAATCGCATAATTTAAAACTTCGATTAGCACTTTGGAAACAAATGGGTGGGTAAATGTTATTTAAAAAACTTAATCTTCATATTTTTGACAACCTTAGGCTTTGTAAAATTTGGAAATAGGAAGTATATTTCTTGTTGGAAGCAGGAAGAAGGGTGGAATCTTTCATACGAAAAAACATGGCAAACGCAACTTTTCGACACTCGCGGGATCTTAAGTTGCAAAATTTGAAACACTGATGTTTATTGACCAAGCAAAGTATTCTGCGAAATGTGGTCCGTATTAAATATGAAAGGTATAAGTCATCTCCAAAAAATTATGATAGTCAATCCAATATTTAAGCAATAATATTCGAGTTAAGGCTGAGTGTGTGCAGCGTTAGTGTGTATTAAAAATGCTAGCAAGTAGGGAAGAACTCTAAGAACAGACCTCTCGATTGTCAGACTTCTTTAAGCGTTATGTCCTGAAGAATGTTCATTATGACCTTTTGAAAAAAATAATTTCCTCGTTCGTCAACTGCTCAAAGAGTACCTATACGGCTGCGTTGATAGATTGATACCCTCGTACACTTCACCAAAAAACAGTGATTTAGAAGGACCCAAAGGTTTAGCAAGACTGTCGAAATTTGGCAACACAATGCTTCATAAAAATGGTCTTGCAACTAAAATTTCCTCAGCGGATTTCGGGGACCAGTATAGCTCGATCTGATTTTTTTTTAAGCATCGGTACGCACTTATGTAGGTACTTCTTGCAATCTACAGTGAAGATTCTCATTAACGACCAGCTGTGGGATCAAAATCCGAATTTATAGAATTTTTGACAGAAAGAAAAATGACAAACAACTCGCGTTTCGGTGTACCAAAAGCAAAAAAAAATCGTGCTTCTCACAATGGGAGAAGGCAGCAAAAAAATGTCTGCTACCAGAGTTTTTTCTGTCTGTCCTATAGCTTGTAAAAAAAGGGTAGGAAATTTGTTTGACTGAGCAACATTTTGTAAAACAATTAAGAAAAAATCGTTTTGTCAGAGTCTGCTTAGAAGATTCGTCCGTTGTTGAGAAAATGGTGAAAATGATAGGGTGTCTGACAATGTGAGATTTTACTGTGTTAACATCAATGGTTGCTTTAATAAGCTGATAGGCGATTCTGTTCACGAGTAGGCCCGTTTCAACGGTAAAAAAAGGTTAGGTAGAGTCTTTAAAAGAGTAACCGCAGCCACTATGGTCCACTTGACACTTCTAAGACTCAAGGTATTCAAGGCTAAATACTATAGTACAAGGAGAAGTGTAAGATAGTTTTTCTGGTTGGAGGAGCCAGTAAACTACCCTAACTTTCATCGAGCGGGCACTAGGATAGAACAATCTCCCTAACAAAATGCCGCACTTTGTGGAAAACGCTTGCATAACTGAAGGCTGATTTGGAACAAGTCACTTTAAATTGATTTACTTGCCTAATTTACTTCACTGGACAGATGTTCACTAAAACGGGTCTTATGCCAATTGCCCCATTAGAACACCATCTTTGATTGCGGGACCTATTAAAACTACATCACCCCTTAGTCACGTCGCTCGAACATAACTTCTCACCCATCAGCACGATTCTGTAATTGGATTTATCCAAAATTTTGTAGCCCAGATTTACTGCCCAAAATCGTTCTCCCCATCAATTTTATCCCCAGATTGACCCCCATCTTGCATCTTCGCAGCCGTATTCCACGATAACATTTACTCGCCTTTATCGCTCTATTCCTGAAGCATACCTTATCGTCTGCAACATAAATCCAGCTCCATCACGATCATCTAATTTCCCTCTCATTAATTCGAACCTTTTAACTTTTACTACTTGGCCCCGCCGAAATCAGAGCACATCTCCACCACCTACACCCCTCGCGTTTTACTATCGCGCATTTAATTGCTTATTCAGTACCCGAACCACGCCTCAACGCCATGAATCAGCCATCAGTTTGCCGAAAGCCAATGGCCGAGAAAAATTAAATCGACCAAAAAGGGGTCTCGCTCACAGATAACGACTATTACGACGAATTCGTGACAATCTGCAGCGAATTAAAAGGTGGCAACAAAAAGAAGGAGTCCCAAAAGATCATTTTGAATGCTCGTATCCTTCGACAATGCCAAATGAACTGAAAGCCATTTCCTCGCCGACACACAAAAGAATCGGTTTCCGTTAGAAAATTACCCTAAAGGAGCTCTACCCCTAAGCCCTGAGCCTCAATGCCACCATCCGTACCTGGCAACAACGGCGTTGATGACTCGTTAGAGCAGTAAGATACTGCCTATGCCTGCTTTTCAATTTCGATTCAATGACTGTGCAACTATTTCCACCCCAGCAGCCCTCAGGTGTGTGCCACGGTGCGGTGTGCGCTGTGCTGCGAAATTATGTTTCTGCTTGGTTGGGGAAATAAAATATTCCACTGGCAAATGAGAGTCGTAATCGTGATGGTGATGACTGCCGACAATGGTGATGAGCCGGGATAATGATGATGATAAGGATAAGCAGCATCAGCTGATACGGTGTGCAATTTCCCTCACATGTAAGTCCATTTCCTCAGAATCCCTTTAGCGAAAATAAATCCACCAACCTTGAACTTTTGACGGATCCATCGCATCCAGCTCCTGCCATTATCGCGCGACTAACAATAAGGGCCGCATGTGCATCTCGAAGGAAGAGCATTAAAACGCCATTCACTCGAGTGCACAGTTACAGGGTTTCAAAAGGACTTACAAAGTTTGCCCCGCTCGGTGGTCGATGGAAAGTTGCATCGACCCAAGATGCAACATGGCAAACATCGCATCAATTAATAATAATTTCGCCCCATTCTGGACGCCATTAATTAGCACTGGACTTATAGTTTGCTCCTTCTCACACCGAGCACGTCCAGTGGATAAGCCCCGCCATGGACGAAACTTTTGCCAAACCATTCTCGGCCCTGGTGTTGTGAGCGAACGTGATGAGACTTTAGATTTGCAGCAGCACCAGGAAAAGGTCATAGAAAGGATTAGTTACTTGGGAAAAGTTTTCGGTGTGACCGTGTCGAAAGTTACGGACCGTTACTGGATACTTTATTCCATAGTCGGATCGAGGATTTGGGTGTGCGGCCGAGTATGACAAGTCTGGGGATACACGTTGTCAGCGCTGCTGTTGAGAAATGAGCAGACTTTTAATTTTATTCAATTAAAAGTCCGCCAGCTCACAGGACGATGGTGGGCCATCATTTTCCACCGAACTAACAGCAGTTATGTGTCATGGGATAATTTGGTGTCATAATTGGTGTTTCCTGTGGCTGCAGCATACTTGTTTGTACACACATTTCGGGCGGCGTTACAGGCGGATTAACATGCCAAGTCCTTGTTTGTTTGCACACACACTAATTAGGTTAATGGCAGTTTGAAGGTTACGTTTAGTGTGAATTTGCAAAAAGGGACAAGCCTGAAGGTGAGGCTTATTCGAAAATGTCCTGTCATACTTAGTCGGAGGGAGTGATAGTCGCATATACTGGGTGGGGTTGACAAGTTGTCGGGGGACCAGACAATAAAGTGACTCAGGTGCGTTCAACATGCAAGGAATTGCCACTTAAGGGATGTGTGGCGTTTTAATTTAACATAAGCTTTTATTTAGTTAATATAGCAAGGGGTAGTGTTGCGCTCCCATGGGGGTCATTGGAGACAGGCCCAATGCTGCCGCTGGATGTGTTGCCAAATTGGGCGATACACGTTGAGTGGGCTGGCAAATTTTATAATTTAAGTGCTGTGAGCTTACATCATGTCGTGTGATTAGTTTTCATATATTAATGGGCTTCTTATCGTGCGATATGACCGTTTGCATGGAACATCTGCCTTTTGAGTCGTGCCGCAATTAAGTAGATACTGCTAAGTTGACTATACCTCGTTTGTGTATGGTGCATGACAAGTCCTTTGGAAGGAGTCACAGTTAGTCACAGTATTTAAATTGTTTTTTTTTTATATTCTTCCAATGTGCATTTTTACTAACAAGTTTTGTTTTCTCCGGAATGAAAACTGCCAGAAGTATGAGGTGATAACTTGAACCACAAATGCCGAGATGAATGCCTACTATGTCGATATTTAAATAGCTTTTAATAGCTCCTAGCTTTGGGACGCCTTGTTCAATTGGAGCTGATTTTTAGTCATGTTTAAGCATCATCTTCGAACGTTGTCCTGGAGAAGGACATACTGGAGCGGGGGCTAGCTAGTCATCACCAGATATTTAAATAAAATGATTGCACGTTCGAAAAGCTCTGGCATGTATAGCAGGTAAACATGGTAAGCCCAAGTGGCTTTGGATTATTTTGGATTCCATATACTAAATTTAAGAATGTTAGCCTAGTTATAAAGCTGCAGTAAAATGGAGCGAATCCCAAAGAGATCCACAGAAGTCTCTTTTTTCGAAAACGCGATACAGGGTTTATTTTTCTTTTGAAAACATAACAGCATTTTGGGCATATACAATTTGGGATCCCAGAATGTAAAGGGTGATTTTTTAAGAGGTTTAGAACTTTTTAAAAAAAAAAACACAAAAAATTCGAAAAAATTAATGAAATATTTATTTGAATCGATAGTTTGAACCTTGCAATTTAATGTTTAAAGATAATTTCATGCAAATGTTGACCGCGGCTGCGTCTCAGGTAGCCCATCCGCTGAGTCCAATTTTGGCATACTCTTTCACACATATCGGCCGGTATCTCACGAATGAATGCATGGATGTTGGCTTCCAGTGCGTCAATCGAAGCGGGCTTCTCCCTATACACATTAGCCTTGGCATACCCCCACAAAAAATAATCTAATGGTGTCAAATCGCACGATCTAGGCGGCCAATTGACCGGCCCGAATATTCTTCCGAATAGACTGCTCAGAAGGTCGAGAATGCCGATCATAAAATGGAAGCAGCGCGCGATGAACATTTCGAACCGAGCACGAATTTTGATAGTAAAATTCAATAATTTGCAAGCGTTGTTCATTTGTAAGACGATCCATGGTTAAATTGCAAACCAAACTGAAGCTGTTTGACAGTGACACAAGGTACTAAACACACGTCAGCTGTCAAAACCAGTGTTGCCAAAACCAAACCAGCTAAAAAATCACCCTTTAATTTCACAAGTTCAACTTTACATTGCTGCACTTTTTATTTCTTTCATTCAAAGTCTTCAATTCCTTCGTGGAATTATCGGTGTAGATTATTTGCCTCAGAATTGATCACGCAATATTTTATTAAACTGTTTTTTTCCTGTTTTCTGTTTTCTAAATACATGATATTTTAACCCTCACGAAATACGAAAGCCGTGCTGAGGTGCAATTGTTTGATTTTCGTTTAGCTCTGTTGACTGCTTAGACTTTCCTTAGGGAGGCTTGTTAAAGACCAATTTTATGCTGTTAATTATAAAATGCTTTAGGCACTGTGACAAAGATTTTTGTACTGTCGAAAACACTCGGCATAATTTGGTTTGCCACGATGTACAGAGATCAAGTCGTCTGCGACGAATGTCGGTTAAAACGATTGTCAAGTCGAAAGGTTTTTTCAAACTCAAATATTGAAAGGAAAATGCTATCACTCCGGGAAATCCTTCACCTGCCCGTTATATTCGGTGAAAATCCATTTAAAACGATCCGCAATGCGCGGATATTGTGAGGGCAAATCTGGATCTGTTTACCCAAACTGAGAAGGGGAAGTGTTGGGAATGTTTTCCTTTTCATATTAGGTGTGAATTGTATTACACTTAGCTATACGCAGGGTTAAGTGAAGACCTGCATTTTATTTCAATATGAGTCAAAAAAAGTGAAAAAAGGTGAAAAGCTAGAAAAAAATGCAGCAGATTTAAAAAAAAGTAATGAATGCGATTTATTGATTTTTAACTCGTTGGAGATCGACTCTTACCTTCGTTGAGGTCTTAAAACGCTGCCGTTGGCTTTTATTTGTTTCAGCATTGATTTGAAACCTGAACGAATGCAAGCACCAATCGATTCTTTTTACGGGCATTCGGTATTGAATTTTTTTCGCCTTCTTTGTTGAGGCCCAGGTCCGGCCCGGACTGTAGCAATTAAGTAAAAATGGCGACGTTTTACCGGCTTATAATGAACATGTGGACATAGTTCCTTGGAAGTCTACAGAACACTTTTAGCGGGACAAGTCTTTCTCAAATTTGCACACACTTTAAGTCCGATACAAAATACACGTCGAGATGTTTAAGATACTCCATTTACTTGTTGCAAGGTTTTTATTTTTGGTAAACCAAATTTAAGTCGAGTTTGCATTTTTTTATTTATGTGACTGCGGGTAAATAGTGTAGAGAGTAAATTTTCTTAAGTTCTTCTAGTACAAACCATTTCACATCTTTGGAGGCCCATCCGAAGAGGCAGCTCGGTGGTAAGTACTCCCCCTATAGTAATGATATTCATTCAAGTGCCAAGAACTAGGCTAAAGACATTTCTTCCCTTTAAGGTTCCCATATGCAATGTAAAACTGTCTCTGAACACGCCCAACGACATAAAACAACCGAATTACTGCGAATGTGCTGTGCTTTCCTCCTCTCTGGGACTCGGCGAATTTCCGGACAAAATATGAATACTTAGGCGCCACCGCTGTCTACTAACATTTCGGGCATTATGTCTGCGAATGTCAAAGGAAAACATCTCATTAAATAAAGTAGATCCAAATGGGTATCATTTCCCCCTAATTTCCCTACGCAGCCATATTTGGGTTTTGAAAATGCATACGTCCTTTTCCAAGACGAAATTTGTGGTTGGAATTTGTCTCCTATAAGGATGGCAACACGTGCAAATAAAATCCATTCCTCCATCAAAAGACAGCGTTTCACTGTTACTCTCCCCTAACCAGAATGTCAACGTCACCCCGATGGCACATGTTGAAAAATAAAGGGAGGAAAAAATGTAAATTTCCAGGAATTCCCTTTACATTTGGCTAGCAAAAGGTTTCTTTTAGGGGCAAATCTGCCAACAAAAACAGAAATCCGAATTCGAATTTTAAATAACCGGACTGCCGCCGCCACACCGCACCATCAGGATTAATGGTGCTAAATGCCACAAATGTTGTGTGCGCCTACCCACATTCGTGTATGACAAAACAATATGTGCCCCGACATTGAGAAGGATTAACTTAGCTCCGACGGGATTATGTCCAAAATATCTACACAAAGTTGCTGCGGTCTGGGCCAACCCAGTGCTTATTCTTTTCTACTCATTAACGTGGCCGGAGTAATTCCATTAATTAGAGAACCGACCGTGTTTGGGGTTATTGTTTTCGTGTAATATAAGTTTGGCTTTTCGGGGTACTTACCGCAGTCCAAACGCCAAAGCGACCGAGAAAATAAGTGGCAGCAGCGTAGCAAAGCATGCTGTGAACAGGGTGTGCAGGTCGGTAAAGTCTGGGAAGAGAGGAAGAACCGAATTAGATTTGTGGTTAGCTAGCGACCTAGTTTCGGTATACTTACGGAACTCTCCATCGCCAGTTGGCGCTTCATCCATAACGGAGTATGCGGTTGCGTTGCCCATCTTCTCCCCAATTACGGTGCCATTTGTCGAGTCATTGGAACGACGAAGTAAGTCATTACCATCGGCGGTTTCGGAAGAGGCGGGTAAATCCGCTGAGAGTTCGTCCTTTTTCAAGTGATTCACCCGATGGTTGAGGACTATTTGCGATGAGGTGGCATCGCTGCTCTTCTGTCCCAGTGCCATGTTGCCGAGGGGGTAGGAGTCCATGTCAAAGCCGGCGCCCATGGCACCACCCTCGTCGATGAGGTCACCGCCGTATTGGATGGACGACTCCTCCTTGTTTCCGTCGAAATTCGGCATGAAGTCGATTTCCTTAAGCTCGATCTGGGGCGGAAGCTCTCCAATGACGGGCACTCCGATCGCCATCTCGGGCAGGACTGCCGGTTGGATGATCACGTCGGGGGTGGAAATGGGAGGGGACACTGTTGTCGTGGCGGTAACTTGTTCGATTTCCATGACCGACTCGCCGACGTAGCTTATGTCCAAGGGTCGTCGGACCACCTTGAGCGGATCGGATAGCCTGTTCTTGACAGGAGAGAGGATGATGTCTTCCTCGTACCTCTGGGGAGGCATGATCTTGCGTTCTTCGTAGTTGGCAGGGAAAAACTGGCTCTCCAGGCGAGACTTCTTCATCTGGGCGTCGTAGGTGTTCGTGGTGGGTAGGGACTCGCCCACCTTGACTTCGGTGTTGGAGATGTAGAAAATCGTGTCCGAGTCCCTGTCCATTGGCTGTTTTTTGCCATCCGTTGGCTGTTGACCTAAATGTGGAACGAAAAAGTCGTCTGTCGACTTTGCGCGTTCCTTGGGTCTGTCCTCGGGGTAGTATTTGACATTTTTCAGCTCCACCTGCGAGTCGTCGTCGGACCGGAAGGTGAAAACTGGATTCACATTCAAGTTCTCTCTGCTCGCCGAGTTCTCGGTGCTGTTTGAACTGCCGTCGATGATCTCGACGACGATTTCCTCGGCTGCCTCGTTGCTGGTTTCATTTTGCGGGACCGCATCGAATGGCTTGAGGGTGATGAAGTTCGAGTTCGCAGGCTTCTTGGAGGTTACCTTGCGATAGTCCGACTGGCGGTATGAGAATTCTAGGTCTTCGCTTTCGTTGCCGAAGCCCTCGGAGACGTTGATGTGGATTTCAATGGCTGCCGGTTCGGGCTTCCCTGACGCTCGGGCTACGGCGTTGGAGTCTGGTGTGGCAAAGTCAGTTGCTTTGTCGACAACATACTGTGTGAATCGCTCCTGAGGAAGGCCGCTGATTGGGGCCTCCTTTGTGGTGGCATGCGAAGCGAGGTAGTTGATGTCGACGTTGTCTTTGAAGTTGGTAGAGGCTAGGATGGGTTCCAGTGTGGAGTCGTAGACCTCGATTTGGATATCAGAGATTTTGGACTCCGTTTGCTCACTGTCGTGAGTTGGCTTGAGTAAATGCTGCGCGACTAAAGTCGGACTTGTTGTCGTAATCGGCGCAGGTGTGGTCTGATCTGGTCTGTGCTCTTCAGCCGAAGGTTGCTTCGTAGTAAATGGTGAGGAACTAGTTCCAGCTGAAGAGTCGTGGTGGGCGAATGTCGAACTGCTATCGGTTATTTCTGTGAGGTCGTCGGCGATCGTAGAGATGTCGTGATCCTTTATCGAGGACAGAGGAGACTCATGATGAACGATCGCTGAACTGCGTTCAGTGGTGGCTGGAAAATCGTCGGTGATCGGTGACACGTGGTGGGATGGCGTTGAACTGTCAGTTATTGTTTCGATCGGTGGCACGCTGTCCGCTTTCTCAGAAATAGGAGTAAGATCAGTGCGATGATATAAATATGTGGTGCTGCGATCGGAAATTGTTGCAACGTCTTCGGTAATCGGGGTGGCGGTTGAAGCGTGACCCGTGAGTGATGAGAGTGTCAAATTAATGTCAGCACTTTCGGTGTTTTGAGAGAAATCGTGCACTGTGCTAGCTCCCAAAGAAGAGTCTTGAATTCTTACAGGAGAGGATGTTGCTTTGCGGTCATTTATATGTGAATCGATGTCAGTGATCGCTGTAGTGGCTTGATTCGTAGATTCCTTGGAAGACAGAGTCACCTGGTCGGTTGCATACAACCCTCTTTGATCAATCTTATCAGCTGTTGGTTGAACGTGTCTCGGATCGATTGTTGAAGTCATTGCATGATCAGTGTTGGAAGCCTGTATATCAGGGATGAGATCGGAATTGGTAACTGAAGACTGATGATCTATCGCTGCGGATGTAATATGGTCAGCAAGCAGTTGGCGATTGATGGACTGAGGATCGGCAGTAGAAGAAATCAAATGTTCTCCAGTTGCCGATCTATCACGGTTGCTGAGGTCTTTAGAACCTTTTAATGCCTCCATTGTGGTGGTTTGCACTTGGCGATTGACTTCAGTCGACGATCGCTGTAGATCGATGACCGGACCACCATCGGTGTCCGCAAATAACAAACGATCAGTCGAATATTGAGGATCAGTGACTGTGCCTAATCTTGGCAAATGATCGGCAATGGAAGATGAATCCGCCGATACCAACCTATCAGTGGTAAGCGATCGCTGCTGATCGGAGACCTTGTCATGCTGCTCACGATCGGTGACTGATGATGGAAACCGATCACCGTCAGTAGATGGCTTTGTTTCGGTGACTGAATCAAGTCCATCATGGCCGACAGTTGTTAGAAGATATTCTTGATCACTTGATCCATGCAACGGAGACTCAGTACTAGCAGTTGGTTTCTTCGCCGCCCCCTCCATCACACTGATGACCTCCTTGTATATTTCCCGCAGCGTTGTCTCTATCTCACCAGAGTTCATTGGTTGCATATCATCCCCTACCGGTGGCTTGCTCACTTCTTTTGCGGCGTCCTGTGTAACTACCAAAAAATAAGTAGTTGCTGTTTCGGATTCGATTCCCTGCTTCGCTGGAAGCACTGTTGGAGCTGGAGGTAATGTACTGGTACCCTCAGTTGTCGTGCTCGTTGTTGATGTCGCCACAGCAACTGATGTACTATCGATTGGGACAAACTCCGGCGGCGGCAACACTGTGGTGGAACTTTTCACCTTCAAAGTCGGCTCCATTAGTGCCGTGGGAGCAATGATTTCCACGAGCTTCTTATCTCTCAACTGGTCTACAATTGACGGCTTCGGCTTCTTACCGTGATGCGATACCGAAAATGTTTTCTCCTTCATAATAATCGGTCCCAAGTATCCATTTGGGACTTCCATTAACTTTTTGCCGCCCTTGGTGGGTTTATTCTTTGACAGCGGCCATGGATTATCCTTGCTTATCGGTGGAAGCAATGAACTCGAAGGACCTGTCGCCGCAATAAAATGTTTATCGAACAGCTGTTTCTTTTTTGTTATTTTTACGCCATCGTGGCCGACGTCTAGCTTGGGTATAGTCGTCGCTGTCGTCGTAGTGACACTATGTTGTGAGAACGACGAACTCACTGATGCATCCGTTGGTAATGACTGCTGCGGTGGTGTGGGTGCCATTGTATGGCGGAATATCGATTTCCCTTCTGTTGGGGATGATGTCTTTGGAATGGGTTCCGCATTGAAATTGGGATTTTCCACGAGACCAGTTTGCATTGTTGCGGTTGTAGCTACTCCTGCCTTGGCATGATATCCTTCGGTCGTTGATGCTCTGCTTGCATAAGTTTTATCAGCTTTTGTTGTCCCACCAGGAACGACGGATATAAAGTCAATATCCTTGCCAGCACCGTCGTCGTCGTCTACATCGTCATCGATGTTCGAGAAGACACTTTTTGCTCCATCCAAATGGATGGAGTGCCGCAGGGTAGAGGAATTAGTAGTGATTTTGTTAGTGTAATCGTTCGGTCCATTGACGTTGTCGACAACAGTTTCTGTGGGGCTCGTATTGACTGCTTCTTCCAAATTATCTTTTTTCTCCTCATAACCTGTCGTAGCTAATGTCGGCGAATAATGGGGTCTCTCGTCCCTCAGTTTTGCCCAGCCACCCTTATCCTTGGATGGCTTCTTGTACAGACTTGATTTTGTGATGTGTTTACTCCGAGATGGTTTTTGTAGCGGCCAAGTTTTGGCCTCGTTCGATGGGGCATACGACATTATAGTCGGCGGCGCTGTTGTTGCTCCTGGATGAGCGCCAACACCGACAGACGCATTTTTGTGGGTGAAATCGGTAGGCGCACATGTCGATTGTCCTGTGTTGTACACAAGAACCGCACAGACGATGGCTAGCAACGCTCTTGGCGTCATCATGGTTGATGGTTGTAACTTCATCCTGAGCACGGAAAGAAAGCGAATTTGTTTGCTGCTATGTGCGAGTGCTGTGGTCGAATGTATCAAATTCCCATCGGAATGGGACGACCCGTATGTAGGTTTTTGCTTTATCTACTCGTGTGTGTTCAGTTAACTTTTACGGTCCAACTGCGTTATTGTCCCCATTTCTCGATTTCAATGGACACAAATAAAGGAAATGTGTTGCACTTAAGTCCACTTTATGTGCAGCTGCGGGGAAGAGCCTCACAACAGACTTGTCTTCGTCCTTGCGCAAGTTTTCTTTGAAAATTTTCTATCTGTGCACGGAGACATACACACTCCAAGCAGGGAGAGTGTCTAAATCGAGTCTCAACGAAGTTCCTTCCCTGATGCACTCTTTCTCGCACTGATGCCACCACGAAGAATAAGGTAAACAATATGGGAAGAAGAAAAAAAAATATAAACTCGAAATAGAAAATAAAAGTTGCTCCTTTCGTCGTAGTCGTCTTCGTCTGTTGGTAGTTGCGAAGGTGGATGCCGGATGTCCGTATTGTTTAGGTGGGTTGGTTATATTGCTGACTTTTGCGTTGCACGCCGACTACTCGTATTTCCTTGCAGTCGTCCTGAAATGAGGTAAAGAGAAAAATTCAAATTAAGTACAAAAGTGACTGAAACTCTCGCCGAAGGAAAATTCAATTTAACGGTATTGTGCTGGAGTTTCTTTCTTTTCTTTTTTTTTTCATTTGTCTTGCTTTGTGCATACTTGCGCCAAAGTAGTGCACAACTACACACATTGTATGCACCTGAATAAATTTATATAAATTTGTTGTGTGGTATCCATAAATCTGGACGCGGGGAATTGAATCGCATGCGGTGACTCTTTTGTTAGGGCGAAGGATGCGGGTGGTGGGTCCGTAGAATTATTGCGCATAATGACGACGGCGGAGGGTATGGCTGTTGCTGATTTCCGTTTTTTTTTTATTTATTTTTGTATTAAAATCAGCGGGGCATTGAGTAGGGAGGGGTGTGTAGTGAATACTGTATAGCGAGCAATTCAATGGTTGACTGCCCTGGTATAACGGTTATCATAACGAATATTTAATATTGTATTTTCTGTAGCGGAAGGAAAGATTAAATTAGTATTAGGATGTTGAAGGAGGA
Source organism: Cheilosia impressa (assembly GCA_948293265.1). Lineage (NCBI taxonomy): Eukaryota > Metazoa > Arthropoda > Insecta > Diptera > Syrphidae > Cheilosia > Cheilosia impressa. The sequence goes on along the minus strand of OX411882.1, from coordinate 48,538,991 downwards.
TATTATGTTCTGGCGCTGATGGTGAAGTGTTTTATTGCGAGCTGCTGCGGTGTGGGGATGTTGTTGCTACTTGGCGAGGAGAGCAGAGCGAAAAAGTTAGCCGAGCGAGTTAGGTACGTACATTTGGTTGGGATTCTGCAATAATAAAGTTATCGTTTTAATTTAGTTTTTGTTTGACTTCCATTGTTGGTTGTGTTTTATATTGCAGTAGCTTTGGATGGGGGTGAGCATTGTTTTCGTAGTTCACTTGAGGATATAATGGGAATGAAAGCAGCGATGGCTGTATGTCAACAGACCGTTCAATAAGTTAAGCAGATTACGGCGCTTCGCTGCAAGGGAGGACGGATGTTTTACTTTTTTTTAAATAAAGTTTAAAGCTGTTCAATAGTTGTGGAAATGTTTTTGCTGATTGTGGGTTCTATTATCGGATTGGATGAGCCATTAAGTATTGACATATAGACACTGCATTTTAATCTGACTACCTATATTAGTACATATACTAATGAAATTGAAAAGGTTGCCTGTTTTTTCTGTGCATTTGACTACGAATCACATTGAAACGGCTGTCGGTAGGTTTTACTTACAAAAGGAATTTCAAAAATGCCTGAGGCAGTGTAATCCGCTATCAAGGCATTCCTCCAACATTTAGCTCGGAAGAGTTGTATGCCAAAATCAAAAGCCAAGGGGAAATTCTTCAAAAGTCTGCGAGTTCCACAGACTTTTGAAGAACCTGATGAGCATTGAGTAGGCCGGAGGAACCCAACGAACTTAACTTCGTCTGTCTATAATTATGTACACAGAAGTAGCGAAGAGAGATCAGAAAGCTTAAGGAAAGAAAGAGAGCACAATAACGAGTAGTTCATAGTTAGTCTCGTTTTCGTTTGCGTACAGTCAAAAATCTAACTTTTAAATGTAAAAATTTTATTATACGGAAAGAAAATCACATTAAATTAGCCTTTGGTATACAAATCGCAGATAATGGACTTCATCGCTGAAGAAGATTTTGCTCAATAAACTACTCGATTCATTTTTTGTGCAACATCTATCTTAGTAAAATTTGTGTTATACGGAAAGAAAATCACATTAAATTAGCCTTTGATATACAAATCGCAGATAATGGACTTCATCGCTGAAGAAGATTTTGCTCAATAAACTACTCGATACTTTTTTTTTTTGTGAAAAGCCTATCTTAGTAAAATTTGTGTTATACGGAAAGAAAATCACATTAAATTAGCCTTTAGTATAACGTTTAGCATATAAAAGGCTTTATCGCTGAAGAAGTTTTTGTTCAATAAAATCCCTCGATACTTTTTGGTCAAAAAAATTTAACTTTCCAACTTTACATGAGAACTCTTTTATGGAGATTTATCTAGTGTGTTGCTAATCATTCTGAAATGTAGATGTCTTAATAAAATTTTAGCTAAAATTTGTACTAATATTTTTTTGTTTGATTCCTGAAATTCCTGCTTTTGCTGCTTTTTCCCTATTTTTATCGCGCTTCGGGTATTGAAACTCCCACAAATGGAAGAAATCCTACGATATAACAGAACCGCACATAATCAAATTTCGTGGTGAATCCGAGATACTTCCTCCAGACCCGTCCTACTATAGTGGCTGTTTTTCAGACGTTCACTAAGAAAGGCTGTATCAAATTTCATTAGTACTCATCTGTTATAGTTGGTTCTTTAATGAGCTCCGGGTATATAGGTAGTAGATACCCTTCTGTTGACTGATGGCTGCCGTTTTTTTGTCCGAGTTTCCCATCACTGAAAAGGTTTTTTTCCGTGTTGGAAAGAACGGAAGATCAGGATTTCAGTCTGCATGTGACTATGAATGTGCAAAATGTGCAGGGAAGAAAGAAATATGAGAAACCTTTAGGGTAGGAGTTTTTTGTTTTGTATATAAATATATCACCTAATTTATTTTAGAGGGTGGGTTAGTGTCTATGACCATGACCATGGTATTTATTTTATTAGGAAATAGAAGGATAATGTTATCGACTACCTGTTGTTTGATATCGGATATATGTATAAGCGCCGAGTTTGGGTCTAGTAGAGTGGAATCCGGATTTTTACCAAGCTGAAGCCGAGCACCTATTCTAGTACTATACTCATGATACAAAGTGACAAGCGTATGTCTACTCATCGTGAAATAGCAAAACCAAAAGGAACACAAACAAACTGTCAGTATTCGAAACAAAAACCCCCTTTACCTAGTCTGTCCTTTGAGGAGCAACAGAAAACAGCACTGATTAAAAAAATCTCTTTTTCGAAGTGTCAAATAAACCACTTTGAAGGTCATAACAATAACCCAAAGACCGTGGGTAGGTTTCTATTAGTTAGTTGGTTTATTTTGTAAATTGGGAAGCTTATTAACCTAGTGAATAATACAGTCGTCAGTCAGTTTTTGATTGTGTAAACAGTGCTTACAGTATTTGTCTTCTGACAAGGCCACTCACCACATAGGGACAGATACAATTTCGGAGTGAATCTGTCTTGAGTGTTGAATAAACTTGATTTTACACTGTACCACTTATTCATTTCTTGATATCTCACGAAATGGAAATATGTATATCTCAAAACCACTGTAGTTTGAATCCACTCGGAGCAAGTTTAAAATGCGAATGCAAGTGATTTCCTCAAGAAAACAATCGTTCTCAGTGCTTGGAAAATAATGGACAAAATTGTGAAAATTTCAACCGTAAAAGTTGGACTTAGAGAAAACCTTTTGATTCGTGGGAACTTATTTTTAGTTTGTACAATTGTGTCACTCAACGATCCCATAAGAAATGTTGGCAATATATACCTACTAAGAAAGAAGTACATCACGCCATACTTAGAATTTACAGGACCCTCCTCGAGTGCCTACCCTAGCATGTAAGAATGAAAAGATGGACTTATATTCAACACGCAATACATTTTCACATGCAGCTATGGATCGGAAATACTGTCTACCAAGCGGAAGTCTTTGCAGTGACAAGAGCAGCCTTTGAGTCAGCTGTAAGGGCACTACCTCCTGAAGGTAAGAAGTCAAATCGACACTCGTGAAATTCTGTCGCGACGAGGTCGGGGCTCTTAAAAAACAGCGCAAGGTATTGGTCCCTCGACATGAAGGCATTCCCGGCAATGAGAAAGCGAACAAACTAGCACGACAACGTTCGGCTTATGTTTTACACCTTATCCCCGACTTGTTCAATACAATCTTGATGACGTGCCTTTGGAAAAAAGTTAATTTAAGATTCTAGCAGACACTTTCAAGCGAAATCCATGTTGTTAGCCACATGACATCTGAGTAGAATTTTCCCACACCAACCGCAAGATGAAAGGACAACTAAGTTGCACGCGCCATTACTCATTCCCCGCTTGTTATCAATTACCTTTCCGCATGCCTACCTCTACAAAGAAGTAATTAACGAAAATACCTATCAATTTGCTATCAACATTCCAAGGGACATCTCTTGCGAAATATTTAATTATTACTTGTACACGCTTGACTAGTCAATCGAAGAAACACAAAAAGTTTGAAGCGCCCCCAAAAGGACAACCAAAGTCAATTAGAAAATATTCGTATATGCCTTCGCAACGCGCCCGTCCTCGATTGACAGACACAGAGACATTGTTCAAAAGTAATCATTTCCGAGGAAATTTCATAAACAGACCCTGCCGCTCAATTCCATCCGAAGAATGCCCATTTGAACGCAATATCCTTGAAACAAAAAACAAACAAACATAAAGGAAAAAATAAGTTGAGCCCATCAGCCATTAGCCATGGCACCTCATCTCTCGCCCCCAACAAAGGACATCAACAAATTTCTCTGATTTTCAAAAGTAATTCCTTCCGGCCATAACCTTTTGTACTTAATAACTTTTTATCCTCGTTTCCTGCTTCGCATAAACATCCGACCCCGCACGAATTGCTCACCTGGACAAACTGGCTGCCTATCACGAAACTTTTTATTACTCGCTTCGTTAATTTTGTCCGTCTATCGATGAGTGGCAAAGGACATTCAAAGCAACTCATCTTCCATTGATCTCCAGGTGACCTAGTTTCACCGCTGGAAAGGCACGACTCCCTTCTTCTAATTGACAATTTAGAAAGTAATTAGTGCGCCATCTTAAGGAGTCCACTCGTTGCAGTGACTTCGAGGGCCTTTCTGCCTTGACACAAATAATCTATGTCCTGAAATGCATAAGCGCCAAATGGGCGCCTGGTCTAACCAATCTGCATGCCGGTGTTCCAGAGCACATCGCTCCGCCACACAACGCATTTGCTGTAAAATATTAATTTGTGCGAACACATCCCGAGTGTCCTTGTTACACAAACGCATACACACAGAGCAAATGCCTCGATTTCAAATACTCGAGTGGTATATACTATGTACACCAGTGCAACGTGTGCTATTGCTATTGGGAGCAAGGTTGGAGCGGCGGCGCGTATCCTTTCTGCCGAGCACAGTGACTGTGTAGTCTCCGAACGGAACGTTTCTCTAGGATTATCTCGAGCGACGAGCGGAAGTGCTTCGCGGCGTCAATTGTATGGTAAAGTGCTCCTCGTGCATATGCATGAGCCATTAGCTAAGGGTTTGAGATGAAATACCGAGCAAGCGAGATACTGATGTGGCGGCGGTGGAGTTCGGAGCACGTAAACGAAAGATATTTGTCCTCCGGAGGGAATCACGTTTGAATTTAATATTTCTTTTCCTGCGTGATGCCGACTACATACGAACGTACGAGTGAATATACAGCGACTTTACTTTTGGCGAAAATTTGCAATTTCATGTTCGCCGGATGCGAGGAACAGGACTTCCGTCAACCTAATGACGTCGGCGGATGAGAGAAAACTCGGCACAAAAGTGGGATATCTTGTGAAAGTTGCTGGGTGTTGGCAATATATTTGGCAATCAACATGAAAGTGGTTTTCGGGGCACAAAGCACAATCGAGGACGAACAGTGTTTCGTGTGTTTGACAAGAGCGCACCACATCGTCGCCTCGTGCAGGTCGGCTGGCGGGTATAGTTTAACCGCACATATATACAATTGATTCGAGCAAATTACCCACACGAAGTGGGAATATTGGGGAATAATAATTCAAAGCAATTGCTCGAGTACAAATGGGATGATGGTCGGTAAGTGTGAGCGAGGATCATCAGGGACATGCTGGTGCTGGTGGAAGAGTTTCTCACTCGGGTTAGCGCTTCCAGTTAATGGATTATGATAATTTATTGTGTAGAAATTATGCAAAGTATCTTGAAGAACAATCCATCACACTTTGCAGTCGTTAATGTCACCGAACAATGGGTGAGCTTTGTACGGTTGGCATTACCGAGTTTAAGGCACATTTGTCTTGGATTTCTTTTGTGTTAATAATGGGCTTGTCGACAGTGGAGCGTTGTAATGTGAATTGCTGCACATCAGGAGCGCAGATTGAAGTTGGAGTTGTAGACGAAGTTGTTCCATTACACATGGACCTCAAGATCTAGTGACTTTAACTAACAAGACCTTAAATGCACTGTTGTTGTCAACAGCAGTCAGTGGAACGAGTCTGATGGTGTTGAGAAGAGGTCTGCATGGTATCATGCGCCTGGAGCTTCGAAGCCCATTAGAGAGAAGTAGCAGGATTTGCAGGTGTCACTTCAAATTGTCATGGTTCTGGAAGACCGTAGGTGGGTTGCCATTGAAGAGGATGGTGCACTTATATCTAATGGGACGGACATCTTACACAAATGGAGGGAGCACTTCTTCACGTCGCGCACTGAATAGGCCAGATCGATCGACTTTAGGTGGGCGCAAAACGGCCCCAAGGTATGGTGAGTCAGTTCAGCGGTCAGAAATGTTAAAAGTTAGCAAATCTTTGAGAGTGGATGCAATGCGGTCAAGGCTCTGGGCGAAGAATAACCACAACAAGGGTATATTTAATATTCCGTGCATCGCCTGCAAAAGTTGCGGGCTTAGGATGCTCAATTCAAACCTAGGAGCGTAACAAATGTCGAAATAGAGGCTGCTTAAATTTTCGATAATTTGCTAATTATCTGCTGCAACCCAGGTAGTTCGCAAGCGCATTTCTTTCGCCAAAAACTGGGAGATAAGTTGGAGTATGATCGAAATTGCTTGAATAAATCAGCCGTTAGGCCGTATGGTCCAGTAGCCTTTAGTTTAGACATTGCTTTCATTACTTTAGATTTAGATTTATCGGATGTACAAAAGTCCGTTGTCGTCAAAGTTGCATAGTTCTCTCTGTTGAATGCTGGACATCTTTGACACTTTATAGCCTGCAAAAAGGTTTTTTCTCATACCTAAGCTCTTTTGCAAGGGTCCTGGGCCTTGTTGCGCTTAAAACACTCTTCTACTTTCAGGTAAAACTTCTAAATTTTGACGTCGTAATTAGGACGCTACTCACATGTTTCGTCAAAGAGCTTGTAAAAACAGGCTTTGGTAGTCTTTCGTCTCTCTGAGAGTGCACACCAATACAATATTAGACGTTCATTCACGTCTGCACACCAATACAATATTAGACGTTCATTCACGTCTGGAAAGCTCTAGAAAAGAGCTTCAGTCTGCCGCCTTTCTGTGCAAGAGTCACCGTAGTAAATGTCACTGATTTGTACATCTTTTACTCCGGTCCATTCCAAAACACTGGAGGGCCGTAATATCTGGCGAACGAACAACTTTGCTTGCGTTTTTATACCCTCCAGAGGAAGGTCTGTCTGTCTGTCTGTCTGTCTGTTTGTCTGTCTGTCTGTAATTGACGTAGGTGAATGAAATTCGGTGAAAGGACTTATTTTTATCAGCGTCAGGTTGATATTGAAAACGGGGTATGTCGGTCAAGTACTTCTGGTACCTCCCATACAAAACCAATATTGGACCCATGTGTCTCTCTGTCTGTTGATAGCACGATGGCGCCCAAAGTAATTAACGTAGCTGAATGAAATTTGGTGAAAGGACTTCTTTTTATCGGCGTCAGGTTGGTATTCAAAATGGGCTATGTCGGTCAAGTAGTTCTGGTATTTTGCATGACTTGTATGCCGTGGAGGGTATCAAAGCATCGGCCAGGCCGATGATAACACTTTTACTTGTTTTTTTTTGCGTTTTGCGAATATCAGCCAGATATTGAGGTGTCACTTATCCACTTTGGCGACGGAACAGCTGTCAAAAGCCCATAAAGCGTTCAAGTGCTTTCCAGTACTCTGACCAGACCTCGCCCCCAAATATGCCGGAAAAGCTCGATTCCGGATGTTTTTCTTTTTGGTTGACGACAACGTTGATGTAATCTATTGCATATTGTCAGTACATCCGTCGCACGTAAGCCTTTTAAATGCTTATGTTGGACTTCTGAGACTCATTCATCCAGTCATTTTCGAAAGAGGATTATTATATAGCAAGTCGCTTTCCGGAAGCATGTCGCTTTCCGGAAGCATGTCGCTTTCCGGAAGCATGTCGCTTTAAACTACTATTACTCTCCCTCATCCCTTTTAGCCTCTTTCCTCTGAACGATGCGCTAGTACACAATACACTTCCTACTCCGCGTTAAATATTGATAACAGTCGACTTTGTGAGGGTGGCTAGATAGCTGGGATGTCCTTAATTAAATCCACTCCACTTAACGCCCTGATTTAATCCAATTTCTCCAACGTAGAACCATTCATTATTCAGGAACCAACTTCGTGGAGATTACATTTCGACATTTCATGCAAAATATGAGCACTTCCTGGGCCTGGCCTCAAATCCTTGCCACCCAACACAATATATCTACGTTCTTATCAATTAATTACCAATGTCATTGCAAACTTAATCCAATTTGCCAATTGGCACGAGTGCCTCGCCATAGTAAATGGCAGCCCTCCGTCCGCAAGTTTGCTCAAGCACCCCTCATCCAGCATAATTTAAAAGAAAGATCCTCTGACGCACTTTCGGTGGATAAAATGGGTAAGCTGGGTAAAATCAATTCAACACTTGTTCTTCTTGTCCCGATGCCCACCTGTCAAAACGTACAAAATCCTCGGCGTTGATGGGAATTAATTTTCGCTCTTCACAAACGCCCAGGAAAACAAAGCAACGAACACAAAGCGAAGGCGAATGAAAAGGAAAATTGACGCTACACAACCCGCCCACCCCATGTACTTATATTTGTATAATGGATGACCTTTCACCGACAATGGCATTGCGCAATCCCCACGATGGTGCTGGGGGAACCAACATCTTGCCTTTTCCTTATCCTGTCATATCAGTTGCTTTGTGCGCGTGAATTAATCTGAGGGGCGAGTGGGTCAGGAGGGCCATCTCAGAATTAATCATCAGCAGCGGCGAGAGTTCTTGCGACGATGACGAGTACTCCTGGGTAAGAAATGTTACACGGGTAATAAGTCCGTCTAATAAAGTTGACTACAACTCTGTCCGGACGAAGGATGCTCCAAGATGACCCTCATATATGCAAATAAATATTTACAGAGATGCGAAGAAATTGTGGCTGTGGTCCTCCTCGTTCGGAAACTTATTCCCAACTTAATTATGTGCGACACAACAATAAGTCGACGTAGGAGGGTCAGTCCGCAAGAGCACACCCTCAAAAAGGGACGACGACCACTCTTCGGTTGTAATCGACGTTCGGGGACCAACTGGGAGTTATTGTCCAACGTTGCAGAAGGCCACGACGTCATAATTATAATTACAGAAATACGAAACACCAAGCAACTCGATAATGAGGACGACCTTTTTACGAACCGCTGGTCCACATCCTTTCTGACTGCGGCATCTCGGTGAATTTCCATTATACTCGTACTCGCGCGCTCTTAACTATTCAACTTCACTTTGTCCCCGGGCCGCGCGAACATCTGACGGTTCTTAATGGAACTGTCAATGGATGCTGTCGGGTGCAGATTAAAAGCATTTCCCCAAACACAAGGGTGCTTATGTGTAGTGCAACTATGATGCGCTCCAACTGTTTCCACCTGCAGGGATTTGCCAAATGGCATATTGAAGCATTTTTATGTGCGCATTGGAAATGCAATTCATCCTTAAAGCCACCGCAGGAGGGGTCTCTCTTCTACAGCTGCACCACCTGAGGAACGTTGAACATGACGGTGATGACGGCGTCGCCACCACACGAGCAAGAATGAGAACGACACGACGACGGTGGCTTATTGCTGTATGATTGTAAATAAATGGAGTACACGGTGGAATGCTCTTTGTCTGCGACTCTCTCTCCCAGCGGAGTCGCGCCGCAGCTATGCCCAGGTGTGTGCGGCAAGAATCTACGAATTCAGGAATCCTTAGTGCAGCCAGAGTGGAGCTTGTGCATTCCGGCGATAGTGGTTTGGGGAATTATTGGTTATGGATTGCAGTGCAGCACAGCACAACACAACACAATTCGAGATTACGGTGGAACGACTTCACACTCACGCTGCGGCATTGTGTTTCGTGGAAAATCATTTCCCCAACAAAGCCACAGGAAGCTAAAGGATCCATTGAGGCGACGAGCGCTTTGTAGCTAGATGCTGGATGCCGGATGTAGGAAATACATTCATTACGCGGATTTTCCGTTGACAACAATGGATGTCTCAAGTGAGTGTATGTCGTTGTTAGTTATAGGCCTGATTAAATTGGAGTGCGGAGGGACTTTTCCTTTCTTTTTCCTCCATAGACGGGAGCAGGGGACTTAAACCTGAGGAGCGTAATTTAAAATACACAAGAAGGCGTCTGAGGCGGGAGTGGGAGGGAAGGGTTCTGGGAAGTTTTGTATTTCGGGGATCCATTCCGCTTGGGTTCGATTTGGAAAGCCGTACACAAGGATGGAGAATTTTTGAAAACACCAGCACTGCGTTGGGGAAATCTTCCGGTAAGCCCACTTAATCCGGAAATTGAGCGAAAAACCTTGGTATATGTGATTTTGGTACATGTATCTATTCAATTTTAATTGCCTTCTCTCCACAACAAAGTAGCACTTGCTGTTTGCTGATCCGAAAGATCCGGCTCTTGGCAGGTAGCTAAGCCTTATTTGGCAGCTTATTTATGGGGTGAAATCATTGATGCTTCAAGATGGTGGTTGTTTGCAGTAAAAATGGTTGCGAAAAGCTGGGCCTTTTTCAATTAGGGACTCTTTTGGGACGGTTTTTCTCAGAATGCCTTTCTTTGACAATTGGAGCTTCGGGGCTTAAACCAAACCAGTCGAGTAAAGTTGGCATGCAACCGCACCCAATAGTGAGCTGTAAGTGAGAAGCTAAGCTGATAAAGGGCTAAAAGGGGCGAGGCGCTACGCTGAAAATGAACAACCCAAGAAGTCAAGTCTGCTCTGTTTCTGGGGCTGTACAAACAGCGATAGAGGAAAGCATTTCCTCCATCGCATCATAGATTTGAACAACTATTCGTATACCGCACTCTTAATTTCGTTTGACCATTGAGAAGACACCCAGTTTCAACTCTGTCTTTATGTTATTGCTTTCTGGGGTGATGGAAATTAAAGTCATAACCACCGTATGAAAGGAAGCCATTTCATCGACAGCATAGCTTACTGAAAAATATTGGGTCACCCTGAATCGAAGTATTTTACTCAAGCCGATGGTGAAGTATTTCATTGGGATATTTTAAAAATTAATTTAAAATAGAAAGCGTTTAATATTTTATCAAATTTATTATATTGAAAAGAGTCAATATATCTCGAAGGGCAGTAAGAGACGATTTCATATATGACTGCCTCGGTTCGCTCCCAGTCAGTTCATCCAGTGAGTCCAGTTTTGAGGTACATTTTCGTTGGTTTGGAGCACAATTCAAGTCCTAAACACCGCATAATGGAGCTTTTAAGTGGCCTGAAGTCGAAGACACAGTGGACAAACCCCCTTCCCAAGAAGCACTGTCTACTCGATGTGTACCGATACCGAGACTTATATGATACAAAAATCTTGAAGCTTTATTATCTGCCTTAATTCGATATACGAGCGTGCCTCATAAAAACGCCAACTGCGTTTTAATCACAGACCGGCTGTCGCCAAGTAACGGCTGATTAAATGACCAAAATTTGTGTGCAGAAGATCGTTCGTAGCTCGGCTTTTGTAGCAAATAGCGACATACTGCAAGAACCAGAATTCGCCCGATAGAAACTGCACAATTCTCAGTAAACCAAGCCTTTTTGCAAGATCTCCATTAACAGCAACGTTGTTATCATATTAATTTTTGAAGCTTCAACAAAAAATGGACTTTTAACCACACCGTCGATCGTTCTTCACTTCAGCTTGAGACTTTAAGCCAGCGGCTTATATTTTGAAATATTTTGACCTAAATTTCTTTCAATACTCGCTCTGTTTCAGCAATTCAAGCCCTCTGTAAGTGAGTTGCATTTCGAAAGATTCTCAAAGCTTTAGGCGATCCTGTTTCATACCGATATGGTATACCTTGTTCCTGTCGATGCTTTCAGAGCGAACAAGCAGTCAGCTGTCAGCCTGACTAATAATCATTTTTAACCTTCAACTTATATATTTTGTAGGTCCCAATATGCAATTTTGTATTAAAAAATTTGCCATTGTGAGTTCGAAAAATTTAGCCTGGGCTACTCTGCCTGATCAACACTGTAGTATAACCCTAAATACTCTAGGTCTAGGTAGGTACACTATTAAATGCTGTCAAATGTAGCTTAAAATGCTACCAGGCGGGTAAGTCTAAATAACTGCGATAATAAAAACACACGGTCTCGGATGTAGAAGAAGAGATTTTTTGCTAAAATCACAATGCAGACAAAGTTGAACGGTTTAATGAACACGGTTAAAAATACTGGAGTTAAATTAATTTTTTTCTACACCGCCGAACAAATATTAAAATTTATTACTCTGCATATATTTAAATAACAAAAAAAAAAACAATACAAGATTTCTTGAACTTAAATAAAGACTGCTATTAAAAAATATATCCGAAATAATACATTTTAATATATATGGAGATGGGTTTCAATGCAAAAGTATTTAAAATCAGACCCCAATCATATTGAAAAGTTATAGTATTTTAATACACTTTTGTTAAAAATAAATAAACCGCAGATTGAAATACAGTACTTTCAGCTTTCTCAGAAGAAAGAGTTCTTTTCTAGTACGATAGCCGTTTTAGGGGCTTGTAACGATAGGTAAGCGTTTTTCGAAAAACGATATGAGGTTGCAAAAGTTTGATTTTTGAACGGGACAGGCTCCACAGACCTAAGTCGAGAAATCAAGTCTATTAAAACAGCGATCGTATGGCTTGCAAAAGCTATCAAGGTGTATCCCTGCATAATTTCCCTCTTAAGTTGACTGAGTGAACTCTCAAATCTTTTTCTAACACACACTCATCGGCATGTTTCAGTAACCACTTCTACATCGGTTTGGCGAAACAGATGGGTTCAAGGCTCTTGAAGGATAAAATATATATGCTTCGGAAAACCTTTACTCTGCTGGCTCTACCCCCACCGGATCCTGAAAGAAAACAAGGCTCACAGAACTATAGCCTGTGCAAGGAGTTAAAACAAGGTCCTAAACGTATGTTGACGTTCGACAGCTTTCAAGTTCACTACATACACATCTCTCTGCCCGAATTTAGTGCTCATTGGAAATGCCTTTGAGGGTTATCCCCCGAAATGAATTGCCATGTCAACAATACACACACAAAATCGAATCAAAACCTAGAAAGCATGAGGTTTATCAAGGGCAGCATGGTTCTTCCATATGTGATATGTCCCATGTATCATTCACTTAGTTACGCTTCGACAAGCCTGATCTGAATTACAAACGAGCCTGCCCACAGCTCCCCCAAGCACAATCGTATTCACCTACAACTGAAACTCGTATCCAGCCGGAACGAAAGCGGAACTACTTCTAGTTCGCAAAACTCTTAACCATCAAAGCTCATCAATTTGGTTTACAAACTTCAAAGGAACTGAAACGCTGCTGCTCAAATGAAATAATTACCGGACCTCTCCGCATCTCGCTTTAAATTAGTCAAAAGCAATTATACCGTCCCGACCAACAACAAAGTGGACCTTTAAACTACCCCCCTATCCGAATGGCTGAATGCTGAGATCAGCATCCGCAACCTCCATCCGTAATAATGGGCGCCTGTCCGTCACGCTCTGATTAAATTAAACTGCGTGTGGGGGATATGTAATTACTACTTCTGAACGGCGCACAAGGCAAAATGCGTGCTCGCAGTTTACTCTTTATAATGAAAAGGAATAAAAAACAGATTTTCAATACACAATTACCTTTTAGCACGGACTGAAACTGATATCCTTATGCACGGCAAAGTTATCCTCAGTAATCCACAATAATAAAAATATCCTCGCGCACAGCACTGTACCGCACTCAATTACGAATTGCACTTGGTTGCGTTTTCTTTTCAATTTAAGGACTTTGTTTAAGGAATATATGTATATGTGTAAACAACGCACTCAGGCGTTCCGCCGACGACAACACACATTTCCCGGTAACACACACACACTGCGCAGCGTAGCGCACTCCTCGTCTTGACCTACTCTAGTAAAATGCACTGCGTCGCATCCTTTTCGCAACGCACAACAAATACACAGCGTTTCCTTCGAAATCGAAATGGAAATGGAAAACGGGAAAGAGTTTGCTTTATATTTTCCTCTTCGTTAAACACACGCCTTCCCCGCTTTCATCAGCCCGCAGCAGGATAAAGACGATATAGCGCAAAATTTAAGCGAATAAGGAACGGAACGATAGACACAACGGGCACAAATAAAACTGTTCTTGCGTCCCTTATTTAAAGCGCGACAACAAAGCGAACGAAAAAGAAAATTTCATTTAATTATCCTTTCGCAGGATATTAAATTGTGTTTCTGTTTGTGTTGAAAGCAAAGCGCGATTTCGCATGCAAAATGCCCGAGACTGGTGAGACCGGTGGCTGGCTGCTTGCGGACGCTTCAAGTACCGAATTGGAACTGATTGGAATGGACAGCGGTATCACAGTATCACAGAGGTCCTGCTGCTGCCGCCGAGTCGATGTGAGAGCAGCCAAAGTTCCATGATAAGGAGATGGGCGCTTCTCTATGCTGTATGATGTAACCATGGGGAAGTGAGCTTTTTGCAGGATGCTGCTGTTACGCAGGATATTTTCGCGCAGTTTTTCCTTCCCATCCATCACACTGGCTTCCACTGGACTGGATGGTGATGAGGAGCGTAGGAATCAAAAAGCTCGCGGTTGTGTTTTGTGTTCTCTGCGGGCTGGCCCGTCTGGTGCTACTCAACACGCAAGCATTGATTTGTTTATTTGCCGCTTTGGCGAGGAGGACCTGCACCAAGCCGACTTCGTGTCATGTCAGCAGGGCATCATCACAGTAATATTCTATTCTGGAGGATAGTGTACCGACTGTTGTAGATTGCAAGGTCAGCTTGGGGGATTAACGTTCACCTAAACACCAGTTGTGAGCACCTTTGAATCTTCTTTGAATGCGCTTTCATCAGGGGTCGTTTCCGTTAGCCAAATTGTTCCGTTTTATGGCTGTGTTTGCTTGCTTTAATTAAGCTTAAATGTTGCTGGGACATGCGACGCAGATATCCAAACGCATTCATCCATTCATCGAGGGCACACATCCCGCCTTAAACTTTTGCTTGTGATAATTAAATTCGACAAAACGGGACACAACATAGGCTCCGGCACTTAATGCTTAAGCTATCCGAATGGTTTTGAATAGGCATGGAACGACGACGATGGGTAGCACTGGAGGCAGGGGGCCTAGTGCCTGCAAAAGTGACACTTTAAGTGTCGTCCATATTGTTTCTGACGATAAGGGATTGAGAGAGCACCGGCAGCAGTTAGCCGCCCATAAAGATAAGCAGGACTAAGGACGATTGTAAACGCGAACGGGGGATGAAAATGTGATTGTGTTCGGTGGTGCAAAGTGGACATAAAACTTGGAAATAAAGGGAGTTAATATCGCTGGCTGCGGTTCATGTTATACTGTTGTTTGTGTTGGCACTTTCGTGGGACGGAGTGCGGGTTGCGGGCTGCTTCTGGAATCAAAGTTTTTACTGCCAATCGTTTGTAGGTGTAGTTGGAGTAGAGCAGAGCACATTCCTGTGCAATGGAATCTGTCTTGACAGTTGTTGACAGTAGTGGAACTGTAAGCTACTTAAGGAGGCACGGGGTAATGTCGTCATTTTAATTAAAAGCGAAACTATATTCAGTTTGTGTCTCCTTTTATGAGGTAACTAGCACGCACTTGGGACGATACACTCCTCCGGGAGTGCGTGGTATACTTAGTTAAGTTATTAACCAGAGCATGGGGAACTTGTGAAACTTTGAGATCTTGATGGGGAGCAGAATAGGTACCATGAAAAATAGTTTTATATATTGCACCTTATTTTGTTCAAGTATCAAGAGGGGCTTCAAAGTTTCAGTGCAACCCCGCAAATAGTTTGTGGATAATCATATGGGCAATCTAATTTTGGAGATTAATATTTGTTTTCGTTTACTATAAAGAAGCATCACGCTTTAATTGTAATGCCACTTTTTAGCATTTTTTTCAAAATGATTCCTATCCGGTAAAGCCCCTGACATGGTGCATGTGAATTGCTGTATCCCTTAAAATTTGGAATAACTAAACTTCGTTTTCCTATAAGATCGCGTTCAATAAAAGGCCAAGCCCCTCACTGAGCGTACACCGTATAGCATACCGAATAACAAACAAAAAAAAATACATGAAAATAAGCAGAAAAATGAAAATTTTTACTCCCGTTTTGTTTTTGAAAACCGGATCTGTATTAGTTTCTTTTTCTTTAATTAAATTTTCTAAAGCTAAAAGTTATTTTTTTCTTCATTCATTCATCTCCATTTTTGCCAATAATTATATCCAATAAAAATGCAAAAAAAAAACCTTAAAAATCGAACACTCAATACTAGTTTGCTGGTAACACTCTCCACTAAATATACAAATCTTCGTTAAGTAAGTACCAACACCAGAAATGAAATTTGTATCTGTTGCACTATTTAGTCAATGTAACAACCAACAACTTCCTAGAAAATTTAAAACTTTTTATAATACAATTTTCACCTCACATGTGTCGTCGATAAAGCAGTGCTTAAGCTAAGACACACAACAGGAAAACTTTCCTCGAAGCTCCGGAAAGTTTTATTTATTTTCAAGCTGGAAAAAGTTTCGATAAGTATAAAACTTTTAACACGCTTTTAACAGCTTGTGTTCCACAAATGGCCATGGAACTTGTATATGATTTAATGTTGCAACCATTTACTTTACAAAAGTATTCACTAGAGGGCGGTGCAAAAAAAAAATTTGATTTGAGTTTTAAATTCATAATGCAAGTGCAAAAACGATGCGAAAAAGTTATCAATTGGTGCCGAGCAGTTACGTAAAATTTTTGTATGCTAAGTGACGTCTGTGTTTCATATAAATTTATAGTAAAATGTTATTTTTAAAGTCAAAATTGATTTAAAATACCAGAAGACATTATAAATCGTTATATTTTTGTTATTCAAATTTTGAAGATTTTTATAATTGTAGGAGTATTTAGATAATATAGTTAACAGGGGTGATAGTAACATTTAATAAATTTTAAAATTCAAATCCTAGCTAAATAACTTGCTCAAATTTGTTTATTAACACGGGGGCAAAAAATAATTCATTTTTCATTTAGTTAGTTACTTTGGAAAATTGGTACGGGACTCGCTATTGTTACAGATGACACTTGGGTCTGACAGATGGCTGTTTTGATTGACCTAGATCACATGAACATCCTTTTCAGTTGACATTCTTTGTAAAGCGGTAGACTACGAATATAGTCATAGTCAAGAAATGCATGACTGAGTAATAAATTGACAGAACGTATAATGACTTAGGTAGGAAGAGCGACCTTACCAACCAATCTAGTTTTAGCGTTCAAGTAATATCTAGTCCACACAAATGCAGTTAGATAACCATCCACTCTTTATGTGACCGTATCCCTATGAACTCTTCCTGGGTGGGTGTGGGTACCCTTGTATTGTAAATAATCATGTTTACTGTTTCCAAAATTTTTCCTTTACTTGTCAAATCAAAAATTGTAAATTCGCGTTAACAGAAGTTAGAGGTACCTACTTTAATTCGTTAAACGGATTCATTATGAGGAATCGGAAGTGGAC
This sequence comes from Cheilosia impressa, assembly GCA_948293265.1. Taxonomy (NCBI): domain Eukaryota; kingdom Metazoa; phylum Arthropoda; class Insecta; order Diptera; family Syrphidae; genus Cheilosia; species Cheilosia impressa. The sequence continues at coordinate 48,521,883 of OX411882.1, read as the reverse complement.
ATTTGCATGTTCTTACACTCTCAATAAGGACATCGCAGTGAGTCTTTGAGTACCGAGAAATTACTATTGCAAATTTGCTGTAGGGGTACTTTTGTTATAAAAATAAATAGGCTTAAGGTAACCACTCTAGGTCTAACTTTTCACATCCATTTATAGTTCTGTAAGTGCTTTTTTTTTTAAGGACGAATTGATGGAACCTTATTGAGTTTTATGGCGAGTCCGATCGTCTGGATTGAGAAGCTTTCCAAACATAGCTATTCCCTAGTATTCTTGTCAGACATTTGCATTTTTATGTTAAGTCCACCTTCAAAATGGTGGTGAGTACAATTTTGGTTCTAGCACACTCCCGGTGAATGAAAAATATTTTCGGTCGATCTCAAGCTTTGTTGACGAACTAATATCATGGTAGCTATCTTCTTGGACTGCAGGAATCTTAGGTCACATTTTATCAAAAGCGTAGAAAAAACCTTCCAAACCGCGCAGTAAAAAGCGTTGCCACTTTAGGACTATTTATTCGCAGTAGATTCTCTAAGAAAATGCAATAGGCTTAATTTTTTGGCAGTAGGTTTGAATTTGGTCCTAAAACCCCTCCAAAACTCCAAGCATTTCGAAAAACCCGTTGGAAAAACCGTCCTAATAATGTCATAAAACGTCGAAGGACTCTATAAGTGAAGAAATACAACTTGTTTGCGTTGGCAGAACTTTTGGCAGCAAAATCAAGCTATGAACTGCTGGTCTACCTCAATTATTGCGGGCAATTGCTGACCGAGTCTCATAGGGAAATAAAGGCGTTAAAGCATGCAACCCTTCGTTTGGCTTTCGAAATAGGCAAACCTTTGAAAAAGGGTTCCCAAAATCCCTCATCCACTTGAGTTAATTGAAATTCTAACAAAAAATAGTTACTCGATGGCTTGCTCTTGATAGTGACAAACTTCAATACTTTCATCATTTCACATCTCGTGTAACATACGAGTATCCCCATGGCAGGTAAACCTACTGGAAGGGGTGGCTCTTTCAAGAACCCATTAGCGAACCACCTCACCCTCGTATTTCCGTTTTGCGTTCTAATTAAAGTTATGCATCAAATCCATCACCCCTTCTTGGTCGGTCCTAATACTTCAACACACCACTTATGCCCACACACACTGACAAATGCGCCACCCTCCGACTGGTGTCTGAGCTGAATGCCCAGCTCACACTTTTCGCAAAAGCAAATCTTAACCACGGTCGCCGCGCAGCCTTTCAGAGCAAGTCACGTGAAAAGTGTTTCCATTCAAAATGTGCAAAAAAAGTTCTGCCGCTCTTCAGACCACCTCAACCTTACCACTGCCTCGGAATCGGGATCGGAATCTCCTTCACCTAGACACCTTCGTAGACGATATGATACCATGACGACGACGACGATGATGATGATGATGATGACGATGATGGTGATAATGACGCAACGAAATAAAGAAAAAAGCGGTGCACGGTGTACACGGTGCTCCCCTTCAACCCTGGATCGTCGCAACCAACCCCCCGCTGCAGCAGTCTATTAGTAGTGCACAATAGCTACACAATTTCACTTTCGTTGCCTGTGTGCAGCCAGAGCATTAGGGGTGGCTGGTGGCTGCTGCTATTGCTGAAGCCTGGGAGCTGCATACAATCACCGACTGCACTTGACTCTCTAATGCACTAAGCAGAGCACTGGGGGGTTGTTCATGGTGATGGTGGGTCGCATCGCATGGCATAGGTACCAAGCGAAAGTGTTGTCTGTTGATTCAAGTGGCGAATGTTGTATACGTGGCGATGCACCCCCCAGATACGGGTATGTTAGACGAAGAGGCACACATACGCGACGATGCCGTTGCCTTCCCCCTGGCCGCACACAGGATATGTTCGAAGTGCTTCCAACTGGATGGAGAGCAGGATGCAGTCGGCTAGGACATGTCGACATGTGTACGTGAATGCGACCTCATCAAAGTTGTTGGCTGCCTGGCGGCTGCTTGCCATGGTGGTTGATTGTTGTCGTCGTCGTCGTCGTCATCAACAGAGATGCAGGGATTGGAGCAAGTCCCCCACGTAACCTATGCGAATGTGACCCACCAGAGTATAGAATTGCAACGAAGCCGTATGTCGGACTTCTTGAGGACAACTTCGTCGTGTACAGACACGGGGCACCGTGCACGTACGACATTGACATTGGTTAAGAATGGAAGTGGGTGGGGTGCTTCCCGCTTTCACTGACTCACCCACTTAAGGATCTCGTATTTTTTCTTCTCTCCCTGCTCTATCCACCTTCCGTACATTGTGTTGTGAAAATTCTTTTCTTCCGCTTGAGATTCCTAAAATTTTCTTTCTTTTTTCCAGCAAATATACAAGTCTAGGGGTGGATGCGATGGAAAAGATGAAAAGGATGCTTAGCAGGATGTTACGGACAAAGGCAATGAATGTTTAAGATTTTTTTTTATATACATATTCCATAGCATACTTAATAGTTAGTTGAAGTGGTTATGGAATGAGGTAGGGGTGCTGTGTTGTGTATGCCTGTCCTCGGCTAAGTTTTCATCTCCCGATACACATATATACGAGTATATTAAAAGTGAAATGATTTGCAAAGGAAGATGACTTTTGTGTTCGTTTGGAGGCGCGCTTATTTCTCTCCTTCTAATACGGGGTTGGATATGCGAACACGAATTGTTGGTATCGTTTGTGCGACTCTTGAGCTTAGTCGGGTGGGTTGTGGGTATGGGTGGCGATGCGAGAATGAATAGAAAGAGATTCCTTTTGTGTGTGCGATGGTACGGCCGCTTTAGAGATCGCTGCGTTCTTGCTCTTGTTGTGTCGAGAGTTGCCTATCGGCCGTGCAATTTTCAATAATTCATTGTTCGGCTGGGTTACGGGGATTAGGGGGACACGCTGTGGCTGGGGTAGGTACTTGTTGTAAACAGGATTCCAAGTCATTTATGGGGTTGTTAGACAATGTCATATGCATTTGTCACAATTAACGGTTTTCAGATGACATTCTGCTGCGTGCTGTATCCGACAGCCCGGGGGAGTAATTGGATGGAATCAGAGCCGGCGTTGCAGGGATTGTGCGAATAGACGTTTGTTAGAATAATACAGCACTTCAAGTGTGGTGGAAGGGTATGATATCGCGGGGTCAGAAACAATTTGGGAAATACCGACTTTTACCCTCGACGGACGGGCTTTTGTGTGCGCACTGTGGCGGCTTTGTTTAGTCCATTCACTTTTGCACTCATAATATCGGGTTTTTGAATTGCAACAGAGATGAGCTTCGTCACTGATATTGTCAATATTTATTCTGTTCATATGCGGAACACTGAATATTAGAAAAGGCCAGAAACTTTAAAATTAGTGCACTTTTTTGTTCGTCCGTTTTCAAAAATCGTGTCGAATTCTTTGATGGTTTTTGGTACCGACAAACACCTGTCTTTATAAAAGGGCAATCAAAACACAAGTAAGTGTTTTTGAAGCCTACAGACGATATGAACTCGAATGTCGACAAGGTTCTTAATAAAAAACTTGCGCAGCCGGTCGGACTTGACATCGTTTGATTTTAATTTACACTAGCTAATGCTGATCGTTGCTCGTATACATTCCGATCGCGACGCTCTTAAAGATCTTGAAGCTTTGGTTTGTTTTACAATCCGATATGGCAATCGTAGCTTGTCACCACTTTTAAATGAAAAATATGACTTGGTGTCTCAAATGATAAAGTTTTCAAGTCCTAAAAAACATAAGAAATGCAGAGTACGGCCATATTATTCACTACCTTTAATCCGGGTTAAACGTTACACCCGGGTTTAAGTGAGTTTAACAGAAAACTTAAACCCAAGTCCATAATACTCGTATTCAGTCGTTTAACCCGAGCATAAACCCATTTTCTTAAACTTGACAGCGTTTGATCCGATTGGATTTAAACGCACTCCGGAAACCAGTTTAAGTTCTTTAACTCGGGTTTAAGCTCAATTTCATAATAATCTCGCAGAACGCAAGAAATAAGAAAAGAAGAAAAGTGAAATAGAAAACAAAAAGGAGCAAAGAGTTTAAAAAAATGGATTTCATTCATGAAATGGAGAGTTGATAGTAAATTATCGGGTTAAAAAAATTCGGATTAATGATCAGGTGTAAAATAAACTTAAACCTGAGTTACACCCGGAGTGAATAATATGGCCGTAACAAAGAAAAAACTGTATTCAAATACATTTATTAGTTTTCGAGATCTGAGTTTGTTAAGATACAAACAGATAGAGTGGTTTTGTACCTGCATAGCGCGCCTTCTAAGGAGATCCTGACTCAAGTGTGATGGAGAGATGGACACATTTTAAACTGCGAATTATAATTGATGCAAAGGAAACAAGTGCTGTTATTAAATACTTCAATATTTTTATCAACGTCTGGAATTTATTTTTCTATTCAAGTTTTGTTTATTCTATAAAGGTTTATTGTTTAGTTTTACACTTAAAAAGAAAAGGAAACAAGCTGCCAAAACAAGATTACGTAATGCCTTGCTAGTGTGACTCGAAAAGATCGTGCAGTAAAATACGTAAGACAGAGCGGTGCCTAGTTCGATGATTTGTTAGTTAGGTTACAAGTTTTGTGCCGTAAGGCAGGTCGCCTCTAATGGCGTTTTCGATTGAAGAAAAGAACTGCCCTTTCTATGAAAAGATCCAATCTAGGAGTGATCTTTCTATGTTTTCTATGTTTCATTGAAAAAAAGTGCATTTCCAGACAGAAGTGTCCGAAATACTTTGAGAGAATTGCCCTGAACTCACCAAATCACACTAGCAAAATGTCAGATTGAAATGTTTGCTAAACAAATTTTTCGCTTGTGATCCGAAAATATTCAATTACGAGTACAAAATGTAAACTGAAATTGAAATATATTCACTCAGAGAAAAAAATCCTATAAAAAATCAAAACTACGACTATTGATTTTATAGTACGTAAAATAATAGATTTTTCCCATTAACGTAATAGTTTTCATATGATTTTGTACTATTGCTAAGAATCAAAAGTGGTACTATTAAATTAATCCGATATACTTTTATTGTAATAGTAAATTCACATTAATATTGAAGGTGTTACCCTATTAGCAGCAATAGTATAATACCATTAGTTTTCAATATTGTCAATCTTATTGATATTAATCTGCGATCATATAGCTCGAATGGTATAATACTTTAGATTTTCAGCTTAACTGGAGCTAATTGTATTCGAACTATTAAGTCAATAGTAAAACTCATTGTGGTACGAAAAATAATGCGTTTGTATATTGCATACGGTCAGTGTACGTGGTAGTGTGTTAATCCATCAGTGAAATTTTCAGTTTAAAATAATTATGAGGTATATATATATAACTGCAGAAGGTAAGTTTATTTTATTTATAATTTTTCTCTTTAGTACTATTATATAATTTACAAATATATTTTAATAGTACCTGTATAAATTCAATAACATTTAATTTTTGTTTATAGTACGCATACTTTTGTGTTTCATATGATATACTGTGGAATTCATATTTTATAGTACACATAATATTGTTTCTTCATGTGGTATACTATTGAATCCTTGATCAATAGTATGCATACTACTGTTTTTTCATTTGATTTACTATTGAATCCATGTTTTACTGTTTGCTAACATTTGTTGAACGGATTGCTTTCTGTCAGTAAACGTTTAAGTCGGATGACTGTGGTTAATTACAGTTTTAGTTAAGTTGCGTGATAATAAGTGTAAACGGCAAGTTTTTGTTTATTATCACTGTGTTTTGTGTTACCTGCACTTTTTTTTGTTAGTTTGAGTTAATAAGGTATTCTTTGGAATGAAGAAAATTATACGATCCATAAATATATGCTTTAATCTACGATTAATATAGATTTGGTAGCATGCATTACTAAATGCATACATATTAAATCCCTTATTTATTACTATTTGCACGTGTTTGTAAATAGAACGTTTGCTTTGCTATGATATACATATGATCTATATATATATTTTACTTAGACCTACACCAATTGCACCATCGGATTCTTTCTGGAACTTTCAGAATCTACATACTACTACATAAGAAATTGATACCAGTAAGTTAATAAGGTTATTTGGAATATGTTACCATTACATTGTGCATTGTACAATTAAAGTAAATATAATTTATCTAACAATTTGTTGAACTATTTATTTTCAGACTCTCGCGACTAATTTTCTTGCTGTTGCTTTAAAGTCATCAATATTACCTACGTCCTATACAAAAAAGTGGAAGCCTAATATTGTGGACACTCCTTCAAAATGCAACACTCCTCCATTGTGTTTTTGAAGTGTTAAGATACAACATTTATTGTACTAAATTGCAATAAAGGTAAAAAACTATAAACGTTTTAAATAGTATACGTCCGAGTTCTTTTGATATGAAAAACAAAATTTTACAACTTTACTATACATTTTTATTACAGCAAAAGCATTAAGTATACAAGAACTAAGTTTTTATCATTTACTGTGAGAATATGTGTTTACAATAAAAGCTTAAGGCTAAAAAGGAAAAAAAGGTTTATACTTATTCATTTTTAAAAGATCTTAAATTTATTTTCAGCGAGGTATTGATGCGTATCAATATTTTTCAAATGCAAGTAGGTATAGATTTGGGATTTTGATTCAATAATTATAGTTTTAATAGTGTATTCACATTAAAGGGGAACCTATTAAAATAATGGGGCATCTCATTACTTTTAAATTGAATGCACCATTGATTTAATATTGAGAGCTAATTAAAACTACAGTATGTGCAGAATTGATTTAATAACATTATCGCATTGAGTTAATAGTACGTCTCCTTTAAAATTAATGTGGAAAATAATAGTTTTAATAGTACAAAAGGATAACCAATTAAAATAATAGGACATACTATTACTTTTTAATTGTATGTACCATTGGTTTAATGTTATAAAATAATTAAAATAATTATCTAAAGGAACTATAGCTTTAATAGTTTTTGAACTATACTAATAATAGGAAAAATCACATTGACTAATTTTAATAGTAAAAACACATTAAAACAAAAGGAATTCGTATTGAAATTATAGTATTTTTCTCTGAGTGTTGGTTTGGCCCAATCAAACATTCATATTTACTGTGGAAAAAAAAACAAGTAACAAGAGAAAATCTAATCACACAATATGGTGTCTACCACTGTTGCAAAAGTGCTCCAACGAATTTTATTGAAAAGAGCAATTTTGAACTTCGGGGCAATTCTCTCGGATCTTCAATGAAAAACGCTGTAAGTAGACCCAGGGTAAGTAAGTCTGAAATCTTTTCTCTATTCGTCGCTCTTAATAGTCGTCAAGGATTTTGCATGATGATTTACAGTATGGGCGGCGAAAGATGGCGAGTTATTAAGAATCAACTTAACCATTCTAAAAGAAAATTTGTAACAACAATCTGAGTTCGCTTTTTTGATGACCGATGTAAACCAAAAGTAAAAATTTGGTTACAAGAGATTCTTTTTCATTATATAAATCGAGCAATTTTATCGATTAAGTAGGCCTGAAAATATCTACCCCCAATTGCTTGTAGCAACCGCACAAGAAGTTCATCATTATCTGAAAATTGTACGAACAGAGCAAAACAAAAAGCAGAGAAGGAACCCAGGAAATTTACGATTGTGATGCTTCACTGATGCACCTGAAAATAAAGGCTCGAAGAAATTCGTATTGACAAATGTCACGTCAATACGAAATTCCGGCTCACCAGCGCATTCGCAAAAAAATATGAGCCACTTCCGCAGCGGGCAAAGTTGCTGGCGGCGTTCATAGAATTTTGTACGTTAAACTTGAAGTTATTCGTAACGCGTGCATAGTCATTTTTCTTAGGGATAAGTGTACTTTTGTTTAAAATATTTAGAAAAAATGAAAAATTTACACATGAAATCGAAGTTTATGATATTCAAAAGCTGAAAATACAAAACCATGTTTGTCCTAATCAATCTAACGCCTTTAAGTTGGCATATACAAAATGAATGTTGAAAAAAGAAAAACAGGCGGATTCTTAAAAACATAAATAACAAAATTTGTCCATATTTTTTAAGTCTTTTTTATGATTTTTTCAATCAAATATTGTTGAAGTGGTTTATCTCGGAAATCAAAGTCTGGTGTACTTTAAGTATGGGTGGGTGGCTCGCTTCGCTTGCTAGAAGGTTTGGCCACTCATGCCATCCCTGTAATCTATTTCGCTGGGGGCAACCCCCAACTCATACCGGCGATCTTTTTGTTATTGAATTTTGCAGTTTATCAGACTTTGAGTGCATGTCAGTACCATATTTATGGAAGCGGGACGCTCCTCCGCGTGCAAAGGACAACGCCATGGGCGATATGGTTCGGCCAGTAGCTAATAGCCATTTCATTCTCTTTGAAGTCGGTGCTCGGGATTTTTGGATATGTAAGGGTTGCATGTGCAATTTAATTAGGCATCTACAGAGAGCCAGAAAAATGAAATAAAATTCTAACACAGATGCACATCGTTTTTCATACTGTCCAATTTCAAAAGACTACCGCCATCCGTTAAGTTTCTGTGGCTGAATTAATTGCGTACATTCATCTGCAGATCTGAAGCCTCTCTGCAGAACTCTACATCTGGGTAAGCCCCCCCACGCACACACTCACCGTCGTTCTAAAGGAAAAAGAAGCAAATTGCGATTATCCCCCAAGCCCATCCATATCAATTTTAAAATGATATCTATTCATGTTATTTACAACTCTACTCCATACCCACCTTCCCTGTGCGTATGTCACAGCGTGCATATAAATTCTTACATATATTTTAAATGGGATTTTTATGGTAGTTTTGTAGCTAGCCCAGATGGGGCCATTCACTGTACACAGTGCCAATGCGAACACAGCATCATAAACGATTCATAATGTCCTTAGAGATACACCACCACGCGCACTACTACTACGCCAAAAAAAAGAAAAAATGTGTACTCTAAGAACACGCACTAATGCCGCCTCGTACATCCGCGAGTGCCATTAAAAAAAGGATTCTATGTACATTTATGACCCTCCACCTCTGCTCTGCTCCTTAGCTATTCTTTGGATGATGCTTTGGCATTGCCATCTATACAGGCAACGACGACGCAGCACGCAGTTTTTGTGCCGCGCGCATAAATGAAAATTTCAAAGTTACCCAAGGAAGCGCGAAGGTCGTTTCGTTCACTACTAATACTACCCTTAACCACCACCCACACCGATACAGTCGTTGAGCGGAGGACTATTCGCGCAGCTATTGTTCGCGGGACATTCAGTTCGAGTGGTACACTCGGGAGAACTTGGCTTCTTGCTGTGTCCGGGGGGTAGGCTGGGGCGTGCGTGCGCTATTGAAACGACGTTAAATTTTAATGCGAATCGATGTGTACAAGTTATAAAAACCTATAATGGCAGAAGTACGTGTCACAATGAGATAAAGTTGCACATACGCCGCGATGTCTTGCAGATGTGGCAGGGGCCGCCTCATGAGGGTTGCAGAACCAATTTTGTATTTTTATTATTACTTTAGACTTACACTCACTTGTGTGTGTGCGTGTGTTTGCGTGTTTAGTCGTGTAAGTGTAATCAGGTGGAGCAACCTCTGAAACAAAACCCTTTTCATATAATTATCTCGATTGTAGAGCGGTACTATCAACCCTGACAAATTTATGAACCCAAAGCTAGTTGCGTCTATGATTACAATCTGAACTGACCCAGCAGCGCTTTCGAATCCCTAATCTCGTGAAGGGTGGATTTGCTACCACTATGCCACCCCAGTTTGTTGATCGTCGTTATTGCTAACTTCCACTTGGGTCGTCCATTCCTTTGTCCGTGTTCAACAAGAAGTACCTTGTCGATGGCTATATAAGCACAAAAAAAAAGGAAAAAGCATTCGCCAACATAGAGACACGTCGTCCCCCATCTAAGCATCGCTGTATTCATAAACCAGCCAGCCAACCCAACGACCACTAGTAGTTGAGAGGGAGTCGTGACAAAGATTCATGCCATGCCATACCCTGCTGCCGTCATTAGACCCTAATTGCCTCTAGTCTCTACACACACGAGCTGTGTGTATGCGTGCGGCCCAAGCATGCAGTGCTACCGCTACTAGTGTTTTCCTATGTGGCGACGGGCGGCTTGAATACGAAATGAAAAGCAAGACGCACTGCCACTGGGGGAGATTCATGGAGTTGCCTCTCTAAACTCTCTAAAATAATGAGTCCAAGTATTCGAAGATAGGGTGACAATGGAGACTGCCATGATTGATGTATACCAGTGCAGCATATATAGGGTTGTTAGTTCGTGGCGAACAACACAAAAAAAAGGGTTTCTCCACAGGATATACGAGCAAAGCAAACAGCAATAATAACCGAGACAGGATAAGAGTCGGCGAAAACTGCTTGGTCAAATACAGCTATACAACGGGTTTTTTTTCCTCTCATTTTAAGCTGGACGCGGTGCTGGTCGCTGGTGGGGTTGTATATTACTTTTGTAATAGCCTTAGAGATAGATGCACAGATAGGGTTGTGTTAGATAAAATTGATGTAAAGACGAGGTAATGGGGACTGGTTCCACTAAGTGCGGGTATGTGCTCTGATGATAATGAATGGGTCCGTCTAGTTTGCATATGCGTGTCTGGGTGTGTGTTTTAGAGTTTCATTGGAAGAGTAGGGTGTGAGGTGGAGGGTGTTTATGTGCAGGCAATCTAGTCATGAGGTCGTGTTGGAAGATAAGTATCATTAGAAGATATGTGACCGAAAAAGTAACTATCAAAACAAGTTGGGCTATTGTCCAGATGTGGTTGAGATATTTTCAACCATTTTGCTTAAATTTTCAGGGAGAACTACTCTATGCTGATTACGGAAATAATCAGCAACGGAATTTTACATAACCACAGCCAAAAACAAACAGAAATCAAATGGGTACTACAAAGTTAAACTAAAACCACTACTCCGGCGAAGGGACCGTTTTGTAGGCTATTACGTCATCCAGTCGACTAGGCTGACTATGGACATAGATTCGCTACGACCTACAATACATTTTGGCTACATCCTTTAAATAAAAAAGAGAGGACAGACAAACCCAACTGATGACCTCGCCAATCGCTGTAATCTTATGTTCAGACGATGACAAGGCGAATCTCCTTGTCAAAACGTCTGCTTCCTCTTAGGGAACTCGGATTATGCCCTAATATCAAAAATTATATGCATACCTGTATCGCCACCACCCACCAACAAAATAGAACCAGGACCGCCATTGTCTGGTCCAAAGGCAGTTCCAATTGGGATGAGTTGTGTAACTCCTTAGAATATCGTTGCCTGGCCCGTCGTTACCTGATCTATAATCTATATAATAATTGAAACAGTGATTTCCTTATTTCGCCGAAACAAAAACTTAGTTCAAGCAAACAGTGCTTTAAAACAGAATGCAAGCTGAACACCTCACCAAAGAACAAGCCTTTCAATCGCTCTCCATCCATCGGAGCAGCACAATGTAAGACCTTGCCTTAGATAGAGTTATATGGATGCCGGGAAATGAAAAAGCTCTAGAGTTGTGCAAGAAAGGTATATTCTTTTGAAATAAATCTGACATATAATTTACAGTATAGATTCCATCCTAAATTTTTAAATAAGAGAGTGGGTGCTACTTGGAGTATGCTCCAATCCTCCAAGCCTTATATCCTTAAGAACTCAGAGGACCAGAGCCCTCATCACGTTACTTTTGATACGACTATTTACAAAATGATAGTCATCCGAAGCTGGCAGCTGAGTGCAAATATAGCGCTTTTAGAAGCATCTTCTAGTTCATTCTCCACAAATGAATTGAAAATTGAGGAAAATTTTGAAAACAATTTCACCTTTAGTGATCTGCCAAGTTTTATTTAGGATTTAAAATTAAAAAATGTTATGTGTTCCATAGAACTATATTATTATTGAAGAATATCATTCCTGTGGCCTGTGGTGATGTTTGCTAGTTTATCAAGTTCTTTCGCCACTTTGTTTAAAGCTGTTTTTTCTTTGCTGTGGTTTATTCACATCCTTCAATATATATTTACAACAAAGTTTGCAACTTTGGAAAGTTTTCAGGGAGAACAACTTTGGAAAGTATAGATATAGATATAGATTTTGAGATATTTAGGGACTCAGGAAAAACCGCACTAACTCTACAGTCTTTTTTTTAACCATCATTAATCTGAACTCCCAGTCACTCGTCCTTCTTTACAGTCTTGCAGGAAATAATACTTCGAAGTGCATTCAGAATACTGCTATGGGTAGGGTCTTCCGACGTTATCTGATCGAGAAATGTGAATGTGAAGTACATAAACCGCGCCTCGGTAGTTCTTTGATGTTTGAACCCTGTTCCGGTTGATTTTCGTTATATTACCGGCCATCCTTCATAATATTGACCCAAAAGTTAGGATAGGACGTGTACATACTATGGGGAAATATTGGAAGAAAATTATTTAACGAAGTAGGGATAGCAACTCTAAACTGGTTAGACCAATACTCATGCATGCATATGTTATTATTGTCGTCGGACTGCTCTAAAAAGATCAAATGAACACAATTCATAAACTAAAGTGCACGAAAGTTGCCTACTTTCATCCAATTCCTTTAACAACAATATGTTTTGGGGCCTAGGACTACAAACAAAACACCCACGAAGGCTTCCTCCAGATTTGGAAAAATCAATGAGCCTTAAAAACAGCTGCGAGTTATATAAATATTTCGCTTTCGTAGTTGGGTTTTTGGTTTGGCATCACCTAGGCAGCAACACCACCTTCTTTCTTCAACTGACCGAGGTTATCATTTCGACAGCATACCTAACTGCAACCTCCACATCTATATTCATAGACATAGCCACCTGAAGGTCTCAAGTGTGCTACTATGTACCTTCACTTTCTCGCAAAGTTCAAAAGAAACTCTTCCCTCGTGTGTTGTTCTTAACAAAAATTTAATTATTTTAGGATTTTTAAGGATTTTCACTTTTCTTTCGAGCACGACAACAAAAAAACAGGAGAAGAAAGACTCGACAACTCCAAAGAAGAAAAATTATAACATAACCCTTTTGAGTGTGTTCCAACAATCAGCTTGCACAAAAAGTTCCAAATCCAACCAACCATCAAATGGGTGGCAAACTTCTAAGGAGACTCTGGCTGACATCAAGGTTGGAGCTGGATGGAAGGAGCCCCTCGCGAAAAAAAAACATGGAAAAACAAGAAAAGCCGCTACCGATGGCAATACAAGAATTTTTCTTTCGCTACTTTCTTCAAAGTTCTCAAACACTACATGCAGCCCGAGTTTGTATGCAAAGGGGTAGGGTGGTATGCTGGATAAAATTACACTTTGCTTGAAAAATTTATAAATTATTTTTCGTTGGTTTTCCGTATTTGTTGCTTCTTGCTGGTGGGCCCTCGCACCGCTCTCATCTTTACCTACACATTAACGGGTGCCAGCAGTTTGCCTTAACGGTTATTCGATATACAAGTGTACCGTGTACGACTCAGGGTTGTTGTTTTCATTTTGTGTGCTTCTGTTAGGAGAACAGAAAACGTATACAGGAATAATACCACAGAAGCTTTTAGACGACGTGTTCCTTCCTACACTAAAAATTCTATTCGGAGGATGGGACAAAAACAAAAATGAAAATTTAAAAGAATTTTCTTCGAGGCATACTGTGCACCGCTCCCACACTTACTTACTCACTCGCTTACACAAAGTATATGGAAAGGGTTTAAATTAAAACCTAAAAAATAAAACTCTACACACATATTGTGATGCTGCCACCCGACACAGGCAGAGTCGACTCTGGATCTGGAAATGGCAAAGAAAACACAGAGTCATCAACAAAAATGTTCATCATTATTATGTGGATCCGCTTTGAGGATGTGCTGCTGAGGTATAGTCGGTTGGCGATGGAGCTGCGATGAGGCTTAGGGGGTGGCTTAGAGCGGCAGCACTAGCGAAGCTGCACCCCCTCCGGTCGCCTCTGTTTGTCAGTTTAAATGTGTTTTTGTGTGTAAGCTCAAGGGTGATTTTTTTGTAATTAAAATCATGTTAGAACGCTTTGTACTGCGAAACAGTTGACAAAATGCAAGCGGCACCGGAACAGCACCGTTTAATGTGGGACAAAGGATTCTCGCGTGCGACCGAAATGGATTCTAGTTGAGATCGTTTGTTTGGCTTGGTTTTAATTTTGTTTTATTTTTTGACGGTACACTATAGTGCTGTGCACACTGACAACAACAACTGTCACTGAAATGGTATATTCGTATAAAGTGTTTTTGTGGGGTAAAAAATATTAAAATGTCAGAGCAATTGTGATGGGCACAAAGCTGCGCCGCGCAAATACACTGTCACGAGAAGTGCATTCAGACAGTGTATGGATAAATTTAGGTCCCTTTGAGTGCATTGATTTATATGGGGAGCAAATGCTTTTTCAAACGTCCTCTTCAAAGCTTTCTATTGGATGTACATGTACAGTCTCTCTTTCTGTTAGTATGTTGTTGAGCAATTGTTGTCGACACAAACCACCTGTTGAGGCAGATCTATTGTGGGTGTTTTTGTGGGGGCACTCATAAAATACAAAAGAATAATACAATTACATAATGGTAGATACTCTTGTTTTGTTTGTTAGAAAGGGAAGCATCAAACGTGTGCATACTCTTGTTTTAGCAGTTCTTTTGTCGAATTTTAAGTTCAATTCAAAAACCTAAAATGGCACCTCTTCGAACAATATCGGGCACAGCAGATGGACCGGATTAAAGAAGGAAATGAGCTGTGCTGCAGAAAACAGACGACACTTAAAAGAGGTCTTGAAATTTTGACAATAGAGTGAACGCCGTATCTGCTATGCACTTACTGAGCACCGTAGTTAAAAGACGCTGTTGCCATATACTGTTTCAATTAGGTACTCAAGAAAATATATGGTCAATGTCCTCAGTACGAATTAAATCCCCTGAAGTTAAATTTGATGGCCGAAAGAGGAAATAGGTAAAACTAAGGTAGAGCAAGCGGTATAAGCTACATGATATCTCGACTGGAAACGCGGCTCTTAACTGACTTTGCTGCGCTCCTCTTGTATTCCAGGCGCCTTAACACCCTGAGCAGCAACCATAGACTCGTAAGGTACGTCTATATCTCTATAGATACTTAGACGCCACAACAATGGACAACTGATGCTGGGAGAAGATTTGACATTCAATACCCAGAGTCTAGGTCGATACTCACGATCTTTATACCAAATCAAGGAATCCATATGAAAGCATATACAACTCTTAGAGCTATATCCAGTTTTAATTTAACTGACAGCCAAACTTGTTGCGACTTTGCCAAATGGCAATGAGGAAGACAAATACTCCATTAAGATCAGACGCGAATCCCCAAACATTTTTGATTGATAGAATTAGAGCGCAGGAAAGATGTCAGACAACTTTTAAATTCCAAGTTCTGTTCGGCTAAGATGCATTCTTTGGCCAATACTGTTCAAAATGATGATGAATTATGATAAGTTGCGAGACACTTTGTTTAGAGGAAGCAGAAGAGTTATATGAACTATTGCAGCACAAATCGAAAATCTTGACAACGCCCCATAGAATTGAATTATGGACAGCCTTTTTATGATATCAGACCTGTAGAAGTTGAAAGTCGGAGGATCTCTAAAGAAAAGATCGTCGACCTTTCAAACAAACATCCGAGAACATGCCGTTGTTGTGAGAAAGTCTTTATCCTGCCTTCCACATATAAATAAATCCTGATGCAGCATAAAAGGTCCATTACGTTACATTCAATCCAAAGGATCTTGGGTTCCACATGGACCTGTAACTTTTTTAGACAAGGTTTGCTTTTAGAATAAGGTTCTAAGGTCGTCCAAAACAATGCAATATTTGAATGCTTGATTCTGGTACATTTTTGAATCAGTCCTGCTAGATATATGTGTGCAGAGTCGATGCGAAACTGTTTTGAATTTTTTGAGCGTAGGTACTGACTGTAGGTATAGACTAGGGAATTTTTGACTGGATCGCGTTTAGATGTTTATGTTAATATAACGTATAAAACAGCAGGTCGACCGCGCAATGTGTTGCGCATGACAATTCAGGAGAGTTGTTATGAAGTTGAGACGGTCATTAAAACCCACAAGTTCAAACAGGAGCAATTTAATTTGAATATCTGAATATATCGCAGAGCAAGTTAACTATATTTCAAATTTTGAAAACTCCTCTCCAATGTACTTAGCTGCAGAGTTGCCAGGGCAGCAACAAACATGAAAGTAGCACAAATTTATTACAGCCTTCCTTACAAACTTAGTAAAGATGTTGAAGTGGCATCAAACTGCGACGCGGCGGGGTGAGGATAAAAGATCTAAGTCTACTTCCGAAAAACTCTGCCTGAATGGGAAATGAGATTCTCTGTTGATTTAAAAAAGACTGCTGCCGGTACAAGATCCCTGTTCAAACATTGCGTAGTGTAGTCTAGTCGCCAAATCTCCCAATTTTCTCAAAAACAAATAACTTTCGTTGCCAATTCCCTTGGGATATCTTAATTAAAACACAAAAAACCCCCAGGACCCACCATTTTTAGTCGAAATTTACTCAAAATGTCCTCAGGAAGCACACAAACACACTCACAATAACCGCAATCCCTGTCTCATGCATATACAATTATAATTCGCCTCCATACGTTCGTTTTCAATTCACAATCATCATGCATTATAATATCCTGACAAAACCTAACAAAGCGCAAAAAAAAAACAAACAACTTGTGAAGGACCCTCCTCTTAGCCAAATGGAAAATGTCGCAAAATCCTAAATTTATAATTCTAAAGCAAATAGAAAGAGTTCCTTTTTCCCTATTCAAATCCTTCCCACCCTACCTGCTGGCTGTATGTGTGCTCAAAATAATTTTAATTCACCTACCTACCACTAGAAGCGGCAGCAAAAAACTGCAAAAATTTGTTGAGACAATTAACCCCTTTTGGGTCTCCAAAGACCAAGATCTCTGCCACAGCACGGCGGAGTGGTTTCAGCGAAAAAAAAACGAACAATGCACCAGCTGTATACCGGAAACTTTGCACTTGCCAAGAACACCGACATTCGAAGGATTCCCAGTTGATTGCGACAAATGGTAATCGGACACACTATGTACCTCCAGTATTAATTGTCTACACACATTTGTGTGTGGCGCAGAGTCGGGGCGAGTGGGTGGCACACAACCACCCGCAATCTCTCCATGGCAACGCACAACGTTGAAAATTGCCAAAAAATACCGTAATGCGAATAAATTATAAAATAACATCTACACACACGACTATACCAGGCCGGGGTATATGTTAACCATCAGCCACCCCCGCGCACACACCTACTCAACTACAACGTTTTGCCGTTCATAAAATTTTTATTTTATTTAAATGTAATTATCTGCTTGAATAAAAAAAACACACAACCGCTCGCTCCCAAAAAATGACCAAAAAAAGTAAAAAAAAAAAAGGAAAAAAACAAAAACCGTTCAAAAAATACAAAAAAAAATTGTGCAAAAATAAAAATACACAAAGAGTCCCAACAGGAGCAAAACTCACAAAAAATAAAAGGATAACGAACGGCTCGCAACCAAAACACACGGAAAGCAGGCGGGGCTTCCATCCGCACACAGTGCAGCACCGAACTAGTTGAAATGATTTTTTATGAGATGGGCCTATGCGATTATATGGCAGGTATACTTTTCCCTTTCCTGTTTCCCAATGGTTTTTAGTGTCCTTTTTGGCCCAAAAAAAAAAGAAAAAAGACATTTTTATAAAAATCAACGTCAAACTCCTCCCACGAGCGTGGATGCATTTTTGTGCAGCGGCGGGTGGCCTGGTTCGGACCCCACATTATGCGTTCGTAATGAGCCCAATGAGGGTGAACTTCCGCCGACGACGGCCTGGGAACGGGATGTGTGTCCTATCCCCTCCCATTGGGTAAAAATCGAAATAAAAGTTGCCAAAAGTGCGGAGAAATAGTAAAACAGGACATTTTTGGTGTTCTCCTATCTCCTCCACGGTGCACACAAATTGTGAAATTATAAATTATTGCACGCAAGGGGTGGCGGCGGCGGCGACGGTGGAAGGCGGATGTAGAGCGGCGGTCCTCCATTTCATTACGTCATTTGCTAGAGTCTACCTAGCACATCGTCCTCCCCGGAGGAGACCAGGCAATTGTAATTGATTTATTTTTATACCAACCGATATATGACGTCCTGTGACGGGCGCACATCCACACACAAAGTTGTACCTTCTTCAGATAAGGACAGGCTACTTACCCACTTTTGGAATTCGGGTTGCCGAGGCAACAGAGAGAAAACACGCAACCGGTCTCCAACTCCGACTCCAGGCCACCCACTGGCAGTGCCACCCTCTCTGTCTTGTCTGGCCGTGATCCAAGGACGAAGACGGCAGCAACAGCAACGACAATGACGATGATGGCAACAGCAAACGATTCTGAGTTTGTCTCTGGCTTTGGCTCTGCCGGCTGTACGGGTACGTGTACGGCAGCTACCACAACGCATATGTGGGAGTCTCTCTCTCTTTTTGTGTTTACAAGGTCAGGCGAACGAGCACATTTTGTGTTCCTTTCTTCGGCCAAAATATCCTTGCACACACAAAGCCTCCTCACTTTCGGCAATCACCCACCAGTCACCAACCACCCGCCACTCACCTTTCACAGAACCAAAACCAGAGAGAAACGACGAGAAAATTTCTGAGAAAATTATTATCCTTCGGTGCGAGGCCGAAGGCATTCATTCCTCAGCCGAGTGGATGGAAATAGGTGAAAAATCAGGGATTCCCAGAGTGGGGGTTACGACACGGTGGAATTCTCGTCTTGGAGGTTGGAGTCGGGGAAGACCGGCACGTGGAGACAGCTACCCACCCACTCATCGGCTTGCCGGCATACGAAATAATTATAACAATGTGAAATGTATATTTTCACTTCGAGAAAACGGTGAAGGAAAACACCAGAAGGATTATAGAAAGAGACGCGCAAGGAAACCGGGACGAAACATGTGTTAATTTGTGTTTTTCTCGATTCGCTTTGTATCGACACAATGCGCTGGGGTTGAATCTGTTGGTGTTTCTGTTGCTGTTACTGGTGTTGTCCTTCGACGACATTTTGCCGTGATCTTGACCTTGGTGGTGCTATAGAGGGCGGGGGGCATTTGCCTTTCTGTAGAATACCGTCTTGGGGGTGGTTGTTGGGCGTAGGTATATATAGAATGCGTTTCAGTGGTATACACTGATAATCCCGAACTCAGTGTTTCCATCAGCTGATAGGTAGCAGATAGAGGGTATCTCTTTTAATTTTTTCTCAAGACAGCTTATCTGCTGACTGTATTGTTATGGTGTCGTGTCGGGTTTTGTAGAAAATGTTCGTTTAATTAGGTGAAATCGGTTAGGGCTTTTAGAAATGGATTGGATGGCCTTAATTAATAACGCTTCAGGGGTGATGAGGCTTTGTCCCAATTGTGGGATAAGTGATTAAAAATAAATCCATAGGAAGCGCATTCTAAAAGGGTCATATTTTTTTTTCTTTAAAGATTCCCCATGACGAATGAGGGGAAGGTAGGTAACACTTGTTACCTAGTGCAACACCTCGCAGATCTCTACCAGCTCTCCATCTTACAAGCGGATTTCTTTTTTAAAAAGGGCACGAACTTGCAGTGAAATCTCCCAACAGCTCTCTTGGACGAACTGACTCATAAGATGACAAAGTTTTCTGACTAATGATTTTTTTGTGATTAACATTCTCTTAGGTAGGCACTTCCATGAAGGGACAAGTATACTAGTAGCAAATGATTTGATTTAATTCCCAAAAGAGTACGAAAAAAAAACTTACTGACAGCTTGAGAGTTCAGGTCTTGTTGTTTCGTCTTACAAACAGACGTTTTTTCTATTGCAAGTGGACTAATTTCCGAAAATGGTACGGTCTTGTTAGAAAAACAACCACCAACTTGACGAAATTCATCTCAAGAAGGAACCAGCGATATTGGCAACTTAGCAACGATAAAGTCTCTAATACAATTTTTCTCCTCAAACTTGGCGTCGAGTGGAGCTTTAGGATATGGATTACTCACACAAAGAAGAACGACGCTACAATGTTTTATATAGTTCACAGTTTCTGCTGTTCCAATAAATCCTCTCATGCAGTAGGCGTTTTGATCCCTCATTGTTCTACAAAGGTATAAACTTGAAAGCATCATCAAAAATAGACCGTAGGCTTCTCCAGTTGTCGAAACCAAGGACCTAAGCATTTGATAAAGGCTTGTTCTTTGAAACAGCGCTTCGGTCACCTCTGTTACAAATCCATCGAGATCGAGCATAGCTGTCAAGTTTCTCGATACGGGGGAGACAATGTTGCTTACTAAAACTGTAAGCTTATACAGCCTATCGTTGAATACCTAAATTGAAAATTAGGTTTCTGCTGCATAGAACTTCCAATAAGGCCGTGCGGTCTTGAAGTAGATGAGAAATTACATTGAGTCTCCTTTCTTCAAAGAGTTTTGTTGACTGATGATGTTTTGTGGTAGCTTTGCTGGCCCGAGTGCTACAGAAGAGCTTAAGACGTTCGCATGTTACTTTGTATAGTGTCTTTTACGATATTAAGCAGGTATATAGCTCGATAGTGCTTCCAAGACCTTAGGCTCTGACATAAAACGTCGTGGGAGTATATCCTTTACCTACCATAGAGCAGAAATCTTTTCTTTAAATAACACCACTTTATTGCAGAGCTATTGCGGGACCTAATTCATTTTGGTTTAATTCTAATCTCCAAGATCTACACGCATTTTTGCGACGTCCAATTTCATTACAGGGTTAAAGGGTTAAATTTCATAGCATTTTGTCTCCATCTCCTGCCACGAATCGCTTCTTTCAAATTATCGTATATAGAATGAGGAATTTTTCCGAATCCGATTTGTCAGCCTGAGTGTCAATCGGCTTAATGAATTACTACCCCATATCGGTTGATATAGTGACACAGTGAATTCAGTGGTCAGTTAGTCAGTTTCGATCCCTCCAAGGCACAAAAAATATACAGCAAGTTGTTTTCCATTTCCCTAATCTCTCGCGGACTCCTTGCAAACATTCGAGACTACAACTATCATTGGGAAACAATTTCGATTTACCATTTTAGATGAGGGAAAATAAACCAGGTCCTTATCATATCACAACAAAAAAGAAAAACCCAGACAAAGCACATTTCTGTTATCCTGCAAAACCTCTCTTATTTGGCCAAAGCTTAGACAGGTATTACTATTGAAAATTGAAACAACAAACTGGCCTGCCATACGAAAATCCCTTTCAATTTCCATTCTCCACATAAGTGCACATCCTATTGTCCAAAACATATTCAGAGCCAACACTTAAAATCTACAAAACATGAGTCGGAATGAAACAAAAACCTAGAGTGATATACTGCATAGAGAATAAGTGCTTTCAGTGGGCAATTAAAAAATTAATTTAAAAAATAATAGCAAACACAAAACATGTTCCTTCAATTACAAGTACAGTCCACAATGATTGTTATATAATTATGGTGGTTATGTATCTGCCTACGTGTGCGCTTTATCAGCCCATTGCAGCAGTCTGCATTAAGAAATTCAACAATAGAACACATTCTGTAGCCTAATTGGCAAAAGTGTGTGAAACGGAACTCTCTGAAAGTCATAAAACATCCGGCCGTTTAGTGCTCGCATTAAATTATGGCATTAACGAAACAATTTGCCAGGGAAAATGGAAAAATTAATGCTCAAGGCGGTAATAACTCATAGTATACCTATTGTAAGAAAACTGACTGATGGATGGAACAACAACTCTTTGTTACAGGCCGTCATCTACGTGTGTTTGGTTTTTTATTACCATCCAAAACGGCGATCTTAAACTCATTTAGACTAAGGGACTAAGCGTTGGATGAACACAAATTGACGATGGCAGTTGCATGAATAACTTATTTATTTTTCACACAGCTAACCTTAGTCTTCAAGTTCGTTTTGGACGCCTTTAAGTGAAGCGTTTCTATCGACAAATTTTTGAGCTCCTTTAAGACAAGTTTCTCAGAGCATTTTTGAACGCATTTGTCTCATAATTCAGCAATTTGACAAAATTGGGTTTATACAACCACCGGATGTTTTAGATCCAATTGATCAGAACATTCATCTGCGATGTTGTTTCGGATAATAACTTTTAATACTACTGGTTGGAGTTTGAAGCACTATTTCATCATCAGAGTCATGATAGTGACGCAGCTTTTTAAATTTTAGGAACTCAGCTCTAAATATATTTCTCTTGGATAGACATTTATTTCTATTCGACTGCCAGGACGTAAACCACTTACCTTTCGCAAGATGAGCGTAGGCCTTAGGACATCTTTCGCTTTCACAAACTTTAATTTGAAGTAAAAGCAGAGAGAACGACCACAATATTTTTCAAGCTATTCAGTTTGATGCATTCTTATTTTCTTCAGCAGGAAAACTCGGTTTGTGATTTTTTTTTAGTTCAGACACTTCCAGAGCTCAGAACTTGTGACTTCAGATAAATTTAAGTGAACAGTTTGGGTAAAAATATGTGCAGAGCATAATATTTTGACAGGTAACCATTACGGCCGACTCAGAAATCTATTACTATGCAGTCCACCAAATTAAGCCCACCTTCAGCTTTGAAAAAAGCTGCGACTAATTGCAAGAAATATAATGGTCACATTGTTATATTTTGCAGCATGTTTTTCAAGAAGGACGTGTTGAAATGAATAAAACAAGCTGGCTGTGAGTCAATGACGAAATACATTCTTTAGTTGTGTGCCATCGTGTTTGGAATATAATATCCTTCAAATGACTGCCGCGGCTTCTCACTTTGGCACTGATCTAAATGGTTTAATTCTTAATGGCTCGGCCGCAAAATCTGTCTGAATTTGAGCGATCGCATTGTTGGCTTTAAAGACATCGGTCAATTGCGGCTATTTGGCAAAACTCCTTCAATTTCAGAAAACCCTACAAAGAAAAGTTGAGTGGGGTTAAATGATCTTGGTGGCCAATTCACATACTCTTATCGTTTATGCAGTTAGCATCGTTTTGTAGAGCTCGCTGTTGATGACCTCATCAACGTCATTTTCAAAGTGTGTACCATAGACGCCGCCAGCTCCAATATCCGAACCGAACAGTAAGGTTTTGTTGATGCATTGTCACCTGACGAGCCTCGCGTTCGTTGGCATTAAAACATAAAATGCAATTTTGCGTATTATATAAATTCGCTCCTTCGCTAAAGATGATTTTTCGGCCAAAATTGTGGTTCTTTTCCAAACGCTCCAAAGTCCAGTAAGCGAACAAACGTGGTGGTCTATGATCACTAGCATTGAGCTCCAGAGTCAGTTGAATATAGTACAGGTGCAGGCCCAAGTCCCGACGCAAAATTCTTCAAGTTTAAGTCTGCGAAAGGCAGACTTCTTTTGGACAGCGAGTACAAGTGAAACTAGCCAAAGCTTAACAATCGTTATAAAGCTGAAAAAGTCTTTAAAAAAAAAAAATCCAATCGTTGTCCTGAAAAGAGTGTTAACAAAACTACTCTAGTCTAATTGTAATTGAAGCATACCAATTTTAAGAGTAAACCAAATCAGGCCATATGAATTCTGTAAAACGGAAGACAGGCTTGTAAACCAATAGACTTTGTTAGTTCCGACTTTTAGAAGTTCACAGTTCCATACAAATTTCGCAATTGTGACCTTCCATAAATTTAAAGTGAAAACTAAAATCTTGGTGATAAATTTAAAATATCTTTGTTAATTTAAGGCCAATATATGACAGCTGAATGAAGCAGGGTATCAGAGAAGCAAAAATTGCATCTTAAGGTTTTGTCCCAGCACCACCTCCTTCAAACGTCCTAAAAAATTCCAAGAAGAGTGCGAAAAATATATGAATTAAACAATAGTTTACTTAATAGAAACGTGTTAATGGATTATAGTGCGTGTTACTCCTCGGTTCCACTGCCCAAACCCTTGATAGCATAGAACAAAATTTTCCTCGTCTTTAGATAAAACGTAATCTTGTACACAGACTTCATCCCGAATGAAAGTACGCACTGATGGGACTAAGTCTGTGTTTTATAAAGTGAGTCCCAGATTCCTACCCTGTCCCAGCTGCTCCTCGTTTGATCCCCACCACATCCTCTCAGTTTATCAACAAAAATCTAATATCATAATGAAAGTACCTATAGGTACATATCTATTATTAATCTCTTCCCGTTTTTTCTCCACCTCCTTCTCATCCCCCGTTCCCCCGTCAACGACAACATCTATTGCCTAATTGAAAACTTTCTTCTTGTTGTAGATATTGTTTTTTGTGTTTCCTCGAGAAAACCGCCATAAGTACCCACCAGTACCTACGTCCTCAAAAAAACAGCGAACAAAAAAAAAACCTTGAACCAACTTTCAAAGGATGTTTCCCCAAGTTCGAGTTGAATGTTTATTCGTTATTCCCGCACATGTGTGTGTTTTAAATTAATTTTTGTTTGCAAACGAATAAGGAGGAACAAGAAAAAAAAACCCAAAGCCTTCTCACGACGACAAGGAAATAAGTATAAACTTCTCATTCTCCGAAGCTACCCTCACACTGTGCGCCACACAACCATCCCTTGGCAAAATTCAAATTTATGTTTAGTTACACTCAAGTTTTTCCCATTTTTATAAACTTTTTCCCTTTTTTAATAATGGAAAACCGTCCGCCTCCGCTCAGCCTTTCAGTCTTCTCTTGTTCTTCTGATGTGCCACCGGAACTCTGTTATCCCCATACCCCCTTCGCCGCCAGAAACAGAACACAAATTCTATTTAAACTGTGTGTACAGAGTTATTAGAAAAAGAAACTTTCAAAGAAGAGTAAAATTTCGTCCCTCCGGCAGCATGGTGAGAATGGTTGAATGGTAGATACGAAAAAATAAACAAAAATGTGAACAGAAAAACGACTTGGGCTTTTCATACCCATAGGTGCCCGTCTCCTTCATATGCTTTCTCTTATCAATTCTAAACAGTGGGGTTGAACTGAGAAAATGAATGAGATGTACAATGGAAATTGCGAGTACTTCAAGGCGGCGAACGCATTCCTAACTGAACAATTGCTTCAATTTTTTGTCAGGTCTTAGTACGCTGTTTGCAAAGGTGGCACTCTTTTGCTGTTAAAGTTATACATCCATGAAAGTGCTCGTCAACCTAACGATGCCCTGCTATGCTAAGCTTAACTTTAACGCTGATTCCTGCTCGGGGTTGCTGTACCTCAATAGCCGTCGGATCCGCTTAGCTACGTAGTTCCGCTACGCTCGCTACTAACGACGTCGAATATGTCAATCAAGGTTTGCTGTTCCGCTTCCATATTTATCATACTAGCGTAGTGGTTGGACAAGCCTAGCCATTTCTTTGCATCCCTATAGCCTAACTAGCAGTGGAAATAAAAAAAGGAAAATGAATTTTTCAAGGTAAGTATTCCTAACTTTTTAGAGGGCCCTTTAGTGGGCGCAAGTATAGTCAAATAATAAGCGTCTACTCTGACTCTGACAGAAATTCAAAAATTTTGCCATTGCCACACCACTTCTTAAAATGAGCTGAAGAAGAATAAGAAATGAGGCAAGACCCAACTTATCTGCGAGAATATTTCAGTCGCCGGCAGGTTAACCTGAGAAATCCTGACGATAAATGTTTCAGTCGACATCGCCGTTGTGGTAAAGCCCGATGGAATCACACCACTTGCGATTCGCCAAAACACACGCGGAAAAACCAAAATGCTTGTGAACGATATTCACTTAGGGGGGTTGACTGGGCGAGCTTAAAAGAGAAGACTATGGGAACTATAAAATGTCATTTATTACACTTATTTGCACGTCTTCTTTTCAAACGAGCCCAAGTTTCTTTGTCTATCAAACATACAATATGTTCCTGCAAATTCGATTTAAATGGTTAATCGTTCCTCTTACTATCGCACTCATGCCGAATATGTAATAAATGTCAATTTCTGTTTCTTTTCATTTTAAAATAAAACATAATGATGTTGGCGAAACATATCTAGGCTAGCGCTTTCGCCGAGTCGTTCACTAAAAACGAAAACAGGTTACAAATTGCCTGAGTTGAACTGTTCTTTCTTATACGTTTTATCAACGTTTCCAGCTTTGTGATCCGCCTTTTACATTTGGCACGTTCTTTTAGCTGTTGGTCGCAATTTTGCTTCGTAAGTTAGTAGGTGATGAAATCCACAGAAACGGGTAAGTACATCACTTAGATTACCTTAGTGGTAAGTCCAATACATTTTTAAAACATTTGTTGGTTCGTATTACAAGTATGTCCCAAAAAAAAAAATGACACCTCACTTTTGATCCAATCAGACAGAAGTCCTTTCGCACATGTTCATATAAGAAGCAGTGTTTAACGAAAGGGTGGTCA
Source organism: Cheilosia impressa (assembly GCA_948293265.1). Classification (NCBI taxonomy): domain Eukaryota; kingdom Metazoa; phylum Arthropoda; class Insecta; order Diptera; family Syrphidae; genus Cheilosia; species Cheilosia impressa. Next base: position 48,495,423 of record OX411882.1, on the reverse strand, counting down.
ACCATCCAAACAAATACCAACTGTTTCAACTCCAAACGTAAAAACGTGTTAAAAAAAAAAACCCAAATCGAGGGTGACCCAATTGATAGGTCTTACTGTGTTAAAATAATTCATTGGGATATCAAACTAAGTGTTTAGCTTTCTATACCTGGAAAGCCGACTTTATGTAAGTAAATCTGTAATCCATTTGAAGATGCAACACCTCCTATACACAATCTCCTTTTAGTCTCCACAGTGCTCCCCATTTAGCCAGATATGAGTTTAAAAATCATATGTTGCCCTCCATCAGGTTGGAGTTGTAGCAGTGTGTAACGCAATATTGCTGTAAGAAACCGCAACAACTTTTCGCTTCTTTATATCTTATGCAAAGCCCCCATGCTACAAGACGTACTGATGCTGCTCGCATGTCCTTGCCATCAGCGGCTGCCGCACACATGATTTCGATGTGTATCCTTTGTGCGCGCTCAAAGATAACAGAGATCCACAAAAGAAGCTTACCCACGCAGTGAAGGGGTAGTGTTGCGGGTACACTTATTATTTGGCGGCGGTGTATGTGCGCGAGTTTGTGTAATAAACCAACAAACTTTCGTTTTTACAATAGAGAAGCAGAGCGGGACGTACGTACGTAACCAAGACGAAGCTAAGTAACAGTAAACCCCTCGCAAAACAGAAAAGAACGAGCTCAATTTTTGTACATGAACATTTTCTTAGAAAATGAAGAAGCAAAGTAAAAAAAAGTAAAAAAAACCGACACACAACCCAGCACAAGGAGATGAACAACTTTTCTCTTTCCTATCAAAACACAGACGCGCGTCAAGTAATGAGGATATAGGACAAAGGCATCGTGCCTCCGAGCATATAGCATATGCTAAAAGTGAGTATACGTATGTGCGTCTGTTTAGCGAAAGAAGATCTTTTTACATTCTCCATGGGGCGGGTGAGGTGTGCACTGTGCCGCGTGTATAGGTACATCTCTTCCGGAGCAAGGGAGAACTTAAGTAGCTCCAAGCTACGCATAAAAAATATTTTCAATTTAAAATAATTCCATGCCTAATGCATATAGGATTTCACCCCCATCTCGACAGCGCGTCAGCTACTGCCGTCTAACTCACCCCACAGGCAATTCTTTTAATCAATCTTCGCGATACAACACATACTTTGTGGTGTATGGGATGGCGCGGTGGGTGGATGCGTATCTGTCCCAGCGAAGATGAAAAATTTACTTCAGCACTAAGTTAAGATAAAGAATAAGGAAATCAAAAAAAGCGAACAATGCCGTTCGTTGTTTGACATGCAAATCTAAATTTTCCGACGAAACTTCTTCAACTCGTGTGCTCGCATGCCCGTGTGTGTCAACATGTGGGTAGAAATCCTGAAAGTGGGGGGGGGGGGCGAGGGTAGCCACCCAGCAGCAATGCGGATGTGTGGATACTCAAAGTGCTGATCTTAATGGAATTATTGAAACTGGGATTTAATTTTGCTAATGCTCTTGGAGCAGTATGACAGCGCGAACATATGGAAGGGGGTAGGGTATATGCGCGCTATTTACCAAAAAGGGGAAGGAGTGAAGTGCAAAATCGAATTACCGAATGCCAATTACTATATCGACTTCAAACTAGAAAGGCAAAGCTAAAATGAATTCTATTTTCTGATTGGCTTCGACTGTATATGCAAATATAGGCAGTGGCTTTGTCACATTTCAGAAGGAAATGACAATTTGTGGCATATGCTATGCAACCTTTTTAAAGAAGAAGAAGACTCAAGTTTTTGGTAAAAAGTGCGAACTGGAACAAAAGTGCTTGTCGAAGCTATAAGTCTGGTGCCAAAGCCTACACTTGATCGATGCACATTGAACAAAGGACTTGTTAAGCAACATATCTGTGGCAATAAGTTGAAGAAGCTTATGTCGACTTAAGCCAAATTCGAGTTTTTTACATTACAAAGTTCTCCTTTTCCTTAGCTTTCTTTTGGTCCAGGTCCTATTTCTCTACAACCATTAAAAGACTTTAAATTAAAAAAAAAAACTGAAGGACTATGTAGTGTAATAGATTGAAAAAGATAAATTTGTTTTGCTCACACTGAAAAACTACCAAAATTGACATAAGCTACTTTAACTTATTTCCACAGATATATAAACAACACTTAATTTCTCGAGTGTACCACTTTGAGTGCACTCGACTGCCAACAGTCGATCTGCAACCATTCATAAAAGGCACCTATGAGCTGACATCTGAAGTTGTAAAGTCTGCGTGAATCGGAATGAGTTACCCGATTGCAAAGAAATGAAAAGGCAAAAGTTGCTTAATGTTACTTTAAGAGATTCATACAGCGTGGACCGTGGACCCGACTTGTGTACAATTCCACATATTTATATAACAGGCTATCTTTACAATTATACTATATGTATGGATAAAGATATAGAACACTTCGTGACAGTTGCAGAAGACTTGATAATTGGAAAAATTTATTTTCCAAGCATTAAAAACTCTGGAAAATAGTTTCAGTGCTTTTGAACCTACTTCTTGTTAGAGGCAAGCTTCAACAATTATTAACCGAAGAGAACAAAATTAAACAAACTAGTGGCTGTCGCGGCTATCGTTCTAATATTGTTAGTCTCCAAAATTCGAGAAAGTAAAGTCACAGTCAAAATTGATTGCATGCCATCACTTCTTAGACTTCAGTTGGTCTTCCCTTTCTTTAGCGCAGAAAGACGCTTCGCTTGCAAATATAAAATTTAAGCCAGAAGCAAATCGACGCTTTCTCAAAAAATGTAATAGAGTTATATTCCTTTCTACTCGTTATATAAAACAGTGCAAAATATGAATGTCAAAAAATCAGACTTGAAGTGCCAGAGGGAGTATTGATTTGCAGATTGCAGACGACGTGCAGTTAAGATCTTTTGAGCTATATTACTCACTTATGGACGGAACAAAAGTCGTAGACTTGAACATCTTTTAGAATTTTTAATTATGCTGCCGTAGATCACTAGAAGCCTCATTTTACTATTGAACGTAAAGTGTTCTTCTATGCAGGTAGATGGTCAAATCTGTTGACTGAAACACAATATAGTGCTTCGTCAGTAAAACTCTTCAGCAAATGCTAGCCCTAACTATATACTCTCCAGCAAGTGTTTTCAATTTTTTCGCTAGCTATAACCGCAACTGCCCAGTTGTGCAAATGCTAATGCAAAAATGCTTAACAGATTTTCTGCATTTTGCGAAGACTGAAATATGATCCTGTGTTTTAAATAGTTTTAATTTTAATAATGCTAAAAATAGTTATATTTCAGTTTGATTTTAGGGGTGTGGTTGAGCAAGGAGTAAGTTTTACTTTTATTTAAAAAGTGCCTTAATCAATTCATATACATCAAACAGTTTTATTTTGGAGATAAGAAGGTATACTTTCGTAGGCTTTTATTTTTTTTTAAGGCGAATAAAACAGCTAAACTCTACGCTCGTGCACCATCTCCGTATTCATCTTAAGACTTCCGCACTTTTGTCTTTTAGAATAACTTCCTATTTCTTTTCAAATCGCTTTCTTTCTTAATTTCGATTCAAGTCGCAGGGAGTGCTGTTTTTTTCAAGCTTCCGGCTTTGTTTTGTATTCAGTCCGCGAAAAGTAGAGCTAAAGAGCATCTACCGTATAGATAGCTCACTTAACATCATCTGTTATACACAAAATGAGCAATAATGTAGCACGCATCCCTGTTTTCTACGCACTTCGTTGGCTTGTGGAATGGAGTACCTTGAACACGAATACAAGTCTAAGATCTATGAAAAATATACACAGCAACAAAGCTACATGCGCTTTCTTAAAATGAGTGCAATATTTTTACTACTGAACAATTGAATTATCCGACTTAAAATCACAGCTTTCTCAAAAACGACATGGACATGCCTCTGTTTTTTGCTTGGTCTCCCGTTTTATGCAACGGAAATATGATTGTTTTTTTGAGGCTACTGATTTCTAATATTATGGAAACTGTTTAAAATGCCGCTGTACAGTTTTTAGCAGTACTTTTCCGCAGCCTTATTTTTTCTTTAGAGAAACAGAGAAGTACCCCAACGGTCTTTCTTTTTGTATTTGTTCTCCATACACTCAGAAAAAAAGTTTTTAAATCGAAGAATATTGATCTTCATTTTTCAAAAATTGTAAGCTTAAAGTTTTGGTATAAAATACCTAACAAGAACAGGTTTTTAGATTTTAACAACCCTAAGACACTGCAGCTTTAATAAGGGATCTTTACTTTATTCAAAAATTTAAGTTTGTGACCACCCATATGTACCTACTTGAGAGTACCTTATCTATAAATACGATCCTAAAATTTGTTGGAGCTACTTCGGAGATGGGAATAATATGGAGACGGAAACAACCCAATTTAGATTGTTTTTAAATAAGGTTCTAACTCTTGCTGCCGGTTCATGGTCTTAAATTATTTTGCTAGGTATTCGAAGGCATTCCTGTAATATAGGTGTGTCTTTAGCAATACCTTTGAGTGTAGGGCTGTTTGGACTATATTAATTTTAGTAACAGAGGTGCAAAAAGTTCACAGAAGATCAAAAACATTCGATTTGGTATAGGTTCATTTGGATCGACAATTTTATGCCCGTCTCGTCTCGAAGTGGTGAATCGAGAGGTTTTTTCAAGTGTCTGTCGCTGTTGAATGTTCCTAAACCGTTCGTAAAAAGTGGGGCAGCGGGAAAAGTTCGTAAGTAGAATTTGAATTATTTTCGGGGGTCTTACCAACTATAGACCTTGAGTCACTGCGTGCACAGTGGTGTGGTGTGTAAATCTTTTTGACTTTAATCAGTCGACACATTGACAAATCACCTAGATTGTTGGTGACTATATTTTTACCAGTTCCTGCTGCCTACTTAGGTACACCCTGTATTATATTTAGTTTTCAATTTTATTCCCTACACACTTGTTCACTTGTTGCTTGACCCACTGGTTCAATGCTAATTCCCCAGCCCAACATTCCATGTTACTTCTAGCGCCTTCCAGCAACCTTAGCTAACATTCAAAAACGTTTTAAAATAACCATTCCTTGCCATCTGCTAAAATCCCTCATAATATTAGAAAACCTCCCCCGTGCACGCACATAAAACCGCAACAACCACCACTCACTTAGCAAAAAACTAAACATAAACTTTTTGTTTGCTTGTTTGCATCTAAATCCTTCACAGATACACACTCGCACACCAGCAGCGCCACAGCCAGTAAAAATCCTTCAAATGTTTATTGCCTTGTGTTCTATATTCTCCACACCCATTTTCATCGCCTAATTTAGAGAAGAACACACATCAACCAACGTGCCCGTGATGCCTAACTAGATGCCTACAACCACTCGTCGAGGGTGCCTATCCTCGTAGCTCGTACAACTACAGCAACGACGACGAGGCCTTACGAAAACGTCACGAACGGAAAAGCCAATCACACTATCGCAAATTATTTTAATAAATTCTAGCACATCCCTTTTTGGCGCACCCCGCACTAAAAAAAAGACCCAAAAACCCACCGAAAAGAGCGAACAAGGGTCGCAAAAACTACACACACCGAAACGGCTCCAGAGGGCGTGTGCGATTGGCATAGACAATGAAAGCATACACACAGCACACATACGACCTGCATATACCACCCACACACTTGTACACGCTCGTCCATAAACAATCTCTGTACGTTGACTGGAGTAGAAATCTGATTAGACCTAAAAAACGGGATAACAACCCGGCAGCCGGCAGTTGGCATTGGCACTGGCAACGCCACCGAAATATGCTCTGGCATAATGGTTGTTGTGGAGCATGGAGCCGGAGCCGGAGCCAACCGTCTCTAAACTCGTCGTTCATAGTTGTGTTATGCCATGCGGTGGTAACCGTAATATATCGAGAGGATGTGTGCTCTGCGCTTATGCTCTATAAGCGCAAAATCCGTTCCGAAAATAATCTTCCCTTTGGTTAGGATGTATCTCGCCCCACATCGCCCAACCATAAGCGACCGCCAAACTAGGCAATATTCTTAGAGTTGCATGTGGATGAGTGGATGTGTGCTGTGGGTCGATTCGTTTGTTGTTTTTAGAAACTCACGGTCCACACATGAAGCTCCACCAACAGCACGTTGTGGCAATGCCGCACCTGGATTAGGTTAGGAAGCACTGGTGATGTTGAACTAAAAAAAACAAAGTGCCCCAAGGACACATTCCTCGTCAAATAGAAAACGCAGAGTACCTACGTATAGAGAGAGCAGCACATTATGATGATGTGCGTACGTAGGGGTAGTGAAAAATCACATTAATTTTTGAGATATTCCAAGGGGTTGTTCGACGGGTGGGGAGTCGAGGCTGAAGGTCGATATGAACAAAGTACGCATAAAAACGAAAATAAACGAAATAAAACGAAGAAAAGTGAGCCCAAGCGTCGTCAGCGTCACGAAGATGAAAGACAACGCGCGCAAAGAAATTACAAAAACAAGTTTGCTGCGCGCGAGTTGTCAGTTGTCACTGGCTGTGACTGGGGAAAGTGTGTGATGGTGCTTAGGGATTTATTATTTTTTTTTTTGTCTTTTTGGTTTCATTGCAGTAACCGCTTTCCGCGCTCCCCCGCGCGCACACGAAAGGTATAAAATGTGTGTTTACGACTTTTCATTTTATGTTTTTCTATTACTTTCAACAGTAACAGTAGCAGTGCCTTGAGATATGTAGGTTACAGCTACACGCGGGCAGGAGCAGGCTTCTGCGTCATATAGGTATGTATTCCCCGCGCGCTATTTTTATGAATTTTCCTCTTCTTGTATTTAAATTTGGTGACAATGGCTCGGGGGTGGAGAGGAGGCAAACTACACAATGCTCTGGTGGGGGCATGAGTACGTGCAGGACGCACCAACTGCTGCCGGGGTGGTATTCGTACAACTTTTACTATGTCATTAGAATTTTTAAAATGAACGCCACTTGGTACCCCCTGATCCCAATGGATCAATGAGGTTTGGCCATTCAACGTATAGGGTATTCCGTTTTAGGTGGGGAGTGGTAGTCCTTGCAGGAAGACCATTCGAAGAATTAATAGCTGAAACGATGAATATTTCGTTTTAGGTAGTATTGCCAACGAATGGGCTTTTTGGGAGCTCAATCGTCAGGAAAACCGTGCCGGGCGGTCTTAAGACGAGTATACCTGAAGGGTACTTCAGAGTTCCTTTTGATTAGAAACTTTCGAAATGGGTACATCCTTATCCGTTCCTAAATGTCACGTGTTTTCAATTCAGAGTACAAGAACAAACTGCATACCCTACTCAATCCCAGCCAACACAACACATGTGATTGCCATGGCACATATTCTGTAGCGAAAGAGCACATTTTCATCAACAGGTGGTGTGGCTAAAAGAGGTGCACGTATGCACACAGCATACTTGGTCATACATATATTGTTGGGTTCATGTGCTGCAGGCAGGGACGGATTTGGAATTTGTTTGCCCTAGGCCAACAGATGCAAGCGAGGCTATTTCGAGTACGATTGGAGTATCAGTTAGGCAATCCGTTGCCAGTTCACGTATCAAATAATTAGACAACAAGAAATGTCTAAGGTCCTACAGACCTGACTCCAAAAAAAGAGGCAGTCGAACATCAGTGATGTTAAAATGACGTGCATCTCCTGAGGCATTACTTTGCAGGGGACGGAGTCAAAGCTAGACTTACCCTGTTATTCGACATAACACCACTAATAGTGTTGCTGTTTTTGTCATACAACTTTATCGGAAATTTTATATATTCAAAACTTCTTTCGGGTTTTTGTTATATCGAACGACAGCGGTCCGCGCTTTCAAAAACGTTTCGTAACTTAAGCAACTGGGAATATTTCATGCACCAGCGTTGCTGCTTCAAATTTTCAACGGCGGACTAAAAATGGGCTCGAGCCAGAAAATGGGCCTCCACATAAAGGACTCATATAGTGAAAAAAAAAAAACAAAAACAGAGCAGCAAAAACATTAATTTATATGTAACAAAAGAACAAACAATATTCATTACAAAACATTTTTTTATAATTTGGCATTCTTTTTCGTTCAATAAAGACTAGAATTGCTTAAACAGAAAAAAGGGGCCATTTTGATATTTTTTAAAAAAATGGAAGCCACGGATCTTGATTCTCAGAAAGGAGCCAAACGGCAACGCTGCCTTGCGCAACGGATCACACAAATCTTCTCCGTTCCTTGCAGGCTTGGCAGTGAATTGGAAATGCTGCAGTTAATGCCATTTGTTTTTCTTCTTTTCAAAAGTTTTTCTACATCAAATATAAAAACAGCGTTCAAATATAGTTCAAGCAATATAAAAATGCAAATTAATCAAATTATATCGGCCAGGAAATTTCTCTCAAACTTGTAGGTATTTTTCGTGGAAGAGGTGGACTATTTTATTTTTGACTTGATATTTATGGACAGTGTACATAAAAAAGCTAACGAGACGTAAGCAACAACATACACAACAATAAAATGTCCTCAAAGGACGCTTGAATTCTTAATTTTGTTTTAATTCGAGCAATACGAGTAGAAGGCGATTGGATTTAACATTTACGGGACTAATACAGTAATAGTTTTAAGCTGAGTCGAGTTGAGACAAGTCTTAATCATGTCTTAATGTTAAAGCTTTGAATAAGTTGAATAAATTTTAGTCAAAAATGATACTGGTGTCGGAGTGGGACCGCTTGAATATTGTCTCCTTATGGATATTTCCGTAGGCTCATTTTTCAATGATTTTCTATTTTTTTCGAGTTATTTATTAATTTATCAAATAGCTTTAGTATATCCGACATAATTTAAATTAGTGATTTCTATATATTTCGGCTGTTACATTTTTTTTTGTATTATTTGCAATTGTTTATTTTATTTATTTATTTTGAGAGCTAATCTTGATGTTAAATAAATGGAATATTGTGGAAATAGCTCGAGCTTTTTAAAGATGGAAACAAATAGTGGTCAATGTTATTGTTGAAACAAAGGGAAAAAAAGTAATTAATCTCAAAGTAAGAAAATATAGTTAATTTCAAATGATGTTCAACAAGAAGTTACCTACTTATGCGGTAAAAAATCAAAAGCGCTGCGAACATAAGTGTGCCGAAATTTCAATCGGCTTAAGTTGTGCCAAAAAGATGGACATCGACTTTCAACAATTTTTATTTTAAGTTTGGTAATCGAAAACTTTGATCCACCTATGAGACCTATATTTGTGTTTTTATCTTTCCAGGTTCTAGCTGATATAATGATTATATTGTCAACATTGTCAACCCGCTATAATAAGTTATGCTGCAGAGCTGCGCTGCAGTGTTTATTCCCTGCAGTTATTCTTTTCTCATTTGACAGTTTGTATGTTTAACAAAATATAGAACTGCAAAAGAAATTAAGAAAAAGAAAATCATGGGGTTCATTTAAAATATCGAAGATCAATAAAAGGGAAACTAGGAAAATACTGACCTTTACTTCACGGCATATAATAAACGAACGCAAATGGTAGTTTACAGAACTTCATCACAATGGATTGCATACTGCAAGCTGTTCCAAAGTAAGTCAGTCAGAACTCTGAACTGTCACTCGTGTGTCTTTCGTAAGAATGCGCTGCGACAGCCCGCATGGCCGAACGCTTGACAGACAGATCACGCGTAGTGACAAACTTAGGACAAATGTTTATCTCATAATGACGCCCGCCGGCTTGTCAAAATTTGACATAAAAAGTGGCATGTGTAGTTGTAGCTTAAGAGACAACTGACTCTTTGTTGACGAGAGCTACTAAGCAAAAGTAAGAGATCCACAGTGGAGGAGAAGACTATTGAACTTGAACCTGGAAATATAGCGTCGCTTTTAAGGGGTCTAGCTAATTGGCTCCTATGACTACGTGGGTAATGTATGTAACAAGACCTTTTTGGTGGTCAAAAGTTCAGTAAGGACCAGTGCGACGTTATAATAACACATTTTGGTGTCGACTTTAAATCTACGGAATCTCACAATTGCGAAATTCGTATGGCGAATATAGCCACTAAAGTTAAGAGTTGAAACTAAAAATGTTTATTGGTAAGGCCCAGTGTCAAATTGTACCAAAAATTTAAATCCCATATGTAAACGAATGTCTGTGAGAAGAATGTCCGAGGGCCTAAGCGGAATTCTTCGCCAACTACTTTTTATTTCTTCAACTCATGGTTGGTTTGAGTCAACAACTTTATAGGTTACATACGAGTATGTATGACACTTGACAGCTGTCACGTATCCCGTCGTGCGTCGCATGTACACTTTGTTGGCGATTGCCAGTTACCTCATAACCCTGAGTCGGCTTTCTGTAAGGCGAAACGTTCAAACGTTTTCGTGTGCACGAACAATTTACTTTTGCAACTTAGAGCAAATCATTCGTGCTCAATGTCAATGGTTTCAATAATGAATTTATGTCGGATTTTTTCTGGCTGCCTATTGACAGATTAGCAAGTCAGTAAATAATATAAAAAAATTTCGATATCGTGAACTTCTAGGAGACCAACGCGCTACACCAACAAATATCACATACTTGTTTACCTACCTCCTTTATAAGAAGAGATACAGTCACAGTAGTATCCACCAGCATGGTTGCTCTTAGCTGTTTCGCCCCATTAACATTATTTATCCGACTCTACTGTGTTTGTCTACTAAAATGAAAGCAAAATGTGCTCGTAGGTCCTATGAACTCCCCTACCATTATCCCAGATAATTCCTCAACATGACAAGATCTTCTATTATTCAGGATTAATAATAATTTTTCAAGTTCTTTTGACATTCTTCCTCCACGCCGGTCTGTGCCTTTGCCTATTTCGGGTAGTTGGCAAATCAAGGACTCCACACAACAGTGAAATAAATTTGAATGTACTTTTAATAAAAATTCGCGCCCCCTTACGCTGGAAGTGGGGTTCTGTGCCCTGTGTGTGTGTGTGTGTATAAATGTATTTTTGTGCAGATGCTCTCGCCTCCCGATGGGAGATGGGAGGTGGATGCTATTTCGTTAGCCCCCTCCTTCTCGGGCACGGGGCTTTTGCCAAGCCAAACAAACACATTTTTTAATATACGAGTATTACAGCAATTTTTATGAGTGTATTTTATTGCGAAGCAGGAGATAAGCATGCCTACACGTATTTGTGTATTATGTCCTTCCATAAAAATAATATTAAACATTGTTATATCCTTTTTTAACTATTTTTTCTTTTTTTTTTTCGACTGCTTCGTACCGAATATCAAATTATCCTTTTTTCATACTCTGGCAGTTATGTATTTCTTTTTTTTTTTTGTAGCAGTAACATTTTTAGCTATCGCGATGGGAGCGGGCTGCGTTCCTACACCACTTTCGTTCGCTGGGGAGCAGCAATCGCCCATCTTGTAAAAAAGTGTAAAGCTGATGGTGCATGGGCCCTCAGACCTATTGCCTGCCATCCACTTTATAGTGGTGTAATTTAATTTTTTATTTTCATCCCCTCGCCAGCGACACACTCTCATTGTTTCGGCGTGGATGCCATGTTTGCTCTCTCATCTATTCCCTGCCACTGAAATAGAGAGTCCTCGAGAACTCGGAGACTCGGACATATCTCCACCTGAAATGAGATATTTTATTACAAGGTATACCCGAATCCCTTTATCCGCGGAAGATGCCCTCAAAATCCCCGAAGACCGTGGTCTAAGCTCTAGTGGACGTCGTGGAGTCGTTTGGGAAAATTGCATTTTCTTCCAATATCGATGGCGGCCCATTAACCTATCGCACACAGTTCGCTTTCGCGCCGGAACCAAAAGGTAATTTTACAATCTTCGACTTCGTCGCGATAGGGTTTTTGTTTATTTTTTTTTTGTTGTAATTTTAAATTGCACGGGTTTGGGGGAGACCCATAAAAAGAGATATTCTTGGTCAAAAACCAATTTGCGGAACTTATTTACTTGTATATGATGCCGATAAAACTGAATATGTCATCTTTTTGTATCGGGAAATCTAATAAAAGCGAACATCATGTGTCATAAAAAATTTGTTTGAAAGGCGCGGCTGTGTGGAGCAGGGGTGCACTGCTAAAACAGAAGAGCACGACGACACGGGCCTGCCAGATAAAAGAAGATGTTTGTTGAAAATGTGGAAAATACTAGTAATAAAAATTTTCCATTTTCTTCAGCGGGTTGGCGGCGTGGCATGGTGGGGGAAATTATTATTTTCCCTGATGCGAATTTGATACGGGTTAAAACACATAGCGGAGCATGCACGCGGCATATGTTTAAGGAAATGTGCCATTTTTTATGAGCGTGTTTTCTTTACGACATCATATTAATATCGTAACATTATTTGGCCTACTTGCACTGTTACGCAGGAGATAGAGAAGAGCGCAGAGTGAACGGGATCGGGGATAGGGGACAATCACAAGGAGCTCGTGAAGTAAATTACATTATTATCAGGGATGGTAGGAGGCGATTTCGGTATCTTTATTTCAATCCTTTTACTGTAAAGTTTATGGTTTCATTTCAAAAGATTCCCATAACATGCCCTTGGCATTAACGTGCATTAGAGCGTGGAAGCTGTGCTACAGTGGGGGTATACATTTTGTTATGGAAATGAGGCTTTGGAGATGGCACAACCTACAAGTGGTATGTGAAGGTTGTTCGAGTGCAAAATTATCTAAGCATATATAGCATGTTTGGTAAAATGCTTTTATTTGTGTGTGAGACAGAAGTATTTGCCGAATTAAAAGTGCTGCATATGTAGGTAAGTAGGTAGTATAATTTATAAATCAATTTTTTTTATTTGTGTGACTCTACTGTATTTTTCTAGTATTAAAACAGTGACGGAATTTATTTGAGCACATTCTTTGACTTTTGAAATTTAAAATTAAATTATCTACAAATATTCGGAAAAGAAACTTTAGACATTGATTATACCACATTCGATATTTTAAATTCACCTCAACTTCAAAAACAGCGTTTCGCCCTTGTACAATATACAGGAGGGGCCAAATACAAGTTTCTTTTTAAAAATACTATAAAATGAACAAAATTAAATTTACAATTTATTAGTACCTAAGAGCAAACATTTCCATTAATTATAGAACACAACGTCGTTCAAGTGGCTGCTTCGGCTGGCTTCGCAGTAGCGCATTCTGTCACTCCGATTTTTCAAAACCTTGTTGATGGTTTCGGGGTGTAGCTTACGGATTGCTTGCACAAACTTGTGTACTGCGTACAGCAGGTGAGGTGGGTGCTTTATTTCGGCCAAAACTTCTTTTCAAAAACGCGCTATTTATGGGCTACAAACTCACTACTTACTTTGGAAATAAAGGTGTAAAGCAAATCATTTCGTTCCGCGGAGGTGTGGTACTGACTTTCTGTCAATATTTCGCCCTGAAAACAGCTGTCAGTGTCAAAATATCTTATGTTTTAAAAAGAAACCACTAGATGACCCACACTTTATTTTGGGTGCAGGGTAGCACAATATGCTGTCGATGTATTGTAGCTACAAACATAGGCACAGACTTTTCATTAATTAAGTTGACATGACTAAAAATCAGTTTTTTCTTTCGCACTATAACAGTGGTGTAGAAAAGAACCAGTGGAAACAAATTTATTGAGCAAAAGAAATTTGTTTCTTACATTTAAGGTTTCGATACGTAACCTAGCCATCTAAGCTAATTGGGATAGTGAAAGTCACTTGGAGAACCTTCATTGAGATAGGAGTAGTACAGATTTGCGGAAAATTGTGTTGTTGGTTTTTGAGATTCCCACAATTTTCTATAGCATGACTTGTTACAACTTAATCCGTTTTTGACATCAAAGTTCTCGGTGTCCAAGGATCCCAAAACTATGGCTCTTTTGCCTCGTCTATAAAGTTTCAGGTACGGCCACAGTATGGAGGGCAGGATCTTGTATACGCTGTTAAGAAGACTGATTCGTGCATATTCGGAGCAGTTTACAAAGTCTACATTCTTGTGGATAGAGTCATCAGACGGACTTCCCTAAGATTTCTCATGCTGCCTCTAACTACTCAGCAGCCTTTTTGGACTTGATTTTGGTCGTATTAACGAAAGTCTACTTGGGTTTCATCGTTCAGATTAACTGGATCATTCTACCTGGGAGCGGAATTTTGGTCGTTTTTCGACTGGCTGTAACTTGCTTTCCTGTACTCCACAAGCTCTTTTGGGTCTTGTTGTCGTCAAGGCTAACTTTTTAACATTTCTTGGAGGCCTATATTCGTTCCTCCGTTTATATCCGTAGAGCTTTTGTGCAGCCCTCTTCATTTACAGCAGTTTTATTGCTGTATGTGCAAGTGCATGCTGGGTCGGTACTCCTCAATTCAAGGTTTCAATTGGAGTGGTCTCGTGAATTTTTCTACATCAGTTGCTATAGATTTCAGATGACTTGGTCATATAACATCTGATAAATTGCTGATAAGGGCTTCTCGATAGTTTCTTTCAGAGCTGCTCGATCGGCAAATGTCCTGCTGGTTTGCTGCGATCTGCGGTTATTTTGTAGTTTGTAAAAGGGCTTATGTCGACCGCAACATCATCAATTTGGCGGATGGTTTTATTTTAGGGTGACTACCACGCTTCTTTTTCAGCAAAGTCCATTGCCCTAAAAGTATTTCGAGAAGTATAGGTATGATACTCGTATCTACATGTGGATCGACTGTAAAGAGAAACGAAAAGGGTCCCGATATATGGTGGCCCGTTTCAAAAATCTCTCTATATCAGGAAGTAGGTATACTACGCATACAGCAGGAATAGCTACTTTTTTGGACCATGTCCAACTTCCCGTTCTGTCATCCTGTCTGACATGGAATATGTGGTTCGTGCGATATTATGATATGATGTCAGAGTATGTGTCCTCATTGATTTTTCATATTCCATATCTGATGAAGATGACAGAGCTGCATCAAATTGTTCGTCGTTACAAGTTCGCCTATTCCCGAAAAGTATTATTCAAAATAAAAAACAAATCACTGGTTTGCTTCCAAAATATCAAAATAGAGGCTCGCAATTCATAACTTCAACTTCTCGCTAGTTTAAAAAATGAAATGCATACCAGACGACTGTCTCACACCATTTCTGCCACAAAATGTTCACAATATCCCAGGTAATAATGCACCGTGCAACTCCGCATATATCTGCTTCATGCACCATTCCCCGAACTTTATACGCGCACCAACTTAACACCCAAAAGAATGGTCATTAAAGTGCCTCATCGACCCCGAAACGAATGCAGTCCTCTCCAGGCGCACACACTCACCCCGTGACTCGTCATTACCAAATGCAATGACCATCCTCACCCACAAACCGAGCCAAAAAAAATGGAACCACCCTCCTCCCTGATCCATTTTACAGCATTATTATAGCGAAACACATTTAATGGCTAAAAGAAAGTACAAAAAATAAAATCATCCTATTTTCTTAAAAAAAAAGCGCCGACGACAACAACCCCAAATAAAAACGAAAAACAAAATCTATAATAATGCTGCGTCCGACCTACCCAACCCACCCGTGTACACTCGCAAAACTCATCATCATCATCAGCAGCAGCATAGCATCATCATAATAATGCACATACGTAAAAATTTCGCATTTATGTGCAACAAAACCCCCCAACACGAAAAAAAAACAAAAACTAAAAACTCTCTCTTCGCACAAAGCAACGAAAAATATAAAAATGAGCGCTGCAAAAAAAAACAGAAAAATCCTCGAACACACAAAAATAGGGGGCAACTACTTAGTACATTGTTTTCAATCAGCCAATAAAAATGCAGTCATTATTCAAGCTATAAAGCTCTCTCGCATCGCGGCTCCAACCATCATCCCCCACCCCCAGAGGCGATTTTACATTAAAAAATTCGCACAAAATAAAAACACGAAAAACTAAAAACGAACCAAAAAATAAATTCGCAGAAAATAAAAATCAAACAAAACACAACACCCCAACCATCCCCACCACACACACAAAAAAGGATTTAAAATCAACTATAAGCACCTCTACGCATAAAAATACGAAAAATTGGAAAAAATGCCACCCACTTGTGGGGCGCCTCCAATGGACCGGGTGCATCCCCGAAAAAAAGAAAAAAACAAAAAAATTGCCATCCTAAATTTCATCCGGAGAGGATGTAGTGTAGTGAGGATACCCGCTCGTGCTCGCGAGAGAGCGAGTACGAGCAAGTGCCAGTGCGCCCCCAAAAAGAACGACAGAGCACGTGTACTTTTGTTATTATAATGGGACTTATCCGTTCGGCACATTTATGCCAACTAAGTGTCCAACGATTGCCGTGGCAGTGGGTTCGGGTTCGGTGGCAGATGAGCCCACTTTCCCAGCACAACTACTCTGTACACAGCGCCGTCATATAGGTGCTCCGGCTCGGTAGTGAGCAGATCCGGACGGCTAGCACTAGCATGGGGATGTGTAGGAAAAATGCGTTTTTTTCACCCTGCTCTCGCATATAAAATTAAAAATGAGCCCGCGAGTGGAAAAAAAACACAAAAAACCAAATAAATAGAATTTTTATACCTACATCAGTGCTCGTCGGTTGATTTACTTTTTTTCTACTCGTTGTCCTTGTTTTGGTGGATTTTTTGTGTTTTTCGTGCGAGCGCCCTCCATACCTCAGCCCCACCGTCCGCAACCAATTGCAGCAATAACACCGAGCTGCAACGAATGCACTATGATAATATGGATGATGGTCGGCTAAGTAGGCGGCTGCATCGTGTTTGCACTGTAAAACAGCATTAAACCTCCACCCCATGCCAACGGGGTGGGAATGCATTATATTAAAATAAAATAAATATAAAAAAGTAGCACACGGACCGAAAAAGAAAAACTCGTACAAAACAAAACATGCACAAAAAAAAATGCGCGGGAAATTGGGAAAAGAGACACACAAAACCGTTATATAAAAAAATCAAACTAGGTAGTCCCTATACTGTTGTTGTTGGCAGTCGTCCCCGTTTCGCGATGCACACACATGAGGGGCGGTGGGAAAATAAAAATTAAAAACTCCGCCCTAAAAAATTATTTGAAAAAAAGCTAATAAAACTAAAAAAACGTGATGCGGCAAAAAAACACAAAAAAATTAAACAAAAAAACCGAGCGGCTCACTGAACGCGCTAAATAAATGTGTGCTAATTTATAATGTATAATATTGCGGTGGTAGTGTGCGGATGGACGATTGTTGGCCTGGCGTTGGGCGCCAGAGCAAGCTGCAGTGATGCGTGTGCAAAGTGGGTGCGAGCGAGTGAAAGCGAGTGCTAAGAATGCGTTTGGTGTGCACTTTACACATAGTGCGTCAGATAAAATGACTTCCTATGGTTGCTTCAGGGATCAGGCGCTCACTCCATTTGGCTGCATGTGTTAGCGGCGGCCGGTGTCAGATGTCAAACTCGCTGACACTGATAGATATCTAAGTGGGGACTTTCGAATGAAATGGTTTTCAAAAGCCTTTCAGCCTGGAGAACTTGAATGGTCTTGGAATTGAGTGATTAAAGGGAAATGTTGCAATATACCTCTTTCCTTAAAATAGTACATGTGTTGCCCTGAGAAGCGAGTTTTTATTTTTAATTTTATCCCAATGGGTTTTACAATTGTTTTTGAAAACTATTTATTATATGTGTACTTCAACAAAGTTGCTTCGTAAGGGACCGACTCATGACGTTCGTCTGGAAATTACTAATCTGATAATAGGTTCCCTGTTGCTGTTAGTCGGATACATATACAATAAGGATGACTGAAGAAGAAGATCTGAATTCTGAAGTTTTATGAGCTGCACCAAGATGTGGATTTATTCCAAAAATACAAAACAAGTCGGCTCTGCCACTTTGACAAAATGAACATGAGTGAACGGCATCTCGTAAAGTAAGTGCGCAATTTAAGCAGATGATAACTGTACCAGAAGAGATAACTTTTTCTATACAGTGTTTATCCTTTTTCATTGCATCTGTTTTCCTTTTACAGACTTTTACCCAAACACTTGATGTAAAAAAAAGACATCCATCCTCTCACCATCGCTCATTTTTCCAGAGAACTTCTGGAAGTAACCAAGGTATGACAAAACAATTTGTAAACAAACTCTTTGTAAAACATTTTTTTTAAAAAAGGTATGGCCTCCAACACCACCAGGTCTTTGTAACTGCCAAAAAAAGAAATTTTCTTCAGTCGACAATATCATAATGGACCCGCCATTGTTAGATAGAGACGATTTTTGCAAGATATTGGAGACTCCACTTTACAAGACCTTCAGATTGAAGATCAGTGAAGTTATTTGCTTGATGAAATCGCAGACCTTTTGTATTATAGAGCTTAAAAGAGCCGCCTGCTATGACTCACATAAAGATATGGGTAGTTCTAAAACACAAAAGCTGAATGTAAGGTTGTACTTTATCAAATCGTCGTTTCCTACGCATCGAAATCATGAGCTAACATTTTTGTACCGAATTTCATCACAGCATCACAAGAGCATCGTCAGCTTTGCGGATGCTCAAATGAACCTCGCCATAAGTCTTTATCTTTCAACCCTGGCTCTATCTGAGAGTGATGAACCGATGCAATATACACGCAGAAAAAGTCCAACATAAGTCCAAAGTAAGAGCTTTCTAATTTCCTTGTTCAGCTGTATCAATCAATTGCAGCTCAAAAACCTAACGCCACTCGTCTAAAAAAAGCTTTAAAAAAATGCTTAAAATCCAAATGGCACTTCCGGGACCTCCAAAGGACAAGCTATTTATTCTGCCCTATACCTATACCTAAACGCATATTCAGTATCGTAATCATAACAACACCTACTTGAACATGCAGTTTGCAAAGTAAAATTTACCGCAGAATTTTGACAGAGATAACAGCGACAACTACTAGCATAGCCTGGCACGGCTTCCCCGCGTCACATCCTTTTTAAGAGAATCCTTTTCTAAGCTACAGTTTTATGTGTCCATATTGTCACAGAGTGATTAGCCACACTTTGTCTGAAGCCAGATAATTTCTGAAGGGCCAGATACCTACCTCTGCTTTGTCGTCGCAATAGCTCATTGATGGGTGTGAAACTACTATCCGACGGATTCTAGTCTCACCCCCGATAAAAAATAAAAGATTTCTCCCACAAATTTTCAGTATGAAGTTCTCTTAGCTAATTAGAGTTACAAAGTGGACTCGGTATTTATCTACTCGATACTTTGCTAGTTCGTTATTTATCACTTTATCAGAAACGAACTTGTATAATCTTTGTGCGATCGCGATTCATTTGCATTGGCTGCACTAGACCCAGGCTTATATCTATTAAAGTATATGTAACAGGTAGATGGCGCAATAGATGCCCAAGTGAGACCGCAGGGTTAAAGCTTCTCTCCATTCCTTTCATTGAGTTTTTTTTCACTTAGAGCTAATAGTGTGCCCTGTCTTAAAATCGAGCTATTACGTATGTAAAAGTCTTTGAACGCTCTCATGTTTCGTTAAGCATTAGCAGCTCTAGATGGCACCCACTGAATATTCCGGTTTTTCACCTTCTTGACAGTTGACGTCTGGCGTTTTCCTTCTCGCTTCTTTGTATATCATATCCAATCGGCTTCATTCAGAAGCTTTCTCAATAATAATTAATTTTGGCATTTGTGTTTTTTTTTCCTGGATTTAATAATATATAATAAGTTTGTTGACAAAATTTTGTTTAAAACCTCATAAGTATATTGAAGAAAATTTCTCTTCACAATTATCTCCTGAAAATTTTATCCCACGTAACAATCACTACTAAAATAATTAAAGAGAGTCCCGCTAAGTTTTAATAGACTCTCATTTCCTTCCTTCCCAAATCACCCTTCTAATTGCGATTGCCTGCGCAAAGGCCATTAAACTTGCGCAATGTTCACATATGAAAAGAAAAAGGCTGAGCCACGCGAAATGGGTTCATCCAACTGCAAGGAATCTACGAAAGGTGAGAAGACCAGTCATTGACCCGCGGATGGACGCAACGAATGTGCATTGGTGTACACCTTTTCAATTCATCCTTAGATCAAAGCAAGCACTTGCAAACAGAAAAAAAGAAACAAATGTTCAGCTGACCGAAAATGCCCAAAAAAAGATCAAAAATGTTCAATGTACAGTCAGATAGCGTCAGTGGTCAGTATAGTGGAGCGAACAAAACCAAAGTGGGCTTCAATTGCGCACACATTGCTTCAGTGTGCAGTGCAACCGCACAGAAGAGTATAGTGGGCTTAGTGCAACTCGTGTTACCGATCGCGCTGTGTTATTCCTTTTGGGCAGCGCAAGTATGTATTTTGAATCCATCTACCCTAACAAAGGAGCAAGAAATTACCAAAAAAAAAAACTAAATAATACCTCGTAGACTGAAGAAGCCACATTGTGACGCGCAATTGTTTGACGTTGTTCCTGTTGATCCAGATAGCGATCTGGTTGAGCTGGGCTATTAGTTTCAACTTTTGGGAAGAGGTTCATGATTGTATATCTGGTGCGAGAGAGGAATTTTCTTTTCCTTTTTTTGTGTCTTTATGTGCAATGTGCATGGTCAGTAAATGCCATTCGTCTAAAATAAAGACTCGTACAAACGGAGGGTTATAAATGTTTCTGGGCTTTTATATCTTGGCTCAGGCAATTTTTTTAGTGCAGCCAGTAATTTGATTCATAAACAGAACGATCGGCAACAAATTTTGAAGGCTAGCGAGCGTCGCTAGGGGTGATCGTTGAATTGAGAATTCTTTCGGAAAACACTCGACAAACTTTGATTGTTCTATTCCGAAAGATGGATGAATCTTACGGGGGTATCACAGCTAGTACTAAAAATATTATCAAACAAAAGGTATCTTGGAGACATCCTGTGAAGCAAACTTCTTTGGACCACATATGACGAGATAAAGAGAAGCTCAAAGGTTATCTGTGAAAGCATGGTGTCTGCCATCCATGCAGATTAAGTCGACAACTAGAATCCATACAAGTGGGGATAGGAGTCCTTCTTCAAGGGTTCATCTTTGTTAAAGCTCTCCATGTAAAAACTTACTCGGGAGTTGAATATTGGTAGGTTTGCTAAAATTTGGTTATTTTCTGGTTATTCTCCTCTCAGTAACATCCTAGAGCGTTTTGTCCCCCATGTCTTCGACTGTCTATCGACTATTATTTTCTTTCAATCCTTCGGTTTTCGAGCGTCTGCCTCGTCGTAAATGTTTACTCTATCGACCTTTTCTTTTTGAATATTTTAGCCGAAGTCTGTATTGCTCAATCCAGCTCCCCCCACAACGCGCTGATTCATCTCCAGTTTTGCTTAAGGGCTCCTCTTTCGTTGAGGCTGGTGGGCAAAGTGACGACACAATGTCCGGGCACTAGGAGCATTATGCGTCGTTACAAAGAAACTGTTGGCACATTTCAATGCTTGTAAATAAAAAGCAAGGGGGCCTTCTTGTGATGAGGGCCTTTCACTTCAAGCAAGACTTAGTGAGATCCTCCGGTACTACAGTTTGAAGACGAGTCTATAGTTATAGAAATCAAATTTCAAAACTGAATACAATCCGCTTAGAAAATCTTGTGCCTTCTGTCTACAATACTACATTTGCTGTCTGATTAAAAATTATTCGAAACCCGTAGAACCTTTAAGGCTGAAGCTGGAAACAAATATTGATATATCAAGTACCATTTGCAAAAATATAATTTATCGAGCTCTAAATCGCGTACCCAAGAGTACCTTAATGACCTAAAGACAGCGCAACAGAAATTCGGCAAATCGTGAAATTTGAGTGCACTTTCGATGTAACTCTCGATCGAAAATCCCAAAGTTGCCCGCAAGTTCAAAAACAATTTGTCAATCAAATTTCCCGTCTAAACTTAAATCGGAAAATTGCATTTGCCACTGCACTTGATAGATCAAATTCAAAACAATTAGCCATTCATCAGCTTCTGTTCCCCAAAACTAAGTTAAAATGTACAAAACGAAAAAAATCTAAAGAATGTGAACGTCCATCATTTTTAGCATGCCTGCCAACAGGACTCATCAACTGAGCACATACAAAAATAGAGAACTTCCCATCAACTTGTTCCACTTGTGTCACACAATTTTCGCGCAAAATAAATGTGAAATGTGACAACGCCAATTTAACAAAACTTTTTCCAACAGACACTTGCATCCAATATTTTTTTTTTAAGACAAGTGTCAAAACTAAGACACTGCGCCGAAGTAAAGCAACCAATCGGTCATTACCATAATTGACCACAGGCTCAGTTCGCTCGCGCACCCAACCGATAGAAAAACAATGCAACAATTTGCACAGCAGCATCCGTCCATCCACCGATCCATCTATGGCTATTCCTATCATTCACAAACACAGAAACTATCGAATGAGTGTTTATTTTAAGGTTGTCAAAACTATACAAATATACGTCGTGGTCGACTCCCTTTTGGGGGTACCCCTCCCCCTCTTACCCGACAGCTGGCAAATCAATCCTGCGCGCCCACAGCAAACAATCAAAATTCGAAATCTCGCACATAGACATAGAGATTGTTGCTGCTTCTTTTTGGCACAACAAATGTACGAATTCTTGTAAAAATTTTAATTACACTCAAGAATCTCACACTTTGTTGGGATTTTCTTTTGTCTTTTTTTTTCTTTTAGTCGGAAAGTGCAAAAAAAAAATGCAAAAACAATGACATGTAATCCAAATGCATAGACAAACTGCAATGACTGACAAATAATTTATTTAAAAGACGACAAACGGAGCAGCATCAAATCACTCTAGTCGCTGCCCTCACGGAAT
The DNA here is from genome assembly GCA_948293265.1 of Cheilosia impressa. Taxonomy (NCBI): domain Eukaryota; kingdom Metazoa; phylum Arthropoda; class Insecta; order Diptera; family Syrphidae; genus Cheilosia; species Cheilosia impressa. The sequence continues at coordinate 48,472,686 of OX411882.1, read as the reverse complement.
TCACAAGGAGTGCGGTCCGTCTCGGAGATTTATAGCCTTTACTTTTTTCTTGTCAATCAGTAGTGTACGTTGTTGTGATATTGTTTATAATTTTATATAATTTCTAAGGCAATTGACAAATTTAAGTGTGTTTTTGTGAAACTGAGCGGAAGTGTAAACGGAGTTTTTCGTGTTGCTATCGGGCTCTACAGTTTACGGATTTCTCACTCGATTTTCGCTAAGATTTGGGCTTATAAATGTGAAGCTTATTCGCCAGCAAAGATTATCGCTAACTTCAAATGTATATTGGAAAACCCCCTCGATCAACTTTTAACAAGTTTCATACCAGGATCTAGACAGTTGTATCGTAGCGATCTCCAAATGCAATATTATGCACTTGTGGTATTGAAAAACACTTAAGGAGTGTCGTGTACAATTTTGAAGGCAGTTAGAGAGCAAACAGATTTTGAAATAAATCACTTGCACATTTTGCGGTTTTTTTTTTAAATTTCGCTAAGTTCAGCGAAAATTTGTTTCGGCCTTAAAAAGCACTGCTGTGTGTAGGGTGGTTCAAAATTGACCTTCTTATGCCTGTGCTAACTAGTCTGAAGTTTTACTGCGAATTTTAACTTACAATTTTTAAAAAGTGTTGAAATTGAAAATATTTCTTGTTGCACATAACTATTTATGATTCATTCGACTATAATTCATAGGTGGGTTAACAAATATTATAGAAGCACTTGGACGTATTTTACTGGCATACCTAAGGCGGCATAAAATATAGCGCCTAATAGTTTCGCTCAGTTTGACTAAATAATCGACTTTTAAATGTACTTCTTTAATGCACAAGTGCTAAAATGCTAATTTTTAACGTGATTTTAATTATTTTTGTTGAGTTTCGAAAATGCTTCAAGTGATATAGAGGACATAGAAATCATCTTTTTGCTAATATTTGTTTTCAGTCATTTTTAAGAGCCCGCTAATTTTAAATAATTTTTTGCGGTAACTCAGAAAGTTCCGAAATGATTTATAACGCAGAAAATACGTCCTTTTTTGCTGATTATCTTTCAGTTTCTAAAAATAGGGTTTTTAGAGAAAAAATATTGAAATTTCTCATTTTTCGGCAGGTTCAGCAAAACGAATTCTACCATATTTTGACCGTAGCCTTAGATCACAGATATGTAGAACACAATTTCCTGATTTTAATTCAGTTTAAGTATACAATTTTGACACTTTCCAATTTTTCGCTAAGTTTTTCTTAGCAAGATATATGGTATCTTACTTGCAACTTTTGGTGAAGGAATCTTACGGTGTTGTTCGCCAAGTTTTACTCAGATAATTCTTCTATATTACACCCTCAACTTTTCACTCATATTTTTAAAGCATTTTTCGCTAAGTTTTGCTTTACTCTATCCCTGTAAAATTTTCCTTTCGCTCCGTAGTTAATCTCAAGAAACCGCCAAAATGTGTGACGATGAAGCATCAGCCCTCGTTGTGGACAACGGCTCCGGCATGTGCAAGGCCGGCTTCGCTGGTGATGACGCACCACGTGCCGTCTTCCCCTCAATTGTCGGCCGTCCCAGGCATCAGGGTGTGATGGTGGGTATGGGTCAAAAGGATTCCTATGTAGGCGATGAGGCTCAGAGCAAACGTGGTATCCTCACCCTGAAATACCCCATCGAGCATGGCATCATCACCAACTGGGATGACATGGAGAAAGTCTGGCATCACACCTTCTACAACGAATTGCGTGTCGCGCCCGAGGAGCATCCCGTCCTTTTGACAGAAGCTCCTCTCAATCCAAAGGCCAATCGCGAGAAGATGACCCAAATCATGTTCGAGACCTTCAACTCACCCGCCATGTATGTCGCCATCCAGGCTGTGCTCTCCCTGTACGCCTCCGGTCGTACCACCGGTATTGTCTTGGACTCCGGAGATGGTGTCTCACACACGGTGCCCATCTATGAAGGTTACGCCCTGCCACATGCTATCCTTCGTTTGGACTTGGCTGGTCGTGATTTGACCGACTACTTGATGAAGATCCTGACCGAGAGGGGTTACTCGTTCACCACCACCGCTGAGAGGGAAATCGTCAGGGACATCAAGGAGAAGTTGTGCTATGTCGCGTTGGACTTTGAGCAGGAAATGGCCACAGCTGCTGCGTCCACCTCGTTGGAGAAGTCATACGAGTTGCCCGATGGCCAAGTCATCACCATCGGCAATGAACGTTTCCGCACACCAGAAGCATTGTTCCAGCCTTCGTTCCTGGGCATGGAGTCTTGCGGCATTCACGAGACCGTCTATCAGTCCATCATGAAGTGCGACGTTGACATCAGGAAGGACCTGTATGCCAACAATGTGCTGTCTGGCGGCACCACCATGTATCCAGGTAAGAAATGTGTTACACCCACTCGAAAGAATTGTCGTTCTGAAACCACCTTTCCATAGGTATTGCCGATCGTATGCAGAAGGAAATCACTGCCTTGGCTCCGTCCACCATCAAGATCAAAATCATTGCTCCACCAGAACGCAAGTACTCCGTATGGATCGGTGGCTCCATCCTTGCCTCTCTCTCCACCTTCCAGCAGATGTGGATCTCCAAGCAGGAATACGACGAATCCGGCCCCGGCATTGTCCACCGCAAATGCTTCTAAGCCAACAGTCAGCCAAACAAACACTCAACAGCAACCTACTTTGTTGTGCTTCGTCTTCCAATGACGGAAACTTAAGCAAGAGTAACAACAGAAAAAAATATATAAAAAGACAACGAAAACAAAAACAGGAACCAAAAATTTCAAAGGAACATTAAAGTCATCACGCGAATCACTCCTTCTTTTATCTTACTTTTCTTTCTTAGGTTAACAGTATTTTGTTTTTAAGCGAATTGTATTTGTGCGTCAATAAAAAATGATAAAACGAAAACCGAAAGTGGAAGAAGAAAATTTCGAAATCCTTGGGCTTTCCCGCATTAGAATGGTCATCACGTACGCGTGGTCCACATGCAGCTCTTATGGGCACACGCATATGGACCACCATCAAAGGAGGCGAGAGGGCATATGTACTTGTGCAGGCGGCTAACCCCAAATTTGTTTTCGCATTTCTCATTATTTCGTGCGATGATTATCGTTTTTATCGGCCGATAAAAGAATTCAAAGTTTGCCGCTTAATGCTGGTTTTATTTTCGAGAAAAATCGCTTGGGACGACAATGGGGTGGAACCGCTCGTTGTTCGCTGTTCGATTTCGCAACCCCATATACGAATGAGAAGGGGGCGAATTTAATGCACCAAAGAAATCACCCTTCCGATTTGTGTATGGGTACAGTCCTTTGCGGTTGATCCTTACAGGGTTACTGCCTCATAAATAGACGAACGATATGAGCGTGTGTTGTAATTTTCTATGGCTGAGTGGTCGTTTCAGAAGATGGAATTGGCTCCTTCACTTGTTGGATGTCCACTTAGTTGGGGCTTGTAGAGAATGGTTATTTGGGAGAGCGGTTCTATGAACGAGCCAGTTGGATAGGCACGATTTGAGTCGTTTTAGGTAGACTTTTACGCATGTAAAGGTGCTCTGCCACTTGTACTTATCGGAGAAGGTCTGGCCAACCTCGGCAAGTACAAATTTCGACACAAAAACTTTTGATAGACTTGCAAAGTATAAAAAGAGGTTTCGCTGCAACCGTATGATGACTTACAAATAAAGTCAGAGTTTAGACGGCTATATCTACTTTACAACTGTTGGCTCTTAAGTTCCAGTAATCTGAGACTTTTTTACAACGGGCTCGAAGAGTTTTCGAAAACAATCCCTATTTGACACTTGTTACGAAGAAGGGATTGAATGAGACGAAGACTTGTGAGATCGATAAAAAGCCGTTAGCAACTACAAAATTGTTGCAAAACCTTTGATGTATTCAACAGTTAATGGCTGAAATTTTTAGAATGCCCCTTCGGCTTATATTTCTATTGTAACTATTTTGTTTCGATGAGTGTTCCAGCCTCAATAGTTTATAACAGTTTTATTTCCGAAACAATGACATCTGTCAACTGTTTAACTATGAATTATGAAGATGAAGAATAAAACTCTTCCTAAATTTCACCATCAAACCATTTGGAAGCATTTTTAATACTTCCTTTTTAACCTGCGTAATCTGGGTGAGTCCGATTTTTATAACATCAGTTTCCGTAACAATAACCTTAATATGGGCTTTTGAATCAAAACCCATAACATGAATTGAAATAACTAAACTATGGATCATGGCATACCCTAATATAAAAAAACTAAAAAGTGACAACACGGATTATCACCGTGGATTTTCAAGCTGTAGAAATCCAAACTGGGATGAGATGCCAGGTATGCGTTTAAGGGAAACAATCTCAAAAACTATTTTACTGGGAAAACAGCTTCATATTCCATATTCTTTTAAAAAATATATATATCTTCTTTCCAACGCATGCTTAGCTTATTTACAACACCCCATTATCATCTTCGTCACATAGTCGTTTCAACTGATATGCGGCTATGAAAGCTCTACCTAGTATAGTCCTTCTAAGGCTACTCTGGCTCATGCAACATGTGAATACTGAGTCGTTTTTGTATTACAACTGGTATGCGACTGCGCCCATGGGAGCTCTATTTGCCAAGAGTTGTGAGCTTCCGAGATCCCTAAAATTATTGCAAAAGCTAAATATAAAGTTCTAAAACAGTCTTTTAGAGCCTATGCTATCACATCCAAAAAGGTAGGCACTTTCTAAATGGTTATTACAACACTTTTACTATGTTATGTTGCCCACTTAGGTAAATACATAGCTCCTCTGATGAGGTTTTAACAGCTCTGACTATGACAACTTCCCATTGTGTACATATAGGCTCTCGAAAGAAGTTCTGTCAGCTCTATGAACGGGTACGATATTGATACCTTGGTCTTAAAATATTGTTTGTTGGTTCCCGTAAAAAAAGGCCAACATATCGTGATCTTCGTAACATCATTCATTTTCAAAAACAGTGGACACTCCACAGATCTCAATACTCCCAGTCTAGCACCAATTACTATTGATCATCAATGGCAATCCCTATACGGGTAGAAAAGGAGTGTCTGACTTGATCTTGCTATCATTATGATAGAGTTAAAAATACCACACCCTTTACACACAAATACACTGATATTGCAAAAGCATCAGTTATGATATCACTTCACAGATTCTACTAAAGATAATGACTCATGACCACCAAAAGTATGCAATGCAAAGCACACTGCAATTAGTTCATGGAAATTTGCATTGCATACTTATGGACGCACTCGGTAGTTTATCCATTGCATACACTCAGTCGAGCAGTTACCGAAACATGACAATTTTATGCACCCGCATCAGAGCATAGGAAATCTGAAGATTGCGAATTCGCTTGAGTGAAACTCGCTTCCAAGTCTTTTGAGTCCTCCGATTGCCGCGGCGTTTCGCTCTTTCACAACATTGGAAGTACCATCAAATAAGGTGAACAAATTTGAAAAATTCCAAATTGGAGGGTTTTAATAGAATACCTAATACTAGTTTTTAAGTTCGCAAGTCACAATGGGTTGTTTTATGAAAATGTTGCCATTGTGAGTTCGAAAAATCCAGGTGGGCACTAAATACGATTTTTAGTATCGCGCAGTGTAGTTCCTCTGTTTGTCATTGCTGTGGCACGGCTGTGGCAATTGAAAGACATATTTTTTCAACGAGGACTCTTTGAATTGTTTTCACCCAAAATTACTTTTAAGTTAAGGGAAGTAAGCGCAGTGCCTTTAAGAAAATAGCAATCAACATAACTGACAACAGAAGCTCTTCTCGGTCTTGTCGAATCAGTCCCCATGACCTTGTGGACGAGTGTTTTATTTTTTTTTGTTATGTACTTAAAAACCTCTAGCAATTCTTGCATTTTTTCATCTGCAATATGTGTATGGTCCTAATTAATTTTAGGGATCCTTTGATCATTCTCATGCGGTTTAGTGCACCAGGCAAATTCATTTTCTGGTCTTAAGGATTATTCTGCTGTGTAAGTCGATTTGATGATGTCCCTCTACTTAAGTGAGAAAACACTGTTTGGGATTGAACTCTTTACTTCACTTTGATTTCTTTATTTTTTGCGTGAAACTTTTTATGTGTCGTTGGGCTTAAATATGCTTACCAATCTAGAAATCTGAACTTGCTTCCAAAATGTTTCACTGAAGAAAAACTTGCTTCTGATTTCTCAGAGCGTTAGGCATATATAAAAACTATGCTCAGCTGTTTTGTCTTTCTTAAGGCATAGCCAGCGCTCCGGTGAATTTTCTAAGGTGATATCGGTGACTGTTGATCATGGCTGCGTAGATTAAAATGTTCTTGCGAAAGAGCTAAATAGTCTTTACTAAAGCTTGTACAATAGCTTATGCAAAAAGTCAACAAGCGTCAAACAGTTCAGGTGTTACCATTCAAATTTTGCTTTCACAGTACAATAAGGCTCGTAAATGATCCTAAAATTGTATTGGAAACAGCTTATTGATGTGACCAGGAGGAATAGGAAAAACACTTCTATCGAGTTTTTCAGGGGTCAAAACCTGCAACCACTTGTCCGTGGAGCCCCTGCTGTCACTTCCACGTCCGCCGCAAATGTAGCTTACTTCAACAGTGCTAAATTTTTAGTCACAGCATGTCTGCTGATATGTTCTTGATCAATTCTCTTGTAACAAACCAAAAAAATTTACTGAAATTACCAATTCCTTTTGTGATATGTTTTTATGGAGGACACTCCGAATGCAAACAAACCTCCTGGACTGCACGAGTGCATCTAAATGCATTTGTAAGACAGTTTTGTTGTCTTTTTCAGTGACAACTGCAATTGGCGCAACTCATTCAAAATTTAAATGCAGACTACCAAACATATCAACTGATTGCCAATCACTGACAAACAGTGCATCGAATTGAGTTTTGCGACAAATCAATTTCGCACATAGGAGCACAAGTTACTTTTGACAACCTTCACGAATTATTTATTTCCAGTACAGCATAATGCATATACATATACAAATGCAAACCCACTCTTGACCACAACCACCAAACTTAGCGGCCAAACATCACCTAAAGCCTAGAGTTTGGTCAGCTACCCCTACACCCAGTGCGCTCGCATTTATTATAAAGTAGAAGCCAACCAAAAACGCTGTACACCGTTTCTGTTAATTAATTTTAAAAATGCATAAACTTAAGGCGAACACGGTAGCGTGTTCTAGTGTACAAAAAAATATATATAATCAGCTAAAAAAAGAACGAAGACAAAATGAGCACAACCTCTACAACCGACCAATGATGAGGGTCTTTTTTTCGGGACAGAGGCAGTCGTCCTTTAGCAACAACAACGCCGCGCCGGTCGCCAGAGGTATGGTGATATAAGGTAGTACCTCACCGTGTTTACCCCATTTTCGTTAGTAGATTTATTTTATATTATAAATCAGGACACGAGAGGTGGGGCCTTGTGATTTTCACGCAGAACACCAAAACCAACAAAAAAAAAAAGGAACAAAACATACGAAATAATAATAAAAAAAACGACGACGAAGAAAAATAAAAATCCCAAATGTGAGCATATGAGAGCAGCGCTGGCGAGGGCGAGTTGTATCCTCGTCATTAATTATTTCATTTAGGTATACAGTATCTCCGGCGGCAAAGGATATATAGTATCTCCGATCACCCAGCTACCCATCCACCCAATCACAGAACCACCCAACCGCACCTTCCAGCAATTACTAGCAAAATAAAAAAAAACGAATAAAAATTATTTTGCGACAAAAAACCGAGAAAAAATAAACAGTGCTGGCCGACAGGACTCTCCCGCCCCCCGGAGCAGAACCATTCACTTACAGACACCGACGATGAAGACGCACCGACCACCCCATTTACGCAGGATTTCAGGTATGGGTATGAGTGCGAGTAACTCATTTGGAATCGGGATTTTATTAATTTAAATATTTTTTTTTTGTAATCCTGTGAAGAGGGATCTGTCTTAGTTCTAGACCGCAGACCCTTTTGCATGAGTTGATAAGTAAAGCCACATACGAGTATTTTGGGAAGAAACATTCGTGTCGCCGGGAAGTGCCAGAGCGTACCAGAAAAGAAAACGGTAAAGTCCGTATTTTTATAGAGCTTTTGTCGTTGTACAGTCGGTTGAGGTCATTATTTGAATCTTCTTCTCCTACCACAAATATGAAGCTTGGTGTTTGGTATAATGATGTCTGGTGCTGAGTAAATTTGGAAATATTCCTGTGCGTTCATTGGAAGAAGCTTCTTTAAAGATCGGGTGATAAACGTAAAAAAAAATTAGAGACCATGGATAGCGGTACCCGCATGCCTATGTCTTCAGCGATATCCCTTGGTCTGCTTGTACAGAGGATGGGGTAGAATATATTAACTTTCGTGGTCCCTTTTGTTAAAAAAAATGCATTTGGTCTGTCGAGTTTGGTGTAGAGCTTGACAGTCAAAACACTTTATTGGCTCAGTCAGTGTTAAAAGTGCCAGCCTGCTGAGCAAGATATCTTGGGTTTAACCCCTTAACCACCGAAAAATATAATTTTCACCTAAAGATTGCAAAACAACTGGGGCTAAAATTGTTTGAGACAGCAGGCCTATTTTGGATGTCCGCTAATGCCTTATCAGCCAAGAAGTTTGAAGGGAAAAAGATTTGTCTTCAAATCCGATCAGATCCCAACAGATAGCCAGATCCTTTACTCACTATGTTTCCCTCAATATCAAAAGTCATCAGATTCATATCGAGAAGGACATCGGTGACGCTAACCAGAAATCCCCATAAGTGATTCCACACTTGTGATAGATTCCCATAAAGAAGAAATCCATGGTTCTATGACGAGTGCCGACACGCCTCATACTCAAGACGGAGTGCATCTAGCAACGCTGAAAACAAGGCTTAGAGGCGAGGGAAAAGCTACTTATGACTAAAAATTGGACAGAGCTACCAAAAAATTTAATGAAGTGTGAATGTCTTACCGAAAGCTGCAAAAACCTTTAAGCTACAGAGACAACCTACTCTGGTCAGGTAGTATGATTGACAAGAATGCTGTAAGACTGACCAAAATGAAGAGGGAATCGTCGAATTGACAGCATATAAGGATGACGTTTGGCGTCAACCTGCAAAGGTTAAATTAGCCAAGAAGAACTCATGTAGAATCTTTCGTAAATCAATAAAACCTACTTTTGGATCTTTTCGGCTGAGAAAAGTTATATGAAAGGAACTAATACCGATGGTTTAACATTGAAGGGTCGACGAGAGCTAGTCAAAATTACATGAGGTCGAGCTAGTCACACAGATTGAAATCCAATTACTAACCAAATCAGGGTTGATCCTTTCTTTCTGGAGAAATATAGTTGTCCCCAAAATCATAATGTGAGGCGAACTTGTTGAAAACATATTGTTTTGAAAGCTAGCTGATATACATCGAAAAGTCCATGTATAGGTCTTCCTGCGTTAGTCTTTGTCATCTTTGCCAAGAAGCTTTTCTTTAACCCCCACTTGGATTACATTGTCGGTAAAGTAAGAAGGAACCCAATGTCGATTAAATTTTATACTCTCTTCACGTCCAACACGTCTTAGAACAGCTATTGTAGCAGACATATTGAAAGCATCAAAATCTTTTTCTCTTTTCGCATTACTTAGTTTACATTAGGTCCCCGAAGTCGAATTCCCCCATACACAAGGCGGTTGAAGTTGCATAATCTTCTGACCTTTGGAAAAAGAAGAAAAATATCGAATGAATTATCTTTGTTTTTCGCCCTGGCTGGTTATGACAACTCTACCTCAATTCTCAATTGTATCCATATTTTTTCCCAAAGGATCTGAAAAATCTCCAGGGTTAAAGTCTCTCCTCAACTATGCGCGCTTTACCTAAGATGGGATCTTCCTTTACCTCGTTCCTCAAGGGTGAGCTTAAAAACTCCTGGGGCTGATGCGTTGAGCTCAATTTAAGGTGTTTGACTAGATCGACGTCGCTTGTATCCCCAAAGTCTTTCGTTTGGATCTTTAACAATGTGGTGGAGATTAGGTCGTTTCGAGTTCCTCATAAGTGAATACTACTGTATCATCGGTACAAACAATTTACTCCTCAACACTCCATTGATACAAATATTGCTCGATGAATCTTTACAAGGCAATCCAAGCTGAGACTTATTAAGTAAGAAAACTGTCAGACCTACTTAGCTATAGATAATTGAACGTCCCGACTTTTAGCTACTGACAGCTCAACCGATAGATAGTCAGTACGATGTCAAAATCAAGAGCATATGCAAAGGATCAACTGTTCTTTTAAAATTGTATTCGCCGTTAGCTTGTGAGTTTCGGACAATACCTTCGAGAATAATCCGAGGTAGGTATCGGAAAATACTCCAAAACAAAAGTCAAAAATGCTCGGAACTCTGATTGCATTCGAAGTGTCCGTTTCGGAACAAAGTAAATGAAGCATATAAATGCGTTCATTTGACATTAAAATATTGCGCAGCAATTAGTTGTCGGGGAGCTTCGGACAAAATATGACGTGTAGCTGTCAAGTAAGCGATATAACGCGGAACCACGCAATGCGACAAGGCGCGTTATACATATTTCATCGGCAGTGATGCCAAATTACAAGATATATATTTTTTTTCAAGATTTTTTATCTCTAAAATATGTATAAGACTTTTAGCCTTATATTCATCAAATTTAAAGATTTTTGATAACAAGAATTTTCTAAATCTAGCAAACTAAAACAACCTTTTCTATTGAAGAAGTAAGTCGATCGGAACAGCCCATGCACATTTTCTGTTTTTTTTTTTTCGTTTTCATCAACTCTTAACAATTTCAACGGATTCGAAAAATAACTTGTGATGTTTATGGAAAAATATTTTAGAAGTAAAAACAGCAGATGGAAACTTAGCATATCCACTCTTTAAATATTTAACTTTTTATTGCTTCCACATTAGATACTCTGCAAATGATGAAAAAATATTTTCTGCTGTAAATTTAAATAAAACAAAAATTCGAATTACTGAAACAATTGAAAGTTTAATCTATGCAAAGGATTTGTTGCGCTTTAATGAAGCCAATTGAAATGATCTTGACCAAAGTTTCTTATTCTCGATAATAGACCTTGTATCATTGAGAAGATCGTTTTCTTACCTTGTTCAAATTTTAAATACTCGTATTTGCAGGAGAACCCCTCCCCTGTTTTTGCATAACTACATGATTTTGTAAACAGATTCTCGCCCTCTCTGGTTAGTTGCTTCTTAGAAAAATCTAGTTGATTTGGCATCTTCTGGATTAGGTACCCTAAACAATGCTCAACCTTGAAGTAGGTTTATTAATTTTCAGCCCGATAATGGATCCCAGAGAACCAACGTAAACGGCAACGTCTCATACTCTCACTTGCAAATCTTTAGTGGTCACGCATTGGCCATAAAATTCCCGAATAGGATTTCCGAAATTTTTGAGTCCAGGACCACATTTTGATTTTATGCACCATAACCAATGTCCTCTCATAAGACGAAACCCCATACCTCAAAATCAACCACTAAAACTGAAGAATTCTCCGGCTTCTCGCCGAAACTCGAAACTCTAAATCCAGAGATCCATCAAAATGGGATTTATATATAATCGAATTGCCGGGAATAATAAATTCTAGCGCATAAAGCAGCTAATCACATCCATCCACCATACACTCTCAAACCGCCTGCTTGCCGAAAATAACAAATCAAGTATAGCTGCGAGTACATATAAACGGAAAAAATAAACCATACGCCCCGAAACTGATGACCTCTGGTTGTTTCTAGTTAAAATCGAATAGAGCGCGCTCGCTGTGCCATTACCCGTCGAAATAATCCCATTACAAAGTTTCTAAACTTTACGATTAAATATAAAAAAAGAGCGAAACAGCCCTTGGTATTAAAAAAAAGGAAGAAAAGCCTTGCGATTTTATGGTCCCTGCAACATTGATCACACACAACAGTATAGCAGAAGAGCGGTCGGTGAGGACCGCTTTAAGACTTTGCCGCCGTATAAACTCTGATTCACCTACTCTGCTGTCGTCGTCGTCGTCGTCGTCATCCTTAACATCCTTAACATCCTCAACGTCGTCATTTCGGTTTTAATTTCCGTAATTTCAGCAGAAAAATTTCTGCAATATAAAAAGGAAATATCGGAATTTATAGACCTCTCCCGCTGCCACTGTTACTGTTCCTGCTCGATGGATGCTTTATAAGCGTCGTGGCGCATCCATCCCGCCACGGATTGATATTCCCATGCATCTTTTGGTGCGATGCTACTGCTGCTGCTGTTGGCTGCCCCAAACGCAAACGGGGCGAAGCGATATTAAAACTTGAAATAACTTGAAATAACAGCACACATATACAGGTTGTGCTCTATACAGGGCGGCAAATAAACAACAACAGGATATAGGATGCCGCTCTGCGGTCCTACGGGTTGTTTGGTTATATGTTTGATGCTACTACTGCTGCTCTCTGTAAGTGGATACAACGTACTACACGGAAAAATTTAATGACAACACTAAAAAGTTTAACCGTTATTATTTTCTAGGGTAAAAACGCCCGGAAAAATATGAGGCTGTAAAAATGGGAAATTCATGACCCGCTCTCGCTATTTCCTCGCCGCACACATATCCCCCTCGATGCCAATCCGCCGTCTACACACATCGATGGTTTTGTAACATCTTCCAAAGGGAACTTTGTAGAGGTCCGTGCTTAGAGAGACACAGCCGCCTCCAATGCAAAGTTCATCAATTCAGCGCGCCACCCTTCCACCACCACAGGGATGGACAGAAATGACGCCGCATACACCAGCGAGATATACGCTACGCAGGGATACACGAGTTCTACGGGTGCGTTTTAATGGTTCAATAAAATAAAAAGTTGCATTAAACTGGGAAAACAATTAGCGTAAAAACCGTTTTTGAATTTATTTCGGACTAAACTGGAAACTATTGCGGATCAGGGGTTGTTCGGGCATCGCCTCGAGGGGGACATAAAAGCCAGCGCCGCCGCTTTTGATGGAAATCCCCCGAACAGAACAGTAGCTCGATGTGTAATTTTGTTTGTCGTAACGCCGCTGATGCTGCTGGGAGTGCTAAAATATTTTACGTTAGACCGTGTTGCATAAATTTATCGAATGACGCTCTAGGAAACACGAACGCGTGGGGGCCACAACCATTACACAAACTATAAGCTGTCTTTTAATGACACAAGGGCTAAAATCAAGTCGATGTTATTGCTAACTTTGTTGCTGAAGTACACGTCCTTTTCTGTTCGTTTTTTTTTTTGTTTTTTTAACAGCTTGGAAGATTGTAACGCAAGACAGGGATTTGAATGCTGCTGATACAGCGTAAAGCTGTGACCTCCCTGTGTATGGTAGAACCAGTTTACTTATTCATTGGCTGTAGCTATACAAATTTTTATCACTCAAGCATATTAGGGTACAAAATGTTGACCAAATTACATAAATTGGGGGACTTTATCTTGGGCAGTACCTATGATTTTCTTGTGCCAAATTTTTGTGTACTCTGGTTACTTGTGGTTACGATAGAGCCCTTGGTAGACTTGGGCCATTGTGGTCAAAGGTAGAGCAAATAGTGTTTATTTTTAGCCCATGTTCCAAAAGGTTTCCAAGTCAAGTCTGATGATGCGTAAGGCATTTTTTGTTCGAAAAAAGAAAGCAAACCAAGTGTTCATAATCACGAATAATTCAGTAAAGTAGCGAATAGTCTTCGACAAGCTACGTTACCTATGAAGCCTGTCCGAATGAGTCCCGAAGCATTGCTAGCATGGTTTGGTTACATCAAATGGTAATTCATTGACCGGGTTTGATGCAACACACAGAAGATAGGTGTCGTTGAAGAAAGCGAATGTCATCTTTACACGACAAAACTGCTGAGTATCCTAAGGCTCTTTGAGCTGAAAGAGTAACTGTCTTTGTACACAGAGTGCAGAGTACACACTACACATGTACACACGTTTAAGAATAAATAAAATCCCCTAACATACTGTGCGACCGAAGAGATTTTTTAGGTCGCAGTATACCTTTCCGCAAACGATGGGTTCTTCAAAAAAGGAAATTAATCACACAGGGTTATTCTTTAACACCAAAGTCTTTTTTTTCTGGTCTTATTGGATTTTGTAGAACAACTAGAGTTCGAGCTTCTACTTTTCTATTTCTTTTCTTCTTTCTATACAAACGGACCAGTTTTTCGGTAATGCCGAGACAAGTCATTGATGAGTATAGTTTGGAAACCCTGAGTTATTTACAGGATCTGCTTCCTGTGAATATATAGTATAAGGAAAAGTTTCATTGCCTCAAATCGCTTTACCAAGACGCAATTCAAGCGTTCTCTTTATTTAAGAACGGGAAAAGGTGCCGTCCATTCCATTTGTTTCGCAAAAGTAATGTATGTAAGCTAAAGGATCTTCGTTAAAAAGGTCAATTATAATGATGGGAAAATCACAACCCCTAGAGAAAAATTTTAAATTGAAAAGTCAAATAATGGATGAACTCAAAATAAAGTTGGTCAGCAGAAGTTGCTAGATTTGACTTTACGGGAAAAATTGTAAAAAATTCTACGAAGTTTTTTAAAAACAGATTTAATGAATTTTGATTACATTACATTACGTAAGCAATTAAGAAGTCAAGTATTTTGAAAAAATCGTCCTCCAGAGGGAGTCGTATGTAACTAGTTTTGTTTATATACAGCATTAATTAGTAATTCTTTGTGCCAGAGCATTAAGTTTTTTAATAACAATAATTTCGAAGCATTGTAGAAAAAGAAACTTTAAATATTTAAAAAAAAAAAGGATAATATATAGGTACGTGCAAAGTTTGAAAACAAAAATAGTTATTTCATTAGCAAAATTTATGAATAAAACTATAGCACTTTTGAAAAGCTTACAAATTTTCAACTATCTGAAGGTGTGCCTTAATTTTCACTTCCAAATCTGTTGAAAATAAAAAAACAAAACAGTAAATTTAGTAAGCAGAACTTTGCGTGAAGTTCCAGTATAGCTAAATTAGATTCAATGCTCAAATTGATTCCCAAGGATTCTTCTATGGATAAGCGATATTCCCTCTTTTAAGTTCAGTATTTACGGATACGCTATTTCGATTTGTTGGGTACCGCAGAACCTGAATTTATTATCCGTTTTTGCCAGCCGGAGTTTTGATTTTCCTTCCAGGATTCCAGGTTGTTATCATAACTCAAATCTTAAAAAAAATCTAAAATATCCCCCCAAACCAAGAGAACTTTCGCAACGAATTCTAGAGAGACATTTGTCTACCCATTTCTTTCCAGTCTCGCGCCTTTGGATTTGGATCCTGATCCTAATACTTAAGCGCTCTCAATGACAAGCACTTAAACAGGAGTTTCCCACATTTACCTCAATTTAAATATTCCTCTTTGTCAATAAACCAAGTACTCATCAAGTCCCACTTGATCCCAGCGTGAATAATGTTTCCATCTCGAGCATCGAATAGAATGAGTTTGGTCCACTTGGTGGATGGTATGCTCCCAACCAGCAACAGTCCAACAAAAAAAAAATCAACCAAACCCCTCTCAAACACAAGAAAATCGCAAACAGAAAAAAAAATCCATAACTCAACAACACAACACAAAAGGCTTTTGACCAGAAGCACAGCCCGTTCTCCACTGGACCGCTTCAAAGACCATAAAACACAAATTGCTGTCGAAAAATGGTAACAAAATCTGCTAAATGCTTAAAAACCCGGTACTAATCCAATTTTTCAAGCCCTCTACTCACCATGGCGGCACGAAAAACCACGCAGCCATACCATGCCACCCACTGGTTCGCACCAATGCCTCGCTTGCACTCGCCAACTATCTAAAAATCGACGATTCGGCAAAAAAAATCGACCGCGCGCATAGAAATCTCCTCCGACTCAACCCCCCGCCGACACGCTCAATAGATCCTGCTAAGGAAAACAATAAAAAAAAAGAAAAAAAAAGAAACAAGAACAAACTACTAACGGTGCATAACACATGCCCGGCCTATTACCCAATCCGCCGCACTCCGGTCCGAACGACATTGTTCACTCCTCTCGCGGATCATGAAAATTGAGTGCCGAGTGATTTTTTCGTCGCCACATTCCGGGCAAAAGGCATCATCATGCATATTTTTTCGGATAGGTAAACAAATAATAAAAGCCTCTCAACGGGGTCGGGCATCGGGGGGCGACCCACCAGCATCAACGCAGTTCAACGTTCCACGGTAGCAAAGCGGGAATAAAAACCGACGAAAAAGGCTTTCTCAACCGACACGTTCTATAAGTGAAATCATCGTGCAAGCCAAAGGGGCCAACAAAACAAACGTCCTTCGGCGAACAGCAGTGCAACCCATGCCCCGCGTCGACACTAGAAAAGAAGCATCACAGCGGTGCACAAAAAAGCCACAACAGCTCTGGAGCGAGGTCTCTATTCCACGTTAGAGTGTGGGACTGGGCATCTACCACTAGTACGAGTTGCAGGTGGTTGGCGTATAACCAGTAGCGCTCGATGGATGGATGGATGGATGGATGAAAATGAAAAGAAAAAGGAAAATTTAGCGGGCGGCTGTAGTTGGGGGTTCGTACCTATGCATGCCTATGGCAAAACGATGAGGAAATGAATAAATTTCACCTCTCGACTTATGGGCGGATTGGCCAATTGAATTGCATGTGTGCAGCCAAACGATAGTATATCCTTTGAGTTACTCTATTTTGGGAAAACCACTCGGAATGCGGAACTACACTTCGGGGAATTGCTGCAGTATGCATTGCGTTTGATGCAGATAGATGGAGGGTCGTTCGGTGTCTAGCGCAGTTTGTTCAGCAGAAAGACTGTGTCAATAGAGGGCGTATATACGAGAAGTTGCAGCCGTTTCGTTTGGGCACAATTTTATAAAAAATTTCTTACCTATTGAAGATTAGGCCAACCGGGCTATCAAAAGTGGATTCTGTCGTTTACTGTGGCATACATACAGCTGGAACTTTTGGGTGTTGAACGCAACTACCACGTGTAAATATTTGTCGGAGCACACAATTATGAAAAGCTTCCTTATAATCCTGAGGGAGGATCAGGTTTATGAAACCGAAACTCGATCTACCGCAGTCTAATTTTTTTTATGAGAGCTAAGAGCCTTAAAAAAGAATTCCGTTTTATGCCTTGATCGGTTTTAAGGATAGGTTTTACCAAACTGTCCCATAGAAACTAAAAAAGATAAGTATGGAAAGATAACAACCAATCTTTCACCAATCAAATGCAATCTCATCGACATTTGAATGTGCAGTTGAACCTTTTTTGACAGAAAAAGCTTATTTTCTTTTTGGGAGCCTTCGTGCTTTGTACAATAAAATGTTCAAGTCAATATCGGTCCAAAGAAAAGCTATAAATCAGATGTCTCGGCTCATAACAATCTTTGTCTTCAGCCTGTTCAGGCGGAAGCGTTTTTATCAAACGATCTTTAAAAAATATCTCGACAACTCGAGCTTGAGTTCTTTCATACTGGTGAATTCTACTCGGTTATTCAATAGAGACTTGTCTGTTCGAAATATATGTAGTTTTCTACCTGAAGGTGTCTAAAATATTAAGTACAATTAGCACTTTCATCATGCAGCATTTGAAGCTTCCTGACCGTTTAAAAAATTATACCAAAAGGTTCAGCTCAGTAAGAGTTGCTCAACGATTTTTCACTCGAAAATAGGGTTATCAATGTAATACAAAGGCGTGGTGGAAGTTTTAATGATAGATTTTTCCTTAAAGCACCGCATTGAAAGAGCCTCAAAATAAGCTTACTTACTTGGGAGGCTCTACAGTTCAAAGTGAAGCCAAACCTTAACCAACAAACTTCTTTCATAAGCCAGATCCTTGTCTCCAGTTGCGCACTCAAAGTTCACCGATGCCTCCTTTTACCTGTGCGTGCTACCTAGCCTAATCAAGTGTGTCCACTCCAGATTCCCCCCATTACGAAAAAAGCCGCTTGGGACTTTTGGAATGAACTTTGTGGAGTTCGATGGAATCAGTGGTTTCATAAATTTCAACTTTTTAGTTCTCTCCTCCTTTTTTAAAACGCCTTGCATACTGTGTCTATATCTCGGATTTTTACAACCTTTCTCTTCGCGGTTAAGTAGTTACACGACTTTAAATTTATTGAGAGTACAGTATATCCAGCCAATGTACCATTTACGAATATGTTAGAATGTTATTGGGACAAGCTAAAGTCACATCTACCAGCCCTTGTCAATTAAATATATTACCAGCTATTGTAACCAATTTGTAGAGCTTTTTACGTTCGGACCATATTTTTGAACTGACTCGATGAAAATTGTGACAGTCGTTCACAAAAACTAGTTTCGTCGATTGTGTAATTGCGAATGGTTAAAAAAAATGGTAATCATAAGTTATGATTCATAACAGGTCTTTGTCCCTGGGGGGTTAATTTTTCACCTCCACAGCCAGTTGACAGGCTCGTTTCAAGTTACCCCTGAATGAACTGCAAGACGCCCACTAATAAAAGTCAACGATTACACCACTCCATCAGAAGTGTCCAGCCCCAGGCGCGATTTAAATTCCCACAATTATACTACATCCATCACGTGCAGCTCCACAAAGCTCCAAAGCGTGGATACGTTCGGTATATATGTGCCCATGGCTTAGCCGTTTTATTTTCTTGTCAATATTGTAGCCGCAATGTAAGCATGCAATCGCGAACACACAAAAAAGAAATTTCCACGCTCTGTGGGAATGTTGCGGAAAATTCTCCTTTGCACCTGAAAATCACCACACCACACAGCGAGACCGAGCGAAGACAAAAAAACGTCCTTCTCGTGTTTTTGCTTGCGCTTCGCCTCATGAGGTTCTGGCTGCTGGCTGCTGGCTGGTGGGATGATGAGAAACAAGGCGCGCACACAACAAACACCACCGGCATCGCAATGCAGCGCAGGAAAAATCAGTGGGCAACCAGGAAAGTGAATAATCGAGAAAGTGGACGAACCACCCTCGCAGTCGTCACACTTTGGCTTGTTGGAGGGATTAATGCACTGTGTATTGTCTGTGTGTATGTGTGTCTTTTTTTTACTTTTCGGGGATGAGTACTCTGCTCAAAGGATTTTTTCCCAACGTGATCCTTGTAGAATTTCGCCACGTACTCGATTGTGTGGAAAGTGTGCCAATGCCATCATCATTGCCGACCTCCTCTGGGCGCCCAACAAAAAGATGCAGAAGAGTGTTTGCCGGCCGGCACTGTGCGCTGATTTGGTATGCGGTTGGGTGTTGTGTGGTTAGGTCATCTTTGGTAACACGGCAGTTTATTGGGGGCGGCCGATGCAAGGGACGCTACCGAAAATCGCTCAGGATTTTTCCTTTTTTGTCCATGTAAATTTCGGGAGTCGGGACAATGCGGGCGCGATTTTTTCTTGTACGATTTTTGTCCCACTTCGAGAGGGAACGCCAAAGACTGATGAGGTGTTAGTGTATCAGAATGGGAATTTTTTCTCGAATTCACTGGCCGCGGGGTTGAGTTGGCCGTGTATTTTTTTTGGTCGATGCTGAGATTCCGTCATGGATTTGATTAAGCGATAGGACGATGTGCTTTCTGCTGTGGCAACAAGTGGTTGCAATTGATATGTCATTTAGGTTTTTTGTTCGGCAAGGGAAGTTCGAGGGTATTGGGATGGGGGTGAGTTGGAACGTCGGTTTTCGTTGAAGAGGTTTTTGTTTTTTTTTTTTTTGAATGGTGGGGCGCCAGCATATGTGTATACACACAGTTTGGACTCTTAATAGGGCGATCTGTTGACATTGCCGAGGAAACGTATTTTGGGGGAGGTTTTTCTTTTTATTTTTTCGGACAACCATTAGTGGAATGCCGTTGGATTGGAATTTATTTAAAATTTGAGGGCAAAATGGGTACTATTTGGTTCGGATATGTTTTGCACACATCAATAAACAGACTTATTTGCATAAGTGGTTATAACATTGTGTCGAAAACCGAATTTTTGAAAAAAAGAACAAGGAAACATTGTCGTAAGGTGATCGTTTGAAGGAACTACTTCCGTAGACTTATAAACGGTGATGATGGGGCGTACCTGTAAACCGTTTTAAATTCCCTTTGACAAGAGACATGTCAGGGTCAGTTAAGCCAATATTGATATAACTAACGACGGCGTTGCATGGGGACAATGATTTAGTATAGGCATGTTAGAAATTAAACGGCGGCGAAGAAGAATTAGCTGAAAAAGGAATAAGTAAAAGCAACGCAGAGACCCTTTAATACACGTCCGATTTATTGAAACACTTAGTAAGAACTAATTAATTATAATGAGTATATATAGATAAGAATGTAGGTGTAAGTATATTTGTGTAAACGTTAACAAGTCACTTCAACATTACATTATATATTTTGTCCGCTGTAGGTAATTTGTGCGTCTAAGGCCGATCGTCAGAACGATCTTAAGTCGAAAAGGTCCACAATTGTCTAAATATTCACTCTACGAGAGGTCGAAATTGGTTTCCTTCAATAGCGAATATTGAGGAGAGCAATAGGTAAATATAAATCTAGATATGATCGATTTAAATTTCCAAAACAGTTCCGTGAAAAGGCAGGATTAATTTTTCGATAAAGATAAAAGTAACGCTTGGTTGCGAGGAGGTAGGCCTAGGATTTTTTTTAACATTCTTCGATAACGGATCGATAGCCTTTCTTCCTTATTTTTCAGAGAAGCGAATATGCCTGGACCATTTTGCTTGGCTACTTTCGTCTTCTCAGGGCCGTGGTGGTGGGATGATGAAACTCCGAACATAAGTTGCGACATCTCTGCATTGATCCTACTGTCCTTTGGCACTTCATGCTGCCTGCATTAGAAGTATTTTTTAGTTGTGGGAAACACTATTTGATGCGTTTTTTTTTAAACTTAGGCTGGCTAGAGTTGATGTAAGGCCGATTTTACGATGAGTAGGGGTTATCCCGAGGCGTGAATTTATATATAGGTCAACAGGAAAGGACTGTTGTCCAAAACTGTAATTATTTTCAAAGTGTCCTCAGTAATTTGTTTATTGAAGATGTCAGGAGTTTGAGGTGATCTGGTCATCTGTTGGAATAAATAGGTAAAAGCCAAATTTTTTAGCTGTTTGGAGATGACGATTTTCGGAGTAGAAAACTTAACTGTGATTAGAAAACTGACCGCAAAAAATAGTGTGCAGCAGATACACTGAAAATCTCACTGCTACGAGATGTCTAATGGCCATCGTTCACTTAATACTCATCGCATCAATTTTTTGTTCAACGCATTCAACTAAATATAATATACGGTATACTGCTAATTTTATGCAACCAACGTGATTGATTCTGTTGGTGGTTGCACAACGCGTTGCTCAATAAGTGAACTGGAAGTGCACACAGTGATGCCATTCTGGCATTTATAATGTAAGATCTCGCATTTTCGAAGACTTGTTTTAAAGCATTTGTTTTAAAATAGAAAAATGTCAAATGTCTCGGATTTTTTTGGAGTTTTTGTATTTCTCGATGTTTGCGCTCGCATTTTGATCATTCGTGTAGGTACCTACATTAAGCTGATATATTTACATCGAAGTTTTAGATGTTCCCCACCACTTTCCCATGTGAGCGGGTAAAGTGGGAACATGGGCTAATACAGATGTACCTACGGTAGTTAGATTCCTCGTGTATTTTTTATTTGTATTTGAAGGCATGTAATAATTATACTCTAATGGTCAATAAAAATTAAATTCATTGTTGAAACAACATGATAGATAGATAAAATCTATTATATTGTTAAGCAGAAAATTCCTTAATAAAGAGAGAGTTCCATTTGGAGCCATTGGAATCAATTGATGTGGTTTCCAATACAAATGTTAATATGAAATATGAGATACGTGGATCTCAAACCGTTTGACAACTAAATGTTTATTTGAATGCTCAATATAAACAACATGAGCATGTGCACTATAGTGTAACAGCTTACAGAATTGTTTGTTGAACTAAGGAACTGAATAAACTGTTGGACTAAATTGGTTGCTTAGCTTTTAGCTTTTCGTGAAAGACTTTTATGTTGATGATGCTCTAAGTTCGGAGATAACAATGCCTGGGTTTGTTGCTGTAATTTGGGCCACAAAATTTACTCAATACAAACTGGGTACTTGGGGAATCGAAGTCAACCTCTCGTCCACTTGGATTGAAGAACAAGCTGGCTCACCACTCACTATTAAAGCTTACCTGAGCAGTTCAGGACTTTCGTCGCCAGTTACACCGTTATTATATTTTTGTAGCCAAACAAGTCAATTGACGGTTGAATGCATAGTTCGCTATAGGTGTATACACCTATACAATTGCATATACTCCACAAGTTTCGAACTATTTTGATATAGCCCCCGTTCCGACCTTCTCTCACCAAGTTAACAATTGAAAATGAATGTAATTTCTCAAACGCATCGAGTATTAAAGTCCAATTCCGCCTTTGACGGCTTTACCCACGCCTCATTCCATGCTTCTATTTTGAATACATAATTTGGTTGAATAAATCTACCAATTGACTTTTTGGAACCGCGTCCTGTCTTCCTTGTTGAAAGTCATTATTGAATAAAATGACTACTACTACCTACTCAATTTACAAAATTGAAATCACATCGATGATGAATATATTTTCGAAAAGTATCCGCGTGTCTAGCAACAAAAAAAAAAAAAAAAAAACGAATGTTAACACTAAAAACAACATAAACAAAGCAAACCCGGCATAAGCATCATCAATCCACGGGTGTGTATTTATTTTTTGGAGCCCCCATCGCGCTTCCTGGTTTGCTCGCAAATTGCCACACGAATATGACGAATCTGCTCCAAAGTGGATTCGAGCCGATGCCCTCAAACACACCGCACAAATTCGATCTAAAAAAAAGCAACTGGACACTTCCAACAGGAATCCCATTAAATCGGGAACTAAAATCACTTTATGCTGAAATTAAGTTTGAGCCACCCCACCATATTCAGTCAGTGTGAGGTTTTGCCCCCGAGCGTCGCGTCGCATCGGTTCTCGGCTTCTTGTATGCGGCCAATTTACCTTCCGATCTACAACAGTCTGTCTCCGGAAGTGTCCCTGAGAATGGTATCCTTTGCATGTATTTTTTTATTTTATTATGCTTAGCTCAGGTGTATGCGAGTATATCAGGTCCTCATACCCGCGATCAGGCTTTTTATCTCACGTAATGTATTCTGATGTGACAGGAACGCATAGAGCACCGCACCACCCTCCACACTTTGCCAATGACGAATGAGTTCCAATGAGCGCAAACATTTAGCAAAAAACTGATAAAACATTTTTTTCCCCGTTGCTTTTCTTGTTTTTTGGGCTTCTTTTTGGAAGCCGACGACGCATACACGCAGCAGGGAGAAAAAAAATTATGGCAGCTTTTTCTAGGCGGGCATTATGGTGAAGTATACCTACCACCGCGCACCACCCCAACATACGTCTGCGGATGCAATAATAATTATTGTTGGATGCACCGATTATGCTCGTCATAGCATTTCACCTAGCGCACCACAGCGAATGCTTGTACGAGTACATTGCCATGAATGATTATATCGGTTCGGAGGGGAGGGGGATGGTGGCGCGATACTACATGCTACACCTTCAACGCACTTGTATGGATTGGGTCCTCGTCTATATATCATTGAGTATCGGGACAAAGAGAGTTTCTCGCAGTTTTTTATATTATTTTTATTTTTGGCAATGGCCGAAAAGCGGCAAAATCAATTTGACGTGTGTGTATATGCCGGATGCACTTCCTCTATGGTTGGAGGGTGGTGGATGTTTTTAACATTTTTTTTGTTTTGTTTGGTTTTTTTTTTACAAAATAAGAAGCAAAAAGGAAAAGTACGGTTTTTATGTATTTTTCGTCTTTTTTTTAGGGCGAAAATGACAGGCCAGCACAAAAATATAATTTACACAAAATTAGCGGAGGACGCGCCTGGTCATGTGTGCACACATTGAAGAGCGTCGGTGGAGTCCATTCCGATTATGTTTGGTTGCACATTGTCGAGGTTTTGATATTCAACCGGACATCATTCGGAGGCAAATATTCGCTGATTAAGTTGAGTTTACGGTGGAAGAGTTCTGTTTTTTTTTTTGCCATCAAAGAGGTGGTCAAGTGGGTGGTGGCGCTGAGATACACGCGGTGGTATTAGGTGCGAGGAAGAGATTAACAAAAATTCAATAAATCGAGGATGCGAATGTACACATAGGGAAGGAAAAAAGATTTTTTTTAGGTTTGAGAGAGGTCTTTAAAAAAGCAGACATAAAATGTCTAGTGGAAGGAATTAATTTTGAATATTACAAAGGGTTTAAAATGCAGATAGATAAATAACTCTCAATAAAGATATCAAAAGCTTAGTTCGTAGTTAAAATTTTGGTATAATATTGCAACAGAGCTTTTTTATAAACTCTGTTAGTATAGTAAAACCACCTTTAAAGTGCACATAAAAGTGGTGGAATTGTTAACAGGGGATAAAGATGCATAGTGCTGGCTAGACCATACTATTTTGCTCTGGCCTATTCAAAATATCAACTAAAAGGAACTACAGACGAATGGAAACAAACCGACCACCAATCTGTTGTCAAACAAACAATGCATAATTAGATTTGGGATGTCCCCCTTTTTAGGTTAATTAAAATTATGCCATTGTGAGTTCGAAAAATTTAGCCTGTGCACTAGCAAGGGGACGGCGGGGCTAGAAGTGACTTTTTCGACTAAATTTGTTTCTGCTTCTACCATTTTGCAAATAAGTTAGTCAACATATTTTAAAGGAAATAGCAATATTTAATCTACAAAATTCACGAAAAATCTTCTAATAAACTCTGCTCCGAAAATGTAAAAACTCAAAAGCACTATTCAAAAGCACTATCATCTTTTCCTTTACCTACTTGGCCTTGACGAACTTTCTGGCTATGCTTTTATTTTATTCTCTCAATAACCGCTCGTTTCTCCGGAGTAAAAATATCTGATTTTCTTTCTCCTGGCGAAACCGTTCTCTTCTCATTATAGATCCAACTGACGATCAATACAAAACTTAAGAAGGCAGGTCTTTGGCTTTGGAGAAGACCAATATTTGACCATTTTACGCGACTCTTAATTTTAAGGGGAACACTAAAATTTTTAATTGTTACAATTACACATGTTACTTTTAACCCCGACTGCCCCTACATCTTGTTTTTGCACAAGTAGACAGTTTTTTTTAGTTTTTGCGTGTTTTAAGGATTTGTGACAGTATTTCTCTGCTCCGATCGGAGTAATTTGACATCAGGTGTCAAAAGTTTCGAAGAAATCATCGCGCTTGCAAAAAAACTGCCAAATTTGTATTTCTTGATCTCATTTGACTCAACGCGCAAATACTTTAACAATTTTTTTTAACAGCTTATAGGCAAGGATTCTTTTTCTCTGTGGGCTGGTAAATAGTCCGAGATCATGACGAGCAGAGTACCTACTGTATATTCTTTTTACAAAAGTTTTGGCCGACTTCTGGCGACCCTTGCCCATGTCATGAGAGCTCAAAAAACTTGTTTAATTTTTTCTGTTGGCATCGTCCCCATTTCCTCAACCACTATCGTATAGTCATATTAAAGCTGGTGTTAACTCCAGAAACGAGTCCACCCAGTTCAACATCCAGCTGGCCTATACCAATATCAACACCAACACACTCCTACTACCAATCTAACCATTGATCTCAATTCAGTTCCTTCTAGCTGCTCATATTTGGGGAAATGCAAATGTTCCCTGCCGAAAAATGGTATAAATTCATTAGGAGGATATGCCGTACAAATCCTTGACACCATTTTGCAAGACCATAAAACAGCCATTCACCAAACAAGAGCAAACGAGAATGAATGTACTTACTTCCATCCGTGTGAATCCTTTAAGCGCCCGCCGCTGCCGTGCCACGGCATACACAACACATTCCATCGCCGCATGTATGGCAATAAAAATCAAAAATAAAGGATAACCTCCAGCTTCCTATGGCTCATACTGCTCCGTCAAAGCCTAAAGAACGGGAGCTGCACCGCACGCACATATACTACTGCTGAGAAGTAATACCCACTTTCGCTCCATACAATATTCAACAGGCACATACTTCGGTTGGCAAATGCCGTAGTAGCGCCGCACGGTACTGCGAAGGCGAACTTGCGGGAGCCATGTGCGTTATGTGTTATGTAATGGACTCACTCGATCTATAATATCCTGACACATACGTTCGCACCACATAGGCACGCAGTAGAGCACGAACACAATCCGCGAACCAAAAAGCGTAAGGAATCATCCAGGATAGAGTACAAAGAAATCCCAGCTTGTAAGCCAATTTGCACTTATCCTTATCTGATTCCATGTCATTTGTATAATATCCTTGGCTGTTAAGAGCAAGCGAGCATAATACTCAACAAAACAGAGATCTGCTATTGCCAAGGGCACACGAAACGAAACGACATTTCCATTTCGTCTGGGGCTCTCCATTCCCCCTTTTCACATATAGTCAGTGTGTGTGCGCGTGTATTGTAGTTTCATCCTGGAGGCTTCGTTGCTAAGCCCATTTATGGTTATTGCCCGCCGTGCAATGGCAAAGAGTACATCCTTTCGCTTTCTCCGTTGACTGGGAATGGCTCGTGATGTCTTGTTTCAAATATTTAAGGATATCGGATAGATTTAGTG
The DNA here is from genome assembly GCA_948293265.1 of Cheilosia impressa. Taxonomy (NCBI): domain Eukaryota; kingdom Metazoa; phylum Arthropoda; class Insecta; order Diptera; family Syrphidae; genus Cheilosia; species Cheilosia impressa. Next base: position 48,445,966 of record OX411882.1, on the reverse strand, counting down.
GAACATCATGCCTACTCTTGTTTACAAATTCCATTTTCCTTCCGCTTGACTGAGTTCTTCGGTGAAACAGATTGGAAAGGGTGGCGCACAGAAGGTCGCTGCTTCAGTGTCGAAAAGTTCAGACTCGTGCACATAGATTCAATTATTAACGAGATGTGCGATGTTCGGCAAACAACACACTAAGGGTATGGCTCTGCATGTAAGGATATGGCGGTGAACGACCACTGAGAGCTGGCATTTATTTGTCCCTAGTTTTGCGTTACTATAAATGGCAAATGGCCCACTCGATGGGCATCCGAATAGTAAGGAGGTTGCTTCACTGAAGTGTATGATTTTATCTTGCCCAGAAAGTTGTGGAGCTAAACTATATAAAGTAACTACCGTGGTAGAGGATTATACTTGCAATATTAAGAGCTGGGATTTTTTTTAAACTCCTTTGTCCTAGGTAGGTATAGGTATATTTGTCTTACGCCTCATGCCATGTTTGGGTTACTGTTGGGCCCATTTGGAAGACAGCAAGATGACGAGCAGCTTGAGTAATTATTTCAATTCAGCGAAAGATAAGCCTTCTAAGTTGATCACTCATGACTACAGATGCATATAGAAATTTATCTGCCAGCATCTCGGGGTGCTGTTCAAGCGTAACTAGTTAACCTTTTAGAGGAGAAGTCTTTTTAAAGCGGCCAACTTCTGCGAAAACAGAAACTCTTAAAAACTAATGGTACCTTCACTGACTCAGAAGCGGATGCTTTTCCCCAGTAATCTCCATATGTTCCTGGATAACAGCAGCTGGAAGAGTATCAATATTGTATTGCTCCTTTTAAAGTCACTAATTATGATTCGGCAACTACGGACTTAATGCCATTTAAACTTAAATATAAGTTGAAGACAGTTTAAACCTTTTTAAACATTTTTGAAAAGTCTGAATGAATTGGGTACCATTCAAAAGTCTAGTCCTCTTTATATGACTTTTATTGTCGGGACAAAATTTAGACTGTATAGGCAAAAATAAAATTGATTTTTAGTGTCGAAATTTCAACTACCCAGTCGAGAAATTATTGACTAAATCTGTTGAACTAAAAAAAAATTGTCAACATTCAATAAAACATTGAAACGCATCTCATCAACTAGATGTCTGACTAAGTAGAAAAGAGTTTTAAAGGTTCCCATACTCGAAAGAAGGTGAAAGTATTCGTGAAATGATGAAAAAATTCTGCAATGTTTAGATGAGACAAATTATTACAGCAAAAGACTTACAAAATGGCTGTCAATATCCACTGCGAGAGACAGCATTTAGCCGTCCCTAAAAACGCCTATTTTGCTACTTTTTTTTTAAGCACGAAATGAGAACAAAAATCTTGTAATTAAGGCAATGCTTACATGCAAAGCGCCTTTTAAGTGAAGTTTTTAATGTTTTTTTTTTTTTTTGTTTGATTATAGTTTTGTAAAATATATAGTTTACCAACTATACTTGTACTAGTCCTTAAAAAAATATTTACTTTGAATAAAGAATTAAGTGTTTTTTGTTTGTTTTCGAAAAAACAATTTATATTTTGGAGTTTTGAGTTTTGCTACACAAATTAAGTTTTGCTACGCAAATTTGCTACGCAAATTTTTTCCCTTGTGGCAGCACTGGCAGGGATATTGCTCGGCTGTATTTATAGTTGGCGTTTGTTACTGCTCCGCTCTAGGGATCACACTTTCAACTCAGGGGGCCCGTGAAATCCCTCTGAAGGGTTAATTCGCGTTTAATTCAGTATTGAGATCCAAGGCGCTTATAATACCTTGCTCATACAATCCACATTCTCGTGTCCAGTCGAAATAATCTACGAAGACGACGAAATACAGAAATTGAGCTTATAATCATTTTTAGTGGGTATACAAAGCCCTCGTATAAACTCTTCAGTGGCAATATTTTCTTTAAAAAAATTAGTACTGTGACCTACAAAATTTGTAAGGTGAAGGTGAAGAAGAGCCGTGGCAGACACCGTGATCCAAGGGAAAATCAATAATTAACTGAACGAAATAACCTTTATAACGTTGCCCAAGGCATATTACTCGTGCTTCCTAACAGAATTTAAACCTTTATTTGGTCTAAAAGCTCTCCCTCTTCAATGTTTCTAAAGAAGTTTTCTGGAAATATATTCATTCTACGCTTCTGACAGTGAATAGCAGTGCAATAATCGACAGACATTTATTAAAAAATCTAGAATCTACACCCGTATCTGACTCTCTGAAAGCCTGAATTGTTAACAAAACTAAAGTTTAGGCTAAATAGACCCTGATTGGTTTAAGGGTGTTCTGTGTCCAGTTTCTAGCCAAAGGCTTTTGGTTGCATTTTTTAACTTTCTCGTAAGAGAAAAATTTTTTTTCTTTGAGTAGGTACCTACCTACCTCTTCCCTTTTGATATTTTTTTTTAAACCTCTAAAGCGACGGTTGAAACCAACTCCCCTTCATAGCAAGTTAATTATTTAAAATGATCATAAGCAGTGGTCAGTTTCCAATATACTATCACAATTGCGAGTGACATGCATCTGCACCTATATCAACCGTCATTCACCTACCTCACCTTTGAATAACTTACAACCACAATACACTTCCTCTGCTATCACTATCACAATCCGCCAAGTTCAGTTCCCTTGCAGTGCACAAAGACCGTATACGCATCACATACATTACAGTGTACACAATAGAACCGATAACAACATTTTGAAGGTCTATGTCATTAGCCAACAGCACCACTATCGGCCGTTCCACTCTGTTCCCATTATTTGTGCTCGAATGCGAATAGACGAGACGTGTACTTTGTAAACAGACAACTCAACACATATTGGCTTGTGAAATAAAAAAACCTATGCATGACTAAACGGCCTTGTCTACGTTCAATGGCCCGTCTCTATTCCCGTCCCGGTGAAGAGCGCGATTGCTTTGTGCCGGCCCAATACTTAGAAACCATTCAGTTTGAGAAAAACACACCCAAACCAAGACAGCAAAAGCACATATCTAATCAATGGGGCGGGAGATTCATACCGCACATACCCGAGCTGTATGTGTCTATGACTCAGTTTGTAAACATTTTAGCTCGAAAGAGGAATTCGCGATCACCGTCGTGCTGGATATGCCGACACACCTCCTTCTATCCGCTGGCTGTTTCACTGATCTAATGCAGAAACTATGAATGACTATAGTGCGGCTGGTGATCGTTGCTTAGAGGCGTGGAGCTGGGGGACAGTGCTCATCGACTAAAAAAAAAGCAAACACATTGCTCAGTCTAGACGGTGAACGATTTGGGTACATTAGTATGATCTTGACCCCTAGTAAAGTGTGAGGAATTCAAATTGCACCGGTTAACGATGTGTGCTATGATCAGCAAGTGATTGCTGGACTTTGTAGTGGCTGATGGAATACGTGGCCATGTGACTGGGCAACGTGTGAATCGAAACAAGGTGTATTTATAATCGAATAATTTTTGGTAAATAGAACAGGTAGCCAAGCGTTAAGTTTTTGTGATAATGCTGTTCAGAAATACAGGGACTTGACTAAATATTTCATATTGCCCCTTCCCGAATATAGTAGCTTTATTTTTGTTGTGCCTTACTTGTTACATTGAAGAAAATGAGATGTTTGTATAAAAAACTACTTAATTTCTATTGACAACAGTGCCAAAAATTGCTTTTTTGTAAAGAGTCTCTATTTGTGTTTTTTATTTTGGCAATTCTTAGATCTCTGGAAGTTGAAACTACTTTCAACTCGACTGTGTACGTCGCTTAAAAATGTGCCAATGAGTCATTTGAAGTTTGTCCCTTTCAGATTCAGATTACATAAGGGTCGGAACACAATCCATCCCCTGTCATATATAGTAAAACTAGGCGCAGGGACATAAGTCCAGGGGACATAAATCCATTATGGACTTATGTCCCACTTCAGTGGGACATAAGTCCACAATTTTACTATGGACTTATGTCTCACTTTGGTGGGACATAAGTCCATAACTTAATTTATGGATTTATGTCCCATGTGACATGTTTTGTTTTTTAAGAAATGCTGTACCTGTTGCACATAAACTTCTCTTTACTCTGTTGCAAAGTTGAAGACACTATGTTAAAAAATATGTACAAACGGTTTTACGTATTTTTCTTAAGTTAGTTTTAATAATTTGCAGAGCTGCCAGACTCCTTAACATGCAAGCCCCTGTTATATGGTTTAGAAAAGCCAAATGTTAGTAAAGGCTTACTTGTATGCATAGGTATATCTTCCATTTGTTTGGAGAAAAAAAACTCTTAACGTTGTATCCCTGATTTACAATAATACAGTAAACTGACTGTAATGACATGGCTTGGGTTGTTTTGTAACAAGATTAGTAATTGTTCTTTTCTTGAAACGTGCGGATCGACAAATTATAGAAAACAATTTTGGATATACTGTATTTCATGCATCGAAGATCTCCGAACTGATTGAAACGCTACCTGAATCAGAGCGGCATTTTTTTATCGATGGTACATTTAGTATTGTTCCATCTTGTGGTTGTAGGCAATTATTAATTGTATATATTGCCCATTCTGAACATGTAAGTGTCACTTTCATGAAAGGCGAAGATAATCTTATTTTACTTAACGTTTGTATTTAAATTTGAAAAGAAACATTAAGTAAAATTTGAGAAAAAGAAGTAAAAATTATTTAAAAGTAAAAATTCGCGCGAATTTTTACTTTTAAATAATTTTTACTTCTTTTTCTCAAATTTTACTTAATGTTTCTTTTCAAATTTAAATACAAACGTTAAGTAAAATAAGATTTTGTTTATGAGAATTAAAGAATTAAATTTCTTTAATTCTCATTTGTTTTATTTTCTTTATTTCTCATTAAAAAACTATTATGTGTCCTTTTTGTCGGCAAATAATAAAAAATTCTTGCCACGTTTTCCTTTAGAATTATATCTTTTGTTATTTAATTACTTTATTATTACCTATTTCCGTTTTTATTTTTGTTACGCTGGTTTTTTTTTTTTTTTTGTTTTCGTTGAAATAAACGTTTAATTGTTATAGAGACGCTAATGTGTTAAAAATTTTTGTTTTATTTTGTAGATACTTTATAAAAACCATTGTGCGTTTTGGACTTTGTTTTCTGATATCTTCTTCTGGTTGGAATTATGTCCCATCTTTGAAAAATAAATTATGGACTTATGTCCCACTAAAGCGGGACATAAGTCCATAATACAATTTTGAACTTATGTCCCACTGAAGTGGGACATAAGTCCATAATGGATTTATGTCCCCTGGACTTATGTCCCTGCGCCGTAAAACTACAATATTTTAAGCCGTAGACTTAAATTTGCACTTAGCTGGCAACACAAAACTTATCGGCTCTGCAATACAAGGCCTTACAACTCTCCGAAAGGTGTAACATATAAGTACATCTTACTAAACTCAGTGTTACCTTTTGAAAATGTTACCTTTTGAAAGTCCAAATCACAGACCAATACAAATACCCAGCTTTCTCTATGCCCTCTCTTATGATCGTCGGTTCGAGTCTAAAACAAAAAGCTAGTTCCGCAACCACAACTGCATGGTAGCCGCCTTCTATACTAGGATTGCTCAATCATCATAATAGCTTATCAATTATGGACAGACTTTGACAATGAAATGCCGAAGCTCACACTCAATCTGAAATTTCCCTATACCAACAGGGAAATTCGTGACAATAATACCTTAGAGTTCTGGTATTTGTGTCAAGCCTACATCCCTTCACCTCACAATGGCGGATTTAAATGTTATCGTACTTCGGTCAATAATCTTACACCCTACCACTTAGATTTTCATATAATACACCTCCCTGCCATTGGCGCTCGAAATTCCGCACAACTTGGCCAGGAAACTAATCTCACCCAAGGTCCTTTGCAAACAAAAACCAAGAACAACTCATATTCAACAAGGAAAATTTTCATCTCTTGGGTCCCTAACCAGCCCCAACAATTCAAAGGAAAATCCAAAGAAATCGGAACGAATGTCCTTGCCACGCTTTCAAATTCGATCAGATGCAATACATTATATATAGCCGTAAGAAATTTACCTCCCCATGATGGCAACTGCGAATGCGATCTTTGTGTGTGTATACATTGTCACCGCACTTCCTTTTTGTCCCGCTGTCAAAAACTTATACCTGTGGAATTTTTCAACAATTTTCTGAGGTTTTCCTTTTGCTTTATATTCCCGAGCAGAGTACACAAACACACATTCTTCTCCACCTGCATAATACCATTTTATCCTTTAGGTTGGCCGTCGTCACACTCACAACTGTCATCGGTTGCTAGTTTGCTGGACAGACGATTCGTCTTGTTCTCGGTGTCCCAACTTCGAGTCTCAATTCCATAGAGAATTTCATGAATGGCACCAGGGATCCATTCACCAGGGTTCGTGTGTATGTTCCTGTGGAGAGGATAAATTCGAAAGAGAAAGTTTTCGATTTTGAGTTTCCTTTTGGGTTTCGTTGGCGATGTTGACGCTGAGCTGAGCACTTCAGAGTTCACACACACACTCTTCGGAAGGTTTTATGCGGTGTATCTATAGGTAGGTAGCCATCTCAACACAATGGAAATGGAAAATAAAAGCAAGAACGATGCCTTTCTCCTGAATAACAATCTCCACCTACACAACCCCTATATCGTCCGCCCCCGACCTGTTCGCATTCAACTTAGGAGCCGGCTGCAGCTCAGCAAGGTTCAAGTTGAAGGAGAAGTGTCTGGCTATGTGAATGTGTCCGTGAATATGTATATGCGCTAGGTGGTAGGTGACCCTCACCGCCCCCCCAGCATACGTGTGCCAAAGCTTTCTCTTTCGTTGAAAGCCAACGGGTGGGAGGGTGAGTTTTCCTCCCGCTGTGCAATACAGCAGGACATAAACACACAGCTCTATATAATACATTCGTACTTCACATCATATCGACTTTGCAGCTAACGAACGGGGAGAAAAGAAGGTCCTTCGGTAGATTCTTCTTCTACTTGTGCTGTTGTCAGCCACACAGGAGAGAAAGTTGATTCTCATTCTGTGTACCCTACACGCGCAATTTTTCTTAATTTTTTTTTTCGCTTTTCGTCCTTTTTTTGCTGCTCTCGCCATACCAAGTCGGCTCCTCTATAACCTCTTCTCGGTAAGGCTCAGCGGGACTTTCGATTTCGTTTGTACTCCTTGAATACACAAGGACGACGTTTCGGAAAAATAAAACCAACAAAAATAACGAAAAGAAAACGAACGAAGAAAACAAAAAACGACAAAAAAAAGCTAAGAATTGTTGGAAAAATAAAAGAAAATCTATCCGTTTCTTTATTCGTCCTTGAACGAGGAACACTAAGGTGCAGAGATGGAACGAAAGCAGCAGATGGATCAGAATTCAGGAGCTCCTTGGCTCGTTCCGCTACTTGTCGTTCGCACTTTGATGTGAAATTGAACAGCTGAGTTTATTTCATTTAGTTATTTAGCTGGCGAGCCAGAGTTATCATCGTTCTATTGCTAAAGAAGGACGTGTTGTGAGTGACCTCTTCCAAAACATGGATAAAATATGTGTAAAACTCTTACGGCCACCATTATCAACAGGTTTCCACAAGGAGAAGTTAGGTCTACCTCACTGAAAACGGTTTAGTTCAAATTCGTTCCACAAATAGGTTCCACACAGGATAATTCCGGTGTTTCGGAACCCATTATGGATTACATTGACTTTCGGGGTCTATCTAAATATACGTATATAAAAACACAACTCTCCAAAGGTAGCACCTTCAAATTAGGTCCTTTAATTGATATTTCACTATTTCTCATCTAACTACCCCTTGATATCAGCCCCCTCTGAATCGCCGGCATCATACTCATATGCAGACAGCTCTATGTAGTTTCTGTCCCAGGGTCCGCTTCAGCGCCGGGCAACAGTTATTTTTAAGTTTTTCTCTCCCTTTTGCCATGAATCCGAAAAAGGACCAAAAACAACTTTGGTTATTTTTTCGAGTGACCTTCGCCATTTTCATGCCGACAGCGGGTGGTATGTATACCAGCACATGTGGACAGGCGGAGGGTTGTGCTTTCTTCTTGTTTTTTGTCGAGAACCATCAGAGAAAACTTGGAAAAATAACATTGTCTGCCTACAATTGCGAAGGATTTCTCTCTGGATTCCCCTGTGTATATAGGTATATACGGCGGCCATATGTCAAATTGAAATATCCATGGCTACCGTTCGACCATCTTTCGCCACGTGGTGCTGGTGCGAGTGGCTGGATGGAGGTCGAATTTTTCTATTCTCCCTGACCTACCCATAGATGATTTTTGTTATTTGTCTGTACTTTCCACTTGAATCTGTTATTATTCCTTAGCGCCGCATATAGAACGAGCGAAGATGGATAGACGTCGTGTGTATATGCCGACATCATTATCATCATCACCCATAAGCCGGCTGGACTGAGTGAGAATCCGAAAACTATGGAAACGACGTTGTAAGAGCCGATGTAAGTAGACGGCGCCCATCAGGTGGGTGGGTGGACACACATGATGTGTCGGTCGGTCCGAGGATGGAAATCGAGAAAAGTATGAAGAACAGTAGCAGAGGAAAAAAATAATATTGGAAAATAATATAATTAAGTCGGTCAGAAGAAATCTTACGGGTGGCTTTATATACTTACGGGGCTTTTTCTTCTTTTTTTTCGTCTTATCCAAGGAACACAGTTTGCTGGTGGATGACCTCAATTTGTGGAAGGCAAAAAAAGCCAATTGTTGCATACGCACACAGCGAAGGGGACGCACACAAGGTAGCCTTCGACGTTAAGGAAAAGTGGATATGTCTGCCGCCGAGGGAGCCTTGTCACTATGGCAACTGGTGGTAACCTAGGATGCTAGATTTTTTATTTATTTGTTTATGTGGATTTCTCTTCTTCGAGTCACCGTGGTTTGGCTGTTTTGAGGACTTTTGCAGCACTGGTCTGTGTTCCGAGTCGATTCTAAGTAAGATGGCGAAAGAAGGAGATTAAGAACGTGTATGCGGGGAGTGGTGGCAACAAGGACATTGTATATTTATTTGCTACAGGTGGTGGCCAATTTAATTTTATCTTTGGGAATTAAATGGATTTATTCAGCTATAGGTGTGGCTGGAAAAAATGCTAGTTCTATTAAACAACATCGCAATGAGCGGATCTTGATTGATCAAAGTTATGTTGGTACCTATGTTCCCCACTGTCTCGCCAGCCCACTTAACTATTTAACAAAGTGATAGTTAGTGGGCTGACAGGAATCGCTCAGTTGTTGCAATTGGGAGGCAATCGGAAAAAAAAATATTATTCACCATCAAACGCTTAACTCAGTGTTAAGGGGCAGTGTTATCTCTAAAAAATGTATGGTCTCTCGCCATTAAAACGGGCCTCCATATGAAATAAAATCTTACTTAAACTGAAAAAGGGACCATTTGGATAATTTTTAAAAAAGTGGGCCCACGGGTCTTGAGGCTCAAAAAGAAGCTATTTGTATCCTAAGAGTGCATGAGAGAAACCGTTTTAAATTTATTTCTATTGGTATTGTCTATAACTCTTTCAAACTCAGACACTTACTTCACTGTTCCTTCTGCGTAAACTTGTTAACGACATATTCCATATTGTGCTATCAAAATTCTTTAAATATCCTCGGAAATCCAATTAAATTATTAAATTCCCTGAGGTCTATGAAGAAACGTAGTGTCTGAAAAACTGCATATTCTGTCGTCTCCGTACAAAAATAAATGATTTATGGTGCCTAAATCCTTTCAGATAAATGGAGTTTATTAAATAAAACTTCAAATTTTTATTAATTTTATTGATTTATCAGTCTTTTATCAGTTTAACTTCATAAGTATTAAATTTGTTTTTTCGCGATAGCTAGCTATATTCGTAAATAAAAGTTTGGTTAATTTTTTTAAGCATTTTCTAAATTTATATCAATCAAACGCATTGATGAGCTCTCTGTTAAAAAAAAAACATTAAGACTTCGTATGTACACCATCGCAAAATGCATTCGCTCATCTTGTCAAAAACTGTTACCTACCGTCCACCTTCACTCGCTCACATTCCCAATTGACAACTTTCTCGGCCAAAGAGTCGGCCATTATCGATGAACCGCACATCCGCGATCGCAAATCTAGGACGCAATCAATTAAGGGAACAACGAACATCGTTAGCGAAAGTCACCATTCACCACCACCACCATACAATCCCGCTCTGCTCCATCATGCACTTTTATGGAACGTCTACATCTGCATTTGCTGTTGTCCGCCCAGTCCAGAGCATGGTGGGTCAGATTCAACAATTTGGCACGAAACACAAAACCCCAAAATCGCTGACGAAATCTTATGCGCTGCGCCGAGCAGCACCAATCGCCAAAAAAAGTAATAATCCAATATCCAAGCGAATATGCACTTAGGTCCAATCGTCCGAAAAAAAAAACAAACGAAAAAAAAACTGAACATATAAAAACCGGTCCCGATAAGGATTTGAAAACATCTTAGTTCTCGAATAGCATTCCCTGCTATGCCCCACTGCTATATGGATGGAAGAAAAAAAGGAAGCCGCGCGTTGTATTAAATTGCATCGACCTACATAGACGCTGTGCTACGACGAGAGATCGACGATGCCCAAAAATGCATTGGACATGGGTACCTATACCGGAGTACTCCTCCCGCCCTTTTGGTGCTTCTATTCCGTTCGCTCAATCGTGACTTTGACATATGCAGGATGGATCCGACGAGCGGAATACAAGCCACTAATACTATCCACAATGGCTTCCCTCCTCGCAGTCAGCACCCGTCTAGGAATTAAACAGGAAAACTCGTTTTTTTATTTCTCCGGTGGTAGATTTAGCCCAGCTATGTGCACCGGCGCACTCAGCCGAAAAAAAGACGCAAAGGGCTTTCGGAAATTTGCCATCATCATTTCGTGGGCTAAGGGGGCCATTTTTTCGGCCACACGATTTCGCTGTTATAGATGAGATGCACTTTCAGCAAACGAAACGAAAATAACACGTATCGTAACATGAATTTCGGGCCGCGTGTTACTGCCGTTGCTATATTCGGCTCTAGAGTTGTAGCGCACACTGATGCTGATCTGTTGGGCTGGAATCAAAAAGGTAAACCAGCATTAACGAGGAATTTTCGGCAATGGCCATGGGCTCCCCTTCTTGATGTGGACATACATACTATAGCGTGAATTGTACTGCTTGACCAGGTCATAATCAGCGTGGAAATCTGTTTTAAAAAAAATGCATGCGAGTAATGGATGATTTGGAGGGACGAAGGTGGAATGGGTTTGTGGTTTTTTATTTTGTGAGAACTTGCGATTGTTCATATGTAGTCACATTGGAGTTGGTTGCAACATTGACTATATGAATTTGAGCCCTGAGACTGCGCTTGAGACTGATCTTTGGATTTAAAGAAAATACTTTAAATCCACTCAACGGATGAGAGTACCTTTATTTTTTTTGCAAACATTTTAACCTAAATCAGCATTGAAAATTATGTTGCATTAGGAATATTGTAAGAAATATCTTTAATAAACATTAGACATGGTTAACGACTAAAAACCTCACTCTTTTTATTATTTAGGGCACACAACATGGAACAATTTATCTTGCAAAATGTTGGAGAACGATGTTCTGCACGTGTCGTCTGTCATGGTACAGGAGACACCTTTTAAGGTTGTTTTAGGTTTACTCTCTTAGTCTTGACATCGCGTAAATTAGAAGCTCGAGCTTGAAAATTGTCACATCTAAGACTTTGTTTAGGTAACCCCATATCACAACTGATGGTTTTATTAAACTTAAATAAAAACTGCTAATGAATAGATTCCCAACTTCTGTTTAAACGAAATTCATTCTCGAAACCCATTATTTCTATTTGCGTTAATATTAAACCCATTGGGGAGCAGTTTTTTGAACATTTAATCTTTCAAAGCCCGCATAACATTATAAACCATCATTTTGCAATATAAAGCGTTAAGTGAAACATCCGAGTGTACCCTTAGGCCTCAGTTATAGCCATATGTAAAATGCAATCGAAAAAGTTGGAACAGTATGAAAATGAGTTTGTTTACGTTTAGGCGGTCATAGAAAAAAATATGTCAGAAAAACGTTTTCCCACGAAAACAATTACAGCAAATCAACCACCACTGATTGGATTCCATCAGAAAACAAAATTCCCGACAGATGGAAGAGTAAAGAAATAAAATATTTTAGTAGAATCGTTTGGTTGCCTTTTTTTGTGGAATTAACTGCGAAATTGATCGGGAAAATTAACGAAGTATTCTTGTAGAAATTTTAAAGATAATTTGCGTATATTTTTAGTAACTTATAAAGAACATTTTAAGACCAAGATTGAGTTCAAACATTAGGTAGTGGTAAAAACAGCACAAGAAAAAATGTATGGTTTCGTTTTACCTATGGCTGTTAATAGGGACTTGGTAATTTAAAACTTTCAATATCATGCAAACAACAAGTTTTTGAGTCAAAATTAACGAGGCTATAATAAGGTCGAAGAAGGGACTTTACAAAAAGCTTAAATAATCGAGCGGTATGACTGTTTCGAAAGATGTATGGATAGTTATTTTATAGACCTTGCGCTAGTCAATAAAGGATATTAGAGCATAGGCTAGGCATCTTTATGGGTACGACGGATTTTAAAAGAAATATTTTGAGCTAACAGCTATTCCCAATTGTCTCCATGGTTAGGGCGAGCTATTTACTGTTTTTCTATATTTTATACGAATTATCGGCATCTTCATGACCTCAGAGGGAGTAGGCGAAAGTGGTATTGGTCATAAATCAAATTTAAGAATTTTTAAAAGCTAGGGCACAGATTTTGCAAACGGTATTGAAATATACCTAGACCTACCCACATCGTGAATGATTAAGTTATCACGATGTTCCGATGACCATTACTTGTCAATAACTTTTAGAACAAGCTAATACCACCGCCAGAGTTCTCTCAATTTAGTTTCTGTCTGTAAGACCCTTAGCATTTGGAAAAGTTGCTTCCTACCCAACGTAAGTTTCATAGATAATGGCTACTTCTTCGGTGTTAATTCTCACCTATATAAATCTGACAACTGCAATTAAAGTTGGCATCTGTACACAACCCCCATCGGGGCTGTTCCATCTGACAAATGGTCATCTCAGCTAACAACCCCTTTCAAAACTAATCCCACATTTAACACACCACCTCCATCTACAAGTCAAAACTTATCATCCCATTCATCTCGGGGCATCCCATTAAACTAATTCCTTCAATTATAACATATTTAACACATGACCCCACAGACACCACACCACCATTTAAGTGCCATCCCAAAACCCGAGGTCAAATCAATCTCGGCAAGCACACAATACAACAACCCTAGCCTTTGGTTTATGTTTCCCTTTTTCTTGTAAATTATCCCATTACAACACAAATGTTAAATAGTTTAAAAGGGTTAAGTGTCCTGTCAAAAGATACACACGAGCAACAGGTCAGCTCACCTTTAACCCCACTCCAGTTGTAACTAAGTGGCACATGTCCATGTCCACATGCACAAACGTACATACACGTCATCGAGCGTCCCAAATCCGATTAGACGAAGCAGTAAGCATGCTAATTTGGCGCAATGATCCTTTTAGTGTTGAATCCCATCGCCGAGAGTAAGGGTAGCCCATAAAACTAACCACCACAAGTGATTCGACTACGTGAAGGAATTCATTAAGGGTGGCGGTATATAGACGGTGGTGGGTTCGGTTTCCTTGGGACGCCCTGTCCTAATTAATATCCCTCATACGATTAAGCAGAGAAACTTCCACAAAATCACTTTACACTCGAACCAGCCCAGAGTGGAATTCTTGTCTACACCGACCGACACCCCACAGGCAGAAGGCGCTCTTCACACACCCACTCGCCACCCACCAGCAGACAGAAAATCCGAAATTTCACTCGCTCGAAGTTAATAAATTCATAGAGCGATTTTATGCCCACTTTGCTCTGGCCGTACGTGTCTTGTTCTTGGTGGCATGCCCCGCACACACATATGTGCGTGTGTGTAAATACTGAAGGGTGGCGATGGTGCTGCAGTCATCACCACTCCACCAGTATAGTCAGTCAGTCAGACACAAGTCGACCACTTTTGGGGGTGGGCTGGGAAGATAAGTTGTTTGGGTGTCCCATAACCACACACAAACGTACATTCTTATCGGATGAGGAGCGTGCTGCTTGAGGAGAATTCAGTTGCGAAGAAGAAGATCGCCAGACCAACCTTCGCCAAAGGTTTGTAGTGCGGGCTTTGAATAATATGTAGGTCATGCAAACGCTTTACTGTTTGTCTGATTTTCTTTTCTTCACACACACTGAGACGGGTGAGACTTTCCCACCCCAACTGACCCTTTTCGCCGTCGCGTCGTCGGTCGTCTGGAAACCACCCCAAACTTACAGCACCCAACTTTATTGTCTGTAAACTGATTACTCCGAAGTGGTGACAGAAACAAGTTGTCCGTGTTCACACAAGCCACAGGGACATTTTTACCCCGACCCCTGGCACATGGCCCGTTTTGGGCCACGACATCAAGCGAGCATATTGAAATTTGTCTTGATGGTCCTTTTTGGTGTGTTTTCTGTGTTTTTTTTTTCTCCCCCTCTGCTGATTGTTAAATGGTGTGAAGGTTAAGCGGCGATGGGGATGAGAATTAAGGACGTCTGTCCCACTTGCCGATGCCTGCGAAAGGGATGTCGTTTTGGGTATATTTTTCTTTTTTCTGTGTATATTTTCTTGAAGCAGCACGCACACCATTTACATGGTGCGAAAAATGTCGGAAAGTCCCAGACATGTCTGCCTCCCAACAACCACCACCGCCATTACCACCCCCGCTGGTGGGTGCTGAGACGATTTTGCGGATTGCTTGATGAGAAAGAAATGTTTATGTGTACATTATCCCTTCGTTTTACAAGGGTTGAAAGTTGAACACATCCTGGCGTGGTTTCACTCTTTTAGGATAAAATTTAGATTCTGACCTTGGGGGCTTCCTTCGAGGAAGTGTCACACGCATAAAAATCTTCCGATATCAATCTCTTTCGGTTGATTGAAGGGTCACAAAGTGATTTGGGTGTAGCTAAATGTGGGTATTTGTCGCCTGTTGCTCTCCAATGGAGATGGCGACGACACGACGATGATGTTCATGTTCATGATGATGACATGACCCATTTTGGTCGCATGAATATACGTCGGATGGTTTATTTGGCAATAAAATGTTGCTAGCCTAATGAGAGGAAGGAGGCATGGACTTGACAAAATTGCTTCCTTTCACCTGGCAGAAAATGCGTTTACACGCAGAAATGAGGTGAAAACCGAAAAAAAAAACTTAAATTCACGAAAACTCAATTGCGTCGCAGGTAGGGATAGATAGAGTGGCTGCACCTTAACAACCGGTATGCAGAATGAACTGGCAAAAGAAACGGTGGGAAAACTTGAGCGAACAATCGGCAAAAGGAGGAAAATAAAAACGCTGCGTAGTATCAGAAGGTATGGCTTGCAATGCAACTAAGCGGCTGCCGAAAATTGTTGGCACTTCTCGTTTATCAAGAGGTACGCACTGGAAACGGTGGGTTATAGGTACCTATATATTTTTTTTCCCCAATGAAAACTAATATTCAAGTGGCGAATGTGGACCTGCAAAAGGGCGGGCCAAAAGTCCTTTGAATACAAGAATCGATTATAGAACACTGGTACAGGTATAGGCTATTACATAAAATTGTAAACGCACCACCCCGAGGTTCGTCTATTATCTACTTTTTTAACCATCAAACTCACGCTTTATTTCCATATCAATTCAATAAGCCTCGAATCGAATAAGTATACCTACCTACACCCATTAGTCACTGAGTTTTTGTTGACTTCAATGTCAGTATACTCAGCCCACATCCGCCTAGGAATGAGTTTTTGCAAAGCCCAATGAACACACATACCAACCACACAGTCAAATCGAATAAATAAGCACTCGTCGTTCTTCCAAATCGAGTTTTAAGCCAAAATTAGCCTGCAGCTAACCCCGCCAACCCTCTTCGAAGCATTGCCACCAAATAAAGTGCATTGCACATAATATTGTTTCACAATTTTGCAACCCTCCTTCTACCCACGCGCCGCATTCGCGATCAGTAATGAACTCCTCACGATCATCTCCCCCGCAGACGTCAGTGCCCAACCCCTCTCCGAAGCCGAGAAGAAATAAAATTTAATTTAATCTCCTTCCCATGCACATTCGTAGGCCTAATCTTCCAGAGGTCCACTCGTTGTGCCGAGGTTAACGGCTTCAACGTACAGTGCACAGCTTTCAGCAAGTAAAGCTGCGCGAGGGGAGCCGTTGAGGGGAAACGACATAAAATATAAGTCAAGATAGGAGCTTGAGCAGGGACATAGAAGACAAATTGAAGATCCAAAAAACCCATACACTTGAAGCTCGCAGAGTCGAAAAACGTGACTAACACCACCAGAGTGTGCTACCCCTCCATTTGACAAACACAGAGGCGAGTCGATGATTAACTGCAATTTGCCGAAATTTGATGTTGCACTTGTGTGCGAACTCTCCTTGGTAGTTGTAAGTTGTTTGTGTGGTTTCGTGTCCCCTTTTCTTCTTGACTTCTAAGAATGTATTAGAATGAAGCAGGCCGCACGTCCCTAATGCGAGGCCGTGCGAGCCCAGTTCAAAGACCGAGAGGCTAGTCGTTTGGCTCCACACACAGCGCAGAACTCCCAAATCCAACCCCGGCTCATTCTTTTTGTTGACGGTATTTGGGCGTCTTTTTTTTCTGGCAGTGCCAAAATAACATCGCTTGGCGTTGTGGTGGGCACTTTTGTTGGGAGTGACAGAGAGGCTATTGACTGCGCTGCACTCTGTGCAGCGAAGCGACGCACGAACAAAAAACCACGAAACGAACGCGAATCATCTACGGAGCTTGTTTTCGTTTATTTTAGATTCTGTGTTAGGGAGAGCTCCGAAATTCGAAATCTGAGGAACCATGCTTCGTGTATTGGGTATGGGTTTTGTGTGCACGCAGCACAAAATGGATGCGCCCGGGCCCAGGGTGCAATGCACTCTGGATGGATGTTTGATGTTTTTGTTTTGCAAGTGAGGGGCTTAAGTTTCTATGATGGAGAGGCCTTTTTTGTTTGTTTCAGTTTCGGCTCAGGCGAATCTGTTGTTCTCGAGAAGGAAGCACCGCAGCTGCATGCCGGTGCATTACGCACGCGCACACATCGATCGCTTTGGTATTCCTTACAGACTTTGGGACAAAACTATCATGAGCTGTCGGAATCGATTAAAGTTTGGCATAAGCGGCGGCCAAATATTGCTGATGAAAGGACGCTCTCAAGTCATAAGATTGCAACAATTTTGCCCGCATGTTGACCGACTATGTGGCGATGATGTTATGTTGACGTTGTACCCTTGATTGAGCAGCGCATATGTGGCGCCTCAACCTTATCGTTGACAAAAGGATATTCCAACACATTGCCGCTTGATGGCTATGACAGAGAGCGGGCACGATAAAAGCGACTCAGTGTTGGTGACATGTGGGAATAGGGAGTATAAACAAAATTGCACTTAATAATTAAGACCCTTGGATGTAGGTATAGTTGTTTCTTCTGTAGATTGGGTATGTTGGGTTGGTTCCTCAGCACTTGGGATGAACGTTGCATTTCTGCGGATAGAACAACCATTAACAAGTGCTGCATAGACTACCAAAACTTTCTTTAAATAACCAGTCTATGTTGTTCGCAGAATTGAAGAATCGCGCTGTCAGATTAGGAGCGCATATGGAAATGGTTAAGTAGTATTTTTAATTTTGTGCGGATACCTATAAAATGTTGGCTAGTTTTGTGCTCAAAATTACAATTCTTCGAAAAACAATCATTCTGACGAACTTATTATTATCAGCACTGCAGTTGCTTTTAAATAAGTAAATACATAGTTGTAAATGGAGCGTTCTTCGTTAACGGATGAGGCCACTATCTCTGATATTCCATTAGCAAGAAAGCAAGTTAGGTAGGTACCCACGCAACACATGCATCATCCTGCTGCTTTTGACGACTTCATACTTGCTTATGAAGTTAGTATTCATTTGTGCTGGTGATTTTTGTTAAGATAAAAAGGTATCGATATCACCTAGATAAAATCGACATAGTCGACTCCCCGGTGTGCCGACTATTTGTCGTGTTCGTGTTCTCATATAAGAAGAACTCCAATATAAGAACATTTTTTTGGGGATTTTAGAGGTTTTTTTAGAAGTCAAAGTGCCTTGCCCGGAACAGTTAGCCGAAAAATGCAAAAAAATGTGAATAAATCTTTTTTCAGGAATTTTATTTCTGCTTCAGCCTGGAATACAGCAATACGAACAAAACAAAAAAAGAATCATGAAAATCGGCCCAGTTTGTATCAAGTTATAACGTCAACAAGTTTTATCCTGAAGGTATTATATATATAGGTACAGAATATAGATAATCTATCAAAACTATAGTGAATGCATTCCGATACACAAAAATTCTTACGGAAACGTCAGATAAGCTGTTTTCATTCATGTTTAATATGAACAAATAATTTTTTGAAATTTGTTTGCGCAAGAAAATGCGTTTTAATTTTATTTCTAAACAATTTGCGTATCAGAGAGATTTTTTGACTTTTTCCCCTTTTTGAAGTTGACCCTCGTTTTCCCCCTTTTCATTCAAAAAGCTCTAGCTCAATCTGGGATCACTGGTCTCTATACCGCTATATAGAGTCAGATGCCAGAAGCTTAAAGTAAAAACAGAAATAAAAATTTAAATGCTGAGACAAGCTTAAAATTATTTGTTAAAGTTGCAAATGTTTCTGTCTTTTGTTGGAACAATACATATAAAGAAATTACACGTTTGGGGTGAAAAAAACCCAAAATGACTGCTTATATTTTAAAAAAATGCAATGTACATACATAACACAAGTGCGTGTTTATTTGCTTTCTGTAATGACAGTTATATAGAAGTTTGCTTGCACACCCGCTCATCATTGTCACATTCGCATAGGATGCACCATTTCTAACTTTAGGCTGATGACATTTGGAATGAAGCATTTGTGCGCATTTTTTTTTTAACAACAACAGACGACACCGCAGAAGCGACTCAGTTTTGGTTTAAACTTAGTTTATCAAGTTTACCAAAGTATTTAGTTCGCAACATCATTAGTGTCAAAGGAAAAAGACCAGAAAAATAACAAAGTAGCTGCTAAATTTAAAAGTATCGGCTTGGGTTTGGATTTGTTTACAGATTGTTGATAAGTTTACAAAAAAGTTGAAAACAAGAGAACATTTAGAATTGAGTCTTAGCGTTAATCAAAAGAACCCACTTGTTAAAGCTCAAACATTTAAGTAATGGGCACTCTGTACTATTTCATACATTTTTAGCAAAACAATGCTGCCACAGTCACTTTTTTTTATTTTTATTTTTTCTTGAATTCAAATATAGGTATTTAAATTTTTAGAGACACAGTTTGTTGTAATGCTTTTAACTTGCGTAGTGACAAGCAGCAACACAGTTGGGGGTATATTTTAAATATGGAGGAGCATTTGCTATTGCCTCTTGTATACCTATTCTATGCCAACAAATTATAGTCGCAAATGCCGATTTCCCTATAGCAAACTGCCGACGGCAAGTGAAGAAATTGAATAGTCTCCTACTTCTCCACCTTTCTGACGAAGTCTGGCTCACTCCCGCTTAAAATCATGCACAAACACCAAATGGCAACTGCAATTGTAAGGGCGAGAGGTTTTGTGGGCATGTTTTCGGCATAAACTACAAATTTTAAACATTCAGTTTTTAGTCATCCGATTGGAAGTTGCATACTTGCATTGTAATAAAAAACGTATTGAGGAGCCTTCCTTCTACCAATCGAAATTCGAACTTGAACCGGATTTGAACGTTTTCCAAAGTACAGCCCTACAACCTATCAACGTAAGTTTTGGTTTATCATTTTAGTTTGTGATGTTGGTCACCATAAACCCGCTACCAACCTTTCAAAGAATCAACGCTGCACGTCTGCACATATGGCTGTAAAATATATATGTTTGTCATTGCCCATCTGAACTTTGCCATACCAGAAATAAAATCCTGGACTTTTTCACTATTCTTAGAGCTTATGAGAATTTTCTAACAAATCAGTAGTATATGAATTGAAAAAAATTTGTAAAGGCCACCGGATGTCTTAAAATTTCAGAGCTTTTCACAAATTCCACTGAACAGAAGTCCTAACCTCAAGGCCATCACATCGGATACCCATTGACCTAAGTGCAACTCAGGCGAAATGTTTTTGTCCCATTAGCACTTTTACTTACCCATTTAATCTAAGATTTAAGGAGTTTTTATACCAAGTTTGTTGTTCAAAGTGGTTGAACGAGAAGCGGAATTGCGTGTCGTCGCCTTCAAGTCTAAAATAAGTCATAAAGTACCCGAAAACTTCCATATTTGTGACTTTCCTTGTCCTAGTGCCTGAACTCCGCTCAAATTCTCGAAAAAAAACGCAACCGGCGTGTGCAAGTTTTTTTCCCCAACAAACTGATCCATCATTGGACGCTTTAAAAATCCCTCACAGCTGTAATCCTAATTGAAGCAGCCTTACAAAACAAAACCAAAAAACAAGCAAATTACAAACTGTAAGCTTGATCGGTTCGCCCTACCACTACCACGCCCTTTCAATGCTGCCTATACGAACAATTCCGCATCGCACCCAAAACCAGCAAAAGACCAAAACGACAACTATGTCCGATCGTAAACAAAACCACAAGACCGTGCATAATGCCTTTTACACGAATCGCATCTCAATAACACATTGGGGCCCTCTTTCGGATACAGATACTTTTCCTCGACGCAAAAAACAAACCAACAAAATCTCTGGAGAAATTGAGACGAAAGCCAATCTATGAAACCATGACGAAGACCGAAAACAAACAGCATTTACCGTTACTCCAATGCTCTTTAGGATGAAAGCCAACAGCCAACGACTGCATCCAAGCGACTTCTTCGTTCCTCCCCATACCTCTCCGTACGCCATACCATCGCAGCTATAACAATGTGAGAGACTTTCTAAAATGGCAATACAAAAGGGGCTGTCAAGCCAAAAATCTGGCACCTGGACAGCGGTGAAGGGAACGAAGACGATCCCATAACAATGATACTAAGATGCGCTCACGAGTGATTACCCCATAAGCGGGACGGCTACTGCCACTTCATCGGGTACTATTTGTGTGCACGTCTTTGTTGTGATGCGCACTTTTTAGAAGGACCGAGAGGAAACTTAGAGACGTCCTCAAAGGAGACTCACTTTCCGATTTCTCCCTTCGACGACGGATTTACATGAAAACGATAAAAAAAACACCGTGTGCGCACCATGGGCCCCTGAAATTATGTTATCATCCCTACTTAGGTATGCATCAAACGCACGTTGTCGCCGCCGCTACAAATCATATGTGCAAAGGCAAGGAGCGGGCGAATAAAACAATTAATTCGACCAACCGAACGACGACGGACGGATGGACATTGGACAATCAAAACCAAGGCAATCGAGATGTTACGCAACCATTGCTGAACACCGCAAACACCAACAATGATGACGATGACGATAACGACGCACGGCTGGGTATAACCATCACTATACGACGACGACACAACGCTGTGCGTTTCGTTTGCTCATTCCATTCTCAAGACCGCCTTTTCGCCTTCACCCGTCCATCACCTACAGCACACATTTGTGTGCGCGCTGGGGGAAAGGGTGTTCCTTGGACGATTTTTTTTTCGCACTCCCCCTGCTCCCTCTATGCTCGACCTAAGCACGCCGAGCAGATGTAACACTTGCCACCAAACAAGCGTGATGAGTAAACCCGCAAACTGCCAGTTGGGTTGTCGATGCGATGCGATGGCTTGTGTGTTGTGTGTGCTGCTTGTGCTCGTTCTGTTGCCATCTCTGGTGGTGGCGTTCCTCATCATTGTTCGAACGATGAAGACGCGCGTTGAGAAAAACGCAAATGCGGACGAGAAACCAGAGAAAAGATACAGATACGGATACTCCTGCCATTGCCCAGAGAAATGTGAACCTAAGCTCGAAAGAGCGGCAGCAAATAAAAAAAAAACACAAAACCGGGAACAGAAATTATTTTAATTTTACGGCCGTAATCGACATCTACATCCCCGGCCATTCGCACATTCGACATCGAAATCGACACTGGCACTGGCAACGGCACCGGCACCGGCACGACATCATAAGACACGAGAGCCGTTGCTGGCAGCCGTGCCGCGTTTGCGGTGGCCATTCATTCCCGCAACTGATGCGAATTTAATTTCTGATTTCGCATTACGCACTTCATAAGTCGCGTTAAAGAATGCAATAAATTAGCGATATGGCCCGGGAGCAGAAGATGTTAGCGGTTTGTTGGCCATTGAAGGTGCCATCGCCATGGCGATAGCACCCGCCGCCACGGGCTGCTGTAATTGGGAGGTGTGGGAAATGGCCACGCACTTGCCAATTGAATGGGGTGGTTGGAGAGTGAATGTAGCTGTTTCTATTGCCGGAACCTAATTTATCTGCATTAGAGCTCGTGCCGGAAGTAGGCCGTAATTGGGCGTTTACCATGAAATATGCAGTCGTAGGGGTGGCTTAATTGCTTTGCGGATCATAAAGCAAATATGGCTCACGATGGAATTATATTAACCCTCAATATAGAGCCCGCGAATAAGTGCCGACACAAACTGTTAACGATTCCAAGCGGCCCACTGATTGGATGGAGTCTATACATCAGATTGGGTGCCTCTCTGTGTCCATAATGGACATCAGTTGCAAAAGCCTTGGAAACCTTAAAAAGCAGAACCATTTTCCCTTATCTGGGTAAGAGTGTACACTTTATTGTATAAATAAATGCTAAATAAACGTATAAGGCCAATGTAAACGAAATGCAGATCGGATATTCATTTACAGAAAAATGTACGATCTATTGGCCTACACATACGGTCAATAAAGCTGGCGGAGAGCTCGGCTTTCTTTGTCAATCGCAGGCCACTCGATCTTTAGGTACTTGAGCTAGGCGTGAGCAGATCCTACGAAAGGTATATTTTATCAAAGACTTTTCTTCTTTGGATGCGATCAACAGTTCTGGTCACATCGCACTTATTCACATTCACTCATTGCTCATTCTCATTGTAAAGAACCTCTGCGTTAATGCAATTGAAAGGTGTTGCGTAGATGAAGCAACAGAAGAAAACATTGTCGGAGCAAAAAGGTTTGCTTCATTTACACAGACCTTGGCACAAAGAGAGCTTCCAACTCGGCTAATTGGCTCTGCAACATTAAAGAATAGGCACCTTTCAAATAAGTTTTTGAGATCGTTTTAAGCTTTATTAGGAAAATGAAAATAAAGCACCTATCACTAGAAATTGACATGCAAACGATAGACGTTCTTCGGAGATCACTTCTGCCCTGGGACCTTATCATAGAGCATCGTGTAGCGAGAAGAGGTGAAAACTTGTCATGAAAATCTCACTTCCATTGTTACTCTCACGAGAGTCATACACGGTAAAAAATTAAAAAAAATCTTAAATCTAGGAAAACACAATTGAGGACTTTTAGCCAGTCTTACTTTTTCCAAAGGATCAAACCGTCAAAAATAAACAATTTGTCGCATTAAAGACCAAATTCATTCAGCAGACTCTGACAAAGACTAACGCTAGGTAAGCACATGCTTTTTTCGTCGCACGGCTTTGACATCATAGATCAGTTACAGTTTGACAACAAAAGCTGCAAAAACCAGCACTTTTACCTTAAGTCATCCAATATCAGAAATTGTAGGGTTCAAATGATTGTTTATAAAAAAAATTGTTATCCCTGTGATCAACAACGATGACAACGATGGCACGATCTCTTCCAAACGGTGGTAAATGGTCGAACTGGAGTTTAAGGAAGCTTTGGAAACAAATGTCAATCTGGTTCCAGAAAGGGACAGTTGGGATAGGTATACACTATACATATTTAAAAAAAATCGCTCATTGAGGGAGAAGAACCTAAATACCCCGAAAAAAGATTCAAAATAACAGACCAGTAAAATGGCAAGTGATAGTTTTTTTTTCTTTTCTTATTTTTCACAAAGTGCATCCTATCAGTCCGATTTTGCGTCACTCTGTAGGTTAGGTTCGGTTAGTGGGTTGGCGAGACATAGTAAACCTGCAGACTTGGTGCAATGTAGATTATTTAAGGCCGTGCCTCTTCAATACCGGGCGGGATATTTGCGATTTATCAAACGACTATATAGCCCCAAAAAGAGCAACCAAAGTCAAAACCCAAGGTTTTGGTGGCTAACTAACTGCCCCGCATACTGAACCGTGTCTTCAGCAAGTTAGTACTTTCATTGGTAGTATAGCATTTAGGGTAGTTTTGCTGGAACAAAATTTCTTCAAACAAACGAAAATCTACATTAGAGATGGTCACTGTCACTTAAGCCCCGATATTCGTATTTTTAAAATTCGTTTAAGTGATATAGATCTGTCCATAAAAGTCTGTCGAACAATGAAAATATAGCGGTAAAAATTAAACCTCGGCTTGGAAATTTCACCCAGAATAGTGACAGAATTATCTTCAAAGCCTTCACGACCGATATTAAAAAAAGGTCTGGCACATTCTTAAAACCGAGCTCAGTTATAAATACTTAAAGTGTCAGTGCCATCTTCCTTATCTCAATCAACGAGCTCTCTTTGCACTCAATGCACTTCTGAAGGCACCTTGGCAAGGTTTAAATTGATCGTCTATTTCTGCATTCAGCAGACCAATCTACTTCATACTGAATAATAGGTACAAGTGACTCGTATAAATTTTGCTATACCTAGCCATGAGGATTATTGAAGTATATTCCTACAGGATCAAAAGATCGCCTTGCCGTTCTGTAAATATGGTTCTATGGATGTCACGTTGTTATCAAAAATGCTATCGCTGTTTACTTCACATAACTTTAAGACCTTTATGTTCATTTTATGGCAACTGGTCGTGCATTATAGAAATGATCTTAAACAAGCATTCATTGGCGAAGCCTTATTTGATGGATTTGACATTTCGGGTTGATTGTTTTTGTGTCTTGGTCCAAGCTAGTCTGTTGAATTGTTTAACTTCATAAGGCTTGTCTCAAGACATTCGTGGAAATGTCGATTACGACATAAAATAGCTTATTTGAAATGTGACAAAAATTGTCATCCATATTTGCTTTACAAAATTCAATCATCATCTGGTCAACGCAGCTGTATATCCATCACGAACATGGAACCTCACCTACAGCACTGACAAATGTGCTACCTCTAGGCTGTGGAGCACTTCGTGCACGCATCTAAGGCAACAACTTTCACCGGTCATTCGTTTTGGAAGCAATTGCTTTAGAACCACAGTAATGATGACAAGACGTTGACCTCTTTTCTTCGACGAGTGAACAAGAAAAAGAAAACCGAACCTTCAGAACCACATTTTCAAATTGAATTTCTTCTTTGGCAACCACATTTCACCGGACGCCGGTGTGGAGATGCAGAGTGCAGACATCCGAATACATCCCAGTTTCCAACTCTTTCTCTCTCTCTCCATCGAAGAACATTCATTTCCACTTTATCCTCTAATTAACATTTGCATCTTGTTGTGCTTCATTGGATTTGGAAAATCCGCAAAATAACTTTGCGCAAACAGCAAAGCAGGACGACAGCTTGAGTGGGCGCTGTGGGCCCCACCATCACTCACAAGGAAATAATTTAATTTTTCTCCCCTGGAGGAAAAAAAGCCAAAACGAAGCTAGGAACAAAAAAAAAGAACCCATCGCTCCACCAATACCCGAGAAATAAGCATGTGGGGAATTAAATTCACCCCAGACCATTCTTGCCTCGCAAAAAGCAAAACAAAACCGAAGTCAGCTAAAACGGTTGCTATCCTTCCACGTCCACATACACTGCTCTGCCTTTCACTCCACTTAAACTCAAAACTCGGCCAAACCCATCAACATGATCATTGCCGTCATTGCGAACGGACTATCACAGGATACTTCGCATTTCGCATAGGAGAATGGGATAGCCAAACTCACACACATATTCCCATTCACGCATCACACTCCAGTACAAAGGCAGCCCACAAAAGTGCATCATACACACTGGGCCGCCACCGCCACACAGAGAGGAGTGGGCGATAGCAGCAATGCTTGGCTGCGTTGGATTGCCTTCCACCGCGGCTGCTAATATGAAATTCGAATATCACATTATCGGCGAAATTGCAAAAAAAAACCAACCCAAGGACCTCTCTTCAGTGCGCCGTGATAAACAAAAAAATCAAAACAAAACAAGAAAAAAGTTTTACATGAAAAAAAAGAAAAAAAAATTAAAAAAATCCTCATCCATCCAACATTTTTATATCCTTCTCTAATGCATTCATCGATGATTGGGCATGTGGCCCACTGTCGCATTCGGGTAATGCACGCGTGTATGTGTGCACAAGTGAATGCAAAACAAGGAGCACTAGATAGATTGGTGCGGTATCAACTACACGCACGAAAATAAAAATCCAAGCGACCACTATACGCGAATTTTTCGTTGGTCGTTCAAGGGGATGGGGTGGTTTTGCTTTTAATTTTTTTTTATTCTGCCTCCCCTTTCACGTGTTGACATGTTCTTCGTTTTTTAGTTTTTCCACGGGTATACATCCCACACTATGGCGAAAATGTACGCAGCCAAAGTGTTGTGCCCCCTAACCACCCACTCATCAGAGTACCGTGGAGCACAGTGCAAATTTAATTCCCGAACCCAGTATCGACTGCGAGGAGTTTTCCTGTACACGGTACAAAATTGGAATTAGCTGAAATGTATTTTTGAAAAAAAAAGACACTTTAACAAAATAATTGCATCCTGGGTCGCACTTAACTTCCAATAACCGATAATTTATGGGCTAATCTCCTATAGGTATATATAATTCCTTCAGGGTTAAACTCAATGGCATTATAACTCGATAACCGTTGTTCGTACAGTTGTATTTCAGGTTTATGTAGAAAGAAAATTCCGGAAAACGTATTAATTCGCATTATTTCGGGCACCACGGAGTTATGGCAGGTCCAGCTAGTTTCCTATATAAAAATACCACGAGCTTGTGGCGTTTGATGCGTTTTCGGAATTCAATAATATGCGACAAGTCTGGCTCAACTATCGACGCGGGCAAGTTGTCTTGTCTTTAGACCTCACCATATTCGTATACCGATATAATTTCGTTGGCTAGTTCTGCAATGACGGTTACCAAAGGCGAATTCGTGGGTCAGTGTTTAAGGCAATGCCACTTCGGCATCCAGAGAAACGCATCTTTGGGTTTTTTTCACTATCCCCTCAAAAAATTTACTCAGCTTGCGTACCAGAGCTATTTGTCAAACAAATTTAAATCACACAAAGAAACGGTTGTGAGGATCTAGCCCTAAGATCATCCTACATGCAACTGTTGCTCCATCTATCCGGTGTTTTAATAGCAGTGGTGACGGTTTTTTCAAAAGAGATTACTCGGTTACAGCCATATTTGTTTTTACTTCCAGATGTGAAAATTAGTAGGCTTAGTTTGCAGTTTCGTTCTTATTTGAGCTCATGTTGGGACGTTGGATGTGTCCAACCAAAGAACTAGTTGCGGGCACTCTGATATTAGTCGTTTGCCTATAAGCTCACTATTGCCTTATGATTGCTAAATGCTGTTGCTGACACTCGAACGTAGTTAAGAAAAACTTTAACCATTCCCATCACCAGGCATGTCGAAAGGTTAAACCGGTTATGCAGTCCACCCAAGTATGTACAGCCACACAAATACCGCCAAATTAACTCGAACCGCACAATTTCTTCGAGTGCATCCCTTCAATGTACGTACTAGGTAGGCTTTTTTTCTACTAATGCGTATGCACTTGCATTAAAATTACCTCCATCAACTCTAGCCTGCAACTACCAAGCGCGCGGCCATCGATGTTAAAACAAAAAGAAACTAAAAAAAATTTCGACACACAATAAAAGAAAACAAAAAATAAAAATGTACACTGAAATTATTTCCGCAGAGAAACAAAAAAAATAAAAAATAATAATAAAAATAAAAAACAAAATATTATTAAAATAAAAAATTAATAGATCGGGGGTATGGTTTACATTTGGCAGTGCCATATGAAAAAAGAACATCCCTCCAGTTTAATGTTGCCTACGAGTGTACGCACATTGGAGTGAAGAGTGCTACTTATTTAAAAATGCAATTTTTCGTTTGCTCCTTTTTTACTTTTCATGACAACATATTTTGATTTTTATTTTATTTTTGTTAAATTTATTTATACATGCGTTTTTAATTTTTCCTGGTATAAAAATCGAGCCGCTTTCCATATTACACACATATATGGGAGTATGGGAGAGCTGCGGAACCTGAAGGGGGCTACATGCATGATCTAAAAAGCACGAGTTAAATAGCTGAATTGGTTCTGGGAAAAAATACCACTGGCGAATAGGAGCATGTTAGGAGGTGGCTTCTGGTTGGGAGATTCAGTTTCAGCCCAATAGAGGATGTTCTATGGTTAAGTTTGTTTTATTTTATTTTTTATTTTTTTCCCTGGCATGTGTGAGTGTGTGGAAAGCATACATCTTCTCATCTTGTCGACTTTCTATGCGTTATTTTAATTGAATTTCCAAAGTTAAATCAAACGCAAACAAGACTGCAAATGAGCGAGGTTATTCAGAGGGCAGGGGTGGTTCACGGAACGTTGTGGTCCGCCAATTATCGACCCCCATCAGCGAAACTTACATAATAAGGTCTGTTCGAGCCCTCGAAAAATCATATTCCGAATCGCACTGGTGCGTGTTGTAAACAGTTCAATAGACCGATCTTTTTCCTCATTATAGCTCCGAGTATAAAGTATCTGTTTGTACATTGACGTAGCGGTTAGTGCGTTATACGCCACCACCCGCAATAAGTATAAGTTAAGCTGCCAAAGAACTTTCTAACCCCAGCGAAAACCGGCTTCATGTTTTTTTTCTCAATTCCAGCTTTTATCCAAAGAATGATAATAGTTGTTGTCATTGGTCTTAGATAAACCATGAAAGTTCTTAAGCTTGCATACTTTTTTTTCCTTCAGAATAATTGCGTCCATTTTTCCCAAATGGTTCGCACTAGCTTCGAAAGTTACTAGCAGCTGCGGAGCTTTGATGCCATCACATCTAACTCCTTTGCTGGCCTTCAGTCGATGGATCGCAGAAAACTATTAAAAACAGTGCGATCAACTGGGACTCATTGCGGCAGAAAATCAATTAGTTGAAAAAATATTTTCGTTTCTCTCGTTTCGTCATTCGGACTGATCTGTCATAAATGGCTTTAGTGCCATTTTTGCACAGAGATCTTTTAGGGTCAACACCTCATTGGGTTTTAGTGTTTAGAAGTTTAGGACAAGCACTTCTTGTTAAGATAGCTCTAATAAATTCTTGGTAAATTAAATGCTAAAACAGCTATCTCTGTTGTATCATTAGGTAGGAATAAGTCTTAACCTTTCTTCTTCGACTTCAACTTCAAGTGGCACTCAACCTACAAACCCCTCTATCCAGCGAGGTGCCTTTATTTCAGTATAGTACACACGATGGGTGCACTTGGACCCTAACCATCTCAGCCGTTATACTTTAAGCTTTTGAATAAGTTATAGCGCCGCTGTATGGCCATAGATCAAATTTCGCCGCAGAGTTTCCGATATGGCACGCGAATGCCACAGATTGTATCACTTTACGCATTCATTTTTATACAGATAAAAAAAAAACTTAAAAAAAAAATCAAATTAGTCCAATTTAGTCCTTAACCAAAAGTTGGATAAAAGAGAAACGCATAGAGAGAACAAAAATCATCTCCATAAAAAACCTCCAATATAGGCCCAAGAAATTTCAAATCTTTCAAAGGCTGGTTTTTAACAGACTTTTTATTTAGTTTCATTTATTTATATTAAGTTCTCGTTTGTCAAGGAAAAAAAGCACAAACTCTTTAATTTCTTAAATAATAACAATTAAACTCTTGCTCTTATGATATGAATTTGCACTTTGTTACTGCTTTCCTATATTTGAATATTCCCGCCATATTTTACAGATTTGTGGTTCAATGAGTTTTTCTACTTTGTTGGTTATTTATAGAATTTTCTCGCATTGACATATATGTGACATTTAGCCTTTTAAAAAGCTTGAGAAATTGTTTATTGGAATTTTTTTAAGCTTTGTTATAAGAAACATTTTCAGAGGTCACATGCCTTTTTATCTGTTTCTGGAATGCATTGGCTCAGAATGAAACCCTTTTAAGTCAGTATACATTTTTTTTATTTGGTTCAATTGCTTCAAGAATGCTGCTCAATATGTTTTCCGTTACATCTGCATCCAAATTCCTGGCGATCTTGATAGTGATATTCCTATAAACTCGACAGACTTACATACTTGCATATAGGGGTAACTTTAAAAGGTCTAAATGTACCAAATACTGTAGATGAAGCGATGACCTTAATTGATATTGATGCATCAGAACTCCGAAGCCGCTTACTATCCATCGATTAGTGTCATTCCATAAAAAAATTTGCACAGTTGCCTACGACTACGACACAAACCTCTGTTTCCTTTAGCAATCCAGATCCAGATCGCTTCTTTTTTGGCGTTTCAGACAACATTGAAAGCTCAACTTGAATGATGTGGATGTGGACTGCACCTACTTCGATCAAGAGTCGCCATGAAGGCGACTTCGCTATACGCCTCTCGACTTAATGCAACCGATCTATCATTATTTCGAATCTCAGTTGTCACACACGAAATTTTAGTTTCTCCCGGCTCGGCGGCACATGCACGAATATGCACACATTTTCACCATCACGTTAACGTTGCGTTGGGGGCCATCGTAATGACAACGAACATTTTTTTCGGCTCTTTTTGTGTGTCTCCCTCCCAATCACCCATCTCTCACCGACGAACTTATGCAGGAGCCAACCGATTTTTTTTTTAAATATTACATTAACCAAGGCATGTACAAATTGGTTTCGAAGCTGCGTACTATACGTGTGCCCCTGGTATAGTGTCTCGTGTGTGCACCTACAAAGCTGTGTGTGGTGCTATTTTTTTGGTGGCCAATAGACTGCTTTCTTCTACAACACATCTCATCTACTTTGGGGTCCTCCAAATAGTCCCCCTGCTGGTTTGTCTGCCTGTCCATGCGTTCGACTAACTGACATGTTGCACTGTCACCATGCGTTGCATATACAGTGTCGCTGTATTATTATTATCATGTCGTTGATATTTTTCGGCAATCCCCAACCATGGACTCGCACACAGCCTGATCCGAGTGTGTGCGTAGCTTTAGTTTGTTTTGATGGCTTCTCGTTACTTGTTCTATTTGTTTTCTTTTTGGCAACAGAAAAAAACAAAAACGAATTGTATCACCAAGAGGATTCCCCTCGTCCTTCATGTGCCGAACACCCAACGCAAAATAAGGGTTAAGTGTGTGCTATTGTGCAATTTGGGGGTGCGCAGGGTGGTATCACCAATTTCCAATCAGCCCCAATAGCCTGCTTAATAACTACCACTACCGACCGACCGCAACGGAAGAGCCAGAACGAGGACGAGGACTTTACCATCTACCTACGAGCCACAGCACGCAGCAGAAGAGGGGCCAAATGTGCATTTGCCAATTTTTTTTCGCTTTTTTTTCCTGTGGGCGCATTCAATGTCAATGTGTTTAAAAAAGCGGATTGAACTTTTTTTTGTCGAACTTTTTGGACGTTTTTTTCCAATTGTCAGTTGTTGTTGCTTATTATTATTGACTGGGCTAAATGATGTGTGCGTGAGCGCCAGCTCGAGTGTTAGTGCTCGCGTAGTAAGTGTTGTTGCATTTGGAGCCAACCCCAACCCCTGGCGGAAAATATAAAAATTGTTATCCGTGTTATGCGTGTGTTAGGCCAGGCAGGATATAATTCGCGAGATTTTGTTGCTTTTGTTTTCTTGTACGTAGGGAATGGGGTTGTGTTGGGGGGTTGCGTTGGGATTTTTTCTCGCGCGCATACGAATTTTTATTTTCCGCTCACACATTTTATTTGTAAGTATGACTATGCCCCGCGCAGCGGCCGGGGGAATCGCTGCATTTTAGTGCGAATTTCGGGCACTGCACTGTGCACGCATACACTTGCACGCACTACAGTGAATTTTTATATTTATTCGGGGATATTTTTTTGTTTTTTTTTTTTTATATTTTTTCGGTTTCATACAATTCTTTTTTCGTGTGTGCATTTTTTCTCTCGTTTATTTGCACACACTCGGGGGCTTTGGATATGAACGTACATATGGGAAACCATAGGCTCTCGCTCTTCTAACCTCCTCCCGCTTCTGCCCTTGCCGGATTCCTTTTTGTGTGTTTGTTTCGTCTTTCTGTTCGGTGTTTATTTTTTTTTTTTACTTTTTTTGGTACAAAATTTTTATTTATTACACTAAACTTGTAGTGGTCTGACGATGATGATGACGGTCGTTTTCGGTCAAAATACATGCCTATAATGGATCTTCCCATACCAGTGCATCGGCAGCAACCCCCCTTGTCGAGTGTATACACCCGCTAGGTGGTGCGCACCGATGTGAGTGTGGTGAGCGGTAGTGGCCCCGCTCAGTAGTTAAGTGTGTACCTGTGTGTGAGCTGCATCTTTTGGACGGCATTGCATTTTTATAGGGTATAATGTTGATCCTTTTTTTTGGGGTACTGGTCGGTTGTGTTGTTGTTGTTGTGTCGTTCCTTTTTTCCCAATTTGGATTATTTTCTGTGATGGAGTTGCATTTTTTGGTTATTTTGTGTTTTTGGGCCGATTTTTGTGTGTCGATAGAGGAGGACAAACTGTGCTGTGTAGTTATGTTCACTCGGTTGTTTTTTTATTTTTGCTTTGTTTTTGTTGCTGGTCCATGTGAGTGTGTAATGCTATAAGCAGCGCGCAAATATACATTTAAAGTAGCCGAGAACATTGACAAACAAAAATGTAAAAAAATAAAAACGAATCACCACTGGCAAAGGAATTGGAAAAATTACGAAGGCAACTTGCAACAACACACACAATACACATAGAATGTGCATTGCTGGTCCTCCAACACCACACGGCAGACGGCACTCATCGTCATCATCATCAGCGTAGTCAGAAACTCCAAAAACTTTGACCGAAAATATTATTTCGGATAGTGCGGATCCGTTTAGATGAACAGCAGTAAGCTTTTGGATTGGTCGTGTTCACAGTTGCCATCCGTTCTGAATTATTTTTCAAATAGAAACTTGTAACAATTTCTGACTCTTGCCTATGGTCTATGATGTGAAATAGTGATATTGCAAATATTTTGTTACCACCTTTAAAACTCGATATTAAAAAAATGTTTTAACATTTAAACAAAAATCAAGTGATCATCAGTTAATAAAAACTGTCCTGAAGGACTTGTTTTTCGAAATCGGGGTTTTTGACCTACATAATTTCGGAGTGAAGAAAAAGTATATTTCTGTTATTTTTGTTTCAAAAAAAGAAGATATTTCGAAAGCAGCGAATCGTTATGTAAATTTTGCACATTGTTTTTTTTTATTGTTTAAGTTTCCATTATGCAAATTGTTGCACAGCGAAAATTTGGTCATTTTTTGGTTTCTTTTTGTTTTGCTTTATGCTGCGCATTTCAATTCGTTGTGTGTTGTCAAATTGAAATTCGCAGGCGCCCTTGGATTATGCGTACACATTTTTAAATTGGAGAATTGAAAGTTTAATTTTTTTCTTGTATTTTGTGTTTGTGAACAAGTGCTCAATGAGAAGTAAAATAATATTGCTAAGTATTTCTTTATTATTTTAGAGGAAAACAGTAATAGTTTTGGTGGTGAAAAACTGTATAAAAAAACGTTTAAAAATTTATGAATATACCTACAAACTAGAAGAAGAAGTTAAGACTTGAAAGTTTGTGAAAATCGCTGTCGTAATATAATTAAGGTAAGTCAAATAATATTGTGCTCCTGAACAAACCAATTTTTGAAGCTGAACAAAACCTTATGGTTTAATTTATATTTGTAACCTTGGTAAAGACAAACTTTGTGCTGGCTATTTATCCAATTAAAAAGGGAAAAGAGACAGAGCTATCTGCGAAGCATTCAAGAGAGAAGGAAACGGAAACGTTGTTCAATGACATCAGTCGGTTAGCTTATACTCACGTTAAGTTCTCTGCGTTATTTTTAACTTCGAATTTATCGAACGCGTTATCTTACTAAGTAACTAGATCTGAAATTTGTCACCAAATTGGTTTTCTTGACTCATTTTCGCTAGGAAATAAAACGATTTTGCCAACTATTGACATAAAATTTAAATGTCGATATTCAAAATGAAAATTACTGCAATTTTCTATTAAAATTGTCCATCTCACTTCCAGGATGTCACAGTTACTTACAGTTAAACAGACGCTGCGCAATAAAAACCATACAAAAATTCCAATTGCTAATACACATCGAAATGTCAACTGGAGGTAAACGGGGAAGAATTTTCTTGACAAAGTTATTTGTTCTGCCCATAAAATATTTCAGTCTTCAGATATTTCAAATGTCAACTAGAACAAGGTACTTGTGCAGGGATTCCTGGACAAGATTTGTCATCTTCCTCGCAATTAAAAAGTATTGAAAAACTAATAACACGATCGGAATCTAGGCAAATCGAAAGAGTGAAAAGTGGTTCCACTCTGCTGTCAGTTTGAGTAGACTAGATACCTGAACGCAAACTTGTACTCTAAGATTTTCTAAAGAAAGCACTAAATAAATACAATTCCAAAATGCCCGATTTTCTTTTTGTTTATATTACAACATATTGAGCGTAAAAATTAAAACATTTAACATATTTATTACAAATGTACAATATTTTCACCATATTTTACTACACAAACGTTTATAAAATTTCGTATGACATCTAAAACTTGTGCAATTTTGTTTGTTTATTTTATTTATACACAAAAAAGATCTGTTCGTGCAGACTGCAAACATTCAATTGTTTAAACTTTGTTTAAAAATACAATGCATTGGGAATATTAGAAGAAAGAGAGCGAAATCAATTTCCCCTCTCTCATTATTTCAACATAGGTATTTCCATAAAAAGATCAGTGGAACTGACTGTTAAAGTCTGTGATAATTAATAGGGTGTATTATTAAAGTTTGATGAATGCTTTGCGACACCAATAAAAAATAATTATGTATCGTTAACATTTTTGATTTAGTAAGTAGTCTTTACTCACCCTTAGTTTAAATATTTTGACTGTATTTAGCTTCTTAAATTCTCTTGATGGATATTAACCTAAAAATCTACAAAATGTACTTTACTTGAAATTGAGAGATATCTATCCGTCTCTCGGTTTTTGAGAGTTGACTTTTTCATTTTTGTATACTTAAAGTACTCAAACAAAATCAAAATAATATACGCCATGTTCTTATATCATATAAGAAAATCGTGTTCTACGTATTCTTTCATTTAGATTACAAATTGTTTCTCAGCTTAAAAATCTTTTATTTGCTGTAATGTAATGTATAGGTATCACAAAAAGATGAAAAAAACTTTTATCAAAATTTACGAAACTTCAATTCTTGTTTTTTAAGTTTTGCCATCGATACTGCGCAGTATAATATTGCTGTTTTGAATCTGAACTATAGGCACCTTCTACTTTTTTGCATTGATTTCTGATGATATAGCATAGTGTCTGACAGTTTTCTGATTTGATGTGTCTCAGTTTTGATTTTCGCAGATCGATCACATGATTTTTTTTTCAGTTGACATTTTTGGAAGGATAGCCGACGAATCTAGTCCAGAATTCCGTGACTGAATTTACAGGCCGTGTATATGGCTGACGTCAGAAAAGTGACGTTTCGGACAAATCTGTTTTTTGCGTATAAGGCGTTCAAGGTAAATCTATAGTTCAGACCTAAATAGCTAACTGAAGATATCTAGGTTATTGAATACGTTCAATGTTCTCGCTTATTCAGTGTTTTTTTTGTTTAATTTTTACAATTTAGGAAAATACATTGGACTACAATTAACTTTAAATTGATCCCCAACTTTGATAAATTTTTTAAGTAGAGCTAGAAGCCACTAGGTAGTTGGAGATAGGGATATCAATTTTTAATGTAAAAATATAATAGATACGTTTCCACTAAGTTTTTAAAACAAATTCGATGGTAGACTCACGAGTCATGTGTCAGAAATTATTCCCATTCACTCCACTGTGTTTCCTCCCCAGAGAAACTCTTCTCTTATTAAACACAACTTAAATTAATGGCGTGCATGAAACGGAATTGAATTCAATGTTGGCCTTGTCACTTACCTTCTATAGGAGTAGATCTACTCCGCTTTTTTCTCGAAATGCACAGGTATCAAATCCACTACGGTTTCTATATAGCTATTAAGTTTGCAGATTGCTTTCGATTTTAGACGCCAGTTCAAATTTAAATGGTAGAAGCTACATACCTACCCATGTATTTTGAAAAGTTTTGTATTAATTTCTCTTGTGGAAATTTCAGAAAAAAAAATTCCATCGGAACTAGCAACAACTTTACTTCAGATATTTTTTACTTCAGTTATTATAATGCGTAGTCAGTTTAATTTACCAATAATATAAGTTAAAAGAAGCATTGTTACTCCAACTGCGCATCTTTCTAGATTTTCATAAATGTGGTTAAGACTTCAGACCAAGGTCAGGCAAGATTTCTATTACGATCAAGAAGAAAAACAACAATTCTCGAGGTCGTACATTAATTTTTTTTTTCCAAGTAGGTACATACATAAAAATATCCGCATCAAGCCGAGGATGATGTAGGACGGACGGAAATAAAGACGTTGCGTTCGAGTATGTATGCAGTTTTTTGGTTGCCACTGTATAGCCCCAGAATAGATTTTACTGCGACACATGTATTGCGATGTACAGAGCTCAGTTATTTGCAATTCAACTGTATAGAGTTGCGATCGGATTGATGTATCAAACTTTGATTGGTTAAAATTATGTAATTTTGGGCCATTCAGACGTACAGTGGCAATAGTATACCTACCTACAGTTTATGTCTGAGAAATTAAAATACGATTTGTATGCTACATTTGTATCAATTAATTTTTATATAAGATGCGTTCCTCAGCCAGTCTTCAACAAGGGATAAGGATGACAGATTTACCTACGTGTCTATTTACATAAAACCCTAAACGAAAGTCAGTCTCCATTTTTGAAGTTTTTTAACAACCATCACAAAGAGTGTGTGCCTGACGCTTCTTTACTTTTAGGGATAGGTGAGCCGGTTGCGGATATTAAAAGCTGTTATACTCACACCACTGCATTTCCTGAGAATGTCGTTGAGCTCCAATTTAGAAGCTGATTTCAGGAAAAAAACCTTCAGAGATCTTCATTTTACTTTTCAATTAATGTACCGCCGGTTTCAATTACTTTCTTCTGTTATCACTAGCTATCAGTTTCTGAATAAATTTAAATTTAAATTAAACGGATGTTCGATTATCGGTTGCTATATAAATTACATGATAATTTGTTCAGTCAAGGTCTTAGGTTCGAGGTATTAAATTGATCGCTTAACACTTGAAAATATTGCAAACTCAAGTTCTAACAAATAAATTATTTGGGCACAAATTATAATAATCGTATAGTTGTGGTAAGTGTTTCTTTTTCCCTCCGTAAAATTTAGTTTATGGGAAACCGTTGAAATTCTACAGACCTATACGCACTTAGACACAATATACGTGTAACCTCTGGATTTGTTCCCCTCCAGAAAAAAGGAAATACCTACTTTGATCTGCGACCTACGGAGGAGTAAGAAAAACCTTTCGAATGCCGCATATAAGATCTTGTCGACTATACTGTGTGTGAATAAGAGAACCTTTCAGCTCTCACTAGTAAACTTAGTACGGTCGGGATGGTCAATCTTTAAACAAATGTTAATACTTCAAAACGTCTCAGAAACTATGCACGAATACCGCATAAATTCAGAGCACCTCTTTGGGGACTTAAAGCCGTCAATAGCAGAGAACCTAAGGAGGAACTATAAAAACCAATGCCAGGTTTCAGTACGCTCAGTACAGGATGACAATGGCAAAACCTCGCAGCTCCATCAAAATTCATAAGATCATCATCGAACCTATTTGATGTTGGAAAAGGTTTAAGACACGGTGACATATTTATCATCATTTTCGAAGCAAATGGAAGCAAATATTGAAAAAAGAGGTGCAAAGATTAGTCTGGCTTTTAACGAGTGAAAAAATTATACAGGTCTTTTCGCAAGGCGACTTAGGAAAGACGTCACAATGCAAAGGGCAGCTACAGCTCGGCTCAACAATTCTCTAAGCTAAGTACCACCCTTGCTAATCGCTGAATTTGCGGGTTTCGAAGAAGGCAATTTGATATTTTACTAGACAAGCAACATCTCGATTCTGATATAAAGTTCGAGTCACTTGAATGAAATTGTATTCTACAACTAATCGGTAGGCTCTCTCTTGTCAATAGAGGGGAACCCAATACTGGTTAACGCCAGGTCCGCCCCAGACTACCCCTGCCTAATGATTAAGATCAAGCTGAAACATAGCTCCAACAAAACAGATGTTTTCCGCGTCGAATTTGTGCTGTTTTTAGTGTGGAACTTTAACTCGTCGCTACTATCACCAAAACACTTCAACTTACAAGAATGCATGTACCGAAGAAACACCTACCTGGAAACGAATAAAACAAATTATCTCAAATGAAATAAACCTCTTTGTTCCCAAAGCTTTGGTTTTGGCTTCTGAGTGCGGATCATTTCTAATATTGTTAACAGCTAACTAAGTAGCTCTATTCTTTTGGGCAACAAAGAACTTATTTGGTTTTAGCATAATACTCATGAGACAAATCTCATTCGGCAGAAGCGCAAACTCGAAAAAAAAATACAGTTCCTCAGTTTACCCT
Source organism: Cheilosia impressa (assembly GCA_948293265.1). Lineage (NCBI taxonomy): Eukaryota > Metazoa > Arthropoda > Insecta > Diptera > Syrphidae > Cheilosia > Cheilosia impressa. The sequence continues at coordinate 48,406,964 of OX411882.1, read as the reverse complement.
CACTGTAGATAAATAAATCTATAACTAATCCCAAGGCCCGAAAATTGAAGCTCTTAAACCCATAAAAGCTTATCGTAGCTGGTGACCCTCGAAACTAGTTTCCAGCAAGGCCACCGTCTCACATTCGCTACGAGACCAGTTTTTCTTTCAGGAAGCAGAGCCCATGCGTAGGTAACAAATGTGCGTCTGCTGGCAATAAAAACGAAAACAGAAAAAATCACCGTCGACTCCTAAAATCCCAAGATCATTAAGTGGACAACAAATCAAAGCCGTGCACTGACAAAGTGTAACTGGACCAACATATGGATGCTCCGACGTAAAGTTCCGGCGGCATTTGAACAGAAAAATCCAAACAACAACTACCACCGCACACCGGAGGCACAAAGCAGCAATTAAAAGGGTGCCACTGCACAAGCAAACTTTGCAACTATGAGATAAATGTTTTCCAACTAAAATACACTTCCGACACTCTCGGTGAACCGCACACTTAACTGAAACACCGAGAAGCGCCACAAAAAAATGCCCGGAAAACCAGCAGAGAACACTGCACACGAACGGAAGCAAAACAACTGCCGCATAGAAATGTAGAGCCACCGCCGCCGCCACACGGCCAAACGCCAAGCGGCAAGACAAAAACTAGCATCGGATGTCAGGGAAGGAGTCGAATAGCGCCTACCGTGTGCATGTGCGAAACCCACTGCTGCAAGTGCAACTATTTCTCTAAGCACGGGGGGAGCCTGTGTGCACATGCCATCCCCACCGACTACTTTCCGTCTCCAGACCCGGCTCCATTCACAAAGCGCATTGCACACGTAATCCTGTGTGCTAGATTCACAAAACAATTGTAAAAGGAATAACACATAGAAGAGTGCCGTTTACCATGTGGGCGCTGTGTGCTGCATCAAGTCGCACAGACGTGCCCGTTTTTGCTGGCATGCCATCAGGCAGCACTTTTCATCCGTGCAATGCATTCATCGAGCTTAGTAGCAACGGCACCCACGAACACAGCAGAGCAGCGTCGTCGGAATAGGGAATCCCCACGAGGAGGGCCACCTACCACAGCGCATAGGGAGCCAACAAGTTGATGTTCAATCTCCCCGTGGAGGACGTTGTCGTAATCGTCGTGGTCGACGTCGTTATCGTCTAGCTCTAATACGGTGACGATGCAATAGGCTGTGCTCGTGGCGCGAGAGGCATCACATCTGCACACTTGACCTTGTTTGCTTGCACAGCCTTGAATGGCAACGTGCACGGTATACAGCGAGAGCCTGGACACAACGTCTGCGGCAGTGGCAAAATCTGGTTAGCATCGTAACAGCTTGACGGTGTAATAGGAGATTGTGTGGCAATAAAAGTGAAATTAACACGTGATGTAGATAATGGTGGTGCCATTGGGTAACTTGAAATGTAGGTATATATAGAAGACACAGAAACTGCAATAGCAGGATATTTTTGGACTGACTTTGAACGTTTACGGTGTGCATGATTAGAAAAAGGGAAAGTAGTACAGCCCCTCTAATAATGTGTGTCTTCTATTATAGCTCACCTTATATAGCTTTATAAAATGTTCTTCGTTAACAAATTTGAATATGACTATGTGCAGCGATCGTTGATCTTTCCTCAAGTACAGCATCCCCTTATGTGATTGGCAGATCAAAAACTGTTGCCGAAAAATCTGCCTTAACATTAAACAACACGCCTCGCACATTTTAACGAAATACAACATTTGCTTCCGAAATCAGTTTCAATAGATGGGACGCTTTAGACGTTTGCCCACCATCAACTACATCTGCTTTTTTATATTGATAGCATTAAACGAAGACAATCCAAATCTTCGATTCTCACAATCTTCGATGTTGATGACCATCAGAGGTATGACTCTTACCACCAGTAGTTTCTTATAAGTCTTCTTATTTGTTCGCAATATGTTTAACAGAATGTGATGACCGAAGTTCCGAGTCGAGGTCTATCCCAGTTTTGTCCACTTACACATGACACCTTAAGTCCGAACATAGTTTTTCATCAAGTAAACATCAAACAGCTGTTGTACAGAAGAGAAGACTAATCGCTGGTGTATATCTCATAAAGGTACTTCGATTAGTTGAATTCCTAGGAACTTTGACCAAAATCTGTTTGTAATGCGCATCTCATCCGACCTCGCCGGTGATCTGAAAATACGAAGGCAAAATATCACCCAAACCACTGCAGTGTTTATACTTCATCGTAATATAGGAGACTTGACACCTGGCCCTGCTCTATACTACTGAGCGAGAATTGTCAAGTTGGCCGCCGGAAAAATTGTATCTTAAGATTTTTTGCCCTGTGCAATTTTTGGCGGACACCTGACAAACATCCGAGCGTACGAGTAACTATCTTCTTCTCATCTTCGGATTTGGCGTAAAATTGTACATCCCTTTGATTTTTTCCAAAAATATTGTTTGTTGGTAGGTAGGCTTTGTTGCAGCAGCTTTTTAACTTTTACCTGCATTGTAAAAATATTTGCTTTAAAAACAAATTTCAGAACTGACATTTGGTGCCATGATCTGACAGCACAATCTTCAGAGTAAATTTTATTTTAACTGTACCAAAATGGGGTTGGCCATTTACCCAGCCACTGGTTCACCGTTTTCTCATCTTAGACGTTAAATAAAATTAGTTACGCAGTGACATGGGTATACAAGATCTCAGACCTTACTGAGGCTGTAACAATGCCTGAGTCAATTGAAGACTTGTTTCCGTATCCCGGACTAAATTACGGTGATTTTAAACGAAGTTTCCACTTTGAAAATATAGCTTTCCACTTTGAAAAATAGCTTTTGGGTCAAATCAAGAACTGACAACAGAAATACCGTTATATTTCGACCCAGCTTATATTTATATTTGGAGACAACTGAATCAGACTGAATTTTAGCATTCAAAATGGTACCTATGTTCGGCTGTTGGATTTCGAACATTGTCAGGAAGAACGTGTCCCAAAAATCTTACAACCAAGTGAACTGTCAATTACCTATGGTTTGAAAACGTTGTATACAAAAGAACTATCAGACCATCGTCAGAACGCCACCTGCTACGTCAAATTGTCAGGCATCTGCCATTCGTTCGTCGCTATAGTTTTGAATCGAAATTCAAATACATTTTTGACAGTATATCCTGTCAATTAAAATTTAAACGTTGCATTATACGATTTTACGATTACGTCCCAGAAGACCTTAAAAAACCTCTCCTCACAAATAATTAGGTGAAGGACTTGCTATTGCAGAGTGGAGATGGGAACCAAACAAACAAAATTATTAAAAGGGAAACGAAATAAACTCGTGTAAACGTGTTAACCTTTGGAAATTTAATTATACGGGTTCGGTCGGGCAAACGCTCACTGTCGATGATGTCATATTCCCCACTACATCAATATGAGACACTTGACTTCGACGTCGAGTGCCAAAGAAGCAGTGAAAAACGCAAAAACCAACGTAAGAACACGACATCCACATTGTGAGTCAGCCCAGGATTGCTGTGTGTCGACTGTCGAGTTACGTTTTACGTATACGGACCTGATTCGACAATGTCGTACATCTGTTGGCCATTTACCACAACGATCCGACGACGACCGGAACTGTACAGTTCGTGCATTATAAGCAACTGCAGCGCCATTGTTATGCAAAAGGAATATGTCCTGCACTTTACTTGCTTTTGTCGTCCCGCACTTGCAGTTACCACAAAGAACATGAGTTCATCAGAGAGGTGTTAACTACTGCTACCACATTTACTTCGTATTCACATGAACAGCATTTTGGGCGAGTTTTTTTTCAAACCATCTGCTTAGATACTGTGATAACAGGTGCCTGCAGACACCTTCGATTTGACACATTTTGCTGTTTGGCAACCAACTAACCGCACATCATCATCGTCATCGGGTACTCTTCTATGGGGGCAAATACACGAGATACGAGTATTTGGGACTTTCTAAAAGCATCAGGCAGTTTTGCGGATGCGGGCGACTGTTAAGCGTTTGGTGAAGGTGCAATTAGCGCTTTTGGCCAACTGACTCATTAAGTGAAATTAATTTCGCGAGCACGCAACCTAATTGAATGTTACGATGAATTGGCGTGCGTATAAATCACAATGACGGCATTTAATTGCCGCCATTAGTTTGGTTCGAATGTCATCGCGCGGTGTCTAAATTGATTTGTGTTACCACAAACGAAGAGGTATAGGTTTGGTACTGGAATGTGTACGAATATATTTTGGCTACACGCATATAAAATGGTGTCCTTTATGAGAAATGTAGTTTTGACATTGATCCTACTTTTGCCCAGATTTTGATTTTGATTGCATCGGCTGCAGTATTTTGTCAAAAGGTCCGTAACCGAGTATGTACCAATTGTTAGCTAAAAGCCTAAGGCTTTACCACTTGGATTAAATTGTGTTAAAATCATCTTCAGGACGGGTTAGCTTCAAAGTGACAAGATTTCTTTATCACTATAGAAGTACTGCTTATACAAATGCAAGAAGTTCAACTTGACATATCAAACCCACCAGCAATGGTTAATTGTCATCGTATAAATTAAAAAATTAAAATTTGTAAAATTCAAAGCAACTTTGACTACCCATAAACGCGTCTTATATCAAACTCACAGGTAGATCATCGTCGTAGTCAGCGTTAGACTTTTGCATTCGCTGTTGCTTTGCAAATGATTCTAGCCTTGCAGGGACCGTCTCTCTATATCTTTATACTTTAAATGCTAATATAATGCAATCAAAAGCAAAAATGTATGACTTTTCATTCAAAGTAAGAAGTGTGACGGAAATAGCATCTGCTTACAAAGATTCAAAAAGCCCGAGATAACAATGGTTTTATTGTAGTAAAGAAAAAACCTGCAACTGTATAGAGCTAATAAAACGTCCATGTTCTATGGCATCTATGGGCATTTTTTTAAAACTTATAAAAATGAAATTATTCTACAGGCTTTTTAAATTGCACATTGCTCAACATTTTTAATAAATCTCAAAAAAAAGTATCCGAAGGGGCGAAGGGTATCATACAAATTTCAATTTTTTTAAAAAATACGAACACATTCCCACTGAATTAAAACTTAAAGGTAAAAATCGAAGAAAAGGTGGGAATTGAAAAAATATATGTATTACATTATTTTTAGATTCATTGGTTGACTACGTGCTCCGTTCGAATGTCCTGGTTAAACTCACAATGGACATTTTTCCATTACAAATTGTGTGTTATGATCTCTCAGATAATTTATGTAATTTTCTTTTAATAGGTGCTATATGTTAACTTACATTAGTTGATTAATTATTTTGTCATTCGTTTTGATATTTTAAAAATAATGTTTTCAATTCACGTACTTACTGAAAATTGCCGACGGCGAAAATTGAAAAACAGCTATAATTTACTTCGTCAAGCCATTAGTCATAGTTTTTGTTTTTAAATGTTTGCTTATGTTTTATTGTCTAATTTGTTTATTAATAATATTAATTTAAACACTCTCTAATGTTGTAAGCTGTCGCTCGTCTTCCATAAACAACGAGCCGCCTTAATGGTTAACCGAAATATCATCGTGTTGGCTCAGACTTATGCCAAATTGAAAAAATAACTTACCTAAGTTAAATGCAAGAAATGCCCCGGCCCCGGTAACCCTTTGATGGTGGGGAGATGCAATTTTAATGTGTTCCTACCTTTGGCTTAAGTTACATAGGTTACCTACATCAATGAATTATAATTACGTGTCTCCATTAAGTCTCTCACCGAGATCTCATATAAATACTCTGCAATGAAGTTTAAGACCGAAACTTTCCTGTATGCATGGATTCCTCGAAGGATCTATTTTGGTCTTTTACAACTTAAGAAATAAGCTTGGGTTCCTTATTTGTCTTCTAAAAAGTATTTAGTTTAATTTTTAAATTTTCGCACATTAATCACTGATTTCCGATTACAATTACCAGGTAGTAGAAAAATGATAGGATATTTAGAACTACCCCTCAAACCATGAAAACCAGACCTTGCGTTAATTATTCGACTGTAGTGGGCGGTGCTATTTTTATTTTATTTCTTTAAATAAATCCGATCTTCAACAAGAATAGGTGCTAAATATTTCATTGCATAGAAAATCACACCAAATCTTTAGCAAATTCTGATTAAAAATACACAAATTGCAATCACCCCTCTGCTTTGTGTAGGAAGACGTATATATGACCAACATAACTTGCTCAGATCATTAACACCATGGCAGGCAAAATTCTCCAGCCAGAGTGTTCTCCTTAATAGCATGCATATTCATTTAAGAGCCCAAAAATCCAACTCAACACACAAAAACTGCATCCACTTACCAGTGTATCTCTTGAGAGAGATAGAGAACGTTTTTTTTAGCCATTTTGTAATTTTTTCGGGGGTCATTGGCATTTGTCGAGATGAATTCTGTTGTGTGTTTGCAATTTATTTGCAAACGTACGGCAACGTAGAATACCTATCGCCATCGTGCACTCTCTACTCAAGTGGCTATGACGCCAACCCAAAACCAAGAAACGAAAACAAAAAAAAAAAGAAACAAAGAGGGCGGGCTAACGAACGTATCTAAGTATCGTCGAACTTGGAAATACATATACAAGATTGCATTCAAGCTCGCACACATAGAGACATAGGAAACTCCTATGTACTACTACTACATAGCTGACGATAGAAGGTTCTACATAATATTGCAAGCTGTCATCCCCCTAGCCCGGAGCCCCCCTTCCTTAGCACATCCTGTCCCGTAAACTCATACCAAAACATCCGATCTGCAAACAATTTTTCGGCAAAACTTGCACATGCACACACATTCTGAGCAACATAAACAATCAGCAACGCGCGGGGAGAATTCGCACACAGCTTAGCTGCAAGAGTTCAATGCGCTCTGCGCCGAAATAATTTTTTTTTGTTATTAACGATCGCAACGAACCAGAAGAAAAAGCTGAAGACGAACGATGACGGTGAAGCAGCAATACTTAGAACGCAAAGGGGTTCTACTAGGCCAGTGCAGGGGACCTGGTTCCTCGCAGTTGTTTTGCACTCACCAGCATGTGTGTAGGACTCGCAGGATCAGGTATCGAATATCCAACAAATCAGTGAGCGGGATAGAGAAAGGGTTTCGGCTCGTTCTGAATAGCTTTGGATCGTTTTGGATCACTGTGCGGGAGTACGTTGTCCTTTTCACTGATAATTACTGGTTTTTGATCGATGGCACACAATAACCTGACCCAACAATAAAACGATCATCATCGTCATCGACATGGGTGGTTGGTGTTGTTTTGTTGTGGATGTAAACAGCCGCAAAAAAAAAAACTGATTTCTGACCGCTGCTGAATGCACGACAAATACACACGGCACACATTGACCCCACTGCGCGAGGCGATTTGTGCACGCAACCTTATGATCTGCAAAGTTTTATCATCGCGCCATAAAGTCTTATGAATCAAAAACTGAAATATGAACTCAAACCAACAGAGCTGCGAGATATCAATTAGAAAGCGGCTTTTAAGAAATTAGGGTTAGTCACTTGCCAATTGGAAATTCCTTCACAAGTGACTCATAGTTGGAGTTTCACAGGAGACTTTTGTAAAACGATCTGGGGTAGCTTGAATCGGAATCGAAAATGGATCTAGCTTTAGATGAATTGCTGTATTTAAGAAATTGCCCGCTTTGAGTAAGTTTTTGTTCACCATGTCGTCTCGTGATTCCTGTTAAACATTTTTATACATATTAGGTAAAAATTTTGTCGCAAATCATTCTGGTAATTCAGTCCCGGCTACGGGGTGGTTCTGGCGACAGCTACAATTTAGGCAGATAAATTCCTTTAGACTTTAACTAAATTAAAATTTCTTAGATAACATGCAATTTGTGACACATAAAAAAATTTGAAAAAAAAACACTTCAATGACCCCGACGTGATTTGAACACGCAACCTTCTGATCTGGAGTCAGACGCGCTACCGTTGCGCCACGGAGTCGTTATAGACTACGTCGTCTAATCAAAATCCCGACAAGCGCTATTGTTTTTGCAATGCAAAAGTTTGTTATTCAATGCAATAGAACAAAGGAACAGATTGCGAAAAGCAATAGCAGGCAGATAAAGCTTTGAAGACAAAGCTAATCGAAAAGTGTTTCTTGCGGTACGGACCACTTTTGTCTCATTTCACTCTCCTATATTTGAAAGTAACATTTTAAATGGGGATGCTTATGACGGGGAGATTTTTTTGTAATTTGGGAGGAAGTGCTGGAAGAGCTGAAAGGCGTTACAAGATTTTAAACCTTTTAGAACAGCAAAGAGGACATTTTGGCGATTTTGGCTCAATGTAGTATCTATGTATATAGATATAAAAAGATGCGAGTCGGATTTTTTGTTTTTCCACTTTCAATGAATTTTCTAACTTTCTGAATTTAGGAAATCAACATTCGGAGATAGGAGCGACCGCAATTATTGTTCACACTGAAATACGGTTTCTTTTAGAAAACTAATGAAATACAAATCACCATGCCATTTCCGTCTATAATTAAAAATACGACTTGCGGATATTGCACAGTATCATTTGTGTTAGTTTCTTATAGATCACCAAAAGTGTTTTAAATAGTCCTAACAAAACTTTGAGTTAGACTTCGATCAATCAAATAAGATTTCTTTCGAAATAACTCGTAATAAATAAATTTATCTCACTTTAACTTGTTTGAAAATAATAGCGCGCGATAATAGTGATCACATTTAGTGTCCAGGCTAAATTTTACGACCTGAAAATGATTAAAATAATAGAAAATCACCCATTGTGATAAAAAAATATTTGGTGAGAAAATTAAAAATGATAATTAGTAAGGCTCAGCGATTATAACCCCCTGTTCAGCATCCTACAAAACCAACACCATATCTAACAACATTGCAGCTAATAAGACATTTCAATGCAATTATACCAACTTGATTTATTTTTTGAATTCTCTGTTCCTCCAAAGGAAATGAGAAAAAAAAACGAAAAACCGAAAACCAAAACATATTTAATTTTTATCAACCATTTGCATTCTATGTTTTTTTTTCGCAGATCGCTTTTTCTGGACGGTCATTGACACCCGACAAAAACAAACAAAATTACAAAATATGCGTCCTCCACAACCATGCAACCATAGAATAAGCGTATATTTTGACGAAAAAAATTTTCAGGGGATGACGTGAGCTGCTTATCTTCACAACCACAAGCATACAGCCATTCCATGGGTTAGAATTTTGTGTGCATTAGAACCAGACAGAGTTTTGAACAACTCTTGTCATAGTCGTTACTGAAGTTATTTAAAAAATGAAAAACTTAAGCCATAGAGAAGAGGCGACGACGGTCCAAACGACGACAAACTTGATGGTGAATAACAAAGAAGATTCATTAGATGCGCCTACAGTTCTTTTTTTTTCATTTTCTTTATACAGCACTAACGCTGTGTGCAATTTTTTGGGCGACTTTTGTTGTGTATGTTTATGTACCCCTCATAGGCACATACATTCGCCATACACTTAAAAAAAAATCTAGAAAAACCGGATGCAAGGTTCAGTGCCTTTCTGTGGCTAACAGGCAAAAATAAATAAAATGAAAACACCGCATTTAGAAGGATTTCTTTAGCAGGGCTTTGTGCAGCCAAAATTTTGTCGACCATGCAACAAGTTTTTTTTCTGGCCTTTATTTTGTTTTGAAGATTTTCGGTATTACATGAATGCAAGCCGCTTATGTTAGCGTGTTGGTGTGAGGTTTTGTTACACACCGAAAGGAAATAGATAATTGTTTTATTTCGGGTGGAACAACAGTCAATTGTTGTAATGTTCCAACATCCAATGCAGGGAAACGTTTCGAACCCCATGCTATTGACCAACGAAAGGAAGTGGTTGGGTATCTATTGCAGGTGCAGTTGTAGGGATTCACCGGGATTTAGGTAGTTTTGTGGTCTGGCAAAAAGTCTTAAGTATAGCTACACGGGATAAAGCGTTGGCTGGAAAAGTTCTTTTGTATTTTACAATTCGTATACATATATATCTATACATGATGTTGAATTCAATGGCACTTTAGTTAGAAAATTGCCAACAAGACCCTATCAAACCCTCAAATTGAGGTAAAGGTAATTTGGCCTTTCATCTTGAGGCAAAAGGAGTATACTTTTCTACTTATGTTTATCTACTAGAGCCAACCAGATTCGACTATGAATCTTGGGAGTACTTTGAAATTCATATTCGCCAGATCCTTGGAAACTAAATATGATTAAAAGTACCGCTTCCGTCGTCCGTAGCAGACAATTTCCCCTAGAATTCTTAGGGCATGACGCATAACTGAAAGGCCTCTATATTCGTCTCGAAAGCAAACTCGCATGCGAATAAATTATCAAACAACCTCGAAATCAAACAACGGTCTAGGCTTATGCTCTCCCCCTTCAGTCACGGATCCGATATTATATTGTCCACCTTTCTAACTCAAAGTCCAACTGCTTTTCAAATTTATTTAAAAAAAAACCCAATTTCTTACGAAATCTGAAACACATTGTACCTATGTATATCTGCAAGCGTGACTATAACAACCCAACAATCGTCATTTGTAACATCAGCGATACGCAATCTGGCTTGATTTTGGATCTCTATGCGAATCTAGTATCAATTGATGAATAACCAATTACACATATACCATCGTCCCTGCAAACTTTGTTTGCAATTGCAAGGAGAACAAAAATCGAAGACACACACAGCACTACTGCATCCTTTCCGCACTGCCACCCTTTGGAGTGCCTGTTGTTAGATATTTTGTTAGAGGCGCACTACATCATCCTGCCGCCACATCCAAGAGAAAAGCGAAGAAGAACGCGATTTTCTTTAGTTTTTTGGATAACTTTTCTTCTTTTTTTGTTTTGTATACCACTATACTACGCCAGCCCTTCTTACAACATTTTCAAGGGTTCGGGGGTTCCAACCCCAAGACTTTGGGTGCCGCTGATGCTGGGCGGCCTCCTCCGATGGTGCGGGATGGTGAATTCCGGGAAAACTTTGCTAGGGCAAAACATTTTTAGTGGGAATAGAAAAAAGAAAAGAAAATGAGCGAAACGAAGTAAAGAAGACATATACTCGTATATATTTACAAGAACAAAAAAAATGAGAAAAAAATACTAAAAAACGAAAAATAAATAAAATACATAAAATGAAGGAATGAAAAATATTTTTATAGCATCGCGAATCCGTAACTGTACACCATCACATACTGTGTGCCATTAGAGATGGCAGTAATGGCAGCGAAAGTGGCGCAGCGATGAGGTGGAAGGAAGGATTTATTTTCCTTTTATTTTCTTTTTTCTGTTGTTGCCGAGTTCCCCATCCCCGGTTTGTATCGAGAGATGATTGTGTTTGTGGAGAAAAGTTTTGGGCGCCGCCAAATGCTATTCCTATTCCTATAGCGCACCGCGATACACTCAAAGGCAGAAGAGATGAAGTGGTGCTTTTTATCGTTTAAAAAAAAAGTTTTTTCCTTTTCCCAAACTCTAGCTCATAAGAGAGAACCAAAACTAAAGATAGAAAGTGTAGTGTGGGTGGTGGTGGCAAAAAAAATATCGCAAAATCCACCACCAGCATCTACTTTGTGCCATTCTCTCAGAGTATCTATGAAAACGGGGTTGCCTTTGCCTGATTGAGTGAAAGAATAAAAAAAAATGTCGCATTCATACAGTTAACAAGTTTTTCTGTACGCTTTTCCCCATCCACTCCCCCCGAGTTTTCCAAAATTTATATTTTAAGGGTAGCATTTGGTATTATAGAAACTAAGCAAAGACTACAACTAGAAAGAGGGAACAGAGAGCAAAAAAAAATCCCGATTATGAAATTCTAAAGTTTGCCTTTTTCTACTTTTCGAAAGGAGATTCGTCTTCGCTGAGGGATGAGATTAGAAAGGGCACACCACCAGCAACAGCAGTACAAAAAGAGAGCACAACTTGAATTAGAATGAGAGAGTGGTAGTATAGATAGTTGTTATATTGCGACTGGGTAGCGGGGTGTTGGAGTAGCGGGCCGTTAGTGCCAGGGGTTATAAAGAATGATTTTCTTTTTAGTATTTTTGAATAGAGAGGCTGTTTCACCCGACTCAACCCCCCTGGGGCGGCCATTACACTTACAAGAGAAATCTATAATTGTATGCTTGTGGTGGGTGACCGGGCAGACGGGGAGGGGGGGTCTCTCTGTTCGTCTTCTTTTTCGATATCGACTGGTGTGTTGAAGAACCACACTAGTTGTCGATTTCATAAGACACCACTGAGCTGATGGGAGATTTATTTTTCAGTAAGAATGGCTTCAGAAAAAAGGGATGATAAATTTTCAAATTTTCGGCGGTGTTGATGATAGAACGGAGAGTGGTATCGGCGCGATGCGCGGGTGGTTAGTGGAATTTTTCTTATTTCTATCTTCGCACAGGGAAGCCGAACTTTAGATATTTCCTTTGGCAGGGATGGGAGTGAGTGTAGTGCAGGGTATATAAAAGGAAAAAGTATATCAAATTTCTAAAATGAAAGTTTTTGCGCTGGTTCTTTTTTAATGTTCCCTTTTGTTGGGGGCTGGCTGAATTTGGTGAAGTGGTATGGCAGCGTCACCTTAGAGAACAACAAAGTATGTAGATAATGTGCAATGTAACAGATTGTGTAGTACGACAGGGGTGCTTGGGAGGGCAGAAGACGCGGGTACTTCCTTTGTTCTTGCAAAGAGCGAAGCCTCAGTTGGCTGTAATAATGCCGCGTGATATCGATTATTTAATCAATAAAATTCTGGAGAAAAAAAAAATTATTATAATGGCTTCCCGGGAATTGTACTCGAATCGTGAGGATTATGTAGTGCGAGAGAGTATATTGCGTGTATAAATATGTTTGTCGCCAAAGGGATGGGGTTCTGAGTGGTAGGTGTGTGTTCTGTGGATGGGATGGTGTATTCGATATGCTCAATAATTTGAAGGATTTGCATTTGAAAGCTGATTGGAAAAGAAAAGCCGTTGCGGTGGGAGGTCATCTCTTGGTCTAAATATTGTAATTTTTGTATTTTTCACAACTATATACCAGTTTAGGCACTCTCGAATGCAAATTGGCATCGGGATTGAGAGGAAAAGCTTTAGACACAACATACGTCGACTTTCTGCATCGCTAGATGTATAGTGAGATATAGAGTGTGTGTTGCCCAGGGGTATGTGAAAGAGAGTGTTCAAGTCAAGTTTATGAAGACCTAGATTACCTTAAACACCTTAAGCTTGAATCGAGCTGGTCGAAGAGGCCTCGGACTTTCTTTGTGGTAATTCAATTACGTATACTGATCCTCACAAGCCCCAAAAACTCCAGGTGCCAGGGCCAGGTGTCCATTTGTTGATTCAGATTCTTACTGAACCAATCTTTACAATTCAACAACTGTTTTTGCGACGACATACAGCGTTTTTTATAGCCAAAAGACATTTCCACTTGATGTCGTATGTCATGTAAAAGAATTAAAAACATCCCTTTCGGAACAGGTACAAGAAGAAAGATGCTTATCATGTTACAGTGAGTTGAGTCAAAAACTCTAGTAACCAGCAACTACAGTTTTGTCCACCCAACTTTTCAAAGTGCAGCCTAAAATCCTTCATGTTCACTTGATCGGTCAATGTCCCATTTTAATGACTAAATAGACGATCAAACAATTTGGCCACTTGAACTTTCATCACCTCTCCGACAGCACCAACACGATGTTCTTCCCTGCTCTGACTCATTGCGTATCGGCAGATCTTGAACATGTCCGTCTCCCTCTCCTGCATGTCGATCTTCATCATTTCTTCGCCGACGACAGACAGGTGTGATTAATCATTCAATCTACATAAAACAGACGAAAGCTTTGCTGTTGTCCGAAGCAGATGTCGACGTCGCGTCGGTCGATCGGTCGGCAGATGTGTAACAACGAAGACAGCTCAGCTCACACACAAAAGAAGACGAATTTTCGATGACAGTTTGTTATGATTAGCCCCTAAAAAAAACAACCACACAGAATGACACACAGAAAGAGCAATATGTCGACGGAGAACTGCATCTAGATACATTGAAGATCAAGTGCCGTACGAGTCAAAGTCAGTGATCTTTTTTTGTTTAGCATTTCTGACGACTTTGCCATTAGACTGTACTGCCATAACACACAGAGAGGGTTCAATGTGACGAGCTGAACTGTGCATTCTTTCTATTTGTCCGACTGGGGTGTATGACCTGCCAAAATAAATTTATTTCGATCAAGGCCTTACCGTACATGGGGGTAGGACGTATATGCACACAGATACACTGAACTTTTTCGGGTATTTTACGTGCCTAAATGTGATGTGGTAGGTCGCGTTGGATAATGAATTGAAATTGGCGTTTGGTTGACCGATTTCGTGATATGTGAGTCACACAAATTTCACTAATATAAATACATCAGAGGGTGCACCTTAACACAATGGAGGCTTCTTTTTCGCGTTTATGGGGTGTTCCAAAATATCAGCCGTTCAACTCTCAATTCTATGAATATTTAGATAGGACGTAGATATAATATCTGTACAACTGATTAGCGATTGCTCGAAGGTATTTATCCGTTCTATGTGTATTGTGCTAATATTAAACAGACTGAAGAACTGTGCCAATTTCGATTGTCTACCACGGTCGGGCAAACATTGACCGCAATCTCTAAGTCGGTAGGTAAGTAGGAACCTTCGGTTGAACATTGTCTGACTGATTAAAAATGAGGTTCTTCTTATCACCAATCAATTTAAGTGGTATTATAAATTTCTATTTTTTGTTTTGAAGTTTTGACGACATGGAAATTATAATTGAAATTCAGTATGGAAGATAACAGTTGCTAATCAAGCAAAAAAAATAGTTAGTTTAGATTCGATATGCCGCATTTAGATTTGGAGGAGTTTATAATTTTGAGGGCCTAATATTGTATCAGGTTTGCCAGAAAAGTATTGCACTACGATATGACATTTGAAAAGAGGTGGATCTTGCAGGTCTATCCATCTTTTCCAGTAGAGTCTAAACGGCTTGTCAACGAATTTTATTGATATACATTTCTTATTTCAAATTGTTGGAAAATTTGTAAAAGAACTTTTTTTGTTATTAGCCTTTTTTTTAATACTTAATTGAATTTTTTTTTTTAATAAAATTTATTTGTTTCTTAACTATAATTTTTTTGTTTTTTTTTTAATATTGACTTTATTTATTTTTGTTGTTTATAGTAATTAGTTGAAAAAAACAGAATAAGCTGAATTTTTTGTGTGAAAAGCAGGATTTTGTAAAACAGAACTAAAAAATGGCAGAGAGCAGATTTCGTGTAACAGTCTGGACGAAATTGTTTTTGAAATTTTGATGACCACTAGAAGTTACATTCTGCCCGAATTTGTTTGACTATCGTCAGCTTTCATAACATTTATGGAAAATTAATCAAATAACGGTCTCAATTTTATAATTGTGGCACTACTTTTCTCCCAGGATTTCAAAAAGGCAGAATTTTTGTGTGAAAAGACAGAATTTTGCAAAGCAGAAGTTAAGAAGCAGCATTTCTAGTCTCACAGGACTGCCCCTTCACTGCAATTGCAGTGCTGCACTTCTTTCAACACTCTCGAACTAAAATTATTTAATCATTTGCAAGCAAAAACCGGTAGGTATAGATATAAATTTCCTTTTTTTCTCATTCACTCAACAAAAAATAAAGAGGTCAGGTGGATGCAACCACACATCACTGCTTGCTTTGTATATTGGCTAATTGGAAGATAGTCACTTAAAACCTAATTTAAAAAAAAAGTATTACTATTTATTTTTGTTCTGAAAAATTATGTGCTGCGTAGGTACCTAAATAGGAATTTGTTAATTTTCAAATTCACTTATTAAGAACACTCAAAATTATATCAAGAGTATGAATAATTTCCTATTCAAAGCTATATTTTTTTGGGCTAATAAAAATAAAATTTCGTAAGAATAGTGTTCATATTTAAAAATAACCTCTTACCTGTAAAGTGCTATTTAATTATATTTAGACAAGCATAACTACACATGAGCAGAGCAATGCAAACACATCAATCAACCTCAAAGCGTATAGCATTCGTCAGGTTTTAGAGCAAAGTCACTAACTCTGCCCCAAATTCATCAGACTCAGTGCCACATTGTGGCTAATCTGTCACATAAGAACCCAACTTGAACTCAGTATTTGTTGAAGAAAAACAAATTTATTATAGGTACCTCGGGTAAATACAGTCAACCCAATTTGATTCGTGATAAACTGACAAAACAACTACTAAAAATGATTATGTTATCAGCCATAATCACATGAAAATGCAATGGAGAACCGTTGCATTTAATAATAATATATGTGCCCGCTAATCTCTGCGGTTTGAACAACAAAATTTCGCAAGTCAATTGTTTCGTTAATGATAAGGTTATTATTATAGCAAGAGTGCAATATCTATTTATATATACTTTTGGGTTTTGTGTAGCGATTGATAGATAAAACCGTATCAGGCAAATAAATTGATTTTCAAAGAGCATTTACAATTTGTCATAAATTTTATAATACCTATGTATCTTTATGGTATCCTAAATTTGTATGTGTCTGTAGATGATTGTATTCATTGGCAAATAAAAGCTTACGGAGTGCATCCTATCGCCTCAACTTTGGAAGTTGCTTTTCTGAATAGACAGGATAATCTTCCTATTATCACAGAGTATTTCATCATAACTATAGTCTTTTACTGGTGTTTTTTTTTATTTTCGACTTGACATATTTTGTTTTCCTTCGCAGTTTTTTGTCAAAAGTTTGGCTAACTTCGAGTATATAATTGCATCGAATAAGTACGAGTACGAGCTGCATTAAGAGGTACAGCTTAGATTGTTCCTAAAATTCACTTCATTTCAATTCACTTCAATCGATATTACTTTTCGGTTTTTCAAGACGTGCTGCTTTTCATATGCATCGTTTTCATCATCACAGCACAGTCTTCTGCACCATACACTAAAGTCAAATTGACGGGAGACATATAAGTCGGTCGCTCATTCAGTCCTTTTGCTGCTAAAATTGTCTAGAGAAGATGCTCGAATTGACGACTGAATTTCATGGCAACTTTGCAATTGCCATTTTGTAAGCTTTACTTACGAAACTGTGCTGCAGTTTTGACGCAGTTGATAATTACTATTGGTCTAAAAGTTTCATTCTTCGTAGAAGGTGCAGTAAATTTGTTTTCGTCAAGAATTTGGAGGTCCGTGTCCTAATAATATAAATAAAGTTTGTCCTCGAACTTAAGCTTGGAATGTTTTTCAAATTTCCAGTACACTTTACTTTTGGTGACTCTTACAGTCCGCGGTGGACCACGGCCTATCCAGTACACAGTTTTCTGCATTTATTTTGATGTTCTTCCCTTTCAATTCAACTTTGAGTTCAGAGAATTTTGCCCATATTTGACCTTTATGAATATGGAAACTTGCCAGTGCGCCATCTGATTGTACTTACATCAATATCATTAGCAAAAGTAAATACGCCGGAGTTTTGGTGATAATCCAGCTGTCGTAAATGTTGCTGTGGCATTTATAGATATCTGGCACAATAGTGGCCCAATCACTCTAACTTGTGGCATTCCTCTAGATTTTTATTTAAATTCTTAATATCCATTTTCGCGTTTGACTTTATTCTAGAGACGGTTGAATTTAAACTTGGTCACGTCCCAAATACCGCCGTTCGACAAAATACAGCCCATAAACACGA
This sequence comes from Cheilosia impressa, assembly GCA_948293265.1. NCBI lineage: Eukaryota > Metazoa > Arthropoda > Insecta > Diptera > Syrphidae > Cheilosia > Cheilosia impressa. The sequence goes on along the minus strand of OX411882.1, from coordinate 48,389,197 downwards.
ATAGCCCGCCAAAATCCTAAGCAAATATCGTGCCAATTATTACATGCTTCTGCACCCATAAAGTTTTTTGCCATAATCATATCTGCATTTGGCATTTAACAGCTACTGCATGAGGAAAAACAAAATTGAAACCTTATCCCAATCCTGCCTGCAGGAAACATAATAGTAATGAGTTTCCGCAGTTACCACCTCGTCTCATATCCACTACGAGTGTTTGCTGCCACTTTGCCTAAGGCTATCAAGGTATAATGTAATCATCATCATATAAATAAAATTGGTGTAGTTCTGTTCGACTAAGATTGAATTTGACTGCATGTCTTTAAATGCAAAACTCTTAGAAACTACTGAATATATTCTGGTGCATTTTTCTTAGTCCTATAGAGGATACCTGGGCCTACAATCTCCACTTTGTTTCAACTCTACATCTCTATAAATTCCGGAAAAAATTGGACAGGAGTAATTTATTTTTTCGTTTCGTTTCACTTTTTTCTTTGTAACGCTTTCCGTTCGAAAATACTGGGAGCATTTAAATATAGTAACCAACATCTTATAGAGGACATCTGCGGGTACAACTTAGGATATCCATTACCTCGAAAACTAAATACGTTTTTAAAGAAATAGGCAAAATTTGAAACATTTCTACGATTTTCACCTGCGTGAGTGGATATGCACTTCACTCTCAAATCAAACATACTAACCGCGCGATATATTTACATCTCTTTTAACCTTATTTTACTCCTGTAAGGGAGAGGGAGACAAGCAGAGGCAGTGTGCTGTATGCTGTTTGTTTGTTAAAAAAGGAAAAGAAAAAACAATAAAAGAAATGTCAAAAAGGTATAGGTATCAGTGATACTAGATCGTGGGTAATTACCCAATTCGCGGGTATTTTGCCTTTCAAAAAAAGCTAAAAAAACGATCAAGGGCAGTAAGTTAGCCGCTCGAGTTTTTAAATAGCATTACAACCCATGGCCTTCCTGCTCATAAAATTGAAGTTCCCATTATGTTGCTATGCAATTTGAATCCCCCAATCTTTGTAATGGAACCAGATTGAGAGTGATAACAGGCACTTCGAGACTTTACAGTAGAGTTGTTGTTATCGCGTGCTGAAAATTGTACTTTACTATGCTTTGCTGAGATCGAAGCTCAAAAAAACACGCCTATCGTTAGAGAAAAACCCTATTGATGCTTTCATTTTAACTGGGTGTGGTAAAGGAAAAACGGTGTTTATAACAAGAATACCTACAAATAATTCCCAGCAGTTATTCATTTCAGTTTAAACGGATTTAATTTCCTATTAATGTTTGTTCTGCCATGACAATCAATAAGTCACAGGGTCAAACTTTAAGTAAATCGGGAGTTGATTTAAGAAAGAATTGCTTCACACACTGGCAGTTATATGTAGCGTGCTCCAGGGTAATTAATGCAGGAAATATCACTATCTTAGCCGATAGAAACAAAACCGCTAACATAGTGGTATACAAAGAAGTGTTACATTAATAAAAAAAAAAGTGAGTTAAACATTAAAACATTATCTTCGCTCATTTTCATTGTCCACTCAGACTCAGTCTTCGGGAGTTTTTTTTTTAGATCGGGTTCAAGTCCCTCACTATTGAAGAAGGCTTTCTCACTTTATACCTCTACAATGTCTTTCGAGGATTTTTTGATTTTTCCTTCCAGCGATTTTCAAAAGAAATACATTTTTATGCCCCCTAGAAGACAGTAAATTTCTTTATTTTTTTTCCATCAACTGTTCTGAAACCACATTTTACACGGGCGAAGCCGGGCGGGTACAGCTAGTCATATATAATAATAATCTATATCATTCCATCAGCGCTCGGTTATCTCATTCGGAAGATATTTCAAACCGAAAAAAAGCTTTTACCAAGCAATAGATCCATATCCTGACCCGTTTAAGGTGTTTTTTTTTTTTATATTTTAATTTTTTTTTACACATCATTTCCATCAGAATCCCCTCTCTCACCTATGCGCTGCGCTTCTAACTGTAAAATAATATTTTTCACTCCGACAATTTTTTCACTCAACAAACCTACAAATTACATTCGCGAACTTTTTCCACTGTCAGTCGGTGTGTCGACGAACTTGGTCGACTGTGGATAATCAAGGGTGATTAGAGGCAGGAGGGCTAGGCATACCTACCTTTATTGCAAACAAAAAAGGAAAGACAGCAAAAAAAAATATCCATATACATGTATCCTGATTAAGCACCGTGGGGAGCAGGCGGATATGGTCACCCCTTTCGGTGTGCTCTTCTCCAGTTCGTGTGTAAGTAGTGGAAGTTATCTAAACCATTTATACGAGGACCGATCCCCGAACCGCTCGCGTTGGCAAAATTAAAATCCCTCTTCAAATCATCTGAGCCCCCCCTGGACTACCCCGCCTTCCATTCACTGAGAAATATTAAAATGGATGAAATAAAAACATAGAGGAATAAAAAGCAACTCCATCTCCCACCCCTTTTGTTTCGCAACCCCCCAACAGTGAACAGTGTTGTGTTATTTTTCTAAAGTTACTAATACATCTATAAAAAAAAACCAGCAAAAGAAAGCGCAGAGGGTAGGTATAATAAAAATAAAAAATAGTGCCCCCGCTATACAGAGAAGGTGGGGGAGAGAGTGACGCGCGGGTACCTACCTACATACCAACCTCCTACTACCTAACCTACCTAGGTTGGAAGTTAAAAGCAGCCCCACCACCTCATTTGGGGTGGTATGGTATATATTCGTTTTTTACTGCTTTTGGGTAAATTTTTGCGCATCACCGAAAATTATTAGGGATTTTTTTTCGGCTTTTTTTTTTGTTCGTTCGTCCTTTCTTCTGCAATACCCCTCCACCATCTGCCGCTGCTGCCATTTGTGCTGATATGCCCCCACCCCCCTCTCACAGTGTGTTAAATGTTATTATTTTTTTAATATCCGCTCTCGGTTCTTTCATAGAGCCTCAACAGAGGCAATGGCGGCGGCGACGACGACGGTTGCGGCAATGATGATGGCAAAGGTACTACCTATACATTATTTTGTTGTGTTATTATTATTATTATGTGAAACTAAATGAGAAATGAGAGCAGCAGCTCGATCCTGGAAGAAAAAAAAAACTGAACCAAGCAGCAGCAGCAACAACAACAGCAAACGGAATCATAAAAAACACATCACACAAGTTTTAATGTAATGTGTAGCATTAAGGTGGCATGGGGTTGGGGGCCGGGTGGACTAGGTTCAAAAATCCATAGAGAATGTAAAATAAAAAATATATACGTAAAGGGATGATAATGTAATGTATTGTGGCGGCAGAGTAGTGTTGAAGATAGGCGAAGAGCGATTTTGTTTTTTGTTCGTCTTTTCATATCGGCATTCGTTTGTGTTACAACAGCGAACGGATGCGGAGGTGTCGGGGATAGGGATTGCTTATTTGGTTAGATGGCTGGTTGGATGATGCTGCTATCGGGTCTGGCTGTTGGCCCTTTGTTATTTTTACAATCGGATTTATGGGGTAATTTCGTTTTTAACTTTAATCCCGGACCACAAAACAATGACATACGTATTATATGTACAGCTTTTATGTGGATACGGTGTGTTTTTGTTCTGGTCCATATTTTTAATAAGAGCTCTGGGTGTGGGATGTTTTTCAAATTAAGCGCTGAAAGAAGCTCTAGGCATGTGTGCTATAGGTATACACATCACAAACGATATCAAAACCAAATATCCGCCCTTGTGAATGGTTTTACTATTTAAAGATCAGGAAGTTCCATTGGATTGAATGACCAAAAATATCTGCACTGTTTATATGCGTTAAAAGTATGTACCTATGTAAGTGTCAGTGCATGGCTACAACTAGTGACAGTCTTTCAACAGGTTTTGCACAATCAGTTGTTTAGGTAACTCCTGAATTCATTCATTTTATTTTTTTTATTTAAAGTGAAAGACATAAAAAAATACAGCAGGTATTTCTGAAAACCCGGACTATAGGCACCGCACTTCTTAGGTTGGTAGTCGAGTTAGTCATTGCAAAAGCGTTACCAATGCATACGTCACAGCTTAAAAATATACACCAAAAATAGTTATTTTGTGATTCTAATTACTTTGTTAAAAATATTTTACAGCTTTCTGGGAAACAAAATTAATTCAAAATATTGTCAAGTTTAAAGATCTCTTTTAAAAAATTACACTCAAATGCGTTCAATAGGCTCTACGCTTTTTTTAGTTAGTCCCTGAAGTTCACGTGTCTTGAACGTAGTTTGTTGTCTTCGGTCCGAAAGGCCTAAAAAATGCATTGCCACGTGCAGCAAAGGCTAACATATTATGACAAAATGCATTCGCCGTAGTCTTAAGTTTTATTTTCATAGTAGTAGACGTAGTTTTTATATTTCAAACACGCAACACACTTCTTTATTATGCTGACCGCCTTCTCTACCATTTGCTAGACTTAGGTCTGATATAAACTTTGTTGGTACTAATGCAAGGGCGCCGAACCAGGGTTATCATTGTGAACATAATTTTGGAAATTATGAGCATCCTTGGCCACGTTTGGAGACAATACACTACGTACCTACCATAACTTCTCAATCTGACTTCCAATGAAAAGAAGGCTTTGTCAAAATCATATAGGCAACTGTGAAATCGCCACAGAAAATCAAATATGATTGCAAAAGCTGGCAGTTGGACAAAACCTTGTAAAGAACAACTAAAACTTTGAGGTGGCAATGAAACTTTCGTACACCAATGAAAAAATATACCGTCAGTATTTCAATGTTCGACAAGCTCCTAGGTCAGGTGGTCTGGAGGCATTTTAGTCGCATTTAGTTGGCTGACTTACCACGGACGTTCGAAAATATTGCCATAGTAGAAAATATAGAATTGAAAACAGTGCCGAATCATCATCGAAAAACGGATGTAAAACAAGGGGCTCAAATGAATAAATGAATGCAGCCCAGGCACTGAAACGGCTCACTACCCTTTCCACGCAATAGTTGAAAGTAGAAGTCAGTTAATTTGAAAGCCCAGATGCAACAGGTCCAAGGCACTTTTTTTGATGTTCAAGAAGTGCTTTTACGTAAATAATCCATAAATTATCGAACCGAAATGAAATCCCAACCCAATAACCATAAATTCTACGAAATGTCAAATGTGGTGGAAAATGTCCTCCAAAGCGCCCAACACAAAATTTACGGTCAAGAACATGAATTTCTCAGAAAGAAATCGCTTATATATATGTAAATAAAAAAGTTTTACATTATTCAACCAAATGCCATACTGTGTATATAAAACCAGCTGGTGAATTACTTAAAATAAGTTTGCCCTCTATAGTTTTCTCCATAAATTGACTCAACAGCACTTTGATAAACTTCAGTTAAATTGCTAAAATTGCCAGACACGTTTTGCAAAAAAATTGCTTTACAGGAGTCTTCTTAACCAAGTTCAATATCTGTAACATTCGCAACCAGCTGAAAATCAGCCTTAATCTTCACTTCAATGTTCAAACGCGCTTAGATACTGACTCTAGCCATGGTTTTTGCATTAAACTAATTGCTCAGCAGGTACACGTAATGCACACCATCAGTTATAAATTGAGCTTGTTTTAATTTGATTCATTTTATGAAACCAAACATAGGTAGCTATTTAGGAAAAATAAATCGCCCATAGCTCCATGTATAAGCTGGAAGCGCATCCCAATTATTTTCGCACAGACGGAAAAAAATTATTCAACTATTTAAAGGAAAAACGTCTAATAGACGGCAGCAATTTTCCCATTTTGTCTTTAAAAATGCAGCTGAAGTCAGAATTTTGTACCCCCTTTGAATTTCTCCAATTTCCAATGACTACAACCTTTACAACCTTCCCATCTGCATTTTCCACGACCACTTAAGTTTAAGCCCGTAGATATCCATTACAATTAGCCTGTCAAATATTTTCTAAATATGTACAACCCATCGTTTAGCAGCGGCGCAAATCGTGTTGGAATTTAACCAACGTTACCGTTGGCTTCCTCTCATCGACATTTCTCCAAGGGGCTACTGTCGTCACCTCATACACGAAAACGAAACCCGATACCTGGACCTTCAAGTGTTTCCCTTTCCCAGAGTAAACCACCATCACGACGCCAAAGAAGGTGCAATTCATCAAAGTCTGACAGCAGTGTGTCGCCCTCACCCAAATATAGCCAACTCTCATCAAATGGTGATCGATATTGTTAGCAAGAAACACAAGGAAAAAGTGGCCACAAAAACCAGCCCAAAGGATATACGAGTACAAAAAGAAGTGACTGACTTTTTCTAGTAACCAAACACCTCTCCCATATGCTAATGATCTTTTGGAATTTCGTTCCGAAATTTCGTTGTTTGCCTTCTTTGTAATTTGTGTTCTCATAAACTAGTTTGTGTGATGAGGTGACATAGAAGACGAACCGAGTATCACATTTCCATGTACGCACAGTTGTCCGTGTCCATCCTTTTCTTGTCGGGGTCGGGGGTTTTTATTTTTTTTTATTTTTCAATTACCCTCAATTTCAGTCTGCTACCGTTTTTCAAGGTTCAACTTCTGTCTCGACCTCGTTTCATTCATTGGATTCCTGTATTTCCCCCACCCTCCTGAATGACATTGAATGCGAATATGGGGTGGTCTGTGGCCGACCAACCACCATCTTCTTCCTTTCATTCATCCAAAGCCAGAATGCCCAGTTCGGGATTAAAAAAAAAGAGGAAAAAAAACATCCTTCGCAGTCATAGCAACCACTCTCACTCTCAATGTTTTGGTCTTCCGCAACTTTCTCTGAGGTCGGAAATCTGACTCCGAACTGACTTGCCCACTCCCACGTGCCACCCACTGTACACACTTCGCTCGATCCATGTATATATATACATACCGACAGCAGCAGAAGCATTCGGTGTGAAAATCACTGTGCACAGTGCAATGGCAACAGGTGACTCTTTAACAAAACGATTCTCATCCTTATCACAGGATGGTGTAACCCCCGACTGTGGCCCCAAATCAACACAACATACACACCGACACACCATACCACACAGCCGTGCCAGAGACTTTCACTTGACGTCCTTGTTGGTTAATATACGAAAACGAAAAAGGTTTTGGTTATCTCAAAAACCACCCACCTCTTGAGGGAAGAGAAAGACATCTATTTGTCGGCAACATGCCCGCCGACATCGTCGTCGTCCTACTCGTCGTCGTCGTCGTCTTCATCGTATACAAATGTGTCGCGACTCGACGAGTAACAGCAACTTCAGGACTTCCTTAAGATTTTGGACTTCCGGACTCTGCTGAATGTGTGTGGAGGGTGGGAGGTGACGAAGGCCAATGAAGCCGCAATTTCTCTCCACTCAACCCTAAGCTGGAAAGAAAAATTTAAGAACAAGAAAACGAAAAAAAACACCAAGGACGTCGCAAATCTTTTTCTTCTTCATCCTCTTTGTCACCACACATTACGAGTATATGCAGTACTCAAGAGGGTATCTTCGATGCCCTCCCAGCTTAAGGGATGAATATATTAGTCTGTCCCGTCCTAGTGCCGTAGCAACTTAACACACATCATCCTCCGTACGCAACGCACACTTGTTGTTGTGTGGTTTTTTGGCAAATTGACACATATGCTTAAGGAGAGATATCTTCCTTCAGATAATATGGAAATTTTCAGGATCTTCCCAAATAAGTTTGTCCGGCTTAACCCGGGATATCGTTTTCTTTTTGCGGCCCCCATGTCCCATTGCTGTCAGGCGGTCGTCTGTTCTCTGTTGCGTGTTGTCATAGACCTGGGTCAGGGGTGAGAAAACAATTGGTTGTTGGGACCGATGACATAGCGATGACAGGGTAGCTTGTATAGCTCTCGGGTGTGTATGTCGAAAAGGTTAAGAGGGTTGGTCGTGCCTGAGTATGCCGGTGCTCATTTGTATTCAAGTGCAGGACACCACGCCATTGGTGTCTAATTTTCAACACAATTCTTGTCCGCTCGTATACTGTCCACCTATAGAGTCTAGAGGGTTGCTTGTGGTCAATATTTGAGGCCGTAGGTCAACGAGAATGACCCAGCCAATTAATTTCCATAAGTTGCGGGATAGTTTCCGAGCAAAACCCTTTTTGCCTGGTCGTCCAATTACAGGATATATCACCCCAGTTCAACCTTGTGCACATGTCTACCTACTACAGGGTCAGGCCCACCCCTGTATTAGAAAAATAAAAAAGGGTTTCCCCTTCGCAATCATCATGGAATCAGGAAGGAACAACAAGCGTTGGTTTTTAAAATCTGACGACAACTTACTTCTACTGCCATGATGATGAACTCTTTCACTCGTTCTTGCTCTCCATTGGATTCTAGGACAAAGTCTGTACTTGAAAGTGGCTGGTAACTGCAATTTTGTTTTCCATTTTACTTTTTATTTCTTTCTCTTGCTAGATCCTTGATTTGAAGCATTCTGTTTATGACATTTGGGTTTTTTTTTCTGGTCCTTTATTATATAATATTTTTTTGCCTGGCTTTTCTAACTGAGGCTGTACTAGGGCCTAAAGGATATCTTTTCATATCCTTGATGGTAGAAATATTTTTTATGATTTTTTTTCCTGTGCCCTTTGTTTTATTCTTAAAATAAGAAAACACTGAGGAGAAGGTGGTGCGAGATTGCAACTCGCTCAATGTGATTGTGTTTGTCATCGTGATAGGGGTTGACGAGGTGGAATTGTGACAGGAAATCAAGTTTTGCCTCCGTGGATGCGAAAGTAAAAGTAGATGTTGCATTGTGGTTCGCTTGTTTTTTGTCAGTTGTTGTTTTATTTTCATGTCAAAAATGTTATTGTCTTGAAAGTCTGGCAGCAGAGCGAGCCGTATAGAAATAGACTTCTAATGTTATTCAATCTGGTTGGGTTAAGTTTTTTTTTTTTGTTTTTTTTTGATGGTTTCTGTTTTTGTTTTCGAAAAAAAAATTAAATACTGTGGGCAAAACCTTGAGTTTCCAGTGCTATTGTTGTAATGCTGATGATGGGTTTGAAAATTAAAATTAAAAAAAAATCCACTCTTTGTTATGGAGCTTCCGAGAGATATTCGTTCGAAATTTCACGAAACCTAAGAAGGTACAGCAATCTTTTAAAATGGTGTCGCGATTTTGACAGATGGATCATTTTTCGGTAGTTTTACAACTTAACAAACCCGTGCCGTCGGATAAATTCTGGTTATCGGCAACTAACTCTGAGAATTTCAGTCGACAAAAGTCTCATGAGCAGTGGTCGAGGTTGCGAAGTATGCCAATGACAGAATCGCCGGCGAACGAAATGCGAATTCGTACAAACTTCCTATACCAACCGATATATAGTTGAACTGGGATAAACTATGTGAGCTTACCACGAGAACAATATGCAAAGCAACTCGATATTATTTTCTGAGTATTGTTTTAGCCGAGGTAGAAGGGCGGCGTTAACTAAAATACAACTACCACTTTTTGACTGTTGCTACTTTCAAATTATTATTTGGTAGCCAAAATTTGATGAACTGTACAAACGCCAGAACTGATATATACTTTTGGAGGGAAGCAGATCTTTTTGATTTTCTTCTAAACTTCACGAGAGCACTGGCAACAATAATTGTTAAAAATAGGGGGTGAACTTGAAACCTCTAGCGAATAAGCGTAGAAAGGGAAAACTATTTTCAGGGCTTCGTAATGAACGCTATCAAATTGTTTTATCGAAAACGGTTAAAACAATGTGACGTGCCGCCATTTTAATTGTGTAAAATCATTTTTAAAAAGCTTAAACGAAGCTTACAAGACAGAATCTCAATGGAATTATTTTTCAAAAGTCCGTTTAACTACTTGCAAATGCATGCGGTGGTTGATGAGGACAAAACAAAGTATAGGTATCGAAGATGATGCAAAGACAAATCTTTGAAATAATTAAAGACTGTCCATGTGTATACCTCGGCTCAGAGATTACGGGAAGAATCGGACACTCTTCGCAATCGATGTTTCTTCGGACTAAGAAGGTATTTTAGATCTCATACGACCAAGGAGATGTTACACAGACCTCAGCACAGACGTTATGAAACAAAGATAACATATTCGGGTGATTTTTGGTGCATTTTGTGTCTCATAGAATCTTGATGAAAATATTCAATGACTAACCTTGTGTGGGGAATATAAACAAACATGCACGGACGGGTCTTTATTTCAAATCATGCATGGAACTCACAAAATAGAACTTTCTGCTGAGATAAATATCATTTAAAAAGTCAGACTTTTCAACATAATTGGTGTACACCTGTTAGGTACTTTAGTTCTCTCATATTAACGCCAATTACAGCAGACGTAAACCTCCTTACCCAAAAATCACAAAACTGGTTGGTACCTATATGTACACAGTAAAACCCATATTGCAGTTTGAAATCTACTCCCATTCTAATTTGTTGAAAAAAAAAGATACTTGGGAGGACCTTCCTCTGACAGTGACAGCGAATGCCAACAAAACTTTTAGACAATTAAAACCCCACTTACACATATACGTACGTACATTATATATATGGAAAACCCACATCATTGTAAAGCTAACTTATCTCTTACCATCTGTACTTTGCATTAACTGATACACGCATACAATAATAAAAGTTGATTTTTTTGTTCTTGCTGTTCTCTTCATCTTTGCCACCCGACCAACACCCACCCACGTCGTAACGACTTTGAATAGAAAAACAACCATCGAAAAAGCAGTTTGTAAAAAAAAGGAAAAACTTTCTAATAAATTTGCTTTATGTGCGTCCTCGTCGCTGATGCCACCGTTAGCTGTGTGTTTCCTTCTTCCAAGGGTTGTGTTGCTGTAGTCCCCCATTTTTTGCCATTAATATTACACGGCTCCCAGCGTCCCCCCACCCCTCCACTGCCTGAAACCTATTTCTTTCTCTCTAAACACACTATATTCTCCCCCATACAGCACTTGAGTGCAGGCTTCAGCGATAGCATCGAGGTGCGGGTGCGGTGTCGGGCGACACACACAGCATCATCCCGACGTACTTAGTTTCGGGAAAAAAGGATTTTTGTGTATTTGTTAGAAAAAAGACTAAACAAGAGGGGGAAGCGGAGGACTCGGTGCTTCTTCGTTTTTTTCTCCCAACTCCGCTCGGTGAATACACGTACGAACGACATCAAGTGCGCGCCCAGCCACCACCACCGCAGCTAAGAAAAAATAAACGAAAATGTAAAATAGTAGAGAACCCGCAATCCGAACACGTACCCGCGTGAAAGTTGCTCCGCTCGAGGGGAGCTGGAAGTATGAAGTCGGAGCGCGGGGGAGCGGAATGAAGTGGCATTATACCTTCGTGTATATACAATTAAAAATGTAAATCAGTCGTATAGCGCGCGGTATGGTTTACCCGTATCCCTGGCCTTAGTTTGGCATCCCTTCGCTTCTAACACATCGTCGCAGCCAGTTGTGTGCGGCGGCTGTACAAGTATAATTCGTTGCTGGATGAAGATGAGCCTCCATTCGCGGCTAAGGGCAACTTTTTCTTCTCGTCCTTGCTGCTGATGTTGTTGTTGTTGTTGCTGTTGATGTAGCCCGCTTGTGCTTTCCTATTTCACATTTTTCTGTTGTTAGGAACTAGAAGGGTGGCCCCATGTATCGCATCCGCATGCATACGTTACGTGTATTTTGTAATGTATGTGTGTTTCTGTGGATTTGGCTGGCAAGCATGTGTACATATATGAATTAGGAGAAAACGAGCAAAAACCATGGATAAAAAATAACACAAAACCTGAGAGGGAAAAAAACGGCAATAGGAATAAAGGTATAGTTGTGTCGTTGTGTAAGCATTCTGGCCGCGTTGGGGTTGAGCTCTGAAGAGCGCACAATGTATATGGCGAAAAGTTTTATGTAAGCTAACAACTCGTATTATTTTACAAATTGATTTGAATTTTAAATTAAATTTAATTGTTATCGTATATGAAGGCAAAGAAAGAACGCAGAATATTTTACATTAACATTTAATGGGAATTTTTATGGGAGCTAGGGTGCACGCGTCTCGAGATAGCAAACTTATTTTTGGTGCGTTTACTGACATATAGGTTTACGTTGGTGATTACATATTACAAAATCCACATCGTCCTCGAGAAGTCAGAGAATGCAAATGGAGATAAGCAGTTTCACAGAATACCTCGCTCATTGCGGGGTTTCACTACAGCAACGATAACCTATCAGGGGGTAAAATTTTGTCATTGCCGGTCGCAGATCACATAAGATTCTATGCCGCTTAACGGATTGCAATCCAAATTCGTTTACTTTGTCCATCTACTGTTTAAAAGGTATATGATTTTTTAAATGTTACACTCGAGGGGAAGTACCCGAGGTACAGGTATGGAAAGAAAATAAAAAAATCATGTCCGTCACTCGTAGCGGTGTAGCTCGTTTATACTCCCCGTTGAGATGGTTAAAAATCATGCTATAAAAGCGAAACGATAAGCGCAGGATTTTCTTTTGAATACTAGATTTTTTAGATGAAAGTTCGTTTCTTGTAAGTGTATGGTCATAGAAAAAATACACCGTTTTTTCACAATCATTTCTTATGAGCGAATTGTTTTCATAAATTAACGTTTCTTGTATCCATGTTGCGGCATCAAAAATCGGAATATAAATTCTTAAAAATGTGTATGACTTTCTATTTAATGTATATATTTTCTACATTGGCATCAAATGTCCATCGAAAAAATTTATACTCGCAGTGATTGATTTTGACAGTGTTTGGTTCATTAAACAAATAATTTGCTTCTGGGAGAATTCCAATTGACACGGGAAATCTAACTATTCGTCAATTAACTACCCATTTCCATCAAAACAATCGCTCAAAATTTATATATAAAGGGTTTTCCAATAAGAGGTGCTAGTTTGGTATTCAAAGAAAAATGTCATTTTTTGAGATAAATGATCGGATGTTTATTTCAGAATAAAGAAGAAGGTATGCCGTTAATAATGAAAAACAACATCAGCCAAATGGCCTCCCCGAGCACGCATACAGGACTATATTCTTTTCATGAAATTTTTGCATAACCAAATCGCAAAGTGGCTGCCCCATGTCCTCGATAGCCTCACGTTGGGGATGGAGAGGCTTCTCAACAATAACTCTTGAGTTTTCCGAGCCCCAGATGCGACAATTTTGCTTGTTGGGAGATGGAAATGGGACTCATCAGTCAAGATGATTTTTCGATGGAATTCCGGATCATCTTCTTGCATTTCAAGGACCCAATCAGCAAAGACACGACGTTTTTTCAACATTTTTGTAGTGAATTTTAATAATTTCAATGCGTTGCTGAAGCGTGTATCGATCCATTTTTAGTAATGGCGTAGTTTCTTCTTATCAAGTGTTAAAGAATAAAAGCTTCAAAAGTGACAGCTACCGAAATAGCGGGTCATTCACAATAATACCTCTTATTGGAAAAGCATTTACATTTTCACTTGCAAAATAGTGTGGGAACAGTAAGCAATACGTGCTTTTACGTTCGAACTTGATTTGAATTTTTTCTCCCAGTTCGGTAAGGCATTAGTTCAAATTAAGTCCATAATTTATTTTCCAAAAATCTGAAATAATTCCAACATTTTGTAAGTAGAAGAATACAAAAATAAATAGAAGAAGAAAAACAAAGTCAAAGACTCACGTTTCACACTTTCTTTCATGCACAGTAGACATAAAAATAAAACCCACATTCTTAACGTTTTAGGGTCTATATAGCAAAATGTTTATTTTCGTTGACTTATGTGCCTACGTCGCCCATTGCATGTTTTGTCAAAAAACTTGCATTACCCATATATATTTACGAAGAAGACTAAACTTGACATTTTTGATACAATAGAAATTTTTTTCAGTGTCAGCCAACGGGGCAGGAGATTAATGTCAAATAAAAAAATAGTACACACAAATTGTTGCGTGGGTCCAATTTTTTATTTTCGTTAGGTAGATATAAATCTGTAGGACTATAGATCTATATCTATCTATTTTAGAGAACTTCTTGAAATATATGTCTCAAAGCCTTGATTTCTGCGAAAACTGACACAACTTAGTTTAGGTGCTTCCAAATAGCGACTGGACAGACAAATTTTACACCTGTTGCACTTATATCAATGGAGAATGTAGATCCATTTTAATAACCCTCCGGTTAATATGACTCATATAGTGGAGTTTGCATTACTTTTTTCAAACAGATTTTTTTAAGAGACAATTCTTCGACGTCCTGTAGAGATGTTTTCCATACCGACTGCTGCTGTATTCACAATTTTCTATGATTTCAAATCCTCGAAATTGGACTTGGTTGCTACTTTTCATCTTTTATTGAAAGGTTTAATTTCCGTAAATAATGTTCAGTCCTAGTTTGCATAGAACTAGGAGATTAATTCTGTAATAAAGGTTTGTCTATTTATATACGGGGATACGTCTAACAGAATTTACGACTCTATTCGCCAAATGTTACAGCATGCACTCGCAAAACTAAAATTAACGAAGGGAGTTCGACATGCTTTCTGAATTGAACTTTGCTATATAAATTTATCGACAGCCACTAGAATTTTTGAATTTTACATCTTCCTAATGACTCATTGAAAGCCTCTGTGCAATATGGCAGCTCCCATTCAACGTCGAAGTATATCCATTCTAAATTCAAAAATCAATATCCACCAAACTAAGGCGATGGAGAAAAAGAAATAAAAAAAAATCTGTATCCCAGATATAAATCTAAAGGAAGAACTACCCATTACTCCCAGGCATTCATTCTTTCCGCAATTGCTGGCTCTCTCTCTCCTCTCACTCTTTCTCTCTCATCAGCATCCCTTAGCACATTTCTAATTCCCTTTGCTGCTAAACCATTGAGCCACTAAAAAAGCAATAATAATATCCCTTCACATCCTGCAATAATACGACCACGTACCCCTTGCTGTCCCCACCCCCCAGATGCCATCAACAACCTATTGTACTTCACAGTGGCCTTCATCTGCTGCCGCTGCTGCATAGCTCCCCCTTGCAAGCCCACCATCCACCTCCTAATATCGTTTAAACTCGCATCATTGTATTACATTTCATAGTTGAATATAAAGATAGCGGACGATTTATGTCAACCCCCCCAAAGCCACCCACCCACCCCACGCAAAGGGAACAGAAATTAAATTCAAACACACATAAAACCCCCAAAAAAAGGATGCTAGATGGATGGGTGCTACTGTACCCTGCACAGCCAATACAACAACTAACGACACCACACAATCAACGCGCCAGCATAGTGGATGGTACATGGTAGTGCGCTCTGTACAGGCGAAAAAAAGCTTAGTTCTACATCCTCCCCACGACAGCCGCTGCGAAGAAGGACGACTTGAATAATAAAAATAAGAAAACGAAAAGTAACATCACAACATTACAGCAGTGGCATTACTTTCCCCGTCCTTGCACCACGTGCCCACCCCACCGCCTCCTTTCAAAGGATGCTCACTCGCGCTATTTTATAGCGAGCGAGCTTACTACCTATACAAAAACTTAGAAATAATCACCAACATAAATCTCTAAAGCAGTAGAAAAGAAAAAGATGAAGCAGGGGGAAGGTAGCATGCTGGAGAAATCCAACCAACCCCCCCTCTGGACCGGGTAAGCAATACAAAGCCAATCCCAACAAGCCGAAGGAAGAATGGCAACAACAACACACAAAAAAAAAACGTCCTGGATACCATCGTCGAGCGCGCGCGGCTGCTGTAAAGAAGGTAGTAGCGGCAGCCTTTAATTTTTTTATAGTTATTTCAAAACGAAAGCACCCCACACCGCCAGCAGTCTCCCTCTAAGTCGTAACTCACCCCCTTTGGCGGGGGGAATATACATAAATCTTCTTTTCAGAAAATAAACACTAATACCAGAAAGGAAATAAAAGGAACTAGAAAATTTAGTATCTATACAAAATTTTATGAAAGCGCACAGAACGAAAAAAAAATCACAAAAAAAGGAAGACGTGGAAGGCAAAGGCGGAAAAAACGTAAAACGAAAAAAATGAGAAAAACACAAGGAAGCACAAAAGTTTTCATTTTCAAATCACCACCCTCTCCAACAGTAGTAGCTAGCATCAGTGGCGGCGGCGGCAACAAATCGTCCTTTCTTTCAAAATGCTCGCTCAGCTCACCCCCTGCCGCCCTTCTAGTTTCCGCCCGCGAATTTGAACTAAAAATTCCAGGAAAAACGACACAAGGAGAAAGGGCAACTACCTGCAGAAATTATTATTTCATCCACAATATCGCTAGTGGATGGGGGGTGAGTTTTTCTTCATCGTTTCTACATCGTTTTTCTAAACTATACAACTACACAGCTCACAGGACCTCGAGAAGCGAAATAAGAAACACGATATAGATGATGATGACGATGATGGCGCGCGGTGAGATGAGGTGGTAGTTGGGCGGAGAGCAGGAGGACACACAGCATTCGACTACATCCCTCGTCGCGAAAAGTTACTATCGATTTAGAGTGTTGTAGTCGAGAGCAGTTTTTCAGCAGTTTCTTTATTACACCCTTCCTGCCCGATCCCCCAATGTAGTTGGTGTTGTTTTTGTTGTTGTTGACGATGGGAGTTGTGTCTTCAATTTTTTTTTTGTATTTCTTCAAAAACTACCCTTAATGGCTGGTAGAGCAGCGATGGTACATGGATGGGAGGAAGAAAAAATAAAAAGTATTTTTTAAACGAAATCTTAGTCAAGGCGCGCACACAGAAGAGCGACAGAAAGAAATCCTGCGGAGGATTCCAGAGCGAAAGAGAAGCGCCGCATTGTTAAGTTTAATTTTTCCTCCTTTTTTATGCCATTACCATCCATCCCTGTGCTGATTTTTTTTTCATCCATTTTTCGTTTTTCAATTCAGCTTCGATGAAAAGGGTTGATTAGGACATAGAAATGTTGTGGCGCGGCGAAGGAAAAACAAGAGCATACAGCATTTTAAAGTAGTTCCTGACCGATTATTTCCCATTTACCTTCAGCCGAGTGGAGTGTATCCCTCGTCCAAAGGGCAGCGGAACGGCGTATACAGTGAAAGGATTAAAACAAAAAACCTACCCCTTTTTTGTGCTGTGTGCAGAGGTTTTAGATTAATCATGGGTTTTTGATTGATTGAATCAGTTTTGAGATTTTCTCCATCTATATATATATATATATAAAGAGCCGGCGGAGCGAAAGGAACAGGAAAACAATGAAAGTTGACAGGAGGGCGCGAGAGAGAGAGAGGGCAAGAGCGAGAAAAATAAATAACAAAAAAGGGTACGAGTTGACCTCTTCTTTGGCAGTGAACCGTGAAAATCGCATTCCTTTGGTCAAACGAATTACACACACCAACACACGCTTGAGGAAGCACACAATGACGGTGGGAGGGCTTGGAAACGCGAATGTAGGTCGTAGATCGTCCTCGTCGTCACTGAAGCCGGGAGGGATTGATAAATGATGAACAAGAGAATCCGGAAATATCCCGAATCCATATTATGGTATTTTCAGACAGTTGGGAAGGAAATGTAGACTGCAAGTACAGGTTTTCGAAATTACGAGTTGATAAAAGAAAAATCTAAAAAGTTTTTTTAAGTTTTCCCGCCGATTAAGAGTCAAGGTGAATGAGAGCTTTGTATGACTTGCGAGTTGCGGTCGCAATGTCGTATAGGTACTGGGAGTCTATTAATCGGGTGATCGGTTGGAAAGAATCGGACTAACATCCCGATGCCGGTCCCAATCTCCAATGCAAGTCAGACAATTTCCCTTCAAGTACCTATGTCAGTAGTAACAAACTGTTGTACCCCTCTGTATAACTCTTACTGAAGTAACTTGTCGTCGGCCATTTTTAAAGTTAAGAGGCCTTACTAACAATCACAATTAACGTTCATACTAAATATTTCACAGGTCACAATGGGTAATTTTAAATGGGAAATTTAGCCATTCTGAGTTTTTAAAACCTAGCCTGGAATATAAGTTGTATTCTGGCTATGGTGAATATGGATTTAACTCGGAAATGCTCTTAGCCTGAATTAAATAGAGCAAGCTGTATTCTGCACAACACCTTAAATCTGAGTGAGGTTATCAGATATATTACCTTTTTTTTTACGGATGGCTGTTAGTTTTATAAACGCAACTTTTTAAGTGACTATTATACTCCACACACAGTGCAGGAAAATCGCATATAGCCGTTTATTATCAGACGCGTGTGGGAGCCGTATAGTTTTTCATATGCCCACTGTATGTCACATCCCTTAAATGATGATGTCACTTAGCCTTAGTTAATTCATTTTCTTTCCTTCCCCGCACATTGTAAAATGCATCGCTCACACCAACCAACAAACTTCTCTTTGCTTACAGATATACACAGTTGAAGCAGAATCAATTTCAAAGTAGATCATTCCACGGGTAAGTTGCATAAAAACATTTTAAATCATTAGATACATTAAAAAGAAAACGCTATTTATTGAAATAAAATAAAATAAAAAAAGAAAGCAATTCAAACTTTTGACCCCGACGTGATTTGAACACGCAACCTTCTGATCTGGAGTCAGACGCGCTACCGTTGCGCCACGGAGTCGGCTTTTGAAATTGTATAGAATTCGCGACAGTACAAATCGGTTATTTCTGCCTGGGACTAGGACAGTATGATTTTTCAACTTGCCTATGCTATAAAAAAATAAATTTAGATTAGCGTCATCCAATTAATGTGCACAAATGTTTTACTGGTTGTGCTTTATAAATAGCAGCTAATGTGGAAAATGATTTATTGCAATATGATTCTGTGTCTAGTTGGACAAATACGTATTTGCAAATGGATAATTCTTTCATCTGCGGCTAAGCGTTTTATTCTTAAAGAAAGCGATGTTATAAAATTAGAAGAAAGTTTGCCATGGACGTATTTGAATCTGAGTGACATTTTTACGGACGTACAGCTCTGATGAAGATGGTTCAACGGTGAGATAAGAACCTATGTCTAGTTTTTTGGGGTTTACCCAGATCGAGGTAGGAACCTTATGTACCTAAGGTTTTCATATTATTGTATTTGATATTTGTTGAGCCATATAAATAATAAGCTACAAACTAAGAATTGTGGCACTTAAAATAGGTAAGATTAGTAACTTAGGTATTAATATATAGTTTCGTTCGAAATTAATTTTTATTTTAATTGTAGATACTAAATTTAGATTTTTATGAGATTTGTGGTTGGAACTTGGGAGCTATTCTTAGTATTTCAAGAAATAATATTCTGGGAAGGACATAGCTAATAACACCCTTTTGGATTCAACTTTTACGTAAAGAGAAAACAGCAAAATAAAATCTCTCATCCGCTACCGCGTTCTAAGATTGGGATAGGTAAAACAGGGTACCATATTAAGCATCATAGTATGTGCCCAACTTAAGTTTTTGCATTGAAAATAAATTTCCTCCACGTCATGCCGCTTATTTTTTTGAAAATGGACAACAAGGTTGACTTAATTTTTAGTTAGTAATTAGATTTGCCAAAATCGTGAGATTTTTTAGAATGACGATGGAGAATGCTCGCTGCTCCATAAAGGTCAGAAATAATTTCAACGAGACCTTTGATGTCAGAAAAGGATTTACCTAGACAAGGTTATGCGCTGACATGCGACTTTTTCAACATCATACCTGAGAAAATGGTACGAAACAAAACAAAATATATGCTGCCAGCAAGAAATGACGAAACATCATCACCACAGGCTTCCTTATTAAAAAAAATTTTCCAGATGAGTAAAAAAGGCTTTAATTTTGTTTCGGGCCTTTTCAAACTTCTGTGTCAATTTTGCAGGCAAATTTTAAACCCAACCAGACCAGATCTAAAAGGCCCTGAGACAACGATACCCGCGGGAGTTCTTTAAAACTGATGTGAGACCACTCGCAGTTAATCCCCAAAGCCGATAATGGATGTTGGTTAAGCAAACCTGCTGGCTGCTACCCACTTCCCCAAGAATTTCAGAGCCAAATAAAATATTTTCAAAATAGTTTAGTCGATTGATTGAACCATCGCATAACTCTGCACTCGAAAAGTTAGACAAAAACACTTCATCTGACCTTAAATTCCGACGAAGCACCACCGTAACTAAGTAGAATTAATCGATAGCCCCAGTGAACTAATTTCAAAACACGTTGCAACTTCTTCACCAATTCAGCGACCAACATCGTCGTCGCAACCACCATTATCATCTTAAGAATGGTGAAAGGAGAGTACCCAAGAAACAACGTGTTGGAATACCACCACTCGGCGGCAGTCACTCTTTGTCAAGAAGAAAAACGAAAATAATTCAAAGAAAATGTCCTTCTTCTCCGGCATAGATCGCCGGCACGCATTCTTGTCTCCCAGCTCGCCCTTCTCCAAAGGTTATACCTACTTTCTTTCTTTTCTTTTCTTTTTTTTATCATCAGCACTCGAAGACGATTTTTGGTTTTCTTGTTTTGATTTCACGAGTTGCTTTCTCGTCGTCCTTTCCATCATTTATTTGTATGTGCTTAGTGCTTTCATCTTTGTTGTCCTCCATGTGGGATGAAAGTGAAATCTCTTGATTTCTATAGTGGCGACCTCTCCCCCAAGTTCGCACACATAACAATCGGCCAAAAAGCCGAAAAGTCCTTGAGACGGACGACGGCAAAGAATTACCTTGGCAACACACTGGGATAAATTACAAGAACGAAATCAAGCTGAATTAAATTAAGAGTTGGGAGATCTCCAGCTCGAGCACTTTTGTCGATCGCAGTCTGTCGCGTGCTAGTAAATGTCCTGTGTGATGCATTCAATCTGAGTATCTTTATTCCGCGTAAACTTACATAACGAGTTTCAAATTAAAAAAAGGAAAAATCATAACAACCCCGGACCCCCAGCAGAGCACTCTCCAAAACATTATAATCAATACTTATACAAAAAAAAATACTCTATAGCAAACCTAGTACAATGCTGAACTTTAGCCCCACGTTGCTGTCCTAAATCATATCCTAATCCACCACCCCCTTAACTTTGAAAAAAAAAATACACCTACACATAAAAGCAATAGAAATAGCGAACAAAAAAAGGGAATAATGTCGCGATGTGTACCTACTTCTTTCACTTACATCTCCACTAATACTAACACTACCTCTAGGTAAGTATCTGTTAAAGTAAAAAAAAATGGAAAATGAAAAAAATGTATAAAATATAAATTCATACCTACATAATATCCACTTACAACTACTAGGGATTTTTTTCGTTACTTCTTGATCAACCCCCATCGCCGTCATCGTCGACGCCGCCGGTTTTATCCGCCGTTTCTATACAACTACGAGTCTCTTCCCTTGTTTGAGGTATAGCGATTCTAAGCAGCATCAATGTAACATAGAATAGGGTTGCCATTTGCAACTGTTCTCGAAAATTTTCAAAACAAAGGGAAAACAAAATGTTTTTTAAGGACAAGTGGGTAATGGTTAAAAGAGGACATTTTTTCTACAACATTGCTTTTAGGTATACGCACTTGAATTTTATTTGCGGTCAACTTCATAGAACTTTGACAAAAACATTGTGCGCGCAGCTGTTTTTCAACTGCGTATAGCTCTACTAGAAGAGGGCAACGAATTCAGTGTTTGTTTCAATGACTTTGAGGTATTCATGGTTGTGATATCCGGCCTATTGATACATTGAATGAAGTCGCCTGCTGGTTTGATTTTAGTTTTAGAGACACTCTACGTTATCGTCGAAAATTGGGCGATGCAAAAAAGTGAAGGACGCAGTCGTACAATAGAAAATTTTAATCTTTACCTGTCAACTATGCTTTTATACTTTGTTAATCGCAAATTGATTCTAATTTCCCATTTGGTCAAGTTAAATTTCCAAACGATTTTAAAGACATACTAGGAAATCGTGTCATCAGGCAGGTTTGTCTACGATAAAAATCTAAAAACATTTAAGAAAACAGAATATCACAAATTCCTTCAAAATGCTACCAAAGAAAGTACCATAAATTACTTCACTTGATTGGGTTCAGTTCGAATAATTCTTCTTTTAAAACCTAAAGTTATCAGGAAAGTATAGAACCGTATTCCTAGTTTTTTAATTTAGAAACGGGGTCTGAGAATTCACTGGTGTTAGCAGAAAAATGACAAAATTTATATTTGCAAGAAAAAGAAACTGCAAGGCAGAGTTCTATTATACAATATGAAGAAAGAGTTATTACGGAAGCCTTGTCTAAAGAAATGCTCTACTACTATTTAAAAAATTAATCAAAATTGTTAGGTGCCTTTCAGGTTCTAAAAACAGTCTCATTTAAAAGCAGTTCTCAAGTTCGCATAAACAGCTTATGTCGCAGTAAATGGACGTTTGGTGTTTATTTTCGAATTGAAGTTTGACATATTTATGGCCTCCTTTGCATTCCCTACAAAATGCCATCACAATACAAAGCCAAATTTATATGGCAACCCTATTCCAATCTAGCGAGCAACTCCAAGACGCCAAAGTATAGAATAGAGCTGCTCTACCAGAAGAAGGGATGTAACTACATACTACCAGCATAAAATAAAATAAAAGCGAGATGAGATTTTTTAACTGTGAACACGTAGTTAAAAAATAACGGCGGCAAAAGCAAAAAAAAATAAAAAGGACGAACACCGACACAATCATACATTAGACTCCGCTCTGCAACGACTCAGCTCCAGAGCGTCAGCATCAACACACTTACACGTATAGGGATCGCCGACGCGCGTATGCCCGTAAAGACCACCCCAACGGAATGGAGCGAAGAAACAAGAAGAAACTACCTTAGAGAGCGGCGCGTTCATTTGTTCGCATTCGCTAGCAATAAAAGTAGTAATCAGTCGCCGAGTTAGAGAGAGATGAGCATTAGAAGGAAAAATACAATTTTCCTCTTTTTATTTTGTCTTTTTTTTTGTCCTCCCCTTACACCGGCGTCGGCGGTGGCTGGGCCGGTGGGTGGTGATGCTTAGCGTCACAGCGACGGCAACTTTACTGTCTGAACAGTATACTCTTGCTCGGGGAATTTTTTGTTCGCTTTTATCAGGTTGCCCTTCATAGTCATACTATTTCTTGATGAAGGGGGTGTTCTGAGAACTGCTATTAAAACAGCATTTTTTCACTGTGGTGAATGTACTTTGCGCGAAAGAACTCCTTTTTTAAAAAAGTTTTCGGGTGGCTTTTGACATTGCCTAGCATAGCCGCTCGTTGGATTCGCTGCGATCATGTTCGTACATAATTTCAGAATATTTTCGCAAATCATTTAGCTTATGAAATTTTTGATACAAAACAAATAAAAAGAAAAACAACAGAACCCCATCTCTATCGATGGGGAAAATATTAAATTTAATATTTGCCATTCCCTTTGGTGCCAAGTGAGTGACGCCTGCCACCAGCGTCAACATCCACAGCCACCCACATTTCGTAGCTTCCTAATTTTTTAATGTAAATAAATGTAGGTATGTGTGTCTTTCATTACAATAATATCACGCATTAAGCGCAGGGGGTTTCGTATAGTGTAACACATATGTATGTTCTGTGTTGCTGTTGCACATACATTCCTCCAAATGTCGTGTACCATATCTGCCAACAGCCACCCCCTTCTATTACTTATCATCATCAGAGCTTATACACAACCCTCGCTCAGCATTTTGGGAAACTTTTGTTTTTATTTTTCACTATAATGGAAAATCGCTTTCCACCGTCGGTTTTTTTTTCCAATCCTCCACCTCTAACCAGCCCTCTTCGCCCCTATGTACCACCGAAATGGTATACAAATTAAAATTACAAAAAAATGTTTGAATATTACCTATGTGCTGCGGATGGATGGGGTGGCGCTGTGTATGTAGGGCGGCGCGGTAGTATATAATTTTTTAACTATATGTGAAATTAGTTAAAAATTTCTATACACATGTGTTAGTGGGCGGTGTTAGAATTTGTTTTTTTTTTTTTCCTGTTCGCATGTTCGCTCTGTCGCTGCTGCTTCTTCGCAGCTTTTTTGCAATTTTAATTTTTACGTCGAACGACACGGCGCGCCGTTTCGACGACGACTCATTGAAGGGGTGGTATACATACGTATGTAGTCGGTTCGAGTGGCAGTATGCGATATGCGGCACTACCCCCACCGCCCACCTGCCTCCTGGACTAGGATGTTTTGAACGAAAATTCCATCGTTGAGGACACGCGGCGGGTATAGGCGGGTGCAGAACGCACTTTTTCCCACTTTTTCCAGCGAAACGAACATGAAGTATTAAGTCTCGGCTCCGGTGTGTCATGTTTAGAATATAGGAGCTGGCTGGGGTAGAGAGCTCCTTTGAATAAGTGAGTGAAATATGGGATGGATAGATGGATGGATGGCTCGATGTTTGATGGTGGTTATATGAGGTATACGTGATGCAAGGTATTGTTACATAGGTCACAGTCTCAACGATTTAGGGGATGCGTATGCGTGGGGGAAAACTGAGTTTTATCCATAACAATGCTGTTGGCATTAAAACGACGAATTCATATGCGCACGGGTTGGAGGTTAGTGAATGCACATACAAGTGTCGATCTTCGGAATCATGAATGTAATTGGATATGATGAGTAAATCATAATAAAGCAAATGTGTTGGGGAACCATCATGCTACCATTTCAAAGGAGATCGGGATTGGGAATATGGCAACGCAATAATTCGTATACAATACAATTCTATACTCTACCAAAAATTGTTTACAAAGTCTGAATTGGTCAGATAGGGCTAATTTTCTACTTGGTGAGCTGCGTATTGATGTTGGAGACTTTTAGCTCGTCCTGGTAGACTGAATTTGTTAAATCACTTTTAATGTCAAGTGAATTTTGTACTGAATTCGGTACCTACTACATATTTGACTTTTCGGAGTAGGTACTCAAGTACGACTACTCAACTTACAGTACTTTTTCAATTGTTAGTAATTTTTGAATAAGTGGAACATTTTAGCTTATTTTACTTATATTAATAAAATGGATTTTGCTTTAATAATTTTTTTATTTTTAATTTTTGGGCTCAAGCATAAGACTTTCCAAAAATTAGATTAGATTATATAGTACAATTTAAAAAGATTGCTGTTCAATCGTAGCACGAATTCATTCTTCGTTTTTGCAAGAAAAATTAAAAAATGTGAAAAAGTTTTACCCTCAGAAAGCCGCCTAAAAATAGGCCAAACTTCTAACAACCAGCCCACTAACAATTGATCCACCGGCCTACTAGAACAAGGACTAAACATATATAAATAATGAAAAACTGAAATCAAACCCAGGGTTGAAAATTGTATTCTGCCATTCGGAATTTATTTACTACAAAGTTTTAAAGCACGTGAACACGTGAGGACTAATTTTTCAGAGCTTTAAATTCACAGATGCTGCCAGAATAGGTTTTTAATTCGAATGAATAACATTACCCCAAAGATGAACCGGGAACGCCTTAGTTTACCCCTTCCGGTTCGTGTTGAAACGATATACAAAAACCATTTATTATTCTGGTTTCCTATTTGATGAGATGGAAATAGTAAAGGTTAGATAGCTTGTGGAATATATTTTTTTTATTTAGATGAGCAAACATTCCGATTAGCTATAGTTTCAGAATAATAATTGTCTATGGCAGTTGATTTTTAATAGCTTGGAGCTCTGTTTCCGCAACAGTCCAACCAATATTTGTCTCAAGTTTGTGTATAATCTGAATTATAACCGGAGTATCAGCTCTTAAGCTAACTTTACAAAAAATTACGGAATAATTTTAGTTTTTTTTTTTCAGGAATAGATCGCTTGTTGCTAGCTTGTGAGCGAAATACGTGCCATTTTGGTGTGACCAAAGTTTAATCCAATTCTATTTATCGATTTAAACCTAACAAAAATTGGTCATTATTACAAGGCATTCATACGCTTAAAGGTTTAGTTTAGTTTTTACATATCTAATTATCGTAAAATACTTCACGTGCTTATTCATAATTACCTAAGGTCGAATTTTTATAAGAAGCCGGTATATAGGTATAATTCAAAAGTTTGTTTTTTGTCTTTTTTCCTCAATACGTATAGATACCTATAAAGAGGTCGCTTGATTCCAAAGCTTACTCCCGAAGGTAGGTACCAACCTACCTACCCACCCACCTATATTCCCTGTTGGAAATATTGATCTACTGAACATAATTTCACTTTTCCTACGATCCCATCTCATTAGTTTCTTTCAAACATAAATTAATAAACACAAACAAGTCAAAACAATTGCAAACAAAACTTATTCCAACCAGCAAAAAAAGAGCATCCCAAAAATATTTGCAAACATTCATTCAATTCAAACTGCACAGGTAAATCTAAATGAATGCTGCAAAAGATGACAACGACGTCAGTGACGACACAACTCAACGACGACACTTAGTCCATAACGTGTCTGAAAAATAAATCCACACCACCAGCAGAGGGCAACAGCAAAAAAAACGGCACCCCAAAGAAAAAAAGGACGAACAGAATAGCAAGAAAAAAAAACAACACCAACGTCCATAAAAACCGTCTACACGCAGCCAAAAAGGATCACACAGAAATTTTAACACCTCATCTCTTCGATTACACTCTGGCACTCCAAAATGTGCTCAATTGCCTTGTTTGTATGTATGTTAGTCACCTACTGTTAGGCCCATCATCATCAACGTCGCCGTTTACCCCTAACCAACGCATGAGGATCTCCTCTCATCGCGTAAAACTTTCCCCTCCACAACGAAAGAAGAAAAGAAAAACCGACCAGCAAAAAAAAAAACACCGATAGAAAGAAATCACAGAAAAATTCACCACCCACCCCCACCTGCATCCATTGCCACCCATAGCATGGGCAAAAAAATATCCCTTTCACTTTCCCCAATTTTTTCCCATCATATTCGCGCGATTCTGGATAAAAAGAAGTGCAAAAGAAAAACGAAGAAGCCGGTGTGTGCGTTTGTTCTCTTTCTCTCGCGTAATCACAAAAGGAAGGACAGGGAATTTCCATTGAAAGGACCTAGAGAAAGGGGTGGCAATGGCTCAACTGGCTGTCTGTCTGAGCCCGAGCAGGGGAAACAATAATTTCCTCGGAATACTACGAAGGGGATGAAGTTGTAAAATAGAACTTTTTTCGACGGCAATTGTGAGGACAATCGAAGAGAGTGAATTATAAGTTTGCTCGGGTCTTTCTCTTTAGTCGCCAAGGGAAAAGGGATCCCATCATTCTGTGACTGTGTTCGTGAGAAAAAATTATGCGACTAGCACTAGATTAAGCAACAAGGAAGGCAGCCACCTAGGGATATGCTTTTAAGAGAGAAATTCTGCCACGCGACTTTGTCGCGGTGATTAAAAAAAAAATCAAACACGGTAAAAGCAGCACACAAGAGATATGTACGGTATTTTGTGGGGGCAGGTGGGTGCCACTGCTGGTGTAGTGGATTTTCTCTTTTGGACGACGACGTCCCTTTGGAATTTCAGTTCTTTGTAGTAGTATCCAGTAATCGAAGGACATCCTCGTCTTTTTCTTGGCGCCGTATTGGGAATCTGAATGGAATCGGATACTGTAACTTCAGCAGCTGGCCAGTGTATCATTATTCTTCCCTCGACTCAGTTTGGTCGTTCTTTTGCTTTTCGAGTTCGTCCTTTTACGCTAGCTTTGGGCGAAAACAGTTAATTGTTAACAGTTCAGTTGATCGTTTGAAAGTTTGTTCGTTCCCGGTTAGTTGGTGGCGTGCGATAAAATAATCCTCGCGGTTCTTGGTAAGGACACGCGGTGGTTTGTGTTTTTGTCGAACGCGCGTTGTGCATAGGAAAAGCCACTGTTGCTCCAAGAGTGGAGCTCAACTCCACTTCAACCCCTCAACCTTGAATTATCGTTGTATCCCAGTTTTGTTTTGATTTTTTTTTTCGAAAGAGAGAGCAAATTTTATCGAACAACATGTGCTCAGTGTTCGGTGATGAAGCGCACCAAAAGGACGACTGTATACGAGTGTATGTGTGTCTCTCGCGTCGATTTTTTTGTTTTCATTTTTTCCCGTTTTTTTTTTTAGGGAGACTTTTTTCGATCGTTTGTGGGGGTGGGCGCGATACAGTGGCTTGGGATGCCAGATATAAACAGAAATGAGGAGGGATATTTTTTCTCCTTCATTTTCGGTGGAATTTTTCATGAGTGTATTTGATTATTATAAAGGATCCATCCTACATTATTACACATTCATACATAGAAGAGGAAAAAAAGATATAATGAAATATCGGCGGCGGGAGTCCTATGTTTTTTTTTCTAGAGCCATCGCACACACAAAAGGGAGCAAAACGGGAATAAGGATTTTTTTTTAGGGGGGTTCTGGAGTTACTTTTTTCCACACACTCAGTGTGTTCGCTCCCTGATGATGGGCTCCGTATATGATTTGGTGCGGCGACAGAGAAAGAGAGAAAAGGGGATGAAAGCACGACGTCGACAACGATGGTTGAGAAGGACATCTTCTCGATCCTGCGGGGGGGAGCTGTGAAGTGAAGTTTTTGTTCCTTGCTGCCACGTTCGTGTGCGGCGGCTTTTTTTTCATTCCTCTGATTCGCTCGTTCGCTGTTCGAGTTTTTTCTCCGCCGAGCGTGTATTTTCATGTTGTGTTTTTTCTCTCCCATTATTTATCCTTTTCATTTCGTGGATGATGATGGGTTTTTTTTTCGTGTGCTTTGCTGTTCGTCCGTGTCATAATGTGTGTGTGATTATTATAATGGTACAAAACTAAAATACACATAGCATCATAACGTTTAGAGCCAAAAGATTTCTAACCGCCAGACTAGGCAGTCATACATAGTTGGTTGGTCTCGTCCGTTCCGTATTCGTTGTCGCCATTTGTGTTGGATATTATTTTCCTTGCTGCTATTGTTGTTATTATTCATTGGAGTTATTTTGACTTGACTCTTAAGTGTGAACTGTTTTTGGAAGATATTCTTTTAAAATTGTGTACTTTAGCTAAGCAGTCTCCATTTGTTGTGAAAGAAAAATTAATAAGGAATTCAAATTCAAGTTGCGTGCTGATAAAAAAGAGATTGTCCTGCATCGTGGACTTTGGTGTTTGCGAATGAGACGATGCCGGTTGGATACAAGTGTGACTGACGCAATTTCAAGTGTTTTCTTTTGATTTCAAGAGAATTGTGTTAATGATATTTATTTTTGTTTTAGTTTTAATTCCATTTGGAAATGTAATATATAAATATACATATTTTTTGAGAAGGTTAAGGAGTGCAATATTTTTGTAATAAAAAAAAAGTGCTAATTAAAGAAGGAAAAGTTTTACAAAAGATATTTTCTGTTTAAATAAAAGGACAAGCCAAAGGATTAATATCAGCATGAAATAACACTAAGGAAGCGCAAAACATACATTGATCTTCGGAACAGGATTCAACGTAAGTGAACATGTAACTCTTGTTAAATAATCGGAAAACCGTAGTGCACACGACTGTTTGAAATGAAGGAAAAATCTGATATATTGCAGTTGTCAGCAGCTTGTAAATTGAGCTATAGTGTCGTTTTATTTTGAAGGTTAAATGTTGTGCCTTTTCAAACTATCTATCGTAGAACCAATGCTAGCTCTACATACTATTTAATTCACTCTAAGTCGCAGGACCTATCTGGAACAAAAATTAGTCCACTTTGATTTACTTTCTTCTGTACAGGAATCAAAACTTCACTTTCAATAGTCGCACTCGTCTAGCTATCCAATTTATACCGCAACTTCAATTCATCTCAAAAAAGGAAATTCCCATCTGTAATCCAAACTATAATTCACTCATAATTATAATCATAATTATGTATGACCCACTCTTTGGATTTTCCAAAATCAGCTTGTTGCTTAGAATAGAAAGTTCGATGGCATTATTTCGCCAGATGACTCAGATGTCGACAAGTAGTGTCATGTAAGGTTGCCTATTGGTTAAATTCCATGAAGTCCATTAATTCCATGAACACCATGAAAATATAATCAGAAATGTTCTTCAGATAGCAAAAATACATCATTGCTTGAGCATACCGACAAAAGTCGGTTCTTAGAAAATGTTGTGTTAAAAACATTTTATTAAGAATTCTATACTTCGAGTAGGTGAGGTAGGTATTTATAGCAAAGCTGATGAAAGACTACTTACAGTAACTAAATTATTCAAAATTTCTTGAAATTCAATTTAAAATATTTTAGACGATTTGTCGGCAGGCGGTGAAAATTCAAAGTTCATGCAATGTGGATCTAAACTGGGTTTACTCCTGTGAAGAACTTGTACGTAGGTACTATAGGTAGGTGCAAAAAATGACAGGATTCCTAAAATAAAATTTTGGTTTTAATCTACCATGGCTTTAGATAAGTTGAATGGCATTGTCCTACTTTTGTTTTTTCTTTTTTAAAAATTTGTTTGTTCTTAAAGTTAAATGAAAATATTTTTTGTTATACGAAGTGCTATTAATGTTAATTAGTCTATCAAAAGGAATATGACTAGTACTTTCCTCTTTCAGAAAACGTATTGAGTAGTTTTCTTGTGTCTGTTAGATCACCCACACAGTCTTAGTAGCAAAAATCTTTAAAAATGTTGATTGATTTTGACTACAACGGTCTGCATAAGAAAAATTTGAAAAGTTACAAGTAAAATAGACATTAGTTTTGCAGTGCCAAACCAATGTTACACATTCCTTAAGTGAAATTGTTTTCCGAATTGACAAAAAAAATATATACCTACCTACCTAATTTAGGTCAGGCTTAGCTCAACATTCAGTGTAGCTGCATATTTAACAAATTGATTTTAAAAAGTTAAAGCTTTTGCTTTAAAAAAAAAAAAAAAAAAAAAAGTCTACGTCTTAACCATAGCTCACCACAAATAAAATTGTTGGTAGGTGCTTTTAAAGAAAAATAATAAATCAAGGAACGAATTCAAAGTTTCTAAGTACGAAAAAAGTTATTCAAATGAAAGAAATTCTTATTTTCGGGGAAATCATATGTTTGGCCCACTTCTAAGACGGGACTGTTATTTGGCATTTTATCATTTCGAAGTAAATCGGATAAGAAAAGCCTAGATATTAACAAAAGGGCTGGGATTTTTATTTAAAATATTTTTCTATGAAATATGTTGGCCGATAATGGTATACCTTCCAGAGTACCTACAACATTTAATTTTCGTTCCATTTTGCAATTTTTTTTTATATTAAGTGCTTTTAAAAACATGTAGCTTTTTTAAGTAGTCTGAACTAACAACTCAATATTCAAACTATGGGCAAATATTTTTAGGGAAAACACCTAGAACTGAAGAGCTATTTCAAGCAAAATTTAGCAGAATATACTTAATCCGGTGTTATCGTTAAATCCGTAGTCGTCAAATAATCTTAATGTTTTGGTGTGTCTCCCTATCACATCCAGTTTTTTATTCATATTTTTATGTGCTCTAACCGTTGTGTGTTGTAATTGTCCTAATTTCCATCAAAAAAGTAATGTAGGTACTTTTGGGAGACCTAACATTTTTTAAAGCAACGACTTTGATTGCTATTATAACACTCAACAATTAATAATCAATTAACAGGTTCCTTTAAAAGATTGTTTAAATATTTAATTTCTGACCGTCAATTATTGTCTAAAATTATTCAAATTGCGGCCTTCAATAAATAACTTAATTGTGTTATTAGACTTTCCTTGTCTGGAAAAGGATTTCATTGCTGCTAATTTATTTAATTTTTTTTGGTGATTTTCAGAATTAAATACTTAATATCCAATTAGTAACAATATTTACATATTTGGCTGACGTTTTTTTTTAAAACATTAAAAGCATCTATTTTTGTTTGGGAAAAATCGGTTAAACCTAGCTTTATGACGAAATTAAATTTTGGGTCAAAATACTTACGTTCGATTGAACGGCTGACTTGTCAATCAGGCGCAAAAATTCACTAAATTTCCCAGTCACGAATGATTTCCAGCTTATAACTAACTCACCAAACAAAATAAATATTTGATATTTATCAACGTTAAATATAAAAATTTCAGAGTCCTTTGTAAGTAAATAAATATCCGATTTTTAAGTTATTCCAAACAAGTTATCTAATAACAGTTGTTGTTACTTTGCCATAGTGAAATGGCAAGTGAACGAAACTGCTTCATAGATCACAGGCAAATTATAGGCTCGTGATTGGTTAATTTTTTTTAAATTTAAGTCAACCTTACCGCCGCTTTTTTTAAATATAACAAATATCTTTTTTATATAAAGCTATTTTGATTTAACATTTATATATGAGTTCCTATATTTTCTACTAAAGAATACAAAATGTGTTCAGAAAATTTAAACTTATTTGTTCCGATAAAAAAACAAACATTAACATTAACAAAAAAATGTTGATCAACAAAGGTACTTCAATAATAGTGATGGGATTTTATTTTTAAATAAAATGGCAACAGTTCATAAAAACAGAAAAATTTCCACTGTTGATAACATCGGAATAATTTAGTCATAGGTAGGTATATCGAAATTCAAAAGATTGAAATTTGAAAGCCGAATTTCTGCCAGAATGTTGAAAAATCATTTTAGGTTCTTAATTTCTAAGGAATTAGTTTGGTAAGTTACTCCTTAGCATACACGATCATGTTGGAAGCCTTTACCCTGAGTCAAGAACTGCTTTTTTAGATCGAGTACGCTACACCAGCGACCCTTACAACAGTAGACGGGACATCAAAAGGAATGAGGACTGAAGATGCAATAGCCCATTGCAATATTTTGTTTAGTCCACTCAGGTGGACTTCGTCTATTTTTGATACAGCTTAAGCCCACATTATCACATAATGGTTGACCCTTCATTAAGCTAAATTAGTTTCAAAGCGTATCCATCATCCAGTGGAAACTTTCTAACATAAACATAACCAATCGCAAAGCAACAAAAAAACAAATATATATGACGCAGATCGCTTTCTGCCTCCATGAACACAAATTTTAGGGGGTGATCGACCGCGCGTAATGATTTTTAAATTTCCCGAAATAATATATTATTTTTTTTCTTATTAGCTCACACAATCTGCAGTTAAAAAAAAGCTCTGCGAACTTTAGCATTTTATATGTATGTGTCCGCTTCGGAAAGATAATAGGTACCAGTACTACTACGCCATAGATCAACTACCTTTATCTGGTGCGCATATTTCGCTTTTATCTGTGCCCTATTGCACCCCCCAGCCAGGAACTGCATCGTCCTCATTAAATGGGTAACTGCTGTCATCTGTCTTCGGGATTTCGTTAATACTGACTGCCCTCCGCCTACCACTCTGCCACTTTGACTGAAAGCTGAAACTGATCAAACACAGTGTAAACAGTAAACAGTGTTTTATTCTTTATTTTGTTGTTGTCGAGTACTCTCTCGCAATTCAGTGTTTGATTAATCGTGAATTTCACTTTTTTTTATGTGTTTTGTTCTCCTCTTCGCGGGTAGCTTTTTCTGGGCCTTCCTTTTGAGGAACTTCTTTCATACAGTTTTTGAATGGGTGAGACCGAGCCCGAGACGTTTTGTGGAGAGCAAACATGGCGAAAAAAAATACGCTTTTTGGGGTGTCAATGATCGTTACACTTTTTCCTCCCTGAACGGCGATCCTCCTGATCTTTTGCGCCAGTGTATTGGTGTTGTAGTCTCTTGGGCTATGCATTTGGCAGTCGAGGGGGGTTGTTTGTTTAATTATCAGGAAGGCAGACAATGGGAGACCGAAAAGAGCTTCCAAAAACTGTTGGGGTATTGGTAAAGATCACCTACTACCTTGAGTCTAAATTCAGGTCGATGTAACATTGTGCGGCGATGGGGGAAACAGTTTTTTTTCTTTTTTTTTTTTTAAATTTCGATCAAACAGATAAAAAAAGAAAATAATCAGTAGATTTAGGAGAAATCACACACACATTCAGATCAGTTGCAATTGTGTGTTTTTGTATCTTTTTGCATTCCCTCTGGGGACTGAGAGTAGATATGCAATCGTGGCCTTCACTGTGTGTGCAGTTTTTTTTTAGCACATACCTATATACAGACATAAACGAGGTATATTTGCTGCTGTTGTTTCCCTTTTTGTTGTGCCTTATATTTTCTTTTTGCTTTTTGTAAACAAACGACATGGACGGAGACGAAGACAACAACGAAATAATAATGCGACGAGCGCGGAAAAAAAGTGCCAAAAAGTGAGCAAAGTCTAAAAAATAACTTGTATCTGCGCGCGAGTGTAGAGTGTATCTACACTATACACCATGTGTAGTAAATATACAACACTAAACCTATTATGTGGTGTGCGTTTTGTGTGTCGCTGCGCCGCACCGCGCGCTTGAATGTTGTAAATATACAACAACAAAAATTTTTGATTCAATTTGAGTTGCATTTTTTCGAAATTCAGTTGAGTTTTTTAATTCAATCGGTAAAGGTTTAGTTTAGTTTAGTTCTAAAAAAAAGAAGGAGGGTGCAACACACGCGACTAAGCGAATAATAAAAGCACGCATCCGAGATCACACGGACAATCGTCTAGATCACAATTCACAAGTGGAAGTAAATTTGAAAAGTTGTTACATTTTTTTTCCAAGGATCAAATTTGTTGGAAAAGTTAAAAAAAAAAAACTGTCTAAAAGTGAAAGTGTATCCGTACCAATATAAGATTTGAAAAATATACACAAGTGCATTTGAAGAGCATTAGAGAAAAAAAATACAAAGAAACAAAATCTTTTTAAAAGTGACTAAAGAGTTTTTTTACTTTTTTTTTATTTAAAAAAAAAGATGACAATAACAAGTTAAAACAATTTAAGTGGAATTTTTGAAACGAAATTCTATATAGTAAGTTTGAATTTTAGTGACTCCCTCTTAGCCTAAATAAAGAGATCCTCATAAACACGGATGGAGTTCATACATAATGTGATTATAGATGTACCTACATACGAAGTTTTGTGGTGTGAAATTATTTTTAATCTCATCGCGGGGCATTGAATTTTGTCAAAGTTTGTTGACCTTTCACTTTTAAGTTGGTGACTTATGCCCGATTGTGAAATTTGTTTTATGAAAACAATATTGTAAACTTAATGGCGTTAAGTGTATTTATGGAATCCCTGATTAATGTTAGATAGCTTAAATTGGACATTTTTAACAGTTTTTGATACCAAATTTTTATAATTTTAATTTAACATTTAAGTACCTGCACAGGAAATTCCTACTATCTACTATTAAATTTGATTTCAGTAATGAGCTAAACATTTCAGCTCCATCTATTTAACTTTTTTCTTTTTATAAAAAAAAAATAAGTTAAGCGTAGGTTTTTGTTTGAATAATAATTTTATAATGTAAAACTGCAATTCTTTGGTGGGCCCCAAAGTTTCCGTTCTTCTGAAACCCAATTTCTTCATTTCTTCATTCTTGCGACAGAAGACCGCAAAATGGCATGTACTTCTGTAGTTACATCTTAAACAATTATTGTAGGTTGCTTCAATTCTTTCCAAAAGTAGGTAGGTAGGTATATGCCTTCAAAAACACATGGCTGTTAGAAGCTACACCTATGGCAATTAATTTACTAATACGTAGTTTCTTCGAATTTATTTACAACATAAGTTGGAATATTTTCGAAAAAATTTGTATGTACTATAAAATTTAAACTTGTTTTAAGTGGTTAAACATTCAAAGGACATTCGCAAGATTAGGATTGTACACAAATTAAATTTAGTTTTTAGATTTGAACAATTCTTACTTTTGGCCTCAAATGCAAATTAATTTTTGACAGACCTGTCATAGAGTACTGTTCAACTACGAAACGAGTTTGATAAATGGCCACTACCAAAGTCTACCGTCTCAATTCGAATGTAAAATCCGACAGACATGTGTGTCATCCAGGCATGTTATTCGCCTTATAAAGTAGATCTAGTAATATCGGCCGCCATTTTTTACATTGAGCAATCTGGATAAATGAATGTCTCGTATGTAGTGTAAGAGACTCAATACATGCACACTTTCGTGTCGAGGCCTTTGGCTTGTTGATTGCCTGTTGCATATGTAGTTGGCGTTATTTTTAGCTTCAAGCTTTTCGCAATTTGGTCGGCTATTAGAATGTAAATCACAAGCCTACATCGTACTTATTTTGTTTGCACGTTTTTGAGCTTGGAGCGCACTGCGTAGAAAGAAACACCAGCAGATGTAAAGGTGTGTTGTTATTTTTTCCCGGAATTTGTAAATATAGGTATAATGTTCTGATAAAAGTTTGTAAAAAATAAAACGTTACAGACAACAAAGAAAGAAATGGCGCAACGATTTGAATTGGTATAACAATTAACCTAGAAACGCAGTAAACTTGACGTATATTTTTTTTAATTAGTCACAGCTGCGCAGAAAGAGGAGACAAACAGAGTATTGTTATCTTATTTTGATTGAAGTCTGACTTTATCGCTAATATTGCCCAATTAAAATTGAATCTCGCCCGATAAGGATATAAAAATATAAGCACCGCAGACGATGACTGCTGACATTGAGAAATTTCGAAATTTGAAAAAATAATGGTCTCAAAAAGTTAATTTCTCCTTAAATGTCAAATTGGTACATACCTATCTCTAGACTTGTCTACAAATCGGCATGATAATATATATTGGGACTTAGCAATTAAACATTTTTAGTTGGGCCTTAGCAATAAACATTTTTTGTCTCGAATTTAAGTTTACTAAACCTCAAAATTGAAAAATTTGTATGGAAAATATAGCCGTGGTGAACTACGAAAAATTAGAATCGAGACTAAAAATGTTTATTGCTAAGGCCCATTGTAACTTTACCCAACTAATTTCTTTCAAAATCACAGTTTTATTGCGAAAAAAAAACACATAGAAAACAACACAAATATATTTATAATTATGCTTTCCATAAACTGGAGTCGGTAATATAGTTCTTACTAAGTCAATTCTATTCGAAATGAAAGCTGAAGCAATAGGTATATAGTTTCAGTCAAAATTTTTGTAAACATCATCGACATGACCCAATTTGGGTAATAGGTATTCATTTCCATACAAGACTGAACACTTAAGAACCCACGTCTTGGAATTTTGGAAAAGAGTGAACTAATTCAACATAATTGCGTGATCACTTACGGAACAAGAAATTTCAAACAAAAAGTTTCCACTGCATTATCAACATGTAGTTTCAAAATGCCGCCGGTGAATACAACTTTAAGAGAAGTTTCAACTTTCAGCTGAAATTGGTTCGCCCTCACCACTAGCAGTGGTTTCGAAGCCACTTACATCCTATCTAAATTCATTAGATTTGAATTTAAGCAATTACAGAGGTTTTTGGGTTTTTGCTCTCTGTCGTCGGATTTCCTAAATCAAAATGTTTGCTTATATAATAATTCTTCAAAGTCAAACAGTTTTTGACAGCGAGTTTCTTATTAAAGCTAGGTAAAAGTTACAAAAAACCCTGAAAACTGCGGCTGTTCATAATCTAAGTACGGGAGACTTGCAAGTAGATATGTAGAATGGGCCTTGTGAGATTCCCTATAGCGTATGATAAGATTTGCGGCTAACCAAAACCATTTGCAAAATTTAGTAAATCTTCTCAAATTCTTTTGGTTTTAATCTGACCAGATCGTCGAAACTTTAAAGAAACGTACTCAATCGTAGAAGAGCGGCTTTTCTGAAGGTCTGATTGGTAGCAACGTCCCACAGATTATATTTGCTTTACATCTTTGCCTCCGATTTTTACACAAGTGGATGTGGAAAATCACACAACGATTACTTTAATCAACTGTCCTGTGATCGAATAAATGTGCATTCCGTGGACCCACACCTGCATGCATGAGCAGATTTAAAATTTGTAAGCTTTTCTGTAATTTCACCCTTCTAGTGTCCTTCCATCAAAACCACACCCCTGCTTTCTAACAATTACATTCCCATTTCCATGTAAATAGAACTCTAAAATCAATCTGCCGCTATATGCAATTCAAAAACTGTCCACAATTACATTACTTTCAATGCCAAAATTGTGTACAGCGCCCACCCTTCTTACCCACTCGTCTCATTCGTAAATGTCCTTTACATCGCGTAAAACATTAATTTAACCCTTACTCCTCGATCCACACACAACTACCACTACTGCATCCGCAACCCCCATTTGGCACAGAGAAATATCAATCTTAGCCTAAGCGTAAAAATCTATTACTATTTCTATCGCCTACTTGTAAACAACTACAAAAAAAAAAAAAAAAACTATAGGACAACAAAATGTATATAGGACACACAGCCATACAAAACACCACCATAACTGCGGTGGTTATACTATCGCAACCCCCTCCATCGCATCGGCAGCATCACCCGTTGTAATGCTGTAATAATTTCCAGATTTATTACAACATTTGTTATCCCGCCTCCTTTATCCTTTGGCCGATGTCCCACTAATTCACTGTGCTCGTTTTGTTCGCAGAAAAAGAGCGAATAAAACACTAATACTCGTAACGGCTAGCATAGTAATATAACAACTAACAAGGAGAAGAAGAATATTGTATAAGATTGAAATATAAGTACAAATCGATTGTCGTCTTCGTTGTAGTCTTCCACTTCGTCTGCTACGGTTGAAGAGGGGGACACGATGAAGATTCACTTTATGCAGTTGTGATCCTTGGGATGGCGAGGATATTAAGTAAATGAAAACTAAAACAGACGAACAAAACCGGAAATTCCTAGTAATTCCTCATTCAGGCAGTGCTAGTTTAAGCTGATGATTTTTTTTCTTTTATGGACATCAACAAAGTTAACAGTTTTGCACTCGGTGAATGGTGGGTGCGTCATGACTACTAGGAATGTGGAAACAGTGTTCCAATGTCAAAGGAATTGATTACAGAAACTATGAGTGAGGCATTTTAAACAAGGTTTTACGCATTTTTTTTTTGTAAAAGGAACTTGTTTAAAAATCGCAATCTGTGAAAACTTTAATTCAAAAAACGGTCTTGAAATGTATAGGTAGATTTTTTATTTGATTTCTTTTTATATATCTATAGGTAACTACCCAAAATCTACCAGTTACTACATTGAATTCTTTATAGTTCGTAGACTGTTTTTAGTTGTCAAAGTAGGCTTGGAAGCTGTTGTACATTCTTTGTAACATTTTCAGTAACAAGTTTCGAGATTTTTGAGTTAAGATCGACTAAAACAATATAAATAATACAGAAAAATAAGGGGATCACTGTAAAAAAAAACTACTTATGTGGATTTTTCGTCAAAATCGGGCGAAAGCTCAGTCAAAATTCTTGAAATGACAATTTTTTTTACATCATTTCCTTTCCGGAAACGAACCTTAAATGGATAATTGAAACTTGAGTGCATTTACATACATTCGATGTACGCAATCACACATAGACTTAAGCTAGCTTACGCTCATGCAATTATTTTATGATTCTCCCTTAAAGGAGTGAGCAATATTGAGTTATATGTACTTGAAAAGTGACAGCTGTCATTTGATAAAAATAAATAAATAGATGGCGCAACAGGTCCGTAGGGACCCTAGGTCTAACTTCTCACAACCCTTCGTCTTGTGTGAGTTTCTAATTTTTGGTACGAATGGAAAGGATTTACAATTTTATGCCGAGTCCAAACGGCAAATTTGGAAGCTCTTTCATGACAGTTATACTCTCGGATGTTTGTCAGACGTTCGCGAGAGGTGGCGCAGTGGAAAAAAAACATTAAGTTGGAATTTGGATTTTTTCGGGATTCGAAACTCTGACCCCTCATTTAGTAGTCCACCACATTAACCACTAAGCCAATTTCATTTGATGCACTCTGATATTATAGGCTTCAGATGATAATTCCGTACTTTTGTTTAGACAACGATGATTCTTAAAACCTCAAACAGAATCAAGGTGATCGTCCATTGAATATAACTCATTTCTAGGATCAACAACGAAAACACCAAAAGTTGTCCTTCACCTGTTTGCAACTTCTCCTCCACTCCCTAGCCTTTTACGCACCTCCCTCAATACTGTTTTTTTCGCTAGCTTTTTACATTTTTACATCGGAATCCTCCTGCAGCACAACGCAACACTGGTTCAACTTGTTCCACTCTGCTTCTTTTGTATACCTATTTTGTTTTAATTTTTTTTTATCAAAGCGCTGCTGCCCTACTCCTCCTATTCTTGTTCGCAAGTTGTGTTCGTTTTATTTTTTAGTGTGTGCCCTTCTTTTTGTGCAGTGTTCAGTGTATTTTGGTTTTCCCATCACCAGACGGCAATAAGCAAGAAACGCGCATAGACAGTAGACGATTAAGGATCTCACCACACTTATTACGTTCTGATTCAGTCAAACGCTTTCCTTCCGTTGGAATACATGTATTCAGTTTGTATCGCGTGTTTTGATAAAGGCAGACATAATCGGTTATAATATTGACGTCTGTCATCGTGCTATATGAACATTATAGTAATTGTGTGACAGAATAATATAAATATACAAAAAAAAGGCGAAAAAAGTATATATCCCTTCTGGTGCAAGTTTAAGAACCTAAAATCCCTTCCAGTGCAAGTGTACGAACCAACTATTATGACAAGTTGCTGTCAAGTTACTGATGAAATAGGTAGCCGGTCGGGTAAGTTCTAAACATCAATATGAATATTGCTGTTCTGAGAATGGGAAAAAAAACTGTTCCCCCCTTCATGTTACCCACATGGCTGATCCCGATCGCTGTCAATAATATTCATTGTAGTCTAGGGGCAATATTTATTAATCACATTTCTGCGGGTATTACATTGTCAATGGCAAACTATTATAATACTGTGCCAATGCCAATATAGACTATCCAGACTGTGAACAACACACATCCGTCCCGTCTGTACCCACTCCACATAAAAAAACACAACAACAATCCACATACTATTCCCGTCTAGTCTAGACAGATTGTTGGATCGTTTGTTATTGCCATTGCCATGATCATTAGTTGCTTGGTTGTGTTTGTAAGCAACTTTTTTTTTGCAACTCCACACTATCAAAGCTTCTCACTTAGTCACGCACCCCTAGGAAGGAGAGGGATAGCCACTAACCTTCCCATGCACTCTATGTGTGTATATGTAGACCATGAACTACGACGCGAGTGCATAGAGACGTGGATATAGCTTATAGCTGGCTGGAGGAGCACTTTCAATTTCAATTGCGGTTGGCCATATTCTACCGTCTACCCCATTCTCACACACGACCAAAATGGCTGTGTAGTTGTGGATTTCAGTGTCGTCTTGTTGCCTAGATCTTGAAAACACGCGTTTTGTGTTGGCTCGGTCTGTTTCCAATTCCAATTCCCACAGCAGATATAGGTACTATGCGGTGCGCTCTATGGCTATATATAGACAGAAGACTATGAAGAGGTGACGTAATGGAAACTACTCCACTAACACATTTTTTTTCTGGATTCCTCTTTTGTTTTTTTGCTGTCCCTTTGCTTTCTTTTCTTATGTTTCTCGGGTGCGCTTTGCGTTGAGCTATTCTGCTTCGCCTCGTCTTTGGTCTTCAATTTCATTGTCGTGGTCGTTCTTTTTGTTGTTGTTGTTGTCGGCAATAGCTTGGATGGCAGCGGCGGTAGCGGAGATGGAGATGGTGATGGCTTCTGGGTGGTGGTGAGGAGATAGAATAGTGCTTTTGGAGTACAGAATGGATGATGGTGGACATGAGTAGATTGAGATTGGGATGCACATGTAAAAAAAAAGTTTGGTTAATTTAAGTCGTTTTATTTCCCGCTGTTCTCTTTTAAAGTGTTTCTGCATTTAGTTTTGCAATTCAATGTTCATCGATGTGTACCACACACAACACGTTAAGGAATAAGTAAGTAGTTAGGTATGGTAGATAGGGGATAGGGACCTCGTATGGCTTCTTAGAATGTAAAGCATATGGCCTAGTTTCATTTACAGGAAGTTGCCAATAGAGTACCTACTCAGGGAAGGTGTGTCTTTTCAGAACGGTGGCAATTGAGTGCTTATGCAAATCAGGTTTTAACCCTTTTCACCAACATTTATGCCAACCGGAACGGGCACTTGTTTTAACCTATTTAGGTATAGATTTTTATTCCGTTGTGCGTTAGTCCACACTGACTGCTTAAGGATCAAGTCGGCGTTGGTTCTTTTGGTGCAAAAACAAAAGTTTATTGGCTTAGCCACATTCACTTGGTTGCTATAGTTGCTCAAATCATAGTCAAAAACTGACTAAAACCCACTTAAGTTCATTCAAACGCTTGAAATGAACCACTAATCCGCAATTTCAATTTCTCTTTTATGGCACATTGGCTTAAGCTGGATTACTCCCAAGCAATCCTCTTATAGTTCTCCATTTACCAAGTCGAAAATAAATGTACGTATCTTGATATAGGTATGCTCCTAGGAAAGATAAATATATTTCCTGAATAACGCTTAGCCTTGTCCATCTCTTAAGTGAGTTTCAGTATTGTCCAACTTTGAACCTTTGCAAAAATCTTCAACCTTCAACCACATTCAGTTCTTGTCACTTATATTTAGATTAAAAAGTTCAAAGTCTCCCGCAATCGACTACTTCCCTAAACAGTCTTCTATTTTCATATTCCTTTCTCTCATGTCATATGTTAATCGCATAAGATATCTGGGCTTTTTCTGTTAAGGTAATTAAAAATAGACGCAATTTCCACAATCTTTTAGCCAATGCAATGTCAACAATGACAACAACTGCGCTTCATTTGTAACTGAGTAAAACCTTACCAGAACCTGTCGCTGTCATTGTTTATCAATGTTTTTTTTTTATTTAAAAATAAGAATTCCTATTCAATAATTTGTATAAATAT
The DNA here is from genome assembly GCA_948293265.1 of Cheilosia impressa. NCBI lineage: Eukaryota > Metazoa > Arthropoda > Insecta > Diptera > Syrphidae > Cheilosia > Cheilosia impressa. The sequence continues at coordinate 48,346,454 of OX411882.1, read as the reverse complement.
CAATCGAAAAAACCGGACACTTACCTCTTCCATTATAAAATTGTGCAATGACTCAGTTAGATCAGTTAAAATCAGTTTAAACCAGTTTCCCTCTTTTCCTTGTAAGTGTCTTTATGACTAATGTCTTATTTGCACTTAATTCCAATTGTAAACAGTCGACAGGCCTTTTACAGGACGTTAATTTTATTTATTAGTTAAATCAATTCACGTTTGACGTCTATGTTACCAACCTGTTCCTGACGTTTTTGCTTGATGCAATTTAAGTCAGACTTACTTCTTGCTAGACAAAAGTCTCCATCGTTTATTGATATCACGAGCAAGTTGTCTGTCTGGTTGCGATATTTGATTACCGAACAAACCGAGGTCGTTCACTACAAAACAATAACGACATTATTTATATGGTAATACTGATATTATGCACACGAGGCCCCAACTATTTTTCCAAATTTATTATTCTAAAAAAATAAGAATAGCAAAAGTTGCCACAACAAGTTGATAGGACATTAGGTCAACCTGCTCAGAGTTATTCGTTTGTGTGAGCTAAATTTTTGGCACAGAATCTGCAAATGAAGTGTCATCTTATGGACGAAGGCAAATAACTAAAAATCACTTTCAATGCCATAACCAGAGCGCGCTGTACTAATAACAAATTTTAGTCTCAACTTGAAATTTACGGAAGCTCTCTATTGCGAAATTTGTATGTATAGCTCTTTTGAATTACAAAAATTTAAAGTCGTGACTAAAAATGTTTATTGATAAGGCTCAGCATATTCGTTTGACTTTTTTTTTTTTTGAAGATTGAGTAATTTTGTCTTGCAAATGTTCTGTATGGTAACGGTAAAATGCCTACCCTTGGACCAACTCTAGTTTTAATAAATGTCTGACACTTTTCATTTTTTAAGTATGATTTGGGCCAAGGGCTGTTGCAATCCTTATTGATTTTCAGCTTTCCAATTTCGTGTTTTTTTCTGGAAAATGTCGTTTTGTAGTACGGATTCTTTTGATAACTCTCTGAAAAGCTGACTAACCACTCTTAGTAAGCAGTATTTTTAAATAGAATGGCAAAGTACACTAGCATTCATGAATGCCTTTCACATCCCTAATGTTTGGTAGGTAGCCGGTGTTTTTATTTAGTAACAAACGGCTTCAGAGTTAATTTATGAACAAGAACACCGGTTACATATAAATTAAATAGCAGTTACCATCTACATGTTATTTTTTCCGTCTCAAATTCCCTTGCAAACTCTCTGCGATTCCTTTCAGTGTAGTAGACCAATCATTGCTTGTACAACTAGTACAACATCAACAACAGCAGCAGCAACGTAATTCGCTATGTGCGTCTCGTTTGCTATCCTCTGCGTTCACAATTCACTGATTCATATTCCCATATAGTTCGTTTGACATGGAGCGGCATATACAAGTATATACAGCATCACCCATACCCTACCCACTGTTTTCATGAGTGCATACTACTAAACTAGGTATGACTCGGATGGCAGCAATGGCCTACTATATCCGTTGGCCTTGACCATTGTTACACTCAATTAACCGTTAGAAACTGTGAACAGACTTTATGGTTCTCTGTTCTCCATTCCCTACATTAACTCGTTGCTGCTCAGCAGCGACACTGTGTAGACGTATGTTGTTGTGTTTTGTGTACAGAACATGACAGCCCTACCAGTAGTCCATCATAAACCTATCCAATGACACGGCCTGGATGATGTGTGTGGGAAAAAACCGTTCAACTTGGGAAGCGACTCACTTGATCATTATTAATTAGAATTCCAAGAAACTAATTTGCGGAATGCGGTTTTAAGGGTGACACATTGTCCAGATATAATATGGTAGTTGGACTGTCAAGGGCGCGTGTAGTAAAGAAAAACGCAACACAAAGGGAATTGAGCGGGAATCATGGTTCCCTTTTGTTGTTTTCTTCTTTCTTGTATGCTTATGACCGTAATCATATTTTATAATCGTAATTGTTTTGCATTTAATTCACAATCATCAGCAGGAAAAAGGAAGTCGATCGGTTCTTCGTCACTTCATTCATGAAAAGGGAACATACCTACGAGTATAATGTACGACGACGAATGGCATTACGTAAGGTAGTCGTATTGCAGTTAATTTTGAAGGTCTACTTTCGTCATCAGTTAACATCAGTTAACTCGAACTGAAACCATAGGTTTTATTCAATTACCCGAGAAAACTAACCTCACTTATCGATTTCGAATTTGAATTCGAAAAAGAAATGCACATTGCGCCGCGTCTACCGATTGTTCAATATTTGCTTTCTGATCTAACCTTGGAGATGTTATTAAACCCGAAGAGTTTTTTAACCTTTCAGAGAGGGAGAACACACCAAAATAATCACACAAGTAGGTATATACATGTTGGAAAAAAGCTTAAAAATAAAATTAGCAACGTTCTGGTGAAGCAACGCGAAAAAAAACAAATGCACACACAAAAATTTACCAGAAAAATGCGAAAAACTTGCGATAATGGCAAAATTTTCAAATGTGTGCCCACAATAGGTATGTGTGCATGTGCGCCGCTTCATACAAATGCAGCTGAACGTTTGCCAAAAATATACAAAAACGAAGAAAGAATCCAACACAAAATGCTAAAAGCGTTTTTTTATTCTTTTAATTCGTTTTTTTACCAACCAACACAGAACACACAGTGAGTAAGTTGTGTCGTTGCCGCATTTGAATCTATGCGTTCTATATACACACTCGTAGAATTTTATAATTCACGAATAAATATCGCTGATGCATTGAGGGTAACGCACTCGCGCATGCTTATACAGCAAACATACAGCCGAAGGGGACCACGACCATCACCAGGGCAAAGATGATAGTCGGGCATATTTTATCGTCCCACTCGTCCACACAAACAATTTTCTAACACCAAGCCAAAAACTGAGAGAAAGCTTTCAACAAACACATCTGCATCTTGTCGTGAGAGTTGTTTTTGTTTCGAGTTCTCTTGAATTGGTTGAATGTTGAATCTTGCTCAGTCCCGGCCGACAGAGATTGTCGAACAAATCAACCAATAGATCGTCATTTGGTATCTAATGAATTTTGTATGTGTATCTATGTGTGGATATATTTGTGCAATGATGGCCATGACCTGTTTCGAAGTTAGCTTGAACTTGAATCGACTAACCAAAATAGCTAGAGATAGTTATTATCATCATTATCATCACCCAAAGCAATGGTATTCGCATTGACATTGACAACGCGACGGCGTTGATGGCGGTGACAGAGGAGGGTGCCTGTCGAAATGAGTTAAATTATTGCACCATCTTTGTAACAAAACAGTTTTAAATCGGATCCAAATAGAGACACCAGAACAACATTCTTTTGTTTGCATCGATCGTTTCGTATTTCGTTGCCGATTTAGACTTTAGAAAGTAGATTTGCATTTTTTTGTATTTCGGATAGAGCTGTTGTTTTTTTTTCTTTATTGTTTTTATGTGGGTGTTTTCGATTAGAAAACTTTGGTTTTTGTCAGGCGTTCCATGCATAGGTCAGACGGTTCTTAAACTAAATTATCGGCTCGGAAAGATTATTGAATGTTATATACCTTTTCAATGAAAACTGTTGTCTATCGACATGGATGGCAAATAATAATCTCTTAGTTTGTTCAAATAAACGACGACTGCGGAGAGCAAATGGCTCAATGCGATTGGTTCTATTTCGAGTAAGGTCACTTAGTAGAATTAGAAATCCAAATAAAATTGCGTTATACCTAACAATTGTAGATATTTGTCTTACTTTCTTAATAAACTAACCACAAGCAATTGCGATGAACAGAAACAGAAAAAAGGGTCTAACTATATAGGCGCAGGCTAAAAATACAGTTCACTAGTATTGCCTCTGACAGAAGACCTATGCCTACATCTCTCAAAGCGTATGATTTACTTCCCAAAAAACTCAATGGAAAGTTTACTGAAATATGTGAATCGCTAGAGGGCGATAATTGAACCAGAATCCAAAAGTAGATTTAGCAAATATTTGCAGTCAAGTAGTAGCTGTTTCTTTACTGTTTAGTCCCATTACTTGCGCAATATTAAAAACCTTGAGGTTAATTACATATAACGATGGTTGACTGAAAGATATCGATTTCAGACTGGACAAATTGTTGTACGTTTGAAGCTAATTGTTCGAAAGTTTCGTAATAAGAGCCTTGAAGACGCTGTTTCAAAAAACTAAATTGAATTTCAGTAAACAAATATGGCAGCTTACAAATAAATATGACATATTGAGCATTTAAACTGTCATTCATACTATTCTTTTTTAACTCAAAATTCCACCTTAAGAAAATAGCAACAATTATAAGGATAAGACTTCTATTTCTCTATAACTGCGGAGTTTTACCTGGCTCTAGTCAATGGAACGCGGACATTTACCGACTTTTTTTTTAAACTTCCAAGAGACGAACTCTCAGGTTTAACTTCAACAACTAAACTCAATCTGCGATACTTTCAATGAAGGACGAACTGAAAGTGGCGAAATTTCTAATACTAATGTCAATCAGAAGCCTATTTGCATCTTAGGTGAAGAAATGATTTCCATCTGGGACATATATAAATATATATTTTTTGACTTACCCAAATTGATTCAGATCGCGTAATCCAAAATCTGTACGGACACTTTACAAATGTTACACACACATAAATGAGCAAATGCTTCGAATTTATACCTTATATCACTTCACTGCACTTCGTGCAAAGGTTGGAACTTATTTTATTTTTTTATCGCTTAACTCCCATATCACTGATCACTTCAAGAGTTCTTCCATTCTACCTATTACATGCTTTAGGCCACATATTTAACACAACACCATCGCCATTTTTTTATTTCGTGAAAATTACACGTAGTTCGAAAAACTTTTTGATTTTATGCTTTATTTAAATTAAAATAAATTTTTATTTCATAAACGCTCGCAATGCTAAAATATTTTTTGTTGTAATTTAGCTTTTTCAGTGCACACCCACAGAAATATAATACCAAAGGCAAGCGGCCATTTTGTAAAACAATCAATGAATCGGAACACTCATGCAAAGGCGATCTTATAAATTTATTCAATCACACTTTATTTTACCAAAACTATGTTCATTTTTTCACATCGAATATTTGAAGGAAAATTTAATAATTTTTGTAAGGAACGTTTTCCGTTCGAAGTAACCCGCTTACACTTATACTTACACTGCGCGTCATTAGAAAACTGATCAAAGCGAACGATGTAAAAGCTGATGGTACCGTACTTATAAAATAGTACAAACACTACTGCAACTAGATTTTCCCCTCTTTTTGTCCGCGGGATAGGCAAATGCACTATTTTTCTAGTTTTCTATTCTTTTTTGCCAACTTTTCCTATGCGACGTTGCCTTGTGCGCGTACACTACTTCATCGGAGGTGGAACTAGTTACTTGTAGCATAGAAAAACTAGGAATACGAGACAAGAAGCAAAAAATAAAATAAAAGCTTATTCTTATGCTCAGAGATAGTGTTTTGTATTTGTAGGCCTATTAGGCTTTTGGGAAATTTTTCATATTTTTTTTATTTTGTATAGAGCATTGGTACCGTCCGCGTTGAGCTTTGAATTGTGGGGAAAATTAGACAGAATGGGACTGTTTCTTTTTCTATTTAACATGCGTGAGATCTAAATTAGGGCCTTAATTCAGTGTAAATGACACTGACAAATACAAGCCGTTGTTTTTTTATGGAACAATGATTTTGGGGTTGATGGACAGATTCAGAAGACTGGTTTCTCTTAAATCACAATGAGGAGCTTTTGTTAGGCATAGGTATATACTACTTATGGTTACAATAGCGATCGAACAATTTTATCATTGCGTGCATTTCGATATGCACCTTTAAAGAAATATCTTTGGAAAACAAGTTTCAAAGTTTTCCCGCTCTGTTATTTTGAGAAGGTGCTTATCTTTTAGTTGGGAATGATTTTATTTGGGACTCTGTTCAGAAATTCACTTGCGTTGCAAACGCTGATTGAATTTCTTGATATATAAAAATTTAGCCTCGCAGTTATTCTTCTTTCTTCTTTATTTTTTTTGGAATTGTAAATATATTAATAGCACAGTCAAAGACGAATATTTTTCTACGTTTTTCTTCTCGGTAGGCGTCGAAGAGACTTCGGGTAGGACTGCGTAACTTCATCACAAAGCAAGTAATGTATATATAAAATCTATGCTGTGTTAGAGCTTAGCACGTAAAGTAATTAAGTTTGGCAGATTTAACAATCATTATTTAAGTTAGCGAAATAGTAACTAAATTAAAATAACTTGAACTCTTTTATATTCTCGCATCTGAATTTGAGTCTCTCAACAATTACCAAATCAGTTCTTGCAGCAGTTTTCTTCCATTAGGGAGCAGTTTTGAAACCCACCGAAGAGCTCAGGCATTGCTACATATTTCAAAATAATCAACCGAGAGAACTCTAAAATCGCACCGACTAATTTTGATTAATGTTTTCGCATTTACTTCGCACGCATTTCTACATTTCAAACCTAATAAATACCTGTCAGCTATCCATCATATAGGTATACACCTGTAGCACCTGCAGTCTCCTACCACATTTAAATCAAAAATAAACTGACCTCCTCTCCTTCTGTTGTTAATCCAGTTTGGGACTACAAACTGTATTAGTCTCATCTAATAGCCAAACATTTTCTTAATTCATTCCATCCTCGCATGTTTATTGTACTGACCTTGATCATGAGGGTTCACCTACTCCGTCTGTGTTGCGCAAATAACTATTCTGTCTGCGCAGCTACATTCCACTTAGTCTGCAGCTTTGTCTTGCAAAGTTCTTTTTCTTCTCCTATTCCTTATAAAAAAAAATCGCAGCAAATTTCAAAACCAGTTTCTATTTCAATTCTTAACTGCAGACAGCTAAAACTAAAAAAAAATATCCAATAAACCTCTAACGAAATCAAGAAGTTCTTTTGGAAAATAGAGAAAACAAACACAATAGGAAACAGATTAAAATCGGCCAAAAGGAAGGATCAACAGCAGTGGAACGAAAAAAAACTTACAATCGTGCACGTCTACAATAAGAAAAAGAAAAAAAAGAATCTCAAACTCATACAAATCAAAATCTGACACTGCACACCATCTTTGTAGGTCTGCGATCGTGCGATCATGAGCGCGAAAAGCTCTGCAACGATATCTAATCACATTTCTAATGCAAGAGTGTGTGTAGCACGAACACAAACAGATACGTCTAATATGAACAACAAATGAAAATAATAAACAAGAAGGAACCCGAAAGGTAATTGACCGTTCGTCCGACACTGTCACTAGGTTAAGGTGAAGGTCACTCTATGCAGGCGAGACTCGCAAAAGTGTAGAGCAGGCACTAACACATCTCTTCCATTAGAATTGTATACAAAATACGACATGCATGCGGGAACTTTTTTGTGGTGTATTTGAAATAGTAGAGCAGTAGTTTTACCTTTTGGTGAGACTATTCAAATTAAACCATGTGATAGAGGACACGTTTGGGAAACTGTGGTGGCGACACATTGGAATTGAGCTGTTTTTTTGCGCTTCGGTTTTTATGAATACTTAAATGTTTGTCTCGCTAAAATATGATTCCCATGAATATGAATAATCAGTAGATACCACATTGGGCGGTTGATTTTTGAATCACTTTGACGGACTATGGTTGGAATGCGTCTGCAATGTCAAAAGCAGTATGAATATGTTAACCAGCTCTAGCGAGTTAGATCTAAAAATATATTTATTGTTTGGAATGATAATATTAAGCACAACCAGTTGTATTATATGATGCATATTTAAGATTGGATCAGCTATCAGCACGGTGTGGGAGAATGCTGAGCTGTTTCTTCAAACTAAATTCAGAAAGTTTGATTTAATCATTTAAAGACATATTTACGTTAAAAATTAAACAAAGTTGTTACGCAAACTACTTAAATCCTACAGGAAGGATTTAAAATTTAAAAGTCTAATTTCAATATAATTCCTTTCCATTCGTTCCAAAACTAAGGACGAATATTTGTGAGAAACTATTTACTTATTATATTGTGGTGCCACTAAAAATTCCAACACGGTACGAATTTCATTTTGAACATCATAAAACTAATAGTCGGTAATGCAGTTGTATTCAATATTTTTAACAACAATTTTTGTATACTTGCTTATCTGTTGCATTCATATCATTGTCACCCAAAGAAATAAAATAAACAGCCAGTCAGAAATTGACATTTTTACTTGACAGCCACCTGTCAGTTAAAAAACTAGCTTCAAATTGATTTTACTTTTTTATAGAAACTATAGAAACTATTTAATTTGACTAAAAATGTGACAGGAAAACTACTTTTGATGCAAATCAAAAACTAGTCACGGTGTTCTTGTTCTTGTCTAGTTAAACTGACGCCTAAAACCTGTAGTGGGTAAAAAGCAGAAGATAAGCCACTTATTACGCGTTCACAAAAAAAAAATGGAAGAGTTCTGAGCTGACTTCACTCCACTCAAAATTTATGTGACATTTAAATGTAGTTCTGAGATCCGTTTCTATTAGTTACCCAATCCCACCTTTTCTAAGGCAAAGCTCATCGGTAATAAAGACTTTTTAATTTAAGAATAAAATTCTAAAGTGGGCGGAAAAGAAAGTAATACAAAAAAAAAGAAACACATTTGATCAGATTCGCGTCACCAACACTACAAATTCAGAAATATACGTGTATGCACCTTCTCGCAATTATTTCGTTCTCTTTAAAAAAAATCTAATCATACACTATTTGCGCATTCAATGGCTTCTCAGGTACACCGACACCCCTCCAAACAACCGTTCCCGCTAATTTTATAGTTGTGTATAACAAATTAATGGTATTTCTCTCATCTCTTTTTGCATGGCATTTGTCTTTGTTGCTGTGAAATGAATTTCGCTATCACTATTGACGGGGAGAGGACGATACCTTACGTCACGGGTGATAATATATAGTTCCTCTATGCGAAAGTGTTAGAAAATACAATTTGTGGGTGAGCGAGACAAGCAAATACGAAGATGGGAGAAGAAAAAACAATACGTAGATAAAAAATTTGTGTTAGTTGGTTATTCGGCTAAATATAGACACGCGCTGACCTTGTGGCGAAATTTTTTTCTATTTATTTATACAGCTTGTAGTTGTGCATGGAATTGGTTGCTGTGTAACCTTCAAAAGAGAACACAAGAAGAATATCCTTTTAAACCCCTTTGCATACAGGTCAGCAGTTGGAATTAGCATATTTTCCTTTTTCTTCCAAGGAAAACATTACACTACATGAACACAAACAAATACACACACGCAAGTACGACATAAACCCCACTGGGGTGGGGGGGCACATTTTGTCACACGAGAAAACCCACCCAAGAGAAAGAGAGTGAAAGTATGAGAGCAAGATTAACCAAGGTCAGGGAAGCCCTGCAACCTGTTGTTCGTCAGACGTCGGCTTTGTCAGGGGATGGGGTGTGACATTTGTTGTGGGTGTCGTCGGTGTCAGGGTGCCGACACATTCGCCTTAGATTTGACACATGAATAAAATGCCCAACCGCCGCACCCTTACTTATGAGTATGGAGCCGTATTTGGTGTTGGGTGGTAAAACAAAAGAACTATTAAAGCACACACCCGACAACGACGTGCACAATGTATACAACAAACATACACACATCAACCAGTTCGGTATTGCATATGAGCGAAAGTGAAAGTTCACGAGAAAACCAAACAAAGCAAATGAACGCTTTCGCTTTCACTAGTGTAGTGCAGCGACAATCGGCCTGCAGTGGTAGTGGTAAACACTATTTCCACCACCGCTCGTAGTTGCAGAAAAGAAACAAAGCTTATGAACTACGAGAGGCGGCATACCCCTATCATGTATGTGCAATGCATGTCCTTCATGAGATGCCCCAGCATCACCATCCGTAGATGAGGATTGTCCTCCCAACCCCATCTGTAGGTGCCGTTGCAGTAGTCGCCGAGACCATGTCGCTGATGACGATGTAGGTGCCTTTTGTGGAAATGTGCACCAAAAAGGATAAGTGGAGATAAGTTTTTTATTCACATGCAACAGCTCCAGCCAGCGCACAGTTCCAGGAGCAAAAACGTTAAAGGATGTTCTTTTTTTCTGGTAGAGTTGTTGTTCGGTTCTTGTTAGTTCTTTTTCTTGTTTTGCATTCGTTGAGGAAAAACTACCGGCACTACATAAAATGCGTGTAGGGTAACAAGCTCTTGTACATCGTTTGTAAACTGAAAAATGGAGAAAAACCATCACTCACTGGTTGAGAGTGGGTGGATGGGGTGCAAACACAACTTGACATGGACACATAAAAAGTACCTACCTCTGGCCGGTCTCGGTGAATTTTCCAGCTACTCACACACACACACGCGCACACCATTTAGGGGGGAAAGTTGCGAACTTTGATCGCACAAACTAATGAACATATACTTTTTAGTCTATGCGGAGTGTGTCGGAAGTGCTTTAGACATTTGTGTGTTCTGTTCATGTCAACGGAATAGGTAGGACTTGTTGAGCTTGAAGTTCACTTGTGTTTGTAGTTTTTGTGGGTGCCAAAGCGGTGACCACTTGTGTTTTTGTTTATTTAATGAGAAAGTGGGCGAATGAATGGATAAAGTGTTCTGAATATGGCGAAACTTGCTCAGAAACTGATAGGACTGAAAACATATGTCGGCGAATTTTTTTATATACACGAAATTTTAAAAATTGCCTGGGATTATATTGTTTATGTTAATGCGTTCTTTGACAGCAATTAGTAATTCAGGGCTAGTTTCACAATGGACATACGAGTCTTGACTTAGGTTTGTTTTTTTAAGCAGCAACTTTAGTTTTTTTTTTTTGGCTAGGATTCTGAGTAATAAACATACAATTCGTGACTCTCTTCGTCCTAAATAGCTCTCTGCATGCCACAACAGTAGGTATTTAACCAAGAAAGCACACCCACTAGTTAATCCCAGTTTATTTCAAGACCTTGCAGACAAATGGATAATTGCCCCTGTTTTACAAAATGTGACTTGGAATCATTTTATTCATCTACTTGTCCTTCTTTTCTTTGGTTGAGATAAATGTTTCTGACTTAATGTTGATATGATCATTTAAGTTACTTGTCATTATTTCAACCGTAGTTCAGGCATCTAGTTATAACCTTCTTATTATCGCCAAATAATTATCCTGAAAGTATAATACAAAAGATTGCTTCTAGGGCGTATACGTACTATTTCTGAAGACGAAAACGTGTACCCAATTTCCTCTGTCATTTCACTTCCGTTCGTTACTACTTTCATTTTGCTTGCATCGGCTTTATATACACCTATTTATAACGGTTCTATTATTTCATCAAATAATAAGAAAAAAATTGATTAGCTTAACAAAATTGGCGCACACATTTTCGCTAAAAACTGGAAACCAACAAAATTGCACAATTGATTTTTTTAGGGGCAAGTGTATTGTGTTGCCTTGCACATTACCTGATATTCGCAGGCTCAGCTGGAAAATGTTCTAATTCGCACAAAATAGAAACCAAGTGGCTCTTTAGGTCGGGTTCCCCCACCCCCCCCCCCCCCCGTTATCAAAACTATTGCAATGTTCTCAAATTTTATCTACATTTTTGTACGAAAAAAAAAAAATACTTCGCACACACATATACTGACACTTTCGAGTAATGAAAACCAAAAAAAAAGAGAATAAACGATTGCACGGTGCTGTGCGGAATAAAAAACTATGACATTATCGCACTTATTTTTGGACTTGGTCTATACACACTGCGCCGAGTGATCTTTCCTTCATTCAGTGTGAACTTTCAAGGTTATTATTAGCGAACATTTTGTGGTTCTCGATCGTTGTGTGCTATATTTTATTTTCATACAGTTATACATTTTTTGTTATTTTTTTGATTTAGTCGACTATTTTATTCTTACGGAATTTACTTATAAAAAAAATAAACGATATTTGTGCTTCTTTGTCACCAGCTCCATCCCCTGACCGCATCCCGAATGCACGACACACATACGAATATGCAATGCCTCCACCCATCAAGACCTGCTTAGTTTCTGTATTTTGTTGGAACACAACTATATCTTTCATTTGGCTGTGCACATTTCTATCACTAAAACAAACCGATAAAAACGTTCTTTCTTCTTCGGGGCAGTGGAGAAGGTGTATTATTTTGTGATTATTGTTTGTTATATTTTTGGGGGATTCTATTAGTCAGCGCCAGCATGGTGTTCCAATACTAAAGAGGCTCCAAATTTTGCGTGTTTTTTTGCACGTATGTCTTGGTGATTCGGTTTTGTTTAGGGGGGAATTGCATGGTGTGTGCGCGCCGACGACGACCGGCGAAATAAAAAACGCGATTCCAATAACAATAAAAAAAAGAACTCAGTCCAACAACAAAGTAGTAATAATAAAAAATATACACAGAAATACCGCTTTGGATTGCCTTGCCGGTATGGGAGAATATTGTCGGCTAGTTTTTTGGCAGTGCTCTTAATGCGCTTTTTACCGTTAGAAGCTAGAACGCGCGGTTCTAACTAAACAATCGTTGTTTTTTTTTTCTCATTCGTTATTCCTAGTTTCAAGATTGTTTCGGGCTCTTTTGCAAGTCAATTTGCAAAAAGATTACAAATTATAAAGATTGTCGCAAATTAATATTGATCTCAGGAATGTTATGTGATTTGTTGTTTTAGTAATAGATACATATAGTGATCTGCAATTTTATTAACCAAAAATATGTGTGTCATTGAGAGAAATAAATAAATGCAAATGATTATTTGGAAAACAAATTGATAGTGAAATTTTTAAGTTTAAAATTTTAAAGGAATCCTATTCAGGTTTTTGATTTTTGTGCAGTGGTTTTATTTAGAATTTCGAAGAAAATGATTAGCAGCAGTTTGTAGAGATGCAAATATGTTTGGTAAGACGGGGTGTTTTCTTCTGCTTTTCTTTTTACACTAAAGTGTTTTGTCTCCCGAAATATTTTGTTCGAATAGCAGACGTTGTGTTGTTTTATTTATTTTTGTGTGGCAAATATTACAATTTTATATAAGGTAAATAAATTGCTGATTTGGCTTTTCTTCGCAATGAAGAAATTCTGAAATTCCATTTAACTGTCATGTATCTAAATAATGATTCCATCAATATCGTGTTATAAATATTTTGTGGGAAATTATTTCGCCAGTAGACAAATTTTCAATTATCTAAATATTTAAGAAGCGACTGAAAAGAAATTTATTATGAACAATATTTTCTATTACAGTATACTAAATTCGCTATGTAGTTTTTAATTGTTGTGGCCTTGTAGTAGTCCTGAATGATAAATTTAAATCTATTTAATTTGCCTTGCGATTTGTAAATTTACAACTAGAAATTTTTATTATATTTTAAGATTTTTCGATTGTTTCTACTATTTAAACTCTTTCTGAGTCATATGCCTATCCTTAAAAGAAAATTCCATCCTTCAATTAATGCCGTAGGTATAATGTTAAGAGAGACTTAGATTACTAAACTGAAACACCATTGAACTCTAATCTGGGTCATTTAAATAAGCCATTGTAATTCATGGGTAAAGTTTTCAAATGAAAAAAAAAGACATCAAAATACAGGATGCTCATACGTCTTGTTTGTGATTGAACAATACTAAAAAATGTGACAACAATCGTAACCAACGATTATTGTTTGTGTTTTTTCAATTTATTGAACAGGTTGATATGGCCATTAACTTCGAAGTTTTGTTGTTTCTTTTTTGTATAAATTCAGCTTAATTCAAATCATTGCAAAGACTCCTGTTTTTCTGTTTACATAACATATTTATTGCGTTCATAATAACAAATTATCAGTAAGCTTGTAGAAAATACACAATCCTTCTCACAGCCTTATCGATTCTGCAACAAAACGATTCTCTTGTTTCTAGCCACCTTACTTAAAAATATAACTAGCTTGGAAGCTATCAAACAAAAAATAGAATATACAACCTTTCTTCGCTTACAATCAAAATAGTCTACGAATACGTCTAGTGCTTGTGATTTTTTCCGTATTTTCAACTTTTCTTTTTCTTTTTTACCTTTTAAACTTTTGAACTTTTAATGCAATTTGCTGAATGGTTCGTCCCAAATTTCTTCACAGCATTTTGCGAAAAAAAAAATTTAATTGGTGTAGGCATACCTATAACTTCCGGCCTTACCTTTGATAGCCCAGTAAGCAAGTCTGAATTGAAGCTAGCGTCCGTAATTTATTGTCTCTTGATCGACGGAAATTGATGTAAAACGTCGCACATGCTGAGATATAACTATTTTGCATATCGTGTACTTTCCACCCACCTCTCTTGGACAAAAGCTTAACAGCTATTCGCTGCAATACTTAATCGCATTCGCCGGTATATTCCGGCTATTTAATATCATGTATTCAGCTACAGATTCAAATAATTACTCTAAAATCTCAGAAAGAAAAACAAGTTTCCAATGCATGCAACAGCAAACAAATTTATACAAAAGAAATTCTTTCTTTCACCCAGAAAAATGAAGTGTAAATACAACTGCACTGAAGCCTCGATCTACGTACTCATTTGTTGTTTGGTAAAAGTCTAACGTCCACTCGAAAGCGTCTTAGCCAATAAACTCGAAAATCACCCCGAAACCAACTACACCATAATTTCAAGCTCAATCTGTTAGCCAAACGAAATCTATTTCGCTTTATTATCGATATACGTAACTGTTTTGTATAAGGTAGCTCATATATTAGTACACTGTCTGTTAGAAAAATTAATGAGTTGCCAGCATTTCGTGTGTTCATTGTCTCGTAAACAAAACCCCACAATAAAAAAAAAACTGGTATCCAGATTCTTCTTTACGCTACAATGATAACTGATGCAAGTAATATTTGTAACCTGTCAACCTTAAATTTCGGTTTGGCTACATACATATATACGAACCTATCGCATCGCTTTAAATAATATAAAATAAGAAAAACTTCTGATGACGGATCTATATGTAAACCACACCATATTTTGACACTTGAGAACTCCAGTCGGTAAGGAAGTTTAAGTTTTAGGCTGACTTTTTATAGTTTGCCATGGGCGAAAGTAAATTGTGTAGGTACATTTAAAATTACGTTCGAATAGTAAAAAATCCAATGATATAACAACATTCAGCTAATGAAACGTAAGAAAACGCCTTCACCTTACGACGGCAGTCACAACTTTTTTTGTCTGTGGTCGATAAATTCTTGGACATCTAATAAACTACGTACCGACATCTTGTGTTCTATTCTGTTAATAATAACATTCATTTGAATTTAAGATGAATAGTTGTGAATTTTGGAATAACCAAGTGTCTAATTAAAAAACCACAAAGAGTAACAAAACAACTGGACATCGTCACAACCAAATGACTCATTGTCGGTGATTTAGTTTTCTATAGACACTTTCTAAAGAAATCTATACCCAACTTAACTTGTTTGCTGTTCTTGTTATTTCCCTTCCACAGAAATAAAACAAAAAAATTCGTTGAAATGTATGTATGTCCACTTAAAAATGTTCAACAACAATTTACGCATTTACAATTATATTCTAGGAGTAAACACGGAATTCGCCGGATTTCCTTAATAAAAGTACCATTCAGGTTTGACTGTATCTTTTATGACTAAACATACAAAATAGCGATTATGACAGTTTTAAACCATTTTTTATCTATTAGCGAATTGTGTTGCTTTGCGAAACGAATCCATAACTATTATTATTATCGCGTTATCAGAAAGTGAAAGTGTTGTGGGTACACATATGTATGTGCTATACAAGTTCAATGATAAGGGTAGTTTTTGCAAATTTTTTTTGTTTTCTCCTCACTGCAGGAAAAGATTAGAATTATGTAGAAACTAGTGTGTTTTATGCGCAAAAGAAACTAAACTGCTTTACAGATTCTGCATTGAAGATATAGACTACTAGTTGAATAAACACAAAATTGCGCACTAGCGTGATAAGATAGTTTTTTTATTATACCTATTATTTTTTTGGAAATTTGTGTTTGGATGATGTGGTATATTTTTAGTTTGAGTTTAAAGTGTCGTGAGTAAGGTGAACTATTGCGCGGAGAAAAAAGGAATTCAAGGGCGCGATGAATTCAACCCCCAAAAATTAAAAGGTCCAATGTCTAAACGAGATTATTCAAATATGTTACGTAGCGATGCAGGTGACGCAATAGCTTAAAGCGGTTATTTGTGTCATTTACCAGTTAAATGTGATTAGAGTTAGGTAATGAAAATCTACATCAGTGTTGAGATTAGATACGAGTGGAGGAAATGCACAAGACATGAATTGTGAACCAGAATATATAATAAAGCGTGTCAGTATGCTCTTCGGATCTAGTAAAAAACTGAACTTTGACAAGAGTATAACATACCTACCGACTCTTTCTTACGATGTGTCCGCTATTTACACGTAAATATTCGCACTGGCTTTTTCAAAAAGGTTAAGCTGGTCCAGTTTAGCACGCTGCTCGAGCTAAACTAAATTAATTTTGACGCCGTGGATAAGTGTCACAGAAAACAGGTGTTCTTTATAAATAACTTACTTCAAAAATGCAACTCTCTCTGATTTCACATATTTTAGAATACGACTATCTGTCAAAATTTAGCTGGAGAAAATGGGCAAAATTTTGACAGAGTACATTCTAATACGAAAGTTGGATTATATAGCTCGAACTGTGTACTACTCGGCTTAAGGGATTCACTTCAATTTAGCTCAGCTTAATTTTGGAGAGAATTTTGTGTGGGAGCTAAGATTTAGCTTACTAAGCATACTTGTTTATGTACCTATATTTATATATGTATTTTTGAGGAACATGAATCCAACTCTGGACTTGGAAAAATTTGTGACAGATCTACCCTCATTTTAAGTCCCTCATATTTTATTTCTTTCTGTTATAAACTACTTTCCAAACTGCTATACCTTCGTTATAACGATTTTCGTTTTACTTTCAGAATAGACTTACAAAAGAACCACACAATAATCATGGACGATACACAACATTTCTGTCTGCGATGGAACAATTACCAAAGTAGTATCACATCGGCATTTGAAAATCTTCGCGACGATGAGGATTTCGTCGATGTGACTTTAGCATGCGATGGACGCAGCATTAAAGCACATCGGGTGGTCCTATCAGCATGCAGTCCATACTTTCGTGAACTGCTAAAGGTAAGTTCAAACAAGAAATAAATTCAAATCCCAAAACGTTTTACAGTACTTTTTTCTGTTGCCACCCAAATGAAGGAAACACAATCACTTTTTTTTTGGTGCAGATATCATTTATCTTTTTCAAGTTTTGAGGGTTGCGTGACGACTTCCTTTTTGGAAAAAATTACATACGTAGTCTCAATTTGTTAAATAGGCTGCAATTTAACCATTAAAAAAAAAAATGCATACCTACCTCAGCCGGCTTTCTGTTTCGAGGACATCAATAAAGAGATCATTTTCATTAGGCGGACAGGTTAGGGAAACCAGATATACAGCGCTTGCGTTAAGGGGGACATACACGATTCACACGCGTGTGCACCTTCTTTTGGTTAGTTGTTATTCCAGCTTTCATACTTAAACTCAAAGCGTAACGAAGGCGGCCCTAAAAAGTAAACTTGACTTGAAAAAAAAATAAAATTAAAAGAAGAAACTCGCTAGCCCTGAACGTCGAGAATATACTATGTACTATTAATGACTTGAGAATATTGTCCGTATGTGTGTGTTCGTGTTTGACCTAGATATGAAAGTATGTATATGAATTTTCTTTGCATCTGTGATGTTGATGCGATGCGATTGTTTGCAAAATGCGGAATATAATCGCACAGTTACATCTGTTCTCACAGCAGTTTTGCTTGTAGCTGGTGTATTTTACTGCAACTAATTGAGGCCATAAAAAAAAAGTTTTCATTTGTGTTCTCTTTTCGGCAGGGAAAAAAGGAAAATTTATTACATTACGTTTTCTAATAACTCAAATGCACGATGTGACAGTGGGGCCCAAAGAGCATAAAATGGATTTGCGTTTGTTTGATTGGATTACAAATGGAACTTGTTTTACTTTGGTGTAGTCACTGGAAACAC
The DNA here is from genome assembly GCA_948293265.1 of Cheilosia impressa. Lineage (NCBI taxonomy): Eukaryota > Metazoa > Arthropoda > Insecta > Diptera > Syrphidae > Cheilosia > Cheilosia impressa. Next base: position 48,328,327 of record OX411882.1, on the reverse strand, counting down.
TTTGTAGATCGGAAAATTCTGTCCATAGGCATATCTCTTCATAAATATAAGCTGATTGTTAGCAAGCAAACCTACCAAGAAGTTATGTAAAAAAAATTAATAGAAATACAATGTCAAACGTTAAATAAGAGTACAAATATTTATTAGGCTAGCATTGAAATTTTTGCATCCCATTGTTACATCAAGTATACAGTATACTTATCAGCGTTGTCCTAGCTTTTGTTATTATTTTACATAACTATTAGTTCATAGTTATTGTTTTTAATGAGAACTTTTTACGACTTACATATCTGTTCAAAAAAGTTAAGAGCTAAAAGCTGTTTCGAAGTAAACATTATTAATTGCTTTTATAAGAAATTATATTTCTCCTTTTCTATACCTGACAGTCACCACTGTTCACAACTGCCTCCAATCCATTAGCAGCCATAAGAATTAATTTCAAAATAAATATCTTGCAAAGGATTTGATAAACACGCTCAAAGAAAATGCCATGATGCAAAGGCAAAGCCAAACACATAGTAAGCAGGAACAACGACGAACGACTTAGTTTTTGGCTAACAGCAGAGAAACTTTTTATTTTCTATGTGTGCTGTGCGCTGTTTGTGCCTGTGCCGGCTTGCACGTAAATTGCAAATTTAAAATAGATTCATTTTATTAATTAGGTTGCCATAAAAGTTTCCTATTTTGAAAAACGACCCTCCACCGCCACGGAGTACTGCCTACCACCAGGATATACACAATCTGTTTCCTTAAATACCAAAAGCCAGCTGAAATGTAAATTGCAGACGCGGGGAGAGATTGAATACCAAGAGATATCCTTGCAAAAGAAACACAAAACAATTGTTTAAGACTCTTCCCGCCCCGTCCCAAGGGGATGTGCGCAATGCCATCCTATGTTTTTCCGTCGTCTCTCCTAATGTAGGACATGATGACGATAAACTATTTTAGATGGATAATACAAAAATAAAACAACAACAACTTTACAATAAAGTGAATCAAATTTCCGTAATTTCATTGTATGCTGTGTGCACACTACGCTTACCTTCATGTTTCATAAAATAAACTTTTAATTTTTTTTCGTTCCTCTTGCTACAAAAATAAAAATAAAGGACGCAAAATTATCCTTCGTTCAAAGGAAAGTAGCAACATAGGAGTAAGTAAAAAAAAACAAGAAAAACTTTGGTTTTTTTTTATTCTGAGAAAGTTTTACATACCCGCCGCTAACTTCATCTAAATCAAGTTTCATTCCTTCGGAGCCACCACCACCATCAGTACAACCGTTCGTCCTCATCCCCAAAGAAACATTCTTCGTCGTTTTTCCTAATGAAAACAACACACTGTGGAGAGTCGTAAACAATTTTTGGGGAGCGGAAAATAAAAATAAAATAAATTAAAGTGAAAAGAGTGTATATAAAGCAAAAGTAAGTTTAACACAACAACAACAGCAATTTAACTGAAAATTCTTTAGGATAGTGAAATGCCAGAAGTAGTAACCGAGAATGGGCGCGATATTATATGGGGAAGGGGGCGGCGGGACTTAGAGAGAACTTAAAACTAAAAGCAAGGACTTTTCACTATACACTGTTTACATTTGTGCTGAGTCTTGAGTTTTGAAATGCGAGGGGTGGCAGCAGCTTTCGGAAGGACAGGTTAGAATATGCAAGGAGTTTAGTAGCAGTATGCCGGCAGTGAAAAAGACAGTTCCAAAAATTTATACACTTATTACAGTGCGCTCCATGGAGAAATGCATGAAGGAAGAGGATGGGGCATTGCTGCTGCATGCACTACATTAATGTGTATCAAAGCAGAGTTTTACTGTCGTAACAGTTTTCGATGAGAAATGAAGTCGCTTAGAGGAGTTTTCACCGCAATTTGTTTGAAGGAAGTTGATGGTTTCCTTTGGGGATATGGCGATTATCATTGCATGTGTCCGTAAAAAAATGCACATGCAAATGACGAAGAAATGAGTCTTGTGCGTGTGTGCGGAAATTAGAATGATCGTTGGAAAGTTTTATTATTCCGCATAATTGAGTATACTTTATGGGAGTTTTGAAGGTTTTTCGTTTCGTTTCTTAGATATACATATTATGTTCCTTAGACAAAAAATAATCAAAATAGATAGGTATATTAATGCATACTATGTAACTGTCATCCTAATTTTAATTGATCATGAACACGGGAGCCTGTTTTAAATGTTCTTCTATTGAAATTGCCTTTATAGCGTTTGTATAAATAAGCATCATATAACATAGACTATATCTAACTGAACAGCGTGGCTTTAAATCATAAACTCAATTCAGTGGTTAAAAAAATCAGTTTCCAGCTTTTGTAATTTCTTTTCTCTACTAGGAAAAAATGTTGTAGATATTATTGCTACCCCAAGCTACTATAAAAATGCGACACCACATTGCCGACACTCATTTGTTCTGTAAACTGTCATATTTAAAATGCGGTAGTCTGTAAAAGTATCGAAATTTCTAGACATAATGGCCGCCTTTCATTGACCGCAAGTCATCCAGCAAGTAATGTGTCATAAAGAAAGACACCACGTTAAAACTCTAGTCCCAAAAAATCAGAATTTGATTACGTTTGCTTAATTTTTTACTCAAAAGGCAACCACATCGTCGAAATCCATATTCCGTCCATATGTTTTTCAAAATTTGTTCTGTTTATTTTTTCTGAAGCTCTCAAGGTGTAGGCCAAACTGTCAATTTGAAATAATCTTATTTTTAAGGTAAACTATGTATTAGGCACATACATCAAAATAGAGTAATTCCTGGTGAATTTATGTATATGACCTGCTGAATCTTCCACTGCAAATTGTACAAGATCACACTTTTATACATGAAAAGAATACAAGAATTTTTTATCTGTTGTTAAATTAATTCGAATAACGACAGATATAACAAAATTTCAAATTACGGAAAAAAATGTCTTAGTAATGAGTAATTGGTGTTTCATTTTCAAAACACGTCTTACAATCTCAAAATACTTCAGAATATTTCAGCAGCTTTGAAAACTTCATAGATATCTACCATCTAAATCGAAAATACGATCCACGCTGATTCTGTTTTTACATCAATAGTTTTCTGTTGCGTAAGGTGTTTTTTAACTTTAATTCACACCACAAAGAAGTATCACATGTCAAATACTTAAACTGTCGTCAATTTCGAATTGGAAAATGGAAAATCTACTTAAAGAAAATTACGAACAACTTAAGGGTGGGGAAATAGATTTTTTATTTTCAATTCATTCAATGTACTTAGTAGGTACGTGTCCAAACTTGAACAATAAAATTTCTGTCAAAACAATACAAATTTTGATGCCGCTAAAAAAAAACAACAACATTCTTTTGCTTTGTTTGTGCATTTGTTAACAAATTCTCTTCAAGTTGTCAATACTTTTGTTTCAAATTTCGGATTTCTTTTTGTCTTGTGAAATTTGAGATTTCTCCTCGCTACGAGAATTCAGCTAGCCACATGTGTATCAGTGTATCTGCCGGCAGCAGTAGCAAAAGCAGAAAGTTTCCCTTTTGCAAATACCACTGGAAAAATGGCACTCTTTTCGCGCACACACAATTTTCTGCTGCACATCAAGAAGAAGAATTATGTAAATAAAAATAAATTCAAATTAAGTACCGCTTTGAGTCGTAAAATGTCGTTCTCGCTGTGAGTGCGTGTGTGAGTGGGTAAAGTTATCTCCGTCTGTCGCGTCTAAATGCAATTTTTCGCCATTTTTAGCCAACAAGCAGCAACAAAACTCATGCGAAACAAAAAACGGGTCAGGGGATCAAGAAATTTCTTAAATTTTTCAATTGTTTTTTTTTTGTTTCCACGCACGTACATTGGAATGTACTGCATCAATCCAAGTCATACACATACAATTCCTTGTGTGCAAGACGAACGAAGAAAGTGGGACAAAACCACAGCCGTGCTTGTGCTGTGGGATTGCCGGATTCTTGTATTCTCCTCCATCTTTACACATTACATTTACAATACAAAAAAAAAAGGAAAACGCTCTGCTGCAAAACCGATTCAATGGGACTTCAACACCCAAGCAGAAACCATCACCATCATCACATCTAAGGAAATGTAGGGCAAGCACATCTCTGACTTGCACGCTCTTCACATTCTGTGTGAACATTTCCGGTCCTCGAAACGTTTTGCATTATCACCCAAACAACAAAACGCGAAATGAAATACAAAACAAATTACAGTCGGTCCAAGGGGAAGAAGAAGGAAGAAAAGTTGTGATCTCCTTAGATAGCAAAACCATCGGAGAATCACAACTGGCCGAGCCCCAGCGTCGGGAAATAAGAAAAGAAATCCAACAGAAAAAATAAAATAAAAATGAATGCTCGTTCGTTTTATGCTAAATTACTGCATTTCGACTGCAGTTTAAAAACTAATTAAAATAATGCTGCAGTCAATTAATTATTCATGTTTAGAGCTGAGATTGGGGTGGTGGTCGATTCATGCACCACCTCCACGGCACAGAGTGTGCTCCTATTTAATTTTTATTTCTGTTCAAATAAGCGCTATTCCTATGCGACGACAATGACGACACAAAAAACACCACCACCAGCACCACGCCCATCACAATAGTGCCGTCTTCATCGGCCAAGGAAGAAACTCTCTGTAGCGCTGCGCTTCTACTGCTTCAATGTTGCGAAAGCAAATACAATGCAAATCTACAAATCTACTTGTAGATACTTTTCGTTTTCCTCTTTCTCTTTGTATGTATTATTGTATTATTCTTGTGCAATTGCAGTTTCGCCTTAGCATGCCATTCGGAATCTCCAGGTCTATCTCGTCGCGACCCCCTCTAGGTGATTAAACAAAAAATAGTTTAGGTTCTCGTTGGCCATTTTCGCGAAGCAAAACTTTATCTCACTGTTTTGGTGCGGGGGGGTTGTTCTCGTTCTCTGGTCCTTGCCATATAAAAGGGTGAGCATAGTGGATTCTATGGGGTCGGGGTGTTGTCCTTTCTCATTGTTGTGTTGAATTGTCAGTTCAGTTAATTTGTGCTGGACCTAGCTTTTCTATTCTGTACGATCCTTTTTTCTATACTATTTGTGTGCGCTCGGCCCAGGAATTTAGTCCGACGCTTCATTGTTGAAGGCGAATGCAATCGCTGGGAATGCAGAGGACAATTATCTGCTTGATAATGCTGCTGCACTTTACTTTTTAAACAGATTAACAACATAAGTTGGCGTTTTGTACAAGTACTACGGGTTGGGGGTTTTTTTTAGTGCAGTTTTCAGATTTGATGTTAACTAAATGAAGAACGAAGTTGTATTGAAAGTCACAAGGAGTCTATTGAGGAGTGCATTTTAACTTGGAAAGAAGTATCAAAGCAATTGAAATTTCAATCAAATGGAGAAGATAAAAATGTTCTCAAGTTGATCTTACAAATTTCCGAAGATTTGTCTTTTATATGTATCGAGGATTTGAATATTGATTCGAAAGGTCTCTATATTGTCTGTTGAAGATTAAAAGCAATTTGGCTTTTTTCGTATCCGTGTTGTCAACTGTGTTTCAGTTGAGTTGAGACACAGTATGTATTTAGTTGAGATATTTTAGGCCTTACTCTAGGTAGTAATCATTTTCACAATATGCAATTCTGCATGGAAATTTCGGTATTGTGGTTCCGAAAAATTTAGCCTGTAGGGTGTTGGTACACTAAAAATTAATATTAGTATCGCGGTTTGTGTTGATTTTCTTAGCGACATCTATTGACAATTTATTAACTGTGAGCTTTTAAAATTATCCATGTAAAGTGGCTTCACATTTTATTCTTATGAGGCCATATGTCGGTAATGTAGTAAATGAAATTGTGGTTGCTCTACTTGAATAATGTATTTTTGATTATGTAGTTTTAAAGTTCTTAGCATTCAAAAAGACAAATAAACAAATAAAATTACCTATAAACATTTTTAGTTTCGACTTTAAATTTTAGTAGTTCGCAATGGCTATATTTTCTTTAAAAATTTCGCAATTGTTAATAATCGTAAATTAAAAGTCAAGACCACACAATTTTACATGATCAGGAAGATCTTCAAACCTGGATTTTACTGTCAATACTTAAATTGAAGCTGACTATGCAATGGCAACACTTATTTCGCTATTCCCATTCTCCCTAGTTTTGTTTACCTACTTGGACTGCGGAAACTTCCAACTAGAACCAACTTCTTTGTAAAACATAACACAGAGAAGCACAACAAATAAAAAATTCAAGGCCAGCTTGAATATTATCCGTGAGTCATTAGGCATGGAATGGAAAATTGCATGCATCGATACCGTGGTACATACGGCGATTTTTTTTATTATTTTACTCTACCTATACTTTCGTACGTGGGAAGGCTATAGATCCACTACGATACACTGATAGATAGAATTTATGGAACCATATCTACGCAAACCCGACGATCTTGCTAAAAGATCGTCAAGTGATTTTGCACTAACACCATTACCAGTGCACAGGCAATTTATTAATTTTATTTTTAAGTACTGTAACGACTTCGTACCCTGCCTCGCTCATTCAAAGTCAGAGCAATCAATTTTTAGACACAATTTTCCATTGTGCGCGCCCAGCAGCCGTATCAACATCGCGTTGCGTCGGCCCTCTCTGCGTTGACCTACATAATTTCTGCAATTGGAAGTTGTAACTCAAAGGAGAGCTATGCGATGGTGGTAGTGTAGCTGGGGCACCCTTCATCCGCCACCACTTCGTTTGCCAAGTTTGTTTGCTTGCCGCCTGGTATTGCGCTGTTGCCAATGTGCATGTGCAGAGCGCTGTAACTGAGCAAAACACTAATGACAAAGTAAAATAAAATGTTTATTACTTTAGCAGTTTTGTAACTTTTTTTTCTGCTCTCGTCTTCCCTAAAAATAAATATGATGTACTTATACGAAGGCGAACTGACAACACACCACGGCAGCCTTGACGAGTTTCGCATTGAATGTTTGACTGTATGCCCTGTTTGTGCGCAGCGCGATCCGATTCAAGGCTGCCTACGGCTTTAGTGGCGGCTGCTGTAAACTGCAGTTGCAATATATCTATATGTGTTGTTTTTTTTAACAATTTATAGATACTTCCCGCATCTGAATTTGAGTTTCTGTTTGTATAACTTGTTTGTTTTTTTTTTCGAATCTGTTTTTTGCTGTATTTCTTGGAATTTTTCGTTATCGTCTCATGTGATGTTGCTATGATGCCTACTTTTGGAAGTTTCCTTTCTATTTGCTTTAGGTTGCCGCTTAATTTGGGTAAGTGGCAGCTTTGTTTTTGGGAATTTTTTTACGGTGCCCAACCTTTCTGTTACATCTCAGGTGTTTGAGATAAAAGGCAATTCGCGTAGCAGCTGTATAAGGTGGCCTTGCAGTTGCATACAAAACAAATTTTATTGCATCTAGAAGAAGGTTTTAGAGGCCAGAAACTGTTTCTTTAATTTTTACTTGCAATTTACGATGCGACGATAATAAGGCGCGCTCTCATGCACATATATTATTAAGTTTGTCTCGTTTTTTAGGACTAAAAAGATATATATATATATTTCGGGTACAGTTTTTTGGGGCCACCGAAAGGTCGTAAAACTGCGCGCACAAAAGAGTCATTCTCATTGAAATTGTTAATGATTTACATATGTATTTGTTTAAATAATTTGTAGACCTATTTATTGCTTGCATAACAGACGGGTTAGCGGGCGCAAATGTGACCTAGAAGTTTGTTGAAGCGTGATATTTGTTCAGTGTAATTTATAACGGATCTTGGGTTTTAAATCAGAAACCTTAAGATACTCGTTATGACTATTTAATTAAAATTTGGCTTAATTCAGCAGATGCTTCGAAAGAATTTAGCTTTCAGTTGATTTTTGCCAAAACTCTCTACGATTTTTTAGTTCTCATTTTCTTAAATAATTGGAGAAATTGTGAAAGAGCCAAAAATGCTTCGGGTTGCTTTGAACAAGGGCATTCAATTCGGACTTGGTCTGGCGAGTTCATCTAAAACTCACTGGCGATAAAGCTTTCTGAGTGATGTCGTGGTGAATTTCGATAAAAGAAGAACGCGATTTGCAAAAACCCACACGGAAAGACCAAATCTGGAAATCTGAATGTGATTATCTATAAATTATTCTAAATCTATCTGTGTCCATTGTTCGTAGCTGAGTCGTATTTTCCAGTCCGTTAAAGTCTTAACATTGTTTTGTGCTGAGCGAAGTATCAGTGTCTTTTTAACATGGTTAGGAGCCGCTCGTGGTATATTATAGACTGCCTTAACGCTTGCCAAAGTAGCATCATTCTCAACCTTTATTTGGACTGCACAGACAAGTTCTTACTTAGCTTGGGTTCCGATTGCTTTCAAATGGAGATTCTAATTATTAACTTAAAATATGTCATTTCAGAGCACACCCTGCAAACATCCAGTTATCGTTCTACAGGACGTCAACTTCTTAGATTTACACTCTCTGGTTGAATTCATTTATCATGGTGAAGTTAACGTACACCAGAGATCATTAAGTTCATTCTTAAAAACGGCCGAAGTACTTCGAGTGTCCGGTTTAACACAACAGCAAGCAGAGGAAACACATAGTGTAAGCTTATCCATTAATTTTCTGTCCTACGTTTCAGCCTCAAATAAAATGTCTACATTTCCTCTTTATACAGCAATTAGCTCAAATCCAAAATCTTGCTAACTCCGCCGGCGGACGTACCCCTGCCAGTCATCATCCATCCGTACATGAAGACTCCCTGTTCCCGCGAAATACTGGCTCACCGCCACCAGGTCCACCTCCAACTCATATAAGTAATCAATTGTTTAGGCGTGCGGCTGCAGCATCTCTGCGTCGGGATCGGAACAATTCAACTCCGTCCGGTGTGGATGAGTGTACACTGAAACGGCATCGACCCGACAATGGCATACCGAGCAATAATAATAGTCGAGACCTTCATAGCGCATCCCCACAACTGACTCCGGCCGATTTCTCAACGATTAAGCATAACAATAATAACACACCACCGCTTAAGGATGATAAACGTAAGAGAAGGTGGGCCCTTTAAAAGTTCTTAATAATACAATAAATTGGGTTTAGGAAATGGAGCTACTGGCAATGGTATCTTGGCAATTGATAAGGAAAGTCTTACTCCGTCTCCGCGTGCACGATCCACTGACGATGTCAAATCGGAACCCATGGAATTGGTTTGCTCCAACAATAATCCAGTTTCAGATGACCATAGCAATGATTCGACTGGTGAACATGACGCAAATCGATCAAGCAGCGGTGAATGTGGAAAAGGATCTTTGAGGTGAGTTGCAGGGAGTTTTTTGTCATTAGATCTGCTAAGCGAAGTTCTCGTCAGTTAATGAACAAGCTCTTGCAAACGTTTAATTCTATTCATATATTTCGGACCACAGATTAAATTCACCTTATACACTAGATGAATTAGATCCTGCACACTTTCTCTCTATTTATTCTGCTGTCATTTATATCAAAAAGAAAATCCCCTTACCATTTCAGCTCTGTAAATGATGATGAAATTGAAAACAGCATACATCCTCATCAACCACCGCCATATCTAATGTCACCAGGCGATTCAAAGTTGTTCTCAACGCCTGGTTCATTTAATTTCTCCATGGCGGCATTAACAGATCCTGCTGCACTAGCAGGTAACATATTAACTAATCATCAATATATTTTGGATGCTTATCGAAACGTTGTGCTCCTCTTTCTAGGTTATAACTCACAACTTCAATCTGCAGCCGAAATGGCAGTGTCCCCGCAAGGTGAGCATATTTTTCTTATTTCAAGGACTATACATCATTGTTTAAAGAAATATATTTCTAAACTACATTAAAACAAATTTTCCTATCCCCTTTGGTACCTACTAAACTTGAAAATTCCTTTTTCGAAATGTTCCATCCCAGTTATATGGACAAGCATAATAACAAAGGATTTGTATGGTTTGCTTAGAAACGGTACACAACAGAAAGCAAATAATAAACGCATTAATAGTTTTGTTTTGGGATTGCGTGTGTTGAATGCTATGTAATATTTTTATTTATATTTGTTTGGGTAAATTTTAAGTTGTATTGATTACTTTTTATTTGAAATTATATTAGATGGAGTCCGTTTAAAAAAAAAAAACAAATCCTTTATGTATTGCTTGTCAATATGGCTGGTAAAACAATTTACTTCTAATTGGACATTTGATCTTTCTTCCTTATTTGATTGTTTCCGTCGCGGTACAAATAAAGAAATCTAAAGAAAATCATTTTTGAAAGGAAAATTACTTTCAGAATAAACAAAAGTATGTAGAAAAAGCAAAGATTTTGAGTTCCAATTGGAAAATGATGTTATTAGAAAAAGTCTAGGTACTCGTATCACAAATGATTTTGTGAGATAATTTCTAGGATTTAGTAATTTATGCAGTACTCAATAATGTTACTATCTATAAAAGCTCTCTGATGCCTAATTTAAAAAGAAACTTTGCCTCGACAAGTGCATACTGTATTACCGATGGTAGACTAAACCAACATAGATTCGCAATTGGTAGGTAGTAACAGAAATTGGATCAAAAATCTGTAATTGTTTTATCTCATAAGTCCAACCGATTTTTGATATTAAGCGGCTAATACGTGTGGAAAGCACTGATAAATTCAAAGAAAAGATTTCAAATAACAGAAGTGCAGGAAAAATAATTTCAATGTTTAAACTACAAAATTTACTTGTTTTCAAGTGCAAAGTAAAATCCTATTTATGGAAAAATTAGGTCAACTAAATTTGATGGCCATTAGCTATACCATTCAAAGACATCAGCTCGTTTGACAACAGATCCTGTAAGTCTTTTCACACTCTAAGCTAATAGATTAGGAGCTCTCTTCCACTACATCAAAAACATTGCACTAATAAAAATCTACAAGGGTTCGAATAATTCCGCTTGAAAACCGCAAACTTATTTTTATTACCCAACTTTGACCGCACAATATTCACCACATCCTCAGATTTAGTCAAACCATCGAGAAAACTTTTTCCTTTCACTTTTTAGCCATCAAAGCTAAACCACAAAATCAGATAACACCAAGGATGCTTCAAATTCAAAGCAACCACTATTTACCCTCCATAATGCGTTAGTTCCGTATAGTATGAGTCCTACATACGAAGTGAGTCCCTCCTCGACGTTCAGTTCACATATTCTTCTCTTGCATGCCTTTGTACGGGTGTAAACATTCAACAGGTTGTCCTGTCATTCATAGTTTCCAACTGCCACCATCCACCTCACACATGTTTATGATAAATTGTCAGTAGCGTCGCACTTATTCTGATGGTTAACTGTTCTCAGCTGGGACAAAATAAGAGATTTTGAAAGTTTAATTTAATCCTTGCCACCTATAGAATCTTACGCTTAGCACGCCATTCATTAATATTCAAGTATAGACCTAACAAACAGTTTTTGCTGTAAAGCCGCAGGCTCTCCAAAATCTCACTTTCGTTTGATGTGTCTATGTGGTGGGTCTGGGTATAGGGTGGAATGTCAAGAGAGGCAGCATTGTGCCCCTCGCTACCATTTAAACTCACGGGTGAACGGAATTTGAATAGTTTTGGGAGAACTCAACTCCCACTCACGCGTGCGACTGTATCGTTTATCCCATTTTGATGAGGGTACATATCAGTCATACCCATCAAAGCATCACCTCTGTGCCGTGGCTGCCCTGTGGAAAACTTTCAACATATTTCCCCAAAAACGCCCGTCATCGCAGGATCATAAAGAGTTGCCTGTCGGATGGGAGTTTAGATTTTGATATATGACGTGCTGTGTTTTATGCATGGGAATTGTCGAATCGTTTGGGGAGGTTGGTTTTGATGCGAGCGAAAGCTTTCAAGTGATAATTAAACCTTTTTAACGATGTGTGAAAGTTTACGGCTTTGGCTTAGGGAGTTTTGCGGCAATAGTTTGGTTTAGTCTAATAGCATACCTAATAGAGTTGTTGTAATTTGTTATGTGTGCGTAATTAGGTGTTATTGAGCAAATTTGCGTTGTGAAGGCAGTTAATTAGGTGAGGTAATTAATTTTTGAAATCTGTGCATGAAATAGTTTTAAGGGATTTACACAATTTAAGTGGGCTGTTCAGTAGAAATGTTGGGATAAGCCTTTGTCACGGCACATAGTTTTGATTTATGATGACTTTTAGTGTATGTTTATGCAAAACTTTGATAAAATGTTTCTCAAGACATTACGACATTAGGTAACATACCTTCGAAAAGCTGTTACATTTGCGTGGAAGGCAATGATATAATATTCAAATTGTTTCAGAATTTACTCGGAAAATAAAGCTACAAATTTGACGTATTACTTAGTTCAGAAGCTGGAATCTGCTCCAAATTTTTTTTCAATATTAAGGCCCTTCTAATTTTGATTCCAAATAATAAATTAAATTTTCTTTTTAAAATCTGTTCAATTAGTGTTCAGAGGTTGACGTTCGCCAAAACTTAAATTATATTCTTTTGGTCCCCGTTTGTATTCATTTCCGACGAACAGTCCTCTTCCTCAATTTTATTACTACGTTTACAATGTTATTGCTAGTTAATACTATGTAGTGCCCCTTCATTGCACCCAGATCCAATTGAAAACTCAAAATCTTTGCTACTTACAGAAGCGTTTCCTCCCCGCCAAAAAAAATATAACAAGAACTATTACCAACATCAGCTAATAAACAATTAATAAATTTATATATAATTTTGTCAAACAAAAATACATAAAAAATATATATTTTCCGTGAATTGGTTTTTCTGTGTGCTAATTTTGTATTCGTATTCTATATATATAATATATCAGTACATTGATATTCAATTATTATTTTTACATTAATAATCGTGCCATTTTCTTTTTTCCTTAATTTCACATATATATCTTAATCGTCGTGTATGTGTGTTTCTTAAACAAAGAACAAATTAATAAATATTAATTACAAAAAGAATAATATCAAAAAATCAACATTTTAACATCATTTTTTTTTATTTTAATTTTTGTTTGTTTAATGCGGTTTTTCGCTATTTTCATTTTACTTAACTTGTACGTTTCGTTGTTTTATTTCGTTTTCATTAAATTTCATATGTGTTTTTTTAATTAAATAATTTACATTCTTTGTTTTTTTAATGTTTTTAACCAAACAAACAAAATTAATTGAAAAGCATATGCGAAGAAAAATTTCCAGAAGGTCCTTTAATTTTTTTACGAATACAAGAGTGTGCACCATCTTTTTTTTCCATATATTTCTGTATACATATTGAAAATTTACAATTAGGCGATAATATATTTTTTGGTTTTATTTTAACAATCAATTGGCTTAAACAAAAATTTCCCCCCGATCATATTAATCCTAGTTTGTTGTTATTAACCAATTTAGTGTACTACACCATAAACAAAGCAAAAAATATATATATACAAGGGTATCTACTTTCCAATTTTTTTTAACGTTTTGGTTCATGATTGATTGGAGATTTATATATACATAATTTTTTTTTTATTATTGTATTCGTGGATTATATACATGGATGGTATTGTTCAATTATGCTTCTTATGCGTTAACATTTATTTTACATGATTTTTTTTTATACATATATATAAATACACGCTTTGGTAAAGCACTAGGGATGACACATGAATGTTAATAATTATGTTGGAATTTTATTGTACAAAAATAAAAAACAATCAGCAAAACAAACAAAATTGCGGATATGAATTTTATTATTATTGTAGCTCTAGTGCTTAAGAAAATTAATCTTATATAAAAGAAAATATGTAACATAGTAAATTTAGTTGTAAGATATTTAAAATTCGATTGATTGGATGGTGTTTTTTTTTTCCTGGTGAAGTGGTTTTCTACAGCTGTGAATTTCATGCCGTATTTTGTACGATAGAACTGCGGATACTCTATTTGTCAGGTGGTAAAAAGAACATAAACTGAATGGTTATTCGATAATGCAACAACTTTTATGGGACTTTATTTAAGTATGCATTTATCTGACGGATCTGTCAACAATGTTTTGCACAACTCGAGGCAACCTTTGTACGAATTATGATTGGTTTTTAATAAACCAACTTCTGCTTATGTGCGATTACAATGAAGTTATATGCGGTAAGAGGATCCCATTTCAAGAGTTTTACTGAACTAACACATTTTTGATTCTCGCTTAGCTCACTTTATATACATTTTAGTCAATAAATTTTACTGCCACATTCGTAAGCTGAACAGTAGCCACATTCAGAACTCTAGACGGCTGGAATTTTCGCCTGAATGTAAAATCTAGATTGCTAGGTACGTCAGCTTAATACTTAGTTCAGGAAATTGGCCTATATTTCAATTACTCAAAATGTTGTATTTTGTTAGCAAAGCAGCAACAATTATTATCTATTCATATGCGGCAAAGAGAATCAATTAGCACATAAAAATTAATGCAGTTCAAAAAGACTAACATTTCATAATTAAGGAAGTGGTAATACGGAAACTGAAGATCTGTCCTTGTATATTCATTCAACTTGCAAATCCGAACCACCAAGTTCACACGATAATACAAAATTAAACATTTTGATGCAATGCCTACTGACATTTGTTGAGTGTTAAATACACAAACTGTTATGATCCTTTCTTCAACAAAATTTAAAAATGCATTTAAATGCATTTACGCACAAGTTGTAGAATCACTTTTCGGGAATGGAAAAAGGAAAACGAAATTATAAAAATAAAAATACTGTAATTTGGTTAAGGAATTTTTTTTTATATTTATTTAAGCCTGGATATAAATATATATATACAAAAGGTAGCAGGACAATACACTCCTACTAATTAGCAAATTTAACCCGCCCCACCCCAAGAAAAACACATGTACACAAACACGTCGGATAAATGGTTATTTTTTTTTTGTTCCTACACATTTTTGGGTTGTGTTATGTCAAGGTCACATCACATACATTTTATACACAAAATCACAGACACACACACACACATGCCAATCGCTTCAGGTTTCTTATTGTAGTCTAACTTTTTTACTAAAAACAAAACTCCCTCAAAGAAAATAAAGAAAAAAGATACACAAACAAAATTGTATGCTTTAATTTGAACGGTCAAGTTGGAATGTAAGCAGATTTAGCATTTTTTTCTAATATTGTATAAAGTACGTAGTATATGAAATCCCACCCTCCCCCATACCACCCCAAAAATTAAACGAAATTTTTTTATATGGAAAAAGTAAAACAAATGAATATATATTCGGACACGATGGTGATGGTGTTGAACACTATTTTACAAATTTGAATGCAAAAAATAAAAAAATTAAAAAACGGACAATCAAATCAAAATTGAATAACCCCCTAAAACCAAAAATACAAAATTAAAAAAAAAAAACATTAAATGTTAAATAAAAATTTCTGTTTTTGGGCTAATGCGACGTTTTTTGCCTCTCTCCCCTCTTGTCGTCAGGTTACCTGACGACGACGGCGGCGGCTATGACAATTCACCACCACCATGATTCACCGCAACAATTCAAAATACCTCCCTCTTCTTCAGCAATACCATCCACATCATCATCTATGTGCGGGGGTGGCGGCGGCGGCTTAAACTTGTCCACATTTAGCACATGCAATATGCCATCGACACCAGGATCTCAGTTAATGCCCCCAACATTGGTATGCTCCTCGCAGTCCGGTGGTAACTCTGGCAACGAAAACCAATCACCGTCTTCATCACATATATTAATGGCAGCAGCCGCTGCAGCAAATTTAGCCGCAAGTAGCAGTGGCAGCGGTCAAGCAATGAGTGGCAGTGGAAGCTCAGCCCAAGCCATGGGAATCGGAGGTGGAGATGATTTCCGATGTGATCCCTGCAACAAGAACTTGTCGTCGTTGACCCGCCTTAAGCGGCACATTCAGAACGTACATATGCGCCCGACCAAAGAGCCAGTATGCAACATATGCAAGCGAGTCTACAGCTCGCTGAATAGCCTGAGAAATCACAAGAGTATATATCATAGAAACCTTAAGCAACCCAAAGAGGAGAGTACCAGCAATAGCACAAACAATACGCATTCGCCATCGTCACTGGGCCATAATCCATACTACTCACCGTTAAATCATCGCTCATCATAGGGGTTCGCTTATTTCGATTATCTAGCTAATATAAATTACATTTAAGAGGAATTCGTTTCACATTTCGATCTATGCAAGCGTGTTTCTAAATATTTTTCTGTGTGTAAATACGAATAGTTAGCTAAACAAACAAACAAAAAATGCAAGCGAAAAAGTTTTATCATTTCTGTACTACATTAAGGTGCTGGTTAGACCAGGTTCTGTATTTTTTTTTTATTACGCCATTTTTAAATGTAAATACCTAGCATAGCCCTAATTTTGACAATTTTCCTTTAAGTATTCGTTTTTTAAGTTTTTTTTTTAATTAGATTTAAGTTTATCATTTTGTTTCATACTATATAAACATATATATTTCTATGGACACTTCTCCCCCACTTAGAGTACACAATAAATCCGACTGTTTTGCTCCTGTTGGAACCAATTGGCACAGCGTGAGAAAGCCTTCTTAAGAAACCTTCTCTACCCCCGAAAACCTTCCATTTTCAGTATATAGTGTTAAATTTAAAAAGAAAACTAGCAACATAAAAAAGAGTTATTGCCGCTTAGTCAAAAAAATAATTTCCGACTAAGTCTGGTGCTACCAAAAAAAAGAGACACTAGTGACAAAAAAAAACAAATCTAAAACAAAATCAAAATCAGGCCAAAAATGTTTTCAAAATTTTGCTAAAAAAAATCCGTTTATTTTTTATTTTTAAATGTTTTTAATTTAATCCAAATTTGCATATTAGGTGATCTACAAACCAATTGGTTCCAATTGGTGGACCCGTTCGATTTTATTAGTTGATTTTTGTTAACGAAAAAATAATAAAAATTTTATATGGTTACTTTGTATCTTGTACAAATTAAAAAAAGAAAACCTGTAAAACCTACAACACCTACGTGTTCTTACATCAAATACATTCTACATTACAAAAAGCAAAAATAGAAAAAATAACAGTTGTTCCTGCTTCCTTTTGAAAAAGTATTTATTTATTTCTGATGGTAAATCGATTATTTAAAAAAAAAAGATTTTATAATCTGGGCGGAAACTCGGAATTTTTTTTAATTCAAAATAAAATATCCAAAAATTAGCAAAATTTTTAATAACATTTTTCAAGTTGCCTGAATAAACAAATAAAAAAAAAACACCTCAAATAAAACAAACCAACAACAAAAAAACTGAGATTACTGAAAGTCACTATTGTCTCTTTTTTTCTCTTCTCTTCCTATATGCAATATAGGTGGAAGCACCAGCCTTATCGGTGGCGTTATAGTACCCGGTGGCAATTCAAATAGTAATAACAATAATCACCATCACCACCATCATTCCTCCCACCACCACCACCACCAACAACAAGCACTACAACCACCACCACCACACAGCCAACAACAACAACATCACCAACATTCTGCGTCGCTTCTTCATTCTCATCACCTTCATCACCATCAATCGCACCCAAGTCATCATGAGTCGTCACCTCAACACCAGGGCGGGGGTTCCCAGCAGCAACAGCCACCATCTTCGTCGTCTGCGTCGGCTTCCGTATCATCATCGGCGGTCCTGCAACATTTGCATCATCACAGTGCATCACCAATTGACTCACCACACCATCATCCATTGCAGCATCATAGACGTTCGCTATCGCCTGGTGGTGGACAGGGTGGATTGGGCGGACCATCAGGATCATCAATAACCGCTGCCAATAGCAATCGCTTACTCTTGCCGTTGCCATTGACGGCATGTCATCGCTGTGACGTTTGTGGTAAACTATTAAGCACAAAGCTGACACTTAAACGTCACAAGGAACAGCAACACTTGCAACCGTTGAACAATGCTGTTTGCAATTTATGTCATAAGGTATTTCGCACCCTAAACAGTCTCAATAACCACAAGAGCATCTACCACCGTAGAC
Organism: Cheilosia impressa; assembly: GCA_948293265.1. Classification (NCBI taxonomy): domain Eukaryota; kingdom Metazoa; phylum Arthropoda; class Insecta; order Diptera; family Syrphidae; genus Cheilosia; species Cheilosia impressa. The sequence goes on along the minus strand of OX411882.1, from coordinate 48,310,296 downwards.
AGAAGAATCACCATTCTTCATATTTCCATAGCAGTAGCTTACATCATTCGTTGACAAATAGCAACAATAATAGTTCGGGTGGTAGTGTCGTTGGCAGTCGTGGCAGTAGTGCCGCCGAGCTATTGCTTTCGCCCATTACACAGCAGCAGCAGCATTCACCAGGTGGCGTTGTTAAACCATGTATGGATTTCTTATAAGAGCAACATCACTTTCTGAGGCAACTGTTTACAGTGTGCGCCCAAAAATTCGCCCAGTAAAGCGAAAAAATGAGAAAAAAAAAAATAAAAGATTGTGTAAATGAATTGAATACCCAAAAATAGGTCAAAATCGAAGACCTACTTGCCTCAGATAGATTGAGAAAAATATGAAAAACACAACAATTCTCTTCTTGTAAATACTTGTCTCATAAGTCTCGGTGTCTTTTTGTATTACTCTACTGCTGCTGCTGCTTATTTCTGATCTCTGAACCCATTTTAAATTGAGCTTCGTAAGATGATGGAATGAAAGAAATCGTAGAAAAAAAAAAATGATAAAATGCAATTTTCTGTGATTATTATTTTGTTAGGCCTTTTATAAATGTATATTTTTGACCACGAATTGTAACGAAGGAAACGACGATTCGCAGACTGATTTAGAAAAGAATTTTTTTTATTGATAGTTTTTTTCGGTATGGACTTTTAGGCGCATGCGCCGATCATCTTTCATTTTTGTCACCACAGTTCTCTAGATTCAGAAAATGTTTTACAAAATTTGCTGCGGAAAATTAGCTTACCGATTGCTGTGTTCTTATTTAGGGCTTTAAACTATTTGTATTAAATTTCGAATGCTATAACAAATTATATTCAGAATGATTTTAGTTCGAAGTTCGCTGTTAAAATTAATATTCGAATATGGATTTTCTCGAAATGCATATTATTTGTCCTTACTTTAATGCATCCACGGACTGAACAAAGTCGACTCAGAAGACAGAAATAACTTTATTTCGAAATTCAAATACATACAAAGGAACGAATTTTCTATTATTATATGATTTGGCCCAAATATCGCATTTAAATTTAAAAAATGTTGGTAAAGTCATTTAGGTTCCACCCGATTCAGTCATGTTTTCGTACAGTTTAATGCATTTGAGTTTAGTGATAAAACTTTAGACAGTAGCGACACATATTCTTCGATGGAGATATTATCATAAAATTTCATCAGGTATATTTTCGATACTAAAATTTGTTAATGTTTCCCTTAAGTTGAGTCCGAAATTGCATTGTTTATAACCGAGAATCGAATATTATGTTATCAAAGACAATTACAGCCTTTCTTGTTTATGCAGCAATTTGTAAATTATATATTAAAATAATTAATTTAAATTTCAAGAAAATCTTTGGCACTCTTAAATTTCTTTCGACAAGTCGCTTATTTATACAACGAAATTCGGAATTCAAATTTTGTAAGCATGCCCAAAAATGTGAATGTCGTTATCAGCTTATATCAGACAAAACTAAATTCGTTGTTCTGAAAATTAGTTTGCAACATCAGCTGATATCAGCTTTGTTTTGAACGACAGCAATTGGGTAAAGTTAACTCCCCAAAACATTTTTGCAAAAAGAGAACCCAAACATAATCCTGCCTTAAGGAATAGATATTTTTGTTCTTAAAAGAAAAACTAATAAAATAAGTAAATCGAATATAATATAGACTTCCATGTGCAATTTTTGTTGACAATATAATGCTTAGGCTTCGTTTATTGTTTTACCTTTATTTTTTATGTAATCGTAGTTATACATCTTGATTCATGTAGTAATGGTTGAAAGGACCTTTATATATAAATGTGTAACAAAACAGAAACTCCCCCCCCTAATCGGAATTATTGTGTACTCTAAAGTGTAATATATGGCATAAAAATAATATATTCATTAAACTAAAATACTATATTTTAAGTGTTTGTACAGTGTTCAGCTGAGGAACGAATGTATTATTTTGTTTACTGTTTTTTTTTACATTAAATCATTTTTTTTTAGAATTTTTAGGAGAAAACTAAACGAAATTGTATTACTGAATGAAAAAAGTTTAACTTTTGGACTGATATATATACAAAAAAAATTAAATCTAATGATAGGTAAATCGGTTTAGTAAAAAATAAAAGATCTTTCGATACAATTATACATTTTCATTTAATTTTATTTGATTCATTTTACACTGAAATGTGTTCTATATATTATATATTTTTATTTTTAATTGGTCGTCGTAATTTTCATTTTCTTTTAATAACAAAAAAAAAAACTGAATTCAAAAGTGTTCGAAAAGTTCATTAATTTTTTTTTCGTTAGTAATATCGAAAGGACTGATAGGTTTAGAATATCTCATTTCATTTAGAGCGGCAAAATTTGACTTCTTTTTTTTAGACAAAACAAAAAAAAATTGTATAAAAAAGAATACTTCCCGAATAAGTAAAAAAGAAACGAATTGTGATCATGACTATAATTGGCATTAATATTTAGGCAAAAAAGAATAAAACAAAAATATACAAATATTTAAAAAGATACAAAATGAAAAATTTATATTTAAAATGAAAAGCATTTGGAAAATCAAAAAGAATTTTTTTTTTTTTGTTGTTCCTTCATAAATTTCGCTTGAGAAAACCAAGGAAAACTCTTTCTTTTTGAACAAGTTTTGTTATGCAATTTGTGATTGTCCTAAGACTGAATTTTTTTCCCCCCGCCCTTTTTTCTATCTTACATGGCAAAACTTGAAAAAATCAAAATTGTGGACTTTTATTTAACTTTTCTAAAATGAACAAGAAACACAAAAATCAAATTTAAGGCGCAGAATATAAAGAGAGAGAGTAAGAATGAAGATGAGAATTCGTATTATTATACACTAGAAATAGTAGTTATACACTTTTTTTAAAAATAAACTTTCAAATGCATTTCTTATTTATTTATATCTCATTGGATTTCATCAAAATTTTGATAAGCTCTTTAAGAGAATGACATTTAAAAAAGAATATTATAAAATTATACGAAAGTCTGAATTTTAATTTTTATTTGATACCAAATTTTTTTTATTATTTTTTATTTTATAAACAGAAAGTGTTTTTTTATGTTTTTATGAGTATATATTTATTTTTATTGATTATGAACATATATATTTTTAGATTACTAAAAAAGAATAATAATAATATCGGTGCATAGAATGTAATTCAATTTTTATTATATCTACGTGTAAATGAATTGTTGTAAGTTTTATTTTATTTTTTATGAATTTTTATTATATTACATTCTTTTTAAAGTGTTAAGTTTATTTTTCCTTACTTAATTTTTGTTCTCTATATTCAAATATATATATATAAATATGTAACTATTTCCTAACTCCGATGAATAATACAATTAATGAAACAAACAAAAAAGAAAATAAGAAAATAGAATAAAGCAAATGAATACATACATTAAACAACAAAATACTGAATGTTTATGTTAAAAATCGTTGTTTAAATTGAATAAACAAATTTATGTCAACCGTAAAATGCACTATATGTTAAATGTAAATCATAAAAAAAAACAGATATATATTTTCTTTTCCTGAAATTATTTTTGTTTTTCTTATTAGAAAACTTTAAATATTAAAGTAAACAGTGTACACATAATATTATAAAAAATGAAGGAAATTATTATAAATATGACTAAGTGTTTAGTTAATTAAACTTTTATGAATACAAGAAATAAAACGAAACGTTTTTATTTTTTTCTAATATCGAGTGATTTCTTGTAGAAAAAGAATCCCAAATTTGTATGAAGAAATCTAAGCAAATTAAGTTAGGAATTTAAAAGAAAACAAAAATCAACCATTTTGACGCCATCCATTTCGTTGCTATTGTGTTTTGCTTTTTGTGTATTGAAAACGTAAATGTGTGTAAGAGCTTACCGCAGGAGCTATATAACAATCATATCCTAGTCGCCCACTTATCGAAGGCGAGGAATGCATCCATTGTCTCGTATATCATCTATCATGTATGTGTGTTCAATACCATTTCAATAACAAAATTTGTTTGCACAATCATCTATAACTATATAATGTGTTTAGGAAGAACCGTAGCTTCACTATAACGATCATTGTTTTTATTATTATTTGCAAAAGCAACGCTAAACTTTATCTACGTATTAAACCTCTCATTTGTTACGCAACTCATTTAACTTACAAAAACCGATAGATCGAAATGAAGCATATACTAACTGACTAACTGCGAAAAATTTGCAAGTTGCAACCACTTCGTATCGTATTATGTAACCAACATTTTTATAAAATCCTTACAATATTTTGATGTATTCTTCGGGGTTTCGCCCCGATCTGACGGCAATATTAATTTGTAATGTCTGTTTAAGCATTGATCTTTGAATTACCTACATATTAAATTAAGTCCTTGAAATCCTTTGTTTGTATGTTGAATGAAATGAGGGTGATCTATTTATTGCTCTATACCATCACATCCGTAAACAGATACAAGAATGTTGATCTCATCCGAAATTTTCGTACGAACATTTGACAGATTCCACTTAATAGTGGCTTTATTCTATATTTGTCTGCTCAACTAAAACTGTATTATCATTGCATTGTAGTCGAAATTACTGCAGAATTTGTCTAAATCAATTTTGACACTGTTTTCTTATATCTTACTCGCATGTACCTAGTGCAGCTGCGCCTGGCTCTTCTTGAGACATGTACATAAAGTAGTTTATTTCCAAGTCAGAATCTACTCGAACACTTACACATCTCAAGTTCAAGCACTGCATGCGTTCCAAAATGGCAAGAGCTTGTAGTCAAAACAGCAATACTGGTTATTTTGCATCTCTGTAGTGTGGAAGCACCCAATCAAACGGTTATCCGAAAACTTTCGGAAGTAACTTTTATTTTATCGCAAAATAAAAATGTTTGCGTTAACTTTTGCGCATAAAACTTCTCAATAATGAAGGCTTTACTTAAGAAGTGGGGACAATTTTTTCAACAATGTGCAGTTACTTTTATATTCGTGTCACCCTATTCTAAATTGCAATTGATTTTTTGATTTATTTTCATTAAAATTGCTGAACTGTGAACTGTCTTAAGAATAGCTTGTCTTATGGTATTTTATTGCAAAAAAACCATCCCTATAGGTTATAAATATTATAGTCAGAGCCACAAAAAAATATTAACTCTTGTTACCGCTCTTGTTCTTAAGTCATAGACTCAAAGTCAATCTATTATCCGTTATATTATAACCAATTTGGAAAATACTTTGACGGAAAATATAAAATAAAAGTGAGAATATCAGTTTTTGAAAATGAAAAAAACCTTCTTACCTTATTAGAATCGCCGTATGTTTGTGTGTACTAATCATCTTCTTAACTTGCTCTTGTATTATATATTTTAAACCATATTTTTATTTGCTATCAAATTACATTCTTCGTCCTATCATAACTGGGTAAGCTACAAGTACATGTTTGTGTGTGTCATATTTTTAACAATATTTCATAAAAATGCAAAAGCAAATACACAATAGCAATGGAACCCCAAAATCAATTATATCTCTTTTTTATCATTCAAAATAGACAAATGTAAAAATTGTATAAAAAGTAAAAAACAAATAAAACTTCAAATTTAATATATGATCAACAAAATCGCTTACTAAGAGTACAGTAAAAATAGTAACCCATTTGATCTACAGAATCCATTTAAAAAATCCATTATAATATAAGAAGAAGAAAAAAACAACCTACAGTAATATTCTTGGAAGGAAAAGAAAAAAATTAGAAAATACAACTGTTTGTTATTCGAAATGCATATAATACTTATTTATTAATAATTATTTCCTTACTATTAATTTTATTTCTTTTATTTAAAAAAAAAAACAAAAAAATACCTATTCGTACATAGTACATAAAAAAAACATTTTAAAGAATATATATATATACATAAAATATTTTCGTAAATAAAAAGGAAATTATTGAGTTATTAAAGAAAAAACAAAAAAATCGTAAAACTTGTGTCTATTCTTGTGTTATCACCATCAAATCCACACCAGTTAACTTTATTGTTTGTCTTTTTTTTTTTTGTTAAATTTCATTTCTCTGCACACTTTCTCTCCTTTCACTCTGAAACAAACAAAAAAACAAAGCTACGTATGTATATCGCACATGACTGTGTTTTGTTGTCCTGTGAACGATGTTGAGAAGAAAGTTATAAGCATTGGGGGCCTGAAGTTGATTTTGATCATCCATCAATCCATCCATCTATCTTACAGGTAGTAGGAAGTATTTTGTTTTAATCATTTTTATTAATAAAAAAATATATAAGTAAATAAATAATTGCGTGCACACTCGGCAGAATAAAAAAAAGGAATTAAAAAGAATATAAGTATACAACATATTGTTTATTTTTTTGTTAGTAGTCGGAATGAAGCATTTATATGTATAAATATATTATATGAATTGGACACTTTTTTTTTGTTATAGTATATATAATTCCCAATCGAGCTTAGGTAGGGTCTGTACTCCACTTTCTACCACTTGCCACCCACCAGATTCACAAGTGCAACCACTTCTATATAACTCTCTCTCTCTCTCCTTCTTTGTCTTTATAATATTCTTACAAAGAAAAACAATGGAAGGATGTAAAAAAAAATCTATACCTACTATAAAAATAGTGTATTGTGTGTGTTTTAAAACCTAGTTAACCAAATTTCCAGGCTGTTCACCCAAGAAACTGTTTTCATGCCAGCTCTGCGGTAAGGTATTGTGTTCGAAAGCTTCCCTAAAACGACATATCGCCGACAAGCATGCCGAACGTCAGGAGGAATATCGTTGCATCATTTGTGAGAGAGTCTACTGTTCGCGCAACTCCCTGATGACACATATATACACTTATCACAAGTCACGACCCGGCGAATTGGAAATGAAAGATATTAAGTTCTTTTAGGAGGTCCTTGCACTTGCCACCCATCAAGTGCTACCCTTCAGATACTACTACTAAATCAATCAAACAAAACAAACAAAAATCAAAAGACAACTAAAAGTGAGAACAAGTGAATATCATGAACATAACGCATACATTTATGATGATAAAATGATCTATACTCGTACTACTATATAAAATACAACGACAAATAATAATTATCTTCTCGAATTATGACAAGCAATGCCATATACAAATATATATATACATATATATGTAAATAGTTTAAGAAACTACAACTAATAAACAATCTAGTAGTGATATAATCGTTAACATTGATGTGAATATACTACACTACCTGTGGACAATCGCCTTCTATACACATATACATAATTTTTTAGTACTATCTACTATCGAATCGTAGTCAATTTATATTATATACATACATCTTATGTGACAAAATACATCAATCAGCACCATCTTGCTGCCGCTGCGTCTACGCCTACCTCTACCTCCATCACTCCGTCAACACAGGAGCTTCATACACATCCAGTGCCATCTACTCTGCCACCAATCTACCTTCATCGTCGAATTCAAAAGCAAAAAAAAAGAAAAGAGAGACGAGTCCTTTTAACGTTCGCCAAGGTTAGAATATAAAAAAAAAATCTAAATACAAAATTCTACTCCTTCTTCTGCAAGCCAAAAAAAAAATAAGTTATCATCCTGTTTTTTATAAAACTCTGTCTGTTTTATATAGATATATATTTTGGGGAGCTATCTCTCTCTCTCTCTCGCTCATCTGCTGTAAATTATTCTCTCTCTGTATATTCTCTCACTCACTCTGTCTCTCTAAGTGACTACCTCTCTCTCTCATTAGATTTGTAAATTTATTCTTATATTTTGAGAACAAAGCAAAATTAGATTAGAATTGCATCCCATCATTATTGCCTTATTTTACTCTCTACTCTACTTTACATTGTAATAAATCAAGGATTGATTGAAAAATATAAATATATATATTCTCTCATCTCTTCTAACATACAAACAACATAATATACCACTTCATGGCCTTTAGTATATTCTAAGTAGAAACGTTTTTTTGGAAATCTTTCAAAATATATACATATTACGTATTTCCTTTCTCCATTGTTCACAACTTTACTGCTGCTGGTATTTACAACCATTTAGATAACTATCCCACTATTGAATTGGTCTTCCTCCTCTTTACAAAAAACAAAAATAAAAATCATGAAAGCAATTATATATAAACGTTCATCTTTTCATCTTTTGGGTTGTAGAGAAACTTTTTTTTTTTTTTATTTGATCTAGTTATTAGTACTAAAATGCTGTACAAAACGTCGGTACTAAACGCTTTTCATTGTGCAACATATTTCTAACCAAAACCATTTTATTTGGTAGTGGATTTCGGTTGAATTAATATGGGTTTGGTTTGGAAATTTGAGTGCGCATTTCAGTACACCATTTTGCACAATTTAGTACTAAAGTATTTTTTCCAGTTAAACTTAAGTAGAGAAAAGAATTTCACCAAAAATTAATTAACCAAACTTATCTCAAGTAGACTACTTAACGCTTTAGAGATATTTATTTATTGTTTAAGCTAAAGTATAAACTTTAATTTCTCACAAATATATACTATATATAAACTTGAAAAAAAAAGAACAACTACAAAAAATACAGCTAAAAGAAAATGCATCTTCCGACAACTACTATTATTCTCTGAAATAACTATTTTAATTCTTTTTCCTTTAATTTTTTTCGTTACATAAATAAATTTATTTCAAAATATTATTTTAGTACATTTTTATTTAATTTTTTTTTACTAATTCTGAATGCCGTTTTTTAACGTGTGCTTTTGAAAAACATAGAGTTTTCTTATTTTCAATTTTCAAATTATCTGCTTCATCATTTTATTTTTATTGTAAATGTCTGCTATTTGCTTATGGCGATGTAATTTTTTATTCGATTTTTTTATATCACGAATTTTTAACTGTTCTCATTGTGATTAAGTAAGTTTGAAACCATTTAAAATTGCATTGTGGGCTTTTGAAGCTTTTCAAAACTATTACTGTTATAGCTTAGGAAAAAAAACAAGCATGCTAGAAAATCATAGATTTTCTTTTTCATATTGGAAATTGGTCGAACAAAATCGAAAACTGAAATAATTGTTTTAACTTTTCATTTTTGTGTTATGTTTTGTTTTTTAAAATAAAATTGCTTAAACAAGAAAAACATATCTCTTCCTATGCAGGTAGATTCAACTTCAATGGAAATGCGTTGCTGATACAAAAATTAGATATTAAAATGAATGGTAAAATCTGTACTTTATGAACAGAACCAAAGTATTCTTCGAAATGCGATTTTAAAACTTAAGAAATCCTAGGCCGAATTTCTTAAATAGTTGCCAAAATGTTGTTATTTGAATTATCTTTTACAATCAAGTGCTAAAGTGTTTTTTTATACTTGTAAAAACTTTATGATCGCCGACGCAACAATGAAGGTTCATTTTGAAACACCTTAACAACTTGCCTATATGCATGTGTGTAAGCACAATGCTAAAAAAAATAAAAATGGTCCCCAGAAATATCTCATTGAATGCACTGCACGATACTAAAAATCATATTTGGTATCCAGACTAGATTTTACATAATCACAATGGCAAAAAATTCCATATAAAATTACCCATTGCGACCTACAAAATATTTAGTATGAAGGTCTAAAATGATTATAAGTAAGGCCCACTGACATTAACCATTTACAATTCGTATTCGTAAGTGTAAAGAATTTGTTGTCGACTTCTTATAATCCATCAGTTTATTAACGTTTCATATCAAAACGTATCATTCATATACAACTGCTTATTCTTTGAACGTTTCGAAGCAGGGCAATATTAGTGGAGCGGAATAAATAAAAGTGGGGGACCAAGTTGTGCATACATCGATATAAACCAAGCCATTGGAGTGACCTCCTAATAATGCGGAAATCGAGTAAATTTTTTGTTCTTTGACTGACTGTATGGTGATAAAATTATTACACAAAAACCTCTGAATGTGTTAAAATTGAAATTTCTCAATTTTTTAAAGAAAGTTGTGGCGATCACTTACATAGACTTCAAACATTTGCATAAAAAAATTACGTTTATTCGATTTTTTTTTTTTAAAGCACAGGTCTACTTCAACAACACTCCGAACGCATTTCATCGAAGTTGCATCCACCTACATACGCAAGTAATCAACAACATTTGTCAATATCATAGTTTGTGTTTTGTGTGCAGCTAATTGTCTTGTGTATTGTAAAATGTAAATATTGGAAAATATATATAAAATAAAAATTTATTAAAATAATCCGAAAACTTCGATTTCGAAGCAGTACCGTAGTCTGTTGCTTCTCTTTTCCAAAAAAGTAATGCTTCAAAATCGAAGCTGTATGCGTAAAGGAAATCGACTGATCATAAAATCCAAAGCTTTGCGCGCAACTATACACAATAAGATATATTTTACAAAAAACAAAAAATTGGATTTAAAAACAAAAACTTACAAAATTGTTTTTCGTTTTCTGTTTTTTCTTGTATATTTTTTCGGTACACGAATTTGTAATGTGTTACTGCCTACCTACCTACTACCACCACCAACCACCTACTACCATCTACTACTACTACTCCATCTACCTGCACACAAAACAAATAAATATTGCGAAAAAAAACAAATCGTTACACAAAAAAAAAATAAACCAAACAAATAAAAAAAAAACAATTGAAAATCAAACCAAAAACCCCCACCACCCACCAGGCCCCCAAAATGCTATTGTATCGGCCGCTAACGCACAACAAGCACCAACACCATTGTCAACATCGTCATCGTCGACAAATTCTACCTCATCCCCTTCGCCGATCTCACTGACATCGCCGAATTCGTCACTGGCGGCCGGTGGTCTCCTTGGAGCTATGCACCACCATCATCACCATCATTCGTCACCACCGCCGACAACGCAATCGCCGCACCACGGCATGGGTGGTGGTGATCAAAAGCCACAATTACCACTACGTATGCCACCGCCAACAAGTGGCGGCATCAATGAGCCACAGGAATGTCCTTACTGTCGACGTACGTTCTCCTGTTATTACTCGCTAAAGCGTCACTTCCAAGACAAACACGAGCAATCGGATACGCTGTACGTCTGTGAGTTCTGCCATCGTCGCTATCGCACAAAGAACTCCCTAACCACGCACAAGAGTCTACAGCATCGCGGATCCAGTGGTATGCTGAAACGTCTACTCAAGACATCGGCCATTAAGAATGTACTGGTGCCACATCATCACCATCATCACTCGATGGCAGGACATCCTCGCGCGACAAGCTTGTTTGATTTCACCAGTGAGCTGGGACAGCCACCGCCGGGCATCCAATAGGACTTAAGATGGAATGCGATTTTTTAGAGAAATACAATTTGAGAACATTTTTTTCTTCCTGTAAAGCCTTAGTGTCTTTTGTTTGTTATAAAAGAAAAAAAGAAAACAGCAATTTAAATTTGATTATGTTAACGTTTTTTTCTTTTTATAAAATTTGGCGAACGTGCAATATTTCGTGAAGAGTTTCTTTAATATTTTATGTTTTTTTTATAGTTTTTAAAAACTAAAATTAGTTTGTGTAAATAATTTTGCATATTTTTAAATTTTTAATCTAGAATTAGAGGTACTTTCAAAAATATATTCATATTAACACTAGATTTAATTTTTTTTTGTTTTTGAAAATTTCTGTTTTGAGCAGAATTTTCTGTGGAAGAGAAAGAAGGACTTATTGTACAATTGTCAAATGCGTTTTTTACGTTTTTATAAATAATATTGTATTCTTAATTAAATTTTGGTTCTAAACTAATATATAGTCTAAGCTTAGCTCTTAGAATAAACACTATGTTTAGTTTTTATTTATAATCTATAACTAATTGTTTTCCTCTTGTTTCAATTTATATAAAACTTTCGGTTAAAATCAAATTTCTCTAAAAAATTATATTCCAGTGGAAAAGGTATATATTTATATATAAAATTAAATAACAAAAATAAAAGGTTTCACCTTAACAATTTTATAAAATGAAATAAAATATATTTAATACACAAACAAAAAAAAACTATTTGTAAATGTTGCGTGAAGGAACAAACATAAATAAATACAATTATATATTTCAGGGATAACACACATATATTTATCATATAGAATCCTTTGATTGTAAAGAAAAAAAATATTAGATACAAATTAAAAACAAAAAAAACTCAGTGATTTTTCACCAGTGAAGTACAAATGACAAAAAAATGGAAGAAAAATTAAATCTTTTTTTTTTAATTACATAAAGCAAGAAATAATAATAAATAAATGAAAGTAAAAAACACATATTTTATATATTTAATGTGAACATACATATTTCTACGTCTCATGAAAACAACAAAAAATCATATATACTATATTTAAATACAAAACGAAACAAGAAGAACATGTAAAACATATTGTTATTCGCACATATCCAGGCTCTCAGGTATTTAATTTGTTTTTTTTTTTAAGAAAAATGTATCTTACATCAAACCGGATGAAAAAATAATTGAATTCATTATGCTCCACCATATCAAAGGAAAAATTAAGTAATGTTTTTTTTTAAGTTTGTGAACAAGTTATATAAATACAAAATTAAATAATAGTATTATGGTGTGCCATTTAAACATTGAAACAAAAAATATCACGAAGACAAATACATAGAAAAAACAGTAAAGAAACTGTCGGCGGAAATATTTTAAAGTTTTGCAAAGGTATTCTCGCAAAATGGTTTTAACGGGTTTAATATTTCAGGAAAGTTTAAAAAATTGATTTGTTTTCGAACGGAGCTCAATTCAAATTCTCAAAATTTTGATTATTGATCCCAAATTTCGGCCTTCTTTTATATCGGTACAGAAATAAGACTTTACACGGTTACAAGGATCGTTTTAATGAAAATACTTAAGTCTTGCGACATTGAAAACTATCGACTGAAGTTTAATTTGAAAAAACAGCTTAGTTAATCTTTTGTTTTAAATTTTTAAACTTTTAAAACAGACCAACACAGCAGCACTGACGGTTACAGTGTAGTTCTGATACCACTTGGTGTTTTAAAGTCGCGGAACGCGTTCGCGAAACAAACCTTAGCTTTCTCTTTCCAGGAAGGTTTTATATTTTTGTCTTTTTAACGACCAAAGCACAGAATCATTGTTATTAAATTAGCATTGGGTTTAAATAATTGAACAGAAGCAAAAAGAATATACCTATTTCTTGAAATTAAGTTGGTTCTTTGGCGATAGCTCCTTCGGGTTTACAAAAAAAAATTGTTTTTCTTTAGCCGAACTCAAACAACGCCTTTCTGCTTGAATACCTTCGCATAGAGAACTAGGTTTAAGTTTTGTAAATAATGAACAATAATTTTAATGTGTTTTTTTATAATTTTTTTTCTCCAACTGTGATCATTTCGAAGCAACAAAATTTTAGTTCGGCTGTTATTTTTTACAAACAAAATTTATTTAATATCTTTATTTAAAGTATTCATATAAGTAAATTATTATTTAGAATTTAAAAATTAACAAATTCAAAATTGTGGTTCGAGGAATGCCAAATTATTTAAAATATTTTTTTTTACAAAAACACAAAATGGAGCTAACTCCGCTGAAGTAGCTCATATCAGATCAGGTTAGTTTAAAAGCTGTTGTTCTTTACTCATCCGTGCCAATTTTTTTGTTTTTGTTTACAAACGCTAATTTTGTATGCAAAAGAGAAATATTTTTCAATGAAATAGTTTTTGAGTAGCACGCACATAACAAAGTCAAATAATTTACACTTGTATCAATAAAAACAAAAGAAAAAATGGACCACAAAACAAAAAGTCTCAGGTTGTAATTTTAAGAATAAACAAAAAAGTACTTTTAAAATACATAATTAACTTAAAAAAAAAAAACCAGATCATAATAAAAAAACACTTTTTGTCCATCTAACAATACATCTATTTACTGTGGACTAATTTTTTTGTAATCTATTTTATTGACGTAGTTAATTATAAAAAAAATACAAATATTTTACTTATTCTAACAATACATGCGAAAGTCAGAAAACAAACAAGAAAATTTCTATTTGTACTTCGAAACAATAACAAAAAATAAAATAAGATGTTGTTTAAACAAAATTCACACTGACCTAATTCAGCCAACGCACTTAACAAAATTAAATTAAATTAAATTTTAGGCATATCAAAATGAAACACAGAAATCACTGTTAAAGTATAGGTAAAAGAAAAAAACTTAGTCAAAATTAAAAGAAAAACAAAACAAAAAATATTGCATTTTGGGAAAATACTCGTCGTCGTCTTTTTTCGAAATTTAAAAAAATTAAAACAAAAATCTGTGATTTAATGCAAAAGGATATATATTTAAAAAGAAATGAAAAACAAATACAAAATTAAACATATTATTAGTAAAACAAAGTATATATCTTATAACTTTCAAGGAATTATTTAAATGTATTTAAACAATTTAGGATGTATCATAATTGTCTCGTTTTTCTTTTCGTCTTCGATATTTCGGTTAAAAAGTGCCAACAGTTTTTTTTTCATCTTGTACAATCTTCCTTCCCGCAGAAACACAGTGTGAACTAAAAAATTCACCTTTGATTGGAAATGTCAGTTGCCAAACAATTTATGTATATTTATCTATTAACGTGTTTTTTTTTTTAATAGAACCAGTATTACAGAAAAAAAATATAAATATAAAAAAAAACTTCTTAACTTTTTATCTTCAAAGTCCGAATTTATAATCGTAGATGTAAAATTAAATAATATTAAATAATTGCAAATAACAAAAAATACTTTTGATTAAATCATTAATGTGTAAATGTAATAATTACCAACTAAGGGCATTTTATGTAAAAAGTACTATTGTAGGAAAAAGAAGGGAAATATTTAATTTTTTTTTTAATTTTTGTAAAAACAAACCCACACAGCAAACATAATCAACTTACAAATAATAAAGAAAATAAGTGTATAACTTTGCCATTAATATAAAGAAGAACAAATTATATTTTGTCTTTACACAATACAATCATAATAATGTAATGAATTAGAATAGATGCAGAACTATATTTTTTTTCTGATTCAAAGAAAAACAAAATAAGTAACTTAAATTAGCTGACTTAATTTTTTTTTTCTGTATTTATTGAGCAGGGCGTTTGTAAAATTGTAAAATATTACGATATACGAAAGCGATTTGAACTATATGGCAGTGTGGCTCTGTAGCTAAAGATCAAACAAACCATTTTCTAAAATAGTGCCAAAACTTGTCCCATCCAGAAATTAGTCATCGAAAATTTTTTGGCTTTCGTAGTGAACAAATTTCTTGTGATCGCGCAAGTCAAAGCTGTTCTGTGCCCTAACTTAGAGCAGTATTCTTTTCACTCAGCTGAAAACCCCTTGGCCTGAAGGCAGTTTCTGCTTCATTTGCCTTTCTTAAGAATATCTTTCATGATTTCGAAATTGGATCCTCCTACCAAAACAAACCTGCAATTTTTTTTATAAAATATGGAGTAGCATCCTTGATTTTACACACTACAGCTCACTGGTCCAATTTGAACAGCTTCTTAGGAAAAAGAGAAAAAGGTAATATTTAGGCAAAAAAACAGTTCTATTTGGTTTTCCAAACGCACTGCTTACATAATCCCAACCTCAAATTTAAATTAAAAATCTTTTAAAAGTAAAAATAAGGCAGACGATATACAGTTGTTGCTTCTTATTTACATATCTAATAAGAAATAAATCACAAAAACAAAGTAACCAGCTGCCTTTCCGACAGTACAACACAAAAACGTTAAACGATTTTTGTTTTCTTTGTAAAACGAAAATTACCAACAAAATTGCCTTTAAAATGGGTAAAAGATTTTGCACTTTTTCTTTGCAGTTTCTACAGTAAATAAAATTGTATTTTTATATTTAGACATCAAAAAACAAACAGCTCAACTCAGGTACAAAATTAACTTAATAAAAAAAGCAACAATCGTACCTCATGATATCTATATTTCTTTAATTTTTCAATTGAATAAATTTCCATTTTGAAAAGATGCAAAAACAGAAATATTTTGAGAAGAACATAAACAATCGAATTGGTTTTCTTTTTTAATTTCTTTCTATATGTAAATAAAATAAAATATTAATAAAAATCTTTTACTTAAGATATATTACAAGATTATTTAAAAAAACAACATGATTAAACAAAATCTAAAAAGAAAAAAGTATTTTTTCCAATAGCCAGAAATGAATTAAAGAAATACACTGCACATATTCGTGTTGCATTTATCTATAGAATGTGCTGGTAAAATAAGAAGTTGTAATTAAAAAAAATTAACATGATACATAGATTGCAATTGTAATGAATATAAGAGGAAATAAATTTGCATTACTTTTTTCCGCAGAATGTGAATGCAGCTCATTACAACTTTACATTTATATTATTATTAATATTGTAAACAATTATGACATAGTCAATAACAACTGAATGAGGAAAAAAAATAAAAAATATATATATATTGAAAATTATCTTAAATATTATGAAATTAAAACAAAAAAAAACAAAACTGAAATGCGATGAAAACAAAAATAAACCATATCTTTCAATTAAATTTGAACTATTTGTTTTAATTATAATTGAGACGGATCCTCAAAAGGAAGTAAGTACCTACCTATCTTTCTAGTTATATTGATGCCACTGCCGATCTTTCCCGCTTTAAGGAATCCACCGAGCTATGGGAGCTGTTGCTGTCCCTGACCAGCATCCTTATCATCGTACCGTACATCAGAGACAATACTGAGACCACCAACTTCGACCGATTTCCCGTTACTTAGCCTACAAGCTATATTTCTATGGGGTGGCACACGCTAAGTGCGCTTGTATTGTACATAGAAATTCGTATTGACAAATGTCACGAAACTTCAGAAACAAATACACTCGCACCTTGCATATGCCACTTCCGCTTTGGGCAAAGTGGCTTGCAGCGTTCATAGAATTTTATCCGTTAAATTTGAAATTGTGCGTTACGTGTGAATAATATTTTTTTTTAGGAAAAAGTGTACATTTGCTTAAAATATTTGCGAAAAATTAAGAATGTAGGTTGGTTGAGGGAAAATAAAAACATTTTGAGCAAATTTTCTTTATTATTTAAGAAAAATTTACACACGAAATCGAAGTTAATTATATCCAAAAGCGGGAAATACACAACCATATTTGTCCAAGTATATTTCTAGTATGTAAAACATCTCCTTTAGATAGTTTTATTAACCACACAAATCAAATTATTCACCTTCAAAAAATTTATAATTACTAACCAATGGCATTCAGTTATGCTAAAATGTGGTATTCCCGAACTCTTTCACATTTCCCCACGGTTGCCGAGGTTGGCAGCATTTATTTTTGTATTTTTTGTATGTTTTTGCATGTCACACGGATTCATATTTGACATAACACCGATAGGAATACAAAATGGCGAATTTGAAAAAAAACTGAGGGGGCCAGCGGCAAGAGGATTGTGAGTTGGGGGTCTCAGTATGGTTTGTCTATGCCGTACATGATAGTTCTGTGCGACGTTGTAAATCTTATATATTAAAAGGCGAAGGCTTTGCCTATTAAAAGGGTCGGAATTTTCTCAAGCTAAATTGTGACAGATCGTTGTGTATTCGTTGTTCTGTTGCGAAGAAGTATGCAAGGATGAGCTTTTTTAATTATTACAGGGACGAGAAGTACCTAGAATCAGAAATAGTTGAAATAAGAGAGAATTACATTTTTGAAGGAAGTTTTTTCAAAGAAAAGCTGTTTTCTGTGATACTTATCCACGGGTATTTTATTTCAAAATTGAGCTCGGATATTAGCTTATTTTAGGAGAGAAAAGTTGGAGACCAAATAAAATTTAGCTTCGCTCGAGCAGCGTACCTATACCTACCTACTAATGTCGTTTTCGATTTGGCAAAAAGATCAATTTTTTTTAGAAGAAATAAATTTTTTTTTGATTGAGATTGCTTGTCATGTTTGATTTGCCAAAAAAAAATCAATCTTTTTTTTTGATCTGACTCTCTTTGGAGAAATCTCGATTTTTTCTCAGATTTTACACATACTTTCACTAATACGAATGTGGATGACACACAGCTGGCAGTTACGAGTTGTTTAACTTTGGAAGGATTGCTTTTTTGACTGAATTATTATTTTTTATGTTGAGTTATTTCGAAATGAGTTATTATAAATGTGTAAAAATCAATTGAAATGGATTTCCAGTGCAAGTGAAAAAAAATATTTTTTGCGGCCAACTCAATACACACAAGAAGCAATAAAATTCGGATTTTTTGTTCGATTTGGCAGCCGAAATCTGAAATCTCAGATTAAAATCTGAAAAGCCAAATCGAAAACTATATAGGTAAGCTTCAATAATTTTTGACGCATCTCATTGTGGTTCGGCCTTTTAAATATTTACTTTTGATAATACAGTTCGCGGATATATTTTGACAGCTCCACCGGTGACGGTAAAAGACGTCAGTTCTCAGTTATTCTGTATTTATTTGCAAAAAGAAAACGGAAATAAATTCTTTAATAATAATTTGTATGAATTATAGCAGTTTTAGTCAAAAACGTTTAGTATATCACAGCATAAACAGTCGCAAATAGAACATTGCACTCCGTCATCCCGGTAACTTCGATTGGGACACACACACATACCAAAAAATTAACCAATGGGCTTCATGATCAACAGAGTCGAATAGCCACCAAAAATACGTAAATTCGCATAAGGTAGCCAGTGGATAAAATGGCTCTCCAGATTATAAGACAGAGCTACCTGGAAATTCCTACAGTTACGCGTTTTTACATTAGCGCCTGTGTTATCACAACGCTAGCGGTGGTAAGAAACATGACTCTCACTGACAACAAATTCCCACGTCATCCCGTTTTAGTTAATTTTTTTTTTCTTAATTTCAACATTGAACTTTGTATTTCACAGCATTTGGACCTGGTGTCGCCTCTACAGTTATACTTCCATCCCACTCTTATCGTTAAGAAACTTCAGCTATGGCGATTTGCAACCACATTTCTTTTTTTTGGAACCGTCAGCTTTGGCTTCCTCTTCAACATGATATTCACATATCGCTACTGTCGCATGTTGGAAGAAGGTTCCTTCCGCGGACGAACCTCTGATTTCGTTATGATGTTCATCTTTGGTGGTCTTTTGATGACGTTCTTTGGGTTATTCGTGAATCTGCTGTTTCTGGGTCAAGCGTTCACACTTATGCTGGTTTATGTATGGTCACGAAGAAATCCGTTCGTGCGGATGAATTTCTTTGGGCTGCTTAACTTCCAGGCGCCCTATTTACCATGGGTATTGCTGTGCTTCTCCATGATATTGGGCAACACCATTTGGGTCGACATTATTGGGATGGGAGTAGGTCATATATACTATTTCCTAGAAGACGTTTTCCCACAACAGCAGAATGGATACAAATTCCTAAAAACACCAAACTTCCTGTAAGCAAACATGTTATAATTTTTATAAATGTCCGTCATTTCATCTGTTCTATTTTAACCCTTTAGAAAAGTAATGTTCAACGAGCATATAGATCGAAACTATCAACCAATGCCTGAGGATCGTCCAGGCGGATTCGATTGGGGCGAACAGATCGGTGGAGGCAATCGACTTGATGGTGACGGTGATAATCAGCCAGCGGCTGAACGTCCAGTTCAAAACTAGGGCGCAAACTAGGTTAGAATTCAAAGACAAGTGCAGTTTTCGGGACTACGTGTTCTACTCCAAAAAAGGGGAATGTGTTAAAATTCTGTCGATTTTGCAATACAATTGTTTATTTTTTGTTTCGTTTTTGTACTTTATATAAAAGAAAAATGATGTAAAAACATTTAAATGTACTATTCGGATAGGATGGAGCTATGGAAACAAATAATTATAATATAAGGTTAATAGTTTCTTTGTACATATGAAAATTTGAATAAAGAAAATGATGGACAGATTTGATAAAAAGTTGGGCAGTTAGGTTTTATTTTGTTTTTCTTGTGCGAATGAACATTTTTTGAGCTCTATTAAGAACGATACCTATGCTTTCCCATAAAATAAGTCGACGATTCCATAGCGATCGATTATGCATTACCTTAATCTTTATAAAGTTCGATCTTATTCTCACCATAAATTGTCATATTATAATTCAATTCTCAAGTTAGAAAAAAAAACACTTTATAGGAGCTCGTCCATTATTTTCAGGTAATATTTTCGAAGGCGAATTCCGGCAGATCAATTATTGTTGTGATTAACGCCACTTACACTAGGTTTACACTATCCGTTCGATACGTACTTCCAAATTTGACCGTAAGCGATTTGCAACTGTATAAATGTAGAACCTGCCAGCACGTGCCTATTTGCCTGTTCAAGGTGCGATTGTGTGATGCTTATTTCGTTAAGTTTTACAAAGATTTTGAAGACTAAGACATAAAGTTGCTTCTTTTACCACTGATCATTTTTCCCATAACCCCAAACATCATCACAGAGTTGGCCAAATGATTATTATTCCCGATGCTGGTAAGTTTTGCTGACTAACTTAGTAAAAAAAAATCAATGATTTCCAAAAAGTCACGGCATCTTCTTTGTCTTTTCTTTCAAAATACCCTATATAACTCACCATCAGTGTATATTTACTATATCCTACTAGTTAAACACGAGTTATATCTTTGTAAATACCTTGTTCGCAGAAAATGCTTACCACTTCCCGTTCCCAGTTACACAATCAGAACCAATATAAATAATAAATAAACACTTAAAAACTCTCCCAATTTGAACTTGCAATTCGACCTTCGCGAAACATATTGAACACTGATCAGGCTCACTCTTCGTACGGCAAGCCAGTGGGAAGACGCACAATACTCGGCATGAAAGAAAACAAACAAACGAATGTATTTATAATTTGATTCTTTATTGTTATTTCCATTTCTATTCAGAAATATGTAATTGATTTAGCTAACTTAATAACAGTACCATCATGATTTTTTTTTTCAATATTATTTTTAGTGCATCGATTTCCTTATTAGTATTCTGCTTTGATTTTGCAAATTTCATATCAACAATTATTTTTCGTATTTCGCTTATGTATTTCCAAATAGTTTCGAAGTTCTACGGATTATTTTCTGTTTTAACAAAGTTGTCAACTAATTATATTCATTTGTTCACATAACTACTCGTAAAATGAAAGCGCTTTATCATGCATTCATTCAAATCTCTACTCTGACCTTGTACAAGGGAAATTATAAATCACAAACAAAAGATGCACATAACAAAAACCTAAATATTAGGCAGACTAAGACAAATATGTAGTAAAGTAAAGGGAATCAAAGAAAATTGCGACATTGAAATTACAATGAAAAACTGGTGATCGACGGAATAATATATGTATGCAGAAAATGAAAATGACTATGTTTTACTTTGGAATTTTAAATCTAAGCACACACAAGGGTAGTTAAAATAAGAAAGAAAAACACAATGTTGATGTCCGGACAAAGAAGTCCGTTAAAGACTAATTTAAATAAGTATTGTTGCGATAGGAGAGAAAATGGTAATCCAACTGAGGTCGTTGAAAATAGCACTCGATCATTAAAACTGGTGGACAGACGGAGAAAAATGTACCAACTGTCACCCGTTCCATATCTCCCTTACAATCTAAGCTTTAATAATTATCTATTCTAGTCTACAACAATCAAATTTGTTTGTTTGCCATTCTATCGCGCGCTTCGTTAATGTTTATGTTCTTTGATTGCGTTCAGTCCTTTAAGGTGTGGTTGCTACAATCGATTTTATTTTTTTTTTTTATTTAAAATTATGTTTGCTTACAATCTATTTTTTTAAAATAAGAAGAAAAATAATATACAACAGCGCGCAATGTAGGTGATGGACCATCAGCCGGCTTGCTAGGAGAATAATCACAAAACAAAAAGGAAATTGAGGAGAAGAGTACAGGATAAGGGGGAGCAACTAACAATAAACTACTGCGTCCAGTCTACAGCGCTAACAGTAAACTCTTTTAAATCGAACAGCAAAGAGTAGCATGTTCTCGTTTGCATAAAAGAATAATTTTTCGACAATTCAAAAATACAAAATAGGTTTACAAATTATATTCAAATTGAAACGGTTGCGAGTACAACAGTGATGTCGTCTGGTTTGCCACCTAAAAAACAAAGAAAATAAATGCACGAGTTAATGAATAGAGAAACAGTGAAACCAGTTTATAGCTACTCACCGGTTGCATTGATATTGTTGCGCCTGGCATTTATCGCAAAAGGCGACATGAATTCACTGTCAAAAGACAAGGAGCGTGCCATCAACGCAAGTGAATTAGCAGTCATTTGAAGTTTCACAGGATCTGTTACTCCCTCAACCTAACGGACCAAAAACAAAAACCCATTTATAATGATTATCAACTGTTCGTGGTCATAAACTTACATCTTTGAGAACATCAAGTAAGAGTTTTTCGGGCACGTTGTCGAAAACTCCATCGGTCGCAACGAGAATCACATCACCATTCTTCACGGGGAAGCTGAGGGTGTCTGCCGATTCGGGACTATCGCTGAGGACATTATGTCCATGACCGGGTGGCGGCAACGACAGTTGGAAGGGAGTGTTGAAATAATGTTGCTGTTCCTCTGATTTGTGTACAATTTCACCTTTGCGAACAACCATAAAACCACTGTCACCAATATTTGCTGTGTACACTGTGCTGTTTTCTCGATTCAGTACTAACACACATGCTGTACTGCTGCCTGTAATGATTCATATAGAAATATATAAGAAAACAATTTGATTAAAAAGTGAAAATAGAAACGTAAATTTTACATTTTTAATCTCTTGGATAGATGCCAGTATTCAAATAGAACATTTGTGTGGGATGAATTGTTAAAATTTACGATTTTATTTACGAGGTAGAACTGCCGAAAGTCAATTAGTATACAAGTTGGGGTTGGTATTTTGAAAAAAACTACACCCATGTGACTGCAAAGAATAGTGAAAACTGCAAGGCATCAGAGAATGGAATTGGTCTACTTATTAATCTATTGGGCGCCACCATCTCTGTACCTATTTGGAAACGAATGATGTCAAGTGCGTTTAAATTCGAAGTTCAAGGCTGAAGGCTTTTTAATTTTAATTCGATTAGAGAGATGAACAAACAATGAAACAGGGGCTCATTAAAATGTCATTGAGAGAAAACAACAACAAATTTCACGGCCGTTTCCATGACAGTGTGGATCCTTTTAATTTGAATTCAGTTTATACTGACGCAATTATTTTTGACCAAGTACGACAGATTCGTTTAACTGGATGGCAACCAAGTTCCAAGTGCCAAAAATAATAGCTATCGAAGTTGCCCCTCATTGATTTACTAATAATAAAACGCATGCGACCTGATCTGGTGCATAGCCCCAATTAAATCAAATGGAACAATACCCTATCATATGTCATCGCTTTTCTGATTCTCGTGGATACTTGTAGAACAGTCGGAGATGTCAACAAAAAAAGTTAGCCATCTGCTTGACACAGATACCTTTTTTGCGCTTAAAGAAGTGATAGACTTTAAAACCATGATCAAAAAAAAATTAATTTCTGCCCAAGTCAAGAGTGTGACAACTTTGTGCCTGTCAGTCATTGAATCTGTAAAACCTCGCACAAACAATGAGATCATACAGTCGATTTGATAGATCCAACCATATATTCAAACAATATGTAATAATTGTAAATATCATAATATATTATGATTCCCGCAAGCCCTCCCGCTACTGTAAGAACTCGAAACCCATATGTGCGCACGCAGGCAATGGAGAATTTCACCGGATGATTAAACAAACAGAATATCAAGCCACTTAAGCAATGCATAGAAAAAAAAACACATTTGTTTACCTCCCGCAGATAAAATGAAATGCAACTCATGGTAATCCGAGAAGTGTTGTCTTGACAATTGAGCATACGAATTGATTTAGAAAAAAAACATACATAGTGAAAAACACTTTTAAATGTGACAATATGGGTGGGAAAATGTGTTTTTTTAACGATCAGGAAAAAAACCACCATGTGCGACACATTTTTGGAATCATCCTCGCTGTGTGTGTTCATAATATAATGTTGAGGGGACTTCCATGCGGCATTATTGTTGCAATTGTCATTTAATAACATATCACTAAATAAATACTCTTAATCGTTTTGTTTTCCCACTTTTTCCATTGTTCAGTTGGGTCTGGGCTCAGCCTGACGCGATAATAGCCGCGTGGGTCTATTTCGTTCAGTCCCTTACTTTTGTTTATTATCATTTGAAGGAGAAAAAAAATTTGAGATATGAAACACAACAACAAAATTAGTTACACACTAAGCAGTGACGGCTAATATGATTGCATCATCAAATTCCTCGATCTCGTGTTACTAATGATTTAGATAGAGTTCTAAGAAAACAAACAATCAGATTAGATTAGTAAGTTACATACCTAAACCTACATACGTAAGGTCCAGTTGAGCCTTACATAAACGCCCGTATGTGCTAGGCCTTTGCTTATTCTGCAAGAATTTACAGGATTTCAGAAAGTGAAAGAGATTTGCCGTAAATCAATCGTTAATGCTCGATTTAAGTGGCAAGGAGCTTCACTTGGCTTTTTTCTTTTATTCGATTGTTTCTAAATAGTAGGGTAGTTAGAAAAAAAAAGTTTAACCAGCCTCTTGTTATTGCTGCTATCTTTTCACTTTTCTCAATCAATATTTGTATAAATTAGAGGCACTTGTAATATGAAAATGACTTTTATTTACACAACCGAACGTGCTTTGTCATGATTTGACATTTTGTAGTCAATAGCACGTAGGAGCTGGCTACCAGTTATAATTTGTTAAGTTTTATCTATTGAAACCTTATAAGTTAAAAGTATTGCAATTGACATTTTAATCTTCATAGCGGTTTTTCAGAATCCCTGACTCCGTAAAAACGAGACAGCTATGCCTTAAAATAAACAGTTATACAAAGTTGACAAAATGATAATAAATAATCTGCAGACTTATGTTAGCATAACAATATCATGAAACTTGTCCAATGTCCATGCTTATAATATTGCGTATATTTGAGTGAAATCGTTTATTTTCAAATATTTATAACCGAGAATTGTTTCAAAGCCAAACTATGAACAACAAAAATATTTGGCAATGTGCCCTTAGTCTTTTGACATTTCCTTTAAATGTGCTAACTAATGTTCTAATACGCGTATGCATGGAAAAATGAATCATGTTGTCAGCTTGAAGAGTATTTAAATAACTGAACGGTACAAAAATAATGCGCAGACACAGTACTAGTATTAGAACAATGACAGAGGGGGATACTGAAGGTAATTATAGTTACGCAAAATTATGTGATTTCAGTTTTCGCAATATGAGCTAAGAAAATAATAAAATAAGAACCACTTGAAGTCTGCCACTTCCCATGGAGTGTTATAAGCACGCGCCGAAAACTTTTTTTTTTATAGTTATGTATGGTGCTAGATATGGATTAGTGAAAGCACTTACTGTATTTTAAATTTTAAACAATGTGGCTGTACTCTAAATGTCTTCATTTAAAGAACATCGATTTACTGGAGACTTTGAAGTAACTATTGCAAGACTGTTTAATGCGACTGTAGATGAAGTGGTATTGGAAGCATAAAGCAACTCACATCGGTAATCGTAATACCATATCCCCTGACCATTAAAAAGGGGATCATCTCTTCCAAATAAAGAGGCAAAAGACCTAAACATCACTAATAGATCTATTCCCGAAAATGTTCAAATCACGAGACTAATGAATACCACCCAAATTTGCAATTTATGAAATTCTATAAAAATTGCAAATCGATGTAATAGCTTATATAGGGAGCGGCTACACAGCTTCAGGTACGTCTTCTTAACCAGTGAAGTGCCGGGCAATCACAGACGAATTCAGAGGATTCCTCATCCTACATTCAGTCTCCCGACATAAGCGCACCTTGTAAAGATGATATCTCAAATCACAGTGGCATGTTAGAAAGCCCACTAGATTTATAAATAAGTCTTTGCGATTGTCTTAAACCCTGGACATTATCCCAGTGGTTTTGTCGAAGTTGTTGTTCGAACTCGTTAATAAGCCCTAAAGCAGTAGCCCAGTTGACTCTGCAATATGGTTCTGGTCCAAAGAGCGCGGATTCTGATCCAGCCCTAGCTAGTTCATCCGCCGATTCATTTAATGCAATACCCTGATGACCTGGTACCCACCCAAGTTTTACCCTATTGTATTTGGATAGGGGTGGCAGGGCATCATGACAGCCCTTTACCGTTTTTGAGTCCAATGTATTGGACGATAGCGCCTGTAAGGCTGCCTGACTATCTCCGAAAAAAGGGATAAAGTAAGGGTGATGCGAGGATCATCCATTTTACTCATTTTGTTAGAAAAAATTGCGCGAAATTTACAACCCAACTTGCAGCGACCTTGTTAAATCGAATAAAAGTTTCATTAGAGAAGATTGAACTAAAACCTTTACAAGCTCTACGATAATGACGTCGGTTAAAAGATGCCCATAATGTCGAGCAGCTTAAAACGAATGTCAAATCAATTCATTTGGACGACGCTTAGGAAGAATATCTTATCTTCGAAAGCGTGCAACACTCCCCACGTTAATAAGAAAAATTATTCTTTGTGGATGAAACGACAGGCCGTGTGTTTCATGCTGAAGAGTTGCGCCTCGGCTATTATTGCGGTTACAACTCCACATTAGAAAGTGCTCTAATATTTAAATTTAAACTAAATGTCGTCGTCGCTATAAAAATGCCGCCACAAATATTAAGGACGAATATTTGTCTTGTTTTGATTTACTTTGTTTTGTTTTCAATCCCATCAATCAAAGTCTATATCGGCATAACAATATCTCGACCGAATTGATTTCAATTAATCAACGGTGGGTATAGCTGAGCTAGCCCCGTTTCGTTATTGGGAGACAACTACTATTGTGGACTTTGACATCATACCAAAGTGCATATATATAACATACCCCAACTTAAAAAAAATTATAATTGTACTTATTAACAACCCACATAATAACAAATGCATCTGATTCAAATCTGATCTCTGATTATGTAGATGTTATGCATTTGTTTTGTTATTTTCAAACAAACAGTATATGCCTATATCTTTCCATCCCATTCAAAAGGTCACATACCATTGACGACAGCAGTGTCCACCTCTCTAATGCGCGGCGGCTATTTACTAATATTAGATTCAGCACACTCGTTACCGTAGATGTGTTTAGAACATGTAAATATAAACAGTGATGTGTTTTTTTTTCTAACTGATAACAGCGAGAAAATCTACGAGTGGTAGATAGTACTATTATGAATTTCTTTATGTAAGAAATGAGTGAAATATTTTTGGGGATAGGATATTTTATGCAAAAATGAATAAATAAATAAATAAATTAAATTTTCAAGTCTCCTGCGCAATTCGTGTTTATTTGTGAGTATTTTTCTCATTTTGTGTTCGAGTAGAGCGCGCTATTCACAAAACGTGATATTATGTGATTCGGCTTATCTGAGTCGAAAGTTCCACTTCCACAATGAAATGTCAAGGAATAAAAAAAAATACAAGTCGAGGGGTTGCAATCCCACATGTATGTGTATGTATGACTCGGTTTAGCGGAACGGCGATAGATATCAAGCCCACACATGTAGATAAGCCATATTACTCACCTAAGATAGGTTTCTTTTGCTCCAGTAATTCACAGTAACTATATGCTAACAAATTGACTGGTCGTTGGGGATTAAAATTAACACAGTGGACTAGACGCTCGCAGGTCTTCATTAGAAATGATGAAAATTCGCCGGGATCAATGCCATAGCTTCGCCAGCCGCCTACACCATCAGCGACACCTGAAAATACAAAAGAAAAACAAATACAATCAGTCAATATGGTTATACTTTGCAAGTGTGAGGTGACTTAATATGATCATCTGATGGAATGTCTACATTTCGCAATTTATAGGTGCAATAATTTTGTAAAACATTTATCGTTAGACACTCTGTAAACTAATTTATCAACAAAGTGGGTTTGTGTTGAGAGAAGCTTCAAGTGACAGGTTTTTTTATTGCAAAAACCAGTCGGCTCCAATTTCATATGGAGCGCATCAGACAACTCGATGAATATATTTCCAGATTTCGCCGGTTAGTATACAGGGTTAGATGAATCATACTGATTGATCTCTTCATCAGAGACGATACTATATTTTTTTCCTCTGCTTTTCATGTTGATGCAATGTCGAAAAAGTTTGCATACTGATCGTGAAAGCGCGGATTTTTCGTATGCGATTGCAGTGGGATATAAAATTGAATGTGTTTACCTACTTATGCATGTCCGAGTAAATGAATTATGCAAATATGTACTTCGGAGTTCAATTTTTACAGCTTTGAAGGGAAAGAAAAAAACAGTCAGAAAGGCTATACAATCTTTGTGGAGTGGATCATCCGATACCCTATAGATATGTTTTAGTCGTTCGAATACTTTTTATGTTGTAGGTACAGTTTCCTCTCAACAAATACAAATTGGAAATGTACAGCATTTTTATTGTTTGGCTACAATACAGGGGTTATAATCTTTTACAATCTTCAAGTTGACCATGCTCCGCCGCTCGAAGAGTTGGAATTCTACAACACCGAAAAAGATTTAATACCAATTGCACGTTTTTAGTGCAGCTTGAAAGAGTTTTACTTTATTCGATTTTAAGGAAGAGTACTGTCTAACAAAAGGTGAAATAGTGGTTACTGCCAGACCCTGTCCAACAGCCTCAATGTCAAAAACCTATACATATTTGACAAAGAAGATGTGTTCAAAAACACATGTTTATTTTAGATCGAGTCAGTGGGTCTGGACTAGATGTACCTTCAAAGGGATGTCAAGTTAGCACTCAGTTCTTTACTAGATTCGTCGGCCCTCCATAGACGTCAACAGGAAAATCTGTTTATGTGATCGATCTAAGTTTATCAAATCTGAGACACATCAAGTCCGCCAACTTTTAAATGATGTGTTAAATATTTGAATTTTTTGTCCAACATTTCACCGAGATTAACCATCGCTGTCGCTCTGATGCATTAGTCAAACACATCTGAGAGTATTGCTGTTTTGCTGTTCTTGTATACCCCTTCAAGTTTTTGTTGCAGCTACTGAATCGATTTTAGGTTCTGTGATCATTCAATTTATGTTTTTGCTATTTCCTCGGTAGTCAGGCAGACGTTCACATTTTTCTAACTAAAAGACAACAAGTACTCTTACATTTCACCTAAAACTATGTGTATGGGTCAGCTAACCTCGAATGCACGAACGGACTGACGCAAAACAAATTGCAAATAAGTATCAAAAACACTCTCCCACGCCGTAAAAGGTGACGAATTTTGTATTTAGTGAGAAAAAGAAAACAGATTTTTCTAAGCCAGAACAAACGAACGAAGGTGTGAGTTCACGCTTCAGACATGCATTTTGTATTAGTATTACTAAGGGTTGTGTTAAGGGTGTGAATTTTAAATTTTCCGGAAGGTAATTGAGCTCACAATAGCGCAACCATTTTGGATACATATAGTTCGTGTTTCTTTTTTGGTTCAGACATATCAGAGCTCAGAATTTGTGTTGCGTTTTTCGTTCAGAGCGCGCTCATAATGCTCGAGCTCAGCTCTATAGAGATCTTACAAGATTTGTTTTGAGTTCTTTTACAGTGGATATGCTCCAACTTTTAACCTATTACCTACTATTTAAAAAACAATGACAGTGTATTGACGTTATCTGTGTTTTTCGTATTTATAACGAATAAGCATTGTCTGTCCAAATTATCAGCTGGAAATTTTTCCAGGCGAGTGTGATATTTGACTGTTCGCTTATCTTTGATAATAATAGATAAGATGCAGTCTGCAGATTTTTGAATTGCCGGCAGATTTATTCTCAATTTAATACCCCATCGTTGAATACTTTGCTCATAACATTCGGAATGCACATCTATGGTATCCGTTTTTAGGCAAAGTCGATCAATCTGCTCTTAGAAATTTATTTATATGCCAGGATGTTTTCTCTGTGATGTTATTATAGGTCAAACTTCCACCCCTTCGACCGATCTTTACGAGTAAGTTGTTGCTGTTCACACCACACGCCCAATCAACCTAATAAAATAACATCATCCACTGCATGTCAGGTGACAAGCAAAAATGCAAACCCTGCTAGTAAGCCGATCAATTTTAAGTCATAATTGGTCAAACTTACTCACATCACAGTGATCCTGAATTATGCAGACTGGAAGGCCTTTTTAAATGACAACCGCATATAAATACGTAATCCAATTTGAGTGCAATATGTCTCAGAGTTCACTACGATACGAATGAACTTCCACCACCGCTAGAGAACATATTAGATCACTTTCACCTTGTGCGCAGTTTGTTATTCGTACATAATGCGCTCGTGTAACCAGTGCCTCGTGATAATAGTGCTGAATAATCACACACACGAAAAAAAAAAACAGCGAATCTAGATAGATTGAACGTAATTGTTTTTCGCTGCCAGTTTGCTGTTATGTCGGTGTCGGTGCTCATCGAACGCGACAGCATAAATAACAAAATACATTTTTATTTCTATATTTTGCCCGAGGGACAATACAGCTGACGACCTTTACGTCATTGCTCGCTCGTATGTGCGCCTCGAGCTGTAGTCACATTTAATTATCGATTGTCGTCGTTTGGCGACAAAAAAAACTTTATTCATATTCTATTAGGACACAGATAGAAGGAAGATTTCCAATATCCATTCAAGTATGGAAATCCGACGACAGTTCGTTGACTGGGGCAACAGACACACCCTCTTTCTACTACTGGAGAAGTCGATTTATCAATAACAGCTGCATAACAATTCAAACAGTAAAAATAGATTCAATTTTGAATTGGAAGGAAAGACCACCAACCAAAGTATTGGAAAACGGAAAAGGCTGTTTACTTCAAATGTACCGACAAAAAAAAACAAATTATTTTATTTTGTGGTCAATTAATTAGTTTTTACTAATTTAGAAATACAATTTTCAAGGGTAAGCTTGAAGTGAATGAGCATTTGGTGCCAAATAAACAAATCAGATTGGGTAGCTTGAGCTCAAATAATAAAACACGCATGTTACTCATCCGTTAAAATTACCAATAATTATAGTTGAATTCATTATGTATCTACGGGACTTTTTTTGCAGCACGATAAGATAATAAATAACAAAATTTTAGTCCAAAGATAAGTTCATTGAGTGATTTTTAGATGACCTAAATTAAACGCAATTGGTAAAATTAACCACAGAAATAACATTTAAATTTACCAATTACTGTCAACATATCCAACGACATGTGACATGATTTAAATTTAAAAAAATATGTGTATTAACTTCCAAACTCGTTACTTGATTTTATACAAAAGGATGGACTTATCTGATTCAGCCCACGTGTGATTTTATTGAAATTATTTTAGAATTATCAAGAGTTCAAGGCTTCTGACTTCTTGACTTGCTCTTTTGACTTTTTTAGCTTTATGAATATGATTGCCAAAATGGTCACAGAAAATATTAAAAAAAGGCGATTAGCATCATCTGCTGTTCCCTGCTTTTTCACTTATGGTCATGTGTTCCCTCACACTACGGCACGACAAAACCTGATTTAAATTTTCGATGATTAGTTACTCACATAAACATGAAATACGGAAGCATTGCTGGAATACTAAAAGCAAAACCGGCTCGATGAAGTAGACGAAAGCTTTAAAGGGCGAGTGCGACAACTATAGAAAAAATATCGTTAGGCAAATCATTTCATATTCATTTGTGATTATACTGCTGTTCGTTTTGGTAGGCAGATGTTATAATGATAAAATATCTATTAAACAGAATCAAATTACTAATCGATCGTTGACCCTTCAATTTAAATATCGATACATAAAAAGGGAGTTCACAATAGTCGATTGCCTAGGTACTGTTGTTTTTTTTTGCGGCAGCAGTTGACAGCTGAGAGGTATTTTATGCTACGTTTTATTTGACATTACACCTTAAAAATATTTAAATACCCGATCAACTGGTGCAAATAAGATGGCTCTCGATTCTCGTTACATAATTATGTACTTTAATTAGCGATGCGAAACCTGGTGATATCTAAATACTTTTTTTGGGATGTTAAGGCTTGTCTCGCTCAGATATTAGGTCTGTTGCTTTACTTTTAAGTTTTACGAATTTTTGCAATGCCGTTTCTTTACCCGAAAAATTCGCAAAAGAGAGCGTCATCAACAAATTTCTTGGGGTATGAAAGCTGCCAGTAACCCGACCATTGACAGATAATTTAAATTTGTTGTTCCATTTGTCATATTCATATTCATTTATTACAAAGAATGGTTTAACAGTAAGTTTATATCATATAAGTTGTGAAGGCTTTATAAAGATTTAGGTTTCAAAAGCAAATTTAACATGATGAATTGGTGAGGACTGATTACATGCAATTTAGTTGGAAACGTACATATAAGTACAACAAATTAATAACAATTACAATATGTAAAACTAATTATAATAGATTTTTGAATGTGTTTGCGTTTGTGGTTCTCCTTAGTGTGACGGGTAATGAGTTCCATAAGAGAGTGGCGTCGGCAAAGAACGAGCGCTCAGATTGCGAGCAATTAAATCGAGGCCGAATCATGATGGCTGATCTTTGGGAACTGGCAAAATTTAACCTGCCGTACAAATACTCATGTTGTTGGGTCTGCATAGTACCATGAAAGAGGATTAGAGTTCTGAACTTAATGATGTTGTTAAAGCTAAGTCCCATTATTTGCAGAAAGTAATTCGATATGTCGTCGCTGTTCAAGAAAACCAGCATAACTCAAAAAACTTGATTTTTCAGGAGAGCTGTTTAAAGTTTCTGAGTTGTAAAGAAAAGAAGTGAAAAAAAAATTGACACAATATCCATCTAGCGAGATTTTGAAGAGCTACAGTTATGCCGATTTTACGGAAAGATAGAGAATTTTTTTCTCATTCGAGTGGCATTATTAACTCAAAATTCGTATTTTTTGAGTTATGCCGGTTTTCTTGAACAGCGACGATGTGGTCGAAAAACCGTTTTTTAAAAATGTATTTTGCGAGATTGGTATAAAAAATTACATTCAACTTACGCCCAGTGTTATAGTCAACAAAGCAGAAAACCTGGCATCTATATAGAAATATGGGTAATAAAAGCAACTTAACAACTAACATCTGAGTTTTGGCATACGCGTACAAATGTTTTGGTTTCCTGTCGCTTTTTCCTCTTCTCGAATGCTTGTGTAGTTTAGTCAGCACAAACTAATCGAAAAGAAATACGAATATGTACTTCCAAGCCACTTTCGTCGCGAATCAAGAAACGTTGTTAATACAAAAGCAAATTCTTCGCGTTTATCGGCCATTTTAAATTTTCTTTAATTTACCACTGCAATTTATCAATGATCTGCCATTTTTCAGAGATAACTACAAAAGCGTTCCCTAACTACATATTTCGTAAGAGAGATAATTTATCCCCACTCCTGCAATTTTGATAGTCCTTTTCATACTTACAATAAAAGTAAAGGAACGAATCTATTAGGACACTTTCATTCAGCCAACCGATCGAAACGATACCATACAATTTAAAATAAACCTGAATAACCGATGACAGCCGATGCTTAGTTTGTGTATTTGGTGCAACTTTTACCAACTTGACCCAGCTCGAATTAGGGAGGCGAGCAAAATTATATTTTCGTCAATGGATCTTGCTAATAATCATTATTAACCTTCACACTAAATATTTTGCAGGTCACAATGGGTAATTTTATATGGAAACATTCGCCAATGCGAGTTAGTATTAGTATTGTGCAATGAGTACAGAAATAAAACACGTCAACCATACAATCACTCTACAAAAATTGGAGGCCCAAGGGTTTGAAAAACGCCAATCATAACAAGGAGCAAGCGCAACTCTGACTTAAGTGCTTGAGTTAACTTATGTAAATTGCCAATCGTAGTGGATGGATCGACGACAATAAATACATCAAGGCAGAAACATTTATTCCAAGATACTTTAAACAATGCAATGACATTATTGTGAAACCAAAAATACCTTATCATCTTTCGTCAGTAATCATTTTACTACACATAAGAATATATTTTCTTCTTATTTGGGCCGTCGCCTGCCTACTTAAACAGACTCATCAGTCTTACGAGCAAACGATTACTTTCGTTTATGTTTCATCGATAAATATTTGTCAACAAATACGCTTTACAAAATTGTAAAAACATTTCTTTTATTTTCTTAAATATAACGTCCACTTGTTCGTTTTTTAATGTGCAAAATGAAAAAAAAATATTGCCTCCAAAAATGTTTAAAAATAGCTCATGCACATTAAATTTCTCTTCTATACATAACTGATCGTGTATTTATCCAAAAAAAATTAAAATAAGTGAGATCACGAGCTTTGGCAGTTTGCCGACTGAAAATTTCATTCTCACAGGCAGAATTTTCAAACAAAAAAAAAAAACAGACAACTCATATTGTCCAATAGACCAGAGCAAGAAAGCGGAAGCATTAGAGCAGAAAATTGGCATCTTTACTCGATCTGTTGACTCCGAGAAGACACATTACCCTAATGAGAAATAATCAAGATACGAGTATATGACTTGAGTCGTTTCTTAATTCGTGTGTGTCGCAAGTTAAATTTTGTTTGTGTGTTAACATGTTTGCTTTGCGGGAATCACAAGACAGCAATCAACATTCACGTGACTTAAAATTGTTCTGCTGTTTCTCTTTTAGTACTTTCAGTCGACGGCGTGGCGGTTTCGGTTTATATTACACATAGTAGTATTTTCCAAATAAAAATCGGAGTCGCAATTCCCAAGCAAACAGTAACAACACAGAACGAGGCGATGACAACAAATAAAACAATCTGTCATCCAACCGAATCTTGGCTACGATTGTCGGCTCGGCATTTATACCTACATATGACATCACTAAAAGCTGAGAATTAGTTTACTGCGTGGAAGAGCTATGATCGAACATCTCAGTTCGATCTGCCCACACACAAGAACCGGGTTCGTGGTAATGTGCTAATAAAAAGTGCACGAACTTACATAAAGCTCTTAATTAATGTACAATTAGTGTTCCTTTAAGGTATAATTAATTGTCGTTGCAATCAGGCTGGGCTGTCGTAATGCAATCGCTATAGTTTGCTCATATTTTAAATGGCTTCGGGTGCAAATTCGGAAGACAGGTTTCAAGCATACTAAATTGAAGACATTTGATTGCTCAATACGAAGTTGAAAGTTCTAATGTTGGATTCACATTTATGACTACTTGATTGAAATAGTGCTTTCCTTTCAAGAAGTAGATTTCATAATTAAGCTATCCATTCAAAATGCGAACGTGGTACAGACGTTACAGTCGAAAGTCCAAATAATCAGAAAAAGGAAGTGTGTTTGCAATAAAATTTTCTTTCATAAAGATGTTTAGTTGCCTATCAACTGAAAGTGCCAAAAATCGAATGGGGA
Source organism: Cheilosia impressa (assembly GCA_948293265.1). NCBI lineage: Eukaryota > Metazoa > Arthropoda > Insecta > Diptera > Syrphidae > Cheilosia > Cheilosia impressa. Next base: position 48,274,718 of record OX411882.1, on the reverse strand, counting down.
TTTTTTTTATTCCAAACATTCTGTCTTCGATAAGAAGGCCTTTTTCGTTAAAAGGGTTTTTGAGTGCAAATTTAAAGATATCGTACAGTCGTCAAAGTTTTAGGTGTACAGAACAACACAATTGTAAGGCTCTGCACGGTGCCCGTGCTCAACGGTTTTCCAGGAAATAACAAACCGCTACTAGCAGACTGCAAACAAATAGGTCATTCAAATACAGCCTCGTCATTTAAACCTTAAATATGCTATTTTCCCAAGAATTTGAATGCATTGTTACTACTTCTACTATCTTGCGTTCAATGGAACGCAGACATACACATTTGAAGTTTTTTTTTAATTTTAAATAGTTGATTAAATTGAAATATGACAAAGATTATCTTAGGTGAAGGGGAATATAGGACTGCCTACCAAAACAAGTTTTTAGAATGTTGGCTCATTGATGCAAAGTACGGCCTCTATTTTTGACACTTATCTATATTATGACAACATGTTCCCCAGGTACTACCTACCTGCCATAACAATTAGAAAACTACCAGTTCCCGAGGTTACTGCAGAAAATTGCGAATATTCATAACAGATTCGAAATGTAGGTTGCTACCGAATAACAATAGAAATAGCTGTCAATAGACAAAACCGTTTAGAGAATTAAGTTATTTTAATATTTTCTCAAAAATTTCAAACACAAACCTAGGAATTACTTCCCCTATGATCGCTAAAATAACAAATCAAATTTATGACCACTTGAAACAAATGACCATTCCGCATTTACTTGTGTGCTCTGCTCTCTTCTAAGATTATCGTTTGCTATTTTTAAAACCACTCAGTTACGAAGATATTCTTGTTCATGCCATGCGAGATAGACAAACAATATTACATAATTAACCTTTGCACGCATTAAGCGCTCTCTAAAAAGCAGGTACAAATTAAATGTCGTGACCACGTGCAAGTCAGGAAATTTTCTCATAGTAATTCAAATAGATTAAATATATACCTGAGTGAGATGCATGCACTAGTATAATACTTAAAGCACATAAGCCACATTCATGGCATGATGCCAGAGAAAAGTATTTGCTCGTGAAACCTAGAGTTTCCACTATTTAACACACATGTGTAAATAAATTGGGTAAACATAAAACGAAACAAATTGTATCGAGAAACATTTATCTGATAGAAAAAACAGGTAGACTTTAGGTTCAGGCAAGAGGGCAAAGAGTTGACGTCGAATACAATTAGGATAAGAGAACAAATGGTGCCGACTGTCAAGTAAACAATCCTACGACTCGAAAACTGAAATTATAGTATTTTTTGTAAAACCTAATCAAACATCAATGGGTAGATTACAGGTCGAACCTTTTACTTGTGCATTTCAATATAAAACTAGACTGCTAGAACTTTACTTAACTATAAGAAGTTGTGGCTTATCTTTATTTGTTAGACTGCTATGCAATAAAACTTTGTTGAAATATAAATTCATCATTTCGGAGAAAATGCTTATGACGAAAAATAATACGCATATTAAACGCATTCTCCTATAAGACATTGCCTTTGATAAAGAACTGTAGAGATGAACGCCATCGGTTATCAAAAGAACAACCTGCGTGAGTTGTGCACTATCGGGATGGTAGACAGACTCATTTAAGAGCTTATTATCTTATAACGCATCTTGAGCATTTACTGTCACCACAATTAACAGTGGTCAGTAACGAAAGCTTTCTTCGATACTTATAGCCAGTAAGATTTTGTTTCGAACCGCAATGTTCCGTCTAATAAATTCGGCTTTCTTCTGTTCTATCTTTTAAATATCACCCTGGAAACGATTTTGTGAAGCTTATCTTAAAAAGGGCAACGCTTTCGAGTTGTGAAAATATTGTTTTCTATCGAAACTCTATCCGAGAATGCTAAAGAGAACTTTGCGCAATTGGAAAAGTGAATTCGCGGTCAGTGCTTCCTGCCGTTCAGTCAAATTACATTGAGTTGTATTGCTTTGGAAATACGTTTTCAGAAAACTAGTCCAAAAATTTGCACTGGGGCTTTTAATATTTTACCCGGATCAACTTAAAACTCGAGTACAAGTTTGCACAGAGTACTTTTTTTAGCTGTAGTGTGCGTCGAGCTTAGAGTGTGAATTCAAATTGTACTACACAAAAATTGGATTTCGAACACGCACGGAAAGTTCCCCAAAACAGATAACAATGTCGTTCGTCATTGCTTTTGTGACCTCTTATTAAAATAAACTACCTATTATAGGCTATGTGTAAACCGAAGAACGAATATAATATTCATTTACCTATTGCACGTATTGCAATCAAAATATCTTTAAATCAGACCTAAATCTAATATTGTCTTTGAAAAGATGGCCTCGAGGTTTGCTTGAACCAGCATTTTATTTTTATCTATCATCAAAATTGTTCCTCATTAAAAGTCACCCTATCCCTTACACAACTGACACTGTGAAAAAACTACCCTACAACAGCGAATCTAATTTTATACATACTTTTAAAGCTACAGATAAAAAAAAACGATTGCATCTACCCACCACAATACCTGCATTCAACTCTACAACAACAACAGATTCATACTGTGCGTACTTTGCAGTTTGCACCTAAGGAGGCAATTCGATTCTAAATGCGAAAACCGATCGCAGCACCCCCTCTAAATTACACAGCGTGGATTCTGTGGCTGCCCGATGGGCATGAAATATATTATCAAATCTGTCTCTGGGCAACGCTTACAAAAACGCATTCATTTCTCGTGACAAACTGGTTTCCGAAATTTACTTTCAAGCTTCAGTCATAATGAATCGCTGGCATCTTGCTCGCAATCGTAATCGTATTGACCTGCTCCATAAACATTTCGCATTCCTAGGTACACGCATTTAATCCCAGGCAAACTTTTCCAAAATTAACCAGAAAATCCTCTTAGTACGCAACTCACAGTCACATCTAATGCGCAGATTGCTTTCAAATTTACAAAGAAAAAAACATACCCCTCAGGCGATTACGAAATGAATTTTGTTTTATTGAAAATGTTCTGAGCTACTTACCCAAAACGTCTGCGTTTGATGTGGACGCCTTGAACCAGGAATCTTCACCATACTTGCCGGGCTTGTATTTAGATGTGAGAAAATCTTTGGGAAATCCACAGACGACAGATACAAAATGTGGTCGGGGTTTGCTGGCCGCAGTTGGCTCCAGTAATGTGGAAAAACCATTGCGGAGCGCCCGAGAGATCAGCCTCGTTGTCCAGCTAAGTGAATGCATATTTTTCCTGTTTGATTTCAAATAGAAACTAACAATTGTAAGTCTTGTCACGAGTTTTATTAAAATTTGTTAACACAAGAGGAGCTAGGCACAAAATCAATTCGTCGTCGATAGAGAAATAAAAATCCGTGTCACTGAGAGAAAATTTTTTGACATTTTTATTTTGGACTGTGAGAGAGGATGTTCATTGTCGTGAGATCACATTTCTTTTTGTTTTCGATTTTAACACACAATAAAAAAAATTCCGACACTATTGATAAATTTTATTGATTGTTCGATATTTAGCAAATAATTTTGGGATAAATTTGTTTCGATTTAATAGCAGACTAACTAGAGGAACGGCAACTACAAAGTGAATAAATCCTCCTACAACAAGAAATCGCAGTGAGTGGTGGAAATTCTTTTTTTGTCTTACTACTTGCTGAATGAGTTTTCTTCAGCCAGATATGGATGTGAGCAGGTAGCCATGTGATTTCATTCTGCGGGATGTCAAACGAACTACATTGCCGGTGCTATAGACTTGGTGCCTTTGGTTTGTTTGATATTTTGATGAAAAATTGTTTTGCCGTAATTGTAAGCATTTGAAAGCAATGTTCATAATTTGAACATTATTATCCCATTCCGAAAACAAACTAAATTGACGGAAGTTAGCAATTAAGAAATAAATTCGATCTGTATATTTCTTCAAATTTTAAATCGTCTGCACACTCGTCGATTTGTTTTTCCCTCTTTATCAAACAAATATATTTTTAAAATTTGAATTAATTTTTCATCCTATAAATAAATATTTTTAAATCTGGCTGTATAAAGAACAAATCCTACGAAGCCAGACTTAGTGGATACTTAATACAGAATAGTTTAGAAGTTAGTGGGGACGTTCGGATTTTAAAGTTCAATAAGTCTGACAGATGATTGATTTGATGCATTTCAAGGTTTTATTGGCCTAGATTGGTCGCGCGTAATCGAAAATTTAAAAACTTTAATTGGTTGGGTATGTCATTTATCTTTACTTGAACATCCCCAATTGCATATTTTTTTATGTACAATAAAATTCAGACGTACCTAGTTGAGATAACAGGTGACTGAAATTAATATCAAAACAAACAGCTCAAAAAAACTGCATTACCTACCAATTTAAAACAAAAGTCGCCATCGGCGATACAGTGCAATATCTGTCATTGAAAACCAAAGCATTTCGGTGGACCACAGTTTTGTTTATTTTATTAAAGAATCGTTTTAACAAATCCTTAAACCTGCAGGACCCAAATATGTTAGACGGTTGGTATTGCCGTAGTTTGGCAAATGAACAGGCAGCTTCGTCGCAAAATCAGGACGAGGAAAATGACGTAAATGACGGCGAATCGGGCTCCGAAGATAGCCAGGACGGAGGGCAGGATAATTTCAATAATCCCGTTGATTATAAAACACAATATCGCTATTTAAAGCGCAAATTGAAATTTCTCATATACGTATGGATATGTTGTTAAATTAAATATTCAAATCCATTCGAATACAAATTTTCTGTTAGGAAAACGAATTCTTCCAAGACGCCTTGCGTTCCAGCCAACGTCGCTTGCTAAAAGTTTCTCGTGATCGATCGTTCCTATTAGATCGGTTGCTGCAGTATGAAAAGCCGGAGATAACATCTTCTGAAAGCGAAGAGACGGAATCTTCCGATGAGGAGGCCAAGGAAGCTAAAAAGTATTATATGTATAGAATGCACACTTATTAAATCTTACCAATGGCCATTTGTACCGATTCAAGGAGAAAAGTTGAAGTAGCCACCACAGGCACCGGGTCGGGGCGTGGTCGAAAGAAGAAGGTTGTTCAAAAAGCGAAGGCCGAAACTCCGAAAAACAACACAAGTGCCCAACCAGAGGGGCATATGACAGCAGAGGAGGTTGAACGACATTTGCAGTCGAGACAGTCCATAATGGAACTAGTGCCGGAGAGAGCTCCACCAACTGTTCCGACTGAGATGTTTAGCAATGAACCGTCTTTGGATAGGTAAGTGTATTCGATTTTCATCAAATCTCTGTAATAAGAGACTTTTCGTTTGCAGTGAATCGAATGACCAGATGATAGAGACTTCTCCCAGTAACATTGGCGAAGAATGCCTAAGCGTTGAATATAACAATTAGCTTAAAAACGAGCTCCAGAGTAAACAAACCAGATATTTCGAGATTTATTGCAAAACCAAAACAAGCATTTTTTTTTTCAAAAAGCCATTGCAATTATTTCCGCTCTGTATTTATGGTGGGTGTTCCACTGATGTAGTAGTCCATTTCACCCTTTTCTCCCCAAACATTAGGTATTCAGCAAAAAAAAAAAAAACACGTTTTGCGATTTAGAATGGAATTTATTAACTAATACTACGGCAGGGGTCAAAGTCAAATGGGTAATAAAATAAAAAAAAAACACTACCAACTTATTTTACGTTACGATGCCTTGAACACTCCCACTGCAAGCAGGAGGTTCCTACGTGTAAAGTGCAACGTAAGAAACGGCGATGACTTCGTGGGAAACGCGCGCAGCAGGTACTCCGTACCATCGTTTATCTCGGGATTGTGCGATGCGTTGTGTCCACTCTGGGCCGCCAAGTAGTCTTCGGTGAGTTTGGAGAAGTCCCAGAGAGTGAGGTAGCAATCCAGCCCGCCAACGCCGAGAATGTTTCCATCTCGGCTGAAGGACATGGTGTGTATAGAACCAGTGTGTTTGGACAGCGAAGCAATCAGCTGACCATGTGACAAATCCCAAATTAGCACCTGATGATCGGAAGAACCAGAAGCCAGATACCGACCACATATGGCGAACGCCAAGCTGTATATGGGCCCCTTGTGACCAGTCATTAATCTCACCAGCTGGCCAGTAAGCACGTCCCACAAGCGAACAGTCCTATCACTCGACCCAGTTGCTATGTAATTCGAGTTGGGGTGAAATTGAACAGAATCGACATCGGCGAGGTGACCACAGAAGATGCGCAGAGGTTGGTTCGAGTCTGTAGCCCATAGGCGAGCAGTTTTGTCGTAGGAGCACGTTGCGAAATAGTAGCCATGTGGAGAGAAGCGCACGTCCCAGACAGGGAATAGGTGGCCCTTGTAGACGACGACACAGGTCCATGTGTGCAGAGACCAAAGTCGGATTGTGGTGTCTTCTGAACAAGAGAGCAACAAGTTTTTTTCCGGTGCGAACGCACAACGATATACGGCGCCACTGTGTCCAAAAAACGTGCGAGCGGTCTCAGCGGTCCGATCGTCCATCATGCGAACTAGAACATCCTCGGCGTCCTTGTCGATGTCTTTGAGTGATTCCGCTGTTTTCATCTCGCGAAGTTTGGCCGGTGTTAGCGACCACACCTTTATGCTGGAATCAGTGAAGCCCACCGCCAACATAGAAGAATCTTCCGAGATCTCAGCGCAGTTGACGCTGTTCGCGCCGTTTAGTATTGTATAGAAGCACACTGATGGAAAGGAATCTTTGCCCAGAGCGACTCGCTTGGATGACTCACGAAGTGCCTTCAACTTCTCCAATTTGTCGGCATCTTTTAGCTCCGGCAGTGGAATACGATCATGAGCTGGGGCGTTCGGGTCAGATTTGGACTTTTTTGAGAAAAGAGGATCCTTCTTCGGTTTCTTCTTCTTTGGTCTATCGGGAGCATCGGGATCGTTTTCGTCTTCCTCCTCGGCAGGTGGGTTCGTAGTTGTTGTTGTCAGACTTTGGAAGTCCACTTCCTTAAGAAGTCCGTAGTACACTCGCACTTTATTGTCCTGTCGCCGCGCTTCACCCGTGAGAGCCCCCGCCGTGGCGTCGCATTGTGCTTTACTACGTGCAGTGCCCTCGTATGTATCGAAATGAAGGTACTTACTCACAATCTGCGACAGAACTTCCAGTTTTCTGTCTTGGATGTGCCTTTTGAACAATGAATGCGAATCCCTCGACATACGAATGATGAACTTATCGTTTTCCATTGCAGTTACAAGATCGTTGTTCTCCATCTGCGACCGTTTCGTGATTAGCAAAATGTTCTGCAGATCTTCGTGATAGTAGTTATCCAAGCCGGGTCCAAACTTCTCGACAAATTTGCGCGCCTGTATCTCATAGCCACTGTATACGAGTTTAAAGTAAATTTGCACCAATATTGGATAGAGCACCAGCGAAAGTTCATGCTTGTATATGTCCAACGACTCCTCTACGAAATTTCTTAGATCACCGAAAGCATTCTCGTACAATTCTGGATCCCCTCCGCTACCAGTTGGTGTAGGATGTTCTCCGTCAAGAGCACCTGTCAGAAGCTGGTTTAAGTCCGCTTCATTTACCTCCGCATCGATTTCATCCTTTAGGTTCGCTTCCTGGCGAAGTAGTTCCTCAGTTTGCTTAAGATTGTACTTCTTAATTAGCTTCAGAACGGCAATGAGGTCGCGCTTGTCCTGAGACAGACTCATTGTGACGATTAGGGAATGATATCTTTTCGGTGACAGTAAATTTGTTAAACTTTAATAGTTTATTCGTATTATTTGGAATTTTTCAGTTAAAATCAGTATAAACTACTCAATAAACTAGCACGGCAGAATGTTCGCTACTAACTATGAGCGATGAAAACAAATTTTCTGCCACCATTTTTGACAACTTTTTACAATTATCATTAACGGCAATGCCAGAAGTGTTCGAACAAAGTTTTGGACGAAGCTAATACAGTAAGGTGAAAAATGTGTAGGACTGCTCTTAGTTAATAGATTTTAAAAAGTTTTCCCGAATTTGATTTTGTTTAGTACGCTCGAGTTAAACTTAATTTTATCTGCTCTCCAACTTTTCTCTCCACACATCAGCTAAAGTCCTAGCTAAATTTTGACATAGAGTTCGCCGTGGATAAATATCATAGAAAACAGCTGTTCTTTGATAAAACTTCCTTCAAAAATGTAATTCTCTCTTATTTCAACTATTTCTGATTCTGATTCCATTTGTGATTCGTGGGTACTTCTCGTCCAGTAAATATAAAAAAAAGCAACAGTAGGTACGCAGCTCAGGCTAAATAATCAAGCTTTTGTTTTAGAATTTACTTACTGCGATTGTCAAAATTTATCGTGTCCATTTAATGGATCGGTACATTTTCTGAAGCTATATTGCGACAGATCGTTGTGTATTTGTTGTTATGTTGCGAAAAAGAATGCAAGAATGAGCTTCTTTCATTATTACAGGGACGAAAAGTACGTAGAATCAGAAATAGTTGAAAAAAGAGAGAATTCAATTTTTAAATGCATTTTTTTCAAAGAACTGCTGTTTTCTCTTACACTTATTTACGGCGTACCCTATGTCAAAATTTAGCTAGGACTTCAGCTGATGTTTTGAGAGAAAAGTTGGAGACCAGCTAAAATTTAGTTTAGCTCGAGCAGCGTACTACGCTTAGATCAAATGACAATGAGTCCTTCTCTGCTCCTTTGCACTCATCTGCAAATAATCCTCTAGCATGCGTGATTATGGTAAGGTTGCCATAACAAAGTTACAGCTCTTACTGTACTTTGATGCAGTTGTTGCAAAGTGCATAGAGTCGTTGACAGAAAACATAAAAGTGAACTGTCGTTCGTATTCGTGCTAGTCTCCGTTCTCCGATGTTGACATTTTGGTTTTCTCTCGTTTAAATGAAAAAATAAAAGAAATTTTATTTATCAAATTACTCATTTTGTGTGCTGTATTTTGAATGCGTTTCTTTGTTGTTCGCGGCCAATTAAATGTAAAACAAGTTTTTTTTTAGAAAATAACAAAGTAAATCATTCATTGAGACTGGACACTTCACTGAAAGTAATACGTAAATAAATAAGAAGAAAAATAAATAATACTAGACAAAACAAAGACTTCCATTGAGCATTTTTCCTTGTATTCAATGTTTTAATTTGTCAACTCGGTGAGTAATAATCACCACAGTTCTTTCTAATCAGTGTAGTGATAACCAAAAACATTTTTTCTGTTTTCTATTCTTCTCCCCGGGAGTAGGCTTCGTTGCATTAACACTCCTGAATCACAATGCCGATCTTGTACAGTGTAGTCTCACGGGGAACTACCGTTCTGGCGAAATTCGCCGAATGCGTTGGCAATTTTGCCGAGGTCACGGAGCAAATCATGTCGAAGATATCCCTGGAGAATCATAAACTCACTTACTCCCATGGAAACTACCTAATTCACTACATTTGCGAGAACAAGATCATTTACATGTGCATCACAGATGATGTAAGGGCAGATAATATGCATTTTCATTGACTCAAATGCGTTGTTATTTCTAGGAATTCGATCGAACGAGAGCATTCTTGTTTCTGGCAGATATTAAGCAGAAATTCATTCAGACTTATGGCCTTACAGTGGCCACGGCAATCGCTTATGCCATGAACTCGGAGTTCTCGAAAATGCTGTCACAGCAAATGGTCTTTTTCAGCCAGTCACGGGAGGTGGATGCTATTTCTAGGGTACACGGACAGATTGACGAATTGAAGCACATTATGGTGAAAAATATTGGTAAGTTGTGTCCAATTGATGTTGGTTCGTGTGCGAAACTTCTCATGTTTCCCTTTGCAATTTTTTTTTTATCTTATACTCCACTGAGGTATCAGGTTACTAGGAAGTTCTTTTGCGGCGTCATTCGTGTCGCGTATTGCAATATGTGTGCCCTAATCAGATTAGCGTAGGCACTGGCGCTGTTTGTGGTTTATTTATAAATACATATTGGAGTCTGCTATTTGATATTGCAGTCTGATGAGATGACATTCCATTTAAATAGTCAATCGTTGGATAATTTTACGGTTTGATGCCGTGGCATTGCTTTGAATAAATCACAATTTTAGTTTGGAGTTTGTTGAAAAGTTGCTGTCCATTGTTCTGAATCATGCAACTGTTTGGGATGATTGCATTTATGTAACATGAAAATAAAAATACTTGCTTACATTAAAGCCCTTGATATTAGAAATTACTGGTGCGTGGATGTTTTGTCAGGAGGATCCATTAGCGCTATGTTCTTATTCAAGAAAGCAAATTTTTTGAACTATGAATCATCCTAATCATAGTCATTGGTGGGTATGCAGTTCAAATATTTCAGCAAATTCTACCGCAGTTATCGGTTTATTTCTGTTCCATTATGTTCTAAGGTTGATAACATCTGACCATGGAAGTAATGGTTACTGTGAACGTTAAAAGCTGGAAAAATAAGGTTGTTTTGAACTTGTTTGCTCTTAAGTGAGTTACCGTGTTTGTTTATATTGTTGGGTGTTACGGCTCCTATGTCCTCAGTACGTGTTCCTATTTTAAAATACTTGTACAATGAACGATCCATTAGAAAACACCGGAGCCTCCTCGACTAAAGTTAAGTGCAGTTGTTATACCAGATCCGTATTTTTATTTTTCTCAATTTATATGTATATCTTGGCTTTTTAGTTGAACTACTTTTCTCTTGCCATTATGCAACGTTTATAATTCTAAAAATTCAAATTTATTTACAGACACCCTTAAAGATCGAGGAGAGAAACTGGAACTATTGGTCAACAAAACTGAAAACCTTAGCAACAATGTAAGTTCCCCTTTAATTGTTTTTTTGTATCCTTCGTTTTATATGCCGCCTTTTTCCCAGTCCGTAGCATTCCGCAAAGCATCACGCAATCTGGCTAGACAAATGTTCTGGAAAAATATTCGACTCTATGTGGTAGTTGGTGTAATAATTGTGTTTGTGATTTACGTTATTATTAGCATGGCGTGTGGCGGTCTCGCTTGGCAGACGTGCATCAATAAGAACTGAACAAAGTTTGGTCGATTTTATTAACTCTGTTTGAAAGTGATTTCATAAAATGCACCACACAGTTGCTTGCAAATTACAACTGATAAGAAGTATCCAACAAAAAATCAAACACAAACAGAACTTTATTCGTTTAGACTTAGTAAAGCTCATGTGAATCCTTCCCGTATTCTACCCCATTATGGTAAAGGGACTATGGTTATTTTTATAATTTCAAAAGTGAAAAAATAAATCAAAATGTTATTTATTATATTTCACGATCAATATGTATAAATATCGAAAGCAGAAGAAAACTAAATTTCAGTAAAAGAAACCAATTTATTTGAAAGTTTGAGATGATGAAATTAACGCGGTTTATTTTATGATACATCAATTCTTGCATTCTAGCGTTGAGCGATGCAACAGATATCTCTGTAATATTAAATAAAATTTATTTACAAAATTGTTAATTGTTGTGGTCTTTTGATTTGTTAGAATTTCTGAAAGGAAAAATACTTTTAGCTTTAAAAATGGAAGCCGTAGATCAGGTAATCTTTAGTTCGTACAAAACATCTGTCTAAAGGGGTTAAGGGGACTGTTCAAGGAATGGCCAACAGTCAATTGGGTAATGAAAAACTGTAGCTATCGGGTGCCACAGTGTAAACATTGTAATACATTGTCCAAGCTTGAAGACAAAGTCAACCCGTTGTTGTTTTAGTAAAATGTAAAGTTCTACCACTCTTTATGAAACACCCATTACGCATCCATTACATTATAGCATAAACTAAAGTCGAAGCTTTAATGAGGGGTTCAACCCGGTCAACTAAAGACTTTACGAAAAGATCATAAATACCATGGAATAGAATAAAAAAAACATACACTTTGCTACAGGGTGTCGTATTTTAAAGTAAGTCATGGTAAGTTCACATTTAATTTTTGTTAAACTGAAAGTTAGTACAAGAGAAGAACCTCAAGGCTTGATCGTTTTAAAGATACTTTTTTCAAGTCACGATTTTTGAAAGTGGACTGTATAATTCCAAAGTTTAAAGACCTTAGTGGAACCTGGTTTGACTGCGTATGAAATCAATAAAAGGATGGGAAGACAAATAATTTTAGTTAAAGGAAAATGTAGCATTTTTACAGGGAATTATTATAAGTATGGTCTAAGCAGCCAGAACTTACCCCTTTTTATACTTGCTCACACTCTAAAATAAGTTGATTATTTTTATTATTGATAGTGCTAAACAAGTAGATTTGTTTTACTGCTAATTCTGTTGTGTGAATTGAGGTTGCTTCCACCCAATTCGCTTCCGGTTTTATATTTCGTTGTGTTCTTATTGCAAGAGTGCTCAAAAACTATAAAAATCACAAATCCGCTGGTCCAGAGTATATCAATTTCTCTTAAAAACACCGATGAGAATGGGTTTATGAACCAAATGAATATCTGTAAATTCTGCCGGGAAATAAAGTGCTTCAGGGATCGTAATTCTTTGTAGCCATTTAATAATGATGGTTCCTCCTGGGATCGTGATGATTATCCTTTATGCATGCTTCAATTACCTACACAGGACTGTTATGATTTCATTCTGATTTTAACTTATTTTCATGTAAAACATCTCGATGTCCCATGAGTCATCCGCCTATTAAATTGTGATTATGCGACAGGGGAGAACAAATGTCAAGGCTTTTTGGATTCACAAATTTATTTTATTTTCGACACCAAATTCAATGGTTCGTATTTTAAATTTAATATCAAATTTCCTTATCATTCTTCCAATGTCAGATTTGATTACACTGGAGGTCAAACAAATTATAATCTTAAATGCTTCTAAATATTTTTGAGTAAGTAAACAAAACACTGCAATTCTTCAAATATCCTCCATATAAACGATGTCACCTCTCTTTACGTTACCGAGAGCTCTCAACCCCAGTTGGATGCCCATGCCTGGTGACTTTGTTTTAGAACCACGTATTTTACGGTACCTAAGGATGTGTCATTTAAATAAGCCGTTTTAAATAAGTAAAATAATCCCTTACGAGTTCAAAGTCCGCAAAGGTTCACTTTCTGAACTGCGTTCAGTTGTAAACGGATTAATATTTGACATAATGCATCGATAGCACGGTCCCACAGTTCTGAACACCGCATTCTCTCCAATTTTAAGCCATTGCCAGCGGTCTTCATCGAATGCTGGTCCAGTGCTTTTAACATAAAAATTCGCTCGGAACTGCAAGGGATTAACCTTGTTTATCAGACGGGTATTCAGCTCTTGCACGGAGTTTTTATTGATAAGCATGTAGCTGGAGACATCTTGAAGTGTACCCTAAAATATACGCACGCTCATGAGGTGGACATTTGAGATTTCTTTAACTCACAGTATCTTGTTCCGTGCAGGCGCCACCTACGAAATCCTTGTCGACTGGCTTCGTAGGGAACGGATATGGATAGTAGACCAATCGCAGACCATCAGGTTTTCCCAAAATGTATTGAGAAAACCATTTGTGATATACTTCCCCACAGTCCATTACAGTGACTTCCGCGCCATGGATATTCGTCTGAACATCACCATTAGCCTCATCACCTATATATGAGTAATCAAGGTCCAAATCATCCATTCCAGGAGCCGAGATGATCAACTTTGTGCGGCTGACAATTTTCGGAACGATCTGAAACATTTTAGGATAGGTCCGCGCCGAAACCATTTGCTTTGACTCGTCGATCAACATCAATGCTCTATCCTTGATATCACCTTCCCGTATTCCAAGATTCTCACAGACGGCCACATCTAGCTCGATTGCTGAACATGACTTTATCGGATAGAAATACAACTCTTCGAGGGTGCCGACTTTTTTCCATTTTCTCGGAATAGATTCCTTTTTTATGAACTTGTAATAAGCGTAGGAAAGTGCTGACAGGCCAACGCTCAGACCCACTCCAACAAAAACTTTCACTTGTGTTGCACCTAAAGAAGATCGATTTGAATAATAATAATTTGAAACAGCAGTAAGTAATGTTAACTAACGTGACATTCTTCTCGCCTTCACCGCTGATTATTCACTGAACTGATTGTAATGTCTCCAGCTAACACTAACAGCTTGCAATCTCAAGTGAAATTCTGAAACAGTGAGTATGAATACCCAACCAACACTTTGAAAATACTTTGAAAAAAACTGATGATATAAATCGCGACCCTCTATGCCCGGCGTTTTGATCGATGAAGTCAGTGCAGCGGTCTAAGGTTCTTCTCTGAAAGCAAGCGTTTGCGTTATGCCAAATAAAACGCGATCAATATAGGCAAACGCGATCATAAGACACTCGGGAGAGCAGCCACAAGCTATGAATTAATAATGTGGAAGAGAAGTATTTATGCGCATGTCTAATTCGGTCGCAGATTTTGTTTACTAACTATCCGGTCTGTTTCTTTGTGTTGGTACATTAGTAATAATTTATGTACGAAATTCCGTCAGTTATCACTTGTCGGAGTTTATATACTAAATGTCTTGTTTGTTATGTATTTTTAATTCAAACAATTATTTACTAAACTGCTTGAACAGCTTCTTAATCATTCTCAATCATTTGGACCTTGTTCCGAAAAAGGTAACTATTGTTTTCAATAAATAATAATTTTGTTTTTTTTTTTTTATTCTTCTTGTTTAATCGAGGAGTTAAATTCTACGTAGAATCCTATTTACAAAATAGATTTAAAGTATCTTCAGAACAAATCACATTGTTTACATGGAGAGTGGCACAATATTAGTTTGTTTGTTTGTTTATATTTAAAAAAAAACTATTAATTTTACATTTTTAGCGCTAGAGTGTCGGAAAATTATAACTAAAATAAATAATTAATTTATATGAACAACAAGAAAAATAAAAATAAATAACATAGTCGTATAGGTTAATAAATTATAAATAAATCAAAAAGAAATCCCTGAAGGCAATGTCTGTTGACAGTTAACGAAATTGTAATAATTTAACGTTGTTTGTTTACGAAACCCATACTTATTGATTTTGCACATCTCTGTAACTCGAGATTGTAAAGCGGGGGCTCGCCCAAGTTGAATGACAAGGCTCTGAAAACCTCTCTATATTTAAGAGATTTATATAGCACTTGTTTTTCTTTTTAAATATCGATATATACGTTTTTGATGACTTTTGAAGCACTTCCCTTTTCTGCATTGAAACCGTAATTTTTAAAAAGAAACATTCCGTGCTTTAGACTTGTATTTATTTGAAAAGAAAGAAAAGGGATAACCGCATTAAGCAGAAAATATTCGGCTTCCACCCCCAGTTTAATCGTACTTATCGCGAAACTTCAAACACAATCAGGGTAGGCCTCTTAATACTCGTACTTATCTGAAATACAGCTACAGCGGTACGTATACTGATAACAAAAATTGAAACTCCACCGAAATAGCCCGTCTTATCAAAAATGTCAGAGCTGATTGAAAGCGCTATAGGTGAAACATTAAGATTCTCGTTCATGAAATACGAGTAGCAGGTAGTAGCTCTTCGTTTGTACTAGCTTCGTGATCTTAGTTATAGTTCTTCCTTATGAATACATTTCGATTCGCGGTTACTTTTGGAGTGACAGTTGCAGTTGCCGGATCGTCTTTTCTACTGTACTTTCACTTTGCGCGCAGACGTTATGCCAGAAATCGTAAACCAAACGAAAGCGATTGGAAATATGCTGGAACTTTGGACGAGATCGTCATGTACCCTATCAAGTCCTGTGGGGGAATCGAGCTTAACGAGGCAAAGTGCATGAAATACGGATTAGAGTGTGGGAGCTTTCGCAATAAAATACTGATTCTAGTTGATGATGAGGACTGCGTTGGATTTGCAGGCAGTCGACCTAATATGTGGAAGATTAAATCAAAAATCCTTGGAGACGATGTGTTGGAAGTTACAGCACCATCAATGGAACCGTTATTACTAAACATTTCACAGTTGATTAAAGGCCGAAAGGAAGTGTTAAAATGCGTGGAAAACTTGCAAATACCATTGATCGAGTGCGATCAGCAGTATGGAAGTTGGTTTTCAAAGTCTCTCCTCGGAAAGGACAGTGGTATGCGGCTGTTTGTTTGTATAACGCCTAAGCCGAAGAAGAGATTTTTCCGCAAGAATGTGGTACCTATGTGCAAATGTTTACTATTACAAAAAACATTCTGCCTAACTTGTAACACTTCTTTTCCATGCTTTAGGATCTAAGTCCATTTATGGCCATGAGCGATGAATCTGTATCCGACTTAAATGCACGTCTTACAAACAAAGTCCACCACTGGCAGTTTCGCGGTAATTTCCTGATCAATACTCATTTGCCCGCCTTTGCTGAGGATAACTGGAAGTGGATGCGAATTGGAAAAGATGCTGTCTTCCGATATACGGCGCCATGTTACCGTTGCATTCTTCCCAACATCAACCCGTTCACATGCGAGCGCAGTGCAGACTTTGAACCATTGAGAACCCTAAAGCGGTAGTACAACTTTCAATTTATTATTTACAGATGCTTTATTTCCCATGCGGTTACACGACTTTTCTGTTCTTTTATATAGGTACCGAATGAGAGCGGGACAGGTTGAACCAGAGATGGGAATCTATTTTGATCTTCACACTGAGGGTATTGTGAAGCGTGGCGATCCCGTTTACGTTATCGCATGAAAACGCGCGTTTAACTGTCTATAATAAAATAAAAAATTCTTGCAACTCGTTTTGTTTGTGATTGTTTATTAGTTTTTTGTTCTCTGGGTAAATAAAACTGTCTCATTAAGAATGTGGTGTACCGTGGGTGATTAATTACAACAGCGTCAGCTATATGTTTTCGTTTGACAAAAACTGCACACAACATTATGTAATTTTGTGTAGAAGATGAGCTTAGTTCACCTTATATAGCTGGTTTACACAACTGTTAAACAAGTGCCTGTTGGTTTCACTACGCCATCTCATTAATCTGTATCTGGTGCTCTGAGAGCTGCTTACAACTAAAAATAAATTTTTGTACTCAATTTAGAGACCTACCTATCTTTTCATCTATTAGCTATTTTTTAGCCTCAAGAAAATTTAACAAGGTGCAAACTCACAATGGTGACATGATCTACTGTGATCTACAAACATAACAAACGATTAATAGGTAAGTAAGGCTGCTGATTTTTGTGGAACAGTCCAAACTCAGTCCAAACTCTTTATCTTCCCAATCGCGTTATAATATAAAGTAGCATATTACCTACTTACCTACAGCCTGCATTTTTATCTGTTCACTTGCGTGAGAGTGCGTCCTAATACTTTAATAACCTGTGACTGTGAGATGCAGGTAGGTCGGCTAAACAAAAAAATATTTCCATAAACTTTTTCTCATGCGTGCATACTGCATGCAGTGCATCCAATGAAATCGGGATTAGTTGGTCGATCCAGAGACGGTTATCAATTTTGTAATCTTCGTATAGCGAGGGTGTAGTGAAGCTCGGCAGTCCCGTATACATTATCACAACTACATGAAGATGTGTTGATAAAATTCGAAATCAAAATACAACTACAACTGGTTTTCTCTGTTATTCTCATTTTTTTTTGTTTGTTTTTCCACTTTCTCTATGCAGAAGAGAATTGCTTCCGCGCCTGCAAAGCAGAAGTACACAAAGATGTTAATATAGGTACCTCCACCAGACTCCACAGTTCTCACGCCACTACACTACACGCTCTGCCACGCCACCTGACTAATATTAGATTGTGGTGGTTGCATATAGAGAACACCATAATATCTCGGTTGGGTTCTACAGAAATATAAAACAACACACTTTTATACGACAGTTTGTGCAAAAGAGTGACGGAGTTGGGTTCACGTTTCTCTCGATTCGGAATCGGGGTTGAGAAGGATTTTGAACAAGTGCCGGTGATAGTGGTGTCGGTGTTGTGTCTCGAATGTGTCATCTTGCAGTTGATTGCCATTGAAAGGAAAGACAGAAAATAATTTCTAGTGACACTGTTCATTGTTTGTTGCGTCTTCCATTATAGTATCAGTATCATGACGTGTAAGTGTGATAAATTGGTTAATATTGATAAATATTGTTTATATTGATGGTTGCATAAGTGGGAGTGTGGCAAATTAGTACAGAAAAGGGAATTTCTCAATGAGATGAAGGGGTTACATCTAGTGGTTGAGGTGATTGACAGTGACCTGCGCAATGGTGATACATTTTGGAAAAGTGCACGAGGTTTGCGAAGTTATATTTGTGTTGTGATTAAACCTACTTGTACTTCTGCATGATTGTGAACGAACGATATGAATGATAAGACAGATGCTTCGTTTACTTTTCAACATATCTGTTAACAGTCAACGTCTCGTCTAGATAAAAATGAAAGCTTGCAACAGATAAGTGTTTTTGTGAAATTGAATGAATTTTTGTCATATGTGGAATGATGGATAAGATTTCATTTGATACAATAATGAGTCGATCAGAAAAGAGCCAGGAAATGTAAGGGAGAAGTTTAAAAACAATTCTGTTTTAGAAAGCGTAAAGCTAAAGTGAACTCTACTTGGATTTAAAAATGTGCAGATTAATTTTGAATTGGTAAATGTAAAAGCTTGAACATATACTTAGGAAGGTATGTCGGGGGCGTATACGCAACTTTTTATTTTGCCAAACAGTGCTCCTCAAAATATAACTGCTCAACTTTAGTTTGCGTACTGTAAATACTGTAAGTTCTGTAAAAATCTACTTTGAGTCACCCTGTATTATCAGAGCTACCTTCTTCGTTCATACATTGAGTATGAACGAACAACTCTAAAAAAGGATACAATAAAATGACAAGCATCAGTAGGTATATTTTGGGTCTTGATCTCTTGATGCATATAGTATAAGATAAGTTTTGGCTGCATCTACTGAATTTTCCTTTAGCCTTTTCCAATACAGGTAGTTTTATCTTTCAGTACTTACTTATCCTTTACCTCCTTTCAGCATTTTTTCAAAACATCGACCAAACTCGTTTGTCCATCTACATTGCGGCTGGAGTGGGCGTTATAACCGCGGCTAGTGCCATATACATTTACAGACGCTACCGAGATAACTTCGTTCCACCAAAGGAATGGAAAAAAATTGGAGAACTAACAGATCTTATTTGCTACCCCATCAAGTCATGCGGGCCAGTTCGTGTAAGCTCGATGAATTGCTCAAAACTCGGCTTACAAAGTCAAATTATACGCGATAGGTGAAATAATGAATTTTATAACAGACTTGTTTAAATTACTAAACTAAATTGTTTTTTTTTTCTCATTGTAGAGTATTTATGGTTGTGACGATTAACGGCGAATTCGTGACCGCTAGGCAACAGCCCAAGATGGTCCTGGTGCAACCGAATTTCCAGGACAATATAATGAAATTATCGGCACCAGGAATGATCGATGTCGAAGTTGATGTAGAAAGGCTTTACAAGCTCACTCCCATTACGACCTTTGTATGGGGTCAGAGTGTTCAAACTGTAGACTGTGGAGAAGATGTTGCTCGCTGGTTCTCCCGCTATATTCTCTGTGAAGACTTTGGACTAAGATTGATGTATTATCCGGATGATCATTCCACACGTGATGTACGTCCACATAATAAAATTTTCAGCACAATGCTTAAGGAAGATTCGGTGAGTTCTAAGGTAACGCTTAACCCACTCAAGATAACTAACTGTTGTTTGAAGGGAGCTCTTCACGACGCCACGAGCTTTATGCTATTTAATGAGAGTTCCGTCGCTGATTTGAATACCCGCTTGGAGAATCCGGTGTCAGTTATGAATTTTCGACCCAATTTTCTAGTTAAAGGTCCAGCTGCTTATGAAGAAGATGACTGGAAATGGTTGAAGATTGGAGATGAGGTCATATTTAGAAGTGTCAAACCCTGCACAAGGCAAGTGTGCTTTGTTTTAGAAAACGATTTCCATAAATGATTTTGACTCTGTTTTGCAGGTGCATATTTACAAATGTTAATCCAGAAACTGGCAGCCCAAGTCCAGATGGAAATCCTTTGAATACGCTCAAGGGATACAGGCAGTTTGCCAAGACGGGGGCAAATCCTGTACTGGGAATCCATTTGGGACTGCGAAAAACCGGACAAATATCTGTAGGAGACGCTGTTTACGTTGAGGGGTAATGATGATGAGTTTGTGCGATGAGGGAACAAATGATTTGATCAAAACATATTCAGGACTTTTTCAACGCTAATATACTAGATATTTTATACACTGAGACCAACATGCAATAAATGAGTAAATACTGTTATGCGTAATAGTTTAACAATAAGGGTTTTCATCTTCTTAAATCATGTGACTTGTAAAAACAACAGTCCGTTCGAACTTAGCAATCTTTGTATTGAAACATAAAACAGTGAGGGTTATCTCGAATATTCTTCTTCTGTAGATCAAATAATAATCCCCTTAGGCCCGGTTTGTTCAATCTTGGTTACATTCAATCAAATGTTATTCCAGCTGGTAATCATCGAATGTGTTTGTTCAGCAGAATATTAACCAGAGAATCTGCAGTTTGGTTATTTAAAGATAAGAAATCGATAACCAGCCGATTTTGCGCGGTTAACGAGCTTTAATCAATGATTTGCTAAGATTTTGTATGGACTTCGTAGATATTAGTTTTGACGTATTTGCAATACAATAAATTTTTGTTTTATTGCGTGCAATCTTTCATACAACTAATACAATAAATAAATTTATATAAAGGGTGATTTTTTAGCTGGTTTGGTTTTGGCAACACTGGTTTTGACAGCTGACGTGTGTTTAGTACCTTGTGTCACTGTCAAACAGCTTCAGTTTGGTTTGCAATTTAACCATAGATCGTCTTACAAATGAACAACGCTTGCAAATTATTGAATTTTACTATCAAAATTCGTGCTCGGTTCGAAATGTTCATCGCGCGCTGCTTCCATTTTATGATTGGCATTCTCGACCTTCTGAGCAGTCTATTCGGAAGATTGTGACCAAATTTCGCACCAAATTTACTTTGTTGGACATTAATCCACCAACACGTTTACGTACTGTGCGTAGTGAAGAAAATATTGCGGCCGTATCAGCTAGTGTGACAGAAGACCGCGAAATGTCGATTCGGCGCCGTTCCCAGCAGTTAGGCCTTTGTTACAGCACTACGTGGAAAATTTTGCGGAAGGATTTGGGCGTAAAGCCTTTTAAGATACAGCTGGTGCAAGAACTAAAGCCAGCAGACCTACCACAACGCCGAATTTTTGGTGAATGGGCTCTTGGAAAGCTGGCCGAGGATCCGCTTTTTTATCGAAAAATTGTGTTCAGCGATGAGGCTCATTTTTGGTTGAATGGGTACGTAAATAAGCAAAATTGCCGCATTTGGAGTGAAGATCAGCCAGAAGCATTGCAACAGCTACCAATGCATCCCGAAAAAGCCACTGTTTGGTGCGGTTTATGGGCCGGCGGCATTATTGGGCCATATTTCTTCAAAGATGATGCGAATCGCAGCGTTACTGTCAATGGTGAACGCTACCGAGCGATGATAACAAACTTTTTTTTGCCCGAAATGGAAGTTCTTGACTTACATGATATGTGGTTTCAACAAGACGGTGCCACATGCCACACAGCACGCGAAACAATGGCGCAATTGCGAGGCGAGTTTGGTGAACAGTTAATTTCACGTTTCGGGCCGGTCAATTGGCCGCCTAGATCGTGCGATTTGACACCATTAGATTATTTTTTGTGGGGGTATGCCAAGGCTAATGTGTATAGGGACAAGCCCGCTTCGATTGACGCACTGGAAGCCAACATCCATGCATTCATTCGTGAGATACCGGCCGATATGTGTGAAAGAGTATGCCAAAATTGGACTCAGCGGATGGGCTACCTGAGACGCAGCCGCGGTCAACATTTGCATGAAATTATCTTTAAACATTAAATTGCAAGGTTCAAACTATCGATTCAAATAAATATTTCATTCATTTTTTCGAATTTTTTGTGTTTTTTTTTTTAAAAAAGTTCTAAACCTCTTAAAAAATCACCCTTTATAACGCAAGGTGCTAGAGCGAAGACGAAGACCAATAAAATCTGTCCTTTCGGTTACGTTAATGTTTTCAACTGACAGATGTATACAATACACTATGCATCCCATTGTATGGAAGGTGAGCGTGAGGGTACAGGTTCCCAACTTCAGCCGGATGAAGTAAGATTACTCTCAACATTTGTGTCCGTTGACAGTTCTCGTAAATTGAGGAAATATTCAGAAATGATAAAATTATTGCGACGGTCGTAGAAGACATTGAGATGAGGCCCAATAACCGGTTGACAATTTTAATTGGTTGTGGTTCTGACTTAGTTTTGTTCTCAAAAACTCGCTCATTGTCTCACGCCTACAAGATGTTATTCATTTGCCTTTGTATCATTTTATTTTGACATTTTTCTACTAAAGTGAAAATATATTCATTAATTGCCCAGACAAAATCACAAGGCAAAATAAAAAATTATAATAGATTCGGTTAATAACTGAATTGACAAATAAACTGGAAAAATGGAACGATTTGTCGCAAATCTATGGTTTGGTGACTGAAGTGTCGAAAACGGTAAACAAACACTCTTTGTTTATCACTGATTTGTAATCATCGGTTAACTTAAATCGATGGTACCCTAATCAAGGACCTTAACAGCTGTGAACTGTTTTATATATATTATCTTTGCACAGCTTTCTTAAATATATTTAGAAACTTTCCATCTAGATGATCGCATTTTGTCTTTTTACGAAGATTTTTGCTACTAACATTCGCCGCTGACTTTGTCATTTCATACGAGACATATTGCATCGCCTGGGATTCTCAGAAAAACTCGCCGGCAAATGAAATCTTTTTTCAGCAAAATTAAATGGAAGAAGATAGTAATGATGCAAATACAGCATGTCTTGTAACCAAAATAGAAAAAAATTAATAAACAAACGCGTTTACAAAAAGACAAACACACAATTTTGTATTTATATCCTTGATCTACAATCTAAAACTTAAATATTAAAAATATACATATACGTATGTTTAAAACATTTTCACATTCTCCATTTTTTCTAACTTAATGCTCCGTATAAAATAAAAACAATAATAAAATATACATTTACATATAGGTAACAGATCTCCGAATAAGTAAGGATCAGCTCTCTCTTTTTCATAATAATTAATAACCAACAAAAAAAGGACGTGTTTTTTTAGTGACTTTGACTACCATTATTGAGTGTGTATATGAAGTTTTATTCCAGCCTCAATATGTTTAAATAAAACAAAAAAAAATTATAAGAAATACACCACAGTCATTAAAAATATTTACAAATGTTTTGTAGATACACTGTTTGATTAGAAGGTTTACATGGAGGAGGATATTCTTCTTTACTTGCGCCTGTTATACTGGATATAGCCTTGAAAGCTTTTCAATCGATTTTGTTTTCAAAGAGATTCAGCATAACAACAAGATGTTGCCACTGAAAGTGTTGCCTCTTTTTTGTGAATCTGGTTTAGGTGCACACTAAGTGCAAGAGATTGAAGACTCTTAAAAGGAAGAAAAAAAGGCTACAAGAACGATAATATATAGCTATACAACGAATTAGTTATAAGTAAATAAATTAATTTTTTTCTTCGCCTTAAAGTTGAATTGGTTTTGCGGGTGTGATATTGTTCTTGCAGGTATGCGAATTTTGATAAAAGAAAAGTTTTGTTTTTTTTCTATTTCAATAGTGGCACATGATGTGTGCGATGGATCAGTTTGGACTTCGCGTAAGGCAGTAAAGAACCGGCTTAGATGAGTGCTGTGATCAGTCGTGCCTTGAAGTTGACCAGACGTTCGCTTGTTGCCGCAACGCGCTGTGAAGGTAGAAGTGTTTGATTAGAATGTGAAAATCGGCTGAAAGGGTTTGTGTACTTACTAGAATTAGATCTTGAATAAGGTTGGCCAGACCACGGTTGGCGAGGACCACCAACCTTGTGACGGGTCCGGGAATACCTTCGGAGTAACCATCAGCGGTCCTTTGGCTATCTGTGTCGTTGCTGTCGGTGGAGGCATCCGTGCTATCGCTGCTGGGCGCATTAGCTGCTTCATCGCCATTTTGGGTTTGCACACTACCGGAGAACAACTGTGGAAAGTACATGTAGTAAAGTAAAGTTCGTTCGTGTCATAAAAAAAAATCATTGCATAGTAAACAAAAATTAGACACACAAAAAAAGTTACTGCGCTGTACTATTAACCAATCTAAGTCCTGACAATCAGTGTACGGAAGCTCACAATTGCAAAGTTTTCATGAAAAATATAGCCTTGGTGAACTACTTAAATTTGAAGTCGAAACCAAAAATGTTTATTGGTAAGGCTTGCTGTTTTCTACACTGTAATTGGTTACACAAAATAAGCCACTAACAATTGCGTTAAGGAAACCAAACAGATTTGCTTTATTTTAGCTCGAACAGAGTAGTAGTACCAGCGGCCTCTAGTGATGAATAGTTAGATAGCAAGAATTTTACTTACTCTAATAATGTCGAACAAAAAGTTGCCAGAGTTTCCCTTGCCACCATCAGCACCATTTGGTGATGATCCTCCAAAAGCTAAGAATCTGAAATAATAATTTTTACCTCGGAACGTAATGCAAACAAGTCATAAACTCACCTCTTATTACGATCATCTGGATCAGCGGCATCTTCATTTGAATCTAAATTCAGCTCATCAATAGCTGGTGACTTTGATTCAGCGGTTTGTTGATCATTATTGCTGGTCGCCTGAACTTCATTTGTAAGTGTCAACTTTTGGTTTGCATCAACGCTTTCGGCTTCGGTAGCTTGTCGCGCAACTCGAATTGTCTCCTCCAGTTGTTTGTTTAGCGCTTCTAAATCAATTGACGCTCCGTTGCCACTTTGCTGATTTGTTGTTTACAATTTATTGTCGACAGGGGGCAAAACGCAGGGCAATTCATAACGTGTTTCATTTTTATTTTATTTTAGGTTATGGGTGGTAGTAGTGGTGTAGGGAATTGAGTGGTGAAAGGTGTATTTTTTTTTTTGCCGGATGGGAAAGATGCAAAAAAGTATGCGGTATAGCAAAAGTGTCAACAGAGTTATTGGGATTTGATTTGTTTGTGCAAATGAATTTTGTTTTATATTTTGATTTGAATTTCGTTAGCGTTATTTCGATTTTTATGGCAAACAGTGTAAATAGAAAGAAAGAAAAAAAAAAGAAAAAGCATGAGATTAATGAATTTTGCCAATTGTTGTATTTTTTTTTGTGTTTACACTAACAGATCAAACTTAAATTAAAGTAAAAAGATGTTTGTTTTTATTCAGTATGACACAAACTACGGATGATAATTTCAAACGTGACAACTTATTGCGTTATATGTCAAAGTGACATTTTATCGAAACGTTTCCTATTACAAATTTAACGCAATGAGTAGTTTCGCTTGTCATTTTATTATACAATTCGATTATTGTCATGTCTGAAGTTGGTTTGAATTCGATTGTTGTTTTTTTTTTATAGTTCTTTACCAAAATATAATGCCACTAAACATAACCTTTCCTGTGCGTCTAATGTCAATGGCAAACGCAAGGACTTCCCCCTCTTCATTTACAAAAATTTAGAGAAATACACAACATGAAAAAGACAGAAAGAGAGCAACAGATATAATGCAAATGGATGAGAGAAAATGTACAAAACCAACTAAAAAAGAACTTGGACCAACGATTATGCAGATGTTAGTCACAAATGGTAAGAAAAATATGACAGCCACAAATTTATCATGCAACATCTGTCAAAATGAAACCGGACATCTGTCACATGCAAATGGAAAATATGGATAAAAAATATCGCATGCAAATTGTAGAAAGGTAAAATTTTAAGAAGACAGACACAAGTAAAAAAGCTTTCAAAGCGAAGGAAGGTCGATCGAAAGGGGTTTATGGACGGTGGGTGACTAGTGAAAATGTTGACGTTTTGACAATGGATGGCAACGGATGTTTTTTTTTCTTTCATAAAGGCTGATCCTCTTCAGCTTGATTACGATCAACTGTTGATTACGTGTAACTGTAGTTATTATTATTGTTGGCTGTGTTCGGATATTATGGAGCGAAGCTGTTGTAGTTGGTGACTGGTGGTGTATCGGTGTTATTTCTACTTGTAATAAAATAATTTGTGGAATTTAATATACGATTAATATTGTCAATTATATTGATGATCTGCGTGTCATTAACACCCGACGCTGCCGGCAGTGTTGATGATTCAATCACAGACAATGTGGTATTATTCCACGGCATTGTTGAACTCACATTGTCATCGAATGACGTTGACACTGTCGTCGATGTTGTACTGGACGAGCTGTCGCTACTATCCTCATCGCTGTCCTCTGGGCTAAATGTTGGCAATTCGATGGACACTTTAGTGCCAGACGAACCGCTGCTCCCGCTCGAGCTGGAGCTATCGTCGTCGTCATCATCGAAATCAGCATCGAAGTTGGTACGTGCACGATTGGCAGTATTGCCTTGAATCGCTGTACGAAGAACTGTGGGTCCGAGGACGCGGAGAATTTTCGAAATGATACGGTTTGCTTGATCGTCGATTTGCTACGAAAAAGTGAGCGGCAATATGAATTTTTATTTGAGGCGAAATGCTTTCTTTTCTGTTTCACTTTTAATGAGTGGTTCTTATGAAGTTATGATAGATATTTGAATTGGATTAGTCATGCCAGATAGGGCATTATTTAGTTCAGATACAATTAGTATAGCATGCCAGTTGGACAACCATGCTTGTATAGGGCCAAAAACATGTAGATGAAAAGTGAGGTTCAGGCGTGAATTCAAAATGTTGCAGGTGGATTTCGCTGTCTTTAATGCAGTTAATTACTTTTGTTGTTAACGATGTAGAATTTGAATTTAATGACATGCACTTAAAAAAAGTTGGGAGAACTACATTCTTAAAAGAGTTTTCAGTGGATATTCAGATCTAGTCTACCGATTTTATGGCCATGTAATTAGGGACTTGTTTAATTGAACTATAGGAGATTGTGTAATTTCAGTTGCAAAACACACTGTACTATTAAGCGGTCACCGTAATCATGCAGTTTCTATATTAAATTAGTGTTAACGTCTACTAAACACAAACATGGAAATATTTCCCTACCTATGGGGAATGCTTAACAACACTTTACTAATATCAGCCATCGTGCCTTTTTGTCAACTTTTGCTATTGACAGATTTTTTAAAGGAAATTCTTTGAGCTCCTTCATGTAAAGAACTCTTATGCTTTAACAATTACTCGTTAACTTGAAAGTTTTGTTCAAAAATGCGTACAAAAAGGCGACATCGAGTCCATTCAAAATTTGTATCATATTACGATGTCACCAATTTTATTTTCAAAGGCCTTAACCTATTTCCAATATTTTTCGATAAAACTTCGATTTTTTGCTAACGATACTAAAATAATTTTAATTTCTAATATAATTTAGTTAACCACTGCGAATAGAATGTAAGTGAAGTTGGCTTCTGACAACACATATAAATAACACATAAATCAAAGTGCGAACTGCATTCAATAAGCCTAAGATAAAGTTGCTTCATTGACAAACATAACAAATGCGATGACAGATATGCGATGTGGTTGCCACAATCGGTAGTTCAAAAATAGGAAGGCGTTCAGGTTTTAAGTAGTTGCAGTGCACCGAAGATTCGTTGATTTTGTTTGCAGTGCTGCGCGTTTCTCATGCGTGACTAAAAAAAGATGGCAGCAGTTATAAAATCAAAAGCGTTTTGTGATCACATAAAAATGACCAAACTGTTTGTAGCCTCTGATACAAAATTAGAGAGTGAGGTTACATTGATTATTTTTGCAGACCTAGTGAACAGTTTAACTGTCAAATCTTATAATAAGCACGTACACGTAAGACGGTTGGTTGCACTTATCAGAAATTAAAAACATTGGCCATAAAGTGGAAAACTTTACCCACAAATGCATAAATCAAAGATGAACCAAAATGCGAACGCAACACAGAGGCAGTTTTATATAAAATCCGGTTATATGTTTCATAAATTTAACGAACCTTGATGAATAAAAAAATGATGGCCGACATTGACTGAAACAACAATTATAGCTGCAGAAGACGCGCAGTACAATATTGTGTCAAACTGACAAATAATGCAAAACTATATGTCAGCAAACGTACCTTAAATAATTATTTCTTCTTAGCTACTATTTTTTTGACCTTCCAATTAACATCGCTATTAGATTGTTTTTTTTTCTGCGAACAATCTACCTAGTAAAACATGCAAAAATATTAATCTGTCAAATTGTTCGGCGGAAGATCACTGATCTTTCACATAAGCAGTTCGGCCTTACACATATTTAATTCATACATGTTAAAAACTGCAATGCCTACGTAACTGTCAAAAAAATACATTCGCTTTACGTGCATTCGCTTCTTTGTGCCTGGTTAAAGTTGACATCTTCAACCTTAACGCATAAACGCAATAAGCATAACAATTATGCTGTCGTGCCAATTCCCCCAAAGTGTCATAAATATCAGTCGCGGATTAATTGGTCCACACCGAGTCGACACACTTTCGTTGAGATTTTTGTCTTAATGCTGCGTAAGCAGCAGTGGGGCATGGCAGAAGTAGACGTCAACGTAATTGTTATCGCATGCAACTTGGTGTTGCGCGTCGTGATGATGACCAACCGGCTAAAGGTAATCTAAGAAGTTGCATGTAAAAGTTGAAATGTGGCAGCAACAAGGCGAGCAGCCTTTTACTTTCCAAGAAAATTCGAAACCACTTCTGAAAGTGATCCCAACCAGAGTCTATCGCATGCTGTATGATGTAGAGCATGGGGTTTTCGATTTGTAACACTGGGTGCTTCAACAGTCTAATGAGGGAATCAATTGAAGTTGCTATTTGCAATGCTAATTGAGTTATAGTACTTTGAAATATAGTTCGTTATGCGAAACAAAGTGTAGTACTGCGTGGAAGGCCTTTGTTCTGACCCGTAACTGATGAAACTGCCAATTACTATAGAAGACACAGACACAGCTGATGTGAATGCGAATAGAGCGCGCCTGGCCCGTTTGCATATTCAGGTGGTAGATGGCACATCTTTTTTTTTTATTTTTGCTCGTCTAGCGTATTCATTTGGAATATTGATAAGAAGCTTAAAATACCGTGTAAGGCGATTCGCAAAACAGTAATTAGGTATTCAGTGGGTGCACTCGAGATTTGTTTTTCTCAAGCCATTGCCATTATGGAATATTATGTTAACTGTGGAGAACAATGGGAAAGTATGTGAGGAATTCGTTACCTTTGTGATGTCTGGGAAGAGATCTCGCAAGAGTCCGATCGTTCTCTTATTTCTATCGGTTAATTGTTCGGTGGTGCCTAGTGTGAGGACATCCAGTTCCTGGAATTAAAAAAAATAAAAAATTGTTTAAGAAAATGGTTGAAATCAGGAATATAAAAATGGAATGTCACAATTGTGACTTGAAATCTCCGCGGTATTAATGATTGACATACAATACGTGACATGCGGGAATCTGTAACTAACAGTTGAAGTGTAGGTAGGAAGTGCTCACTAAAGTGAATCGTGAGCTAAATTGAAACAATAAATAGGTACCTATTTCGAAACGACGATTCACCGGCTTTGAATTGCAAAAACCAGGGCTAGGAATTTTTAAAATTTAAATCAACACCAATGTACTCACATTATGAAACTTTATTGTTCAGGGAGCTCACAAAAACCATTTCCGACGCACGGCATGAACATGAGACGGTACAATTAAGTGTGTAATATATATTAAATCAGCAGTGATCTTAACTAAAAATTAAAGGAACTACATGTAGCCAACTAAAAACGCAGAACTTTTTGTGTGATTTCGATGCGAAAGAAAATTTAGACGACGATGTGAATGTGACTTTAGGCCTCAGCTATAGCCCTACGTAAAATGTTGGAACAGCTTGAAAATGAGTTTTCTTTTTACGTTCAGGAGGTCATAGCGAAAAATCTGTCAGAAAATGAAAACAGTTACAACATATAATAAACCACCACTGATTGAATTCCATCAGAAAACAAATTCTGAGGATGGAACAGTAAATAAATTAAATATTTCAGTGAAATGAATTGTTTTCTTTTTTTGTGAAATTAACTTAGAATAATTTATGAGTTTGGGAAGATTGTACAGAGATGCAATGCTGTGTGCAATTTGTTTTCCCATATTTTGCGTATAAGCCAGATTACTATAAAAGGTAGAATTTTTACCACTGGGCGAACTCTAGTATTCCATAGATAACCTTTTAATGCAGTCTTTTTAATAAATCAACAAAATCCTTTAACACTATTAATTTTGAGCGGTTTAAATAAGATAGCATGGACCAAATTTTATTGAAGGGACATATTTATCGAGGTAAACATAGTTCATTACATTGAAGTGTAGCTTCGAGACTTCCATTTCAAATGCAACTGCATGGTGGCTTAAGCTGTAAAACTGCCGTGAACTCCTAAAAAGCCCGAGAATTCTTTGACATCATCTTCTTCGATGAAGTGTAATATTTGTATAGTAGTGACTCCCGGTCAGTCTTAGTGTTAATGCCTAAATCAATTACATGACTTTAATAGTTTTCAAACAGAATTACTTATACAAATTTGGGACTCAACGCAATTGTTTCGACAGTAATTTGAACTTTTGTATCATTTAAGCATGAGCACAAACACTGACCAAATATAGTTGTAGTTGCCAACAATTCGTTTGCTATTTGCTTAAACGAATTACCCCGAAACTCATTAAAACTCCAACCATGAACAAAAAACGCGTAAGCATTCGAAAAGCAAAACGTTTTCCCGCAAACGTACCTCTACCTCCTCATTGTTTGCTAATAACAATGCAATGTACTGTAACCCAAACAAACGCTTTGCGGAATAATTTTACCCGCCCATTGTATTAGAGACGAAAAGGTCACTGAGCCTCTGCCTCTGTGCCACACAAACTCCTTTCTTCGAAAACAAAACTTTGCGCACACTGTTTACGCTAAAATATTTGATTACATCGCTGACATAACCGCCTACCTTATGACCGAAAAACCACTGATGTAAC
The DNA here is from genome assembly GCA_948293265.1 of Cheilosia impressa. NCBI lineage: Eukaryota > Metazoa > Arthropoda > Insecta > Diptera > Syrphidae > Cheilosia > Cheilosia impressa. The sequence continues at coordinate 48,243,630 of OX411882.1, read as the reverse complement.
ATCAGAAAGTACCGACCATCCGCCAATGCAGCAACAACAACAGTGACTAAAATGTGTTACAATTACTTAACGTCTCTTGAATGAGAAGTGTAACGGAGCCCCAAACGAAATGAGGCAACCACAAGACTCGTTCCGTCAACTTTGTTTCTTCTCTGATTTCCATTTAAATGTTGTTGTGGAACAGATGACTGATCAGATCACGCATCCATGCAAGTGGCGCTGCATGCATTGGCCAAAGCGCAACACAGGTAGGCAAAGAGGCCGATGCCGAGATCATTGTGCGATCTCTGATGTGATATTAACTCAGCACTTAGTATTGGCTTCGTTTCCATGCAGGGCTTTGGCTTAGTCGTGCTTACACAATTTAATCATATGGGGCAGATGATGATGGTACCAGGGTGGACCCTGAGGCGTTAATTGTGCGCGTGCCATATGGTTTTTCAGTAGTAACTCGAGTGGGAAGGAAGACTTTCTCTGGCAGTTGCCTTAATCGGAGTGTGGCACGGAAAGTGCAGTGTAGTCACAGAGCTGTGCAGTTTATTGCCTTTTAATGTCGTTGGTTAGACGATTTTAAACACGAAGTCGAAGGTCGAATAAGATCATTTCCTTGTGTGTCCGGGGACAAGTTTTCGACTTTAACTGGATTGGTGTTCCAATTCATTGAACTAGTTTTAAATACTAAACATAAACCCATTATGGCCACAAGGCAGCTGGGTTTAATAAAACGATTAATCACTACCTATTCTCTGGTAGGGAACAAAGGCTTTTCGGTTTTATGTCTCCATCAAGATATAGACCACAAAGTGAAAGGACATCCACATTTGGTGCGGTTTCTGAATTACTTGACACAGCGCTGTAAAATAATAGGCAGACCATGATAAGTAAGATAATTGAACGATATTCGGGCAGCGCACTAAGGACATAATGGGCAGCTGCATACGTTTATTTATAATCTGGCTTCATAATAAATTCATGTATATGTAGGTACAGATTTTAGAGTGAGGGAAAAGCTAATTAGAAAGAAAATTGAACAAATTTCTGATGGTACCTTCTTCGAGTGGGGTTATTGGGAGAGGTAGTCTACGCGTTATGAAAACATGCAGAAACGACTAGGGAAGATTTGAATGTAGACGAAGCAGTGCGGGCTTAGGAGTTCTGCCAAGAAACAGCAATGACGTGAAAATATTCGAATAAATATTCCCAAGGCTTAGCACGTCTACAGCTATCTTTCTCTGTGAATGGGCTTAAAACTGCCTTTCAAAGTATAAAGTAATTCAGTTGCGTCACACCGTCTTATCTTCAAAAACCGTCAACCGTCTTATCTCGAAAATAAGACATCGAAAGAATAACAGCCTTCATTGTCAGCAGATGGACGCGATAAAAAGTCATGAATATAAAATCAAATAAGCAATATAAACGGTCACGTCTTTCGTAACTGTCCAACAACTTGATGAACACTGGCCCAACTGGGTTTAGGTATATGGACTTTACATCGGAGCCAGGCTCCTTTTCCTCTGCTATTCAGACTACTCCTCCCTAAAACAATTCGTTTGCTTAGAGATTGATCAACTCTACTAATTGAATAAGTTACCCTTCTTATCTGTCATATATCACAGTTCGCTGATCAACTCTTCCGTTTTATGTAAAAACTCTGCCATATCCATCTTCCTATCCACACCTATCAATTCCTCACTTGGTATGTCCAACCTTCTTAACAAAAAGAAACTGTCGTTCAACTTGACGATTATCAGGGCCCCAAACACCAACACGGTGCCTGTCACTGATCTTGTACCACATTCGAGGTTATTTCCCCATTCCATTGGAACTCCCAACTTCCACGGCCGTCTCTGCTGTGTATACTGTGTTCCATCCTCGACTCGCCAATGTTTGCAATTCAAACCCCGGAAGAACGACGACGACGTCGCGTACGTATTACAGCGTCTCTTGCATTTGTGTATCCCACTCAAAGTGAATGCGAAATTTCTCTCCATTACCTACCGCTGAGTAGCTATTAGCTATTACCAACAACTGTAATCGCATACCACCATGAAACAGGTCTGTCGATATCGTTACCATCTGCCTTGGTAAAAATAATCCCCCACCCCCTTTTTTGGGATACGAATATTGATTATGCAAATAGCAGTAATAAATTGAAAAATTTGTATTTCGTTAAAAGAAAAAAAACACAAGTCGGTTAAGGTCGAACATATTAATGAACTCGTCGCCCGCTATTCCTATAGTGTCTGGGCGATGGTATAGTTCCATTGACAGCGCGAAAGAAGCTCATGCTACGGCTTAAGGTTTTCAGCGGTGTGTATGCGTGTGAATTATTTTTTTTTTTTCATTGAATTTTGTTAGGTGCCAGTGCGGTCTGTGGCTTGTGCCACTTAGACAACATGATATAATGGGCGTTCAAGCCCGCACTTCCTATCTCTTTCTATACTTATCTATTTGTGTATCTTTTGTAATTAAAACTTAAGTCGTGCAATTTTAATTTAATTGCTGGATTACAATGGTTCCCCATCCGAATGTGTTGAGTTGTATGCGTTTTTGACTGGTGTCGCAAGTTGTGCCATTTGTTGGTAAGTCTTTTACTAAAAGACAATACAAATCGCAAGCGCAAACACTTTAAAAATAAATAAGCCGCTTATACAATCTCGGTTATAATTTAGAAACCTCAGCGCGCAATGTTAATTTTTATTGCCAACAATTTGTGTCAGCCATGGAATTGGGTGTTAATGCTTTTTTTTCTCGTCTTCTTTGTGCAACGCATTTTCGATAATTAAAAATAAATAAAAATGACGATACACAATTTATCGACATGACCAATGCGTTTATCCTTGGATCGTGCCAAATTGTGGGAGGTAGTCGTTAATATTTTCAATCATAATAAATTTCGGCTGCTTGGGTTGTTATTAACCTTAGGCAGATGCCTATGAATATAATTAATTACTGGAAAGTAATTAAGGAAACTCCATGTAAGGGGATTGCGCACACATTTTATAAAATGTAAATAATAAACTGATATAAAGTGTGTTAGTTTTTTTTGGCGCCGTTGAACCTTTGTAGAATGGAAGTAATAATACTAAAATATCAGTAATAAGAAGCGCACATATAGTTTTGACAGGTTGGTTATTTATATCGCCAGTGATACCCGGATGTACTTAAGTCGTTCAAGTACATGTACATGTGATTGTACGATATCTTCCCTTATGTGTGCATATTTTTATTTCATACATATATGTAATATAAGAATGCATTTGTAGTTATCGCACATAACATTCTCTATTCTTTAAATATTTTTATTCGAAACATAAATAGTGCACTAATTTAGGGGTGCGCTATCAATTTTGCTGTGTATTCGTTTTGTTGCGCACATATTTTTAAAGTATTACAATCTCAACAAGTTCTTGTTTTCATTAGTGGCCCATGTCATGCACAAATGACATTCTGGAAAGAAAATAATAATTTTAATGTACAAAAGCGCACTATTTTGTGCGCAAACATATGTATATGTATTTTATTTGACCAACTGAATCTTCCTTAACAAAGAATTAGGTATATCCACTCTGTTGATTTAGAGAAATTGCAAATGGAAATATTAGGAAACAGTTTGCTTTTTTTTTTGCGCACACTAACATTTTTTGTTTAATACACATTTACATGCATATGCTCATATGCTTTCAATAAATAGAGAAGATATAAAGAATTTCTTCAGTAATTTTTGTTTACGTAGGTACTGAGAAATATTTTTCGTTCCGCACATTGTGTGTGCGTAAAGGATTAATTGAGTGTTTTATCATTGCTTTCGCATTTGTATACATTTTTGTGGGCAACCAGACCTGGATGTGACCGTTGTTTTTGTTGTATTGAATTTGACGCCTTTTCTGTCTCTTCCATCAATGATTTTTGCGTCTTAATCCTAACATTAAAGAGCTCAAAAATAATATCTATACTCTTCAATCGCATATTTTAAAATTGTTGATATTTTTTGACCACCTAGTTTCTGTAAAATTTTCATAATTTTTCCATACAAAAAAAAACAAAACTCCAATTCACACTCAACACATTTGCCAAGCCAATATTTTCAGTTCCGAAATATCAAGTTCTATCCAAGTCAATTGCAGCCACCACACACACTTGTGCGCAACCTCTCTGCAAAGGAGAAACAATTTAAATCGCTCTAACTACGCAAAGCAAGTTGCGCTGCTTACGTTTCGCTTCTTCAGCGTATTGCATAATTAAAGGTGAATTAGGCGTGAAATCTAGTAGCCAAACTCAAAAAGCACAAGCCAACAAACAGACCGACAACACTGCAATGTGCGGCTCTGATGGTTAAACCAACTCAATGTTGTGTACCAGTGTAATCAGTTAATATATATGTACATTCAAAGCAACGAGCTCACCGAAAGGCCTCAGTCTAGTCGCATAGAAGGTAACTTTTGTTGCTGGGTAGTTTGTGTTGTTGTTGACGCGTGTTCGCTCATTCAACAAGCTCGAAAGTATACAATTTGAAATTTCTATCAAACATTTAGCTTCAATGGAATTTTTAAATTGTACAACAATTATAACGAGACATTGTAGTGACAGTTTTGAGGGACTAACCAGTTGGTGGATTTTTTTGTTGAGTTGGATCTAATCTGAAAACGTGGCGAACTTGATTAATGGAGGTATTCTCCTTACGCCTTAATTGATTAATTCTCTATAGGGGGTACGCTCTAAAGGAATTAGTACTTTCTGTAGGATATTAGGTCTTAATAGGTTAACACATAATTGCTTAAGAAATAAAAAAAAAAGCAAAAAAGTGGAACAATAATATTGACTAAACGTAACCGATCCTGTTAATGTACTCAAAATACCTTACCATGTACACATTTTGTAATTGTGGGCTTAAATAAGTTTAAACCGCTTATCAGCAAGGTAATTGTGTTTTTTCTAAATTTAAGCTTGCAGCTGCTCAACAAAATATTGGAAGGTTAATATAGGAAACAGCTACCTTTAAATTTAGTCCCTACTTTAAATTCGGAAATGTTTATGGAAAATATAGCTACTACAAAAATTTAGAGTCAAAACTAAAAACGTTTATTGGGAAGGCCCAATGTCCACAAAAAGCAATTTTCAAATTAAGACCCAAAGGTCATTGTTACTACTGAATTATCGTAAGGCACGTTAAGACAATTATTATTTACTGACAGTTGTATTAGTGGGATCTAAAGAGTAGTCATACAGGTAAATAAAACGTTTATTTGCTGATGGAGATGATTACCTAAGTATCTATGGATATACATACGGATACAAAAGTTTATAAGTAGCAAAGTTCACAAGGAAATGCACGAATATAGTGCCATTAAAAAAAAATATAAACCCAGAATGTTAAATTTAATAGCCTTCGCTGAATCATTAAATTCCTTCCCATTGCAGGTTTGTCACTTGAAAACTTATTTCTCTCTCAGCAGATACACCGTATATTGTACATATTTGTTAAATTTAAAGTCAAGTTAGTAAACAGTGAACAAATTGCATTATTGAACTGGACTGATCGATTGTTTTCAATTGTCAATTGAATATGTACAAATTTAAGAGTAAAATGCAGCATTGAACTGTCAAATTGAACCGTTAGGGGATTCATTTATCTCGAAAGCCCTTTGCATACGAGTGAACTAAACATTGTTTTCCTTAATAATAAAGACAAAGTAAATGTAATTTACTGTTATAACACTTTAGTACCGTCAAATTTTTGTATACTAGCTGAACTGACGTCTGGTTTCTGGTAGCTAATTAGCTTTTGCATCTTTGTGTACTAATTAATTTTTTTTATATAAGAAAGTTTAAACTCCAAAACAAACCTTATTTAAACAGACGGAGTGGATAAAGAAGAAACCTAAAAATACTGTTATAATCATTTAAATAAAAAACAAGTCTCTTGCTTAAGACAAACCAACTTTAGGAAATTTGTGAAGAGATATAAGCAAATTTTAGTCAAAACTGATTATTCGATTTTGGAAAAATCCACGAGGCCACTCAAATGTGGCCCAAGAAAGTGATCTGCTTTTTTTAGTTTTATGGTTTAATAATTTTTCGTTTTCGTATAATTAGATAGGTAATTGGCTTTCGTGAATAATTTCTCTAGCGGCAGTTGATAGGTTTGTGTAGTGTGGCTACTCGTTCGATTAGTGCGATTAGGTCTGTTCGATTGTGAATCGTTCTGTCGCACTTATTAAAGTACTTAGGTACCATAATATTGGATTATTAGGGTAACCTACTTGTAAAATTTAAACTGATTACTGGTTTTACAATAGGGTTTTTTTTTAGCTTCAATTTCAGCAAAGCAAGGTAGATAAAGTAAGATTTTCAGCACGCAATTAGAAGTGTCAAGTAGAGCATGTGCTGAAAATCCTACTTAACTTTGTTTTGCAGAGATCGAAGCTTAAAAAAAAACAGACTTTAAATCGGAAATTGTACGGGAAATTAGTATCATTTATATTAATGTCCAAGTTATGTTTATCAAAGCAAATCACATTAATCAAACTATTTCGGAATTCATTGCACAAATCTCCGTTTGTCTATAAGTCATTATTACCAAATAATGCAAAAACTGCTGAACCAACTCAATTGAAATTCATAACAAAAATAGCTCTACTCTGCGGGCAACATTTTATTTCAAAACTCATAACAACTTCACAAGGAAAATGACTCCCAACTTCAAGTCCACTCATGCGAATATTGTAGGCAACTCCTTTATTTTTCAAGTGCAACACATCACTGTAGTTATTATAAAAAATGCACTGAATTGAAATCAATTAAATACACGTCAGTAAGGCCTAATTTATTAACTCAAACCCACCGGATACAAGTAGATAATACATTATACATAATGCTGAAGACATCCATAAAATAAGTAGACTTACATCTTCACTTTAACTGACCCTGATATTCACCGTCACTCTTTTATTCTCTTAGGGGGTGGGGTTCAAGATCACCTATCTAAATATCTATTATACTCGCATCTAAATAAAAGAAAGCCCGTTTTTCGTGCCAAACCGCACTAAATCCCTCGGCTAAAAAAGAGATCCTTCGCAGTTATGATGACGTAAGAGGTTAACTTATCACAACGATAATGTTGCGACTACTCTCCGATTACATCATCACTTGTTTGCATCGCGTTTCCATAACACATCGACCAGATCGTCTTCCGGCAAAAGCAGCTTTAAAATTTAAATAAACCAAGTTGTCGAGCCGGACTTCTTGTCTGTAAACATGATTACCTCGTCCTCGAATTAACTTTTGAAAATTTCCATTTAACATCGAATCTCCTGCAAGCATGAACTATCCCGCTGCTACACTAAAGTTTAACTAATGTTCAGAACTGGGTTGCAAAAAGCAAGCTGCGCCAGCCTTCACTTGCTTATTGTTATCTCTAATTAAGCAATGCGATATAAAAATATAGTTTTTTTTTTGTCAATATTCGCAGGCGTCCATTACTTTGCACTTTGTGAGGGCGAACAGCTTTTCGAAACCGGTAATCAGTTCAACCTTAACCCTATTTTGTAATCGAGAACAACTGGGTCAATCGAAATCAGATAGACACCGTACAAGTCAGCCAATCTCCTAAGGACTTTCTTCGCATCGTAGACGAAAAGTGTCTCTATGCACCTAAGTGTAAGACGTTTCCGAGACGTAGACTTCCAAGTAAGGCGCATGTTGCATTCGCGGCACCGTTTGCCGTCTGCTGTTTGACACAGAGCCACTAACAAAAAACAAGTCCCGACAGAGTTTTAGTTTCGATAACTTGTTAAGAAATTTTTGCTGTAGATTGGCAGTACATACGGCCATACAAATCGAATTCGTACGAAATCCAGACGCTCATATAGCACACTTCGTCATCACTCTGCTGAGCTGGGGCACCGCCACTTCAAATTGTTGGGTCGCTTCGTGTTTTATTTAATTTTTTTTTTCGATATTTTATGTCAGACTTTCACTTGTGGCCACCGCTCTGTTACTATTGTTAGTGTGTGTGTGTGTGTGCTAGCAGTCTGCTGTAGCTGTAGTTGTGCGATTTCATAACACCAACCATCGCACATGACTACAGTGCGGTTATCGCACTGCTGCCAATGGGAGGGATGAAAAATGTTGAGCTCTGCCTGTAAATGGAAGTCCATTTTTCAGGGGTATGTTACAGGGATCGGGATTAGGGTCTTTTGCACGTATGCACTTAATATCCGGTTTACTACTGTCTTCATCTTGCATTTCACTGACTTACTTTGTGCAGTCCCATAGTGTGTGCTAAAGTGATTATCGTGTTTGTTGGTTCAATTTTTGGAACCAGTTATTAAATCGGATATTGGTCTAAAAATGCCACAACCTCACTTCGCTGACCGATCGATTGCAGCAGCTGACCATTATGTAACAGCAGCCTAAACAGGCGGCCACACTTCCAGTGAATCACACAGATGGTGATCAGGTTTGTTTTGCCAGTAATTTTTGGTAAAAGTGTTGTACGCTTCATACACATGCCTCTGGTGACCTACAAGGTGATTATAAAATCGCGGTGAAGGGTTTAACGCCCGAGAAGTGTGGTTACGCATTTCTGTTTGTGCCTAAAAACATTTTGTTTACGCGAAAAAGTACTCTTTGAGAAGAAGTAAGTTAATACATAAATGTGAAAGGAGATGAGAGGTCATTGGAGAATTGGATCAAATTGTCGATTTTTGTTTACCAATCGGTTTTTCTATTTATTTACCGCATGGCTCTGAGTACACATAAAAACAAAAGGATTTAGCTGGAAAATTTAACTCGAAATGAGTCTCTGAAGATAATGTAAAGATGCGAAATTTATATCTACGTTTTAGTTTGTAGTACAATAAGGACAGGTCCGATTACATTTTAACTAGGCTATAAGAAATCAAATCAATTGTTGAAGTGGGGTATCAACATATGGAACTTCTTGACAATCGGTCATGAGTCTTGTGTTAAAAAAATTGTTGGGAAAGTAACAACAACTTGTTGTAACATAAGTTAGAATTTAAAAAAAAATAAGCGTCATGTAGCCCTTGGCCTGTCTCATTTATTTTCAAAACCAGTGTGCTACGAGAAAGTGCAAATAAACAAATGTGGACTCAAAAACAGTTGAAACCGGTTTTTCAACTTATAGAATTTTATGCAAAATTTTTTGGTCAAGGCTAGCAGCTAGTATTACCCGATTTACAGAACCCAGGCTTTTGAGCTTAACTCAAACCGGAAATTTCGAGCGCTTTAGGGGGTGTTTCAGTCAGGCTTTATATTTGGTGATAACAGTAGGTCCTAGCTACTTGTATCAAACACCTCACCCTTTATCCTAGAAAACCAGGTAAGCTGGATGGATACATTTACTATAGACAGAGAAGCTGTATAGGTATACAATATAAAGATGCACATGCCTTAAAACTTGAACTACCCCATCTAAATGTCGATATGTTTAGCATTGTTTAACATAGTATTGGCAGCGATAAAGCCATGCTTACTTTTAGAGCCGATGCTTCTCAAAACTCGAGGTCAAACATTTGCAGATAAACAATACAACTCTGGTTGATGAGAAAAGGTTTTGCGTTAATCTTGTGTGAAAAGATTTTGGTGACCTTGACTCATTTGCCGTTCTTTGCTTGTGTGTGAAAATCGAATAACTTGTATAATTAACGAAGCTTACGTTGAAAGATGCGGGTTACAATGGATTCAACATGAATAAAATAAATTTGAAATTTTATTTAAATATGAGACAAAATTGGAATAATACTGCGGCCATTCCGTGGTAAGATGAGTCCCATGAATTTTTGCACATGAATTATACGTATGAAAAGCCAAGAGCGATAACTAAAAAGAACGTCTATTTTTAGTGTCTATGGCAACGTGTTAAGTTTTAAGAAGTCGTCATAATGGCGAAGTTTGTTTTTTATAACCTACTGGGACCTATGATATATTTAAGTGGAGTATAAGGTACAATTTGCACTTGAACTGAATCCGTATTTCCGTTCTACTGATTAGTTAGGCAACAAAAAATTACCCTGAAAACATATAACTCATAAAATAAAGTTAATCATTTGTTGCAACCTATTTATGTGTAACTGTTTATAACAGTGAGACATGACCAAGAGAGTGCATGGGTACGCAAATTAGCTAAAGGCTAAAGGAAAAATGTATCCAGCCTGCCTATGGAATTAAGCAAACGGAACAATATATCAGAACCAAGCAATTCGATTCTTTCGGATGAAGATATCGTTTGTCAACAGGTTCATCTGAGAGTCCCAGGCGAATCAAGTTCAAATGATTTGGAAAGCAACATTTTTTGCCTCAAGGAACAGTGTGAAAATGAAACAACACTTTTTAGAATCTATTGAGCTCCATTTTTTGGAATTGAACTGCTAAAAATGTTAGTTAAGTAAGTTAATGTTTTGCCAAACAGTTAAAAGTTAAAAAAATTTAATTCTTTTGAGTGTACTGTCAAAATGTAAGGTCGTTATGCCAAACACACATTTTGACACAAAAAGTGCTTTTAGCAAAATTAAGGTCGGTTGTCCTTCCTACTGATCTGTTCAAAAATAATTGTTCATTTAAAATTTGGAATAGCCTATTATCTTTGCGTTTGCACCTTAAAAGTAATATTTCTCGAATCTGTAAACTTGCCGCTGATTGGATTGTCATCCGGTTATCACTATTTGTGGTGATTTTACTGTATTTTGAACAATATATTAACTCTTTTGGTATGTAAATACGACCGAAATTTGGTTAACAAAATAAAAGTATTTACTTTACTGTAAACATTTCACAACTTGTTCCACAGCTGATTGAAACGTCAAACTAAACCTTGCGTGAATGTTTCCGCGAGTTTTTAAATCAATTTTTTTTTAACAAAATCTCAGTTGGTGATGGGTTGGTAATAGCTAAAGGCAATTGGAAATGAATAATGTTTATACAGGGGCTACGAAGGTTTACAAATCGAATGTGGAGAAACCAAGGGTAACAACGTTACTTGCTAATTGGCAGCACTTGAATTATTTTTGTTGGGAAATCATGGTCGAGTTTTATTTAATAACTAGCGGAATGGGGCTGGCTCCAAGACAGTTGACACTTTCTGGTTAGGAAAACGATTTTGATGGTTGATTAGAAATTGGAACGCTATTGTAAGTTGTACAATACCTTACAGGTGCATGCATCCTTTAGTTATAGAGGCAATAGCTTTACCAACGTCGCCCTTGAGGCGACCTGCAGAGACTCAAATATCAACCACAACAATACAACAATCTGTATTGTAAATGAGCTCAATATGTCAAGGTCTTAGGCATAATACCGTCATCGATTAAAGAATAATATTTATGTCCGAAAAATGCCTTAACCTCTGCGCTGCAGACTTCACTCTATTTGGCCAGAGGCGAACAATTAGTTTACTCCCAATTATATGAAAAATCCTTACAACTTATTCACTTTTCTCTTACCTTTCCATTGTTCAGTGGAATTTGCATCACATCCAGTTCTTGATTGTTGGCGGGTAGGGGTACTGCTGATACTATGGCAATAACACTGCACAGGCAGGCGAGTAGGACTGTTTGTTGTGTCATGTTGTTAACTATTTCTGTGGGTGGCTTGAGTTTGATATATATATAATCCACTTGCGTTCGTAAATGTTAATCCTTTTTTTATCCAAAATGCGATTCAACACTGCAAAAAAACAAAAACATAATACATTATAAGTCTTAACGAGACGGAATATAATTTGGTTAGCAACTAAAAAAAACACCCCATCTAAAGCAATAGGCAAAGTTCTCTTGGGAGATACCGGCTTTCACCAGGGAACCTTGACCAAACAGAAGCTCCTTTACTAAGGGCATACAAATTGATAAAAATCAACCAAATTCGTGACGGGGCCAACCAATTCTGGCCGAGCGATTAACATTCGAGTGAGGTCTTGAATAATGCAAACAAATTGGCCAACACAGTATTATGTACATTTTGAGGGTTTTTCCCGGACGCGAACAACATGCCACCGTGTTTGCTTGGACATTAGACCTGCGCTCTTACATCAGAATCTTGAAAACACATTTTACTGGACCACTACACCGGTACACCCCTGTTGCACTTGACAACACCGAGCAAAAATTTAAAATATAAACAAAAATCGATAAATAAACAAAACAACGATAAAAGGAACTGTCTCTCGTTATCGTATAACCAGAATTGACAATCGACAAACAAACGTACAATCTCTCTCTCGTCGATTCGGCTTTGGACGAGTCACACACTATATCGATCTCTCAGGGAACAACAGCTATATCCGTGCGCTTCGACTAACTACTGATTACTAGCGAATTTTTATCACACAACGTTCACAAAAATAGTCAAACAAAAGACGTTCGTATAGGTTCCAGTTTCAGTTTCAGTTCCAGCTTAATGCAAGCGCCAAGACGTGTGCGGTTTGATTGTGTGTTTTGGTGGGTTTGAGCGTTTGTCTACCTTGTTCGACACTTGGACTGGGAATGTTCACACTGCTCAGTGCAGGTTCGTTGAAAACTTTATCATCCTCTGCTCCACGCCTCTCGGCTGATGGTGTAATCCAAAGCCAGCCAGAGAGACAAAGTGACTAATTTGGCGGTGGTATTACGTGAGAGAATCGGAAGCAGTCTTCGTTTGTATGGTGGCGAACACACCAACTAGCACACCATTATGGGGCGAAGGAAATCGAAAGCTTTTTTCGGTTTCTCGTCCCACTTCCCACATCGCCAACGAAATCGAAAGTGAAGTTGAACTGAGAGTGCGACTGAGATTGAGACTAAAAGCTCGACTTGGTTGGTGGTGTTGGTGGTTACACTTTGGATCTCAGGTTACCCATTTGGGAGAGGGTTGATTGCATTGAAGTAGGATCACATATACAAGAGGTGGAGGACTCTTGCAAAAGTAAGCCAAAAGGCTTTGTACTCGCTGTGAATGGGGGGATTTTCTGCGCTGATTGCCAATTCAAAACTGGTCTCGGCTCGAATTGTAATTGTTACGATCGAGATCGAGATCGGGTTTGAGAAAAAAGTGCATTTGTGTCGCATATGCAAAATGGGTGAATGACGGTTAAAGGAGTTCGTTAGAGTTAATGCTGGCGATGTAAATTAAATGAAATGCTGATCCTTTAAGATGTAAGTGGTCAAAGTGGAAGTTGTTTTTGGTTACGTAATTTTCGAAGAGGTTCAGATTTACGGGGGCGAGCTAAAATTATGACATTGTAACAAGTTTTAAAGGTAGTTCAAGACTTGTCAGGCGTTCTCTCTTATGCGTTCGTATGGGTGAAACTGGAATTACCAGAAGTACTGAAACGAGTTGACCAAAAAATTAAGAAAAAACTCCAGCTTGTCCTGCAGAAAATCGAGTTTTGAGGGCGGAATAGGAAAATGATACAAATGCAATAGTCGTGAATGTCATTCCTTGGAAATACACACACTGATGGGGCTTAATATTTAAACTAGAGATGGTGCAAAAAGTGGTATCTTAGTGGACCAAAATAACAGAGAAAGAAATACTGGTATAACTTGCCGGGAATGGACACATGTCTGTCAATCTTTCAATAATGGAAGAAGTTGTTGACAAAACCTAATTAACTTGTTGCTTTATTTGAAATGGTCCTTGATGAAGTGGTCTTAGCCCAATGTTAGTCCATTGATTGCATTGCCAAAGTGAGTGTCATTTGGATGAACATATCCGATCCTAAAACTGTTTGGTAGTTTATACCTCAAAGGCATCGTTTGGAAAAGCCGATGACTCAGTGTAGCCTTCCGGCTACTGACGAATGAGGGAAGAGGGAGGAGGGACATATGCACAGGTAGTCCACAACTATTTTCTTGACTTAATTATCTGTGTTGCGCCTGCAAAAGTAATTGTGAGGAAGTCTCAAGATTTTTCTAGTGCCCGAATATGAGGATAGAACAAACAATGGGAAGTAAAAATTTGCCAATGTAGCTTAAAAGATCCAAACTCTGCCAGAGTCCAGCTGAGAAACCCAATAAGTTGACATATGTTGATGGAAGAATCGCCACCGATTCGCGGAAGAACAAAATGCGAACATCCAATAATAGATTGATTTTTGATTGATTTAATTTTATTTCTGAACAATTGGTTTGCTATGTTATCAATAACTCGAATGATTTTATTCAAATTTGCTGTTCGAAGACACTGGGGAAAGAATATTTCTGACTTCGAAAAACATCATCACAATGGTTGGTTAGGCTGGCTATTTTTAAATCAGGATTCATGAGCTACATAAGGCTAAGAACAGTACTACAAATTAGATCCAAGACTTATGAAGAATAGACAATATATGAACTATAGATGAAAGGCCATTAAATAAGTGCATGAAGACGTTTTCGTATTGGCAGAAAAGCGATGTTGGTTAAAGCTTCGCGTTGCCATCTTTCTTTTTATCCCGCATTGATCGTTTTTTTCAGTTCATGGAAATTAACTCTACTCGGTTTATACGGAGGAAACTTAAAGACCCGCAATCCTTTTTAGGTAGGCTTAAAATACATGTTTCTATCTCTGTGTGAAAATTACAGCAATCCACAGTCAGGGCTTGTGAAAGTCGGTCAACAGAAGGGCGATTGTTTTTTTTTGGCAAATTATTTATGTTGTATATAATCGCAAAACCAAATGATTCGTAATAATTTGATTCTGTCATCAGGTAATAAGAGCGCACAAAAGTCGATTGCGCGATTAATAATCAAAAGCAATAAATTAATTTCAGCACAAAAGAAACTCGTTTCTTTTATAGCATCCCAAGATTCCCAATGAATATTTTTTAGCCTCTATTAAATAACCGACACTAAATCATTATTGCTGCTCGAAAAGCTAATTAAAACTCATTAATCGTTCGTTTCAATGCGCCATGGCGCAGACAACAATTACTCCAATAGTTCACAGCTGGCGCTGGCCTCTGTTTCCGCCAATTAGCACCAATGAATGCATGTAGCTTGCGCAAGGCTTTACATCCCCATCGTTTTCAAATGGTTAATGCTTTTCTGAAATAACAATAAAAAAAGGACAAATCGCCTAATAGTCTACATAACCCAAATTTTGAAATATCTCATACATCAACGACACCTAATAATGGCATCTCAATCCGCAAACCAATTGATTATGTGCGGGATTATGTGGGCTAGCGCGAATTTTTAATTTTTATTTTCTGTTATGTCATTCGATTAGATTGCATTCACCTTTGGAAATATAAACAAAAAACAAGACGACTTTTGCACCATCATCGCTCAGCATCAACAAGCAAGGCAAGCTTGAAGGTGTACGTGAAAGTTTGATGATCTTCGATGGTCACCTGCGGTCATCCGAAAGGTAGGGTGCCCCAAATGCAAACACTCGATTATGATCGATGAAATAGGTGATCGTTTGCGGGAAAAAGCAGACCTGCAATTGTGGCCCACAGTGGTTTCTTTGACTTTTCAAATCAATCACTTGTTGGTCATTTTTCACATAAAAGGGACCAGATATCGGAGCTGAAATCAATTCAGTGAACAATAAACCAATCGAGTTTTGTCAATAATCTTACAAAATTCTACCGCCCACTTGAAGGACAACTAGATTCGAAAATTTGCGCTCAAACAAATGCACTTTCTTCACATTAATCAAAGTGGCAGTTCATCAGCGCGTTTGGCAGACAATTATCCAAAGTTACGACGGATAACATCAGCATAACCCTGACCCATAGATATCTGAGCATCTTTATAAAAATGCGAGTTCGTGTGTGTCTGACATAAAGTTTTGCCTTACCTTTGGTCGTGTTTACATTGGAACGGGTATAGAAATACATTTGCGGACACAAAGTAATGAGTCAATCAAACGGCGCTAATGTCTGCGGAAATGGTTATGTCGATGTAGTTATTCGAAGGTGGAGAGGTTAAGGGCTCTGGTTTTGATTTATGTTCGGTATTTTCAATGAAAACTGTTCAGAATGCGACCAATTTTCTATGGGTGTTTATGTGCCGCGGGGCGATTTATCTCCTATAGCAAGATAGAGCTATGTGGAACGTGTTATCGATAACCTTGTAGGTGTTACTAAATAGAACGACATCGTTTTGTAATAATCACAATATTATGAACAGATAATCGTTCTCTAAGTGTCTGTGACTAGAGCAGAGGTGTAATTATCGCACTCAGGTGGCAGTAAGTGTTGCAGTTCAAATGAATGGCTCTATAGCAATGAATCGCTTGTTGCAATCCAATTATCAATCTGAGGTCAAAGTGGAGTATTTTCATTTCAGTGTAGCAGCAATTGGTTTTGAATTGGTGTTTTTGTTTCTTTGTACTTAAGCTTTCAAGATTTGAATTAATTTTGTTTTATTATTATTGCTGGGCAAAGTGAGTGGCAAGCTGAAATTGTTTGCAGTCCTTCAGTCAACCTTTTGTGTTTGTGTGGGTGCTTATTAAATTTATTTTCAGTCCACTGCGATAATGATAGAAGGTAGGTGTCTAATTTAATCTGAAAACAAAGCGCCACCGAACAATTTATCGTCGTTAAACGAGGCTCAAGCTCGCGTTTCTGTCAACGGGAAAAGATCAAACAAATCACCCATAAAAGAAGCTTATTTGCATTTGATATCGAACTCTATATAAAAGATGGCGCAATGTACAATACTCCGGAGGATTTTCCCAATAATATCTATACGCACGTGGTGTAGGAATAAATTGGCACAGATAGGTTATGTTGAAGATCGGTATGAGGGCTGTGGATCTAATACAAAGTAACAGCATAGATGATCCCATGTCATTTTACTCTACTCGTCGATGTTGATAGCCGTTTCCCGATGGAAGCTTATAATTTGTTTCGTTCTCCTTAAAAGACACCCCTGTTGCTTAACGCTTACAAATTTGCCATGACAGCTCGCTGCGTTTATAGATAAGCAGTTAGTCGGATTTTCAAAAATGGGAAATACAATACAAGGTGGCCAAAAGAAGTCATCCGATGTTGTTTGGCTCTCATTTTGCCCGTATGGCAATCAATTGTGACGGCGCCCATTTGACCGATATCATTTTCTTGACTTGACCAATAAAATTTTAAAGGTTCAAATAAACATAATCAATAAACGGAATCGAAGTTTTTCATTTAGAAAAAAAATGAGAGCCAAACAACATCGGATGACTTCTTTTGGCCCACCCTATATAATAGCGTGGCGCCTTGTCCTATATCTTTTTGTAATGTTTACAAATTCGTTTGTGATCTTGACAGCATTACCGATTGGCAAAATGATAAAGTCGCCAAGAAATGGCTGAGAGATTAAAAAGGATCCTAATACAAATATCCCAAAACAATAAAGCATGAATGTAAAATTAATTTTAAAAATTTGTCCCTACATAGGCTATTGCAGGCGGCTTGAATAATTTGCCGAAGTGTGTAAATTTGTTTAATAGTTCTGTCCTAAAACGGCACTGATTTGGGCCGATTAGGTAACTGGTGGAGTGGAGTTAAAGGCATTCACTAGACTTATAATATGTTTGTAGTTGACGTAGTTTAAAATACCTCCATCTGAGCGGCTCTATTCAGCAGTTGCTTTCTAAGGTTCTTTTTCTTTTCGATCTAAGAAGTCGTTGGTTTCTCATCCATTTTTTGTTTTCAATGGCAGACATAATCTGGGTTCCAACTATGGGTTGGACTAGCTTTGGACATCCTCGAAACTGTGGCTATAAGACTGCGCAGTGATGACTATATAAGGTCTATTGTGTTTGGTCACATCAGCCGTTGCGTTTGTTTTGGGAAATGTTAAAATTGCACTTGGTTTATGTCTTTCGAGAATGAGCTTCCTAATTATGATATTTGAGTCTTTACCTTCGACTTCGCTTTTGAAACATAAGTTTAACCTGTTTTCAAGTGTTCGTGTGGTTTCTGAATTGTAAGAACTTTTATGTACCTTGTTTTTCCCCGTCTTAAAATTGAAAAACCTGAGCCAGTCTTGGCAGTAAAATCTCTAAGGACACTTCTAATTCTGAAGATAATAAATAAATATGATAGAGAACGTAAGGGAATTATCATCATTTATGTAATGACATTTATGTTATGATATCTGATTGAAAGTAGTCAACGTGTGTAAACTTTGCAAGGTGCTGAAAACTGTTTCTTTGAAGATGAGCAATGATTGAGGACGAGATGGAATTGTGACTGGTGTTAATGAATAAATAAATAGAGTTGAGAAATTTGTCAGGAAGTTATTAACACGTGTGCTTCTTTAAGAGAGAAACAGAGTTGAAGACAAAACATAACCTTGTGGAACACTAGTAGTTCTTTTGTCTTGAAACCATCCAACGCATTCACAAATACAACTCCTAAATCATTGAACATCGGGAAGTGAATTCCTTACCGAAAAAGTGCCTGACGTCAATCTCCGTCAAATGAGTTTAAAATGTGTGCAAAGATTTTGATTCGCCAAAGTGATGTAGATATTGGTTCAGATTTCCGGCCATCAAATTACTAGTGGACCATGAATTTTTAGCTAACTATTTCCGGAGTTGCATTGATTATGTATTATGGTTTTTATGGAATAAAAGTATGCTTTTGAGCTTGATTGCGTACGAGTGCTACCCGTTGGCCTATATCTTTCTTTAAAATTGTGATTCTTTACAAAAACCAGTTGAGCTGAACAAATCTGTTATCTATAGTCACATTCTCTGTAATACTGTGAAACGCAACGCCCTTCAAAGCGCGGTCTCATTATCTGTTATATGAGATCGCATTTTCGACAATAAAACTTAAGACGGGAGGTTAACGAAAGTGTTATACTTACCATCGTCTTAAAGACTATATTTCACGTTTCACGAGTACTTACAAGTACCGCACTTGGCTTTGGATTTACTTTTCAGACCGAGTTTATCTAACAGATGAACTCAAATCAAATTGACGATTTGTCTAAATGCTGCTCCTTTTCAACCCCAATAAAATTTATTTAATACATGTTAAATTGTATGTTGACAAAAGTGGTATTAATAATAATTTAATGACCGAAGTTTCTTGTCAATCTAGCCGAGGTCTCAACTCCCCTGCCTATACCGCGCACGTCACGTACAGCCTTTTGTGCTGTACACAACTTGAGCTGAAGGCAAGTTTTTGTCCACCGTAATCGCCGAAACAAATTATACGATGTATGAACTGCTCTATCGAACACATTTCGCATTGATTAGGTTCATAGAAACACAAATTGCACCTGCAGTACAGCTTTTTGTGTCCGAATTAATCGGCAACCTTTTAGGTGATCTATTACCATTTATGTTCTTGCTCTGATGTCAAAACCATCCGGTTATAGATACCCGATGTAAATTGCGATTGATTGAGTCTAATTGTATGGAGTACATTTTACGGTTTCGCTGGCGCCAATGTTTTCTTACCCAACTAAACAAACTGCGCTGCTATTAACATCGAAACTAGTAATTTACCTTTTAATTCGTCATACACTCAGACTAAGAGGTTAAGCGAATCTCTTGATTCGTCAATGACAACGGCAGCAAGGTTGACCTGCTGCCGCTGATAGTTCCGTCTCATAATTCAATTCGGTAACAAAAAACTAACACGAATTAATTTTGTCGTTGGTGATTTATTGACCCGCTTTTTCTGGTAGTTTCGACCTTCAGATCGATCTGATAAATCGTTATCTGTGAAGTACTTGTATTGCAACCACCAGGCGGTGTAAGCTTATCCTCCGTATGATTAAATGATATTCCGCAGCCTCATTCACTTGTGCGTGTACTTTGTATACAAAGTGAAAGGCATTTCGATTTCGGATTGTTCAATCTTGCCCGCGCGCACAATAAGACAATTTATTGCGCAATATTGGCGCTCGCGGGGAGGAATTTGAACCGTTTACCCACTGACTATTCAGAGGCTTTTATCACATGCAGAGGCATGACGTCCGCCTAATGGAATGAGACACGAAATCTCATCGGCAAGTTTTTTTTTGGTCTAAGCCGCTCTTCGACCATGGCGCACAATTAACTCGGCTTAAGGGGCAGATTATCTATGCAAATGCCAAAGTGACGAAGATTTTTGTTAACCTTACTAATATCTCGCAGATGGGAGAGTAGATATAAAATACTGACAATCATCTTCGTCGTTTTGGAGAAGGACAATAAACTGAGTTAGGGATTGGTATCTGTGTCGGCGATAGGCGTAAAATTACCTGCGGTTAGTGGAAATTTCGGTTTTTGCATTAAGCTGAACTTTGACCAAGAGTTGGGCAATCCGAGGCAGACTATTTCACGTTTATGGTGCACATTATGAGTTGTATACGGATTGGGTAAGGGGGCTAATGAATTTCTGCGTTTGAGGCTGACTTTTCCGGTTTGTGTTTACTCTCCCATTGGCTGTGCGAAAATGCCACCCTGAGATGTTATGGTGAGCGGTTCAAGTGTCGCTAACTAAATCGCTTTTTGATTGACTCCAAAGTGTGACTTTTACACTGTTTGGTGGCATCCCATCTGACGAGTGTTATATTTGGTAATAAAATATTAATTTGTGGTCATAAAGCTTTCATTTCAATGAAATTTCAACGAAACACTGATGAAATATTACCTAAACGCTAGCAGTTGTCGAAAATGGGTGTATCAAAGGTTTTCTTATAGCTCAGAAATTGTTTAACTCAGCGAAACGATTCCCTAGAGCTTATTAAATGACTTTCAGAGTTTCGCAAATGGTAAGAAATTTCCAAAGTCTGATAAACACCTGCGGATACAACTGCCCTAAGATAGTGTCTTAATTAAGATTGGTAGGTCCCTTCCATTTCATTTATCTCTAAAACAAAAGGCACTCAAATGAAGGGTTGTGAGAACCTACCCAGAATGGCTTATATGGACCAGGACCTGTTGCGTCAACAAATTCTTGATTTCTTTTTATGTAGCTACCTATCAGCAGCCTCAAGTCAGAAAGGTCATATTCACTGTATAAGTGGCCGGCTGGTGTCACGATTGCACTACCTTCCCGTGTCTCTGACATCCAATTTAAAACAAGTACAGAAACGAAGCAATACAACGTTACATGGAATTCGCCTAGTAAACATCGCAGCACAATAAGCGAAACAATAAGTGAAACTGGAAAACACATTCGAGCGAAGCGGATTATAGCTCCACATATTATGAGTTTTTTTATTGAAGCGTTTTTTCCGCTCAAGTGACGTTACAAAATGCTGTCGCTGACTCCGATACAGCGAGACCTTAGAAGTTCAGCGAACCGCACTCTCGTAAGTTGATTGCTCAATGTCACATCACAATACCTCCCATTTGCATGCGTGCATCATTTGCAGAACTCTGTTATGATCCAGAACGAATGACAACAAAGACGGCTTCCCCGTCTTGACATGATGATGACACAATAACAATAGTTACTATCGATTTTTTTCTACCCACAGGAACGCCCTGTCATTTATGCTCCAATTGTTTCAAAATAAGTCAATCTTGCGTGTCGATGCCTGAGATCTGGAATATATTGGTTGACAATGTGGGTGGCCAGCTTAGTGGTCGGCGGTTTTTTGAAGAGGACAAACAGTGGTTGCATCATGTATCGAGTCGTCTTGAGATTAGTCCTGTTGTTCGGTGTATTGAGCGCGATTAGCACGTCACCGCGACGAGCTCAAAAATTCAAGCTGGATCCGAATTACTTGAAAGCCATGTCAGCGTACAGAAAATTGGAACCAAGAATTACATCGCAGGATTTGAAAACGATCACAACCATTGGGATACTAAATGGAGCCATGAAGGCTGAGAAGGAAATGACAAAGCATTTAACGGATATGGTCACGGATTTGATACTGAATACAAATATGGCGGATAAGCCAGCGGCCATGGCGAAAATAGCAAAAATCGAGCAGACCATTGAACGGGACAAGAATGCCGTTCAAATACTGGCGAGTGCGATGGATTTTGCAACGAAATCGTTGTCCATGAAGGATTACAGGGAACAGCTTGAGCGAACTCTGCAGGAGCATAAGAGTAGAAAGCGTGAAATAGGCAATCACAAGGATGTGGATATGCAGAGGTTGAAGACGAATATTTTGGAGCATTTGCAGGCCATACAGAAAACAATTGCCAGTAAAATTGACAGCACTTTGGACTATATGAAAGAGAATAAGGAACTGGATAGTTTGAGGGCTTATAGGAAGAGGAGCGCCATAGATGAAAATAAGTTGCAGAATCTGTTTGAAGAGGTAAAGTGGAAATTGGGTTAGGTTCGTGGGAAAACGTGACGCAAGTGCTTTTTGTTTTTTGTAGGATACGCTCGAGAATAATTTGGTGGCTGAGGAAAATCGCCCTCTACCAGAGACCGACAAAGACGTAAATATCACCGTGGATATCGGAACCAATGATGTGAGTTATAAATTGAGCTTGCAAAAGGATGCGTTTTGGATTATGTATTTGTGCTAAAGCTTTTGTAGAGTTCAAGTGACGGGAAAAAATGTGTGACGGACGAAAAATGTGTGATAAAAATCCCGATTCCTAAAAATGGCTTTAAAATCCCTGAGTGAAGAAAAGACCAATCTCACTTAAGTGATATTATGTATCCTAATGTGGAGAAGAAAAATAC
This sequence comes from Cheilosia impressa, assembly GCA_948293265.1. Taxonomy (NCBI): domain Eukaryota; kingdom Metazoa; phylum Arthropoda; class Insecta; order Diptera; family Syrphidae; genus Cheilosia; species Cheilosia impressa. The sequence continues at coordinate 48,221,060 of OX411882.1, read as the reverse complement.
TCTAACACTGATTCCTGCAGTCGCTTAAAACAAGCGAGTTCAGGACAATATTTTTCATAAATGTTCCTCTCAAGGCTCAATCAGATCAGTTTTCGCGGAATTTCATTTTTAGTTCGTCTAAAAACATGTTAAAATACACGGTTCGAAAATTCAGTTCTTAAAAAGCTCGCAAATATTTTTTGCAGACTTCTTGAGGTTGTGCTGAATTAGAGATTAAATCGAAATTTTAGTTTCGCTCACGACAAAAATTGCCCACTGTTTTCAAAATTTGACTTTTGTTTGAAAAATGTCTTCCATCGAACTACGAACATTTGGTATTCAAGCCCAGAAGCAAGAACAGTTTGATTAAGACTTTCACAAAACCGTTTCTAAATGTGTTTTCTTTTTTTAAAGAAATTGTTACTTTAACCACATTTTGATCGAGAACAAAAAAATTAACAAATCTGCATTAGGGCAGCCTCTTTAGATTAAGATATTTCTCTTCAGATTATTTCAATTATGCAATAAACAATTTGTCCTAGTTAAAGATGCCAATCCTGTGTGATGATTTCCAATTACACAAAATGGATAATAATAAATGGACTTGCGAAGATATTATGCTAAAAGCATTTATTTAAAATTTAAATGTTAAAAATTTTAAGAGAAGTCCTTCTGGAATTTTGGAGAATATTTTGATCTTATTTTTCTCCACGCGGAACCCTTGCCAAATCTAGCATTGCCAGAACTGCAATGCTCCAATTTTAGTGTTAGTCAACTTGGTCGACTTTTTGTTGTCTTCTTGGAAGCTTATTCTACGTTGAAAAGTCATTCACAGTGATGACATTTAACTAAGATCGAAATTTAGTAATATTTTCTAACAATTTTTGAATGGTCGGGAAACGTCATGTTGTGTAAATTGAAACTTTTTAGACAGTTCTCAAAAATTAACACAAAAAATTAAAGTTAAAATTTCTAATTAAGTCTCGGTTAAAATAAGAATGATAAGAATTTTTAAAGCAAAAGCGACTAAGTTTAACCAATTTTTCGACTCACAGCAATAAAGTGCATACTTCAGATGCCAAATTAAATGAAATCATGATTGAAAATGGATTCCCTTGTCTGCAGTGTAAATAAGACTGCTGAAAAAATTCCATAGGAAATATTATTCCCATATTTTTCTGTCGCATAGCTAAATTTAAGTTTGCACTAAACCCCCTTTCCCATTGCCTATAATTAACCAAGGATGTAGACATAATCAAAATCGATGACAACAAGAAAGCGAACCAAATCGATGAATCCGGAGAGGGTATCGATATCGGAGTGCCTGAGGGAGAAGTGCCCGGTGGACTTGTGGGCCTTATTGCCAGCTTGAGCGGTGTGAGTACGATCAACAATTTGGAGTCCAACCAACTAAATGTAAAATTTTTCAGGGTGAAGGAGGGTCTGATGTGGGAGCTTTGATTGGCGCTCTTACTGGAGTTATTTCGCAATTATTCGGGGTAAATACAAACTCACTCTGCGCAGTCAAACAAAGACTTTCATATCCCTTTACAGCCTGGCGGGTTGGACATTGAATCGCTAATCAGCACAGGAACGTCGCTGATCGCTGGCTTACTCGCGGTAAATATCAGAGTCGCCTTTGGCGGAATACCCTTTCTAAGCCAAGTTTAATTTTAGGGCGATCGGAATTTTGGAACCGTTATTGGGGAGTACGTTGGAACTGCGTTCGATGGTCTTTCCGGAGGCGGCGGAGCGGTAAGCTTTATCCACGCACCCCAGTCGATGAAGTTAAACAAAATATTTTCAGATAAATAACGGAAAATTCATTGGCAACCTCCTGGGGACCATTCTGGCATCACTGAGCGCTGTATTTATCGTTTTCATGAATTTTCTGTAGACCAGCTAACATGTACTAAATTTTCATGAGAAGCACTGTAACTTTGGGATTTTTGGTTGCACGGGGTTGAGCGAAAAACAGCCAAATCGATTTACTAATTTTTCCCCATTCCTTCTCCCTCAGAATCCCGAAGATGACGATCTACCACCGCAGCCATTAGTCTTTATCCAGAGTCTTATTCAAAGTTTCGGTGCAGCTAAAAATCGTGCGGGAGCGCCTGAGGGTGAAGCACCACCGCCACCACCGCCACCACCTGCTCCTGTGGCCGGATCTGACTCCTTCGGCTTCATCAAGCAGATTGTGTCCGCCTTAGTCGGTGGCGTTACCAGCTTACTGCTGAATGCATCACTTGGCGCATCTGGCGGATCCGCCCAGGCCTCAACGTCCGCGTCGGCCAGTTCATCACAGCCCAAACTGCCTCATTAGCCCGCTTGGCAGCCAGGCTACTCAACACCGTTTTTATTTAGTCATAGTACAAACACATCCTCATAAGTTAGTGCATAAGGTGTAAATATTTATTTTTTATATTCGACATCTGTGTGTTAGTCTCTTTGTGTTGCATTTCATTCGTTTTCCTGTTGCATTTCTCCGGCACGAAAATGAAACCAAAAGGCAAACAAAACAAACAGCTTTCTGCAGCGTGAAAGTATAAAGAAAGGGAAATCTGCCATACCTCCACGTGAAGCGGTGTTGATTTCGATTACAGTTACAGTACACAATTTCATCGCAATTGGGAAAAATCGAAAGTCTCGCTCTGGCATACGCACTTAGCTCGTATGGCGCTTCTTCGTTTTCATTATTAGCTTTTCGTCGCGTCGCCATCGCGCCGTATCACATGGTAATGTGGAACTTTCGATTTCAGCGACAACAACGACGAAGACGATGACGCACTAATCTTTGGCATTGACCAGGGTCTGTGGTAACATAAAAACTTTGAGGCTTACACTTTTTTTTTCTGTTTTAGTTTCAAGACGGTCTTTCTCAAGAGTCGGTTGCATCTTGAAATTGTTTAGTGAAAAAAAAAACAAACGAAAGAAATAACTTGTCATTAATTAATTAGCTCGGTATAAGTCTGAAGTGATCCGTGAAGTCTACTTTGTCGGCAAAGCAGTAGATACGCTTGAATTGGCTTTTGTTGCTATTTTTATTTGTTGTTCGGTGGGTGTGTTGTGTTTTTTTTTTGCCGTGAAATTAGCTATTATTATTCGGGTTACTTTGTATCGGAAAAGAGAAAAGACATCGAGTGAGTGAGAGACTGACAAGAAAGAGAAGGTGCACTCGAACTTATTTCAACGGTAAGTTGGAGTTTTATTGGTGAAGTTTTGTGTTGCACAATTTTTTTTGGCTAGCGAATGCGGAAATGTATTGTTTTTCTCGATTCTCCGGTGCGAGTGGTGGTACAGAGAGAGGGAGATAGCTTAAGTTTGGCGTAGTAAAAAGTTTGCTGTGTTAGTTGGATAATTGTCCACTGCATAGTGGAGCGATTTTCATGAAAAACAAAAGAGTTGATGTGCGAACTTGATTGGCACCAACTCGGAGGTACCTTCACTTGAGTGCAGTTCAGCTGAAATATCTCTCATTTGCTGTACCAAAGAGACACAATCGTTGATCTATTGTGGGAAGTCGTTAAATGCGAAGGCAATTCAATAGTAGTCACAGCGAGTTAGTGCTTCTCGATCAATACAAGGAGTGCAGGCGTGCTTCGGTATTTGGAAATCTTGAGTTATTACTTGGTTTGCTTTGGGAAACTATGTATGTAGCATGTTGACTTATTAAGCTCATCTGCTTGAAATTAGTCGAAAAGTTTCTCAACTCGGTGGCTATTAATAGTTAACAGTGGCTTCAAGGCCGCTAATATGTGTTTAGAGCTAGAAACTGTTGCTTGGAATTGAATGTCAAGCCAAATATGTCAGTTGAGCTCAAGCTCAAGCTCAAGGTGGGGCGTAGATTAATTTGAGGACATTTTCATTTCGTTTTGCTCTTAAGGTAAAACTTGTGTGGTCATTTTTGGTCTTTAATGAATAGAGTTTATTTAATCAAAAGGTTTTCTGTATGATTCTAGATCAGGGGTGTCAAACTCAAACTCCTTAAGCGATTTTTTTTTTGCTTTAAGCATGACGGCGAGCCATATAATAAATAAAATGCGAAATGCAATACTAAGAAGTATATAAAAAAAATATTTTATTTAAGAAAAACGGTTTAGATTTTTCTAAGAAGCCAAAATATTATTTTGATGATCCAGAAATTTCACATAGAAACATACAATGCAACCGCGGGCCCCTACTAATTGTCTCAAGGGCCGGTCATGCCTAGCGGGCCGTATCTTCCACATGTCTGCTCTAGATGGTCAAGGTTTCGGGGGCCTTTGAATTAAGTGTTTTGGCCAATTGGATAGGGCTGACTGTAAAGGTTCATTAAGTGATGAGCTCACAACTCTAACCCAATCTAACCTAGAGATGTAACACTATTTCTAATTGCTAATCGATGAAATCAGAAATGCTGTCGTTGTCCACTTTCCAAGATATTTGACACCTTCTATTCTTTGCTTCAATGAATGTTGTGGGTGAACCCTCTCTTTTCAGTATGGTGTCGAGGGCCTCAAGGCTCAGTTGTTGGACCATTGCTTTTCCCTGGCTATGTAAATTAACTAAAAAGATTGTGGAACACGTATGCTCAATACGATCAGAGATTCTTGTTTGTTTGAGGGTCTATTCCGAATAAGAGTCCTCTTTTTAGTTGTCTTTCCATACCGAACCAGCCATATTTAATCACTTTCAATCGAGAGTTTTTTATGTGGCGAGGCCCCAAAATCGACGAGATTGATGATCATGTGAGATAGAGCGAGAGAGGAAAATTCCTCCAGATCGGTGGATGTGGCCCGCAAATTGAGTTTGTATCGCTTTTTGTATGTGACCATGAAGAACGTCTTATCGAGTAAGCGTCCGCGCAGATAGCCTTGATACCAGAATTTGTTAAGTGAGTTATAGTAGGGTAAACTTTTCTATTTGCTGACAGACTTTTGGTCCTTTTTACTCCTTCTTAGGGACAGAAAAACTGCACGAGTCGAAAAGACCTCAGCACAAATCAGTCACGGTATGTGAATGCTTTTTGCACTCGTAACGTGATTCTTTGTAATTGGACAACACTGCGAAGTCTTACAGCGAGACCAAATGCACTTAAAATAGTGGCAAGTCTTTCAGCCGGACCTCCCACAACTTTAAAGAATTTGACTTTGATAGGTACAATTATAAAACAAGTACACCACCTCTGATTGAAATCTGAATCTGAACATTGGTTTTGCGGCCACTTAAACAAAAAAAAAAATCGCATACAACTGCAACCGGTTACGGCGAATGATATTCCATTTCATGGCCAGCAATTTAACAAAATGTCAACAGCAAACAAGAAACGCATTTAAAACATGCGCTCTCATGCCCCACACACCGATGGATGAACCCAAAGATACGATAAATTATATCTACGTGCCGTATAACCCGAAATGGTGAATTTGGCATTGCATAATTCATCCGCCAAATGTATAGTATGAGCAGTAAATCTTCAAGCATAATACTACTTAGCACATAAGATTAAGTAAGCAGACATCAATATCTCAACTAACTAGATGCCTAGAGATTTATGCAATTAGCCGTTCAACCGATCTAGCATTCATTCGCACATAGTTTCTATACCTTTGGCCATTGAGACATACTATCATTCGAATGGAGTATAATGACTTACACAGCATGACTTTTTGGTATAATTGCAGTCATAATTGTGATTGCATTTGTGGCTGCGCAGAAGGAGACGATGATTCTTGACAGGCGCAAGGAATTTTAATATACGGCGATGTGCCACTTTCAAAGTTCACTTGGAGAAGAATTTCAAACCGCCCCTCTGTCGGTTTTATAAAGTGCGATAGATCTGGAGGCAGAGGGTGCCTCTATTCAGAACACTTGATTTGCTTGCAAAATACTTTTTCTTTAAATGCGAGTGGTTGTCACCAAGTAAAATAAACTCTTACCCTGTTTATAAGTTGACCATGACCAATAAAGAATGAGATGGCACTTGGATTTGCAGAAGTACCACTGCAAGTTTTGACAGTGCACATTGCCACGGTAATTGTACTTCAAGGCCGGGATTCCAAACAAGAGTTTAAAGAAGCTACGACTGGTTAGTGCTCATCAAGGAGGGTAAGAAAATGCATACATCTTCGTGTGTGTGAAGTACATCTCTACTGCTGTACGGCGGACAGGTATTTTGCAGCCGAAGCAGCACAGGCTTACGTAAAGGAAACCTTGCAATCAGACGAGTAATGTAGGAGTTATTAAAAAAAAATTTTTTCAGAAGGCTTAGAAGTCATAAGGGTAACCAAAAATCCTAGAGCATCACCGAGTTCACAACTCTAGATATTTGAGGCTTCAATGACAGTTTTTTTAAACGCCAACGAAAACACATAATGTACAGAATAATAAGTCAGATGATTAAGTCTGAATTAAGTCCACCAGCATAAGCTTTCAGGTTAGGTAATCCTAAACCTGGGCAATTACGACTGAATATGTATAGAAGTGGCTGGCGTTCGTGTAGGAAAGTTCTAGTGCAAAATTTTATTGTGTATTCCACCGAGAGCTACCTAAAATTTTTTTTTTGGAATATGACCTTAGCGTATGGCCCAAGATAAGAGATAAGTATACTCAGTGTGGGAAGCCTATTAGATTGTCTAGAACCACAATAAGTGCACAGCAAGGGGTCAAGACAGACCGCTCTGAAATAAGCTAAAGAAGAAATATAGTGCCCGAATATGAGAGTATAAGTCCCACTATTGCTGTAGAGATATTATCCGTAGTAGGTTTTATAACCTGACATAAACGCCCTTGCACAGTCAAAAAGTAGAGAGCAACTTGGTGGTATTTGTTTCAATGTGGACTGGTCCTAGAAGACTTTTTTTTATAATTCGCTACAGCTCAAGGGGTCTTTGCTTCCTAACAATATCTTACAAGGCTCCAGAAGCAGAAGAAATATAAAATATGGTGATTGTGGGCACTTGGGACAACCAGTTTTCTTAAGTTGTTCAGAGACTGATGGGTCTCACTAAGCTTATTTTACAAATTTTTGAGCTCTACAAATTGAAACAGAGCGTATTTCCTTATGAAGGAAACACTCAAAAGGTGAGCAGAGATAGCAACTGTTACACGAAGGTACAAGATTGTTTCGAAAAAGACTTACAATCGGTGCAAGCGCCTTCTCTGAAAATACAAAATCCAACCCAACAAAGGACTAAACTGGAATATTTCTTCACCGTCAGCTACGAAACTCACCCTACCTATTTGGCTATGTGACTCTTCTCATATGTCAATCGGAATGTGTCTTCGCACACCTTCAGTGCACTCTTGATAAATTTTACATACTTAAAAGGGCTGCAATGCTTAAACTATAACAATTAATTAAATGCACAGTTCGTTGGTGGACTCTTTCGTTTTCCCAGCGAATTTCTTTCCAATTTCACTTGCAATGGCCTTTGCAAAATGCGACTTTTTTTTTAAATTCTTCTATTACTTTTCTAAGGCTACCAAATTTTGAATATACCTACCCTTGATGGAGTTTCTTTCCTAATTGACCGCCAAGGTTGCGCAAAACACAAACCAAAATTTGCATAGGTATACCTTATTTAATCAAAAGATTTTTATGCAATCCCATCTAGTCGGGTCGTGCTTATATTTTTATTAAGTAGATCACCGCCAAGATTGCTATAAAATTTCGCTCGATTTGGTTACTCTGGTAACTCTTATGAGGTCAGTCTCGGTTTTGCTTGTTAGCATAAATCTCGCTGCTGATGACGCAAGCCATACACGGTGTATTACGAACACCATCTGTATAAGTCACTGCACTGCATAATCGTGCATATAAGCCTTAAGTAACTGCGTCTATTAACCGAAACGTGCTGACCCTTTAACACTCAACTAAGCTACAGCCAGCCCATCTTTCCATGAACTTGTTTTGGTGTTTACCATAAAATAAATTTTTTTTTCGGAGAGAATTCGAAATAGAAAATGCTTCCGCATGGAAAAAAACAGACTTGGGCAATGGAATGACGATTTTCCAGACATTAAACTACAATCTCATGAATACTAGGTAGAGGTAGATACCTACCTACATCATTAGGTGGCTTTTGGGGAAACGGTTTTCCTTCCGCATTTGTATTCGAATAGAGCACTCAACATCGTGCTGATGCTTACATGAAATGAACCGATGCTCAGACCGGTTGGCTGGAGTCGTTGCATAACACCGAGAAAAAATGCAGATGGATGGGATTGCCAAAAAGAAAGAAATGCGTCACTGGTGACCCACTAAGATGCCCAACGGAATGGACCTACCACAAGAAAGACGCTAAAAACAACAGGGTTTATTACCATCTATTATAAAATGGCCAAACCATAACGACATTCATATATGTGTGCGCGCATATTCATCTATATTTGGTCTTTGCTCTCCTTACATTAATTAAATTTTGACTGTGGCAAGCGATTTTTGGCTAAAAGCGAAAGTATTTCTTAGTCCGTGGTCCGTCAATCGGTTGTGTTGACAAAATCAATTAACATTAGAGTCGACATGGCTGTGGGAGCAGTGCTAATTAGCTTATATGTGTTACCGCACAAAAAAAATAATAACAGAAAACAGAACTTTCAAGGTTGTGCAGATAGTGTCGAGATTGATTTTTGGGTCGTAACTGACTGCATTTAACTGGAGAGAAACAATTCAATTTACATTTTAGCAAGTTAATGGGAATGCCAATAAAACCAAAGTTTTATAGTGATCAGGTGGGCGGACACTTAACATGGTGGCAGCACTTGCTTTCACCAAATCGTTTGAAATCGCTTCAAATTGATTTCATGCTGCATTTGGCTTATGACATTGTGCGAGTGATTCACTGTTTCGGCCCGTTGATTAGTTATACAACTTTGGTCTGCAGAGAAAATCTGAATTATGATTAATCGATTGCGGTGCCAGTATTTAGGGCTTTGGGCTGTTTTAACAGAAAAGAGCTTTGTGATGATATCACTGCACAAAGTTAAAATTTTTCGGTCATTGGGCTAATCGCTATTTGAAGCCTTCAAGGACATGTGGCTTAATGAATTGGATCGGGCTTAATATGGTTATACAAGTAGATCAAGGAGATAAGTAATGGATAACATTTTTTGACAAACCAATGCATATCGATATGGAATGATTAACGGATGGAGAGAGAGAGTGGAAGTCAACAGATGTTTTGATTGTGAGAAGTTATACAGATTCTTTTTTGTCTGCCTTAGAATTATGAAAAAAAAAACAATGAAAACTGCGATTACAATTTATTTTCAGTAGCTGAATGCTGCATTTACAACTTCACACATCTCTAACACGGAGGATTAAAGGGATGTCCAATACTAAACAGCCGTGTGACTGTAAGGGAGAGAATTACCCACCAGGTGTCACTTATTTTGGTCGGCCATCTTGTTTACGTGGTAGGAATTATGGGAAAGTTCAGAATATTGATATTTTTGTAGCAATGGCTAGCAAAATTTCGCTTTCCTATAAAACTATAAAACAAAATGGCTGTCGGAAGTGTTGAACGGACAATTATTTATTTACCTTGTACAACTGATTGATGAGTTGTTGGTTTAAATTCCGAAATATAAATGTTTCCAAGTGATTGTAGAAATGTTGGTCGCCGGATTTGTGATCTTGATCTCATTCTTACGCATTTATTAGCATTGACTGCTGAATCTGTTTGGTTAAGGTATACTATTGCAAAAAAACTTGAATACTTCATGGCTCTGGCAGCGATGATTCCATATTCTTAAATTTTGCTTATTGTCAGATTCAATTACAAAAGACTGGTGGCAGCTTTGCCAAGGAGATGTACCGATTTTAATATCGAAGGAACTGTACCGTGATGAAGGACTATTGGAAGAAGGCGCGAGCTATGATGGTTATGATATAAAGAACATAATAAGAACTTCATATATTTACGACCAGAGGAATCTTTGGCTCAATTCCTTGTGACTTGAACGAACTTAGTGTACACAATTGGTACGGGTAACTATGGGTGCGCCTACGAAATCTTTAAATGCGAGGACCAGTGGTAGATCTTTTCCTTCACATGGAAATAATAGCATTGAGGCACAATTTTGCTGCGATACTTTGTGAAAAAAGTGTACCTGACAAAAGAAGACCTATGAAGAGGATACGGTGACGAATGAGCTCTAGTTTGAACTCAGGTGCATCCCCTATGAGCTGTATAACCACACTTACCTTGGGTATGTCTATCAGTCTTTGTATCGCAGCCAAACCATTTTCTTTGTCTTCGGTAACAACAAGTTGCTTACGGTCTTACTCGCCTACAAACTCTAAACCTGCTCCCAGCTCCCTCATTCAAATCTCAATCTACTTGTCTAGAAACCAGTTGCAAACGACACCGAAAATAGGAAATATCGATAGTAAAAGACTTCCGTGGCTACACTTAACACCTTTGTAATTCAACCCGTTCCCGTTGCTTGCATAAGACGTGCTAAAAGTTTTCATTATATCGAAAACCAAACTCTGACCAACAACATAGCAGCGCAAAAGTCTTGCCGATTAAGAGTGCAATAAAATTCTGGTTTTCTGGCCACCAGCACGCACACCTTTGAACCCATTTTGCAAAAGTGGTGCAATAGACTTGGTAACGCCTTTCGAATACCTACTCGCAGTTTCGTCTGATTCTTGTTTTTTTTACAGTCTCGCACAAAGCAATTGCACATTCGCAAAGCAGTAGTGCATAAATGTGTCTTGCAAAAACAAAAAAAAAGTTGGAACACAATCACCTGTCCGGCCGTGCCGAAGACTCGATAACATTCAAGAGTCGATCGCGGCCAAGGACTCACATTTGCAACTCATTTCCATTTTAATTACTTCACAAAACCACTCGCAGCACTGTACTTGTGCAGATAATGTCTTGGTCTTCGCAGTTGCAACGCTTAACCCCCAGTGACCCGAGTCGGTCAGTCCGATTCTGGGGGCTGTAAGTTCAGATTGGTATAGTTATATGCGCAATTACACGTGTCAAATGAATTTTCGATTGTTTTTGGTATTGACAGCTAGTCGGCCATTAAGCTGATAAGGCCAGGAAATTGGTTTCTCTAACACCCTGTCATTAGAGTGAGCTCCGTTTGCCCCCAGACCTTGAAGCACAATCCAATCTGGACCACTTAAGTTGTGGCTGGAAATAAAAAATGTTAATGCACCTAGAATGGAGTCAAGTCTGAAAAACTCTGGACATTGGCTTTTGACCACCCGATCCGATGTGCGATTTCAATGAATTCTCGTTCTAATAAGACCCAAAGTGGGTCAGCTCTTGCAAACGCATGAAGCACAAGAAACTCGTTTTGTATAAACAAGTCCGTCGCACTGCATGACTGCGTGTGCATAAGAAATGCACTGCGAAACGCACTCCAAATGTAACTCGATAATTTGGTGCTAACGACATCTCATGTGTCAGGCTGAGAATTATGCAAATCATAAGTTGCTGCTGCATTTGCAGTGCGATTATCTAATGGACAATGGATACAAAGGAAAAATTGATAATCGACCGAAAGGTATATGAGAATAATTTGCGAAAAAGTATTTTTCAATTTGCTGTTTAATTGAAATGCAACGAATTGAAACGATTTGGTAAATAAATTATATATGCATTTATGCAGCGAATGGTGGAGGTTTTGCGTCAAGTGAAGGACTGTTGTTTTGAAATTTTCTGTTTATTGGGAATAACTTTTGCTTGAAATATAAATGCGTATCGTTTGGAAGGCGATTTTGCTTCGTGCATAAAGAAAGAATTGTGCAATATTGCCGATACAAATAATGCAACTGATTCCACATATTGGAAAGACTGGCGTTCTCACTTAAGCCGCTCATCATCAATTCTTAGTTGGGAGTTGGTGATAGCCTCGTGTCAAGTATCTTGGATGGATAAAAAGAAACACTTGGAGAGGCCTGGGTGTCATAGCGGACGTGAAGGGTGGGAGGAGTATTTCCCACTAGCAACATTTTTCTAGTTTCTGATAGCAGCCGACAAAATTGTTTAGAATTATAATTATTTTAGGTCTGTTGGATTTCTAATTTGAACTCAAAATATTAAAACATAATTGCTTGCGGATATACCCCTAAGAGTGTTCCACTGGCAGCGCTCACATTTATGTGGGCGCAAGGCGACATAGAGGTTTTTTTTAAGGGTTTAGCATTTCACTGAACGTTTAACAATCCGCATCAATACCCAACATTACCAAATAGTTGTTCCTTTACCAATTTTGGCATTGACATCATATTTCGGACATTGCTTGCAGGATTGGTAGAAAAGTTCATAGACACCTTTCCGTAGACGTTATCCTTTTTCTCTAACGACGTTTACCTCGTTAGAGCAATGTCGATATGGGGGTCCGTTTCTCTATTCCCCATACAAACTTTCAACACCTATTTCATCCTCTTAATGTTTTGTTTTCGCGACTATGTCCTTCCTTGGGCCAATATGGATACATCCAGCTCAAAATCGTGAAAATCGATTAAGGTTTTTTCCACTGCGCCACCCTCGCGAACGCTTGACAAACATCCGAGAGTATAACTGTCATAAAAGAGCTTCTCAATTAGCCGTTGGACTCGACAAAAAACTGTAGATCCCTTCCATTCGTCCCAAAAAAGACTCACACTCACACACACAACTCACACAAAGCGAATGGTTGTGATAAGCTAGGCCCAGGGTCCCTTCCGACCTGTTGCGCCAACTATTTTTTATTTTTTTTTGAGATACAGATATAGATATATTCCTACCCAGATAAATCAATAATTATCGTACCTAAAAAAAGGTTACGTATACGACACAGTCAATCACTTTTGTCCATATTATTTTTGCATCTTGCTTCCTATCATAAATCTTTATGGTCTTGAGTTGTTAGATCGTCTGTCTGGCATTTGGATAATCATGTAATTACATTGCTGTCCTCACCTTGCCCACTCTCGAATTTCCATAATTTATGACCTGCTCGTTGACTTTGTCCGTTCCCAGTGTTACCCAGTTGAAGTAAGTGCACTCGAGCATTACAAAGGCGATTAGTAATCAATTTGAAGAACTACTCCAACAATGGCAACTTGAAGATGCCCAACATCTGCTTCTGCTTTGTGGCTCAATGCCGCAGTATTTCCCAACCAGACCGAGTAATAAAATCAATTACCTCCTCTCGTGAAAACAGCGTCAAACTCAAAGGTAAGATTTGAACTAATAACTTTTGAGATAGCATTCAAAGTCAGTTCGACCCGTCAATGACTCATAACCACAACTCGAACCGAACTCCTAAGCAAATAATTGTCTGCGCACACAAACGTTCTGCGCTCAATTACCCATTCGACAATAATTATGCGTGTCGCACTCATTTACTTAAATCTAAGGCACTATGTACAAAAACAAATCTGCACCGACTCCAATGGATATCTATATCAATCTTGGCTTCAGCTTCTTAATTGCAGTCATTTGGTAACCCAAAAAAAATAAATAATGTATACCTACATTGCGCCAAGTAGTCGCAAGCTCCAATTCTGCGCACTTCACTTGTATTAGCCTCTAAGCCACCTTGGCGTGCGCGTATTAAAGTCCAATTGCATTGACGTTCAGATGGTTGAACCCGTGCCCAAAGTAATCCATTTTCTCTCACTCCATGGAGATACGCCAAAGAGCGACTTTCAGATGCAGAAACTGCAATCTGAGCTTTTTTTGGCGAAGTTTTTTTTGTGCCTCCATCCCAACCACAGTCGTCGCGCACTACCACAAACAAATCTAGAGTACAGATAGATCCGTTGAGTAGACGGCCTTCCTCAGGCCGCATGTATGTACTGCCAGCAAGTTCGGCTGCGGCAGTGAGTTTTGGTGTTGGTGTTGGTCGCAGCCAGACCTGAGACCGAACATCACAAACACCGTGTACCCCCTAAATCGTACCCAACACTTTCGTTTATAATCATTTCGTTGGAGGTTGTGAACGCGCTAGTATCGCTGAGCTCCTTGTCACTCGTCTGTAGTTGCGATTCTGTTTTTTTCCCCATTCGACACTCGTTCTCTTTGACGGTTGGTGGCTCGCTGTTATCCGAGATACTTTAGTGAACGATTTTTTGTTTTTCTTTGCAGTTTTCCATCGAACCACGCACGCACACCAACACACAGCAATGCATTCGACGAGAAGTCTTTGTGTCCTGGCCGTCCTAGCGGCCATTATCTGCGATCTTACCTTTGCCCTGCCCAGTGTAAGGGTCAAGCGACAGGATGCGACTGCTGCTGCGGCGCTGGAAGAGCCCAAATCAAACGACCTGAACCCGATAGACTCACAGGTAAAGATACAATATCTATATAGTAAAGTGTTTGCCTGAAAATTGTCCACCTTTCCCATTGTGCAACGCAAGTGGCCAGGAAAGTGTACCCATAGCAAAGCTCTAGGCGGCAGGGGTGCAGATCGTACCGACTCATCGATGTAACCCAATGGTGGCGCGGTGGTCTGGCGAAGCCTGGCGAAAGTCGTTTCGCGCAGTTTGTTGTGATTTCTTCGTTTTCTTGTTCAATTAATTATATTTCATTTTCAATGTTGCAACCCGTTCAAAGAGATAACACAACAAAACCACAATGCATTGGATAACACCTTCGGAGTTGTGAAAAACCAACCAACGGATTGTGGGGAATTTTATAACCATTTGGTATTACATATGTCTAGTTAACGCGTTTTTTCGTTTTTTTTTTGTTGTTTTCTTTGTGCCGCCGCCGGACAATTCGTTGGCCGAAAAAAAGAGTGAACATGCGAGCTGAATGGCCGGACGAGAGCCAATGACCAAGTGGTGTTGACTTTTCGAGCATCTAACGACCTTGAAGGTGCGCGCATAAATGATTTTTTTTTTCTGTCGTTTGTTTTCGAATGAAATTATTATGTCAACGGAGTAGATCGCTGGCCGATCGATAAATGTTATTACTCAATCCATGGTGTTAGTGTCGCTGACAACGTGATATATATGCAAAGCGGGTGGCTCTTCGCGCGGCGTTTCAATGTTATTCACATTTTTTTTTTGTTTGAGAGTTTCAAGAACACTACTCAGACCCAAAAAGGCTACGCTAACAGGCTTCGCCTTGGTCGTACACATTGAAATCGCCATCGGTTGTAGTAGAGGCATTAATTGGTTTAAGGTTGAGTTGGACGTTTTCGATGAGCAACTGTAAAAGATGGCACGCGTTTTGATTGATTTCAAGAAGGTTGGTTTTCGGAAAACTCAATCGACCTTTGGAGTAGTTATCTGTCGGCCCTTGGGTGGTATTCGTTTGGTTTGAAAAGTTGTTTGGAAACTGTGGATGTTGGTCTATGACGTCTTATTGCAAAAGGGTCTATTTTGGTGATTTTTCTATATTGCGCTACTTTGGTGGTGGTTAAATATGAACTGGGTGAAAAAACGTCTTAAATTTAGTTTCCCATTTATTAAGTTGAGATAAAAGGTATACCTTTTGGTGGACCATTTTCGAAAACCATGTCGCTGAAAGCAGGTGTGCTTACGTCAGTTAGATGCATTAGAAATAGAACGATTTTGTTAAAGTGTAGGTTTCTGCTGTATACCTGAGCTCTTCGAAACAATTCTAGATCTTCTTGGTGGCAAGACGCTCAAAAGTAATAGGGATCCATCTTCAATTTGGTTTTAGAATTCTTTCAATATAATATCCTCCAATATCGACTTTTTTTATTTAATTCGTTTAAACCGCAGAACCTGGCAATGAGATTTCATAACTCAATGGCTTGTTTATCATTACGGACTTTGGCAACTTTAAATATTTTTGAAAACCTTTTAGTAATTCTTCTATGCTGAGTAGATTCCACTGATTTCCCGCTATTTTGATTGATCAATTTTGGCACTGATTTCGAACGAGAAGCTTTGTGCCACAAGTACAATTTTCAAAAACCTTTTCTCAAAACTCCTCTTTCATTGATACAGTTTTCTCTTTGACTTGTTTCATTCTTCTTTTGGTTGCAATCTAAACTTAACAATATTACACCACTGCATTTTATGAATTTTCAACATACTATCTCCCCTACCCCTTTTTAAATTAGTTGCGTTAATTTTTTTTTATAAATGTTTCTTTAAAAATCAATTTTAATGTTATTTGGAGTAAATTCAGTTTTAACTCGTACATATGTATTATTTATAAAATGCTGTTGTTAAGAAAAGAACAATAAATTATTAATACAAGCTAAGTTATAGTTTTCAAAATTAAACATTATAACTATGCGAAGGTTACTTAACCCCTTCGATCGATCCCAAAGGCTTATAGATAAAAAAAAAATATGAACATACTTTTGTAGCACCCAATGTGGACTTCAAGTCAAAAACAAACTTTGAGATGGCTTTGCCCAATTTTTGTATACTAATTCCTTTTCCGGATTCAACATTAAAATTTTTTTTTAAATTTTTTAATTATTCCAAAAACTTATAGTTGTTTGAGTTTGAAAATTTAAAGTCAAAATTCAAGAACGACGTCTTATTATTTTTCATTCAGTGTCACTAAATTTAAAAAAGGTAGGCTTTGATAGTTTAGTACATTAATTTAATACAGAGTTCAACCCACTTTTCTGAACTCGGAAATTGCTTTTGAGTCCATTCAATTTATCCCTTTTAAGAAAACAAGGAATAGAATATATGTTCAATTCAAATTGTGCGGTAAAAAATTGTTAATATGTTTAAATCTTGTAGTTGATTGTTTTTTATTCAAACTAAACTACAATTCCCTCCAACAACTTTTCAATTCAAACAAATTTATTAAATGATTACCTACATATTTTAGTTTTTGGGTTTCGAAAAGTGCAATCAAACATCGTATTCAAAACCATAAGTTCAGGCCTTTGTTTACTTTTTCATGGCGTTAACTTAAACTTAATATTGAAATTATTTAAGAATAGCTATATAACACTGCTATTATTAAATTATTTAAGGGCCACCTTCTATTTTAGACAAACTTAATGTGTTGTGCCTTATGAGCTGTAAATTTATTGAAATTCGATCCCTTGGGTAATGACGAAAGCCAACAATCTGAAATTTATAAAAAAATGTTGTGTGCAAACATTAAAAGCCTTCATTTTTGTGTAGTTTGATTAAAAAAATGTTCACACCGCAGATAAATTGTTTTGTTTAGCTTATAAAAGTGCATAGCTAAGGGTCCATGTCATGAAAACGTCAAGATCTATTTTGTTTATTGGTGTGGTAAAATTTGAAAGCTTGTCACACCATTTATGAGCTCATAGTGCTGCCTAGTATTTTCGTAAATTGTGACGTATCTGTGCACAGTGTGAGAAAATCAAGAGCATTAGTAGCGTATTTTAAAACCAAAACAATGTCATATTCATTTGCCTCTTGGTACGTTCATGCCGAGAATTCATCAACCGAATTTTGTGGAAATTATAATATTGCCATATAAATGTCCGTCATTCTTTACACTTCCAAAACTAAATACGCGCTATTAAAATGGCAATAGCTAATTAAATGAATCAAGATATCTATTCAGAGAATTTTTTTTGAACAAAGTACAAAGTGCTTGTATTTGGTGCTTGCAATTATTTAGTAATTAGCTAAAGAAATTTGAACTTGTGTTTAAATTGTCGCCGTAATGCTTAAATCAGACACAAATTGACATTAGGAGCTGTTGAGTATTAACAAAGGCTTTGACTTACCAGTATAATTAAATGTTTCAGATAGCTATGCGATTGTACATTTGTTCGCTTAGAAGTTTATGTTTTTCGGCCACAGCATGCTTTGATTGCTATTATTGGAGGCTGTAATTGCTGCTTTCGAAAGATATTCACAATCGAATCCATCATTTACTTTCTTTAAATTTACGTAAAATAAAATAAAAATAAATAAATTCTTTCCATTTACTTCGCTTTTTGTTACTCGTATCTAAATTGTCTATAGGTAACTGCAATATATCCGACTAATTTAATAGTGCCTACCTATGATCTTAAGCGAGTAGTACAAAAATAAATTTGGCATATTCGTGTTAATAAGTTTCGCATCATACTCGTACGAGTACTGCCAGCTTAAATTGCTACACAAAGTTCAAGCCCAACAGTGTTTTTAACACGTTTTCACTTTAGCACCACTTACTTAAATACGACTATTCCTTAGCAACCCTCATGTATATAGTTTTCCTTAAATGTTTCATTGAAATTTCCAGGAAAGCGATCTAAGTGATGTAGATAGAAATAAAAGAAAAGTTCCCGATGCCGCCTTCGAGGCTAAGAATGCTGTTCTTGGATTTGTCTTTGGCGTGAGTACTAATCCCACATATCGTTGGTGAATTTCAACTAAACGTCTCTTTTCCCCCTCTGTAGAAAATCGACAGTCTTTTAGATACCAAGACCCGCTTAATAGACCAACTGGACAAGACCAACGTTGAAAAGAACAAGGAATACAACATCGTATCGCCTGTACCGATCCGCGATTTCCAAACCCTAATCTCAGCTGTTGTGTCGCCAAAGATCCGAGCTGTGGGAAACCTTGCTAACGACCTCACCACCGGCGTTCTAACCACATTTACAGCCCTAAGTGGCGGCTCATCGTCGGGTGGCACCAATAACGCTCAAGCTGGACTGGGTAATATTGTGACGAAATTCTTGAGATTCTCGGGGCCAATTCTACAAGGATCATCGGGTTCAACGACAGAAACTGTACCAGACTCAGAGGAGGATAGCTACTAAGAGAGACTGACGGGCTCTCCCTTTAGTGGTTGTGTACGCTAACTTATGTAGAATTTCGATTTTGTACCTAAATTTATATTATAGTGGATAACTATAAAATGTATATTACGATTGTATATGTATGGAATTATTTTTTTCTTTTTAATTTAATTTAAAAGAGAGGACACATTGTAAATTTAGTTGAAGAAAAAAAAATATAAGAAAAAGGCTCCTATTTCTTTTTATTTTTTTTTAGTCTAAGTCTACCATACCCATTTCTACAATAAAAAAAAATTGTAAGAATGGACATTTTTGAAATAGACATACTCATTGTAAAAAGAAATCATTTTGTTGGCTGTTTTGTTTTTTATTGATAATAAACGAGAGGTATTGAAATGTTAACTAAAATTGGTTTTCCACTTTCGAAATTTGACGAGTTGAGAATTTATGCTCTTTGACAATTTTGACCATCTTTTCTGCGCCTTGGAGCTTTGCAAACATTTATTTCCTTCAAAACAATTGACCACACTAGTTGACAACATTTTGACGAATTTTTTCACTTAAACCAATTTCAGGAAGACAACTTCATCGATGGCAATCCCCTGAGGAACGGAAGAGCTATACAAGGCGACAATGGAAAGGACGACGATGTGCCCGAGTTTAACAGGGAAAGTGTTTCGTTGGACATTCCAGATAGGTTGTTCAGTCAGTCGTTTACGACACTGACTAACGTCTCGAAGATTGCGTCGAGGTTTATAATGGTAATGTAATTTGTGTAATTTTCTTTTAATATTTGATCAAGCAGAGGTAAGCAAAGGTTTGGCGGGGTCACATAATCGATGATCGTGGTAGTAGTCATATCATAACTTGTTGTTTTTGGTTTAGCAACAATTTCAAATCCGTCGGTGGCGTATGCTAAGAAGGTGAGGCGTCGTTAACAGACGAGGTATATTACTGTAATTGGTTTTAAATGTTTGCTTTGGAATTGTTGCCACTTTAAGATGGACTTGGTGCAGTTCGCTGGTGTGGACATATTCATTTAAACAAGAACAAACCAATAGTAAACCAATTACCTATCAGGCTTTTTCAGCAAAATCAATATTTGTTCATTGTAATAATTAACCCTTTTAAGATTGTAAGTTCCTTGTAAAGGTAATGGCATTAGACTTATCTATAACATCATTGCTTCAAGTTGACACAGAAAGATGGGTAATACTACTTCACGGAGCTCAAAGATGGCGCTGTAGTGCTTTAACTCAAAAGTGAAGTCGTTAGACATTTTATCACTCCCGCGATGTTATTTGAAACTAAATGTAATTTTTTTTTTCGAGGATAAGAAGATTCTTTACATTTTGCCACCGTTGTGTCAATACTACGCACCGCGCAAAAAAGGACGCGGATCAAAGAAGATGTTCTTATGTAAAAATCGCAGTTGCTAAAAACTTCTTCCAGAGTGATACTGAGCTGTACGCAACAAGTCTTATGTATTCGAGGCTTTAAGGGTTTTTTCCAAGTACACTGCACAGGAACGCAGTGGCATAATTTGCCAAAACTTCTGTCAGTACAGCAGAAATCCATTTGTATCTTTCAATCCTACATAGCTGTATTTCTTTAAATAATACATCAAGTTGACCATGAAAATATTTTTTTAAAAACTACGTTTTTTTTCAGTGCAACAATCACATAGTTTTGGAAGCGCTATAAAATATGTTTAGATATTAAATTGGTTCGAGTACAAGCTAAGCGAATGCTCTTTCAACTGTTGTTACAAACTTTCACTGACACATGATTTGTTTTCATAGACCAAGACTTTTGCGAGCTTTTGACATCGATTGTGTTAAGTTTTTACAAGGGAATTTTTCAGTAACTTTGAAATTTGATTTCTATTGGCATTCATTAATTTTCTGGTCTATTTTATATTTTCAGAATTCAGCAAGACGTTATGCGCGGTTCGTTCTGTTCTTCAAGCCACTTTTTGGTGATTCGCTGACTGTTGAGGGATACAATCCACCGACAACCACAACGGAGAAGTCGTAGTGTTTGAATCTGAATACTTATGCACTTTGCGAACTGCCTTAGAATTTTTAAATTATTTCCTTATAGCTAGATGTACTTATGTTAAAATATTTTATTTCTTTTTATATTATCTGGTTGTGTTGCTATGTAGTTTGACGGTATTCAATGAAATAAATTATTTATTTTGTATAGATATGATTATTATTTGAAAATAAATAATTTTCATGCTTTGATGTTTTTTTAAATAAGGAGCCACTGGAAAATAAAATGAATGTGTATTTTAGGAGACAACAATTATTTTTAAATCAGTATCACTCGACATGATACTTTTTTGTTTAAAAATGTAACAAGAGAAAGTAAAATTTATATTATGCAGAAAGAAAATCACATTAAATTAACCTTCAGTATATAAATCGCAGTTGGTTAACATTACTATGATTTTTTTTGGAATCTACTCACAAAACGCTCACAATTAACACTATTTTTTAACGTAATCGTATTGTGACAGCACACTCAAAACATGTGAGGCTCACAAATCGGGATTGGAGTTATGATCAGCTAAGTTTGCAATTGGAGAAAAGTGGCCACACTGTTTGAGATATTTCAAGCGAAAAAGCAACAACCGCTCACAGGTGCCTCGATTATCCCATTATATGATTTCATATTGCTATTTTTTTTAAGGATTAGAGGAAAATTCATAAAAATGGTAGCTAATGATAGGCAACTTCACAAGAAATCTTCACCCATATCATTTCCAAGTGGGTTTTGGCATCGTCCCATTATGAAAATTTTGCTTTTCAACATAACCATGTTCATTCAAAAATGCGCCTTGTCTCTGAAGATAATTTTTTGGCCAAAATTGGTGTCCTCTTCCAATCGCTCCGAAGCCAAGCGTTGCCTATGGTCATTCCGTGATACAATCAACCATTTTTACTGTCCAGGCTAAATTTTTCGAATTGGCAATGGCGAAATTTTCAATACAAAATTCGATATTGTGACCTACAAAATATATAAAGTGAGAGTTAAAAATGATTATAAGTAAGGCGCGTCAATAACTTTGAGCTCCTTGGTCAGTTGGATCTTGTAAGCGTGAATGACCAAGTCCCAAAGTAAAGTTCGCCGAGTTAAATATGGCAATATGTTCTCGGCCTATCTAGCTTTCTTCTGACGAACGAATATTGGCTGATTGCTTACAGAACCGGTTGTCTCGAATTTGGCCACTAAAAGTTGGAGAGTCGACGGCGTCTGCCGTTAAATCGCTGCAATGCGAGCATTTCGCAATCGTGTAAATTGCCGTTGTGATTTGGTATCAGTAACTGAACAATAAACTACACAACTAAAATATGGCTGCCACAAGTTGCCAATATCGACCCGTCCCAAAAGTATTTTTTTATTTATTTTGGTCAAAATCAACTTTTAGGACAAAGTTATCTACAAAATAACAATAATGGACCTTCAAAACCATAAACATTCTTAGTTTCGACTCTAAAGCTTAGTATCCTGCTCGCGCTAAATTTTAGCGTCTCTAGACTCCACTTCGTTTCTCCACACCAAAGATAAATGCTCGCTAAATTATTATAACACACCATGTAGATGGGACAAAAACTATTTCTTCATGACAGTAATCAGTAAATATAATTTTTACAATTTTCGAATTTCAAACTTCAAAGACATCGCAGTATTTGAATCATTCCAAAACAATGGGTATGAGAAAAATTGAAGAAGATATTATTATTGCTGCAGTAGCTCAAAAAATGTCTGTAATAGCAAGCAGAAGAAGACACTGTTCTTCGTGTCCCATAAATTCCTATTTGCAAAAAAACGCAAAAAGGCTGATTTTCAAAAGACCTAAGATTATTTGAGGCTTAAAAAAACTAGTTTTCCATTAACATTGCAAAAAGTTTTTTTAAGCTTTGCGTTTTCTTTTCTTTCTCGATCAAATTTTTCTCTGCGGTTTCCTTCAAACAAATATCCATAGTAAACGCAACACAAACTCCTTCCTCCGTTTTTTATGTCAAAATTTATCTTCGATTTAATTTACCGGACATTTCTTTTGCGAGCTAAATGAGTGGACACTTTTCATCGACCCATCTACATGAAGTTAAGAATTTAGCGTGCGAACAGGATACTGCTGTGCTAAACTGCCTCGCTAGATTTTATCTTTAGGCGTTTTTCTTTTTTAGTTCAGAGCTGAGCTCTGAACTGAGCTCGAGCATTATGAGCGCGCTCTGAAGCGAGCGTGCTCAGAGTGTTCTGAGGTATTTATGAAACACACTTGAGCACATAGTTCCCATAAATGCATAAATTAAAATTTATTAATTGTTATTTATTAAATTGGTTAATTTTCAGTTCAAAACAACAAGGTTCGTCCACCATTTCAACTATTTTGCTTATCCTGTGTTTTTTTTTTTCTGTCAAATGTGACTGGACGCGTGCAATCAGCTATACACTCAGCCTGCTCAGTCAATTTATTCTGAGCTCATCGAACGCGCTCTGATAGCGCTCTGAACGAAAAAAGAAACACAAATTCTGAGCTCTGGTGTATCTGAGCTAAAAAGAAACACGAACATTTTGTATAACAGTTCAGGTTGTGCTCTGAAATAAAAAAGAAAAAGGCCTTTTGTAGACATTTTTGTATGGAAGATAAAATTTAGCTTGAGCAGGATACTTAGCTTAAGTTTTAGTAGTTCATAGTGGCTGTAGGTATTTTACATACAAATTTCGCAATTGTGAGCTGCAGTAAATTTAAAGACGAGACTAAATTGTGCAATGTCAATAAGAAAGTCTGTACTTGAGAGGAATCCCTAATTCTCCAAACTACGTACCTATAACAATCAATCACACAAAAAAGTTCTTTGTTACTTTAAGGGTATACCTACCACCATTTAAAAAAAAATTAATCGCGACAAAAAAAAATTCTTCGGGATCCTTTTCAATAAAACCAGCTTTACAGCAACCATTTATGTATTCGCTGAAGCGAAGTCAATTATTTCCAGAAATTCACACACAGGATAGCTACATTTCAAAAACGGGATTAAATGTGCTTAAAAAAAGTTACCAGTTAATGTGGAACAACAATGCGCTTTGGTTCTCCGATCATTAGTCCACTGTATTAGTTCATCTCTACTAAATAGATACCAAAACGTTGCATACCTATCTACAAACTGAATCACAAAAAAATTTAACAACTTTCCGAGCATAATTACAGGCGTAATGAATAATAACATGCGCTTATTTTTTTTTATTATAAGTATATCATTTTTGTTTAAGCCTTCAACATAGGTACATCACTTGCTATTCACATAATTTGAATATTACTAATGCAATTCCACATTAAACAAACCAATCTGTGATTTAATTAAAATAATTAAATACATAGTTTGTGTCTCTTTCCCTTGGGCCGAAATGTGCAACGTGATTCCGCTTACGTAATTTCGAATAGCCGACGACGACATTCGAAGCGTTTGCAATTGAATACAATTTGTTTTGTTAACTACAGCTAAATGTGGTTCCGTCGTTTCAAATGCATAATCGCATTATTATGCACACGCACTTTTGAGCTGCCATGCCACCACCACTTCCTCT
This sequence comes from Cheilosia impressa, assembly GCA_948293265.1. Taxonomy (NCBI): domain Eukaryota; kingdom Metazoa; phylum Arthropoda; class Insecta; order Diptera; family Syrphidae; genus Cheilosia; species Cheilosia impressa. The sequence goes on along the minus strand of OX411882.1, from coordinate 48,196,832 downwards.
GCTTGGCAGGTTGTAGCTTGTAGCACACGCACATGTCATTGCGTATATAGCATCGGTCGGTCGTCCATGTCGAATAGTGATCCTAAATGAGCGAGCAGAATGCCTCCTGGATGATGGGCACAAAGTGGTTAAGTACCAGCAGTATCACGTGTCAAATACGCTTATCAATGCGATTGTGGCGAAAATAAGTTTCATCACGTTTTCCGCTGATATGCCGCGAAATTTGGATAAAAATATGCACGTATGGTATTAAGTTGGAGAGTTTGTATAATATGACGATTGACGACCACATTGCCAGCTATGGACGGACCTGTATGTGGGTGAGATGATTAAAGGAGGTAAGTCAGCATCAAAGTGTTCGTGATGTGACACAATTTGGGGATAATTAGGGATTTCATTGAAGCAGTGCCGCTTATGGATATGTATTTAGTGCGAGTTAGTGGCGGACATAAATGTGCCTTTTAAAATGCGTTGCGGTGTATTTTAGCAGAGATTAAATTCGTGCGTGCAAGAATTTATGTATGTATTAAAATGTATTTATTTTTGGAGTACAAAATACATTCGGAGACGTTGCATTGACATTGAACTCCAGTGAATTTAGGTTCAAACGAATATTGGCATTTGAGGACCCCTTTTTCAAATTGTTTATGAAAATATTCTATTTTAAGCTATTCACACAAAAATTTAATTCCACCACATAAAATTACTTCGGATAGTTTCTAAATATCCTATAAAATTAACAGTTGTTGCTTAACTTTCCAACTGGCTGAAGAGCTCGATGCGATTGCTAGTATTAGCTATTTTTAATTTTGCTTCCATGTCCGTTTAAAAAAATGTTTCGCAATAGTGGAGGACCAAATGCGAGTACCTACACACTTTTAAACGAAATATATGTTTTAAAGAATGGCCAAAGATATCAAAAGATTTTTACTCTAAATTTCGCTTCGATTTGTAAAAGACAACTTTGTTCACATTTAATATAACCGCAATGTGGATTTAAAGAAATAGTGCAACTTTTGCAAACAAATTTTGTATATCAATGGACTTTTGGCTGAAATTGAGTATCTGGTTCCAATAGTTTTGCTGGGCACAAATTTCATCCATTGAAAGCTGTACTGATCAACTGAACTATGACGACTAGTTGAGTGAAATACCAACGAAAAAAATATTCAAGAGAAGAAATAAAATATAATTTATCTTCAATATAGGTACATACTTATAAGAATAACAAAGACACATTTTTATATTATTGCATTCTTCTGCAAGTAGGTACCAAATTCCTAAGAGACAAGTGTGTATGGGCACCTACGACAATATAATTAAGGAATTTCCTAGATAACGTATCTAAAAATATTATATCTAAATAGCAAATCTAATATTTTATCTAAATTTCAATATTGTATACATTCTTGAAGACTGGAATTCGGAGAAGTCCGGAATAACTTTGACTTGAAATTAATATAAGCAGTCGTGGCCGAGCGGTTAAGGCGTCTGACTAGAAATCAGATTCCCTCTGGGAGCGTAGGTTCGAATCCTACCGACTGCGGAGAGATTTCTTTTGTTTTACTCAACTTCTATCATTTTGACGTTGTTGGGCACTCCAAATTTGTTTCTTCTTTCCAATTCAGGTCCAATTGGAAATTTTATTGTAAGAACCGTTTACCTATAAGGGTCTGAAAAATTTCTAACGTTTCTCACTACAATTTGAATTCCAAGTAATGAAGAAAAATAGTTTTCAATTATTTATTTGTTTATTTCATTTCATAAATAGGTACCTACTTTATAAAACAAAACTTTAATAGAACGCCTTTTTTTAAAATGAAGTTTGCATTCTAACTTTGCTGATTGAACCCCGATTTAAAAGAATTTAAATAAAATTTAAAACAAACAGCTAATTTTAAAATACAGAACATTTATTTATGTTTTTGTATACCTACCCACAAATTCACAATGAACATCATTTTTAAATACATACAGAGATATTCATTAGGTATTATAATGAACAGATGGTCTCCGTAACAATACTACAAACTACTTACACTATTATTCTATAGATGAATAAAAAACAAATTGAAATTCAAACACTTTTCAAATACTGTGTGAATTATAATTGTTGTACTTCCTGACATAAATTAAAATTTACTAAAGCCATTTAAAATTAGAAAATTCGTGCAGCTGTCCCTTTGACAGTGAAGTCAAGAAATCTTGTAACAAAATAATGACAGATTTTTTCTATTTTATATTGTAAACTTTTGGTATACACATTTTTATTTCAATTCAGCATAGGCGGATTTTATTGAACATAAATATATATTATAAATAATCCAATGGGCATTGAAACTGGTGCAAGGGAAATAACTTCACGGGTGATAATTTTTCGGGCAATAACTTCACAGGGGAAAGCAACTTTATCTCAAGTCGAAACAAATTATTTGCCACTGAAGGTGGGCACCAACAAATCTGTCCCAGTCATACAGCTGACATACAGCCCACTCTGCCGCATCGCATTGGAACGCAACCTGAGTTCCGAACAGATTTGACGGAACTTTTTTCCGAACGGATACCTCTATAAGGATCAATGAACATGAAATGAACACCATTTAAAAGAGGTTTTAAAATAAGCTAATGCTGTCATGTCACTTCCAATGAAGATAAAATACCTAATGTGATATGTGAAGTGTCTCGGAACTCGGAAGTGTTAAGTAGATTAAATATATGTTACATTTTGTTTTGCTTCTCGTATTTTGCACTTTATTGTGAACATTATAAGCTTTTAACCAAAACGCTTTTTAACTGCAACTTGTTTTTTTTTCATTTGACATTGATATTGCGGGGAACTACCTGCTCTATCGTTAATAATTTAGAAAGGTTTTCGATTATTTTTTAAATAAATTCAGTTCGGAGCAGCCGACATCCATTTCGACCAATGGACTTTCGTATGCAGTCGTGGCCGAGCGGTTAAGGCGTCTGACTAGAAATCAGATTCCCTCTGGGAGCGTAGGTTCGAATCCTACCGACTGCGAGGAAGATTTTTTTTTAATGTATTTTTTATATTTAGAACTAAATTGTGATTATTTAATAAAATAAATTATTATACGAAACCTAAAAATAAACAATTTTCAAATTAAGATCCAGTAGGCTTACTGAAGTAGTCTTGTTATTTACTAGTAGGTACCCTCTTTTTGGCCAAGCCTTTGCTGGAATTAACTTGGATAAAATATGAACCAAAAACAAAAAAAATTACTGAAAGTTCTTCCTGAACAATGAACATTCTTCTGCTCCTTGTTCACTTTTCATAAGCTTTCGATAAATCGCACAAAATTAAATTTTATGTAAAAACCTCCATTTAGCATGGGACTTATGTGAATAGATATAAAAATTTTCACGCAATAAATAAGAGGTTTAACTGTCGCATTTTGTCGCCCATCTTGAAGTTTCGTAAACTTGTTTACCTACTGCAACTAGTGCAGAGGTCAAGTTATCAAAAGCATGCGTCCTATAATGCCCGTAAGAGTCTATGAAATGCGTTTCGAAACTCTATACCATAATTAGAGATTGTTTTTGCATAATGTGTGACATTTTACCTAAACCTATCCAATTCAGGTCAATCAAGTGGCAAACAAACCAAAATCACAGAAGCTTAGTCAGCTCTGCGGCCGTCCGCAACACCAAACCTGCTTCGCTGCACAAAACAACTTTCAATGCGCCGCTCTTTGCTGGTTTTTACTTTTTAAAACTAGACGGCAGAGACTACTACTAACCTATAGTGCAAAATATTGCATTATCCGCATTTTGTACGACAGCGTCATTAACGCCCACTTCAAGTCAAGTACCCTCTAGCAACTGCCTGCATTCCGCTGCTGTTGTCATTAAAGGCTAGCGCGTAGTGTTCCAATTACGTGGATCGGCTGCACTGCTACGTGAAGAAGCTTTATTCACCGAATTTCCCCAAAGAAAACCACTTACCATCAGACCAGACAATTAATACTCACACTCGAGCGTGTCTTGGCGTCAACAACAGCATTGAGAATTCCGGTGAATCCTCAGGCTTGCAACGCAAGTTTGCTTCGATTTTACATTGAGGTGCTCGCTCATCACTTTTTTGTAGGCTAGTTGCTCCGGTCGCTCTCACTCTCTGCAATCGAAATAGTTAAGCAAAAAAATCTCGATTGGTGGTACAAATTATGCAATACCCCACCAGCTGGTATGACGTTGTCGCTTCGATTGGAGTTGTGGAGTGTCTGTTTTGCGTTTTGCCTCAAAGCGAGTACTCGTGCTCTGAAAGACTTTAGACTCGGTTCGTGAATGCGCCAGTGTGTGTGTGTGGGGCTTGCTTTACAAATCCGTAGAATGGATAACGATTCGTACATGGGCTATCGCCTTCGCTAGACGTGCTCTGATAGTTCATAGTTATTTCACTTGCCATTCTGATTTTTTTTTTTGTTTTTTCCTGTCGATTCGGCGCGCAAACACGAGCGAGACACTCAGCCTTTTGGATATTCTTATAGTGAGTTGGTGATAAATCCAAATTTAGGTGCATGTGTTGTGATAAGTGAAGTGTAGCGCTCTTAAAGAAAATCAGTGATCTAGCGAGTCTTCGGTTCTTGTTTGCACTTCAGGTGGCTTACCTGTGCTTTTGGATACCAGCACATTCTGGCAGCCATTTCGAGGTGATCAAGGTAAATGACATGGGGCAGCAACTTTTTATTTAGGCGCTTTTCAATACGGAAGCTAACTATGTCATAATAAGTGCAATTAGTATTCCACACCACGGGCTACTAAAATCGAAATCGGTGGTAATACATATGGCTAGGTATAATGATTTTTTACTTGTTTCGCAAGCCAAGTTGACGCTTTCCACTACTATGATGGAACTTACCATAGTTTCGCAATGCTATACCTAAATCCATGAAGTGAACATTCGTGATTGGTTATTATTGAATCTCTGAACACACTATTTAAGGTTTAATGTGAAATAGCGCCCTCTATTAGCGATAAAGATCAAGATCAAGTGTTTCTGCGTATGTCGATCGCAAGGAATTCTTTGAGGAAAAAGCCCGAGGAGGATAGTGTTACTGGTCTTTTCAAGGTCGCTGTATAATGGAATTCCAAAAGCGATCCAACTGTGGTAGTGTCTTTCATTGTCCATGTTAAAAGACCGTCTTCCTGACGGTCCCCGCTTGTTAACAGTCTGTACAAATAATTTGTCCATGTTTTTGAGGTCTACTTAAAGGTCTTGTGGCTTTCGTAGGTGCTTTTTACCTATTGGTAAAACGTTTGTCCCTTTTGTTTCTGATTATGACAAGCTTAGGGACTTTAAGACAGCCTCCGATACTATATTTCGTCAATAAAAACTTGGTTAGAGAATTTTGAGAGTTTTAAAACCAAATTCCAAGAATGGTGCTACATTTCTTACGTACATAATCTTAGCCAAGCCCAGGGACCAAGTTGTTCTTTTTGATAGCACCATCAAGACCGCGAACTGCGTAACCTGTTCTAAACAGGTTACGACGTTTCTCATACATTATGGGTCCGCATCGCATTTTTCTATAAATCAACAAATCCATCAAGAATTTTTGGTAAAAAAAGTAGAAGTTGTTTTTTTTTCAAACTGATTATGAAACAACTCTTACTAAAGCTTAGCCAAGCGCCAGTTTATAACAAAAAAAATGTATAGCTTAAGGCAGTAGCTCTTTTTGGACATTTCACCTCCCTTAAGGCTTAAAATATATGACGTCCATAAATCTTTTATGTCGTAGCCATAAATTACATTAGGTATGCCTAGATATTTGAAACAAGTTGTAAAAACTAGACAAGACGTATGAAATGAACTTTGACCCCACCTTTATGTGGGCAGAGTGCGATGTCTCACATCTTTCATAAATTTATGACCCAACACTTGTTTTGATAGCGCCCCGGCAAACGTGCCAAATGTAAGCCATTTCACAAATAGCATCCATCCTCAAACACTTAAAAAAACAACAATTTTAATAGCCCTCGTTAAGTACATTGTTTTTTTTTTTTTTAAAAGAAATTTAACGAAATTTAGCGCTTTTAGCAGAAACCGCGGCTGACTTTATGACCCGAAATTCCATAAAAACTCACGCAATCTATGCACTGTACCATATTCGCGTCTTACGTTTTTTATTTTGGATAAACATCTGCATGGCCTTGGCGGGCCATTCGGTTAGTTCATTTGCATCGGCAGCGGTATTGGCGTCGTTTTCAGTCTCAGCTACAGCGACAACATATGACGACGACTCGATTAACCCAATTAGAAAGGCCCGCTTGCCTTCGATGGATACCAGCCGAAGCGAAGGTTGTTGGCTTTTACGTGTAGATCTGTAAGAATCAGCCGACCTGTAAGCATACGCTTACCCACATGAGTTGCTCACCGACCTACTCTGTAACAAACGCAAATATTGCATTCACCTGAAAGGCCTACTGGGCAGCTTGAGTGTAACTATTAGCACATTAAGCGCAAACAGTGCGCAATTACATTGCAATAGCTGTTGATCGAGCTCAGACGGCGAGCATTCAAATTGCAATCTCTTCATCGCAAAGCGAAGATCTGGTTGGTACCTACTTCTCGACTTGCATAAGATGCATTTGCATGGAAGAGATGCTCTTCTCTTCACAAAAAAAAAAAAAAAAATCTGCTTCTCCCAGTCTCGACCTGCTACTGATCGACTCATGGTCTTTCGCAAGATGCCAGTCACAGATTGTCTCACCTCTGCCTCTTACTCACTGTATAGCTGTGTGTGAACTGCGGTTATGGAGGTCGACAGCACCTGTTAATAGGACAGCGACAGCGATAGTGACTACGACAGCCCGACTGTGTTGGTCGATGGCTTTACACCGGGCTATGGGCCCGGCGTTACGCAACTGTCAACACATTTTTTGACGTCCGAGCGCGAAGCGATAAACCAGTTGGGCAATTTACGTTGACACATCAGTTGACTTTGAATTTTGAACGTCTCGCGTCGGCCCGGTGTTTGTTTAGGAGTCCCAATGATTGGAAACAGACTTTTTTAGGGTTTCTTTATTTGGCGGCTTGATTTGGCATGGCTAAGTGCAAAGACGGTGGGTATATAATTATGTGGAGTCAAGGTCGGGTGATTTATGTTTCGCTTTGTGTTTAATTTTTTTTTGTGATAGAGGAATTGGAGCGATGAATCAATGAGTGATGAATGTTATTTGGAAATGTGTTTTGATTAACAAAAGCATTGGTTTTGAAATTAGTTCGGTCGAACTGTGAACGTTATGGGAAATCCGAAAGCTTGAGTTTGGATTGGAGACTGAAATAAGCAGTTTGTTTGCAATGAAATACATTTGTGAACTTCAATTCAGAGTCCGACTGATAGGGTGGATTTTTTATTTGTTTTTTTTGTTGCTGTGTAAAGCTACTTATAGAGTTTGTTGAAGAGTTTTTTAACGATACCTTGAAGTTATCGTTCGTCTTTCATACAAAAACATTAAACAATACGGCAGATATATTTCGATAGGAACCACCAAGATAAGCAACTGTTTATAACACTTTTATCTATTAACGCATGTACCGCTAGCATCAGAGAAACTTCCTTTTAATTTTATATTCATATACAAAGTCCCATGATATTCAAAAAAAATTTGAAAGGAATTAAATTACAAAAAACAATATAGAATCGAAAACGACATAAGTTTCCCGTAAACGTAAGATTTATGTATTTTTTTTTTTTCGTACAAAATTTCGAACTCAAGCTGTTAAAAGTGAACTGAAGAAAGTAGGTCTCGCAACTTCGTCCATTTGCATGTCTGTTCGTCGACTTTTAATGTCAACAGTCTACAATTTTTGGAAACTGCTGAAGTTTCGTTTTTTTAAAGTTTTTTTTTGTTCCTGCAGAAGATCTACATAAATAAATAAAAACGATTTTTTCCCGCGTAAATTGTTGATCTAGTTTTGCCTTTTGTGACTTATTTGAATCTAAATTGTCCCCCACACTCTCCTGCTTTCTTTTTTCTATGAAAATCGTCAGTTCCACACTACCTGTGGGATTATCACAAAGCCAACACTTATGGCTGCAACTTACAGAAAATTAAAGTAAACGCATGCCATCCTATATTTGCTCAAAACAAATACATCTATTCAAATCGTGTAATAAAATACTGTTCCATTTGATTTGGTTACCCCTGCATGTATTTGCGTTTTGAAATTCGATTACCTAATCGGTTTGCACAAATTAATTGCCTGCCTACTCCATTGACCTGCTTGACCGGTCCCCGAAGTAAGGGGGCCGTTGCAGAAGATAATCCTTTATGAACCGAAAATTTACCCTTCGTCCTTTGCATGTACCCCCGATTTTCAAGCCTTATTATTCAATTATTCTCGTTGGAATGCACTAAGCTGCATTACCTGTTATCGTATACACATTCATGTAGTGGAATATTTAATAATTCACAACAGGATGTTTGCGTACTCGTAGCGCCATGGTAATTCAATGCATATGTTGTGTTTGTTTGTGATGTGAGCTTTATATAATTTATATTTGGGAGTTCGTATTGAAATGCACCCACTCGATTGAGCACATTCATCTGCACACTCAAATTCCAAATGAACAAAAAAGAACGAAAAATCCTAGTACCGATAAACAAGTAAATGCCGTATGCATGAGTTCTTTGGCAATATGAATTATATTCAAATGACGAGGAAATGGGAAATGGCGCAGGGCACAAGGACTCTGCACCTCCATATAAATGCAAACTGATGCAGATTTTAGTTTACAAATTTTTCAATTTAACATTCGCACTGGCAGAACGGAACTGCGTGTGATATTCCGGTGTACGAGATTAGGAATTTTAATTTACGAGAAGGGTTTCATAAATCCGATGGAAAATGAAACTGATTTTTAGAAAATTCCGCCCGACAAATATTACAACTATTAAATTCGACTACACTTTAAATGGGTGTGGGATAATTTGCACAAACAATTATAAAAGAATCATGTAAAGAAATGTTGCCGGCGCGTGCATTTAAGCTTCTGATCATCGTATTGAGAAAGGCAATAGTTCGTTTGGAAATTTTAAAGCTAAACAAATGCATTCAGATGTATACTTAAGAAGTATGAAGAAAATACGACTCCCATCCTGTGATTAGCTTGCAGACAAAGTTTATACAGTCGGGACCATCAAAATGTGACAGAGGGAGACGTTTCGTTACAATTCACAAAGGAATATGAGCCCAAATAAATTATCACAAATATGACGCCAGATATTCAGCTTTACAGTATAGAGCGAAAGCAATCACTCACCTAGCTAATGATTCCAAATGATTTCGTCAACAGCAATATTTTCTGAAAGAAATCTAAACTAAGGGCATCGGCATAATTCATCCATGACTTTAAGTAAAATAAATAAAGGCAGCATTGTCGTCTTCACGGTTTGATTAATAATAATCATCAGATTTAATAGATTTGAAGCATGAAATGCGGATATTAGAGGCTAACATTTGGCCTCTTACTCGATTCAGTTGATTAACATTTATTATCACAACAAACTTCAATGTCGTGAACTTGGCTGTCAAGCAGAGCAAACAAAATTGTATCGGCCGGTGAAACCTGCCACCTACTAATAGGAAAGAGGTGTAGTATTGTTAGACATTTCATAACAGAATTGAACTTGGTGTTACTCTTTGTTTGTTTGTTTGTTTCCTTAAGGTATTGTTGTTCACAGCAAAAAAAAAAGAAGAAGATTGGCCTTCATTCATTGAAAGCGAAAATTTGGTTCACGATATCCGCTGGTAAGCCGCAAACTTTGCCAATTGCGACTACCAGTAGAGCTGAAACAACTCCCAGTATTTTAAATCCACAAGGTTATATAATCTAACACTCAGAAAAAAAAAGTTTGTTAAGGCAAGAATTTTGAGGTTTTTTAAAAATTGTAAGCTAAAAGATCTTGCTTTCACTGTCGTCTTTTGATAAGAAGAACAAGTTTTTAAGTCTTCATTCAGCATAAGATTAATAAACTTTTTGTAACAATTTTCATACCTACTTGTTTGCCAACAATTTCATTTTTTATTTCGGCAGTGAGTTTGACTGTACTTCAATAAACGTTGGTCAACAATTTTTCAAATAACTACAACCATAAAAATGCTATGCAAACCAATTGTTGTATTATACCACACGGACCACAGATTAACACTCCTCTGAACGACTGACGTACCACTTCCACTTCGTATCCACCTTCCACGGTTGCAGAAACCGACCCCATTCCGACTTATTCCCCGCATAAAAATAACACCCCATCCTATTCCTTATTTCACCCCAAATTTGACTTCTTCCTTCAAGGTCATTACTTTAATTTTGACATTTAATTAAATCCTCGCCTACCTGTGACTGTGACACATATAGCCGGCACTTACTACTGCAAAATCCCCATCATTTGCGTATGTGTCCTTTGGCCTGGGAACCTGTTGGTCCGTTGACACTGTTTCGCTTAACGTATCCCGACTTTTGAACTTGCACATTTAGCCACATTAACTCCATAAAATCTCAACCAAGTGCGAGGCAGAGGCACACGCAAACCTAGAGAAATAGATGCATGAACTGCCAGCTTTCACCAGATGAAGGATGAGGGTCTTTGGAAATGGCAGCCAGCTGCCACCGCACCGCTTTCTGTGTGTGTTTACATCATAAATGCCCGAGACCTGAATAATGAATGTTAATATGCTTTATGGCGTGTATGTGCGGGCCAAGCCAACATGATTCCATTAGCTGGCTGAAGCCCTAGCTATAGACACACAGGGATACAGGGATGCGAGAGCTATACTCCTTCCTCGTACTATACACTCATTCACAATTATTAATATTAACATTGTGACGGCTGGAGCTGGTCGTGGTCGTCGGTATGTGTACCTATATACTCCTGTACGTGATTATGGACAAAGCCATAAATTTACTGGAAGGTGAAGCGTAGTCGAGAAGTGCACACAAAATCCCTCGCTCTGGCTCATACATAGTTTTACTATAATAATGACCGAGAAAATTCTACTTGTGTGTGTGTATTCACACTTGATCCCAGAATTATTTATAGCCATGTCCTGTCCAGAGAGGCAATGTGACTAAATGACATTTAGATTGAGATAATTCAGCAAACGTGTTCGTCTCGAGATTGGAAAGTTTTTGTATTTTGGGCCCAGCCAGCATCTGGGAGACTGCAATTCGATTTGTTGAATGGAATTAGAATTGTGGGGAAAACTTTTGTGCTCGCAAGGATAATTAAAATGTTCTCGAGAGGTTCGAATCCCGAACACCAAACACCGAAGAGGAAATTTTTCGATTTGCCATTCTTTGGCTTTTATGAGTTTCCGCAGAGTTCAAGAGTGTCCATTACGAAGTGCAAGTGCAAGTCGTCTGCCACTCGGTGCTTTTGTTCTCCTCGCTTTAATTTTCCAATATCAAGTGGAGGTCGGCCAATCCTAGGAAAACTTTTCAACCACTTGGGGAGAACTCGCCGGATGTTCCACTACACATTGCAGGCAGGTGCAACGTGCAAGATCGTCTTACGTGAGTCTCAAGTGCGCCCCAAATGAAATTGGAATCTTGATGAGGTAGGAGAAGTGGCATCACTTAATAGCCATCATCTACTATGGTTTAATGGCGTTATTGTTTAAGAGGCTGCCGATGATGCGAGCGAGGCTTCGGGTTGATGGCGGCGGCATCTCTTGAAATATGCCGAAGCGAAATTAGATTTCGCATGGAAAAGCAGTCAAATTAGTCTGCAAAGAAGGAAATTGCTTTTGTCTCGCTCAGTGTAGGACGGCACACGGAACCGTAATTAAGTGGGAAGTGAATTTTAATTTTGGCGCTCAGAAGATGCGGTCAAGGTGAAGATTGTGTGATGTTTGCGCATTGAGTTGTGAACACTTTTATGGTTAAATCGGTTAAGTGTTGGATGCTTCGTGTGGTTTTGATTTGCTTTGTTTATTGTGTCGTTTAGCGTTTTCGTTTACAAACATGCGCGAGAAGTCACGAAATTAAAATGGAAAGCGGTCGGCAGTGCGAATTAGGAAAATGGCCTCAAAATACATCGCATTAGGGCTATTTTTGAATCGCCTTGGATATCACAGTCTCAGTCTCACAGTTTCTTCTGTGCGCATGTACTCAATAGGAACAAGCGATGACTGAGTCTTGACTACTTCTTAGGTCTATGAAGAGAGAATCAATGATATACACTGCACATTAGGTCCTAAGCCTATCGATCATTGCTTCCATGGAAAAGATGTCTTCTTAGATCTTAAAAGCAGATCAATTGATTAATTGATCTCTGTAACCGACGCTATTAGATGAGGTAGTACCTAGTGGAACCCAAGCAGACAACTATCTGATGGAAGTCATGTTTAGAGTCTTCATCACGACTGTATATGACTTGTTTATTACCTACAGTCATACCCGTCTTTTCCGCCTTTTGTGGTAATTGCAATGACTTCACTGGCAACTCGTCGTATTCTTCCGATGATGACAAAAGGATCAGCATCAACATATGCATGCAATCAGTAAAAATGTAAACCCCTGATGTTGACACATAAATTTCATACTTGTTATACAAATGATTTTAAAATTGTAAAGCGTTTCGTTGTCTACAACCTTTTGCGACAACATACATAAGTGGTTGATGATGCTATTGACGGAAGAGTTGGGTTCGTCTACTGTCAGACGGCAGAACTGAATGAGCTCAATAGATATGTCGGAGCTTAACATCGACTTGTATGACTCTTTCCTCTTTAAGCTATGGTATAGGAATTTTTAAAGTCTCCATATATGTGTGCTTCGATCTAGAAGTTTGATGGTTTAAATTCTCGACTACGTTAGTTAGGCCGATCAGGAGCCAAATCGTGTTACCCGAGAACGAGCATCAGGCCGTGGGCATCTTTATTCGTTGCTAGGCTGTTGCCGAAAGGCTGAAAGAGTTCAAAATATAGGAAGGCAGATATTTGGAAGACTATATAGTCGCTGTAGCTAAGATTATGAACTTTTTAGTCGATGGTCAGCTTTCAATTGTCGGCCTTACTTAAATTCATCAAAATTTTGTAGAAATTAACTGTTTCCTACGAAATTAGCTTTCGTTCCACTTAAAGCCTCAGCCATTATGGCATCTGAGATATGAAAAGATGAAGCCTATGCAAACTCTTTTTACCATCCTTGTAACTGCCATAAAAAAGAATGCTTTACCTCAAAGCTTTTTACTCGTACTTAGAATATCTTATCAATATCTATACCTAACATTGCATTTGCAGTATACCAAGCCTCAATAGAATATGAATTGAAGTACCTCAGTAGCAAATATTCGGGCGAATATCAAGGCCCGGTACCGCTTCCATTGATTATCATCATCGGCCTGTTCTCATCTTTCAAAAATTAGTAAATATTTGTGTTTGCTGAAGTAAAATAATGAAATGGTTAGAAAGCTTTCAGCTCTAGGGATTGAGGGCAAAGCAATAGACGGACTCCTTTGCAAAAGGAGATGACAAGATGGTGCTTCGGAACTATTTTATTCGAATGGTAGGTGAATGGTAGAACTGATGTTCAACCTGGTCCATCGTAGTGCTTTCGTCGAAACACTCCTTCGTTGCAGAGCTTCTTCTAAGCAACTTCTACACTGCAGAAAGAAGTTCTCTAATCGCATAGCTAAGAGTTTCATCACAGCAGTCACACTAAGCATTATGCCTTAAGACTTGTTTAAGTACCTTGCGCTCTTTAGTTTCAAGCTTCTAATGTTGTGCTATCCTGGCCCAAAAATAATGCTAAAGCAATGGGGAAACAAACTAACCTCAAACCAAGGCTCCGTTGTGAACCACTTAAAACCGCCAACCATTAAATATGCTCCAAATATTTTCATTTCCAAATAAACGTAGCTGCAACTAAAACGTATACATTTGAAAACAAACTCCAAAACTTAAGTGCCCCACAAATTATTTGTTCAAGTTTATTGCCAGAAACACTGACGGTCGATAATGAACTTCAAGATCGACTCAGTCTCTCAGCATACCACAACAACAAATCCAAGTAGTAATTTTCACCTCGTAAAATAATAATTTTAACTTTTTAATGATGTTATTACAAAATAGTTGAGCTTCTTCTTGCAAAAAGCCAACATCTCTGGGCTTGAAGTATCCAAACCCCCGTATATTTGAGTATCCGCACAAAAGACTTGCCGCACACCGGTATAGACTGCAGTTACATTTACACAAAAGCAAAAAGAGGACGAGCTGCCTTCCCGCAGCAGGGTAGTCGAAGTTTCACTCTACTTTTTTGGCTTTACGTGTTTATTTACACACCTAAGGTGGCCAATCCTTTTATTAGTGCAAAAATATAAAACTAACTTTGGAGCTCCTGCAAAAAGGAGGGGAGCTTAAACTTTACCAATTGCCAACAGGATGCGGGTATCGAAACGCAACGACAACAGCTCTCGCAAGGGAACATTCGTCTGAAATGGCCTGCAGAGGTTTCCTTGGAAACAAATTAAAATAACGTCCTTCAGAAAAAGTCGTGTCTCCCTTTGCTTTGTTCTGAGATAGGGGAATTTATTCTTCATCTGTCTAAGAATGTTGCACACAGCGATTAGTGAAAGGGGGGATGGCTTACTTAAAACCAAGACATCGACACTTCATTTAATCATGTCCTGTGGCAATAAATTAACTGAGCACTTGGCGCTTATTAACAAGATGCACAAACACATTAGGCCAATCATGCGGAACGACCTCATTAAAGCGTTATGAACAACCATCGCACAAGCAACATCGACCATCGACCTGGTAAATATGGTAGATAAACACTTAGCTTACCTTGACGGGCCTACGCCTCGCCATGGTATACTAAAACTACACATCAACTTTGATGTCTGCATTCGTAATCACTGCCTTGGGCATTTCTCAATTCGGTCACACTCCATAGGGCATTGGCCGCCACTAAAAGTGTTAATTTGAACTCGCTGCGTCTTTCATAATCTCCGATCGATGTCGGCTTGTTTACATACCACCTTTAAGCTCAAAATTCAAACGAAGTGTATCTTTTTTTAGGCGTTTATTTTACAACCCACACATAGAAGAAGCACAACTAAAGATGTCTTTGAAGTTCTGTCTGTTCCTGCTGCTAGTCATATCAGTCACATCCTACGGCACAGACGACAGCAGCACTGCTGCAGCAAAGAGTCGAACGAAACGCGGAGCCTTTTGGGATTTTTTCCAAAAAATAGTGGTGACAAAAAATCTCGCATTTGACGTAAGTATACCCCGATGTCCTTGCACTAGAACTGAAAGTAAATTTTCCTCTATCTGTGCCGTCCGTAGCAATACAACGATACCAAGGTGACACTGAATGAAATCTACGACCTAGTGTCGGATGGCTTCTCGGATGGAAAGCCGACAAAGCGGCCACGTACGACTACAACCACCACGCCGAGTCCGGTAAGAGCGCTTGATTTGGAAAATTTTACATTCAAAACTCATATCTAATCTTTTTCATACAAAGGACACCATGATGGATGGCGGAGACAACTCCACAGAGTCCACATCAACGACGACAGAAAAGTACCGGATAACACGGTACGAGTTGGGACGGATTGCCGGTCGCAACTTGCGTGGTCTAAAGCGACTGCTACGCATTGAAATAAACGATGCACTTAACGTAAGGATGTGCGCGATGGCTGTGATATTTGATTTAATTATGCTTGCACTCTCCACAGCAAAGCCACTATAATATAGCAGAGTACCAGCGCGAGGCAAAAATGGTCTTCTCCAACAGTATCATTGCGGAGAAGAAGGCTGCCCTGAAGGGTATCCCGACTGCGACAAGGACAGCGAATTCGACCATGACGAATTCTACTAGAACGTAGCGCGGCTCCGGATACATGCACTTCAACTACACTCATATAGAGAAGCACAAAGATCACTGCCAATAGTTTGTCTGTGATATGCGGGATTCAGTGGACGTGTTCAGTATGCACCTGCTAGGGGATTTCGGGCGTGGGAGGTGGGGTTGGGTAATTTTTTGAATTTCAATGTGCCTAAGCTGTGCTCTTATTCTGTAACTATGCGAAGACTTTTTTTTTGCTAAAATATGAGATGCAGAGCCAATGAATCGTTTTTGAACATTCGCCTAGATACGAGCAACGTAAAATTTGAGAGGCAGGTTTTCGCATAGTTACGGAAAATGTGCACAGAGTTCGAGTATCCGAAAAATACTGGAACCATGTACCTATAAATATTTATTTAAGTTCAATATTTAAGTTATTTGTGTTTAAACGAGTGAAGAAATAAAGGATAAGTTCGAAATTAGTTTTATTGAATGCGATTGCCATTGAAAATGGTTGCAAAATTTTTGTTGTCTTAGTTTTTGCTAAATTTGTAACTTGACTGTGGTTTAAAAAAGTTATATAAACTGTTTGTGTTACTGCTAGAAATGGTTCCTCTCAACCGACATATAAGCATCAGCTTCTGCTAACATAAATAAATGAAGGAAAAATACTGAATTTAGGGGATCCATGATTTGCGTTACTTAAATCAGTCAGAGAATTGCAACTAAGTTTCCTTTTAAGAAGTTTTACTTTAGAGGTCCTTTCAGAAAGAAATTTTTTGTGGTGATTATCAGTCTTAGGACTTGACAAATATTCTCACTAAAATACTTATAAAAAGTTCTGCCCTTTGGAAGCAATTGTCTGGCAGGTTACAAATAATTTGCAGCCTATTAGACCTAGGAAGCTCAAAAAGTAAGCCGAGGTAGATAAACCAAGTAGCAAATAGGTTCCACTACTGACTTTATAACCGGGAGAAAGATTTGAATTAATTATTTTATATAAAGGTTTGAATAAATTACAAAAAGATAGTTACTTTTTAATTTTACATATTTTTCGAATTGAACAAAAAAAAAAAAAATAGGGTAGGCTATAATATGTCCATGGAAAACGCATCATCGAGCTTAACAGGTCCGTAAGTACCGCCTAGCTTCTCACAACCATTCGTTTTGTGTGATGTTTGTTATTTTTGGGACGAATGGAAGGGATCTACAATTTAATGCCGAGTCCAAACTGCTAATTGAGACTTTTATACTCTCGGATATTTGTTAAAATTCACTGCAGAAGATTGGCTGAGTCTAAAACAAACCCATCCAATAAATATAACTTGTCTGAACACCATGACCGAAAACATTTTTAGGAGAGACGTATGCCATCTCGGAGGTCGAAGAATAAATATTTTGCTTTTATCGCTAAAAGGCGGGGTACAAACTACGAGGACCTACCTATGCCAGTCATAATTTCAGGCCTGTTTAATCAAATCTAACAAAAGTCGGTACACAAATCATAAGGGGTGCGGAGGAAGAACACTGCTGACTCAACTGCAAATTCGCAAAAATATTCATTCAACAGGGACCATAGCTATATTATTCGGTTTTTTTTTCTCATCTCACTTAGGTAGTCCTGAAATAACTCGCATGAGTTTATTTGCTCTTTCGCCATCCAAACTGTGTACAACATTTGGATGAGTTCCGACGTTTGATCTCAGCATTTACCCTTCGTGCAGTTTTACCAAATGGAAGGTCCTGTCAGACAACTTCTACTGCTGTTACAGCATCCCATGGCCTATTCACCTCGTTCTAGTCATAGTCGTCGTAGTCATCGTCGTTGTCCTACTCCTCCTCTTCGCAGTCGACTCTTAGTGAAAGGAAAAAATAAATAAATTTACTGACATGACGATGATTATCCTTTCTGTTGTCTGGGCAAAGTTGTTCTCTGTGCTGTTTTTTTTTATCATGCGTGCTGCTTCTCTTTGTGTATATGACACCATTTATCCTTTTTAGGAGCTCTTGGTTCGTGCTTCACATTTGTGTTCAACTACTACTTCTCTATTTTAATTTAACGGGTGCGGAGCAGTATACGGAATTTGGTCCTTTTACGGGTTGTTGTTGGGGATTTTTTTGTTTGTTATTTAAGAAAATTTTCTTACCAGGATTTCATTATTATTTTTTTTCTCCTTGCTATTCTGTGTCCTTGCGCTCTTTCACTTTGGTAAATGGGTTCAACATGCATTGCATACGAATTGGAATTGAGGGTGTTTGGCGACAGGTTTGCTCTAGCATTTTTTGTTGCCTGGCATGGGGGTTACTTACGTTTGCATGTAGCATACGGTTGAAGGCGTAAAGGTCCAGGGTGGCAATAGTTGTTTGGCCGTTTGTTTTGATTACGATTGTCATAGATCCTTTGCAATTATTATCCTTTATGTTGTTAGCATTTCACTCGACAGTTGGAGTTGTTTTTTTTTTTATTCACAAACGTTCTGACTGGTTGTGCTGTTTATAACGTCGTTCTGGATGGAAGGCGGTGCC
Source organism: Cheilosia impressa (assembly GCA_948293265.1). Taxonomy (NCBI): domain Eukaryota; kingdom Metazoa; phylum Arthropoda; class Insecta; order Diptera; family Syrphidae; genus Cheilosia; species Cheilosia impressa. Next base: position 48,178,479 of record OX411882.1, on the reverse strand, counting down.
GACACAAAGATTTCTTATCGAGAACTTCTGTTTTTGAGTTTGAGGGAAAGCAATGAGGAATGTTTTCCAGCTTGTTTTTTTTTTTGATTGCTTCATTGTTGTGTAAAGGGATTGGGACGTAGTCCTTTTTATTTTCGATATAATGAGGTCTATGAACTTTCAAGTTTCTGGGAGCTTTACTATCGAAAATGGTTGGTCGGGTGGAACTTTGTTGACGGGGTGTCAAAAGAGTTGGGCAATCGGGCGTAGGATTGTTTTAGAAAAAAGATTTTATTTTATGAAAACTTACGTACAAGCTTCTCGCTCTGCTGATGAAGCTATTGGTTCTCCTTTCCACAGGAAGAAGCATTTAACTTAAAATAACAAAAACTTCAGCCCTAAAAAATTTAGGAAACAAAAACTTGTACATATTGCTTGTTCACGAGTACCAAGAATCGGTCTAGATCTATTAGCAGTTGGGCTTTACTATGAATCTCCGGCAATGACAAACGTTTTCCACTGCATATGCATTCACCATTTACCCACTTTCTAAAAATATGTTTAAAAATGGAAAATACGATTGTGCCTATAATTCTTGTATAGAAGACTTTAAAAACGGTAAGCTTAATTTTTGTTAATGGGTTTGTTATTATTGTTGATACTTTTCGAGTGATTCCCCCTGCAAATAATCCCAACCACTAAGAGGTGTGCTGTTCAACCACAATAGTTTCCGGTTTGACTTATTCATACGGCGCGAAATTAATATTATGCAACAATAGGTTACGGAAATCTTTTCAGCGACTAACGTTAGTTATTATAAAAAAAGGTTCACTCACCTAAAAGATTTATTGAACTGCTTGTGGTCATTTGCATTCTTGTGACTGTTTTGAGATATTGCTGGCGGGTTATAGTCTCTACAGTAAAAGACGCTTACAATCATATGACACTCCTATCGCTGGGCAGGATATGCTGAATTTAGGAAAACGTCGTTTCAAACTAAATGTGTTTATCGAAAAATGCCTTGATTTGGCAAAAAAAATAGTTGTCGCAACATGTCCGTATAGGGAGCCCAGGTCTAGCTTCTCACATCCATTCATTTTGTGAGAGTTTTTATTTTTTGGCACGAATGAAAGGGATCAATTTGATGCCGAGTCCAAACGGCTAATTGGGAAGCTCTTTCATGACAGTGACAGTGAGATTAGCGAGAGGTAGCGTATTAGAATAAAACCTTAAGATGGACTTTATTGATTACCGAAATTAAGTTTTTCGGTAATCGAACCGGGATCCCTCTTAATTTTACACTTGATTGGAAAATCACACGCCGGACACACGATGGGACTACAAATACTTATTCAGGTGGCAGTGCTGCGAATGCTTATTGACTAACCCACCCAAATTTAAAAGAGGAAACCACTCAAAGATCCAAAAATGCACAAACGAGGATCATCCTCATTTTAGTATTAACAGGATACACATATCTTATCCTACCGATTACGACGTTATTTCAAAACTAATTCTTACGAAATATTGCTTGAAATTCCGTAGCTCTATTCCCGTATCAGCTGTTTTGTCGCAACCGATAAAGAAACTAGAAAGGACTACCTTCCTGACCACAGTTTAGATTTTATTTACTTTTCCATGCAAGCATTATATTTATAAATATTTCCCATAATCTGTAATTTCTCAAATTAGTTTTTTTTTCAGTTGTACTATGTCGCTACAAATACGTTTATATATTTTTTAACATTTAAACATTTTAAATAGAAGCAAATTTGTTAACACACATTTATTAAAAAAAATTACAGCAAATCATAATCCTCAAATTAAGCATCATCCCAAACTGATCGCTGCACCAACGATGCACTTTCCTAGGGCTGCCATGGCTTGTGTGCATAGTGCAACCGCGGTTCCTTTTGCAATTTGTTTCGCATAATCTTTTATTTTCTTATTCGTGTCATCTGTGCCACAATTTATACCAGATATAAGCAAAACTAGCACCAGCACGGTAAGGAGTCGGAAGCGCATTGTTGGGCACACAAAACTTGAAATAAGGACAACGAAATTATATTTTACGAATCTACAATTGGAGCACCAAATACAACCACGCTCTGCTGAAGTGTAAGCCTGACTATGCCGCTAAGCGAAATAGGGTCTAAATTTTATCATTTTCTGTCGATATAGCGAAAATTTTAAAATTAAATTGCAATTTGTTATAGTGTATGCCTTTTAATATAATATATAGAAAATATATAACTAATTAAATGTACTGATACGACGACTTGTTTTTAATTAAGTTGTTAGAATTTTTTACTGAATTCGTCTCATTTATTTTTTTTCGACTTGAAATTGAAGCAGTACCCAATTATATGAAAAAATTAAGTTAACCAGCTGATATGCATATATGGGTCCTTATTAAAAACCATTTTTTTAATCTTGTGTACTTTGTAGATTACAATAGAAAGTCTTAAGAGCATGCTAGTTTTCAATGGAGTCTCCTGTTGAAAAAGATCCAGGAAGGACACCCGCGTTCTGTTGGCTGCTAGATGACCAGCAAAACGATAAATTCGTATTAAAATATTGACATAATACTACAATCGGTTGGAGAAGGTCCAAGAGTTGAATGCCAACTTTTTATATAAAATTTAGCTTTAGTCTGTCCGTGCCTGTACCTAGACCTACTTACACTTACTCTTCCTAATGTCGACATCCAGTAGTTTCAGACCTGATTTAAACCACTACTCGTATTCCCGGTTGGATATAATTGACACCCAGCATATTTTTATATAGTTAATAATGGATAAAAAAAAGTACTTTATCTAATAAAAGAACCTTTCTCTGGAAATTTTAAAAGACTTCAGGCCCGAAACAGCACATTGAATTGCAAAAGTTTCTACGCAGTGAATGAGAGATTTAAGTATTTTTTTTTTAACTGGGTAAAAGACTAGCGAAAGATCGTTCTGCCATTAGTTGATACTCAACTTTTTAGGTAGGTAAACAAATTGACACAATTTGTACCTTCCTTAAAGATTCTCTTCACATTCGTATGTACTTGCCCGCATTCTGTATTGAGCGGCTAGGAGGACTGTTAAGCGACTCCATTGATCAAGAGTCCGTTTTAATAGGTGGTAAGGACAATACAAAATCGATGGTGACATGTGTAACCAATCAAATTGTAAATACTTAAAAGCAACAACTTTATAGATTAAAAATGCTAGGGTAGGGTACGTTTGGAGTTGGCACACCTCCAACCTCCTCCAGGTTGACATGTCTACTCGCTTCAAATACTCAAAAATACGAATATTATTGACACCCAATAAAAACGGCACCGATTTTAATGCATAATAGCAAGCGCAAATTATTATCTATGGAGTTAGGCAATTTTTTTCATAGTAACTATCATAAAGGCTGGAATCGCACTTCCCACCAGTCCAAATTATAGTAGCGAGTGTAAAATCCAACCGGCCATGTTTTTGACTGCTTGCTGACTTGTGCTCGACAAAATTTTCAAAACCATCAAGGATTTCCATCAGGCCTCATTAAGCCTGTGGTTTGATAAGCCAAGGTAACCACCAAAGAATTATATAAATTATAAATGGTAGGATAGTCGCAAGCGCCCTTTATAATTTTGAAATTAATTTAGGCGCCAAATGAATATTTGGTTTTAAACTTTGTTTCTCATCCTGCATAATAGTCATCTTGTCATCTTTGTCAATAAAACAAGTCCATCGAATGCAACTTGAAATGCCCTATATCACTGTAGTGATTATTAAGGCATATCCGACTTGAAGGACCATTGGTTTTAGTCACAAAATTGCGATTGCTTTTCTGTTGCACTTAAATTAATTGGGCTATATGAATTTAAAATGTACTTAGTTTGCTGCTTTAATCGTTGTCTGTCACTTAAACGTGCATCTTTTGTTTTTGTGCTGCACCAGTTCCATTTCTATCCTAAATAAAACCATGGATATATGGAACTGCCTACGGACATCCTAAAAATTATAAACAAAGTCGTTATTTTATAGTGTCTGTCAAAAAATAAATGACAAGAAAAGACGTTCACAGCAGGCACTTCTTCTCCCACTTGATGTCTAGCCCGAATATTGACAAATAAGCATATTGCAATTAATGCATACTTTCAGGGTTAAAATAGTCTTCGGTAAGCAATTTCTTCAGTAGCATAATATCTCAGGAGTGATTTTTTAGTAATTACATTCACAAAGTGTTTTTCCGCCGGAGTTATAGGGTGTTCCTGGGGCTATATCATACAAAGAACTCATTATTGGCTTCCAAGTTAGGAATAGAAGGTGATCTGTCAGTATACCCGAAGGGCAAAGTTCAAAGATCTATTATTTTGGAAAATAAAAACACCCTATCCAACGTCACATAATGCCCCTTATTTTTAAAATGACCTAGGGACTCCAACATAACGCCATAGACTGACTTGTTAAATTTTGCAACAAGTGCCAATAAAATCAATATAAGACTGTAACACTAACACTGTGTTACAAAAAAAGTCTAACTCTTGCACTACAAGTACTTATTGTTGCCGGAAGCCTGTGAAGCAGATATTCTTTTTCTTTTTAAACTCGTCAGCTTAGTGGAGTTTTTAGATATAATCAAATACCAAATAAAATAATTCCTTTTTTATTGACTTTCTAAAACCATTTCAAAATAAACACATAGCTACTACCATAAATACTGAATAGACTCTACCGGCTATCCTACAAGTTCCATTACGCATTGTCCAAGTTGTCTTAAGGCTTCTGTGCAAGCTGCCTTGGTGGCCGCTAATGCGAGTTCACGCACGAAACTCGGATTTTGGTTTCCATTATTCGGAGGTCTTCCACAATGAACATCAGATACAGATACTAGGACACTTAGTAACAATACTGCAAGGAATCGATAATGCATTCTTCTTACACAGTAAACTCGAAACAAATGTTGAACTTTGAAGGCAACCTATTACTGCCGATGTGGTTCCTTGACTACTTGTAGTAGTTGCGCAAGATAAATCGTATTTATTCTCTGCCGCTACCGTGAACGATTGCAAAGGTTTTAATTGATTTGTTTCAGTCTCGCTTCAATATGGAAATGAAGGTGCGAAATAATTATATCTTAAAATTACTCAAACGCTCTCGAAACAGTATAATGAGGCTGTTGGACATTCATTTACCCCATTTTTCACAAAAATGATTTTAATTACCTATTGATTTAAAAAAAAAACACGGTATACATTAACAGCTTTGCTGACAGAATTGCGCACCACTAAAAAGAAGAGAAAATCCTGGAGCCGTCTGTGAGATGCAGGGCCGGACCAACCATAAGTGCAAGACGTGCAAATGCACAGGGCGCCAAGTTCTGGGGGCGCATTGCTAGAAAAGAGAAATGCTTTTTATCTTGCGCTAACAACCACCTACTGTCATTTGCATTTTAAACCAAAATATTCCACCCTGTTCATGAAGGTATATTCCTTGCATATCCACTTTTATTTTACAAAAGAATCTAGTTCAAAAATCTCAAAACAAAAAATACTTCAATTAAAAAGAACGCCTAGGTGATGCGGAAAAGAAAACAGGGCGCTTTCTGTAAAGCTTGCACAGGGCGCTAGTTTGGCTGGAGCCGGCACTGGTGAGATGTGGTGCAAAATGTGTCAAATATTTATTTATGTAGACACCTACTGAAGGCTTCTGCTTCGAAAGCGATTGCTTTTAGCATTTGATTGGATATTCTATAAAATAAAGCAAAGTAACTCCGCTAAGTCTTAGGGTCCGGCAAGAATTCGGTGCTGAGTTTTGCTCTCATTCATTTTCAAACTCATCGTCTAGGTCTCTAGGTTTATTGCGAACACTGGCAAACCCAAGTTCAGAATTGAGTTCACTCATTTTTAACAATAAAGGGAAAACTGCGTTCGATTTAAAAGCCGAGTTTGCAGGGTTGTGCAGGGTTTTTGGCTGGGGTGAAAATTAGCTGACACTCGAGACTAGTGCTAGCCACGTCAAACAATCCTTATAAGATAACACAGTACACAACTTCTGCATTCGAAAATACTCCTTTTCCTTTTTCGCGCCAGAAGTTGTGTGTGCATGCGTATGTAACTGTAAGCGGTGTATAGCTGGAGTTCGTGCGAATAAGTTATTTTGTTTTTGCTTATATATATTAGAGGTATCTAATCTAATCTCTCTACATAATATGCAACTCCTACTATACACATGCGTGCTAACATTGCTATTGAGTCCGTATAATTGTGTTTTATTTTGCTCGAACGAAGTGAAGTTTACAAACATAACCAAATATTCTAGTTGACAATAGAAGTTGCAGTCTTGTCTCATTTGTCGTGCTATTTATTATTGAAAATTTATTACCCAGGTACCTAATAAAAAAAATAGGCAGTGTTTTCTCACATAATTTAGATACAAACAGTTAGTATTTTTAAATTTGCGGCTTCATTTTTGCTTCACTTGTTTGAAAGTAGTACGAACAACAGTTGACAACATTTTGAGAGAAATTTATTTTTTAGGTTTAGCTATTAATGGTTAAAGCCGTAGACAAATCCTTTGTTTTAGCGTGTGAAAAAAATTACTAGGGGCGGCTTAAATTGGGTCTGCCCCGGGCGGCCCCAACCCACGGCACGCCACTGCAAAAGTTAAAGCTTGTTATTATAAGAAATTATGATTCACATTGTGATGGTTATCTATAATTTGTTATCTTTTTGAACAGCCTACACTTTTAGGCCTTAGGTCTTCAATTTTGTCTTGAAGATGAATTTCTGTCCAAGCTTTAACTTTTTTTCATTTGCAATTTGTCATCTCATACGTAAGCCTTTATCAATACAAGAAATCTCAAAAACGTCTTTCCAAAAATAGATTTTATTTTATCATATGGGAATTTGTTTCTAAACGACTGTAGCTTCGTTTTCAAGTTAGATTTGTTAATATAGGATGATAGGACTGTGAGTCCTCGAAGTGTCGAGCAGAGCGCAGTTGTTGTAATTTCGTGCTGAAAATCCTACCTTACATTGCTTTGCTGAGATCGAAGCCCAAAAAAAAGATGCCTAGTCTCACACAGAGCAGACCGGCTACTATAATTTTTATATTACTATTTGACAGCCGAAAAAATTTACAGCGATCGATAATCAACTGAATAAAAATGAAACCAACAATTTTATCAAATTGACAAAAACGGATGTGCATTTATATTTCTATTATAAGGACCATCTTTTGGAATATATTTCATCACCGTCTTCTATCATCGTCGTCGCTATCGGACGTGTCTCCAGCTGCTGCCTTTATCGCTGTTTGGACACATTTTCCAAGAACTTCCAATGCTTTTGTGCAGACCGCAGTAGCAAATTTGGTCTTCATTTCTTGGATTTTTACATTATCCGTTTGCTTACCATTTTTTTTCTTCCCACACAATACACCAGTAACTAGTAACACTAGAACCAATACGGTTAAAAAACGAAGGCGCATCTTTTCCAACGAAAATGTGTATCCTGCTTGTGCGTTTTCTTTTATGGATCTTCAGCCCAGTCGCTCGTAAATAAGCGGATGAACTATATTGTTGGGCTTATATAAGTTTTGTTATTACATACGAGTACCTTGCTGTTTCTATTTCCACAGTAAATTGCGACTCAAATCAATTTTCTCCGATTTCATTGTGGGTGCCTAATTTGATTTTAGATTCGTTAAACTTAAATAAATTGCCGTGATTCGTTAAACGACTAACAATTAAAATCTTAAAGAAAATGAGTAGGTAGGCTGACTCAGAACGACTGAATTGAGAACCTTTCTTAGGACAGCTGAGCTCTCGCATGATTGTTAGACTCTTACAATAGATGGCGCAATGTAAAATACCTAAAGATGAATTTGTTTAATTTTTTCGGTATTGAATGTAAAATGCCTCGCTCAGTAGTTTATCGCATTAACCACTAAGCCACTACCCCCACTCTTGCATTTTACATAAAGATGGCCGAAAAATGACTTGAGAAAAATGTCAGTTGAAGAAAAGAAGCCAAAAGATTAACAACAAAAGGTGGCTGTTATCGAACCCTCATCTAAAATGGTTGGGGTACGTAGAACGAATGAACGTAAATTATTTGGCCACAAGTTAGTCTTCAAGTTTAACCCAGAGGGACAACGCAGTATAGGAAGACCTAGCCCTAGGTATAGCGCGCAAAAGTAAAAGAGAACCTCATCTGATTTGGAGCGCGCTACTGGAGGCAGTAAGCTAAGGAGAAGGACCGGACTGATTGGAGATGCTTTTTATTTGAGACCACAAAAAGCTATCAAACCTTTCAGGAAAATGAAACTACTTTCTCTATCATAGCGACACCAACCGTCTGTAGGAGTAAAATCAGACTATTGGAATAGTTCAATTTAGGGGAATTGACGTTTTTCGAACACCCAATTTCCACTTCCGTGTTGAAGACAGATTTTTCAAGTAATCCTCTGAATACGGCTCATACTTGGAGGTAAACCTTCTAGAACATTCGTTCATACATAGATAAACATTTTTCCAAACACCGAACTGACAATAGAACCATGTGGCTTGTACAGAAATCTTGACGAGACTATTTACGAGCACGAGATGAATGTATTTTTTTAAAATCGGGCTTAAAAAATTACATAATCGACCATAACTTTCCTTGAGTTGACTTTCGTAAGTGCTGCTTACTAGATTTTCTGATAAAGTGGCTTCTTCTAATTGAAGCAATTCGAAGCCACTTATATTTCATCATGAATATTGAAAATAGCCACCACCAACTGAATTATTCTAAAACAACTGCTGCGCAAAAAGTGAATAAATAAACCAACAAACAAGTTACTAAAATGGCGAGAGCTAATTCTTTATTAACATCAATTATTATTGAATACAGCAAATTTCAGGCTTTCTTTCGGCACCGCCCGGTGTGGTCAATCCCCTCGTCGAGTCCACACCTCCTAGTACGAGTATGAGAACGAATGATATCCTTGAGGGTTTGTCCTACAACATTAGGTATTGATATAAGAAAACCCTTGATGATCGATAGCGGACCACTATTTTTAGAGTCCGTCTCCGCAGAAAACACAAAAGGCACCATTTTTACATCTGGTGTTGGTAGAGCAAGACCTTTGAAAATCGATAATGGACCTTTGGAGTAGTCTTCTGCAGAAGAGCAAAACGAAACCAGGCCCACTATCATCAAGGTGCTAAAAAGGTAGATACGCATGGTCGACTTAGTTTTATTTATCGCTTTGTCACTATGTGGCAGACTTGATCGTTTGAGTGGCGAATGTGAACTGAAACACCTTCAACGTAGCAATTTGACTGGAGACTGGACTGTAAAATCGAAATGGATTGATTGAACTTTAATTTTTTTTTTATTTATCACTGTTACGGCATCGCTTGTGCAGCTCCAATCGATTTTTTCTAGTAAGGTTGTCATTAGAATTTTTGTTTTTATTTACAAAAAAATTTTGTGTGTGCATAGATTTTTGTAATAATTGCTGACGTAAGTTTACTGCAACTGATACGATTTGGGTTGAGATAGGTGGGGCAAGCAATGTCAAAATGATTACCTCTGCGAAGCCCTTCAGTTCCATCTTTGCATAGGTGAAACACGTGTAGATTTCTTTATGGATATGGTCGTAGAAGTGAGAGGTGCAATGCATGTGTGGAATTATTGGAAAGTCTTAATGCATTAAATAATTCGTCATTTGTTGATGTGAATTCTTTGAGATAATCAGTCATCTACATCTATTCTCAATCTTCAGAGAAAATCCGTTTAAGAACATGAACATTTTGCAGGTACTATCATTTTACTTTGTTAATGGAAAATTGTGACGCCATTAAAACTGGAAGAATTTATTAGGGTAGTGAGTGCTGATTGTTCATATTCGTTAGGAAGAAAACTGACCCAACATTAAATTTAAATTAAAATCAGGTACCTATCTCTATTTTACATATTATAGCTTATGTCTCAAAGTGAGAAACTCATGTGACATTTTTTGCTTTAATGGTACTATAAATATTCTTCTCTTCAAAACTTTTATAAAGTTCATAAACGCGGTGTCTTAAATGAGATAAAAAAAAATTGGTTAATATTTTGTACCACCCCAATATACAATAAAATAATTATTTACGATGAAAATATTTATACAGAAAAGTGAAAACTCCTGAAAGACTCCTTATTGCCAATGAGGCTATTCTTGCTGCCAAACTGGAGACGAACGAGAAAGTTTCGGATGAATCCTATTTGGATTTTAACAGATTTATTGTTCTGGCTCATAAAAATGCACTAATCTATTGTAACTAGCTTAATACAAGAGCTATACAGTTTTTTTTGTTTAGTGATTAAAAAATACAATTTGAAGAAAAATACAGAAAACTCGAAAATGGAAAATAAAACTTAAGTCATTCGAGGGGTATGCAAAAACAACATTTTTGTAACATTTCTATCACGATTAATTTAATAACAGTTTATGTTCGGGTAATAAAAATATTTAAATAATTTTTCTTCTAAAACCTATATTTTTAATGAAAGTTTTCCTCTGATCTGATAGTTTGTGTTTGTCTCGTTTATATGTTCACTACTATCCGGAGCAGAAAAACTATTTGCAACAGCATTTAAATATTCTCAGTTACATTTTAGTTGTAGTATTCCATAGCTGTGATGACTTTTTTTCTTATCGAAAAATAGGTTCGTAAGTTTGCAGCTAACTTAAAAAGTGGTTGCATTTTTGTTTCTTAAAATTAATCGCATTTTGTAAGATATGGAATAGCTTAATAATTTTTATGTAAGTTCAATATTTGCCAGCGCGATCGACTATACATACAAAGAATGGAATGTTTACTACTGATCGGCCTCTTATCTTTATCATTTCTCTACAGGTAGTAAGCCTTTGAAAGGTACCTATTTATAATTTTCAGACTTCGTAGACAATGTTGGCTTCCACTTCATCGAGTTTTGAACCAGTATTTTAGCAAGCTATCGCCTGCTTCGAAATATAATAAATCATTTACAATTTTTGGGGTAGACGTAGGATATTTACATTACATATTGACTAATAATCATTTTAGTGTCTAGGCCAAATTTTTCGAGCAGCTCAAAATGGCGAAATTTTCCATTGTGATATTTAGTTTGTTAATTGTTGTACACCAAAGCACGCATTACTCATTTCAAAGTCTGTGAGAAATGTCAGTATATGGATCAGTATTTAACTGAGATCTATTATATTATATATATTTTTGTTTTTTGAACGCACCTCACCTGCCATTTTCGCCCAGATAAATCTCTATCTGCTAACCATTTAAACAAAAACTAATTCATTTCCATTCGGGTACAAATCAAATTTGTAATATTTATTTAAAATGCATAACGCAAAGTTATAAAATAAATTAAAAAAAAACAACATATTCCATTAAAGACTGCTTTAATAACGAGGACGGCATATGTTTTCGCTGTCCGGCAGTGTTCCAGGAGGGCAGGTTTGTGGTGGTGGTTTACCCTGAAGATAAATCATTGATGCTTCTCGTTTCTCGAGGAAACCTGCCATATCACCGTCCATATAGTTAAAGTAACAGTCGACATTTGACATTATAGCGAATATAACTACTACACATAAGAAGTAAGAAACGCATCTTGTTCATTACCAACGACTTTTTGTTCATGTATTCGTATATCTAATAAATATTTTTCTGTTAAGGTTCGAACTGAAACTGAAACGAAATAAGTAGTGAATTTAAATTTGAACCGCTATTCCCGTTAGCACGGTAATTAAAAAAACTGAATGCGGCAATAATTGGGTTTTTGCATGGAAATCGTTTAAATTGGGAACTGTGATGAATGTAACGCGTGATACCTTTAAAATTTCTATTCGGTTATATGAATAGAGTGGGCTTCAGCAATGAGGTGGAAAAGTTTTCTAAATTATTTACATCACTGGACTCTAACCCAGCGATGGCAAGTACTTGAGTCAATTACCGATTTAGAAACTTAATAACTTAAATAAAGATCAAACAATCTAATAAGTTTTTATCTAGATGACTGTTTGAACTGATTTCACAGGAGCTTATCTGTCAAAAAAATTATCCAATGGCCTTATCTGTTTGAAAAATCACATTAAATAAATAATAAATAAATTGCTCTTAATTTGGCTAGTGTTACAGATTTTTAAACTTCCATGCTGGTCTATATAATTTGCAAGCAGATGTTAAATAAAAAAATACCCTACTTAATTCCAAAAATTCTCTTTTCTTCAAAGCTCTTCGTCATAAAGTGCCAGCAATTTTCCCATTTTCTAAAACCAAAAACAATTAAATAGTGTATTTTTATTTAGAAAGAATCATTATAAAAAGGACCACATGGTCTTTTGATTCATTTTTATCGTGAGTAAAATTGAAATAATTTGTAAAATATTTTTCTGTAACCACAATTTTAAAGAAGGGTCTTTCTGATATACAGTCTGTCTTAAGAGCTGATTTTCAGTTTCAAGACAAGAAAAGGGTTTTCCTTCCCTAGAAAATAGCAGTTACTTACAAATTTATTTCGGCGACAGATTCAAACAAATTTGTAAGCGTTTTGAATTCGATTCTGAACGTAATAGCTTTATTTAAATAAAAACAACTTATACCATCATAGGTTATTATCAATCGAGTTTAACTGACATTACATTGTAAAAACTGTGCTACGCAATTGGACGACACGAACCGGCGTGATCCCGTTTTTGTCCTGTGGGACATGGAATTTCTCTTTGGCCGCCGTCTAAAATAATCAATGATGCTTCTCGTTTACCAATGAAATGATCCATACCACCGTCCATATGTTCAGGGCAATCGCGGTAGTAGCAGTCGACGTATGACATTAGAGCAACTATGACGATAAGAAGTACGAAACGCATCTTGTACCAAATAAGAAGACTTTGACTCATATGTTAGCATACGAAAAACTACTCCAGTTGAATTTCGAACAAAAACTGGTTCACATTATGAATTGAACTGAAATTTATTGTATTAGTCTCATTGGCACGGTAATAAACAAAAATGAGGGCGTTAATAATTGAGTCTTTATCTGGAATTCATTTTCGATATTTAATTGCCCTTTTTTTGTAATTCGAATTCGAAATGCAAAGACGAAGGGGCTTGTGGTATGTGTTGATTATATTTTGAAAATTTCTAACTTAAGTCCATTATAATCAGTGAGTAAGTGGCCTAAATTTTCATTTGTATTAAACAGACATTAGTCCTGAAGAGTCTTTTGGCAGGTACATTATCTGAAGTGAGGTTTTTTTTTTACTAAATTTAATATCTTTCGATATTTTAGTGGAATTTTTTTAGTTCTATGTTCCAGCCCACTTATCAGAAATCCATTCAATCAGTCAAATTTTGTAGAATCTTTTGGTAGACTGGTCATAAACAGCCTTACAAGTTTGTTTTATGCTTACGATTCAGACTCTAATCGTTGTTTAGTAGAATTGGCAAAACATCAGCTTTTAATAGTGTAAATCAGTCAAGCAGTCTCAAAGTCGCATAATTGATTGGTTATGCCATCATAGATCTTTGTGCGCTAAAAAGTCAATATCAATGTCTGTGATCAGAAGCAATCTTTTATCAAGCCTTTATAGCAATAAGGTATTTCTCAAATGGGTAGCACTTTGCTAAACCAACAGCTCGTGAAAGATATATGATATATCATTATTTGTTGAGCTGATACGGGTCAATTTACTAACAAGCCACTCTTCGTTAGCTATATTTGCAGTGAACTGTCGAGGCATCGATTACCGATACAGCATCCCTAGGAACAACGCCCAGCAGTTCCCTTATAGACAGTTGGTCAAAAATCATTCTAAATAGAATTAGTACGCAACGATTATACCGCAGGATCCCAAAATCTACTCTGAAAACTTGTCCTCAAACAACCAACACCCTAAACTAATGCAGCCAACCAAGTAATAGCCATCGACATACAAGTTTACCCGTTTTAAAAAAAAACCAGCCCCAATTTGTAAATAAATAAAAATCCACTTGTATTTATATCCAAAAACAGAGTCCACAATTTTATTAACAATAACAACATTTGGCCAATTTTATTTACAATCTATTCGGTACTCTCACCCAATTCGCGGTAATCTTCTGGGCGTAACGATAGGTGGTGAGCGAACAAATTTACGGCCAAAAACGTCTTCAGGATTTGGCAGGCCATAGTCTCCAAATATTGGTGGTGATTGACAGTTTATATATGAGACTATGGCAAACAGAACCAAAACAGAAAGAAGTTGCAAGCGCATAATTGGTCGGGATTTTAAAACAAGTGATCAGCTTTTGTAGGAAACTGAGCTAACAGTCGCAGCTGGTTGCTGTTTTATATTTTCATCAATGGGCAATCTATTACCAAATGCATGACTAATCAGTTATTTACAGTAAATAGTGTTAATAACATTTTTCTAATTGCCTCGTACGGAAAAGTACACATACGTTTCGCATCGAAGATAATTGTCGACCCAACTGTGTATAATCGTCTTTGACACCGATACCTACCTCGTTTAAGGGTCCTCACTAGAAACTACAGTGAAATTACAGTATTAAGCATAGAGAACAGCCGGACCTGCTCTTCAGCTATAGCTCTGCGAAATGTAAAAAAAAAATCTGGAAATCTCCACATGTTAATGTCACTGTTGTGATTTTCCATAGATAGCTTAACAAAAATTTATTACGAACGCTTGAAAGGACACGCATTTCACTTCTTGTGATTCAGTTTTAGTTGCAACTTTTTTTAAAATCTTTCTTGCTAAAAGTTGAAAGTCACTTATTTACTTTTTTCTCGTATTTTGATTGTTCACTGAAGTGAAGAACCGACTGGCACTTGTCATGTAAACAGAGCTTAGTTGCATTGACTTTTGTACCCGGAATAGCTCGGGCTTAAGCTAGTTATGAACAATTTCGGAGAAAACAGCTTAGATGTTATAATTTGAGACTGATGTCAGTTCAAATGTTGCAGCTGGTAGATATACGAAATATTTGTTGAATATTTCAGTGTCAAACTAAAACAGTCTTTGTAAAATGTTCCGAAGAACGCCTCACAAATCGCGCTGAAGAAACACATCAAACAGCCCACAACAACGATATAAAAATATATAAAAAATACATTCCTGAATCTCTTTTTTTGTTTTGGATCAACATAACAGTTCTTTTTTTTAAACTAGCAAGTAAACTGTGGAGAAGTCAACGACGGAGAGATATTTTATTGCTGTTCATCTTTACGTGTGTATTTGGCTTAAAGTTGGAAAAAGGTTATTAGCGGGAATAAAGTCCACAGCCGGCAAGCAATGTCTAGACCTATACTGCAGCTAATCGCCAAAAGAAAAAAGTACCCAAAACTTCCAAATGAGTAATAACCCCTCAAAAATCGAATAATGCAATTGTGGGCGAAGGTTCATTAAAGCTTGACGTCAAGACCGTCGACGCTTGCATTTGAATACAACTATGTTCTGAACTATGCCCAACGGCATAACATAGCTGTATGACTTAGCCTAATCTAATCCAGACGACCATCAGTCTCAAGCGCAGAGAAGACTAGTTGCTGACCTATGTCTATTAGGTACTATCATATGAAAGATGCTCAGTGAAACTTACAGAAAGTATTCATCGACAAAACAATACACCTTCTTGACAGCCGCGAGTTTAAATTTCCAAAACCTGCACTTCCACTACTTTAATTTGCAACTATTGAAGGGCAGAACCAACAACACCAACAACAAAAAGGTTCGCCTTTCTACGTATTTAAAAAAGGCATTCCTACTGCCACTGCCTTGTCAAAGATCTGGTAGGTAGATTTTACAATATACTTGTACATTATATAATCACAAAAGCCAGTTTATTCAACTCCCGCCCAAATGTTGAAAGCCTCCATTATCCGCCATGCCAAACAACAATATTTTTTTTCTTCCATATTAACCATGCCAAGACGCAACCTAGACCAGATGAAAGCTGAAAAATAAACACATTCGCTTAGACTCTAGCAGATAGAACGTTTAAGTTGAGTCTTAGTCCGACTATTCCTTGTAATTATCAGCGATCTATTTAAATTGTGATAATCTTTCGTTTCGCCTTTGATTGTATAAAGTTTGTTTTTATTTTTGCTCTCAAGTCACCGGTTCAACTTGATTAGTACTTGAATTCGAATTCATGATTTCATCTCGAAGTGACCCACTCTCCTACTCGTCAAGTAACCAAAAAACGTAGATACAATCGTTAAAGCGGCGAAAATGCCAAGCACAACAAGTACCTGACCGTTTGAGAGCAATTTGCTAGATCACTCGATCGTATCGGTTCCTGTTTGGCTTTTAATTTAATTTCTCTTTGACCTTATGTGGTTTATTTTTATGGCGAAGCCAACTGGTTCCGATTGACCTTCGATCGTCACATGTTTACCTTACAGCTGAACTCCGGCGGCACGGTAGCAGGGCTAATGCAATATTCTGATCACGCAACAGCAACTTACTCATCAAGCGAGCTCAGAAAAAAAAAATATTTGTTCTTATGTTTACAGGGTATAATTGCATAGAAAAGTTGAAATATTCGAAAGACAATGTACATATCGAAAATAATTAATTAACATTAATCACACATGGTAATTGCACTCAGGCGATGGTGCGGCAGTGACCCCTTCCGTCGCTCTGCTTGCCGTCCGGGCACCTGATTTCCACATCCAGGAGAACACGTTCGTCGAGACTGGATGGGGTTTGGGTCTCTGGTGTGGCCGACGATGATGATGGTCCCGAATCCGCTGGCTTGCTGCTGGTAGAATCTGCCTTGACAGTGCTGTTATCTGGATTTCCGGTGATCTTGTCCTTCAGATCGGAGAAGGTGTCGGCCACAGAGCCACCGAACTTTTTGGCAGATTTTCCAATTTCATCCACCCATGGCTTGGCGGTTTCGGAGATCTTGTCGGCGCCTTTTTTGATGTCACATCCGATATTCTTGAAGAACTGACCCACATCACTCTCGCCGGAGTCCTTTTCCTCACTAGAGCCTTTCTTTTCGCAGCCACAGTGTACGTACGACACTAGGGCGACAAACACTATCGTGCTGAGTATATGGATACGCATCGTTGCACACAAAATAATATATTTTTTTGTAACTAATCAACTACTGATCGCGTTAGAGATATTGCGGATTGATCGCTCTTTAGGCGGACTTGATCGACTGAGATTCGAATGAGAACTGAATTAACAAAGTCGTGGATATGTGATCAGCGATCGGTAGAGTGAGAGCTTGGAGTGAGATTTGACAGAGTTGCTGGCTGAAAGAAAACAAGCCCCGGTCTTGTTTTCGGTTGTCATTATCACATTTTTTGATTTTTTGTTTCCTTTTAGTACATAAAATTATTTAGAATGATGATTTGTTGGTGCTAATTAGTGTCATTAGAAGTATTTGTTTTTTTTCTGTGCAAAAATAAACAATCTATGATGGTCGCAGGTATTTTGTATGATGCGAATGAGCCTATGTGAAACTTGTTTCTTTTTTTTTAGTGTAACTAACAATATCTACAGTAGTTTGATGGTGCGAAAGCTTTTGATTGCATAAAGCTTATCTGGTGGTGGTACAGTGCGGGAAGATAAAAGTGAACATTTTCTTTTGTGGCAAAAACATTAGTGCGGACATGTTCTCTTTGAGTCAGAAGTACTTACTTTATTCAGGCACTGCACTGAAAGATGTGATTTCTTTATCAGTCGGTGAGGAAGAAATCCATAACAATGCAATATTGGCACACTTTTTAGGGAAAGCTAAAGAAGAATTTAATAAATTTGTTGAGTTATGTTAATTCTTTTATTTAGCTTTTTTTGTATTTTTACAAATTTAAAAATAGGAAAAGCGAAAGACTTTATTATACTCAGCCTTTCATCAAAATGTCATTACAAAATATGCCTTACAAATTTTTCAAACGAAAAGTCTTCGACTTGTGACAATCGATTACGCTTTTTTGACCCATTATCTCACGAGTTTTTCTTTCGTTTTTCGACGCGACTTTATAATCGTTTTTGCTCGCGTTTTTAAGGGTTTTTCTAGCGTTTTTTGACACGCACACACACAGCGTGTTTTATCGTTTTTTGATGGTTTTTTTTTAAGCGTTAGAGGGAGCGAGTCGAAATGCTGCTTTGCTAAATTCTGTGTTATGATTTAGAAATATAAAAGTAGATTTATGAAAAAATAATTTGCAATTTATAAAAAATAAATAAATTAAAAGTTGTGAAAAAAATAAAATGTAAAAGAAGCAATAAAAATTAAATTAAATATTGAAAAAAAAAATACAATAAAAAAAACAGGATCTTTTGAAAAAACAAAATTAATTTAAAAAATTAATAAGAGAGAAGTAAAAATTTAAAAATAAAATCACGTTGAAGAAAATATAAATTAAAAGAAGAAAATGTTCTCTGCATTTCTGCTTTACAAAATTCAGCAAACAATTATAATTTTGTTTGTAGAGTTTTGTAAAACTGAATTTTGAAAACTGAATTTTCAAAGCAAAATTTTGTGAAAAGAATTTTGACGCACCTAGAATTTGAACGCAACCCGTTTTTAGAACCTTCGAGAGATGCGCAGAATTTCTATGATATTTTCTGTAACCATCGAAAGCGCAGCTATCTTCTTTTTTCGCAGCAGCAGGTTTATGAATACCCTTAGTTCAGATGCCAATGTGATGCATTATTTTTATAAAGTCTTGGATATGCTCATCAGCAAACGACCAGTCTACCTACTGGATAGCTGTAAATACATTTCACTTACTTATTTCATTTTTCTTTTAGTGTCTGTGAATAAGAATACAGCTTATAATGCTAAACGAAAATTCATAGCTTAGCGAATAACAGCTGCGACTTCAAGCGTGCAGCACATGAATATTTAAGTCTAAAAGAAGTTTTTCGGGAGATGGAACCGGGAACCCTCGCTTAGTTGTCAGCAAACTTCCCACTGAACCTCTGAGCGCCACAAAATAAGGCAACTACTCTCATTGAGGATTGAATTATTCTTAATAATACGAGTACGTACCACATGACATGCACCAAATCTCGAATTTAAAGACTTATATGGAATTATTCTTTAATTTTGCATGATTTTCCCTGCCATTGAAATGAGCCAAATTGTGTTCGAGTACTTGGCACTTCTTCAGCTCATTTTGCGACTGAAATCATAAATCGCAACGCAAAAAAGAAGTATATTGACCTAATTCTGATTGACTTGCCATCAACTGAGCTGTTTCTCTCACTTTGATGAAATGTGACTCATGTAGCGCCAAGGGGCTGTGTTGTTATAAATATTCACAGATTGTCTGCAACAGGTTTACTACTGAGTTTTACAAGTCCCAGTCAACATTTGCAGTGCGCCATCACCCACCTTGTGTGAGTATTTTATTCGAAGTCATATAGAAGTAGATTCCCTCCGACCACATAAAATGCAAATAAAATTTCTTGGTTCTTGGATCGTGACTGCTCCTCTGCAAATACCACCTGAAAGCTGTCCGGTGGCTTAAGGCCAAAATATATTCTCACTCAGGTTGCAGAACTTGTTTCAGTTTTCAATAGATCGCCTTGGGGTTCGGTTCATTTCTGGTGTTACCTAGTCAGCACATTCAATATGAAAAAACTCTTTGCGGTGTCATTGACCCTGTACATTTTGTTGGGCGCAGCACCAAAGACAGTGGATGCAGCTGCCGTATGTGGTGCGGTTGACAGAGAAGATACAAGCGAGGTGCATCAGTTCTTCAAGAGTGTCCAATGCACTTTGGAAAAGGCCAAACCCTGGGTGGAGCAGATCGAAAAGGAAGCCAAGAAGCTGGAGGAAAGTGCAAAGAAATTCGGCAAAGGAGTCATCAGCAGATTGAATGATCTGATGGAGAAGTGGACTGCCGCTGACAATAAAACGACTGCTAATACAACTGACACTGAAATTGCAACAGAGACTGAAGTTTCAATTGAAACAGCAACCGAATCGGAAGTCACTGAGGTAATGGAGGAAATTCCAGCTGAGGTCAATGAAATCGACTTTTCAGGGGAATGTACTGACGGCCAAATTCTCGATGCGCAGGGCAAGTGCCAGAAGATTCTTTAGTCATTAACTGACGCATTGCGAAATAAGATGCTTTGTTATTAATAACGATTTTTGGAAATAAAAATTAAATTTTGAGTGCTTGTGGTTTGCATTTAAAGTGTTTTAGCTCTGCGGTAGGTGACGCTTATCCGCATTGGCAGGTTGTTGGTATTCTTAATTTTTTTCCAGTGCAGTAAGAAATGCGTGGTGGTTCATAAGGAGAGTGAGATGGTGTAGCGGACTGTGGAATAAAATTATAAACAAAGTGGACTTATACCCCCGAACCAACAAGGAGGGGAAAGCTCTGTGCCTACATTCAAACTGAAATTTGATCTCTTAGTTATTGGTGCGTTATAGGAACAAGCTGGTAAGTGTTGGGCTAAGTAGCATTGCCTCCATGCTGGCAATAGAGTCGTAACGTGTGAAAGAGTTTATGAAAAGAGTCAGAATAAATATGCGAGCAAACATTTGCGCGATACATTACAACTTTGACAGTTTATTGTGTTTTTTATTAAAAGATTATGGAGGTGAGGGCGAAAAATCGGGAAGAGGAAAAATACTATTGAAGTTCTTAATTTAAAAAATCGTATTTCTAAATGTTACAAATGCTCGTTCTACGTACCGTCAAAAAACGTGCAACTCATTTGCAGCGAATCAATGGAAGTACATTTATGTGTTGTTTGGTAAAAAATCCTTTGGCAATTGTGTCTGCTTTAAAATAATGATTTAAACTAAGTGCAAGGTGAACTGCAATCGCTTTTAAATGGACCGCGTATGAATAGGAATCATCATTGCAAATGCCATCAAAAGAAGCATACAAATAAGTGATATATCGGATGGCTTTTCTTTAAATTGCCCAACTGTGTGGTCAGTTTTGGCGGCCCTATACTAAAACCAAGGAACTACAGACTGAATTTGCTAACTATCTGCCCTTTGTTTAAACTGGTTTATGGAGATTTATAATCGTTTTTCTTTAGCTGACAGCTTATTTCGAATACAACTGTACTTAAATACTCATGAACTCGGATATATCATTGGTCTCTGTACCAGCTGAGTCTCTAGAACTCATTCGCGATTTTAAAAATATGTCATCGGAGCCATTATTTACAAACAAACCACTGTGACTGTCCTAGAAAACATCTACAGACTCCCTGTCCACCCAGTGCAATCTTAGCTAAGAGAAGATAATTTGACAGTCGCAGTTTGTGTTTTCCAGTTTTACTGAATTCTTAGTAAATCCACTTCGATATCAATTAATATTACAGCAATCGATTCTATACAACGGAACTTCCGTTGAAATAGGTAAAGCACACGACACAGCTTATCAATCAGACAATGCTCAGGTCGCGCACAACCAAGGTTTTCTTTTTATAAATTTCTCAACTTTTCCATAAATGAATCATTCAGTTGGATTACATTTCCAAGTTAAATCATCGAATTACTGGTTCAAGCGAATCGAACTGGAGCACCTCTATTGCGTAAACACTAAACGGGATTTCGCTGCATATTGTAAGTGTCTCACCAAGACTCTTCCGAGAAATTACAACGAATATTGTCCAACCAGCTACTTATACGTTTGTATATAGGAACAGATTACTTTCAATTTATCAATTTGGTTGGAGATCGTTGCCGCGCGATTGTCATGATTTACGACTGAAATTGATGATAGTGTACCGGTGACGTAGATGAAAAAAAAAACTTCATGTCAATTGTATTGTCACACTAAATATGAATTTATTTCGCACGGACTTAGGAGTGAATATTGGATTATTTATTTTACAAAATTGTTTTTTATTTTATTCTAGGAGGCCGCATGCTTTACTTATTAAAAAGGCATCAGATATATATATGATTTAAAACTAAGCACCTACCAACAAAAACAGCAATGTGAATTGAATGAAATAGTAGGTAGTTTTAAAAATCATAAAAGAGAACTATGCATGCACAATATATCCACAGGACCCATAACTCGCAGAGCTCACAAAAGACATACCGTCTTAATCTTAAAATCTTTAGTACACGGGCGTTTTGTGATAAAAAAGATGTGGTATTGGCATTTACGCTTAAAAGCCATGAGTTGAGCTGATAAATATCTAGTTCGACGAAGTGCTGATCAATGCTGCAATAATTTCGAAGAAAAAAGAAAAAAAGTTTAACCTCAAATTGTAATGTGCTCTTCCCAACCCTATTCCCCATTTTAGAATTCCCCCATTGCGTTGAATAATTGCGAAGAATTTTGAGTGAATAATCATTTGTTGGGGACACAATGATAACCTTTCATGCTACACCATAAGCAACCTATAACAACAAACCCCAGTCCCGCAATTGAGGCCTTAAACTTTAAGACGAACTTTATGATGAATCAATTCCCTTGAAGTGCGTTTGTTATTCACCCCAACGGGCCACATGTATTGTATACCTACTCAATCAATTAAGTCTCCTGACGCTGACCGCCAGTCCACTTGTCTGGCATAAATTCATTTGACTTGCTAAATAACAAGCCGCGCAAGCTACACAAACTTAGTCAGTCGCGCAAAAGTTCTCGGCTCGGTTGTATGAAAGTAGCATACAAAAAAATAAATACTTAATAAATAATACAAAATGAAGCAGCTACTCATTGCAAGCTTTATCGTCCTTGCCGTGGCCGCTGTCAGTGTCCAAGCGGAATGTATTGATGGTAAATTGGAAAAATCCACCGACAGCGAGGAGAGTGACGTGTCGTTGTTTTTCAAAAATGTCGGTTGTACCATCCAAAAGGGAGCCATCAAGGTGCAGGAAGGTGCTAAGAAGCTTGGCGGCGAAATCAAAGAAGGAGCAAAGAAGTTCAAGGAGAATGCCAAAAAATTCGGATCCGACGTGAAGACCAAATTCGGGGAATTGAAGGATAAGATGAGTGCGTTATCAGAGGAGACTTCACCGCCAGTACACAGTCTTCTCTCGAATGTGGAACTCATTAATCCGGACGTCCTAAAGGCTGAACAAAAGTGCGGAAGGGGTTTCATTCTGGATGCCTTGGGCGATTGTAAAAAGAATTAAATGTGTGCCAGATTATATCAGTTGTTGTTGTAAAAGTATTTAAGTGAACGCAATAAATTTATTTCTCAAGTTTATTTTCGAAAACTCACTGTGTGTAAATTGATTGTTTGCAAAGTGAGGGAGCTCCGACGTGCGAAAGAGGTGGCTTACAAATTTGATTACATAAAGGAACTCTAATGACACACCTATGTATTTTTAAACGAAATCAAAACGTTTGCAGAAACTACTCACCCCATACGAATTTAAAATGGTAGCGTTTTCAATGTGAAATAGGTTATTATGAACTTAAGTGCATTTAGTGCGACGGCTCATCAAAAGGATATGCACTGCATTTCCCAACGATTTCTTGTTACAGAACTTGTAACATCGTAGAAGATTGCCCTGTGCTGTTTTATTTGAGTAGTTGAGGGTTACAGCTTAGAATTCTATTTACTATTACGGTTTAGTATTATCTCAAATCTCGCCCAGATTTCAGGTGAATACGTTTATCGTTCATACAGCACTTTATTCTCTTTTGATAATACTATTTTTATAAGTGTTTTTAATGGTTATGGCATGGGCCATGGGGCCTTTTCATTGTTGACAGACATTTTGCAATTTGCCTGCTACATCTATGTTTCAAAGCCTACTCCTACTCTCTCTCTCTCAAGTGCTTGATCTCGTCGCCTAAGAGTATAAATAACTAGTTGCGCAAGTTACACGAATATAGTCAGTCGCTTAAAGGTTCTGCGTTCGGTTGTGTGGAAGATAAAGAAGAAATAAAAAAGGAAAATATTACACTATGAAGCAACTAATCATTGTAAGCATGTTCGTCCTTGCCGTGTCAGCATTCAGTGTCCACGCCGAATGTATTGATAATGAATTGGAAAAACCCAACGACATCATTAAATTTGTTGGGAATTTGTTTAAAAAAGTGTCGTCGCTTGTCACTGGTACTAATACTGATGGTTGCACCCTCCAAGATGTAACGAAAGATATTGAGAAGATTGGCAGCAAAATCAAAGAAGGACCTATATGGGTTTTGAATGGGACAGATTTCAACCCTGCACAATTTACTACTATTCTTAGAGCCAAACTTGTATATTCTGTAAGGACTATAGGCGGCGTAGTTGAAAGTACTATTCAGAACGTTGTCGGCAATGGCAATGAGGCAAAAACCCAATTGATGGAAACTATTAACAAGCTTATAGACACACTTAAAGAAAAAGAAAAGGAGTTACGCTTCAAAATGGCGGAAGGTACTAATTAGTTTGGCCACAAAGTCGATGGAGCAGAAACGGAGGTAGTGGAAGTGTTGGTTCAGCCAACATAAGAGAGAGTTTTCCGAATTTTGAGCACCATTTTTTTTTAATTCATTATAATACAATATTAAAATAGTGCTATATTTCCTATAAATAAAAATGGTTGATCGTATGATTTTTTTTATAGTAAGTATATATTAAAATTTTCTTACGTTTAGCAGGTCCCGTATGGATCCCTTTCATTAACCTCCCCTTTGGCCAGTTTCGCTTAATGCCTTCTTGTATAGCCTTAGGGGAACTGAACATTTAGTGGGCCTGGGGTTGGTTAAGTCTGGTAAGTATTCGCGAACCCATCGCTTCCAAAATAAGTTTGCGTACCTCTCACTTATAAGGCAACTTCTCCTAAATATGTGCCCTTCATCCTCTAACTCCGTACTTAAGCCTTGACCATTGGACGCACCCACCGAAAAATGATTTCGAGTGATGGTCTCGTCACATTCACTGTTGATGGGGACATAAGTCAGTGGTCTTGAATTAACGACGAACTCTATCTCTGCTCATGCTCACAATAAGCTCGTCACTAGGATTTCTTGTTGGTGTTATCTGAGCGAGTGCTTGCTTAACCGTCCGAATCAGTGGCGCCCAACACTCGCCTATATTGGGCGACGATGATGGAATAAAGTTTGATTTAAGCTTCATTTCGAATGGTTTTTGAAATGCCTATTTCGTCCAGATTACTCACAGCCCTTTTCAACTCCTAGTTCGCTAACCGAAAATTTGTCAAAGTATAGGTACTTTTAACGGCATGCCTCTCCTTGCAAAAAAACCTTTTTAACGTCAGGATGCACGAGTCGCTCGCTAGGTTATGAACTACTTCAATATGTGGTTCGGACTGTAAGGCATCTTATAAGCATTCTCCACTATTCTGTAGATGAGAGACTCTCAGATGTGCAACAGCGGCGTGTGCTGATTCACTTGCATTCACGAATATGTGCAGCTGGACACGGCTGATTTTGTTGGATGTGGGATTCGGGAGATAATATTTAGTTATGTATATATTTTTAACAGTGGGGATTGGAAAGGTGAAAATAAACTTATCCGCTACCTGTGATCACCACATGCCTTTTTAAAAAAAATCAATACCTTTTGCGAATTAGAGATGAAATTTCGAAAATCAAACAAGAAAGTTGTGAATTAATATAACCTCATCCTCGATACTGTCAAGAAAATCGTTCACGTAATGATTTTTCACAATGGCTTGAGCCGCCCTCACAAAATTGATCTGCATATTTCAGTGCATTCTTGTTTTTTTAACGAACTGTGCAGAGGATGAAGAACAAGTGAAGCCGAACGTCATTACCAACATCTTATATGTATATCTTCACTTCATTCGTAACAGTATCCCGCCAAAGAACCTTTAAGCATCCTGGTTCTCATCTATGACAGTAACTTGGTGAAACTCATTGATGTCACCCGCAATGGCAAACCTTCTTTCACTGAAACGAAAAAGAATTGACGGCAAGGTCTGCACCTAAGAGGAATGAATTTAAGGAAACACCCTTCACCTTTGCTGCATCCCAAACGATTCGAACCGAGAATATAGAAACAGTACGGTAGCATACAGGTGCAATTTTATTTTTTCTAACTCCAATGAGGTTAACTTCTTTGCATACCCTTTCTCAACATATTCTTTGATTAGCTCATTTAGTTTTATGAACATGGCCGGATGTCTAGACAGTTTCTCTGCCATTTGCCTACTACAAGGAAACAATGATTTTTCATATTTCAAAAGAAGTGGAACAGCATATACCTAGTTCCATTAAAAACTGTTTTTTTCTCGAGGAGATCTAGAGCCTTGTTATCGTCTACTGAGAGTGGCGTTTTAAGCCTTTGGAATCTACACTCTCAATTGAAAAGTATTGCTTTAACGTCTTGTGTATTGCATCGTCTATTCTATTCTGGCATTCGCAGACAAGAAAGTTGCAGCTAGCCTTGGCCGGAGTTCGATTGCCGCTGCTCGTTGTGGTACCAAAGACCGTGCAGCAGAGACTAGTTTTGATCGCTACGGGTTCATTCGTGTTTTCTTCCACCGTTCTTAATGCGATCTTTAAATTCCAATATTGCAGACCGATTAGAAAGTGTGGCATTTTCATAAGAATTCAGCGGTACCACTCTTAAGAGCAGGTACTCAGTTAACAGCTTCCTTTCTGTTCATGGACCATGTGGCTAATTCCAACGAAGCTCTTCTTCGAAAAGGGTAACTGATGACCCGTCTTTCAGGAAGGCGTATGTTTTAATTTGATTGTCTTCATAGTATAGAGTAACTGGTGTAATTTTGAATTAAATTAAACTTTTACCTTTATGGTATGTGGTGCAGCTAAACTGCGCCTCGTTGTTCTGTTCGTCTTTCGTATTCATTATTCCGGTTGTGGTTATGAAGGGACGAGACGAAAAATTACTTGAAGAATTTTCCTCTCAAAACAACTAAAAGCAACCTCATTCACATTTGATAGAGTCCATGTCTCCGAACCATAGAATAGGACTGGGAGGATTAGGGTCTTATAATGGGTTACCTTAGTTAGAGAAAAACTGGGTTTGCTATCAAGTCCGAAGTTCAAAAGAAATTCATCCAGTAGCTTAGGCTTTAGAAATCTCGATCCGACGGACAAACAAATAAAATGTCTATCTCATACTAAATACGTACCTATACGAGATAGTTAAAAAACTATGTCTACACTAAAATTAATGTGCTATTCCAGCTTCCACACCCAATTCCCACTGAGTGAAATAATTGCAAAGAATTTTTAGTGAATAATAATTTTTTGGTGACACAATGATAACCTTCCATGCTACAGCATAAAGCATACAAAACTATATAACAACAAACCCTAGTCCAACAATTGGGCCTTAACCTTTAAGACCATCTTTAGGATTAGTCAATTCCTTTGTAGTGCGTTGGTTATTCACCCCAATTGGCCGCAAGAACGATAACCAACCATAGAAATCGTTTGACTATATAACTAGCCGCGTAAGCAACAAGAACTTAGTCAGTCGCGTAAGGGTTCTCCGCTCGGTTGTGTGGAAGTTACACAAGAAATAAAAAAAAAATATTAGGTACACAATGAAGCTGCTACTCATTGTTAGCATTTTCGTCCTTGCCGTGTCGGCATTCAGTGTCCACGCCGGATGTATCGATAAAAAATTGGAAGAATCCACCGACGGCAAGGGATTTCTTGGAAATTTGGTACACAATGTGGTGTCGCATGTCCCTACTCCTGGTTGCATCATCCAAGTGGTGGCGGAAGGTGCTACAAACCTAGGCGGCAAAATCATAGAAACAGGAACAAAGGTTATGGAGGGTGCTAAGAACCTTGGCGGCCAAGTCAAAGAAGCAGAAGTATGGGTAGTAGATGTTGCAGTAACCAACGTGGGGGGAATTGTTAGGAATGTTGAAGAAGGAGGAATAAAGTTAATCACCAATATTGCGGAAGGTGCTAATACGCTTGGCCACAAAGTCCATGAAGAAGAAACGAAGGTAGAGGAAGGTGCTAATAAGCTTTTCGGCAAAATCAAAGAAGGGGCAACGGAGTTAGTAACCAAGACGGAGGAAGGTGCTAAGAGCCTTGGCGGTAAAATCGAAGAAGCAGAAACGAAGGTAGTGGAGAGTGCTAAGAGCCTTGGCGGTAAAATCGAAGAAGCAGAAACAAAGTTTGTAGAAGGTGCTAAGAACCTTGGCGGTAAAATCGAAGAAGCAGCAACGGAGTTGAAGGAGAGTTTCATAACACTTGTAGCGGAAGAGGCAACTTATGCAACAAATAATTATAACAAATCGGCTGCTATACTACATGAAATCGATGTGTCACTTTCTTCTGATCCTTCTGATTATCCAAAGGCTGAGATTATCAAAAAGGTGACCGATTTGGGTAGAGAAGGACAATTAGAGAATAATGAAAGTTTCACAAAATTTGGAACCTCTGTGACCACAACATTCAAAAAGTTCCTAAATGGTGACGAGCGCACGACTACCGAGGAGACTTTAGCGCCGGCAAATAGTGTTCCTTAGATTGAGAAACTCATTACGGATGCATTTAAGGCTGAACAGAAGAAGAATTAAAAATGTGCGTGTTTTTATCAGTTGTTGTTGTTGTAAAACGATTTAAGTGAACGCAAATAAATTTATTACTCAAGCTTATTTTCGGTGATTCAATGTGTGGAAATTGATTGTTTCCAAAGTGACGGAAGACGTGGGAGTCGTGGGTCGCCTTAAGAGTCAAAAACGTGGCTTACAAATTTGTTTTCTAATGACATAAAATGACATAACATTGAGCCATCTTAAAACCAGTGTCCGGAAATATATATCCTTTTTAGTACTATCCACTTTATACGAACTTACAATTGTGACCTCAAATGCATTAACTTAGTTACATACTTAGTGTGGCCTTATAGATACAAAACCTTCTGGCCTTGTCGATATCGCTGAACAGGCCGTACAGTTCGTCGTTGCATCTCCTACTCCATTCACCGTCAATGCAGACGGGACGAAAAATTACTTGAAGAATTTTCCTCTCGAAACAACTAAAGCAACCTCATTCACTTTTGATAGAGTCCATGTCTCCGTACCATAGAATAGGACTGGGAGGATTAGGGTCTTATAATGGGTTACCTTAGTTAGAGAAAAACTGGGTTTGCTATCAAGTCCGAAGCTCAAAAGAAATCCATCCAGTAGCTTAGGCTTTAGAAATCTCGATCCGACGGACAAACAAATAAAATGTCTATCTCATACTACGTATACGAGATATGTAGTTAAAAAACTATGTCTACACTAAAATTAATGTGCTATTCCGGCTTCCACACCCAGTTCCCATTGCGTAAAATAATTGCAAAGAATTTTTAGTGAATAATAATTTTTTGGTGACGCAATGATAACCTTCCATGCTACAGCATAAATCATACAAAACTATATAACAACAAACCATAGTCCCACAATTGGGCCTTAACCTTTAAGACGTTCTTTATGATTAGTCAATTCCTTTGTAGTGCGTTGGTTATTCACCCCAATTGGCCGTAAGTACGATAACCAACCATATAAATCGTTTGACTATATAACTAGCCGCGCAAACTACAAGAACTTAGTCAATCGCGTAAGTATTCTCCGCTCGGTTGTGTGGAAGTAACAAAAGAATTAAAAATAAAAAACTATTACACAATGAAGCTGCTACTCATTGTTAGCATTTTCGTCCTTGCCATGTCGGCATTCAGTGTCCACGCCGGATGTATCGATAAAAAATTGGAAGAATCCACCGACGGCAAGGGATTTCTTGGGAATTTGGTAAATAATGTGGTTTCGCATGTCCCTACTCCTGGTTGCATCATCCAAGTGGTGGCGGAAGGTGCTACAAACCTAGGCGGCAAAATCATAGAAACAGGAACAAAGGTTGTGGAGGGTGCTAAGAACCTTGGCGGTAAAATCGAAGAAGCAGAAAAGAAGGCAGTGAAAGGTGCTCTGAACCTTGGCAGTAAAGTAGTGCTCCTTATGTAGTTTGATAACTCATTACGGACGTATTTAAGGCTGAACAGAGGTGCGGAATGGGATTTATTCTGGATGTTTTGGGCGATTGTAAAAAGAGTTAAATATGTGTCCGTTTTTATTAGTTGTTGTTTTTGTAAAAGTATTTGAGCCAACGCAATAAATTTATTACTCAAGTTTATTTTTGAAAATTTATTGTGTGGAAATTGATTTGCTGGAGCTCTGATGTGGCCTAAAGGGTTAAAAACATGAGTGACAAATTTGATAACATTTGGGTTTCCTATTGACATTTCTCAAATAAAATCAAAACGTTATACACATTTAAAGAGGATTGTTAATAAGGGCGTTGAATCAAAGTTCGATACTGCACTTTCTTCGAATACGTTTGAGCTCACTCTACTGATGTTCGGCGTCGGCCTGTCGGAAGTAAACGATTTTGCACACACATGATAACTATACCTATGGCAGGTAGTAGTCACCTAATGTCGATAATCTATGCTATTTTCAAAGTAATTTATCCCTGGGAGAGAAAAATCTTTTTAAAAACTAGACTTTTTGTTATGTTTTTTTTTTTTTATAGTTTTGGTTGGTTGGCTGGTTGAAGTGGCTGTATTTCCCGAGGGAAAAACACAAACAAAGCATTAAGCGCCGTTTTGAGACCACAACTCACGGAAACCTGAAAAAAAAGGTGGAGAAGGACAATAAGGGAGCTTACAACCAGCGTGAGGAGCTAAGAAATTTGATGATCTTATTGAAATGGATACTTTGGATGGCCGAAAGGTCATCATAAGAGAGATGACCTAGAGCACTGTGTCTGGTTTTGGCTAGGGCCGGACACTCAGAAAGAAGATGAAACACTCTTTCACTCTTGTTTATGTCAGCGCAGCTACGGCAGTGTTTGTTATGGGGGATGCCAAGCTTGGCAGTGTAAGTTCCTAAAGACCAATGACCCGCTTTAATAGTTTAGCTTCTCGACACATTGTTTACCGATCTTTATAGACAAACAAAATCGGATAGTACAAAATTACAGATCTTCTTGACTTCAGGTCAACAAAGACACACCACAACCTAGTCTAAAGGGCGCTTAATGCTTTAAGATAATATTCGAACGCTTGTTAGTCAAGATCAATTATCTTCTGTGTTTGGATTTTGAGACGCACATTTAATTTGAAAGATCAATTGGAAGCATGAATAACGGGTAAGAGTTAAGGGAGTTAGATCAATGATCCACAGAGGGATCCATAAATAGAGCTACTTGTTTCGTTGGTTATAAACAAAATGTTGACTTGCAGATATACTGTCTCTCTCTATCTGAGGTAAAAATATTTGTGTCTCGTAAGGAGTACCGATTACTGTTGTGAATAGTGTGAGGCGATTGCGACCAAATATAAGATTGCGGGACTTGAATGACCTGTTGGAGTCACACTTTATCAGGACTTCATTTATGTAACAATAAGTTTCGACAGTTGCTGTCAATTGCAAACGAGTAGCTCAAGACATATTCTTCTCTTTATGCGCTCAAGTCCTATATAAACGATCACTCGTTGAGACCATTGAGTTAGCAGATCAGTGTTATAGTAACAGGAAGAGGAATTATCGACTGGTAAGGGGATGGCCCTAAATTGATGCAGAAGGGTATTCAAAATCCATGGTTGTATTTAGTACCCATCCATAAACGGATCATGGTAGCCAGAGATTAGTTTTAATAGAAAACGATTGACAAGCCTTTCACTGGCCCAAATGCAACTGAGTTGCTTGCAAGGCTTCTAAGGGCTGCTTGGCTCAGAAAGCTCTAAGGGATTACGTATACATTTATTTACTCTTGATAGTGAACGACAAAATATGTATTTTGCTGATATTTGGAAAAAAATTTACAACAACTTAGACTCGGTCCCAAGATAGACAGACCCGGGAAAGGGCTTATCAAAACCAAGAAAAGAGTGGCTTCGACTTAGCGGTTGTTGTCTCCTGCGTTAAAGCTGCACTTTCAACAATGTCTGGGTCACCGTCAGTCCCTTCGACTTCATTATCTTCTGTGAGATAGTCATCGTCTTCCTCTTCTGCAGCTTCTTCTACTACCTCGTTTGCATCGTAATCGACATTTTTGTTGTGCTCTCCTTCTTCATTGTTTGATGTGGGGCTATCTTCATTTTCAGTGTAGTCATCCTCATTATCGTCTTCGAAGTCTGGCAGGAGGGGTAGTTCTTCTGTAGTTGGTGACTCGGGTCTTTCTGGAATTGAATTTGGTGTAGTTGTAGTTGATGTAGTTGATGGAGTAGTTGTTGTAGTTGATGTTGTTGAAGTAGTTGATGTTGTTGAAGTAGTGGATATGGTGGTTGGTGCATCCATCCATGGTGTACGAACTGTAGTGCGTGTTGTATAGATCCATGGTGACCGTGTTGTGGACGTTGTTGAAGGCGCCATAGTTGTTGTAGTTGTTGCACGTGTTGTTGTTGTTGTTGTTCTAAATGTCGAAGCACTCTCTGGCTTCACTGAAGTTGATCTCGCAGATTCATCACCTAAGGGAGCATGTTTTAAAATAATGACGCACTTTTGCACACTTCTATACTCACAGTCAGGCAGGAAAGGATCATAATCGCATCGAACGAACCTTGCTAAAGTCTCGTCATTCAAAAACGCAAACGGTGGCGGTCTACGTCTGGTGTGAAAGACTTCCCTCACTTCATCGAAATATATATTTTTATGATGTTCCACGGGTCTTCGACGAACCCAGCGTGAGTAAAGAACATTTGCATTTTGCGTCAGCGAACTTTCAACTGATATAATAAACGTCACTGCTGAAAATACGAGAAAAACAGACAGAAACCTTGCTAAGGCCATGATCAAGGAAACCGCACTGATTGGATGGCTCGATTCAAAGTGTGTATAAATGGTGATAATCGAAAAGCCATAAATAGCAAGCTTTGTATTGAGATAACCTTTTGCCAAGTCAAATTGAAGATCATACGGAAATTGTTGTTGCATAGTTTTGGGGCTATTGCTTGTGAACAGTAGTGGCGCTGAAAGAGCTACCTACCAGAAAAGATGATCGAGCCGATTTCAAAGGAAAAAGCTTATAATGTTTGATTGTATTATCTGCAAAGCTCTAAAGTGTTTTGCGGTACACGAAGTACAAAGCGTTAGGTTTGTCTACACGTGAGCACGCCACGTTTGAGAAACATGGGAACTCAAGAATGATGCCACAATATCGAGTGATTGTCCTTGAGACTTATAATAATTGTCATAGCGAAAGCGAGATGCACGGGAAATTGAAGACGTTTTAAGTTTTTGCTATTGGAAGTGACGCTACCCATTTTTCTAACCAGTCTTTTTCATCGAAGTGCGGTTCTCCATACAAATTTCTATTACCAATCTCATCCCCCTTAAGCTTTGTTTTCACAAAAAGTAGCATATGTCCTTCCTCCGGATAATACAAATCCACCGCGCACAAAATCGTAAAAATCGAACGATCCGTTTCCGGGTTATGAG
Source organism: Cheilosia impressa (assembly GCA_948293265.1). Classification (NCBI taxonomy): domain Eukaryota; kingdom Metazoa; phylum Arthropoda; class Insecta; order Diptera; family Syrphidae; genus Cheilosia; species Cheilosia impressa. The sequence goes on along the minus strand of OX411882.1, from coordinate 48,145,146 downwards.
TGCACATCATACGTCAGTCTCCTTTATATTATAGCTGTACACACCCGGTTTTGCCCGTGCCTTTCGTATTAAGTCCCACCCACATTTTGCAACGTGCTTTATTTGGACAATGTTTTCGTACACCTACCGCAAAGTTTTACTTATCGGGTCCAAAAGTATTGTATCTTTTAATCTGGAACCAACCATACAGATCCACAAATTGTCATTGAAATCGGTTAAGTGGTTTCGGAGATCGACAACAGTGCCACCTGTCGGGTCCAAAAGTATCCTTTCTTTTAAGTCTGCCTAAAACGAATAAAACAAAAAAAATAATCTTGAAAATTGGCTCATCGATAACCGGAGTTATAAAGTCATATAATTTCACCCAGAAGGAATTATGTATTGTTACATCCGCGCTGGGATTCGAAAAGATAAAACGCTATTCTGTTGAAGTTTTCTTATATTATTATTCTAATAATTCACTTCAAAACAATGTTTCTTGAAACAATTGTTATCCAATTTAAACCAATCACTTAATTCACTGTATACTTCTTTATTTTCACAACCATGAACTGTTCCTACCTGATCTCAAATCTCCCTTTTTATATCCGTTTGGCCCGAACGAACTCGATGGTTTCACAAATTACAATTAGCTCACTTAACTCTCCACTTATTTGACATGTTCAAGTCTTGGAAGGAAGACGTTGGAAGTGAAACTTGTTTGGTGTCTAATGGGTTGCTTACACTTCACCATTTTAGGTTCCATGCTACATTCCAAACCACAGTATATTATAGAAGATAATTAAGTTCAACTGAAAAACGAAATGTGCGCCTACAGCGACTTTTTTTTATTTCCCAAACCCTTGCGTCGCAATTACGAACAAACCCGCAAAAAGAAGTATTTGTCGTTTTCAAATTTTAAGCATCCAAACACACAAAGATTTTTTCGTTCTCAATTGTGGTTGTTTACTTTTAGTCACAAGTGTATCGAAAAATGTAAACAATTTTTTTAAAATATTATGCTACTTTTCTATCTTTACAATGTTCTCTCCAAAATTTGTTCTCACTTTATTTGCCTCAAAACCAAACATACTTCCTTTTAGCAACCTTTGCGTTTGTTTTAGTCACAGTAGCTTTTTGAAGTGTGCTGTTAATTGATTGTTCACACATATACCTAATAATATGCTGGTCATAGATGGAGCTTTCAGCTGTATTTTCTCCCTTGCATATTTCTACGAATGTTAGATTTTTCTTAGCCTTTACCTTCTCAACGATTGTGTATTTTATTCTTTTTCGAATGAGGTTTCATTTGTTTGCTATTTCTGTCGGCGTAGGCATATTATTTCCTCAATATCGCTATTGCTTGTAGTAATTCCTGATGCTTCACCTACTGCACTCACAACCTCGTATAAATTGTCAGTGTAATTCATCGGGACACTTTTTATCAGTTTGATTTTATTCCAGTGTGTTTATTTGTTTTTGTAAAGATTTAATGTGATCATCTTTCGTTTCGTTTTGCTTTTTGGACGCGCCTATTTCTTGCATTAAGGCTTTAATTAACTTGTTGTTCTTGGCAAGCCCATTATTTAGTTCATCATATCTGATGCTGTTGAAGTCTATAGTTTTAATATATTCTTTTAGCATTTCTTTTATTTTTTTTAATTCTTTGTTAATGGCTTTGTTATGATTCTGCTGAACTGATGGACTATATGTCAGCGGATCTGGATCCTTTCGCTTGTTGCACTTTCTCCTTTCCCCAGCAGAATGAACATTCAAATGCGTTTTTCGTTCCTCCCTTCCTCCAAGTGTTAAATGCAACAGGAGAGCAATCAAAGTGGTATCTTCGCTTATCATTTCCACAAGTGGTATAGTCCCCATCTAAAGGTATAGCGGGTCCTTACAATTAGCGCACCTCAAAACTCACTGACACGTCTACACACTCTAAGAACTCAAACTCCAAACTCCAAAATCATGGTAGGATTTCAATTTTAAAGAATTTCTGACATAATTTTCTTGCGCTTGCTTGGTGAATAAGTCAACCAAAATCATATAAATTATAGCTTGTTGTTTTGTTTTTTGACGATAGGTCGTGTTTCTTGACGGATCTAGGGCCAAACAATAAAAAAAAAATGGTTCATGTTAGTGGGCATAGTCGGCAGAATTTTATTGCGAACAGAATTTGTGAGCCGGAAAATGAGAAAGCTAATATCTGTTTTCCACAGGCCAGCTACCATTCACCCTTATTTCTTGATGATAAACGAATGCATCATCCGAAGGAGTATCTGTGGTAATCTGTGGACATTTTAAGATAAATTTGGAGGGAAAACACGACTATTTTAACAGACAACAGACCATTTATTGACTAGCTGTGCAAATTTATTTTTAAAGTCAAGCTTAAGCTCGTCCACGCTATTTTGTATTACCCAAGGTTATTCAACATTTAAAAAATGTTTGACGGACATTTTATGGCAGTTTTACGAAATAATTAACAGCTTGACCCATTTCTGTAACAGTGACAGGTTGTAGTTTGCAACCGCACTAGAAATTTGCAATTAAGTCTTTTTATTATTTTTTTAAAAATTATTTTCATGTTCACAACAATAGTTGTTGTAAACCATCGAAATCAGTGATGAAAAAAAGGTTATTTTTGTTTTTACATTTATATGCTGCAGCGCCATCTAGGTGCAAGTTAAAAAAAGATTTATTTGAAATAACGAAAAGCTTCGCCATGAAAAGATACATAGCTAATTTTGAAGGGTGATTGGTCGAATGTTGTCGAAGTCGAAGTAATAAAGAGCCTTTGGTCTGGGGAATAATTCACCACAAAAGAAGTTACCATTTGAGTTACAAAATTGTGCTGTCGCTATTAAAATTTGCTTGAAAGTCTGATTACTGCAGTCTATTCTAAGCCCGGCTGTCTTACCAGGCTTTGAAGACTGCAATGGCATTAGTTTTTCCCTAAATTCGGGGGAATGAAAATACGAAAGGCTCTCTGCCACTATTGACGTTGAAATTCAAAATCTTCAGAGTTTGATCTCCGATTTCAATTCAACGAAATACCAGATTTCCATGGCTCGTGCTCCTCACAAGATCATGTTTCATGACTTGCTACTCTTTGTATCGAAGCACCTTTAACGAGGAAATTCGATTTGATTCCTCCACTACGCACGTACATAAGACCGGCTTTTTTTCGTCCTGGACCCGAGTTTTCTCGACAACCCCCACTGGTAAGCCGATCTGACAATGTTTTATTTTTAATCTTCAAAAAGTATCAGACATCGCTATGAACTAAAAGGTCCTTAATTTTACCGATTATCGACAAGCATAGCAAATCAACATTCTTTATGAATATAGTCCTGACTGACACTAACAAAAAGTTTAAGGTTATGCATATCTTACGCCAACATTTTGGCTAAAAAAAACAAACGGATGTCATCACATACAACTGACCGACAATAAAAGTTGCACGATAATAATAACTTCTCTTATCGAATTCAGCCCAAAAAACAATCCGCATAACTTAACAGGAAGGAGGAAAAAAAAAAACTAGTTTCAACAGCACAATGAAAAAAATTGTGTTTGGCCCGATAAGCGCCTCAAAAGTGTTTAGTGCCCAACAATTATGTAAACCTATTGACCGGTTTAGTATCAGAGAGGTAAACAATCTACAACCCCGTAGATTGGCTGCCCCCAACTCCGCGGCTTCATGACGTATCATTAGTACCTCCACAATATTATCATAACCATTGGTCGATGATTAGAAAGACTACACTTGAGCGAGGAATATCAAAAACATGTTCATCGTCCCGCTGGCCCACAAAAGCACATTGCCAATGACTCATGCAACTTGCTTCACCAAAAAAAAAGTTGTCATTGAAATCTAATCACTTACAAGTTTATTCACATTTGACAATATACAACAAATCACTAAACAGAGAAGAACAATTTTTAAAACTTTTAATAAATAAGACGGCAACCACTACAATGTGTTGTGTGCGGTATCGTTTAGGCAACCCTCCATCGTCTGACCTGTGTTCGAGGGGGCAGAATATCTGATTAGTTTCGTCGGCTTCAAAAAACGTCTTGAATAGTTCGAGCTTACCTTACGACAGCGTCCTCTAAAGTCCAGTTTGCATCGCTCTGTAGACACGAATATGCTACCTTTATTTGCAGTTGGACCTTCTGTGTAGGTGTAGAATATGACCTGCCTTGGGGCGGGTGTTGTAACTGAGATATTCGCCAGCAGCGAAACGATCAGAAATATGATCACCGAACTGACTGCTTTGAAATACATTTTCAGACTATGGGTTAGGTTTTGAGTGAATGTGGAGTGGAGTGCTATCGCTCTGCTTTTGCGCATTTGGAAAGTCTTCGTGATGAAGGCTATAAGCGAAGAGGACTGCTGAATTTGTTGCATAGTTTTGGGGAGATGCCTACATTGAACTTGTGGCAGCAATTTGAGTGCATAAAAAGCTTTATTTGTTTGGATATGTTGTCGCTTCCATGATGGATTTTTTAATTCTTTATTGTGGATGTGGAACTCTGCAGAGGGATCAACTTGTTAAGTCAGGTAGCTTGCAAATGCTCAAATTAAAGCCCTAGTTAATTGAGGCCTTAAATCTCGTTTACATTTTGTCTACATCTGTCCAAATGTCAAGTTACTTTCAAGCAGCGCTATGTAAATGTTCAAGTTGAAACACATCCACGATATGATTGTTGCATTTAGAGCACTTTGACGACACAAATTCTTGGGTACCCGCAACAGTCACAATCTTCACACCAGAGGACAAGTGATTGACTTTCTTCAACCAATTCAGAATATAACAGAAGACGCATGATCTAAACTGTGTCGAAATGCTTACAGGTGCGTAGAGAAATCTTGACATTGTTTTGCCTTGAGCTGCAGGCTTCTGGACAGCATAAATGCTAATGTAGAGATTCGTTGTGAGCATTGCAAGGCAAGAAGAAGAATTTTCAGAAATCTTCAGCGAAGAATTGTCAAAGATATTAGAGTATTGTCTTTCATTCTCGGACTCTGGTTCAGAAATACAAGCCAATACTCTAACATCCCCTGAGGACTTCAACTTTGTTAAGCACATGTGGATACAGGAAATTGGTTGCACATTTTCCTACACTATTTTTATTTTTTGATCTTTAATCTTTTACACATTTTTGAGGCTTTTATGGTGTTCCAACTCTCAAGAAGGTCTGAAAAATATGCGAGAATGAGTGATAAAGCTTCTCAATACACCGGTTCGAACTTAGCACAAAGTTGTAGGTCCCATCCAATCGTCCAAAACAATAAGAACACATTCAAACGGTTAGTTAGGAAAACCGGACCTAGTGTCCTATACTGACCTGTTGGGCCGATTATTTTTTTCTTTTTTTCTGATAGAGTTTTAGATCTCTAAGTGAAAGAGTTTTGAGACGATTTGTGCATATTTTCAGAAACATGGCTCTGAATCTATTTTGGTTTTGTTTTTATAAGTTTCCTTGTGAGGTACAAAATCTTCTTTTTGGCAGAGGTTCCTGTCGTTTTGTTTGTCGCATATAGCTTTTGCAATATCTCTCTTAGTCTGTTTAGCTATAGGATCCCAGTTTTATATAAAATGTATGGCAATAAGGAAGCCTTTTCAGCTCCATCTAGGACATCTCAGAAAGCTGAGACAATATTCTTAACATGTTTACTCGTAACTCGAAGGTTATTCAATATTTCTCAATCAGACAATACAAGAGGACTCACGATTGCGGCTGAAATAAAAGTTCTACTACCACCGACACAAACCATAATCACATGGAAAAGTCTGTATTTACAAATTTATTCAACATTTTGGGCATTCCGTAACGCAAAATGCTTCACAAACACACAAATTCTTGATAAACAACACCAAAACGAGTAAACAGCAATCACAACTTCCGTTCACAAGCTCTTGGGCTAGAATCGGTGGATCTGTAAAAGATGATAAGTTTTATCTAACCCAATCAGCTGTGGAATAGTCAAAGCTTACCTTGCGACAGCGACCTCTGTGATCGAGACGACACTTCTCGTTGACCCCAAATAGGGCTGCGGTCTTTATACCCAGTGGAGCAAAAAAGATCACCTTCTTCGGCGCTGACGTCGTAACAGGGAAACTCACCAACAGCGCAACGATAAAAAGTACAGTCGTCCACCAGATTGATTTGAAATCCATTTTGAGACTACCCGACTACCGCAGCAAGTGGACACGATATGCGGAAGAGACTTGTGGTGCGCTCTTATCGCTCTGCTTCTGTGCTTTTGTGATAAAGGTCGTGAAGTATAAATGGAAGTCGTTGCATAGTTTTGGGCAGCGATCGTTTGTCGTCGAGTGATCTTGCAGGAATTTTGCTAGGCATTTAAAAACTATCAGAAAAGAAAACAAAATTTGGGTATAAAAGCAGACTAAAGCTAAATTTCGGATGGAATGTCATTTCCATGAGTAAGTGCGGGGAAATCCGGAGCCAGATCGAACTCTCATCCGCCCAAATTGGTTTGGTTTTCGGCATCTGAAATTGAAAAAGGGAAGTGGTTTAGTTAGCGTTTTTTGAGGTACTATTTGAATCAGTTAATTAGATTATTTTCCGCTGCGTCGTGGGCTGATCAATCTAAAATGTATACACGGAAAGTTCTCGGAGTAATGATCGTGTGGGTGTCTAGGCGAATTTTGTCATTTACATCTGGCTGCAGACGAATTTAGTAAACATTGGAAATGAAATAAAGAAATAAACAAATGGAAGGAAACGAAATGCGACCTGATACAAAAATAGCAAGTCGTGTTTTTGATTTTCTCTAAAATTGATCAGGCATCCAAACAGATAAACACTGAATGTCAGTGGCGAAATTATTGTCTTTGATGTATTACACGGACTAGGTGGGTAGATGTTCTCTATTTTTTGTGCAGTTGTTGTCAGTGTACAGATAGTTCGGGCTAATGTAGTTACCGATAAACATGGTGAACCTCTTCAATATGCCAATTATTGCTCTCCACACTAATGTAGTTGAGATTTCTTTCCATTTGTGCAAGCGTAAAGGATGCAGTATTTGTCACCCATAAGAAAATTTTACCTTTAAAAAACGTATTACATATTTCAGTAGGTACATTATACTTTTATAAATTGCTTGAGTAACTTTCTTTTTAGTAAAAAAATGTTTTTTTATGGGTTTCAATTTAAAATTACATAAGTGCATAACAAAAAATTACTCGAAACCAGTTGTTGGCACTTGGCACCCATAAATATCTAACGATAATGGCTTCTTTATTAAACAAAAATGCGACAATATTTAAATAAAATGTAAAGTATATATTTAAATCCATTAAAAGTACTTAATTATTTAAATATAAAACATTTTAGAATTTAGTTTTTCTATTTTTTTAACAACTAAATTTACAACTTTAAGAATAAAACGAATTTATTGCAGTTTTAATATTTTAATTAAAAAAATTAGCTAGTTGTAGCCGGTGCTCATCATTTTTTCTGTAGTACAGTTGTTGACACCCTCAAAAGTACAGTTAAAGGCAGTGCCACCAAGTGTGGTCAACAAGTTATTGGCAGCCCTTGTCAATAATTGAATCTATTACCATTTTTTGATATACTTATTGGCAACCCTCTTATTGTATATACTATAGCAGATAGTTTAAATATTTAAACTTAAATTAATAATATTTCATATATTGCCGTTTGTAATAGATAAAATGTTTGTACATATTTCGAGAATCTTAGAAAAAATCTATCCTAACAAAAATGGAAGTCCCTATTGAAATTCACAAAATCTCACAATAAAAAAAACTGATAGGTGTTTATGCTTTGATTTACAATTATCGACTGAAGAGAGCCCTAACTTAATATAAGAAAAACAGGAAAATATTACAAATTTGAAAGATGTAACTGGAAGGGAGGAAATGGCTACTGAACAGAGAGGTGTCCACAACAGTATCCATAAAAATTACAAAGAAATCTTCACGCTCTTTTGCTTTGATGCCTATGGAATTACTTTATGATAACAACTGACTTAAATACGGTCCTAGTGGCAGATTGCCCGCATGCATTTGCTCTTGGCTATCTTTATAATGGGTAAGTAGATTCAATGTGGACGAACAACTTTAATGGCACATTTTACTCGAACTGATTGTCGATAATTGGTATGTCCCCTATAGTTGGGTTTTCTTTTTTATTGCTAACCCTCATTTTCTAAAATTGCGCGGCTGCTATCCAGCTACAGGCATTGTACTTTAAAAAATATTTGAAGAGCTTAAGAAGATATTGCCGACTTGGGAAAAAAAACTTCCATATTCTTAATGTTTTCATTGCTTTGGTAAGGGAACTACATGCAAGGCTTCCATCCAACTATACCTACAAAATAATAAGCTAACATTCAACAATCCAGACGTTTGCGTTAGTATCTCATAAATCATTTCAATACGTTAGAAAATGCTGTATTCAATACATTACTTTTTTTTGCGCAGCGGTCGTTGGATGAATAACAAAAATTGACTGATTTTTAACCGTATGCACCCTAAGCCTGGCTTCTCACAACCATTCGTTTTGAGATTTTCATTTTTCGGGACTAATGAAAGGAATCTACAATTTTATATCCAAACGGCTAATTGAGAACCGCTCTCATGATAGTTACAATCTCAGACGTTCGCCAACCTGCGTGGTCCAACCTGCCACCCCTCGTAGTCTAACACCCTAACCACTAAGCCACTGCGACTCCGTAATTTTAGTATCAAAAATATATACCTTAGTGCGTAATTTAAACACATTCCTTCCGTCAGCCTTTCAACAAGCACTTAGGAATATCACTTTAAGACTCCCTGATCCAGTGACATTATAGAATCATAGCTGAATGACGACAAAAATGATTCTATCAACGAGCCTTCTTATACCAAACGTATTTTTGAACAAGTTTATAAATCTTTAGAAAATAAATAAACAAATACCGGCAGTCATATAAATGTGTCAGTATCAGGTTTTAGATCGCAACCAAATATAAATTACTGTCGTTTGGTAATGCTTATCAAAAAATCACATGAAAATCAAATATTTGTTCTTATTTTTCATTTTTAAGACAGTCTTTCCGAAAGCAATGGTTGCATTAAATTAAATCGATCAGAAACCTTTTCATCTAGTAAAGAAAATCCTGTAAAGAAAATCCTACCTAGTCCAGACAAATCTAGCTGCAGTCTTACATGAACTATAGGTATCCGAACGTCCCCAATTGAACGACATATTCTGCGACCTAAATGCAAAATTTGAAGAAAATTTTTATTTAAATAGAGCATTTCCGCAATGAGACAGAAATATCTGCAATAACGTCAGCCATCACTTATCTACTTACTGTCAGCAAATCTCCCTAATAATTTAATTCCGCTAGGGGTAAATGCCCCCATTTCATTCGAATTAGTGCGAAAAGAAATGTAGGTCAAGTATTTTGCGAGCGCGAGTTAAGTATCCATAGCAAAACATATTGAGAAAAAAGATAACATTATTTGTATTCAATGATATCTTTAGTCTCTAGTACAGTCTTGCACACAACGCTACAATGATAACATATGTAAAAGAGATAATATCGTTTGTATACAATGTTGGAATATTATCTCTTCTTCATTATCAAGCAAGACGATTGTACGCTTGGGTCTCCTTGTAGATAGATAAGAAAAGTATATAAATACGACTGTATGATGAATTTATCAACAGTCTTATTGTAACTACATAGTAGCCTTAAGCTCCTTTTAGAATTAGTAAAAAGTATTTCAATAATAAAGGACATAGTTCCAAATAAATATTGTTTAATTTTAAAAGTAAGAAACAAGTGTTTTAATTGGCGATCCTGCCAGGAGGTTAAATATACTTTTTAACTTCAATCGAGCGGACCTCGGGAACAAGTAGTGAAATCTAGTATAAACAGAACACTCGCGTTACCGGTTACAAGAATTACCTAGCATAGCAGGTACAAATATAGCTTCTTCGTACGAAGCAGCAAAGCAATTCAGTGAAAGTGTATATGTGGAGAAAAAAAACACACAAATTCGACGACAACAGACACGAGTTCAAAATGGAACAACTCGCAGTATTAATGGCAAGATTAGAAGCTTTAGAAACCAGGAGCAACACAGTAACACAAACCCTAGAGCACACACGCACAGAGAATGCAAGGTTAGCAGCAATAATAACTAACCAAAATCAAATAAACACTAATTTAGAAACAAAACTAAATGAAGTAAAATCTGGATTAGGCATAGTACCAAACATACCTGTGCTAGAGGAAATAAGAACCACATATACAGATGGTAGTGAAATACAGTTAGACGCATTTAAAAGCCTACCTATTTTCAACGGCGATCAATCAAATTATCGGTCGTGGCGCGAAGAAGCATCCAGATTAATGGACAGCATTAAAAACTTCAAAACACACAGTAAGTACGCAGCAGCATTGACTATAGTGAAAAGTAAAATACAGGGTGCAGCCGCGAATGTGTTAACTAATTATAACACAATTTTTAATTTTGAGGCGATACGTAACAGATTAGATTATACGTACTCTAATCAAGAACCTCTATACGTGCTACAAGACATGATGAAAGCCATCACGCAAAAAAGAAGCACACTGTCTGAATACCACGACGAGATAAATAAAAATCTCAATTTAATAATATCAAAAATCACTATGTCAGGTGATCCGCCGAATATAATCGACAGACTAATTAAAAATGCTAACGACGACGCAGTTCGTATATTCATTGATGGTATGAGTGACAACTTTACAAGAGGATCATTATATTCAGCTACAATAAATGATCTAGAACACGCATTCGCAATTGCTCGCAGAATAGAACATGATAATGTGCACAGGCATTTACATCTCACTCAGGATAAGCACCACAAAAATATGCCACATGAACGCAGAAACGAAAGAAGACCAAATTATTCGAGCCAAACAACGAATTATCAACCCCAGAAGCAATACGATAATATGCAGCAACACAATCAAGGACCACAGCCGATGGAGATAAACTCGAGACAAATTGTACATGCACAGCGACAAAATTGGAATCAATACAAACCCGATGTATATAATCCACCAGCGAAACGTGAACACAGCGGGAGTTTCAACACACACAACAGACCGCAACGATCTTATCAGCAGAACTTCAAGCAGCAGAGAGTAAATAACTCCCGACAACAACGCAGAGACGATGTCAGCAGTACATATGCAGAAGCAGATGAAACGGAATGTATGGTAAATAATAACATAAGAATAGATCATTTAAACTAGTAGACGGGTTGCCCTGCTTAAATTTAACTAGTACTATTTCTAAGAAAATTTATAAAATTCTTATTGATACTGGTGCAACCCATAATTACATTAATAGAAAATGCGATTCTAGCAAAAAAATTAAAATTAAACCTATAAAAATAAAAACAATGCATGGTTATTCTATGGTAGATACAAAGAAAGTAGTTAGGATATTAAAGAAAAATATAACATTTTTTGAATTAGAGGATATTCAGTCTTTTGATATGATATTAGGATATGAAGGACTTAAAGTTCTAAACGCGGAAATAAATTTCAGTAATATGACTCTAACTACCATAAGCAGTGTCGAATCTATTCAGAAAATTAATTACATAATTGGGGAAAATAATATTTATAAAGCAGACATAGATAGACTGATGAAGATTAATAACAGCATAGGACCGTTACCCTTTACAGATACTATAGAAGCAAGCATTAGGACGACCAATGATAATCCGGTTTATGTTAAACAATATCCATATCCCATAGCAGATAACGAATTCGTAAACAAAGAAATACAGAAACTCTTACATGACGATATAATAGAAAAAAGCCATAGTCCTTATAACAGTCCCATATGGACAGTACCTAAAAAAGGTTTGGACGAAAAAGGAAAACCAAAACGGCGCATGGTTGTTGATTTCCAAAAACTTAACGCTCACACTGTAACAGACAGATACCCCATTCCGGATGTCAACATGACAATTCAAAATTTAGGTAAAGCCAAGTACTTTACAACATTAGATTTGGAGTCAGGTTTCCACCAAATTAAAATCAAAACAGATGACAAAGAAAAAACAGCTTTTGCTATAAATGGCGCAAAATATCATTTTAAACGAATGCCTTTCGGGCTCAAAAATGCACCAAGCATATTTCAGAGATGCGTGGACGACATTTTGAGAGACTTTGTAGGTAAATTCGTACACGTTTACATTGATGACGTATTGATATATTCTTCATCTGAGGAAGAACATATACAGCACATAAGTCAAGTATTCGACGTACTCAATAAAGCCACATTAAAAATATCTGATGAGAAAAGTAAGTTTTTTCAAGAAGAAGTAGAATACTTAGGTCACATAATCAGACATGGTAGAATCACTACGAACCCTGAGAAAATAGCAGCTATAGAAAATTTTCCAGTCCCACAAACGGTAAAGGATTTGAGAGGATTTTTAGGTCTTACAGGTTACTATCGTAAGTTTATAAAAGGATACGCAAGCATAGCCAAGCCCCTGACATTATATTTACGAGGAGATAACGGTAAAGTAAACAAAAAACAAAGTAAAAATATTAAGTTAAATCTGAATGATTCAGCATTAGAAGCGATTAGAATTTTAAAAAATTATTTGAAAGAACAAGTCGAACTTTTTCAACCGGATTATAGTAAACCATTCGAGCTTACTACTGATGCATCCAACATAGCTATTGGAGCCGTACTAAGTCAGAATAAGCAACCTATACACTTCTTGTCAAGAACACTGAGTAAGACAGAAGAGAACTATAGCACAAACGAGAAAGAGCTATTAGCGATCATATGGTCCTTACAAAAACTCAGAAACTACATATATGGTATAGCAGACTTAACCATATATACCGATCACCAGAGCCTTATATATTCTGTATCAGGAAAAAATCCCAACACAAAGCTGAAACGTTGGAAGGGAATCATTGAAGACTTTGGAGCAAAATTAGTTTATAAACCAGGAAACCTAAATCTTGTAGCTGACGCATTATCACGTCAACGCATAAATACTTCTACCATAGAAACAGCACATTCAGCTGAAAGTTCTTCTAATGATATAATAAAAACTGTGAATCAGCCTTTTAATGCATACACTGCACAGTTCGAACTTATTGAAGATATAACAAATAATATCGAAACACAAATCTATTTTAGTAACAAAATAAGACTCATAATAAAGTTTAAGGACAAAGACTCTTTACTAAGGCAGATGAAAGAAGTTATACAACCCCAAAAGATTGTAGCTTTGCATACGAAATTTAAAAACATTTGTGAAATTAACTTTGAAGAAGAAAATTGTCTTATTCCACTTTTAAAGAATATAACTTCAAAATGCAACATTAAACAAGAATACGATTACGACTTAGAAATTGAATCCGGTGTTATGTTATTAAGCGGTAAGCATAAGTTAAATAATCAAACAATTAATGGTATAAACTTAGTTACTTATGAAAATACTATAAATCTAGACGATAAAATATACAAAAACATGCATAAGCAAATTAAAGAAGTTATATTAAGAAATCATAATTCAGAGTCTTACATCGACCAAATAATTAAAGAAGATACAATGTACAAATTCGATAACATAGATACTTTAAAAAAACTAATTATTCCTTTTGAAGAAAAACCGATATTATCAACTATATACACAATTGTAACACTGATTGTTATTCTAGCATTTACGTACGTAATGATAAAAACTATACAATGTATAACAGATCGTCAAAAACAAAAAAAGATTGACGCATATAACAAAACTTATGAAAGAGAAATGTTAAAAATAGCGTCGAAAAATCGGGACGATTTCGTTTAACAAGGGGGGGAGTTAAGTATCCATAGCAAAACATATTGAGAAAAAAGATAACATTATTTGTATTCAATGATATCTTTAGTCTCTAGTACAGTCTTGCACACAACGCTACAATGATAACATATGTAAAAGAGATAATATCGTTTGTATACAATGTTGGAATATTATCTCTTCTTCATTATCAAGCAAGACGATTGTACGCTTGGGTCTCCTTGTAGATAGATAAGAAAAGTATATAAATACGACTGTATGATGAATTTATCAACAGTCTTATTGTAACTACATAGTAGCCTTAAGCTCCTTTTAGAATTAGTAAAAAGTATTTCAATAATAAAGGACATAGTTCCAAATAAATATTGTTTAATTTTAAAAGTAAGAAACAAGTGTTTTAATTCGCGTAAGAGGAAACAATCGTTATGCCGTGAAAAAGTGGTACTGTGTACATAACCACGGATAGCGGTTTGGTCTAACTAGTAAAGTGAAATTATGGGGTCAGGTAGTATAGCTCATCTTCCAACAACCATCTGGTGAATAAACAACAAATTCGGCTACGAAAATCGTGATCTTAATGCAATCTTATCTATCCACCAGTTTAGCCAATTATAGGGTCCGGTGTAGCTAGCTCGCATTCGGAGGCCTCTGCGATGGTTAACTCATGTCCATACAACTCTTTTACGAATCATCTGGGGGTCGAATTGCCACATCCGTGAACGAGCTATATTTGTTCTTTCCGGTTTTACACACCAAACAAAAACAAATTCCGTCACGTATTGCTCGTTCACGGAAGAGACGATCGATCCCTGGTTTTTAGGCCAGATTCAGAATCTTAGAGGGTGGCTGTCTTTGCTCGAGTTAAAAGGGCTTTAACTCAACACAAGTTTTGGACATGATCAGATCATGTAAAACCAACTAGAAAGCAATTTATTTTTTTTAATCGACGACCGTTTAAAATAGTTAAAGTTGGATTGAATGCCTATGGATGAGTTGTCTTCAGCTATTTCGTAGATAATTCAAAAGAGTGTAAAATTTACTAGACTAAACTAAAGTAAAATTAGAAATAGGGCAGAAGATTCTGAGGGCTTGACCTGGTTGTCGAGGGTAAAAGTAGGAAAACCTATACTAATTGCAGGAAACGTCCCAACAACAAAATAGATTGAAACGCTCTTTCAATAAAGCCTTTGGTCCACCTCAGAGATATTGGTGACATCGAACCTTGGTATGCTATAAGTTTCTAAAAACTCGTGACCCTATATTCCACCTTTAGTTAAGTAGGAATATTTACGTAACCATCATATCGATGTTTATTCTATCATACTTAATGTATTAAAAGTACCTTGAAGTTCCTTAAGATTATAAAATCGAAGGCTGACACTTGAAAACAGCAAACACATCTGCAGTTGCAGTGCGCAGTTCCCATAACACGAAGACGGCCCACTTAATTCCCCTACGCGTGTGGTAAACCCATCACTGAGTTTGATACTATCAACTTGATGAAGAAAACATCAGTGACATCGTTACCGACCTTCACATAACGTCACAGCTTCTTATCACACTTGTAATGGACACTGAGAGTATAAAAGCTTCTTTATCAATCCGTAAAGGTGATCGACAGGTCCAGAGAGATTTAATTAAAAAAAAAGTTGTCGTGCGGTAATCCAATCGAATCGAATGTTCTATTGATATGCCAGAAATTATTTCTCAAGGTGCAGATAAGATCACCAAAGTGAGGGTCCTATACTTTTAACTCACCCTTTTGGTTCCGCCGGCAAAAGCCATTCCTTCGATGTCGGATGGCGCGCGATCTCTGGTTCTCCTCGTCAGACGAGGTTGCCAATAGAATATTGCCGTCACTCTTGTGCCGTCGGATTGGTATCACTTTTCGTCGCTGACGATTCACCTTGAGCTCCCCAAAGTTGTTCATACTCTGACTCTGCGAACATGGTGCCCCGAGGCTTGCGCCTAGTAGCCCGGCCTCCCTGTACAAGATGTTGTTCTTTATCGACGAACTTGAGGGACTCAGGACGTTCTCAGCGGACGATGTCTTCGGCGGTCTTCGACGTGCCCGACGCTGCATATTGAAATTCTCCTCGGCAACGACAATGGTGCCGGCCCGGCTGGTGCGCAGAAAGTATCGCGGTCCCATTTGCACCTGATGCACTTCACCAGTTTCGAATTCCGGAGATGACAGTCGGCATTTCATTGCACTAAAGCGTTCCAAAATCGAACCGGAGGAGCTGAGCGTCGAACGGCTGGTATTTGATCGTCGATAGCGACGCTTCTCCCTTGGTTTGTTGTCCTCGTCATCGGACGCAGGGTGGATATTGAATCGCACTTCTTTAAACGACGAAGCCCGACGTTCAAAATGTTGGGCCGCAGGCGGCTCAGCATCAAGATGCCCAATCGAGTTGAATGGCTTGCAGGATGCCTTCGAGACGTACAGCCTTTCAGGAGAAGTGTCCAAAAATGTTTCCATGTTTGTCTTGCGCGGTTCAATGCTCTTTTCTTTGGGGCTCGACTTTCGCCTCCAAGGTGTGTTGATATTTACATCTTCCAACGAAGGACTTCTCTGCGGCGATAGATCCGAGTCTGTCGCCTCGCAGATTTGCAAGGAGCCAAAGTCAATTTCGTCGGGAACCGAATGCCTCCACGACTTGCATCCATTCTGTTTCTTTTCCCCCTGATCGGCAGACACCTTTCTATATTTGACCGGCTTCTCCCTAGGTCGGGGCCTATCGTAGGAGATGTTGTCCTTTCTCTTAGGCTTATAGGTTTGTTTCTCGGCAGAATCCAGAGAGCCCAATCCAGTATCTTCGTCGTCTTGAATCGATCGCTCAAGGTTGGTGGTCGCCGCCCTTAGGACCTTTTTTCCCCGCCGCCTGGCAGGCTTTGTTGGCATTCTATATACTGCATCGTCAACTTGCTGATTGGCGTCAACCAACAAGTTCCCCTTGTGATTGAACAACATGATCCTCGGCAGGGCTATATTTGGCGATGACCTCGATGTCGTCAGTTCCCACTTCCACGCCTTCGGCTTTTTCAACTTAAGCTGAAGCACATTATTGTCCGGGTCCGCATCGCAAAAAATGCCGGTGCCATCACCGCTGTCAATCCATGAATTTGACATTGCAACCTGGCTATGAGTCAGAGCAGAGGAAAGACCTTGTAATCTCAGCGGAACGCCACCTGTTGTACACAAAAGACACACAATTAGACGGACACCAGCACAGCGATAGAAACATTTGAGAATGTAATATATCAGATATGTATCTCCCGTGATATCCCGCGACCCATAGTCCTACATCGAATGGAAAGACAACCGACTGAGGAAAATGAAAAGGAAAGAAAAAATTTGCATTGGACGGGTGCCAAAGAATTCTGTTTATTTAAGAAGCGCTCTCCGAAGAGAGTATCTAAGGTGTGAAATGGAATCGAAAAAATTCTAAAAAAAAAATTATTCGAAATAACAAATCATATTCATTATTTTTAGAACGGTTTCTGGTTAGTTGACCGATTGAATGTTTTTATATTGATAAATAGTTCCGAGTCATTGGAGGTACAACCGCGCACTTAGTCAGCAAGTAAGCCCCTACTTCACAATTGAATCACTTGGGTCGTGTGACGAAATCACGAGAACTTAATGACGTTTACCCGTTAGTCGTTGCCTGCCGCCGCCTGACTTTGAATCACACACAAACACACAGAGCGTATCTCTGCGATATGAGGTAAGATAGACGAAAATTCCTCGAAAAACA
This sequence comes from Cheilosia impressa, assembly GCA_948293265.1. Lineage (NCBI taxonomy): Eukaryota > Metazoa > Arthropoda > Insecta > Diptera > Syrphidae > Cheilosia > Cheilosia impressa. Next base: position 48,127,540 of record OX411882.1, on the reverse strand, counting down.
GCCTTCGTTGGCAGAGACGAATTGAAAGACTGAGTGCTATAGTGTAGCATTGCTCTAGCAGTCAAAGTATCTATTATGGGCTGGGGTAGTGAGCGTTTTATGTTTATGTTGTTAGCGGGCGTGGGAGAAGATATAGAAACAGATACTGCGAGCTTCTGAGAGAATAACTCATTCATACGAGTATACCAGCAATGGGATGAGAGATATTGGTGGTTTGGCTTTGGATGCTAATTTAGTTAGCGCAGATACCAATATGCCGGAATTTTGTACGCCCGCATACGCACGAACGCACGCGACTGACGTAGGAGTGCTTCTTCATCTTCACATTTGCCGAGATGATGGATTCTTTCAGCTGGTCGTATAGGTTTTTATTTCCTGCTCGATAGATGGACAGATTCCAAAGATGTGAGTGAATAATGGAAGATGACTTGTTTAGTAATTGGTTGTCTGGCAGCGAACACTCCTGCGGCCCTTCAAGTGCATGGCTGATGTAGTGGGGTGCGTCGGCTTAAAGTGCGATAGACAAGTGGAGTCTATAAATTCTCTATGAAAATCATGCTACAGTGGGTGATAAGAAGTGTGGTGCAGTACGGTTTTTAAAAAGATGCCGCATTTCTTATGGAATGGAACATCGATCTAAGGCGACCACGATCGTCATATTCGGTGAAAGTTATTATTTATTTGAATACTTGTCATCTGTCATCTGAATACTGTTCTGAAATCTAAGCAATATTACTCGGGATGTACTCATTCCACAAAGGGGAAAGTTTTTAAAGAAAACGTGCGGTTCAACGAAGTGAATCAATGAATGTCGGCTATAACCATCGAAACAAAAGGATCCATCTCCTTGGCACCACTCTTCTTTAAAAGACTGATTGTTTTTAATGTTTCTCCTGGGCAAGCCAGACGCTTGCACTTCTGCTCAGAATATTGTTGTGTGCTACCTATTCGAAATAGATGCAATCGAAATATGAAATCGGAGAATGGAATTTACAACTAGAGAGTCGTACGCAGACAAATTTATTCACAGATCCGTTGAGAATCACAACAAATAAACCGGCAGACAAACAGACATCACAAATTTTTCGCTTAGTTTCAAAAAGTGATGATTGGATGCAAACCGTTCGCCTATTGAACATGGAAAACCCATTCGTCTGACTTAATTGACGAGCAAAGGCTATGAGGTCGCATGTATACTACCCCAGAAAAGCGCAACAGCTGTTCCCTTCTGTCTCCAATCGAACTACAAATCACGTGCTCGCGAGCTCCATTCAATCACGGCTCATCATCTTCTGCCCGATGGTCTGGGGAAGGCCAAGCTTATTACATTATTGGCGACCACGCGCAGTCCTATAAATTAGAGACCTACTTTCGGCGCCAATTTACAATCAGCAACATCGTCGTTGTGTCCGGTTAATTGAGTTGAGCTGTGAAATTGAAACATTATTTGAACCCCCAATAGCGCTGGTTGGCACTGCATTCTCAAGTTCGTCGTCGTCGAAGCTTCATCGAAATGGCAGCAGTATCACCAGCGTTCACCATCAGGATGGCAGTACTCATTCTACTGACAGTGAATCTCGCCAGCCATGTGCTGGCTTTGCCAGTGGAACACGTTGACAGTACGTTTGCGGTCTGGACGCGGAAACTTAAACTCCTGGAGGTGCCCTGTAAACTGGTCGACCATGCTGGCAAATGTCGCAAGGAGAGGCTGTACACCTAGCAGTGATAGAACAACCGATAAGGAACCGATAACGGAGCGTTTTGTTTATTTCAATGACCCAGTGGCATTGGGGAGATTGCACTGGAGCGACTATCGGACGGGATCAGCCAGCAGCTACAATCACCAGTTATTAGTTGGATTTTGAACAGAACGGAATAGTTACAGCTAAACTGTGCAAAATGTTTTCAACGAGTTGGATCGCCATGTACCTCGTGGTTAGTGTTGTGCTATTGTCTGGTTTCGGGACAACACGCGTCATCAATAACCAAACTCATACAGCTGAAAACGATACTCTGATTATCGAAACTGGCGTGCGTAATGTGTTCGGGACTGGAATTCAAGCGCGATGCAGACTGGACCACAGGGGAAGGTGCCGTTCGGCCGACGACGAAGACGACTGGCTATCGCCTGCTGAATTTGAACTTCTCAAGAGTCGAAGTAATGGGTAGGACACTGAAGAGTGAAACAACTGTGTTAATGTATGACATATCTAAATAATAAATACAAGTATTAAAAAAGTTTGTTTGGTTTAAAAATTTTCTATCGGGGCCGTTGTGTAAGTAAATTTAGTCGGTTTAGGGTCAAAGGTGCGTTTAAGATTATATGTCGTTTCTATAGTAATTGAAGTGACGACTGATCTACTTGAGTGCTTTCACAATTGATGGACTAATTTTAGTCGCCTTAGATGGGATCATCTGTGAAGAGAGAAGATCTATTGCGTGGCCTCTATTAAGTTGCCTTTTCAAGTTGATGCTCGGCATCGTAGATATATGGTGAAGGAACAATGGCTTTGTTCACAAATGTTGGGCAAATGCGGATATTGTATCAGACTGTTGGGTCGTTGAACTGTAATAGACGACTAGGGCTTGTAGTAATTGAGACTTTAAGGCCGTCGTAGATGGAATTGTGTCGGCGTAGAGCTTAGGAATGCATATGGATCGGGTTGGATCTTATTACACCCTTGCCTTATGGTATAGTTTACAGCGGACTGAGAATTAATAAAGGGGTCCTAACAATATGTCAATCAGGATGAGCCCCTTTCCAAAAGTAGTGTCGCATCCGATATGCACTCCAATTTTACTGCGAAAGATGTTCTTTTTGTTTATTTCGACGATAAAACTGTTGGACACCATTGATCGTAACATAAAACCTGCCATGCCATAACAATTGCTCAAATTTTCGCATTCGCACCGAGCATAATATTAAGCCGAGCAATAACAACTGATACTGATATAGAGATGGAAGACTAAAGAAGTGATAAGAAAACTCTCATCGTTTTGTTTTATTTTTGCGCAGCCGATTCCCAATTAGACTCGGAATTCAAAAATACAGATCAATTTTAGTGGACGCAGCTATTTTGCATTCGCATTCCGTTCTCTGTCAGCAGTTGAAGTTAATTTCAGTGTCGAAAATGTTCTCGAAAAGTTTGATTTTTGTGTATCTCCTTGGATGTGTTCTTTTATTATCCAATTTCGCTACGCCGCACTACGTAGTAAGTCGAGTTAAAAACGATACTATCCAAGTTGGTGTTCGTATTTTTTTTGATGCGCCCACGAGATGCAAACTTGACCATAGGAAAATGTGTCGCAAAGAGACAAGGAATCGGGACTGGGCATGGCCATCGGAGAAAGACCAGTGATTCAGTTTAGTGATATTAAGGATAAACATTTAATAGGTATGTAACGTTTCTGTTTACTTTGAGATTAAAAATGGTCTTAGGCAGTCAAGAGACGACGAAACGTTGGCTACTATTTGTTTGTATCGTATCTAAGTGGAGTGACACTGAGAATTTTGATTATTCTCAAAAACGGACTGCTGAGTTCACAATTCGCTGGGGGAATTTCTAACCAAAATCTCTTACGCTTCATGTTCATAAGGTTATCTGGTTTTGCACTAAACTGTGTCTTACTATAAAGAAATAATTAAAAATGAATAATAATTACGATTTTAAAAAAAGTACCCGCATATCTGTAAACATTTAGATTTCCACAGTCTGGGAATTTCTGTCTCACCCTTCAAAGTTCTGATTTCTGATGTAGATGAAACTATTTGGCATGTATACCTGACTGTTTTGCGTATGTGAAAATGTTGACACCAGTACCTATTCTTTATCAGGTAGTCAGTAGTTTATGGAGCTCTTGACATAGAGAAACTGAGAAAATTTATCGATGAAAGTCAAAAGTCAGACAAAACGGAAAATTTCTTAGACTTCTACTCAGTAACAATGGGGCCTTTAATCGGAAAGCTTTATTACAATTCTAAAAAAGTTCGCGTTCTTCGTCACACTAACACGACAACATGGGTGGTATAAGTACCAAACCGGCAAATTTAACAAAATGCGTTTTTTCATATGGCCGTATCCAGCTGCTCGAAAATTGGATATCCAGATTCCGTTTATTTTTCGTTAAAAAATACTGATGTCCTAAGACAATACCCCTAGCCGTTACAAAAGCACTTGCCACGCTTTTTTGGTCCTAAAAACGTAAATTCTTGAACCTAAGGGCTGCGATTCAAAAACTCTTTTAGCTGGGCATTGTTGCCCATTCGTTCGATGTGGCCGAGCCAGCGTTGTCAACGTATTTTGGCTTTTTGGAGTACATCCACATATTGGTATCCACAAAATTTGTTTAGTAAAAAAATGAGAATGAGTGACCTTATATAAGCTGTGAATTTTTGTTTCTCGCTTAAAATAAGTAAGTAAGCTTAAAGGCGCAGAGTTCTAGATCCACTGCAAGTACGTTCAAAAATTATAAAAAAAAAACCAATATAAAAGATAAGAGCTTAAGAGCTCAGAATATCCTGGTCCCCCAAGGACTGACAGTGGAATTCGTTCCGAATAGACATTTAGCGATAAAGTTGTGGTTTCTTCGGCTTGCAAAGGTCTCAGAATAAAGCAGTTCTGCACGATGTGGTATATTGGCTGCAATTTATTATTCCTAATTCGCCCATCAATTGAAGAGCTCTATCCCAAAGTTAAGCGATGACTTTGATTCATTTATAAATTTATGTCTGTTATGGGTAAATGCGGAAACTACTTGATATGGAATGCTTCTTAAAAATAAGAGAAGCCATGTCTTTTAAGGTCAGGCTTACGTTTTGGTAGCGTTTTTGTTAAAGTGTATTCTGTTTCGGTCTCTAAAACCTTTAAAGACCGAAACGACTTCCTTGCCAAAGTGGAGCTTTAGAAAAAAACCTAAATGATATGTAATTAAATTCAGTTCATCAAATTGAAAACAGTTGAAATGATTTGTCTTCGTCGTGGATATGCTTTGGGGTGGCGCACATCGAAAGCACCGTCCAATGTGTGTCGGTTCCTGTTTGGAGTGGAACGAAAGGAAAGGGTTGGAAAACATCTATAGTGTATGATAATTCGCCTGGACGTGTGGTGAGATACTGTGAATATGAAATGAGTAAAAGTGCTTCGCCAGATTTTTGTAAGCAACACGCAACAATTTTTCATTTTGATAGAAAGCATTTATAAATTTAATATTACTCTTGCGCCTCGTAGGTCATGTTTATGACATTTGGTCAAACCCATTGATCACCAAAGTAGACCAGCATAGAACTCTCCATGCTTTGTGTTCTTATATCGGATAATTCCTAGTGCGCATATATGCTAAGCCCACTTGGAATCACCCACACACTGATAGAAGACAGAAAATACGATAAGAAAGCTATTTTCATTGTTTATGCGTCTTGTAGCCAACTCGGGATTGGACTCAGAAAAATAATATATATCGCTCTGGCATCTGGCTTAATGTAGCTACCGTGCTATCGCGTTCCACTTCGAGGCAACAGTTAAAGTTCATTTGATTGTGGAAAATGTTTTCAAATAGTTTGATTTTTGTGTACCTCGTGGTGTGTGCTCTGTTATTATCCCAGGTTACTGTGACGCACTTTGTCGTTGATCGAGTGAAAAACGATACTCTCCAGATCAAGAATCGTATATTAATTGATGCAAATCCGAGGTGCCCACTAGACCATAAGGGAAGGTGTCGCAAACAGCTAAGCAGTGCGGACTGGACATGGCCATCGGGAGAAGAGGATTGATTCTCTACTATAGTGATGATAAGGATGAACTTTAAATAGGTATGCATCTCATAAGTTTTAGTTTTTTGTTTATTCAAGAGTGCAAATGTGCTCAGTTTTATTTGTTATTGCCACACTATAGTATGATGGAGTTTTCTTTTTTATAAAGCAAAGCAATAAATTAATTGTCGTTTTTCTCTTTCCCGCAACCGAATACCAGTTTAATTTAAAGATTTGCGTTTATGCGTTTGTCGCTGTTGTAGTTTATTTTTTCATTTTCTTTTCTCTGAATGGTGAGGCAACTGATAATGGAACAAGATTGAATTCCCCCTGGGTTTTTTGATGCTATAGCAATGGCAACACAAATAACCATATCGCCCGTTCTCTTTCTCCGACTATATTTTCTTTTGTATTTCTTTTGTAACTAACGTCATTCTATTTCGAATTCGAATTATTTCTTCGAAAGACTATTTTTATGATTTCTTTCATGCACCGACATTTGTCAAAAACATGATCAATCTCGAATTTATTTTAATTACGAATAACAGGCACTCAAATAAAAATTAAAAATAATCGAATAGATTCAGCTTAAATGTTTAATTTAACAATTAAGCTGAATCTATTCGATTTGAGACAATTTCAAATTTGTTAGGAGGTGCTCTTTCTCTTTCGACTTTATTATGCCTTCACTTTATATAATTTAATGATGCCATATGACAACCTCCTCAAAACCACGTTAGAACCAATACTAACAAAAAGAACATCTGGCAAACATCCGAGAGTATAACAGTCATGAAAGAGCTTCTCAATTAGCCGCTTGGACTCGGCATAAAGGTCCCTTCCATTCCTCCCAAAAATTAAAAGCTCACACAAAACGAATAATTGTGAGAAGCTAGTCTTAGGGTACTTACGGGCCTGTTGGGAAAACTATCTCTTTTTATTTTTATTTTAGCAAATGTTCGAAAACTTCACCAAGCAAATATGTTGATTTATTTTTTTTAAGTACTTTTTGGCAATAAATCCATACCATATCTATGAACTTGAGATTTTAGTATACTGACGGAGAACAGAAGCTGCCGAAATGAGATTCCTTTGCTCTTTAACTTAGGCAATCACAAATATTGTGAAAACCACAATAGGAGCTCAATTAAAACGAAATCGCAACATTTTAATTGGTTAAAAGACTTAACTGTGGATGACATTACACACATTGCCTTGAACAAGTGTAAATGAAGTATACCAACATAGTGAAATTAAAAAAAATCTATTCTTAGTAAACATTTTCGCGATTTTTTGTCAAATAGTTTGCATCAGCGTTCTTATCAAACATTAGCATTTTATGATGTTTGAGCTGTAAATTGGGGGATACTTAGAGAGTGACTCTTTCGGCAGAAGTATCTATAAAGTATTCTTGGTATTCGTTTAATGAGGGTACACAATCGAGTCGGTACTAGGAACAGCGGATTTGTGAATAGAATGTCAGATCAGCCTCAATTATTATTTTTTAAACATTTTTGTAGGCCGAGGGAACAAACTAACACATTTTGTATGCTCTTCCATTTCGAATTTTTTGATTTTTTCTGCATTCTAATTTAAAAACACTTGTACCTAAATCTAATAATTCTTAAATTCTAGATCCTCACAAAAACACATTTATGTGCAATTAAAAGATCCCCGGTTAGTAGGAATTTAATTGAAAACCCGGCTATAATATAATATATTCGTATATATATTTAATACGAATAGGCGTGTGCTATTTTCCAGGGTGGGAGGTTTTGAGTTTTCGCATAGCCAGAATCGGTCGCATTGTCATTATGAGTCAAGCTTCAAGCTTATGAGCCTTATTAATAATAATTTTTAATCTTAACACTAAATATTTTGTAGGTTATAATATGCAATTTTGTATGGAAAGTTTCCCCATTGTAAGTTCAAAAAAATGCAGCACCTCGGGCAAATGCTTACACTCCTGCTTTCCAGAGTTTGTAAAATTGTAGAACTTTAAAATTAAATTTAGTATTATGAATTAACAATCTGTCAAAAAAAAACAAAAACCATCATTCGTATATTTTACAAGAGGCATCCACAATCGGCAATAATAAGTAACTTTTCATAAGCTAAATTCAAAATAAAAGGATGCGCTCCTCTGAATCTGTCGCACCACCCGATTGCTAGGATCAGCCGACATAAGACCGGCTATGGTCGTTCAGTAAAATAAAGAAAAAAAAACTACGTTTCCCACCTATTAGGTCATTCAGTTGAATTTGATGGTAATTTTGTTTGAATTTGTCATTAAAAGACGAAAATTTTTACCAAAAGCTGGATTAAGTAGTCTAAGCAATCAAACTTGATTGATTTATTTGACACCAAATTAAATTTTATCGTACCTACAGTTAGTAATTAGAATAGCTCCGATTACAGTTATAATTTGACGAGCCGAAACTTAAAACCAGGTAAACCCTAAGGAAATTAGACAGACTTAAGTCGACTTAAGTTGACATCTATCAAGAAATTGGAGGTGTTATTTTTGAAATGCGTGCTTAATGAGTTGCCACTGAACGGAAATTTTCTACCAGCTAACTCGAAACCATTTTTGTCACTCAATAACATCTTGGAACTGCTTCTCGCCCCATCTATTTATATTTATGCAGGTCTTACTTTTTTTAAATAAAAAAGCAATAAATTCATTTAAGCTCATTATTTAACATTTCGTTCTTATCGGCTTAAGTCAACATTTGTTCTTCACATTTAATGTTATCTGTACAAATTATTGGAGGTGGCTATACCGAATTACACCACTCAATTTAATTTTGCATGTCATGGTTCGTTATTTGAACAGTCCAACAGGCGGTCGTATAAATATCTGAAAGTATATTCACAGCTGGGCAATTTCGCCATGTTATGTATTGTGTTTCACTAGTTGTCTGCCGCTTCTCGCTTTCACTTATGTAATTGCCTGGGGGTAATGAACCCCTCACACAAATCGATTGTAAATAAAATGCAGTAAACAATTTTACAAGTAAATATAAGCGGAATCTTGTCTGACGCCATCAATTTGTATATTGTTCTGTTTCAGTTGCAATGGAAAAACCAGACTTTCAGGTCGACACACATTGACTTTAATTGGGCTTAAATTATTTTTAAGCCCAAACTCGAAGCTCTGCTCGAGTAATATAAAAATCTGTGCTACTATTTGTTTAATCAGTTTCGTGACTCTGGTGCGATGTGTTCGAGAACATTTGCTGTGGTGGTTGCGTTTTTCGTACTCCTGGCCGTGGTCAGTGCCAGCCATGGCGTGCCAATTTCTGTAGAAAACTCCGACGAGCACTGGCAGGTTAAAACGTCTCGAGTACTCAAAATTTTAGATCTGCCATGCAAGAGGGTTGATCATACCGGAAGGTGTCGCGGCGAGAGAAACACAGGCTCACAATAAGTGTTTATGGCCTCGTGGAAGTCAACAAGTGATAAGCGAAAGGCACTTAGTTAAAACTTTTCGGCGAAATACAGAACATAATATGTGATAGCAAATGAATTTTTTTTTATGAATGGACGCGAATATCCGAATCTATTTTTGTAGTCATTTGGGGTTGAACAAATAATTAATTTTCCCCCTGAAAGTTTTATTTTTAGTTTAATTTTTTTAATTTATGTAAAAACACAAATACCTAGCTACTTATTGTGAGCTGTTGTGTTGGAATTGTTTATTGATTTTCCGAGGTGAACGATGTTGTCGTGTAGTGCATTAAATTCGGAAGGTGAGAAAAACATTTTTAATTTGAACTATAATCGCACTTGCACATTTCGACTGCAATAAGAATTTAAGAAATAAAAGCGACAACTATCGGAAAATGTTTTTTCTCAAAACGATGGTTGTTGTTTATTGTGGACCAGCTTTTCATAGCTATATATCATACTCTATTTAAGAAGCTGTTTCAATTTTATTTCATAACTTCTATTTTGTAATTTTTTAGTGCAGTGAAACATTTTTGCAGGCAGCATTGAAACTCATGCACCCCTTGTCATTTATTTTTAAACCAATAAATTGGTAGATTTTCCGTATTAAATTACCCATGAGGTATGATTATTAGTAAGGCTTATTCAATATTAATCAAGTTATAAAGGGCTTTCCAATAAGAGGTGGTGTTATTTTGGTATTCAAAGAAAAATGTAATTTTTTGAGATAAATGATGGGATGTTTATTTCATAATAAAGAGAAAGGTATGCCGTTAATAATGAAAAACAACATCAGCCAAATGGCCACCACGAGCACGCATACAGGACCATATCCTTTTCATGAAATTTTTCATAACCAAATCGCAAAGTGGTTGCCCTATGTCCTCGATAGCCTCACGTTGAGGATGAAGAGGCTTCTCAACAATAACTCTTGGGGTTTCCGAGCCCCAGATGCGGTAATTTTGCTTGTTGTCGTAGCCACCGAAGTGGAAATGGGCCTCATCAGTCAAGATGATTTTCGATGGAATTCCGGATCATTTTCATGCATTTCAAGGACCCAATCAGCAAAGACACGAAGTTTTTTCACCATTTTTGTAGTGAATTTTAATAATTTCAATGCCTTGTTGAAGCGTGTATCGTTCCATTTTTAGTAATGGCGTAGTTTCTACTTATCAATTGTCAAATAAATAAAAGCTTCAAAAGTGACAGATACCGAAATAGCGGGTCATTCACAATAACACCTCTTATTGGAAAACCCTGTAGAATTGGGATTGCATGTTAAAAAAAAAGTTGTGACTTGAAAATCACCGCTTGGTTGTATGAGCTCAAAATGCCTATGTGCAACCATAGATAGACAGAATATGACTTGTGAAATCTGCATCACAGTTTATCTACAGATTTTTTACACATAAAGTTTTACCATCCAATTGACAAGCTTGAAAACATGTTTAAATTTTTCCGAAGTGAATTAAAGGCAACAAGAGCCGAAGTCTATTTGTAAGTCTTCACCTAGATTTTGAGGACCTCATTTAATAAATAAGTGTGCACCTGCACTAATCAATCGAAATTAAATTGAACCCACCCGATGCAGATAAGGTATTTTCGTAAAAACTGATTAATTGCCAAACATGATCGAACATCTTGCAGCTAATGTTTCCCAGAACTCTGCATGATGCAACTGTCAGCCGGGTGCTTCCCGGACTTGGCTCATGCCTTGTTGACTCAGATGAGTATAGATTCCCGAAAAAAGATAACCAAACAGATCAGATGTCAGATATCATGTAGATAATTCCCAACACACTATTTGTCTTGACAACTACGACGACACAAATGTTTGACAAGCTTAAACAAAAAGGTTCACTTTTAGCGTCATTTCTGCGTCATCGTGCATTCAAATGATCCACATTTGAACGCGTGACTAAGAAGCGCCCCTTCCCTAATCCAAACAACCATCAGACAGTGGAATAAATAACTGGTATGCTATCTGCCTCACGTTTTCTAATAACATCGCCTGGTTGTCCAAAGTCCACTAAGACCGCTCGTCGTTAGCATAATCGATCAAAACACATGCTGACACTGATCCCTGGTGTATAGCCTGGGGAACATGTTATATTTCGCACCTTATAGTCGTCATCGATATTTTCTTACCAGCGAAGAGAACGCCGGAGATAACCAGGGTATATATCTATGATAGGCGCAATCAAAAAGCTGTCATTTATCACAATTGCTTTAAAGAGAACGGTGTACGACGAGTTGTTCGACATTTTTGCCTCGAAAGTACCTCAGTGTCTTCAGTTGTTCTACTGCTATCAGCGTGAGAGTTTTAAGTCTATCGAGCTTCCAATTCTTTTGCATACGCGCACGCCTTCTAGTTGGGTCACAAGTAAATGGCTTCGTTGCATCTCAAGTGTTTAGTAATCGTTTGCATTCTAAGTACGTTTGGTCTGTTCATCGATCCGTGCGAGTGCCGGCGTGTGATCTTCTATGCTCCACGAGACGATGCGGTGAAGACTGGTCAGATCTTAACAGGCAGCCCCAGGGAGAAACCCTGTCCCAAGTGTCAAAAACGTGATCACCGAGGGCGGTGTAGGCGGGTGGTGTCCTTTAATCCGGGTACTTGACTTTTTCTTGCATTAAATTCGGTTATGCGGGTTAACTATGTGATTTCGATGTATCTAAATATGATTTCTGTCTTCGTTTCAGGTGCAAAGTGCTCATAGATGCCGGCGCAGTGACATCAACTTAAAGTTGCATGAATCTCTCTCTCTAGTAAGGCGAAAGATGCAGAATGCGGTTTGCTGTGGTGCTGTTTTAGATATAACTATAAGCATAATTACAACTAAATATATTTAAGTTCTTAAGAATGTTCGATTTTAAATTATTTTACTGTGCAAATAAACTATTAGGGTGTAACAGTGTATCTCTCGTGTGTTCGATTGTAGTTGTTCCAAGATTGGGCTTGATAGTGCTGTCACGTTGTGTTTATTCCAGTAGCAGAGGTTGTCGAGGGGGTGGGAGAGTAAAAATAACTCAGTTGGAGTGATCGATATGCCCTCGAATCGGTGTGCTACTCGCTTATCAGGTATCGTTCGGTGTAGTTGTGAAGGCTGAACGGTAATAAAGAGAGGTAGGTATAGTGTGACAGCCTAAAAGTATGGTACAAATTTTCGGACTATGGACACAAACAGTTGCTGTTATGGATAGTGGATACTCATACTTTATTACCAGAAGTAAAACGATGACCAAGAGGGGGGGAACAACCCCTTTTACAGTTGCTGCTCTGAGTAATTTGTGTGCCAGAGATAGAGATAGAGAGTGCGGTTGGAGAGAACAAACAGAACTAATTTTAATATTTACTCTGGAATATTCGACAATTGAGAGTCGGGCATGCCAGTCGAAATATAAGAGGAATTATAGCCTACTCGAGTGCATTTTGCTTCCTGTTTTGAAAATGCTCTTCCCGATACAAAGATTAGGTACAATCAATGTAAAGCAATGCGCTTGCTTTGCAACAGAACAAGTTCAAGGCCAAAGATAAGATGTCCCACTGCGCATTGGTTTTGAAATATGTATGACTCATTTACCTCTAAAAACACAGATTAAATTCCTCTTAATAAATAAAAATTATTCGACGCTACAAACTGCTACTGAATTATTGTGTTATTCTGATGAAATAAGTTTGTACCAATCGAAATCATGGTATTATCTGCAATGACATAAGTAACTGGGAAATATCTCGATAATACATTCCCTTATGAGTATATCAAATGTACACATTTCGAAATCTTTTCGAGGTGAACAAAATGGTCCCACACCAAACGTGGAACATTTTTTACAAGATTTGTTGTATGAATGATTTTGAAATTTCTTCGCTTCAATTGTGATAAACGTTGCGTCGGCCATCAATACTGTCTCGGTTCGCCTGGATGGAAAATAGAAGCGCCCAGTTTTGAGTAATTTTTGGGAGCCTTTTGGACTGTTTTTCAGGTCCAGTGAAGGGTTTGCTGTGAGACTAATAAGCAATGAATTTAAACATTTTAAAAAAACCTACCTAACCACTGCACCGATTCTTCCATTATTCATTCTTCCGACTTCCTTGTAATTAACCCTATAGTAAACATTATACTTTAACGGCAGAGAAACTACCGAAAATTGTGTCCAGCTTTAGGTGCGAACTTACAGAAATACTGCACCGAATTTTAAACATACAAAAAACACACTTATCATTATTCAGTCTTTACTACGTTTTAAAAAAGTATATAAAGTTTAATTTTAAAATTAAAAATTAGATCTGATGTAGAAGAGCTCAAACATAAGATTGGAATTTATTTTGAAAGACTTTTACTAGAAGTCCTGTAGATTTATTAGTTGGAGTCGGCGCCCATAAGATTAAATAATATTTGGTTCAGATTTAAAATTTTGTTATATCACAATTTCAGTAATATGACAGAGTTATGACGTAAGTTTGTGTAGTTCTACTGTAAAAATGCTTACATAAGGTAAATAGAGTATACATTTTTAAAACAAAATAACTACCAAAATTCCTCAAATTTCAGACTCTTTAAAATGATTGTTCAATTCATTTGCAATTTATTCAAAAATCCGCACATTTTAAAATGGTGGTATTGCTCTAGAGTCTAGAACTACGCTTTATATTTAGTCTTATTCATAGCTATTGCATAATTTTAGGCACGTTGGTGTGTACTGTAAAAGCTGCAACTTTATTTACTTAATATCTAATACAATATATTATAAGTATCTTAAATGGTTAAGAGCGAGGATAAAAAGACACGACAGAATTTTGATGCAGAACTACATTAAACCGACTTTAAACTCTTATTGTCATTTAAAAATGCGGAATTTCTAGTTGATCAGAGTTCCTTAAAATATATTACCCCCAGGGTCAAACGGCGAACCGAAAAAATAATTTTGCAATCAGATATTGAATGTTTATTCGTTGTATCACCCTCCACGAGGTAACATCGAGCTTCACATCCAATTCAGTATTTATGTTTATGCAATTTAGAGCCGCATTTTTTTCCCTTTCTACAACTATTCCCTGGGCAGGAACTCAACAGGCCTTACTGTCTGATGGTAAGTAATTGCTCCAAAAAGCACTGACTAGACTAACAAATATGTTTCCATTCCGCGAAATTATGCGATTATCGAATGTTTCCTTCAATAAATCGATTGCGACATGCGCTGTGTGGCATGTAGCGCCGTCTTGTTGGAATCACATCTCATCCAGATTCATGCCATCCAATTCGGGAACAAAATAGTCGGTTGTCATGGCCAATTGCTGTGCACGGTGGCGAATCGATTCATTCGGGTCCTCTTCAACACTTTGCTCTACAGCGGCAATTGTTTCTTCGGTGCGCACTGTTCGACGTCTCTGCGGATGTGATTGTCACAAACGATCAGGTACGAAAGCTGACCGAGGTCAATAACATACCTATCTACAAGTCACGAAGAAAAACAAGTCTTTCATCTATTTGTCTTATTAATACCAAAAATATATTTTTGTATAGATATGCAACAAAATGCTATATAGGTTAGTCAGATGAGTATTTCACAACCGGCTACAGAATTCAGTTTCTACCCCACTTAGAGATAGCTCATATTATGTACACAATCTGACACTGTTTCATGACTATAACATCAAACCCTACCCCTAATTCACTACTGCACTCTCACTGAACTTACTACCTATGTTTTCTTATCTGTTAGCAAAAATGTGATCGCGTATAGTGATGGTTGCCAAGCAGATCTGCTTTCACCTATATTGCGCAATCATAAATTGTGTCTTCGCGATTTAATTCTGTTGAAATAGCTATGCCACCTTGTTGTACTAATGATTGTTGTGACGTCATAAATCCTCCATCATCACGATGACTTCGCAAATAGGGTAGTACAAAACGGATATGAACAACTTTAAACCATTTATGATTGAGTGGCTTTGACAAATCAAATAGGAATGGGACATTCCTCTCCGACTTTTACTCATACTTCCGACTGTATATAATTGGATATACATTCTTAGCTATTTGGCGTCATGCGGAATATTCACCAAGCCCCACTTTTCAGCACGCTTATCAATATTTTTATAAAAATAATGGGCGGGCAGAAAATGAACAGGTCATACTCACTGGCACAACTTCCTCTGCGATTATTAAAGGGAATTTCTGCGAAAAAACTTTAGCAACATTGTTGACATTGGCAAATTATACAAAACCGAAGCAAACACCGCAGTTGACTAAGATCGGTTCACGAGCCCTGAGGTACAAATGAGTCCGAAGTGGTATTACTTTGTCTTGGTGGTCGGCGTTCTTTGTGTCAGCATCTCCCGCACTGAGGGCAGAAATGTGATCTTCTTTAAAACCAAAAGCAGGAACAGTTTCTTGGAAAACCTTTCGACCTCAGTTCAAAGATCAAGGCAATGTGGCTGGAATATGAAGCTGGACCATAACCAACAATGTCGGCGGGTTTTCGCAAGGGTATGTATTATCTCCTTGGGGATATGATATCATTTGTGACTGACGTTGTTTATTTATTTGTTTATAGAACAAAAATAAGTTTTTCGGTTTGTGACGGAGTTATAGGACCGATGCTGTTCTTTTAAAGTGAAATCAATCCAGACATTTTAAGACCAACTCTATTTAGAGCGATGGTGGTTTTGTTGTTATTAAAATTAATGTAACTGCTGTAATCCTATGAGAGCAGCTATAACCATTAAACAAATTTGGAGATAGACGAAATATTTTTTTTTGTTTTTACCCGCGAGAGTTTCCAAAATAAGTTTACTTTGCTAAAAATAGTTCGTAAAACAGGTCCATTTAGCGACCCAAACATAATTTCTTATTCCGAACAGCTAGTTTAAAAGGCTTTTTTTGAAGAGTAATATCCTCAGATGGTTGTTAGACATTAACAAGCGGTAACCATGTAGAAAGAAATAAAAAAATCAAGGCGTGATTTGTGTTTTTCCGGGAGTTAAATTAAATATTTCTCGCTCAGAAGTAGGAAAAGCTAGGTACTAAAATATTAATCAATTTCCAATAACAACATTGTGTTCCTGATGATCTCAACTATTGATTACGAAAAAAGGGTGACAGATGGATAGTTCAATTTTTAAATCTCTTTCAAATAAAATATACGTCTTTTTTTAAATGCTTTCCTATTACATCGGTTATTCCTCAGGTTTTGAAAAACGTTCATTTGAAAAAATTAATATATCTTTTCTCATAAAAGGACGCAGAACCAAATAATTGACTCGAAGATTTTAATAACAATTTGAAAAAAATGTGGGCCCAATAAATATTATCTAAAACAAAATATAAAATATTTCCACAAAATCGGGCAGAAACAGCTTTTTGAATACTTACCGACTGCAATTTGGATTATGGCAAAAATTAAGACTGGTACAACTTCGACTTGCTTATATAAAATACAACGCCGAAGACAAAATTGATTGCCAAACTACAGCTGGTGGTGGTGGTCATAATGTAGAGTGACTGCTCGTAGGTTCAAGCCTCGGCAGGTAATAGCAAAACTCTGCTACCGAGTATCGACCTAGAAGAAATATAACCAGAGTTTCACCATTAAGCTAAAAAAAGGAGTTCCGAACGAAATACGAGTCTATTTCCGGACTCAGCATCCCCATTTATGAATTAATATTGATGTCAACCCCAACGGCATACTCTGTTAGATATAATTCCAAAAAGCGGATTCCATGCGACTGCATCACAATCGGACAGATGGATGCAATGCGCTTCAGTCGAAAACCCAAGGCACAAGTGGGAACCAAAGTCTATCCAATATTGTTCTGAGCTTGCTTTGACATGTCTTAAATCAACGGAAATATAGTATCTTAGGGAATGTCACTTTATACTCCGAGGTCCTAACTTTGCTTCGGGGAAAATCCACGTCTGTTTATAAATCCATGAGCTGGTAGGTGCCTATTATCTGCAAGTGACAGACATCAGACAAGTCCCGTCCACCTCTTTTTGAAAAAAATCGGTACTAGATTCACAATCTTATCTCTAGACTACGAACCGTCACCGCTATAGTTGCAAGGTGACAGTTACCCAGTGCCCACTATCTCGTCAGTTCCGCACCGTCATAACTAGTATTCCAAATCTTTCCAGGTACAACTTATGTCATCCTCCGTCAGCATTGCGTTGGTCATGGGGATTTGGTTAGACTCAAAGTCCAATGGAAATGTTAAGATCATCAAACACACTGAAGGGGGCATACCCGCTTACTCCTGAAACTTTTACTCATAGGTACCCGTACCGGCAAAACTACGTCATCCCTCTTGAGATAGGCCTTCCTCGAAGTATTCATCGCGTCGTCGTCGGCGAATTTTTTTCAGCCGTGTGCCACACATTCCTGAGCGCTTATCACAATAACTATTCTTGCAGGCATGCCGCACCTTGGCAATCGCGTGCTACAAAAGTACAACTCATACATACTGGCGAGAGCGAACTTTCTACGAGTAACCTGCTTATCTTATCTCCGGCAAATGCGGCTGATAAAATTCCAAAATCAATCGAAGTCCCACGGCTGGGCAATCGCAATACTAAGCTACCTACGTTGACAGTTCAAATAAAACCTCACTTGACGGACATCGGTTCGAGAGCGTAGAGGTCAGTTCGTCGTATACCGATAGCCGTGTAAATCAGTTCGAAAGCGAAATGTGTCCGAAGTTCTATATCGTACTTTTGGCGTTGGCCATGCTCTGTACCAGTTTCCCCACCACCGACAGCAGGAAGGTGATCTTCTTCAACAAAGAGGACACCATCAAGACCAGTAATCTCCTCATCACCGTCCAGAGGTCCAAGCCGTGCGGCAATGGCATGAAACGCGATCACAACAATCGGTGTCGCCGTGTAGTGACATTTTTGAGAAGTAAGTGGCACTTGCCATGACAAATCGGCTGGCAACGTCTAATAAAGATTAATCTTTTGTTTTTGTTTTCAGAACGGAGATCGTGATTTTGTCTCGTGAAAGAGTTCGTTGACTGACTTTTTTTTTGGCGAGAAACGCAATACAACTGGCAATTAAGACGTGATTAGGCTAAGAGTGCGAATGCGGGCGTGTATGGTGTGTGATTTATTTATTCAAAAAAACATTTAGTTTATCAGTTTTTCTTCAATTTTACGAAGTAATAAAAAAAAAAGTATTTGCAACGCTAAACGTTTAATTTGTAAGCATTTTGGTGGGGTTGGCGCGACAACACCTTATCGCAAGCGTGCGTATTTGCGCTGCTGACAGAGTGTTCTAAAAATAACGCCTTCCGAATTGCGATTTCAAATATGAATATTATATTCGCTGCGTGATAAGCGAAGGAAGTGTTTGCAATCAGTTAAAGGAATGGAATGTGTTTAAATACAAATGACGGCTGCTTTTCAAAGACGATTGACCTTAAGTGCTTTGTGACGGAAATGGTACCTTTGGACTTACCCGTTTTAATTTTTAAGCGGAACAAAATAAACCTATCTACAAAATTATAATTCTGCTCCATTTTCGTCGGATTGGTAATGATTTCTGTTGAAGAGTCAAAAGTGATATAACTTCGTAGAAAGTTTCTGTATTTTGTTGCTGCACTTATAATCCTAGTGCGTATCGTAGTTCACGACCCCGATTATTGCACGGTATCCATAGTACTCTGAAAGCATTCGATACTTTCAACGATCCGACTCTTAAGGATCGTCAGGATTTATATAAAATCCACCAAAGTTGTACCTAGCTAGATGCTTATTTGAACTGCCCACTGATAAAGAGACATTCTAGTGAAGTCACTTTCCTAAATGTTACTTCTTTTAACTTACTAACATACTTTGGAATTAAATCTAAGAGAAATAAGAAGACTGAGCGATTCTCCTACCAAGGGCGACTACCAAAAGGAATAAAGACCAAGCACCAAGCATTTTTTTAAATTTTTTACTTTAAGTGAACTACTTATTTACTTCGTTTTTCGTGGATTTGGATTGACTGGATACGATAGTTGAGAGGGTTTTCCATCAATATTTTTACACATTTGTACTTGTTTTTATATTAGAAACTTCTTAGGAATGTTGTAACAAATAAATGAAATACATTAAATGAAATCAAGCTCAAGCTGTGCAAATCATGTGCAGCTAGTGCGCTGTAAAAACAGAAAAATTTATCTTTTGTAGTGGGTACCAATACCAATCTACAATAAACTCATTTAATCATCGATATCTTTACGACCGCAGTCAATACAACCAATGTTTCTCTTTACTTATCACCCCAAAGATCTGTTAATGGATTTAGCCTATAAGGAAAGCAATTAACTTCGTTATCTAAAAGAACTATAACTGCCGCATTATTGATAAAAAAAAAAAAAACAAAAAGACAAACCCAACATACAACTGAAATGATTAAAATTTCTCACTAGATCATAATCACCGATATGTTCGAGTTGTAGCAGGAAATTTGCCAAACAACCCTGTTACAAAAAAAGGACTAAAACCAAAATAGTTTTATCACATTTGTATAAATATCGCGACAAATAAGTTAATTAAATCATTTGAAATTTGATAAGCAATAAAGAGCCTGGGGCTCTAGACTACACTTATCTTGGGCCTTTTTTTTTAAATCTTCGGGGGAAAACCCACTCTTCTTTTGGCTTGGTGTCATATAACAAAATGAATAAAGTTTTGTCTAACATTCTCTTATTTCACTTTAGTTACTTAAACTGAGCATATTTGCCCGTTATTCGACGTCGAACTGTGTCAAAAAAATCTGCACTCTTAACCAACTCTCCCCAAAAATATTTCAAATTAATACAAGAGGTGCTTCAAACGCATTCGTCGATTACATAAAAATACATTTTATTGTTTTTAATGTCTACCTACACCTGATATTACTTAACAAAAAATTCAAATAGAAATACAAATACAGACATTTTTTTTTTAACATGTTCTTTTTTATCTATAACAAAGAAGGTAACTTACCTTTTGTATGGAGTCCCTCCCACGTTTCGCAAAGTGCTTTTGCGGACAATGAAATCAAGTGTTTTATATTTTACAAATTTATGCAGCTTTGTGTGGTGATAAACAGCCTTTTGTTGTGTGGGGGGTGCCACTCTCCTTTGTCCGATTTTCGTCAATTTTCACAGGAACTGGGCCAATACCGAAGAAAAGCCTCAAATTTAAACTCATTTTGTTTGGTGGTTTCGAAGCCCATAGCATTCGTACTACAAACAAACTTTTTATTGATTGATTAACTGACAGATAATGAATGATGATTGCGGAAACAAAAGTCCAGCATCTGGTTAAATTTTAATTGCCTTTCTGTCTTCGGTGACAACGAGTGCACTCACAAATAGAGTTAGACGAACTGTCCGTTTATGCTTTACTATACTTTGCGTTAATTGCTATTCTTTGTTAATGTCATACCATAAATATTTTAAAGTACTCGAATGTGCATTTCAATTATTTTCATTGACCATTTTCATCTTGCTCGTGAGTCCTGTCACTCACATACATTACAAAGCTCTCTTGTTGGGGGATTTATCTATAAAGTATACCAAATGGAACTGAACATTTGGTTTCCTCTAAATGATAGAAATGCTCTACTCGCACGAAAAATTTTTACCGAAAGCCTATCGAAGCATTAACTTCACAAAATCGAAATATGCCTTTCTGTCTTCGGTGACAAGGAGTGCACTCACAAATAGAGTTAGATGGATTGTCCGTCTATGCTTTACTGCTTTGTGTTAATTGCTATTCTTTGTTAATGTCATACCATAAATATTTTAAAGTACTCGAAAGTGCATTTCAATAAGTAGTACCTGAGGTAAAATCTCGGTGCGGTGCCAGATGAATTTATGATCTCAATTAAGTCTTTTCGTTTTAAACTACTCGTATCTTCTTCCATCGTAAACTCTCGTAAGGGGCATTCCTAAACCTGATTCTATTCTATTTTGTTAGTGGTTTGCTGAAAAATTCGCTGATAAGTTGATGCTCCGGTAGTTTTGAATTTTCCAACTGGCGTTGAATTGATCTCGGAATATCGGCCCGTCGGTTTTGAGATGTCGAACTTTGTCAAACATTCTCAAGCGTTTGCTATAACCTGACTGTCGCAAAATGAACCCAGCCAATCTTTCTTGACAACTTAGCATTGCTCCTCGCTCGCTCAGCAGTCCAACCCAATAATCAATGACATAAAAAAAATACCATTCCCTATCATAGTAAAACGACATCTCCATTTCAAACGAAACACCACTTGCAGCACCTTCAATTAGCCAAACATTGCCTCAGCTTGACCAGTGTTTTGATTGTCCAAGAGCCTGTGGTGTGCCCAGCAGGAAATGTATCTGCAGCCCGAAAGTGTCTATCTCACTTGAGAACAATCTCTTCCATTAAATAATAAATGACAAACTTTCAACAAAGAAACACAAAACCGAGTAAAAAAATCAAAATTAAAACTTTCCTTCCAAACAGTTTAACTTGTCCATTGTTGGAGAAGAAAATGGAAGACGAACGATATCTCTATCAATGCAATGGGGCCATCATCATTATAACAATACCCACCAGATATCAGGACTATCTATCTACAAGGGGGTGGAAAAGAATCAGGAAAAAAAAAACAAACGCTGAACTGCCCAACCATTCTTTTCCCGTCGTCGTGTCCTAAGTAGACAATGATTCAGTTCCTGGCCCCATACTTTGGTGCGCTGTCCTTCTGGCCAGATTGTTTGGGCCAGAAATGAATTCTGCTACTACATCACCATCAAGTACAGTCTCCCACCAGTTGCATGCAGGCTGCTTCGTTTCGCACACAGCCTCTCAACGTGGGCCATGCAAAGAGTGTCAATGCACAAAAAGACAACAATGACGACGACGACGACTAGGACGACGATGATGATGATGATGAGGACGACCGAAGAGGAAAGACAACTCAACTTCAGACAAAAGCAGGAAGCTGGTGGCATCTGCTTTGAAGGACTTTCCCTTATGCATACAAAATTGTTGCAATCGGTTTCTGGTGTAGCTGCTGGTGCCGCACTACTGCTCTGCATGGCCTGACTTTTAAGGAGAAGATAAAACTCTGGTGGGGTGGAGGCGAGACGCACGAGTGTATGCTATCACTTGAACTTCTACTTCCGGTTGGCTGTCAAAGTTGAAAACTTTAAATTATCCCATTTTGGTGATCACAACTATGATGATGGAGGTCCGGGGCCGCACCTACAATGCGGAGCTTCTGTTCGAATTAATATAGAAGTAGAGTAATGGTAACAATAGCCAACCTGCATTTTATGTGCACCATTCATTCAAGGATCGGTTAAATGACAAGCACTGCGGTCGGAAACAAAGTTTGTACACTGTCATTGTGTTGATTGGGTGCAATCGGTCGAATGGCTTTTGGGAAGAGAAACTTTCTGTCTGCCATGTGGTGAGCAATTAAGAGGAAGGCTGGCAGCTTAATCTAGTGACAAACAGTACAGTCCATCGAGAAGTGGTCATGGGGTGGAGCCGAACCTCCTATTGTGGTTGAAAATAATTCCAAATCATCGAATCTAATATATATAATTCCTGTTTTAAGGATTTTATATATGACAACCCATCTAACACTTTTGTGAGTAACTTTGGACTGTTTTGTCTAAGACTCTTTTGAACTCTTTTAAGCTGAGGGAGTCTTTAAATTGCAGCTCCAAGCTTATTTTGTCACTTATCTAATGTATTTAAAGGCGATAGTAGGGTAGAAGATGGCTTCACAATATTTTAAGACATTAAGAGGACGTTTTGAAAAACGTTTAGTAATCGCAAAGATTCTAGGTATGATTCCCTGGGGGGAGACGAACTAAAAAGCTAATTGTCCATCTCAAACCGCTCCACCTTCTCAGGACTTTACATATGCATATGAAACACAAAGCCAACCAACACCGTCACTACTCAAGTAACTCCACAAAAATCGACCTCTAATTCGCAAAGAAAGCCACAACTTAGGTGCAAAAACAGCCACGAAGAATCCAACAATTATTCGTTCAGTTTGAGGTTTTCTGCAATTTTAAGGAGTCCCTGCACTAAACTCCAACATCCGAGGCGGAAGACAATTATTCTGCCGGCCATATCCATCAGAATGTCAATCTTAAGTCAACTCCATCCCCTGAGGAGCACACCCCGGAATAAGGAGGTGTAAAATTAGCAAACACAGGAAAAATAATCGTTAGTGGGTGCGTGCTTAAACGCAGTTATACCACCTCGAGGCGCAGACAAACAGAAGAAGGTACTTCTTCGGGCTTGAAGGGCGACCGACACTCTATCCTATACCCGACCCAACCCACATATGTATGTATATGTAGCCACCGAAGACATCTCTGACATAATGAGTCGTAAAATCGAATGAGTCCTAGTGCACGCGTATGTCGTTGTCGTCATCCCCCGCTTTGGCCCGACGATGTCTAAGGCGAATCACGTACGCAGCATACGAGTATTAGCCTAACGGTTATGAAGGAACTCGCTCCCTCAGTCCTCAGCGGGTTATTAGGTTCATTGGGGGCCATAACCATAAACACTTTCGCTTGAAGTTGAAACGTCGATGAGAAAAGACCGAATGGGGGGACAGTATGGAGTGGCATCGAAGTTTTCGCTATAACACGAGGCTGTATAGACAGCGGAAAACCACCCGTAGAGTGTCAGCGCGCAATCAATTGGCGGGAGGACATCCATATATGAGGTAGTAATGAGAAGTGTTTGTCATGTAACGGGTGGCCTAATATCTGACAGTCATGCGAGAAGACAACGCGCAATGGAAAGACATTTGTCAAAGTATCTAGCACGTATTTTCCTTTGGCTTGACGCGTGTGACATTGGTTATAGTGGTTTTGTCACACACAATACGCCGCCGTTTATATACCTACAGTATGAGAGCTTTGTGTTGGGATAGCCCGTGAGCTCCGTAATGAGGTTTGGTTTCTGTCAATATGATTCATGGTGGCGGGCTATTATTAGGCGGTATTTCAAAATTGATTTTCTTTGCACGAAACCCTAAAACCCCGGTGAGAATGAAATTGCTTCTCGAGTGATGTTTGAGTTTTGGTTTTGAGAGACATTACCTGCCGTTAGGTGTGGCGTGTGGATGGCTAAACTCTTTAGGGAAGTTTAAGAACTAATGATAATGTGGGTATAGATATTGTGGCGTCGTGAATTTTAGATCCGAGATTTGGTTGTAAGACCTAAACGGTTTCAAACTTTTTATGCCTTGGAAAGGTATAATGACATCCACGTGTTTGTGACTCGTTGTTCATCTAGTTTGCTTTAAAGGCATCGGAGACTGGAGCTCAGGCGCCTTCGGTAACCAGGCTTCCAATCATTAAACAGAACCCGATTCAGATATGAGGAAGTTTCTGAGAGGATTCCTGCACAGGGGTTTCAGAGATAAATTTGGCTTATTAAAAACTACTACATTCCTGATGGAAGAATATTGAAAAAGTGGCATCAAAGCCACGTGCAGTTGAAGAGAGGAGCTACGTAGACGAGTCTGAAAAATTAAAAAAATGGGGATAAAAAGCGACCCGATCCAAAAAAGGGACCAACATTATAACAAATACAAACAAATGTTTTCATTGCAAATAAAATTTTCTTTGAATTATTTTTCGTTCAATAACAAAATTAAAATCTTACTTAAACTCAAAAAGGGGTCATTTTGAACCTTTTTTTTAAAAAAAAAAAGGGTAGGGGGGGGGGGCTGCAAAGGAGTAAAGCTATTTGTACTCTATGCCATGCAAAGCAATAAGGCCGAAAGAGGTATATGTGGAGAGCTTCTGTTGACAGATGGATGTGCCATCAAGGTGCCTTTTTTATCAGGGAAGCTGTTGCAAATTAACACAAGACACTGTGTCTCCCAGTTTGTTAAATAATTAAAAAAAAAATTAAGATGTCTCGCGGTCTCTGTAAACGATTATAGCTATACCACAGAAATATATACCTCCTGCGGGCGTAGTGACTTAGTTATTGGGACTACTAGCGAGGGAAAACAACAACCCACGTCTGACCAACCTCCTACCGTATAAATCTGTCCTCAGAAAGCTTTAAAACTCAGCTATTCGGGTTCAGTACAAAATTGCCTGTTGTCTTAAATATACGGCCAGAGCAGCGACACGTATGGTTCGATGTTGCGTCGATGGTCCCAGATTTTATATCGATTTCGGAGGGCTGTGACATATTTAATCGTAAAAAAATATGTCTGATGGCTTACACATTTTTCAAGTCGAGCGCAATTTAAATAACGACGCTCTTCTTGACCCTATAGGTCAAAAAGAAATGGAAGCGACTTGGGACTAGCTAAAATCTGAGTGCGCGGAGAAATTTAGATCTGATGTTGATAGCTACATTTCTGGGAGGAAGTGTTTATGCAAGCGGGTACTATAGGAGAACGTTGAACACAATCAAAATAAAATTTGAGAGAAGTGCCAAAATAACGAATTTACATCACTTTATCAAAAGTGATTGCATACCCGCAGGCTGGTTCAGAGCAAATCACGCAATCATTCGTCTTATTCAATCTAATTTGCGTTATGATTTCAGCTGAGTCATCATGCTACTCCATTTCCATCTACGAGTATAGGTATATGTTCGCGAACCAACCAAATAAAACCGACTTCTAGAAAGCATCAACACATATGTGAGGGTCAGCTGCCCAAGTTCCGGCTCATATTTCTCCAGGGTAATTACGAAGAAGGAACAAGTAGTCAACCATACTCTCTTAGAACTAAAGCAGTTATAGGTTTACAAGTATTAGGTACTTTAACTATCTTTCACACAAAGCGGCCAGAAGACTCCTTTAAAAACCCACTAGTACAGAACAGTCAGTTCCATCACTGCGAGTCAAAAGCATATCCAGGAGATGACATAACTCGCGTTAGGACTTTAGGAGTTATCATGTGGGTACTCAAGTTGTCCTCTGCAATTTCTCTTTTTTCAGCTATTCTTGCATAATATGACAAGTACTTAATGTGATCGCTCCGAAAAGCGATTTCCAAACTTAAAATTTTTTTTTCCGAGTAATACTTGAGTTTCAGTTTTGTTAGCTTAAGTTTCAGTGTGCCTGCCCCTAATAGAACCTCACCTGATATAGTCTTGAGTATCAGACAAAATCTTTTCCAAAATTTCGATGATTATGTTCCAAAAAGGACATAAAATTTGACTTTAGGGCTTCCCTAATAGCTTTAGCGACGCTGTAGCGAGTAGATAAAATATCCTGTCAAACTTCTTGCGCTTCTTGCTTCAAAAATTTGAAAAAAAAATTCTGTAGAATAAATATTTCGTGATAGCTTCTCAAGTCGGAATAGAATTTGCAAGTTCTTGAGCCTTGTTATTTTCGGTTGGACCCCAAAATTAAAAAACATTGTAAATATGTGTTGTCAAGTGTTTCCATTTCAAAAAATGGCAATATCGAAACTCTTCAAAGAGACAATCCTGTACTAATTGATTAGTTGCACTAAAATGAATAATAAGTGCCTTCAATTAAATTCATTAACAACGCCTGTTCTCTTGTGTATACTCACCAAAATTCTATTCAAATAAAACACCGCCATTTTGCACAATATTATTCTTTTTTTCAGCAAGGCTTTTCTTGTTTATATTAATAAATATTTTTCAATACAATAGGTATTTTTGGTAATGTTAATATAGTACATTAGTGTTAGTTTAGTTTCTCCTTAAATAATTTTTACTTTAACTACTTAAACATAAATAATTACAATTTTTACTTTTTCTTAATATGTATGTAATCAATTTCTTTTTCTTCTTCTGCTACCTAGGATGCTGGTACATACAAAAGTGCAATATTCATTAACTTCTTTGCGCGTATTTTCTTAGAGCGTTATTTTACTAAAACTGGTAAGTTTTGGGGTGGGATTTTGGTAAAAACGTAAAGAAATCCACTTTTTGATAACCGAAAAAAATTGAGAACTTGATTCGTGTATTTTCTATCGTTTCTGATCATATTTGCAAACGTTTTTTAAGCAGTACTTAGCATGAATCGAAAACCATTTTCGCATTTGAAAAACGAAAGAAACTAAAAACTTGCTTCTTTCGTTATCCTTTTCACATTTCATAAAGTTAAGGAAGCAGTACTTAGCATGAAATAAAAACCAAAGAAATTGAGAACTTGCTTCATATAACTCCTTTCGTTTTCCTATTTACATTTAAAAATGTTTGGGAAACAAATCGAAAATTTGCTTGGTATAACTTTTTCCGTTTTCCTGTTCATATGTGCCTGCAAACATTTAGGAAGTATTACTTCGCACGAAACGAAAATGTCAAAGCTACATAAAGTGTGTTTCAACGATTGATCGTTTTCGCAGAACCCACCCCTGGTGAACCTTTTCAAGTGAGAACGTTACACCCGGCGTATTTATTTTGCCCTTTACACAGAATCCATTTAAGGATAAGCTTTTATTTTACGGATTTCATATTTTTTTTGTCTTGCTTTTGTTTTTAGATGACTGAAAGGATTTATTTAGCCAGCAGTCTATGCAGCTAAGCTTGTTTTTCCATCACACCGCTGCCATGCCACTACAGGTGAAATCAATTTGGCAGCATCGAGAGCAATTACTATCGGGTTAATTACAAATCGCGCTCCACGGACTGAGGGTGGAAAAATAATTAAACTGGGAAGCGACGCCGCACATCAACTGCAGCAGAAGTGGTGGTGATGGTGAAAAAAGAAACAGAAAACACCAATCCATGCCCTGTCGATAGAGCCAACAGTGGCTTTGGCTTTGAGTTTGGGTTTGGGTCAAATCTAGGCGAGCATCAAATAAAACGCAGACAATTTTCCACCGATTAAATGATCATCAGCGAATAATTATTGCAATGATTTTAATTATTTGTGTTTATATATTCAGTCGACTCAAATTATGCGGTTGATTAAGGCTGAACCGATGGGAAGCGATTTTACTCTGATTTGCGGTGTGTGTGCACGTGCAGGCAGAGCTAGCAGCGTAGCGTGTGAGCATTATTTTATAATCTATCTCTGCAAGCGATGGGTATGAATTGTAGCGGCGATACGGCAGGCGTAATTGAATTTAAGCATGAAGTTTATATTCATAGTATTTTTTTTTTATTTTTGCCATTTAATTTAGTGAGTGCAATCCTCTGAAAAGCACTGCGAAAATTAATTGAGAAAATATTTAATGATGACGGAGGCTGCATTGTTTTAGACTGCATAGCTATACATAATGGCTATGGGTTCTGTGTTCGATACAAATCTGGAATAGAAGTAGAAACAAATGAGCTGATTTATGTTGCTTAAAGCATTTCTTTGTTCATCTGAGTTCTTTTATGAGAAAAACAAAATAAAGCAATCGTTTTTTAAATATTCTTCCTCTAGGTATCAGCAGCAGCTCAATCGAAATAACTTACAGTTCCAAAAAGGGCTCTGACGACTCATCTATCTACTAGCTAAAAGGTTTAGATATTTGAGGAAATTGGAAGAAGATTTATCAACTGCCAGAAAACTATATAAGGAACATAAATTGAGTCGTAAATGTACGCAGTTAGACATGAATCGAGGTGGTTGTAGATGTCTTTAGAGGAAAGGTCCACCTTAAGGCAGAAAGGAGAGGGATCAACATATCTGTATTGGTCCAGGTTCACCTCAAGGCAGCATAAAAAAGGAATATTTAGTCATTTAGGATAACTGAAAATGGATAAAACCCAAGCAGACCCAAAACGGTTACGTAATTGGCTTTCGATTTCAATAGATCCACTGTCAAATATTATCTTATACTCTTTTTGGCAATTGCATGCCCGGGGTTGAAGTTGTTCTTATAAGAGTACCTACACTCCGAAAATTGGTATACAATCTGCGCCCTGATTTTTTGGTCGCTTAAAGCTATTTTGTAAACAGGAAGATTAAAATTTAATTAGTTACATATTAATAAATTCAAATAAAATTCAATCAGACCTTATTACCAGAAAGAAGATGGCTTACTCCTGAGATACTCATCTTCTTTGCTGACAAAGCTAAGTAATATATAGGTTTTATCTAAGACGGCAATTCAAAGAGAACGCTTGAAGAAAGTCACCGTAGATCTTCATAGTTGCATGTTTGTTCCATAGTTGCATATATTGGTAGGTATATTAAGCTGGGCTTATGATGAACTTTTCATTACCTACAGGCTTTATAAATATCTGTTGTTGAGAATATTTTGTCGTTTGAAAATTTGAGGTAAATGAGAAGGCTCCACCACCTCCAATGCAGCATTGCTTTTGCTACGTTTCTGAGCAATGAACATGTCTGGAATTTAGATCTTGGCAGAAAATTCTGACCACAAGCTTTCTCTACGGAACTTTGTTTCGAAAGGGTAATAGACAAATGATTTCGTTAATCATAAAAAATGTCTTCCCATCTACACTAAAGTGCCAAAAACTGCTATTCAATTGAGTCGAGCACGACTATTATCAAAAATACATTTTTTGTCCATGCCGCTGTTAGAGAACGTAACATAATTATACTACAAAAAAAAAAAAACCAAACAGTCTGCTCTTTTTATCAAATTTGAATACCTGAAATACCCCATTTTTTTGGAGAGATATAAATATGTCTTTCTTTGCCCTTTTAACTTATTTTGAAATGCAAAATTCCGCCGAAATGGGTAATTGCCCACGATCTGGCATCACTAGTCCATAGGAGTTTTTCTTTCACAATAGTTCACACGCCATCTCTATGACAATCCCACATGGCTTAAAATTAAATATATAAGTTTGACTATGAATTATGTAGCTAGAGGTACAGAGCTGCAGAGTAGGATGAGACCATTCTAAATGAATGGAGGCTTTTTCCTCGACAATCTAGACGAATCGATTGCCAGTCCGTCACTGTATTGCATCTGGGGTCGCGGTCATTCATTGAACATTCAATCAGAACATGCAAACATTTAAATAATATGATGTCACCACTTCTAAATCCCTTCGGTCAAAAACTACACAAAATCCCCCCCAAAGAACAAAACATCTCATATCAAAAACCCAAACACAACTCCAAGCTAAGCTTATTATGATTGGCTATAACTATTTACAAGCATTGTTTAAATTAATACAAAATTTTACACATTTCACCTAAATAAATGAAGTTGGTTACAGTAGTCCGAGTCCATACGGATATGTCGTCGCTCAATGGATATGTTGACTTCACTTGCTTCCTTAAAAAATTATTTACCTTAAGGGGTTAACTATAGCTATTATAACAGTCGATTAACATTTTGCTTTCTCTTTTACATATATATATCAAATATAAACAGTTTACAGGTTATCCTTATACATTTTTATTTAGCAATAGTTTTGATATACTCGTTAGTTGATTGTGCTCCTCCCGGAACATGCGGGTGGGATTTATCTTCTGTTCTAAGTTCGATTAAGTATTAATTTATAATTCCGTCGGTTAGTTTTCTGTACAACATGATGCCACCGGTCGATGTATTCCGTTTTTCAAAACTTACGTGCTAAAGCTTGTTGAGAATTTTATTTTTGTTTTTTGTTTTTTTTTTCATATGCAAATTGTATATTTTTATTATATTTATATGTTTAGGTTATTGTATTTTATTTATTTATATATGTATATGGTTTATATAGAGGAAGCTCCAGTTTCACAATGTCACGCCTTCAGTGCTGTTTCCAACTTGTCGCTGAAAGGAGAGCACAAAAGTTGGAGAGTTGGTTGGCCAACAATGTCGGAAAGGACTACCTACCTTTGTAGTGAACTTCTCTGTACATGGTGGGGCATGCCTTGCCGTTCACTTTCGATGTTTTGAAGTCAATGTTTGTCCGGACCGGCCGATGGAGCAGCGGCTGCGGCGGTCTGTAGTTGTTGCCCAGCGGAGCCTTCGGATGGTCTGGGGTACCTTGCATCAGGCGGCGCAGCGCATGTAGCTGCAAATATGTTAACCAAGAAGATACAGTCGGAAATGTTTCACTACAAAATGAAAATTCTGAAGGAAGTTGGTACACCCACACAGGAAAGATAGCTATTTCTGCAGGCATTTTGATGTCTAAATGACATTTCTTTTTCAACTCCAGGGGGAGACTTTCATTCACACGAACTGCACTAAGTTCAACTAATCGTGTCCGCATTACTGGACATTATGCTCGTACATAGTTGTTCCCATGTCGACTTAAGTCCGTAGTTGCACCGGACGGTAACAATAAACTTTTCGCTGTACCCACAAATGATTAAGTCACGGTTTTGCTGTACGTATGGTCCCAACACTCATGTCTGGAATCTGGGAAATCCACTCAGACCGGATAGTGCATTTTATTTGTATTTTTTTGTGGATGCACAGATTAAGAGTGTACACACATGAAAGTCTGCTTACAGGACACCATACCCAACCAAATCCTCGCGGGGATTGGCACATTTGTTTTTCAGATCCAGTAGTTATTCTCGCGGCGCCCCATTTCGCTCCAGCTTCTTTCTGGTTGCTGTGCGGTTTTTTTTCCATTTTAAGGACGACGACACATTTGTGAATCGTGAACAGATAATTTTGAAAAATTACGAAAGCCCGAGTCGCTGCCGCGTCGTGTCGTCATCGTCAGTGAAACTATCCACCATACAATCACCAACAGCTGCGCGTCGGAGGAGTCGGAGGATAGCTGCTTGCGAAATCGGAACCAGGGGATTTGTCGTACTCATGTCCCCGCATGGAATTATTTTAATTAAAATGGTTGGGAGTTTTATTTTTTTATATTTTAAATTTTCACACGGGGCGCGCTGCTGTGACGGGTGATGGTAACGTAGTAGACCGTGCACCGAATGCAATTCCTTCTACCGAGCGACGGTTGTCGTAACCACATGCAATAACCATGGCAGCGAGAGTGAAAGCTCTTGGAATAGTGAAATTCTTCATTTCACTGGCGTAAAGCTGCAGATAAGTGTCCTCTGGTGCTCACACAATAAGGGCAAGGATAGCAAAAAAAAAAAATAGACACAGCAGCTGAAATGAAATTATTCTCTATCCCACGGTGAGTGCATCTGCATATATGCATCTCTGTCTAAGAAGGGAATTGTGTTTTTCTTTTTTAATCGGCTTTAGAGGAAATTACAAATATCACGGAAAGTTTGCGGAAATTATTCCAGCGAAATGGATAATACAAGGGATTGGGGGAATGCAAAAGGTAAAATAATTTGCAGCTCTAGTGGGAGTCCATCTTCGCTGCGGCGAATGGTGTGCTTTTTGTGGGAAACCTTTTTGAATAATGTATGCGTATGTATAAAGTAAAAGTCATAAATCTGATGGCGGAGATAGGATGCACTGGGTCATGTGTGCGGATCAGGATTTGCATTCATTAACCTTGATTAAGGTGGCAATTATTTAAAAAAAAAAAAAAAAAACAGTTGATGTATATATGATCTGTGGCTTGTCTATAGACAAAGGAGTGTACTTAACTACTCAACTTAGAGCAGCTGGGGTTGGACGTGGATATGAGTATTTTGAGATTTTTTCACCCTTCATTCTATGACTCTGTGCCAATAGTGCCTTAAGACAGTCAAATCCTATTGAAGCCATAATTGTCAAAGTTTTAAGGCAAAATTCAAGTAACGAAAGGCAACAGGAGGGGTAAAAGTACTACCCTTTGCGGGAAGCCCTCTGCGGCTGTTACTGATATTGAAGTGAGATCAATCGAGGCAGTTACTTTTGAACTTTCAACCATCATCTTTATACATTTTATAGCAGGATGATCAATGGTTCTGCAAAATTGATTCTATATGTCTAAAAAAGGGCCTTAATAGTGCATCTTTATTTTTTTTAATGCTTTTTGGGCTTCTAATCATTGATCGTAATGGATCGTGTACAAGAACTTAAGTCGATCCAGCCACCACTTTGCATCTTAAGCGGAAAGAACTTACGACCTGTGGAATATCAAAGGATGCTTTGGTCAGAATAAAACAGCGGACAGACAAACACACTTCTACACCTTGACAGGTCATCGCTTTCTAAGTTAGTGGGTGCTCAAACTGCTCAGAACACCCTTAGACACCACACAATCAAACTAAGTCTCAAAAATTAGTACATATTAGTAGAGTTTGCGGAGACGAAAAGGTCAATGAGGACATACCTCATTCCCTCTGTCATTCGCCGAGTCTCTGTCACTTGAAACTTACAAGAACTTTCTGGTGTCTCACTGTCGGATATTTACAGGTTTTTAACGACATCAGGATGTTTGGTAGGGGAGGGCCTGAAGACCACCGCTGCCACACCAATGGTTAACCCCAAAAAGAGCTTCGCAATGAGCCCACGAGGACCTAAGTGCGGTATTGTAGGGTTCACCCTGCTTTACGTACCCGTTTACTTTACCTAGCCTAACGCTCGAAAAGCGCTTAAGAAACCTGTAAGATGACATTTAAATCTTTTTCGAATCAAGGACCGACCTCATTCCACTTGTATGGCACAATAAAATTTATTTATTTACACATACCCCTGGTCACATATTTAAAGCCATTATCAATATTAATTAGCCCCATAAAGGATTAAACATCTCCCAGTATTTAGTACCTCAAAAGCACTTCATCATGCTACCTGTCTGTTGTTCAAAAAAAAAAATTTATGAAAATTATTATAACTCATAATAATTCCATTGTGCAATCTGATGATTACTGCCGCAACAATTCACCGAGCCATGGAAAGCTCTCTCTATATGAACCCACCTTCGTGTCATCATTTAATGAGCCTCACACAGCACAGATGGCTGGCTGTGCAGCACGCTGCACACTTCATGTCATAACAGTGCACTTTTAATTACAAATTGTAAATTACACGCAACATTTAACAAGCACCGGGACGCGGCTTCATCGCTTCGCACCGTGTGACCTTTTATTTATGAAAAATTGCTTCGCATACCGAAAAAAAGGTAAATAAGTATTCAATTATGCAACATCATGACATCCGTTCTGCCTCTGGCAGCAGCGCCTTCCCAAAACCATCCCACAGCCAGAACCATCCTTGCATAATGCGCGCTATCAACGAACTTGTGTTTTTTTCCCCCAATAACAAAGGGGAACAGTGTTAAATCCGCCTGCTCCTGCTCGAAGGTACGTCAAAGGATCCGTCAAGGCGTTAATTAAGCCTTCGCAACTATTTGCGTGAATTATTTATTCATAAGCGGGTCTTGCCAGATACTATTAGCTTCGGCATCCGCACGCAAATTCACATTAATTGATTTCACATGATGGGCGGGAGTGCTCTTCGCCGGGGAAAACTTAAAGTTGCACGAAATGCACCACTTAGCTTCGAGTGGGGTATACTCGTATATATAGTACTCGAACTGGAAGAAAACATCCTCCAAGTTGGTGTGCGGAAGTTCATTCGACGGCAAGCTCTGGCATTCAGGACTCATCTTACCATTGTGGCGGAAACATTTCCTGAACATAAACAAAACGCCGCCAGGGGTTGTAGACCTCCTCATCATTGTGCGGCTGAATGTTGTTAGTGAGTAGTGACGTGGTGCAATGCAAATAGCACACGAACAGAGGAGAACCGGCGACAACAGCGACAGCCGCATACAATTATAATTGTGAGTGCTGTCACCGGCGAAGAATGAAATGAAGTTGAAATGCTGATGCTGATGCCGTAGCTGCAGGACCGCCTTATTTGTGTATGCACACGAGGGAGCTACTGAACTACTGTTGGCGATGCGGGCGCACCATACAATTCTGCATTTAAAGCTGTCCTCCCTTTGGGATGTGGTGGTGGGGGTGGTGGTGTATACCATATAGGTTCTCAGTACTCACCTGCTGTTTCGTGATGTAAATAGGCTTGTTGAGAACTATCCACGTGACTGTCTCATGGCAGGCTGGGGCCGTCGTCGAACCGTCGTAGGTCATGTAGTGATCGGTATCTGGTAGGAGTCCGCGAATCGACAGACGTTTTATTAGCGCCTCATCGCCGCCAAAGCGAATTCGTTCCAGCTGATCGGTGAGCATTCGCAGTTCCGCGTTTGACAGGTCACCAAGCTGTTGACACAAAAAAATTGGGATACAAATATTAATAAGGAGTGGGTGACTTTACCTGCAGGAGAATGGCTACACCAACGATGCCTTGAGGGCGATTCAGCGCCTCCGAGAAGTTGGAGTACAGTTGAGAGTTGTAGCCGAATATTTGGATCTGAAACGGTTAAAATTGCAAGGCATACTTAGAGAATGTTTGAAAATAGCTAGAAAGTTACTGTTTCTGTCAAGAGAAAAATTATGGAAACGCCAACTCAAACTGAAATAAAAGAGTTTCTTGGGTCAAGATAACCTATGAAAGATTTAAGAGAAAAAATTAGAAGAAAACACTTTATTTATTTATTTAACATTTGTTTTCTTAAATCAAGAAAATCTTTCTAGTTTTATAGTTTTTTTTTTCGTATTTGACTCATGAAATGAAATTGTTGTAAATAAGAAATAATCCGCTTGGACCATAGCCGAACTTGATGTTCTTGTTTTACGAAACTTCTGCTTCCAGTTTAGAAAACACATTCTTCCATGTAGGCCGTTCCAAAAGTTAACTTTTGTCATTATTATTGAGGAGAATGAGTCTTTTCTTCATTCCCCACTCAAAAATAACGATTTATTTGAAGGACCTCCTTCTATTTGTATTTAAATTTCTCACCATTGACAAAAGAATCCTTTGGCTCACCCCATTTGTGCATATAAACCCTAAATATCCCATATCCTTCAAGCTAATTCAAACAGAATTTCATTTCAAAATGATACCACACCGACTCGACCAAAGGATCAATATCGAACGTCTACAGTTCTCTAATCCGATCAATTATTGCACGGAGTCTATATAGAAACGCCTTACCCCATCTCAACCAACTATAGACCGCGCCACCATCAGGATGCACCACACACTTGCTCAACATAATGATGAAACATGGAACAAATGCAAACAGGACTGTTCGTATTTGCAAAGGATTAGAAGGCTTTATGTCTCAGCAGCAAATAGCAATTGTAACACTCTCGGGTGAGTAGACAGCTGCTGCCACTTGCCAGTGTGCCACTAGACTATAGGTACTCCCCAGACACTCACCCATCACGCACATGCACAGCGCACATATACACACCGAACAACAAAACACCAATTAATTGTCCTGCAAATTGCCACCGATTTGTTACGACAAGTCGACCAGAGCACACCCTGTATGCGTGGGGTTTGCTCTACGTACTACTACATATTTGCTAAACATAATGAAATCCGTCCTTTGAAATGGTTAGATCTATAGATGGGAGTATGTATGCAAAAGTGAAACATCCCGCCCACCGCACCAAGCGACGCAGCGTTTGTAACAAATTTTCGGAAACACATCACGAATAGGTAGGCTCTGGGGAAATTGATTGCTGCAGCAGGAGCGGCAGTCATTTTACTTCAGCTCGTCTCTAAATGACGGACAATTAGAAGCGCATGAATGAAGTTCGACATTCGATTCGAAACTACACGCAATTATAGATTGGCCAGCAGTCATTTTGGGTTGACGAAGCGTTATTGCATTTGGTTATATTGCGCTCGGTTAGCGGGTGAAGCATCAATTTTGACACCCATCACTGGGTTAGATGAGACCTGGTTTGCTTATACTCGTAGTCCGGCAACATGACATGACTCTGGGATTGCAGTCGAGTACCTATACTTTTACAGGAAATTAGTTGCATGGTGCTGGGTCGCGGTGTGAGCTGCCAATTGTCATAGTCTTGTGAAAAGAGATGGGTGCCGGACGTTGCGCGATTATCTTTAGACGAATTTAAAATGGGCCTCAAGAACTAGGCGCAGAACTATCAAATGGATTTTACGAATCTATCACTTTGGAGCGGAGTAAAAATGTTTATCAGTTTTCGAACACTACTGAGCAACCCATCAGTTTTTGTTTTCAAAATATTTTCACAAGCTCTTTTGGCTTCGTCCATTCTTTTTAGTATAGCTCTTTGCGAAACTCGGTTATGAAAACCAGCACGGGAAATGATAGTTATTCATTATCACATGCAACTCTCAGCCTGTGGTAAAGGAAAAAATATTGTGATTGCCTAAGAAAACTCGTGTCAAAAGCTTCTGCACATAAAATAAATTTACTACTTAACTCCGAGGTATAACCGACAAGAAGAAAATACCTTGGAAAATCAACTCAATTCTCTCCCTAAAACTTTAAAAACTTCAGGAATAGATAATATTCGACCCTCAATGCTTAAGAAGTCCGAATAGATCATCACCCCATGGCTAAGATGTGTTGAGCTTGGAAAGATTTTTTTAAGAATGCTAGCACCTTTGGCCAAATTCTTTTTGTACCTACACTTGCAAAGATGAGTTGATTGATATTGAATTTTTGAGATGAACAAACCGAGTCCAAACCAATCTCAATACATGCTGGCATTGGATACAAAAACGTGATCTTAATTGAATGATCGGACTGAAACGCATGACATTCGTTTACTCAGCTGAAAGTGGCTAAGAATATTCATTTCAACTACGACAGTTGAAGGTTGCTGTGATTAAAAATGTGAACTTCTTACCTGTTTCCAGCATCTAAACTGATTTCAAAACTATGCAGCTCACTCTTTGCAATCAACACTTAAGACTCATGGAGCAATGTACATCAACAGCTCTGCTGGGAAATGACATATATCCCGTGACAGTTCTTAGAAATAATCTCGCCCTTCTTACAACCCTGCAATAACTTACCTCTATGTGGGCAATTAACCCCGTAAACCGATTCATTTATGTCAGGAGCACATGTTTTTATCGCTCCATTTTTCAAAACCATAGGTACCTCCCCGTAACCCAGTGTGATACCATTAAATGACGTTTATAACCCAATTCTTTTCAAAAACCAGAAAACGTTCAATCACATGTCACCGCTTCGCACACAAACAATGGCGACATCCTCCGAGTCCCCGCCAACAAAAGTTATACATAGCCCCAGATGATGTATACGTAAATTCCCACCCCCTATTTGGCCCACATGTAAAAATGTCATCAACACACAAGTACGACTGGATGTAGCTATCCTCCATCTCGGTCGTCTTATGCAACGAAGGGCGAATGCCACACAGAAAGAAATATATCCCTTTGACTTGAGAGGATAAAAAGATTCGTGCGCTTTTTTTATTTATTTCTGACTGATGGAAATTAATTGAAATCTCCTAACAGATTTCCAACTGCCGCAGACAATTATTCGTCCTCAAAACTGACACCAGATATGCTGGCAATTTATTCACATGACCAATATCGGACAGCCCCTCTCAATCCTTTCC
Organism: Cheilosia impressa; assembly: GCA_948293265.1. Lineage (NCBI taxonomy): Eukaryota > Metazoa > Arthropoda > Insecta > Diptera > Syrphidae > Cheilosia > Cheilosia impressa. Next base: position 48,089,088 of record OX411882.1, on the reverse strand, counting down.
GAACGTCAAAGACTGATTGGACGGAGACACATATCTCAACGAGCACCAATGAATTCCAAATGAGGAAACATCTTGTCCTTTTCCTTAAATTTGACCTCATGATTAATTAAGCCGCACAAAGTGAATTAATTTTTTTCCCTTCGGCTTACCCCGTAAAAGGTATAAATCAATCCCTTTCGGGTATCGATTAGGAGTCGGATATGAAAATGAACGACGGACCGTAGACAGTGGACACCCGCATCGTAAATAGGAAAACAATGAGTTCGACACGATTTGCATTTTCCATTTTCTTCGACTTACCTCAGCTGGAAACGTGTATCCCTCCACGCTGTGCTCCGATCCGAATTGGTCATGCAGACCGTAGTGCATGTGAATTTCATGGAATCGATATCGATAGGAGAGTGGTCCGCCGGTAATGTTGACTGGCACTTGTGAGCCGTCGTAGTTCGCCACGGTTTCGTTGCCAGCCGTGAAGATGACACTGTGTCCGGTGTTTGATATTAAGCCACTTATCTGCGGATTGAGAGGGGGTGAGAATATGAAAGGAGAGGTGTCGTGTACTCACTCTGTGCTTGTCGACGTGTATCGGCCTTAGGTTGGGGTCGAAAAGTAATCGTTGAGGCTCAAGGTTAACTGGAGATTGTCTGCGTCCCTTGTTGCAAAGCGACCATTCCGGATTGATGAGACCCCAAAACGCAGGACCTGCAAGCAGAAATTGTGGTTAAGAGACTTTCAGTGTGGTTGCAAAAAAAAACAGAATATGATATACGGGAGGGGTTAAGATTAAATTATCGTCGGCAGATAAAATTTATTCTTCTGGCAGCCACAACAAAGGACAGAGAAACACATGCACTTCAGCATTTTTTCCCAGGCATTCTCGTGCCATATCATATCGAATGGACAGAAGGTCGTCGGGCTTCGAATGAGGCTGGGCAAGGACCATCTGTGATTGGTGCTATGCAATGTTACTTAAGATGAAATAAGTCTGTAAAGAGTGTTTTTTTAAGAGGTTTGTTTTTGATTTGGCAGCTCTTTTCCAAGCGATACAAAATTTGTCAGGCAGGCACCTGATTTAAGCTCTCTTTGGCTTACAATTTTACTTAACATGACATGATGGCGCGATATGCGGTCGAATCAGCTTGAAAAACTAAACTGAGCTGCATTAGAACCATTTGCATAGCTTATGGATGATCCAATGCAATGACTGTCAGCCTGCATTTGGTTCATTCTTTTTGTACCAAGCTTGGTGTTAAGGCGAAGTTGTTGGTCTTTAATTCGGTATTTGCTCCAACCTATGGTCATTAATTTCGGATCGTGGATAGAGAAGCTCCTTCGCGATAATACTGAGGTGACTCGCAGCAATCGTATAAGGAACAGAAGACTGCCTAAAAAGCCCAATGACAAGCGGCTACTTCCCCAAACGGAGCGGAGTCCTGGGCACCTTAGGACTACGTGTAACCAACTAGGTTTTCAAGGTGGTGCTATGGAAACCATACCATCAGATAGAGCTAACGAATTTTACAACTTCATTCAGTCTTATTGAAATCCGAAAGCCCTGCGACAGCTCTAATCTATAAATGCTTCTGAGCTGGTGATGATTTTAAACGAATTTCTAGTTGGAACTTCTCGGTCTTATGGAGTCTTCACGAGTCGGGAGTCCGTTAAGTAAGTAAATAAGCATCATGCTACATCTGACTTTGCCATCTCTAGATACACGAATTCTTTTAATTGAATTAAATCACCGTTACCGTAGTAAGCCCGTCTTTTTATTTCCATATAGCTTAAGGCACACATTCGCCATAGCTTATCTGCGTATACAGCACGCATCGCGCGAATATAGCGCGACGGCATTTTTTTCCCCTTTCTTTCAAAGTTTCCATTCAAAATTTCAAGTTACTCGTGTTGGCATAGTTGCCGAAAAGGATTCCCCCACATAAGTCCGCTTTAATAGGATAACAGTCATCTTGTTAACACAGAACCGATACAACTTAGTCCGCCCTTACTTGTACTCGTAGATACACTGATACGGCACGTACTCAATCCCCCGGTTCTAGCAAATGAACCATTGAACCCACACGATAACCAAATTGCGAATGCTTTTCGATCTCGACCCCAATCGCTTGTACACATTCATATCCCCTCATCGTATCGTATCGAGCGAGCGAATCTCTCGAAATAGGATTGAAGTCTTAAGCTAAATAGTTGCCATCATTGAGTAGGAAGGGCTGCGATAGTTGACGCATAATCACTGTGCGATGCACGATAAAAGTTATTCAAGTCTTCTGGATCCTATGTTCGGTGTGTGTGTTTATATTTGCAACGGCAGCCCCACTTAAGCATGTTGTTGCAATAGTTCGTGCTATCACGTCTCATGCACGATGCACCCATCCATTGTACGACGAACAACAGTCAGCATTCTCATTCCCACACCCGCCGCCAAGTTGATGCTGCGACTAGATTTTATGCTACCAAACACAAAGGTGCTCGTGTTTTAGTCCTTTTCTTGTGCTTCTGCGTTTGCATCTTCTTCCGTTTGAGGGCAATAACAAACGACTCTCGCGCTCGCTAGATAGATTGTGTGCAAATGGGTGTAAAGCTAATCGCAAGAGGTGGAACAGTTTTTATGGTGTGCTTCCTTCCTCCCCAGACACATGTTGAAAGAAGATTCCCGCACAGACGGATAAAGGAGCAAAAAATAATTCGACTGCAAGTCCCTTCCAACGCCACAACTTCTTCGAAGAAGTCCTTCTTTCTTTGAACGGTTTTTTTTCCAGCTGTGTATTTCTACCGGAAAACAAGTGAGCGATTTATTTGACACTCGTGTGCACAAGGACTTAGCTGCAAAAGGAGTTTTATTAGCACTCACCTGAAATTCCATCGTAGGTCCACCATTCCTCCCAGCTGACGGCAAACAGAACTGAAAAAGAGAAGATCACAAGGAGAATTTCAAAAAATGTATTCTTCAGCAGGACGAACAAAAAATAAAGGAGGACAAATAGTGATTTCGGCGTTCATTTATTACAGCGCGCGCACACACACATCCATTAATTTTAATCATGGACCATGACTTTGCTCTAAGCACACCTTCCACTCGGGGTCGGCATATAGAAGATGATGCTAAAGAAGCGAAGCCTCGCCACCATTACAACAATAGACCGTGCAGATTCAAGTGGTAGTGAGTTTTTAGGGCCCCACAAAAACCCACTTACTTCCAGTGCAACCGTGACCATTATTAGTCAGAGTTGGTCGGTCGGTATAATGTTATTAATGACAGGGGAAAGCTGTGAATGACTTTGGCTCTAAACTTCTCTAAGGGCGTGGGGCTGAGCAACAATAATGGTCATGGAGAAAAAGTTTTCGCTTTGTTCTCAAGGAAAAAAAAAACAAAAACGCCTTGCATGACTTTTAAAGTGGAGTTCTCAATTAAAGGAAACCTCATGGAGCTCTCCGGCTCTCTTGAGGCATACCCCATACATGATATTATTTTTTCCGCAAAAGTTTACCTTTGTTTGTATATATGGCCCAACATGTTGTTGGCGACTCGACAAAGGCAAGGCCAAAAGTATGGGAGATGAGAATGGCAGGCGGAGAACCCTGGAGGATTCATTGCACCCAGAGTTAGCTACAACCGGTTGACTGCGACAAGCGACTATGATTGTGCACGTGCATGGGAGTTTCAATGCCTTATTCATGCATGTGATGAATATAAATACACGGGTATGGCTGACAGCTATTCAGACAGAAGGCAATTGCAACTGGAAGCCGAAGCGACGCAGAACGGAATATAAGAAGAAAACGGCAAAGCAAAGTCGTCTTGACATTGATTTGTTGGCGAATGCATGGAAAAAAAACGGTTTGCGGTTCCAAGGATTGAACTGTCAAGGAGCAGGGAGCGAATGCATATTTCAAAGGGAGATGGAGAGAAAAGTGCGAAGGTCTTTAACGTCCGGAGATGAATTGCGTGGGGAGTCCTGCATAAGGGTGACATTTCTGAATTCCTATGCAACTAGTGATTTGCAAAAAGTCGGTTACTTTAAAACTGGAATTTCTAAAAGTATCCATAATTTAGAAAATAAGTGCCACAAGAAGTAAGGCACACTCGTGATATATGTGCCCTATTAATTTCTGAGAATAAGGTAACACTATTCAAAAATTGATGTCTCCTTAGAAGCCGCTCTCATACAGAAAGCATTAAAAAAACACTTTCCGGGATCGAGTTCAAGGTGAAGAAAAACTGGGCCCTAACCATGTTACTTTTAGAATGATTATCGTCGAAGCGATGGACCTAAAAAGCTTGCAGCTAAACGCCAAAAGTACTAGTTTAAGAGCTTCATCTAGTTCGTTCTCCACAAATGTGTTAAAAACTTCCAATAATCAAAAAAAAAAAAAATTCGGCCTAAACATAACCAATTTTGATCATAAAAAAATCAAAAACGATATCGTCTGGACGATCTCCATTCGACTGATGAACGACGAACTATACGAGCTGTACACCGACATCACAGACACGCATAGAGTCTTCGAGTCTAACCATGAGGGACAACGCCTTAGGTTGCACGCATTAATAGAAGAAGAACTCAACCGAATTTGAGTGTGCAGCTAAGGACCGAGGTAACTGGAGGGACTTGACAATTATGGCCTTGGTTCGCCTCAAACTTTGAGTAGCCCTAGTTAGTAAGTTACCTAGTTGGATCTTTTACAAGAAAAAAGGAAAATTCCAAAAATTAGCTTCTTATTGAAAATACCCAACAACTCAGACAAGAAGAAAAGTAAAGGTTAAATATAGTCTGATATAAACATTCCAATAAGGATAACTTTCAAGCCGTGGTGTCCTTTCCGACGGCTATTTTTTTTTTTTATGACTTTTTGTTTATCATTATTTGGCCACTAAACATTAATTAAGAATAGGTTCACAAAAACGCTTTAGAATCATTTAAATATACTTGACATTCAATCTTCTTTTTAATTCAAAAAAAACTTTTTAAGTAAACTTTTACTTGGCTTGATGGGTTAATGAATTAGCAACTTTGTAGCTTCTAAAGTGCTGCGAAACCTTAAAAGTATCCCACGACTTATAAAGGGTGATTTTTTAGCTGGTTGGGTTTTGGCAACACTGGTTTTGACAGCTGACGTGTGTTTAGTACCTTGTGTCACTGTCAAACAGCTTCAGTTTGGTTTGCAATTTAACCATGGATCGTCTTACAAATGAACAACGCTTGCAAATTATTGAATTTTACTATCAAAATTCGTGCTCGGTTCGAAATGTTCATCGCGCGCTGCTTCCATTTTATGATCGGCATTCTCGACCTTCTGAGCAGTCTATTCGGAAGAATATTCGGGCCGGTCAATTGGCCGCCTAGATCGTGCGATTTGACACCATTAGATTATTTTTTGTGGGGGTATGCCAAGGCTAATGTGTATAGGGACAAGCCCGCTTCGATTGACGCACTGGAAGCCAACATCCATGCATTCATTCGTGAGATACCGGCCGATATGTGTGAAAGAGTATGCCAAAATTGGACTCAGCGGATGGGCTACCTGAGACGCAGCCGCGGTCAACATTTGCATGAAATTATCTTTAAACATTAAATTGCAAGGTTCAAACTATCGATTCAAATAAATATTTCATTAATTTTTTCGAATTTTTTGTGTTTTTTTTTTAAAAAAAGTTCTAAACCTCTTAAAAAATCACCCTTTATAAGCCTGTTGGTATCGTCAGACCTTAAATTGTTTTAAAAATTATGCCAATGTCGTGTTGCAGTAGAAATATCTTAAGTCATGATTTCTTTTTAACGAAAATATGCACAATATTTGTATGCGATGGACATACCGCCCATGGAACTGCCGAGGCCTTGATTCATTAACAACATTATACAGACGGCTCAGGTACCTCTTGTGGGGATAGCTAGAGCTTCTTCTTGTGAAACCAACTCACACAAAAGGTTATTTATTAGGATCCCCAAACAATCGCAAAAAGCGCCCGAAATTTGACGCATAACTTGAACTCCTGTAGTTATTTAAAAACAAAAAAATCTATAGCTCTCATGAAAACATCATATCTTACCAAATTTTACTGACTCACCATAACCAATTTTTTTCATATAAATCTATTGTGAGAGGGTTGATACGGAGCTTCGACTCCGAATCCGATATGTCGGAACCTCCCGGTTTAAATTACACCTCCGAATCCGGCTTCGGTTCCGATATAATCACATCGGAGGTTTTTCGTTCGGAATCGGTGACGACCGATAAACATGAACGACAAAGAATTATCGAGTTGCACATGTTACACTTACAATACAATTTTGTTTTGTATTTTTTTTTTGTTAATTTTCTAATAAAAATTGATTTTTTAAATTTTATATTTTAATAATTAATTTGTGTCTGCGTGCGACCTCCGCCTCCGACTCCGCGGAGGTCGGTATGAGGCTTCCGACTCCGACTCCGACTCCGGTAAAACTACCTATGTAACATCCCTGATTGTGACCTTTACAAAATAGTATTTACAATTAAATTTAATTTAAATCAACGAACTTATTTACAATCAAAAAATCCTTTGGGTTAAAAACTACCTACTTCTAATTAATATTGCCAATATGCCTAGCTTCTACAAAATTAGCGGAAAAAAATAATCGAGTCAACTTGTGTAATGAAATTCGGTTAAAAATAACAGATTTTTTGAATTACTCTAATTGTTCTCGGTCGTAAATAATTACAAACTAATTCTAAAAACTTGGTTAAAAATAACTTATGAAGAATGCAGTATTTATTTAACCTTTTTATCTCGATAGTTTTCAACAACGAATACAGTTTTTTTAAACGAGGTTAAATCGCACTCGGTTGAAGTTAATTTTTGAGCGTGGGTAAGAAGCGATTATTAGTAAAGAACGACGTTTTTGATAAAATCCTTTGACAACAATAATTTTAAATAGACCACTTTAAGAAAATTAAAAAAAAAATAAAATTCAGTTCATGTAGTAAACTATTGTTAACACTTAGAGATAGAGATTTTTTTTTTCAGAAATTATTTGTAGATTCTTATTTCCTTGCTAGCTGACCAGGCAAACTTCATTCTGCCCAAAATCTTTCAATTAAAAAAAAAAAAAAAATAATTTTTGTGGTTTTGAAAGTGGCACTGCCTGTTTTTCTTTCCAGTCTATTATTTTTAAAGTGCGGTTCCCCATAGAAACTTTAAGCCCTTATGTACTTCATTGGGATAACATGAATCCATCAAGCTGAAAATCTGCAAATCGATCGATCCGTTCTTGAGCCTGCTTAAAAACTGCTCAAGTGATTTTATTGGAAATATGGCAGTTTAATCCTAAAAGCACCGGAACGGTTTACAGTGAAGTTTGAACAAAATTCGATAGGTGGCGCTGTTTCTTTCAACAGTGTTTACCATTCAGAGGAGCAATCTCTATGAACTTGCTAATCTAAGGAGCACTGAAACGGTTAAGTTGCAATTTTCACTCTTTTTGTCGCAAAACTGCTTGTCGCTCAATGAAAAATATTAGGTCCGTTTGAAGTCGCAAAGCTCAAAATAGAAGTAGTAATAACAAACAGATAGAAACGTCAAACAACAGCAAAAAAAATGGATAGAATTTGTTTCCCAGAATGAAGTTAAAAGTAAGAAATAGTAAGCAACAATTCATTCACTATTCTGTCTCTTTAATAAATTTGTCCCAAAACCAAAATCCCAACTGAAACCAATTTCATCTGAATATGCATTGGCACCTCCCAATCGCCTTAACTTAATCGATGATTGAAAATTATTGATTCACCTATAACAACGCAGAGTGTGACGTTGATAATAATTCTTAAAAATCAACTTCAACATTCTCTGATCGGAGATTTCATTCGTTGTTCATCATTAAAAGCAGAAGCAATAAATTTTCAAATTTTAGGGTTCCACTTCAGTCAACATCTATAATTTTTTGTTAAAACAAACGTCCATTACTCATAAATGTCCTTGTGGGATTCGCCCCTTATCACGAGTTCATTAAAAGCACGTCACTCTCTTTGGGTTGGGTTGGCCTCAAAGCGCTGTATCAGATTTATTGGCGGTCACAAAACAGCAGGGATAACCGCAAACAAAGGTGTGTCTGATGAGTTTGTCTTCCAACGACAATTTTAATTTATTTGTCCGTTGTCCCACGACAGAGCAACAAAAACCCATTTAAGTCTCACCGCGAGGACACAATGTCTGAATACAATATTTATTGGCAAACTGTTGTCACTCATGTCACATATAGTCTGTGTCGGTGGCATTGTCCGTGTCCATGTCCATGCTTATGTCGATGTCGATGTCAATGTGAAAGTCCAACCCTAAAAAATTGCAGAATGGAATTGCTTGCCATCCTCGAATTTTATAGTTGTCCCATCAACCATTCATTGACACCGATCACTCAAGCTCCTCGTGGCACTATCCCTTTCTTGGATGAAAAACTGAACGTGTATTTTTAATGGCACCATACGAAAGGCACTCCTTTATTGGTGTGGTGGCGAAAACTGTAATCAAATTATCGACCAAGCTTATTGCCATCATTTCGGTTTATTTTTCTCTCTTTCTCTTTGTTTTTTGTTTTTTTTTTTGTGAGATTATTATTGTCCTGGGTGTGGGTATTATTACCCCAAGCCAAGCCTTCGCGGGGAGTAAAGACACTTGGATTTCTTTTCATTCGACCAGGACAACAACTGTTGCAGTCCAGAGATGATATCGATTTGTTTAAAACGCCCTGATTCCGAGTGCCCTCCTTCGGTTGGTTTTAATCCTTTTCCAATGATGACAACATGTTCCAGTGTTTAAAATTTCATTTAACCCTTGCACACCACAATGGCTGTCATGTGGTATGGGGTTAATTAATATTATGTCACCCGGTTTACTGGCTTAGGAGTTCATTGAAAGGATAAAGGTTTGCGTATGTGCGGCTAATTGTGAAGTCGGTGCTGCCCTGCCTGACGTAACATGGATATTTTTGGTAAATGAAAGTGAAGTCGTAATAATAAATTCTTTTATGATACAGAGGACTGAGGAGCGAGGTGGATTAAATGCTTTTATTCTACCATATACTGAGCGCTGAGCCACTCATGAAATGGCCAGTTGATGCGCTCGCCGGTGGGGTATTGATTTTTAGTCATGGAAGACAAATCCACTGAGTGGGTTTTTTTTTTAAATATTTTACGGCACTCGACAGAGTGAAAATAAATTTGTGCAAACTGACCTAAAAATAAATCGGACTATTGAATGGGTCTACCTATCGACGAGCAGTTGATGTGGCTGTGGATTTTTGTGAAAAAGTGTTTTAAATACAGGTAGATAATGACTGACTGTTATTTTTCCAGAGAAAACTTTTCGAAAACCAGAGGCATGGTGGTGGTCAATGCGGAGTCAAATGAGTAAGCTTAACCTTAGATAAGCTCTAGCAGGAATGAGAATGTTGTAAGAGGTTTTTGTCAGTTTTTGTCCGAAAAATCTACTCCACTAGCTGTAAGTTGACTCAAATGTTCACACTTTTATTAAAATACCCCGACTAAAAGATATTGTTTTTTGTTCATCCGGAAGGAGAGATATAACCCAATATACTGACTGATACCTAAGTAGAGAGTTTTTGCACGGATATAGGCTTTAAGTATGCACAAAGATTTTAAGACATAAATCGTCTCGGGAAAGTTAAAGTTAAACTAAAAATGATAAACAATTAAAAAAAATAAATGATTAAGTTCTTAACATCCCTTTTTTATAGTTAAACCCCTCTATTGAACGACTGAAACTCCCTTGGAATTGAATTGAGTTGATGGTTTTTTTTTTGCGCTAATGATTGAATCGAGTTGTTCCGGTCAGATTTTCTCAATCAATCAACCAAATCAACCAGAGCAGAATGTGGGCAATAGGCAATTTTCGCTTCTGCCATTCCACCGAGCACATCCAGAAACGCGATTGTCTAAAAACACTATGCTTAACGATAAAGTTTATGATCGTTTTGAGGTTTTGTTTCGAAAATCGGTGCGTGGCGGTTGCTCGAAGCTTGAGCGGGGAGTAAGAATCACCATTCGGATCATTTTTTCCCACTTCATTTTCCAGAAAGGTGCTATAGAACATTAAATATCAGTAGTTGCGACTTGTGAACACGGTGGCTCAGTGGTTAGAATGCTGGACTACTTGGACGAGTGGTCAACTTGTAAAAATGGTATTATACAATATAACTCCCCTTCTTTCTACCAAGCCATATGTGCCGTTCGGCCTTCTCACACATAAGCGACACAGCGCCACCAATCGGGCCCAAAACTATCCTATCCCTTAAGATGCAACCAACCATACACATCCACAACATTTCATTGAAATTGGTTGAGTAGTTTTGGAGATCGACAGCAGCGCCTATCTCAGTCTCAGACTATTCCATCTTCCTAGCTGGAACCAAATATGCCCATCCACAAAATTTCATTGAAATCAGTTGAGTGGTTTCGGAGATTGACAACAGCGCCACCTGTCGAGTGGCCAATAAAACTATCCTAACCTTTAAGCTGCAACCAACCATACACATCGACCAAATTTAAATCGGTTGAGGGGAGGACATAGGTATGTTCATTAAACAAATATTATGGTTGCGTTCAGAAATTTAATTTGTGACGAAACTTAAGATTTATCAATCCACATAAAAAAAATCTAAGAGATTGTTAACAACTTTCATATTTATTCACCTTTAAAACCTTTTCTGGACTTCCACAAATAATTTAAGACCAAAATTAGTCAAATCGGTCGAGCCGTTCTCGAGTTTTAGCGAGACTAACGAACAGCAATTCATTTTTATGTGTATAGATAAAGATATATATGAAATTATATATATTATAATATTTATAAGTGGTTTCTCACAATTGTGGAAAAAATTTCTTCGGTACAGCTTTCTAATGTTCCACTGTGAATAAATTATGTCGACATTGCTTGGTTTTCATATTTGGATCTTAGGAGAGAAGTATTCCTATAGCGGGCTACCGTTTAAGAATTTAAAAAAAAATTCAAGAAAAATTATTTAACATTTCATTAACATTTATACAAGTTTATATCTGAAGTTTGATAGTTTTAATTTTCTTAAGTCATGAGAATTTTGAATATTATAGTCGGATGACCAATTAAGTTTTTACAGATCTTTAACTCCACGCTAGGTGAAGCTGCGACTTTTTTAACTCCACTGACGAGCAGTTTTTGTTAATGAAACAGCGGTATAAATAAATATTTAAAATATTTGTTGATTTTAAAAACCGTTACTATATTTTTTTAAAAGTATTGTTGGATATAAGAAAGACTAAGAACAAATCGGTTATAAGCAACGCATGTGGAAACCGTGTCGTTCGTAAAAAACATTTAAAATCACAGGACTATGTCATTTTTTACTTATTCAGAAAACTGACGGGCAGCTCTTAAATTTACTATTATTATTGCTGGCATTTCCGTTTGGAACTGATTATAAATATATTGAAAAGTAGCTATGAAATATACAAAACGAACTCTTTGGTGTAACAAAGTACTTGGGTGCTTAAATCGGACCTTGCAAATATTAATATTGAAGAAAAATAAACTCGCACAGTTTAAGTTCGTAGATTTTAACAAGTTGTCCATAATACTAAAAACTAATTAAAACTTAATTCTAAGCAGATATGATTTGAAGGCTAATTTCGAGATTTCCTTCCGCTTTCGAAGTGGAGAGTGCAAGACGTTCGTGTTTGAAAAAAAGAATTAGCTTTTGGAACGAGGAACAGGGTAAGGCTCGTCATCGATTTTAATTTTTCAGGTTATACCTATACAAAATATTTACAAAACCCTTTGATTGAAAATTCAACTTTTTAATTCAATCCCACTCGTATATGCTGATGAAACTCAACACTTGGCTTCAAATAACACCCGACGTCAATAGCAGATATTCGAAAATCGAAATGTCTTTAAATAAAATTCGAATGCATGCATTTTCCGGCTGAACTTTCACAAAATCAATTTAAACTTTTGCCCCCCTCCAAGGCAAATAAATGTATATCTGCCATTGAAGAGGCATCATAAATTTCAGCCTACCACAACGAATAGAGGGAAAAATAATATAAAAAAAAAAAACTGTCTTGATGCATTATATTTTCGGCTTTCCTTTCCTGAACTCTATTCGTAATCTATCATCACTAAAATTCAATCTAAACTGCATGGTACCAATACAACATCGCATCACAGGCAGAGCAGGTTCAGGATACCCCCTGCCATTACAATTGAATTCACATAAAACACTGCACCCCGGTTTGGGTGTGCAACGATTGACCAAAGAAGAGTACCACATTTGAAAATAAATCCATAGCCACACCAGAGACCAGACCCCACCCACGAAACACATGTAGTTGTGTCCATGGCCACGTCACAGGGCAACTTAATTCTCTCAGAAATATGTGCACACTCAGAGTATGCGGTGTGGTCCGTCTGGAATGGGTGCGCTTATAATTCTGACCATCTGCCTGCGTCCACTTTTTGAACAAATAATAGAAATTCAATGGAGATGAGGAGGAAAAAAGGATTAAAATGCATTTTCCGCTTGATCGGGATGCTCAAAGAGAGAGAGGGATTTCCGATGTTCATTTTCTTTGCCGGGATTTGTTTTGCCTGCTTCTTATTTTTTTATTCCTTTTTCGAAAACAGAGAGACCAAATGCGAGATGAATTTCCGATTTAGCCAGGACAGGACTCGCTGGGGGATTGGTCGGGGGTGAGATTTGCGTAATGAATGCAATTCGATTATGCACGTTTCGATGGGGAAGTAGATTATTTGTAGCCGGGAGACGTGAGGTACTCAACTGCAGAACGAGAACAGAAATTAATAATTAAAATGATTGTGGAAAGTACCTATGGAGTGGGGAAGTAATGGGTTTCGATTGTTCATGGTCATATCATTATCCTGGTGGAAAGAGCGTCGATTATCTCGGTATTCCTTCAGCTCCGTGATAGGGTGTCAACAAGGAGTAATGGATTAAAATCTCTGCTCGTGATACTTATGGAATGCATACGAAAGAACAATGAGTGCGGATGCTTCAACAGCACATGCAGGGGATGCTGACGCAAAACACATCAGTAGCGAGTCGTGGCATCTGAGAGAAGTGATATAGTCAGGATCGAAGTAATTGACTAGTGTGGCATTGACACTCATACGTCAAATTATGTAAGGGAATACTTTTACAGGTACATTCATTTATGGAACGACATGTGTTCGATTGACAGTGAGAAGAAGGGCTTGTGAAAGAGAAGGTGGGCTTATCTCCAGACAAGTCAAACCAGTCACGAGGGTCCGTCGTCTACATCACTGCGGGTTTTGTCTGCAAGGACACCCATGTTAGTGAAACCACTGAGAAGCTTTTTTCCGACAATTAAAATTCTTTAATATGTCACCGCACATTTTTAAAGGTTTTACAAGCAGAAATTGGTACTCATAGGCCAAGGACCAGTTTAGACTGAAACAGCTGCCGAATTAAAGAAATAATAAAAAACATTTGCCGCAACAAGTTCATGTAACCTTGGCCTAGCTTTTCTCATATGTGTGATTTTTTATTTTTGCGAAGTATGGAAGAGACCTATAATTTTGTACCGAGTCCGAACGGCTGAATTGAGAAGCTCTTTAATGACAATTATACTCTCGGATGTTTGTCAGAGCCTGAGACCCCTCATCATCTGTTTCATGGCTTCTGTCTGTCAATTTAAGCTTGGCATACTTGATGCCAAATCTTGACCTGTAGGCACACCTTTCGAGCGCTTCCAAAATTGTACCGTCCATTAACAGTTATGTTGCAGCAGTTCAATCTTAGGAGCTGCCCAATCATTCATTGCACCCAGAGGATTGGAGGGTGTAGGAGTCTGGTAAACTTTTCTAATGTCTGTCTTGATATTTGCCGGCCCAATGGGCAGCGATGAGCTTAAGTCTCAAGGCAGTCTAATCATCACTTACTTTCACAGCGAGGATGTAGATATCTGAAGGACTTCGGATTTTATAACCCTGAACCCTCTCCCGACTTCAGTTTGCTACTCGTCCACCTCGCTAGTTATGCGTTTTAAAAAGACAGACAAGCTTCAAGAATCTTAAGCTTTTCGCTACATGCTTCCGCCTTTTTTCTGCGACAGCGAAGCCTTACTAAAATCGCCTCTGGGACGGACTCACGCTCGCGTCTATACCAAGAGCTCCACTTGAAATACACTGCTTTGAACGTAAAGACGTTCGTACACGTTTTGATTTACCCAGCGATTTATTTCTTTGTTCCACCTGTATGGCAAAGGATCGGGCTTTATGAAAATGAACACGTCTTCATTCTTCCGTTAGGGGATAGGCAGTTGAGTAACGCCGTATAAAGGGTATTACTGGTCTTATGTAGTATAGCTTGGAGATAGGCTAATTTTCATGACAACAGGGTCTGGATTTAAGAACTTTTTTTTTGCAATGGGAGGCTTCCAAATATAGCATCAAGCCCTGCGGATGGATTTGTCTTCATTACACTGGTGGTGCCAAGGAACTCTAATTTTTAGTGGCCATTAAGTAAGTGACCTTGTTGCCTCCCGATCACCGTAAGTTACCGCCGTGGTATGCGTTACGGTTACTAAAGTCGTAGAGATATGTACATGAGAATTAAAAGCTCAAAATGACGGATTCAGCAAAGCCCTTTTAAATATATCACCTCACCCCTTGCTCTGGCAAACTTCAATAATTACATAGATATTTCCCTTTTATCCCTCAGGGATAATCTGCTGCATTTTTCAGTACCCGGCATAACTCTCATTCTCTGAGTAAGTACTTTACTACTGCAATGATTATTTCCTCGCTAAGCCAACAATAACGTTGAACAACAACTGCAAGTTCATAGTCAAGGACCCTACACGAAAACATACTTCTTACACCCTTCCCTCCCGCTGGGATCACTTCCGTTGAAAAACAAACAAATCATTTGGGGTTGATTGCAGGTAGAACGAAAGCTGCAGGACTATAGCTCGCCCACTCTCCAGCAGGATAGCCGGGGAGGAACACTCACAAAAAGAAAATTCTTTAAATTAAAGTTCCCATAAATTTCCCACCAACATAAATCAGCCGTAGGGACAGTCACAGTCACAGTCTCAGTGCCATGTACACAAACAGACAAACACCCCAGGCTTGGATAAGCGCCCTAAACTGGATAACTACGTGCAGTACGAACGTCACTGGTGCATCTTTTCGATGCATGCATGCATTTGCTTACCTTGTATCCTTAGCATTAGGATAAGAAAGGAGAGATTGAGAATTTGCAGGAATTCCATGTTCTCTCAGAGGTTCGCCTTCTCCGTGCTCACAGTCCCCGTTCTGTCTCCCAACTTCGCGTGTGTCTTCTGCTGCCAGCTGCCACACTCCACTCACAAGAAAGCCGGTGCTGCTGCTTTTCCCTCAACTTGATTTCGAATTCGAATGAAGTATTACTGTGACGTTCGATATGCTGGTGGAATACATCTAAACCGAATGCTGGCTGTCAAAATCCCAAATCGGGATGATGCATCAGAATGCATTGGGTGTGTTGCCTTCTGACGGGTGCTGCCGTGGGTTGGGGTCGGTTAACGTTTACAGACCGTTGAGACTTGGTTGCTTCCTTTTGCAAAAAGAAATCCTCAATTTCATCATTTTCTTTTTGTTTTCTGATTTCGTTTACGTTTGATCCAGGTGGTTGGTTGGTGGTTTGGTTTGTCGATCGATTGGAGCTACTCGTATTTGAACAATGTCCGAGTGCGGGGTGGGGCGGGCAGGAGCTGAAATGAGAAGGAGAGAAAATCGATATGAAATATGGAAATTTCTTTGGTTACATTGGTGAAATAGAATTTTTGTAAAAGTGTGTTGTGTTGCTTTGCTTTGCAGCAGCGAGCGGGGGCAAGTGCATATTTTCTACTTTTTCTCCTAAACACTTCGAGTTCATATCGAATGTCAGTCTTTGGGAAATTCAATGCAGCGTGAGGGTGGAATGCATGACCCGGGGCTACAAGTTTTTCGTAGTGATGGTTGGATTACTTTTGAATAAATATTTGCCGGCTACTATAAAAGTATAGATAGGGTAGGTGGGTAGCTACGGCCATTGAGAACTCAATGGAAAATGTATTTTGGAAGATTAAAGGAATTTTTTTTTAAAGAAGCGTGAACTTCTGTAAAGCGTAGGTATACACTGCGAGACCGTTTGCACACTTAGTGGCGATCTACCTAGCTCGTCGGTTGAATGGGCTTTTGCTCATATCCAAGAATCTATTCACCATACATTGCTAAAATTTTGCCGTCATAAGGTCCAGGAGTGGAGAGCAAATGAAGAAATTCAGATTTCGACGAATCCTCAGGCTGTCCTAACCCTTCGTTGGTCGAGCTTTACATGATTTGTGACTATACTGCTAAAAAAAACGTACTTTTCACTGCTCCCTGTTCTATATACTGAGACCAAACGCACCTTCAGCCAGCTAGAGTGGTCCTGTTTAAAAAAAAAGCTATAAGACTTAAAATTAAAAAATTCTCCACTAAACTTTATAGGACTTCTCCGCAATTTTAGGTTTCTACAAAATTTTTATCCTCGTTCAATTATTTCGATAGTTAAACTTATTGAGGTAAAATAGGGAAAAGTTTCGGCAAAGATTGTGAACACAGGTAGGTATGGTTAGTTTTGTGGGGTCTTGTTTGAAAGGTCCGCATATATGCCATTCAGTATGGAGCTACTCAAAAAGTTCGGCGCTGCACGTATCCGAGTGGTGTGATTTTTAACGACACTCAAGCATAGATCATGCTGATTTTGAGCGATGCTATTGGTAAAGTTTTCTTAAAAGGCATCGGTCGATTGTGGCTTATTCGCATAAACCTGCGATTTCACGAAACCACACAAAAAAGATCTAGCAGGTTCAAATCGCACGACTTTAGTGGGCAATTCACATCACATCTGAGAGAGACATCAAAAGACTGTCCATCAAGTCGTCTACTGTATGGCAATTAGACCCGATTTGCTGGACCAACATCTGCATCCATATCGTTTAATCTGGGCTAAGGTAATTCGTTTAGCATTGTTCTGTAGCGCTCGACGTTGATGGTGAAACTTTAACAGTAACTTTTTGAGCATAACATAACCGAGCGGCCGTAACCGTCGATATGGAATGAATATATCAACTTTATCCGCCAACTTCACCCATTCGAGCTGCAGGACCTATCTATATATTCTAAATAATACGTAGTTCAATTATGAGTGGCTAAAATTTCACCACATCACAGTAGGAAAAACTCTAGTCTTATAAAACCTGAAATACACCAACTCAGTCAGCTGTCAGGTTCTCTAAACTAGACATCCGAGCGTCGCACTATAGCATCTTCCGATGGGTGATGACTTTTGCGCCACTTTGTGCCTTTGGTAATTTCGACTTAATTACTGACTCATTTTAATCAAATACATTTGGCTTTTCCAAAAACAAATATTATCTCTCTTCGCTTTTTTACTGTTACGCAATATTGAATATCGATTCAGAAATTAAAGAACAAGCTTGACCATCTCATACTCCCCTGAGAGGTCCCACATACAAATTCAAATACCTACAAATCAATTTCAATGGTAGGATTTACCCAATTATTTGTAATAAAAAAATCCACTCCCACGTAAATATATTGTGCTCTCAAAGTAATCCTAAACACGAGAACTTTTTTAAACTAACAGCCGTAATTGCCAGCACTATAGACAGCGGGATGCAATCAAGCTGAAGTTGATTACTTTTTTTATAAACAATCATTAGAGGCATCATTCTGGATCTCAAAGGTAAACAAAACTTTGTCCTTGAATTTTCCTCTCGGGCGGATATAAATATCTACATATTTCAGTTGGTTTCTAATAGAAACTTTTGATTGGATTGGAGTGGAAGGTGGAACCGAAAAAGGAATATTTTCTTGAATAAGTTATTTCAAACTTAAATGACTTCTAGATGCAGTATCGCGTTGTGAATATACCTATGAGTTATATCATTTACAAAGAGTCTGCATACCGTTTTATGGTCAGCTAGAGTAAACAGTTTGGATTATTTACAAAGCACATGCCATGTGCCCGCATGTTGACCAGCCATTTTTCCTTTCATGACTTGCACACAGACATGTGTCTTTTGAGAGAAAGCAAACAAAATAATGGTTTAAGCTCAAGGCTAATGTTGTTTTCCTTTCTTCAGTTTGAGTAGGTTTAAAAATAAAATTGAAAAGTGAACATATATTTTTATCGCAAATCATTTTCAAGGACAGTAGACCTACCTGTACCATTCATGGAGGTCGAAAATGTAGATTTATCGGGCCGTTTCAAATTTATTTTCATCTTACAAACGTCGTTCAATAAGTTTCTTTAAAAGGGAACTTCTGTTAGGTAGAAAAATTCAGAAAGTCTGCCATACGACTTAGGATTCCTTAGAGTTCTTAAATACTAATTAATGTCTGTCTGACAAAACAAGTTCGTTTGCAAGAAACAAAGAGGCTAAAACAGACTTATTATTTACTGTCGGTAAACTCTAGAAGAAGCCAATTGTTGGGACAGTAGGAGGACATTGCTCTATTTGCAGCAATGTTTGCCCTCGAGTGTAGGTGGAGGAGAAGAGCTAGTTCACCCCGTGCTCTTGGGCAATTATGGTTCCTTGGCTATAATTCAAATGGTGTTGACCCAGAGCCTTGCATTTCTGTATTTATTTTCGCAGACTCGTTTTTTGTAAGTGGTCTTAAATATAAAGTGTATTTTAAACCGAGCTATATTCAGTAGTGATCAAGCTATTCCAAAATCAAACCAGACCTCATTACAAATTTGTCTATCTAAGTAATAATGCGGTTTAGGCTTGCATATTACAAAAGTTCTCACAACCATTCGTTTAGTGTGGGTTTTTTATTTTTCAAACGGCTGAATTGTGAAGTTCTCTTATAACAATTTAAACATCTGCCACTTGCTTTTTTAAGTTACGGAATGCTTTTTCATTTATGACTTGAAGATCTTGTTAGCATTTTGTTTTATAGAAGTCTATTATATTTGCTATTATTTTCGTGATTAATACCCCTAGTCCAAACAAGATTCTCCACCACTGATAATAAAATGATCATTGCATACTAAGTTAATTATTTATCCCCCAAAGTCATTCCCCCTAAGAACGCACTTCAGAAACTCTTAAAAGAAGACGACTGAACTAAGTTCACTAAGATGAAGAAGTGGGACAGCGTTAAATGCAAAAATTAAATGAACCCTACAGGTAGTGCCCAACGACTATAAAAGAGAAAGTAGAAGATCCCATCAGGACGGTCTTGGTAGCTTATTTCCTAGATATTTAAAACTATCCAATTAGAGTCTTTTCCTATCTATATATATAAAAATTGAGCATAAAATTGAGTTGGTTTGTCGCCGATTCACGCCTTAACGCATCTTCCGATTTTAACCAATTTTTCACACATCTCTGGTATTGGTCTATGTATCATTTTTGTGAAGTTTGGTTGAAATTGGAAAACGTATGCGTGGGTTGTGCGTGCTTGGAAAAACACATGAATTTCAGTACATTTTGGTTTTCGAATGATTTTTTTTAGTGATTTGACATCTCCAGATGTCGTTCGAGAAGCTGAAGACTACTAATTGGAATAATTTTTTTACCAAAACCGGAGCAAAAAAATGTGTTTGTACTGTAAAATATGTTTTTTGTTTTTATGAGAAATCAATTTTAATTTTGTCAAAATACTTTTTCGAGTTTTCAATCAGGTTCTTCATGTTTTCCCAACATTTTGAAAAAGTTTAGTCCTGCGGTTCCTACGCTGGTACCTTTAACTTATTGAAGATTGATTTTTTATAATTTCTTTTTTTTTAGTTTGTATCAAAAATGCCACGTCAGCGGAGAAGTGATATTGGTAGTCGGTCACGTAGAACGCAAAATAGATCAAATGAAAGGCAAAATCAATCACAAGAAGAGCGAAAAATCAAAATCGAATTCAAAGAGAACATTATATGGCCAGATCACGTTCAGGTCATTTTTAACTTTAACTTTTAAATTCATTTTTACGCAATTCATTCATTAAGTTCAGGTCATGCCATTGATTATAGTTTGCACAAATTTGTGGTTTTTGGAGCAATAAACAAATTATGTCAATTTTGTAATGCACTCAAATTTTGAAATGAAACTTCTGGAATGTGTTGTGCTTCTGGGAAAGTTCGATTACCAGAATTACAATATCCACCTGAACCATTACGATCATTACTTTCCGGCACAACACCAGAATCAAAACATTTTTTGGATAACATTCAAATGTACAATTCATGCTTCCAAATGACATCTTTTGGAGCAACGAATATAATACGAGATAATTTTATGCCGACATTTAAGGTCATTTCGGTTTTAGGCATTTCAAATGAAACATTTGAAAGAGACAGCCAAATTTGTGAGGTTTTTACAAGTTCAAGCTTATGTTTTGAATACTTTCCTTCTACATACAGATACAAGGACAAGTTTATCATAAAATTGGTTCATTGTTGCCAATCGCAGATCCTAACCATCAATTTTTGCAAATTTATTTCCTTGGCAATAATCGAAATGAAGTGGATACGCGTTGCGCATTCTTCAGAAGTGCAAGAAGAATGATAATTCAAGAATTGCAAGCACTTTTTCATGAACATAATGAATTGGTTAATACGTTTAAGATAGCACTTGATCAAATGCAATCCGATGATCATAAAATTGTTATTAGAGCTGATAGGAGACCGATCGGTGAACACGAACGAAGATTACTAATGAAGTTGCTGTTGTAATTGTTGGTGAAGAGTTCCAATCGCGTGACATTGTATTGCGGCAGAGAAATAATCAATTACAACGTGTGTGTGATACGCATCGTTGTTATGACGCGTTACAGTATCCAATTTTATTTTGTCGTGGTGAAAATGGATACTCTATCAATATAAAAATGATAGATCCACAAAATCCACGTGAGTTTCTGTCCTATGCACCATGTTAGATTTATGATGATTTATCGTGCTCTAACATTCCAATTGCTTTGCTTTTTTCAGAAAATGAAGTAAATAAAAAAACGTAAGTGCCATGAACTATTACGCATATTATCCACTCTATATTATTTCTATAGCTTCTATAGTAGTATATTTACCTCTCGCGGTTCACAGGCTCAACCAATCTTAACAAATTAAGTGTAAGATAAAAGATATTTTCTAGGTGCTTATTTTTGCATTTTTACTATTTTTAAATATTGAAAATTGAAAAAGTTGAATTTTACTACATTCAATTTCAACTACGCAGTTGCGTACACATTTTTTTTTTTCATTCATCATCATCATGCCCACAAACGACGCCACGAAAGAGAGTCAACGGCTGAAAAGAGTAACAGTCATATGAAATCTAAAAGAGAATTTTCAAAATTTTGCGGGGGAATCGGCAATCGGGTAGGGCGTAGGAGTGCTGTCTGCTCTTATGTTATATCAAAATATAGTTTTGTTGTCAGTTGTCATTTTCAAGATGGCCTTGATATAATCCAAATATTATAAAAATAAGATTATTACTTTTTAACGACCGCTAAACCAATTTTTATGAATTTTGAGAATGACATAGGCTACTTCACAAAACGTGAAGGGCATGAAGTAGAGGATTCAAGTTTAAATGACGAACCAATTTCAAGTTAGGGATTATAAAATTCATCACAGGTATCTATATTTGGTAAGAAATAAATACATTTGCTGTGTACTTTATCAATGAACTTAAATGTGTAGGACTAATTGGTTGGCTTGGAAGATATGATAGTTTTCGTCCCGATAGAGGCGCTGCTGTTGATATAAGTAAATATTTTAATTGAGTTACTCGAAGTACCAATTGTACGCAGACGAAGTCGCGGGTACCAGCTAGTACCTAAATATAAAAATCAACTTGGAACAACTGAAAGACAGTCTAGTCAGAACTTACTAAAAAAACAAAAAACTAAATAGTTGGCGCAACAGGTCCGTATAGTTACCATAGGCGTAGCTGTGAACATCTCTGCGGAAATGTATTGGCATTTTCTCATGAGTTTTGAAGAAATTCTTAAGGTTAGACAAAAGGTGGTTACCAAAATTGTGCGGTATTTTTAAAAACGTAAAATCAATTCGTGACTCAAGGCTGTCATCGGAAAAGTAATGACAGAAAACAGCGAAAAATTCACGGAAGTTCTTACGCTTTCTCGATTTTAAATAACAATAAAAAAAGTGTTACGAATGACAACACCGGTCATTCGAGTGCCTTTGCAAATTATATTATAAAAGAGAGTCATGCAGGCGAGACGTTCTTGTCCCGATGAAAACAGAAGGTTAATAAATGTGGGTTTTTGTTATATAATTTTCCCCACAGAAAACAACTGTATCTACTTGTTTTATTTAAAGTTGTGACGGAAAAGCATTTAAAAAATCGTAAAAATTCAATAAAGCGTATCAAAGCGCACCGACGCACCATACCAATAAGGGCAGGTTGCTATTATAGTTTTTGACTCGGGGTTCGCATTGTACAAACTCACTGACCTTCAAATCGTTAACAGAACCTTCTTTAGAAGTCAAGAGACTTTCAAATATATGTATTAACCAAATAATTTCACGCCTGCATTTGAAAACTATGGGCTGGATGAAGGGCTAAGCCTCTAAGTCAATCAAATATTGCTTTATCAGGTTTAGAAAATAATTGCAATTCACAGGCTCTCAGATAAGACAACACATAAGTTGCTGGGTTAAACTATTGTCATTATAATTCAAAAGCAAGATTGTCAATCTTTCGAAAATGATTTCTATGCAACCAAGTTCCTAAAATCTATTCAGAGTAGGGCAACCAAAAATTCTGTAGAATTATAAGTCAAAGTCTGCAACTTGCGAATGCTGCCTAAAACTACTGAAGTAAGTCAATATTTCCTATTTTGTTTTCCAATCGACTGAACTTTGGCAACAAACATATTTTTCCATCTGATTTTTAGAAGAGCTAACCTTATTTCGAAGAAAGTTCAAGACTGGGGAAAGTAAAGTACTTGTTCTTTTCTAACTCCTGCACGTCTAAAGCTTGTTAAAAAAAATAGAAAAAAAAAACTCTTTTAAAAATCTGAACTAAAAATAATCCCAAGATTAGTGCCTTGCGAGGTTAATTTCCATTTTTTTTCTTTAATTTTCTTAAGGGTCCATGGAGATAACTTACATCAAGCGGGTCTGGCAGTTTGATCTGTTTTTAAGACGGTTTAATGAGCGATTGAAAATGCTACCTTGATACTCGTAAAGAAATTTAAAAAGAAAATTCCAGGAGAAGGTTAGTTTGAGTAAAGTCGAATGGATTTCGTGCCAATTAGAAATCGAAATGGATGTTGTAACAGTTCAAGGAAATTATGAATTTTTTTTCATTTCAAAGGGTCTCCAAATCCAAAAGTGTCCTCTCTTGTTTAAGTAATTTATAACAAAGAACACTGTATCACATCCAAGCTGTAATATTTCTAACTTCATTTTAAATCCACAGCTATTTGAAATTGTCCACTCAAATCACACAGCAAGAAAAGTAAAAGTGTGCAGTATTTTAACATAATCACAACTGCTACCATTTTTCAAAAACTTCACCCTACGTATATCCTACATGACCCGAATAATTGCTCCCCGTCCTTGAGAAGCGTGCACCTCACCATACTTAACTACTACATGCCAACAGCGCATCATTCGAATTGCAAAATGCAACCTCGAAACAGCAACAAACATAAATCAGAAAACATGGCTTTTCCGGTGCTTTACCTTTTGCTTGCCAACGCCAATACCTGCTCAAGTGCAAAGAAAAAAAACAAACCCCTTCACTATTGAAATGCCTCCTTCGGAATTTTCAAATTCATTGGAATCCACTGAGTAGGTGGTGTAGGTGAGTAGATGCTCGAGCCCCCCTCCCCCCAAACCCCCAACCATCTCCTCTATAATTTACGTTTGTAATAAAAAAAAGGGACCAACAAACGTTAGCCCAAAGTGGCTGCCATTTAAATTCTGATTTACCCGCCCATTTTTCAAACGAAAACAACAAATTATTTATTCCACAATATTAACGAGCCATAAAGTAATACAGCCATCCGAAGGACGAATAATAGCTTTAAAATTGTCATCCTAGACCCTAATTAAAATCATTTTTACTATCATCAAGGAATTAGGGCTCGTTGATGGGCATTCCGATATTTTATTTTAATTAAACAGTCGCCCGTCCTTGGAGGCACGGGTATTAATAATGCGACTGCCGTCATACCTGTGTTTGGCCTTTCTATGCATCCATGTGGCAGGAAGCTGTGACTTCATTTAGGAGCATACTTTCGATTTGAGTAACGTGACCCGTAAACTCGAACACTCACTTTTTATTTGCTGGATGTGCGATGCACTTCAGCATAGGTAGGTGGTGCTGCTGCCACTTCCCCCGGCAGGGTGAGCAAAAACAAACTAAAAAGGCGCATCTCAGTTGAACGCTGAATGCAACTCAAAGGATATCCTCTCGTTCGGTGGTATTTTTTTTCCTCACTGCACCGCGTGTGGAATTATATTTCCATTGCTTGGCGCTTAAGGCGCAAGCACATCGTTATCAAACGCGGCACGGCAAGGATATGATGTTTGGAGAGGCTGAGGCTCAAATGAAAACAATAACGAATGAATTTTAAATTCATTAAGAGTCCTTCGTGTGAAAAACCGAGAAAGCCGAAAAACTAGTGAATGGCACGAGTGGCGGCGTGAAGTTCCCAGACGCAATTAAGACCACGATGTGTGCATTGTATGCTGTTGGTTTTTCAGTCGACCGCGACCAGACAGAGAATTCAATTTTGGAATTGGTTTTATTTATGCTTCTTTTCTTTTGTATAAGAGGGACATACATATGTGGACTTCACTTCACTATCACATTAACCGTACTCTGACACTGCCACCGACACTGGCAGATTGGTTTGAAGAATTTTCACTGACACAAGGATACGCGTACGCCCGTGCACGACCAACAGCCAAGTACTACTGACACTATATGGAACGATGCACACTGTTTACCTCAATTGCGAATTTAAACACGGAAAAACGTGAGAGTTGTAGAACTACGATCTGCGCAAGACGGAGAGCCGAACGCGGTTCACTCCACAGAAGGAGTCGAATTTTGGTGAAAAACGCATTTGGGTGAATTTTAGTACCTAATGGGAGGGGAGGAGATACACTCTCTTGACTTTTAGGATTTGTGTGAATCAGGTTGTCCCCTCCGGCAGCAGCCAGCAACACGTGGGTAAACAAAGAAAGATAAACAGAGCCGGGAAAAGCAAACAGCTGACAGACGTTTGACATACACTGAGAGACGATATATATCTGGAACGTACCTTGAACATGACTTTTGGTTATACTGGTTTCTAGCTCTTCGTGCATTGGTTTGTTGATAGTAAATGAATGGTGTAAATTTACCACTGAGTGCAGCGTGATTAAAAAGGTTGGGAAATGGGAGCTCAGGTGACTGTGGCGTATACGTAACATTTTTGTTTGAGGATTTTAGATCGATTTTCTTAATCTTTCCAATATGTTACGATATCCTGACATTAATTTGTTAAGGACTTCCCATCTTATGGATAACTCCCTGTTATCCTATTAGGGAACTTTAGGGTAGATAAAGCTCTAAGGGATTTGGATTATATCGAAAAATATTTGAAAATATTAAATAAATTTTAAATGAATTTTGTATCCGATTTTCTGCTTATTGCTCTAAAGAATGTATAAAACCGCCTTTAAGACCAACTTTTCATAAGAACTTTCAGATGGGTACAAAGATTCGAATTCCTTATATGTATTTAGCGAAGGCGGGGTAAATTTTTAACTTAAAACGCTCTTATACTGATATCGCAATCTTGGTAGTCTTTCCGTATGTAGCCAGTAGCTGCAATTAAAACAGCTGTTTGAATTTACCTAAAGCTTTGGTTGGGCTGTTTGTGTCCTCAATAACTTAATAGTCTTTCAACTGAGGTGATAGGCCTTTCAATTGAGACTTATAGGTTCCAAGTTTTGTTTTTTTAATGCTTCCGGTAAAGCAGCGTTTGATGCTTCCTGGACTTTAAGAATTTATTCAAACCTATTACCAAAATCTGAGGAACCAACTGTCTTCTAATATACCCTAGTGAGCTGTTTTATATTTTTTTAGAACATTCATACCAATAACAAAGATGATTTCCTTGGCAAATACTTTGCTCAGATCCTAAATCCTTTGAAGAGAATTTTTTTCTTTTCCAGTTCACAATTCCCCACCTATAGCCATTTTACTAAAAAATATAACCACTTCATTTCAAAGAAGAAAAAGGGCTATTGAACGACCTACCCCAGACTGATTGTGACATGCTTCCTTGTTTGAGTAAGTCTGCAGTGATAAACCAACGACAAAACGAAAAAATAAACGCAAATCAAACCAGCGACATTGAACAAGAAAAGAAATCAAATTAAATCAATATCCCTTATCAAATATTGTAGCAAGAAATTATTTGCTTCTTCGCACGTCATGGCATATATGCTCCCTGCATGAAGTCAATTTTCACTCAATCGAGTGGAAAATCCTACTCCTTCCTCATGTGTGTACACACAGCGACAGAACATACATCAATCGCTTAATAGACCTTGAAAATGAAAACTCCCCCACCACCACGAAGATGACGACGACGAGGAAGAATTTTCTATAATTCCTTGTAAGTAGATTTTATTTGTGCCGGCAATTTTTTGCGCCTTACGCGTCTGTTGACTTTTCCACATGACATGTTTTTTTCGGTTCCCTTCCGGATGTAGCAATATAAAAGGGAAACATTGCCGAGGAAAGTCGGGAAGACTCGTATGAGAAAAAAAGTCCTTTCATTTTAAGAACTCAATGTGGGGTGTCTCTTGACTGGTTTAACATAACAAATTAGATGAAAGAACAGGTTATGATTTAAAATGTATGGGAGTTCCATTGGTACATTATAGCATTCGGATGGGTTAATAAGGATGGATAAGTTCTGAGGGTTGGCATTTCATTGTTAGTGGGACAATTTTGAAATCGCAATCAGAATGAACAGGAATTCGTCAGTCTTTTGTTAAAATTTGGTTGTCGTTGTTTATTACAGCCATATAAGAAAGCCTTGAAAGTTGTACCAAAGGATAAACAAAAAAAAAATCACTTTCTTGGAAAGTAGATTCCATCCACCAAAGACTCTAAAAATGTGGACCCCGTTCAAAAATATGTCAATGGGCTTAGACTATTTATAAAGTTATTTGGGTAGTGGGACGAATTGAATAGTTTAGGAATTTGTGGCTCTAAAGTATACGATTGTTAATAGCCCCTAACAAGATCTAAAACATATATTGGTACTTGAGTTCACAAGGCACATGCGCAATGCAGATGCAAATAATGATATGATGATTCTAAAGAACTTGCAAATAAATAGAAAGTTTCATGACACAAAGTGTCTGCACTAAAAATGACACGCAAGTTGAGGGGTCTTTTGTTGCTCAACAATGTTATTATTGCTAATAAAAATTATGGAAAAAATGCCACTCAAAATCGAATTTGCAAACCATTTTTCATGCCGTCATTTTGGAAAAAAAAACTTGCTTATACATTTTTCCACAAGTATTTTGTAAGAAACCTACAGTTCAAAATGATGGTTTTATTTTTACTGTTTTATGTTCAAGAGCAAATTTAGTTGGTCTTTTAAAATTGTTTCAAATTAGCTAAGTCTTTGTTTCGGTATTTAGTAGACTGGTAGACGAAACGGACGGCTAGTGTCCTTGCTTTTAGGATGCGTTCAGTGGTGCAAAATGCAAAAGCTTGGCACATGTCGTTTGTCAAGAAATCAATAAACCCTTTGGTAAGGAACGCATTAATCTAAATTGCCATCAATTTTTACTTTTAATTTATTAAAGTTTTACTTTTTTTTTTAGTAGGTAACAAAATAAAAATATCCTCCGGAAGAACTAATTTGTTTTGATAATTTTAATAAAATATATATATACCTATATGAAAGATGCCCTTGTTGTGTAAATAGGTTTTGTCCCGCTAGTGGAGCAAAATGAATTATTGAAATTATTTTGTATTTTCGCTCCAAATATACTCCTTAAACTATTTCTATCCTTTACTATGATAACGCTCAGGGATAATGATCTTATTTGCGATTAGTTTTGCGCTTAAGTGTCCTTCTTGCCCCTCCCCCTACAATATTCCCTCAGTCAAATGAAATATGAAAATATACTCCAATAATCGTTATGACAAATGTAACGCATTTGAACATTCAAGATTCAAATATCAAAAATTCTAAAGCTGCAGGCGTATATTTTACGTATTCTTTTACACCGAGAGAGACCAGAACCAAAACATTTAGTTAGTATAATGCCTTTCCGTTTTGAATATACCTTCTCTAGGTATTCGCTTTTTGTTCTTCCGCGATTCGTTGGCGATTCTTCCAAATGTTTTATAGCGCAAATGGATATATAATTAAAAAATCAAACTGACATCGTTTCCATATTTCAAATAATATAACGCATCAATTCAATTTTCCAAAAAAAAGTTTACCCAACGCCATGCAAAAATCATTTTCCACTAAAACCAGTCCCAACAGAGTAAACAGGGTATGAGGACACGAAGCACCGCAACGATCCCATCGCTATTTAACATGAGTATATAACTATCCTCCTTAAATTAGCTCTGCGGTTCTCATGCACACCCGCCACCGATATGTGCTCGCCTTGAGCTCCATCTCGGCTCACTCCCCTGCGATACGTGACAGCAAGACTCTACTAGATTAGATTTGGTTTTCTAATTCGGTAATCTTTGTGGCACTCCTCGTGAAATTCAGCACATCAACACCCAGAAATATTTTAATCCCCTCCACCCGTCACCATTCGTTAATCTTACAAACACATTCCAGCCCGCACCCACATCGCATATAGGACTTACTCTTGCGGCCGTAGGTATCCTAATTAAATATTTGCGTTCGGATTAAATCATGTTGTAGCTACATGGTTGTCGTTATTACAGATAAGCTATCATTTTCCACGCAAACAACATGTATCCCTACCCCCAAACCGACCATAAACAATATTCAATTAAAATTTACGCACAAACCGTGTGTTGCCGAAAATGTCAATTATCAAAAAGGATTATTTGAAAGACACTACCACAGCGAACTCAAAGGAAACAGCCGCTCCTAAGGCGCAGAGCTCATTTACTACTAACACACATGGAAAATAATTGAGCAATGCGCCTTTATGTGACATGTGTGCGTCTTGTCTCTGTTTTATTGTTTTATCGCTTTTGATCGTTATTTCGTATTTAATTTAACATTACAGACGTCATGTTGTAGGTTTTTCCATGCCTTGGCATATTATCCAATTTTGCTTTATGGTAGATACTGTGTCGCATCTGGTGGTTGGTGAGTATGGTAGCAGTGTATGGAGCATAAGCGACTGAACGTAGCAGATAATCTGGGATAAATTCATATGGGATTAGGTGGCTTGGAGAAGTGAAACAAAAATTCCGTCGATGGAAGTAGGAAAATCTGTGAAATTTAAGTCTTAAATCTATGTCAAGTTTTTTTTGTTTTGCCAGATGGAGGACACTTTTCTCATTCTGGAGTTTTTGTGGCCAAAGAATGGCTTACGTTTATTTCTACTTACAGTTGGTATAATACGGACTTAGTTGCATTCAGGAAATGACAGTGTCGCCTGGGGATAGAGGGTTAATAAGATTTTGATAAGATTTTCTGTATACAGGGGGTGAGTACAGAATGACATCTCCTTCCCCCTTACTCGTGGGTCCAAAATAGAATCAATAAACAAAAAAACACAAAACAAAGGGACTGGTGTAATTGAATCGGGCACCAAGAACTTCGGCAACACCGATTCTCATACGATTATGACGGAGGAGGAAGAAAATCGCTTACTCCAAGAACCGTCGACTAGTAGGGCAGCTTCGGTTGAGGGAAGCGTCAGAACGGTTGACTTCGGACTCGAGAAACTTTTTCTCGAGGAAGATGATAACCGCTCGATCGCCAGCTCATCCAAATTCTCCATATCGTCTACAGCTTCAATTAGGAAAAGAGTGCTGAACTGTAAGATGACGATTAAGAAATTGAAGAAAAAGCACCAACTAGAGGACAAGGACAAACAAAGACTTCAAAACGCCCTTGACTTTCTAGAAAGGCAGTCCAGGGATATTAGCGTGCACCATGCTAGTAATCCTGAGGCGGACCCTATGGAAATCTCGAGTGAGGGAGCGCTTATGCAACCACCAATGCCTGTGATATGCCTTAGCCTATCGGGGCACGGGTCGGCTGCATCTGACCCCGCAATTGAAGTGGACAAAAAGGACGTTGTTTCACCGGGAGAGGCGGACTCGACTCTGAACAGCGCAGTGACTGTTGTTGATAAGTCGAAGCCAAAGGACGATGAAAGTTTGGACTTAACCGAAGCCTCATTTGTCTCTGCGGCGAACACGACGGAAGGCAACAAGCTGTTCAGAACAGTACAACCGACGGATCCGCTAAAAAGGAGAAAAAACGCGCGTCGCCTATTAAATAGGTTTAGGAACCGCGATCCCAGCTCCTTCACGGAGAGGGAAAAAGCGCAGTTAGCTAGGGCCCGGGAGACAGTCAAGTCTACCGAAGACGCATGGCGCAGCAGCCTAATAGCGAGGAGGCAGAACCCAATCAACAAAGGGAAGTTGTCTGGACCAAGGGAGGAATGCCGCTTGCCTTCCGCCTTGGGAAAGGCAAAACCCGAAAAATCGGGTGCCGGCCCAGCTAAGGACTTGTCTAAGGCTGAGCAGACACCTGGATGTTCGAAAAAGGTTCTGCCTGTTAGGAAGGTAGCCAGGACGACTTCTGGAGGAGTCAGCACAAGATTGGCCGTAGCGGGGGCGAAATGCCGATTGCCTTTCACCTCGACTGCGGTTGATTCAAAGTGTCAAGGGGCTGCCTCGGGCAAGGATACGTCCAAACCTGGGAACGCACCGGTGGTCTCCAAAAGAGGTCGCAACGACGACACGATCTCCCCGGTAGTAGGTAGGCAGGCTAAAAGGCTGAAATTCGCCGAAAAGGTGAAGGAAAGTCTGCGCGTCGCTATTGTC
The DNA here is from genome assembly GCA_948293265.1 of Cheilosia impressa. Lineage (NCBI taxonomy): Eukaryota > Metazoa > Arthropoda > Insecta > Diptera > Syrphidae > Cheilosia > Cheilosia impressa. Next base: position 48,057,978 of record OX411882.1, on the reverse strand, counting down.
GACTACGGCAACCCAGACCGGAAGCTCTCATCTAACCAATGGGAGTTAATAGAACAACGCATCCTTGATGGTGTTAATGACGCCATTGTGAGGGCAGATGGCAAGCCTCCACTATTTGGCCAGCTATCTACCTTCAAAGGATTCAAGACTATGGAGTGTGACAACCAAGAGACCTTGGACTGGTTAAAGGGCTTCATAACCAACATGAACGCACCTTGGTCAAAAGCTGACCTGCGCGTTGTTGACAGGAAAGAAATCCTGAACTTGACCAGGCCAAAGGGTATTATCCGCATGAGGGGACCTTACCTACCCGTTGAAAGGATAGAACGGAATCTGCAGTTCCTTAACCCGGAACTACAAAGCAGAGAATGGAAAGTCCTCGAAACGGGTGAATATACCCAGAATGGGATGGATGTGACTATATTGCTATGTCACAAATCGCTGCCGCTACTCCGTAAGCAAGAGTTTAAGGTCCGCGTAGGCATAACGCGGTGCAAACTCCGGTTGCTAGCGGCGAAAGAAAAGGGAGAGCAACCGACTACCCGTGATGAAGATAGTGCAAATAAATCTTCATCACAGTAAGGCGGCCAGCGCCAACCTCGTTCTCCTTATGGAAACGAAATCCATAGATGTCGCCCTGGTTCAAGAACCCTGGATTCTCCGGGGAAAGATAAGCGGGCTGAGCTCCAAAGATTTGGTTATATACCATAACACACCAGAAAATGGTAAGTCACGAACATGTATTGTCGCCAGAAAACAGCTTAAACTTTTTCTTCTACCTAGTCTCAGCGGCTCGGACCAAACAGCAGTCAAATGGGACAGGACAGGAAAAGGCGCGCTGGTACTGGCGACAATCTACATGCCACACGAAACAGACAATCCACCCCCAGAGCTATCCTGCACACTCGTCAAAACAGCAGAAAGGGAGGGTTGGGACCTGATTGCTGGCTGTGATGCTAACTCCCACCATACGCTCTGGGGAAGTACGGACATAAATGTACGAGGTGAGTCCCTCTTAGAATTTATAATTAGCAACAATCTCTTAGTAGCTAACATTGGCAATGAGCCGACCTTCGTAACTAGGAATAGACGTGAGGTGTTAGACTTAACACTCTACAGTAACTCACAAACTCTAACTGTGAAGGAATGGAGAGTCTCCCTTGAGCCATCCTTCTCAGATCACAGAATTATAGAATTTCTAGTAGACGAACAGTTAGTAGGTAGAGGTAAATTCAGAAACCCAAGACTTACCAATTGGGACACTTTTGTCTCAGAAGCTGTGAGGAATAGTCAGAATCTCAAGAACCAAGAAATGAGATCACCAGACGAAATCGATGCATTCACAGATAGTTTAAATAAAATCCTAAGCAATGCATTCGATATAGCCTGTCCTCTACGGACAATCAGGAATAGAAACACTCAATCGTGGTGGTCCAAAGATCTCCTTGAAATCAGAAGGAAAGTTAGATCTCTGTTCAATTTGGCCAAACGCACTAACTTACAGACAGACTGGGATTTATACAAAGCCGGTCAACGTAAATTCAAAAGTGCTGTCACAAGTGCTAAACGCACAGCCTGGCATAAGTTTTGCAATGAAATAGAAAGCACTAGGGAATCAGCTAGACTTCGGAAGATCCTATCCAAAGAACCTGCGGTTCCAGGATATCTAAAAGACAACAGTGGTAACTGGACGCAGTCCTCTGAAGAGACTCTAAGTCTGCTTCTACGGACGCACTTTCCGGGTTGCATCCCAGCAACAACCGTCCAGTCTATTTCAAGCATAGCAAATACCTCTGCTACAATTCCAGGGGGTATAGTAACCGAAGAAAAAATTAAATGGGCGATCGATACGTTTGCACCATTTAAGTCACCTGGGGTGGACGGAATCTTCCCGATCATGCTCCAGAAAGCCAGGTCAATAGTTATACCAGCCCTGATGAGACTCTTCACACGCTGCCTGGAATGCGGTCACATTCCCAAGGTATGGCGAGAAGTAAGGGTCGTCTTTATTCCGAAGGCAGGCAAGTCCAGCCACACGGCTGCGAAGGACTTTAGGCCTATAAGCCTAACATCCTTTATCCTGAAAACCTTCGAAAAGCTTTTAAACGTTTTCATCCGCAGTCGGATTGACAATATGATATCAACGGCACAACATGCTTACATTAAAGGTAAAGGAGTTGAGACCGCGTTACATGAGGTCACCGGCATCATAGAAAAGTCCTTAAAGGACAAAGAATATACACTAGCCGCGTTCCTAGACATTGAGGGAGCTTTTAACAATGTCAAAACGTGCGCAGTAAAGAGAGCGCTACTCAATTCCAACGTTGACCTACCACTTATCAACGTGATTGAAAGCCTACTTAATGAAAGGAAAATTAATGCAAAACTAGGTGACACTGACCTTAGAGTGACAGCCTCTAGAGGTACACCACAAGGAGGAGTCATATCCCCCTTACTCTGGGTCCTTGTCATAAATGAAATACTAGTGAAACTCGAAAATAAAGGGGTCAAGGTAACCGCTTATGCGGACGATGTAGTAATACTTGCTACAGGCAAATTCCTACCTACCATAAGCGAATTGCTAGAAAACGCATTACGGATACTCAATATGTGGGCAAAACAATGCGGTCTTGGAGTCAATCCACAGAAGACTGAATTAGTCTTGTTCTGTAACAAAAGAGTGATTCCGGACTTCGATCCTCCAAATATTGAAGGCATACCCCTCAGGGTCGCCGGGAGTGCTAAATATCTGGGTACAATCCTAGATAGGAAGCTTAACTGGAAAATGAACGTCAATGAAAGAGTAAAGAAAGCTGCAAACGCTTTCTACGCATGTAATCGAATCTTCGGCAAAAGGTGGGGACCAAACCCTAAAATAATTTTGTGGATGTATACGGCTATTGTGCGTCCAATACTCACGTATGGAAGCTTAGTTTGGTGGCAAGCCACAAACAAAGCATCAAATCTCAAATTAATGACCAAAATACAAAGACTAGCGTGTATTAGCACAACCAGTGCAATAAGGACAACACCTACGGCTGGAATGGAGGCAATCCTCAACCTGATACCGTTAGATCTTTATATGCAAGAATCTGCAGCCAAAAGTGCCCTTAGGATCAGCCAATCCAAAAGCTGGAAACCCTATAAAATGGGACACGCACAGATTCTGAACAAATATATGGGAGATGCTGTCAGTTCTGACTACTTGTCTCCCTACCTTGACTTCGATAAACCATTCTCTTGCTATTTTCCCAGCAGAGAAGAATGGAACACAGATGAACCCACAAAAAGGAAATCGATATCCATCTATACAGATGGTTCTAAGATGGACTGTGGAACAGGTGCTGGAATTTTCTCTGAAGAATTGAATATACATCACTCGATCAGATTACCTGACCATAGTAGTGTGTTTCAAGCGGAGGTTCTGGCTATCGGCGAAGCTGCCCACATGGTGTCAATGTTGGAAATACCAAGGGATGATATTACCATATTCATTGACAGCCAGGCGGCTATAAAAGCAGTGTCTGCTATTGAAATTAAATCAAAGCTAGTTCGCCGCTGCCGTGAAGAGCTTAAAGTTCTCTGCTCGCAGCACATCACGCGCTTATGCTGGGTTCCTGGACACAGGGATAAAACCGGCAACGAGAGAGCTGACGAACTGGCTAGGAATGGATCCGCTATGGATCAAGATCGTGCGATCAAATTTATCAGGCCACCACTCTGTAATCTCAGAGAGAGGGTGGAAGATAAGATCCGAATGAAAGCCAACAACAGGTGGAAAGAATTAACTACCTGCGAATTATCAAGGAAGCTATGGCCGGAATACAATCCAAGTCGGACTAGCAAACTCATGCAGTTTGATAGAATGTCGATGTATAAACTGGTAGGGGCCCTAACGGGTCACAACTTCCTAAGAAACCATACAATGAAACTGAAACTCAAGAATGACGACATATGTAGGGGGTGTGAAGACGAAGAGGTACATGAGGATACACCTCACTTCCTCTGTCAATGCCCCAGTCTTTGTCACTTGAGATATAGAACACTTGGTAGATACTACTTCCAAGACGTATATGAACTTTCGAATGTCTCTCTATCTGATCTTTCCAGGTTCATAAACTTATCAGGATGGCTGGACAAAGTCGAGTAATGTGAGGGAGGAAAATTTCATCGCCAACGACATCGGCTAACCCCTCAACAAGGGTATCACAATGGGTCCACAAGGACCTAAGTGGGGTGCTGCAGGGTTACTCTGGAGCATCCACCCATCAACCTAACCTAACCTAACCTAACCTAATAAGATTTTGAGGTTCTCAATTTTTTTCCGTCTACTGTTGCTCATATTAGTAGAGTGTAAGTATATATGATGACTGAAAAGCGGGTACATTCGGAGGTACTCATGTCGACTGAAATTCAACTGCCATTGATAAGCGTTTTGCTCGTAAAAGAAAGTGGAAGGGGTTTGATTGTTTGCTTATTCTGAAGAGCCAAATTTAAATTTCCTCTTATATCAGTTCTTCAGTTCGACGTATATCAGAATGATTTAAAAATAAATTTGGTCTTTCGAGCCGGATTTGGACCAACTATATATGGATCTATATATAAACAGTGGGGCAGCGAAAAAACAAACTTTGATGTAATAGTAGTTGAATCTGAAAACCCTCACTTAAAAGGGGTACTCACTGAGCCACAGCGGATGGTATTTTAGCACCTTAATGAAGGGCGAAAAAGTTAGTTATCCTTTATTTTTTAAATAAACAAGTCCTATAAAATTTGTCGTAGTTGCACCATTTAAGGTGCGCAGCCGATAGGAATCTACTAGAGACTTGACTGATTAATGATTATTACGTATGGACACACACTTTGGCACCCGCAGTTCTTATAGTTTGTATTGAAAGAGGTCACACAATGGCTATAAGCTATCGAGTACCTTGCGGTTAGGGCATATTAAAAAGAAATTCCATTTTATGTAAAAAAGCTTCAATTTCCAAAAGAGTACCATTTCCAGCAGGCATTATCATTTAATCGATCTCCAGTTATATACTACGGCCACCATGAATTATAATTTTTTTTTATCCCCATATGGGCAAACCGTTCAATATAACGTAATTTAAACCACAGAAGCGTGGGAAGGAAATTTTCTAATTGAAAAGTATCCTTCGATATTAATTTCAATCGAAAACTAATCTCAATCCATAAGTCAACGCTCCCTGGTCCTTTAATTAAAACTGCAACCAAGAGTAATAACTATACCCACCATATACCGTTTAGCTTTTAATAAGTTCTTTGTTTCCAACCGAAAGGGGTAGAAAAGAAAGCAAACTTTCATTATTACTACTTCAGCTTTTTGTGTTATGAATCAAACATCCTCCGTTGTAGTACTTGGCGAAAGGTAAAACTAATTCTCTTTGCTTTTGTCCGAACTTGGTACTGGGTAGGAATATTTTCTTCCTTTCTTCTGTCGGACATTTGCAAAAAGAAAAAAGGAATATTCTCCTTTATATGCACAAGCACATGAATGAAGTTTCACATACATGATACGAGTATTGCACATAGAGGCTGACCATTGTGTTTGGGTTAGCAACTGGAATGAGTCCCGTTGCGAGGTTTAGATTATTGAAGGTGATCTCCGACTTCCGTTTAGAGGGTTATCAGGAAATGCGGCGATGGATTGTCTATCTGCGGCAGCATATACTATTAGAAACAGCAAACATGGTACACAAACTCATTTCTCATTGCTTAAATAATAAAGCGTTTAAAATAGAATCGACTCAGTTGAATAGTTCACACAAAACAAAACAAGTTTTCAACTCTTTCAGAAAGCTTCTACCATTCGCATTTTGTTTTGTATACAGGATAAGAACGCATGCATGGTATCACGTGCAAGTGTTTCGGATTTCGAAACGTGCCGACTTTTCCGAAGCACTGTTCCCCCAGAGTTGTTTAGAACTACTACACCGTCCATACAGCAAAGTTAGAAAAACTAAATAAGAAAATGTCGGGTCAATACATTAAAGTTGGTGCGGGGGAGTTTTGAAAAATGTTCAGTTATCATAATACCGCCCGTCAAGGTCATAGTCTTTAAAAACCAATCGAAAAATTACGCGGTGTACGGTGGCACTGCCAGTGTAGATACTGGATAATCACTCACTGGGCTTTGGGTGATTTCCAACGAACTTGAAGTCAAATGGAGCCTAAAGTTGACCTTGATACGCGAGTGAAATATTTTTGAAATCAGGGGTCAAATCGCGTCGTCCGTGAACGAGGATTTATCGACGGATCTTAACACTAAAAAACAAATCGATGTTTCTCGATGGAACACTCACAACCTTCCACGAGCAGCTCTAACAGCCTTGGCTCAGTTTCTTCACACACACATGGAAAATCAGTTTGAAACCTGCTTGAAAAAAGCTTGAAATCAGTTAAAATCTAGGCTCCAGAATTTTCCTTTCATCATAGGAGGACACAGGGAATGATCTCTGATACTCATAGGTGTATTGTTATTTTGACGCAAAGCGATGTTTCGCGGGCAGCTTTGTCAACTCACACCTAATTGATAAGTTTGAATGCCCTTCTGCTCATAAATATGCATAACACCCTAAATTGCTCATGATTATGATTTATGACCAACCACAATTATTTTTGTGGTCCATTAAAACCCAAAATGATATGTCATGTGGTCGTTGCCAGTTTTTGTATTATTCAGAAATTTTGTTGTCATGAAAAACTCAGTTTTAGCCCCAGGTCATATAAATAACCCTAGCTTCGCTCCAACAGAAGGTATTAACAATTTAAAATTCGTGCAGTGCTCGTCGCATTTTATCAACAATTCAAGATGTACTTGCGACTGCTTATCGTCGCATTACTGTTCGCTGCAACAGGCGCAGCCAGTTTTTTTGACAACGGTGAATATCCCCGTCTTGATCTTCCACTATTCGAAAGCCGACCTAAATGCAATCTGGATCATACGGGGAGATGCAGACCAGCCGTAGAGTTTCATCATGACGTTCTATTCGAAGGTCCTTCAAGATGTCCATTGAAAATTTTCGGACGATGTAGATGGTATCGTGAGGACGAAAGCAAAGAAGAGGAGCTTGCCCCATTAGGAATATATACTTGAGCATACCGCGAAATCTAGGCAACAAGGTTCAGAGGAAATCGTGAAATGGTCTGGTAAAGCGCAAGTTTTTTGCAAGAGTGGTTTAAGTTATTCGTAAGGTGACAGTTTGTTAAAAATAAAATCAAGAAAAATCCTTCTAAAGTTCGTTTGTATTTTTGAGAAGAATAATAAATTTACAAAAGGTCTTTAATCGCCTTTTTACAGCCTACTTATCGGTTGGAAAATCGCTCGATATAACAAAAATACTGTCAACGGAGAATTCAGTTTTTGGCTAAATGTAACGAGCACACTTTGTAAGAGAAAAGCAGTTAACTACTTTCAAACTGGATTTTCAAAAGGTTGCATTCGCTGACCGATATTGTCTCGATGGAGCGCCACATTTCAACTTTACATACTCCTTCAGGAGCTCTACCTAATGACAGAGCCTGTATATAGAAATATTCGTAGTGGCTGTGAACAGTTATGCCCCCAAGACTCATAGTCTCATAACACACAAGTACTCGTAACACCGAAACAATCTAAGTTTTTAAAAAAAAATTTAGCCAACGATACTTCAGTTTAATTTATGATAAAACCCCAACTCGATACAAAAAGCTAAAGCTGTCCAATCAAAGTGACCATCATAAGGACAATTGCCTCTCAATCAGATTTCAATCGAGCAGACAGAGTTAACTTCCGTCTGCCCCATTATGCAATCCAAAAAGGAGCAAGCACAACAGAAATATACCCGCATTGTTCGGAAAGGATAAACCGAGTCTTTTTAATATACTCCTCTGTCAAAATGAAACAATAAATCTGTCGACAGAATGACAAAACACCCAAACGCCGGAAGGAATTTGCGAAAGCTAGCTTCCCCCTCTCATTGTTGGAGCTTGTTAACAGACAATTCATCCAGATTAAGATCTCCAAATGACAGATAAAAAAGGATTCACAAGAGTTTTTTGCGTTTTTTTTATTTTTTGTTTCATTGTTGGCAACTTCAGTGGTTATGATGATGACTGTTGGAAATTGAATTGAATTTTGTTGAGCCCTGATTGTAATTGGCTTGAGGGGTCTTAACAATTAAACACTTTAAGTTACAGTCCAGAAATCCACTTAGAGAGAGAGAGTCACCCTATTTCGACATCAAATCGATACGCAATCTGGAAAGCGAAATAATTCCTCTCCACAATCTGGCAGTGACCCAAAAATGTACCAAGATACTCCGACGTTCATGAGACTATTTTCGTCTGCATGTCTCGGTTATAAATTGGAAAAAACTGATTACCTTCAAAAGATATACACCCAGGGTATGGTGGATCATCTGGGTAGGTGGTACCTATGCTTTTCTGCATTAGCATCCCTGTCACGCGCGAGAAAATTTGTTCTATTATCCCTCCAACAGAACGACGTGTCTCGTTGTATAGTTCTGTTTGGCTTTTGCTTGAGTTGGATATACTATTCGTTGGATTTGTGTATGCTGGGGATTATGATTTGAAAACTAATGGATGCAGTTTTAAGTTGATAATGACGGGATTATTATTGAGATGAGGCGACTATAAGTAGGAGATTGCCAAGCTTGATGAATGTTTGCCAGGATGAATGTCTAAATGAGAAACAGAAAACATTTCATACTTGAGAAGTGCTTTCTTTAATCTTTATGTTTAATCTAGGGGGTTTCAATATTTTTATTTGCCTTGGGACACTCAGTCAGAAAGATTGTAGTCTTATAGTTTCCGAGTACGTGACATGCACTCCTATACTCAGCTTTTTAAGAATAAATGTCTTTTTAATTTTATTGAAGTACACAAAAATTTTAAAAATTGTATCGCAAAAACATAATGTTAGTCAAAAATGCCCTCAAAAAGTGGGTGTGGCAGAGAAGAATTATTGAAACGAGCTCTATCACTGGCAATTTCTGAAGAATCCTTAGTACCAGTAAATAAAATCATAAATTGCAATTAATGGTTAAGGACATGCCCATGGAATTAGAAAAATGTGTATTTGGCTTAGGGGTTTACTTCTTTCCATGACAACCTTAAGAGCTTTGTGATGAATATACCCATAAAAAATCAGCCTATATTTTAAATAAATTTTTACTTCGTCCTCTGAAAGTATATGCGCTTTAACCGAGATGTGATGACTTTAAAAATTATCCTTAGCTTCTATTGCATACTCTATTCAAAAGGACCTTACACGCCTGTTCGTGCACCTCTATGCTAATAGAAAAAAAAACATTTTCTCTTGTCTTAGCTCAGGTATATTGCTTCCTCTGCTTGCGGGAAATTAATTTCTTTATTTCCCTCTTAAGCTCATCTAATTTATTGCCTCGGTAGATCAAAACACAGAGAGAGTGGAAAAAAAAACTGTTTCCCAACTCGTAAAGCATCCACAATCTAGGTCATTTGATGGAAGAATTCGATTTTTCTCGCTGACAGAGGGCCTCAATTTATTGCATCCGCCAGGATACTCGAAGACACGTTACCGTACCTACGGAAAATACCTCAATCTTGATTATCCCGCATTCCGGGGAATAGGAAGCAGCTCACCTCATTTTTATTGTCAACACAAATACAGCCAATCAACAAATAAATATTTCCCGCTAGGAGTACTTATTTGCCCTGACAATGACGCCTTTCACCTTTCAGGACTGGCAATCAATGTCAATGATGATGTTGCTATCGTTTTCGCTTCATGCCTTTCGGCAGACACACTTCTTGACCTAAGGAAGTTGAGTGTGGAATTGGGGTTTGTCCGTGATTTTGTTGTAATGTCCCTTTTTGTGTCCCCATTGTCAGCATATTTATTTGAGTGTCAGGGTACAGGTAATCATTATTCTTGTCGCTACAGGGGATAAGTGGCAGTATGATTGGTCCTTTCCGATTCATTGACTTTGAAATATGCCAATTGACAGGTGGAAATGGTATCATTTGACAGGTTGCTCTTTTTTTTAAACTAGGACATATGATCTCATGAATTTAGAGCTTGGCACCGGATAATGCAAATGAAGGGGTTGAATGAATTATAAAAAGCAAATTACGCACAATAATGAGAGCGAGGGTAGGTTTTGTGTTGGGTACACATATTTGGTTACACTATGAAGGGTTAGGTTATTTTATTGCTATTTGGTATCTAAAAACTGTACAGGGTGGGCCAAAAGAAGTCACCCGATGTTGTTTGGCTCTCATTTTTTTTCTAAATGAAAAACTTCGATTCTGTTTTTTGATTATGTTTATTTGAGCCTTTAGAATTTTATTGGTAGAGTCGAAAAGATGATATCGGCCAAATGGGCGCCGTCACAATTGATTGCCATACAATTGATTGGACTGAGAGCCAAACAACATCGGATGACTTCCTTTGGCCCAACTTGTATATGTCGCAAAATGCGATGGTAAGAAAAGTCTTAATTTTTCCATCACCTGAATTTTAGTCTTTTGGCTTTTGTCTTTTTCCTTTTGTCCTTTGTGCTCTGTCTTCTGTTTTCTATCTTGTCTCCCATCTTCTGTCTTCTGTCTAGTGACTACTCTTTCCTGTCTTTCGTTTTTCTCTCAATGTAACGACAAAACAACATCAATCCATAATCGAGGAAAGCCACATACAATTCATACCTTAGAGCACTCCATCCGATGTCACAAACTTCAAAAGCACACTTCCGAACCGCAGTCGTCACACAATAACTCCATCAAAAGTGCCTCGAACAGCGGCACTCATTTGGGACCATAAAACCATCACAAATCATCATAACTGCGAACTGTTAACCACTGTCCCATTCAGTCGTCCTGCAAACTCGTAATTTATTGCACTTGCCTTGTCATCTGTTTTGTCTGATTTATAGTAGTTATTGAAAAAACGTGACTACGCCTTTTTAATTATAGCGAAACCATTCATTCTCCTCTTAGGCATACAAAAGTGCAACCCTCCTCCATTGTCCCATCCAGGCAAGCTGTTCAGGATTGCACCCCAGGGATGGCAGCCCATCAACCACATTCCAAAGCAAAACTAACAAGCAAAAAAAAATACCCATGCGTTCCGCTTCGTGTCTTTTTTGTTCACTCAAGATAAACCAGCAGCGCTTTACTTTAAAGAATGCAACTTTTGCTGGAAAATACTGCAAACATTTACTACCCAATACTTTGCGCAGTTTTACTCTACAGCGTATGGTCAGAGAATGACCTCAAAAATGTTCCTACGACTCAGTCCTCGCCAATCCTCCCTGAAGGGATACAAAACAATAAAAAAACAGAAAACACGAAAATAACGTCATGAAGCATCGCTTCGGAAACGGACACTGTCCACAGAATGGAACAATGCCACACTGCTGTTTCGGGGGCCCTCCCTTTCCACCGGACATGGGCCCTTATTGTGTACACCGAATGCTGTTCGCGGGGCATTAATTGAAGTGGAAATTTATGTTGATGTTCGCTTAACAAGTGGATTCAGTGATGACTGGTTCGGCAATACCATTCCGGACTGTCGGTCCGATACGCTGGCGTAAAAATCGCATCGGGAAAGTGCTTTAATTAAGTTAAGCATAGTGAAATTAATTTTAAATTATTCTTGCGGGAAATGCAGCTCCGTTGAGTTTCTCCAGAGCCCCACGTTGAAAACTTTTTTCCCAAATAATTACTTAATGCTGACCTCACTCGCGCTCAGCCGACTTTGAAATACTTCTCACGTTATCGGGCGAAAGTAAATTAGAATCTCCACACTTAAACACCAATATTGACCCAGGGACCGGAAGTGCCAAGTGTCCTCTCGAAACTTTCGTCAGAATCTTTTGTTAAGGGCGAGGGGTGGCGAAAAAGGAAACAAAGAAAAAAACTTTCTTTGTCCTGTCGAAAAACACCTTGCAAAGCCGCCACAAAAACCATTGCGCAAATACTTTGGCAGAACGAGGATGAAAGATGGCACGACATAAGTACAAATATATTGTCCTACAAGTTGCTCTCTCATCGCATCCTTAAAGGTTCTTACGAGTGGTTATCGCCCAGTCCGCCCTCACCCCACTCGTTTTGTGTGTGTGCTGCGGAACGGTCCTCGTTAATGCGGTGGAATTAGTTGGGGATTTTCGCACAGCAATGGTGGTAATAATTTTCACAGATTTTGTATGTAAGTGTGTTGCCAGTGGTTGAGAAATGTTGACGAACACAGCACAGCCACAGCGTGTTGTTTGCCAGTGAGTAATATCCGGTGGTGGAGAAGTTTCACTTCTTCTGCTGGTACTGTCATTTCGCTCGAGAAGAGATTTCTTATTGCAAAAGTTTAGTTCCGCAAAGACTAAGCAAACACTGTTGTCCTTGATGAATGCCTAATTGGTACACGCGTGGGGCTATGCTCTTTGTAGGGAACACATTACGAACACTCCGTGGTTGTTCTGTGATGCAGCAAATTTCAAAAAGTTTCCCAGGTCGATCGGACTTTTTATATAGAACCATGGGAGCTTTATGTTGTCCATATCTTTGACACGAAATACAGGCTGCGGCGATATTTGAAAATATTTTACTGCGTCTTGATATGTTCAATATTTTTTTAAGGATAGAATTTGCAACCCCAAGGATGGAATTTGCAATCCTCATTGGGGGTCTTAGGGTTGTAATTTTTCATGATTTCGGTGAGTTGCTGGGCGAATTAGGAAAGAAATCGAAGAAAGTAGTAGTTGATTGGATGGGGTCAGTACGCTCGGCGGACCGAAAATACTGCTGCGATGCCACAGGGTTCGTGTAGGAGTACCCAAAGTATTGACTCATTCTGCTCTTGAACTTACGACAAGATTTGGAACTGCTTTGGATAACAAATGACTAGAAGCTTATATTCAGCGAAAGGGGTGCATTTTTGGCTGAAAGACAATGTTTCCAGATCTCACACAGACCCAAAGCTACCAAGATCATGCGAATTGACGGACGTCCCTGGACTTTTAAGAAGCTTGGAAGCGAGGACGGCAACATCCAGGTCATACGATTAAAATTGGGATCTTAGGCCTTAACCAACAAGAACTTTTAGTTATTTTGATGCCGAAGTAGGCAGTCACTTCCTTTCTCAAAGCAGCGGTGCCGCTTAAAAATTTCAGAAAGGGAAATAAAAATGAATAAAAAAACGCAGCGCAATGTTTTTATTACAGACAACCTATTTTCTCATTTTTTTGCATTGTTTTCCGCTCAATATAGAATAAAAACCTACTTACACTGACAAAGGGGCCACTTTGATCATTTAAAAAAATGGGGGCCACGGGTCTTAAGGCAACGCTGACTCAAAGCTACTGTCCATCCGTCTCTTGATATATTCCGTTCGATTCGCCAAAGTTTGGCGTCCCTTCTTGTTGACGGAAGATTGGGACCTCGCAAATGACAGCCATCGTAAGACAAAGCCTAGGTGGATATTAGGTTTAGAGCTTCATCGCTTGAAGTAGAAAAAATTCGCCAAACGTTCTACTTACATCAATTCAAGAATATGTCGTTTTTAATGGATGACACTTTAATACCGGCTTAAGTGCCGACAAAGTCACACAACTTGTTGCCAGTTGGATATCCGGTTTCGTCTGTATTTTCTCCGCATTTAATATAAGATGGTCCTTTTCCCACTTCCAGGTTTCGTTCAGCTCTAAATGCATAATTCTTATACTCAAAATCGCACATAAAATTAAATTGAATTCCAAAAATGTTTGTAAATGACAAATAAACTCCCTCCCCGCAGCTGAAAAGAGACTTCATTATTGGCCAAACCTAAATTAAGTTCAAAACGTTGTCTAGTAAAGTTTTTAATTTTTTAAGCTTCTTATACGACTTTAAACCAAACACTCAAAATGTAATCTCGGAAAAAAGTATCTTGGCTTCCCTTTAAGAAAATATTCGATCCGCCATAAAGTAAGACAAATGTCAATCATAAGACAACATTGTACAACTCTCATCCACAACAGGATGGGATGTTTCGTAGAAAAATATACATTCAAATGTCTTAAGGAACTTCTATCGCTTCTGTGTTCTATCTACCCGTCGAAGGCAAGGACAAAGTTGTTCGCTATCCATCTATTGTTTGTGTCCCAAACTTGTTATTTACTCATGAAATTAAAACTTACAATAAAATCCACTTAAAGCGACAGGACAAAAGCTGTTCCCATGTCCTTGGATATACGTACTCTGCTTGGTACCTATTGAGATGATTTTCGTCTGTTTTTTGTTTCGCTTGTTGACTTTTTTTCTTCGCAGAAGGAATGGTGGTTAGTCCCTCTCGACAGATTTGAAAATTCCAATAGTGAATGTTGGCTTTCAATGGTGCGTACTACTATATTATGTAAAGCGCTTTAAATGTAAGGGAGATGGCTTTAAGTTGACACACATTTATTGATTTTTAAAGGGAGATAGGCGCTAAAAACGTATCCTCGAATAGATTCCTTTTTTAACAAGCGCTTAGCTCTTGCAGGTGTAACGGAGTGCAGCTTGATCAGAAGAGTCTGCTTTAGTCACCTAAGATGGCCTTGAACCCTCCGTCGTTTTGGACCTTTAACTTCAACTATGAGAGGCCAATACAGTAGATGAAGACATCGCTTTAGGTGGTGCACACAAGACATTTCACAATTAGCAGAAGGAATGATAAGTATTTGGCCAAAAATTGTTGTATTTAGAAAACAAACTTTATTGATGAGGTCCAAGTCCATTTAAACATTCAACAACTAAAACATTTTCTCTTTTGGTGTCTTTTTCAAGTCAAACTTGCAGTTCATATTTTAAAATTGAAATAACTTTTTTGCGATTTTATTAAAAACAAATTCAATCTTTTAACAAAGACAAAACCACAAGCATTTCTCAGAATCAATTTCTGCATTTGTTAGTATGATCTAATTTACATCGAGGCTTACGGCCACGGCTTCTTTGTGAATCAAGCCAAATTTGTTAGATCTACATCTATAAGCTATCAGAAATGAGCAATGCATACTTTTCTGGATTGGTCGGTGGAACTGTGCAGCTAAACGGAACGAAACACCTTTTGAAGTGATGAGATGCCGTTGTTGATGTAATAATGGAGCCAAGGAAGACAAAGTCCTTTACTTTCCCAATCGTCTGTCTTTGAAATTTTGTCGGATCTGTCAATGATGGTACTTACTTTTTTTTCAAACGTTTTTACTTTATTTTATACGTGTTACCGGTTAGATGCGGGTAGCCCTTTAAAATATGGTATCTGCAGTTTGGCACGGGTGTTACGCTCATTTATGTATCTGTCTATGTCAATATCCTCGCATAGGTTTTTGTCTGCCTATACAGACGGATGAGACGTTCAGGAGTGCCAAAAATAGACACGGCTCTATACATCTCGTCTCTATATCTATGCCATCGTAGGGTGCTTTTAAACGACAGAAAGATGATGAGTATCGAGTTGTCGTTTTGGGCTTTTGCAATATCTGCCTAGGTTTGTTAATTTGATGTACAGTGAACGCTGCTGGTATCCAAATGCAAGCATTTACCAGTATTCTATATTGGTATTAATAATTAGAAAAATGTATACAAAGTGTTGCAGCTTATGCCACTTTATTAGAAATGATTGCATACTTCCAGGATGATTGTTCCTTATTCAGAAAAAGTGACTAGGAATTGTTATATTGAGCTCCTTTCCACTTTACTTGCTTTGTTGTAAAGATGGTCAACAAATTAAACCTACGATACCCACTACAGACTACTTCGAGTCATGGACCGTCTTTCTTTCTTTCCTGTTGCTAGCCTCTAAATAACAGGTTATAGTTACAAAGAACTGGCTAAAAATAGTTGAAAGTACTGCGCCCTATGGAACGCACTAGGAGGACCTTAATTTTAATGATCGCACTTCAGGCAATAATAAACTGGAATTTAGCTTCCACTCTTTATAATTTTTTTTATTTCTGATAACGCCTGACCATGACTACGCGCAACACTAGTTTTATGTCGTAATAGGTTTTGCATCGTTCAATAAAAATTTGTGATTCACTGTTTATTTATGCACTTAAAATCTGATAGTCAAATATCCCATCTGGATGAGATTCGGCAATGATTTACTTATGAGACCTTCCACACTGTGCGGTCGAAATGCTGTTTATTTTTAGCTTAGGTTTCTTAAGGCAAAAAAAATAATTAAACTAAATTTTTACCATTCGCTTTTATTTTAAAATATCTTTTTACAATAACAACTAGTATTCGACAATAATTTATTATGACTGTGTACTTAAAATTAATAATTAAATATTTTAGTATGTAATCACTATATGCAATGAGGTAATAAATTAACTTTGGACAAGTAGCTGTATTATAAGTAAGCAGAGCTTAGTTCAGCAAATCAAAATTTTGAATATTTTCTTCGTAGTCGTCCATCTGAAAGAGATAAAAAAAGAATTAAAATTAACATAAAATTTAAATCAATTTCTTAAATAATCTTTAGCAAAATTCCTTATAAGAAGCATTTATATTTTTAGAAATCGTAGGTCAGCAGCACACTCATTTAGAAAAGAAACTGATTATTGCTTCAAAACAAAAATTCGGTAGACAATTTTTACAAACAACGTAACAAAATTTCAATTGTAAAAACTATTATTAATTTATTTTATAAAAGTATTTTTACCTGCAATTTATGTAGATGTCGGCACCTCCCACGATGATCTACCTTCTTGCATCTAATCCTGGATGGGGCTGATGCGGCAGAATATATTGAAACTATGAGCAGCAAGACTGCAATGATTGATCGTAGATTCATCGTATATATGAGTAGCTAGTGACGATTGTTTCTTGAATTGCAAACTGTGAATGAATTGCTTACCGCAAGTTGGCGCCTATTTATACTTGACCATGACCAGTGCTTGATATCGAAGTGATGTGGTTTCAGCTTTTATGATGTCATGCTGCTATCGTCACTGGAAAAATGTCATGAATGGTGCCAGAGCAAGTACCTATGTGCTTGGGAAAGTTTATGTTTGGATAAAGTGGAATTGACGTCAGTACTTCTCTCCGATACGAAATTTCCATAAGTGACGTACACTCTAATGAAATTTTAACGAATAGTAGGCTGCAGCTGCAGTGAGTGGTGGAGAATATTTACTAGAACAATGCGTGTAAGCAAAATATTTTCCAACTTACTTTTTAACTAGTAGAATGTGGTGACATGTTATATGACATATTATAAATACTACCCCACAGTTCTCAGAACTATTGGCGCATTTTTTCCAACCATTTGCTTGCAGGCTATACCTACCTTTGAATCTGTTACAATCCACAACTCATATAGAAAGTTCTCATATAGGAATAAAACGCTTGTAAGAAACGCACGTGGAAACACCGTGTCACTTTGTTTCTTATATACGTGTTCCGGGACTTTATATGCACACACTTCAGGTGCGTGAATAAATGTCCATAAAAGTCGTTCATGTCTGTAAATATAACACCGTATCCGATTAGGATGGAAAGCTTGAATTTGTTCTGCTAGCATTGATCATCTCACTGCTATACCTTGTCCTACAAATGTTGTCTCTATCAGTTATCCTTCATTCCCACTGTAGGTCCTATAACTTATACCAAACCTGGATGGTGCAATCAATATTTTTTAATCGACCCATTTTGTCGATTTGTTGAGTATTGACTTAGGTTCCTTATTCGTAGCCACCTTAAATAATAAATTTATTTGCAGGTGATTTTTCCCAAATGTTGATTTTGATTTAATCAATTGTTAATTATTAAATTCACTTGTAGTTTTGTTACACAGAAACCCTTGTTAATAGCTCAGATTTACCTGTTGTAAATGATTTGTAGCTTTGTGGTCTATGCCTCAGTACACAGAGTTATGAAGCACTTGCTTTGTAGTTGACACAATCGCTGGTGCCGATGCTTTAAGTAACAATTCTTAAAAGATTACTTTATAAATACTTACCACATTTGATTCACTTAAAAAATTAACTGGCTTTGTGACTCCAAAAAGAGCCAACTAAATAACTTATTCAACGTGAAATATCTTTGAGCGTATATAAAAATTGAGTTCCAGCTACCGATATCCATCGAATTTCGTAACGATGTCAAGTGGGTTTCTCGTAACCATCAATGACGAATTTACACTTTTTGACTGAACTGCATTATTCATTAATGATGTGTGCGGACTGTCACCAGACTTTTCCGTGATATTTTCAGCTCGGATCTGTTCATTCACGCTCATCCGAGAATTTGCTAATAATCACTGTATCAACACATAAGAAAGTTGTGTCAATGCCTTTTGAAACCAAGTCGCAGCTTGGCTATAAAACACGGATCACTCTTGATGAGCATTCGCATTCCGCAACAAACTAACGATCAATTGGTTGTCGAAAATGTTCTCAAAGAGTTTTATATTTGTGTACCTCCTGGGATGTGCTCTGTTTCTATCCAATTTCGCTACGACTCACCTGATCGTAGGTCCAGTTAAAAAGTATGCTGTCATTGTGGAGAATCGGTTCTTAACAGACCTGCCCTCGAGATGCGCACGGGACCATACAGGAAGGTGTCGCAAACAACTAAACACCGAGGACTGGACATGGCCATCGGAGGATTGAAATTTATTGCGGATATTGTGGATAAACATAAACCCTCGTATTAACAGAGGCTCCGTAAAATTTTCCAACTGCAAGCAGGGGATTCTACAATTTTTTGTAGACTAACTGACGCCCGATTGGTCACTTTCTTGTGGATAAATATATGATGCAAATTTAATCGTTTTGAAATTTTATTTATTTTTAACGTTTGACTGCTTATGGTGCTTAAAGAAAATTTCATGAAGGTCTGGGGGTTTCGGAAGACCCAAGTAGCACTATTTACCGTATTACTACTTATTTAACCTATACTTTGTTAAAGAGGAGAGTCTACATCTAACCAGTTGAATTCAGAAGGTTTACTAGTTCGAAAATGCGGTTCTTGGGAGACTTCTTCAAAAGAGTAGAAGAAGAGTTTCTAAGGAGCTAGCTGCGCACAAGTCCATCAGTTTTATTTTCGGTTTATAGGGAACTATGTATATTAGTTTGACAGTGGGGGTAAAGGTCAAAATTCTTTTTACAAAATTCTGTTTTTCTAAATTCTGATTTACAAATTTTTTAATTTTTTTTAGAAATAGGTTAAAAAGGCGCCCGCTTTTGATAAAAAAGAGTTTGGAAAATGCTAAAAAGCGGGCGTTTTTGAAAAAAAATTTAAAACTTTTTTTATTATTTGCTGAGTTTCGTAAAACAGAGATGGAGAAACTATTTTTTTTTCAAATGATTTTTTTTTTTTTTGATTTTAACTCCTCTTTTCTTAATATTTCTTTTTTTTTCACGTGTTATATATTTTTCAATAGATTCCTTTTTTCCATTTTAATTTTTTTTTTTTTCAATGTTTAGTTTTGGTAATTTTTATAGTTTCTTTTTAATTTAAATTTTATTTCCTTTTTATTATTTTCTAAATTTAAATTTATTGTAGATTTGAGAAAGAAGAGCAGAAAATTGAAAGCAGAATTTCGACCCGCTCCCTTCTTAGCAATATGGTCCTCAATAGGCCAGTGAGCTGTGGTCATTGCTGGTATTTCTGATGATAGGTTAGGTTTAGAGGGTGGGCTTAGGAATTTTATACTCAAAAACCACTTGAAGATCAATAGGTGATGAATATAGGCACAATTTATTAAAGATAATGCACACCTACATTTGTAGAAAAAAACAACCTATCTTAGCGCTAGAACTGCTAGCTATCAGTTTAGGTATGCGCGTGACTCATGATCTCTCAAAACAGCTCAATTATCAGTTGATAAAATATGTTCGTGATCCTTCATAAATTACTGAACAAAAAGATTATTATTAGAAAAGCGGAACATGATTCAAAAATTATATCACGCATGATGTACATTTATGTGGGAAAGTTATGCATGACCAGGCGCACAAAGGCGTCAGCAAAAAAGACTGTCTTGGGGTAACTAACACTGAGTGACTGAACTTCAAGGGATTGACGTCTTTAAAAATAGAATCCGCGGTCGGTTGTCTAAATAAAGAAATGTTGTTTTATTTTAAATTTTTTTCGTGCAACAATGTTCTGATAAAGAATTTCATTTGTTTGTATTTACGTTATGAATGACTAATGGAGTATATGTTGCAGAAATAGTTTCAGCATCGCGTGAGATAACAACACCCTCTGCTGAGTGATTGCAGAGAGTTTTATATACATCTTACGCAATCGGTATATGAGCTATGTCTCTCATTTTTTCTGTCAAAAAATGTTAAAACAATGAAAAGGCAACATGGAGTTCCTAAACCAAATTTTATAATGATCGAGTGGGTACAGTGAAAAGTAGCGCATCAATCACAAGACATAAGTTAGACTAACACAAGACCCCATGCCCACCTAATTAGACTACAACAGCAAACATCAATTTGCGATTAATTCCCAAAGAACTTTGTCAAAATACATTGCCCACACCACTCCCGTCGGTTCAACTCAAATACTCCATGGAAACTAGATCCTTCAAATCAAATATTTACATTTCCGCCTCAGCTTTGCCCGAAAATTGAATACAACTTTGTTCAACCCCCAGATCAAAGAAAAAGGAAAAAAAACTGAAAATAAAGAAACAACACCCCACACAACTTGCCATTGTTATCTTGTCGACTTTATAAAAAGCCAGCAACTGTTCTGCTGTCACCCCTTATCTGTCGTCACTAAACGAGTGTAAGCTCGAAAAAGGGTTGACTTAATTTGACGCTCCCCGCACTTGTACCATGTTTGCGGAAGAAGCTGTTCATCATCATCAATTAGATGGATGATATGCTGATGTTTGAATTGCCTTCCTGTTCGTATTATGTCGCCGGATGAAACACATGTCAACTTCCCCCAACAAATAGCCAGGGTCAAGGCATATCGAATATTTTGGGGCTGTTTGCTTTGTGATTCCTGCCGAATTTAACCTTGTCATAGGCTAAGAGCTTCCACTGAGTGAAAGCCCAAAATCAATACAAAATCATCGTGTGGCAAATTTAAGGTGTGCTCCTGTCCGCCCTCATGGAAAATTCACTGCCCATCTCAGTGATTTATAACGCACAATATAATGCCTGGCACAGAGTTTTATGGCAAACAAATGTCGCATTAGCTTCCGGCCGCCACGCCGTCCTTCTGACTTGTGAAAAATGGATATCCCACAGCGACGGCGTCGGTCGAGAGTCCCATTGTTCCTTGTCCCTGTATACAGTATGGCAACCTCCGGCACACCTTGGAAATTATAATCGAATTATCAATATAAACACATATACCAGGGGTGTCCTCAAGGTGTGTAGTGCGGACTGTATAAAAGGTAGCCTTGAGGTCAGAACACTACAAAACAGTCATGAAGGGTGGGTTTCCTTTCGCAGACCTGTTGCACGTCGTATATGGTCATAAAGACCCATAGGAAAATTAACCTTATCCCAGTCAGCACAGTTAACAGGTGACAATGTCCTTTCCCGAACTGGGTTGTTTTCGGGGATATCCCATAACAAGGTGTAGGTACTGGAGCAAAAGGGTAATTAACGTCATGTCATTATATGGCTGCCTCATGAGTTCACATAGCCAGTGAGTTTACGCAGGGAATCCCATCACACGGAGCTTTAACCTAATTGACCTGCGGCTGTACCCGGGAGTGATGCTGTAGGATAAGCGAAGCTAGGTAATGATTGCGAACATTGTGCTCTTGTGTACCCTTACTGTCTGGCAGTCATTTCCACACCAAGTTCGTTGATCTCCTGCAATGGGCGGTTTTTGTTGCACCATCAATTGGGGACAAACACTTTATAGTTCCTGTTGAATATAACAACAAACCCACAGTCAACAGGATACCAGAAAATCAAATTCAATTACAGAATGTAAACAAACTTGAACTAATGTACAAACCAGTATTTACATCATTTGGGCAAATATACTCGTACTCGTGCTGGTGCTCTTAGCCAACAATGTCAAGTATTCTAAAACGTGTCCAAGTGTCAGCAACAATTGACGACTTAAGTGCATCCGAATGTATTCAACTTTACTCCGACAGTGTGCACTTATCATTGGTTCACTGGGAAATGGGAGGGGGGGGGGAAGCAGTTTGCATCGTCTTCATTCTTGCCATTGAAATTCTATGCTCCATGAAAGAATGGGTCAAGAATATCATCGAGCTAACATAATATTACTCCCCGGAGATCCTTACAAGTGTGCATAAAGTTTCCTCGTACCAGAATAAGCTTTTAAATATTCGCTTTGCCGGCGATGAACAACCAATGCATTTTAGACTAAGCAAGATGGAAACTCCATCAAGTATTCAAATTTATATATCAATAAGACATTGTTTCTGGGAATAGATGGTTCACATGATATCTTGTATATGAATTAAATATTTTTGGTAGTCTTGATGCAAGAAAATGTTTACTGATGCTACATGGAAAATTTCAGATATCGATAAAGTGGAATTTGTTAAAAAAGAATTGCTTGCTACAAACTTTGTAGACCACATCACAAACGCGTCGAAAAATATTCGCAAAAATTTAAGCAAATATCGAGTCAAAATATAGTAAAAGATTCGCCACAAAATAAAAATATTTAACAGACAAATTCGAAACAACAAAAAAACTGACCCAAATTATGTACAAAATGCGAGCAAATATCGAGTCGAAAAATCGTAAAATAATACTGAGAAGCTTTATGAAAAGCTACCAAGATCAAGCTAAAGTCGTGTGGAAATAACAGACAAAAATTCGCATCGGCAATTGCCTCAGAAAGCAGATCTTGGCGTCAAAGAATTGTCAAAAATGTCATTAAAAATATAAGAAGAAAATGTCATGATTCATAAAGAAAGTCGCTTTGAAAATAAATTAAAAAAGTTTGTCAACGAAATGCACCAAAATTGTTTGTGAAATGCCCCAAAAGTGAATGGAAAACTGAAACAGATAACGCGTCAGAAATCGAACCAAATAAGTCAGTCCAGAATTGTATGCAAAATACTTTCAACTCAAGCGTCGCGAAATATTTCAGGAAAACGGACAATGAATTTGGTAAAAAGCGCCGCAAAAAGTGTCAGAAATTGATTCCAATAATTAAGTCCAAAATTATCCTTAAGAGCTTGTCCAAATTTATTCAAAGTACGAGTCACAAATCTGTTACATAAACCCAAATTGACACCAAAAACAAACTGAAAGTCGTTTCGAAAATATTCCACCAGAAATTTTACCCAAAAAGGTCAGAAAATGTGCCGCAAAAAACCTAAGCAAATATGGTGAAGCCGGGCACAGAAGGATCCTCAGTCGGAGTTCATTCACATAAGGCATAAGAATTTGTTTTCAATAAATGATATTATTATTCTTACTTGGTGGACCTGATCATCAATCAATAAGCCTATCCAGATAGTGTGAATTTGCTAGCTGCCTCCATTTGCGCACTTCAGGTTGGAATCTTCGGTTCGGAGAGTTTGTGTCTATTTGCCCTACATGTCGCAGATATCTTAATCGACTGATGCGTACTTTTTTGACCCGGTCAATTTTACTATACAAGTGAGTAGAGTTCGCTGTAAAATCTCAACCTTAACCTTGTCTAGGCTAAAGGGACCAAAAATATCTCGAAGAATTTTGCGTTCGAAGCGACCAAGAAGGTTTTTATTTATAATGACGTCCATGTTTCTGCACCATAAAGCAGGACTGGCATGACGAGGGTCATATATAGAGTCTCTTTAGTGTTCCCCGACAAGGCCATACTATTCAACTGAATTCTTAGGCTGAAGTAAACCCGATTGGCAAGTGTAACTCTTCGCTTGATTTTTCATATGTTATCATTTTCAGAGTTAATAAATCGAAAACAAAGTAGCCAAAGTCCCTAATGATGTCATAGCTCCATAGAGAGACGTTTTATACGATTCGCCGATGTTGAGTATGTTCTTCTTTTCGACAGCACTTTTTTCAGGAAGAAATGGACCTTATCGCTTCAGAAGATAGAATTCATAGCAGAAAATCTACCACCATTGTGTTACCGAAATTTTGAAAGTCAATTTCATGAACTATATAGTTCTTCGAAGTCCAAAAAATCCTTGGACTTTCACGCAATTATCGCTTCAACCTTAAATTGCTTTCGGTGGTAGTTTGATGTTTTTTCTTTTTGTTTTAGAGCGCAAATCGCTAGACCTTTTGCACATAGCTCAGTAGCTGAAAAATTTAAATTTTTAACGCTGAAGAAAGCGAAACAAGCTGCAGGAAAATCACCCAAACGCAGATCGCAAGGAGCGTAATTTAAGAGCCTGTAAGAGAAACAAAAAGAACCGCTATGCAACCACTACGTGTAGACGAAGGCGAGAGTATTTTACTCTATACCTCGTAAAAGCTTCTACCCATACGCCCACGATCTAAGTACAATCAATTGCAATCAATCGATATCTTTTGCATGGGTCTATAAAACTCTGGCAAACTATACATTTCCACAATCATTTCCATAAGTTTTGACATCTCGACTATTGCCTAAAATATAAAAGTTTTGAGCGAGAAAAACATTTTCGAATAGCAGTCTATGTAGGTACAGCTTATGGTCCTGACATCCACCGTAAATGGGTTAGTATTCAGCTAATCAACACGGCTGCACATCAGCGTTAGCAACCATCATTAATGGGAAAATGCATTAAAAGAGTTGAAGTAAACAGTTTTACGTACGTCAGTACACAGTAATTTTTTAATGCACTTCCGGCATTCACAGATGCTGATTCCAAGAATCAAACTTGGTCATATACGAGTAGTTGATCAGTTCTTATTTCTTGGAATTAATTAAAAAGAGCCGCAAAGCGTAATTTCTAGTAGAGATTTGATGACAATCGTTACTGTATTTAATCATAAAAAAAGACAAAAGATCGTCAAAGTAGCCGACCAAGTGCAGCCCCATACACGCAATCTCTAACATTCAATTGCATCACGCTTGGGAAGAAAACCGCTTTTCTGGATTTAAATCACATGACTAGGTATACCTACGCAAAAAACCCGCTCATTGAGGCTTATAATTTCACAGCGAATGGTCTATCCTTTTATGTCTGATTAGGTACATCTACTTATTTCGTGTTTTTTCCCCAAATAAACATTTTCACACACAATCAACTTTCACTCATTCACAAAGCCATTTCAACTGTTCACACGTGCTCTGGCGTGCTATATAGACATCATCCCCTAATCTTCTTGCATACATCCGATATCCTCTTACGAAGCAGAAGCACCCAAATCTGTTGGCTGGAAAAAAATAAAACAAAACACTTAAGACTAAGCCAATTCTTGGCTTACGGCTCACACGAGTGCAAAATCTCTCCGATGGCATTCAAGTCGATGTTTGGTTAAAAGCCTTTCCATTCATTCGACTTTCAGTTTAAGTTTACTGCCCTAACAAATAAATTGTTTTCTTATCACGCGTAGGTAGTTTGGGTGACGGTAAATGGCTGACCTATGTCTTTGCCAGTCAGTTCCGTTTAGTTACATTCAAAAGGCACTTATGGTGCACGCGCTACACCTCCTCCTCACCGTGTGTTCCTAAATCCAAAGCTTTAATTGATATTAATGCGCTTCGTGTATGTCACTTGTGATTTGAAGCGGTATGACACATAAACGCACATTAGACAGCCGCCGCCACGTCAAATTGATTGTCTGCCACTTGCTGCTGTCGAGTTAAATTGCTCGGAAAGGTTAGATATCAGCAGATGGCGTTTGCTGAGACAGACATTAGTATCGCTTGCGTGAGCTTTGTGACGTTAAATTGTGTTTTCGACATCGCCCAATACACTACCGCAGCTATCTTAAAGAGATTGATTGAAAGGTGCACTTGCAAGCAAGTTTTAGATACAGAATTGCTAGCAAATATAGGGGGTAGTAATTATGGTATTGATGCAGAGTCCTTAATTTATATGTTAAAAAGAGGTGGCGGGAGTATAGATGTTGGATGGATAAACCAATCTTTTTCATCTTTGTATCTTTTTAAAACCCTGTTTAAGGAAAAATAAATTTTTTTCAGTGTGTACACTTTTTTTTTGTGGCTCCAGAAAATTTTTTCAACAGATGCTCTGCTTATAAAATAAAAAACAAAAATTAAGTTTTGTTCACATCTTTTCATTTCCTTTTAAAGTCAGTCGGGTTTTCGGTTTTTCTGATCTTTTTAATTCATGGTATTCACTGCGCCACAAAATAGCTTCCATTTTGCCTATTTCTTCTCTTTCAATGGTTGGACTTACGCAGCAATAGTGAACTAAGAGTTATACAAACTTTTACCAATGTATGCATCTATTTAACGAATTTATGAAATGAAATATTTCAAAACAATTCGTTATTTTTATAATAAATATAAATAAGACCATTTTGAAGATCGTTAACGTTTTTTTCTCACAATGTAAAAATTGTCTCCTTTAAAAATGTATGAAGTATCCCGTTTCACTTTCCGCAAAAGTTCTTTTGATTCTTACATTTTTGATAAAAATTTGCAAAAGCAACTATATTTCCAAAACAGTCAAGGAAAGAACGTTAGCTCTTATTTGATATTTTTGTTTGCTTTATGAGACTTTAAAAAGACACTTTCGTTTTTCATGGATGTGATTTATTTTCGTCGATTTCCTCAGAATATAAGTCCCATTTGTTTCTTTTAATACAATCACGTGCGGCTCTCAAAAATAAAATCTTGTCGAAGTAAGAGTTAGACTAAAATGCAATTTAAACTACAGCGTTTCTTAAACGTTTGTGAACAGGGAAAAAATAAAAGCAAAAGGAGCTCTATGAAAAAAGTTTTTGCTTTTCCATGATTTTTATATATACTTATTTTATATATTTTTTCTGAAATGCGAAAGTGCTTTTCGTTCTGTTTTTTATGCAGATTCTTACCGCAGGTTTCCTATATCGACTATCAAATAAAGTCAAAACCATATATGCTCATTACCAGATGTCGGGTCACCCCAATGTCGCAGAGAGCTACAAGACAGATAAGCAAAAGATAAATCGAGCTGCTTCAATACTAATGGAAAATAAACAAGGTCAATGCACCAATTACTCATCCTTGTTGTTTTGTTTTTGTTGGCAAACTATTCCAAAAGTTGCATTGGTGTACCCTCATGCCTCATCACCCTTCAGTGAGCCTTCGAACTGTACCTAATTTATATTCCTGTAGAAAGAGCCTGAATTCAAAGCCATCTCTTATTCATGCGCGGAATAGTTGCATGCAATTACTTATTTTTTACACCAGAGTTCATCTAAGTAAAGGGTGATTTTTTAAGAGGTTTAGAACTTTTTTTAAAAAAAAAAACACGAAAAATTCAAAAAAATGAATGAAATATTTATTTGAATCGATAGTTTGAACCTTGCAATTTAATGTTTAAAGATAATTTCATGCAAATGTTGACCGCGGCTGCGTCTCAGGTAGCCCATCCGCTGAGTCCAATTTTGGCATACTCTTTCACACATATCGGCCGGTATCTCACGAATGAATGCATGGATGTTGGCTTCCAGTGCGTCAATCGAAGCGGGCTTGTCCCTATACACATTAGCCTTGGCATACCCCCACAAAAAATAATCTAATGGTGTCAAATCGCACGATCTAGGCGGCCAATTGACCGGCCCGAATATTCTTCTGAATAGACTGCTCAGAAGGTCGAGAATGCCGATCATAAAATGGAAGCAGCGCGCGATGAACATTTCGAACCGAGCACGAATTTTGATAGTAAAATTCAATAATTTGCAAGCGTTGTTCATTTGTAAGATGATACATGGTTAAATTGCAAACCAAACTGAAGCTGTTTGATAGTGACACAAGGTACTAAACACACGTCAGCTGTCAAAACCAGTGTTGCCAAAACCCAACCAGCTAAAAAATCACCCTTTAGTTGGATTGTAGTTTTTGACACACTGCTTGTCTTTACGAAAGGATTAAATGTTTTCACATTCCATACGCCTTTTAAAAGCTTAAATTGACTCAGGTTTTGATGCCAACCTTAATTACAATGGGGACACATACCCATTGGTAACGACTTTTTTATGATCAGTTCGAGGAAGAATCCTCTTTCATTCTGTCATTGAACTAGACACGTCTTCTGAAGTCCAATACAGGCAAACCTTCAGCACAGTTCGTGGCGTCCAATCGACATCAAATAATCTTCGAAAATAGTATGTCCCAACTATTGCACTCGGATTTGCCATAACTCTTGGTGTAAGGTCCATCCATTTATCAGCAAAAATACAAATTCGCTTAAACAAATGGTTGAAGAAGTTCAGCCTAGGGTTCTACACGGACCTGCTGTACCAACCATTTATTTGTGATATTTCCCTACGGCCCAATTCCAAAGTTGTTTTTTTTCCGTTTCCTATTCGTCAATTCGAATAAATTTAGATTTTTCTTCAGGAAAAACTGTTTATGCGAAGAATGGACAGTGCGCAATCTACCACCTGCTGGTTAAGACCTAGTTTTATGTGGACCCCTATGACTCGTTATTTTTACCCACGGGCACTAAGTCACCTCTTCATATTGCTAGAGATAGCATGTCGGGCTCTATCTGACCAGCTAAAGGACGCCAACCTTCAGGCACACCTTCCATAGTTAGTATGTCTTAAAATCCAAGTTAAGGAGGATGCGTTTGATGTGAAAAAACCATCAAAGTTTGGACCGCTCCATTCCGAGAAGCAGCTGCTCAATATTAGACAGAAAACTTAGCTTTTTGGTCCCAAGGTCAGTCCTCCTGATAGCAGAAGGGCCTCGCTGTCACAAAATTAAATAAATAATGACAAATACCAATGACACCCTCATCGTCCTACTTATTTTTATGCGAGCATCTATTACCACAAAAACAATTAAAAGGTGATAATATAAATATTTGTAACAAATGAAAAGTACACAACACCCAAATTGGACTACAAAAATATGGACCGTTTTATCGGATTATTTAAATTGCATCTATTTTATTACCTCAATAACAGTTAAGTTACTCCACAAACAATCGATTTAGCAGCACGTTGCAGCAATACTAGTTTTTAGGTATATTCTCATGTGCCTATTCAATATTTGTTCTCGTAGGTATTGCCACTTTTTTGTTTGCAATCAAATTACTGATGCTCGCTCGGAACGCGAGCGCTAAGTGACCAAATAATTTAGCTGGAACAGTATGCCGCCTCACGAAACAATTGCAAATAATAATAATTGCTAGGTATTACTACATAGTGGGTAGGGATGCAAAATCAATTACTGGCATTCAAATTAATTAAATTCCGAATCGAATGATGTGTAGAATTTCAAACCAATATTGAAATTTGATTGATTTTGCGGGACGCGTATCGATTTCATTTCGATGTACATCCCTCCTCTGCCGGTGGTATTCAAACTTAGTTGCCACAAATGTTTTTAAAAGTTGCATTTTATTTTGACAGCTATATAAACAATAACCAAATTGTGCTACTTGGGTGGAAAGCAGAGTATGTACCAGAATACCAAATGAAAAAAAATCACATACTAAAAAGGTATAACTATATTTTTGAGTGAGGTATATTGCCGCTGCTGGTTGTCCAACTTCTCACTAAAACTTCGAGCAGCTAGAGTAATGTTGGTATCTCAACTTTCAACTTTTTATGAGATGGGAAACAAGAATTAACACATATCAGTTGTCACCAGCTGTCAGATTGGTTGTCTCTGCAAAAAGTGCTGCCAATTCGAAAAACAAACCCCTATAAAAATTCTCCTTATTTATGCCAAAAAATTATTGAAGTCTCAAGCATTTGTTATTGATCTTGGGCAGTAAATATGTTACCAAATTTGTGCTTTCGACTGACTGCTTTAGAGGAACTTTACAAAGTTACATAACACATACAGATCGTCTTCCAATAAGAAGATTCAAAATAAAGTGTCTAATTGACATTTACATGTATTCTCTTAAACATAAGAACGCACACAAAAAAAATTGCACTTAGAAGTCTCCCTCCATCCTTCCACTATTCATTATTTTTGTCGGTCTGTTGCATTATGTTCGAAACTTCCCTGCATAAAGCCCGTTGGTCTGAAACCTAACTCTTCACCTGTCATATATACCGTCGTTCAGTGTCTCAAAAATTTCACTTAAATTGCACGCTTCCTGATAACGATTCCCTAGATCCCAATATTGTCATGCTAATACCTCTGAAAGACACGATAACATACAAATCATTTTCCAAACACAAGACGAGCAATAACGTGAAAACGGAAACCCCTTCCCATCCCATGTTTAAATATATACCTTGCATAAGGATTCGTTTAAATCATATCCCAAAGCCGGAAACAATTCCCATATTTACTTAACACATTTTCAATTGAATTTGAGATATCATCATCATATTGTGACAACAAAGGCGGAAGGCAGCAACAACGAGAAAAAAAATATAACAACCAGCAAATCCCCATAAACAGGGAGTCAATATCCTTGTACATATCGCTTTTCCCTTTCCGTCACAATAACTCGCTCAAAGGCCACCATGAAACAGCAGCAACAGCACTGGGAAGACACTCTTTGCCCTATGGGGATCATTATCGCTTCTGTACTCAAACTTTAACGATGAATGGGGCGAGGTATCCAACTCATACCCACTCAGCCCCTTAATTTTTACTATGCACTACCTACCTACTCTGCCCAGTTATACACACACTTCCTACTTCGAGCTGACATATATTTTTGTTTTCATTTTATTTTCATATCGATAAATTCTCATCACGTTTTGCAAAATGTTTTTCTGTAAACGTTCATGACACCCCCGGGGCATTGGGGTTCGACTTCCACTTCGACATGATGGCGTATTTAGGAGCTGTACGTCGGCAGTTTGTGTGTACATACGTTCCCTACCTTTATTGGCTTTTCTTTCTTACTTATTATTATTTTTATTTACCCTTAAGGGGATTGCCGGCAATCTGGGATTCAGTTCGATGAACTAGTAGATAAAGTACTTAAGATACAAAACAAAACTAACGCGATTGCAAGGATTTACCTGGAACGATAATATTTTTATAAAAAAAATCGGTTCATTGGACAGGGGCTTAAAAAATTGGGCCAATTGAGTCGAATGCGTCCTAAAGCTGAACGTGGTTACAAACGGGCCTAATGACAAAGATTTGCTCGAGAGTCGTTGGAGCGGTAGGCGAAGTCGGTCACTCAGGGAAGAGTAGGACACTGCCCGACGAGCGGGAGACAGGACAACTCGGTGTTGATACTGCCGATTTAAGCGAAGTAAATTTGGTCAACTACACTTGTTTTGAGAATTTATCGCAGCGATGTTTGGCGTCACAGGTTTGGCTTTCCCCTGAGATATATT
This sequence comes from Cheilosia impressa, assembly GCA_948293265.1. NCBI lineage: Eukaryota > Metazoa > Arthropoda > Insecta > Diptera > Syrphidae > Cheilosia > Cheilosia impressa. The sequence goes on along the minus strand of OX411882.1, from coordinate 48,026,620 downwards.
TAAAAATAATATAGTCACTCCCTCCTAACCACACTCTGTCATAAAGAGAGTCCCAAACCCTAAACATCCAAAATTCTTAAATCAGTGGCTTATAAATGCCCTCTACAGGTAATAACGGTTGTGCTAATAGTATCTGCATTAAAAATGTGTCATACTTTATGTTTCGAAATTACTGAGGGATTTGCTATTTTTTGTCCCTCTGATGGGCAAAATAAATCCTTTAAAATTTATTGACAACCACTTTAATTTTTTCCAGGAAACTATAAAGCTCAATACTGAAGCAATTAATCCGGATCAAACCTTTCTCGTTGCTTAATCCCTTTTCAACGCAAAGCTCCTTGTACCCAGAATTTGTATTTTTAGTGATAATCCGCATCACTATTTTGCCACACTAAGTACTTTCCTTGATTTGCATTACAATTGCAGAGGGCTTTTTGACATCCCCAACACATTTTCGTTGCATCAGAGTTTACTGCCCGATTGTTGGAATGGTGATGCACTTTAGTTGTTATTTTTAAATGCTGGCCCATTTGTGACAGCCGGAATTAACCATACATTCAGCTTGTTCACCAGTAGATGTCGCTGAAGTGTTGAATGGCGCAGAGACAGCCTGACACAGAATGGAAAAGTAATTTATGGGCACTCCCATGTCGGTCATGGTGCCTGATTTATTGCAGTTATTGAAAAATTGGAACTCCATTCACTCTTGCTTTTTTTTTTAATTATGGACCACCATGGCAGTGCCCTACTCTCGTGAATAGATGCATGCACGGGGAAGATCGGCATATATTCGCTGGAATTGCTTGTATTGAAAAGTTTACCACAGACAAAAAAAAAAAGCAGCATGTAAAATGGAATGACTCCTTTGGGAAACCGGTCCATAGTCAGTTATTGCGCTGGAGAGAAAAATGCAAAGGAAATGGCGGTAGGAAAATTAAATCCTCTGGCGGGCCAGGGCACCAAGTATTGAAAGACTTTAAGGAACGTTTTCGGGGGAAAAACCATTTTTTTCTGCTGCAAGGACTCCATTTATGGCAAAGTTAACCACACACACTCGGAGTGCTTTTGAAAAGCGGACCTCACTGATTGTGCTCGGCTGGCGAATTTTTGAGGGTAAACTGCGAGATGCATTCCTCTTTCTTAGGCAGTCGTCCACGAATGAAAATGAACATTCTTCCTGTGAAAGGCAGCTATGTGCTTGTGTGTGCCTGTGAGGATGAACACCGAAACAGTGCAACTGTTTGGTGTTGTTTCACGGGTGGCTCTTTGTTTGTTTTGCCGCGCTACTGGGTGCCGTTATTTTTTGCATCTGCACTGCATCATATTTTACGAGCTATCAACCGAAGTGGAAATTCATGTTGTTGTTGCTATTCGCCAAACAAGTGGTTCATTGACATTTATCAGCAAAGTGGAGGAGTTTGGCACAGCGCGACCCATGGAAATAACATAAAAATAACTAAGTCGTTAGCATTGGGATAAGTAAACATAGAATTTCGCGGACAAGCCAGGGGGAGATGGCCACAAAGTTTCATTGGCTCTAGGGATGGTTGTAGGGGAAGTGTTCTTTATGGTGGTGACTGGACTCGGTTGTAAAATTGTTTTATTGAGACCTTTGCGTCTGCAGTGAATTGGTGTTTGATGGGTATAAAGTGGAAGCATTGAACTGAAAAATGCTAAGGACTTGTCGCTATCTTAAACCAAGCTTCTTATTCAGTCTTTGGAGACAGGTGTCTTTATGAAATGCTATACCGAAAACTCTTGGTGGCAGACGTACTTCAACCTTTGGGGTATTTATAGGTAGACCCAGCATTTCCAGACCTCCAGTTCTTAAGCCAAGGCCTATTCAATTTGTTAAAGATTCAAGTTGTTGGAGAAATTCATCCGTAAATTGATAGGAACTTCGACAGTCAATGTTATAACTAATGGATCTTGAGGTTGAAAGTCTGTTAAATTCAGGCCAATCATTAATTGTGTTATAAATGGTACTATATTTAGCGAACCTATAACCTACCAACTTGGTAGGCCAACTTGTCACGTGATACTCTATTTAGTGGCTCGCCGCATTGGGAACCTGCCACCTCTTGGAGAAGTAGGTATATATGGCAATATTTTATCTAAGCAACCGACGTTCCTATTTGCAAGAAGTTCTTCAAAGATCCTAATCCTTGTCGAAAGAAAATACTTGCAAACTACTCGAAAATAGCTTAGGAAAATGCGTCAAAAAACGATTCAAAAACAGATCAAAAACTTTTCAAGAACAAGTCAAGAATAACTCAAAAATAGCGTCAACAAGTTCGAATAATCGTCCAAACTCCGTTAGAAAAAAAAATACAAAAAGAAGTCGAATATGCATAACAAAAGCGGTCGTAAACCTTCTAAAAAAAACGTAAAAAACTGGTCAGAAAATTCTCAAGAACAAGTCGAAAAAACGTAAAAAAAAAAAAAAGAGTAAAGGTGGGTGGAAAAACGTCTTAAAGAACGCGTCGAAAAACGCGCCGAAAAATGCCTCCAAAATCTCTTAAAAAAACTTAATACTATAGCACATTTCAAGGCCTGTATTCTTAACCCTAGGAACAATGCTATAAATAAATAAATAAATAAAAAAACCGAAAGAGTCTTACAAATAAATAAAAAACCATTGCCCTCTCTAGTTGGTGTTGTTATTCGGCTAACATGTCATACTAAGAAATTGGAAGCAAGCAGGATACTGCAAGCCAAACAGAGAAAGCTGCTTCTTCTTTCTGAATTGGTCTTTAGAACTACCATTGGAATGCATCATCATTATTTAGTTACAACCGTCCCACAGCAATATTCCTTTTATGGAAAAAATTGATATTGGCTAGTCACAAGTCACAACTTAAATAGAGAAAAGTTGATAGTACCCCATGTCAGTTATTCTTGATTGCAATGATTGTTTTATAGCCTTTTATCACTAAATTCTATAGTTATAGATTGGTCTTTTATGATTCTTGTTGACTTACTTTTTCTTTTATTTATTTTAAAGAAAAAAAATTTTAAATAGTTTTGAGTCAAAAATAAATAAAAAACCGATTAAAATTGAATTGAAAGTCCCCAAATGTATATTGAAGAGCGACCCACTCTCCACATACAAAACCACTCATCAAATTTTTTTTCGGTTATCACAAACAACAACATGACAAAATGCCAGCAGCTGAAGCTAGTCTAATATTTTTTCAACCTCGCAAATACAAATCCAGCGCTACAGGGCATGGCCTTGTATTTTGTTTGACTTTAAATAAATGTCATCATGTCCAGTTGCATGATTTTTCGCTACCACAATATTGTTTCTTTTGTTGTTGTTCAGTCGCCCAATTTGTAGAATTTTTTTCAGCTTGCTCCCCCTAAAAGGTGCTCCTATCGGTCGGTTGTAGGTATTTTTTTTCGAATTTTAATTGAAACTAAATTTGTTGGTGCATTTATTGTCGGATAAAGTTCATCCTGTGTGGGTTAGGTTTCTGATTGAATTCAACTGACTGTGACCAGTCTCTGTTATATATACACACATTTTTGAATTTCTCTTCAGGCCAATCGCCAAACACACCTTTAATCGGCGACCCCTTGGGTTGGAGGGAAAATCTACAACCACTGTAGCTCAAAGGACGTAACAAAATATCGATCTAATCTCTGAAATTTTGACACCTCGAAATGATAAATCACCCGCAAGGTGTGGCCGAACAAATTACTTGTCCTCCGGTGTCTGCGGTCATCGATAACATTATGGCGTGCAAAGGAGAAATATGGAAATAAAAAAAAAAAAACCCCTCCAAGTCAAAACGAATCCACTTCTCCTTATAAACAAACACCAAAAACACTTGTCTCGAGGGGCAACGATTCGATGTCATTGTTTGATTTATGGATGTCCTCGGATGGTCGACTTGCTTCCGGTTGATTTGTCAAAAAGTTTCCCAGGCCAGTAAGCACTTTGCCATGCATATACGTGAAGGATATCTCTTTTGACTTGACCGAAATAATTTTGCGGTTCATGGCCGCTTTGGCAATGAATATTCGTAATAACTGCTGCTGATTTTGGTCTGTCCGTATAACCATGATGGTGTGCATTGGCGAAATCCAATTAACATCGCAATTTGGCCACAAAGTTGTAATAATTAGATGCAAACAATTGAAGATTGAAGGCATGTGCGCTTTTGAATTGCTGTGGAATTTTGCTAACTCAATGATAACAATGTTATTGCCATCGGTGGTGGATGCATGCATACCTTTGTGGGGTTGGCATGTTCCGCACATATATCTTTGACGCTGTTAGATGGACAGATGGACTAAGAGGTGTACTCTGGCAGCCATTGTATGTCTGGTTGAATGCATTGATTCTGTTATGAGCATTTACACTCGGTGTTGTAAACTCAACTAAACAATAATGGTACGAAACAAAAAGCGGTGACAGAAGGTGATGGAAGATCGAACGAAAACCTATTAAACGCAATAAAACGCAAGAGTTCAGCACGAAAAAAGAAACAGAACCTTATAAAGCGCTTTAAAATATAAGGCAATGACAAAAGACTGAATTATAAAACATGACTTGAACGCTGTGAAATATCATGAAAGGCTACAGAGCGCAACAAAACGCTATGAAACACAACTTCAAGGAAAGGTTCGAAACGTCATAAAACGCATTGCAACAGAGATTCTGAAACATCATTTAATTAAGGGAAATTTTGTAACGCAAATTTGCAAAACAGGCCTAAGTTTTCACATTGACTTGGCAAGGTTAGGTGTAGGTCACAGGAAAAGTCTTTAAAAAGGCCAGTAATAACAAAGCCAACATTGTAGCTACAAGCTCAGTGGCTTAGTGGTTAGTGTGTTGGATTACTAAGCTAGGGTTCCCAGGTTCGAATCCCACAAAATTCTACACAACTATACCGTAAACAATTATTGCTCTTAAAGAGCTCTCCTTCGAACAAATGCCCCACAGAAGGAACTGCCTATACCTAGTGATAGTCAGACATCAGACCTCGAAGAAACAAGTATTTACATGTATTTCAAGCGTCTTAAATCAGCCCCATTTGGAGATGAATGGAAGAGACTAACAATTTTATGGCTAACCAGAACGGCTGAACTGATAACCTCTAATTTAACAATTAGTCATTCGGAAGTTTGTCTGTCGTTCGCGAGAGGTGGCGCAGTGGAAAAAGCTTTAAGACATAGTTTGTGGTTTTGCGGGTATCGAACATGAGAACCCTCGCTAAGTACTAGTTTAGCACTAAACCACTGGATTAGTAGGACTTTATCTGATGCAATTTTCTTAGCGATAACTTTAGAAATCCAAGCCCACTTTGGCACAAGCATGTAAGATCCTATTGGGTAATGAAATTTGTGGATATGATGAATTTTTTTCTGTAAAATATTGCATCTTCTGCGATCATTTGTAAGGTTTCGAGATGACCTCTCAAGTTGCCTGTTATGAGGTTTGATGTATTGGGGGCGTTAGATCTGTCAACTTCCTTCTTATATATGAGCGTAGAGTTTGAACGATAAGTGTTATTCGTAGGGCTGTTTTGGAAACGTTTCCATTGCCCCTGCTATACTAACAGATCCTTAGCCATATAACTTGTTAAGTTTAATTTTAACCTAGAATTGTTTGGTTGTGCTAGCCCCAAGAATTTTGCATAGATTAACATATTTAACCTCAGTTTCTGAGCCGATGAATCCCTGAACGGGGATATTTATTACAGATCCGCTCTCCGGAACAGCGATTGACAAGTGTAAAGCGTCGCTTGATTTAAATTGTGAGCTCGCTTCAAAGCTGAGGTAGAAAACTTTTGTATAACTAACTCCGATTTACTGATGATGTTAATATCAATCCCTACTTGTAGAAGCTTTATAGCTCTATACTTGGCTTTGCAATCATCCATAGCTAAGGGATTTTTGCCACTTCTGTCTCTAAATTTTGAAACCCACTATCGGCAGCTCGCAATTGTGTCGCGCAATTGATCGTACCAATCGTACAATGTGACGAAACTTTGGCAACAATATTTCCTATTTATATGTACTTCGGCTATCAATCAATTCAGGACTACGATACCCACGAAACTCCTTATGTCAGTCAAAGGTGTCGTATTCAGGAACAGATCAGCACTAGGTTGATCAAAGCTTAGCATTTCAAACCAATCAATAGGAATGTTTGCTACAACAAAAACAATATTCTATATACGATATACATTTCCCATAATTTTCTTGAGATGTACATATTTATATCTCCGAATTCCTGGAATTGACAGCAATTCTTTCTGTTCTTCCCATCATCGACCATGCCCCAGCAATTCCTTGTCGTTCGCGAATTTCGACGGCTGGTAAGGAAATTAAATTAATGAAGCTGACGCCCTTCTAAACTGCCGGTCCTACTCAGTTTAATGTCAAGTTAAATATCAAAGGACATCCAGACGACGACGCGACAATAAAACACACATACAAACAAAAAAGTGCATGCTTTGCACAAGATAAAAGAAATTCCTTTGTTGGATAGAATTATTTTCAAAAGTCATTATCCTCTTTGAGAGCGAAATCGTACGCCCGGTCCTCCTGAGCTCACAGCAATCTCGTTATAAGCGTTTGTCAAACCGCATGCGTTTAAAAATAATTCAAAAACAAAAATTAATTATCACGATCCTATACAAGCCTAAGACAACAAGCCAACACCATCAGCTACAGCTAGCTATTTGGGCAATATTTTGCGTGTGTGTAAATGAAATTAACCCGCAGAAGGGCGTTGATGTGTAACTCACTTAACCGCAAATATTTGCACAACACAAGGTCCTAAATGAAATTTAATAGACACGCAAAAGGTAACTCAGTCTGCTCGGGGAAAGCTGTGTGCCATTCAGTGTACCTGTCTAATTTATTCCAAATTAAATTTCCCTAAAAGGATGTGATTTTTTGTTTGCCCTTGTTCATACATATTTGTTTGTTGGGTTAACCCCGATGGGTACTCATGTACTCACGGTGTTTTAAAGCACAAACTGAGCGCCATCATTGAACTACAACATGTGGGGGTTAACATGCCGTATACGCGATTAAAATGTTTTATGCGCTGACGATGGAAAAATCCAGTTCAGTCGAGGGGTGCATCTGGGCTCGACCGACACCGGTAGGGATCAGCGAGGGCGGACGGAATGAGTAAGGGGGTGCCGTGGACTTTATTCGCTCGATTCATTTTTATGGCGGGTTTTTGTTTGCTCCAGTTACTCGTCGTGTTGTGCCGAACTTAATGAAACTTGAAAGTGGATTTGGGACGCAAAAAGAGGAATGATCGTGTAATCGGCGAGGAGGCAAGTTTTATTCTGTTAATGGGATTAAAGTGTTGGATGCTGTAGTGGAAAGTAGAATTTTTAGGGCGCCTCTTCTCTGAAGGATATTCCATCAGCAATAATTGAGAGTTCCGGCTTTTAGGAACTGTTTGTTTACAGCTTCATAATTGAATGGTAGCCTAAAATGGTCAGTTCGTTAGATCCAACCAATTGGAAAAGTGTATTCGCATTTCTATGACCGCGATTATCGACCTATTTAGATCAAAAATTGGCGAAAGATTAGTTGCGAGGAATTGCCCCACTTACTGATAAGTTGTCCTAAAAGGTAGCGCTCTGGACTGGACTGTGACTCAAAAACCAGCAAAAATTGCCACCTTGGCCTCCAATATTGTCCGTTTTATTCGTGATATGCCCAGTGCGCACAGTAGGGCTACAAAAAAATACAAAAAATTTGACCTTAAGAATACGCTTCGTCGGTCTTCATTTAATTCGTTACTAAGAAAAACTAAAAAGCTATACATATATTTTTACTGTTTTTTTATTTATGTGATAAGGTACTTGTATAATTATATTTTCGAGGAATTCCATCCAAGGTTTTCTTTAAGCTTTCTCATTGTTTTTACATCGACTCGACTTTGCTCGTTAAAATCTGAAATAAAAAAAAATAAAAAAAACATTTAAATTTAAGATATCAATAAAAAAAAAACATTAAAGTACATGAACAATTATTTAAACAAATAAATAATGCTGATAACTACAAAAAGTTAAAATCTACTCGTGTGGGTCTGGTAAATCCCACCATTCAGTAAGTCAAAACCACCTCCCTTTTCGAAGATTTTGTCAGAGACTTACAAGTTTTTGTTAAACGTTTGTGAGCAATTTTTTGCACATTTCTTGGTGCAGCCATGGTTAAATATCCGGAAACTGTTAAAAAAAGTGAAGGATATTTTTTCCCACCAGAACCGCACCCGTGAATTTGAGTATCGTTTCCCAATCTGAATAAGCTTTATCAATAAGTTCGTATTTTATGCTTCCGCTAGGATTTTGGCGAATTGCCGGGGAGACTTTTTCTTACTTCTACATTAACCATTTAATCAGATTTTTGTATCGCCTGGTATTCTCAGATGCACTTGCCGGCGAAGTAAGTCTTCTCTACAGCGGAACACGAAGAGAAATGCAAATTGCCTGGAATACTGGAAAGACCCACAGCATCGAAGTACTCCTCGACGGAGAATAATCACATTGGACGTTGGCGAAGGAGTTGAAATATATTATTGGTCGTTTTTAAAGCAAAACTCTTCTAGTGGTTTTCAGTATCGTTCCAGTGGAATGGATTCGAATATATGAATTCTATAGCAAATAATCTCTAAAATGGCTAGCGCTTGTAAATATAAACTATAAGATACCTCGATTTCAGCCCAGAGGGACAACACAGTAAAGAATGGTCCCATGTTAGTTATCGCCCAGTGGTTAAAGGGACATCAGCCACGTCGAAGTAGGGAGCTCTATTGTCTGAGTTCCAGCTCCACTCCGAAGAAATTAATTATTCGTCCCTTTCTTGCTAATTGTTTCATAGTCCACCTTTAAACAACTGCTGACCAATGCAAATTACTGCTTCGTACTACCTCAATATTTTGACTCCATGTTATTAAATTGACCCATCTATTCCCCCTACCGGGGGAACATTGGGAACTATTCCCAAACCCATATTAATTTTTCGTTGCGACACCTGTAAAATGAACTCGGCCACACACAACATGTCCCATTTCCAAATTTATGATATACAAACACTTAAGAGACTCGAAAGGACTAATACCAGTCGGCAGCCAAATGTTTCCGACAATTTTGAATCAGGGCCTGTCACTGTAGTACGGCCATTAATTTGCAGCTCAAAACTGGACATTGGTTTTGTTACTCTGCGGTCAAGTGCATGTCTGTTGCAAATTGAAACCGCACACTCGCAACCATTGCAACAGAGCAGTCATTCATACAGCTTTTGTGCATATCCAATGGATTGCTGATAATGAAAAAAAAACCTACCATCATTCCTACAGCAACAAACTATGTACCTTCACTACGTCTCTTTGCAGCTCAATGATGAAACGACTCTATTATGTGGTTAGCCACATACAGATGGGAGTTTTGGGAGATTTCGAAGGCTCGCAATATTTTGCCATTCCATTGCATTCTGTGACCAATTTTGGTGGCAAATTCAGTAGTAAGATTTTCTTAAATTTAATTTCCATGGTGATGTCACTTGAAGGACTTGCCAGTTAATTTTGTATTGTCGGTTAAAGCACTAATCAGTTAAGTTCAATCAAAGTTTCTCTTCGAATCTCAGTTGTCTTGCGATAAGCTGGTGCATTTTCGGTTTTGCAGAGAGACGAGTGAACACACTGTTGCTGTGCTCGTAGTCCTTATCAGGGGCAACACAATATGTTAGTGGATTTGTAAGGAGTTTGAGCTTGCAAATCATCGTCCAAACTTTGCATGTTTAATCCTATTATCCTGGCTGATAGCTGCTGGTGTTCAAGAAACTTGGGAGCTGGCAGTAATTTGTTCCGACTGAGCACCTACAGCACGTTGGCAATACAACAGGTATTTATGATGGAGCAAATCAAGTTAGGAGTTTGATTAGAATGCCACAAGGAGGGTTACATGGCCTCTAGAGATATGAAATGTCCGACGGAGAATGTGTGTTTTGATTTCGAGAAAATTGTGAGGCTTCCAGCAGTTCAAATTATATTCAATTAAGCAGGGTGTCCATTGTGTGCCAAATCCTCTCATAATAATGCTCTTATGTTATCAATATTTTGGGAATATGTTCAAATTTGAGCACAAGACTTTGTCCTACACTATAGATATGGAGAAAGTAAAAGGAAAATCGCCTTTCGACCTAATGCAGGATATATTAAGTGCTTGACAGGAAATGGGTACTTTAAGTCCTGTCCATTTTCTGACGGAAAGGTCGAATCGAAATACAAAAACGGTTCTATAAAATGGTATAAAAATGGATCAAAAAACGCGACTTAAAATGAGTTAAAAATTCACCGAAAGTAGTGGAAAAGTCAAAAAAGTGTCAAAAAATTCACATAAAATTGCATCAAAAAATGAGGCATAAAATACGTTACAAAATTCATCGAAAGACGTCTCGAAAAATAAATAAAATACCAGTCAAAAACTGTGCCAAAAAACCCTTCAAAAACACGCATAAAATCGCATCAATTAAAACGCGACATAAAATGCGTTAAGAAATGCAGGTCAAAATGTAAGTCAAAACGAGTCAAAAAATAGGTTAGAAATGTGTCAAAAGAAGCTTCAATAACATTCAAAAGATCGCTTTAAATAATGCGTCGGAAGAGGTGTCAAAAAATAATTCAAAAACGAATCAAAAACGTGGCAGAAAATGCTTCAAGAAACGTGGTAAAAATTGCATTAAAAACGAGTCGAAAGACGTGGCAAAAAATAAGTAAAAACCGAGTAAAAAAAAAGTCGAAAACGTGATAAACGTAAACACTTCAAAAAGACGCATAAAATTGCATCAAAAAACGTGCTAAAAACGCGTTAAGAAATGAACCGATACACGTTTCAAAAAATAAGCCAAAAAATAGTCAAAAATAAAGTATTAAATCATATCAAAGAATATCGAAAAAAAACTTTAGAAAAAAAAATGCGCTTAAAGAGCGTCATAAAACCTTTGAAGTAGAGGAGCTCTCTTAACAAATTAATACCCAAGGCCATGTGGACCTTGAGGGTAAAGAAATCGCATCTAGCTTCTCATCGATTTGCAAAGAGCATTGAATTGGTATCGGATATGGAAATTGAAATTGCAACCCAGAAGTGTATATAGGAAGCAGCACCTTCCCGCGTTAAGTGCATAGAGACCAACACAATAAAAATATACTTGTCGCGGAGTACTAAAGACTATAACATTGAACAACATCCAGTATTGCAAGTGTCTCCATATCCTCAACTACATAGCTGTTAATAAGGAGCCAATTTATGTGTATAAAACCGAAAATCTATATCTATTGGCGTCCCTATGACTGAGCAAAAATCCTTTCTCACCCAGCACATTTCTGGGACCAAAACGTAGCAAATACAAGCTACTTTCGGCAAATTACCACTTCAACGTTAAAATTGCTTTCACGAAAGCGACCCTTTTTGAATGCAATCACGATTAAATGAGCTCCTCACTTCCATGCGCGAACATGAATTAATCATTTACCTAGTGGCAATCGTCGAAACTTAATTTCCATTTACATTTTGACTTCCGCACACGTTGTGCAACACAAAAGCATACAACCGCCAAGGTAGCAACTCTAGGACGTGTACATTTATGGCCCGTAAAGGATAATTATTCCCCAAACTCACACACCCAACATGAGTTTGCAAATAGACACGTCTATTGACAAAGCTTTGGTTGCTAATGCGATCCTGATAAGTTTCCAACCTTTGTGCACGTAATGTAGCTGCTCCTCGGCGCACTCATTAATCAAAGCAGATAGTTTACATTCAATCCAGCAGGCAGTAAACAAACACGCGAATTATCCACCCCGCTCGTGAAAATTATCCGCAAAATATCCACCCCATTGATTGCATTGTGATTGCGGAGCTCGCACTCATTTCTCGCGTATTTATGCGTTTGCGGTAGTCAAACTCAATGTGCAGGATGCACATTAAAACGACTCAAATGCACAGTGTGTTGTGCACAATACAATCGATCCCCGTGCAACCCCAAACCGCATCAGCAACCCATGCAAAAAATGAAAACACACAACAAAAGTTGCCAGAAACAACAGCAAAAAAAAAAGAAAAACAAGATGAGAACGGCAAATCCAATTGAAGATTGATTGGAACGCTGGCTTTATGCGCGGTTGAACTTGGATCCGTGCACGCGCGTAGTGTAAAGGTAGATATTTAATTAATTCCGTGCAATGCATCCTTCAGCCTGATGCAGGGGTAGCCCCGCTCCAATTGGCAGTAGTCTCGTCTCTCGTGTTGCGAAAAATTCACTTGTAGTACAACACTTGTAGCCAACCAGTCTCGCTATATAGTCACAATCGCTTGACACATGTACGGTTAGTACGTGAGCGGCTCACCGTGCAGTACATAGTACATGTAGCTCCGCATATGGGGATGAAATAAAATTAAATTACCTTAACCACCGACGTATCTGGAATGAAATAAAAATTTCACCGAGGTGGCATTCGGCACGCTGCTTGCTCGGTAGCTAGAGCCCCAAAAGGATTTCGGGTGGATTGGCCGGAAATCTAATTTCGTTATGGATAAAAGCCCACTGGAGGTTGCTGCTGCCCTGAAATATTTTATTAAGCCATAAAGTTTTATTACCGCAACTAAATGTTAAAGTGGAGCGAATGTACTGTGAATAACTGTTGGCAATTGCATGACCAAAAAAATAAATTCGCAAATAGTTTTGCGACTGTGTTGTCCGAAGCTAGGATCACGATGAGCTCTAAAGGAGGCGATGGAGCTGATAGGTTGAAGGTATATTTCGAACTATTTTATCTGTTTTATGCATTTTGGATATTCATTTTGGCATCGGGATGGTCTGGAATGTAGCAGAAAGGTTGAAATTTTAGGTGCGATTTTCGACGAAACACTTTTCTAAGGCAAAGTGATAGACTTTGTATCGTAGCTCAGGGAAGTTAAATATCACAGAATACAAACCGCCAGAACAAATAAAAAACAACGCAATTATAGTGGAAAAAATGTTAAAAAACCACTTTTATTAATCTGCTCACCCAACCTGCTTGGTTGGTTCCTGCTAATAGACTGACATTCGTCATACAATAATCTGAACCTTCTCGGTCTTTCGTTAAGTTTATATATGTACTTGATCACAACATCGACAGCAGAGTTTCAATACTCTTGCAGTTCGATACAGTCCCGGCGAAAACCTACGGTTTTCTACCCTTTCGCTTTTTATTTAAACATATTTGCTAAAGATAAATATAAATTTTAATAATTGTATTTATAAATCACTCCAGCTCTTCGATACAGGATACAGATCTTCTGTACTGGCCTCGTAAGTTGATTGGTTGCTGGTTGCAGAACTACGCTCCTAACTGGTCCGTCTCTGCTTGGTATTAATCTCAGTATCCGCCCATCGCCCATGTCGATGGTGGGTAATTCTCGCTCTTTATAATGCACAATTGTCCTTCACTCAAGCGGTATTTCTCCTTCCGCCATTTCTTTCTCTCATACAGTGGAGAAAAGTACTCTTCCTTCCACCTGCTCCAGAAATGCGCAAGCATAGTTTTGCGCTGCTTCTATAATTTCATACTAACCAAAAAATGTCCCGGCGTTAACGCCTGCAGATTATTTGGATCATCGCTCAATGGATGTAGCGGTCTTGAATTCAAGATGGCTTCTATTCCTGCTCGTAGTGTCAAATACTGCTCATATGCTAAAACCTTCACTCCAACAACTCTCGTCAAATTATATTTCATTGACTTTGCCGCTGCTTCGTATATACCACCTTGATGTGGTGCTGCAGGGGCCATAAATCTCCATTCTGTCCCTTTCAAGCTTAAGTGCTCAAAAGTATCCTTCACTAGCCAACGCTCTTTTGCTTTCTGTAATTAGTTCGCTGCGCCGACAAATGCTGTACCATTGTCACTGTATAACCTTTCACACCTGCCCCTTCTCGCTATGAATCTTTCGAAACAAGCAATAAACGCCACTGACGTAAGATTTGATACCAAATCAATATGCACTGCTCTCGTTTTGAGACAAACAAAGACGGAAATCCAACATTTCTGCTTTATTATTTGCTCACCAGCTCTGTCGATCATTTTGATCTGAAACGGACCTGCGTAATCTACTCTCTCGTATTCCATCTCTGCTCTCTGTAACCTTCCTCCAACTCTCAGAATCTTTTCACCATCTACAATTGGTTTCAAGGATTCTATCCTGCTCTTATCAGGTAAACACCTGTCCTTCTCTATACAAGTAATTTCCTTCGGAAAATACTTTTCCTGCTCTTTTCTTAGTAAGAGACCAATTGATTCTATCTTCTCTTCAGAAGACAGTTGATCAACTACCCCTGCCATATTTCCTGCTCTATCTCTCCTTCTCACCTGACGTACAGAACGTCTCCGTCTCTTGCCATATCTCTTCTCATCATCCTTCCGTCGTTTTATCTTTGATCTAGTTGCATTGATAAAGCGAAGCACATAGCTAATTATATTTATAGCCTTCTCTAATGTAGACGTGTATTCGATCAATGGAATACTCCTTCGCCAGCACCTCACTTAAATAGATAAGTGTTCTGTGAATTTCGTGATCACAAAAACCTTCATCTCATCCCTCCCCCCATCTGAAACATTTGGCACAAACTTTTCAGATGACTAGCTCGACCGAGGTTTTGTCAACCATTCCGGACCATGCAACCACAACTTGTTATCAACCAATGCTGACGGCCTTACTCCTCTACTTAGGAGATCAGCAGGGTTATCCTTCGTTCCAACATGTCTCACCTTTTGACTTCAGTGTTTGTCTGTATAAACGAGACTCTATTCGCAAAGAATGTTTTCAAATTGCATGGTAATTTGTTTATCCAATGCAACGCTACGAGTGAATCTGTCCAGAGATTATACTCGATACCTTCCCATTCCATTGTTTTGATGACGCTAACAATAAGTCGTCCCAATAGTTCCGCTGCTGCAAGCTCCAAACGCGGTATTGTCACCGTTTTAAGTGGTGCAACCCGTGTTTTTGCCGTGAGGAGATTCGCTGACGTCCAGCCATTTGCCCATGTCGCTCTCACATAAATCGCTGCTCCATATGCTCTTTCGGAAGCATCCGAAAAACCATGAATTTCCTTCCGTACCTCTTCCGAGGTACCTATCCATCTCTGAATTTTTACATTCTCTAAGAACGTTATTTCCTGCCAAAAATCTCTCCATCGCTCATCTATCTCTTTTGGTAGTTTCTCATCTCAGTCAATGTTTAAACGCCATATGTCTTGGATAAGAATCTTTCCTACAATCGTAACGGGAGCTATGAACCCATTAGGATCATACAGTTGTGCAACATAGCTCACTACCTTTCTCTTTGTCATTGCCTGCTCAATCACTGGTGTTTTCACAACAAATGTGAATTTGTCCTTCTCAAGCAGCCACTTAAGACCTAAAATCGATGCCTTCTCGTCATCTTGAAACAAGATTGCCTCCTGCTCTTCATAGCTCATATCCTTCACTAGAGCCTTGGAATTAGATTTCCATTTTCTAAGCTCGAAACCTGCACCTTTTAAAACGTGATCGATATCTTTCGATAATTCGATCGCCTTCTCTTCGGAATCAGCACCCGTGGTACAGTCATCCATATAAAAGTCTTCCATAATTGCCTTATCAGCTTTTGGAAACTCCTGCTCTGCTTCTCTTGCACATTGTATTAACGCTCTTACAGCGTTATAAGCTGATGAGGTCATACCATAGGTGACTACCGTCAACCAATATTCTCTCAAATTATCATGCGGGTTTTCTCTCCAGAATATACGCTGCAGATCCCACTGCTCCTTCACAACCTTCACCATTCTGAACATCATTTTAATATCCGCACTAATGGCAACTCGGTGCCTGCGGAAGCGCATTAAAATTTCGTGCAAATCTTTCTGTAGCTTTTCACCCAGCATTTGCACTTCACTTAATCAAATGCCCTTATTTGTCCTGCAGCTCGCAGCAAATACGACTCTAAACTTTTTAGTGACGCAATGATGAGGTATGTGGTATATGACTCTGCCACGCACTGTACCAGTTACTGGTGTCATGTGCCCTGCTCTTTCATACTCTCTCATGAACTCTACATACTTTCGTTTCAACTCAGAATCTCCTGATAACCTTCTCTCTAAAGCAAAGAACCTACGTCTTGCTGTAATCTCTGAGCTTCCAAGCTCCTTCTCTGATTCCTTTAAAGGAATCGTCACAACAAACCTGCCGGAATCATCACGTGAGAACGTATTGATGAAATTCTGTTCCACTTGCTCCTGCTCCTTTGACCTGCTTGATGACATTTCAATGTCATCCAACTGCCATAAACGCTTAAGCGATTCATGAAGTTTATTGTTGTCCATGTACACGACATGTGACACCTGCTCAAGCTCAATGCCCCTGCTACCTTTCTCACTTTCATACTCTCCGAGTATGATCCTGCCAAAAATAGTTTACATCTCTAGAACACCACCTGGATGATGCCCCAAAAACAGAAATAAATGTTTCTGCTATAAACCTGCACCCTAGCAATAAATCTACAGGACCTGCTTTCCAATAATCTGGATCAGCAAGTGGCATCCCTGTAGAAATGTCCATTCGTGGCGATCCCAAATTGTGTGTAGGCACAATCGGCTGCCATTTACTTTCCTTGGGCAGTACCCAGAAATCCTGCTCTACTTAAACCTGCGCATTAAACCATGGACCTACAAGAAGGGTGGTTTCGCATTTGATGTTGAAAGGCTCGTCTTCCACACCAATAACTCTCTTTGGCAAGCCTAATTTCTGAGCAAGCTGATAACTCACCAGGTTAGGTTGTGCCCCTGTATCCAAAAGTGCTCTTATTGGCCCATACTTCCTGCCATTCATCTCGATTATTACCTGTGCCGTAAGCATCAAAGTAAATTTGTGCTACTTTTGTCCAATCGAGGGCGTTTCTCGGAAGGAACAACTAGTCAATCTCTCTTCTGCTTATTTTCGCCTTCCTGCTTGCCTTTTTTTTTCTTCCTTCTCTTTTCCTGCGCATGGAAGATCATTGCTTCACTATTCCGAAACTCTCTCATAGGACAGTGTTGGGATGCAAAATGTTCCCTCAGTATGGTGGCGTGAAAATTCGGAAATAAAACGCAGCAATTAGTATAATGTGGTTTATTCCAATCTTATAGGATAGATATGTCTTACCTCTAGGGTGGTTTGTTAAAAAAGAGGCCGATGGCCAGAAAGTTCAGAACAAGTAAGGAACGCATAAATTCGTCATTCTAACATTCAAAATGCCCTCTATGCGTTGACGATAAAAATAACATATTTAAGGGGGATACACAATATTATGATACTTGTTAATACAATTTTGGGGAGCATTTCGACTTCAACATTGCCCCCCGCCTTGCAGAACATAGTTCTGAAAATAACTATATAATATCCTAATCTAAGCCCTATATCTGAATCGAGGATTCAGATGGGGAACCTTTTGTTTTTTCGAAGGGATTCCACTCACTCCGGAAAGGAAAGTTAGGGATAGCTAAACTATATAAACTTATACCTAGTAGCTTAAATTGTTAACATAAAATGTATTACGCTACAAATACAAAAGGATATGTTGTGCATAGATACTGGTGCAATTCATCCGATTCGGTCTCTATAATTATGAGCATGAGCAAAATGTAATTGATACTTATTATAAAAGAAATTTAATTGTCAGTTGATTAGCTATTCAGAAGGAATAACACAAAGCTTAACAATGGGTCTTGTTATTTCTCCTTGGCGTGTTCGAATAGTAGCCACACGCACGTTACCATCATTGCCGGTAAAAACGTTAGTTACGCGTCCCAGTCGCCATTCGGCAGGCGGTAGCATTTCTTTTCGTACAACGACAATATCCCCTATCTGTACATTTCTTTGCGGAAATTTCCATTTATATCTTTTATGCATTTCCTTGAGGTACTCTTCCTTCCATCTTCTGCAGAAAGTTTGGTGAAGAAGTTTAAGTTTTTCCCACCTGTTGACAAGGGATATTGGGGATTCTTCCAATACGGGTTCTGGCAGCGAGATAAGAGGACTTCCTACAAGGAAGTGTCCAGGTGTGAGAGCCAGATTTTCGTCCGGGTTTTCGGAAAGTGCAGAAATGGGACGAGAGTTAAGACACGCCTCAATCCGACAAAGCAATGTCGAAAACTCTTCAAGTGTGTGTTTAGTACCAGCAGCTACCTTTTTAAAATGCATTTTAAAGCTTTTGACGCCTGCCTCCCACAGACCGCCCATGTGCGGAGCACCTGGCGGAATAAAGTGCCACGAAAGTCTGGGGCTGTGCGAGGCATACAGCGCAGATTGGGTTTCATTGAGACACTTTTTAAAATTTTCCTTAAGAATGCGGTCAGATCCAACAAAGTTAGTCCCGTTGTCGGAGTACAAATCTTGCGGTAGACCTCTTCTAGCAATAAATCGCTGGAAAGCTGCGAGAAAAGCTGCTGTAGACAAGTCAGTAGTGGCTTCCAAATGGATAGCTCTAGTTGAGAAGCACACGAAAAGGCATACGTAGCCCTTAGTAATTCGACAGCTTCTACCAATGTAAGACTTTATTTCGAAAGGGCCAGTGAAGTCAACGCCAGTTTTAGAAAATGGTTTTGAGAACTCTGATCTTTCAGGGGGCAGGGCTGCCATAATTTGTGAGCGCAGATGTTTTTTGTGAATCACACAAACTTTACAGTGGTTGACACATGCTTTTATCAAACTTTTAAGCTTAGGTATCCAATACTCTTGACGTATGAGGAGAAACATTAATTGATTTCCTCCATGGAGTGAAATCTCGTGCACAAATTGCAAAAGAAGCTTCGCGTATTTTGATGCATATGGGAGGATGATTGGATATCTTTCAGCCCATGACATGTTAGAATAAATTAGTCGACCGTGGACCCGCATTATACCCTTAAAGTCTAAAGTCGGGTTCAGTGTTAGCACCTTACTTGATCGTTTAATCGGTTCATTGTGTTCCAATGCGTTGTATTCACTCGGGAAATAGATTCTCTGGGAAAGGATTACAAGCCTTTCCTTAGCGTAAATGATTTCTTCTCGTTGAATATCTCGACTTGAATACACATATCGAGATCTGAAACGAGGGTTTGTGCGGTGGAAAAAGCGTAATATATACGATATTACGCGAAATGCTCGAGAAAGAGATGAAAATCTTGAGAGTATATCTTCAATTTGGTGGGAATCAGCATAAAAGGATTTAAGAGGCTTAAATTCAAGGGCAGCTTCATTGACAACGGTGGGAGCGAAGTGTGGCCATAGTAACTCAGGTTTGCGTAGCCATTCTGGACCATGCCACCACAGCTCATTGTCAACAAGTTCCCCAGGAACCATCCCCCTCGTTGCGAGGTCAGCTGGGTTGTCCCCTGAGGACACATGCCTCCATTTGACCCCTCCCACACACCTCTTTATTTTGCTAGTGCGATTTGCAACAAAAGTTTGCCACGAGCAAGGTGGTTTTTCAAGCCACGCGAGGACAATAGAGGAATCTGTCCATAAAAATATCGAGGGATTTTGGGATTTAAAAATGGCAACAGTAGATGCTAAGAGCTTAGCCAAAAGCACAGCGCCACACAGTTCCAATCTCGGCAATGATAATGGGTCAACGGGGGCAACCTTCGTCTTTGCGCATAACAGATGACACGCGATTTCATTGGGACCTTTTAAAATACGAACATACATAGCTGCAGAGTATGCTTGCTCTGATGAATCGCAAAACCCATGAATTTGCGTTTCTGTATTACAACCTGTTTCGACCCATCGAGGTATTCGCAATTTGTTAACATCTGGAAAAGATGCTGTAAACCGTTCCCAGGCAGATAAGGATAGCGGGGTGAGATTTTGATCCCATTGGGTTTTTTCCTTCCATATTCGCTGCATCAGGATCTTCGCTTTTACTACTATAGGTGCGAGCCAACCAGCTGGGTCGAAGATCTTAGCGATATGGGAAAAAACTTCACGTTTTGTGCAGGTGTTCCGAAATGGTATGGGCTTAGGTTGGAAGTGGAATGCATCAGAGCTAGCATTCCAGAAGACACCAAGAGCTTTGATCGAGCTTTGGTCAGTGAGATCTAGAAACTGTTCATTACAAAGGTGATCCTTTGGAATATTTTGCAACAAGGTACTATGGTTAGACGTCCATTTTCGCAAGACAAATCCAGCAGTTTTAAGAATTGATATGATTTCCGACTGAGCTCTTACCGCTTCTTCGAGGGAATGAGATCCCGACAACAGGTCATCTACGTAGAAGTCGTTGCGAAGCATTGTTGAACCGAGAGGAAATTTCGATTCTTCGTCATCGGCTAATTGTAGGAGTGTGCGTATCGCCAAGTAGGGTGCGCAGTTAACGCCGAATGTTACGGTTAGCAACTCAAAATCCTTGAGTCTCTCCTTCGTAGACGATCTGAACAAAATCCTTTGAAAAGGTGTATGGCTAGAGTGGACGCGTATTTGCCTATACATTTTCGCTATGTCAGCATTAAAAACATATTGGTATGTTCTCCATCTGAGAATAAGAGAAGCCAAATCCTGTTGTAAAGTAGGACCCGTATAAAGGATATCGTTAAGGCTTTTCCCGTTTTCGGATGGGTTGGACGCGTTAAAAACCACGCGGAGTTTTGTCGTGGCGCTTTCTGGCTTAAGAACTGCATGGTGCGGCATATAATATGAGGCAACATTGCCATCAATTGACAACTCCTGCGAGGGCACTTCTTTCATGTGGCCAACATCAGCGTATTCTGACACCACATTGTTATATTCAGCTGCTAAAGTCGGATTCGATCTTAGTCGACGTTCTGAATTTCTATAGCGGTTTTCACAGATCTGGCGTGACAAGCCAAGTTGCATGCTCTTAGGAGACTCAAATTTGAATGGTAGCTTAACCACGTATCTTCCGTCAGTTTCGCGGTATGTTGTTTGGGAGAATAAGTTCTCGCAATATTGATCTTCGGTCGAAAGAGGTCTACACTCCGTTACCTCTTCTACTTCCCAGAAGCGCTTGATTTCATCATCGAGAGAAGCCTTGTTAAAATACGTAACAAACGCCGTAAATGATGATGTATTTACCGTCGATACAGGACCGGAAATGATCCAGCCAAAAATTGTGCTTTGGGCGACAAGATTCCCTAGAATGTTGGGACGAAGATCATTTAAAATGACTTCTGGATAAAGATCAGCCCCTATGAGCAAATCAATTCGCGAAGATTTGTAGAAGTAAGGGTCAGCAAGGCTGAGCTCAGATATTTCTGATAAGTCAAGCGAGTCAATTGTTTGAGATGGAAGGTTTCCAGTTGGGTTGTCAACAACAAGAGCTTGTGCAAAAATGTGGATGTCTGAAGTTGAGACGGGTGCGAGAGTAAAGTGGCATTGCCTTTTAGACGTGGTGGCTGATGTATTAACGCCAGATATCTGGGCATACGTGTGGTTAAATGGGATTCCTAAGCGTACTTGAGCAGCTTTAGAAATTAAGGTGACTTCTGACCCAGGGTCAATTAATGCTCGGAGAGTGTATTTTGCACCCTGACTATAAACAGCCACTAAAGCTGTTGCCAAAATTATCAGCTTTTTGGAAGTCGAGAAGTACGATTTAACATCAGATGGAAATGATTGAGTGGTGGACTGTATTGGTAAAAGCGGATTTACATTGGATCGTATACTACCTGATGAAGATGGCTTATCACTTACTGATTCTTGCGTATGAAGTAGTGTGTGATGGCGCTTCTTGCAGTAATTGCAGGTAAACTGGCTCTTGCATACTTGTAAGTTATGATTAGAGGAAAGGCAATTGAAACACAAATTATTGCTCCGGACGGCTTCAAGTCTATCTCGTACAGTCATTTGTATAAACTTAGGACAACTTCGAACCGGATGGCTGTCCTTACATATCAAACATAAATGCTTAGGTGATTTGGTGTGATATGCATTGAATTTTCTGTTTGAATTAGACTGTGGAACTTTGGAAGTTGGCTTAGGATTTGTCGGAATCCGAAAATCACTTACTGTTTCTAGTACTTTACACCTCGCGGCAATAAACTTACTCATGGCATTCCACGTTGGAATCTCAGAAGGCTTTTCTAAATCTTGTTCCCATAATGAGAGAGTTTTTTCCGGTAGATGATTAGAAACTAGAAACGTAACGAATGAATCCCATGAATCCGTGTTAATTCCATAGGATACTAAAGCGGAAAGACAGTCAGTAACTTCACAATGAAGTTGTTTGAGAGACTTATGCGTTTCAACTGTTATATTAGGTATATTAAACAACACTTTTAACTGGCTATTAACTAAAATTCGTTTGTTTTCGAATTGATCAACGAGAGCCTTCCATGCGAGTTCAAAATTATCATCCGTTAAGGAAAATTTGGCTACAATGTTGAATGCTTCCCCTCGAGTCTTGGCACGAAGATGAAATAATTTTTGAACGGGGCTTAAACGAGAGTGCTTGATGTAAACAGCGGAAAACATATCCCGAAACGAAGGCCACGATAGATAGTCGCCGTGAAATAATTCCGAATCGCATGGCGGAAGTGAGAAAGAATTACTTTGGGGAATACTAGAAACATTCTCCTGCGTGGATTGCGGATTAATAAGCGCCTCGTTTTCGAGACGATCCATAGATTTACTGTCGCTACTGGATGTACATAATTGGCGAGATGCAGTTAAAATGTATTCTAAGCACCCTATATAAGTCTCTCTCGATAGCTTAAATTTACCCTTCACTGCACTTAAATTCTCTTGTGTAAGCACTTCCGAAGTCCCACGAACGCAGTCTGCGTATGCAGATTTGACCTCTACCCACAAATCCCCGAGCTCAATCTTTCTCGCTTCAAGCGACATCAGTGTTAATGAACTTTTTTGGATTTCTTTTATATCAGCAAAGTACTCTACTAAATGATCCGCGCAAAAGATAAAGGTTTCCATATTGTCTGTCATTTTCTCTGATTCTGACTAATTTATTGATCACGTGGGGCGTGTATTCGAACTTTGTATCATAAGCACTGACTAACTCGATAAATAATGATAAACTTAGTAGAAAAAAAATTAAAAACCGAATTGCACCAACAAACATGCAGAACACATACCTTTTACAACGAAGTTTTTTGTATAGTAGTTTTCGGTGTAACTGGTTTCAATCAGCTTGTCTGATGCGGCAAATTCGACACATGCGAGAGCGAGCGATGGGTCTGGGTTAGCGGATTCTTCGTTGAAAATGTTTAGCGGCCAAGATGTTTAGTGTAATGGACTTCTGTTGACTCTCTGACTGTGACTGTCGTTGGACCTCTTGGCTCTGGAAGAATTTTACTTCGATGAGTAGCTTGATATTGATGGTGATAAGATCGATGTTTTAACGTGATGACCAACGTGGGAACCACTTAGATAAAGTTGAGTGCGTAGGGAATCAAACGAAATTTAGTCTCCTCGTTCTCGCTTTTA
This sequence comes from Cheilosia impressa, assembly GCA_948293265.1. Taxonomy (NCBI): domain Eukaryota; kingdom Metazoa; phylum Arthropoda; class Insecta; order Diptera; family Syrphidae; genus Cheilosia; species Cheilosia impressa. Next base: position 48,003,147 of record OX411882.1, on the reverse strand, counting down.
TTAAATAATCCGGCTCGTGTAGGACCAAATGTTGGGATGCAAAATGTTCCCTCAGTATGGTGGCGTGAAAATTCGGAAATAAAACGCAGCAATTAGTATAATGTGGTTTATTCCAATCTTATAGGATAGATATGTCTTACCTCTAGGGTGGTTTGTTAAAAAAGAGGCCGATGGCCAGAAAGTTCAGAACAAGTAAGGAACGCTTAAATTCGTCATTCTAACATTCAAAATGCCCTCTATGCGTTGACGATAAAAATAACATATTTAAGGGGGATACACAATATTATGATACTTGTTAATACAATTTTGGGGAGCATTTCGACTTCAACAGACAGAGTACACTGTTGTGCATTTACTTCCCGGGGCACCGTACGCACTCCTTCCAACGCCACATTGGACGACTCAAAGATTTACACGAGTGGCAAGGTAATGGTTTTTTGTCACCTGCTGCTTCCTCTCTCCGGGCATTGCTACCACCTGCTCGTACATTCTCACATCTGCTCAGGGTTGACCGCGCCTGCTGTAGGGAGGACGGCTGCTCAACCTTCCTGCTCGCTGCTCCATTCAATGCCTCAGCACGCTTGTCCAAGAAGGCACAAAATTCTTTTGAAGTGGGCTCTTCAGAAGTGCGCACTTCCTCCCACTTGCACGCCGTCTCTGGATCCAACTATTCATGGAGGACATGAATAATGATCATATCCCACTGTTCTGTTGGGATCCCCTGCGCTGCTAATTGGCGAAGCGTTTCATAGGTAGTATTGGCCATCTTTTGTAACTCTCCTGCTCTCGGTGCACCCTGCAATGACGGAAGCTTGAAGAAATTCCTCAGTAGTTCCCTGCACGTAGCGTATTTTTTGGTAAATATCTCATTAATACGCTTCCACGCATCACAATAATTTTCCTCGGTGAGTATCCATTCACCGAAAGTCCTCGCTGCTCTACTAAAATTTATAGGCGGGCGCTATTCTATCATTATCATGGATCGCTGCCACAAAGCAATCTCGAAAACCCTGCCATTTTGTAATATCACCATCGAATTATACCCAGGTGTTTTTTTACATCGTGTTGGGCGAATGGAAGAATAACCTGGACTTCGATGGGCTGTCCTGCTCTGCCTGCTACACCTGCTGTTGGAGCTATCTCGGCTGCATTCTCTTTTAATGCTGCATAGGCGGCAAAATATTTTGCCTCCGCTTCAGGAATCCTGCACTGCATTTCAACGTTGACCAACAAGTCGTCGGCCGTCGCAATCCTGCTCTCAGACACCTTCACCTTTGCCCAAGCATCCTGCAAGGCTTCAAGCCTGACCTGCGCTGCTGCCATCGTGCAAGTCCCAAAGGCTGGAGACTCCACGAAGGCTAGCATCCTGCTTACCGAAAATATTCCGGCATCCAACATATAGTTATTGTTGCGTACCTGCTCTTTTACCATCTCTTTCACCTGCTTGCTTTTCCTAAAAAGCATAAAAAAAGTGAATTGCATTAGAACATATTTTCAATAATGCTTTATCCTGAAAATAAATAAATAAATAAATAATAGTTCGCAGTAGGTACTACTTCAATATGAAATTTCCCAGTATGCGATAGTAAAATGTATATTGTAAATATAATAATTCGCAGTAGGTACTACTTCAATGTGAAATTTCCCAGTATGCGATAGTAAAATGTATATTGTAAATATAATAATTCGCAGTAGGTACTACTTCAATGTGAAATTTCCCAGTATGCGATAGTAAAATATATTGTAAATATAATAAATCAGTAAAGAAAATATGGTAAGTAGTGAACGAAATCAATATAATATACCTAACAAATATAAATGGGATGGCAATTTGTTGCTGCTTTTGTAGCTATTGTTGTTTTATATACCTGCTCTTTAATTCCAATCTCACTCACAACAATTTTATATTGTTTTGCATTTCAGAACTCAATTTGAGCATATTCTGAAATACTTGTTCCTGCTGCTTGCAAGCGTTCCTTCTCTTAAAAACTAGCACCGTCGTGCTTTGAGTTTTTTTTTCTGCTCCTGCTATGTCTCCTTTTTTTTTATAAATCAATAACTAACCTGATATACGGCAACTGGTGCATTTTCACTCAAGTTCCCTTTTCTCTACTTTTATTTATTTGGTAACTCGCACACAAGTGCTTTGAGTTCCACCTTCACTCCTTCTCTTTATTTTGGTAACTCGCACACAAGTGCTCTGAGTTCCACCTTCACTCCTTCTCTTTATTTTGGTAACTCGCACAAAAGTGCTTTGAGTTCCACCTGCTCTCCTTCCCATTCACATTATTTGTCTTGACGTATATGTTTCGCTCTGTATAATTAATAGCGACTAGCTCATTTGTGCTCAAATCACTCCTTCCCCTTCTCATTTTATGTCTCGACTAAATAAATATCTTGGCAAGAAAAAAGGTGACAACAAAAAAACTTAACTCAAGTAACCTAGAAGAAAAAATTAAATTATCAACCCCTATCTTACAACACAGCAGCAACAACAATCACCAATATTTGTTATTTAGATTTTTTTTTTCTATAATTGTGGAATCATCATTACTCCCATCACAACAAGCACAAATCAAAATATGGAATTATTGTTATTCCCCATCTCACAAGCACAAAATAATATGGAATTGTTTTTATTCCTCCATCTCACAAAACATAATACGCACACTCGCTTCACTCATTCGCATATTTTTCCTTCTCTGTCTGAATCGTATCATAATCAGACAGCCTTCACCCACGTTGTCGACTTCTGCGCACAAAATAAATTACGTTGCTAAATAAATAATTACTGCAACCACCACCATTCACTCATAAATTTCACTTGTCCTGCTATAAATGTGGACTGTATTGTATTAAAAAATTATTTATTAAATTATTTTTGAAATATAATAGGTATAATTGTTTGTTTATTCTCGATTTTCGATTCTCGCTCGCTGCTCTTGGTGTTCGTGAGTGTGTCCCTTTCGCAGTTGGTCGAAATTGTAAACTCTCTTACCTGCTCCTGCTCCTGCTCTCAATTCTTGATGAAGAATTTGTGTCGTTCGCTCCGGCTCCTGCTTTGCAAGGGGAAAAACAACGAAACAATATCTATTCGCTTACTTACATGCTTGTAGGTACAAAATGACTATAGTGCTCTTTTTTGCACTACCTGCTGGTGGTATGCAACTTCCTGCACGTATCATGTTTGAGCATGATTCCTGCGCACATTTTGCTCTATTTTGCGACTGCGTAATTTTCATCGTAGCGCGAAACGAAACCCTGTTCACTCACAATGCAATCATGCATTATTTTTTTTTTTTAAGAAAACCTGCCCGATCACGTCACTAGCACAATATCCGGCTCGACACGGACCAAAATGTATCGTAGCTCAGGGAAGTTAAATATCACAGAATACAAACCGCCAGAACAAATAAAAAACAACGCAATTATAGTGGAAAAAATGTTAAAAAACCACTTTTATTAATCTGCTCACCCAACCTGCTTGGTTGGTTCCTGCTAATAGACTGACATTCGTCATACAATAATCTGAACCTTCTCGGTCTTTCGTTAAGTTTATATATGTACTTGATCACAACATCGACAGCAGAGTTTCAATACTCTTGCAGTTCGATACAGACTTTAAGGCAGTAAGGTGAAGAATGGTAATGAATTTTGGTCGATTCACCTTTTTTGCCCATTCCTTCTCTTGATCCCATAGGAACTTATATATATTCAGGCCCCTGATAACTGCTACAATTGTTCAAAAGGCTTAAACCAATATGTAACATCTTTCATCCATCGAGACAAAATTGGTATTTAATATACCTACTGTAGTAAACCATCATGGATCATGTGAAGATCTATACCGGTTGCACTCTACGAGTACAAATGTATCCAATTGTTGTACATAATTTTTAAACTGAATAGGTGAACACGAAGCCTGGTGCAAAAATGTTTAATATCAAGACATGGATTTGTATTTAAGTCGGAAAGCACATTCACCTCTTGTCTTTTAACAGTAGAATGTTCTTAAATATTTGATTGACTTTTTAAAAAATTTCGTTTTTAAGTTAAAGCTATCTACCTTTAACCATCTAAGGTTTATAATCTCCTACAAGCGCAAATGTCAATTGTAGTATGAATTTTCTACAACTTCGTGTTAAAACCCATGACAGTCCCAGTACATAAAGCAGATTTTTTAATCGTTGAATAACTTTTGGATAACTTTTGTTACCTATTTTTGCAACTGAGCTTTCCTTCATCAGCTCGTGCAAAATGTCGACCCTCTGGAGATGTGGACAGTAGACAGTAAGTTAAGTTTAGTTAATTTTCTTTGTTTTTTTATTAAAAAAAATCTTAACCTCAGTAGAACGTCTCTTATTCAAAAAAACCAACCAGTTTAACAGTTTTGTCTGAGATGCTCCTTGACAACATCTAAAACGGGTGTTTCCTCACCGAAATCCTTGATGATAACCAAGGAGCATCCACATACCTTACGTGGTTTGCCCACTTTGTCGATTTTGCACAGACCAGACCATTCGCCCAGTGAATCGACACGGCTCAATGGAATTTGATGTTCATGGCAGAGGGCTGTAACCAATTTTTTATACAAAGCTTCCTCGAATGATTCAGCCAAAATGCAGAGAACAGCTGGACGTTTGTCAAGAGCTTTGGAGGCCTGATGGATACCATGGACCAAACCGTGCGTCGGCAGTCACTTGCTCAGCACCTCTGTGTTGATATCCATGGCAGCCCTAATAAATGGAGCAGCTGAGAGAACATCAACATCCACGTCAGACTTCAAGGAAGGTATAGTTGCCACTTTGCTGCAATTTTGCAATATTTCTCGAAATATCAAACTAGTGCCAAAAATGCAATCTACTGCATTTTTATAGTACACTTCTACTACTTCTACTACTTCGAGTAAATGTATCCTATTAAGATAAAAAAATAAAAACAAAATAATTGAATTTTCTAAAATTGCCCAGTCTTAAAATATTCGTTTTTATTAATTTTGCATTATTTATGTTATTTTTTGTTCTATGCCTTAGGTTCGTTAAAAAATTGTTTGCAGTTTTTTTTATAGAGAATCTACTGTGGAAAAATAGTCATAAAGTGGCAACACTGAGAAGGTGTACACATTTAGCAATGATACCTTTTCCATTGTTTGTTATATTTTGACAGTTTTCAAAGTAACAAGTGACATCCAGCAGTCACACTATTTGGTAAGGTTTGTCTCATGCATCGTTTCGAGCTTTGCAAAACGTGGAGAAATTATTAAAAAATTAGGTATTACAAAATATTATTAAAATACAGCTAAACCGGATGTCGACGAAATTTGCGACTGGGACTTCTCACGGCGAGTGTCAAGTCCACTTTGAACGAACTCAAGTCCAACATTTGAGACCAGAATAATGCCGTACACATTGCACTGAGTGATTGAAAATTAAACCTTTAACACCATTTAAATGATGTGCTTTTCCACAATTACTAGCAAGAATGCAGTTTATAAATAAAGCCAGAATCAATTTTATATCTTACACCGTTGTTGTTTTATTTTTTTGTTTTCCTTTCTTATCTGGTCATCCTGTATGACTTTTTTTCCAAATTAAATTTAGAGTTAACTTCAATGCCTATACATCCACACTCCACTTCCACAAGTCATAAGCAAACGACTTTTCAATTAAATACTTCGAAACATTTACCAACTTCTACAAAAACTCTATCGAAACAGTGGCTCCCGGAAAATGAAAATGGAGCCGAAGTGAAATTCTTGTCTGACCTACTGGTTTACATTTGATATCCATTAAAGGCACATCCTATCAACAGATCATGCCACAAACTGAACAAAACTACTATTCGAATCTCAAAACCAAGTTCTACTTGAACTTACCAATTAAAACCAGCGCGAACGTGTTCTACATCTACCCTTGTGGTCAAGTCGGCGATTACATCTCTCGCGAGTAAAAAATACACTTTTGTTGACATTTATCGGCCTTTCCACTTCAACCACTGGCACAACATTATTTTCAACTAGGCGATGCGGCTGTGCTGCGGCACACACAATACAGGCAATCATCAAAAGCGAAAGAGCAACCGTACGCGATAACATTTTATAGATACTGATGGGACTGCACTACTGGGAAGAGTGGAAAGGCTACCAGTTTGTCTTGGAACAGCACACCAAACAAGCAATTCAATTATCACAATATGAATTGTGTAATCATCGGGATGGCAGTGCGTTTTACGATTGTAACCCGCTGACTCTAGTGACCGGCATTGATTGACAGCACTGTTAATGTTATTCTGATGCTGGTCCAAGGGTTGAATATAAGATGCGTGGCATTGGGTGTTCAAAAGCGGGATATTTCGCTCCAATTTTGTTCGATACCAATGATAGGGAACTTCAGACTACTTTTTTGATTCCCACTTGCTAACAGTGAGTACTACCTTTGATAGTACTTTACACATTGGGCCTTACTAATAATCAATTTTAACCTTGATCTTATGTACTTTGTAGGTCACTTTGTATATTGTTCTGTATGATAATTTCGCCATTTTGAGTTCGAAAAACACTAAAAAAGATCATTAGCACCTTGGATTTAAAAAACAATCAAACCCTTCCAAGACAAATGTCCCTCGAATGCCCTATTGCAAAATCGGTTGCATTACTGATCGTCGTCGTAGTGCTCATTCAATAATTCGCTCTGACCTAGTGTTAAGCTCGAACTAATTGCACGCCTTGTGTGCTCACTCAATGATTCACCCAACACCGACCCAGTGCGAAGTCGGAAGCAATCAATATTTTCATTGATTTGTAGATGTGTTTTCTTTCTCCTGTGTTGTTGATTTAAAAGCTTGATTTTTAAGCTTTCCAGCAGCACATCTTCTACTAATGTAAATCACCAACAACAAATTCGAGTTTTGCATTGCCATTGACTCACCCATCGGTTAATGTGAAAACCGTGTGCGGCTTCTATTTCTGCATCTTCCCCTGTGATCCTGTCGACATCTCCTTGGAGAGATGAATATACTCTGTATCTGAGCTCGCCTCCCATTTTTATCTTTATTTTTAGTCGCATAATTCGGAAGCGCTAAGACGCAATTGATACAAGAAAACACCAACAATACCAACACGACCGTATGCAACAACATTTCAATTCGACTAACGACAGAGCTTCACGATTGATAAATGTCAAGGGAGGTTACCTGCTTCTCGCTAAACAATTACGGGGAACATTATATAGACTTATTGTTTAAATATTTAATGAAATGATTCGAAGCTCCCGCTTATAGTTTTGCGACGTTTCAATATGACAGAGGAAATGCCGACGCGACGCTTGCGCTCCGATGTGGGAAACCCCCAGCATTTCACAATAATAGAGAGCCACTTGTTATGACATTTGCTGTAAACAATGACGGGCTGTAAATAGATTTTGTTGAATAAATCCTGCGAGTATCTTCGACAACTGTTTATTAAAACATGCCTTGAGAGTGCTGACGCAGAGTAACCAAAAGGAGTGATGGAAGCAACCGTAATTTGAAACGAAAACAAAACCACGTCCTTTGACCTTTTTAGCAAGTCTGGTGCACACGACACGTCAGACAAAAGTCCAGCCAACAATAATTTGTCATTATCCAGCCATATAAATTGTATTTTTCATAATATTACTCATACGCCCCCGAAATATAAACTTCCAACATTGCTGTGCCGGAATATGTTTTCGTTCGTTTTGATGATTTATTGTGTGCAACCGGAAAGTTCAGTTTCCTTCGCCAACAACTTTACTTTTGGCCGAACTACGAAACTAGGAAAACTTCGCATGGCAGTGGAGAGAAAAAATAAAGCGAAACAAGAAACGACCGGAAATGGTGCTATTGCTATCGCGCCCTCAATCATCAGCAGCAACAACAGCAACAGCGCCATCATGAAGGAAATAAGTGTTTTGCCAAACTTTTCCTATCGATGTGCTTGCTATTGTGCGAAATACAGTCCCTTGCACCCATTCAAGTGGAATCAGGGGAAAACCAATTAAAGTGATAAACATATCGCTGCGAAACGCTTCTCGGCAAATAACTTTTTAGCATGGGAACATATTTGCGAGAAGACAGGAATGCAGAGTCTGTCTCTGGGACGAGTATCTTCTCCGTTGAAGACATTGAGAATGAGATGCTTATACTACTTGGGGGGCAGAACAGATCCAAGCAGGGAAGTGTAAGCGATTTATTTATTTTTGACCAAGTGACTGCGGGCACTCGCTGGAGAAACTTTTCAAATTATGAAATAGACTCGTTCAGGAGCTCATCTGGTTGGTTTGTTTATTTGCTAGCAGTAGTTGCTGGATTGTATCGTGCTGCCGGTATTAGTTTAGTTGGAGAGGACTAGGTGTGTTTGCGTTTAAGTGGTTATCGATTGGGCGGGGTGGGTTTTCAAAGTTATTATAGCAGATACGTTTTGAGCTGAGATTGTGAGTCTTAGAGACCGAGCACTATTGGGTGTGGTATGTTGCTCAAGGGTACCCTAAAGAGCTCTCGATCTTTCGTTACTGAATTGAAAACATTCTAACACTGACTGACATCACTAACAACCCCCCGACAAAAATTGCATGCAACATTTAAAGTTGAAATCAATTTAAACTAATCAATGACAGTGGAGTGTATTAAGCCATCTATACCCATCTAGAAATTTTTGAAATTATTTTCCAAATCGCTCCTTGTGTACGTCGAATATGCGAAAACAATTTTTTGTTTCAAAAGTATTTGAAGGATCCAACTCCTGGGGATTCCTTTAACCAAAACCACCGATCAACATCCGAACGACCGAACGCATCTCTATGCAAATGTCCTGCATGTCTTGCAGATGTTGGAAAGTTTCACGTGGCGGAACTTTTCCCCCACCCAAATGAAGTTTAGTGAAATTCCTAAATAGACGTGTCTGTGTGCGAGTGTATTTACTTGCATTCCACCTGAATATTACGGTACCTATAGGATGTCAACTAGAATTCCAGAATCCAGACAGGTGACTACATTCGTACGTTAGTCACGTATGTGAAATACGTTTACCTTGCAATTGCAATGCCACTAAGTGCATACAATGTCAGAGGGAAATTCATTTCTTTAAGGAGGAAATTAAATATTTATTTCGCTTAATGTAAGCTGCAGGAGATACAGTCTTGGAAAATGTTTCAAAAATATGTTTAAAACATATTTTAAGGCACTCATTTGAGGGAAGCGATATTTGCAATATTCTTATAAGTATGCTGAAGAGTTGCGAGTGGTATTGAGATGGAAGGGAAATTGTTTGTTGATGGGATTATTTTTAAATTCTTGTGACACTGTTTTTTTTTAATTTTTGAAATGGGGTGTATCTGTTTTTAATGCCGTTCCGTGGAACTACTTCTGACTTCTGTCTTCTATATTCTATCTCCTATCTTATATTTACTGTCTTCTGTCTTTTGTCTTTTGTCTTTTGTCTTTTGTCTTTTGTCTTTTGTCTTTTGTCTTTTGTCTTTTGTCTTTTGTCTTTTGTCTTTTGTCTTTTGTCTTTTGTCTTTTGTCTTTTGTCTTTTGTCTTTTGTCTTTTGTCTTTTGTCTTTTGTCTTTTGTCTTTTGTCTTTTGTCTTTTGTCTTTTGTCTTTTGTCTTTTGTCTTTTGTCTTTTGTCTTTTGTCTTTTGTCTTTTGTCTTTTGTCTTTTGTCTTTTGTCTTTTGTCTTTTGTCTTTTGTCTTTTGTCTTTTGTCTTTTGTCTTTTGTCTTTTGTCTTTTGTCTTTTGTCCTTTGTCTTTTGCAAACAAATTTAACACCACTAAAAAGTGAAGTATCAATCAAAAGGCTGAATATGGAACCTAAGCTGAAAAACGTGCACCGAAAATGGTGGGTTTAATCGGAATCCAAAAGTACTTAAGTAAGTACTGCTTTAATGAGCTACATTGCGCTACTGTTACGCTATGCTAAGTGGAATGACATGAAAATTCCCACATCCCTATTTCGGAAAATAATTAATAATAATCCCACAGAACAAAAATGGAAACCGGTCTCGCTCTCGCAATTCCTCGTGCGTTCTAATAAATAACAGATTAAGGATTCAGTGCTTTGTTAAACAAACCATCAGCCCACCACCAACTGTCCCACTTTATTTGGACCGCTCTTTCTCCCTTTAAATCGACCGTCCTTGACCAAGAAATTATTCCGCAATCGCAGGAGCGAAATGGGCGGGCTTTTTACTTAGGTACGTGTGGGAATAAGCATCAAGTGACCTGCTCTAATTCTATGCGGTAAACAATGAAATTTAATTCCACTTCCGCACCGCAACAGCAATACAGTCATCAATGCGCGAAGACGAACAATATCCTTGCCGAAAGGAATACCATGGCCGCAAACCAACACCGTCTCTTAAACAATCGCCTACCCCACTTCTTGATTATGGGACACTGCAGATAAATTTATCTTCTCGTTGTTCTCTTCAAATTTTTGTTTTGTTTCGCCTGCTGTTGCTTTGTTTATTTGTAAGATCCTTCAATGCCGTCCCCACCTCCCCGAACCATGAGGGATATAGAACGAATCCTCTCATTAAAATAAATTATGTGAATTTTACACGCTTGTTGTGGGATTTTCCATTTGTCTGGCGATTGCCAGAATTGAGGGAGAAACAAAAAGAAATCTTCCCTTAGCCCGAATTATTGTGGGAATATCGTCGGGTGGTTTTTATCACTTTATCTGCGAATTAAAGGATCTCATTTGCTCGTGCAAATGTTTTGCGCCGAGGGAAGTATTCTGAGAAGTATTCTAAGCCAATTAGGAAAACGACGGCACACTAATCCGAGTGCGTTACGAAATGGGTTATGTTGCTAATTGGTCTGAGGAAGCATGTGACCCAGATTGGAAAGGTGCCGCGCTATAATATATGAATCGGGTCAGACGGCCTGGCAGCTGCAACGGTGTCAATGTGATAGTCTGCGAGTATGATTGTAAAATCTTTTTCCTCGCCTTAGGATGAAGTCATTGTGTGCCTTTCAGTGAGGGACCTTGAGCTTTCTCTTTACAGCGTTGAAAAATTAATCCCTGTGCAATGAAAAATCAGAAGGAAAATTTATTGATTGGACAGCAAAAGGTCGAATAACACAAACTTTAGGAAACACCGAAAGGACGTCAGCATTCCGTCCTAAATTTATCGCATCAATTCATTTGTTATCGCATCAAATCCACTCACCTTTGCATTTTGCCAACAAAGCGACTTTTCTTAGTTAGCATGAAAAATGGCCGCCGTTATATGTAAATAAGCTCTGGCACAAAGTTTTTAATTTCGGACACCTCTCCGGAGGTATTTGAGGCTTTTAAATTAATCGGAGTTGGCAGTGGGAAGATCCCAACGTGACAAAAAGAAAAACTAAAGACCTATTTACATATTTTCCTTTTTTGTATTTTGTGGCAAGTCAATCATTATTATTCAACCTGCACAGGTGTGGAAATACCTCGCTACTTTGGAAAGAATATTTCCAAATAAATCCGCGGTATAAACAACTTTTCGCGTCATTTCATTTTAAACAAAGCCCCTTAGCGAGTGGCCGGATATTTGGAAACTTTTGGTTTTTAGGTTAGGATTCCGTGTAAAATAATTGTACACCGCAATCTTAGCAAAGTCGGAAAATATTTTTATTTTTTGTTATGAGGAAACACGAAGCGTCTATTATGCCAACGCCGATTTACACGTCGGGAGCGATAGTATGAAGTTCTTCAGCAGTTTTTGCACCCACCGTCGCGTCGGAAATATTCAGCAAATTTACCAGAACAACTGACCGAACAGATGTCACAACTTAAAATCATTTTCCGCATACTAATTTGATGGACTAATACTATTTTTAAATGCTCTTAATATGTTTTATTTTTTGAGTAAATGCATCGACGAGTGTTCGAATAAAACACGCTTTTAGGTTCGATGTGAAAAGGGTATAAGTAAGAATACCCTCTGCTGCTTTGAAGTAGCTTGGTCTATTGGAACAGGGCTACTTTCCATTCCGCGATACCTACTACTAATCATTTTTGGTGTTCAGGCAACATTTTTCGAACTCACAATGGCAAAGTTTTCCCTACAAAATTGCATAGCTGTTGTGACCTTCAAAAAGATTTAGGTACAAAGATCTTAAACTCTCAATTATGCTAGTGTTAACAACATTCGTAGTAGGGCATATATTGATGTTAATTATTTTCTGGCATAATCAATATTTATATTTGTTTTTAGATCGGCTTGCGTGTTATCTTTGGATCTGTTGGCCTAACGAAATCGAACTTTAAAACTCTGTGGGATTAGGTATATTTTTTTTGAGTTTCCTGCAAAAATATGTAACAAGTTTTGAGAACAACAAGTCGAAGCACATTACTCATAGAAATTCATTTTAAACCTATAAAACAGAGCTTAGGACAGGGCTTGCATTTGGCTTAGTCCCAAAGCTTCCCATTTATACCTACTTGACACGTATTTGTGCATAAGCGAGCCAACCGACTTAGAGAAGATTTTACAATAAAGTGAGATATGAATTTTGCCGCTGTGTAGTGTGACTGACCACACAAAACTGCAATGTTAGTAATATAGCATCAAATGCGAGCGGTCCTCTAAGCTCAGCTGTGCTAAACATCAGTGGACCCAACGTACTGATAATTACTTTGAATCTTTATAGGATGTAGTTCCCGAGAAAATATCCCTTTGACTTAACTGGTTCATTTAGATTCAGCGTTCAGCCATGCTCACTTGTCTTGCAATAAAATAGGATGAGCGCATACTGAACTAATGCTCTAAGAATATGCTACTTTCCTATTTCCTTAAACAAAGTTTTGGAGAAAAATTATTCGCAAACTATCGACTGCCATCGACACTCATCGTGTCATTTGCGCTACCTTTTCAGGGAGCGAGACGATAGAAACTGCATAATATTGAAGAGCCGAGTTCTTGAATAGCCCAATATTCAGCCCAAGGAGTAGAGATCCAAGCTAAATTTAAGTTAGAGTCCAAAATCACTTGCATTGAGTTGCGTAAAGTATCAAAACAAATAAAATCTCCAGCTTCTATAACCACGATCGGAGACAGTAAATTTTTGCCTTAAATAAGTAGATTTATAGTCAAAATGTCTCTCTTGAGCTGAGGAAGCGTATCCCTCATGACGACCCTCACTCAGCACGCCCCCATACAGAAGAAAGACCTTTTACAGACTCCTAAGAGTGTTATATCTGAATTTCCATATTCGTCCAAGCAATCATGCAGTCCCGATTTTAAAACAAAATCTCAAATAATCAGACCAAACAGGGCTACTCACTACCCACTCGAAACGCATACCTTTCTCTCGAAACATACTGCAATTGCAGCAACTGCTTTCGTTGTCATCACAACCAGACAATGGCTCCAGCTGTTGCCTGAGATCCATACCTATATTTACCCCAAGCTCAGCACTGGACCTGGAGAGTTGTACATTTTTTCCTTAAATTATTCACCATGACAAAGGATTTTCCACCGAACACTCTACATGCGGGCACTTATCCAGCAGACATTGCAATGGAACAGTGCGTGGAACTGGTCATCGTCCCTGAGGGGAATTAAAATAATTCCATATTTGTATCGACGACGATGAGAATTTATGTGTTATGAGTGCAGGGGGTTGTTAAACGATTTACGACGGGATTCCTGTGCCTTTGACTTACAGTTGATTTACGTTAAATAGGCATCCTCACAGCATTTGCATAAATGTGAGCAGGGTAGTTAAGTTCTGATACTTGGCACCGCTCGTGTTAAAATAAACAGATTTTATGGCTCCAAGCTTAGTGTGCATAAAACTCCTCCTTAATCGAAGGCCACTTGAAAGAACAACACGAATAAATTTCCGTTCCACGTTTCCTCCCACAGACCACCCTCAAGCGGTTTCCGCCGTCTTACGCAAAACGCATCAATTTCAATTAACTGCAGCCAGGAAGCCTGCTGACTTAATACCTAAGTGTCCTTAAAACAAATACACACAGCCCGAACAGAATAATGAACCGAGAAGACGTCAAAGGTCAGGAATAGGTACGTTGTGATTTGCTATACGTCTCTCTAAGGAGACCGTGAAGACGATGAGGATATCCTGTGATTTAGTCATTTCCTATTCCAATTCCTCGCCACTTGCCATCCCTGGCTTCTGCGTGAGGACGAGAGGAGATTTCACAGTCAAATGAAAATGAAAATAAAAAAAAGGAAACAGAACACGAAAATCCATTTTGTCGTCGCCAGGTGATGGTGGTGGCGGCGCTCAAACCCATGGGAATGTCTGAAGTAACACACAGCGAGGCGAGAAGAAGCTTCATCGACAGGAAATGAGATTTGTGAGAACAATGGCGGAACACCGATGCGATGCGCCCAAAGAACATCCCCGAGGGCATTATGGTGTCGCACCACTGGAGAAAAGTTTATAGATTAGCATCCTGTTGCTCCGAGGAGGATCTGTAAATGGGGTTAACTTAATGGCCGTTGATTGTTGTGCTGTATGAAATCAGGCAACAGTGGTGTGAAATTGGATTATTAATACTGTTGTGAAGCGGTGAGAGGTTGTTCCAAAGAGCTTCGGACGTTGATAGTTTTAAATGGAAAAAAAATTTTCGCACGGATTGAATTTCAACTGCAAAAACCGTTTACTTTTGCCCTTTCCAAGTCGCTTTTGGTTCAAAGGTAGTTGGAAAAAAAATTTGTAAATTGTAAATTTGTAAGAGTAACATCAGATATTTCTCTTTAAAATTTGGAAGGATATTAAGATGCACTTGTTGAACTCACTCTAAATCATCAGTAGCCGACAAAATTGTTGTAAAATAGTTTTAAAGAGCTAAAGGACTTCCAAATCGGTGGATATTCTCAGACGTCGATAATTTATACCTTAACGCTGATAAAATGTCCCTTTTCTATAAAAATGCTGCCACCGCAACATGACATTTTTTCCGCCGCCTGATTTCATGTCCACCTCACAAATATGCGGTTTCCAACCATACACACACACCCAGCTGCTGAAAGACACCCTACCCTAAACGTTTTATAATATCCCACTGTGTACTTCAATTTTATTAACCCATATAGAAGCATATTGCTGCCGCATGCATGAATATCAAGTACGAAGTGGGTGCTCTGGCAATCGCTGGAACTTTGCAGCAGCTGTTTCGAAAAAAGAAAAAACAAGCACACACCGAACTAAATTTGTGGCGTCATTATCCCAGTCTAATGGTGTTCGAAAAATGTAAAAGGAATAATAATAGCTGCGCGACAACGGCAACAACAAAACCGGAGCAGTTCTGGAAATATTTTCGGTGGCAAACTGCCGCCAGATAGGTGAGCTGGAGTAGGTACTCAGTATTTTTTTGCTTTTTTTTTCTGTTCTATTGTCTTGCATATTAATGTCGCAGAGGTTATGGAATAAATATTCGGAGCACGATGCGATGCAGTGAAGTTTTCGCGTATTGTTCATTTGTTTGGGTTATCTCGGTTTTTTTTCGGGATGCAAATCCCTCGTAGGTACTATTTGACTTGATATGGTTTTATTTAGATCATGGAATTGGAGTTTGTATAACGAGGGATTGTATGTAGACAAATAATGAACAAGGAGGCATTGCCTTTGATGGTGGTGCAGTCGGGGCAAAATGGGCACGAGTGAAAAAAAACCTGTCTCAAGTGTATCGTGTTATACCTTCATTGGTTCATATAAAGAGAAATTTATTTGGGTCCTCTAAACTGATTAAGAAGTAGGTATAGAAAATCGTTTTGGTCGCAGTGTCATCTGCAACTGGTGGGTTGTCACACCGCATTTTTGTGGTGACTATATCAGTCAGCGATTGTCCAACAACCAACCATCCAACTGATTTGACTCTCAAATGTGTTTCACTTTCTCTCTTTGTTTCAATGCCACCATAATTTGTTTCCCATTCGATTTTGTTCCCCAAACAAACAAAGCAATCAACGATGCAGCGCAAAAAAAGTCCACTTAATCCTGGATCAATGACACAAACAACATCCAGCCACACACTCTTCCCAGAGTCATTATATTTGCATCATATTCAACTGGCGAATGTCCATGCCAAGGTAAAAGAATAAAAGAGCTTACAGCTATCCACACATCACATCTGCTAATGGACATTTGACAGGGCAACTGATTTAACTATATTTTCCGATTCAGTCATTTAGCTAGATTCCTCACTTCGTCTCTGCATATCGGTATATACTCAGATTGGCTGTATGAACGAGGGTCCAAGTTGCCTAATGAGCGAGCCATCGCTGATTAGTCTCAACAAATAATATCAAAACTCAATCTTAAAGTGGAGGGCAGTGGGAAAGGAACAGAAAAACCAGCTCATGTCA
The DNA here is from genome assembly GCA_948293265.1 of Cheilosia impressa. Lineage (NCBI taxonomy): Eukaryota > Metazoa > Arthropoda > Insecta > Diptera > Syrphidae > Cheilosia > Cheilosia impressa. The sequence goes on along the minus strand of OX411882.1, from coordinate 47,986,805 downwards.
TGATTGCACTCGAAAACAGATCCTTTAAGGATAAGCTTTCAGTCTCAACATTCACAGCGTGAACTGGGACATGGAAAATGGATTTTCTGCGCGCACACACATATAAATTGTCTCTCGTCTCGGTTTGTGTCACTTGTCCATTAGGGAACAAACTTCAACATCATCTAGTGTACATTGCACCGAAGAGAATATGGGGAGTCTGTATTGTAGATGCCATCAGTGTATCTCCGCCGTAACAAGTTACCAACATGGAATCAGGGGTTAAGTGCATCTAAACAGTGTGTACAAATGATGCACACCGGATGCCATGTTAAATAGTTTACAGTTGGAATTTTGTCAGGACAATATTGCAAAGTGGACTTGTGAATAGCAGGAGAAATGGTATCCCTTTCAAGAGCTGCATCGTTGCAGTGCGAAAAATCCTCAAATATTCTCTTGGAACGAAATTTCCCCGGAAATGGCTAAAGTGGACCTCGTATAAAAACTGTTCTAATCCAACGCCTCGCGGAATCTCTCAAGGGCATAATTGCGAATTAAAAACTTTCGAGTTTCTTTTGCCGCGAAAGTTTATGGCTCACGTTCGCGCAATTTCAAGTTTGGCGACGGTATCTGCGGGAAACCCGAGTGCAGAGTGAACAACTTGATTTATAAAAATCCACCCAAGGAGTGAACTCCTTTCGCATGTTTTAAATTAAATTCCACTCTTCGTTTTGCCTTCCGAGTGTCCATTTATCACTTGCAAATCGGACATTAATCTATTGCCGCAATCGGAGATATATATCAGTGGAACTAGTTTCGCAGTTATGGTCGCGGCCTTACAAAGGATTATTCAAATTACTCGACAGATGCAGGGATATACGCACAATTTAACTGTCACAATGAATGAAATTGATTTAGTGGAACTCGTCTTGCACTTCCTTTTCGTAGTGGGTAAATTGCGCGACTCTATTTTAGTTTAGCGATTTGTTACTGTTCTACCCCGGAAAGTGAGTGAGATTTTGTTGCGTGGAACGGAAACCTTTATTAGACGCTTAGAGGCGGTTGTGATCCTATTTTGAAACTTTGACAGACAACAATAATTACTGTCGTCATGGTTAGTGACCATTTGCGTGTGCGTGTTATTTTAAAATGCTGTAAAAAAACGTCGATTGATTCTTCAAAACGATATTTATTTATTTGGAAAGGGTTCACAAATATAGTTTAAGAAACTTTAATCGTTAAAAAAAAACTCATAAATTTACATAAATTTAACATAAATCACTGGTGTTTTACAAGTTTATTTCTAAATTTCCCAGTGAAGATTATTTTTCTAATATCTTTGGACTATTTTCGTTTATAAAACAAGTCTTTCAAAAACAACTAATGTTAGTTTAACTGAGGAAAAGTTATAGTTTTTTATTGTATAAGTTCCTTAAATATTTTTTTCCGGTTTAAGCGTAAATTTTAAAAATAGCAACTTGATCGAAGAACGCAACTTTGGGGGCTGTGTAAATTCCTGCAAGATGTTTTCAAAAAGCAACTTGCGTTGAAATTTTTATCGGGTGTAGTTATTCGCCACACACTTTTCCATTCGGAAGACTGAATTTACAGGTTGGCGTTTCAAATTCGAAATTCGTATTTTTATGTCGAACATAAGACATTTTAATAAAAATTAAAAGCAAAAATTGCGGTTTATTTAAAAAAATAATCCCAAATCTGGGGGTAGGTATATATTTTGACCATCTAGGAACGCTGGTGTACAAACAAAAGTGGTGAGGCTTAGGATATGTTTTTGCTAAACTTTCGAACTTTCGGTTATGGATTGCCATCCAAAAACCATATATTGACTTAAAAATATTTCGAATAAAGAATCCAAACAGAGCTAGGAAAGTGAAAGAATGGGCTTAAGTTTTATTGATACCTCCGTAATTTATTTAGAAAAAAAAGCTTTCGCATTAGGTTTGTTAGGGTACACAAACTTCTGACAACATGTTTTGTAGTTTTTTGTGGACGAATGAAAGAGACCTGCCAAGTTCAAAAGGCGAAATTAGGAAGCTCTTTCTTGACAGTTCTACTCCCGGATGCTTGTCAGACGTTCTCAAGAAGCGGCGCAGTGGAAAATCTCGTGTGTTTCCGTAGAATAAACTTAAAGAAGATAGAGCAGCAGATACGTCAAAAAGCCTCCGGGATACATGGCAAAAAAATTTTGGATTTCTTCCAATTATAACGAAAATTAAACCCAATCTAAGCCAGTGGAAAATTGCTGCTTTTAAAGTTTTGATTTTGCGGAACCATTATGTTTAGTTAGATCATGCGAATCCTCTCCTGGTTTATTGGTCCTACATGCAAAGTCTCCAAGCCAAGATGCCTTCCTTAAAAAACCATAAGTTCAGGCTATAATGCCCATCTATTTACAAAAAAAACCAACCATTCACCTAAGGAAAATTTCAAGATTCACGGATGATAGGAAAACGTCGAATCCAACAAAGTCAGCTTACAGCTCACAATCTTCTACATGTTCTTATCAAATAGACTAACCTTCGAGACACGAGATCAACTAAAATTGCATCATACTCTGGCACAGATGAACTGACATAGCTTGCAATAATTTATTCAATCGATTGCACTCGTACAAAATGCATCTTTCACCGCGCTTAACACTATTTATAGTATTTTTGGCTTTAGCAGCACTTTTTGCGAACACAATTTCACAGAAATACCAGTGATAAGGTACAATATGATGGCAATAACCAAACCCAGATGTGCACTTGATCATAGAGGTCGTTGCAGGATTCAGCTTAATCAAAAAGGTATGTTATCGGTATTTTTACAAACAATCCGTTTACCTTCCCAATTTTTTTCAGAGTGATTCGGTTTGTTGGTAGCGAGCTTGAAAGTTATTATAAGAAAATTTTAAATCTTAACTCATTACTTGTGAAATATAAATAATGACGAAATTTGAATGGTTAAAATCAATCGTAGGTCTTAAGGTTGAAATCATGTTCCTATACAGTGGCATGTTCTCGTTCGATGGACTCTTTTCTTTCATTTTCACTATAAACATTTCATTCTGCGTAAGCTCTGAAATTTCGTTGATTTAAAAACTGTTCATCTCTAAAAAAAAGCACATTTATCAGGTGCACCCTATAGATACCGTTTTGAAAAACTTCCGGCCTCAAAATTTTCAGCTACGGCAAAGCTTCCAGCTTTTACTTGTGTCTGTCAATAATGTACTTGATTTCTTATCAGTTCACCCTACACAGATGACAATGATACTTGTGATCTTATCAACAATAAACACAATTTGTTGTTCCAACAAGACAAAGGTAGGTATCTAAAAAAAAGTTACTGAATCTTCAGTGAATCACTTACGGTTTGAGGTTCTACCAAGTTATAGTCGCACCTTTTTACTGTGAAAAATGCAATCGCAATCGGTAATAGTTATAACATTGTTAGTACTGCTCTTTTCTACCACGTCTTTTGTGCATGGCACATCTAAATACCACGATGCCAGGCTAGTAAAACAAAACACCGATTCTGCTGCAAATGGTCAACCGAAAGAGGCGAGGACACTATTGAACAGTCCAGAAAGGTGTAAGCTTGATCATAGAGGACGTTGCAGGAACACTTAATCGTGGTAAGTTACCATGCGTATCATTTGGTATTAAAATTGTATCCTGAGCTTTTTCTTCATCTTTATAGATGGATGAGGAACCCTAGCGATGATAAGGCGCTAATACTAAGTCCGACATGTAAAATTAATTGTAAACCCTTTTCAAGGCAGCTGTACTGCGATGAAATAAAACATTTTTTTGAAAGGCGAACTTACTCGTTTATAGATTTAAGCTTGTTATATATCGTGGGTGCAGTTGTTAGTGTGATTGAGCGGTGTATCAAGTTCAATGCTCGGAAAAACGCGAATTTCATCTTAACATCCGAGAGTATGACTGTCATCCTTACGTCATCCCTTGGGACTCGCCATAAACTTGTAGCTTTCTTCTATCCCCGGAAATGTAAAAGAAGTCGCACGTCGCCCTATCTCAAACCCCTTTTGACATCGAAAGACTCGGAAGTGTTCAACGATATTTCTCCATCGCCATCCTGCATAGATGAACGCATTTGGAAAGGATGGATCTTCTCAATATATACGCTTACAAAGGCGACTCTAAAGGCGATAAATAGATCGGTGCTTGTCGATCTGAAATTCATTGTCGCTGGTTGAATTTCTTGGGCTAAAACTGAACTGATATGGGGCAAGAGTTTGTTTCCAGAAGGTTTTAGGTGTTTACACAACGCATAGCCGACTTTCAGGGGACTTGTCCCTATGTAGTTGGCGCATCTCTAAGCATCTTCTTTCTTGTGTTCAGGGTAGTAGAAAGAATGTTTTGTGAGAGGGAAGGCCTGAGGCCCTATTCAGTCCTGTGCACCAACTGTTTTTTTTTTGTAACAGAATTGCAGAGATACAAAGCCCGAACGGAGACTCTATAATGTACACAAATTAAAGATTGTAAATAGTATTATTTGGCTGAGAGTTTGTGGCAGTTATTTTTAGGAAGCCAGCGCAATAAATCAATTTACAGACATTTCCGAACGCGTCTAAGCATTTCCTGGCTTTTCTAGCCCAATTTCCTAGAGTGTTGCCAATTTTCGAAACAAAATTCCCACATCCATCCCACTAGGTATAGCAAAATATTTCTATACCAAACCTAGCACGAGAATATATCAAAAAGAACCCGACAGAGAGACAGGTCTCTGAGTTATTTATCTGTAGGAAACTGCAATTACTATTTGAAAATAAAACAAGTACCTTTTGGAAAAAAAAAACATCTCGAAAATTCCCTTTATCGAGAGACTGACTTGAATCCCTAAGCAATTTCTCGCCCGCCCAACTCTTAAAGTTTACCATTCAAAATAATAAAAGAAAACCACCTCCAGTATTAAAGATTGTCAAGGAAAACTGTTTTCTCGGTAAATTTAAATATCACACTAACCTGTAGAATGTCTTTGGTGTCCTTAGCGAAACGAAGAAGCTATACGCACACATAAATGTATTCATTTCACTGCAGGGCTTCTTCCGTGTCAGCAAGCTGTGTGTATATACTGTATATATGATCCGATTCAGTTGTTGTCCTTGTGCTCCATTCATGACTGAAAAATTTCCCAGAAAGAAGTCCCTGAGGAAATATGGAAAAAATTCATAAACCTTTTACCCAACAAAGGGAGGAAGAAGTTTTAATAATTTTTTTTGTTTCGAACTCTCATTGGAATTGTTGCAGATACTCGTACTCGTTGTGATTTTATTCATAAATTGTGAATGTCGGAGCACACACTTGTAAAAAGTGTTTTATGGGGGGATTAACTTTTGGTTTTAACGCCGTTTTGCCAAGTGTGAGGGTGCAGTACGTAAATATGCCAAACATAATGTCATCAACGACCGGTAAGGCAATAATTTAAACAAAAAGCCTCTGTGCATGAACAGTATCGGGATATTACTGACCTCTGACGAGGCAAAAAGCAAAATGAGTTGTGCTCTGAAGAACTGATGAAAAGATGATGTTTACTGCGCAGGCTTTTGCTCTCATTGAAGTCGTAGTGGGTTAGATATTAGATTTCTCCATGCATGACTGCGATGGCGGATGAACTCGAAATGAATGAATCAGTACTAAATTTGAACACGGAATATGATGAGAGCGGTTATGGCTTGAGTGAGATTCGTGAAATACCAACAATATTGGGAATGTCATGAATGAAGCAAATGAGAATGTCGCAGATGTTCAAATAGCTAAATGCAAATTAACGGTGAACGGATTTGGTCATATTAAACCGCCCCTAGTCTCCTGTGCCTTGGCACTTCTTTTAAATTATTTTTTCTGTCGTCCATGGGTGTGTGAGTGACAGCGAAAATTTAATTTTTTTACATGTTTTTTAAATAACAAAAAGAGCGCGAATAGCATTTTTGTCTTATTTCCTTGTATTAAAATTCACAATAATTGCATTAAAATTGAAATAAAAAAACCCTTCTTTAAATCAATCTTGCACGAACGTTTTGCATTATGTAACTTGGAAAACGAAAGAAATTTTTGAAAGCATACAAAGGGAAAATATTTAAGAGACGCGTTTTGTTTTGTGTCCAAAAACGAAATACATTTGCGTTTTGTTCTAGAGGTAAACAACGGAAGCTTTATAATTGACGTTATTCATTTTAATTGCTTATTATTTGTATTGCATAAATAACTACCACAACAAATAAAGCTGTTTGTGTTCAATTGGAAGATGAAAACCAAGAAAACTTCTGAAATCAAGTGTTCTCTATCGAATGATTTCTTTCGTTTTTTTACTTAATGCGAAAATGATTTCCGTTTCGATTCTTTGCATAACAGAGAGAAAGACATGCGAATTGGTGTATGCTATAAATATTTATAAGTACTTAGTAATGTAAAAAATCATTTTCTGATTTTAATAGATAACTCAAAACTCAATTGTACCTCGACACATCTCTCAAACTACTCTTAGAACCCAGATCCCAGTGAATTTTCCAAAACTCAAGAATTGATTTATTAAATTTGTTTAAGTCTTTGACCCATTTATAGAAAAAAAAAACTTAATGCACTGCTGAGATGAAGATAGGTATCTCTCTCATTTAAAGTGTTTTTGGACATACAGGTTCTTGCGTTTTTAGAAAAGAGTTACCCAAATTCCCAATATCTTGAAAAAAGTAAGATTTCAAGTTTGATGCGAACTGGCATGATGTTCGTTTAGCTGCAATTAAAGGTACATGTTGGCTCTAATTATATTTAAAAACCGCTGCTATGAATTTTGGTTTTGCAGAACAGATATTTCGAAACTTTCGATTTGAAGGGCCGAATGCTATAAGAAACTATCGTTCTCTCTGTTTTACTAGGATGATTAGCAATAATAAGCATCAAGGGAGGTTTCAAAAACTAAATTCTGTGGCAAATACTTTTTAACAAATTGGGCCTTAGCAATAAACGTTTTTAGTCTCGACTCTAAATTTTCGTTTTTCACTGTGGCTATATTTTTCATACAAATTTTGCAATTATGAGCTTTTGCAAATTTAAAGTCGAGACTAAAAATGTTTATTGCTAAGGCCCATTGTGTTTGATAAATTTTAAGATTTGTCCTTGAGAACAATGCCACGTATATAACGAAGACATTCTCAATTTGTTTATAAATCTAGCGATAATGCCACTAAAAACTGAAAGTCGAATTTCCCAAAATTTTTTCGAACATTGGGGGCCGTATCGCATCATAAGCAATGTAATCTTGTATACTAAAATGACAAACCTTATGTATGGTGCAATGGCAACGCAAATTGAGTACAGTTTCGCTATCAGCTATCAAATTGGTGGTTGTTAAAAAAGTGTTGCCAATGCAAAATGCCAACCTCTGAACAATTGTTACAATTGCTTGTGAGACGTACCTACTTTTTCAAGCAAATGTTTGACTTGTTGGTTTCGAGAACCTTTTCAATTATAAAGCAAAACTATTAATAGCAGAAACAAACGAATTTGCCTACAGCTTGGCACTTGTCCAAAAATGTGCTTAATAAATAATAATGTATACACAAACCACTTTTGATACGAATTTTCCAGCAAGTTGTCTTTGCTCTTTGTCACGCACATTATCAAAACAAGACCATGAACATGAGATATGCAGTCGCCTTATCAGAAGGTGAGATTGTAATGAAACCTTTTGCAATGTCATCGTCGATTTAAATTGTGAGATCGTTCCTTTTAGCCAACTGAAGATTTTTGTAAGTTTTATTGTTTTGTTTGTATTTTTATGCTCTTGTTTTATTTTTTATTTGCAAGCTATGCGTTCGCAAAGGTTGGGAATTAAAATGCGTCGTAAACTAAACAGTGATATATAGCAAGAGAAAAACTGACAGTTCCCTATTTCCATTTCCTAAATGTAGTATTCTCAAGTGGGTACGTATTTAGATAACTAAATGGAAACATATTGAAAAATGTTAACACTACAAATTTGATCTAGCGTTTCGTATATCATAATGCAAAGATGTTAACTGAAATTGGTTGCATTTGCTTGCAAATAATAAAAAGGTACGAAGTTGCGAAATTTTAAAGAACATTTTTGACGTTTCGTCACAGCTTACACTATTATTGAACTTCCATGCAGGTTATACCCAGATGCGCATAAAATAAATGCAATAGGGTATATCCCAGACAATTCCAAATACTTTACTCACAGGGATCCCTTAAATTGCAAAATTCTTTGTTGCCCTTTTAACACTACATCTTCAACAATTTTTTTACCAGTCTTTATGTTTTCGAAAGCAACATCCCACTAAAGAAACAATTTCGTTAGCCTCTCAAAATTCTTCCAGTTATTATCTTTCGTTCGTTCGTTCGTTTTCTTAAAACAGCTTCTACCTCTAAGTTAATTGAGTGCAAAAGTGCACCTTGATAACCTTTTAGCTTGATATAAGATCCCCTACTCTCTAACTGTTATCCTTCCGCCAACTATTACAACCAACATGAAACCCAATGCAAAGTCCTTCCCATTTAATTGCCCGCGCCCTTCTCTAACTATACTAGCATAAACGACGCACAAGGCTCTGTGGAAAATAGGAAAAATGTTGAAAAACTTCATCTGAAAGTAATTCGGTGGAAACGGCAAGTCGCAGCTCATGTTTATCAAGAATCTCATTACGGTTGCTTAGTTTACGCCCAGCTTTGGCAACATCAACCCGGTTAGTTGTGGAGCTGAGACAAATAAAAAAAAAGTTATTCTCAATTTTTCTTTCTTTCCCAGGAATTATGGTGAACTGTACCACCTTACTAAACTATACAGGTGCCTCTTCAACATGAGAAACACTTAGCTACCTGCAGCAGGGTACACGTTGCAATTAATACACCTCTTCCGCTTTATGGTCTGCAGTGGATTTATGTGTGCAAGTTGCTATCTTGTTCTTAAATTAATTGTTTGGCCCTTTTTCTCAATTACGCCCTTTTATCATATCCTCCGTGCATAGGTGAAGCCAGACCATTGCACAAGCCGTTTCCTCGGGAATAGTTTTTCAACTCACCAAAAACGGTGGGAAAGCCTACGCATTGAGGCACGTAATGCTATGATTTTCAGGGTTCATAGACTACTTGATGGGAAGGAAAAACGAAGGGCAAACAAAGCACTTTCTTTCGATACAATCACTCAACATAATGCCCTTCCGGTAGATTAAATCGAAAATTGTATCACACTCGGTAGAGTGCTGCTGGTAACTACAGCAGAGTGGATAGCTCGGCTGGGCAATATGATAGCCGTCCAATGAGGTGGAACAAATTCCATAAATAGATTTCTTGTAATGTCATTATCCCGAAAGTTGTTTGTAATAACATTATGGGGATATGATTTTTTTTCGCTTTGATGGAGAATGGGATCCTTTGTAAGAGGATAGGCTTTGGTGATTTGACTGGAACATTTTTTTGGTGATTTCTCGTGGGCGTATGGCTTGTGATTTCTTCTAGGTCAGAGGATAGGTATAGGTTTTGTTTTGACACAAGACTTTGTTTTTATTTCGTTCACACCAGAATGTGAAGGAGATGTCTTTATGTTGACAATTTGACGTGTTTGAGAGATCCAAAGGATTTTTATGACGAATTTTTTTAAATCGTTTTTGGACGGGTTTTTTGACTCGATTTTCTACCCATATTTGGACGTGTTCTAAGAATCGCTTCAGGAGGAGTTTTTGGACAAGCGTAATTAGACATTTTGAAGGCAATTTCTGTACGAATTTTAGGACTGTTTTTTTCTCATGCGGTTTGATATATTTTTTTAGCTTTTTCGTTTTTTTTATACGCTTTTGAACGGATTTTTGGACGCGATTTTTTGACCGGTTTCGGGCCAAATTTTGGACAAGTTTTTCAGTGAGTTTTAAGAGGAGTTTTTCGATGCGGGTTTGGGCGTTTTGTACACGATTTCGGGACGAGTTTTCAGACTGTGTTTTTCTGATGCAGTTAGTTATTTTTCCACGATTTTTCAGTTTTTTAATACGTTTTTGAACTGTTTTTTGGATTAGTTTTTCATTGTTTTTCGAAAAAATTTTAGGCGATTTTTCAGCCAATTGGGATAAAATTTTCATCGCCTTTTAACGCATTCGCCCGTTACTGCTCTTAAAATATACGATCACCATTTTCGGACTCGATTTTGTATACAAGATATAAGGACAATGCTATATTTTTTTTCTTCACATTAAATTTTAAATTTCGCTGGACATCCTTTAAATATAGAAAATATGTTTTATTTGCTCACAAAAGTTTACAACTTTTCATAAGTTCTGATGAGAAGATGCAAGTCAAAGATCCTTCAGGCATTTTCTCCTTTTCAGCAGAAAATATGTGAGGGCCTTTCCCTTACATCTACTTAACATTATGCGTATCCAAATTCTAGGCATCAAGAGCTGAATGTCTAATAAAATCAACCAAGCTGATAAAGCCATAAACATGAAGTATCCATTTACATGATTCATTTGCATAGTATAGCAAACCTTACGTCGAAAAACAGATTTCCCTCTCTAGTGATCATCAAAATTAGCCGCATATTTGCCTTCGGAATATGATACAAAATGATCCCAATCCCCCGGGCCATAAGGAAAGTGTGTGCATAAAATAAGAAATGATTTCCCCTCCCTCCAAATGTCCAAATACCTAAATAAAACTTATGCCACACATCCATGATTACTCCCAAAAAAGTTACCTCATTTAATTTTCTCCAAAAGGACAAGCCATTGCACTATTTTACAAAATTGACATTCCCTATTTTACGACTCATAAACTCATTTATTCAACCATTCAAAGGGACCAATTTCGTAGATTCCACAAAAAACATACGACGCACAGGAAAGAAAACAACAAGAAATATATGGAATAAATAACTTTAGTTAAACATGATCACAGCTAAGGAATTTTCATTTGAAAACATAACTTCCTTTACAACTATTCAGCCTGTTGGCCCGTTACTGGGCATATTACTCCTCTTCATTACACACTGCTGATGGGGAGCCGAACGCACGGTCTGTGGTGCACGATTGCACGCGTCCTCTCTTATAGGCAATGTCAAAAGTGATAAAACCCTAACTTTATCCCGTTGTAATCATAAATATTTCCTGCGTCCCTCTTTCGAACAAAAGCGAACAAAGCGACAGCAGAATGTCCGTAAATCGGCCCACGAAGAAAGCAAGAAGCTGTAATGCATACATAAAACTTGCTTATGTCCTGTTCGGCACACAAGCACTAACGGTAATGTCAAAGAATGGAAATTTTAGTACAAAAGCTCGGCAAGCGTGAAATTGAGGGAGAACACGACAATGGCGAGTGTGTGATCCCATATACACACACTGTGCTTCGTCCTCAATCAATTTTGTCATTTTGTATAATGGACTTGTTACAAACATTCGACAGGAGTATACCGTATACGAGAGGGGTTCGGTCAACTGCCAACGGCCACCGGCCACCGGCCACTATGCGAACTACTCGTATTTAAGTTCATTCAATCATATTCTTATTAAATTCCTCGGATCACGTATTATAGGAGTTAACCTTATTTGGATTTATAAATCAAGTCACTTGGGAGGCGTACGTGGCTGGGTGTCCTGTCTATCTGTCGGAAGGTGTAGTCGCCAGCCCTTGATACGGTTATACTCATAAATCTCATTAAATATGAGCCTTATGACAGAACTACGTGTGTTTTGTTAATTAATTTAATTAATTACACATGTAGTTGTAGGGGAAATGGCATTCATATTAATTTGGGAATATAGCTATTGTTGTAAGCAGGAAGTATCGGAGCGCGTCTGATTGTTGTTTAGATCAGATCGGTCTTACTGTTGTCTAAAAGTTGCTCTAACGATGGATATTATACGGCATTGCGTAAGTGTTCCCATCAGCGCAGTTTCATGTAACAAATCCAATCGCTAGAAATATCAACAGACAGCGAGCTATGTTCATGATTTTGCCCACAATAGTAACACTGGATAGTAGCACATTCAAATGTCAATAAAAAAGAACACACAATACCGACTAAGGACTTTGCGCTGTAGATACTAATAACAAATTTTATATTTGACTTTAAATTTACGGAAGCTCACAATGGCGAATTTGTTTAGAAAATATAGCCAGCGACTACCGCAGTTATTAGGATACATTTTTATAATGCATTTAATTTTAAATTCAAAACCCTTACTTGAAAAAGTACATTTTAAGTAAAAAGAAAATTTCTTAGACAATATAAAAATTAAATATATTAAAATCGCATTTAAAATAACAAAGCTACGCTTGTTAAATGTAAGACGCTTATCAGTCGTCTAAATTGGTGCTAGTTAGTAGAAACAGTCTTCGAAAACAACCCAAATTGAGACGGACAACGCGGTTGAGCAAGACCTCGCTTTATAGAAGTATACAAATGGAAAGCCACCTCAACGAACTTGGAATACGCAACAGCTGAGGCACAGCCTAAGGAAGTAGGTAATTTACTAGCGGCAGAGTGGTTCAATGATATAAAGAAGGAGGTGTCTCAAGCTCAACCGAATCTCAAATCAAAAAATTGCCACTTGCTATTTTTGCACTTTAAAACCTTGACACCATCGATTTAAGACGATCTAAAAAGTCTTAAAAAATATAACAAACTATGGGCTTGAAAAATAGCAACCTAAATAAAGGAATTTCAGGCTTCTGGCCAACCAACATTGAGAAATATAGGTATAGAGCTGAAGAGCAGGGCAATCAGTCGAAAAAATCGGGGCTGCGGCCCATCTATGGCGACAAAAATTCAAAGTGGGTGCACGGACATTTTTGATTAAAAGGTCCAACATCCAATATTGACAATCTGACAGCAGAATACCTTAATTTCCAGAGACACCAGCAGCAAGAAAGGCTAAGAACAGGCATGGGTTCCAAAATAGTACGGAAAATGTTCCTAAAAAAATAAAGAAACTGTGGTAGCTCATAAAACCACAAAGACGACTTATTCTAAGCTTTACAAAATATTTACGGACAAGCTGTCTCTCTTCAGTCTTCGGTCTATTCCACCGACGAAGTAACAGCGGGTATGGGAGCAATACCCGCCTTTTCCAAAATATATTCAAAAAAAAGAACGTTTAGGTAACTTAAAGCTTCTTTAGAAGATGCCCGCCTAAAAATGATTGACGCAGTTTAAGGATAGTGCAGTAAGGACTTAGTCCTAACAGCGTTGGCAAACGCCTGACTTTCCAGCAGTCACTACTGCTTCAGGAAAAAGTAAAAACCACCCATGCAAAACAAGGAGTGTGCAGTACTACTCGCGAAGCCGCCCGAAGGAAATAACAGCACTGTAATAGCTCTATAACCTATTCTACAAGACGCATCCATTCAAAATAGGTTCTTGAAAAACATGACGATGGCTCGCCATGCTTCAACTGCACACTCCCAAAATCCGCTTACACCTGTCGCATTTAATTACCTTACCGCAATTCCTTTCAGAATTTCCCCGGAATGCATTCCTTTAATATTCATCATATTAAAGCTATCACATCTTGGGGGAAGATTGGAAAATTTCATTTGCCACAGGAGAACGCCAACCACGTGGTGATACCACCTTAACGTCACACCGTCAGCATGCTGTCAACGCCTGCTAGGTCCTCTCGAAGGAATTTCTTGTGGAGTTCCCTCCCGGTGTGACAAGAATATATTGTGACACCACACCTTCCTGTTGAATTTAAAGCAACCCAACGGGGATAGTTTCTCCTTAAGAATTAAAAATTTAGCTGGCCAATTTAAATTATTGTTCTTCGCAGAAGTCACTTGTGCTTAGTCAATGATTCGGTTCGCGAATACCTCACATCCTCGCATCTCATTACCTCATGGCAAAAGTCAACGAAAGCGGCATGCGAATCATTTGAATATTCCTGAGACGATAGTTTGCAGCTAAGCATTCGATTCGAAATAGTCATCTTCAATCAGATATCAACAGAGGAAGCACATGACACACAATCCGCACAAGGACTCTCTGGCAATAACTGTGTATCATTTCACCGGGATGGGGATCGTATCGTATTTTGCAGCGAGAAATAAGTATCAACACCGCGCTCCTGGTGCCATGTCTTTTCTGCCCCCGTTGGGGATCATTATTTCTCGAGTTGTGCCGAAACATATACCGCTTCAACGGTGCAGACGTTTTATTTTCCATCAACCAGCTGGAGAAGGAGATGGAGGAAATTACACATTTCCATCGATGAATTCCCAGCACGTTTGTGAAAATGTTTTCCTATAAGCGTTCATGGGACCCGTGGGCTTGTCGCGATATCATGATGTCCTCAGCACACACTCTAGAAGTTTTCCCACCAACGACGACGACGACGACGACGACGATAACTACGACGATGACACAACGACACTCATCCTCGTTGAGAGGAGCTCCCCTTCATTGTTTGTCAACTTTTTGCTCTGCGCTGCGCGTATACACTTGTATAAATCCCTGATGTTATTTCACCTTTTGTGTTGATGCTGCCTCTTCTATTTACAGTTAAGGACTTTATGGGGAATCACTGTTGTTCATTCACTGTGAGGATCGGATAAGGGGCGTTCGGGGACTTTTCAAAGTGTGAGTAGGGATATCTTACGTGAAATTAACTAATTAAATCCTCTACGTAGAAAAATCGATGTTTACAATAATTGATAAGAGTGTGTAGAAAGTAGCAGATTTTAATATGCTTTTGGAGTTCAGTCAACTTAAAGCCATGAAGGTTTGGTGTGTGTTGCATTCAAAGAGCGTTTTAAATGTACTGGGAAATCTAAAAGCTTACAAACACTCTAACCGCTAAACTATTCAGTTGGTAAAAAAAGGATATATTCTTAAAAGTTGAATTTTGATTAGAGTTAAAAAAAAATCAGTGAACGCTATGAAATAGTCGGCATTAATAAATTGAAGGCAAAAGTAATAACATATTATAGTAAAGCCCTACAGAAACTATTTTCATTAGATAATTCATTATTTTATTGAGTTATTTATTTAATAACTTATTTCATTACCTTGCATTTCAGTTAGTTCAAAAGTTCAAAGGTTCAAAGGTTAAAGATTCAAAGGTCCAAAGGTACAAGGGTTCAAAGGTTCAAAGGTTCAAAGGTTCATAGGTTCAAGGGTTTAAGGGTTCAAAGGTTCAAAGGTTCACGGGTTCAAGGGTTCAAGGGTTCAAAGGTTCAAAGGTTCAAAGGTTCAAAGGTTCAAGGGTTCAAAGGTTCAAAGGTTCAAAGGTTCAAGGTTCAAGGGTTCAAAGGTTCAAAGGTTCAAGGTTCAAAGGTTCAAAGGTTCAAGGTTCAAAGGTTCAAAGGTTCAAAGGTTCAAAGGTTCAAATTTTCAAGGGTTCCAGGTTTCAAGGGTTCAAAGGTTCAAAGGTTCAAAGGTTCAAGGTTCAAGGTTCAAAGGTTCAAAGGTTCAAGGTTCAAAGGTTCACGGGTTCAAGGGTTCAAGGGTTCAAGGTTCAAAGGTTCAAAGGTTCAAGGTTCAAAGGTTCACGGGTTCAAGGGTTCAAGGGTTCAAATGTTCAAAGGTTCAGAGGTTCAAAGGTTCAAAGGTTCAAGGGTTTAAGGGTTCAAAGGTTCAAAGGTTCAAAGGTTCAAGAGTTCAAAGGTTCACGGGTCCATAGGTTCAAGGGTTCAAGGGTTCCAGGGTTCAAAGGTTCAAAGGTTCAAAGGTTCAAAGGTTCAAAGGATCAAGGGTTCAAGATTTCAAGGGTTCAAGGGTTCAAGGGTTGAAAGGTTCAAAGGTTCAAAGGTTCAAAGATTCAAAGGTTCAAAGGTTCAAAGGTTCACGGGTCCAAAGCATCAAGGGTTCAAGATTTCAAGGGTTCAAAGGTTCAAAGGTTCAAAGGTTCAAAGGTTCAAAGGTTCAAAGGTTCAAAGGTTCAAAGGTTCAAAGGTTCAAATGTTCAAAGGTTCAAAGGTTCAAAGGTTCGAAGGTTCAAAGGTTCAAAGGTTTAAAGGTTCAAGGTTCAAGGGTTCAAAGGTTCAAAGGTTCAAAGGTTCAAAGGTTTAAAGGTTCAAGGTTCAAGGGTTCAAAGGTTCAAAAGTTCAAGGGTTCCAGGGTTCACGGGTTCAAACGTTCAAAGGTTCAAAGGTTCAAAGGTTCAAAGGTTCAAAGGTTCAAAGGTTCAAAGGTTTAAAGGTTTAAAGTTTCAAGGTTCAAAGGTTCACGGGTTCAAGGGTTTAAGGGTTCAAAGGTTCAAGGGTTCAAAGGTTCAAAGGTTCAAAGGTTCAAAGGTTCAAAGGTTCAAAGGTTCAAAGGTTCAAAGGTTCAAAGGTTCAAAGGTTCAAAGGTTCAAAGGTTCAAAGGTTCAAAGGTTCAAAGGTTCAAAAGTTCAAGGGTTCCAGGGTTCACGGGTTCAAACGTTCAAAGGTTCAAAGGTTCAAAGGATCAAAGGTTCAAAGGTTCAAAGGTTCAAAGGTTCAAAGGTTTAAAGGTTTAAAGTTTCAAGGTTCAAAGGTTCACGGGTTCAAGGGTTTAAGGGTTCAAAGGTTCAAGGGTTCAAAGGTTCAAAGGTTCAAAGGTTCAAAGGTTCAAAGGTTCAAAGGTTCAAAGGTTCAAAGGTTCAAAGGTTCAAAGGTTCAAAGGTTCAAAGGTTCAAAGGTTTAAAGGTTCAAGGTTCAAGGGTTCAAAGGTTCAAAGGTTCAAGGGTTCCAGTGGTCACGGGTTCAAACGTTCAAAGGTTGAAAGGTTCAAGGTTCAAGGGTTCAAAGGTTCAATGGTTCAAGGGTTCCAGGGTTCAAGGGTTCAAAGGTTCAAAGGTTCAAAGGTTCAAAAGTTCAAAGGTTCAAAGGTTCAAAGGTTCAAAGGTTCAAAGGTTCAAAGGTTCAAAGGTTCAAAGGTTCAAAGGTTCAAAGGTTCACGGGTTCAAGGGTTTAAGGGTTCAAAGGTTCAAGGGTTCAAAGGTTCAAAGGTTCAAGGGTTCAAAGGTTCAAAGGTTCAAAGGTTCAAGGTTCAAAGGTCCACGGGTTCAAGGGTTCAAGGGTTCAAAGGTTCAAAGGTTTAAAGGCCCAAGGTTCAAGGGTTCAAAGGTTCAAAGGTTCAAGGGTTCCAGGGTTCAAAAGTTCAAAGGTTCAAAGGTTCAAAGGTTCAAAGGTTCAAAGGTTCAAAGGTTCAAAGGTTCAAAGGTTCAAAGGTTCAAAGGTTCAAAGGTTCAAAGGTTCAAAGGTTCAAAGGTTCAAAGGTTCAAAGGTTCATAGGTTCAAGGGTTTAAGGGTTCAAAGGTTCAAAGGTTCACGGGTTCAAGGGTTCAAGGGTTCAAAGGTTCAAAGGTTCAAAGGTTCAAAGGTTCAAAGGTTCAAGGTTCAAAGGTTCAAAGGTTCAAGGTTCAAAGGTTCAAAGGTTCAAAGGTTCAAAGGTTCAAAGGTTCAAAGGTTCAAAGGTTTAAAGGTTTAAAGTTTCAAGGTTCAAAGGTTCACGGGTTCAAGGGTTTAAGGGTTCAAAGGTTCAAGGGTTCAAAGGTTCAAAGGTTCAAAGGTTCAAAGGTTCAAAGGTTCAAAGGTTCAAAGGTTTCAAGGTTCAAAGGTTCAAAGGTTCAAAGGTTCAAAGGTTCAAAGGTTCAAAAGTTCAAGGGTTCCAGGGTTCACGGGTTCAAACGTTCAAAGGTTCAAAGGTTCAAAGGATCAAAGGTTCAAAGGTTCAAAGGTTCAAAGGTTCAAAGGTTTAAAGGTTTAAAGTTTCAAGGTTCAAAGGTTCACGGGTTCAAGGGTTTAAGGGTTCAAAGGTTCAAGGGTTCAAAGGTTCAAAGGTTCAAAGGTTCAAAGGTTCAAAGGTTCAAAGGTTCAAAGGTTCAAAGGTTCAAAGGTTCAAAGGTTCAAAGGTTCAAAGGTTTAAAGGTTCAAGGTTCAAGGGTTCAAAGGTTCAAAGGTTCAAGGGTTCCAGTGGTCACGGGTTCAAACGTTCAAAGGTTGAAAGGTTCAAGGTTCAAGGGTTCAAAGGTTCAATGGTTCAAGGGTTCCAGGGTTCAAGGGTTCAAAGGTTCAAAGGTTCAAAGGTTCAAAAGTTCAAAGGTTCAAAGGTTCAAAGGTTCAAAGGTTCAAAGGTTCAAAGGTTCAAAGGTTCAAAGGTTCAAAGGTTCAAAGGTTCACGGGTTCAAGGGTTTAAGGGTTCAAAGGTTCAAGGGTTCAAAGGTTCAAAGGTTCAAGGGTTCAAAGGTTCAAAGGTTCAAAGGTTCAAGGTTCAAAGGTCCACGGGTTCAAGGGTTCAAGGGTTCAAAGGTTCAAAGGTTTAAAGGCCCAAGGTTCAAGGGTTCAAAGGTTCAAAGGTTCAAGGGTTCCAGGGTTCAAAAGTTCAAAGGTTCAAAGGTTCAAAGGTTCAAAGGTTCAAAGGTTCAAAGGTTCAAAGGTTCAAAGGTTCAAATATTCAAAGGTTCAAAGGTTCAAAGGTTCAAAGGTTCAAAGGTTCAAAGGTTCAAAGGTTCAAAGGTTCAAAGGTTCAATGGTTCAAAGGTTCAAAGGTTCAAAGGTTCAAGGGTTCAAGGGTTCAAAGGTTCAAAGGTTCAAAGGTTCAAAGGTTCAAAGGTTCAAAGGTTCAAAGGTTCAAAGGTTCAAAGGTTCAAAGGCTCAAAGGTTCAAGGGTTCAAAGGTTCAAAGGTTCAAAGGTTCAAGGTTCAAAGGTTCACGGGTTCAAGGGTTCAAAGGTTCAAAGGTTCAAAGGTTCAAGGGTTCAAAGGTTCAAAGGTTCGAAGGTTCAAAGGTTCAAAGGTTCAAGGGTTCAAAGGTTCAAGGGTTCAAAGGTTCAAAGGTTCAAGTGTTCAAAGGTTCAAAGGTTCAAAGGTTCAAAGGTTCAAAGGTTCAAAGGTTCAAAGGTTCAAAGGTTCAAAGGTTCAAAGGTTCAAAGGTTCAAAGGTTCAAAGGTTCAAAGGTTCAAGGGTTCAAAGGTTCAAAGGTTCAAGTGTTCAAAGGTTCAAAGGTTCAAGGTTCAAAGGTTCACGGGTTCAAGGGTTCAAGGGTACAAGGGTTCAAATGTTCAAAGGTTCAAAGGTTCAAAGGTTCAAAGGTTCAAAGGTTCAAAGGTTCAAGGGTTCCAGGGTTCAAGGGTTCAAAGGTTCAAAGGTTCAAAGGTTCAAAGGTTCAAAGGTTCAAAGGTTCAAGGTTCAAAGGTTCACGGGTTCAAGGGTTCAAGGGTACAATAGTTCAAATGTTCAAAGGCTCAAAGGTTCAAAGGTTCAAAGGTTCAAAGGTTCAAAGGTTCAAAGGTTCAAAGGTTCAAAGGTTCAAAGGTTCAAAGGTTCAAAGGTTCAAAGGTTCAAAGGTTCAAAGGTTCAAAGTTTCAAAGGTTCAAAGGTTCAAAGGTTCAAAGGTTCAAAGGTTCAAAGGTTCAAAGGTTCAAAGGTTCAAAGGTTCAAAGGTTCAAAGGTTCAAAGGTTCAAAGGTTCAAAGGTTCAAAGGTTCAAAGGTTCAAAGGTTCAAAGGTTCAAAGGTTCAAAGTTCAATGGTTCGAGGGTTCAAGGGTTCAAGGGTTCAAGGGCACAAGGGTTCAAATGTTCAAAGGTTCAAAGGTTCAAAGGTTCAAAGGTTCAAAGGTTCAAAGGTTCAAAGGTTCAAAGGTTCAAAGGTTCAAAGGTTCAAAGGTTCAAAGGTTCAAAGGTTCAAGGGTTCAAGGGTACAAGGGTTCAAATGTTCAAAGGTTCAAAGGTTCAAAGGTTCAAAGGTTCAAAGGTTCAAAGGTTCAAAGGTTCAAAGGTTCAAAGGTTCAAAGGTTCATAGGTTAAAGGTTCAAAGCTTCAAAGGTTCAAGGGTTCAAAGGTTCAAAGGTTCAAGTGTTCAAAGGTTCAAAGGTTCAAAGGTTCAAAGATTCAAAGGTTCAAAAGTTCAAAGGTTCAAAGGTTCAAAGGTTCAAAGGTTCAAAGGTTCAAAGGTTCAAAGGTTCAAGGTTCAAAGGTTCAAAGGTTCAAGGGTTCAAAGGTTCAAAGGTTCAAGTGTTCAAAGGTTCAAAGGTTCAAGGTTCAAAGGTTCACGGGTTCAAGGGTTCAAGGGTACAAGGGTTCAAATGTTCAAAGGTTCAAAGGTTCAAAGGTTCAAAGGTTCAAAGGTTCAAAGGTTCAAGGGTTCCAGGGTTCAAGGGTTCAAAGGTTCAAAGGTTCAAAGGTTCAAAGGTTCAAAGGTTCAAGGTTCAAAGGTTCACGGGTTCAAGGGTTCAAGGGTACAAGGGTTCAAATGTTCAAAGGTTCAAACGTTCAAAGGTTCAAAGGTTCAATGGTTCAAAGGTTCAAAGGTTCAAAGGTTCAAAGGTTCAAAGGTTCAAAGGTTCAAAGTTTCAAAGGTTCAAAGGTTCAAAGGTTCAAAGGTTCAAAGGTTCAAAGGTTCAAAGGTTCAAAGGTTCAAAGGTTCAAAGTTCAATGGTTCGAGGGTTCAAGGGTTCAAGGGTTCAAGGGTACAAGGGTTCAAATGTTCAAAGGTTCAAAGGTTCAAAGGTTCAAAGGTTCAAAGGTTCAAAGGTTCAAAGGTTCAAAGGTTCAAAGGTTCAAAGGTTCAAAGGTTCAAAGGTTCAAAGTTCAATGGTTCGAGGGTTCAAGGGTTCAAAGGTTCAAAGGTTCAAGGGTTCAAAGGTTTAAAGGTTCAAGTGTTCAAAGGTTCAAAGGTTCAAGGTTCAAAGGTTCACGGGTTCAAGGGTTCAAGGGTACAAGGGTTCAAATGTTCGAAGGTTCAAAGGTTCAAAGGTTCAAAGGTTCAAAGGTTCAAAGGTTCAAAGGTTCAAAGGTTCAAAGGTTCAAAGGTTCAAAGGTTCAAAGGTTCAAAGGTTCAAATGTTCAAAGGTTCAAAGGTTCAAAGGTTCAAAGGTTCAAAGGTTCAAAGGTTCAAAAGTTCAAAGGTTCAAAGGTTCAAAGGTTCAAAGATTCAAAGGTTCAAGGTTCAAAGGTTCACGGGTTCAAGGGTTTAAGGGTTCAAAGGTTCAAGGGTTCAAAGGTTCAAAGGTTCAAGGGTTCAAAGGTTCAAAGGTTCAAAGGTTCAAGGTTCAAAGGTCCACGGGTTCAAGGGTTCAAGGGTTCAAAGGTTCAAAGGTTCAAAGGTTCAAAGGTTTAAAGGCCCAAGGTTCAAGGGTTCAAAGGTTCAAAGGTTCAAGGGTTCCAGGGTTCAAAAGTTCAAAGGTTCAAAGGTTCAAAGGTTCAAAGGTTCAAAGGTTCAAAGGTTCAAAGGTTCAAAGGTTCAAAGGTTCAAAGGTTCAAAGGTTCAAAGGTTCAAAGTTCAATGGTTCGAGGGTTCAAGGGTTCAAGGGTTCAAATGTTCAAAGGTTCAAAGGTTCAAATGTTCAAAGGTTCAAAGGTTCAAAGGTTCAAAGGTTCAAAGGTTCAAAGGTTCAAAGGTTCAAAGGTTCAAAGGTTCAAAGGTTCAAAGGTTCAAGGTTCAAAGGTTCAAGGGTTCAAGGGTACAAGGGTTCAAATGTTCAAAGGTTCAAAGGTTCAAAGGTTCAAAGGTTCAAAGGTTCAAAGGTTCAAAGGTTCAAGGGTTCCAGGGTTCAAGGGTTCAAAGGTTCAAAGGTTCAAAGGTTCAAAGGTTCAAAGGTTCAAGGTTCAAAGGTTCACGGGTTCAAGGGTTCAAGGGTACAAGGGTTCAAATGTTCAAAGGTTCAAACGTTCAAAGGTTCAAAGGTTCAAAGGTTCAAAGGTTCAAAGGTTCAAAGGTTCAAAGGTTCAAAGGTTCAAAGGTTCAAAGGTTCAAAGGTTCAAAGGTTCAAAGGTTCAAAGGTTCAAAGGTTCAAAGGTTCAAAGGTTCAAAGGTTCAAAGGTTCAAAGTTCAATGGTTCGAGGGTTCAAGGGTTCAAGGGTTCAAGGGTACAAGGGTTCAAATGTTCAAAGGTTCAAAGGTTCAAAGGTTCAAAGGTTCAAAGGTTCAAAGGTTCAAAGGTTCAAAGGTTCAAAGGTTCAAAGGTTCAAAGGTTCAAAGGTTCAAAGGTTCAAAGGTTCAAAGTTCAATGGTTCGAGGGTTCAAGGGTTCAAAGGTTCAAAGGTTCAAGGGTTCAAAGGTTTAAAGGTTCAAGTGTTCAAAGGTTCAAAGGTTCAAGGTTCAAAGGTTCACGGGTTCAAGGGTTCAAGGGTACAAGGGTTCAAATGTTCGAAGGTTCAAAGGTTCAAAGGTTCAAAGGTTCAAAGGTTCAAAGGTTCAAAGGTTCAAAGGTTCAAAGGTTCAAAGGTTCAAAGGTTCAAAGGTTCAAAGGTTCAAAGGTTCAAAGGTTCAAAGGTTCAAAGGTTCAAAGGTTCAAAGGTTCAAAGGTTCAAAGGTTCAAAGGTTCAAAGGTTCAAAGGTTCAAAGGTTCAAAGGTTCAAAAGTTCAAAGGTTCAAAGGTTCAAAGGTTCAAAGGTTCAAAGATTCAAAGGTTCAAGGTTCAAAGGTTCACGGGTTCAAGGGTTTAAGGGTTCAAAGGTTCAAGGGTTCAAAGGTTCAAAGGTTCAAGGGTTCAAAGGTTCAAAGGTTCAAAGGTTCAAGGTTCAAAGGTTCACGGGTTCAAGGGTTCAAGGGTTCAAAGGTTCAAAGGTTCAAAGGTTCAAAGGTTTAAAAGCCCAAGGTTCAAGGGTTCAAAGGTTCAAAGGTTCAAGGGTTCCAGGGTTCAAAAGTTCAAAGGTTCAAAGGTTCAAAGGTTCAAAGGTTCAAAGGTTCAAAGGTTCAAAGGTTCAAAGGTTCAAAGGTTCAATGGTTCAAAGGTTCAAATTTTCAAAGGTTCAAGGGTTCAAGGGTTCAAAGGTTCAAAGGTTCAAAGGTTCAAAGGTTCAAAGGTTCAAAGGTTCAAAGGTTCAAAGGTTCAAAGGTTCAAAGGTTCAAAGGTTCAAAGGTTCAAAGGTTCAAAGGTTCAAAGGTTCAAGGGTTCAAAGGTTCAAAGGTTCAAAGGTTCAAGGTTCAAAGGTTCACGGGTTCAAGGGTTCAAGGGTTCAAAGGTTCAAAGGTTCAAAGGTTCAAAGGTTCAAAGGTTCAAGGGTTCAAAGGTTCAAAGGTTCAAAGGTTCAAAGGTTCAAAGGTTCAAAGGTTCAAGGGTTCAAAGGTTCAAAGGTTCAAGTGTTCAAAGGTTCAAAGGTTCAAAGGTTCAAAGGTTCAAAGGTTCAAAGGTTCAAAGGTTCAAAGGTTCAAAGGTTCAAAGGTTCAAAGGTTCAAAGGTTCAAGGGTTCAAAGGTTCAAAGGTTCAAGTGTTCAAAGGTTCAAAGGTTTAAGGTTCAATGGTTCACGGGTTCAAGGGTTCAAGGGTACAAGGGTTCAAATGTTCAAAGGTTCAAAGGTTCAAAGGTTCAAAGGTTCAAAGGTTCAAGGGTTCCAGGGTTCAAGGGTTCAAAGGTTCAAAGGTTCAAGGGTTCAAAGGTTCAAAGGTTCAAGTGTTCAAAGGTTCAAAGGTTCAAAGGTTCAAAGTTTCAAAGGTTCAAGTGTTCAAAGGTTCAAAGGTTCAAGTGTTCAAAGGTTCAAAGGTACAAGGTTCAAGGGTTCAAGGGTTCAAAGGTTCAAAGGTTTAAAGGTTCAAGGTTCAAGGGTTCAAAGGTTCAAAGGTTCAAAGGTTCAAAGGTTCAAAGGTTCAAAGGTTCAAAGGTTCAAAGGTTCAAAGGTTCAAAGGTTCAAAGGTTCAAAGGTTCAAAGGTTCAAAGGTTCAAGTGTTCAAAGGTTCAAAGGTTCAAAGGTTCAAGGTTCAAAGGTTCACGGGTTCAAGGGTTCAAGGGTACAAGGGTTCAAATGTTCAAAGGTTCAAAGGTTCAAAGGTTCAAAGGTTCAAAGGTTCAAAGGTTCAAAGGTTCAAAGGTTCAAAAGTTCAAAGGTTCAAAGGTTCACGGGTTCAAGGGTTTAAGGGTACAAGGGTTCAAATGTTCAAAGGTTCAAAGGTTCAAAGGTTCAAAGGTTCAAAGGTTCAAAGGTTCAAAGGTTCAAAGGTTCAAAGGTTCAAAGGTTCAAAGGTTCAAAGGTTCAAAGGTTCAAAGGTTCAAAGGTTCAAAGGTTCAAAGGTTCAAAGGTTCAAAGGTTCAAAGGTTCAAAGGTTCAAAGGTTCAAAGGTTCAAAGGTTCAAAGGTTCAAAGGTTCAAAGGTTCAAAGGTTCAAAGGTTCAAAGGTTCAAAGGTTCAAAGGTTCAAAGGTTCAAAGGTTCAAAGGTTCAAAGGTTCAAAGGTTCAAAGTTCAATGGTTCGAGGGTTCAAGGGTTCAAGGGTTCAAGGGTACAAGGGTTCAAATGTTCAAAGGTTCAAAGGTTCAAAGGTTCAAAGGTTCAAAGGTTCAAAGGTTCAAAGGTTCAAAGGTTCAAAGGTTCAAAGGTTCAAAGGTTCAAAGGTTCAAAGGTTCAAAGGTTCAAAGGTTCAAAGGTTCAAAGGTTCAAAGGTTCAAAGGTTCAAAGGTTCAAAGGTTCAAAGGTTCAAAGGTTCAAAGGTTCAAAGGTTCAAAGGTTCAAAGGTTCAAAGGTTCAAAGGTTCAAAGGTTCAAAGGTTCAAAGGTTCAAAGTTCAATGGTTCGAGGGTTCAAGGGTTCAAGGGTTCAAGGGTACAAGGGTTCAAATGTTCAAAGGTTCAAAGGTTCAAAGGTTCAAAGGTTCAAAGGTTCAAAGGTTCAAAGGTTCAAAGGTTCAAAGGTTCAAAGGTTCAAGGGTTCAAGGGTACAAGGGTTCAAATGTTCAAAGGTTCAAAGGTTCAAAGGTTCAAAGGTTCAAAGGTTCAAAGGTTCAAAGGTTCAAAGGTTCAAAGGTTCAAAGGTTCAAAGGTTCAAGGTTCAAAGGTTCAAAGGTTCAAGGGTTCAAAGGTTCAAAGGTTCAAGTGTTCAAAGGTTCAAAGGTTCAAAGGTTCAAAGGTTCAAAGGTTCAAAAGTTCAAAGGTTCAAAGGTTCAAAGGTTCAAAGGTTCAAAGGTTCAAAGGTTCAAAGGTTCAAAGGTTCAAGGTTCAAAGGTTCAAAGGTTCAAGGGTTCAAAGGTTCAAAGGTTCAAGTGTTCAAAGGTTCAAAGGTTCAAGGTTCAAAGGTTCACGGGTTCAAGGGTTCAAGGGTACAAGGGTTCAAATGTTCGAAGGTTCAAAGGTTCAAAGGTTCAAAGGTTCAAAGGTTCAAAGGTTCAAAGGTTCAAGGGTTCCAGGGTTCAAGGGTTCAAAGGTTCAAAGGTTCAAAGGTTCAAAGGTTCAAAGGTTCAAGGTTCAAAGGTTCACGGGTTCAAGGGTTCAAGGGTACAAGGGTTCAAATGTTCAAAGGTTCAAACGTTCAAAGGTTCAAAGGTTCAAAGGTTCAAAGGTTCAAAGGTTCAAAGGTTCAAAGGTTCAAGGGTTCAAAGGTTCAAAGGTTCAAGGGTTCAAAGGTTCAAAGGTTCAAAGGTTCAAGGTTCAAAGGTCCACGGGTTCAAGGGTTCAAGGGTTCAAAGGTTCAAAGGTTCAAAGGTTCAAAGGTTTAAAGGCCCAAGGTTCAAGGGTTCAAAGGTTCAAAGGTTCAAGGGTTCCAGGGTTCAAAAGTTCAAAGGTTCAAAGGTTCAAAGGTTCAAAGGTTCAAAGGTTCAAAGGTTCAAAGGTTCAAAGGTTCAAAGGTTCAAAGGTTCAAAGGTTCAAAGGTTCAAAGGTTCAAAGGTTCAAAGGTTCAAAGGTTCAAAGGTTCAAGGTTCAAAGGTTCAAAGGTTCAAGGGTTCAAAGGTTCAAAGGTTCAAGTGTTCAAAGGTTCAAAGGTTCAAAGGTTCAAAGGTTCAAAGGTTCAAAAGTTCAAAGGTTCAAAGGTTCAAAGGTTCAAAGGTTCAAAGGTTCAAAGGTTCAAAGGTTCAAAGGTTCAAGGTTCAAAGGTTCAAGGGTTCAAAGGTTCAAAGGTTCAAGTGTTCAAAGGTTCAAAGGTTCAAGGTTCAAGGTTCAAAGGTTCACGGGTTCAAGGGTTCAAGGGTACAAGGGTTCAAATGTTCAAAGGTTCAAAGGTTCAAAGGTTCAAAGGTTCAAAGGTTCAAAGGTTCAAGGGTTCCAGGGTTCAAGGGTTCAAAGGTTCAAAGGTTCAAAGGTTCAAAGGTTCAAAGGTTCAAGGTTCAAAGGTTCACGGGTTCAAGGGTTCAAGGGTACAAGGGTTCAAATGTTCAAAGGTTCAAACGTTCAAAGGTTCAAAGGTTCAAAGGTTCAAAGGTTCAAAGGTTCAAAGGTTCAAAGGTTCAAAGGTTCAAAGGTTCAAAGGTTCAAAGGTTCAAAGGTTCAAAGGTTCAAAGGTTCAAAGGTTCAAAGTTCAATGGTTCGAGGGTTCAAGGGTTCAAAGGTTCAAAGGTTCAAGGGTTCAAAGGTTTAAAGGTTCAAGTGTTCAAAGGTTCAAAGGTTCAAGGTTCAAAGGTTCACGGGTTCAAGGGTTCAAGGGTACAAGGGTTCAAATGTTCGAAGGTTCAAAGGTTCAAAGGTTCAAAGGTTCAAAGGTTCAAAGGTTCAAAGGTTCAAAGGTTCAAAAGTTCAAAGGTTCAAAGGTTCAAAGGTTCAAAGATTCAAAGGTTCAAGGTTCAAAGGTTCACGGGTTCAAGGGTTTAAGGGTTCAAAGGTTCAAGGGTTCAAAGGTTCAAAGGTTCAAGGGTTCAAAGGTTCAAAGGTTCAAAGGTTCAAGGTTCAAAGGTCCACGGGTTCAAGGGTTCAAGGGTTCAAAGGTTCAAAGGTTCAAAGGTTCAAAGGTTCAAAGGTTCAAAGGTTTAAAGGCCCAAGGTTCAAGGGTTCAAAGGTTCAAAGGTTCAAGGGTTCCAGGGTTCAAAGGTTCAAAGGTTCAAAGGTTCAAAGGTTCAAAGGTTCAAGGGTTCAAAGGTTCAAAGGTTCAAGTGTTCAAAGGTTCAAAGGTTCAAAGGTTCAAAGGTTCAAAGGTTCAAAGGTTCAAAGGTTCAAAGGTTCAAAGGTTCAAAGGTTCAAAGGTTCAAGGGTTCAAAGGTTCAAAGGTTCAAGTGTTCAAAGGTTCAAAGGTTTAAGGTTCAAAGGTTCACGGGTTCAAGGGTTCAAGGGTACAAGGGTTCAAATGTTCAAAGGTTCAAAGGTTCAAAGGTTCAAAGGTTCAAAGGTTCAAGGGTTCCAGGGTTCAAGGGTTCAAAGGTTCAAAGGTTCAAGGGTTCAAAGGTTCAAAGGTTCAAAGGTTCAAAGGTTCAAAGTTTCAAAGGTTCAAGTGTTCAAAGGTTCAAAGGTTCAAGTGTTCAAAGGTTCAAAGGTTCAAGGTTCAAGGGTTCAAGGGTTGAAAGGTTCAAAGGTTTAAAGGTTCAAGGTTCAATAATTCAAAGGTTCAAAGGTTCAAAGGTTCAAAGGTTCAAAGGTTCAAAGGTTCAAAGGTTCAAAGGTTCAAAGGTTCAAAGGTTCAAAGGTTCAAAGGTTCAAAGGTTCAAAGGTTCAAAGGTTCAAGTGTTCAAAGGTTCAAAGGTTCAAAGGTTCAAGGTTCAAAGGTTCACGGGTTCAAGGGTTCAAAGGTTCAAAGGTTCAAAGGTTCAAAGGTTCAAAGGTTCAAGGTTCAAAGGTTCAAAGGTTCAAGGGTTCAAAGGTTCAAAGGTTCAAGTGTTCAAAGGTTCAAAGGTTCAAAGGTTCAAAGGTTCAAAGGTTCAAAGGTTCAAAGGTTCAAAGGTTCAAAGGTTCAAAGGTTCAAAGATTCAAAGGTTCAAAGGTTCAAAGGTTCAAAGGTTCAAAGGTTCAAAGGTTCAAAGGTTCAAAGGTTCAAAGGTTCAAAGGTTCAAAGTTCAATGGTTCGAGGGTTCAAGGGTTCAAGGGTTCAAGGGTACAAGGGTTCAAATGTTCAAAGGTTCGAAGGTTCAAAGGTTCAAAGGTTCAAAGTTTCAAAGGTTCAAGTGTTCAAAGGTTCAAAGGTTCAAGTGTTCAAAGGTTCAAAGGTTCAAGGTTCAAGGGTTCAAGGGTTCAAAGGTTCAAAGGTTTAAAGGTTCAAGGTTCAAGGATTCAAAGGTTCAAAGGTTCAAAGGTTCAAAGGTTCAAAGGTTCAAAGGTTCAAAGGTTCAAAGGTTCAAAGGTTCAAAGGTTCAAATGTTCAAAGGTTCAAAGGTTCAAAGGTTCAAAGGTTCAAAGGTTCAAAGGTTCAAAGGTTCAAAGGTTCAAAGGTTCAAAGGTTCAAAGGTTCAAAGGTTCAAAGGTTCAAAGGTTCAAGGTTCAAAGGTTCAAAGGTTCAAGGGTTCAAAGGTTCAAAGGTTCAAGTGTTCAAAGGTTCAAAGGTTCAAAGGTTCAAAGGTTCAAAGGTTCAAAAGTTCAAAGGTTCAAAGGTTCAAAGGTTCAAAGGTTCAAAGGTTCAAAGGTTCAAAGGTTCAAGGGTTCCAGGGTTCAAGGGTTCAAAGGTTCAAAGGTTCAAAGGTTCAAAGGTTCAAAGGTTCAAGGTTCAAAGGTTCACGGGTTCAAGGGTTCAAGGGTACAAGGGTTCAAATGTTCAAAGGTTCAAACGTTCAAAGGTTCAAAGGTTCAAAGGTTCAAAGGTTCAAAGGTTCAAAGGTTCAAAGGTTCAAAGGTTCAAAGGTTCAAAGGTTCAAAGGTTCAAAGGTTCAAAGGTTCAAAGTTCAATGGTTCGAGGGTTCAAGGGTTCAAGGGTTCAAGGGTACAAGGGTTCAAATGTTCAAAGGTTCAAAGGTTCAAAGGTTCAAAGGTTCAAAGGTTCAAAGGTTCAAAGGTTCAAAGGTTCAAAGTTCAATGGTTCGAGGGTTCAAGGGTTCAAAGGTTCAAAGGTTCAAGGGTTCAAAGGTTTAAAGGTTCAAGTGTTCAAAGGTTCAAAGGTTCAAGGTTCAAAGGTTCACGGGTTCAAGGGTTCAAGGGTACAAGGGTTCAAATGTTCGAAGGTTCAAAGGTTCAAAGGTTCAAAGGTTCAAAGGTTCAAAGGTTCAAAGGTTCAAAGGTTCAAAGGTTCAAAGGTTCAAAGGTTCAAAGGTTCAAAGGTTCAAAGGTTCAAAGGTTCAAAGGTTCAAAGGTTCAAAGGTTCAAAGGTTCAAAGGTTCAAAGGTTCAAAAGTTCAAGGGTTCAAAGGTTCAATGGTTCAAAGATTCAAAGGTTCAAGGTTCAAAGGTTCACGGGTTTAAGGGTTCAAAGGTTCAAGGGTTCAAAGGTTCAAAGGTTCAAGGGTTCAAAGGTTCAAAGGTTCAAAGGTTCAAGGTTCAAAGGTCCACGGGTTCAAGGGTTCAAGGGTTCAAAGGTTCAAAGGTTCAAAGGTTCAAAGGTTCAAAGGTTCAAAGGTTTAAAGGCCCAAGGTTCAAGGGTTCAAAGGTTCAAAGGTTCAAGGGTTCCAGGGTTCAAAGGTTCAAAGGTTCAAAGGTTCAAAGGTTCAAAGGTTCAAAGGTTCAAGGGTTCAAAGGTTCAAAGGTTCAAGTGTTCAAAGGTTCAAAGGTTCAAAGGTTCAAAGGTTCAAAGGTTCAAAGGTTCAAAGGTTCAAAGGTTCAAAGGTTCAAAGGTTCAAAGGTTCAAGGGTTCAAAGGTTCAAAGGTTCAAGTGTTCAAAGGTTCAAAGGTTTAAGGTTCAAAGGTTCACGGGTTCAAGGGTTCAAGGGTACAAGGGTTCAAATGTTCAAAGGTTCAAAGGTTCAAAGGTTCAAAGGTTCAAAGGTTCAAGGGTTCCAGGGTTCAAGGGTTCAAAGGTTCAAAGGTTCAAGGGTTCAAAGGTTCAAAGGTTCAAGTGTTCAAAGGTTCAAAGGTTCAAAGGTTCAAAGTTTCAAAGGTTCAAGTGTTCAAAGGTTCAAAGGTTCAAGTGTTCAAAGGTTCAAAGGTTCAAGGTTCAAGGGTTCAAGGGTTCAAAGGTTCAAAGGTTTAAAGGTTCAAGGTTCAAGGATTCAAAGGTTCAAAGGTTCAAAGGTTCAAAGGTTCAAAGGTTCAAAGGTTCAAAGGTTCAAAGGTTCAAAGGTTCAAAGGTTCAAAGGTTCAAAGGTTCAAAGGTTCAAAGGTTCAAGTGTTCAAAGGTTCAAAGGTTCAAAGGTTCAAGGTTCAAAGGTTCACGGGTTCAAGGGTTCAAGGGTACAAGGGTTCAAATGTTCAAAGGTTCAAAGGTTCAAAGGTTCAAAGGTTCAAAGGTTCAAAGGTTCAAAGGTTCAAAGGTTCAAAGGTTCAAAGGTTCAAAGGTTCAAAGGTTCAAAGGTTCAAAGGTTCACGGGTTCAAGGGTTTAAGGGTACAAGGGTTCAAATGTTCAAAGGTTCAAAGGTTCAAAGGTTCAAAGGTTCAAAGGTTCAAAGGTTCAAAGGTTCAAAGGTTCAAAGGTTCAAAGGTTCAAAGGTTCAAAGGTTCAAAGGTTCAAAGGTTCAAAGGTTCAAAGGTTGAAAGTTCAATGGTTCGAGGGTTCAAGGGTTCAAAGGTTCAAAGGTTCAAGGGTTCAAAGGTTCAAAGGTTCAAAGGTTCAAGTGTTCAAAGGTTCAAAGATTCAAGGTTCAAAGGTTGATGGGTTCAAGGGTTCAAGGGTTCAAAGGTTCAAAGGTTTAAAGGTTCAAGGTTCAAGGGTTCAAAAGTTCAAAGGTTCAAGGTTCAAAGGTTCACGGGTTCAAGGGTTCAAGGGTTCAAAGGTTCAAAGGTTCAAAGGTTCAAGGTTCAAGGGTTCAAAGGTTCAAAGGTTCAAAGGTTCAAAGGTTCAAAGGTTCAAAGGTTCAAAGGTTCAAAGGTTCAAAGGTTCAAAGGTTCAAAGGTTCAAAGGTTCAAAGGTTCAAAGGTTCAAAGGTTCAAAGTTCAATGGTTCGAGGGTTCAAGGGTTCAAGGGTTCAAGGGAACAAGGGTTCAAATATTCAAAGGTTCAAAGGTTCAAAGGTTCAAAGGTTCAAAGGTTCAAAGGTTCAAAGGTTCAAAGGTTCAAAGGTTCAAAGGTTCAAAGGTTCAAAGGTTCAAAGGTTCAAAGGTTCAAAGGTTCAAAGGTTCAAAGGTTCAAAGTTCAATGGTTCGAGGGTTCAAGGGTTCAAAGGTTCAAAGGTTCAAGGGTTCAAAGGTTTAAAGGTTCAAGTGTTCAAAGGTTCATAGGTTCAAAGGTTCACGGGTTCAAGGGTTCAAGGGTACAAGGGTTCAAATGTTCAAAGGTTCAAAGGTTCAAAGGTTCAAAGGTTCAAAGGTTCAAAGGTTCAAAGGTTCAAAGGTTCAAAGGTTCAAAGGTTCAAAGGTTCAAAGGTTCAAAGGTTCAAAGGTTCAAAGGTTCAAGGGTTCAAAGGTTTAAAGGTTCAAGTGTTCAAAGGTTCAAAGGTTCAAGGTTCAAAGGTTCACGGGTTCAAGGGTTCAAGGGTACAAGGGTACAAGGGTTCAAATGTTCAAAGGTTCAAAGGTTCAAAGGTTCAAAGGTTCAAAGGTTCAAAGGTTCAAAGGTTCAAAGGTTCAAAGGTTCAAAGGTTCAAAGGTTCAAAGGTTCAAAGGTTCAAAGGTTCAAAGTTCAATGGTTCTAGGGTTCAAGGGTTCAAAGGTTCAAGGGTTCAAGGGTACAAGGGTTCAAATGTTCAAAGGTTCAAAGGTTCAAAGGTTCAAAGGTTCAAAGGTTCAAAGGTTCAAAGGTTCAAAGGTTCAAAGGTTCAAAGGTTCAAAGGTTCAAAGGTTCAAAGGTTCAAAGGTTCAAAGGTTCAAAGGTTCAAAGGTTCAAAGGTTCAAAGGTTCAAAGGTTCAAAGTTCAATGGTTCGAGGGTTCAAGGGTTCAAAGGTTCAAAGGTTCAAGGGTTCAAAGGTTTAAAGGTTCAAGTGTTCAAAGGTTCAAAGGTTCAAGGTTCAAAGGTTCACGGGTTCAAGGGTTCAAGGGTACAAGGGTTCAAATGTTCAAAGGTTCAAAGGTTCAAAGGTTCAAAGGTTCAAAGGTTCAAAGGTTCAAAGGTTCAAAGTTTCAAAGGTTCAAAGGTTCAAGGGTTCAAAGGTTCAAAGGTTCAAAGGTTCAAGTGTTCAAAGGTTCAAAGGTTCAAGGTTCGAAGGTTCACGGGTTCAAGGGTTCAAGGGTACAAGGGTTCAAAGGTTCAAAGGTTCAAAGGTTCAAAAGTTCAAAGGTTCAAAGGTTCAAAGGTTCAAAGGTTCAAAGGTTCAAAGGTTCAAAGGTTCAAAGGTTCAAAGGTTCAAGGTTCAAAGGTTCAAAGGTTCAAGGGTTCAAAGGTTCAAAGGTTCAAGTGTTCAAAGGTTCAAAGGTTCAAGGTTCAAAGGTTCACGGGTTCAAGGGTTCAAGGGTACAAGGGTTCAAATGTTCAAAGGTTCAAAGGTTCAAAGGTTCAAAGGTTCAAAGGTTCAAGGGTTCCAGGGTTCAAGGGTTCAAAGGTTCAAAGGTTCAAAGGTTCAAAGGTTCAAAGGTTCAAAGGTTCAAGGTTCAAAGGTTCACGGGTTCAAGGGTTCAAGGGTACAAGGGTTCAAATGTTCAAAGGTTCAAAGGTTCAAAGGTTCAAAGGTTCAAAGGTTCAAAGGTTCAAAGGTTCAAAGGTTCAAAGGTTCAAAGGTTCAAAGGTTCAAAGGTTCAAAGGTTCAAAGGTTCAAAGGTTCAAAGGTTCAAAGGTTCAAAGGTTCAAAGGTTCAAAGGTTCAAAGGTTCAAAGGTTCAAAGGTTCAAAGGTTCAAAGGTTCAAAGTTCAATGGTTCGAGGGTTCAAGGGTTCAAGGGTTCAAGGGTACAAGGGTTCAAATGTTCAAAGGTTCAAAGGTTCAAAGGTTCAAAGGTTCAAAGGTTCAAAGGTTCAAAGGTTCAAAGGTTCAAAGGTTCAAAGGTTCAAAGGTTCAAAGGTTCAAAGGTTCAAAGGTTCAAAGGTTCAAAGGTTCAAAGGTTCAAAGGTTCAAAGGTTCAAAGGTTCAAAGGTTCAAAGGTTCAAGGGTTCAAAGGTTTAAAGGTTCAAGTGTTCAAAGGTTCAAAGGTTCAAGGTTCAAAGGTTCACGGGTTCAAGGGTTCAAAGGTTCAAAGGTTCAAGTGTTCAAAGGTTCAAAGGTTCAAAGGTTCAAAGGTTCAAAGGTTCAAAGGTTCAAGGTTCAAAGGTTCAAAGGTTCAAGGGTTCAAAGGTTCAAAGGTTCAAGTGTTCAAAGGTTCAAAGGTTCAAGGGTTCAAAGGTTTAAAGGTTCAAGTGTTCAAAGGTTCAAAGGTTCAAGGTTCAAAGGTTCACGGGTTCAAGGGTTCAAGGGTACAAGGGTTCAAATGTTCAAAGGTTCAAAGGTTCAAAGGTTCAAAGGTTCAAAGGTTCAAAGGTTCAAAGGTTCAAAGGTTCAAAGGTTCAAAGGTTCAAAGGTTCAAAGGTTCAAAGGTTCAAAGGTTCAAAGGTTCAAAAGTTCAAAGGTTCAAAGGTTCAAAGGTTCAAAGATTCAAAGGTTCAAGGTTCAAAGGTTCACGGGTTCAAGGGTTTAAGGGTTCAAAGGTTCAAGGGTTCAAAGGTTCAAAGGTTCAAGGGTTCAAAGGTTCAAAGGTTCAAAGGTTCAAGGTTCAAAGGTCCACGGGTTCAAGGGTTCAAGGGTTCAAAGGTTCAAAGGTTCAAAGGTTCAAGGGTTCAAAGGTTCAAAGGTTCAAAGGTTCAAGGTTCAAAGGTTCACGGGTTCAAGGGTTCAAGGGTTCAAAGGTTCAAAGGTTCAAAGGTTCAAAGGTTCAAGGGTTCAAAGGTTCAAAGGTTCAAATTTTCAAAGGTTCAAAGGTTCAAGGGTTCAAAGGTTCCAAGGTTCAAGTGTTCAAAGGTTCAAAGGTTCAAAGGTTCAAAGGTTCAAAGGTTCAAAGGTTCAAAGGTTCAAAGGTTCAAAGGTTCAAAGGTTCAAAGGTTCAAGGGTTCAAAGGTTCAAAGGTTCAAGTGTTCAAAGGTTCAAAGGTTCAAGGTTCAAGGGTTCAAGGGTTCAAAGGTTCAAAGGTTTAAAGGTTCAAGGTTCAAGGGTTCAAAGGTTCAAAGGTTCAAAGGTTCAAAGTTTCAAAGGTTCAAGTGTTCAAAGGTTCAAAGGTTCAAGTGTTCAAAGGTTCAAAGGTTCAAAGGTTCAAAGTTCAATGGTTCGAGGGTTCAAGGGTTCAAAGGTTCAAAGGTTCAAGGGTTCAAAGGTTCAAAGGTTCAAAGGTTCAAGTGTTCAAAGGTTCAAAGATTCAAGGTTCAAAGGTTGATGGGTTCAAGGGTTCAAGGGTTCAAAGGTTCAAAGGTTTAAAGGTTCAAGGTTCAAGGGTTCAAAAGTTCAAAGGTTCAAGTGTTCAAAGGTTCAAAGGTTCAAGTGTTCAAAGGTTCAAAGGTTCAAGGTTCAAGGGTTCAAGGGTTCAAAGGTTCAAAGGTTCAAAGGTTCAAAGGTTCAAAGGTTCAAAGGTTCAAAGGTTCAAAGGTTCAAAGGTTCAAAGGTTCAAAGGTTCAAAGGTTCAAAGGTTCAAAGGTTCAAAGGTTCAAAGGTTCAAAGGTTCAAAGGTTCAAAGGTTCAAAGGTTCAAAGGTTCAAAGGTTCAAAGGTTCAAAGGTTCAAGTGTTCAAAGGTTCAAAGGTTCAAAGGTTCAAGGTTCAAAGGTTCACGGGTTCAAGGGTTCAAGGGTACAAGGGTTCAAATGTTCAAATTTTCAAAGGTTCAAAGGTTCAAAGGTTCAAAGGTTCAAAGGTTCAAAGGTTCAAAGGTTCAAAGGTTCAAAGGTTCAAAGTTCAATGGTTCGAGGGTTCAAGGGTTCAAAGGTTCAAAGGTTCAAGGGTTCAAAGGTTCAAAGGTTCAAAGGTTCAAGTGTTCAAAGGTTCAAAGATTCAAGGTTCAAAGGTTGATGGGTTCAAGGGTTCAAGGGTTCAAAGGTTCAAAGGTTTAAAGGTTCAAGGTTCAAGGGTTCAAAAGTTCAAAGGTTCAAGGTTCAAAGGTTCACGGGTTCAAGGGTTCAAGGGTTCAAAGGTTCAAAGGTTCAAAGGTTCAAGGTTCAAGGGTTCAAAGGTTCAAAGGTTCAAAGGTTCAAAGGTTCAAAGGTTCAAAGGTTCAAAGGTTCAAAGGTTCAAAGGTTCAAAGGTTCAAAGGTTCAAAGGTTCAAAGGTTCAAAGGTTCAAGTGTTCAAAGGTTCAAAGCTTCAAAGGTTCAAGGTTCAAAGGTTCACGGGTTCAAGGGTTTAAGGGTACAAGGGTTCAAAGGTTCAAAGGTTTAAAGGTTCAAGGTTCAAGGGTTCAAAGTTTCAAAGGTTCAAAGGTTCCAAGGTTCAAAGGTTCAAAGGTTCAAAGGTTCAAAGGTTCAAAGGTTCAAAGGTTCAAAGGTTCAAAGGTTCAAAGGTTCAAAGGTTCAAAGGTTCAAAGGTTCAAAGGTTCAAAGGTTCAAAGGTTCAAAGTTCAATGGTTCGAGGGTTCAAGGGTTCAAAGGTTCAAAGGTTCAAGGGTTCAAGGTTCAAAAGTTCAAGGTTTCCAGGGTTCAAGGGTTCAAAGGTTCAAAGGTTCAAAGGTTCAAAGGTTCAAAGGTTCAAAGGTTCAAAGGTTCAAAGGTTCAAAGGTTCAAAGGTTCAAAGGTTCAAAGGTTCAAAGGTTCAAAGGTTCAAAGGTTCAAAGGTTCAAAGGTTCAAAGGTTCAAAATTTCAAAGGTTCAAAGGTTCAAAGGTTCAAAGTTCAATGGTTCGAGGGTTCAAGGGTTCAAAGGTTCAAAGGTTCAAGGGTTCAAAGGTTCAAAGGTTCAAGTGTTCAAAGGTTCAAAGATTCAAGGTTCAAAGGTTCACGGGTTCAAGGGTTCAAGGGTTCAAAGGTTCAAAGGTTTAAAGGTTCAAGGTTCAAGGGTTCAAAGGTTCAAAGGTTCAAGGTTCAAAGGTTCACGGGTTCAAGGGTTCAAGGGTTCAAAGGTTCAAAGGTTCAAAGGTTTAAAGGTTCAAGGTTCAAGGGTTCAAAGGTTCAAAGGTTCAAAGGTTCAAAGGTTCAAAGGTTCAAAGGTTCAAAGGTTCAAAGGTTCAAAGGTTCAAAGGTTCAAAGGTTCAAAGGTTCAAAGGTTCAAAGGTTCAAAGGTTCAAAGGTTCAAAGGTTCAAAGGTTCAAGTGTTCAAAGGTTCAAGGTTCAAAGGTTCAAGGTTCAAAGGTTCAATTGTTCAAGGGTTCAAAGGTTCAAAGGTTCAAAGGTTCAAAGGTTCAAAGGTTCAAAGGTTCAAAGGTTCAAAGATTCAAAGGTTCAAAGGTTCAAAGGTTCAAAGACTCAAAGGTTCAAAGGTTCAAAGGTTCAAGGGTTCAAGGGTTCAAGGGTTCAAAGGTTCAAAGGTTCAAAGGTTCAAAGGTTCAAAGTTTCAATGGTTCGAGGGTTCAAGGGTTCAAAGGTTCAAAGGTTCAAGGGTTCAAAAGTTCAAAGGTTCAAGAGTTCAAAGGTTTAAGGGTTCAAAGGTTCAAAGGTTCAAAGTTTCAAAGGTTCAAGGGTTCAAAGGTTCAAAGGTTCAAGGTTTCAAAGGTTCAAAGGTTCAAAGGTCCACGGGTTCAAGTGTTCAAGGGTTCAAAGGTTCAAAGGTTCAAAGCTTCAAAGGTTTAAAGGTTCAAGGTTCAGGGTTCAAAGGTTCACGGGTTCAAGGGTTCAAAGGTTCGAAGGTTCAAAGGTTCAAAGGTTCAAAGGTTCAAAGGTTCAAGGGTTCCAGGGTTCAAGGGTTCAAGGGTTCAAGGGTTCAAAGGTTCAAAGGTTCAAAGGTTCAAGGTTCAAAGGTTCACGGGTTCAAGGGTTCAAAGGTTCGAAGGTTCAAAGGTTCAAAGGTTCAAAGGTTCAAAGGTTCAAGGGTTCCAGGGTTCAAGGGTTCAAAGGTTCAAAGGTTCAAGGGTTCAAGGGTTCAAAGTTCAAAGGTTCAAAGGTTCAAAGGTTCAAGGTTCAAAGGTTGACGGGTTCAAGGGTTCAAGGGTTCTAAGGTTCAAAGGTTCAAAGGTTTAAAGGTTCAAGGTTCAAGGGTTCAAAGGTTCAAAGGTTCTAGGGTTCCATTGTTCAAGGGTTCAAAGGTTCAAAGGTTCAAAAGTTCAAAGGTTCAAAGGTTCAAGGTTCAAAGGTTCACGGGTTCAAAGGTTCAAAGGTTCAACGGTTTAAAGGTTCAAGGTTCAAGGGTTCAAAGGTTCAAAGATTCAAGGGTTCCAGGGTTCAAGGGTTCAAAGGTTCAAAGGTTCAAAGGTTCAAAGGTTCAAAGGTTCAAAGGTTCAAAGGTTCAAAGGTTCAAGGTTCAAAGGTTCACGGGTTCAAGGGTTCAAGGGTTCAAGGGTTCAAGGGTTGAAAGGTTCAAAGGTTCAAGGGTTCCAGGGTTCAAGGGTTCAAAGGTTCAAGGGTTCAAAGGTTCAAAGGTTCAAAAGTTCAAAGGTTCAAAGGTTCAAAGGTTCAAAGGTTCAAAGTTTCAAAGGTTCAAAGGTTCAAAGGTTCAAAGGTTCAAAGGTTCAAAGGTTCAAAGGTTCAAAGGTTCAAAGGTTCAAAGGTTCAAGGTTCAAAGGTTCACGGGTTCAAGGGTTCAAGGGTTCAAGGGTTGAAAGGTTCAAAGGTTCAAGGGTTCCAGGGTTCAAGGGTTCAAAGGTTCAAGGGTTCAAAGGTTCAAAGGTTCAACGGTTCAACGGTTCAAAGGTTCAAAGGTTCAAAGGTTCAAAGGTTCAAAGGTTCAAAGGTTCAAAGGTTCAAGGGTTCCAGGGTTCAAATGTTCAAAGGTTCAAGGGTTCAAGGGTTCAAAGGTTCAAAGGTTCAAGTGTTCAAATTTTCAAAGGTTGAAAGGTTCAAAGGTTTAAAGGTTCAAGGTTCAAGGGTTCAAAGGTTCAAAGGTTCAAGGGTTCCAGGGTTCACGGGTTCAAACGTTCAAAGGTTCAAAGGTTCAAAGGTTCAAAGGTTTAAAGTTTCAAGGTTCAAAGGTTCAAGGGTTCAAAGGTTCAAAGGTTCAAGTGTTCAAAGGTTCAAAGGTTCAAGGTTCAAAGGTTCACGGGTTCAAGGGTTCAAGGGTTCAAAGGTTCAAAGGCTCAAAGGTTTAAAGGTTCAAGATTCAAGGGTTCAAAGGTTCAAAGGTTCAAGTGTTCAAAGGTTCAAAGGTTTAAAGGTTCAAGGTTCAAGGGTTCAAAGGTTCAAAGGTTCAAAGGTTCAAAGGTTCAAAGGTTCAAAGGTTCAAAGGTTCAAAGGTTCAAAGGTTCAAGTGTTCAAAGGTTCAAAGGTTCAAAGGTTCAAGGTTCAAAGGTTCACGGGTTCAAGAGTTCAAGGGTACAAGGGTTCAAATGTTCAAAGGTTCAAAGGTTCAAAGGTTCAAAGGTTCAAAGGTTTAAAGGTTCAATTTTCAAGGTTTCAAAGGTTCAAAGGTTCAAGGGTTCCAGGGTTCACAGGTTCAAATGTTCAAAGGTTCAAAGGTTCAAAGGTTCAAAGGTTCAAAGGTTCAAAGGTTTAAAGTTTCAAGGTTCATAGGTTCACGGGTTCAAGGGTTTAAGGGTTCAAAGGTTCAAGGGTTCAAAGGTTCAAAGGTTCAAAGGTTCAAGTGCTCAAAGGTTCAAAGGTTCAAAGGTTCAAAGGTTTAAAGGTTCAAGGTTCAAGGGTTCAAAGGTTCAAAGGTTCAAGGGTTCCAGGGTTCACGGGTTCAAACGTTCAAAGGTTGAAAGGTTCAAGGTTCAAGGGTTCAAAGGTTCAATGGTTCAAGGGTTCAAGGGTTCCAGGGTTCAAGGGTTCAAAGGTTCAAAGGTTCAAAGGTTCAAAGGTTCAAAGGTTCAAAGGTTCAAAGGTTCAAAGGTTCAAAAGTTCAAAGGTTCAAAGGTTCAAAGGTTCAAAGGTTCAAAGGTTCAAAGGTTCAATGTTCAAAGGTTCACGGGTTCAAGGGTTTAAGGGTTCAAAGGTTCAAGGGTTCAAAGGTTCAAAGGTTCAAGGGTTCAAAGGTTCAAAGGTTCAAAGGTTCAAGGTTCAAAGGTCCACGGGTTCAAGGGTTCAAGGGTTCAAAGGTTCAAAGGTTCAAAGGTTCAAAGGTTTAAAGGCTCAAGGTTCAAGGGTTCAAAGGTTCAAAGGTTCAAGGGTTCCAGTGTTCAAAGGTTCAAAGGTTCAAAGGTTCAAAGTTTCAATGGTTCGAGGGTTCAAGGGTTCAAAGGTTCAAAGGTTCAAGGGTTCAAAAGTTCAAAGGTTCAAGGGTTCAAAGGTTCAAGGGTTCAAGGGTTCACATTTTTTGGTATTGGTAGTGAAGGAACCATACCTACATATTGCTCGAGGATGGTGTATTTTTTAATGTGAAAACAACTTTCATAGTTCGTTCTACTTGGACAGGTGAACTCTTCAACCGTTCGCTTTGAAATTAAGTAAATCCCAAGAGCAAGACTACAATTTTTGGTGACCATTTATCAGGTTTTTTTTGTTTTTATATGAGCACACGTTTTCCGGTAGAGAAACTTTGCTCTTGGCTGTGATCTGCATTACATATAAATAAAAGGCGCTGGTTAAAGCTGGCACTGATTCAGTCTGTCGCCGAGGTGCAACTCTTAAACGAGAGAGCTTTGGAAAACCGGTATGAAATATGTTCGCCTTAATTTAACCAATCAATACCCCCGGCCCATTATAAACTTCTTCGGTAGTTCTAACTTAAATTGGAAAGATCTATGGTCAATAAACAGGTCAAATTGAACAGTTTCGCCATCAACTCGTTGGTCGAATTAATGCTCATCGTCATCGGTTAGATGAATTATCCCTTCGAAAGCACTCCTGAGAGCTTAGGTAAGCTTCCGTTCGTAGAACATAGAAAACTGTATGATGCACCCATTGTAGCAAATGACCACCAGATGGAAAATAAATGTGTTTTCCGAACAACTTTACTTCAAGTCCCCATCGCACTGATATTTATAGGTTAGGTAGGTTCTGATACACAAGATGAATCTTCCTGAAATAGGTTCCAATAAAAAAGGAATTTGTTTCTCTCCACATGGTGATTTGTTGACGGGATAAATGCTCTGACATTAAACTTGATGAAAACAAGAAAAGTTTTATTTCTCCCTCCGGATATTTGCACCCCCACTTTGCCAGTTGATGTGGTAGCACAACAACAAAACCAAAACAAGTTCGCCCTTTCCAACATTTGTGAGTGAAGAAGGAGCATCCATTTAAAGCACCGGCTAATAAACACTGAGAGGCTTTCTTTTCGGAAGGGAGGGCACCACAAAACTTTGGAGGCGGTGAAAACTTTTCCTCGTGACCCTTAACTGAAGGGAGCGGACTTATCTGCAGGAAGACTACAAATTAATGGTTGAGCTTAGCTGTTGTAAGGGGTGATTTTAATGCTGATGTTTTTCGGCAGTGGTGGTGGTGGT
The DNA here is from genome assembly GCA_948293265.1 of Cheilosia impressa. Classification (NCBI taxonomy): domain Eukaryota; kingdom Metazoa; phylum Arthropoda; class Insecta; order Diptera; family Syrphidae; genus Cheilosia; species Cheilosia impressa. The sequence goes on along the minus strand of OX411882.1, from coordinate 47,946,837 downwards.
GTTGGTGGTGGGGGTGTTACGTTTCGTTTCATAAGAAGGTGTACATTAGGCAAAACAAAGGAGATCAAAAGATAGAAACACAACGAGGTGGGTGTTGGTGTTGGTACGTTGTTAAGGGCTCTACAGATGGTTGGTCATTTTACACGTCATTCTATGGAAACCCATCATCGTTAACATCATCATTAGGGTACCAGGTGGAATGTGCGCGTATCAGGGGAGGATTTATACATTTGACCCGTAGTGAGTCTACCGAGGAACATGACGATTCGAAGTTGGTCTCTGCATTTGAGTTTTCAATTTATCTGTAACATCGTAGTTAGATCATCGAGGTAACTGGAATGGAACATCAACATTTTTCTATAAGCCTAAAAGTACTGATGGCTATGCCGCCTCCGGATCTGCACAATGTGTAGCCAATCGCTCCAGTTGAACTTTTTGTTTAAATTGATTTTAAAACACTCAACTACTCGTTCTTTCATTTCAAAAACGTATCCTGATTCATTTCGTATTTAAAAGCAATGTGAATAACAAACATTCATCATACACCACTACTCCGTTCTTGCCAAAGCAGTACAGCTGTGCAATGCAAACTATTCCTTGAAATTGTGAGTCACGAAAAACCCCTTCAGCAGACACTTGAAATAATTCACACTGTTGGACTCCGGCAAATCCCTTTTAACTAACACAACACTCCTTTGTGGAGGGATATAGTTGAGCAATTTATTTTCTAAATTTGCAAAAGAAATTCCCAGACAACAGGTGAAGGGATATATTGCAAGTTATTCGCAAAAGAAAATACACCAACGACAAAAGGGTATACAGTGTACTCTTGGATGTGACCAGGTAGGTCCTTGTTTATTTTCTCTGTGCAAGGTGGAGACGCGCAACCATCCCCCCAGGTACCAAACAAAGTGAAGCACTTTTCACTTTGTTTGCTTTTTTGAATGTGGAAAAACTGAACTGCATCTAAATTCCAATTCAAGTGATTTAGTGTATTTTTAGGGATGGCATTTTGAATATTCACATAGTTCGGGTTGCAAAGTTCATTATACTCACTGTAGTCGTTTGTGCGGACGCTCTATGGCTTGTTACGTGAAAGTGTTATATGCGTGACCACACCCAATTTGATGGGCCCCGAGGGTTGCATGTTCGAGCGAGAGATTTACACTTGCTTAGCAAACTGTTAAATATCGCACTTTCTATTATTTATTGTTTAGCACTTCATTTGCACGACACTTAACAGTGATTGGGTTGTTACGATGAGATAAGAAATCTGACGTTTGAACATTCCAAGTAATTAAGCCTGGTTTTTGATTAATAAATGTAAAATAATTAGCAATTACGGCAACCTCTATTGAATCCATCCACCATATTTAAGCTGCGTGTTACAAAGTCAACTTGATGGCGCAACAAGTCTGCATAGGTATCTACCCAAGGCCTGTCTTCGCACAACCATTCCATTTGGACCCGATAAGTGGCGCTGTTGTTGATAAATATAAATATTTTAATTGAGTTACTCGAAGTATATACTAATTCTACGCAGACGAAGTCGCGGGTACCAGCTAGTCTAATATAATTGCAAACTTAATTAAATGATAACTAAAAGAAAAATTTCACTTGAAGAAAGAAAAGGGGTATATTTTTAAATATAGGGGAAAACTAATGCTGTAACTGATAAAAAAAAAGAGGAAATAGTCTTCAAAATCTGCGAACACTGCTCCCAAGTTCTTGTGAGTTGGATGTCACATCCACTTAAAGTATAAGCAAAAGTAAGTTATAAGATGAACTACCTACATGCATAAAACACAAGTCAACTTAAAAAACGAAATACAAGTTATATGCAAATTAATTAACAAAACCGACCAACAACTCAAACGAATATGTTTAGCTGCTCCGCCTCATACGACTGTAAATATTATTTGATGGACTTCAAACCCTTGACACACATGGGAAGTTGAATGCAAACATTTTATCTAAATATGGTCATCAGAGACCTTTCTATAGTGCGATTGAATAACTTTTCAACGGACTTTGCATGTGTGGATGCAGAGGATGTGTTCGTCCAGACTAGGAAGTTTCGATGGTGAAATTATTTCTCCGCGATACCAAAATTATATTTAATTCAGTGTCCATGTCCAAACTAAACTTTTCGAACTCGCTGTGGCGACATTTTCCGTACAAAATTGCACACTGTGTGGGACCCACAAAATATTTATAAAAGGTGAAGGCTAAAAATGATTATTAGTAACGCCCTCTGTAATTTTTAATTTAAGTGGGCATGTGATAGACTGTTCAGTGGTAAACCACTCTTAAATTGGGTTCACAGGACGAGAAAGTGTGCACCTTGGACAAACGATGCAAACAGGAGAGCCTCAAACCTTACCCCAAGAAAGTGTAGTGCAGCCGCAGAAACGCACCGCAAAGAAATTTACTTGATGACAACTTGTAGAGGCCTATAATTGGTTGTGAAAAGTGTTAAAGGGCAATTGTAACACATCCTTCGGGAATAAAAAAAAAAAAACTGCCAACTGGCAAACAGGAATTAGAGACCTACTTCGCCTTTTGTTTAATTACAACTAATCCAAGCGCGAATGTCAGAAGGAGAGCCTTTTTTAATTTCCCGCCCCCAAGCATGTCTCGATTAATTGCCTGTTCGCCTATTTCCAATAAGCCCTTGGAAAAAATGAATAAAATGTTTGCCGCTCCGTCAAAAGCCAACCACCAACCAAACGTAGTTCGCGCTCATGATTAAAACATGGCTGGCAGTATGGATATTGTCTCGGGTCGAGCCTTTACAAATGAAGTCCTTCACCGAAGCAAAACAAAACGAACACAATTTTTTACCTCCCTTTGTGGTTGTGCAACGTAAAAAATCGCTGCATTTCATTGCCTCCTCCTATCAGCAAATGGAAACCAATATCTCGTCCTTTTCAAATCGATACCACAGTGTATCCCAACAGGACTTTGTACTCGTAGAAAATTAACAAATGAAAAACCATGCCGTGAATAGACGACAGAGGAGCAGGCCCTGCGGACAAATTAAGAAAATTTAATTGAACAATATACGACCCACCTATTCGCGAGGATGTAAAAATTTAATTTTTATATCTGCACTCAGCGGCCATCGCCTTTTTTTTAATTAAAAAAATTTCAAATGAAATTCCATTTGCCTCGAACTGGAGTGGAACTGAAGGGGAAAACAACTAAGCCCCGTCCTCGTTTTCTTGAGAAAGTTTTACAGTCGGCGCGCATCCTTGAGGAGGCATTGTTTCCAAACTGGAGCACGTATACATTTAACAAATGAGTTGGACATTTGGGTTAGTATTTACGGCGTTAGTGTTTTTCAATAAACAACAGGCGAAGGGGGGTTTATCCAGCACCCGCCCAGGTGCAAGATGTGCTTCCCAGTTCCGTGAGAAAATAATCCTCAGAATGTTGCGAATCTTTGAACACTTTCAAATTTAACGCGCCCACTCGGATAAGATGCCTATTCCTCTGCGGGACCGCAGAGCTCAGCTGCTTAAGAAACTATTAAAATTTCCAAGGAAGCGCACATTGAACGCAAAAAGGCTGATATACGCCGAAAGGGGATGTGCGTGTATATTGCAATCTCGTGATAGCTAGAAGTGGAAATTAAAAGAGGAGCTATTGCTTAAGCTCTTTTAATGACTACCGGTGAGAGCGAGCAAGAGAGTGGTGGCGGCGGTGGGGCGGTGGTTTTACGACCGGGAAGAAGGAAATGATTAAAATGTGTGTTCCTTTGTTGATGCCATCAAAGTTAAATGTTTTACAGATTTATCCGAGAAGTTAACGTAATGAAATTGCCTATAAGGTGGATTTAGAAAAGCGGTTGATGGCTGAGCTACAAAGATGGTTTTGTCATTAAACTTTGGGCATTGCAAATACATAAGGCGTTTAGATATTTCAAGTTTTAACTGCCGGAAGGGGAAAGTTTGCACTGTCGGGAACTTAGATTCCTTGGGAAGGTCGGATCAACTGAAGAACTCTCAGAATGAGTTGTGCGAATTGTGACCATGTCTGAGGGCAACCTTCGAAAAGATTGTGTTGAAAATATTGTCATTGAGCTAACAACGAGACTTTAGTATGCGAAGAGCATATTTCATTGTTTTTGATGTGAAACTTGTGACAAAGTGCAGTAGAGTTTTTCGACTTAAGCGCTTAAGGCCACTGGTCAGTTGAAAATATTCGGTCCTGGCGGGGTATCCGTCGAAACGGAAAATTCTCCGAAATGTCACGCACTACAACGATTCGCTCTGCAGTGCGATTAAGTTTGTTTTTGAGTGTCATTTTTGAGACAGCTTCATAAGAATTGTTTCCGACTCGCTAGGGCCGATTATATTGATTTTTTTTTTACTTTTTGGTTATACTTGACGAAAAGTTTTCAAGCGTTTTTTTCAAATTTAACCGGCGACACGCAGATGATAAAGATTTATTATTTAATACTGTGGTCTGGAACTCGGTCATAACTTCACATGTGCGCAACTGTACTCAAACGATAAATAAATATTCTCCCGCCATCTTGGAAAAACCATTTTGTATTTTAAAAGCAAACAAAAATCTATTGTTCTAGTAAGCGGTAAGCACTTGCTGTTAGATGGGGGGTGACTTAAAAATGTACCCGGAGTTTCAAATGGGGACCTGTGCCTGCGAAATAATAAAAACAAGTCATCCCCTGCACCCGCTATTACATATTCGACTTCATTTTAAAGGCTTCAACCTCTCATGGAATGGCTTTTGCACATATATCTTGTTCATGGGACTCTTTTCTTTCGATTCGAATATATTTTCGTAGGCATTTCCATCAAAAGGACCTAAGACGGAGTTCAATACACGATATAGTGATAGTCAAACATGCTCCGCAGTTACTTTGAAGGCTAGGCCCATTGCCATGTTGGGGAAAAGCTTCAACTGCTGTGTCAGATATTCCAATACTTGATGCGCAAGCTCCCTGAAAAATCCAGTGGTTAGGGCTTTCTTTGCAAGAGTGTTCGGGCATATAGCTAAAGCTACAGTTAGGTAAATAGCTCAGCGTTTTAGCTACCAAGAATCAGAATTTTAAAGCCCAGTTTAGCACACCATAATTTAACTGTCCGCTGCACTAGATATTAAAGTGACCCTTTGATATTGGCCCTCCTCAAAGCAGCCCACAGTGAATTCACTTTCGCAACCAGTTTTGCAAGGGTAGATCTCTCCATTTGGCAGTTCCGTCGGTCATTGTCTGCTTAAAACTTCATTTCTATTAGGTGTCCCGTTTTGTCTCTTCGTGAGATACATACCATTAGAGGTATAATGCACCATGACGGGGAATCCATTTTATTATTACATCTGGGACCAAAACAAAAGCTGCACATTCCAAAGGCGAGGAGGAAGCGCTTATAAAGGACACCGAGAAGCATAGCGACTGGGTTCCAATGTAGACATCTGTTCGACAAGGATTTATGAAAGTAAACTTATCCATTTATTTTTGGCTGGCAGAAGAAGAGACACAGTCTCCCGCTGCCTCTTTTGGCATTTCCCCATGCAGCATCCCTTCAGCCACATAGTTTGGATTTCAAACTTTCATTATACGTACTCTGGTAGTCCCGAAGGATTCATTCGAATGGCAAGCAACCAGCCTCCCGACTGCATGATGTGTCCCTATGTGTGTCGCTCCCTATTTCTCTGTTATTACTACAAATTCGAGAAGTCGGGTTTTTGGGCAGAATGGAACTGGTGGCGACACCGGAACTGTTCAGTATCAGCCACCACCAGTGCAACTTGTTTGTGGTCTTTGCTGGGTATAGCTGGCTCGTCATCGTTGCAATCGCATATACAAAGCATACCGACAGAGCAGACCTGGCACACACATTATAGCAGCAGTTTCGGTTGAAAAACTTTTGCCAAATGGACCACTTAAAAGTTGTTGCACAATTACGACGACTGCACCCACCACCGCATACGAGTGCAGCTCCCCATGTGAACGTGTGCATAAATTCGGACGACTCTGGCGTCTGGGATGGACGAAGGTACTCGGAATTCGATTTTGAGCGCAATAAAAGGGGAATTAGGAAATCGATCAGTCTTAGTATTGGGATGCACTCAAGTAATGCATTCCAAGTAGATTTGATTCCAATTAATTGTGCAAGGCAAGTGAGTTGCACATACGTGGGCTTTGATGGCGGCATTAGGCGGTCTCCGCTCCTACCCCCACCTCCCCCGTTCAACAGCATCTCAACGACCCAGCAATTAAGTGAAATAAAATTCAAGGGAAAATAATTTTTCCCACCCCGCCCGTATATATATTCAGTGCACTTAGCCAATTGCACTTGAGTCACCCTGCACCGGCAACACCACCACCACCGTCACTGACTGTGCTTACAATGTTTGCAGCAGTAATTACGAGAGACGTCAACATGAATAACATTTTAATCGCGTATCGCGCCATGTAAACCGCTGTTATGATAGTGTGGTTCCATGTTGGAGGAGTGAAGTTATTTATTTTTTGCACAGGATCCAACAGTACACTCCTTTCGATGTGGGACGACACGAAAAATCCGGGCGCAGCACACCCGGGGAACACGCATTCTACGTGGTGATTAACTTTTTCCCTCGATTGGTTTGCTGGTTGCAAGTAAATGAGGTTATTCGGAGGTGGCTTTAGAAAGTTGGTGCGAAAGTAAACAGGAGTTTTATAACGGCGAGAGCCACTAATGGATAAAGGATACATTGTAGGTGAGGTTGAGGGTACTCAAAGGCCGTGTAAGAGGGTTTTGAATTACTATTTAATTAAAGGGGCGTATGTACCTGTGTACCTATAGACATCGGTCCATTAAAAAAGGTTTAGTTGCGCCAGTTAATGTTAATTATGGTCGCGTGTATGACCTTGTGACATACCCTCTGTCTCCTTAAAGACTCGATAGTTAGGAGATAGAAAGAGATAGGGCTGTCCAGCAGCGATTCGGTTTCAGTTTTTAAAGGCTAATAGGAGACATGCTTCTATGAATGTAATATTAAGAGAGCCTTTCCGTCCTAATCCGTTCTGTTACAATTCTATAGCCAATCCAACTTCAGCTGTAGGACCTGTCAGCGGAATGATGAAATAATTGACTCTCTTGCCAAGCAGTATGTTGGCAACAGACGAACATGGAAGTGACTTGTAGAACAGAGTCTGGCCACACAGTGTCCAGATGTCATCGGGTTCCGTCGGCATAAGATAGGAACATTTTGAGGCCACCTCTTGAATTATACTCTTGAATTGGCACAATTGTACTATAAGATACATATGAAGTCAATTAACGAACTGTTTAGCGCCTCCTCCGTTAGGACTGCTTTACGTAACTGATTGACATAGTTAGACATACTATACTCCTCTAGTCTGTTGTCAGTTTTTGTCAGTACAGCCATATTAACTAAACTCAAAACCCAACCCAAAAATCAAAACGCAAAAAGACACGAAACAATTCATGAGGGTAATAGCGACTTGCCTTTTGAACCCACTTTTTTACAAACACAAGTGAATGAAAACGGTAATTACTTTCAAAATGAAATCCTACAAAACAATTACACGACTGTCTGACTGAGATTATAACGGTAAGCAGTTCGTAAACAATTCTCAAAATTAATTAGCAAAAATTCCTACAAAAGTCAAATATAATTTTATTGTACCTACACTTAAATTCGCCTGTGTAAGTTGGTCCTTTGAAGCGATTGCCTACACACAGTGTGCATGTGTGGATATGCGGCAAGCATTAGTTACACTTCCAAAGAGTTGAATGCAAACACTTTGGCTCATGAACAGAGTTTGCCTTTCCACTTTAGGGTTCATATAAATGTTCATTTTGGGACGAGCCGAAAGTGCAATTGAATGGGGATGGTTCTGAATTTTCTTTTTTTTTCGAATTTTTTGAAAGGTTCTTGACCAACGTCAAAATGTCGGACGTTGGTCAATCTGTGGAGTATATTTGCACATGTGGTTCAAGTTTTTAGCAGTGAAATTCCCTTTCGAGTGCTGCAAATAGCGGCCGCAGTCAGTATGAATTTTGGTGTTTGCCAGAAATAAATTGAGCTACCTAAGAGTACAGCTTGCCAAGGCCGACTGAATCAATTTAGGCAGATTCGGGAGTGGTAAGCAACGCGTATAAATGTAATTTTAATACAAAAACAAATTGTTTAAAGTATGTAGTTAAATATTTTCCGGCGTTGGTTTTAGTTTATATTAAAAGGTTCCTTCCTCGAGGGGTTGAATATTACACCACTCCTCTACTGGTAGTACACTGTAAGTGACTTTTCTGTATCCTACTGTATCTTCATCGAAAGAGGGTACACCAAGTTGGAAACAAGCTTATCGCTCTCCCAGGCAACTGCTTCAACTATTCAGCACATAAATGTCATCTGCCTTGAAGAGCAAACACTGAAATGCGAATAAGTTTGTGAAAAGCCGCAGGAACACACGAGCTCATTAGAAGCAGAGTATCTCTGAACTACCTCAAAAGGCATTGACTGGCATGTGTATAATCGTATAAGCCTCTTAACCATAACTTGTTTATCTTCTTACCTTTATCTTGAAATTTAAACTGCTGCAGCTGGGGGTAGGAAGATTAGGCCACCTGTTTCATCCTGCTTTTCAGTCGTGTATATAGGTATGTGAATCACCTTTGAAATTTACAATTTGCGGTCTTATCATTGGCAGTTGTTTCATTTCGCAATATTAGAAGAAGGGAAGGTTGCTGAGATTTTAACAAAACTACCCACTTTGATGATAATTAGCTTAAATTGCCACGACTTCTGTGCAGTGATTGTAGGAAGAAATGTATGAAGTAAAACATATCACTTGAGATTGAGAGCACAGGGTGAAAAAGTTTTAGAGGTTAATCCAGTGGTGCCTAGCTGAGCCTCACTTTTCTTGTTTCGAGGCAGATAAAAAAATGCAACGCACCATCTAAAAGACGTAGGGATTACTTATATTTCATAATAAAGTTAGGCCCCAATGAGTTAAGACCCCGATATTTTTGGGCCAACTTTCATTTCTATTTATGAAATAACACATGGCCAAAAGAATTACTGTAAAAATACAGCGTTGAAAACAATTAAAGAAAAATTTAGCCCTTATTTCATAAGGGTCTAATTTCCATATTAAAAATGGGGTTAAATTTTATTGTGGAAATTTATCCCAAATGTTGGGCCCCTATTTCATTTTTCCGTTTGGGGCCTTATTTCTTGGGTTCTTATTTCGCGCAGCCTCTTCCTTTTTTTGGGGGGGGAAAAATAAGATCCACTTGCTTTAATTCCGCTGGGATTATTTTACTGCACTGTGTTTTTATATGGTGTCTTTGAAGACTTATCCCTCAGTTCTGTAGAAAATGTTCTTCGTAGCTATTATAATATTCCTTTCATATTGCGGTATTTTGGAAAAATGCGTTTTCCTTTTTTGACGCCAATTTTCGTTATAAAAAAACTATGCGAACTTAAAGCTCTTCGCCTCTTAACAGTGCTATACCTTTCCAAAAAAATTAGATTAAGTACCTTATACTCTGCTTCACTTTGCAACACTTTTTATGACACAATTCTACCAGTGTTATTATCAGGGTTATCGGGAATAAATTCCGATGGAAATGTTTCCCTTGTCAGCAATGTAAATCAGATTGCTGAATAGGAAACAGCTGAATAGAACAGTATTTCCCTCTGAAATTCCTAAGAATTAAGTAACTGAATGGGCTGAGATTTTCTATGAAATCTGCTTTTCCGAAAGGTAGGGCAGTGAAATTTGTATATTTCTCGGAACCGATATTCCCAACTCAGCCACTGCGCCCACGAAAAACCATATAAAAGACCGAAAAAGTGACAACAGCTAAACCGAAATATTCTGCGTAAAAAAAATCTCTTCATTGCAACGATGTCTCGCATCAGCTTTAAAAAATTAAAAACATCGAAAAATTTGAAAAGGACGAACAACCTTTGGGTAACGTTTTACTCGGGCTTCTGGACTAAGGGGAAAAGATTTCTGTTTCTTAAAGGACACAAAAGGAGAGACTCCGCACATCAACAAAACCAGTATACAAACACACACCTTTGATTTGAAACAAAATACTTTAAAAGGACCTTCCTGTCAATAGAGAAACGAAATATCATAGAACACTATTTCTTCCCAAAAAAGAACCCACCAAAAAATTATACCCTCGATAAAGAAACAACTATAACTAAGCATAAAAGCCATCCACTCCAAACTTTACGAGCGTCGTGTCTCTATTTCATCTTTCCAATTTAATACAGCATTTAAATTGACACTCTCCCACTAGCCCCAGTATCGCGCAGCTAAGCTTCACCACATTGCCCTATCCTTCTGTCTATATACACTATATCCACCACATGGCGTTTCCAGGCCGCGCTGTCAAAGTGATGGCCCAGATAAATGCATATATGGCCCGGATTAGAGCCGCACGGGGAAAAAAAACCGAAAACCAAACGTTAGGTTTCTGTGGAATTTCATAACAGACTTATCTCCCCTGTAGGGCTTAAATTGTATCCGACGATGTCAATTTGGGTCCTATGACCGAAACACCCTTCGTGCAGCCACTAGCGAAACTGAAATTACATCGCAGAGCAGATTTAATGGGTCATGAAGGAAAAATCTCCCAAAATGTGGATGTAGTAGGTTCGGTCCGCTTGATTTAACGTGTTGGTAAATCAGCCCCTGGGTCAAAGGCATTGGCTGATACGGTTATCGTGGATATTTGGGTTTTATTTCTAGTCCGAGGTGACATCCGATATTGGGACTTGCCAAATACTACAGTGTCGACATTGGTTATTTTGGTTATTGGAGTTCGATTGGTTTTCATATGCCACGAGGTCGTTTGTTGAACTTTTATTTGCATGCGCGTTTTATTGGGAATTGGATTTTTGGAGGGACTAGTGAACTTGGGAGTTCTGGAGAGATGGTGCTGCTGATGACAGTTTTGTAAGAAATTTTGAAAACATTTCAGAACCACTGAGAGATGTTGGGTAGTAATGCCAAAGTCAGTTATTGTTACAATGTTGAAGTAGGATTCTTAACACATCCTCCATACATATTTATGTTTTATTTGGTAGAATTCATACAAATTTCGTTTGTTCCTTCTTGAGGTTGGCGCTGACGAAATAACACTTGTCGCGGCTTTTTGCTATACAGCGATCTGTTAAGGTTCGGTAGAGTAAATGATTTTTCAATAAGCATTGCACCCACTTTATCCTGATAAAGTTGAGCTACTCTCAGTTCAAAATTAATTCAAAAGCTGTCAACGACAGTCTCAGACTTGCAAGTAGAAATGCCCTGATTACGTCGTTTTTCTCAGCAGTTGACGGGTGTTTTTGGGCGATTTTCTAACTGTTTTTCTAAGCGATGTTTCTGGATTTTTTTTATTTCTTTGAAGGTTTTTCGTTCCTATTTTTACGATTGGAGCGTTTCTTGGTGCATTTTTCCTAAAATTTGTTGGCAACTTTTTTCTTTTTCTCGGGAAGTTTTTTAGTTTTTATCTTTCCATTTTTCGTCAGAATATTGGAGCGTTTTTCGGGATTTTTAAGGAATTGTTTTTAAGGGCGGTTTTTGCTGTATTATCAAGACCTTTTTGTGACGATAGTGGATTTTTTTAAATCCTTTCTGACGATTTTTTAACGCGTTCTGTTCTTACTGAATCGGTTTTTTGCAATGTTTGTTAGGGCGTTTTTTGTTGCAATTTTCTTAAGTACATATTTGTATTTTGTACTTTGGAGTGCCTTTTTTGGTTCTTTGAAAGCGATTTTCGCTTTCGTTTCATTAGCATTCTTTCGGACATTTATTTCTCTGATTTTGCAACAATTTTCGGGGCACATTTAGTGACGTATCTCGCTAGTTTGTAGCATATCTTTCGGGCAAATATAGTATCATTTTCTTGAGACTTTTGTCGTGCGGTTTCTGAACCTCTTTTGAAGCTTTTTGTAAATCATTTCTGAATTTTTTCTCGGTGTTTTAATTTTTTGGCGTTGTTAAAGCTTTTCTTTACAGCGTTTTTGGTAGGTACGTCTATCGTGGCAGTAAGGATGTTTGTTTATTGCTTTATTATTTTTTTGAATATTTTCTTAGGGTTTTTAAGTGCCCTTCCGGATTCAAAAAGTATTGCAAATAGTTGAATTCGGTTAGCTATTTGATCGTTAAATTGGTTGGTGTGCTGTAGTTCATTCTTTCGGTCTACAATTTCGTGCATAGTCAAACGAATAATTAGTACCATAGTCTCAAAATCTCCCTGGGGAAACTTTTACTGTCGGGTTAGCTAAGCCATTAAGAGCAGCACTCTATCCAGTCTTCATTGATGCTGTTCCATTGACTGAAATATTTGAAAAATCGCTCAGAAAAAGCCTTCATTCTATGGTAATGGCTATAGTATTGAAAAGTATTTGTGGGCGAGTAGGCTGCAGCTTGTGAGAAGGTATACGATCTTTACATGAGTTTGAGGCCAGGGTTTTGTCATCCTATGTAATAAATTGAACTTTCTTAGCAGCTTTACAACTCCCTTGTTGCCGTTTTCGAAAGTCATAATAGTATAACAGACTTAAGTGTATTTGCTGTCGATTTCTTTATTTCATTGTCGATTCCCTTACTTTATTGTGACGGCGGTACCATAGATGTTCGCCTGAAAGTCAGTTGTGAAACTGCTTTTCGGAATAGACTGTACTACTCGGAGTTCAAAAACTAGGCAGTAAATTCCGGCTGATGTGTTATGAAAAGTATTGGGAGCAAGTGACTATCGACCATTTCTTTTGCTTAAGTCATTTGGGGCTGAGGTCAGCTATATTGGGTATACTTATACACAATGAAAATTGGGTAATAAATGCCACTGGCCGAGTGGCTACTCTGCTACTCTGCCCAATGTAAACAATTTGCCACCTCTAAGTCCAACCCAAACGGATTAGTCTGTCCACATTCTTCACAAATCGGACTCTGATTGATTGATAGGTACTTCACAGTATCTAGCTTTCGTACGACTACATTTCATAGTGCCAATCGCTTGGTTAACCCAAAAAACCTGTCACAAAAAGTCAATTGGTTTGTGTCAAGCAAATATACGACTCAAGGTTGACAATTTCCATAAGGTCTCGAACAGATGTCACCGATATTCCCATGCAGGAGAGTGCGGGCGTATCATTTATCAGCAAATCGCATTTGTCACGAAAATCGATATATAAATTTGGAAAAGGTGTATTAATAGGATACCCCCTTCCAGAGCAGAGCAATCGATGCGACATGTGTATCGGGCAAGAGCATTATAAATAATGAAACACTCAGTCTCAGTTTCCCCATCCGCATCCCCTTTCCATTTCTTTTTCTCTCGCCCTGGCGACAATCGATGTCATAAAGGATATGCTATCGTATTATTGGATCGACAAAGTGCGGTTTGAAATGGTTAGGAATGTCGGTGGATTCGCAAGTAAATGTCGGGATTGTCGGGGGTGCCATGGGGGCCATCGCCTCGACATCTATTGAATTCTATGAATTTTTATTGGCGAATTATGTTAAAGTGATTTCAATTTTGCGTCGTTAGGTGGTCGTCGGTGGGTGGCTGCAAATTACCCCAAAACGCAGGTGTTCAATGGCTGCTGTTGGATTTTAAATCGCACGTTTTTAGCGCGCAATGTAATCTATTGTCGTAAAAATATTATTAACATTTTACGACAATGGGAATTTGTCCAACGGGTTACAGCATGTTGAGCACAGTATCCATCATCGGAGCGGACAGTTTTATAGTCAATAATTGGTATAATTATTAATGATGGATGTATTGTCGGGCTGTGTGCGTGGAAACTGATACCGTCAGATGAGATGGGCAATTGCAGTTTGTTGTGACTTTAATTAGTTCTATGCATCTCTAAATGGGGCTAGGTCGCAGTGGATTGGTTTCTAATGATGAATTCGCAACTGTGACAGCAACTTGCAGATAGATAGACCAGCATTTTATTATATTGGATGGTGCTAGTTTTACGTTATTTCCAACTGCTGGGAAACAAGTCTAATTTCCTGCGCTTGTGCGGTGTGTTGTTTTAACGATTTTGCGTCCCGGCCTTTAAGTGCAAAAGAGTGCCATTCCATTTTCATCTTTTCGTTTTAAAAGGCTGCGTTGGCACTCTCCTTTTTTTTTTCTCCCTTCTTCTTATGGCTCGGCGCTATTGCCTCACTGTGCCTTTGCTATTAGAACGGCATGAGCAAAATTGGTATTTTGATAATCGTCTTGAGAAAGTCAGTCCAGAAGCCTAGCATCACTGACTGTTTCCAGTGGTTATAAGCTTCTGCGGCAGATGGATCTACTGTACCGAGATCCTCTCTCAGGCGACTCTATAGCCTCTGCAGCTACTGAAATTGTATCCAGTCCCGGATAAATCCAGCGCTGGGCCTGTAGCAAATTCTATAAAGGGACCCTTGGATTGCTTTATCTTACGAAGTTTATGGTATAAAATAAAACGAAACTGTTACAAACAAACTCTTCTGGATTTAATTTTGGAAAACTAAAAAATAATATTGTTCATATCGACTTCTCTAAAAGTGATTAAGAGGCTTCGTTAAATTGAAACTTTGTTACGGTCAGAAAGTGTTGGTAGCTACTCTGCTGGTTTCAATCTAACGAAATTGTATGAGTCAGTATCGACATTTGCGATTCAAAATGGCAGTATATGTTGGACCTAATCGACCTGACTTTCTGTGTGAGGCATTTTCCACCCCTAAACAAGCCAACTTCTTTCTTCTTTATAAAAATCAATGGAGGTACAAAAACTTATGCCAAACAAATCGCTCGCCATAAACCAAATGTCAGCTTAAATTGAGTTCCACTTGCAGTAGCACACATGTCACTTAGAGTCGACTGTAATATCTACCTATTTCAAAATAAAAGCAACTAAGTCGGCAGTTACTTTGTGAACAATAAGAATATTTAAGTGACCAGTTGTTTTGCTATATTGCACTTTTCCCCAAACTCCAGACCGACATCAAATCACAATTTTAATTTTACATTCCGCACATCAAATGAGGATGTTTGCCTTTGAGCGAAGTTTAAATGACTTTGGCACACAATTAATCATTCTGTTCCAACACAAGTGAGTTGAATAAACCCATTTGCATGGAAAGTTTGACGTGTACACATTGCACGAGTATGTTTTTTTAAGTATGCGGGCAATTTCCACCACTGACGGCGACAATGATCTCCTCCGTGTAATCGTTATTTTACAGAAAAGTTGTTCTGCACTCAAATTTGAGGTGATTATCCCTGTGTTAATGATACTTTTGTGGAGTGATTTTCTCGGTCGGTGGAATACGGGTAACTGGTTTGCCATTGCTGTTGTGAAGTCACCTCTCATGGGTCATACAATGGTGGATAATGCTGCATTAAACTTTTTTATCGGTCATTTAAAATTTGTGTTAAAGTTAAAGTTTAGCAAGAGTGTTGTTTGAAAATGTGTCCTAGTTACGAGGAAAGTTTAGATGGACGCTCCTGCATTGTAAATTTTCAATCTACCTTTAAATGTCAAAGACTGGAATTCTAGTACTTTTGTGTATAAACTCTATTACATTAGCCCGGTTTTTTTGAGCATTGAACTCAGTAAAGCAAAGTAAAGTAGTACAACAACTACTTCGAGTCTCGAAGTGTCAAGTAGAGCGTAGTTGTTGTAGTTTATTTTGCTTTGCTGAGATCGAAGCTCAAAACGTGTGTACCAGCCTATCCATACTGCGCTCACCAGTCTTTTCAAAAAGTCGACGAAAAGCTTAGACTTAAACCATTAAAAATTCCCTTTTGAAACCACTTGAATCTAGCAAAATTATTCCCCCTATAGTCGTTCAAGCACTTTGAACTTCTAATAAAGCTTAAGATGCTTTGACTGTGTAGATCGTGTAGATCGTTTTAGATGATCCGGCCCTTCGAGTCCTCGAGTCTAAACTGGAAGAACAATTCAGTATAGAAAACCCCTCTCAAGGTGGCGCTCACAAGGAGAAGAAGACCTCAACCGACTTCAAGTGTCTAACTGGAGGCAGTTAGCTAAAGACTGGAATTGCAAAGTCCTGTTAATTATTTTGGTCCTCAGTTTGAAGACATTCAAATTCGGAATAATCTCTCTCTTCTATGCAGCTTCTACAAAAATTGTATGAAAATTCGCCGATACTTGCCTTCCATTTAGACTTCCTTCAGAGACTCAGTCGCAGATATTTGGAGCTGTCGACAAAATTATGCCCAATACGACTCGCATTCATTTTGAAAGGAGCAGCGCAACCCAGCTTGACCTTTAAAATATTTGACGAAACTATAAAATCCCACCAATTAATACATATAATACATATAAACATACAATGTCGCCTGTGCTTTCAAGTACATCTCCCACGCCCACAAAAACACTGCAAAAGTTCAGTGAAATTGTCAACATTTTACTAGCCATGGGGGAACCTTTCATTAGCCCAGCTTACAGGTTACAAAACAAGATCAGAATCTCTGGCCTGCACTTGCACGATACATGATACACCTTGCCAACAAGCTTTTCCCTCCTTCCACCCATAAACATGTACAGCAGCAAAGCTCGACATCACAAAACCTGGCAGACTGACACCCACTTCCAAACTCGAATCCAATGAACTCAAAATTCCACATCTTCAGTCAACGTATTCATTGGAATAATCCATTTTAATTAAGTCGATTCTACGCAGGGGTATCGCAGGGCTGTCTGTGAGGCAATTGAGAAGCCAGAATCACTTCGGCCTGACTTGGAGTTAATCCCTATTATGTTGCAATTACCAAGTATGCACACATTCGCATTTAATCCTTGATGGCCAGGCCTCTTCAGGATCGAGTCGCCCCTTCGTTAGCTATTAATTGAGTTTCATCTTCAGTCGTCTATATATTCTAATACCATGTCTGCCTGACAGTCCTTAAATGAATTACAATCCAGCATCGCCTACACACACCCGCACCCAATTTAAATGAACATAACTGGATACATCCTGTTGCTGTTGCTACTGCTGATGATTGACGACGACAACGACGACGATGATGATAGTAACGATAATTCACAGAACGTTCAACCGACGGCACTTCATTGCTTCCCCCGTAAGATGTTCGATTTGAATCCCACCAGCTAGTCACTGGCATCCATAGATATTTATCTTTTGACATGAATTCCAAATTGTTGTCATATGGATGAGTTGACTCACACGCAAGTCCTGCCCCCTAACGATGTGTCTCATTCAGAGCTGCTATAAACTAATATGCCAAGATGTTGTATTGTCGGAGAACTGTTGATCTTTGAAGGACTCACTAACCGACATGATAATAATTAAAATCATTCAAACGGATTTTGTAGAAAATCAATTCGACTATATACAAGTACTCTGGCAAGTTGAGCCATTTCATGACGCATTTGTACTCGTGTTGTCTGCCTATTTAGCGCGCGCGATCGAAACGAGAGTCTTAATACCCGATTACAATCGTAATTGGTATCTCATTAGCACGAGGTTTTGTTTGCCAAATTAATCTGTTTTCGCTGGTTGAGCCTTCAAACAATGGCGGTAGCAGTGGCAACACAAACCAACAACAGCGACTGCCTGCCGGCTCTGCCTCCTAACGATTTAATTGATTCGAGAAATTCCGTCTGTTTTTCTCCCCGCGCCGTGGATGGTTACAATCGGGGTCTAAGCGAGGCTAGGACTGGTAAATGGAAATGTTATCGCGCAATGAAAGGCGATGCGATATTATAATAACAAGGAAAGTAATTAATGAGGGAATCACATTTCGGGTAATTTGTGTGGTTAAGTTCGGGTTGTGTGGTAGATATTAATCAAATTAGTGAACAGTTAGGTTAGATAGAACATGAGACTGTGAATTTGTTCAAATGGATTGGGGAATCGACTGGGTAAGCACTTAAAGGTGCAGTTCGGATCATTTCTTTCCCGCCTTTTGTTGTACCGAAGTGTGGAATGTTTTCGTGCTCGTTGATGGTGAAAACTTAATGACTAGTATTACGTAACCTCGCAGTTTTAATGTGGCTTCAGGCAGCGAATCTATACAGCAGTGATGTGTGTTGTTTTGAATATTAAAAGTTTCTTATGAAAAGGCCGTTAAACATCGTCGCCCTCGACAACATTTAACAATGGATAGCTGAAATTTACGGTAGTGAAAGACTTTGGCTATCTTAGCGCTGCGGTAAACTCATTGAAATGATTCACAGGCCGAGTTAGAGTCAGAAGCCCAACAGCTGTTTAAGCCCCTCTGATGTAGTTCACTGGCATAGTACTTGTGCTAATAAAATAGGCCTTCCAACTGAAATGCTATATGCATGGCAAGTCGCAGCTTCCTGTATAAAATTTGGTCGCAGCCCGAAAGCATGTACACGTGTATAGAGACCAAATTTTTGTGTGCATAGTTGGCAAGAGTACCTAATACGGATATGGCAGCGTGAGTTAGTCTAAGGGACTATTCAAATGAGAGCAAATTGCGAACAAGCGCAAATTCGTAGATTTTGACATTTCATTGACATAAATACTTTTTTCGGTAGCAGATAACTCGCGTTTTTTTAATGGATAAGTTTGAAAGAATTTTTCATTCGTGGGTTTGTAAATTGCGACTGTAAATGAAGTTTGACCGGTAACAGCAATAATTTTTTATTCGCGGGAAAATTGCTTTAATTGTAAATTTCGCTATATAAACCGATAGAGACTCAGGTTTTTTAAGGTTAGATGTTGGATTAATTAAGTATAATGCTTTTGTGGTAGAAAAAATATCAATTTTCAAATTATAAATACAGTGGAATCCGTTTAGTACGACTTCGTTTATAGACACAACAACTTGTTAGGTTTGCATACTAATTCCTATGAACGAACATCCGTTTAGCGCGACTCCGATTTGAGCGACCAACCGCTTTAAACGACGTAATTTTCCAATAAATCGTTCGGTTACAGCGACGAGTGGTTGTTGTTTAAAAAATATAAAGCAATCGTCAAGGGCGGATCCAGGGGGGGGGGGGCACAGGGGCACGTGCCCCCCCCCCCCCCCCAGACACAGGCCAGTCGAAAAAAAAAACACTAACAATTGTATACCAACTGCATTATTACTGCTTCCTCATTCCATAATGAAAACATAACAGACACTTCGCCTATGTATAGGCAAAAAAAAAATAGCTTTTCCAACAAATGATGATAATCAAGACGAAAAATTACCCAAATCTATGTCTGCGTATGCTAAAATGTGAATCTTGGCATGCGTGAAATTTATGTGGACGTATCTCCTCATGCAGAATCAAGCGCGTAAACGCATGCGTGAAATATGCACATATACACATGATTTCTTGCTTTAAGCCTAATACGGACCTGTTTCGGAACGAAAACTGGGAAAAGGCAGCGGAAAATAATTTGTGGAGAATTCCATCATCTGATACACAAATAGCAGTGTTAGCAGCGTTGGCTATTTATCTTTGATTTGGCTACTCTAACTTTTCACTGGTTCCTTACAATTGTCATTTGGGATTTATCCAAATTTATGCTATTCACTCCGAAGTTTATCGTTTTTTAGGAATTACTGGCTTAGGAACTTGTAAAAAAAATTCATACTTCTATTGCGAACGTACTCTTTTCGTATAGGTGACTAAAACTTTCTAAAAGGTTATGTCGTTTTCGATTGGGCATTTCAGATTTTTGCTGCCAAACATTAAATCCGATTTGTACTGGTTCTTTTGTATATTGAGTTGGCCGCGAAAAACACTTGTTTTTCATGTACACTGGAAATCTATTGTAATTGATTTTGACACATTTATACCAACCAATTTCGAAAATATTTAATACGAAAACTTGTTTCCTTAGAAGTTTTTATTTTGTTAACATTGGAAAATGGAAACTAAAATGGTCTCTCAATTTTGAGTGTGTTTATATTAATTTAATATTGTCGTCTTTAAAAAGCAATGTAATCAGAATAAGTAACCATAAAAAACTGGAAAAAAATGCGCAGTTTTGATCTTTCAGTTTGTTTATTTTTGGTTCCAAGATTTTTCAAATGTGGCTCCATACGTGTTATAAAAGCTGCTAACGCATTACAAATGTCAAATTTTCTCAAGCAAATAATGTCGCGGACAATAAATATGTGCGAAAAGCGAGTAGATAATTGTACCAAACTAAAAGGACATTCGTTGTGTCACTTTTGTATGGGATTTAGATGCGAAGTTATATAGACTACACCAACACAGAAACTTATTTTGGATTTAGTTCTCTGAGGTAAACATAAAGGTGCTCAACAGATTTATTATTTATTTTTTTGTGAGTGAAACAATAGTGTTGGAGACCCACAAAAAAAACGCGTTATTTTTTGAATGTTGTACAAGTTATAGTCTTACGGTAGACGAACACTCCATGAATTTTTGCGAATAGTTAAGTTCAAATGAAATTAACGACATAAAAGAAAACTGTCATTACCTATTAAACATGTAATTTTGTATTATTAAACCTTTATAAAAAGTATTTTTGATAGTTATTTTTGTATGTCATTGATAATAAGGAATGGATCCCAGAGATAAATTGCAATGCAATACAATCTTCACCTATCTGGCCTTTGTGCCCCTCCCAGAAATAAATTCTGGATCCGCCCCTGGCAATCGTAGTATGCCACTCTTTGAATTTTCTCTATGCAATAGCAATAGGTAGCACAATTAGCGCGACACGCGACAGTTTTTACGCAACAGAGTTACGCGACGGTGCAGTTTCTATGTACATACATATGTATGTATTTAATTACATATATTAAAATATTGTTTTTGTTGTAATTGGCATGTACAAATAGCTATTCTGATTTCTGAGTGAAATTAAAAGAAAAATGTTTCTGATTGAAAGGTTTATTTGGTTTTCATTGACGTTACTTCCTTACATACAGATATGTTAATATTTACATATAAAATTTTCAGTTCGTTTTGTGCGTCGTCCGGTTAGAACGACTTAATGTCGCCGGTCCCTTGACCTTCGCTATATCCGGATTCCACTGTACTCTTAAATTGATTCATTTTCAATTGGCCTATTCTCAATCCGCTGTCATTTGAATAGTCCTTTAGAGTCTAGGTAGGCATCGTCCTTTACTGTCTCAAAATTAGGGCGGGCTTTCAAAATGAACACTGCTCTAAAATTTTAATTTAATTTTTTTTTTCAAGGAGTGTAAAATACGCCGAGGTTGACCCTAGGAATCTTATAACTTCAACAAATATGAAGCTGTTTCAAAAAATGGCAAGTAAGACACCGGACTCGTTCCGAAGACTGTCAGCACTTCTCTACAAAATTTTGCGATACTGCGCCATACTAATAAAAATATTTAGTCTCGACTTTAAATTTACGGAAGCTCACAATTGCGAAATTTGTATGTGAAATACAAGCCACTGTGAACTATTAAAACCATGAGTCGAAATAAAAACCTTTATTAGTATATTATTAGAATATTTATGTATTAAATGTTGTACTGATTTTTATTTTATTTTATTCTCTTAAATTAATATTATGTTAACTTGGAATATTGGAGAAAAAAAAGCTTTTTTTTAACTAGCTTAGTCATTAATGCAAGCCTGCAAATAAATAAATAAAAAAAAATATGGGTAAGATATTTATTTTTTTATGTATTTTTAAAATCAAAAAAATCGAAAATTAAAGTCTGGTGTATTTTAAGTATGGGGTTTGTGATTCGCTTCGCTCGCTAACAGGATTTTGACTCTTTTCACGCGGCTTTGTCGCTCCGCTACCGGTATATCAACAAAAAACTGCCAGACGGGCGTCTCCAGCTCACGTTTAAGTATGGTAGTCCTGGAGTAGGTATGTAGGACAAAATAAGTCAAGAAAGAATTGAATTATTTTATTACCGACAATCTTAAAAAATACAAATTTTACACAAAAAAAAAATAAAAAAATTAATTCACTTGGGGCCGTTTGCTCATACGACTCTTAACGATTTAAATTCTACTTAAATACTTATGGGCTACTTTTTCAGGTCATAAACTGTCACATAAGAGTTTATGTGGAACTTAATTCGCTATGAGTCGTATCAGCAAACGGCCCTTAGTGCCTATCCTATAATTGAAACCCGAGCCCCACCGCTTTTACCTGGACTCGTGCTATTAAATCGGAAACCAAAGAAACTTCCGAATGGCTTCTGAGCTATGATTTAACCACAAACTTTATGTGCTAATTTTGGCTACAGCCCTCAGTTCGCTCATTTATCTTCTAATTTGGAAACTGTAGGCAGAGTGGCTCCATAGTCTGGACTACTGCGCAGGGGGTCTCAGGTTCTATCACCTAAAAAACACATATCTACCATTATTAGGTGACTCAAGTCATACTTCATTGGATAAGATGCAAGACTTTATGTACAGTTCCTGGGGCGTTTTTAGTTGGCACCATACGGAAGGGTTCATGTCCGAGGCATTGTTGCACCTATTTTGGCCAGTCAGTCAGCTGTTTCGTTGCCAACCGCTCTGTGTCAGAATCATAAACTTCTCATGAAAATGCCCCTTTCTTGAGCCGAAAATAATACACACGATTTAAAAATAAATGGGGCATCTTCCTCGGCTGAGTATGCTAAACATAGGAATCTATTTTAGCAACTGTATATGAATTTCTTAAAAAATCTTGCAGCTTTTCCAAATTCTGTCCTCAAGTCCAACAACATATCACACGCAGAAGACTTGTTCCCAACAAAATAATGAATGAATATATTTAGTCTGCACTGAAAAGTATGCCCACTGAATCTAGAGCAAGCTAAACACTACCTACACCATCTGACGTCCAGCCTTGCAACGGCAAAGAGAGCATTTTATATATATTTCAGCCATCGTCCTGAAATAAAACAAATAATCTCCCATTATCCACCGCCAATACAACTTCCATTTCCGATGAGGGCCAAACAATAGAAATAGCAAAACAAACCCCCTTCCTACACATGGGTGAAATTGTTTTCGAATGACATAGCAACGGTCATCTCAATACTATCCAGCATCCGCACAGCCTCAAGAGAACATCACTGCACCAACCCCTCCATGAAGATATTACAATTATAAATCTATCGAACACTTGGCATTTGGAATTCTGGTAAAACATAAACAGAAAATGGCGAAAATTAATTTTCGAAATTTGCAACACAACCCATACATAGACCACCACCAGCGACTACCGAAACTAATAACTTTGAAGGATCTGTTGTTTATTCATTAGATTTCTGGGATTTTTAATGATATTCATGGACCGGCACACCATTCTGCTGCCAACTTGTGTAAACGGGTGGGGTATAGTATCGAGAAAGTTTCTAAGAACGCCGCGCCGGCCGGCCGGCTACCATCAAAAGGCCAAAGAACACTTCAATATTTATCCAAAGGAATACTTTACAGCAGCCGCTGCCACCAGTCACCAGTGCTTTTCTCTATAAATATAGATGCCTCCACCTCGGGTGGAGGTGGAGCGGGAATTTAAGGTAGTCACCATCCAGACGATCGATGGTATTCATTTGCAAATTGTTGGCGAGGACCCAACAATTTAGGTAAATTTCCAACATAACTGCTATCTGTGTTCGCATTAAACTCAAAAAGCGGCATCCTGTCGGGAGGTGTGCTGTGAAAGCATCGTCGGTCGACTATTAATTAGTTGTACATCGAATGGAGCCAACGGATGTGGTAGCAACGCGGTATGATTCATCCGGTTTTATTTTGAAATTTAATTCAATAGAGACAGGTTTGCTATGACCATCAATAATGGCGTTGCCATCAAAAATGAACAACGATTCGTTTTGGCGTTCAAATTGGCGGATCATCATTCGTCAGTGGTTTACATGACCGCGCTTTATTGGTTTCAAATTGGCCAGTTGAGGTGAAAGTGGTCAATGCAAAATTACCACGGGAAAATTCCACAAGCGGTAGAGGACATTCTAAAGAAGACGAATAGACAAACTAATTCAAACATCAAATTCAACGATAGGACTACTAACACTGTCTCCCAGTCAAGGAGACAGAGGGCCACTGCTCCGTGAAGCCGTCCGGAGCATCGTCGCTGTGCCATAAATAAATCTTGCAAAGCAGAGAAGGAATTCGTATTCGTATAATTCATTCAGTTGCTTATATCGTCCGGCACAGGATTTATGTCCTTAACGAAAATAACTTCAGCTTTGGGCCAGACGTGTATGTTTCGAGGAATGAATACGATGCGTCGCGTCAGTCATGAGTCACCGCTCACAAGTGGAATGAATGTAAATAGTTTTGGTGAGGACCTAAGGACAAGGAGTGCGAAAATTCTTTCGAGTGGCCATCCCGATCCCAGTGTGTATTTGTTTTTGTGTGTGTGCTTGTGTAAGGTAATGAATACATTTTCGCTTTGTGTCTGGTTTTGCAGAGGTCTTCATGAATTTATGTGCGATGTTTTTGCAATTTATGAACAAATTGGCTGGGCTAATATTGTTTTATGTCAGGTCTGGGATTTTTTTATTTTGGAGTTGAATGTATTTACTTGTATTCCATTAGGGGTGTAAAGCACCCCGAGGTTGAGCCTATCTTATAGATTCAACAAATATGAATCTCTTTCAGAAAGTGCCAAGTAAGACACCGGAATCGTTCCAAAAATTGTCAGCACGCGATATTGCGCCGTACTAATTTAGGTCTCGACTTTAAATTTGCGGAAGCTCACAATTACGAAATTTGTATAAAAAATTTGTTCCGATAGCTACACACTGAAATTAAAAAATTAGCGAATTTTCAACTTTACAATGCTACACTTTACTCTGTTGTATTTTTCGATTACAATAGGGTCAGGGTATAGATAAAGTGCAAAAGCGAAATTTCAGTCAGTACATTCTGTTGTTGTAGTGCGAAAAATAGTTGTACTTTCGCACTTTCGCAATGATACAAGGCCGTTGCATCGGATCGCGAATACCCCTATTGGATTCGTTAAAAATTTCAAACTCGAGATGTTAACCAATTCTGACATTACGATTATAGTTCCTCTATCAAAGAAGTGGGCAGCAAAATTCTGTCCGTCTGTCTATCTTTCTGTCCATAAGTCCCGCGGCCTACAGCTTAAACGGCTGTCCGGGCTTCGTTCAAATTTGGAGTTTGGGGGCTTACACTTCGGGGTCGTTTTTTTTTCATGGTAACCTCAATATTAATGGTACTTCCCGCAAGTAAAATTTTCAAGTCAGTTTGATTTGTTCGAAAACGGCTCCAATGATTTCCACCAAAATTGATATTTAAGTAGTAGGCGAGGTTAACATGACTGCAAACTCAATTTTTAGCCGAAAAATTTCTAATTTGGACATATCTCGTAAACGGTCCAGACGATTGTAACAAAACTGCATTTCTAAGGTAATATGGTCATTTCAAACTTAATGGCAAACTCGGTTTTTCTCTGTATTATCGTAAAATAATTTTTTTAAAAAAAATTTTTTTTTAAAAATTAAGTTTTCTTTAGTTCAACTGAAAACTTCGATGAGGATTTTGACCCAAATGCAAACAGCAATAAATATCAGAGCAGAACTCACAAAATATTTATGGAATTTTAGACATTCAACCAAAATTAAATTTGTAAATGTTAAAATAAATAATATAAATTTACATTTATCTCCCACTTGACTACACAGTTTGTCAGTAATGTTTTTGTTGTTAAATCTTTGAGCCTATCCTGATATAATGCAGGAAGGCTTTGAACTTCTGAAACTAAACTAAAACTGAAGTCAATGTTAATTGTTGCCATAATTATTTTTTCTTGCCTCTCAGCACTACACTAAAATAATAGAAAAGAATTGAAAGCTGTATGGTTGTGGCCGAACAAGAACTTATACCCAGTTTTCAGCTAAACAGTTAAGCAGTAGTATTTTCCAAACTAAACTTTGCAATATTTGTTACAGTTTTTTCTGCATAATTTTACAAAAACCGCTCTAACGATTTTTATCAAAACACATATTAAAGATATATATAAATCCCGATCTGTGTTCACATAATCTTCGGCATATTTTTGAAGTAATAACAAATAAAAATTCAATAGCAGCACCCTAAAAATAATTCCAACAACTTGGAGCTTACACAACCAGCAACTCCCACTTCATTGACATTAAAACTTTGGATGAACGAGAAAGTAGCGTTCGACCCACTCGTGCACTTTATTTTATATTGTCCCAAATTCTGGGAAACTGCTTACTTTATGGTGTCCTTTCGATAGGGAACATTAGTAGTTATTTTAATTTGACAGTGCGACTTTTTGTCAAATATATTGGGTACAAGAAGTTCGCAGAAGGCCTATGTGGCCGTGGCCATTGGTCATTTTATTTTTAAAACTGGTGGACGGGAATGGGTAGAGACTATTAAATTTTGTCATATGAATGACAGTGTATACAAACCATTTCTAGGGAATCTTCAGTCACCTTCAAACATGCGGATTACCCTCGGTCCTTTCTCCCTCATGATTTTGCTACCCAGTCAAAGCAGGCAATGCATGTATATACAATGCAAATCTACCCTCATTCCCCACATTCACTTATGAAAATTTTAATTATTAATCAGCGGCACAGTAGCAAGCTCAATTTGTTTATCATTTCGAAATGAAATTGTAATTATTCCCCGGCAATAGCTGTTCTGGCTCCTATGATGGTTTCAATTGCACCCCTCATTTCAGTTTCTGTTGGTGTGTAATAAAACCCAATGGCTTAATAAAATCCACCGACTGGACGCACGGCGAAATTAGAATTCCCAAAAACAACCGACCAAGGATTTCGAGTTAAAATTTCATTTTATCCGACAGTATAAAGCTGTACCAATGGCCGAAGGTAATTTTATTTAATTCTTCTATGGGCCGGCAGTGTAAAATTATTCACACCGTAAAACTATTTGCCAGTCCAAATGGCAGTAGTCACGCTTTTCGGCATATTTGCACATATCCTTGTGCGAAAACAGGGGGAGGGGAATTAATTAAATAGATAGCTGCACCTGTCAGTGTCCGCACCCACCGTTCGTGCTTTTGTATGGTGGCTGGCATATCAGGTATCGATCAATCTTCAATTGGATTTTGATTTGGCAAATCCAAAGCCAGCAGTTATTGTGGTAGCGCATTGGTATTGATTTGCGTTTTTGATTTATACGAAATGTGTGGTGTTTCTGGTGTACACGTGTTGTAGAGAAGCAGGCGTCTAAATAACGCAAATAAACAAACAGTTTACGTGGTGCTGTAGTACATGACGATTTAGGTGTTTGTTGTTGGCTGTAAAGTTGTCGGCTTTTGATTAACGATAGTTGCAACAAAACAAGCGCGCGCACATTTTGTTTACGTCGGGCGATGTAGGTACATATTGGCAAATGTTTGCATTGGCAACAGAAACTGTACACGCATCTAATGTGAAGTGATGTACGAGTGCGAGTATAGTTTTGCCTTCGAATTGGGGTTTGATTTGAGTTGAGATGGGAAGGGGAGGGGTTTTTCTAATTGTGACTGCGGCGTAGAAAATACTGGAATTATTCTCACTTTAAGGACTATGATGAATGTAACGCCTGCTCTCTGTGTAGCTGTAGGGGAAACAATTGCATCCCAACCAGCCCCTAAAATTGACAAAACCCTTCTTTTTAATTTGAGTTGAATGCCACATTGCTGATAGCATTCTAATAATAAAAAAAACCTATTTGCAACAAAAGAGCTGGATCCCAAAATTCTACTAAGACGTTCTTCTGTTTTACGGTGTACACAACTTTCCAAGCGATCGCACAATTCGACATTTATCGTCCTGGCCGATGCTTTGATACTACCCTCCACTGCATACAAGACATGAAAAATTGGTTTTGTATGAGAGGTACCAGAACTACTTGACCGACATAGCCCATTTTCAATACCAACCTGACGATGGTAAAAGTAAGTCCTTTTACCAAATTTCATTCGCCGATATCAATTCCTTTGGGCGCTATTGTGCTTTCAACAGACAGACAGACAGACGGACATGGCTAAATCGATTCAGAATGTGATCCTGATTCAGAATACGTACTTTATGAGGTCTCCGGTGACTCCTTCTTGGCGTTACAAATGTAATGACAAGGTGAATATACCTTCCTGCGGAGGGTATACAAATTGATTCACTCAAATAGATATCTGGCAATGAAAGACGGACAGAGCAGGGCACCACTATAGGTCCGCTAAGCCATTGGAGTTTAGGGGTAAGCACGGTGCCCCATAGAAAGTCTAGTGCACTTCCCAGAACTATTCAGTGCGATAAAACTTGAAGCACCTGTCCATACGGTTGATGTGAAAACAGCTGTACCGATTTCGATGAAACCTTTTCAAAATACTTGTTAAGGCTCCGAAAATGGTGTAGGCTCGTATCGTATATTGCCACGCCTACTTTTGTAAGTGTTTTTTTAGGCTACTTCACTTCACCGTCTTTAACTTGGAATTACTTCAACAATTCTCAATCGATACAAGCAAATAGGATACTTCGGCCGTTGCTTGCCCATGCTTCGTAGGTAATATTTTGAATTAACAATCAGAATGAAACGATTTTGCTGGTTGATAGAAGTCGCACTCGCTTTTGATTGAAAATATTTCTAGTACCCGAAAGAAAATACCATTCGAAGGAGATCCCAATCCCATTTGACAAGAGTATAACTTTTCAAACTTGCATGCCAGGTAAAACTTTTCGTATTGAACTAGTGTCTGGTCACTCAGCAAAGCACTTAACTATGCCCCCATCTGCATACTTGAGCCTCAATTGATTTATCAGCAGAATGCCATCCGCGTTGGTGTTAAATTTGTAGCCGACGCAAGAACTACAACTATCTTGGATATTAGGTACTCTCACTGATACCCTCTTTTCTTACAGGTAGTCACAACTGCCTTTTGTGCCCCTGACGTTGCGTAACCCAACTTGGACAAATCTATATTTTCGATTATGTCACGAAAAACCCTAATAACCTGTTAAAAAATCTAAACCTCCAAACTTTGTCGACAACTAACGACCCACTCAAGTGTGGGCCACTCTCAAGTATGCAAGTTCAAACGATTGGAAAACTCGACTAAACGGAACCAAGCAACTCTCTTCCTAATTTGAAACGAAACGGAGAACTTCCGACCAACTTAAACTGATTTCCATTCCTGCCATTCGAGTGGCAGCCAGACACCAGCTAAAAACCGTCAACATCCGCGATATTTCCTCAAACGTCCACCTACAATACCGCTGCCGCAAAGAAAAAAGGTTCAATTCAATTCAATCTCTTTTGCTGAAAGTTAATTGCAAAATGGTCATTAGCATCATTACACTTTGGTGGTGTTTTGCCAACATTCGTCTGAAGCGATTCATCTGGCATCCTTCTAGGAGACGACAAAAGCCGTGGAATGTTTGCATCTCAGGCGCGCGCCCATTGTTCTTAAATCAAAAAAAAAAAAGAGCAAAGAGTTGAACGGCAGCCAGAGTCGGGTAGACGTCGTCTTTTATCCGATTATTTGAGTACTTGAAATGAATACCAATGAGGAGGCTCCGTTTCTTCTGCGTCTTGCGGCATAAGGATTGCTGATGCAAATGATGAGCGCGCCGATTCACACTTTATACCCATGAATAGGAGGGGGCATGAAAATGCAAATTAATTGGTGTGAAAGCGTGCCTGTGGTTGTCGATCCTTCGAGAAGTTTTACACGTAAAGTGCTTTTGATACACGTTTGTGGTGAACAGCCTTTGATACAATTACTCGCAAACATGCGGTCCCCAAGATGACCAACAGCCAACAGAGACAGTCCACTTGAAGGCAAAGAACGAACGAACCATTTGCTCTAATTGTTGCCGTTGTCCTATTTAAGTTGTCTCCCTGGGTGAAACTTTTTAACCAAATACCCAGGTGCGGTGAGCAGAGTATTTTCTCAGAGCCATTCCAATTTAAAATGCAAAATTAAAACTTTTAAATAAACAACTTTTGACGAACTCTTGCAGATAGAGAGATACACAGAGACGCCAAAAGGGTTGTTTGCTAAGAAACCACAAGTAGCTGCATAACAACAGGATGATATCCTGCTGTGGGATATTGCAAATACGAAACAAAACAATAGAACGGAGCGCAACTGTGTATATATTCTCGCTGCTGGTTTTTGCTTTATTTGAAAAGTTTTTCATTTGCAGGAAAATGGAACACAGAAGAGGCTAATAACCTGTGGAAGAAGAAAGGGATTAGCTATGCGGTTCTATCTATGGGTAGCTCCAGAAGAGTGGATAATAATTGAAAAGTACTAGAATTGCTTTTATTTGGTATTGGGTACGGTTTCCTCCTTCCTTCTGGTGGGGCATAAGTGGCGTTGTTGCCGCAACGATTTGCCTACCATATTGGATTTTATGACAAAGTGAACTTTGCAGGTTGTAGCTCTTAGCCTAAAGCCTCCATTCGAAGACCGGTGTGACCAACATATTAATTTGTGTTGGCATTGAATTTTTGGTACACCTTTTGCTATACCACCTCAAACTCAAGTATATGTAAGGTTCATTCTATTTGATAAATCTTTCCTAGTGCATTAGACTCTTGAGCGGTAGCCTCGTGGTTCCAAGCTGTACAAAAGCCCTCACAATGCCGCCATTGCGGAGGTTCTTACAAACTTTCCAAGAAGAAGCGCAACCATTCTGTGTTTGGGCATAAAACTGTTTCAACCTCTCTGAACAAATGATAAATGGTTAGATAAAGGGTCTTGCATTAGCAACTTGACAACTTCAAACTTTTAGTGTGAACGCAGCCTTAAGCCGATTACCGAACTTTCAATGTAAAAAAATTCAGTAAAATTAACATTTTCATCATAGTGAAGTAAACACTATACAAAGGAACAACGTTCGCAAATAATTGAAATTAACTACCGAAATCGAATTGGTGGTCGCAACATTAAGAGCGTTAACGCCAAAAAATCATCTTCAGTGGTGAAGCGCATTTTTGGTTCCAACAAGACGGTGCCAAAAGCAACACAACGGGTAAAACAATCGATTTATTTAAGTCTCAGTTCGGTAAACGTGTTATCTCGAGAAACGGTCCAGTGCGATTTAACGCCTCTTGACTTTTTTATGGGGCTAGATTAAATCATTGGTCTATGCCAACAAGCTTGCGGCGTTGGAGGAGCTAAGAGCAAATATTTAACGAGAAAAAGCGGCCGTATCGGTCATCGAAAATTGGGTTCAAGCTTCAAGGTATCGACCGCTGCATACGTTCCCATGGTGGATATGAATGAATTCGAATTCCATTTATAAATGTTTTGATATCCCAGTCGTTTGAATTTTATTTTATTTAAAAAGGAAGTTATCAAGTATTCAATAAAAGACTCTTTACTTGTAGCCGGCGTTGCCGGTGGGCGACTTAAGTATTTGGTCCCTTTTTTCATCTGACGGTTTTCGCCCTCTTTTTACAACATTGGCGACTTTCGGGCCACTATTTCCATAAAAAGGATACCTACTCTACAAGTATATCTACAATACAAAGTGAACACATTAATAGTGGGAAATAGTCGCTGTGTCCATAAGCATGGTTTTATTTCATTCCAATTCCGTTCCCTTGTTGTTCCATAGCCCTCCCGTTCCCGTCTCCAGTATCATACCTCCGCGGAACGAAATGAGTCGCTTTACGCTTGAACAACGTTGGCTAAGATTGAAAACTTATTTCCAAAGTGAGTGCTGTGTAGCCCAAACAGTGGGTTTTTTGAAAAGAAGTTTTGGCCGAAATGAAGCAGCCTGGTGTAACTTGTATTAGGCCCACCCTTTACTTGGATATTCATTTTATTCATGATTTTATTAGGCCATTTTAGATTCTCGGACACTTTTTTGGCTTACTTATCATATTGGCGATCGACCATGAGTTCCTGAATTCGGTTGTAAACCAATTTAACAAATTGATCAGAAAATTTTAGACTTATGACTTGTGCTTTTGAAAGTGTTTTACATATTCAGAAACTTGCCTGACTGACAATCTGACTCCTGTCCATTCAAATGGAACTGAGATATATTTTTGGAGTAATTGTCTTTCCCTAGAGCCTCAGCCAAGAGATCAGCAGCACCTGCAACATCACATTCCACACAGCATGCAGAGCAACTACAACGAAATTATACCCAAAATAATACAGCACCAACCGTTGAACGTCCCATTTTCGGATGCCACATAAAAGACTGCACAACTTCTTCAATCAAGCGGCGGCAAACAATTTATTGGAGCACTTTCTTGCGCGGCGGCATGTGCGCTTTATTTTACATCCCATCGTTCTTATTCCTCGCATTTAATTTCACATTAAGCCAAAAACTCATATCCTAGTTTATGGTGCACAATGCCGAGCAGCTGCCGCCGCGCCGCTAGCACATAGGTAATCCAACAGGATAAGGAGCCATCAAAAAAGTCCAACAAACAGCACCTATCACTGTTTTATAGTTGCTATTCGAGATACAGCCCCACACAACTATACCCATACACCTACATACATTTGAGGGGAGTAGAAAAATCTGTGAAATTTCATACCGCAAAGCATCATATCCTGCCTGAGGCCCTAAAATAATATTCGACAATGTCAATTCCAGAGACCATGGACAATTTGGTCCTCCCGCCGAACGACTATGGTCGTAGTCGTTGGACCGAAATTGCATTGGCCCCGAACGGAGGAATTAATGGGCCGTACTGGCAAAAATGCCTGGCAAATGTGTGTTCTCGGCTCACTGTTTGAATTAACGGAACTGAGAGAAATCGCCTTCGGGCAGAAATACTGCAATTGCCAGAACACGATACGAGTGTGTGCGGGTGTCAGGATATTGTAGGAGTGGAAAGTGGATTCTGGAATCATTTGAGGCTGGTTTTCTCTATCCGCACACATACACCCACAACTTATGGCCAATATACTAATATTTTATTGGGTTTGCTGCTTCCAAATGAAGTTGACAGTAAATTGGCTTTGAAATTGCACTGCTGTATGTGTGTGTGTGTGTGTTGAAGTATAAACACAATAATTGGTTGGATGGAGCTCTCAGTTTTTTTTTTTTTTTTACTCCAGAAAAGCAACGAAGAAATGAACTAATATCCGATATCCTTGGTGGATTCGATTTTCGAAACGGAAATAGTTTCACAAAAGTCAATTGCATTGCACGCTGCAGTTTATTGTTTCTTCACGATTCGTATTGGAGAGTCTGCGGAGTTCCTTCTCTGATTTCTGATTTGGAAAGCAATTTTCCTCCGAGATGATATCAATTTCGTTCAGTGAGCATTACCTTAATCCGTCGAACGGAAACTACAACTATAGGTTATGTGAACCGGAAATGCGAGGAATTGCTGATTGCTGCTGCATGGAGTGTTTGCCGTTCAATTTCGTCCGAATGTCTTTTTGATGAGCAATTGGTTTGCTCATAAGGCAAGAGTATGTACATGTAGTGTTAATGAAAAAAGAATGCTTTATTTGTGCACGCAGCTGTCATCAGAGTATTTTGTTCAACACTCTGATAAGAGAGAGTACATGGTAGTTGGTTCTGGGTTTTAAACTACACAAAAGTTCCCGAAGAGTTGTGAAACGAAAATTATTTTCAAATGCAAAGCATATTTGCAATTGTGTAAAATCGATAAATAAACGCATTATGGTTTCTAATTGTTGAATCAAAAGTAACCATCGAGTAAAACACCGCGAGCATTACAACAGTCCACTCATGAGCCCATGCAAAGAGTATTTCGGAGGAAAGATCACTTCAGCCCTAAATGATTTAGAAAATCCAACAATATCTCCTCTAGGACACGAAAAAGAGTTGGGTCTTATTTAAAATCATTTCTAGCCTTCACTCAAAATATTTTTAAGGTCACAATGCTGAATTTTATATAAGAAATTTTGCCATTATTTTATTTATTTCCAGGCTTCCATTTAAAAATGAAATATCTTACAAACTTATACAGGCTTTAGCTTGGGAATAACTTTAGTCTACTAAAAAAAAGTAAATACGTTTTATTTAGTCAAAAGCGGTTAAACACTTTATTTATATAAAAAGAATAAAATGAAAATCAGTTTGCACATTAACATGTACTAAATAAAATAAATAAATATTTGGCGCAACAGGTCCGTAGGGACCCTGGGCCTAGCTTCTCACAACCATACGTTTTATGTGAATTTTTAATTTTTTGATGAATGGAAGGGATCTACAGTTTTATGCCGAGTCCAAACGGCTAATTATACTCTCGGATGTTTGTCAGACGTTCGCGAGAGGTGACGCAGTTGAAAAAAAAAAACTTAAGTTGAAATTTCCTTGAAAATTAAAAAAACAAAACAAATTAAATATAGATAGATTTAAGCATATATTGTTAAGTTTAGAGCGCTCGCTAAGAGCCAGTAAGCTAGAATAAGCTAAATGTTAGTTTTAAATTAGATTAACTCGTTTTTGTCTAGTATGTATATTTTATATAAGTTTAAAAAATGAATTGAGTAAAATTATAATTTAAAAGTTAAAAAAAACAACGGATAAAACAAGGAAAACTAAACAAAATCCATGTAACTAGATTTAATGAAACGATGAATGTGCCGCTAGTTCTTTATTAAATCACTCGAGGTCCCCAATTCGCCCTATATTACACGGAAGGCAGCTCCACAACCAAGTGACACTTACAAAAAACTGATATTCTTCAGAGCTTAAGCAAGAGCATTGAAATCGTGTAAGTTGTTGCGTTCTACTTGATGAGGAGTGTTGCAACCTGTTGAAATTATATATCAGGGCTAATGTGAGCTCGTTTAATTTAGGCTGGACACTAAATATGATTGTTAGCACAGCGGATTATTTCTAAAAATGATTGCTAAAGGTTAGTGGTTGAAATAGAGCAAAGGAAGGAAATCATTTAAATCTTAGTAGATGAAGAACCTAAGTGGCATTTATTGAATTTGTCTTTTGCCTTTAAGATGAATGTCCATCATGATCGTCTCTATCGCGTTTCAATTTTTATTTAGAAAAAGATAGAGGTGTTTTATGCAACCACTTTTTCAATAAACTTAGTGGAATAATGTGTTAGTTGCAACTTGCAACCAGTCGGCTAAAGAGAAGATGTAGGTACTTGTGTGGGACTACTTGAGTGTACTATGTGGGAGCTAAAGAGCTTTATGGAAAATTTATAAAATACTGATCAAAAAATGTATTTACAATTGGAATTGAAACCCTTAAAAAAATTATCTTTCATCCGTTTTCAAAATGCACGAACTCATGCGACCTCAAAAACCAAAAATTGCAAAAAACCTCCAAAACAAATTTCTGAGGAACAAATTTCAAAATTGAAAAGAGCGTCAGATAAAATTTATTCATCAATCAATGGTTCTACTTAAATACAATTTCAGCCGGTCCTGACGAAAAGGAATAAAAAAACAAAAAATAAATAAATAGTAAGAGTTCCAAATGTCGCTTATAAAAAATCAAATGTAACAAAGTTCGTGGATGAAGGTGTTAAGTACACAAAACTTTCTTTTCAATAATAAAGATTGCTAACATTTACTAACTCAAAATCGGCTATACATACTTTTTATTATTTTTATCAAAAAAGTTATGGGTAAGAAACCTTACACGCTGATTGCTCAACTATTTGCAGATGTCGCTTATGCCCTTCATAATCCATGCGCTCTTATTGCAAGTATTTTTTTGAAAGCTATCTTAGATCTTAGATGGAGAAAGACTAAGAAAAATATATAAAACACTTCTTCGCCAAAAATAGTTTTTTTGCAATCGATAAAGAGCCTCTAAAAAATTTTTTCTTAGATTCAGAATTTTCTAAAATTCATGAAGAACTTGTTTCTTTTATCCGATTAGACTCTTAACAGACACGGAAAATTTATGCTAATATTTTTCTCACATTAAGAACACTTTTTACTGCAAACCAGATGTTTAATTTTAATTTTAATATCGAGCAGATTAACTTACTCTATTCAGATAAATATGTTTAGATTTTACCTCTAATCTGTATCGCGAAGAACCTATCAATCTGGGGTAAGTGTGTCTCTCAAGACCTAACCTAACCGATCTCTACTCTCCTCAATGGAAACTGAAGTTGACTGCATTTGTTCAAATAGAGTGCTTTTTCGGGCCGAGTTTTAATATCAGTTGATGAGCTGATGAGAGAAGTAGAGTTTGGCATAACTGCTCTTTAAAAAGGGATCTGAGAATCCTTATTTTGGCATTCCATCATCAGTGATGGGCAAGGTTTTTGTAACTACAAAGGGTTTTCTAACGCTCCCAGACCCAGTTCTATTTGCATTCTTCTTCTGCAGTCCAAATATTTTTTATATTGTTTGCCCCATTTTTTGTTCACGTAGGTAAATATTCTCACTAAAATAAATTGTAAGACGGTTTGGCACCATTGTCAAAGCAATCAGAGAAATGCGAAGCCCAGTAAGAGAGTGTGCGTTGAAAATCACAAACGGATTTATAAAATGGCGAACAGTCAAAGATAAAAACAGAAACACATAAAGTGATCCCTGTTCTACCTGAATTGTCAAATGCTGTGTCGTTTGACAATTTTGTTAGTTGTCGGGAATGCTACTTCTCTGGTAAGATGTTTCTTAAAAATTTGGTTACACAAAAAAATTCGACATGTATGTACAGCCAAAAAACGCTTTGTGAATGTGACATGAGGCCACATTAAAATTCTTAGATTTTGCCTTATTTCGCTTGGCCTTATGCCACGGCATCGCATGGAATATTGTTAATTGTCGCCTTTTTCCATTCGTTTGGCGCTCCTTTCCTTATCGACAGACGAGCTATTTTCCAATTCCCTCCAAAGCCTAATGTACACAGAAATACCCTTCACACCGCTCCATTGCTCTGAAGTGTCCCTCACAAATGCACTGCTCAATTGCCATCACTTCCTTTCAATACAACACACCCATCAGCGATCAACCCGCCCCCATTCGGATTAACACCGAAACTGATATTTCATTTCGCGCACAAAACCGTCGGCGAAAAAGTTGCTACATTCCTTACAATTAAACCGGAAAATCCCATTAAACCATTTCCAAATGAGTTTACGGCTTTCATTAAACCCACGCCGTTATAAAGGCGAAAATAATTGTAACAAAAAGTCGTTTCGTTTAAAAAAGGAAAAAGCACACAAAAACTACATCGGACACAAAAAAAAAAGGAAATAAAAAAAATCCTCTTCCACCTCCACGAACATTCATTCCGCTTAACCAACTACACATCCTCGCAGTCATAGTCAACCACCCCTATCCCCCGTTGCAGGCAATGCTGGGTAATTACCTGACGTCAGCAGAAATATCATTTTAATCGCGTATACGCCATGTAAGCTGCTCGCAGGCAATATATCTTGTACGATTGAGTTTGCAATCCTTCGCCCGCTGCCGCCGCAGCGCGTCCCAAGGAACAAATGGGTCTCAGGCAGCTCCGGCAGCCTCGCGTTAGCAAATACTAGGAATCCACAACACAAGCTAAACGTGTTCATTACGCCTTTAATTAGGCTACGGTACAAGGCGGATTACTGTGTGGTTCGTTTGAAAGTGTAACTCCTGCTATTTGGGGTGGGCGTATGAGGTTCGGTTGCGAAAGGGTTTAGTCTGCAAATTGACTTTGGGGTAGCTCCATTGATGCGCGACTGAGCTTACTTCTTGATGAGTGCGACTTGAGCGCTTAACGAAAATTGAATTGCCAAAAGGTTGGAGGAGATTTGTTGGCAATGCCCTCATTAAAGGGGATGTATGTCCTGAAGAGCAATCGTCTGGAATGAGTCATATTTTCAATCGCATGGTCCTCTAGTTCAAAGCCTGTACAAGTGCATCCACTCGAGTCTCAAAGCGGTCGATGAATTCAAAGCAACCCCCTCAAAGTTTCACAACTAGAAGATGAAAGTTTCCGGTGTAAGGATTTGTGCCTTACTTTAGAGGCCATTCCCATTTATATCAATCAGAAATCATTTTCATGGCAATCACTTGTATCCTTCGATGGATTGTCGAAGGGAACACAATCGGAGAACTCTCATTACGGGCATAAGGTCCTCTTTTTTTGATCTCAAAAAAAAAGGGAGAGAATTTTAATGAGTTTTCTTTTTTGTTGGGCAGCAAGGATTGGGTCGACTTTGTAACTGTTAGTTGGCAGTACTATGCAATTTATAATTTCCAATAGATGGGAGAGGCAAATCGTTTTCATCTAAGGATTGGGCATTCATTCATTCATAGCAAACAGTTGGAAAGCGAATAATTCGCAGGGATTTATCCAATTATTTGTTTTCAAGGAATTTCCATAAATAGACGAATGGAGGGAAGTTTGGGGCCTAATTGAAATGAATTCGATACATTGCCGATAATGTTCTCGTATATTTTTGAGCAGAAGGAGCAACAGGGAGTTTTCAAAAAGCTGTATGCATTCTGGGAAACTTGATTGCATATTTATGGTTGGAGTGCATCTTTGAGAGCTCAGCTGAAGGGTGGAGCGGGCTATAGAGATGAACAGCGTTCATGTTTAGATTTATAGAACAAATGGTGGTATAAGGAAATCTGGATTTTAGTATCCACCCTGCAATTGGATATTGTGCAAAGGCAGACAGTTGATAATCCTGTGGTTATGTTTGATATGTCCTCAAATTTAGTCTTTAAAAAGTGGCCTTCAAGAGATCACTCAAAATACCTTAGCTCGGGCTTTATTCGGCAAAAGATTTGGTAATTTTTGAATTGATTGATTGCCCAGGGTCAGTATTTAAGGCCATTCTCTTCTACAGGGTGGCGCTCAGCATTTAATATTCAAAGTTGTTGTCATTTGAAATGATATCAGACAAAA
Source organism: Cheilosia impressa (assembly GCA_948293265.1). Classification (NCBI taxonomy): domain Eukaryota; kingdom Metazoa; phylum Arthropoda; class Insecta; order Diptera; family Syrphidae; genus Cheilosia; species Cheilosia impressa. The sequence goes on along the minus strand of OX411882.1, from coordinate 47,908,090 downwards.
ATTGTTGTCAATGCTTCATTCATCCATGTTAGCCTTTAATCAACTTTAACACAGAAGGCTACAGATGTCTAAAATGCGCCCAAAACTTCAGTCTGAAAGTCCCCAAACTTATAGGCGAATGGTATATATTTCAGCCTCCAGTTTCGTTAAGACTCCTTTTTAGGGTACCTAGTACCTTGACAATCATTTCTCACTCCTAATCTTATAGAATGGTGTAGTGTATTGCAATAACGATGTTGCGGGGTACCGGCTTCTCGTTTTTCTTCCAGCACCGCATACCCGATTTGACACCCCGTCTTGCTATGAGTCAAAATGCAAAACCTGCCGCAACTGTTGGTCCCGGATGTTCACCTAACGTTAGGTAGATATCGCTGCTGTTAAGATTATTAAAGGCTGGAGCGAAACTATCCCTCCATCTGGCAAGTCGGTCTGTATTCGAACTTGGCAGGCCACTATTCATTCCTTTTAAAAGGTATACAAAGCTTAGAGCTCTGACCTCTAGCTTGCTCCTTAGTACTGCTATAGGCGGTCCAGCTATTGGACCTACTTGCTAGCCTTTTCTCAATGCGTTAATGTGGTGGCGCTGGTCTCTTCGTACTGGTTGTACTTTCTTTCTCTTCTAGTGAGACTCGACTTCAAGTTCGCCGTGGTCTACATGTGGGTGTTTTACGTGCACCAATCCATCTCGAGGTATTTGCTATCAGCATGCTGACGGCGAATGCCCAGTAATTAAAAAGTTCACGCAGCTCTCCATAGTGATATAAAAATTGTGATCTTGATTAATAGGCTCATGCAGTTTACGAAAAATACCGGGGGCCACAAGTAGGCGTAGAACTCAGACGGTTGTTGGTCTGAGGCATAAATCCTTCCAATAGCATAACAGCATTCATTGGACAATGCTGCTTTCCCAAGCCCTACGAGTATTATAAGTCTTTTGCTACTGTTGGTCGATGGTCGATTTCAATCTAGGTTTTGAAACGTTGGTGGGTGAAAGAGTACCCAAGGAATAAAAAACTTATAGTTAACCTACGTTAGCTGCCACTTCTAAGGTACATGCTTTGAGGTCACTTTTAATTATAAAGTGATGCCGAATACTTGTTCTTTGAAAATAGTATAGTTCCACCTGTTTACTACTCCCTTTACTGCTTTGCCTTTTAGAATTTAGCTTTTTTAGAATTTAAATCGAAACCTTTTCGAGCCCTAGCTTTAAAATGTTCATTCGTTGAAATACAGCAACCACGCACACCTTTATCTCTTTCAGTCCCCTTACAGACATCGCACACATCTCGTTTACCAGGTCAAAGTGACATCAAACACTCCGTCAAGTCGTGACGTTATCTCCTCTTTCAACTCTATTTTCCATATTCAAATCCCCCTAGAAGGACTTCATAAGATCTGAAATAAAGCCCCGGCTCTTTGCATATCCACCAAAACGGCAGCACTCCCATTCGAAACGCAAAACAGTTGCCTCTCCCGCCTCGCATTTGTCGACTTTAATTCCCCTCAGCGCAATATTTCTATGTCAATGTGAATCCTCAATGTCACGCTTTCCAAATCACATTCATGTGCATTTTCCAAACCAAGGAACCAATCTGCCGCACATTCACCCAAAACCCAAACCCAAAACTCATAGTCATGCTCAGTCAAGTTAACTCGATTATTTCCGTCAACGATGACGATGACGACGACGACCCTCAGAATCGACATAAGAGCACCCCCATCGAAAAGTCTTAAATTATTCCATCTGTACGCTTCGTGACATCCATGCGAGCGAGGACGCGGTGGAAACCACCGAAATTGCATATCGCAGCCGAAAATCCAATGGGAACTATGCAACCCCCGCCAACCCGCCAGCGACACCGCACACAGTGCACTTGACTTCAGAGTGTATTATGTTCGTCTGTTGTTAGAAAATCGATTCCACACTCCAAGGACTCTGGTTGTCATTCGGTTCTCAGGGTTAGCGCCACAGCCAAGTCCTCATTTGACATTTGGCCGGATCCGAAAGTGCACATGTCATGTGCACGGATTTCGTTCGCAGTTACTAAGTAGCTTTCGATGCAGTCCCGCCCACTGCTGCCCGCCCACCAGCCTAATCAATCTCAATTTCGAGGCGAAATATGTGTGCGCTCCGTTGTTTCGAAATCAAATATTAGCGGCAAATAAAAAACCCTTTAGCCCAAGTGATGGCTGCATTCTCGAAATCGAAATCGAATTGAATTGAAAGTTCTTACACGACACAGCTATAGGTACGCTCGGTACACACCCACACAAATCGAAAATCAATAGCTGCAGGTCGTTTGCAGAGATGATTCCCACAGATAAATGTTGCTTCGCTTTGTTTTATGTTTTATCCTTCGCTAGCCCTTGTAGCGGCGGCGGTGGTCCTTGCTTGTTTATCTGCTCAACGAGCACTTGAAACAATAAATAAACAAACCAACAAACAATTGGCAGGATTCAACACAGCCACACTCACAGCCAAGGAGTACACACTGAGGACTTGTTCCTGGGTAAGTTTTCTTCGGTTTGTGTATTCACAATTGAAACCAATTTTAAAGAGCGTCTGTATGGGGTGGGGGTGTGGGCGCCAGCAGACACTAAACACGTAAAACGAGCTCGAAGGAAAAAAATTATGGGATGCGGCACCCACACTGAATCCGGCAAAAAGGGATATAAATGTCGACACACAATTGAGATATAAAGTTGGGAATTTCTTCGGATTTTGTTTCGGTCCTTTTTTTTATACGTACACACGCTTTTTCTCATCTCTCTGTAGACACAGAGGGAAGGACAAACTTTATAGCCTTAATGGAGATGATGCCCGTGACAAGGTGTGAAAGGTATGACAACACTTTCGGGGTGGGGGGTTTGGTATTTTATTGATTGCACTTATTTGGCAAGGAAAAAGTAAAAACATCGACATGGGGTGTTCAAATATATAAATTGACTGAGTGGTATTCTGTTGGCCTGACTCTGTGGAAGTTGAATAAAGGAATTGTTTTTCTTGTTTTCAATTTGAGCCGCCTTGGGATTTCATCGATAGACGTTCTGTCAATAAGCCTGCTCTTGCCCCCTACATGGAGATGGTACGGATTTTTTTTCACGTTTCTTTTGAATGTATAGTTTTTTTTTTATCTGTTTTTAGGACGATTTTTCAGTGAGATTTCTGATCGACTTTTAAACCGTTTTTTTAGCAGTTTTCTGTGCTGTGAGAGGAAATAGTTGGGCATAGTGTCAAGACAGTGACGACTACTGGAGAAGCTTTTGGGACAGAAACTTGCTGTCACTCTGCGGCATCGCAGTACTCAAAAAGACTAGGCTGATGACTAAAGATAGGGAACACCTACACACCGTTTAAATACTCAAGGCTGAATCAGATGTGCCAAATGGTTATCGATTTTTTTTTTGGATCCCTTCTTATGCCCATTTTTTCGTACCTAAGTGGCATCTCTGTGCGATTATTGGCCCGTTTTTTTTTAAGCCGTTTTGTGGTTTTTGAACTTGAGTATATGACCGCTTTTAGCGTGGTCTTTAAAACATTTTTCAGTGAGTTTGTAGGGGACCTTTTGAATGGCGTTTCTGAGGAGCCATTTCTTGCGCAACTTTTTTGGATGATTTTGAGGTGTGTTTTGAATCGTTTTTGAACCAGTTTTTGAGGTGTTCTTTGATGCGCTTCTGGGAAACATTTGTTGGTTTTTGGAACGCTTTCTAAGTCACTATACAGTCGATTTTCGGCGCACATTTCTGTCCGAGTTTAAACAATTGTTCTGTGCGTATTACAGTTTCGAAATTATTTCGGGAAACACCCCGGTTTTGAACAGAAGATGATTAGGTAGTACAAGACTTTGCCTACAGGGTCTCAGCGTTGAGCTTCAGCAATGACATCAATACTCAGGTCAAAGGAAAATGAGCTTGTATTATAAATTCCTCTCTACGGGCTTGTATTTTGGAAGACAAGGTGCAAAGAAAAACTTTAAAGGCTGAGCAGCACTAAAAAACTGGTCGCGAAAATTCGAATTAATCGGGTATGATGGTTTGAATATAAAGTTTTTGCGGATATCAATGATCCAGCCTAATGAAAATTCCTCAAATCGTATCTAAAGCGGAATGTTCCTTCTCCTTTTCATTCAAATAAATTGTAGAATCCCAAGAAACAAGCACACTCAATCAGTTAATGGACCTTGAAGGAGCCAACTATGCTGCATCAGTTTTCGATGGTTTAATGCCAGTCACAAAAGCCAATTTGTTGAGACATCTAACTTCCGATTTAGATTCAGAGAGGTGTGGGAGAGCCACTGACTTTAACACGGTCCTGAAGCATACTAAACAGACCCCATCCAACCCCTGTAACAAGTCATTGTTGCACATGACATTGTCACAGGTGTCATCTCTCACAAAGATGCAACATTTTCTTAAAGCACCTTGCAACCGCGCTAATAGTGTCAGGGCACCCTTTAAATAAATAATTTTGCAAAACCATTTCTATAATAAGAAACATCCCGCGACAAAAATACTCGCCCTCGTGCTCGCTCCTTCTTCAACCCAAAGACCAACTATACGGTGCTCAGTTTGAAAGTCAAAGTGTGCACAGGTGGAACAACACCGAAGCTAATGCAGCAAAAGAAAACGTGGATGTCAAGTGGAAGAACTCTTTAAATGCACACAGATACACTTTCCTCCACTTACCAGACACCAGCCCTCAATGAATGGTGAATTTCTTACAGCAAGTGTTCGCTGTTCGCTGTAGGTACAAGGAACACTCCTTCTTTTGTATGCACTCTCCCGCCAGGGTATATTGCAGGAAATTAATGTCCGTAAGTTGTTGCATGCTCGGCAGTAAGTTAAAAACGGAAAGAGCTCCAAATGTTAATTGCTTTTCTGTTTAGTGAGCACAGCCGAAAATGTATATATATCTTCGGTTATGACCTCCGTAACAATGATGGAGAGTGTTAATATTTTTACTTCTTTTGCTCAACTTTAAACTTCTGCAATCGTGTTGCATGGAGTTGCAGATTCGGCCAGTATACTCCTTGTTTAAATGTTGAGAGGTTGCGTGATAAACGGTCGCGTGTTGTTTGAATGTGGAAGAGTTCAGCATTGCAATACCAAATGGAGGCCGAGACCGAAAACAACACGAAAGGTCATTGATTTTGCTCGAAGGACCGTAGTTTTATTGTGAGATTTCAAGAGTAAAGAGAGAGAGGGAACGATCTTTTATATGAATTGAATACTACAATCTACAATCGAGTTAACAGTCAACTAATTTTATTGTCAACTGACTTACTTTCATGATGTAGTTATCTGCTAGGCTATGATTTCTGGCCTAAGCTCTCCCTGATTCTTTCCCAGTTCCCGTGAAGGATATATATCTGATCTATGATCGACCTCATAGTCAAAAAAATACAACCACTGTAGATTCCTCGAATTGAAAGTGAAATTTTAATTTTTGTTTGGGTATTGTATTCGTACAAAATTTTGAACTTGAGATGTTAATCAATTCTGACAGAACGATGATAGAAGAACTCAAAAACTTCGGATTTGGACCTTGTTGGCCTACAGATATGGGCCATTTTAGCCCGAAAACTGCTCTAACGATTTCAACTAAAATTGATATTTGATTTAAAGTAGGTGAGAATAACGAAAATTTTGAAATCTGGACATGTATCGAAAACGGTCCAAACGATTGCAACGTAAATTCAACATTTTGCTAATTTTTCTTACAAGGCCTTATCGAATGAAATGAAAATGTACTACAAGTACAAGGCGCGCTATCAATTCCGTTGATTGCCATTTTCCAATAAAAGCACAACCACCCCCGGCAAATCCATACAGAGGGCATTCGCCTTGAAATTGAAGTCGCTCCCTGGGGTGTAATAAAATTCCCATGTCCTTCAAAGTTTTAACAATTTTCCTCGCACCGAAATTAGATTCCACTATTACGACCAATTCAAACGAATCAATACCTACCTACCATCTACCATGTGAGGCCCAAAATCTAAATAAAAAAAAAAAATAACCAAACCCCAATTTGCAGTGGTAATTTTTTTATTTTTTTTTTTTTTTAAATAAACCGTCCCACCGACCGATGCGAGTAATTTAAATAGCAATTGGTTTTTATGGTAATTTGCTGACTTTTGTAGGAACAGTGATGGTTATTGGCGGCGCTGGCGGTCGTACACACAGTGGTGGCTATTTAATCTGAACTAAATTTTCGGCCGCACGAAACTATTCCAAATTGCATAATTGATAGGCTCGACCGCCATGCCTGCGCGTATGTGCAATTGGTATTGCTATCTATCTGTGCGTGTGTGTGCGCGTCCTTCTGCAATTTCTGGCAAATTAATTAAATACCTCGGCTGCCGTGAGTAGGATTAAATTTCAATCAATATGAAATTGGATTTACATTTCAGGTACGCATTGTGTTCTTGGTATCTACACACACATACTCGAATGCGATGATAGACGGGCAACCTCTGAATATGCGGCATTTGGGAATTTTTATGGTTGCACCATGCGCGCACCCCCTCCCTACTTCGGCGAGGGAGTCCTTTGTCCGCTGATAGACGCGGCGAGTGTATGTGCATTCGAATTGCATAATTAATTTCGGTCAAAGTTATTAAATATATAAGTCGCAGATAATTTATCTCTGGCTGGCGGCCGGGAGTAACCGTTGTGCGTAATCCTTTGAGCAAATTAAACGTATTAAGTTGGGAGGCTTATTGTGTCCCGATTGAGCTGATATCTGCACCAAGGCGAGCGGGATTACGGTCGTTACGTTGTAGAGAATTTGTGGTATTGCAAATTACAAAGGACCACAGTCCGATCGATGGCATACTCATCATGAGGTGCGAATGGGGTGGTGCAACCCTTCCAGCAACAAACGTATTTATAACTTTGTCGTCGCCGGAGCAAGTGGACGCCTTTTTAATTACTTTTGGCCATCGGTCGTCGTGGCCCTCCTCCGCCTGTTGTCATCATCATCATCACTTGTCCATCTCCCTCTGTTCATACACCATTGAACCACAGATGGAGTTAACGTCAAGCAATCAAAACTTTTTCCATATAAAAAAGTTGGACATCCGCAGAGAAGAATGGCAGAGGGATACCCAGAACTGAGACTACCAACCTACAGACACCAACAGGAATCTCGGGGAGTTTGCGAAAGAAATCAAATTGTCAGACGAAACACAGAACGGAAAACAAAAAGCCAGAGAAATATAAATAGAATAAGAAGAAGTGTTGATGGCGATGCGGCCTTCGGCCGTGCTCGCTCGGTGGTGGTATTCTCGCTCGAGGATATAATATTACGGTTCGCCTTTCCGTTCTTAATCACATTCACGCCGCATCGCCATTTGTTGTGGTTGTGACTGAGAGAGGGGAAAAGTTTCCATTTGCCGCTAATCCTGCCACATAAATTATTGAGTGGGTGCTGTAGCTGTACACCGGATAAGGGCTAGATTCAAGGTGCTGGAGCTGGGATAGGAATCTGTAAAAGTTGCGTATCTACACCGCACGCATGTAGCTCACGTTTTTCACAGTCGATATAGTTGGGCCATTAATTACGCATCATCTAACTGAGGGTATTTTGAAAGTTGCCATCAAAGGCCGGAAAGGATGTGGCCAGACAACAGGTTACCCTTACACTGTGGATGGTAATTATAGTTGGAGCTTGGAGCTCGGAGTGTCTTGCATCTTGCTCCCAACAAAACGAGTGGCAATTGAAACATTATTGTTGGGGAAGAGACTCTGAGTGAGAGAGAGCCGAGCGATTGCCCCTCCGTGGTGAGTTACTTTGGAGAACGTGTGTTCATTCGTTGAGGGGAACCACAAATTCACAATGATGGTCGTTCATGGTTCATTTCGATTCAAAGGAATAGGGACTGAGTCTGAGAGAAAACAGTTAGACTTACAGCAGTCGCTGTCTGCTGTTACTCAGGAATGCTCGGGTGGGAAATGTTTTACATGCGACAGCTTTGTGCGAGGAAAGATGACGTTCTTAGAATAACTAGCTCCAAATTTTGTTCAAAGAACTACCCTCTTAAAATGGTGTTATGCAAATTGACCTACACTCCTCAGAACAATATCAGCTCCCAAGTGCCAACCAAGCTGATTCACAAACTGAAAATCGATTCGATTGCGACTTTTTGAAGTTCCTTACAACGCAGTTGAAAAAATGCACACATCTCTAGGTGGCAGTGAGACCTCTTAGCTTCTTTTTTTTTTCAAATCATGCCGGCGTTATTTCAAGCATGATTTCAGGAAGAACTAGCAGGATTTTGGTTTAGCCAAAGTATGAACTAAAATAATAAAATAAAATGAAAACAGACGAACGTTAGTGTGAACAAGCCATTACAATTCTCATTTGACAGTGAACAATGAACACAGCCATTCAAAGAATTCGGCTGATAATAATTATATTTATTTAATTGAATTAAAATACTTTATGTAATATTTACATGGTAAGCGTCACGAAGTGATTTTTATTTAATGATATTTTTGTGAAATATTTCTTCTTTTTTTTAGAACAGTTTTTTTTTAAATATTAAACGTGATTCTTAGTGCTTTTTGCTGCTGAGCTTGGCATAATTTTAAATATTGAATTGGTCACACTGCTAGATTTTTATAAAGTTAAAAAACTGCAGACATCACTAGGTGGCTATAAAGTAGCACAAAACACAACTGCATCGCACGAAACTTTGTCAATAGTAAAGTCAAAACTAGTACTTTATGCTTAAATTGTTAAATACTAGACCTAGAGCTTAAGAAAGACTTCAAGACTAACCTCATTCGGGCGCAAAAGTTGGTTTGGATCGAGAGTTATCGACGACTTGTTGAGATGTTTTTTAAGGGCAATTAGAGTCTCGGATATTTGCCCGACATTGACGAAAGTGGGGTACCTCTTGAAAAGCGTTTAAAAGATTGACTTGAAATCATCTCGCAGTCAGTGGAGTCTAACACAGTCACCATTGAGTATACCTATTAACGGAAATATTTTTTTTTTTTTACCAAAGCGATTACATCCAAGTTTTAACAAAGTAAAGCTGAGTCAGAACTCTAAGCAAATAGGGCCGATGTGCGGGAAAAGATTCTATGACAAAGACGCGTTCAAGAAAATAATGGACGCCGATTTTATTGCCAGCAGTGCGGAGCTTATATCGCACCAACTGAAGCAAAGGATCATCACAGAGCTTGGGTTGCAGCCTTTCTTAACTGCTACTGTAAAGGGGGGGTGGGGGGCATAGGGCAGTGCAACTTTTTATTTTAAGAGTGACTATGTCCCCCGAAATTCAAAATCCAAGAAAGAGGCCACAAATGTCCGTTTGTAAGAAAAAATGTATAAAGTCCGTCGTTTATCGTTTTCCAATCTGGTAACCTTTGGCGGGCACAGTTGCGACAGCAGTGTACCGAAAAGGTATTTGGTCACCGGACGCACTCCAGAAAAAAGTCTGTCTACGTCAATGCTGACATTTCTATTAATCTATGCGATGATGTTGGGTTTGGTCCGTTTCATTTCTCACATACACCTGCATTTGCTTTGAAGACCATTTTACCTTTTAGTACGATAACCACTGGCCTGACATACACATCTGACATGAATTTAATTTTTTTTTTTACACACGCACCTTAAATGCTTGTTTCAAAGTCACAACTGGCAATGCCTCGTTTGCGAGTCAGCTTCAATTTTCTTCAGTAAAACTACGCAAGAAGTTGAAAAATGGGCTTAAAATGAGTCTTGGTCTAAAATTTTTAAGTAAGCTACTTCAATTTCTAGTAGCACAGCGCTAGGCACGGAGTTGCCAGCATTGCGTTAATATGTATTCGTATAACTTGCTGCAACAATATAGTCAGTCTTGAAAGTGCTATCGTCAAGCTTGGGCTCGATCTGAGCGAGCTGGTTAGATGATTGATGAGGTGGGTTTGTGATAGGTAGAAGCTTTTTAGCGAACCTAAACTTCAATTCAGTATGTCGTAGAGGCACCTTAACCAGCTATATTGGCCTTCTTTGGAACTTAATGCGATTCACTTCATCCGAAGGCGGTATTTTTTAAAATATACCTACTTCCGTTAGCAAAGACGAACCCACAATGTTGCACCTTTAACTAGGTAAAGGCTCCCATTTCACGTAAATCTTGTAAAAGTTCATGAAAACTGCAATGTGCACTTCTTAATCGCCAGATAGTTCCAAGCTCCTTCACCTTTCTTTTAACTTCAACTCGGGTAGTTCGCCTTTTAGCATCAAATTTTCCCCTAAACCACATCTCCCACAAGTACAAGAACTTATTTCGAAAGCAAGTTCATACACACATCATCATTTGAGCTGGCAAAAATTCATAAGCCACCATCCACCTAAAGATATGACTCATAAAGTCGTACATAGCTTCTTTATTAAAAGGAAGCCATCAAAATTAGACTACTCATTCATTATTTTAATTTCGCTCGCCACCTTGGCAGTGCAAAAAGTTCACGTAGCTGTCTATTTGTATAACTCAATACATTCTGCTCCGCAAGACGAACGAGGAACGACACATATTCGCATCAGGAAAAAGTTTTCTGTTTATGCCTCCCAGTACTATAGCTACCGCCTAGATTAGTGACAGTGGCATTAATTTGCATGCATCAAAGACAGTCACACCGGCAAACAGACAACACCCATCGGCCTGGGTGGATAAAAGTTTTACTAATTTGGGATCATTTGAAAAGTTTTTCTTGTTTGCAGAGAAGAAAACATACATCCGACATTTCGTAACATACCGCAGCTATACACCGACGACTTTGGTGTGGAGGCAATTAGTTTCATTTTAATAAACAACTTTAGTGTTTGTGTCTTGCCTTTAATGTTGCTGATGAGTTTTACGTGCTGCTCTTCTAATGGATTGCGATTTGTACTTTTCAACTTGATTTTATGAAAATGAAGTAGGTGCCTAATTCGCGCCCAGCTCGAAGGACCATTTGGAATTAATTGACATAATTTAAAGAGCGGAGCAGTAAATAACAAGTTTTATATTAATGACAGCTTTTATTGAAAAGTAATTGTCGAATAAATGAATTGAATTAAATTTTTATAGCTAAGCAATTAAATAGTTGAGGTTTTATTGTGTTGATGACAAGTGCCAAAAGTTACTCATAAAAAAGTTTTTATCGTTGTCGCTGGAAAAACGGGCATAAAAAAATAATTTTAAGGAACGGGAGCTCTTAGGAAGCTCTACGAAAAGATCTACAGTCTCGAATTTAAAAATAGCATGAGAACCAACTCACTTAGCTCTAGATAAGGTACCAAAGTGGATCCAGCTGTTTTCTAAATGTATAAAAAGGCAGGTCGTGCCGCAGTCTGCTTTTCAAAATAACGACAAAAATTGGGGCATTTAGCAGAGATTCGAAAGAAAAACGAACCATCCAGGGTAAAAAAATGTCAGTTTCAGGGAAGTACCTAAGGAGCAGACACTATTTCTAGTGACGAACGACTGTTCTTTAAAACTTCCAACAGATTCCGGTATAGTTCCACCTTAGAGCCTTTTCGCAATTAGTTTCTGTTACCTCATCACGCTTTAAAGAAATTATTTAAAAGCAAATTTTTGGAGATGCCACTTTGTTATTCATTACAAATATAGAACTTTGAAACAACACGCCTGAGTTGAAAATTTAAGTCCAGTTCTAAAAAGAGACTGGAAGGAAGTTCAATCAGAATACATATTTTGAAGAAGATCGAAGAAAAAGACCGGAATGCAAAATGAAGAGGTATCCGAAGTGTGTTTCCAATCCGACTGTCTTTTAATCTGAGCTTTTAGGACTCACAAAGTTTTTTAGTGCTCCAATGAATAAATTGCTAGACGTGTCTGAAAAAGCAGACCTTTCCGAAGCTTTGGAAAATTTTTGAGCCACTTTTTCAATTTCCCGAAAAGAGGAAGGAGCGTTCAGAGTGCATCTCTTATCAGTGTTGCCAGTTTGCGGAGAATTCCCCCTTTGTTTTGGGGAATTTCAGTCAAAAATTGAATGAATTGTGAAAAGGGGAATATTCCTTCTTCTAGAAAGAAATGTAGGGAAAATAAAAAAATTAATAATAAAATGTAAATATTGAGCTCTGATACTCCGTTTGAAAAAGAACCAAACCTTATTGCGGATGTGTGCACAGCCACTGATTCAGAATAAAAGAGAAATGTGCATGAAGTTTTAAAGCTATGAGTAAACGTTACTGACATGACACACGTGTATTCCTCTTGCGCAAGCAGGATTGGAAAATGAGCCATATTCAATGCATATGAGTTTTTGCATTGGAACTTGAGTGCAGTCAGTTTATTCAATATTTTAATACCGGCGAATCCATGGAGAATGCCATCAAAAAGAATGGGAAAAGGGGGAATTTCAAAGTCTGTAATGGGAAATTTGACTTAAAGCAGCTGGCAACACTGTTTTTAGTTTACATTCTGTCTGGAGAAGTTACCATCTTACAAACACAGACAATGGACATTTGAGTTATTAAGAAGAAGTTGCTGAAATTGGCAGACAATTCAAGGACATTCTAATACGTTTTCAGTAAAAAAAAAAAATTAACTTTACGAGTTAATAATTACAAATCGAATAATAGAAAAGATGTCTTCAAGTGACGACTGTCCTAAAAATCGACTCCGAATCTGTCATGGCCCAGGTAGGATTTGCTGTTACTAAAATAAATAAAGTTTACGCTCAAAGAATGTTTATGTACTCAAAGCGTAACTTTTACGTCACATTGCGTGTGTGTGCGTTATAGCTACTTCTAGGATAAACTTAATTTAGACAACATAGAGCTTAAGAGGCTCTAGGGTTCGTTTATACCTATGAGTGGATGGTTCTATAAAGCAAAAAGCTTTTCATCTGCCTTGCCCTTACTCGAGCTGACTAGATATCAAAATTGGGCACGGCGTGGTCCCAAATTGTCGGTTGAAGCTAACTGTGACTATAGCCAATAGGACACTAATACATTTACGTATCCAGATTGTACTGGGTATTTGTGTAGTTAATTAGTTTAGAATGAGTTTTGACTTATCCTGCTTGTGGTGCTTGTCAGACGTTCGCGAAAGGTGACGCAATTAAAACGATTTCAAGTATCATTATTTTATCCGGCGTAAACTTTCCGCTGATAACCTTAAAGACCCGCCTCGACATCACTAACTGTGCCACTGTCCAAATTACCAAATCAACAAGAGACATGAAGCTTATACTCAACTGACAACTGACAATTCAGATTCTAAAATGGATAGGGGCTAAAGGACTCAGTACGTCCCTGCATTCGAATGATTTTAAATTTAATTTCCCAAAATTTGATTCCAAATCATAAGCTGTGTCTAAAATTGATCCTTCCAAAATGACCATACCTCTCAAATTCCAGCCATCACCTCTTTCCTACTCTGAGAGCCGCCAATTGGTCTTCCCGATGTCGCAGTTAAATTTGTTAGAAAGCCCAGTCTTTAACACGAGTGCCCGTGTTTATATAGCAGCATTGTGACAGACAAGAGATAGGTAACCATTCCCCACTCCTGCATGATGAAACTGTTTCTAATATCAAAGTACAATCCGCACTCGAATTCATCGTAAACTTGAATGATTTATGACCTCGACATTGAAAGTCCTCTGATGATAACTTTTGTGATTTCCTCTGTTGCGAATTGAAAACCGCAACTTTCATTTCCCTGTCTGAAACGAAATTGTAAATTTCATCCGCATTGTCCTTTCTTCAGCACACCGGCGCGACGCGACCGACACGGCACAAGACTGAGCAGCAAATCGAGTCGTCATTCGTCAGTTTGAATGCCAACAAGCTGGTGACAGCTGGACGGACAGCCCCGATACAAAGAAAAACCTCATTCTTCTTGCACTACAAAGGGCAACCTTGCCACAACCTGCAAGCTCCAACCATCACATTTCTGTTCGCCGATAAAAGGTCACAATGCTTAGAGCTCTTTGCAGTGCTGACCCGATTCGTCGCTGTTCGTGTCCACAAAATTAACCCGCCAGCATTTTGTCAAGGTTTGCGTGTCATCGCATGTCATGTGAAGGTACACTCATGCCACGGAAGTAGCTTTATCGTACAATATCCTTGTCACTGTCAGGCACAACGATGATGGACTTGATTGGAGGATATGGCTTGCTGAATTTGAATGCAGCATGTCCACTTTAAGGCTGGATGTTGTAACCCCCTCCCTTTGGCGGTCCGGTATCGATCCGACCGTCATTGATTTCTTCCGAAATTTCTATTTAATTAATTATGGGTTGAATTAGAGGATTAAAAGGAGGAAATTGCTTGTCATTAGGCATTCGTTTGGGCCTCCCTCTCTCAGAGGAATTCCTTTTGCCGGGTAATCGTTTTATCCGCACCACAGTTTTGCTGAGCGGGATTGTTATCGTGGCGAACAAATTGCTTTTTTGTATCCGGTGACATGGATAGTGGACGATAAGTCGCTTTTGTTTTTCTCGAGGATGTTCAATTAATTTGCTCCTCAAAAGACGACAACGACGACGACGACGTTTAATCATGGTATCCTGTGGTGAAGGTTTTGACTGGAATTGCTGTTGTGCGATTTGATTGCTGGATGCTGCTGTTTATTTTGTTTATTCGAGTCATGGTCAGCATCCAGCTGGAAGATGGAATAGGTTTCGTTTGGTTGGGATTTAGGTATTTGGGTGAACAAGATTTGTTTTCCATGCGAAGGAAGACAGTTGTTGTTTGCCGTGGGAAAGTTTTCCTTCTTTTAAAGTTGTTAAAGGTGTGCAAAGGACTGTTTGTTTTCGAACAGAGGTCATATTCACGTTTCCCTTAATGTAAATGCATCCTAAAATTGTGATGTTGAGCAAATAATAAAATCGCTACCACTGACCTACGGGTAAGTTTTGGGCTATGAGCTTGAAGCGGGACTGCGCATCACATCATCCACCATCAGTCAAACTTTCCAAGCTGCACTCGACTTGATATGCACTCCTGAAGTTTTAGATTTCCAAACTTTCCAAACTGTTGATGTAGACGTTGTAGCCAAGGTACCTGTGAAGGTATTTAAAATGCCACCTCAACAAGATTTAAAAATGATGAGGATACTTAACGTAAAATGTCTGTCAATGCAATTTACTATTTCAATCGCTCATCCCTCCAACCATTGCAAAGTCCTATACAGCCAGCATCATGTGCCAAAGACCAGTGGCGTCGATGCCAAAAGTCGAAAATGCCGCAAGCTTTCTTAGGACCTCCCTTACAACACCCTTGGTTTCACAAGAAAGTACCAATAGTCATAGGCAACAAAACATCCTCTCGTCAAAGCGATGCTGGATATGAAGACGATTGCGGCTTGTCAGCTGTACGAGCAAAAGAAGTGGCAAAAACAAGGAGTTCGATCAAAGTGCAACACAGACAACGTCAAAACTCAGTACTTGTAACGAACAAAGCTACGCGGAGCGCAGTTGTCGAAGTTGTAGCTGAGCATAGATTACTTCGACAAAGCGGAGCACAGATCATGCCCAATCACAATCAAACAGCAGACAAAGCCGATGCGCCTAATAGGGGCTAAGCCGCGAAAAAGGTTTGTAGCCGCCGTCAACCACAAAGTTGATGGAACATCAGAACCGGCAGCCTCGATGAACTTCGGAACCTTGTCTACATCGCTTCCTCTAAAAGAATTCTGAAAGTCTGAAAGCGTCACCATGTCAATTGTCAAGCGAAGTGTTACACTTGTCAAGTTCTTACTAAGGCCTTGGCCATAAATTCAAACTTACTTACTTAATGGGCTTCTAACCCGCAAAGAAACAAAGAAAAGACTCTGCAACCTTCCGTCCTTTGCAAACCCAACATCCGCAACAGCTTGGGCATTGAAACAGAGGTTTGGTCTTCCTTGTCATCTCGAACCCAAAGGGCTGGAATTGCAGATCCGTCTTACAAGAGCATTATTGTCAATTCGTTCGATGTGGCCGAGCCAATGTGGGCGACGTATTTTGGTATTATGGCCTTTTTGACTACATCCACATCTGGGTACGGTTCATAGAGTTCGCGGCTGTATCTCCTCTATTCATCCTCCTCGCACGGAGGAGCAAAAATCCGTAGAATCCGTAGAGTGATTCTTCGTCGGATCTCCACTAGAAAGTCATTCCTGGAGTTCTCCTTACCTGCCTCTAAATTGTTTGTTTCAATAGTGACAACTTGTTCCAGGCGCTTGAGAGATGCTTGAATGATTGTTGGGTGTTGCTTTTTTTTCAAAATATTCACTGGAACCGCTATCAAAGCTATACAATCCATATTTTCATGAAAAATACCTCACTCACGCTTCAAATTTGCCTTCAGAGTGTCTATCCCCTGTAAGCCAAGCCCGGCGTCAATTGTTTTGAAGTAATATCGGCCGAAGTTGTATTTCCACCCGGAGGCTTCTTTTTCTAAATGTGGATCCTCGAAAGGCTCTATTTCATATACAGAAACCTTTACCATAAATGTCTGTCAGCACTCTCGTAAGACTTATCGGAATGTACAAAGTTAGGGCCGGAATGAGGTCTAAAGGCCCTAGGGCAACACAGGAGTGAAGGCCCATTGATTATTTTCGAAATAAAATGCACAATTTTTTTTAGTCAAGTTTTTCAAAAAATAACCAAGTAAATTATTTTAACAAACATTAAAAAAATCAAAAAAAAGAGCTATGCGCAATAAAATTTTGGCGTTAATGAACGGAATCTTCCGAACTTCTTAGACGAAGAATCGTCTCGTCAACCTCAAGCACCGCCCGATCAAGATAGGTAGCAACATTTTTTGTAAATTTTTAGTGCCAGCAAACTATAGTATACGACGGTTATTTGTTTTAGATTTTTTGAAATGCCCAAACTGGAAAAAAAATACAATAAGGATAAACGTCAACTAGATATCTGTTTCGCCAATAAATTTGCTTTTAGTTGTCAACTACGAGAACTAAATTGTTAAATGGATTGCATTTTACTGATTTATTATTTCTTGTTTTCAAATAATGGGTTTTTATATATTTTTTTTTTTATTTAAATATTAACTTATGAAAGTTAAGAAGGTCCTTCCGGGGACACTAAAAAAAAACCCGAACACCAACCTTTGTGGGTTGGCCCAACTTGTTCGTATTCAAATAAAAAACAGTTTCCACGTTATAAAGGTAAATTCCGATTTAATGAACTTTACAGGTTCGTTGTCTACTTAGAACTAACTTAATCTAACGCGCCCCAAAAGCAGGCAGGCACCTATCCTACGTCCAATCCGCTGAGTAGCCAAATCCATCCAACGCGTGTGCGAGTATCCGGTGTCCAGACGTTGCACTCGAAGTATCGTGAGAAAGTGCTGATACAGTTGGAACCGCCTCATGTATGCGCGTGTCAGATCGTGTTTCGCGGTCATATATTTTTATGCATATGGTGCACCGGATGGTGATAACTCCTCCCCCTTTGAAAATCTACGGCCCGTAGATCATAAGTGACCCCAGGGTCAGGCCGCGGCTTGTGGTAAGTCAATAGATGAAATCGTCGGGATGCTGGGCTTCGAGTAGATCTTCCTCCAGATGGCAAAGACGATCGACGCAATCAAGGTTAAGGTTGCAGCTTCTGTAAGTATGGAAATTTTAAATTTACGAGTTAGGTTACCTAGACGTTCTATGTTCCGAACGCTGAGGCCATGCACGTATCCTAAGTCAATCTCGTAATCTTGCTTGGTAATGTTCATCAAGGCCGGGGGAAGGGCCTGTAGAGCTGTGACCATGGAACTTGAAAATGTCCTGCCCTTCAGCTGGATACTCTCATTATAGAGTTGGATTATGTATGTACCTGAAAGAAACTTTGAAACATTGTTAGAGGTTAAGTCACCGTTAAAATTAGTGACGAAAATGGTATCCTCCTTGATGAGTTCAATAATTTCTTCGTTGCTCGTCTGGAAGGTACAAGTCGCGGGTCCTCCCTTCAATAGCCTAGGAACGCAGTCATCCTCAGGAACTCTCTGCAGTGCTTTGTCCTCACAGATGGTCGAGTTATTGATGGAAAGGCAACTTGCTACGATGCCATAAGATGTCCTGTGGTTGATTAGCATTTTCCTGAATTTCAAATCGACCTGCTTCCCTTCGATTACAGATGGTCTTGTTACTAATAGGTTAAATTCCTCTTGCCCCACCTTTGGCACCGAGACAACATATAGCAGCATCGACCCATTGGTAAAGATTGATGGTGTCCCGTATTCGATTGCCTCAATTTCATTGGCATATGGGAGGGTTTCCAGTTCATTGATAACCTTATTGATCTCCTCGGTGTCTAGCAGGTTTGTGTTGATCAATCCGCTCTTGGCCATTTGGCAGGCTCGTACAATCTCGTTTATCTCCCCTTTTATGAGCATGACCTCGTCCAAAGCGTCCTGTTCGAATCTTCCAGAAATAGTATCCTTAACCCCTTGCTCATACCTGTCTATCACAAGGTTAATTTTTCGAGTCATGTCCTTTGTCACGTCAAAGAGTTTCTCGTTAATTTGGTACTGTTGATTGCTATTCTCGATTATCCTTTCTTGGCTTCGGAGTATCTCGTTCCAGTCAGTAGCATCGGGACTGCCAGCTACCCACTTCCAGGCTGTTCCAATCCAGTCGATAGACCTGGTTTTTCTTGGTTGTTTGCCCTTAAGTAGGCTGAGACGGTCCTTTATCTGTCGCACATGAAATTCCATTATATGCTTCCTGTCCTCATCCTTGATGTTGTCGCCTATGGCATTGGTTACTCCATCCACAAGGTTCTGAAATTGAGCCAGGTCAATGGTGTGCACTAGTTTAAAGCTGCCGTCAACGATCCATCCCCGGCCCTCTTTTAGGGAGACTATTGGTGACTTGTAGTCAAAAATCTGGAATCCCTGGACGACTGTCAAGAGTAAGAACACAAGATATAGCATTAACATTCTCGTACTGCGATCTGCGAGTCGATGAGATACACGGATGAATCTGAGTTAGAAAGAAAGAAAACGATCGAGTAATTCGTATTTCGTTGGAACCAGCTCTGGAAGAGTTGCGTTATCCCTTTTGGTCGCGAGCGTTTATTCTTGCAAGCGACCTACTCGCGGCACAACAACTTCACTTCTCGAATCCTTTCACCGACGAAGACAATCATGTTCCCATGGGTATGACTGCATTTACTGTTGGAGTATTAACTAGGTTACTGTGTTCCCATGGGTACAGTTGTACACTCCCGCAAACGGGTGTTAATCTCCTGTCCTGTATGAAAGGACACAGCAACTCGCACGGGTGGAAGGATTCGGAAATATGAGCCGGTCCCTGCTCGGGCGCCAGTTAAGAAGGTCCTTCCGGGGACACTAAAAAAAAACCCGAACACCAACCTTTGTGGGTTGGCCCAACTTGTTCGTATTCAAATAAAAAACAGTTTCCACGTTATAAAGGTAAATTCCGATTTAATGAACTTTACAGGTTCGTTGTCTACTTAGAACTAACTTAATCTAACGCGCCCCAAAAGCAGGCAGGCACCTATCCTACGTCCAATCCGCTGAGTAGCCAAATCCATCCAACGCGTGTGCGAGTATCCGGTGTCCAGACGTTGCACTCGAAGTATCGTGAGAAAGTGCTGATACAGTTGGAACCGCCTCATGTATGCGCGTGTCAGATCGTGTTTCGCGGTCATATATTTTTATGCATATGGTGCACCGGATGGTGATAACTTGAAACTGTCACATTTTTGTTTAAACAAGCATTTGCCAACACTGTATATCATTTTAAATTGAAACCTCTTGGCTCGAAAGTAAATTTTTGTAAAAATAAAAGTACCTAAGCAACATATTTCTAAATATATAACATTTTTAAATTGCTTTCAAAATGTTCAAACGGCATCAGAGGTCAGACTCCACGCTTCACTGTCTTACTTAGAACAACTGCATTCCCGCCATTTTCTGCAAATCCCTTGCCCAAATGTTTAAGTCCCGTGCTTCAGGTACTACATTAAATTGAAAGTCTTTGTTCTAATAGACCGATCGGTGGTAAATGTACAATTTTGGGACTGTTCAACTTTTGGGATCAAAAGAAAAACAAAAAGATTATGACAACCAAGAACCAATCAACTCGCATGGCACAGCAGGTTTCGCTCTACACATTTCCAAAAATTACTTTCCGCACATATGAAGGGAAGTTACCCCAATCGATTCCATTGCTCGGTCCATGGTCAGGATCTGTTCATGTGTGTCTGTAATTGCTGTTCAATCGGAACGGTTCAAGTGCAATCGATTTCCTAATCGTACAGGATATTTATTGCCGACTTGCAATCCCCACTGGCCGCACACGAAATCCTCACAGCTTTGTCAAAACGTTTGAAAGCAGTACGACCAACAACCAAGAGAGTATATACAGAGTCGGGTTTTGCGGATGGCTTGTGCCGCCTTTCATTATGCTTGGCACACTACCAACAAATCGAGGCAATTTGCAGGACAATTAATTTGTACGTTGTTTGCCTGTGAATTGTGGATAGAAGGCGACCAAACAGTATCCTCTATGAACGGAGGAAAGTGTTATGTTGGCTATTTACTCCACTCACACATATTGTGCCGATAAATATTATCCCTTAATCCTGTGCACACTCGTATAGGCGAAACAAACAGAGCCCCAGTCATACCGCACGTTCCACAATTATAAGGTCCTTTGTGTGACAAACACACAAGCTTCCTCGGTTATGATGTACATCCGTGTCCACGGCTGATTGCCTAAGGTCGCGCTAACAGTGGGGAGTTGTTTAAGGGGTTTGTTTCCCCTGTTCAATTTAGTCTTCCTACCATTCACATTGTGTCTCACTAGACAAACATTTCGTTTCTTGGCGGACAAGACAACCGACAACCTCCAATGCATTGACTGTCTCCCTGCCAAGCACTTGGTCGCCTTCTAGATTTAAATTAGACAAGAATAAGGTTCAGGGATAACTGCACTCATAACTTGGCATCTTAAGAAATTCAAATCTCCCAACAAAACACTTTCTGCAATCCCATTCAGGACACCCCCACCATAATGCATTGCGTAACATTCCCCGTAATGTATGCACATAAAACATCCCCGCCTAGATTTGCATGCCAAGAGTTGAGTGTTGGAACACCTGTTGCTGTGGAGCACATCAGAGGAATGAGGACGAATACAAGTAACAAAGGAAAAAAAATCTACATACACAATCTCCATTACACGATAAATTGAGAAAGTTATGACCTCGAAAACTGGAAAAACTGAGAAGCAATTTGTTTCATATCCCTGCGAACTTGAGCAGAAAATCGCTGAGCATAAAACATGAGATTCATAAGACAAAGTTTCCGTTGCCAGATTGTGTGCATGCTAAACGTGGATGATGAGGCTGTGGGAAAGGAAGAAGAAGTTTTTTTTTCGAAACGAGAAACGTTGACATTGAACTGAAATGGAAAAGTGGAAATGGAAATAGTTTAAGTCACACTGGGGCTGGAGAATTACGGAAGAAAAGAATGTGACACCGGAGGTTGTTGTTTTATGCATTAAATGAGACCTACCGTTCTAAGGACATCCAACGGGGGTGTGTATGCAGGTTATGTGGCTTAGAATTTAAAATCCACTTAAGTGATTTGAGTGTGCGGCTCCAATTGATTGAGCCCTTGGAAAGGCATTAGTGGGAACAAATTTTGTGGGATTTGATTGCACAGCTTTTGTTTGTGGGTGTAGCAAATTTTTGCCACCCATTTTCTTTCACAGAATTCTTCATTGGAACTGCGATCAAGCAAGTTATGAATATTTGGTCTTAAGCTAAGATCCTCTTTCGACAAAATTCAACGACATTCTCAGGTTGAGTCCAAAAATACACAAATCTGCGGACTCATTGACTCGGCTATATCCTTCGAATGGGCGTTTGACAGCATAAGGGATCCTCAAGTTCCAGTCTCGAGATTTGAAATGACTACTAAGACCGAATGTATAGTTATGGTTTAAAGGAAAGCTTTAGTCTGGATAACTGCTTAGCTTAGAGTATAAAAGGCTGCATTGCCTCAGGCAAAGACTCTTCTCGACCTGGAAGCCCCAGTTTATATAACAAATATAAAACTTTGAAAAGGTCAAAAATGTGCCAAATGTTAGGAGTCGGTCGAATGCCACTTTGGGAAAGCAAAATTTGATCTTATTTCTCCGAACCGTGCTTAAGTTTGGGCTGCAAAACAGAAGATCCATAATTTGCCTATCCAACTATTGTGACAGTGTTTAACTTATGGTCAACGGAGATAGAGGTCTCCGATTCAGTCGCGGAGAAACCCTCGCGAGAGTCTGAAAATATCTGAGAGTATAGCTGTCCTTAAGAAGCTTCTTAATTTAGCTGGTTAGGCGCCAAAGATCCCTTCTATTCGTACGATATCCGTGTGTACCTCTTATTCCAACTATTTATTTAGGTTTAACCTTGCAAGAGCTGTTTCGACATATTCGATTTAGAATGCTAAGTAATAGAACAAATAGACACGTTCTGAAAGTAGCTATAGACATCTTGGAACTATGCAGAGACTTATGACAAGAAACAAAATCAAATTTCGTCACGCGACAATCTCTCACGGACTAGACAATTCAACGCCTTAGGTTACTTTAAAGAAGACGGTGGCGGATTAACCAGAGCTGCAAATACAAAATTCATGCTAAAGTCGGTGGACAGGGACTTGCATACAGCTTATATTGGGATTCTCTGTAGTAACCACTGACCAATTTACTTTGGAGATATGCTGCGGCTGCAACCTAAACTAGACATCGTGCACTAGGTATAAGGGAAAGTTGGTCTTCGATGACCTTTTTAAAGGTTACTTCACTGACTTTCTTAACTCAATAGTTGTGTTTCGAGCGATTTCTGAATTGTCTTCTTTCTTTTAGAGAGCAATTGCCCCAAAAACGGAGCTTATAAACTAACTGGAAGATGAAATGGGGATGAATAAGGGGAACTGAAGAATGTGAATCTTCAAGTAAAACATATCAGGGCTAAAAAAAACACCTGTAAGGACAAACGATAAACCATGCTGAGAATCCACCACAACCAAAAATCTGATCAGTCGCAGAATAAAGCCTACAAGATGAGCAATGAAAATAATCAAGGTTAGGTTTGGTTAGCTAAGTGGGCTGGCAAGAGAGAAGAAATATGTAGATCCATTGTGATTTCATTTCACGTGTCAAGACATCCCGAGGCTGTTACAATTCTGTAGACCTATCCTTCAAAAATGTGTTTTTCAAGGCGTCTGTATCTGATGTGGGATCAGAGTGCCATCAAGGTTAGTATGCTTTTTTTAGGAACGAGTCTCCTCTTAAGACTCTTATTTTTTCAGACTCGTTGCACATGTCCTCCTCTGCTTTAAGTTTGAAATAAGTCAGAGCTCTTAGTCCAAGTAAATCATTTCAAAGATTGACCTAGCTTAAAACAAGTTGTGAGCTATTCTATCTCTATTTCAGAATTTCAATTTATTTGGCAAAGCACAAATTTTTCAAAGAAAATCATTCCAAAGATTGACCTAGCCCTTAATCTTGTCATAAGTGGACGATCTTTGAGTAGCAGATGGAGCACTAATTTTCTCCCTTTGGGAGATATATCATGGCACTAAGGTAGCCCTGACGAAAGAAACTCTTTTAGCTACAGAAATAAAAAAGTAGTGGAACCGTGGTTTATAAGGCAGGTTCCAAGCCTACCAAAAACTGTCAAGTGTCAGCGCTTGCAAGCTAATTGTATTGTCATCCAAGATACATTGATAGGATTGGTAGCTTCCATTTACTGGCTAAACTGTTTCCTTTTTTTTAGTTACCAAACGTCAATATGGCGGACGTTGGTCGCAAGCATATTTTGAATGCACGACGAAATATGTCAAAAACTGTCCAACATGATGAAGTATTTTGTTGTAGTAGGAAGATATTCGCTTTCCCTTGTTGAAATTGATCTGCAGACTGCGGCGGTCCGTTCCCTCAAATAGCTTATTCCTTTGAATCTTTTACGATGCTGAAGGTGAAGCTGGCAAGTTCGAAAAATGTGTTCAAACTGTCATGTCTAAGGCTTTATTTCGCTGCGACCTTATTCATAGACTAAGTTGTTAATACACTTAATGAACTGTGAACTATTGAGCCAGCGGTGCCAGTTTAAAACTCAAATTACGCCTTAAGGCGTTTCCTACTGCGAACGTGTGAAAACCAACCGAATTTATAGCTGCCCTGAGAAAGTTTTTCATCCTTTCACTGTATAAAACTTTAGGTCCGAACTATTTATTTTTAAAATTTGCTTAAAAACTCGCTGAATACTTCTTCCCTAGAACCTTAAGCGGGTTATTCTCATCAGCGATGGTAGCAACAACGCACAGAGCTACCTACTGCGAGGTTTCGCCTGATGTTATTACCTTTTACTGTCCCGTCGCAGCTAAATTGAAACCAACTCACTCACTCAACCGCTCGCTGGGATTAAAATTGAAATGAAATTCTGCTGCACCACCCTCCATCACTCAGAGCACACACGTCGCCTCAAATGAAGCCGAAACTTTTCGACTTGCACGTTGCACTACTAATTGCAATATCGCCGGCCACTGGACCTCCCAGAGACCGCCAAGCCACGAGTTGAATTAAAATTCAATTTGACCGGGCAAAAGTTCCCTACGCCCAGCGCATCAATACTGATAGTTTCGGATGGCTCGCGCGACTCACACTAATTAACAAGCGACCTGTGGGGCGCATGCCAAAAAATCGAATAACGGATCAGATGGCCCTCCCGAGTACAACATTTACTAATCAAAAGTTCATCCGGTCTGGCTGCACTGAAAAGTGCACTCCACCAACAGCATGTTTCGCATTTGATTCCGCTGTGGTAATGGACGGTGTGTGTAACTCACCACCACCACCCGCGATTGACGCTGTCCTGTACACCGATGTTTACACCTGGGTTTAACTCGAACGGCTACACCTGAGGTGGACATCGTTTTTTCTATGATTATTTAGATTTCGAGTCGATTCATCTGGCCCCGTGTATACGTGTGGTATGCGCACTCTCGCACTCTAATGGAATCGAACCCCAAGGGGGTGACATCGGTTCATCGTTCGACCCCCGCACATAGGAAATTGAAATAAGTTCAAGTTTGTTTTGTATTTATGGAAATTTATGCTTTGTTTGAGGCTCTCTGCCTCGGTGTGTGTGTGGGTAACGCTGTACGGAGTTTGTTTGTGGTCAAATGATTTACGATCTGATTTTCAGTTAGCCTGGCCCCAAAGGGTGGCGGTCCGCTGGTTGCGGATGTTTGTCTGTGATTTATTGTTCATAAATTCAAGTGGATGGTTAGGAAATTACAAGTAAGCTATATCTATATAGGTATGTATCGACCAGACAGACTCTAATCACGCAATTCCACCGCCTGGAGTGCGGCCCAGTTGCAATCAAAGACTGAGCCTCTGCGGCATAAATCATGTTCGGGGTTAATTGAAAAAAAAGAAAGGTGTTGTCCGCCATTAAAGTGTGGCCGCCCGCATCACGTATATAAGCTTTCGATGTGCCACTAAGTGCCGTGGGGCGAATGACATGATAAAACCGCACTCTAAGTCGTTTTATGGGATTCGTCAAAGTACAGAATCACCGCCTTGTGCACCGCACTAACGCATGTGGAACAACATGTCAAACGAAGGACATTTAATGTCTTACGGATGTCAGAGGTGGAATGGAAAAGATACACTTCCGTGATTTAGGATCCTTTCCCCGAATCCACCTTCTGGTGCGAGAGAAGAGGGTGCGAGATTTATTGTTAAATAAAAGGTCAACAGGGAAATCCATTTCGACATTAATAGCGTTCGTCCTTATGGGCACCAGAGCGAATCTCCTCAACCGTTGACAGTAAAATGGAATCTCAGTGACAATAATTTCGTCACGTGGCTTTTATGCGGTCCGTTTTCCTTTGTGGCGTCGTCGGACAAGCGGAGATTTAACCTAATCGCCTGCTGGCGTTTATAGTGTCAATTAAAGGTGACTTAGTTGGATGATGGGCTTGAGGTGAAAATTTTGTCAGGTTGCCCGGGTATTTGTGCTGCCTTAACTGAGGGTATATTTTGATATAGACCTCAAGGAGTGAACAGAATCAAATCTAGTCGGTGGATATATGTATCTTTTTTATTCTTCTACTCGTTGGACTGAAACTATAGTTGGTGAAACTTGTTGGTGAAACTAGTCCCAATTACAAAATCAGCGACATTATTGACTTTCGTTTCTTGTTTCAATTTCGTGTAGCAACATATTATACCTAGAATGTGAAGGGCTGCCTTTTCATCTAACTCGGTGGTTCATTGTAACCCTTTAAAGTGTGTATCTGTTAGTTAAAATTCATGATGATAAAGTATATTGTGCAGGACATGTCAGGACATAATTTACTAACCAACAATTTAAATTACGTAAATTATACGATGTGTCATATTCCATAGTGGTGCAGGGTAGTCGGTCGACTATGTACGTCGGTGTGTCCTGCTCCTTTTATAATTTGTGTCGCTTGTCCTCATATACATAATGGCATAGTTTTTGTTCGTATAAAATAGGTTGATGACGTTCCCCATAAGTGCCTGGTTCTACACAAAAAAGTGTGGGCAAAGACTTATTATTAAATAGCATGTCGATGAGTATGGGTTGGTTATTATTAAAGGGGGAAACTGGTGAGCCCTGCACTCTCAAAAACAGAAACCGATTCATGATGAACCCCTTGTTCAATTATTTATACAAATTTGTAATTGGGAAATGCTACTGGGGGGATACCGATAATATACATTTTAGAGTAAGGCCAGCGGCTATAAAGACGTCCCATGGGCAGTGAAACTAAAAAAAGAAATGCACGGAATTTTTTTTCCAAGTGGAAATATGCTGACTAAATCGACGACATTGGCAGAACTCAGGGAGCTGTCAGTGGTGCTTTTGCAGGTTTGAGTAGAGAAGCGGCTAAAATGGGCTTAGTGGTGAATGCGAAAAGCAAATGCATATCCTACACAACATTGGCAAATCGGACAGAACATCATTCTGAAACACCTACCTAAACCGTCAACTCTCCTTGAATTGCAACCAAACAGTAATCAGACTCAAACCTGTCTGCTACATCAGAATATCTCGAAAACCAACCTTGCAATTCCTCAATCGATGCAGACGCCATCCGTTTACTAAGAAGCAACCAATCGAAGAACATCTCTCCAAAAATCCACTTTAAGGTTCAACAAACCACTCACTGATAAAAATCCTGTTGGACCAGACGAGAGCGCATACAAATCAGCACCTGTCTGGTCTACCAAACCCGGTTACAAATTGCATTTCTGTCACCACTTTGTCCCCGGATAATGCGACAACACTATACGACACAACAAACTCCACAAACAATACGACTAAGGACGCCACCTACTCCGCACGCGTTCCACATAAATAACAGCGAAAAAATAAAATGTAAAATTAAAATCCCATTGTCCCCGGGCCATTGTCCGCGTATAGGCTCTTGAATGGAACTCCTTGCGCCACCAGTCCCGTCTGATGTTATTCTTGTTACCAACTTTATTTATGGCAGCACTCTCCGTCTCGCTTTGACTCAATGAGGTTAAATGTAGATTTATGCATTTTTATGCACTCAACGAATTGGTTCATTGACTCTTCGCCCCATTGGTGCAATAACTGCATGTCGTAAGGATATTTATTATCAAAGAGGAAAATGGGTAAATG
This sequence comes from Cheilosia impressa, assembly GCA_948293265.1. Lineage (NCBI taxonomy): Eukaryota > Metazoa > Arthropoda > Insecta > Diptera > Syrphidae > Cheilosia > Cheilosia impressa. Next base: position 47,880,430 of record OX411882.1, on the reverse strand, counting down.
AGCGCAAAACTAACGATAAAAATGCATTCCCCCTGGTGCACTGCAAGGAAACCAATTTATTCATATTCTGCCCAATTTTCCGGTTTTTTGTTCGCCTTCTGCTGTGCCCGCCCCTGCTCGAGGGGGAACGCATAAAAATGATGATCACGACTGTGAGTACACGAATCTAATTTCCCCCCGCAGTCCTTCGAGCGAAAGTAAACTTTCAGGAAGTTGTTCAAAACTACGAGAACAACAGTGCCAAGGAAAACTACGAACAAAAAAATGAAGCACAAGCACAACAGGAAAATTATGCGAAAACTTTTGTGCAGCAGTGTGCTTTGCATTCGTAAAAAAGTAACCTGCGCCGCGACATTATTATGCAAAAATGGCAGAGGATATCTTGCATCTATTATGGCGGGCTACCTCGAAACCTTTTATTTGAACCATTTCTGGGTGCGATGCACAATTTGTTTCGTTTATTCTGTTTGGGGGTTGTTGGTTTTTTCGCCACCGAAACCGCATTAGGTTTGGATAATGACGCCACGAACTCGATTTTCTTTTTCAGTTTTCGAGTACATCTGTGCCACCGAACTGTGCATTCATGAGGTTAAATAAAACTGAAAAAATAAAAAAAGAACACTTACGTTTAATATACCCACGAGAGGGTATTAAAAATCGCTTAGGGTAGGAGTTGCACGGTGCGATGTATCTTTCGGACGATGAAAGCTGCAAATATCTCTTTGTGTAATTATTAAATTTAATTATAAACCTTTCATTCAGCGAGTACGTAGCACATGAATGGCATGTGGATTAAAAATATCCTTCCATTGAATGAATACAGTTTTCCGTATACCCTGAGAAATGAAATGGGAAAAGAGTATTTACTAAGGATTTTCCAACTGCACACAGTTTGGAGACGAATTCCGTCGTATGGTGGAGATGCAATGACAGATGACAGCTGGGCGAGATTTGAAAGAGCATTCCTTAAAAGCGGGGATTTCAGATTTAAAAGACTTTCTTAATCAGGGACAATTTGGGGCTTTTTAGGACGGTTTGTGAAGTATCAGATAATGAGGTAGATAAGGATGTGAATAGGGGTGTGTTGCGGTTGCCAAAGAAGTAGCTTTGAGCAAAACACCTAAAGTATTTTTTAATTCAACATAAATTTGATACTTTAAATAAATTTACAAACAAGGTTGTTCAGAGTTTTTCGGTTACAACTGAATTATTTTGTTTTCATTTTTTGATTTCAATACCATTTTTACTTCAAAACTGCAGAAGTTAAAATAGTAAAATAATTCACAAATACAAATTAAACAGAATTAAATTAAAATTAAATTCAAATTAAAATAAACATTAAAACTAACATTAAAACTTTATTCATTTAGAGTTGCAACTTTGTGAAATAAAAACCGAACTCCTTATTACACGACTCGCGCCGTATTTACTCCGCTGTAAATAAATTTTGTAGCTCTGGAGCTTACAGGCGAATAGTGGTGCAGAAACGTGTCAGATTTTTGGTCAAAGGAGCGTCGATCGAAATTGAGCAGTGCAAAGAATTTTTCCAAACATAATCGAAAAATCGGGCCCTTTTGCTGCCACTCAAAGTAATGGAGAATATTTTACAGTCGCCTATTTTTGTACCATTTTTTTTTTCAACATAATTTTCGGTCGACGAACGCATAAGAAAACAAGCCGGAAAAAATAGTTTGAAAGGGACTTAAGAGGACAACAACGAAACGTAAAAAAGTTTTAATAGGGATCGCACTGAAAAACAACACAAATTGGGCGTTAAAGTCCAAACCGAAACATCTGCTTTATATATAGTGTACAAAAACCACGACAAACGCGTCAAAATGGTACTGAAATTACATCTTAAACAAGTCAGAAAATGTACCCCAGAACAGGAAAATGTTGCAACTTAAGCCAAAAAATAAATAAATAAAATCGAGACAAACACACAAAAAAAATTACAAAGAAAATAGAATTTAAAAAAAAAACGCACACCATATATAACAAAATGGGACAAGGTAAAATTACGGAAATAATGCCCAAAAGACGGGTGCAGAAAATGCTTCCGAAAATCGTAAAACAAAAGCACAGAAATATTCATCCAAAATGCAACAGAAAAGGCGAAAGCTTCGCATGGGAAAATTCATCAAAGACTATCGAAAGCCTCTCACTACATATTTCCAAAAATATGCTTCGAAAATCGATCCAAAAAATTAAGTACATAAAACATACTCGTAGAACGAGAAAAAAACCCTACAATGCACAAGAAAAGCGTCAAAAATTAATTGCAGTAAAATTTAGAGAAAACCCATCAAGGATTTTCAAACGCAACAAGCTATCGAAAAATTTGTCAAAATATGTCCCAAAAAACTGTCCGAACAGTTAGAAGATATACAATGAATAAAAAATCACTGGAATTGAATAAACTTAAATTTTAAAGAATAAATTAGTAAATGACCGCATATAAAAATAGTTCACAAAAAGGTTAGAAAAACGCACCAAAAACGTTTCGAAGAACAAATCAGAAATCTCAATAAAACCCAATCCAACTTTTACAGATAAATAAACAAAAACTTGTCCTCTAAATATATTAAAAACAGCGTCAGAAAAATGCATAATAAAACATGTTAAAAAACCTAAAAAACAATTTAGCAAAAAACACGACAAAAACGCACTGGGAATGCTCCGAAAATTGTTCCCAAATACGTTGGAAAAATTGCTTCGAAAACTGAGCCAAAACACGTCTGGAAGAACGCATCAAAAATTGTGCAGCCAGTACAATCTCAAATGTATTCGAAATCGAGTTCAAATATGCGATTAAAATTCACAGCCAAAAATCGAAAAAATTGCGACAAAAATGTGGACAAAAAAGATCTCAACGAAACTCAACTCAGACCATCCCTCGCTTTTTTATCTCACATTCAAGGGAGTACATACTTACTGAACTTAGCAGAGCTCAAAAAATATCGTCCCTAAAAATGGTTATGAACTAAAAACCTTTAAAAGGTGCACAAAATTTAAACAACATTTAGTTAAATGCGAACTCCCTTCATCATGCATTGTTGAACTTAATTAAATGGAAATGTGTCACACCCCAACAACAGCCCCCTCTGCCGTTGCACACAACAATTAACTTATTGACCTTCACAATCTATATATATAAAAATTGAGCCTAAAATTGTGTTGGTTTGTCGCCGATTCACGCCTTAACGCATCTACCGATTTTAACCAAACTTTCACACATCTCTGGTATTGGTCTATATATCATTTTTGTGAAGTTTGGTTGAAATTGGAAAACGTATGCGTGTTTTGTGCGTGCTTGGAAAAACACATGAATTTCAGTACATTTTGGTTTTTGAATGATTTTTTTAGTGATTTGACATCTCAAGATATCGTTCGAGAAGCTGAAGACTACTAATTGGAAGATTATGACAATTTTTTTACCAAAACCGGAGCAAAAAAATGTGTTTGTACTGTAAAATAAGTTTTTTGTTTTTATGAGAAATCAATTTTTATTTTGTCAAAATACTTTTTCGAGTTTTCAATCAGGTTCTTCATGTTTTCCCAACATTTTGAAAAAGTTTAGTTCTGCGGTTCCTACGATGGTACCTTTAACTTATTTTCAAGATTGAAGATAAGATAAATTGATTTCTTATAATTAAATTAAAATAGTTTGTATCAAAAATGCCACCTCAGCGAAGAAGTGATATTGGTAGTCGGTCGTGTAGAACGCAAAATAGATCAAGAGAAAGGCAAAATCAATCAACAAAGACAACAACGGGCTGAACAAATCAATGTTAATGTTGTTTTAAATGGTGCTGGATTTCAATATAATAGTGCCATTGATTATAGTTTGCACAAATTTGTGGTTATTGGCGCAATGAACAAGCTATATTAATATTGTAATGCATTGAAATTTAGTATGTGTATACTCGGAATCATTTCATGCTTATTTTGAGATTCGATTCTTTCGAAAGTGGGTCGAATTTGAAGAATCTGTATTTTGACTTTCGAATAGATAGGAAGTTCATTCTATCAATCAAAAAATCATTTTTCATTCCAATGTTGAGTAAATTTTCACTTTCTAATCGTTCGCGACAATTGTCATTTTTTTATTCGTCTGTATTTTTTTAACGCTAAACAGTGATAATTGTTGTTTTTTCATATTTTCTTGAGGGATTTTTTTTTTCGAAAATGGATTTGAGGCATTCTCCAGTAGAAAATTTTTTCTTCTTTCATCCATAAACAAAACAATTGCCATGTCTGCTGATATTTGTCACCAATTGTTTACAGAAAAACTGTATCAAAAAAAATGTTGGTTACACAACCTGTGTGACCAGAATTGAGTTCAATAACTCAAAAACTTGAGGTTCAATAGCCGTATTTTATTATCAGCGTGATCTGATCCGGATCAGATCACGATAATAAAACAATACGGATCATTGAAAAGTTTAATTTTTGAATTGTGGCTACAGTTGCTTTCAAAAACAAAGGAGATAATAGAGGGGTATTACAAACTTCATATTGCTACCAGTCATATTGCAAATATTTTGCTCAATGTGACGTCACACAAGGCACATACATTTCACTTGAAATATCGGGGGTGTTACCATATTTAATCAAATTCGCATAATTTATCTCTTCCATATTTTTTTTAGAAACAAATTTATTTCATATACACTTATGCAACACATGAACAATATTTTTCAGCTAGCACTTGAGTTTATCTTGGCATATTAAAGGTGTGCAAATCGGACACATTTCATAAACATTTGTAAAAGATTTCTGAAATTTATTTATTTAAATGTTTACGAAATATTTCAATTTCATCTTTTTTTGGATAAGAAGAAAAATATGTGGTAGGATTATAATTAGCAGCGAGTAAAGTTTTTATTACTGTAATTTTGGTCTCGGGAATCACGCGACATGCGATTTAATTCAAATAACTAATTCATTTATCACTTCCTCATTAGGTATCCCAAGCTTTTCTTGACATTTGTATTTTATTTACAAAAAAAAATAATCGAAAAACAGCGCTCATTTTCTGCTGGGAAACTTGCAAAACAAAAATGATTTCCCATCACGATTCGGAAACTGTTGAACATTTCATAAATGTTTTCAAACCAGCAACAATATTTCATAAAAATTGTTTTGTTTAATAAATGTTTAAGAAATATTTATGAAATATGTAGGTATGTATTTAATTGTTTATCAAGTGTTTGGCTGGTCTGCATATACCTTTAAAGAACGAAAAAAAATAACTCGGAACTCGAATGCGAAAAAATCAATTGATTTTTTTTTGTTCCACTTTTTAGTCTGGCAACGTGATTGTGTGGCTATCGTTTGCAGGCACACCAACAATTAAAAATGAAACAAACCATCTTGTGGGAAATAATTTTCAGATCATGTTTCATGATCTCGATGAGAAGCAGGATCATGTGCTGTTGTTGTAATTGCATGTAAATCGATGATCTATATGGATCATATTTGATAATAAAAAACAGCTAATACCTTCATTTTGCATTCTTTACTTCAACGATATGGGTTCGCTGTTTTATAGAAAAACTTGAACACCTATTTTAGATAAGCTCATATTTAAACTTCAGACTTTAGCATGTCAAAATATTACTAATAACACATTTTAATATTCTTAAGCCTGGTCGCATTTCAGAAAAGACTTCTACTTCACATTTTTGTAGATCGTAGCATGTATTTCTCAATAAGTAGTTAGTATTTTAAATATTTATATAGTTTTATTAAAACAATGAAAAAAGAGCCTCTATAAAAAAAAAACAAAAGTATATTCACTCCATATAATACAATAAAAATGTACAACCGCTGATTTAGAAAGTTGAATTCATTTAAATTCATTTTATGACATTCTCGATAGTGAATATTATTCGTTCGAATCTCAAAATACACAAAGTTCATTCAAACGAATAGAGACATAGATTATTGGTTCGAATCTGAAAATAAGCATGATTATATTCATTTCATTAACGAATTTGGGCGGAACGAAGTTCGCCGGGTCAGCTAGTACTATTATATTTCGATTCAAAAGTCTCTAGCCAACGAAAAATATGTATTTATCCGCATTAACCTTCCCGAAACACATCCAAACTGTGTCAATGGCCGCTGTCACTGTACGACACGTCCCCTTTGTGTCCTTTCATGTAACCACTGAGCATTATTGAGTGGAACTATGTGTGGTTAACATTTTAATATTCCCATGTAATTGCAAATTGTTATGCTAATTGCCTGCGGCGGAAGCAAATCCCAAAACAAAAGCAGGATGCTAATCGACAAGCACCCTCGAACGCATTGTTTCTGATGGAAATTTAAGCAGCCTTTATTTGGTATTAAACTGTGGGCATCAGCATCAGGCGCTGTACATTGTTTTAGGGGACACTTGCGCAGGGCATAAAGTGAGACAACAGAAAAAAAAAAACTGCGAACATGAATGAAATGGTTTTTGCAACATTTAGGTTAGCTATGCGGTTACATCAATCGGTACAATGAAGAGTCATTGTAGCGATGGTGTACGTGCTTCAATGGAGCTGCATCCAACTACTGGATGAAGTTTGATGCAAACTGAAACTAAATCGAGAATGGGTGCAGTATAAAAGAAGCATAACATTCTCGCTGCGTGATGTTATATTGCGTTCACTTTAAAGTCTTCCTTTCACTTGGGGAGAAAATCGTGCCGACTTCGAATCCAGATGGCTTCTGTCTGTGAAACACATTGTTGTTGCATTGTTACAACTTATAAGAAAGTAGAACCGCATCATTTTCATGCACTGGCTAAATGTGTGCTCAATGGTTTTAATTGGTTTAAGCTCCATCAAACAGTGTTGAACGCTCCTCAGCTGCTTTGGTCCATTTATGCCGAGAGTAAAACGTTTCCCCGAAGTGGAACTAGTTCCTTTTTAAGAAAGGAACCTTTCAAGAAACGATTTTCTCTGTTGCTTGCAACTAATCAATTGAACGTCTGATATGAATATCCAAGATCCCCTCAGATCTATCAATTATAAGGTGACTTCTACGATGAATGTTAAGCTCCGTTCGGTACTGGAAATAAAAGCCTGGAACAGTCCCAACTAGAACTCTTCTTTGAGACTAAGTACAGCGACTGTTTGGTAAACGAAATTATGCACGACATGCACATAACAGACTACGTCCCCATAAATTGTTAAACAAGCTCATAAATATTTGATATCATCATCAGCAGCATATGCGAGTGAAACGATTTTCCCATATCTCATTTCAAATTGTAGCTGGAAACATTTTGTCATGCAAATACCTTTTCACGTTCCACAGTAGAAATGGCATTTGCCCAAACTCCCAGAGCAACACTCCAAAAGCGAAACGAAAGTGTTTACGATAATCGTACAATGAACTCGGGTAACCCAGTGGAAGTATTATCATCAACCATTTGGGTAGAGCAAAATGGTAGAGGTGGAGGCAACAGCTCCCTTGCTGTGTACGTGATTTGCTTGAACAAAAACGATGGTGACATATTAAGAAAATACCCCGACAGGATTCATTTTATTTTACGACTCATTATGTCAACTGGTTTTGTGTATCCCGCAATTTTCCCCATCGAGAGCTTGTTCGACAGCTATAAACAGTATTTAAACACGTACCTACTGAGGACGCGTTTATGACGTATAAATGAATTTACAGGGTTCGTTGGCACTGGAAGGGGGTGTTTGGTTTTGGTGCAGAAGGTGCCGCCAGCTCTGCATTTCATCTCTCTCACATTACGGTTCTTTCTTTTGTCTGATAACCATTTAAGTCCGAAAGACTTAGCAGGGTTGTTCATTTAGAGCCTACGGCATTTGGCATCCAGAGATAGTAGGTTTTGACTTGGCAGCGAATATTATGTCAATGCAAAATCCAACATGGAATTTAAGTTCAGTTGTACCTAGTTTTAGTTGTTGTTGTAGTTGTAGTTGTAGTTGTAGTTGTAGTTGTAGTTGTAGTTGTAGTTGTAGTTGTAGTTGTAGTTGTAGTTGTAGTTGTAGTTGTAGTTGTAGTTGTAGTTGTAGTTGTAGTTGTAGTTGTAGTTGTAGTTGTAGTTGTAGTTGTAGTTGTAGTTGTAGTTGTAGTTGTAGTTGTAGTTGTAGTTGTAGTTGTAGTTGTAGTTGTAGTTGTAGTTGTAGTTGTAGTTGTAGTTGTAGTTGTAGTTGTAGTTGTAGTTGTAGTTGTAGTTGTAGTTGTAGTTGTAGTCGTAGTTGTAGTTGTAGTGGTGGTTGTAGTTGTAGTTATAATTGAGTTGAAGTTCCAATACAAATTGTAGTTGTAGTTGTAGTTGAGTTAAAGCTCCGATCCAAATCGTAGTTGTAATTCTAGTTCAGTTGTAGTTGAATCGTAACTGTAGTTCAATCTTCACCTAGTTAACTAATAACTGCAACTTCAACCACATCTATATACATAGATGTGGTTGAAGTGGTTGCAGTTATATATAGTTATAGCTGGAGCTGCACCCTCTAAAATCTAGTTTTACATTGAGTTGTAGTTTTCTATGCAAACTAGTTTGCAGCTCTCGTTGTAGTTGTGGCATGTAATGAACTCAAGGTTTTTGAAATTATTCTTCACAATATAAGCTCGAAACGGTCGTCCAAGTCTGAAAAGTTATTCCAAATTACATATTTAGTACATCCCTTGTAGTACCGTCACAACTCGCTTTCATAATTGCAAATACCGATCAAATTACACACTCATCTGTCAACCCATGAAATTCTTTGCTTATTTCAACTCAAATAGTACTATTTTCCAGTGAAAGGTCACCAGCTTTATTCTTATCATCATCAAATGCACCCGTCTACATTCAAATGTTTAGGTACACCAAGACGCGAAAAAATGAACTCCCACACATAGTACATACTTGAGCAGACAATAGAATCTCACTTAACCTTCAAGGACTCTCAGCTTAGAGTGGTTACACAATCGTCGAGTGCTCCATTGAGCAGCGAAAACTTCCCATTGTAGGAGCATGTGTGCCATTCTAAAAAAAATACAAGGAATAGTTTGAATAGCGAGAATTCCACTTGCGGTGCGTTGTCATGAGAGATCCTTCGACTTTAAGGATGAAATTTATTTCTTTTAATATTTCAGTATTCTCTGTAAGTTCAATACGCATATGGGATTCCAAATGGCATTGCAGATGTAAGGGACATTTGTCAAAAGAAAATATTTTCCCAAGGACTGGGAGTGTAAGGAATCCACTGGATCAGTTGGATTTGGACTTCATGGACTGCGGCTGCGATGGACACTAAAGAGAATTTATGTCCACAGCTTCTAGTGGTGCGTATCAGTTGCAGATGTTACTATTCTCGTGTAAGACGTGTAATGTGGTTCTGGTGAGCTCTGAAGAATGGTAGGTGAACACCAAATTTAAGAAAGAGGTTGGTATGATCTTTTTGCTTTGGTGTTGCTTAAGTGTTTTGGCTGAGTAATGCATGAATGCTAGTTTTAGTTGCCAACTAACAAAGTAATAAGAGCTTATAATACAAGGTTCAGTTTTTATGATTGCCTATGAAAAATCACCACGAGTAATGGTAAACTCCGCAATTGTTGCATTTGTAGCTTTGTGGTACAGACATGCGCCGCACTTTAAGTTGTATTTTTCATTCACAGACAGCGCTTGGGGGATTATACTAATTCTGATCCGTATTAGCTATTAGCTACAAGTCATCAATGTAGCTAATGAATTCGGAAGCTACAAAAAGTGGCATCCAAATTTTGACACTTCATTTAGTCAGTGCTATTGTACCCATTGATTCAATGGTGCAATCTTGGCTCTGCACGAAATAAGCTAAAACTTAAATTTAAGTAACTGTCACTTTTAAAAAACACTTGACACCCTCTGTCGTTTATTTATTACTTTTCGAAAGCCTCTTTACAGAAACCACTTTCCATATCTCGCTCCCTCTTCTCATCCAGAAAATCACGATCCACAGCACATATCCATTCTCATAATAATGACTTGTCTGCCAAAGAGCCGGAGAATTGATTTACACTTGCGACCAATTACTTGGCTCTGGATGCCTGTCAGTCGAAGTAGTTGTTCCATAAATCAAAACCATTTCTCATTTCTATTTTCATTTATCTGTGCCCTTCCAAGGAGCAATGTTGAAAGAACTGAAGGGCAGATGACGAACAAAAAAAAAAATATATCCTCAAAGACGTCGAAAAAGAAAACGTCATCATGAATTTATTACGAAATGCGTTCGCAGATTGAATTCTAGTCAGAAGCATTCGTCAATAAATCATGTCGGTTCAATTGGAAATGATTTCTCCAACGAAGACGATTGGCGTTGAGATTTCATTCTTTTTTCTCCAACCAGTTCTGTTCACCATTAGGATGAGGTTAGCGTATAATACGAGTATAGTATGCTAAGCGAATAATTTGCAACCAAAAGCAAAGCGATGATAGTGCAATTTAGTAGACCTGACTTCTTTTGTGTGTTGTGCTTTTTCCCTCATTGCAGTTGACTTGAATTGATGATCTCTGAATTAGTAACAGGTGGCGCGATTATGGACTTTGAAGGATAAGAGCGAGAATTTTTTTCGGACAGTTTTTAGGTAACAATATTTTTAGGAATATCCTAGAAAACCAAGCTAAGAAGCTCTTCAATGAGTTGGCAAATATTCTGTACAAAATGGAAACAATTTGTGCGCTACCAAGAGTCATGGCTATAACAATTCACAGAACTCAGCAGTAAAACCATAGTTGAACAGCTTTGGGTAGGTTAACAGTTTTAGAACGAAAACTCTAGAGAACTTGAAGTTTGAACTGTATTTTCACAAGTGGTTTTAACAACCCAATATAAAAAAAAAGTAGGTATCTATGCTCCTATAAAATTAATTTTATTTTGATGTTCTATTCTGGATCTTCCTTTTTTTTCACTTGCTATAATTTTTTTGACTATATAAATATTTCCTACTTCTATTTTAATGTTTACAGGACATATTAAAAAATACCTATGTGTAAACTACCAACTACTTCCGATATCGATTTGATTTTTTCAGAGTAACTTGTAAACTTACGCGCTTAGACACCTCGCCCGAATTCTACCCGGTGGCGAAATTGCCACATCTGCGAAGATCATGAGCTACTCGACTCGGCTCCTGATTTTCTCCTACAATACCATCGAGTAAGTTATTTCTTAATAGAGGCAAGCTTCGACATCGTGGCTTTAGAAGAACGATTTAAAAACGAGACGCATCGAGAAATGCTTAAAAAAAACCTCCAAAACAACTCGGTATATGTCTTAAAATCAGCCTTGAAAGTCATTCAAAGCATCCCGAAAAAAAGGCTTCAAAATACAACCCGAAACACTTAAGAAAAGTGTTCTAAAATTACTTATATAAAAAGCCTCTATAGTATCTAAAATAAACTTCTCGAAACACGTTTTAAAAAAAAGAGCACTTAAAGCGCCCACAAAGCGCTCCAAAAAAAAAGAGCCCACCGATAATGCTCTAAAATAGATCGAAAAACGCCTTAAAAAATATTGTAAAACCCACTTTCAACTTTGAGTAAAACACATTAAGTATACGTATACCTTACAGAAAACTTGAAGATTCATCGAAAAACTCAGTACAAAACTTGCAGAGGAACGCTTCAAAGAAAACTCCACAGAAGAGCCTACAAAACGACCTGAAAACCAACTCCAAAAATAAATAAATAAAAACGAGCAAAAAGTCCAAGCGACAAACTACAAAAGCACAACTGAAAGTGCTCTGATAAATACTTCTAAAACATGCCTTATAACACGCAGGAAACGTAACGAATAGTACCCTTAAAAGGCCGCAAGAAAATCCTCAACAAATCGACTTTGAAATACCATTAAGCACGAGCGAATAACCCACATTAGGGTTTTAGAAAGCACATCATGTTTCAAGAAAAATACCCAAAAAGAACGACCACAAATTCGCCTGCAAATACCTTTGAAAAATTCCTCAAAACAAAACCCCAAAACGCTCTAAAAAAAAAAAGACTCTAAATCTCGAAAACTGACAAACGCTCCCAAAACAGCTAAATAGGACCTTTAATTTGAATTTGAAATAAAGGCATGAACACGCTCCAAAAAATGACTAAAAATAACCCTAAACATTTTTTTCAAAAATGCTAAAAAAAATGGTCTAAGACATCTCGGAAACGCTTTAGGGAAATCCATCCAATAATGCTCTCAAAAGGCCCCCAAAAATGTTCAAAAAAAATTACCTGACACCTCAAAAAATGTCGAGAAAAACACACTCGTGGTATCAGAAAAGCATATTTAATCTTATAAAAAAAAACGGCTAACACGCCCCGAAAACATCTACAACAAAACAGAACAACAAACTGTAATTCCACTGAAAAACTCAATATAAAACTCATCGTAAGATACTTAAAAAAAAAACCAAAAGCTGCCCAATAGAGCTTAACAACGTTTCGACAGCAGTTACAACCGAATTTGCAAACGAACTAAAATAATATTTAAAAGAAATGCAGCGATTCTAAAACTCCTGTTGTAGTTTTCCAAATACGTGATTTCAAGCAATCACTGACAGATATACGAGTAGTCAAAGTTAGACCTCGCTCTGCAATAAATTGAGCACAGCTCTTCAACATCCATCTCCATGATTGCATCAACTTTTCAATAACTTTAACGCACTGTGACTGCGAGCACCATCCTTCTCATAAGACCACCTTTAACCTATAGCTAGACTAACTGCAACCCATCTCAATACAGGGCCCAGAAAATTGATGAATATCAATATGACAAATCTGTATCTTTGGATTGATAAATGGCTGGCCAATCGAGGAGAAAATATATTGATGGCATCTGGTACGAGAATTTGAGGGAATTTATCCTCCGCTCCCCATGCTCATCTACCATTTTGCGACGACACTCTGACATCCACATCGTCGAAGATTGCGAAGTCAAACCGATATTGAGTATCATCTAACCCCAATCGAATATTATGTTTATCAATCAAAATGATACACTCTCCGATTGGATTTATCCGGTTTCTCTGTATACCTACCTCCGTCACCGACGCCACCCTTCAGACGGAATGAAGGACAACGTGTCTCCTTTTTCGACACAAGTAAGTCGTCACTCATACGACCCGCAACGGATTTGTGGAAGTCAAATGGTGGGCGGGTGTGTTGCTGAAGTCTACCACAAACAGTTGGGGCTGACACACCTCGAGGGTAATTTGTCAATCTGAAGTGTCATATATGCGAAAAAGATTAGGTGGGAGTGCGACGGAATGGAGCGTTTAATATACTCTAACGCCCGCCTTTTTGTCAATTGGATTGAGGAGGCAAATCGAGTGAGTTCCCGACCCGTAATCTTTTGAAGATAGATTTACTTCATTGCTGGTGGGATTTTGTGAAATGTCCTTGAAATATATTCGTACTTTTCGACGACGGAAAATTATTGTAACCGTTCCCCCTTTGTCCGAACTTCCATACTCGACTAATGTGAAATTTATCTACTGGCAACATTTCACTTCACATGAACTGGAAAAAAGGAACTCGTGTAAGGAGTGGGCGGCCTATACTCCTGGTAGAACGACATCTGGTTGCTGAACTGTAACTCTTTCCCCCCTCACTACACGTGTAGATAATTTAATATCATTCTGAGCCATGCGACGGTGCTGCTCATCTCCGCCTCTCCTCGTTGTTGTAACTCACTACTCACACCCATAAACCCATCTAGATGCGGTCCTCGTTCGTGTGCCAAAAAAAAAGGAAAAGCGCAGGAGGATAAGAACAAAGAACGAAATTTAATATGAAATGGTGTACCCACTTGTAACAGCCGTGCGACTACAAAACTACGACATTATAAGATTATTATAAAGTGAAGCGCGTTGTAAGAACAGTTGACGGTGATGATGTCAATTTTTGACTCAAATTATTCTGCATGCGAGTATAAGGGTAGAAGACTCAACTTAAATATTTTTCCTTTTGAGATGGAACCGAAAAGCGACTTGAAATTGAAACGTGCATTTCTAACGATATTTTTTAAGTGACAATTATTTATATTGTACGCATTATGAGTGTGTGACAGTGGCAGGGTGACAGAAAGTGTTCTTTTGTTTAGTTAAAGGTGGCGTTTTTAAGTCCAAACTAAGCCACGAAGTGAGTTCTATGCACGAAATAAATAAAACAGTCCAGCGAAAGCTTTGCTACAAATGGCGTTGACTTTGAACTTTTTTTAGTTCAGAGTACAAACAGAACTGTCAAAAAAAATGTTTGTTCCTGTTTTTAGCTCAAACACCTTAGATCTCTGAACCATTATTTCTTCTTTCGTTTAGAGTATTATCAAAGCCCGCTTTTTAAAATCGAAACAAATTGAATGAACAGTTAGAGCACAGCAGGGCCGGGCACAAATCCTCATTCTTTAGTCCTTCACGTGGGCGCCCGCCTGAAAATGGCTAACCAGTAAAATGGTTAGTGTCAGCCAAGGATTTACGCTAACGTCTCAATCGTTTGTCGTGATCCATTAAGTTTGAGGTAGGAGTAAACCTTAAATCCAACCTAATTCCAGTGGTGGAGTGAGCAGATAGCAAACCGTACCCAAGGATGAAAGGCTGGGGGTAAAACCAGTCGAGTACGAGCTCCCTCAGACGCCATGGCGAGGGTCTGTTGTATTTAGCCCTGCCCAGGTATGGCGGCGCTGCCTGGGTCGACCTTGTTTTTTTTTCCGGCCTTACTCGTGGGAACATAATGAACAAAAACTTTAAACATAAATTAGTAAACACAAAAAAAGGAATTATTATTCCAGGAAGGGAGGGAACTGACTCCATTAAGCCGGCGATGGAACTGGGAGAGGATTCTTATGAATCTGAACCACAGTCCTCCATTTCCGGCCTGGAGAGGGAACTAGAGGAGGTACTGCTAGCTAGCGACGGTGAGGATGCAGATTGCACACTCACCGACACTAACGTAGCGGGAAGTGAGGTGGCTGGTACTCTCACTTCCGTAGATAGGGTAGGCGTTGGGAAGGCTGGTACTCCCACAAAAATAGTACAAGGCAAGGGTGAGCTGGCTGGTACACTCACCTTAGGAAATAGGGATAGCAATGAGAAGGCTGGTACTCTCATTGAGATCCCTAAGGGAATAAAACCGACGAAAGGGACGGGAGGCGCAGTAGGCAAGCACTCTGCTGCTTCCGGATCCCCTACAGTCGTACAACCAGGGACGAGCAAAAACGCACACCAGCTGAACAAGCTCCTGATGCGCAATGCCCGACGCAAAGTCGAGAGTGCGAAGCGTAAAGTTGAGCAGTTCAGGGGGTGTGATGTTAGCTCACTCAGCGCCTGGGACAGGAAGCAACTAGAACGGGCCAAGGAAACCATGGCCGCCGAGGCTGCCAAAAAATCGGCAGCCGCAGCGGTCAAAGTTAGGGAAACAGTTCAGGCGTCCACTAGTGGATTAGCACCTGCCATATCATACCAGGGTAAGAAGGATGCGGAGGAGTCCGTGTCTGGGGGGGTCAGGGAGTCTCTGCTAAGCAAGAGGGGCAGATCCGACGATGTCATTGAGCCGAGTGCAGCCAAAAAGGTGAAGGCTGGTACTTCGCCCGGGGTGCACCCGATTTATGACGCGAAGGACGAGCTCCTTGTCGCAATAGTCAACGAGCAGGAACCGAGCGGACGCTTGACCATGGAACAGTGGTTAACTGTCGAGGAGAAGTTCCAAGACGCTCTGTGGAAGAAATTGTCTTCCACGGAGAGTGGCGAGCTTCTTTTCGACGGCGCTGGATGGGATGGCGGCCGCAAGGTTGTTGCTTGTGGGAACGGGGAATCCGTTGGCTTCCTCAGAGAGTTTGTGCTGGGGATTGGCGAGGTGTGGAGCGGGGCTCAACTCAAGTGCGTAACGGTGGCGGAGCTGGCCAAGTACTCTCCGCCCAAGGCCTGGGTATGGGTTCCGCTGCCATACACATATCCCGACAAGCTACTCGGCCTTCTCCACATCCAGAACAAGGAGCTAAAGGCCGACTCCTGGAAGGTCTTAAGAACAGGGCCCAGAAGGCAATTTGGCCAACACTTTTTGTTGAGCCTAAATAAGGAATCGCTCCCTCCCCTTGAAAAGACAAAGGGGATGGTCAGATATAGCATGGGGAAGGTCATGATAAAGATCGTGACCAAGGGAGCGGAGGTGGAAGAACCCCATGATGATAATGGAGACGATGCAAATAAACCTGCATCACAGTAGGGCTGCGACGGCGTGCTTGATAAACTATGTAATCAAGCATGACGTCTCAGCCGTACTGATACAAGAGCCCTGGATCAACAAAAACCATCGGATCCAGGGGCTCTCCGTAAGGGATTACACGCTTTACTTCAAAGCTAACGAAGGTAAAATTAGGACTTGCATCCTACTAAAAAACAATATAAGGGCATTTCTTTTGAATAATTTCAGTGATGGAGACTTAACCGCAATTTCTTGCGAAACAGAGGGGAGCAAACCGGTGTGCCTGATATCGGCTTATCTCCCATATGAGTCGACGACGGTGCCTTCCGACAACCTAAGGCAGTTGTTAACCAGGGACAAGTGGCTCTTCGTTCTAGGATGTGATGCCAATGCGCATCATACTCAATGGGGAAGCAGCGACATAAATACTAGAGGTGAGTGTCTTTTTGATTTTATCTTATCGACCAAACTTACTATTTGCAACAAGGGTAACACCCCAACTTTCGTTGTGCGGAACAGGCAGGAGGTGCTAGATATTACTCTCGCATCCTATACTGATTCCCTCACAATCGAGAAATGGAGGGTACTAGAAGAGGCATCCCTATCGGATCATAAATGGATTCGTTTTCAGATAGGCTTCCACAGCAAGGCTACGATTACGTATCGCAACCCCAGAAATGCTGACTGGAATAGATACGAATCCATAATTAGGAATGAGCTAGGAAATGAAGTGCCATGTCTCGTCAGTCCACTGGACCTAGATATGGCAGTCGAAAACTTAGGCAAGATTATGAACATGGCTTACGAACAAGTTTGCCCGCTCAAAAAACCGACCAAGAGGTCCCAACCTCAGTGGTGGAACAAGGAGTTAAACTCCAAAAGAAGGCAGGTTAGGCATTTCTACAATAGGGCAAAAGTTGTGGGGGACGACATCACATGGGATCTGTACATAGAAAGTAAGAAAGAGTTTAAATACTTGATCAGGCAATCTAAGAGAAAATCTTGGAAGATTTTCTGCGAAACGATCGCAGACACTAGTGAGGCTTCCAGACTCCGGAAAATGCTAGCTAAAGACGCGGCTGTCCCTAGTTTCATCAAGAAATCGGACGGTTCATGGGCTGAAAGCAGCGAGGAGGTTCTGGAATCACTAGTTGAAGCCCATTTCCCAGGAAATAGCGCGCCAATGTCTCCGTTACATAATGGACATATCAACAGCGCAGGAATAGACGTAAGGGTTGATAACAATATCATTACTGGAAAGAAACTACGTTGGGCCATTAGGTCCTTCGCTCCGTTCAAAGCACCAGGCCCTGATGGCATTCTGCCAGCTATGCTTCAAAAGGCTCCAGCTACGGTCACAAACATGATCGGAAACATTTTTACACATTGCCTGCGACTAGGCTATGTACCCAGGGCATGGAGAGAAGTAAGAGTGGTCTTTATACCTAAAGCGGGTAAACCAAGTCATACTTCAGCGAAAGACTTCAGACCTATTAGCCTGTCGTCATTTCTCCTCAAGACACTTGAAAGGCTTATTGACATTTATATGAGAAGCAAGTGTTGTAACGGAACTCTATGTAATGCTCAGCATGCATATTTAAAAGGTAAATCAGTAGAGACGGCTCTACACGAAGTAGTAGGCAAAATAGAGAGCAGCCTTCACCAGAAAGAATATGCACTAGCTGCCTTTTTGGATATTGAGGGGGCTTTTAATAATGTTAGGAAAGATGCAATCAGGAATGCCTTGATAAAAATCAATGTCGAGCAACGCATTACCAATTGGATATGCGAAATGCTCTCGACAAGAAACATAAACTCTACTCTCGGAAACAGTTCAATAAGGAAATCTGTCACTAGAGGCACCCCCCAAGGAGGAGTCATCTCTCCCCTTCTCTGGGTGCTGGTAATAGATGAAATACTCAAAGAACTAAATAATGCAGGATTCAGCGTCACTGCTTATGCGGATGACGTAGTTATCATTGTCCAAGGAAAATTCCTTAATACGATAAGCGAACTTATGGAAACAGCCCTCAACAGGCTCAGAATATGGGCTGAGGGGTGTGGACTACGAGTCAACCCAGAGAAAACCGAACTCGTACTATTTAGTACGAAATACAAGATACCGCCCTTCAAGCTGCCCAGACTTGCTGGAGTGGAGCTTTCCCTCTCGGAGAGCGCAAAATATCTTGGTACGGTACTAGACCGGAAACTAAATTGGAAACTAAACGTTCAGGAAAGAGTCCAAAAGGCACATAACGCTCTCTTCATTTGTAAGAGGACAGCAGGAAAGAAATGGGGCATTAGGCCGTCAATGTTGTATTGGCTATATACAATGGTAGTAAGGCCCATAGTTACTTACGGGGCTCTTGTCTGGTGGAAAGCCACGAACAAGAAGTATGTACGGGATATGTTGACCAGGGTACAAAGAACAGCCTGCATTGCCGTTACGGGTGCTTTACGCACCACTCCAACGGCTGCACTGGAAGCTTTTATGCATCTTTTACCACTGGACTTACAAATACAATCAAATGCAGGTAATAGTGCGCTACGGCTCACTAACGCAGGGCTTTTTAATAACAGAACGATAGGACACAGCACTATCTTAAAGGAATTCTTCTCCGAAATCCCGGAAAAAGCGGATGAAAGTCTTGGTACACTAGACTTTGACACTCCATACAACGTGTCGTACCCGGACAGAAAAGACTGGCATAGAAAGCTAGTCTCAAGGGACGATGAGACCTCAGTCTATACTGACGGGTCCAAAACCAGTGAGGGTACGGGGGCAGGCATATACTCCAGCGAGTTGGACCTGCAAATGGCCCTGAGAATCCCGGACACATGCAGTGTGTTCCAGGCAGAGATTCTGGCCGTACTCAAAGCTGCGGAAGAACTTGAAATGAGATCGATATCCAATAAGAATATCGCCATCTACATTGATAGCCAGGCTGCGCTCAAAGCGCTAGAATCACATACCACTAAATCGGAACTAGTCAGGAATTGCCGCACAATGCTTAAGGCATTATGTTTGCAGAACCGTGTTAGATTGTGTTGGGTACCTGGGCATTGCGATATTGAAGGAAATGAAAAAGCCGACGTTCTGGCTAAGGAAGGAGCGGAGCTCCCACTAAATACAATGATCAAGGGTATCAGACCACCGATGGCCGTCGCAAAAAGGGTTATCCTTGTGAAAACCTCCAATATAGCAGCCACAAGATGGTCGCAGTTGGAAGGACACAGGGTCTCAAAGGCACTCTGGCCCGTCTTAAATAGGAAAAAGTCTGATGAACTACTAAGTCTCAGTAGAACAAAGTTAAGGTTAACGATAGGAATACTCTCTGGACACTGCCTTCTAAGGAAGCATGCCATGAGACTAGGCTTAGCCAGTACGGACATATGTAGGTACTGTGAGGACCTACATGTCACGGAAGATATCTCCCACCTTCTGTGCGAGTGTCAAGCAATTGCTCGGAGTAGAAGGAAGCACCTAGGTAGGTACTTCTTTAATAACTTAGAGGATGTCGGTTCCTCAAGCAATATAGGGTCACTAATTAGATTCTGTAGGGAAATTGACTGCTTGGGCGATTTGGTTTAGGTTTTTAACCGTAATGGTTCCCAGGGGATGGCGATGGGCCCGTCTTGGTGCCTGGTCTTTTGTGACGATCTCACAACCCCACTCAACCTAACCTAACCTAACCTAGAGCACAGCATATTTTGACAGCTAACTGTGCGATTGCTGATCAGGAATGTGATTGTGAAATGTGAATGCTGGGGTACATAATGAATGAAAGAATATGTACTGTAAAAAAGCGCAGTAGGTAAACTTAGGAAATATCAATTAGGGAGTATTTTTAGAGTCATTGTGTCAAATATCTCAGAACACGCTCGGCTTAGAGTATGCTCAACGTGCTCGAGCTCGTTCAGTACTCCACTCTGAACAAGAAAAGAAATACATCTTTTTGGAAAAGGGGTGTTTGTTTTTTTCAGTTGTCATTTCCCGATTACATTTATAATATTGATGCGTCAAAATGTCCATCAATGTTGACAGTTTCATCATGCAGCGTTTGACACTTCCCAGCGTTTTAGAAATATTTAAAAAATCTATTTCCAAAATTCGTGCTCAATTGTCGGTACAGAATTGAGTTGCCATCACTGTTACTCTGCGTAGACCAAACACCGCACAGTGGAATAGTTTGACAGTGGATTAACTTTACAGGGCAATATGTCACTAACAAGATACCCAAGCGCCCGAAGAGAGGGGAGAAAAGTTCATTCGATTCAAACAAGAATTGCCCGAATTTTTGCTTTCTCGGACGTCGATTTGGAGAATATTACATTAAAAATCTGGACCTACATTCTTACAAACTCGTATTGCCTAATGAGCAGATCGTGTCGGGACTAGGGATTTTCTCATCGAGAGTGTGCTGATAGTGTCCTTGACAAGGTCTAGTTTCGTTTGACTGGCTTTGCTGACAAACAAAATCGCAGTTGCGAGAAAGTTGTGGACATTTGAACAAGATCTTATTTCGAACATGAGACATAGTGCTGTTTTGTTTTGCTATAAAATTCTGCCACTCTATAAAATGTTGCCATACATTAAAAAAAAAAACACTAGTTCTGACGTTGATTCCGAACAGAAAAGTCTGCAATTTTCATTAGGCCCAACAATCGTTTACAAATTGGCTCGAAGCCTTGGGTGCGAGTTAAACAACCAACAGCCATACTAAGGAAGCTCCAAATCGCTTAGGTATGTTTTGATCTAGACACTTAAGCTGTTCATTACCGAAACTCCTTATGGCCTTTATTAGCAGCAATTAACACGTTTCTTAATGACAGAACCCAGCACTTTTTTGACTCAGAGTTATACCCAACTATAAGAAAATGACAAAACCGAGTCCTTATTTCACTTTCCCTCTGTAGATGAAATTATAAGCCCCTCAGATCACTTAACAGCCAGTCCCAATAAACCATCCCACCGCTAGTAATTACTATTTGCCTGCCCCCACCTTTACTACTCAAGTTAACGGCGTACTTTCGCTTCCTGCTCAAAGGATGCACCCAATTTACATAAAAGGTTTCCGGGGGAAAAATAATTTTATATAGAAAAGCAATCAATTCCACTGATGAGAACACGCCTGAGAAGCTATCGATTTTACAGGATCTCCACTTAACCCGTATAGAGACTTGTACGTTGTACCTTCGGTGGCACGTCATTATATCCAATTATCTATGACTGCCACTCGTTGGCTCTGCTACCAGAACAAAATCGAGGGGGTATTTATAAAATTTATTAAGTTGCACTCCAGCTGCTGCACTGGTGGGTACGATCAACCGCCCGTCGATGTGGTTATTGAACCATCAATCGATATAAATCCACATCCCTCGACGGGGAGAGCTGGCAAAATACACACAGCCAATTTCGACAGTAGGTAGTCTTTTCAAAACATAATTTAAATCGTCCAAATGGGACACATAACAATCATTTGCATAAATTTAACACTCGATTTGATGTTAAATACGAGTGGACCTGTTCGTCCAGTTGAGAATTTTGAAATCAAAATTCATGAGCTGGCGAATGAGCTCTTTTTTTTTTGAAAGAATTTATGCGTCCCACATGTCATCAGCAAAATATTTTCCAACAATGGAGAGGTTTTTGGAAAAATATAAATAAAAGAAGGACAACGGACTTCAGTTTTGTTATGCTCGTAGGTACTCGTAAATCCTCTAACGCCATCGTTTGTTTTTTGAGGACGATTTGGGATGTTTTTATTTTTCTTTGTGAATCCACAATTGTGGTACTTAGATTTATGGTTTGGCCAAGTCTGACATTCCCCCTGCGAAGTGAGTGAATGCGATGGGGAATTGATAAAAAATCGTTTTCTCTCACACCGACTGCGAGCGGGCACACAAAAGCTGCGGTGCAACGAATGACCTTTGGTTAGATTCAATTGGCACTTTGATTTGTTGGTGAAAATAATTCGAAGCGAAAAGGGCTGTGATGTACGTATAATGGAAGGACTATTGTATTTATTTGATGGTGCTTTGCGAGCAAATTTATTGGCGGAGCTGCGTCCTGTTTTAAGTTGGGTGGCTTTGTAAGGCCCGTTGGATTTCTGAATGACTGTCGACGGAATTGAGAAAAAATCATTTTTCCCTTCCAGTTTCTGGCGAGTTTTGGTCCAATGAATGCTGACAGAGAGCCCAATGAGGACACCGCTTGATAGCAGCCCTGTTCATTTCCAATGAAGGCACTTTGGTTAACAGTAAACACCTAGAAAAACAATTCCAAAGTGATTTCATGTAAAAGCCACTTCTCCCTAACTGTCACCTTTTCACGTCTTAATTCATCTCCTAATCTCTTTTTAGTTATTCAATCTTAAAGACTCCCGCTTCTGGGGGGCGAATGAATAAAAAAAAAACAATTAACTTCCTAGCTAGAAGCTGCCAAATGAACATCGCACACACACACCCACCCACTGGCATATCTCGCCAAGGCACTGCGATGACAGCGGCAAGGAAATCGCCAATTAATTTGCATTTTATACCCCTGGCGGCGTGATGGCGATGAAAAGCCATGATTCTCATTATTTGCATCCAACAATGGCGGTGCGGAGGAGGCCCGAAAAATACTCCAGCGCCGCTGAAATGATGTCTCATTGTTATTCATTCACTGGAGGACTCATATAATCGGATGAAAGACGCCTGCGGAATAACAGTCACTTTTAGATCCAATCTTTGTGCTTTCATAGACGCGTGACAGAGCCTGCGATGACATACAACAGCGGCAGGGGGCAGCACTTCTTTGGCTTTTTATCGTTTAAAATGAGGTGACAGATGGAGGCGGTCGGTGGTGGAGTTTCAATCACACTGAAATGAAGAGGACTCGCCGAAGTGTGATGGCACTAATGACCATTTCGCAATTAACTTTTCCATCTCGACATTGAATTCAATGATCTCTCTTCTTTCTCTTTGATTGTGGATGGTTGGGAATCGTCCAGGTGCCAGATTTTTGGTACTTTGCATTTCATTTGAATTGCAATGCGTTTCTTTTTCTGTTTTCTTGTTAACCGCAATCAAGGAAGTGTTGGTTCTTATTGGATTTCCAGGTGAAAGGATATTCAAGGGAAGGTGATTAATTTGGTTGTTCCGCTAGTGATGGGTTTTGCCTTGTGCCGCTTTTGGGAGGATTTCATCTGAACTAATAAAGCAGGATTTCATCTGAACTTTGCAAACACACAAAAAGCGCTGGAAGTATGAACTGCGTTCATAATATTTTTGCAGAGCATTGTGTGCTGAAGTATGGTTAAACATCATTTTGGCGTAGTAGCTACGTATATTTAGGGAAGTTGTGAGATCTCATTACGACAATCGACAACCTGGTCAATAACACCAAAAAAAGGAAAACTTAAGTTACTACGACTTCGAAGTTCTCGTCAGAAAACAGAAAATTTACTGACATAGAACAGTGCAACTTGAGGAATCGTAAAACTCTTATTAAAGACCTTGTCAGACGACAAGTCAAAGAAGCGTTTATGACAAAATAATATTGCCACATCGTGAAAATCAGCTCGAAAATTGGTGTAGTGAAACAACCAAATGTTGTTGGTCCGAATACAAATACAGAAGTTTTTTAAACGTCTTTAAGGATAAAAATTGAGAACGGACCTGAATATTCGAGTAACGCTTCGATAATCGCACCCAAATTATGGTAAATATGATTGTAGAGGTCTTAAAGCAGTACCGTTTACATTAAGGGTATACACGGAGACCGTGGGCAGGGCCCCATTCTCACGGAGCGCATCCAACGACAAATAGACTAAAAAATTTGTATCTAATTTGGTTGATACAAATTGACAAAAGAAATTAGAGAATAAATGAGGGCGTCTTAGCCAGCAGTGATAAGCCAATGGCATTGCCGACGCCGCCGAGTTAAACACAAAATGTGACATTGCCAGATAGGAAATATAAAGTTCGAATTTATTTGTCGGGCCGTATTAAGAACTACCGCCAACTTTTCTATACTAAAATATTAATTCGTCACGAGTTCACTTTCTTATTTTATTTATTTACTCCGAACATGTTTATCCTTATAAAAAAAGTTTGGTACCTCAAAAGTACCTAGAAAGTAAAATTAAATTTTTCGGAGTAAAATTTTAAAATTATTTTTAACCCCGGATTTATTTGAGGTTTTCACTAACCGTCAGAAATTGAGTTTTCCTTTTACTCTAAATATTCTATGGTTTGTATTAAATAACTTTAAATAAAATTTTACAATTTTAAAGTTTTAGACTGAATTTTATGAACTTATTTATTTAAAATTGAATAAAAAAACAGCTAGGTATCTGGACCGAGGCTAAAAGCTTCCTTTATTTTGCGTCTGAAGCGCCTGAAAAAAATTATTTTCCTGCTAAACCTACTGACAAAATAAAAATTTGAGCGCTGACAGAAATTATTTTAGCCTCTGAACATTCTGACAAAATTCATATATTCTTTTTTTGTAGCTATAACAGTTTCTTTTTCAATAATCTTAATCTTAAACTTAAGCTTTATGAATATTAATTATTTATTATGTATACATATTTAGATTATTTTTACTCAATTTACTGTAGTTACTAGCTGACCTGTGCTCGAATTTTTTCCCATGGATCCTTAAAAAACTTTTCTTGTCTATTCTAGATATTTAAATAAAGTTGTAGCAAACAAATGTTACTGGAATTCTGTTTTTTACCTTCCAATGGGGCCCAAAACTCTTGTGTGCCCAAAGGGCCCCGGCATGGCCTAGGACGGCCCTGTTTTAAAGGCAACCGTCTCGTATAAATTTCTGAACATGTAAGCAAAGTAATTTCATGAGCGTGACGCATCGTTGCATTATAAGCATCGTCTCCTTATTTTTTAAAATATCGACCAAACTGTGGTTAAGCCGTCGTAGGTCTTTTTCACACAAATTTTTTTTGGAGGAGTGATATTTGGTCAGAAAAGTCCAGATTAGTGTCACACATCGTTACAACGTAAAACACACTTAGAAATTCGTCATGTGTAGCCGTGGCTTTAATATGTATGTCCCGAGTACACTTTTACACAATTGACCTGAAGTTCCCATTTGACCAGGACAGGTGTGCAGAACAGTAGACCACAACCACACCCATTCCCTTTAAATTAACAAATTTATCTTGAACTGAAGATATGCAATGCGAATACCAAACAAACCAGTCAAGTATTCCCCCTATTGTTGTTGACGTTTCCAACTGATACATGTCCCATTCGCACATTCCAAGAAAGGACAAAGACTCTCCCAACCAACCCGCGTCCGCACTACATCACAATGAGCATAAAGACTGGCAAGTTATGCCTCCTCAGTGTTTGCGCATAAAAGTGTAAACTTACAATAAAATTCACTTAAAGTGACAAGCCCGCTTCCCGTTTATATTTCTTCTTCCATAACCACAATGATTCGTTTTATAGTCAACAGTGCAACGGCACACTGCATAGTTTCACCAGTTTTATACTGTTTGTGGCTTGGCAAGTGCCATGCGGCTGTGCGCTGTTTGTGTGCCAAGAAAAGAAACCAGGACATGACCAAACTCGAATAACATTCCTATTCCCGGTGCAATTGTAATTTTTTACTCACTTTTATGCTCTCCCAGTGGTCGACTCTATGTATACGACCACCAGAACAAACTTCAAGTGTCGTTAATGATATTAAGAAATATCCTTGTGCCTCCTCGTCCGGAAAACCGGAACCCGAGATCAGTATTCAGTAATGTGACTGTTCTTTCTGAACAAGTGTGAGTGAGTTAATTTAGTGTATATACGTACATTTGATGTGGCACTAATCGGCGCCGCCACCCCTAGCGGGCACTTTATAAGCCAAGATGCACTTTGTAAGGAGTTCCTTTCCTGGAGAAGGCTTAGTGTCCATTGAATAAACCATCAACAAAGCGACTGCCTCCCTAAAGCGATTAAAACGGAATTTCAACTGACATTAAATGCATTTCCACTTCTATTGAGGACCATTGCAATCGCCTTCGCCTTCGCATGGCACTCTGGGCGCTGGTACTCATTCAAGGAGGAATATAAAGACCTAAGCGCTCTTGGCCAAGGAATCGAGTGGCAACTTCGTCACACATGCAAGGAGCTCTTATCTTCGAGTGGCTACACATTACACAATCGCTTAAGGAGGTTGGTCGGTTGGGTTACCGCATTGTGTTTGACGTCCATTGTGGGTGTGTCACCGGCGACTTGTGGGGAATAATAGTTTTCCTAGTTCCTTTGAATTTCATTTGATGGCCGCTACAAAATTCCAGTTTCGTCCTTGAGTTTGCTGACGGTTCTTTAAAGTTTGTGGGATTTTCTTTCGTAACATTTTGAAATCTTGATATTGTGTTGAAATAAATTGCCAATGGCGGATCAAAGTCTTTGTAAATCGACTTGTTTAAACGAAATCCGAGAATAGGCTTGGTTAAAACAGATGTTAAGGTATCACACATCCTTACTCTGTATAGCTCTTCAAAAAGAAAAAGAACATTTTGGTTGAACGTACGAATAAAGTCACAGGGTTTAAAGAAATGGTTAAACACAGGAGCAACTTCGACAGCAGAAATAAATTGAAGCAGCAATTTCATCAGGAGTGAACAAAACAATTTTTTTGCAACTTTCCAGACCTAATTTCACTACCAAAAGCTGTCAACATTTTTGAACTGGGTCACATGCTGGTTGTTGCTCGTCATGATCGCCGCGCTGTCAGATAGTACATTCGTACTGTGCAGGAACGCTGTTTTGATTCATTCGCGACACTGATGTTGCAGTTGCTTCGTCGACATCTGTAGTGATGTTTGCGAACTTGCAGAGCTTTCGATGCTCGAGGTAGCGCCCGCTGCGATTGCGTTCAGCGCTGTTATATGCCCGTAAATTTACAACGATTTAAGGGATCAAATACGACGCTTGATTTATTCCATTTTCTGAATTTTGCTGATTTTTTTTAAACAATAATAAAGATTTTAAAAGAACTGAAATAAGATGTACAAAATAGGCTAAAACTTCGGTGTAGAAACGAATCCCCTTCTTATGTGAGTTCAGAGTAAGTATAGTGCCCACCTGCCGAAGATAAGATCAGTCATACGATTGCATTTTACTAACCAAGCATGAGGTCTAACGTTTGCAGAATGAACACAGAGGGCGTTTTCCTGTCAGTTATGGATGAGGTTAATATTGTTTAAGACTAAGGGCACCGTCAAAGCTTACATCAAATATTGGAGGAAACTTTTGATTCGAATTAATGCCCTCCGACTCTGAACGCCATATTGTTTTGAACTTATCTAGAACTCACAGTAAGAACTGGTTCACTGAACTGTTACTCGGTAGAGCAGAGTTCATCTTTCTCCAGAATTATTCCCACAACCATCAAGCGATGTTGTCCGAAAATTCCATAACTGACACTCGTTTCTCTCGGCGTAAGATAAAGCAACACATTTAGTTTTACAGTGGACTTAGAATCGAGCCTTGGGACAACCTGTCACTTGCCATTTACATAGGTACGCGTTAATAACTTCGTCAGGGTCATTGAATAGGAATATCTATTCAAAGTTAAGTTCACAATATTTTAATGAATTAGTTCAGTGTTTGAGAGAGGTTTTAGGTCTGAAGTCCACAACCGACCAAATATTCACGCTACGAACCAAGAAGTCCAAATCGATACCCACCACCTGTTTATCGATTTTAAGGCAAGAGGACAGCATTAGCAAGCTGTAGGTAGAGACATGTTTATGTGTAGTTTTGGCAACCCTGTCAAACTTGATTGTGCAGACAGATTGTGCAGAATGTGATGGAGAACGCCCGCTGCTACATAAAGGTCGGAAACAAAATCACCGAAATCTTTGATGTCAAAAAAGGATATAGACAAGGCGACGCGCTGTCATGCGACTTTTTCAGCATCATTCATGAGAAAATTGTATTAAGCTCGCAAGCCAACACCTGGGGCACAATGTTCCAGAAGTCTGTGCACCTCCCCGAAAAATTCTTCGAGTGATTTTCGGTCAATTTAGCGTTGACGGTTTTAGAGGACAGCGACATCAACCTGTGTAGAAAAGTACGCATCAGTCGTCTGTAGACGAAATGTACACCAACGCTCCGGCCCGAAGAGTCTTTGAATACAACCCGGAGGGACAACGCAGTAGAGGAAGACCTCGCCTTACGCGCGCAAGTCGAAGGGGACCTCAACCAACTTGGAGTGTGCAACTGTAGGCAGTTAGTTAAAGATTACTCTAACTGGCTAAGGCGAATTGGTTGAGGTCTTTCAAGCTAGGCATCTTTGGTAATCGATGCCACACTTGCAATTGCAAGTCCAAGTAACCACCCGACCTTGCTGTTGATGGGTTAAACGTGCCCGAGATCGACAAACACTTCACCCCTCAGCTTGTCTTTGCCGACAACAACCTAGTTACAACGACAACACAAAGGACATTTGTCGGTAATTTATTCTAAATAAATTCCCATTTGCCCAACGGATCATAACTTTCCACTGTCCGGGTGCCACCACCTTCAAGAGATAAATCCCCAAAACACTTTATTCACTTCGATTTCTGTTCACTCAGAGCCTTTGTCTAATTTTGCCATCCGAAACGCAATGCCATTTAGACTCAAGTCGAAATGATGCTTCTCGCTCGTTCGTCCGCCCAAGTGCAGATAAATAACACGTTTTATGTCTCTTCTACGCCAACAATACCTCTTGTCCGTGAGGTTTCTCCAAATGGCCGGCTAATAAATATCGCTGGGGATTTCCAGGATTCCAGATTTGAGTTGAATAAACGAGAACCTACCTATATAGAGCTCTGCCCGCCTGTCTGCCGTTGGATTTGGCCACTTCAAGTAAATGAGGGTTAATTTTGGTACACAACTGACCAGCGCCCCCATCTCAAAAGTTTAGTATCCCACCCCCGCCCATCAGAATGTAAAGATGCCGAAGGATGTGTGTGCGGCATCCTTTGTCTTTGGTTTTCCTCATCGGGAATGTATTTGATTTTGGGACGTTACGGACAAATTTATCTTGGCATCCCCTTTTGGTTTATTTTTTGGCGAAGCGCGCCCAGCATTGCCAGTATAGCGGTTGAGGCGTGAAGCCTCATTAACCCTTTATAACATCATGTGCCAGTTATGTTACAAACCATTTAAGTGTTCCCGTAAGTCTGAACATATGCTTAAATCAATTTTAAATCAATGTTACAGTACTGTTACACACCGTCCTATGCATTTTTAGTTCGTTCCAATAAAAATAGATCGCGTCAAGAGCACATAGCTGGTTTGAAGCTCATTCGCCGCGAAACTTGTGAAGGTACACTCGTGTAAATAACGTGAAATTAAGAACAAATGTTTTGT
This sequence comes from Cheilosia impressa, assembly GCA_948293265.1. NCBI lineage: Eukaryota > Metazoa > Arthropoda > Insecta > Diptera > Syrphidae > Cheilosia > Cheilosia impressa. The sequence continues at coordinate 47,850,873 of OX411882.1, read as the reverse complement.
TATTGCCATTCATTGTTTCTTTTCTGCGTAAACCTAGTTTTAAGTTCATTGTTCTGAATAATACTTTATTAATAACTGCTTCAAGGAGTTCCATATACGATAGACATGCATTATAACACACTGTAACATAAATGTCGCGCTCCATGTTTTCACTAATTTACGATTAAATAATTAAAATTTTGTATTTCCAAGAAACATGTGTTTAATTATTTGCGGAAAGCTATCAGAACAACTAGGATTTTTATATTTTTACGATGTTGAGTTATAAAGGGTTAAAATAAATTACACAAGATTCCTCTCTTCGGATAGGTGCTTGCTTTCGGGGGGAATTTACGTTCTCCGTTGAGGAAGTTTCGTCGGGAGTTATTGTGGGAACTCTGTCGGCTGGTGCTGTTATCACTTCATCTCGTATTAGGCGGTGGATCGTCTTCCTGTTTGCGGTGTTTTTGGTTTTTCCTCGCCTCGAATATTTAAGGAGATGCTGATGAAGGAAGGGGATACACTTCATCCGTGTATACCTTGTTTTAATTTAGTTGATTTAAAACGGTGATTTGTGGCGATATCTCAGTTATGTCATGTACGTTAAAGGGGGCGCCCCTTCTTCCTCTTTCCTTGTCCTTTCTATGGCATTATTCGAAATGTGTTCCTGCATGGAAATGGGCTTGCCTGTGTTGTGGGCGGTGATTCTGAGTGAGCAATTGGTGAGAATTTTGTTGGCATGATGTGAGAATTAATCAAATCAAATTTTAAGACCTCGAACAGATGGGGAATACGTTTTTATGGAACATCCGGCTGATGGAAGGGATGGTTTGGAACCCGGACAGGTTAACGAAGTCGTATTGTGTAGTAGTTCGGATAAAGTTTAAGCTTTTACACGACAAGTTGCTACCAAAAAATAAGATTTTTCAGCTACTTTGGGAGTTCTTGGAAGGGGAGCTTGCCGCAGAGTCAACATCACTCGATGGACGACTGTAGTCTTTTAATAACAGCCATTTGAATGAAGATCTCTGATCGATGGAATTGGATCGAAGATATTTGAACCAGAGAAGTTTGAAACTAAAACCTTAAACACCAACAGATGTGACAAGACCACGGGTGGGCTGGTGGATGGTACACCCAAAAAAAAAATTCGTTATATGCACGAAATAGTTGTTACATTTTACGAAACCGTTTGTACTTTTCAGCAGACGAACGCCTTTGTACAAATTACATGTGGCTGTTTGTACAATGTACGAACGAACAAAAGTATATATCAATATATTATTGGACAAAGATATTTGTACTATGTACCAATAAATATTTGTAAATATTACGAATGCATTCGTAAAATGTACAAATTCGTTCGTAAATTTTGTACGAATCTATTAATTTAATGGACAAATATATTTGTACTATGTACCAATAAATATTTGTAAATATTACGAATGCATTCGTAAAATGTACAAATTCGTTCGTAAATTTTGTACGAATCTATTAATTTAATGGACAAATATATTTGTACTATGTACCAATAAATATTTGTAAATATTACGAATGCATTCGTAAAATGTACAAATTCGTTCGTAAATTTTGTACGAATCCATTTATTTATTGGACAAATATATTTGTACTATGTACCAATAAATATTTGTAAATATTACGAATGCATTCGTAAAATGTACAAATTCGTTCGTAAATTTTGTACGAATCCATTTATTTATTGGACAAATATATTTGTACTATGTACCAATAAATATTTGTAAATATTACGAATGCATTCGTAAAATGTACAAATTCGTTCGTAAATTTTGTACGAATCCATTTATTTATTGGACAAATATATTTGTACTATGTACCAATAAATATTTGTAAATATTACGAACGCATTCGTAAAATGTACGAATTCGTTCGTAAATTTTGTACGAATCCATTTATTTGTTGGACAAATATATTTGTACTTCTACGAATAAATGTATTTTTACATTTAACAAAGGCATTGTAAAAAAAACAAATGCAATTGTAAAACATTTCATTCGAACAATACATGGAACTGGTACAAAGGTGTTCGTATGCTGGAAAGAAAAAAAAAATGATTTAGTGGCATGCAATAATTGTTTTGTACACATTACGAATTTTTTTGGATATTTGCTTTTTATATTCTACAATATGGCTAAAAGTAAAAGAGATTTTATAGAACGTAAGAATTATGTCGTACAAAATACGAATTTATTCGTGAATGGAAAATTTTGGTATAATATTATAATAAATAACTTGTTTGTTGGTATACGATGTTTGTAAACAGTCCCGTCAGGCATACGTCGGCTGAAAGTAAAAACGATTTTGTAGAATGTAATAATCTAATAATCATATCATCATCATCATCATCATATAAATAAAATTGGTGTAGTTCTGTTCGACTAAGATTGAATTTGACTGCATGTCTTTAAATGCAAAAATCTTAGAATCTACTGAATATATTCTGGTGCATTTTTCTTAGTCCTATAGAGGATACCTAGGCCTACAATCTCCACTTTGTTTCAACTCTCTATCTCTATAAATTCCGGAAAAAATTGGACAAGAGTAATTTATTTTTTCGTTTCGTTTCGCTTTTTTCTTTGTAACGCTTTCCGTTCAAAAATACTGGGAGCATTTCAAAATAGTAAACACCAGCTTATAGAGGACATCTGTGGGTACAACATAGGATATCCATTAACTCGAAAATTAAAAGGTTTTTTAAAGAAATAGGCAAAATTTGAAACATTTCTACGATTTTCACCTGCGTGAGTTGATATGCACTTCACTCTCAAATCAAACATACTAACCGCGCGATATATTTACATCTCTTTTAAACTTATTTTACTCCTGTAAGGGAGAGGGAGACAGATAGAGGCAGTGTGCTGTATGCTGTTTGTTTGTTAAAAAAGGAAAAGAAAAAACATTAAAAGAAATGTTAAATAGGTATAGGTATCAGTGATACTAGATCGTGGGTAATTACCCAATTCGCGGGTATTTTGCCTTTACAAAAAAAGCTAAAAGAGCGATCAAGGGCAGTAAATTAGCCGCTCGAGTTTTTAAATAGGGAGTTGATTTAAGAAAGAATTGCTTCACACACGGGCAGTTATATGTAGCGTGCTCCAGGGTAATTAATGCAGGAAATATCACTATCTTAGCCGATAGAAACAAAACGAAGTGGTATACAAAGAAGTGTTACATTAATAAAAAAAAAGTGAGTTAAACATTATAACATTATCTTCGCTCATTTTCATTGTCCACTCAGACTCAGTCTTCGGGAGTTTTTTTTTTAGATCGGGTTCAAGTCCCTCCTATTGAAGAAGGCTTCCTCACTTTACAATGTCTTTCGAGGATTTTTTGATTTTTAAATTTCTTTATTTTTTTTTTTCCATCAACTGTTCTGAAACCACATTTTACACGGGCGAAGCCGGGCGGGTACAGCTTGTAAGTTATACGAACGAACATTTTGTGCATGAGAAGTTTATGTAAAATGTAGGTACAGTTTTTTTTAGCAAATTTGTTCGTTTGTTTATTATTATGGAAATGCTACAGTTTTGTTCGGGCTGTTTGCAGTCAATCTGTTATATGGATGCGCTGTAAATAAATTCGTGCTATAAGCCTTCGTACCTCATCAGTCAGATAACTGACCTCGGCTTACCGGCAACCATTGAGGTATAATGTTATTCAGCAGGGGAACTATGCCATTAGCGTGAAACATTTTTAGTCCTCTGGAGCCGGCGCCAATTTATGAGTACCGAATCACCGAAATGAATTACAGCAAGCTGAATAAATTTCACGCAAACACAAATATGAAGTAACTATGTACAACCCAAGCAAAATGTTTTGCAATACTCCAAACCAATAACCACGCATTTTTTCACTACATTTTTTTTAATACTAATGTCGTTTGTAAATAAAAACACAGTTTTCCTCATACAAAAGGTTAAAAAAAATTCTATATCACTTCGCACACACAATAGTAACTAATAAATCAAATCGCTTACCTGCGGAATAGACTTACAATTCCATTTGGCGGCTGAATATTTATTTTTTATTTTTTAATTCCTGGCATCCTGGCACTAGTTGTGGAAACGTCTTTCCTCTCTGAAATATTTGGTCGAACTGAAGCAGAACAATCTAGTAGCTGCACGCTTGATTGAAGTTTTCAAAGAATGTTCATGAACATATTTCGACAATATTTTGTGAATCACAAACACGTTTGTATTATGCAGTAAAAATTTGTACATTCTACGAATACTTCGTTTATATTTCAGCCGACATTTTGTTTACGAATGACAATCGTACTATATAGCAATCATTTGTACATACTACGAATAATTTATTTTTTATAAATTCGGCTGCCATTTTGTATACGAATGACATTCGTAGTATGTAAAAAGCATTTGTACATTCTACGAATTGCTAAGGTTTCGTATTTTTACGAATATTTCACTTCTGTTCTCAAACTTTCCATCCTACCAATTAACAAAAGTACGAACGGCGTTCGTAAAATGTACAAATGATTCGTAAATTTTACGAACGCTGAAGTTTTGTATTTTTACGAATATTTAATTTCTTACAAATTAACAAAAGTACGAACGGCGTTCGTAAAATGTACAAAGGATTCGTAAATTTTACGAACGCTGATGTTTTGTATTTTTACGAATATTTAATTTCTTACAAATTAACAAAAGTACGAACGGCGTTCGTAGAATGTACAAAGGATTCGTAAATTTTACGAACGCTGATGTTTTGTATTTTTACGAATATTTAATTTCTTACAAATTAACAAAAGTACGAACGGCGTTCGTAGAATGTACAAAGGATTCGTAAATTTTACGAACGCTGATGTTTTGTATTTTTACGAATATTTAATTTCTTACAAATTAACAAAAGTACGAACGGCGTTCGTAAAATGTACAAAGGATTCGTAAATTTTACGAACGCTGATGTTTTGTATTTTTACGAATATTTAATTTCTTACAAATTAACAAAAGTACGAACGACGTTAGTAAAATGTACAAAGAATTCGTTAATTTTACGAATATTTCACTTCTGTTCTCAAACTTTCCATCTTACAAATTAACAAAAGTACGAACGGCGTTCGTAGAATGTACAAAGGATTCGTAAATTTTACGAACGCTGATGTTTTGTATTTTTACGAATATTTAATTTCTTACAAATTAACAAAAGTACGAACGGCGTTCGTAAAATGTACAAAGGATTCGTAAATTTTACGAACGCTGATGTTTTGTATTTTTACGAATATTTAATTTCTTACAAATTAACAAAAGTACGAACGGCGTTCGTAAAATGTACAAAGGATTCGTAAATTTTACGAACGCTGATGTTTTGTATTTTGACGAATATTTAATTTCTTACAAATTAACAAAAGTACGAACGGCGTTCGTAAAATGTACAAAGGATTCGTAAATTTTACGAACGCTGAAGTTTTGTATTTTTACGAATATTTAATTTCTTACAAATTAACAAAAGTACGAACGGCGTTCGTAGAATGTACAAAGGATTCGTAAATTTTACGAACGCTGATGTTTTGTATTTTTACGAATATTTAATTTCTTACAAATTAACAAAAGTACGAACGGCGTTCGTAAAATGTACAAAGGATTCGTAAATTTTACGAACGCTGATGTTTTGTATTTTTACGAATATTTAATTTCTTACAAATTAACAAAAGTACGAACGGCGTTCGTAGAATGTACAAAGGATTCGTAAATTTTACGAACGCTGATGTTTTGTATTTTTACGAATATTTAATTTCTTACAAATTAACAAAAGTACGAACGGCGTTCGTAAAATGTACAAAGGATTCGTAAATTTTACGAACGCTGATGTTTTGTATTTTTACGAATATTTAATTTCTTACAAATTAACAAAAGTACGAACGGCGTTCGTAAAATGTACAAAGGATTCGTAAATTTTACGAACGCTGATGTTTTGTATTTTGACGAATATTTAATTTCTTACAAATTAACAAAAGTACGAACGGCGTTCGTAAAATGTACAAAGGATTCGTAAATTTTACGAACGCTGAAGTTTTGTATTTTTACGAATATTTAATTTCTTACAAATTAACAAAAGTACGAACGGCGTTCGTAGAATGTATAAAGGATTCGTAAATTTTATGAACGCTGATGTTTTGTATTTTTACGAATATTTAATTTCTTACAAATTAACAAAAGTACGAACGGCGTTCGTAAAATGTACAAAGGATTCGTAAATTTTACGAACGCTGATGTTTTGTATTTTTACGAATATTTAATTTCTTACAAATTAACAAAAGTACGAACGGCGTTCGTAGAATGTACAAAGGATTCGTAAATTTTACGAACGCTGATGTTTTGTATTTTTACGAATATTTAATTTCTTACAAATTAACAAAAGTACGAACGGCGTTCGTAAAATGTACAAAGGATTCGTAAATTTTACGAACGCTGATGTTTTGTATTTTTACGAATATTTAATTTCTTACAAATTAACAAAAGTACGAACGACGTTAGTAAAATGTACAAAGAATTCGTTAATTTTACGAACGCTGAAGTTTTGTATTTTTACGAATATATTATTTGCGTTGTTAAAGCTACCATCTTACCAATTTTGACGTCATTTGTAAATTTACGAACGCCATTCGTACTTTTTACCAAGCCTTTGTACAATCTACGAACGATGTTCGTACCTTCAACAATTTCGGCTTTGTACAATATTACAAAGGTGAATTCGTTAAATGTACAAAGTCTACGAATCCAATAATTTTTAGAATTTTCCCAAAACAACAAATATTTGTATTATGTACCAAATATTTGTGTATTCTACAAATTCTCTCTGTTCGTATTTTTACAAAGATTTCATTTGTATTTTTATACTAAATATTTTTTGAGTGTAATATAAGAATTGAAGCACGAAATTTCGAAATGATCTTGAGCTTTAATAAACCAAAATAGGTTCGCATTGCCCCTATAAAGGATCCTTACTTACTTACCTGTCCCTCCGGGTTGAAATCGAAGACTCTTGGGGCCGGAGAGTTGGTGTACATTCGCTCAACATGTTGCATCGGCCATCTTAGACTACTAATGCGTGGATCCGCCTGGTATAAATTACTTAGCCTGCCTAGGAGTACCTTTGAAGATATCCCACTCCATAGATGAAGTTATAGGCGCGTTAACCTTAACCCATCTAACTTTGATGCAGCCATCCACAGCATAAGGATTTTTAATTTTTCACCACGGTCTGTCCTCTCTCTCTGGTGCACATTTGATACCACAACAAAGGTTATAGTAGCAAAGCAAGGCACGATATAATTGCAAGGAATTTAAGACCACTAAGACAAAGACCCCCCCACCATTTTTAGAGGGAGGTAGCGGTACACCGTCTTTGCCTGTGGTTATATGAACTACACACATTCTCTGGAAGGAGGTTTCTTTTTTGAACGAATATTCAACTGTGCCAGCAAATTTTTTTGTTTGCTTGTGCCGCTTGCCACAAAAGACGATTTATCCTCATTACCATTTCTGCTTGGTATTCCACCACACACTTTGCAGTGACATTCTGTGAAACACATCGTTCATCTTACATCCTCTGCTGCAGACCCCTCTCACAAAAAAAAAAAGCATCCTATCTTCGATGTAACACATCTTCAAATCCTTTAAACCTCCACATCGCATTGGTCCCTCTTTATTTTCAAGTTCAAAGTTCCCCCCCCCCCCAGATCGCTATCCTATTCACATTCCCGTCCATTCGGCCACAATCCGCACAACGATGGCAGAAGTCACGTAGCACACTTGCCAACCCCTTGAGTGCGATATCCCAATGAGTTTCTTGCTCTTTAGAACAAACTAACTCCCTGACAGACAGCCATTAGTTATGTATCCCGAGTCAAGTTAAATCACATAAAATGATGCCCCATGAATAAACTATTCAACCCCAAAGTTTACTCAATCATTACTTTGACCAGAGGCAAACAGAGAACCGAAATTCGGGCAAAAAAAAAAAAACTTTGAAAGGAAATTGCTTTCACGGACCGGACGGAATAGTCCTCGATGTAGACCCCGGCATAGTCCTCGGTGCCTGGCCTAGAACTCATACTCATTTGGGGGATGTTCATACGTAATTGAGAAAATCCAACTGAGGCCAGATCTATTGAGGAATTTAAACTTAATTTTGGGGCGCAGAACAAGAAACCTATAACATATCACATGCGATTCAGCCCGAGACTGTGGTCGTCGTCATTGCGCCTTCTATCCGTTTGCAGGGGAATTTTAGAAAATTGCATTTTCCAACTGTGCACTAGCACAGGATTTCCATATTAAAATTTTTTGGAATGTTATCATCGCTTCGTTTTCTTTCGTTTTTGCTTTTGCTATGCCGCGCAGTTTGCTTTCCTTCATATTCCCATGATAGGCGACAGTTTTTATTTTTGAAATTTTTCCCTGTTGTCCTCTGGGGATGGCTCTGTTATGAGAGAGACCAACGTGTAAAAGGCGAACACTCTTAAAAAAATATGAGACGAAAACGGAAAATGAATTTAAACGCCAGGGGCCACATTTAATTATTTTCATGGCGGAAAAAAAACGATAAAGTCGTATGTTGGGCAAGTGTTGAAAGGACGGTTTTATTTTGATTTGGAAGGTTTTTTTTTCAGGTGTTACATATGAAAAGATGGCTCGGGTGTTCTTGAAGTGGTTCCATTTGAGTAGATTTTTATTTTTTTTTTTAAATAGGTAATGTCCTTGAATTTGAATACCAAAGAATGAGAGAATGGGTCTTACTAAAAATCATTTTTAACCTTCGCACTTTATAATTTTGTAAGTCTCAATGGGTAATTTTGTACGGAAAAATTCGTAATTGTGGGTTCTAGCCTAGACACTAAATATTATTGTTATCATCGCGCAATGACTTCCTTAAGATATACAACACAGAAGTCGCTATTTGAATACTTTTTGATCGCAGGTGGTGTGTATTCGATCACTTTGCTGCATAAGTGCGACGTACACTTGCATCACTGTTCGACTGAAATATTTAACCTGTCAATCTGAACCGTCAAACTTTCTCATACACTCGGTCTTGTAGTAGATTAATACTGCATTCTTTGTACAACAATTGGTAAGTTCTAAAGGCGTGACAGCAACTATTCGTTAAAGTAATCGGGAACACATGTGACAGCCAACGCTCCTGTCATTTTGCTCTTAATTTGACTGTGGTAACAGTGAGTCCAAAATTAAAACGCCGCATAACTAAATAACCCTAGCTGTGCCCTGAACTGACCCCAGTTAATTTCTGGGAGCGAGAATTCAGTGCTGAGTTTTTGCTGTCATTTCGCTTGCTGTCATTCATTTTCAAACTAGTCATCTATATTGCGAACACTTTTATCAACTATTTGCATTATGGCAAACCCAAATTCAGAATTTAGTTCACTCATTTTAACAACAAGCGGTATAGAAAGAGTTACCAAAAGATAAATATTTGTCAATATCAACCACTGACAGACTTCAGGGGTAAGATTTGGCGTTCGATACAGAAGCCGAATTTTCATGGTGTCATTCCGCCATTTTTTTCCTTTTAGTGTTAGGTCAATTAGAATCCATGTGACAAGCAAAAACATCAAAAAAAAAAGCTCTGTCAACAGTGGGGGAATGTGATCGAGTTCGGGAATACCACATTTTAACTTTACTGAATGCTACTGGTTAAGAACTATTCAAATGAGAACGAATTGCAAAATACGAACAAGCGAATATTCGTAGTCTCTGACATTTCATTGTTAAAGGTTACGTTCGGTTGGAACGAATTGTTCATTCTGGAGTTTGTTGATCGCAAATATTTTATGTGGATTGTAAATAAAATGTGACAGTTCGCGGCAAGAATTTTTAACTCGCGGAAAAAGTGTTGTAACCGTGAATTTAGCTTTTTAAAACAATTGAGACGCCGTTTTTTTTAGATTAGATGTTAGATTAATTAAATATAATGAAATATAATAAAAAGAAAGTTTGTAGGTCGTAGTTATAAGGTTTTCTACAATTAAACTAAAATTAGCTCTAATTCAGCTTTGATTAAATAAGGGCGGTAAGTGTTTCCACCGAATAAAAGAAGATTAAATTGACATATTCCCTCTGGCTCTCTCAATTCAAGGCAAAGAATTAAGCTTCAAGAGAGATAGCGCCATTTTTCCATTTTTTACGTCTTCTTTTTCATTCCTGTCAAATGCAGCTCTGTTTGTTTTACATTTTTCATATCTCGAGGTGTGGAGAGTGTGTTCGCAAACTGGACTCTTTATGCAAACCTGGTTGCTTTTCGAGATTAGTTTTTAATCTCGCATTAATCAGATCTAAAATTGTTTTTTTAAGATTAATCTCAAGACTTTGATGAAGTTAGTCCTCATTTCGGAGTTAAACTCCGGTGGAAACGTACAATTAAACACAGCATCGTAGCTTTGCGCAGCCCATTTTGAGCGCCCAGGCCATCCATAAATTAAATTAAAGAGAAATCCCCCCCCCACATTTATTAATACGCTTATGTTTCTAAAAGCAAACCTCTCATTAAAAGCCGCACAACATCTTGGTGTAGGAGCTACAAAAACCGTCGGTTCTCCATCGGGCCATGTTTCAATTTCACAACAACCTCATAAGCAGCTCAATAAATTACCGAATCACGTCTTCAGATAGTTTTGCGCCATATCTAGGTACAAAACACAACATCCGTTTAAACTCCTCGTGGCCACTTGCCTTGCCTGGGGGTAACATAACATCTCATGTTTATGAAAACCCCGACTTCCGCTGGCAACCTATGTAGTCTGCCTGTGCAGTCACGTGGAGGCGCCAAGAGCTGTGCGGGTGCGAAGACGGCAGTCATCCACCGGAGAACTTTTTAAAAATGCAATTTCCTTTCGAGTTAATGCAATGGCTCCTGAGACGGGAGAAGTGTTGCTACAAAACAGCAGAAGGCAGCGTGTTTAATTTGCCGACCAGTGCTCCTTACATGAAAGCCACCGTACTACCCTCGAGCTACCTAGTTTCGGCCCCCGCACCGCGCGAGGTAATTCATTTGTTGGCCAAGAATGCTAATACCGGATAGGAGTACTCCGAGAGTCTTTTGTTCTCGTACACAATGAGGACTTGTTTTCCTCAAACTGTCTACGAGGACGAGACGCAGTTCTCGTATGGCAGAGACGCGCTAGGAGTTGCCTTGCAAGTGTTCTTGCAGCAAATTAATAGCCACCTAGTTTTTTATGTCTACCAGCGAAAAAAAAACCTTCAGGCAGGACAAAAGGGACTTTTTCGTCGGTGAATTCGAAAGAATTTTTTCTAATTCCACCCTCGTGGTTTTAATTATAGGTATATGTGTCTGGAGGAGAAGTCGTTAACGTTCGTGCTGCCATCATTTTAATAATTGGTTAGAGTTACATGTAATGTAATATGGGAATTTGTATGCTAAGGCTGGGTGGTATTTACGTCTCCTTGTGAACCATCTCCAGTGGCATAATTAAGCGATTTCGTCGAGAGACTGTGTCGACTTTGCACCCCGGAATAAAAGGCAAATATTTTCCAGCGTCCCCCATAAATGGTGCCCTATCCTTTCAACGATGTGACAACCACGCCGGGATGGTACTCATCACCGAGGAGCAGTTCACTTTTACGACAAGTGGTAGACAAACCCTCCGGAGGATTATACGACAGAGCATTAAATGCACAATCCCGTGACAGTTGCCATCAGTCGATCTTTCGATTTTACGACTGCAATATGGCAATCTCTTGATCTGGCCATTGTTCTCGCTGTGACTGCATTTGATAACGTGGATGGTACCGCCTACAGGTTGTTGGCGCTCAAGTGCCAATATCTGGACGGAACGCCCAACTTACAGAGCTAAATGCTGTATCTAAAATCGATAGTCGAAGTCGAGTTGGAGTGACTCACTTCGCACCCCCTCCCTGAGTAGCGGGAACCAATTAAAGCTCATTGGGAGTGTTGACACGTTGAGGCTGTAAATCATGCTTAGTTGACCGATGGATAATCTTTTGCTCAAGACGACCTTCTTGTTGGCTACGTGTTTGCAGACTGAGATTTATGCTTATAGACATTGGGTGCGTGCCAGGAGGGGAGACTTCACATGTATGGGACTCTGTGTGCCGGAGCACATGTGGAATTGTTAATTTCGCAGGCGATATTGGATACGACTAGTGGTTTGTTACAGGGAACTGCAAAAGCACACATGGACCGTTTGTAGGCGGAAAATGCCGCCCAACAATACAAAAACTGTCAAAATAAAACTGAAAACACTTTAATGGATTTCAAAGATCACAGTAAGGCTTATTCTACTTGAATCTGCTCATCCCTTAGCCCACGTAGGGTGCACTCCTCGTGGTAATTAGGTAGAAGCTGCCCGCCGCCCGATTCGTGTGAATGCCAAAACGTCCCATCGCATTCGAACGACACATCCCGAAAACGAACAGCGCATAGTTGCGGCAGTCATGCCCCACATAGAGATGCTCGCTCTTCATGGAGTAGGTGAAATATTTGACTGCGGCCGCATGGCTGCAAACAACCCGACCTGCACACACACACACAAGAGATTTCATGGGCCGGCATTCAGTTGACCATCAATCCGAATACTCACTTGAAATCGCTCCACGAAAAGGAACAGCACAATTAGTTTGCGGTGACCCTCCTCCGTTCGGGTAGAAGTCTGCATGTCCCGATTTGGCCGACACTCCCAGCAACCCGCCCGATGTGTGAATGACCTGCACGAACTTGCCATCACTCGGATCCAGGCGGTACTGGGTACCAATGTCGGTGGGCACTGTAAACATCGGCCCGGCCGGATCCAATCCAATTATATGGTCAACTTCACCCCTCAGCCGTTGTCCGCTGAAGCCAGCAGCATGTGCGCCCAGGCTGTACCCAGCCAGGGTGACTCTGCTGCGGTGGAAGAGTCCGGCCATCTCCAGCGATTCGATTACCGACGCCACAGTGAAGCCAACATCGAATACATTCAGGGCCGCACTCATGTAGCCCCTCTGCGCGAGTCTACTCCAATCCACGACGCACACGTTGATACGCTCGGAACTGGCCCACGCTAGTCACATTTGCACGGAGTGTGAGAAAATTAGATTAGCTGTCAAAGTATCACTCACTTTTCAATATATCCAGCATCCAGATGTTGCTGCGGCTACGGATCTCCCAGCCGTGGATAAAGAAGCCCAGTTTGCCGCCCACATCGAGTCTTCTGAATCCGTCGGTGTCCTTCGGGTGGATGGCGAATATACTATCGCCACTACTGCAAGAGGACGGAGAGCTCAAATTGAGTTGTGTATAGTTTTAACGACTTGAACATTCGAGTACATTGCCTTGCAATAGAACCGGATGTCGTTGGCCATGGATGCTGCCGAGATGCGGCTTTTAAGAGCAGTTGCTTGGAAGTAGCGAACGATACTGAATGTTCGTGCCGAGTCACGGTTGCGGAATGTCGGTTGTGCGTGTGCCGGATGGGCGAAGAGAAACAGCAACATGAACCGCCCTATCATTTTAACTGTGTTCGACTAACTTTCCCTCGGATACGTATATTCGAAGCGGATTGATGGTGGTGCAAGAGCGTTACTGTGACAAGAGAGTGTTTACTGTGTTTACACACATGTGGTGCGTTTCGAGAGAGCGGGGAGGCGAGAGTTATACACAATCCAAATCCAAACATCGGATCCAGGTCAAGGTGGTGGTTGCATTTCATAAACGTTTTCACTGCCACACATTTTTTCTTCCGCCGAGGTAGCCGAGTGAAACGCATTTCGGTCTTAAGAAGACTAGTCGATCAAACCAAAAGTTAATATAAATAACATAGAGTCTGTCCCGAAAGCGAAGTTTGTCTTTTAGACGTGGAAAGATTCATAGTCAGTTTCGTTGTGGCGGTTATTGTCAGTTGGAGCAGCTTGAAGGTCCACCTTGAAATGTCAAAAATTACGCCAACAAAACTAGCACTCTTGGTTCGAAGCGAATACAAAGAGTAACAAAATGCCAACCATCTTGCTGTGAATATAATTTTTGTATGACGAAAGGAAGGCGCGATTTTGACCCAGAGATGGCGCAGCTGTAACACACAAGGGCGAGCCAACCTCATCGTCATTGACAGTATCGATCGAAGCATCTGCAGGAAGAAAATGCGCGGTAATATCCTCGTCTACGCATCAGGCTTCTTCCTTTTGTTCATGGGTCTTTCTTAGCACCGCCTAGAGTAAAGGGTATAGTCTTAGGTTGGGTAAAGACATATTACTTAAACAGACAAGTAATTGATATATTTGACTGCTCTTCTGGAACTGGATTTCTCTAGTGACATTCAGACTCTAAGATCCGCAGTCTTTTGGAAGACAAATAACAGTTTTTGAAGGTTTTTCTTTGCTTTCGTCATTCTGCGGCAATCATCCATTTAAGGGAAGAGTGCAAGGTAAACATCTACGCAGAGAGCTGTCAAAGCTTACATCGGTTCGTATTTTAGATTGTGCAGCGATTCATAGACTGAAAAGTTTTGAGTTTTTAAGGCTTTTAGGGCACACTGCCATATGAAGGGTAATGACACTCTGACTGCTAAGAAAGGCTCTTCATCGGCCTTTTACGGATCTCAACCCTAGCCTGATGCTGGTCATCGAACCACGCCTTTGGATTACCGAATATTGGCATCATCTAAACTCATTCATTTATTTCAAGAATCGATACTTGACAGTTTAACCATTAGTTGCGCTGGGGGCCTAAGAGAGTAAGAGCAAGAACTAAAACAGCCATACAAGGCAAATATGTCCTTCATAAAGACCAGCTGAGCTGAAACCGAGCTTTTAACAGTCTAAATCGTTTTGTTGCCCACTGAAAGGTTCCATGATTTGGCTTTACTCAAAATGTAACATAACAACTATCCCCATAAAAGGGTTTGATGGCCGATAAACCTTGAGATTAATTGGTCAAAGATGGGTCAAAATGCCAGTCCGAACAGTGGGAAACTATTCCAAAATTGCGAACAGGGTGTAAGGTCTAACAGGGCTATATTATTTTACCAGTATTACTCTTGTTGGAGAAACCAAAGAATTTAATGAATAAAAAGTCTTTTAGCAAAAGCCTTGGAGGATAAAAATGATTTTTACTATCGCGGCAAGTGTTTGTCCACATTTTTTGCCTGGAGACACTGCACTTTCCCGGGCTTTCAATAACAAATACCAAGCACTCTAGCATCGGCGATGGCATGGTTTTTGAAATCGATGTTGGGCCATAGTTGTCGTCTTGAACCTGTTGGTGTGATAGCAAAATAGCTGACAAACCAATGATATTCAAGAACTTCCCGCAATTGGAAAAACCTTTAAGCTGGCTCATTACCAGAAACCTGGTAGGCTTATTGGATACCCTACGATCCACATGGGCCGGTCCAAGGACTAGGTACAACTACAGTCGGTTGGTAAATTCAACCCATATTACACCTTTCTGTGCCTCACTATTCCCACATAAACCGTCCCTCTTCTAATTAATTACGCAATCCTCTGTCAGTATTCGAAGTCAAAATAAATCCTCAGTGTCACATCCCCCCTCTCCATTACTGACTGTCATTAGTTTGCAGTTCGGCTTCTTCATTTGAGAATTGTAGAAATAATAGAAAAACTTTTGGTCCTTGATGCTTCATAGCGGGATTAAAAGTGTTTATCTTTCCGCTCTATGCGACTTCTGTGAAGGGTCCTCTGTCTCCGTATTCAGTTGAACTTTGTTCATCTCAGGTAAAACTTTGATTGCTTCTCGCAATTAATAACTTGTCCCCTAATGAGGAGGTGGAAGTGACTTATCAGTTGCTGTGGACAATTCTCGAACCTTCCACTTGTTGCTGCAAACATGAACAGCTACTCCTTTCAAATATGTATACCTACACAGTCTCTGGTTACACACTGAATGGAGGGATTATTTCATAGATTTCCACCTATGCGTCTTGATATGAAAGCCCTTTGAAGTTCAAAGCAACGTCTAATTATCTAACTGAGACTTGTAAGCCTGTTTTTGAATTCAAAATCTGATTTCTTCAGCGCCTTCAGGGTGTTATGTTCTAAATCCCACCTAACTGATGTTGCATAGAAATAGAAAGGGTTCCATCATGCTCATGCTTGAGACCAAAGTCAAAAGGGATACCTCACCTGCCGTTTCCTTCGTTTGTGCAAAGATAACAAAATGAATACATTCTCTCCCGACACCGATACGGGAACGGGGAAAGTATTAAACGGTCAATTCGAATCCCTGGACCGAGGCAATAAGTTGCAAAGAGAAAAAAAAACCTAGACAGCCAAAGGAAGGACAAGAAAAATTCAGAGAGAGCTCATGATTTATATTGGCCTCCTCGCAAAGTTTCTTGTTTGTCTGTTTTGTTTTTGCTTTGTTTTGTTATTCCACTTCATAAGGGATGAAGGCAAACAATTATAAACAAGCGAACACCCGTACGCCGTACGTGCTTGATAACTTTCAGAAACACAGACAAATATATATTTTTATTTTTTTTGCCTCTGTCAAAGGTGGGGGGAAAGTGTGAAGATGGGAAAACACTTTCGAAGAAGTATAATATAGAGAAAGAGATATCGGCAAACACACGTATACCTTTATGGAGGAGTTCGAACTCATAAAATAATAAATAACGTGCTGCTTATGCTCTTCAAGTTTGCTGGCAAGGATTTATCAGTTTTAATCAGCAAGTCTACTTTATTTCGAATGGTAGGTATACCATTTCTACAAGTGATTAAGTGATGAAGTTCTATCGGCGAGATTGGAAAGATGTTAAAAAAATAAATTTTTCCCGGTTTTAAAATCCATGGTAATTTATTATAAGGATCTTTGAAGAAATATCTTAATTCTGACAACCAGTTCGCCGTATATATTACGATTTGTTTAATGGTTGCCCAGCAAGTCTAATGACAAACAGCTTTGGAATGGAAAAAGTTTAAGCTGCCTGCGAACCATTTACTTGTCAGTTGTTAATAACAGAAAATAATATTTTTGAATGCCAGAATCGTGCTGTAAAAGTATTCTTTCCGAGTTTTCTGTATAGCATAAGCACGGACTTCGAAAGGCATTTTTAGACACAAAATTTGTCGAGTAGAATTTTCCGTCGCGTTTGCATTGACTGCCTTTGGAGAAAGAAATTTAACCACGAACTCTACGATATGTACAACGAGGAGTGTTGGCATAAAAATATTTGAACAAATCTGCAATTAAGACAAAAAAAATGTACAGTAGTGTCCGCTTATAACGAACTCGAAGGGACTGACCAAATTGGTTCATTATAACCGAAGTTCGTTATAGCAGATACGTTAAAAAAAATCAACAAGTTTTGCTTTGAAAATCAAAAAAAGAAAAGAAAAAGTTAATTGTCTTTTAATGTGAAACATATTCTTTTTTTGTTTCCAAATCTTCCATTTTACTTAAATGATTTTTAAGCGCGTCACTTCACTCAACCTTTCGTTTGTAGGTAAACATAAGGTTACTCGGGGAAGTACCGAACAAATTATATTGAAGGACAAAATTTTGACGTTTGAGAATGTTGGTTCGTACGCAGCTTTACAGTTTTCGGGGAAGTCCCGAAAAGTTGGGAAAATCTGGATGACAATGTAAAGCGACAGATTTTTGGTTCGTTATAACTGGACATTTTCTTTATTTCACGCGCAGAATGGGTTCGTTATATGCGAAAGTTCGCTTTAGGCGGATTCGCTATATGCGAAATTAAAATTCATAATTCTTATGGGGCATTGATTGGGACTTCATGAAATGATTTGTTATAACCGAAAGTTCGCTTTAACCGGGTTTGCTTTAAACGGTTACTACTGCATATGGAAAAATCGTACCTCACAAATTTGTTCTTTATTTATAACAATAACAAACAAAAAGGAGCTGAATACGAAAATGATAGCATACAGCGCTGGCTTTCGATATTTTCGCAAAAAATGTTAAAATTAGTTTTTTAAAAGAACAAAATGTATAAGTATTATTTGAAATGCTGAATAAATCTGAAGTACAGATTTTTTAAGATTTCCGGTTGTTAGAAGTCTGCAACTAGTTTGAAAATTTGCAAAATACAGACAAATTTGTACTTGCAACGCTAAGACACTGAACTGGTAAGAAAATTAGCCGTCAAAAAGGGTTTCTATTTCAAGCTAAAAGAGATTAATAGTGAATTTCTAGAAATAAAGAATTTCAGATGCAGAATCGTCTGCTTTTTAGATCTCAAGTTGCCCAACATGAGAATGACAAATGACACGGAGACTAAAACAGAAGTAGAGAGTCGATTTTTGCTGAATTCTGGGACTAGTGTCCAGCAATGTCAAAGGCAACCAACTTCTGGAGGGAATAATCGGTAGATTATAGTATTGAGTCCGACAGACAAAAAAATGTGTTGGAGAAATGTTGGAATTCGACTGCATTAATTGTCATAATCGACCCGCCATCCAATGCTGTCAATTTAACAGAGACATGGTTTTAAATTCCAAAAACTTTTTTCATCAATTGTAAAATTATTGTATGTGTATGCTCAAGTGGAGATTATTTAACATGGCAAAATATCAAACACACTTGTGTCGTTTTTCATTGGGTAAAAAGAAGCGTCCGGGAGAGTCCGGACTCCGGATTCTAAAAAATCACTTTTCAAACCGTTCCATTGGCACAAAAAATACTCTTCTGGTGATTCTGAGAAGAGAATTTCGCTTCTCAATTTGAAGTCAGAATCCACTCAAGAAGCAGTCACACAAGTGTAATTTATATATTTTATACAAGTCAGCTGACAGGAGCCATAGATTATTTTTTGGCATTTCACCAATACTTTTGTGGATGCTTTCAGAAGCAGTTTTGTTGTTTCATTGGATTTCAGAATGAGTGGATCCCCGAGTGAAACCAATGGAAAACGACATTAGGAAAAGTAAAATCTCCCGCGAAAAACTCCCACTTCTTAATAGATTATTAATTTCTATTATATCCCTGTTTAAAATGCCGGCTTCAACATCCTCAGCTTAAGAAAAAAAACGAATTCCGCGATACCAATAATCAGTTTTAGTGTCCAGGCCCAGGGTTATTTTTTCAAACTCACAATGGCAAAATTTCCCGTTCAAAATTGCATATTGTACCTTAAAAAATATTAAAGGTGAACGTTAAAAATAATTATAAGTAACGCTCTCTTCAAGACCCTCCGCGATGCTAATAGTAATAATTTTTAGTGTCTAGACAATGTTCTGGCTAAACGAGGTTGCAGTAAATGCAGCCGTCATATTCACAATCACAATACTAAATGTAGTTTCAACTGAAAATGGTTGTTGATTTGAATGCTTATATTGTACATTTTACAAGTTTAAGGAACTTTCTACAGCATTTCGGTTGTAAATTTGGCAAATTCACATCTGTACATTTGACAAGAAAAATTGGCAACGATCATTTTTACAATTTTATTGCTGAAATAAAAGCTAACTCTGTAAAACTTACAACTGATTGTGAATATGAAGGTATTTACTATAAATTATACAAATATACAATAAATTGTAAATTTGACAGCTACATGTTGTAAAATTTACAGTGCCGATCATCAATTGATGACTCCCAATATTTATACACTTCGATCCTAACTACGAACTGTATCCATCCCCGTTCCGATTCAACGGTGAAATTTACCTTTCGTCGAATATATCTAGTGTCATGTGTGGAAGAATAGCAGCGTGGAAATGACACACGTGTCAAATTAAGAACAGAATGTTTACGTCATAATGACGTCGGCATGTCAAAAGTTGACAAGAAAAGTAAAAAGTAATCGTAGCTTTAAAATCAATTTAAGTCTCGACTTAAAATTAACGAAAGCTCACAATTGCGAAATTTTCATGAAAAACATTGCCCCGAAACTAAAAATATTTACTGGTAAGACAAGCTCTGGGTCTTGTACATATACATCGATTCGACACACCCATAGAGCAGTCCCATTTCTGAAATTCCCAAAAGCAATTCCCATGTGTTATAAGTAACCCGAAATATCTATTTAACTGACTCCATTTATCTAGTCCAACTTGAGTCCTTCCTACAAACAATACGCAGCAAAACCAAACAATATCTTTTATGCCGTGCCATTGAACCGGTGTTATGTCCTTCCACTCCATCAATCCCAATGAATTGAGTAAAGAAGGAACAATGTGTTCCCTCTTCCGCCCATTTGGGTTGGTGTGAGAAATTGGAAATATCTCTTCTCTATTCTTTTCAAAACAAAAACTCATAATGACAAAATGGGAAATGGCGAGAAAAACGCTTCAATTCCGATTATTCCTTTGGGATGCTGGCCGCATTCTTGCCGGTACCGCACTTACCTTCCCAATCGCAATCGAGTTATCTCATTCTTTGGTTACAAATGTTTGACATTTGCAAAATGTTTCGCCTTGTCTGTATAAGGACGGAGCAGTTCTGCGTCTAATTTTCAAGGACCAGCAAATACAATTTGGCCAAAGTCCAAAAACATCTGGACACGGAAGATTTGTCGACAAGAACATTTTAATTAATTTTGCATTCCTAGCTTCCATTTGAACTAAAGCCGAGTGGTGGGCGTAGTTACAGACATCGCCCATGAAATACTCTCTTCCTTGATGAGATATCGTCGGCTGTCGAAGTGAACCCTTTTTGGAGGAGAAATTTCCAAATGACGGTCTAAGTCGACAAAAACGACGAGCGCTTCGATGCAAATGGAATTTTTTTTTTTTGTTTGTGGAGCGCTTTCGGGGATCTTACTGTGTCGGTCCTCGGTCGGTGTGTTATTAATTTTCGGAGATTGGATGTTTTTGTTGAGTACCGGATTTTGCGGCAGAGATTGTAATAATGCGGTGGGGTATTATATTCTCACCGCAATGTGGGTAGGGCTTGGGCTCTTGGCTCTTATGAAAGGATTAATTATACAGGAGGATATATAAAACTGTAAATGGAATAAAATGGGATAAGCATTAGGAAATAGTTTTGCATATGATTCTGTTGGAAGGGGCCATGTTTCCCATTTCATCTGATCCCATTGAAAGTACCTACTTAAGGTATGGGATAAGCAATGTCTAGGAGATGAATTAATGAGTTTGTAGCGGTGAGCATTTTTCAACAGAGAGAAATGCCATCCACTTTGGTGACTCTTGCAGGCGAAACCTCTCACGAGATGTTAAGCTTATGCCTCTTTAGATGATACAAATTGAAAGACATCTCCATTTTTTCCATTTTCAGTATTTCATTCGAACAAATAATGCTATCAGCTGGATTTACAGCATTGCGCAAGCCCATTTTAGTAAGTCTGAGGTCGGACAGCTGGCTGACTTGATGCATCTCAGTTTTTATAGGCCGCGTCATGTTAAACTCCTAAAATAAATTGACATTTCACAATTTGCGCTAGACGTCTCACACTCTTAATCTGACGCAAAACTACCCGCTGCATTGAGAGAGAAAAAAAAACCATCTGTCAATAGAAATCATTTCAAACGTTTGCAAAATAAAAACAAATATGAAGCCTGGAAAGTGCAGTTGTGATAAAATTGTTAAATTTTTCAAATATTGTTTCTGAATATATTGTATCCTTTCTTTAATTGTGGCGTGGAAATAATTAGTGTCAAATGTCACTTTGTCGCTGTCACTGGGGTTCTAGAGTTGACGTTCCTTCATCTAGGATATATTTTGTGATAGACGTCTAGCGGCTAAACCGGTTTCAGTTGACGTTTATATAGGGTTAACCGACGAATCTAGTCAAGAAATTCGTGACTGAGTACTAAGTTGGCAGTTCGCATATGTGGCGTTGTAGAAAAAGTGGCGTCCCCTGCCAAACTTGTTTTTGCGTTCAAGTTACATCTAGTTTTTTTTTAATGTGCCCATTACTTATTTGAAGCATGTCAAATGAGTGTCAGTAAATTAAACTAACAATTCGTCTCTTTCGGAAGACATTTTGTTTTTTTAGGATATCGAAATTTCGTAAGACATCACTATAAAAGTATCAACTTTCCCTAATTCCTACCACATAACCAAGATGGCCGACCAAAATAAATGTCACGTATTTTTACGATTTGCAATGCTGTCCCTTTCAGTCAGACGGGCACCCCTGAACATCCTCATTCTCATCATAATTTTTATTGGCCCACCTGTCCATTAAAAAAGCCTTTGGGTGTAGAATGCATTTCCCATGGCTTTCGATTTTTCGACACCCACTTTTTATTAGAATAGAGCAGAATTCTTTCACAAATAAAGGGCAGATGTCGCACTCAATTCAACCGTCTCATGCGTCCATCTAATGACACTTAAGCCACAGTCTTGGAAGCTAAAAACACGTTTAAAGTGAAGACCTTTAACCGCACTTGCTTCCTTCACCGCGACATAAAAATAATTTACAAGCTTCTCCAACGCGGATGCGAGAAAAATGCTAATTCACTTACAAAGTTGCAACAATGACATGAAAAGGTGCACACCATGTTCTTGCATATGTGCTACCAGGCATCTTCCTCCACTTAATCCCATCAGATCTACGGGCACGGGACACGCATTAGGACGGCGCGCATGGTGTGGAATCTAATTAGGGACCAACAATGTACAGGAGCTAACGCGAGCTTACGTCCTCCAGTTGGTGTAAAGCAACTCATAACAAGTTCATGCACCCTTCCGAAAGTGTCCTGCTTGCAGTGCCCACATTGACCGCATTAACTCATCCACATACAGCCGTGATGATAACTTTCTTTAAGAGACACTCAAGCGGAACATTTCAACAAATGTTACCCACTTCAAGTTGCGTCAGGACTACTCCACCATGTTTATGTTTAACTTTTCACGAATTTATTCATCTTCTCAATGCGAACGTCTTCTTAGGTAAACAACTGCCGTAGTAAATCGTCTTGTGCTTCAAGTTCCGCTCGCTTAAATATTTACCAACACACCTCAGTAGGTATGGAGCCTTGTGCTGCTTTCATTGGACAAACATTTAATTTCGCAATACTGGGTTGTAAATTACACAGAAGGCAAACCTAAACTATGTACATAGTTGTGGAGTTAATTGAGCACTTTTTCGGTGCACTTTAGGCGGATAATCCAGCGACTCCTTTCCATTCTGCACACATACACGTATAGTGACTGTGTCTAGTTAAAGTCATCGCCTCCAATTGCAAGTGTAATAGTGTTATGAATATCCTGTTGTGCATGCCACGAGAGAGGGATGCCATTGGAATTAAGTGGAAGCCATCAATAACGTCACCGCCATCCAGTGCATCCACGTCTATGCACAGACAGAGAGCGGGGCAATAGCGAGCGATGCAGAAATTCGATTATGTGCATGAATCCTTCTTAAAACCATTGCTTAGGGATGGCTTTCTGTGGACTACATCATAGAGGTTACCATCCAGCCGCTAATGCTTGTCGTTTCCAGAGACGACGAGTGCCCGCCAGGTGTGGGCTGAAGTTTCCCTATATAGGTAGCGGTTCGGTGAAATGAGTTGAACAGGAGTTGCTTCAATTTAATTACTGTCTGCCATTCGGACGATACCGACGGCAAAATCAGGTAAGCTGAAGCAAGTTATACTTCTGGACAAAGTTAGTCGGATATCTTGTTTCTGGAGGGTGGTTGGTAATTCACAGAAACCCGGTAACAAATTCAGTGGTCCTCGCCTTTTGGTCGTACTCGTATGTTTCGGAGCCGAAAACAATTTTGAAAATTTGACAAGTGAGCTAATAGGTTTTCTTGAAGTCAGAGATAATTGGAGTTAGGCCGAATCGCTTGCTCTCTGCATTTGACAACGCTATTTGTGAGTGGCATTTTGACATTTACCAAAGTTTTCAGAGAGAACGGCTAAAGGAGTTGATTTTTTTAGGTGAGATAGCCGCCTATTCGAACAGTTATTTTCAAATGGAAGGTGTGGCGCGAAAGCGTACCCGAACGATGTGTAAGTAGTTGGAAAATAAACTTGGGACTTGGTTTACCCTGCGTATTTTTCTGTCCGTAGAATTTCTACTAGCGAAGTGAAGCCATTGACAGGACGTTTCTAAAATCTTAGCCATTTTTTTTGCGACTTTTTTATTTTGGCCATTGGTAACGCTGAGTCGCGCATTTACTAGACTGAAACGGAATTGGTGACAAAATGGAGCCTTGCAGAACACCAGCAGTTTATGGTTGGTTTCTATCTTTAGAAACAATCGGCCCTAGCGAGGTATCCGTCAGAACGGAAAATTCTCCGATTTTATACGATTCGGATAATTTTCACTGAGAGGCATTCTTCCGAACAGCTGTTCGGAGAATTGTTCCGAAACAAATGTCATGAACTCCAGCTTTTTACGTTGCAGTGCGATAAAGTTTGTTTTTGGTGACATTTTTGACAGCTTCGTAAGAATTGTTTCCGATATCTTCCGACAGCAATCAGTCGCGCAATTTATTTACGATTTGCAATATAGCAACGGATTTTTTCAGCAAAATCATTACCCTATCACAAGATACTATCATTTTTGCAAATGGCGGCAAAGTCAATTTTTCTTTGACATTGGCCGTATTTCACTGCCCGCTATATGACTAGCGGCATCTCAAACTACATACAAAAAAATTGACATTTAACTTTTTGCGCTAGATTTCTAACCCTTTTTGTGAAATATTCCTTTCAAGAAAATTTCTGTATCCAGCCCAAAACTAAAAAAAAACTACCTGCCAAAGGAAATCGCTCAAACATTTACAATATAAAATTAAATACGAAGCCGCGCAAGTGTAATTGTGATAAAATTGTTAATAATGTAAGTCAAATAGGAATTCAGATATTGTTTTTATAATATTTTGTGTCATTTCTTTAATTGCAGTGTTTAAATAGTTAGTGTCAAATGTCACTTTGACGCTGGCACAAGGGTTCAAGCGCTAGACGTCTAGCGGGCAATAAAACACGGCCATTTTTGTGAAGTAAACAGATGCAAAAATACTCGTCAACAAAAAATTAATCGCTATACTTTTAAATAACACCAACTAGGCAAACAGTGCGACGTTACGGCGCTCGCCTAGATGAGTATGAAGCAACACGAATATTCATCAATTCTGGCAGCGGCCATTTATAGCTGATACAATTTTCACGACTAAATGAAACAAATATTTAGGACACTAACCCCCGTATTAATAAACAAATGTGCACAAGTTAGTTAGCTAGTAGACATCAGATAGCATACAATAATTTGACGTAACTTCTGAATAACGAGTTGATAACTGTTACGCAGCGTTTATTCATAAGGGCTTAAGTAAACATAAAATACAAATACCTGGAAGACAAATACAAATACCTAGTCAACGCATCCGACGAGTGCACCACGAGCGAACTGCAACCAACTTCGCTTGAATTTAGATTTTTTACACGAAAAAAGAGGGAATAATAAAAGTTGGAATCTGAGAAAGTTTTCTTCTTTTCTGTTCTCAAAATAAAATTTTTTATTTCTGTTGGCTCGATATAGCATCTAAATTCATCCCAAAGATTAAAGACAAATGCGCAATTCATGTGCCAACTAAAAATTTATATTTTTATCTCCTGTCAAATATGTAGCTCTGCTATCAGGATTTACAGTTTGCTACTCACCTTCGGGACTCTTTAGAGTAATTTTAACTCCTTTTTTAACGTCTAGACTGCGGAGTCATCCTTTTGAAAATCAGTGAATTCGGACCCCTTTTTCCGACACCTTTTAAATGTGGAGGCGTTTTTGCTAACATTAAAAACTGTTTAGCCTATTTAGTTGAATTCGAAAGAATTTGTTTTTACCTGTATTTTAATAACAATTATGTCGCTAATACATCACAGTGTGTTTCTTTGAAAAAGAAAAGAAAATATTTGGATCGGAATTGGAGTCCTTTTTTCATCCGGGACTCTCTAGAAATGTTCAGTGGTAACACTGATCCCCGTATTCATAAAAAAAATGTCCAAGTTGGTTAGTTAACAGACGTCAGTTTGCATACAAGGATTTGGCGCAACTGCTGTGTAGCAACTTGATGACTTTTACGCAGCCTTTATAAACACGGGGGCTAACTCAAAACAAATAAATAAAACCAAAGATCAACAAATTTCCTTCACCTATTGTGGGTGATCACTACGCAATTCTTGATAGTTTTGACCCAGTAAAACTTGATTGCTTTAACTTGTACCAGTAATGAAGTAAACGGTTCAACCTGGTGAAAACTTTGCTACAGCGCTCTTAAGGAATTTAACGACAAAAAATAGAGAGCTTTCGACACAGTGTCTATCCAAATCGAATTTGCATTAACAACATACCTCCCAGCAAACTATTTCGCTCACTCGCTGATCCTTGTTAACTATAAATTGCGTGCAAAGGAAACAATTTTCCAGCGAAAACAATAAATTTACCTTAAATTTCCGGTGAAAAGTGATTACAAACAACAATATTGCCGGCGCCGCTGTGTGTTGCCACCACAGCGTGAGCGTGAGGTGTTCGCACCTTAGACCCACACATACACACAGTTCTTTCGCATTAGAAAATTGGTATTTTCCGACGCAAAAACCCAATGATGGCCAAAAAGCACTTTCGCAGTTGTAGGTATAGTTCATCCCACTGCAGTGAGGGAAAGGTGGAAGCAAGTATAGTATAGGAAACTTGAAAACTCACTCCGACTAAAAGCGGCGCCTCTCCTTCGCTTGTTGAACGTTTGTTATTTTATTATTTTTCCCTTTTTTTCGCATGAAGATTTTTCAATTTGCTTAGTTCCTCGGTACCGGTCGGTCGCCGCCCTTCAATTGGTCAAAGGAATACAGGCTGCCATGACTATGGGATTGGGAGTCCACAAAAAGCCAGAATGTTGAAATATGAGTTTGGAAAGTTTCCAAACGGCTTTTCTGCTCGTTCGAAACTGATACTTGGGTGTTTCGCTTCATCCTCCTTGTTCGGTGCGGAAATCCAAAGCAGGACGGCCCATAGTCCGATAGATAGAGTGGAAAGGATGAGAAATGTTCCCACACCAATACCAGATGATTGAAGGCTTTTTTAGTTATTTGCTTGCTTGCGGTTTTTCTTTGCACTCAGCCCCAAGGAGGACATAAGGGCTTGCCAAGAATGGGGGTTAAACTCCTTGTGGCTTGTTTTACAAGTTGTTAACTGTTAAAGGATTTCTTTTGGTCTATACGGCTACGTAGCGTTTTTCGTTTCGGCTTACACTTGAGCATCTGACAGCACAAATTACTTGTGTTTAATTATTTAATTTTCTTGTTTTTTTTTTGGCGGTGCGTTGGGATACACTTCTCATTGAAGAAGAAAAGTGGCCAGAATGGTGATGAGTGAGTTCGGTCGGCCTTTTTGCTTGAGTGAAACTTTGCCGAAACATGCTGCAAAAGTTTCAAAGTAAACGGAGTTTCTTGTGGTTAAAATTTGGTTTTTCCTGTGTGGATTTTAGTTGAGAAAATACGAGTAGTTCTCTGTTTAACAGGTATGAAGGAGATCCGAAGACAATATTTGACAGGAGGAATGACTAGTGGTATGATTTTTAAAGAGAAGGGCTACTAATCCTTGGTAAAGTCTTAAATAAAGTATTTACATGTTGCCTCCACGAAAATTTAAAGTTTCGTAAAAGGTTTGTTGGAACAGTTCATTGGAAGATCAGGTGTACAAAAATAATTTGAAAAAAATACACGGTAAACATTTTACTCTCATTCTGTTTGTGGCTCCTTTGTCTTAAATATTTGCGCACCCTACGAAGTCTAAATTTAACCATCGGTGGCTTGCAATCAAAATGATGGACGGATCGAATCAAAACCATCTTAGAGTCGTATATCTTTTACCAAAAAAATTACCGACGAGGATCAATCCTTAATAAACTGTTTTCTCGATAAACACAGCACACTTTCCTCTATTTGCTTGTCATTTCTATCACTTTTGTTTTTACTTTAGGACATAAATTTTGAACCCAATCAATTGTCAATACTTGCCAAAATATATTCAGAAGGTGACCCCTAAAGCTGGCACCAGACTTCTTAAGCCGTCACCAAGTAGGTACGGTTCCGGCACTGTTTCCGTAGGATATAACTCAACAAGAAGGCGCAAAAGAACGGCAGGTGTTTAAGTAGTTTAATTTTTGTGTTCTTTCGAATTCACTACATCAATGGGGAATTTCATCAGTCCGAATGAGGCAAAAGAATGGCAAGTAGGTGCATATTTAAGATTTAATTCAATATTTCTGATATAGCCCGCGCTTAATTTTTATCTTGGTTTGCCTTGCTGTATGCGCAGTGGCTCCATCTTGGAGTGGGTTTCATAGCTTGAATCAGCTTCACTTTTTAAAGAAACATCTTCAATTTGACTAAATTCAAATAAAACTATCTGCGGACAAGTTGTGGAGATAATTTTCTGCACTTGCTGAACATTATCTAAGTTACGAGAGGTTTGCAGGATCCAGGAACATGCGGAAACGAACCACTTATCGGGAGCAATGACGGTCCAGATTTAACAATCAATTAAAGGCGGCATGTGCTTTCCGTTTAAACAAAGGACCACTGATTTCACGACTTTCGTTCATAGTTTAGTCGTGGATAATTCGCAAATTTGAAACACAAGTCTGAAAAAGCGGTTCGATTCTTCGCCACCACCCTGTATTAGTTTTCCTTTCAGCAGCCCTCTAACCTGAGTTTGAGAAGAGCTCGCGAATGCAGTTGGTATTTTCATATTAAATAAGCACCCTGTACATCGTGTTACACTTCTACATATGTTTGCCATTTCAAACATAATTCAAAAGTTACACGCTGTACATGCACACCCTAATGGCCGACAGACTTCAAGTATCCAAATAATGGTTTCAACTTTAAGCCATTCGGCACACTGCAACTGACCACAAACACGCATACGTTGAAACGTTGGGGCACTCCTCCCTAACCACATTCACCTAACAAATGACTTTATAATGGTAGCATAATAGCTGTTTGTTAGATCCCCCTAGGGAACGACGTGAAAGGAGAAAAAAATTGAATATCTCAGCACACTTCAGCCGAACCGAAAATGCGCTAAGAACGAAAGGGATAGACCCCCAGGCAGAATGTGCTAAAAATGCATTTTTCTCATTACAAATTCCGGTTGGGGCATCGAGAGTCTTTCGTCCTCATTCTGCTATTATCATCGAAGTCGCCGCATCCCTCTATACAAAAGGTGGTGAGAGAAATCCTCCCATCTCTAGGCTATTTTGCGAGTAAATTCTTTAAATTCCCCCCGAACGTGTTTGCTTAGAACGGGATTATGGGAAATATCCTTCAAGCTGGATGTTAAAAGGTTCCACATCAGGAAGTGGCGAATTATTTACATTAATGTGTCCTGATCTTTAATTCCCTTGGGGGCTGTAGATGTTGCGAACTTTATTCAAAATAATTCCCAGGTACGCATCTGCTTAATAATTTCAAAATCCTTTCAATCCCAATAAGGCGGCATACATTATGCCGGAAGTTTATCAAAAAGGATATGTGTGACAAAAAAAGAGCAGTTTACTTATACCTGCGGCCATATGGGACGCACTCACAAGAGCCGGACTTCCCTCGGAAGCGATTCGATGCTTTGGGATGATGGTTCTTTGTCGGCTTCTGCGGCAGGTTAAGTGATTTTCAGTTTTGGTTTTTGGTAAATTTGTAAAACAAAACAACTGGGATGAGGTCATCTACTGCAACTTTTATTAGCTTAGCTTGTAAGTTTTAAGTTTTCAAAGGGAGACACCCCATTCGCTAGTGGATTTCCTCTTGAATCTCCTCCTCATCATTGTCCTCATCAGTCATCTCCGTTTGGCGTCGACCCGAGTCCCAGATCACATTGAAATCCAAATTGCACTCGTCGGCAAGCTTCTGCACTGTGGTGCGCTCGACTAGGCCTCTGCTACTCCAGGTGGGATCCTTCAAAGCCAGCTCTCGAAGGGCACCGACAGCCTCGACGTATTGCTTAGCATTGGCCAAGGCTTTGACCAGCATCGCCAAAATGTCCGCCTGTCGAATTGGAGGTATCTCCGGTTTAACTAAAGAAAAACAGACTTAGCTCGTAAAAAAACGATAAACTTCCAACTCACTTAGCATATTCCTGCAGCCCGCTACAACCGACTGGTTCTCGCCGTTCTCCAGGGCTGCCTGAATGTCCAACACATACTTCACCTCGACAATAGTTTTCTGCAGGTTATCCGAAGCTCGCTGAGAATGCGGAACCTTGACCAAGCACTTTGCGGCCTCGTGCATCGCCTTGAGAGCCTTCTCGTAGTCCCTAAAGTCATCGATCTCCACCTGGGCGCAGGTGGCATAGAAATTGGCCAACGAATCAAACGCCTGCCCCTTCGAGTAGAAAGTGACAATGTTCTTGAGAACCTTTTGATCGCGCTGCCAATTAAGGGCTTGCAGGTAGTTGGCCGCCATAATGTACACCTCCCTCTGGCGGGACATATTTGCGAAGAAAACGATCTTGTCCGTATCACCGGACTTGAGCAAGCTCTTCATGGCGCGAACCTTATCCCCAGCCTGGGTGAACTTCTTGGTGGCCGAGTGGTAGTCGCCCTGTTCCTGCAGCAGCTCGCCCAACTGTGTGAGGATGCGGGCGCGTGTTTCATCGTCGAGCTCGGTCTTTGCCGGTGTCAACATCTCGGCCAGGGTTTCAGTGATGGGCACTCCCTTTTCATGGCAAATGCGTATCGCGCGCTCTAATTGTTTGGTTTTAGCCAGTAGCTGCACGGCCTTTTGGTGCTGCTCGATGCTTGTAAAGAACTCCGCGCATCGGTTAATCAGTTCCGGATCGGACTCGGCAGTCAGCTCTGAAGCGATGACTTGCAGGATATCTGGTTGCTCGGAGGCGAAGGCCATCTCAAGGGCTTTGTGTAGCATGCCCGAGCGGTGGTATAGCTCAACGGCTCTTTTGTACGATCCGACCTCTTCGAAGTACGCTGCTGCGGTGGCCTTCTCGCGCTGACGGGCTGAGCTCGCTACAGTCCACAGCTCGTCCTGCATGTCATTCTCTTTGCATATACGGATGGCGTTGCTGTAGGTTTGAGCGCGTGTGTAAAACTGAATGGCTTCTTGGTGCTTGCCTATGTTTTCGTAGTGGCGTGCTAAATGGTAGCACGCGGCTCGATCCCCTGACTGGCGCGCTATGACGTCCGCTTTTGCGATCTGACCCAAATAGCAGAGAATCTTCACCTAGAATAAGAAGACGATGAACGTGGTTAGTCAAGGGCGCTGATATACTGCGCGATTAGCTGGGACATCTACCTGCGAGAACCAATCCTCCGCCTTCTGATAGACACTGAATGCACCGTCCATGTCGCCGGTGCTCTCGATGTACTGGCCCCACCACTTGAGCATTTTCGGGTCCTTGGCTGTTTGCATGTATTTCTGTAGAGTGGGAGTTCAAAGAAAGGCTTTATCGGATTTAGCAACTACTCAAACCACAAAGCTGATATCGGAATCTAGTGACAGGTAATTGTGCGGATGGAGGAAAAGGGATCTATATTGCTACCTTCATCACAGCTGGATGATCCAACAGCATTTGTGTGACATTTTGCACCGGATTCTGGCTTTTCTCGAAGAACTCAATGGCCTTACTGATATCGCCCTTCTCCTTGAGCTCTTCCCCCTTCTGAAAGTACGTGTTCTTCAGATGCACCCTGTCGCCCTTCTCCGCGACTTCCAAAGCCTGCAAAAGAAATAAAAGTCAATAATAAAAATCTCCCAATACACCTCCCACCGACCTCATCAATAGACCCACAGTTCTGCAACAACTTGTTCAACAAATCGAATCGTCCGCATCTCTTGTACAACTCTTGCGCCTCTTCGATCATTCCTAGTTCAACTGCGAGCACCGCCACCTTTGCATCGTTCTCCAAGTCATCATCATCCATTGCCTGTCGAATCGCTCTCACCGACCGGGCTTTCTTCAAATGGCCCAAGCACACCTTGGCCACGTCCATCCGCCCTGTTTGTACGCACATCTTTGCCAGATTAGTCCAAACCACTTCCGATTGTATCGAACGGATGCATCTAGATGAGCCGCTGTCACAGTCACAAGGACAAGACAATTATAAAGTGCTTACCGATAGGCCAGGTCCATGTTGCCCTCGGCCACATTTAGACTGAAATTCAAAACCATTTTGCGTGTGTTCTCGTCGCAGTTCTCCAGACCGATAAAGTCCTGCAGGGAGCGCTTCTTCACCACACTGATATCTAGAGTTATCTGGGAGACACAGAGGAAGAGGAACAATATATGTGATTAATCTTCTTTTCCGACAGCTACGGTCGCCGAAGAAAATAAATGTGCCCTACACATATACACACATGCAGGCCACACAAAGCATTACCACATTCGGTGCACATAAATTGACTAATTGCTCTCCAGATGCTAGATTAACCAGCTCCAGCAATTTAAGGGTGCATTTATCTGCAGCGTGGAACATAACAACTGCTTGCGTCTCACAGTAGTCCACTACGCTGGCAGTCCTTGCTTGTGCTGACGATAGTAATGGCCCCACTGCAGCATTCGATTCGACAATTCCTACTCCACCTCCTGGTGCAGGAGTTGTTTGTTGTTGCTGAAGCTCCTTCCTGCGTTGATGATGCTGTGCTTTCTGTGCTATTGAACGTGCTTCGATAGCCAACAAACGACTATCATCGGTATCCCAAAAGAAGACGATTGGTAATCTGCACGAGTGCGAAAGGAGAAAAATCCTAATATCTGTGTGTGGCTGGTCGGGGATGATTCTCACCTTGGTGCCGACTCCCCGGTGTCATTCATGAAATCGTAATGTCTCATTATATCCCTCTCGAAATCCCAGCAGTACAATCGACCATCGGGCATGAGACTTTCGTTGGCAATCACGACGGCCAGGTGACTGCCCACAGCATTGCATTTAGCCAGGATTACCTCGCCGAAGTTCTCGAATAAATCATAGCCAGACTTTGGGTGGATCAGTGGTTTGGGGTCGTGGCGTGTCACATCGAATACCTTGATGTAGCCATTCATTGTGAAGACTGTCAGGTAATGGCTAGTTAAGTCACAACCGATTATTTTGCCTGTGGTAGACGAGATGGCCATGTAATGAGGTGATTAATTGTCGTAATGGAGAGTCTATTGATATGTTGCTTCAACCTCAAGAATTAATTGTCCCATAAAGGACGGTTATCCGGACTAGGAATAGGATAGTGAATGGTAGTGGGTGGCATTGAAATTGGGTTTTGTCAGACTTTTGTCACAATCATCAAGAGATTATGCTGTAGCATTTAAAGTTAAATCCCAATGGATCCGTTTGTGCATTTTCTTTTTTTTGTGTGAGATTTTCTATTATTGGGACAAATAGAAAAGGCCTACAATTACAGTTGAAGTAAAGAAGCGTTCTCATGACAGTTATGCTGTCGGATTTTTGACAGAACCTTGTCATATCTGCAATTTGAAAAATTCTCACAATGGGCGCAGTGAAGTAATCCTTAGTCGACTAGATTGGACTAGATGTACCTACCTAACTTGAACGCAAAAAGTAGACTGGTCGGGAACGTCACTTTTCTTACGTCGACACATATGCAAACTGTCAACTTAGTACGCAGTCGGGAATTTCTTGACTACTTTCGTCGACTACCCCTCCATAAAGGGCAACTGAAACAACTATATGACCGATCTAAGCCAATCAAAACAGAGTTACGTCAAGTCAGACAGCTGTCAGACTTACTAAACTTGTACTTTTCTTTTCTGTAAGATTTCTGATCTGAAGCGTTCGGTAGAAATTATGGCAGCGTTAGGGAAATATTCAGCCGGGTATGTTTACTAAAAAGGGGTTATTCCTGTCACAATGAAGACCGTAATGGTGGATTAATGTGACATCGAAATAAAGATCCATTTGCATATAATTTTACTTTTCCAAGTCAAGCGCACAACATAAACACATGTTATATATTGAAAATTAAAGAAAAAAGACTTCCAGAGAGCGGAAAAAGCCGCGTTCTATTGACCGCTAGACGTCTAGTACAAAAAATCTAGATGGAGAAATAGATCTTAAGCTCAGAGCAGCAATACGAAATCAAGTATTGTGTCGATATTAATAAATTTAACCTGTAAAATGTATGTACGTGAAAAATCGGTAAGGTAGTGTAAAAAGTAATGGCGTAATGTACCAGATGAACCACCTTCATTTCACTTCATTTGATCGGTACTGATATTTTTGACAGTTGTATATGGAATGCAAGTTTTCTTATGTGACAAATGAGAAGAAGAACTCATACGCGACTGGGTGCACTTAAAAGAAAAAAGAACCAATTCGACCAACGCACTTACCTTCGCTATCATTCGATTGAATCTCATTCAAAATCACTCCCCCAATGGAGTAGATTTTCACATCACTCGACGTCAGGCAAAAGATGTTCTGGTCATGCATATACAGAGCCAAGCAATCGCAATTAAAGGTCTGCATCAATCGTATTGTTAGTCCGTTTCCCGAATCCAATATCGGCGTTGTGTTGGCAACGCTATAATCAGTTGAAGACGATGTTTCTAGTACAATTTTCCCAATCCTATACGCAACAATAGTTCGACCATTACTCATAACCAAGTGCTGCTCGGACAATGCCAGCGTTGTGATCGAGATATCAGCATGTACCACGGTCGATTTGCCGGTCGAGTGCTCCACATAGATCTGATTAGCACTCCGTTGCACCGCCCAAATGTCACGTGTATGGCATGAAATCAAGGGTTGCTCCTATGGCAACACAAAAGAAAGTCTTGATACAATTTTCCAATTTATCTCACCCTATCACACATTCTCACCTTCAACACGTAGACATTTGATATGCAATTAATCATGATGCACGGTTTGGCCATCTCGTTTACGCCCCAAAAGCACTGCTTGATTGCACCTCGTACTGTTGATATATTGTTCAATTGCCACGAATTTTCCGGTGCATTGACAAAGTAATTAACAGTTCGCTTCCAGGTGTACAAGTTGCCTTGATTGGTGCCGGCGCACAGTGTCTGATTGTCTGGACAGTAGGCGATGCAGGTGAATACTTCGTTTACGGATTGGCTTTGGTGGCGTTGATGTTGGTGGTGATGGGGTTTCTGGTGTTTTTGTACATAGCTGGAAGTGGCGGATGTCGATTCACCGCCTGCTGCCCTTGCACCTGTTGATGATGAGGTTGACCCCGGCGAAGTGACTGTTGACCTGTCTGTTCGATATAATATGTCAGCGCGAAAAGTGGTTTTCACAGATGAACGATGACGCAAATTGGAGCGCAACAAATGCAGAAAAAAAAAACAGAGATAATGGATCTTACCGGAAGTGGGAAGGTCCATTTTTAATAAGAAGTTGTCACTGGTGTCAATGTCCCAAACTCGGATTGAAAAGTCACCTTAAAATGTAAATATGTTGTTATTAACAAATTGAACATACTCCCGCGACCTTTTGACAGTTAAATTTATTTATTTTTTTACTGAAATTTGTGGAATGTCATTTGTCATATTGCATATTTCTGTGTCGAAATCAAATCCGCTCTGGCCCTATTTAGATTGGACTTAGAGCAAACTAACTGTGAAAGGAGTTATCGTACAAAGGTTACAACACCGCCTAAAACGACATCTCCCTCATTAGTTTCTTTACCGACTGCAGTTTCAGGTTCTCAAATCAAATCAATACATTTATATATTTTAAATAACAAAGTGAAATTTTTTTTGCTGATGAGAATGACGTTTATTTCATTGGAAAAATCACTCACCTGTTATAATGGCCAAACAGCTGCCGGCCCACGAGATGGCGCCATTATTGCCCGGTATTTTCCCGCTGAGTTTGACACGATCCAACTCTGTAAGGGTTCCCGTTGATTCGGCAAGAAAATGAGTAACTGTCATGTCCTCCATCAAACAGACAATAGCATCTCTGTAAAGTATAAAACTTGATTATTCTGAAACAATTCGCATGTCATTTATAAATTCACCTCTTTGGATGCCATAGCACCTGTGTAACTGGCACTGTGTTGTTCTTCAACACCTCCGAGCAAGTTCCGCCTTGATTCAAGTAGTAAATGATGCCAGATTGAGTACCAACATAGAAGCAGTGATTATCCTTTACACCGGAATGAGTTAGATTCCTCGCCGCGGTGCGTGGTCTCCAATTAGTCAGAGTATCCAAGGCATTTTCGTCCCCGGCTACAGCGGCCTTTGCAAGGTTACTCAGTTCCGTTCTTATCGGACTATCCACTGACTTGCGAAAAGTTATATTCAAAAGAGCGTCTCGTAGATCATGAGAGAACATTGTCAGGAACTGATACTGTCCATCACAGCGCCAGCCAGTTAACAAACCCATCGAATCTGCAGTGACCATACGACCGCCTTTTTCGCTAAACTCCAGCAGTATAATGGGAGCCTTGTGTGGACCCTGTACACTGGCAAACTCACGATGTCCATCGAACCACACATGAAGTTCACCATTCTCCCAACCTGTAGCCAGAAGCCGTTTCTCTGGATGCCAGCCAAGGGCTGTAGCTTGGGAGATTGGATGAACTGGATATGATACGTCGCGCAGCGGTTCCCCCTGGTTTTGAGTAGAAAAATCCAACGTTACAAACGGAGAAAAGTTCGCACTGATGCAACTTACAGAATCGTCAAAAATTGTCACAGAACCGCCGCGATCCTGGCTGTAGGACGCAACTGCAAACACGGGTTCATTGGGATGCCATCTTCCGATAGTGCTTACCGCATCGGAGTCAAGGAATTGAACTTTTGAATCGAAATATAATGTCATCCTGTGATAACTGCGTTTCTTTTTGTGAATTGTTAAAATCTGACAAGCTGCAAATATATTTTCCTTCTGTTGGTTTAAATAAACACAACAAACGGTTGCTATGGACATAACCTGTCGGTGCCGGATGTAAACTTTTCAAAATTGCTGGGCACTGGCAAATAGTGCGCATGAAGTCGGCAAGGTGGTGTATACAACGATGGTGGTTGCATAAACTAGATTACTTGTGTCTCGGAAAATGGTGCTGCCATATTTCCAGCAGTTATAAAAGACAAAGAAATACAATTGGAGATGGTAATGAGTTAAATATGAAGTTTGTCCCAATAGAGAACTTGCTCGCAAAAAATACAGATATTTTTAAAGTTTTTGTTAACAAAGAAACATTACAAACATGGTAGTTGCTGACTTCTTAAACTGTGAAGACATTTCCGTT
Source organism: Cheilosia impressa (assembly GCA_948293265.1). NCBI lineage: Eukaryota > Metazoa > Arthropoda > Insecta > Diptera > Syrphidae > Cheilosia > Cheilosia impressa. Next base: position 47,813,725 of record OX411882.1, on the reverse strand, counting down.
TTACAGTGCAAAAATTTGTGGACCATCAGCTGTCAAATTTAAATAGTCATAGTTAACCGTTGCCGTTGTTACGATTTTCACTCATGGGCCACTCCTTTGTTAAGATTGAATTCGTTTCCTAGTGGTTTACAGATTCGTACCTAATCGACAAAAATAGTCTATTGCGTTAAAAGACAAAAGCTGTATTATCGACATCAGAAAATAAAAAAATAAACGCCAGTTGAGAAAATTACTTTTTTAATTGGTAAGGCAAACAAAAACAATTTTTTTTTTATAAAAATCGTTGCTACAATTCCCATTTACATTGAATATAATATTATTAACAAGTTTGTTGATGGCAACACTTCCACTTCCACTTCCACTTCCCATAATGTCACTTCAGTTGTTGGATTGCTCAACGAAGACTACGGACGACAGAGGATATACAAATCAGAAAAAAACAAGATAAAATCCACCGATAACTGCGATTACAAATACTGCAAATAAAATAAAACCACCAAAGTCTACATAGCAAATAAAAGCGATAAAATCCGAAAGCAATTGCAAATATAACTCTTTACGTCGAACACATATTATAGCGCATTTAGTGGAAAACAACAACACTCAAGATGACCTCTGAGTTCTTGAAAGTTGCCGGTGCAGTACTCCTGCCCAATATTGGAGGTTTCGTAAACGGCCAAATCACACGGAAGCACATTCACAGTTGGTATCGTCACCTAACCTTCCCATCGTTTCGTCCACCAAATTGGATTTTTGCTCCGATGTGGACGTCGCTGTACTCTGGAATGGGTTACGCCTCGTACTTGGTATGGAGAGATGGTGGCGGTTTTGGAGGCGATGCTAAATTACCGCTTCTCGCTTACGGGACTCAATTGGCTCTCAACTGGGCATGGACACCGATTTTCTTCGGCAAGCAGAATATTGTTGGGGTAGAGTAGAAAAGTGACACTCGTTGGCCTTTATTTAAATGTGTTGCTTCTCTTTCAGGGTTTAATTGATTTGGTTGCATTAACAGCTATGTCCTCCCTCTGCGGTGTATTGTTCTACAAAATCAACAATGTTGCCGGCTGCCTTTTCATTCCATATGTTGCTTGGTTAAGCTTTGCTACTGTGCTCAATTATTCGGTATACAAGCTGAATGCAGGTAATAAGAAGAAATCAATTGAAGCCTCCGCTTCCAAAGAGGAATAGAATATGTAGTTTAGTTCGCCAATGTTAAAGTGAAATGCTGCATTTTCATTTCGGTGGTTGGGGTTTGAAGCGCGCCACATGCCTGTACTTTCCAAAGCTCCCTTGTTATGTCTGCTCAACTGTAATTTTCGATGTCTATTATATTCCAAGCAAAAATAAACAAAACGCCTTGTACCTACCTTTTTTAAAGAAGCATGCAAATAAAATTGAATTTGGATGATAAAATAATTGTTTATATTGTCCTTATCCAAAGTAAAGTTGAATAGGTACCGTCAATTAATAGACTGGAGGCTAGAAGTGCACTGTACGTTGCAGGAAGAGTAATCTACCTTAATACATAAACAGTATTGTGAAAAAAAGAGCTGCGGATGGAAAGTCAGATATAATTGCCGATGAGCGCTTATTCACACGGCTTGCGTTGCATCTGAAAATAACTTTAGCCATGCAGTTTGTACAGTTGAATGACAATCATTTTTAGAAGACCATTGTTTGCAAGAAGCTAACTAAGCTAAGCTATAACTAAAAAAAAATTCCTACGATTTCATCAACTTCGTTAGAATGTCAAGAAAAAGAGTTCCTATAACTTTAACCATAACCCTAAGAGTATGCAATATAAATCACTACCTATTACTTAAAAAAAGACTAGTTTATTTTTTGAGCCCCCCTCTTTATCTATTACAAAATCACGCCCGATTTTTATATAATTTTAATTATCGTTTTATTTATCGTCCTGATGTGCGTTGTCTTCGTTAACAAGTGCAATCTTCAGTACTTTTTGTACAGTAAGTCGGGGGTCAGATTCTGTAAGGCGAAACGATCAAACGCTTCTCGCTTTGATGTAGGACACTTCTTAATGTACGAGTGGGTTCAGCACTTCTCCGCCGTAAAGCTATCTGCAAAGTTCTTAAAAAAAAATCCCAAATTGCATGTACATTATTGTACAAATATATTTCTTTATTCACCGAAAAAGTTACAGAATTTACTTAATACTAAGAATCCGCTTTCAAACATGTTCTAACAATAAATTGGCCCCGAATCGTTTATGGGATGTTAATTTATGCGACGCCTAAGCTTTCGGAAATGAATAGAAACGCAGGCCCAGGCTGCAGTGCATGCGAAAGCAATGGAGCCAAAGTAGTCCAGGAGTTTGTCTCAAAATCATATTCCTCGACCAAGTCCAGCTTATTTTCGCCAGAATTGCCACCACAAACTATTAGGCGATTATTTATGGCAGCGCATTTTACACCCGATCGTGGCACATTTAAAGAACATACATATGACCAGGAATCCGTCAATGGATCGTACCGCTCGACGGTACTTTCTAATGCTAAATTACAGTAATCACCAACTGCGTAAATGTGCTTGCCAACTGAAGCGATGGCAAAATCCACCGACTTGTTTGCTTTATATGATCTGTAAGACCATTTATTGGCCAGGAAATCGTAGCACTGCATAGTGTAAATAGTCGCGTTCATGACGTACATACATCCATCATGAATAACAACCTTGGCATGGTCAAGTGCGGTTAGCATTGGTGCAACATATCCCCATTTGCCTCTAAACAAACTGCATCTCTCAACAGATGATACCCAACAATCGTTTACCAGGCCACCTACGGCATACAAAAATCCATTATATTCAGCCAACGGAAACAGGCTTCGCTTCTGTCTCATGCAAGGCAATGTTGTCCAGGTCATTGTGCGAAGGTTTAAGTATTCTACGGAACTAGTTACAGAATTACCAGTTATACCGCCAGCCAGAATCAGCAAGTTCGCCATCAACGTTGCACCGAAGTCGACCCTGTCGAATAGTGGACGTGGCATGTCCAGGTACGACCAAATGTTTATCTCTCGATTAAACAACTGTATCTTTAGGTTGCCCAAAGAAATTCCGTTTGCATAGCCAAATATTCGATTGTCCGCGTTCCTATAATTGTAATATGACAACTGCCATTGCAGCCACTTGCAGATCAGCTCGTAGCCCTCCACGCTGTTGGTTACATGACTGCGGTTTTCCAAAATGAATTTCGGAGTCAGAAATTTGAAACGGATATTGTGTAGAATTTTGACAAGATATCTCTCGCGGTTTTCTTTATCATGTTCCACCCAAGCCAATACACTGTTGAATACAATCTTCTGTGGTTGGTGAGCCATTATGTTAAATGAAATTAGTTTTGTTAGTCTTTCGAGAGTTAGTTCGAGAAACTCATTCTCCCTAGCTACCGCTTGGAGGTGGTTGCATGCGTAGGAATACGATGACTCTTGGAGGGAGTAGTAATTGTGTGTCTCTGCAAACAAGGCAGTGCTCAGACAATTTAGGACACAAATATCCTGTTCAATAAAGTCACAGCAGACATCTATTACCTTGGGCAATTTAAACAATTCTGCAGCGTTGTGTATATAATACACTGTGACAGCATTCAGTTCAATACTCGACGCATATATCGATTTAATAATTGATTTCATAGTACTGCCATTAATGTTCGGAAGTTTGAGTTCGTTAAGCCCATCTTCTTGCAGGCTACGGAGCTTCGTGTCGAAGTACTCACTCACTGAGGACAGAACAATTCGATGAGCTGATATTTTAACATTGTCATCGGCCGAGATCAGAACTACGTCGACGAATAACTGTTCATTGTACAGCTTTAGCATCGATTTCGATATGTTTGCTGGATAATAGCCCAAGTTGTAGATTACACTTGTAATGGACAATTCATTGAACACTGCAGACAATGTTGGCATAGTATCAGGTTCACTAAAAGGCCCAGCTGTATTCGCAGTTCCTTCGTCAAATAAAATGTTCGTTTCGAGATGTTTTCTTTTCCGTGACTGCTCCTGCTGCGTATTTGACAAGTACTCATCAGTAGTGGCAACTTCAACTTCGGCACCTACAATATCCGGTTGATGGACATCCATTACGCCTTCAGGTAACGTAATGTAATTCATTGTGACGGGTAAAGTACCTGGGCCCACAACTTGGAATATTTGCGGGAATTCCATAAAATCTGGCACATAAAATTCCTATTATTGGAGATATAATCGGTTGAACTGTGTATTCAAATATGTGTGTAAATTTCATGTCTTACCGTAGGTTCGGCATAATATGCCCATCTCTCCAGTCTCTGCGGCCAGCCTTGGCGTAAGGTAAACGCCCCAAAAGTCCAAAAATCGGCAACGCCGATCTCTATTCCTCCTCTTGTTCGGATGAAACACTGGAATTTGTCATACGATACAAGGTAGTCCATCTTCAGAAGGGCTATAACTGACAGGAAATTGCATGATGCAGTTGGTATGAAGTAAACATTTTCAAAGTCGACGGTGGTTCTTTCACCGATGCTGTTTATCATTTGAATGCGGCATCGTCCTTTTCCACTGCATTCAGTAGAACATCCGTTTGGCATGGCAATTGGCACTTTAATTGATAAATCCAATTGGTAGAAAACGGACTTGGTGTTAGTGATGTGCCGTTCGACACCAGTGTCCACGAACCAAGGGTTATTTGGATCACTCATTTCAGCGGAAATACTCAAATCTGAGCGAGTTGACCAAAAATGTATCAGCTGTCAAGCAAACAAGTAAAAACACATATTAAAGATCGCTCTGAAGCTAAGCAGTTGTTATGCTTAATGCTAGTGGGGGAGAGCGCTCAGCCCCGGGGGTGGCGCAGTGGTATCGAAAAAAACGACTGCGGCCTTTTTAAGGTTACTTTAAATAGGACATGAATCCAGGGGGAATATTGTTATGGCCCGTCTGTGTCATACATAAACCTAAAATCTTGGTTTTTGCTTGCTGAACATTGGCGTTAGCTTCTTTGTTGATAGTTCGACAGCATCTGCTTCATTTCCTGTGTCTAAGGACGAAAATCATTCAACATTCTGGATGGAAAAATAGTATTAGGCGATCGAATTGCCATACGCAGGTCCTCCTTGTAGTTGATGATACCTGACATATTCGTCAATTCATCTTATCTATATATACAGGGTGGGCCAAAAGAAGTCATCCGATGTAGTTTGGCTCTCATTTTTTTTCTAAATGAAAAACTTCGGTTCTGTTTTTTGATTCTGTTTATTTGTGCCTTTAGAATTTTATTGGTAAAGTCGAGAAGATGATATCGGTCAAATGGGAGCCGTCACAATTGATTGCCAAACGGGCTCGTTTTATGGTATTTTTCATCACTTCGGCGAGAACTTCGGGCGACAGATTCTCGCACTCGTGTCGAATGTTGTCTTTGAGGGCTTCTAGGGTCTCGGGCTTGTTCACGTAAAGACGGGACTTCAAAAAACCCCACAAAAAAAGTCTGGAACGGTTAAATCGGGCGATCTTGCGGGCCAGTGCAAATGAGAGCCAAACAACATCGGATGACTTCTTTTGGCCCACCTTGTATAACTCCTACGGGGCGAAACTTGATGACCGTTGGACCCAATTTAAATTTTTTGTTTTGTTCGAATTGCTGTATTTCGGGTTTAGGCAGAAAGGAAATTCCGAAAGAAATCGTTTTATTTGCGTTTTCTGGCAAAACGGAGTTATGACGAGTTCAGCTAGTTTCCTATAATTAATGTGATGCGACCAGTAACATGGAAGAACAAATATATGTGCATGTTTTACAGTGGCAATGTTTGAAATTTGTATGTATAACTACGTGAAATAAAGCATCCAAGGCATAAGGACACCTATACGCGGTATGTGCATACATGAGTGCTTCGAACGACTACGATTCTCCACAGAAGTCATTCGTATCGTGTCATTCCATGTTGTCCAGATGGATATGTGTGATTATGGCTAGGTCCCTCGGAGTAGGAAACGACGTTGATTCGATTCCTAAAAAATATAAACATACACTGATTGCAGGATTCTTACTTCCTGCAGATTCTGGAAATTGAACCCAACTACGTCGCCAACTATAACAAAACATTTATTCTTCATCGACAGTTTGATTATGTGCAATATTATAAATGGATCATACGAGAGACAAGAATATGAATATGGATTTAGGAAACTTTTGCAAATTTTATTTTTTCCCTGATGTGCTCAAACTGTGGATTGATTTATTTTTCATGGTTTAGTGAACGTGCCTAAGGGTCACATACAGCACGGGTACTTCAACAAACTGAATACTGAATGTCCAATCGTTATTAGAAAGAGCAAGAAAAGGCAGGTTTGGGGGGACAACAATTTGGAAGGCTGTGTAGAATAAAATTTCAACGTAGATTCATCCGAATGTAATATACATATAAATATATATATGCACAAGTACTTTCGAATGGCGGTATGTATGTCATATGACATTTGAAGGAATTCATATCATATTACAATGTTCGAATTTTACAATTCAAACAAATGTATATGTGCTACACATTTGATTGGTTCCATCTTGTTTTCATCTGAAGCAAAAAAGACAACAGCCACATCTATTGTGCTATACATTTGATTGATATATGCACATATTCACTCGCATATTTGAATAAATACAAATATATATGGATATGTGAGAATTATGTTCGAATTTGTACGGAATTGTCAGTATACCTACACATATTTTAACACGAAATACTAGTACTTACTTTATTTTTCACGATTTGTAGGTACTTTTGGTATCTTGCAGTTCAACATAAAAATTTCTCCACTAATTTCCTCTTTTATTATCACTTCTACTGACTCAACTCGCGATGGAATATAGCGCACAACTTTACAGCACAGCTTTATTTGCTATACTGAAAACTGAATGCGAATGGATTTGGAATTCGAAATCTCGAATCTGAAAGCTCGCATTGCGAATGGGTCCTATTTCCTATATTCAATAAAGGTTGAATAGGAACGAAATGGAATGGAATGGACGGACAAAAAAGCTTCCACCCGTGGGCTGTTTTATAATTGGTACGTTCGACAATCAAAGCCGCTGGCATATTTCATGCACTTCATTCAAAACAATTGCTTTTATGTTTATGAAAATAAAATATAAATTCATTGGGCAAAACAAAAGAATACTTAAAAACATAAGCTGTAGAGGGCGTGGTAAGACATCAGGCCTTGAAGTAAATGAGGACACGACTTAGTACATGCTCCAAACAAGCTTCTGTCCGCCGCCTGAACAAAACGTCACTATTGATAGCACGAATAGTTCGAGGTAGTTTAGGCGTTCGTCTACCTCGGAGTAAACATGAAATCCACGAATAACACTCTAGTGAAGAACCCGCGAAGAATTACTCTAGGAAACCCTTAAAACTCCCGACTCGAAGGATGAAATGTTTGCTTTGCAAAACCCCCATCCATCCACCAGCTCTGCTTCATGGCTCCAAATGCGAATACTGGACTCCTTCGAAAGAAACGAGACAACCGCGAACTGCTATAAGCTGCACCAAGATGTGGATACAGACGCAAAAGCCCAAAATGAGTCGACCACACTGGCTCGGCCATGTCTAACGAATGGACAATAATGCTCCAGCTAAGAGGGTTTTCGAATCATAGCGCCCGAGTTCGAGAAGACAAAGAATATCAAACCTTTCAAAGTCAAAGCTATCGGGAATGCCCGAGGCTGCAATGTCTCAGGCACAGACTCTCCACTTGTTGGGAGCCCGTAAAGTAAGTAAGAAGTCGCTGCCATTATAACACATATCGTGGGTAAAGTGGCCAACAAGAAAAATAAAATACACTTTACCCGCATCCATCAAGGTCGAAATAAGGCATCTCGGAACTTCCTTTGTTTTGATCCACTTCCATGCCGAATCCTCTGAGTACTGAAAGTGTAAGTAGAATTAAAACATTTTTCGAAAGCAGATTAGTTTAATGGTTACACTTATTTGTTGTTATTGTTGTTGCTGTTGAACTAGCGGCTTCACTCGTCGATTCGTCTCTTGTTCTAGGTCCGAGGAATTGGGCCATTTTTGTTATGTGGGTCCATAGCATTTCTGGGGTTACTTTTTCGGTGTTGCTCAGGTTGGGCTTTGGACACGATTAACGAATATTGACGGATGTTGCTGATGGGGTGGATGATCTTTGGTGGTGGCCCGGCTGGTGTAGCCCGGCGACGAGTCGCTCCTGTGTGCGCAGAGCCAATCGTCTTGAGAGGGACTCTTATTTGTAGTTGGGTTCATTCTTAGTCCACTCTGATCTAGGAGTTCCACGCTGCTTGCTACATGAATTCTGCCGACAACCACAACCAACTTTCCTAACATAATGCTTTCTCTTTGCGATGGACTCGCTAACGCTTCGAACGACCAAGTGCTTGTCTCTGAATTGTGTGTCTAAAATTGATAGAATCTCCAACGAGTAGTTTAGGAAGCGTTTTGCGAATTCATTCATTTGATGTGTCCTTGAGAATCCGCCAAGTTATCTATGTAATTAAAGAATGTGTAAATGATAAGAACACAAGAGCAATACCAAATCGAGGGCTTACAAGTACGAATTAGGGCCAGACAACATGATTAAAAGACTTTTGACGTTGCCTTCGATTTTAAAGCGGATAAACAACACGTTCCGTGTCAAGTTGTGCTGTCATTCGATGACAAGATATGGCGCTGACGCACACCACAACTTTTCAACTCGTTCGAAATGAATGCTGTGTCAATCGCCCCGACGCGACGGTTGGGGAAAATTGCATTCAAATCCATAATACTTTCGACGACGCTGGCTGTACTGAGGTTTTTGGACATTTTTGTTTGCCTTTTGCATATAGCAGGAACTTTGACCAGCTGAAGCATCTCTCCCTTACACCGTATCTTAATCTTAACAGCACTCGTAAGAGTACCACTTGTGGAGCTCCTCCTGAAATAGGTGCATGCCCATTTGATGCGATAGTTCCCATTTTCATTCGAGGTAGATGCACATTCAGATAATTATTACCAGATCGTTCTTGGAACGCAAAATCTCAGCGAGTACTTACCACGTAGCCATCTATGCGATGGATAGACGCCATAAAAGATCTCATAAAATCAGAACACCATCTTGCAAGCATTAATATATATATTTTTATTGATTTCAAAAAGAAAAACCAAAAACGAAAAACCACTTCTCAAAGAAGATACAAAACTCTGTTTACAAAGTCTATGTCTGTAAAAAGTTTTTTTGTTTATAATTTTATTAACAGTCAAATTGTTTCAAGTAGGTTGCATTTTATAAATGCCGTTATGTATTGTCGAAAACATAATAATATCAACGTTTATATTCCAATCGATGATGCCAATGGAAACGGTGTAATAGAGACGATTACTTGCGTGTTGGTGGTGTAAACAAGAGAAAAGTCGCATGTACGGTGGTGTTTTTGTGTGTGCAGGATTCTAGAAAGTGATTCGAACGAGAAACAAAAACCTAAAACCAACTAAAACCAACTAAAATCTAAAAATTCGTTGTAAATCAAGAAAGCAAATGCGTATTGTACCACGCGTGTGTGTATGTTCGTGTCTTACTAAACCTAAAGGGAGAAGAGAAATCTCCGAGAAGAAAAAAACTCAAACGAGAACGAAACTAAATCGCGTGTCTAGTTAGGGAGTAACTCCTAAAATGAATAGAAATGCAAAGAGAAAGCAAAGGATGACCAAATGATATGAAATGAAATGGATGGAGCATTGTTTTGAGCATTAATATTGAGCAAGGAACACTTCCTGGGGCGTGTGGGCGGACCACTCTGCGGCACTTCGCAAGCAACGTCAATTAGAAGCTTAAGGAACTTGGTGTGTAACAATACTTTCGAGTAGGACTAGATTAGTGTGTATGGCGAAGCAGGTGAGCCCCGACGGTAAGGAACATTAGTCGTTGTGATGTAAGTGTGTGTTTGTTTGTTGATGTCTGCGGAGATGGGATTTCGGTTCAACGCTCGAGGCTGGAGTTGTTTACTAGTTTTTCTTTGCGGGCTGCGTTTGCGTCTTTGGTGGCTGCTGCTGACCGGCATTAGGTTGTTGTTTCTGCTGCTGATTTGGTTGTGGCGACTTGGCCTTTGATTTTTGCTGCTGTGGCTTTGGAGATGGCTGTTTTTGCTGCTGCTGCTGCTGCTTCGGTTGTGGCGGCTCCAGTTTCACGGGCGACACTGGAACTGCTGGCGATGCTGGCTCCTGTTTGGTGGGAGATGGTGGCTCTGACTTTTGTTGCTTTGGCTGGGCCTGAGGCTGGGGCTTTGGGGCGGCAGCTGGCCTTGGGGACGGTTGCTTTTGCTGTTGCGGCTTCGGAGACGGTTGTTTGTCTTGCGGCTGTGGCTTTGGTACGTTTTGCTTCGGCTGTTGGGGTTGTTTTACTGGGCTGCCCTGCTTTGGTTTGGGAGCCGGCGACTGCTGCTTGGTCTTTTGTTGCTGGTCAGTCTTTTTCGAGTCGGGTGCAGGCTTTGGTTCGACGATTTTCGGTGAGTCGGGTTGCTTTTGTTGTTGCTCGGCGGCCGGTTTGGGTGCCTCTGGCGACTTTGGTGGCTCTGCAGGAGATGCAGGAGCTTCGGCTGATGCTGGTTTTGGCACTGGGACCGATGGTTCAGTAGGCTCTTGCGATTTGAGCACCTGAGCGAGTGTTAGTGGTTTTGCTTCAGGTGTTTGCGGTTTGCCAACTGGTGTTTTTGGCGCTTCATTTGGTTTGGCGACTTCAGGTGCCTTGGACACTTCTGGGCTCTCAGTTGGTTTTGGTGATTCATTCGGTTTTGGTTCTGGTGATTTAGGTGCAGCCTGAATGGCGGCTGCTTCTGGCTTGGGCTCTGGAGCCTTTGGAGCTGCTTCGGGAAGTTTCGCTCCAGGCGTTGTTGGCGTTTGTACAGTCTGCTGCGGATCTGCTGGCTTAGGAGCGATCACAAGTTTAAGTTGCTCGGCTGATTTGGCCTGGTTTTCCGGTTTCGATGTCACCACTGGCTGCACGATTGCTGTTTCGACTGCCTTGGGTGTGTCTATAGGTTTGGCAATGTCGGCGGGTTTTGCCGCCGATACGATCTTAGGGGACTCTGCGGCTTTCGGTGTCTCCGCAGGCTTGGCTGCCTCTTGTGGCTTAGATTGTTCAATAGACTTGGCTGGCTCAACTGGCTTGGCTGCATCGACGGTACCTGGTACCTCTGCTGGCTTCGCTGCTTTTGCGGGCTCTGCAGGCTTCGGTGACACTACTGGTTTTGCCGCTTCTGCTGCCTTTGCTATTTCAACTTGTTTCGGAGGTTCAACCGCTTTTGGTGTTTCCACTGGTTTTGGAGATTCAACTGGCTTTACTGCCTCCACTGGCTTTGGTGCCGCTACGGGCTTTGCAGGTTCTACTGGCTTCTGAGCCTCAACTGGCTTTGAAGTTTCTACTGGTTTCTGTGCCTCAATCGGTTTGGTTGCCTTTGGTGCCTCCAATGGCTTCTGATTTTTTCCTTGCTTCTGTGCTTCCACAGGTTTTGGACGTTCTTCCGGTTTTGGCGATACTATCGGCTTAGGTGCCTCCACAGGCGTTGGCTTTGGTGTTTCCACAACTGATGTTGCTTCTGCTGGTTTCGGTGCTTCTACAGGTTTTGCAGATTCATTTGGCTTTGGGGCCACCACTGGTTTTGTTGATTCGGCTGGCTTTGGTGTCTCCACTGCTTCCACTGGTTTTGGAGATTCAGCTGGCTTTGCTGCTTCCACTGGTTTTACGGATTCAGCTAGCTTTGGTGCCTCCAGATCTGGTTTTGGAGAAGCAGCTGACTTTGGAGCCTTCACTGGTTTTTGCGATTCCGGTGACTTCGGTGCTTCGACCGGTTTTCCAGATTCTACTGGTTTGGGTGCATCTGAAGACTTCAAAGCCTCTGCTGCCTTTGGTGACTCCTTGTCCTTTGAAGTGTCTGCTGGCTTCGGTAGTTCTCCAGATTTTGGAGATTCTGCAACCTTAGGGGACTCCACGGCCTTGTTTTGGGGCTCCTTGGGTATAGTGCCAGTGTTTTTCGCTACTCCTTGCTTTTGCTCGGCCTTAAGTTGAGGTTTTTGAACTTCTGCTCTCTCAGTTGACTCTGATTTTTTAACTTGTTCGGGTAGTTTTTGTCCAGCTTCGGGTGCCTTTTTCGGTTCTGCTGCTTTTTTGATTTCGCCTTCGGGTTTCTTCTGTTTTGGCAGTTCTACAAGCTTCTCCGCGTCGTTTGGTTTCTTAGCAGCATTCTCCGTTGCTATTGCACTCTTGGACTTCTGCGTCTCAGGCAATTTTCCATTTGCATCGCCTTTGCCCTTCTTTCCGCCCTTTGCCTTGTCGCCGGCCTTTTGTTCTTTTTTATCCGCTGCGGGCTTGTCATCTTTCTGCTTTCCATCAGTCACATTATTCTCGTTTGGTAGTTCGTTTTGTTTTACTTCCTTCTTTGCACCCTCGTTGGAGGGTTTATTCTTGTTTTCGCCTTTTTTGCCCCCATCCTTGCCCTTCTGTTCCTTCTTTTTTCCATCGTTTTGCTTTGATTCTTGTTTTTTCTCCTCCTTGACCACTTTTTCTTCTACTTTTGCAGTGTCCTCAGACGCAACTTGACGTTGGTCAATCAGTTCTAGTTCCTTTTGCTCTTTGACAATCTCCTGAAGTTCCTTGATCTCATCGGCCAATGGAACAATCACCGGATTTACTTCATACTTCGATGCTTCTTCGAAATCGCCAACCAAAGTGGGCACATCATCCTCCTCTGCCACACTGCTGAGATTCTTATGCGCCGCATTTATGTTACTAGCGAATCGCCTCAACTGCACGACCGTCTCCTGACCGAGCTGTGGTAGAATTTCTGGCAACATCTCTACGATTTTCTTATTCTCACCATGTCCAGTTATTGCGAAGGTATTGGCTGATAACGATGCCTGTGCCTTGGGATTGTTGAAGTGAATCACACTCAAGTCATCTTTTATGATGTTAACCTCTTCGATGCCCGGAATCGTGCTCACCGATAGTTTTTTCAATGAACTCTGCAACTTTTTATCGTCTGTAGCAGCCGTCTGATGGACCACCTTCTTCTTGCGACGTGGGGTACCCTTGCCACCGATACGTACCTGCGACTGCAGGCGTTTCAACTTCTCAGCATTCATTTCGCAACCGTTTCACACTTTTTTTGTAATCGAAAATCTATTCACGCCACAGCAGGGGGGATATGGTGTTATAATGCACCTGCACCCGGCTGTACAAATTGTTTTTTCGGGCAAAATAAAACGCCTTTCCTAGCAAAAACTGCGTTTTTCGGTTCCCTACAAGGAAATGTTATTAATTTCACTATTCCTGTGGGGTGTCCTTACTTACTTTCAGAGCAAATCCTTTTCACAAAAATTTTTCACTTGCAATAGGTATAATAATTTTCGCCAAAATGGCCGAGTAAAAGGAATTTTCATTCAACGATGGCACAGACAGCAACGACGATGCGGCGAAGAAGAAGACGACGATGAGATTTTCTCGTCACAAGGGGAACACAAATAGAATTTCCCAGCCAAAGAAGAATTTTCTCAACGAAACGTTCACCGACGTGCACACATGCAGACAATTTGTCTCTCCTTGGCGGGCTAATTTAAATTCAAATGCATACAGTTTGGTTACTTGATCTATTTTCGTCTCAAAATATTTACAAATTTGACTTTTCCAGCGTCGACAGCACACTGTTGACCATCTTTCGCGTATTCTGTATATTTATGGCTGTGAATGTTTCCTGCACTAATTGGAATGCCTTCAATTCCTCTTGGATTACACCCTGAATCTCTGTGTATTTGCTGTTTTCAGCCTCTATTGCCGATGTCATCACTGAATTCTGCAAGGTTATACCTTCAACCGGACTTCTACTTATTTAATCTACGTCAACACTTACCTCTAAGAATTGCCTTTTCAGATTCTCCACTTCGTTTTCTAGTACTTCTTCGTCGTCCTTTGTATAGGCTTTTATGTGTCCGAAATCTTGATGAAGTAGAACATTTTCCGGTATGGAGAAGTACTTTTCATCGAGCTTCTCTATTTCTTCGAGAGTTTGTGTAAATGCGGAAAACATTTTATCTGCTACTTCTTTCTGAATTGCAATAACTTTTTCCGAAGTTTCTTCGGAAACGCTGCATTTCTTCACTAATGAGTTTACCAAATGTTTAAGAAGCGACGAGAGGTGTTGTTTGATAACATGGCGCCCTTGAAATATTTCATATTTAGTACGATAATCAATTGGAATGGGTGAAGAATTTGTACTCACTTTCCAATTTCATTTGTTCAACGGAGAACCCAAAATGTTGAATTTCGTATTCGGCCTTTTGCATTTTATTGGAAGTTTGTAACCTTTTTGAGTTTTCAAATTTGTAATCAAAAAAAATGTTAAAGGCCGTCGTTGAGTTTTGACAGCAGGATCATATTTCCCCGCATACAAGTTTTTTTTTCTTATAGGTGAATTCAGGGAAAAATTTCCCTTTTCTTCTTCTAGCGGGTGCATCTAACGAATTTAGCTAAGTAATTTTTTTCTTACGTTCAATGTTCCCAAATTTTATACAATTGTTTTTTTTTTTTATTAATTCATTAACTATGGTCATTGGTTGAGGCTAATATGTGTAGCCTTCTACACTTTTCTAAGCATTTTCAATTCAACAGTTAAATTACATATTAATACTTTCGAAATTTGCAAACAGATTGATTCCTAAACATTTGTAAATAAATGATTAACAAAAATAGATCCAACCGATGTAATTCGTTTCTTTGCAGTTGAAAAATTGTACGCGAACTTACAAACGCACTTGTACTGGTAAATCTAAAGCAACTCTGAGAAAAAATCCAGACCAATCGAACAAAGAATTGACCTAGATCAAAAAGAGTGTTCTAAAAGTGCCCAATCGAATATCACAATAACAAGACATTTTCACCTAAGTTCGTTTTGAGCAAAGATAATGGAATACATTTTATTTATTACTTTATCTCTGGTTTTGCGCTGTCATTTCCCAAGTCAAATTAAACGTTGAATGCAGTCATTTCATATTGGCACGTTTTTTGTTGTTTACTAGACTTTTGAAAGGCGCTGTCAAAATACCTATAGCACGCTTTATATTACAAATTTACAAGTGTTTTATTTTCAAAATGTATCAGAATCTATTTAAGAAACCAAGACTATCCGACACTAAAGTCGTGGATAAAACACCATCTGGACCACAAACTGTACAAGCGCGACTTATATCAGACACGGGTGAAGAGGCAGGACCTCCGATAGATCTTCCCTCGGGAATCACAGTCGAACAACTCGGTCTCATCTGTAATGCACTTCTTAAGAATGAAGATCCAACACCATACCTCTTCTTTGTCAATGATGATGAAATCAAGCAATCACTCGACACAACTCTCGATCTGAAAACAATCGACACGGAAAATGTCATCGACATCGTATATCAACCACAAGCAGTCTTTAAGGTGCGCCCGGTCACTAGATGTACGAGTTCTATGCCAGGGCATGCAGAAGCAGTAGTTTCGATAAGTTTTAGTCCAGACGGACAGCATTTGGCAAGTGGTTCTGGCGACACAACAGTGCGATTGTGGGATCTTAATACAGAGACACCACATTTTACATGTTCTGGTCACAAGCAATGGGTATTGTGCGTTTCATGGTCGCCGGATGGAAAAAAACTGGCCAGTGCGTGCAAAGCTGGAACTGTTCTTATTTGGGATCCGGAAACCGGCAAACAGCTGGGGAAGCCACTTATTGGGCACAAGAAATGGATTAACGGCTTATGTTGGGAGCCCTACCATCAGAATCCCGACTGTCGTAAGTTGGCCAGTGCTGGCTCGGATGGAGATGTTAGGATTTGGGACACTGTTCTAGGGCATTGTCTTATGGTTATAGCTGGTAAGGGGCTCAGGTTGTCCATAGAAACATGTGGACTAACGAAAGTGTTTTCTTTTACAGGACACGGATTGTCAGTGAGCGCAGTTCGATGGGGAGGTTCCGGGCTGATATACTCTTCGTCAAAGGACCGTACTGTAAAGATGTGGCGTGCTGCCGATGGAGTTCTTTGCAGAACATTTACCGGGCATGCTCACTGGGTAAATTACATTACGCTGAACACGGATTATGTGCTCCGCACAGGTCCATTTCATCCAGTGATGGACAAAAGAAAGACGTACGCAGAAATTCCAAGTAAGTTTTGACTTCTTATCCTTGTAAACATGCGGTAAACCTTTCTCTATCTTAGAGGAAGAACTAAAGGAGATGGCGCAAGAACGCTACGACAAGGTTTGCCCCGATGGCGTCGAGTCATTTGTCTCGTGTTCAGATGACTTCACGCTCTACCTGTGGAAATCGAATCAGGGCAAGTGTGTGGAACGCATGACTGGCCACCAGAATGTCGTGAACGACGTCAAGTACTCGCCAGACGTGAAATTTATTGCCTCTGCATCGTTCGACAAATCAGTGCGTCTGTGGCGAGCCCAGGATGGAGCATTCATTGCCACATTCCGTGGACACGTTCAGGCGGTATATACCCTAGCTTGGTCTGCTGATTCCCGGCTTATTGTGAGCGGAAGCAAAGATTCAACGCTGAAAGGTAAATTGGTCCTGGTCGGTGTTTCACGCTACTTACACTTTTTGTTCTTTAGTTTGGAGTGTTCAGACAAAGAAACTGGCTCAAGAGCTCCCCGGCCATGCGGACGAAGTTTTCGGCGTCGACTGGGCTCCAGATGGATCTAGAGTGGCTTCCGGGGGAAAGGACAAAGTCGTTAAACTGTAAGTAAACACAAATCCTCCGATTTCCAAATAATAACAAGTTTGCTTTCCAGATGGCAGTACTAAGTTGGAGAGGAAACCTCGATTTTTTTTTTTTTTAGAAAAATAAAGTCTTTATGTTTACGTCTAAATAAAGCGATTTACACGATAACCTACAGCTCTTCCCATTGGGGGTTGTCTAGTGAAGGCTCCTTGTCGAAGTACTCCGTCGGAACAGCGCCTTCTGTCTGCAAAGCCTTGTTGGCCGCAAATAGGCCAAGAGCGACGCATTCTTCTTCAGATTTGCCCCTCAACATATTTGCAATGAATCCACTGGAAAAGCTATCACCAGCCCCAGAGACGTTGACTAGTTTCGTGACTTTCTCTATCCGATAGAAGCGAATGGATCGCTTGGCAGGCTCCTTGTAGTCGTCGGGCAGGAGGAGTGATTTACTTCGATCCACAACCACACCGTGCTCGCCCAGTGTCAATAAAATGCAGTGGAAGTGATCATGAACCGCTTGGAGAACAGTCTTGGCGAATGGGAGCAACGTTTCTCTCTCGGGAACATGAAACTGTTTCCCAGTCAAGGCTCTCGCAATCTCCACCAGCTCGTAGATGTTGGGGGAAATAAATTTGATTTGTTTGCGCAGATTCTCGGGAAGACTAAAGGGCTTGGCTGCGATTCTCATGTCAGTTGGTTCGAAGAATACCGGCCTGCGGTGCTTCTGGGCAATCTGTAGAACAGTTTCCATGGATTTTAGCGGAAGATTTGCGTCCATAACGATTAGAGGAGCCACCGCTAAAGCATTCTGGTGGTGTGCAATGAGATCCGGGCTGATGGATCGATGAACTTCCATGTTTCCCAGTACCAGCCGGCAATCGCCGCATTTGTCGAAGATCACCGAACAGAGGGATGTCGACTGTCTGGGATCGCGGTATATCCCGTCAGTCAGTTGCTTTGGTATAAGACTCAGTAAACTCCTGCCCAATTCGTCAGTGCCGATGGCTGAAATGAAATTAGCCGAACCGTAGAGTTTGTAAATTCCTTCCGCAAGATTCCTTCCGACTCCGCCGGCGGTTTGCTTTGCTGTTGTCTCATACGTAGCGCCATCCAGCTGAAAGTCGTCCAGCAGTTTCAGCGAGAGGTCTAGTATCGATCCTCCTATGACAACGGGAGCACTTTTGGTAGTAGTCCCTCCTTGAAAAGGGCTATAATACGCTCGCGCGATCTTTGAGGCAATCTTTGCATTATTTCTTATCAACGCCATATTAGCAGCCAAACTCTTTCCTTCAGTTAACCGAGAAATGGCTGCCAAAAGAAACGGAGTCACTGACTTTCCACTGATATTCTTCGCTTTAGCATCGCCAATAGCGTTCTGAATAGCTTCATCAACTATTTTCTTATCGATAGCATGCTCTTCGGGCACCGGAACAGCAATTAACATTCCAGACTCCAGGCCCAATTCAACTGAAGACCGTATAAGTCTGGCCGCCTCTTCAGGTGTTTCTAGATTGTAGGGAACTTGACTACCACTATTTGGAGTGTAAAAATCGGGGAAATACCCCCCTGGACTGCCATACGTGCTAACACAGACGCCCTGTGTTTCAAGGTATTCCAGAGTTCGGGGAATATCTAGAATCGATTTAACTCCACTGGACACGACACATACCGGCGTTCGTCCCAGTTCGACCAGATCCGCCGATACATCCATAGTACGCTCGCCCTCTCGATGAACTCCACCAATGCCACCAGTTGCGAATATTCGAATGCCAACCATATTGGCAATGATCATAGTCCCGGCAACTGTTGTTCCTCCAGAGAGCCGATTTCCCATTACAAAGGCCAAATCTCGCCGGGAACACTTGATGACTTTTTTCGAATCTGTTGAGGCAAGCTCTTTCAGGTCTCTGGCATCCAATCCGACTTTAATACGTCCGTTCAGAATTGCAATAGTCGCTGGGGTAGAACCTTCAGCGCGAACGATTTCCTCCACTTCTACAGCTGTTTCCAAATTCTGCGGATATGGCATTCCGTGGGTAATAATTGTCGATTCCAAAGCAACAATTGGTTTCTTATTCGACAGAGCATCTTGCACAGTAGAATGGACATCGATAAGGTTTCTCCGAGAGGCGAATCTCCGGTGAAATTGCCTGATAGCGAATTGCAATGGCCGGCAGAGTGAATCCATTCTGAAGTGGTAAGAAAACCGATATTTAGTCCGCGAGTGTGATAGATTTTTAAGCGGCTGTTCTTACCTTGAATATATTGTATGGAGTAAGACAATGAAAACAAAAATGGATATTTGAACAGACGGAAAATAAAGCAGATGAAATGGGCAAATGAGTAATACAAAGAAGAAGCAACTAAACGTGAACCGCCGTCATGTTTTTGTTTATCTTCGTACGCCCCTGGAGCAGAGCGGTGAGAAATGTCAAAATTAATGCCAACTTCTATGGGGCGTTGTTAAAGATTATTTCGATAACTTTTGGTCAATGGTTGCGTTCCTAATGTGGTACTTATTCGATTGAGCAGAAAAGAACAGTTTTTCTTGGTTTTAATCATGGTACATAAAAAGCAATGCTTTCGAGTTAAAAAATATTCATCCATCAAGTTGTGACCACATTTCTTTAATGCATTTATTTCCTTCTTAGTTTCTGCTTCAAGTCAATCATGTTAAGAATAATATTCTGATATTGAGGTTATAAGTGAATTGAAGCACAGTCATTTGTTTCACTGCCAGTCATACAATTCTCTGCCATAATCAGCGGAACACATCAAATAACCTAACAGCTACATGGGTAGGTAGTCCCAAACCATCTGATGAAAACATCAATCAACTTGACGTTTACAACACGTGGAAGTGGTAAACAAAAATGAGCAATTGATAAACTGGCAAAATCTATTTACAAATTTGTTAAAAATGTCACGAATAATAATAAAAAACCTTCCAAAAAGTGTAAGCCTTGTTAGTGCACGTATCCTTACTGTTAATATAAAAAATTTCTTTCAGATAAGCGAGGATAAGCTCCGAAACTTGTTTGGAGCTCAAGGCGTCATCACCGACATCCAACTGAAGTACACCAAGGAGGGTGTATTCCGGCAATTCGCTTTTATCGGTTACCGAACTGAGGATGAGGCTCAGTCTGCAATTAAGTATTTCAACAACTCATGTATTCAAACAAGCCGAATCCGCGTAGAAACATGTGCGGCACTGGGAGGAGAGGAAAAGCCGCAATCGTGGAGCAAGCACTCTAAGGATAGTAATTCGTTTCGAAAGGCAAATGGAATCGACGAAATGGAACGGGCTGAAAAAGAGCAGAAGTACCTCGAATCAAAACAGAAAAAAGTATCCAAGTTCGAAGAGATCATTGGCGAACATAAGGATGATCCAGACTTTGTGGAGTTTATGAAGGCACACGACAAGAACCGGACTCTGTGGGGCAATGATGCTGAAATGATCCCCGAAGAGGAGGACGTGGAAACAAAGAATGTGAAAAAGAGTGAAATGCCGTCTGAAGAAACTCCGGCAGATGAGGACGATGATGACGAAGTGAAAGAGGAGGAGGATAAAGATGAAAAACTCGCAGTGAAACCTATAAGTGATATGGAGTACATGAAATCCCTTGTGAAGGTACCACCAACAAAGACGACGACGACGGCAGCAGTAAAAGAGAAATCGAAGGCCAACCTCGAGCTGTTCACAATTAAAATGCACAACGTTCCGTACAAAGTTCGCCGTCAGGAAGTTATCACATTCTTCAAGCCGCTTAAACCTTACTCCGTGCGACTACCAACCAAAGTGCATGGCTTCTGCTACGCTGGCTTCAAAACAGAGAAAGACTTTGCTAAGGCGATGCTAAAGAATAAGAGCTTCATTAAAGGGAAACAGGTATTCTTCTCTGACTTCACTGAGAAGAACAAAATTTCAAAGGCCAAGATGGAGAATCAGCCTCCGCCCACGCCAACTTCTAAGAATGCGAAATGGCAGGTTCAAGAGGACTCCATCAAGAACGAAGAGAACATCTCAGAGTCTGGCAAAATATTCTTTCGCAATCTGGCCTACACCATCGTCGAAGATGATCTCCAGAAACTCTTTGAAGCGTATGGACCTGTTGCTGAAATCCATCTACCCGTCGACAATATTACGCGGCAAATCAAAGGATTTGGGACCGTGACTTTTGTCATGCCAGAGCACGCTGTGCGGGCATTTTCTGAGCTGGACGGAAGCACTTTTCACGGTCGATTGCTGCATTTGATTCCAGCTAAAAGCAACGACCACGAAGAAGTAGACGAAAACGAAGCTGGACTTTCGTGGAAAGAGAAAAAGGAACTCAAGTTGAAGAAGGCTGCCCAGCAATCGCATAACTGGAACTCTTTGTTCCTAGGTGCCAACGCAGTGGCGGACATTTTATCTCGACAATTCGAGACCACAAAGGAAAACGTAAGTACAATAGGACATGCTATGTCTAAGCGATTGCTTACCTATTTATTTATTAGATTCTAGACTCGCAAGCGGGTGGATCAAGTGCAGCTGTTCGCTTGGCTCTGGGGGAAACCCAAATCGTTATTGAAATGAAGCGCTTCCTCGAGGAAAATGACGTGTCTTTGGACGCTTTCGAGTCACAAAACGCCAAGCGCTCCAAAACTGTGATTCTGGCAAAGAATCTACCAGCAGACACAAAAGTGTCCGATCTTCAACCGCTATTTGCAGAGTTTGGCCCGATCGCACGGTTTATTTTCCCACCGAGTGGAGTGACGGCTTTGATTGAATATGTGGACCCCTCTGAGGCTCGAAAGGCCTTCAGAAAGCTGGCCTACAGTAAGTTCAAACATGAGCCACTGTACCTGGAATGGGCACCTGAGGGTACCTTCAAAAGCGCAGCCGCCATCAAACCGAAAGAAGAAGTGAAGGTGGAGCAAATCGATGAAGAACCCACCGAGAAGAAAACCAAGAAACAGCTAAAAAAAGAAGACAAAGAGCGACGAGAAAAGGAGCGAATAGCAGAAGAAAAGCGGATGGAAGAAGAAGAAAAGGCTGCTGCAAAGGAGAAAGAACAAGCTAAGGAGGAAGACGATCTGAACGATGAGCCACCAGAATCAGACACAACACTGTTTCTAAGAAATCTAAACTTCAAGACACGAGAGGATGCTGTCCGGAGTCACTTCAAACACCTGGGTCCGATTCACATAGTGCAGGTTGCGATGCGGAAAGACCCGGAGGATCCGAAAAACAGGATATCCCTCGGTTATGGTTTTATTCAGTTCAAGAAGAGGGAGACATCAGAGAAGGCCCTTAAACAGATGCAATTCACACAAATCGAGGGCAATCAGGTGGAGCTGAAGCGAAGCGACAGAACGCTAAAGTGAGTACACGTACAGAGGTGAAAGGGATTCTTTGATTGCAAACTAATTGAATTTGTTTGTGCAGGACTGACGAGAAAGCCGCATCGGCCAGAAAAGTGACGAAGGGAACTAAGCAAACCGGCACCAAGATATTGGTGCGGAATATTCCCTTCCAGGCAAAGGCCAACGAAGTGCGGGACGTGTTCAAGTAAGTAGATGAGGAGATGATGTTGTAGTCGCTTGTCGCAATTGATGCCTACTATATAAAAATCTCCCCTCTCTCTCTTTCTTTAAGGGCGTTTGGTGAAATTCGAACACTGCGGTTGCCCCTAAAGATGTCTCCAGGTGAAGAGTCGCACCGTGGATTTGGTTTCATTGATTTCATCACCAAGAGCGACGCAAAGAAAGCCTTCGACGCGCTTAGTCAAAGTACCCATTTGTACGGTAGGAGATTGGTCCTTGAATGGGCGTCAACCACGGACGACGATGTCGGCGAGTTACGCAAGCGTACAGCGCAAACCTACCAACGATCCGATGGCCCAGCGAAAAAGAGCAAAAAGGGTATATTTGACACTGCCCAAATAACAGACGCCGACAAAGCGACTGAGGAAGATTTCTAGTCTAAGGATAAAACACAATATATCTTGTTTACTAAATTAAACTAAACGTGTAAATTTTTAAATATTTTTTATTTCATTTAAATGTTTCTCTGGTTGTTTACAGTTTAATGAATACTATGATGCAAAAGTACAAAAAGAAGAAGAAAAATCTCAAAATAAACCATATCCAAACGCATGCAGACAAAAATGGCCTTTCGCTCTATCTCTCTCTCTCTCTTTTGCTTAAAATCTCATTTGATAACGCGCGCGCTTAGCTTACACGAACGAAAAAACTTTAATCAGTCCATTCGGTTAGGGTAGGATGTACGAGTATGTATTTGTGTATATGTATCGATTGGTTGAGTAATATTCGAAATGGTTTGCTATACTTTCTCTACGGCTGGCAATTTTTTAAACAATATAAATATGTTTAGGAAAATATTTGCATTGATATTAGTTTTAGTTTATTTTTAACTTTAAAATACTCTACGCTACAGTTGGAGTTTATAGTTTATTTAAATCTTTATATATATATATATTTGCTGCTCTATGTTCAGTTTGTCTTGATTAAGGTTCAATTTTGAAGGCGATACGTTACAGTATAACACAATATTTTTATTTTATTTTATATGCTTATTGTTATTCATATTAGATTTTGTGTTAGGGCAAAGATGCTTGCTTAGATTTATTTTGTTGCCTATTTGTTTATATAGTGAGTGTAGTTTGCCATTGAGAATGCAATCGTTTAGGCTCTAGTCTTGTCAGCTGTAAACAAATGCCCTACACACATTGCAGGACCATCTGAATACAAAATATTAAATATCGTGTTCAAACCATTTTGTGGGTGCTGTTTAACCTAACTTTCTGTGAGTTAGGCTACGAGTTCGGCAGCAAATTCTGTTTTAGCGACCCAGAGCTCAAATGTATAGTAGTAGTTTGTAGTTTATTTAGCTTATTTAAGCCATTTTGATAGTTTTGTTTACATAGTCATTAATTTTTATAATATTATGTCTTCGCGACTGTTTCGTAGTTTTGGCAAAGGTATACCGAGTTTGATTAACTTTGGAGTGTGTAAAAGGCGGTCCCCTTCTGAGACCCATTCGATTTCTTTACACAAAGTGTGTAATTAAATTAATGTCATCGTCGTGCGTTTTGTCTCATCTCATGTTCATAACTCATGTGACTTTAATGTTAGGGTAAATTATTTGCTTTTCGCTGAGTTGGTCATCCTTGAATCACCCCAGACTGAACTGCACAATTCGCGTTAAAGACTTGCAAGGAAGAAGGCTCTCTTTGCGCCGAGGTCTTCATGAACATCTTCATGATGACAGTCGTCTGAATATTTTGCGAAATATCCATCGCGCTTATGGCCCTCCCAGGGTTTATGAAAATCGCATCGATTACCGAACACAGCCTTCGTCTACAGCAAAGACACAAGCCAAGCGAACACATCCATCAATGGCAAAGTGTTTTGTCAAATAGTGATTAGTTATAATCTAAAAGTTGTTTGTAAACCTTTATCTAGAAACAAAAGGAAAACTGAAAGAAAAACGAAAACAAAAACCCAGACACATTTAAATAAAAAGCACATAATTATTTTTTGTTTAATCAAAATTAAAATCATAATCTTGTGTGTATACATAAAGGATTCTTAAATTATAACGTAATCAATAATAAATATAAAAAAAACATAATTCCTATTACTCATTAGAAAATCTCTAAAATATAAGAATTTATACAAGTTATATAGCCATAATAATTCTCCTCTCTATTCTCCACACTCCAATAATTCGTTCTAGAGACAGAAAACAAAAAAAAAATACATTTGACTTGGCTTCATCAAGTGAGTGTGTGTTTTCGTCCTATAAAAGTGCATTTGTGTGGGGATTATTTTTGTTGCTTTTCTCTTCCGAGAGAGAACACATTCGATTGGAGAAGAACAACGAAACGCAAGTGGCAAATGAAAATTAAGAAAATAAAAATGAAACACTGTTCCTATTTACAAGGGAAGGCGAGCCGCCACCTTCAAAGTACTGGGCGAACACAACTGTTGATAGGCAAGCATTCGCTGCTATTGCAAAAGCTAGTCCTTTTTGAGGCGCGCCTGCAAGAAGCAATAGAGGATACCAGCCTGAGCCATTACATCAACGGTACTGGAAGCGAGCATATCTTTTTGTTTGATTTGTGTTTGACCGGGTCGCAGGAGCGTCGGCCCAAACACCATTGCCAGGTTGTGGAGCGACATTTTGTTGTCGGTCTCTTGTCGGTTTACTCTGTAAATAGAGGGAGTTGTAACTGCGTTAGCGAAAAACACAAATGGGTTGTCTCACCTAATTAAATGATCTAGAATATGGTTAATGGAAGCTTTGTTCGCTGGTGGTAGTTTCTCAAAGATCGTAATCAGTTCCTTGATGCGGGCTGTCTCATTGTTGTTGCTGAACTGGTTGAATGTCTCAAACAGTTCGGGGTACAGAAGATCTGTGAACAGCGCTTCGGGGAGTTCTCGTAAGTACGACTTGAGGATGCCCGTCACCGAGTGGATGTCAACGTCTTTTAGCAGTTGCTCAGCCTCATATGCATCTATCAAAGACAAAAGCAAAACACAAGTTAAGAAGGCAAAAATGCTTTGAAATGGGAGAACCTACTCGTTTCGAAAGACTTCTTCAGTTTGGCCAAATCAGACGCTGATCCACTGACTCGGTAAATACCAACCTCGGTCATACCCCGTCGTTCCACTTCGCGAACGCAGGCGCTTATGATGAACGGAATGTCACGTTTTTCACGCCTGCAATTAAAAAATTACATTCTAAGTCACAGCTTCGCGGAGTTCCCTGATAACTCACTTTAAAATCTGACTCATTTTGGCACCAAACAAAGCACCAGGCTTTGATGTGGGCACTCGCCTGAGTGTCACCTCGCCGGGCACGAATCGCAGTGCTGTATTCAATGTGATGCTATCATTCAGCTTTATCACCTTGTTCATCGGTGCCTCCTGCAACCACGATCGACTCAGCTGAAACGAATTGATCATATAATCGGGCCACTAAAAAATTTCATTTTGGCCAACGGTTACCTTAAGAATATGCTTCGCTCTCAGCAGAGGTCTGTCGTGTGCTTCGTACAGAAGAATCCGCACATTCTGGCTGCCCTCGAGCTCTAGAACAAAACTCTCGTTCCACAGCGGACTGGTACTCCTGCAGACCATCTTCGTCGTTGCCTTGCGGAAGTAGTGCCCATACGAGTCTACTTCGATGCAGATATACAAATCAGCTGGATGCTCCAACCCAGTCAGTCCCTGTACAGTCATGTGTAGATCACCCACAAGCAGACTCTCGTCATTGTTGTTCCGCAACAGATAGGAACCCATTTCAGCCTTCATGCCCTTTTGCATAGCCAGGATGTAGGCATGTACATCTAGTGAGTTGATCGCATTCGCTCCGGGAATGTTGCACAGTTGCTAGAAAGAACAGATTAGTAGTCTGCCACACACAATCAGAGAGAAAATTCCTTACAACCTGCAATGAGATGATCGACTCGATCCACTGTGTCCGTTCAAAGTCTGAACTCAGAAAGAATGTCATCGTCTTATTGGTCGCCTTATTGCCTATCCTAAAAACTAAATTGGGGGAGGCTAGCACCAACTGGGACTCGAGATCGGCTAGTTTACGGCGGTATTTGTCCCCTGACCGCAGTCCATTCGCTCTGGACTTCTTATCGTCCTTATCCTCCAATAGAATCTGATCGCGCACCGTACACGCTTGCGTCTTTAGCTGCAAAATATTCGCGGGAGAAGATTCCTTGAAATCAACGGACGCATCTTCTTCGAATATGAATACATCTTTGAGTGGGATAAACCATTTCAACTCGTACTCCAGACGATCGCGACCCGATCCCTTGTGTTTGGCACATGCGATCACATCGTTGAATAGGAACAAATGTCTCAGCTTCCGATGGCCATCGACAAGTTCCACAATAAATGAGTTCTTCACCATCCTCCGCAGGTTCTTGTTTGACTCGGACGGCAGCCGCTGGTTAACCACATTGAACTGCTTCAAGAAAGCGTGAATCGTTTTCTGTGCCTGCCGCAACGACTGGTGATCTGGATGATTCGGTGGAGTCTCATTAAGCAGATCATTGAACACTAATGCATTGATTTGAACACGCGCCACTGGCTTGTGCAGGAGATCCTCAAGCGTTTGATGACTCTGGGGATTCTGTGGATTTTCGCTAAAATTCAGGACCATCTTCGACACGATACTCTTGAATTTCGGGTTGTTGGCACTGCACTTTTTCACCGTCTCAATGGCTTGCCCATAGTTATGCAGGAACGCACTATACAAGTTGAACATGTCTGCCAAACGCTTAAAAGCATCTCCAACCAGGACGTCGCCCCCCTCATTGCGAACAATCGTGCGCAGGTCATTTAAGAATTCTGTATGCACAGCATGAAGCTCGTCAATCTTAAAGAAGATCGTATTCTCCTCGTCCTCTCGTATCACAGGCTGCGATGTTCCATGTGTTGCGTGGATCGCTTTCTTATACTGGAAACGAAGAAAACAGTTCACTATCCAAATTGTTCATTTAAAAAGCACCCCCTCTTTACCTGTATCATTGTGTTCAAGCACTCCACGTAGATCTTCTCACTTTCGATAATACTGTTGAGGATCGAACGGATCTTATTGCCACGGGCGCTGC
Source organism: Cheilosia impressa (assembly GCA_948293265.1). Classification (NCBI taxonomy): domain Eukaryota; kingdom Metazoa; phylum Arthropoda; class Insecta; order Diptera; family Syrphidae; genus Cheilosia; species Cheilosia impressa. Next base: position 47,786,317 of record OX411882.1, on the reverse strand, counting down.
CGGAAACCTGAAATTTCACGAAAATCGATTAGTATCCCTACCACTGGATGCATCAACCCCCAGCAACTATAGACCGCGCACCAGTCCAAAATCAAAAATCAAAAGCGAATAAACAAGACAATATCAGCATCGCTATTCCCACAGTCGTCTTAGTTTGGGCAATCAGGTGGAGTTTGTAATTCTATTTCAAACCCAACTGTCACGACTGTGAGAATATAGGTGCGCATGACAATGAGGGATATAAAACAAAATGTTGAATGGCATACGACCCGTGAAATGAATAAACAAAAATGACAAAAATAAAATAAACTTGCAAGTAGCAGGCATTCAAATGAGCTAGAACTATGGATATTTATATCTATGTATATATGCATGTATATTCACAAAATAGAGTCAAAAAACCATTCTATGCTGGCAATAATAACGATAAAACGCATTCTGTACAGTTAATAAAAAGAGGACACAACGTTTTGGTAAACAAACGCATGAAGGTTTTTATGTACTCACGAGTATTGCCGAAACTAAACTCTGTACGAAAAATAAAAAATAATACAACTGAATTATTTATTTTGCAATTATTGAGGATGCTTAGTATAATGTAAAGGGTGTTTTTTTTAGAGGTATAGAACTTCGAATTGAAGTAAAACACAAGAAAACCGTTTTAATGTCCATTAGAGGTCCAATTTTCAACCACTTTTTCGAGCATTTGGAGCTGTATGTCGGCAATAACGCCAAGAATGTTGGCTTCCAAGTCCCCTAACGTTTCTGGTTTGTTGGCGTAGACGAACGACTTCACATATCCCCAAAGAAAATAATCCAATGGTGTAAAATCACACGATTTTGGTGGCCAATTGACAGGTGCATTCCGCGAAATTATGCGCTCATCGAATGTTTCCTTCAATAAATCGATTGTGAGGTGCGCTGTGTGGCATGTAGCGCCGTCTTGTTGGAACAACATCTCATCCACAATCGGGAACAAAATAGTCGGTTATCATGGCTCTATGCCGGTCTCCATGAACGGTAACTGACTCTCCAGCATCATTTCGGTAGAAGGATGGCCCAATGACTCTACCAGCCCCTAGAGCACACCAAACAGTCAGTTTTTGTGGCTGTAATGGCGTCTCAAGGGTCTCATGTGGATTCTCTTCACTCCAAATGCGGCAATTTTGCTTGTTGACGCAGCCATTCAACCAAAAATGAGCCTCATCACTGAACAAAATTTTGCGGTGAAAATCAGCATCGATACCAATCTCATTTTCGGCCCATACACCAAAATCACCACGCATTGCATGGTCTCGCGGCTTTAATTCTTGCACAAGCTGGATCTTGTAAGGTCGTAAGCCAAGATCTTTGCGCAAAATCTTCCATAAAGTTGATGGACAAAGCTCCAATTGCTGTGCACGGTGGCGAATCGATTCATTCGGGTCCTCTTCAACACTTTGCTCTACAGCGGCAATTGTTTCCTCGGTGCGCACTGTTCGACGCCTCTGCGGATGCGTATTATCACATAGAGTAAACGTGCGAAAACGATCCATGGTTAACCGAATTAATTGCTCTGATGGACGATTATGTCGACCATAAAATGAACAGAGCTTGCGGTAAACTTCGCGAACTAACGCATTATTTTCGAAATAAATTTGCACAATTTGCAAGCGTTGTTCATTTGTCAACCTGTTCATGATGAAATGGCAAACCAAACTGAACATAAATGACATTAGAGTTGTCAGATTTGACCACAAAATGTCAGTTTTATCTCTATTCGAAAAACCAACCTCTAAAAAAAACACCCTGTAGATGGGGCAGATATTTAAATATTTAGTCAGAGCACAGCCTAGTCGGTTCACTGAAAGAACGGTCAAAAACAAAATTGTTTCAAGTTTATTGTATTAGTTGAGCAGTGCATGCTTCCACGAATACAAATTAAAATAAAACAGGGGTTGAATTACCGCATCCGTGATCTAGCTTTACGTGACTGAATTTGTTATGGTTTTGCATGTAAAATCCACAAAATTCAGTGACGTATTGCTCGCTCACGGATGCGGTAATTCGACCCCAGGATCGAAGAAAATTCGGCTACAGCCATCAAAACAACGTGGCATAGACAAATCGAGAGCAAAATGAAACAAAATCAGTGTTGTCTAGTTTAGGTGGTCTATTTTCCACGTAAGAGGTCAGATATGAATGTCAGATGTGAATGCCCACGCAGCTGCGCAGATGATTTCCTGTTGAATTTCTAGCTTCTCCCCTACAGTGGCTATTGATGCTATCGCGGATGGTTTGTTCTTGATTTAATATAGCCTGGCGGTGTCTTCCTAGACAGGTAGTTATATTATTTCGCCAGACTGCTGAATGGGGTGCGTAGCACTGTGTCGCGTATAGCTGAGCAAAATACAAAATGCATACAACACCAACAATGGGACAATATTGAATAATTTCGCGTTCATTGAAGCCCGTCCCATGAACTAATTTTAACTATTGAATCCCATCGTGCGGCTCTGAGTTATATGAGATTGAGTGCAGGTTTATGAAAGCTTAAAAACCTCGCCGGACTTGTCAAAATCTGCTTAACTTAACGCTACCTTAGCTTAACCTAAGCTATAACAAAGTATTAGTTTCCTTATCTCTCGAGCAGGATAAACAATTGACATGTTAGTATATGATTGCTACTGCAATATACTGTGCACAGTATCGGTGCATTTGCCTAGCAGCATAAGAAGTTAAAAAGAGTGCGCCGCAAATTAAATTGGTGCTAATGCAGTATCAAATGTTATGTCTGGCATCCTACATTTTGAAACAAAATCTACACCTGAACTATTAGTTTGGTAAGCCTTCCTGCATATCTCACCTTTCGTAAAGCACTTGGAGTCTGTGACGTTTGGTCGTCATGCGATACCGTACGCATTAATGGTGGTCCATCCAATTCTCCATCGCTATCCAGTGAACTTGATCGCGTCTCATTGCTTTGGCTGTTAGGAGAGATTCGAGAAATTAATAACAATAATCATGGTCAGCTGTTTGAATAGTCAAATTAACCGTGAGGTATACTTACTGCAAGAAATAGTCAATATTGACATAGTTCGAAGTACGGCCAGGAGATTCTGGTTCAGCAACACTCGTCTGACTGCTCATGTGACTGCGACTAGACGACGAATGATGATGGTGCTGCAGATGCTGATGATGATGCGGACCGCCAATCGGTAGTGTACTTCCGGCCGATGATAAATCATCACGACTGGATGTTGACACAGTTCCTCCCGGTTTTATGTACACATATTCACCGTCACCGTTATCCATTGGCACTGTGTCGTAATACGGCTCGTTATCGAGGTTCTGACACGCTTTGGTGCTGTCTGAGCTGAGGGAAGAGATCGATTCGTAGCTTTTTATCTGCGGATGAAAGGCGAAACACATTGCAAATGATACATTGCGTACATTTATTAGAATTTATTAACACAAATTGTGTGTGCTCTTGTGATATGCACTTTGTAAGCCTGATAATAAGTAGTGGGGTAGAGTGAGTGACATCGTGTAGTCGAGTCTGGGTATCTAATGGAACAAATTTATACTTTAACTGTACGGTTAGATTCGCCAGAGCAGAACTGGTAGATGGAATTTTATACATAAATGCGACTATTGACAAGCATGCCCGTCGAGCATTCGCAGGAGAGAAAGTGATGGTGATGACGCTCGAAAATACGTGGCTTGGATATATATTTTTGTATATGGAGATGGAGAAGATTACCGATGTTACCAAGCACACCACTTGGAATGCCGTTCCCTAGCCAGCGTTGCTTTTATGAGTAAATGTCAAACGTAACCAAAAAAAATTGCTTATGTGCTCTTTGCGAGACGCGACTCTGAAAAACACACATGGCGATAACAAACCCTTACAGAGTTAAAGCCCTCAAAAGGAACAATTCTGTTTCTATGCCATTTAAGTAACTATGGTACCAATATACGTGTCTCACATAGAATTGAACAACCATGACTAGAAAAAAAAGATAAGGAGAAGTGTGTATAGACAGCAAAGAGCAGAGCGATAATTAAATGATGTTTTGTGTCTGCGACACAAACAATAAGTCACACTGTCATCAAATTCCCAAGAAAAGATCATGTGGAAGAAATTCTGACCTTTCTTATGTGAAACGTTTGCAGGAGATGAGCTAGGCCAGTGGAAAAAGCCTCTCTAGCGTTGTGATTTGAAGTCCGATCCCTCGCTCAGTAGCTCAGCACACCAACTTAACATTATGAAGTTATCCTTAAACATCGAAATCAAAGTTTCTATCGTTCTCTCCGTCTCCAAGGACTTAGTTTAAAATGGTTCTCCATCTATTATTATTAGCAAAGAGCTACATTTAATACTTGCTCTGCTGGGGAACAATCTGCCGGTTGTTCGTTTCAAATGACCTCATCCAAAGGAAAACACGTCATTATTGCGCCCAAGTCAACCGTAGCCGACCCGAATAAATAATTGCGCCCTATAAACTGCTCTTTAGCCTACATTCACCGCGTCCCGGTTCACACTTGGCCAGAACCAACACACGAAACACGATGATGAATACAAATAGTAGCACTACAATCAATTTTAAATGCAGGTTGCACTCATTTCATCCACGCCATTATTAAGCATAAAAATCCCTAAAGTGTACTCACGATTTCGGATATATTGCCCTGCGATGCCAATGACTCCTTCGACCCGACACTCTGCAGGCTGGTCTCGAGAAAACCTCCTCCACCACCACCAGTCCGTCCACTGCTGCCATCGTTTAATTTCATCTTCTCCAAGCTGCCCGTGTTGGGTGATGCACTCTCAGCGCCAGCACCGCCGTTGCCGTAGCGAGCACTGCTGAACTTACTCAAACTGCCAGTGGGTGAGGCGCCCACCACCCCAGCAGCACTTGTTTTACCCAAACTGCCGGTGGGGCTGTGATTTAGTTTGGCCATGCCGTCCCCACTGCGTTTGGCCTTCTCCAGACTCTCGGTTTTTGCGATTTTTCGTCCAAACTCCTCGACCAAGTCGGTTGCCTTTAGGCCCGCTCCCAATTTACCCATCTCGGGGGTTGTCTTTCTATTGCAGGCGAACGCTTTCGCCTCCAACGAGTCTGATGACTTCTGTCGAAAAATTTCCGATGGTTTGATGTTGCGCTCTAGCGAGCTCGAGGGGCTATTGTTATTTGACAAGGAACCACCGCTACTCACGCCGCTGCTACTGGAAGTAACACCAGTGTGGCTGGTGCCCCTCTCGTAGATAACATTTCCTGGCGCAGACATGTCACGTTTTGGCGACGACGATAGCTGGATGTTTCCTCCTGGTACTGTCGGCGGCTCCACACGTCGTATATACTTTGGCGGCGGTCTGCAAAAGACAAAACAAATGAGTTAATGCAGTGAAATGGCTATAGGATTAATGCTTGGGAGTGTCTGAGAGTCTGTTCAACTAATTTGAAGTTGGTTATCTGTGATTCAGTCATGGCGCTGTGGTCATTCATACATTATCATCATCACCCACTCAGATGATCAGTATCGTCTGGGTCTGGTCTTGGTTTCATTTCAGAGCAATTCATTCAGTCAATTAGTTAATGGACATGTGTTGGAGAAATGGTAATGAAGAAAAGATTGCGCGACGCTGCGATGACAGTAGGAGGCAGACCATCGATGAAAAGGTCACAAATGCAATTAACATCTGTTGACATGCGTGAACAGTCAGAGAGCTCGGGCTGTAGCGGCCGGCCATCTTCAATGGTTGCGCGGAAATTAATATGGCTCCGCGGATATATGTACGAAGGAGGCTTTTGCTCGTATCAAGATCATGAAATCAGTTTCTTTTATGCCGAGGTTTTGATTCGCTTGCAAATAAAAAGGTTTGAGGAAAATTAAGTTTCCTTTGTCACGATAATTTCTTAGTCGGATTGGCTTTGGTTGGAGGAAATGTGTAGAAAGAACATGCGTTAAATAAGCCTGAAGGCGGGAGATCTCAACCTTGTACATATAGATAGTGGGCAAATAAACTGTCCATGCCTACAATCGGGTCCAGAACGGGCATGAAATGCAGCCTCGCGTTAATACCTTACTTTGGGGGCTACCTCCTCTTTTCTTTATCTATACTCCGAGTCTATTGCCGTTTCATTCCTCCGCTGTCCTCAACCCAGTTCCCGCTTGTGCAACGAATTTAAAAAATCGAGGAAAATCAATTTTTACCTATCATTGTGGCCGTCGTGTTTGCAACTGTTTGCATCGCCCATTTGCACCCAAGTGCGAACTCCTTAATATTTTTCACATTCTTTGTTGCCGTATCACTATCCCCTGTACATGTACACAGTTTGGAAACCCACTGACAAATAATATAAAAAAAAACTCGTATTTCTACATTTTTTGAACGGAACTTGATGGAATGTAAAAAAAAATTAAACAAGACAAAAACATAAGCAACCACCACTTTGGGGGATTATGTAAATCGTGAAACAATGCATGCGGCTTTCTTTTAAGCCGGCCCAACCGGTTTCAAGGTCATACGCTTAATGAAAGTCAGCTACACTTACTGTAATAGAGTACGCGTTGCGTATCTACACGCACAATACAGCAGCGAGGTGGTAATTTGAATTCGTCACGAAAAATGTATCAACTGACAGAAGCAAGTTTTCCAAGATTTGCACAAAAATGTAATAACAAAACCAAATTGCTATTATCACATCGAAATGTGCCTCGGGAAATGTCATGACACGAAATGAGGTGAACGGCAATTTTGACCTCGCATACAATTTGGCAAATTAATACTCGCATCTGGCATAAAATTGTGAGTATAATTCTGGTGGTAAAAGTTAATCAATATCTTGTGAGATATATGAGTGATTGCAACTGACCGAGTTTGTGATTATGGGATCTGGGACATTGGGAATGTTGTAAGGGCATTCGATTCGATTTTTCACAAGGTTAAAATTAAACAAACGTTAAGGGGAACTGTAATTAGTTTTCGGTATTTCGTTTTTAAAAGATTTTGATCGCATAACCTGTTCGACGATGTGTGATCAGCTTAAATGATCGTTTGCTGCTGAACGCGTTACATGTAAAAATGTCTCTCTCCGTCATTCTTCTCTTTCCCTTTTTTTGGCAATAAAACGTTTTCCTGTTGTATAGTTTCAACCACGCCTCTTTCATTTATTGGTTTGCCACAATATTTTTTCTTCTAAACTGCGTTTTCGGCCAGGAAATTTCGACCAGCAATATAGTTTAAACATCTTCAACGCGAACGAATAAACATAACCAACAAAAAGTTATAAGAAAAATGAGATTTCCAATATCTACAATACATTTTGAACGAAAGTAAAGGGCAAGTTTTGTATACAAAAAGTTGTATGACATAAAATGACTGACGTGAAATTTACTGAAGAGATTTCGATGAAACTCTTTAAAAATGTTTCTTAAGAATCTGAGGAGGATTTAGGCTATGCCGATGATTGGAACGACCACAGTTTTTACCTGAAGGTACCTACTTTTCCCTGATCTCCCTGCTCATGACATCTTTTTATTTTTATTTATTTTTTAACAATAAACACATTCTAAAGAGGTTATGACTACTTTTATACTGCTCATGATATCTTGAAAGTTTTGAGCTATCAATTAACTCTCTGTTTCATTTAGGACCTGATTTACAGACCAAATTAAATGGAAAAAGTTTAGCAACAACCTTTTCTAATCCTAGTTCTGCCTTGGAGTGGTGGGAATAGACAAACCATACTGAGAACCCAAAATCGCAATCAGTGATGCCAGATTACAAAAAATATATTTTCTTTGAAGATTTTTGATCTCCAGAATATGTACAAGGCTTTTTACCTCAAATTCACTATATTTCAAAATTTTGTTAATAATTTTTTTTCTAAATCTATCAAATGAAAGCAACTTCTTCTATTGAAGAACGTTTCCATCAACCCTAAAGTAAGGAAATAATTTGTCGTATGTGAAGTAATTTATTGACTCGATACTTGATTGAGCTCGTTGCCACCAATGCACAATATTTGTGTAGGTAATAAATCTGTGGTCACAAGGAAAAACCTTAAGTCTGTTTTACTCATTTTTCAGGAGAACAGTTTAAAGTTTCTGACAAACGCGTGAAATTACATGTGACTTTATGGACTCTAGTGACTTAACCTGTTATGTTTTTTTTTTTTAAATTGTGGCCACATTTTTAAAGATATAAAGCTAAAAAATATTTACAAAATAGATTTGACTACGCTGAATCTAATGGCATCAAAATCTCAATTTTGTCTAAAGTCGACTTTAGCGGTTATGGTTTGTGGCCACAGAAATATTGTGTTTTATACTTCGTTCTTTGTATATTTTGAAAAAGTTTCTTTTTTTAGTTTTGGAGAGATAAGATTTTTATATTTATCTGAAAACACAGCCTGCAATCCTCTTGCCGCTTTCTCCCTCAAATTTTTGTTTTGTTTTAAATTCCGCCATTTGGTTTTATCGCAACTAAATTCTATTGGTTGGGTATTATAAAGAGTTTTCCAATAAGAGGTGTTATTTTGGTATTCAAAGAAAAATGTCATATTTTGAGATAAATGATCGGATGTTTATTTCATAACAAAAAGGAAGGTATGCCTTTTATAATGAAGAACAACATCAACCAAATGGCCACCACGAGCCACGCATACAGGACCGTATCCTTTTCTTGAATTTCCATAACCAAATCGCAAAGCGGCTGCCCTATGTCCTCGATAGCTTTACGAGTTTTATCTTTGAGGTCTTGAATCGACGCTGGGCTGTGGGAGTAGACCTTATCTTTCACGTTGCCTTAAAGGAAGAAGTCGCAAGGTGTTAAATCACAAGATCTGGGTGGCCAATTGTGATCACCTCTTGGAGAGATAACACGGTCCGGAAACTTTTCCCGTAAAAGAAAAGACACGACGTTGTTGATGATCGGCCGGCTTGAGTTCTTGTGTTAACTGAACATATAAGCCTTAAGACCCAAGTCTTTATGCAAAATATGGTGTAATGACGTTTGTGGAATGCCCAATTCCAAAGAACGACGAGGAATGGACAAACCTGGGTTTTCTTCAACACTTCGGGCTACAGCAGCAATATTCTCAGTTGTTTTTGAGCGACGTGCACGGGTTTTGTTCTTCACATCACTAACTTGTCCCAACAGCTCAAAATTTTCCACCAATTTCTCAAACCCTTTATAAACCCTATGCCTAGTTTCTCACAACCATTCATTTTGTGGAAGTTTATTTTTTGTTTGGCAGCATATGAAACGGACTTTCAATTTAATTCCGAGCCCGAACGGCTGAATTGAGAAGCTCTTTCATCACAGTTAAACTCTACGATGTTTGTCAGACGTTCCCAAGAGGTGGCGCAGTGAACAAAAAATACTTAAGTGGTACTTTTTTCGGGGACTGAAATGAGATCTATAGCTCTGAAGTCCATCAGCACACTAACCACTTAATTTCCTTAATATGATATTTTAGTGGTCAATGCCTCCGTTCGCTAGATATCTAGACGAGACCCCAAAGGTCTTATTTTTTTAAGGGCTCGGTCAAAAAAGTGATTTTTCGCCTTGAAATTGATTGGCAACCGCCGGAAAATATCTCCGGCAAATATTTTATGAAAGAATCGAATTTTCACAGTTGGAGTGAGTTGTACACCGTAGTTTCATCGCCGCAGGTCGCAGCTAGTATGTATTTTTCAAAAATAAGGCTAGAGCTTGTTTCACCCAAATGAATTAAGGGAGTTAACGACGATCAGCGTCTATTTGATCAATAAAGTTAAAAGTTATAACAAGGCTTAGAAACCAGGTGGCAGAATCCGCATAACATTGATCATCTGGACAATATCGTTTTCGATGACCGTAATAAATTATATTTGTTTGAATATTGTCATCTTTTATCACATTTGTTAAAAATGAACTGGATGAAGCTCTGAAACTCGAAACTTTGGCTAGTTTTCGAGGTCTATTATTTCGACGATAATCACCAGAAAAGTTTCGGAATGAGTGTTCAGGTTTGGCTCCCCTGAAAGCAATCTTAAAATTAATCAAGCCTGGATAACATTTCAGAAAAACTTATCAGCATTGCTCCTTCGATTGGTCTTGAATGTTAGAAAATACCACTATAATAAGCTAAGTGTTTTAAAAGTGTTGGAAAACACCCTCTAGAGGTTCGAGTTCTATATATCTGTTTCTTATTTTACTGCCACTTAAGTATTGCACACTGTGAAATGAGCAAAAATTTTTTTGTTTGATGAAAAGGGTATTTTCAGCCATCCACGCAATCTGCTTTCCTCGACCGTGTCAAAGTTAATCCTCTTGCTCAACAACAATCACGAAACTATCAAAACAAATTCCCTCCTTAATTAAAGTGCTTGCCTTTAATTTGATTCATCTGGTTGTGGGCTGCTTGCTCCTGAGCAGCGAAGCGAACCTCACACTTTGCAGAGATGCATACAAGGGCAGCATAAAAATGTTCCTCTTCCGCTGGGTCCGCTCCCCATTCGGTGTCTGAATTCGCCCTACTCACCATCGTGCTTGCTAATCAGTATTTTTTTTATTTGTTATATAATGACTAACATTAGATGTTTTTGCAACTATCAGCAAGTAGGCAAACTACTGAGTGTACACTTAAAAGAAATTGGATCCGATGGGGGTATCGTGTTTCATAGGTTTTACTATATGGTATATGAGTCTATAAGTCGAGATTGGCATACGAGTATATGAGTTATATAGAGTTGTTGTTCTTTTTCGTGTTTGTTTTAATATTCTGTTAAAGTTAAACATTGTTTCTCGATAGAGGGGAAGCACGAGAGTATGTTCGATGATGTGGTCCCCTCCTTGTGTATAGTGAATTAGTGATGCCTTTGTTTTTCGCTTTTATAAGTGCACACCGATTCACGAGTATGAATACGAGTGTGGTGCTTGTTCCTTGCCTTGTAAAAGATGAAGGGAGGGAAGACTTGCCTGTTTGAGCATTTTGTAGCAGAGTGAAGACATCACCAGCAAAATGTCTGCGTCTTGTTCGAATCTCGCCCCCCACTGTTTGTGTTCGTTATCGTTATTAAGATTTATTGCCATTAGTGGATCACTCACATCAACGAGTAGATTTTCGATATTATTTGAATAGGAGGAATGACTTGACTAAAGATTACCCAACGGGGAGCGAGTGTGAAGCAACTAAAGTTTCGTTTTCTATTTGAAAATGCTGAAAAGTTTGACAGCCCATTGAAATGTCAGTTTTATGCAACAAAAAAGGGCATGATAAGCACAATAACTGCTCTTTGGGTTCAACGACGCACATAGAAAATGTGAAACCTCAGATATGTTTTGGGTGACAGATGTCACAATCGTTTAACTTATCAAAAAATGTGAAATTCCTTGCAATATGAATCAGAATCAAGAATACCATTCATCTCTAAAAATAAAAATCAAGACTAAAAGTAAATGTTTTAGAGCGTAATCTAGTACATTTTTTACAATTTTGATAGATTTGTGAATCATTGAGATTACATCGTTCTGAACACATCTTATCGGGTTGATAAAGTTTTGAAATGTGTTCAGTGGCAGAAGAAAACTTGTCCTCTTTTGTTTTTCACATTTGCAACGCAAGCTCGATTTAATAGAATTACACAATTTATTACATTGTGTGTATAAGACAATGGAACATTTATTCGCGCACCAAAAACCTTTGAGGAAGATCCTGCTGTAATTTAATTCTAACACAAAGCAACTGTAAGGAGTTGGAACGCGTTTGGGAACTTTATAGCCACGTGGTATAAAATGAGCCGCATAAAGAGCAAAAAGAGCAAGAAGAACTGTCAACTTGAAAAAAGAATTAGGTGTAAGACTGTTAGCCATAAACGTTGATACATTTAGGCCATTTCAGATCCTAGCTCGTGGACTTTCAGTTCAGGTTCCCACATTAAACCTACAGTAGAACTTGAAAAATGTCAACTAAACTAACACAGCTCTTTGTGACAGCAGGGTGAGTCAACTGGCGTTGCATCATTATTCGACCATGTTTGCGGTTTCATTCATTCACAATCACAGGTAACTCCCTTGCAAGTACCTTTTCCTCAGAATGCCACCACTTTACCTCTGAAATGTAGAATATTTTAACATTTAAATAGAAAATTCCAACACGAGAAATAAAAACCCCTTCGACCCAAATTACCACCTAAGCGATAATTTATAGTGGCAAGTGATTCAACTCATATTTATTAGCACCATGCTTACTTGTACGTATTTCTGAAGCAACTTTATATAAGCCCCCCCGACAACGCCCTAATTCGAAGGAAGATAAACAAAAACAAGCAACTAACACTTGGTCCCATTCAATCATTTCCTTGATGCGCCGCGCCTACCAACTCAACGACACGTTTTAAATATTTCAGACTGTTTAGATTCAATTAAATTTTAATGAGATTCTGCCGACACCAACAGCGACCACGACGACAGCGACACAAGCGTGATTGCGAGTGATTAAAATTTTACACTCTACTGCAGCTGTGCGCACTTTTTTTCCAGCAATCCACCAAAATGGAGGCACAAATACCGTCGGCGCAAACATTTAAAATTTTAGACTTGACTCACCCTTTTAAAGGAACACAATAAAGTGAAATAGATAAACCAGCTCAGTGGCACTGCACCACCCTTTAAAATCTAAGTCGACCACAGAAACAGAAACGCTGATAAGTGGGCCATCATCTCTGGAGGGTTGAGTCAAAACCAGTCTCGCAGAGCTTTGGTGCGTCCATCATTGCACGGTACACAAGTCGCCGCAGCATGATGCAATTTGCTTCTAAATTTAAACGCATTACGTGCTCGGTCGGTTTGAATTATTATCAGAAGCGAATCGCAATAATTATTAGCGAACGAGCGAGTGCCTGTTTTAGGCAGTCGAGTGCTGGGTGAGTGATTCACTTAAGGTCGACTATTGAAAGACGACCGAGTGGCTGTGGTGTAGAAGTGGTCCATCACTGGCGCGCGTTTATAATACATCACACATGCATGTCTGATAACGACGAACGAGTGTATAGCCCGGTTTTGCCTCTTCCGTTCGATGACTTTTTGTTCCACTTACTAGAGAATTTGTTCCACACTCGATCATATAGACATTTTCATATTTTGCTTCCAAACAGAGTTTTTTATATGGAGAATTTCCGACGCCAGACTTGATGTGATAGTCGAATAGGTGGGGAGGCGGGTGATAAACATGCAGGTTCACTTTTTTTCTTTTTGAGGAAAAAAAGTTTCGTTTGCGATGATGGGAATGGAACTAGGAGTGGAAAGTAATACAAATTGCATTTCATCGATTTGAAGTTTTTGTTGTAAACTGAGTGACAGTTTTGGGGGAAAACTTTACGTTTTTAAGATTGAAAAACTAATTTCAAGGCGGACATTGTTGTGACAGGCTATTATTCAAAGGTTTTGACGTTTCTTTAATTAGTTTATGTGCGACTTTGAAGTATTTCGCCGTCTGTACATGAAGTTGCAGGAAAACGATAAAAAAAAGTTTTGTGTTATGATGCGACAATCTGGGGGATTCTTAATGCTAATTGAGTCGTATGAATAAAAGAATGGCTGACAGATTGTTGCGTCTTCATTTGTCATTGTCATTGTTATAAGAATGAGGAAAAAACTATAATTGTATACACTCATTCTGAGGCAATGCGCTTACCAACGCATATGTGTGGCAAGTACCTATAATCTGTCAGATGTTTTAGCTGTTAACCTTTGACCAATTTTTAACAGTACCAAGTCAAAAGATGCGAGTTCAATCTCATTTTTTGAATTGTTTGCAAAACTTGACCCCTTTGGGTAAAGTGTGATTTTTTTTCCAATTTGTGCGTCACATCTCCAGAACTGAACTGAATCTAAAGGACGTCGGTATGGTTCGACAAGTATTGACAATTAAGGGCGAAAATGTTTTGGAAATATTGAATTATTTGTCTAGCGAGTACATCTTTTTCAATCAACAAAACAAAAGCTCGCTTAAGATCTGTCAAAATAGAACACTATGAAAATGGAACGCAAATTCTACACTTAAATTCTTCTCTTTTACGTTTTGCACAGGTCATTTCTGCGCCAATGTAAACAGCTTCTAAGAGCAATGTAGTGAATTCTGTAAAAATCAGCGAAGGAGAAAATTGAAATACGTATTTAGGAACAAAGTGCCATTTTGTTGAACAAAGTTAGCTGGACAAGCAGTGCGTTAAGAAACGAATTTCCCTGAAAACAAATAAGACAGTCGCTGACAAAAAGTGGAAATGGATCATGAAACATTCACATGAGTCAGATTAGCGCTACGTGTTGCGTCACTTCAGGGGGCGTTGACTCAAATGTTTTAATGTAAACAAAAACTGCATGTCTGATCCGTGTCGCTGTCACTTTTGTTGATATTCGACCCAAATTCAGATTCAAATGTTAAAGTGACAATTCTCACTTCTACCTACAAGAGAATAAATGAACATTTCAGTGGAAGATGAAGCCATAACATGAAATGTATGTTCAGAAAAAGATTCAGCGATTAATTGTACATGCTATAGAACACTAGTTGAGAGACACAACGCGCTTTATGCGCCTTGTTGTGACTTCAGCAAAACAGACGTCATCTGTTGGTTTGATGGTAGAGACTAAGGTCCAACATTGGCACTAACTTAAGTGGAAATGTGAGAACTCAACAAGTGCTGTTTAATGTCGGAAATCACTGAGACTTGTTGACACATTTTGTCCTACATTTGGTTTTTCTGTCAAAGTTTTGAAAACTATACAAAATTTCGTAGGTATCAGTTGCTTTAATTTTTTAGTTGTCAACTGCGGTTATAATTACAATTAGATCATATTCTGACACTTACTTCAGTGCGGAAAAGAAAACTTAAATCTTAAACGCGACCAGAAATTTCAAGTTAAACGTAAAAAAATTGACATATCCAACAAGTCTACCTGCTTTATTTTAGAAGAAAATATGCTCAGTCACAAACGTCAAACAGAATCCAGACGTTTAAAAACAAAAGCATAGACATGATACGGTTTCTTGCCCTCCTTCACCAAAATGCGTCGGTGCTACCTAACCTACCTAACTACAGCGCTTAATGCGTTTATCTACACGGTATGTCAAATTGCCAATAACTTTCTCATAACAATTCAAACTATACTGGATTTGGAAACAAATAACATTTCGCAACAACGACCGGAACAAAGGCATTTCTCTTTCCCGTTTACATTTTTATCTTATCTTTTGTCTCACAATCGACTGATTTGTACCTATATATACTTAAATTCAAACAAAACGGTAAATAAATCCGAATACGATTGCAATTTCACCGTCAAAAATGATCTTTTCTTGTATAATTCATCGTTCATACTAGAGCAAGGTTAATAATTACTCATAAGCTGCCAAAATCGTGATGAATACGCTAAAAGCAAACAGAAAAAAAAAACAAATATTCATGCATAACTTCACAAGTCAACAAAAGAAAACAAAACAACGTGCCCTTTTGCGATGACATCAGACATCACTCGTGCACACAGCGAACATAGCCACGCCATTCATGTTTTACCGCTAAAAGTAATGTTGTGCGACTGTTACATTTCATCTGCGATCTGCCACTGACAGGCATTGCTTTCTACGTTCGACCCGCATAGAAAATATGAGTTATGTCAATGCGTTGATGTGATCTCTGAATTGCCTGGCAATGCTCCAGATGGGTAATGGCTAGGCCGGTATTGTAGTACTTTCACTGTGGCAACGACGAATCACGTAACCGCGGTGAAACGCATTAGTCCGCGACAGCAGTAGCGCGTCAGTAAAGATTGAGTAACTTTAGTGAAGCGCATTAATTAGAATAGTGGAAAATCGTGGAAACCGTTACATAAGGAAAACCCATCCGCACACAACATGCCTTAGCGGATCACGAATTGGCCTGCTCTTTGCTTTGTTGGTGTTTTCTTCGATTCAGCCATTTGGAACCGTCGGCGCAGCGGCGGCGTACGGCTCGTGTAGCAGTCAGCAAATTCAAATTCACCGCGCAAGAGCAATAAGCAACCAATCGTTGATAAATGATACGATGATGTAGACAGAGGTTTAATTCAAACGTTCGTTCGAGTGGCAACGGTGTAAACGTAAGTGGCTTTTACCGGGCGATCCATTGTCAGACAATCAGGTGCTTGGGTGGTACGAACTTTATGCGCTCGGATGCGTGTGCACCTCGCAGAGGCAAGTCTATCACTCGTTGCGAACAAACGCAATGGAACGCAAGGTGATAAAATACACTTTAATGCCCGATCACTGACTTAATAAGTTGCAAGTTATTCGCTTACTACCGACGAGCAGAACGCGCAAAAGGGGCGAGGTGGACAACGTTGATGGGTTTCGTTAAGGGTAATTTAGCTCACAGTATTGCGAGACGGAAGCAACTTTAGTGCTTTCCTTATTGATTATGAAACGGAAAAGGTTACGAAGTTGCAGTGAAATTTTACGTAAACATTTGTAACTAACATCGTATTTCGAACCATATCCATTGAGGAATTATGGACCATATCCATTTCCGAATGGGGTATTTTACATACCTGGCATTTGTTGCCTGTAAAACACTTCATAAAAATTTTAGTTTTTTGTTAAAAAGTCTTTCATTGGCCACAGTGGATATTTTTTGCAGATAAATGCAACTCCTATGAGGAAATTGGAGGTTAGAATCAGGTAAAAACCTTTTTCCATCACAAACTTCAACGAGAGAATTCAGTTAACGGTTATTTTATATTTTAAGGTTATTATTTCTGCTCGACGGCTTTCAATTATAGCGATTCGCTTTGCGGATTAAAGGGTGGGTCATCTAGAGGTTTCTTTTTTAATTTTAGGTTATGTTGACACTGACAGCTGTTTCCCGCTTCAAATCTAACTCTGCGGAACGAAATGAGTTAAAAACTTACTTCCAAAGTGAGTGCAGTGTTGTCGAAACAGTGCGTTTTTTGAAAAGAAGTTTTGGCCGAAATGGAGCACGCACCGCGCCGCTGTGCGCAAGTTTTTTAACAAAAAAAAAGTTCGTGAGACTGGTAAGCACAGACGAGAATGTGGCTGCTGTAGCCGAGAGTGTGAGACTCTATTCACGAACATCAACTCTTCGAAAATGAGGCTGGGAACAACGTTGGGCGTTACAAAGCTATGTTAAGCGACTTATTTTTTACTAGAATTGAAGACATGGATTTGGATGACCTCTGGTTCATGCAAGATGGCGCGCCATGTCACAATAAGCCGTCATCAGCCGTCTTGGCGATGTCAATTGGCCGCCTCGGAGCTGCGAATTAACCATTTTAGACTATTTTTTTTGGGAAAACCGTGAAGGTCCGATGTTAGGCCAACAATCCGGAAACGATTCAAGCACTTGAGGCCAATATCATCCAAGCAATCCGTGAGCTACAGCAAGAAACCATCAACAAGGTCTTGACAAACTTGAGCGACAGAATGCGGTAATGCGAAGCCAGCCGAGGCAGCCACTTGAACGACGTTGTGTTCCACAATTAATGGTAATGTTTGCTCTTACTAATAAAGCCATAATACATGTAAAAAATTTAATTTTGTTAATTTTATTGCATTTAAAAAAAAATGTATTTAAGCCACCCTGTAGGTATAGAGTCCTGTATAAGACGTCTTTGGATTTGACGTTTAAAAACAAGAAACAAAAAGACAATTTTAAGTGTCAAATACAAAATGAAATTGGTTGTAAATAAAGTTTCAGAAAACAAATTGATTTTAGGGGTGCCAGAAGTATCTATCCAAAAATTCCCTGTCACTTTGGCAGAGGTTTAGGTACTTCCACGCAGATTTCTATGCCCAATCTACCAAAAAACCAAAAAGACAACATCACCCGAATTCGCTAAAGCCCTGAAGGTGAAGAGATTTATTGAAAAAAAAATAGTCTCAAACTAAGAAAGAAGAAAGCACTTTGCATATTCATTTGGAAACTTCTTAATTAAGAAACGAAACAAAACAAAACTCCAAACTGTTCGCTTCATAAGTCGATAGAGTAACAAAATATAAAACCGAACCTGACACCCCGTTCATTGTGTATAGAACATCATCACTCTTGCACTCATATCACTCACTCGCTAACGACATAGAGAAACTCAAACTTCTATTTCTAAGCCCGACGCGTGTGTGTTCGTCGAGCGTTCAAATTAAGTTTCTGGTGTAGTGTTTTTTTTTTCTCAAGTCGTCGTTCTATCATTTTTATCAGCGAACTGCTGTCATGAATAAACCATTAGGGTAATTAAGGGAGACTTTTATTCAATTCAGAACCTGCGTGTGTATGTGCCCGCTCCATGCCTTATAATAATCACATATAGACTTCTGGAATGGATTCGTTGGGGTCATAGACAATTCGACGAAACGTAACCATAGGTTGTTTGCCTTTTAGCCAACTATGCGAGAGTATGCCATAAAACCCATCATATTCACAGCAATGCGGAGAGGATTGCCAATCGAAGTTGAGAGTATTCAACGTCGCGGCCATATTGACCGACAAAGGGCCCTACATGTAAGCTGAGAAGTTGCGTGAGCAGCCAAGTGTTTTGCGTGCATTTCCTTGAACTGAAATCGAAAACCGAATAGAAGAGAATCGTTTTACGGTAATTCTAAGAACACAAGCAAGAAGAAGAAGAGGAAGACGAACGCAAAAGAAAAACAAATTTAAATGGATGCCAAATACAATCAGAATGATACCATAGCTGACCTCCGTGAATCATTAATCTCGGGGAGTCGGAATTGCCGGTCGTCGATGTTATTTACTTAATTTGTTTACGTTGAAGGAAGGTTAGGTAGGGTAGGTACAGCACACGCATGCGAGATGGATAATAAAGTTGCTGCAATA
This sequence comes from Cheilosia impressa, assembly GCA_948293265.1. NCBI lineage: Eukaryota > Metazoa > Arthropoda > Insecta > Diptera > Syrphidae > Cheilosia > Cheilosia impressa. The sequence goes on along the minus strand of OX411882.1, from coordinate 47,767,462 downwards.
AAATTTTGTATACAAAATAAAGTTTCTTTATACGCAGAAACTATGTCATCGCAATGAGGCAGTGGTGTAAGGTACTGGCTTGTTGGGATTATATGTCAGCGCCATCTGTTGACTTGTGTCATTCACATGTGTTCATTGACATTACAATTTACGAGTTTACTTACTTACTTACTTAACGGGCTCCCGACCCGTGGAGAGTCTCTGCCTGAGACACTGCAGCCTTCCATCCTCTGCGATCCCGGGCACGCTGCTTCCAGTTATCCAGACCAAGCGCTCTGGCATCCGCGATGGCTTGGTCTTTGAAACGGAGGTTCGGTCTTCCTTGTCGTCTCGAACCTGGCGGCTGGGATTCGAAGATCCTCTTAGCTGGAGCATTATTGTCCATTCGCTCGATGTGGCCGAGCCAATGTAGTCGACGTATTTTGGCCTTTTGGACTACATCCACATCTTGGTACAGCTCATAGAGTTCGCGGTTGTATCTTCTCCTCCATTCGCCCTCCTCGCACACAGGACCAAAAATCCGTCGAAGAATTTTTCTTTCGAAGGAGCCCAGTATCAGCTCTCCCTTCCTGCTTATCGTCCAGCACTCGGCGCCATAAAGCAGAACTGGCAGGATAAGGGTTCTGTAAAGCATACATTTTGTCCTTCGAGTTAGGAGTTTTGAACCCAATTGTTTTGCCAAACCGAAGTAGCAGCGGTTTCCTAGGGTAATTCTTCGCCGGATCTCCACTAGGATGTCATTTGTGGAGTTCATGTTTACTCCGAGGTAGATAAACTCCTTAACTACCTCGAAATTGTTGCTATCAATAGTGACGTTCTGTCCTAGGCGGTGGACAGATGCTTGTTTGTTTGTTGATAGCATGTACTTAGTCTTGTCCTCATTTACTACAAGACCAACGAATTTCGCCTGTTCTTCAATCGCCGTAAAAGCCTCTATCACGGCACGCTGGGAGCGACCGATGATGTCAATATCGTCTGCATACCCCAGTAGCTGGACGGATTTGTTGAAGATAGTGCCTTCCGTGTTGACACCTGCCCTGCGCACTATCTGCTCTAGCACGAGATTGAAGAAGTCACATGATAGTGCGTCTCCTTGCCGAAATCCGGTGCATGTTTGGAATAGTTCGGAGGAACTACTTCCAAATTGCACGTTGCAGCGTGTGTTCTCCAGCGTCACGCTACATAGCTGGATCAGTTTTGCCGGGATCCCGAATTCGGCCATCGCCACATAAAGCTCCTGACGATGAATGCTATCATATGCGGCTTTAAAGTCGATGAAAAGGTGGTGAGTCTCGACTTGAAATTCATTGGTCTTTTCCAGGATTTGCCTCAGTGTGAAAATTTGGTCTATAGTCGATCTGCCGGGCCGGAAGCCACACTGGTACGTGCCGATTAGTGTGTTGCAGAACGGTTTGAGACGTTCACACAGTACGTTGGATAGGATCTTGTATGCGACATTAAGCAGGGATATGCCTCGATAGTTCTTGCAAGACATAGGATCGCCTTTTTTGTAGATGGGGCATATGGAGCTGATAGTCCAGTCATCGGGCATACTTTCTTCCACCCATACTTGGTTGATGATTTGGTGCATGCGCCCTACCAAAACATCACCACCGTATTTGAAGAGCTCCGCTGGTAAACCATCAGAGCCGGCGGCCTTGTTGTTCTTTAGCTTTTTTATTGCTAAGCCAACTTCTTCCATACTGGGCGGTGGAACTGGATCTTCATTGACTGGACGTGGGTTCTCTTCTTGCCCTATCACTCTCTCTACATGATGCCCATTTAGCAGCTGCTGGAAGTGCTGCTTAAAAACATCTACTATTCCCTGCGCTTCGGTGACTAGGTTTCCATCACTGTTTCGAAGAGCCTGCGTTCCGGTCTTGAAGCCAGCAGCCAGTTGCTTGGCTTTCTTGTAGAACTTCCGGATGTTGCTTCGATCGCGGGACTCTTCGATCTCCTTGAGCTGGGAGACTGCGTAGGCCCTCTTCTTTCTACGCAGGATTTTCTTCTCTTCCCTCCTCCTGGCTCGATACTCTTCCCTCGCTGCCCTTGTTTTGCGCTGCAGCGCCTTCATATGTGCATCTTCTGTCACCTTCTTCCTGCGTACGCATTCATCATCATACCATACGAGTTTATTTGAGTTAAATAACATTTTTTTGTTGATTGTATTCAATAACCATTATTCAAGCGTTATAATTTTTAAATAAACTATAAAAACGCAAATCAATGATGCTGCGGTTAAAATGTGCAAACTTTCGAATTGACTTGCATGTGTTTTAGGAGCACAATAAGAAGTAGTACTAATCGGGATTTATGTCGGGAGGATAATCGATTGAGACAAATTAGGTGCTGCCAGAGCTCGATTGTATCGATTGAATTCGATTGTAACAAGTTACGTGCTGACATCCCTGTTTTGGCGAACGATTTGACAAATCAGAAGGCCGAGTGCTGCGCTTGGTTTGAAGTGGACTTTTGCAGTCTTCCAACTTGGGCCGTGGAACTGTCTACTCGATGAGCTGATTTAAATGCGACTTGCGCTGTCTTCACTGAAGCCAAGAAGCCAATCGTAATTTATTGACTTTATTAAGGCTTCGTTTAGATCTCTTGAAGTCAGGCCAAAACCTGCTGCAGCGGTGAAAGACTTTCATTTGGTTCTGAGGCAGATCACTGCACTGGATAATGCAATATTCAATTAGGTCCTAAGTTAAGACTGTCTTGACACATATTAAACTTTAAATATAAATTGACCATGCACTTGACACATATTGACGCTGATCCTGTCATGCAGGCTTATCAAAAAATGGGCAGATGGGTTTTTTTGACTTAAAAGGTAGGCCTTTGTACTTAAATAAAACAACTCTTCATCTTCCATGCTCATGGCCGTTTATTTCGCTCAGTCTCCTTCTACAGCGTTGTTCTTTTTCTACTTAATCTCAAGCAGATGTCAGAAATCATTACCAAAATGTGTGTCTGTCAAAAAAAATGCTCATGCGACTGTTTTCTTGGTTTGTGCACTGATTGAAATGACCATCACGTGCACAAACCTTTCATCCCTGCATAGAGAAGGCCATTTTTGGAAACATCTTATTGGCAGCATAATTTGACGGATGCATTGACGATCGATTGAGCATGATTTGAATGCTTCTCAAAACGTAAGTTTTCGTACTCGGATTGCTACATCAATTTAATTTTTTTCACAGCGAACAACGCGTAAAAATCATTTTTGTGGCCGTTGCAGTTGAAACTTTCTGCGACAAACATTCGGCTTATTTTTTCACTTAAAAGCGACACCCAACTTTTAAGTAATACCCCACGCAAGTCTCAAAAAGAAGCCCCATTCTTATAAAGACCCAATCTTCATCAACGCTCTACACAAATCAATCCACATCCATCGTATTTGTGGACTAAAAAACAAAAGCGTAATACAACCCTATCCAGCTTCTTAAAAAATACCCAACAAAAGCCTCACTCAACTTCATGAGGCTTCATAAACCTTCAAAAGCCAGTGTCTATGCCTATACCAACCACTTTAAACGGCAATCCTCCCCAATACCTATTAACGCGCAACAAAAGAGAAAAGAAAAGTAAAAGAAAAACCCAAGAAAAAAACAACACAACAAAAAAAATGCATCTCCTCCTCCGCCAGGAGCTAAGGAGGCATCGCAAACTTGTTTTCGTGCAATTTGCACGGACACAGAGATCCATTCGCTAACAAACTTTTATAGCTGAAAGCTAAAATGAAAATGTCTGCATTATGAGCTTATGTTTTCGTTATGATGTCACCCATAGTTGTACAGATATACTGCAGGCTCTGACACACCCAATACTAGTGTATACCTGCTATATCCTCCTATCAACGCTATCTACCACTTTTTATTCATTCTCTCCATTGCATCATCGTTCGCCGAGGACCATACATACACGTACATAGAAAAACAACTTAAAATTAAAAAAAAAGAGACCGAGATACGATAAGCGAATAAAAGATACAAGCTCCGGTATCTCACGTTCGCCTCTGCTGCATTGAAATATCCTTCGAGCATCACTCGACCCAGATTCCTATGAATATTTGAATAGGAGACTGCTGTATTTGTGAATGGATATATGTGGCTGTGAATTTCTGCCTCCATCTTTGGCAGAAGGACTTCCGTTGTAAACAACAATGAAACGTGTGCATAGCTAAGTATAGTGTAGGTGCAGGTTTTTTTGTGTGTAGGGCTATTAATTGGAAGGTGGGGTGAGTTCAGCTCAAAAAAAAAGAACAAATCCGGCGCATGTCAGCATGGGATCAAATGAAAGCCCCCCCTTAGGTTCTACTAAGGACATCCGGCATATTAGGTGGAGTACATTGTTATTGATTGGAATAAAGATTTCAATTTGCATTTACCGAACTAACCCCTAATCGGATCAACAACTCTAGGGGGTTAGTATTCTCCTAATCCTGAGTGAAACGTTTCGTCTTACAAGAGAAAGTTGGTGACATCTTGTGTGGACGCATATGCAGCGCACATTAGGAACTTGACACTTTGCCCTTGGCTCTCATGAGTTTAATTTTTCAGGCACCGTTGTGGTTCTGTATGTAGGTACCCACTATTCTCTAGTGAAATTAGAAAAGGGAGTAAGTAAAGAAGGGATTACAGTGCTTAGACACAATGGGAAAAAATTACACAGCGTTAGTCAGTAAACACAATACAACACAAAAGTAGTTGTGCATTCAAACTCCGGTTTAGCTTCGGGTCCGCATTGGAAAGATACTAAAAGAAGTACACAAGAATCACAATAACTTTCATAACAAAGTGAAAAAATCTACAATAAACTTCTTCCCGGGAAAGCTTTTTTCTTAGGGGCCAACCACAATTGGATTACCAGCGCTTAAGCTAATGTCAACTTAATTCAATGAAACAATTTAAATATGCCACTTGCTTTGCTATGGCTGCGACATGATTTTTAAATCTAATCATGGGCTTAAGCTGGATTACTTCAAGTTATGGTTGTCCCTTTCGACGTATATTCATTCGGGACTTGTGTCTTTTTGAGGCTATGTTTCATCAACGAATAAATGGATTCCATGGCTACTAAAAGAATTAAAGTGGGGTAAACTTCTACGAAACTAATTCTGTTATGGATCTAGCTTGACTGAAAATATTTGACAAACCAAACTGACATTCACTTCAAACGAAAAAAAGATGGTCCTTGGTCCTTTTATTTCCCAGTCCCACTGTTAATGGCCTTCACCACCAACATGGCTTTCTGTATAAACAAAAAAAAAATAAAAATAGTGGATGGCAAAAACAATTTTATCTCCGCTATTCAAAAGATGATGAGTTTGCACAACGGCTTGAAAAAGCCTATATACAAAGAAAGAGAAGAAAACAAAAACGACAACATCACTTTCTGTCCACAAAGTGCAGTCTTTTTTGTTGATTTTCATTCCACTCCATTTGCGATGGCTTCTTCCAATGAAAGAGGCACGTATATTGATAATATTGTCCCACCTCCTATCACCATCATGGCATCCCCACCCGTATCATGTCAAGGTGCACAAAGCTCAAAAGAGAAATTAAATTCAATTAAATTAAACTTTCCCGAAGAAAAAAATTCAGTCAGCGTATAATGATGACAGGCGTATGATGGTAGGTATGTGCCGCTCAAAGGAAAGCAGCTTGCGCTTTTTACACCCACCACTTACAAGATGGTGGCTGATGCCTATGGTGTCACATTATAACCAGTGGCCCAACTAATCACTCAAGTGCATTTGCCGAAAGCGGATTTTCCGAATGCAATTTCGTTGTAAGCAAAACTGCACACTGAAAGCAAAAGGCAAAGGCATACCTCAGCCCCAGCAACCCATCACAGTTGCCACATTTCAGCGGGTCAGGGTGAGGCGTTCGCGTTATTATCATTTTTTCTCGTCGTCGTCGTCGTCTTTTTCTGTTGCTCACCTCTCGGTCGTATGGTATCTTCGCCGCGCAATTCGTGTAGTACTTTATTTACGTTTTCACTTCTTGCTTTTTTGCGTTTGCATTTTTTTCTGTGAGTAAATATTTGCGAAATATTTCCCCGTCCTGGGCGGAGTGATAAAAAATTAATTTGCTGAATGAATCAGGGCGAGCTGGGTTATAGGGTTTAAGCCTACCTAGACCGATTCACGAATAGCCCACGAAAACAACGTGTTTTTCTTTAGAGACGGTTTATTATTCATCGTAATCCACCACTACTACCCTCGCAACGGTGTTAACAGTTTTTTTCGCGCACACATTTATGGGAGCGCACAGTGCAAGCAAGATGAAAAAAAGTATTAGCAACGTGTGTAGAGCTTTGCAGAGAATAGCACCAACAAAAACAACAGCAGCAGCAGCAAGAAAAACAACAAAAAGCAAAATAAAGTGTGAATCACGATTTCAACGCTGGCAAAGGTTTGCGAAAAATGCACGCTATAGCACATTTGATTTGTGCCTTGGAAATGGTTAAATAAACTTTTTTTTTTGTAGCTGAGCTGCACTCGGTGGTGGTGTTTTGTGTCGGATGGGCACGGCCTTTACATGATCAACTGTTTTAGGTATGCGGTGTAGAGTGTAGTACGCACCTCCAGCACCTACGGTACGTGTACCATAGGTTTCGAAACTTTTGTCGCAATTAGGTGTGAATTTGCGTTTTAAATGTCGAAAGGAATGCATTAAAATTGGTGCTCCCAGCAGGTTAGCGCTGGCCAAATATTTAGCGGATGCTTGCGCCGAAGTCATTGTTGATGTTCAGGAAACTGGTTTAGTAAGTCTGACAACCTGGCTGAATTGATGTGTTTCAGTTTTTATTGGCCTAGATTGGTTATGTGAACAGTTTTTTTTTCTGGTGACGTTTATCGAGGGGTGATTATTTGTTTATTATAAAATTGATCAGTTCTGTATTTGAAGATGATAAAGTGTATACAAAAATACATAGAACTTCTTTATTCTGCATTAAATTTAAATTCTTAAAAACATAAACATTAAGAAAACCAAAATTCACTGAACGAAATGATAATACTGACGTGCCCTTGCTGAACGAGTAAGCAAGTAATCTAGTACTTAATCGTTTTGTTTAAGTTTTTTTTTTATTTCTTTTGTAAAAAGCAATATATTTGAATAGGTAATTAAAAATTGTGTTGAAATTTGTTCCTTTGTTATGCCGGAATTCTAAAAAATGGTCATCGTGGGTACAGCCGAAAAATCTAGTCAAGACGGAGTACTAAGTTGACATTTCGTTTATGTTACTGACGTTGGAAAAGTGGCGTAGCCGACCAATTTAATTTTTGCATTCATTAGTTAAAACCAATCTAGTGTACTTAAGATAACTACGTAGATTTTCGAATGTGCGCACATTTTGACAAAAGCTAGGTAAAGTTTTTCTCTACTACATATTAAGTTTTGCCCGACTGTGATTTTTTTTTTTGACAGCACATCATATTTCGCGTTTATTACAGCCAGACCCATGCGCCACTGACAGCTTGAAGCGATCTCTTGATATCGTTTGTATGTCCTGCAAATATTTCAAAAAAACTTAACCGCTGTTGCGTTGATGTAACCTTCTGAACTGTGAGCTTCCTACACTTGCTTCAAAAATGATTTTAAACGCATTTTATTGTCGTGAAAATGTCATTGTTTACATAATGACTCTACAATGACATTAGAGAAGAATACAACTTCTCTCGCCAACATTTGACAGACTTAGAATTTGCACTCGCTAAACTCCTGAACTTTATTGTTCAAGCGTTCAGTATACCTACTTAAGTTCTTGAAACAGAATGAGCTAGTAAGATCTTAAATTTTGTTTGTGCTGTCATGGGGTTGTATTTAAATTGTACGCGAGCTAATCACTGGTAACACTTAGTTACCTGTCAATAAGGTAGGTCTAAATAGGTCTTCCAATACGGAAAACTTTCAAACCTTGCTGTCATTTGTGGCAGTTCTTTAATAGTTTTGTTCCGCGTGTAAAGAAAACATGTATAGAAGCTGTCAAGTCAATGACAGACTTTTTGGTTTGCTAAATTTTGGATCTTTTCGTCATAAGATTTTAAATTTTTCCTAAAATTGTTGTCTAAAGCTATATTCTGAGAGACAAATTTGCAATTTTTCGCCCCAAAAGTAGGGGCTCTCAGACCCATTTGTTGGGGCAAATAAGTAAGCTGTCCTTGTTTAAGAGTTGTCACAAGTTCATGGAAAGTGGTTTCACAACAACACCTAATGGGCGTCTTGCTGTTTACTTTTTCTGCTGCAAATTTTCGACAAAACAGTTTAAATTTTACAAAAATTCACTCAAATTTACTCAAAAGGGTAAAGCCATCATTCGGCGGTTGTTTATTAGTACAACTCACGGTCGCACCGCTATACTAACTCAACTTGCGCCTTCTCTGGTGCCCTCTATTTTCAGCTTGAATTACCAGTTCATGCACAATAACAATCCGATATGGCAATTTTAAATGAAAGTAAGCCCGACAATGCGCGTCATTGTCTACTACAGCGAATGTGATTTAAAAGCCGAAACAAAAAAAAATACTCATTTCATTTGTGCAACATAACTCTCCCAATCGAATAGAGTGGTAGTCAAGTCACCCTTCCATTCGATGGGCTTTATAGATCTGCCTCCCCAATAGTCGAATTTTCCTTGTTTGCCTGTTTGAGTCATCCAGCGTCGAGGAGGACGTCCACCCAGACAGATAGGGGATATTTATTACCCCCAGTCAGTTAGATGGGATTCATTCATTTTCCGGAATCTCCCGAAATCCCTTTTATTGCGATGTTCCCTCGAAAGTACCAGCAAGGACATGTCTAACTGCGAGGGTGGATGCAGCACATCTTATCGCACCGACATAACAAGTTTACAATAAAAATGACATTGAAAGAGGATTTTTCGTTTTTGTGTGCCATTTGCGTGACGAAGGGAAATAAAAGCTGGATGTAAACATGCCCTTAATGCCATTCCTTCTAATTATATTACGTTTACGCGATAAGCAAAGCAAACATTATGTCAACGACAACGACAGTCATTTGCTGAAAAATTCCGCCATTTTATGAAGTGTTAAAGCAATTAAGCAAAAGGACTTGTCTGCGGAGTTGATTGCTAAGAGCACCTGTCGCATATGATGGTGTGTAGTAAAGCCATAGCCACTGTGGTGATCTTGATCCAATTCCAATTAACTTAATTTGTACATGCTTTCGCGTTTTTTTTCGCTTTTCCCGCTGTCGAGCCCACCATTATATGGGTTTCAAAGAGCAAGTCACTGGGGCTGGCGAATTTCAATTGCCCGCGAGTAATCGTATTAAAAGGCATTGCGATGGGAAAAGTTAATTTTCACTTTAAGCCAATTACGGCAGCCGGCAAGCACAAGAACGGGATTGACACAGAGTGTGGCTGACATTGGGGAGAACCAAATTTTGTGCATTGTAGATATTTTGTCCCTTGCATACGCGACTAATTGTCGCGAATAGGATTTTCCATTAATTAGCGAGCAGATTTCGAGTGGGGTTTGGATGATATACAGACTGTGTGTGTCCATTTCATATACAGTGAGCCAGTCATCGAGGAAAGGGTCGCGAGTCGCGACATTGGCGAGTGTAAGGATTCGAGGGCAATTTTATGGTGCAACGGATGACGCAGAGATTGAATTTGTTTTCCTAATGGAGTGTTTATTTAAAGGATGAGATCAGTTGGTTATTTCCAGTCGTAAAATAATGGAATTTCAATAAAGTTTGTCTGAAAGGAATATTGTGACTCACTGGTAAAATGGTAGACACAGACAGGTGGAGGGCAGAAAATATACGTTCAAAGAGTAGTATGTACTAGGGTGCTCCAAAAGCGGAACAATTATTTCGCGTTCACTTACAAATTCACACAAGGGACGGCACTACACACGCAAAAATATGTGACACGTATTTTAGTCGGCCATCTTGTTTACTTGGTTGGATTTATGGGAAAGTTCTGCATGCTGATATTTTTATAGCAATGGCTTTAGGAGTTTCGCTTTGCTGCAAAACAAAATGGCTCCCGGAAGTGATGAGTGGACCATTATTTATTATAATGAATTGTAGCTTAAATTTACGGAAACAAATCAGCACTCCTATTTGATATTCTTTAAATAAGTAATGGAAAGGTTTTCAAGTGATTGCAGAAATGCTGGTTGCCAGAACATGTTTAGAATGCTTAAAAGTAGATCATCCCTCACACTTTAGGCGTCTGATTTGTGATCTCATTCTAACGCCAGTATTAACATTGACTGCGGACAAACGGTTCTCTCGGTCCCATCTTGTGCAAAATAAAACGCGTGCTTGATGTTGTAAGTGCAGAATAAGGAGTAGGTATAACAATTCACGTCTTATTGACGTGTATTTTGTATTTGTTTACTTCACAAATGTCAAAGAAGACTTGACATTTGCCGCCATTTGCAAAAATTATATCATTTTTCCATAGGATGATGACTTTTGCATCACCTTGTATTTTGCAAGTGAATGCAGCATGTTATAAACATTTTTTAAACCCGTTTTGAAAAACGATCTTCTTTTACAACTTGTTATTTTGTGTGACAGGCCCCCAGACGTCGCATTAAAACTTTTCCATTCGTCGATATCGATGCATTCGATTTATTTTATCCCCGTAAATATATTTCACGTCATCTCCAAGCAGCCCAAATTCCAATGACATAAGTCTGCTCTCTTTCGCATTTATTTTTATACACGTGCCTACCTAATTTTGAATAAGCATTGATAACTTTGACTGGTAGTGGCTTAGGTTGGCGCTGTGCGCGAAAAAATAAACATCCCCACAAAATTGTTTGTTATGACATTTTGCTTTTACATTTGTTAGCTAAAGCCACTAACAAAATTCGAGCAACCTGTCAAAAACAATGAAATATATGCCGGCGATTTAACAAAAAACCTTAACATGTGCAACATTCTACGACAATTACAAATAATTTCCGTATTAAACACAGCTCTAAGTTCGATTCTACACTCGTAATTATTCACTTATTCCATCTCTATAAAAATACAACCAACCAACTAATTGAAATGTGTTTTTCCATTGAAACCCAATCCACCAGCGCCAGGCCAGTCGCTTGTCGGCGGTATGCAGTACCCATAAAACAGTCGGCTCTCTGGGACAATATTCCATTCTCATTCCATGTGTCAAGCAAGCACACATAAAAGCTGCGATCTCTCCACCGCTATATACATAAAAGTGCTGCTCCTCACTCTGCCTTCTATGACATTTAATGGAAATCTGCATCTGATTGATGATCGCAAATGTTACACTCTCCAAACTGTGTGATAAATTAATTCCAAAAAGAAAAAAAAAAAAAAAACACCCATCAGTGGCATTTTGGCTTCCAATTGAATTCTTCACAACAACTGTATCTACATAGATTATGCCACTAAATCCACACACTAAATGTGAAAGTTACTCTGGCGTGTGCGCGTTCGCTGGAAAATTAAAGAAAATCGACCAACGATAATTTCATGCACACCCGGTCCACCTACAGCGGAGCCGAGGAAAAACTGAAAAACTCGATTAACAAGTATCTCTACAACAAAAAAGAAAACAGAAAGAAAAAAAACAGACATGTAGAGATAGAGATATACCTATACATAATTAAAGTTTTGACACCGGCGACTTAAATTGAAATATATGCGATGAGCTACGACGACAATGCGTCTTCTATTCTCGAATATTTTTAGAACACGAGCGTAAGAGGTACGCTGCACGTACTACACGAAAAGAGAAATCATCGTTTTGGGCTCTGAATTGAAAAACACCCAAAATGGAGGACTGATGATGTGATTCTTTCGCCATTACGGTGACGACTTTTTCCTCTGCGTGTTTATTTTTGAGCGAAAGTGTGTGGGGCACAGTTAATCAACATGACAGTGGCAGCCCACTTTTCCACGAATTACAATTGCAAATATTGACCGACACCAGCAACTGACAACCGTCAACGAGAAGAACAATGTAACCAACTATAGTTACTTACAAGAGGAAATCAGTAAGGAACGCTCAATAACATCGATTGCGCGATTAATCTGCCGCATATCACCGCCATAGTCGGTATACGAGCACGACACGATGACAGTGGGACAGCACGATGGGCAGACGCATACTTGCTGTAGTCGTCGGTAAAGTAAATTATACGTGAAACAAATTTGTTGTGCTTTGGCAATTAATCATCGAGCCACCATTATGGGAGACCTTTTTTTTTTTGCTGCGCTGTTCCACGTCCACAACCAGCAGCAGTAAACTGGCTTGAAAAATGAAAACCGGTCTAGAGCACACACCAAATGCGACCGAAAGGTTGACGGAAAAAGCAACGTATAATCAGCAACTGTAAATGTGAAGAGAGGAAAACAAAAAATGGTACAACTGTTCATAGTAACGGCTGCTGCCGTTTGTGCTGGCGACTATGAGGAAAACTGGCATTTGGGTTCGATTGGAGGAACCAAACACGCCAGGCGACAACGACACGGACGCACGCAGAAAAAGGTAAACGACAACCGGTCATTATGCGGCACTCGCAAAAATCAAGGTGAACTCAAATTATGGACAGTGGCTGAGATAAGTAAGTGTCTGGCCGAAATTAAGGCCAGACTGATTTGAGCACGGGCAGGCTGGACGGAACGATAACATATATGCCATCTACTGGACAGCATCAATTATTGTCTTACAACATCGTACGGTATATTAGTCTTGCGGACCGAACCCAGCGGGAAGCAATACACCGGAGGAGAAGTTTTTTTTCTAGATATACCCGTTTGTCCGACATAGTTGATAGTTTTTTTCAACAGAGTTACTCGGTTACTGATTAATTTATTTTTTGTACTTTCAGACGTCAAAATATTCAATATCGTTTGCAGTTTTATTGTGACGTTTCCGGACTGTATGGAAATTGTTAAAATGTACTAAACTTTGTGGGAGAAAAACTTTTCACCAGAGGGCGATAATATTTAGGACAAGAGTCTACGGCTTCAAGTTGATAAGTTATTGCGTTGCTTTGATAGTTCCTTATTAAGATCAACCTAATATTTGCACACACTACTACAGAAATGCTTTTTTTACGTCCTTCTTACGGACCTTTCGGGGAGTTCAATGCAAGACCGCATCCGGGAATTTTCCAAGACTAAAGGGTCAACCTGTAAAATCTGACGCGTCGAAAAATAGCCAAAGTTTACACTTATTTACTATGAGCGATACTAAAAATCATATTTAGTGTCAACTGTCCAGGGTAGATTTTACAAACTCACAAATTTCCATACCCATTTGACCTACAAAACATTTAGCGTGAAGGTTAAAAAGGATTATTAGCAAGGCTCTTACCTACTGAGAAAATTTTGGCGACATTGTCAAGGTTACTGAGACGTACATTTTGGAAAAAGACTAACAAGAGCTGTGGTGTCAAAAAGGAACTTAGTCCAAGAAGACAGAAGATGACAACACATAAGAGATAGATAATTACTGTAGCCACCTATCATCAAATGCAAATCACTTGGTCTAAAAATGAAAACAGGTGGGAGGGCTTCGGAAGGGGATAAAGGTTACAGGAAGCTTTTCATAAATCCTAAGCCGCTTAAAAAGCTGGACATATGACTTGTGTCAGCCCAGTACTTCTTTAGAATTCAAGTTGTTTGGGGTAGAAACGTATATTTTCCGTCTTTCTTAAGAGGATTGTTTAAAATTCATTGTAACCTATGTTTTCTTATCCGTTTACTGATATCGACTGCTAAGAACTTATGTGGCAAAGTCTCCTTTCAGTTCAAGCCCCGGATGTTAACACTGCCAACTCACATAAGTGTCGAGGGCAACAGCCATTAAAAACGGTCTACCCAATTGATTTAGACTTGTAGGGAGAAAGCCTTGGGTCAGATTCTGTAAGGCAAAGTGCGAACGAATAAGTTGCAGAAGTAACTCACTCGTGCTGACCTAAGTGACAAATGCTAAAGATAGATGGGTGAAGAATCTCTTGAATGGAGTTTTCGAAGATCCAATATCTACTTTCTGCAAAAGTTCCATTAGTTTTGTATATCAGACGAAACCAAGACTTCCTTCTTTTTTTTTTGGCCCTGTTTGTTTCCTTCTGGCAACACTTAAGCCCATCACATAAGAACCACACAGACGTATGACTTGGAAAAGTTTGTACATAATGCAAAGAAAAAAAAAACAACTCCCAAACTTACCTTGGTGGCACCTTCTTCTTTGCATCTATATTCGCCATAAACGATGATGAAGATGTCATTAGAACGGACGACGGTGATGTCGATGTGGATGACATTGCAGCCGCCGATGTTGACGATGTCATTGCTGGTGACATTGGTGGAGCGGATGGCTCAATTTTGGAACTCTTTCGTTCAAAACTACTAAACGTAAGCTCACTTTCGCTGGCGAGACGTTCACGATCGCTGGCAACAGTGGTTTCTGGCACCGCCGACGCACAACTCACTGGAACAACCTCAGCTGCAACGGATGCAACAGACTGCGTGGGTGGTTGCTGGTCATTACTACCACTGGTGCTGCTGCTGCTGTTCGACTCAACCGATGCAGTCGGCTCATTCACTTCGATTACGGTAACAAAGTGTGATGGCTTATCCGACAGTCGATTATTCTTCTCCAAACTGTTACTATTACTGCCAGCTCCACTGAATTCGATACCATTTTTCATCTCTGTCTTCCCAGCAGTCTGCTGTTGCTGTTGCTGCTGAGACTGTTGCTGTTGTTCCGCATTTATCTCGGCCGCCTTGAAACCAGATGCCAGCTCTGTGATGCATTGATTAAGTGCGCCATTCTTTTGTATTTGAATGTTCTTGATGTCTTTTTCTGTTCGAGAATCTTTATCGTCTGTGGCTATATCTAATGGTTTGCTGTTTCTATTGTCCGGTGCGCTGGTGCTGCCGGTATTGCCTGTTGTTTCTGTGTAGCTTGCACGTTTGTTGATGTCGCGGCTGGTGGCATTTTTATTACTGTCACGACCTTCACGGAAGCTTATGCTCTAGAAATGAAAAAGAAAAGAAACGTTTTTGAATTTTTGCGCTTGGAAATGGTAAAACCTAGAAAAGAGGCAGAAATAATTGCAACTCGAGATTGATTGGAACGGGTTTATGTCTATGCTATATTCGTGATGTAGGTAGTCTTCTAACATTTTTTTTTGATTTAATTTGTAGATTCCCTTTGGACGGTAACAAACAACGACTTTAGTATCAAAAACAACAAATACTTTGGACCAAGTTCAACTCGCTTGCAATGGGATGTTAAATGTGGCTGACGTAGAACTTATCTTACGCAGAATAGGTAAGTACAAATATTTTTAGGTTAGCTTCAGTAGTTATCAGAAGAAGCTTGAAAGTTTCTAGTTTACAAAAAGCACATTTAACTATCATTCGGGAAGCAAGAAGACTATACGCATTGTAAACAGCTCACGCAAGGCAACCACCAACCAAGAAACTTTGTTTTCGAAGCTCTAATCATGGGAATACGACCGCGGATAAACCCTTCTTCTATATCGCTATAGATTAGAAAATAATAGTACTTAATAGCAATATACGTATCTGTGTGTATTCATTAGATATCGCTTTGAGAAACAAACTTCTTCGTTCCCTGATCGCGCGATTTATTATTATATGCTCGAGCTCGGTATCTTGGTTATTTTTGTTGTTGTTAAATAGTCGCCAAGCAAGTGTGCGCGTTTAATTTTCGCCAGCCGAGAGATAAGGTTTAACAAAAATTTCATTAAGCAATTTATACTAATCGACTGGGGAATTTTGCCTGCATACGTTTATGGGATAAAATGGGCGGATTCGTATACGAGTATAATCCACCCAAGATATCTGCGTTTGGGCTTGCAAAGAATAGATCTCTTGGGGTTGGAGATTGTTTCGTAATTTACACCAACGAGAAAGCTCCACGAAGTCAATTCTTCTGCTCCGATGGTCTGTTTGTGTTTTGTTTTTTATTTCCCTAGAACAAAAAACTCTTGCTGACAATGAATTGGCGAAATATCGGGTCGATAACGTGTGGGGATTGTTTTTATATTAATCAGCACAAGGTGTCTCTTACATTTTGAAATATAAAGTTGAACTTTGTGAAGATTGCCCTCAAAAATTTAATATTTGTTTGGAATTTTTTTTATTAACCATTCATACTATTATCGCGTCTTTTGTCAATTTAATATAATCGAAAGTATATACTTATAAGCAGCGTCACCACAGACGCACTCGTTGACAGACCATTCAAAACAATTGTCTGATAGAATTATTATTGGAAATCATGTGCTTCACTTGGGCTACAACAACTGCCAGGTTGTTTTGGGTTAAATCTACTACAATCTGCCATACTTAAGGGGAATGACGATAATTCGATTTTGAGTTTAAAGACATAAAAAACCTTGTTCATAGTAGAGTTTGATAAAAACTAAAACTTTTGTCAAATTTATGATTCCCGTAGCAACCACTCCTTTGAAGCATTACGCGCAATTAGCAAAAAAGGAAGATTTAAACCAGTGCTGCCAAAATTCAAGCAAAATCTTTTGATTGAGCACATTCAAAAATCTAGCTATTTTCACGATTTTTGACTAGATGTACCATGAACGCAATAAAACGAGATTGGTTGGTAACGTCACTTTTTCTACGTCACACACATATACAAAATGTCAACTTCGTAATCAGTCACGAAATAAATTCGCTGTACAAATAACAAAATTTTGTCTCGACTTAAAATTTACGGAAGCTCATATTTGCCAAGTTTGTATTTCAATTTAAAGTCAAAACTAAAAACTTTCTTAGTAAGGCCATTGACTAGATTAGTCGACTTATCCCCCATAATCATCAACTGCAAAAACTATTCCATGACCAATCTAGGAAAATAAAACTGAAACATATCAGACTTACTAAATTTAATATTTCTAAGACATTTTTTTGACCTATGCTATCATGAACTGACAATCAGCCTCATTGTGAGTTTCGCCCGAACAATATTCCACCCGAAAAAAAGAGATTTGTGTTCTGAAATGTCATTTTTTTCGGGTGGAATATTGTTCGGGCGAAACTCACAATAAGGCTGAATGAGTCTGTCAAATGTAAAAAGTTTACAGGTAAACAAACAAATTATTTCGGAGAACGTGCTTTTTGCTTTAAAAGGTTTTATTTTTTTTTTTCGAAGAAATATTAAACCAATAACAGAGAGATCTGTTGCACAAAATTTGTGCCCAAATCGAAAAGCTGTCAGTCTTCGAAAAAGTGGTGAGTAAATGACTAGAACAGGAATATGAACGTGACACGTGAGTCAGGCGCAAGAGTTATGATTTATAATGGAAGAATTGTTTAGAACTATTTACATGAGAGCGAATTGCGAAGAAGTGAATATTCGAAAGTAGTTTCTGACATTTTACTCACATAAAAACATGTTTTGGTCGCAAATACCCGGTTTGTGTGACAATGTGACAGTTTGCCGCAAGAATTTTCAATTCGCCGGAAAACAATTTTAATAAATGTAAATTTCGCTATTTAAATCAATTGAGGCGCATGTTTTTCTTGGATTAGATTTTGGATTAATTAAATGTCACAACGTGCAATTTTGAAGCTAAAACTTCACCACTGTGAATTCGAAAAATTTAGCCTGGACACTAGAAATAATTATTAGTACATCGCGGAATGCTTTTGGGGTAGAACACATACCAATTTTTAATTCTAAATACAGTTAAAACTATTTGTTCGCAATTCACTCTCACGTGAATAGTCCTGTTTGGATGACATGGAAACAGATCAATGTCAGGAACAGATATTGCTACGTTGATTTAGCGTGTTTGAACTGAATTTGGACACAAAATTAAATTTCCTCAAAGTTTTCCGATTCATTGCGGGTTTATTTTCAACCAAAATATTTTTAATCGCTCTTCAGAGCCAAGTATTCACAGACTTCCCATTCGCTTTTTTTTCCACCTACGTTAGGACGACGTTGTCTAGAGTTTCTTTTAATTTGATTCATCCAGAAACATGAACAATAATTACTTCCCTGTTGCAATTAGCCTAACAATGTGATTTTCCTCTTGAACAAATGTTTTTATAATGAAAATCAAAATAAATCACTCGACTTCCGTACCAACCACGACCACGACCAATTCCAATCGGGTCACGTTCAGCAGTGGAAACTTCACTCTTTTCCTGTGATTTTCGCCAAAAATGGTCTCTAAATAAACCAATGTGGCCAGAAATGCCTTCATGTTGTTTGCTCACTCCGCAAAAAGAGCGAAAGAAAAACCTCTGTCAGCAGAGCGCCATTAAGAGGCACACACACGCGAGATATTCACAGCCAACGTCAGGTGTTATTATGTCTGACACGTTTGGCAAATGTTTCTACACGAAGCGTTCGTCGGGCTGCTGATGCGGCCCATTAAAGCGAGTCTCCTCTCCGTTGACATACAGAAATTCGCGCAGTATATGGCACCGCGGCATTGCTATAATTATTATCGATTGAGTTCATTTGTATGCCGGTAGGTTCGTTTGCAAGAGGAATTTCATGAAATTGTATTGGAGGGGGGTGGTCCCACTCCCCCAACAGCCTATACGAGAGCAATGACCGCATTTCTTCCCCCCTCGCCATCGGTGCAGGGTTCGACGACAACTGAAATGGCATTCCACC
Source organism: Cheilosia impressa (assembly GCA_948293265.1). Taxonomy (NCBI): domain Eukaryota; kingdom Metazoa; phylum Arthropoda; class Insecta; order Diptera; family Syrphidae; genus Cheilosia; species Cheilosia impressa. Next base: position 47,748,817 of record OX411882.1, on the reverse strand, counting down.
CCAATAAAGCTCAAAAAACAACATTTTCTCGAGCACACTCAAATCGATTTTTGACTTGGTTTTATGAGTTCGGGTATTATAAGTATAGTCCCCGGGCAGGTCTGGTGCGTTGCGTGTGCCGAAGCCGGCAAACGGCACAGCGCACATGCTGGTCTTATGCCTTATCGGGCATCTTCTTATCGGGGTGGTATAGGGTATCTAGTGGTTAATTTGCATGCCCAACATTTTTGTACATGCTCTCAGCATTGTGGTGAGCCGGGTTTTATAATTTATGTAATGCGGAAAGTTTGCGGCAACTTATCGTCTAGTGCAGTGCATCCTAATCAACCGGGAAACTTGCTACAGTTACGTACACCGCTCAATGGCGACCCATATTTTGTCCGCACACAGCCACTCTCAGTGGCAATGCTCGTCTGTTTATCAGCAGGAGCGGAGATAACATGCGCTGCTGAACAGACACTATGAATTGCTATGTTTTTCCGAAGTGCGTGTGCATAAAATGGATGCGTGCGTTCCTCGAGAACAAATGACCAACTGCATCAGAGTGGAGTGCTTACACTTTGTTAAAAAGGAGGCGTGTATTGTTGATTAAGGCGAGCTCAACACATGGCGGCAATATGAGACGGCGTGCGTATATACTTGGCGTGCTATCACGCATACATTTGCCGGTTGATACGCCTCATAATTGAGGAAATGTAGCAATTTATTACTTAAAAGGAAAACATGCGTAAAAAGGCATCACCAATCTGGTTGGAAAGGATATCACTTTGGGAAAAAATATGTTCGGCAATGTGGAGTTAATATGGTTAGAAGTTCCAGACTCTTATAGCTCTGCAGTGTGCAAATGAAAAAGGAAGCATTTGCGGGGTTCGATAATTATTTTCTTCGGGAATGATTTTCAAGGTGGAACTGTTTTTCTAAAGAGCCTTTGACCTTGATGATCTGCGAGGATCTGCGAGACTGCTTCCATTATACATATTGTCAAACAGATTGCTCCAGCAAAAGTAAAAAAGACTTTGAAATAAATAGTTGCCACAACAGATCCATAAAGGGCCCGATAGTCCCAGAAACAAGCCCCTAATGCGAGTTTTTATTTCTGAAAAGACTAACCACTGAGCAGAAATTTTCGTTTCACTAGTTTTTATTGGTGTGGAACACATAAGAACAGCTACATCAACTTCAAAATCGACGTAAGATCTAGGTTTAATCCTTAGCTTGATATTGCTGAGCAAATCTTATCAAATCTACGACGTAGTTCTTCTGTTATCCCTAAAACCCGTTTCGGAACGAAAAATTCCATGCCAAAGCGACACAACGAAATCATTTCGCTCTCCTTTTCGTTTTGCAGTACGCTGCTGCTGCGAAATTATGGCGAAAAGTGGGTAATTGTAGTAGATTGCTTGGTACAACTCTCCACTCTCTTTTCACACACTTTTATTGTGCGGAGCAGTAATTGCTGCGTACAAAGCTTAACTTCAAACGTCACCAGTCAACTGACACGCAATTTGATTCCCATCCCACACTTGAAATATAACTGTGACGTTTTTTACTTTGTATTTCTGCAGTTTAGTAGTAGTAGTTCCTCCACCCCTAAACCTTGATAATAATAAATGAGAGCCTAGCCAAAGATCGCATTGTAAATTGTAATTACAGACGTTTCTTTGCCGCTCTATTCTATTACCCGAGGTGTGGTGCATAAATGGGAATTGTGTTTTAACACCCTTTTTGCATCGATTTCGTAACTGCGTTCCGAAGTTCTCACAACAGCATTCACGAAATGGCTTCACGATTGCAACTGCAATTCCAATCCATTATTTTATTGATAAATGCGCTTTAATGCCACAATACCGTAGTAAACAACACGTCATTGTTGTCGTCATACGCTCGCTCGTATGACCATGTGATCTATTGCAGGGTACAGGAAACACAAACCAACTCCCTCCCGGTAATCTCTGATGAAACTTCGAGATATTTACGCTAAAAAGATTATACGAGCTGTCGAAAGCTAGCAGTCTACGCAGTTGACAAGCCGAATCAAAATAAATACAAAATATCCATTCAATTTGTCAAACGTAGTCGCAGAAATAATCGCACAGAAACAGCCTCATCGCGTTCAAAGGTTTCGCTCTTCAGTTTCTAATCAATTTAACCAGCCATCGGAGAAATGTTTATTGGGCTTTTATACTCGCATTTTATTCTCCAAATTTTCCCATTCGATAGGAACTATGTATCATTGTGGCAAGCTTTGCGTCACTACTTGACAAAAGTGTCCAAGTTCCGTCTCAATTTATGTTTAATACTTGTATCGAAATCAAATTGATTCCATTGCAAACTTTCGAGCTTTGTCGACTTCGCGTAAAATATTTACCCCTTTGGTCCAAAATTTGAATTTATCCTTGAATGATGACATTTTACAGTCTACGGCACAATTTTGATTTCTTTTCTATTTCGTTCCACTGAAAATAAATACTATATATAATATTTCACTTTGATAAGATCGCAATTTGATTTCCGAATCTTGTTTTCACATATTTTGCGTGTTAGGGGGGTGGTTTTTATTTTTTATTTGATTCGAACACTGCCACTGGTCACTGATTTTTCTTGTAATTTACAGGGAACTCGTTGCAGGCCAATTTATTTTTATTTTAACTAGGAAAAACCGAACCGCACGACGTAATTTTATGTGCTTATCTGACCGAAAGAGAGAGACTACAAATTTTCCAAGTTCGAAATTCAACTCGTTGTTGGTTAAATACTTTCGGTCTGTTTGAAGAAGAAATTTTATATTTAATTGTACTTTCAGCTGTGTGTATAAATGGGGAACGATATAGACGTGATAAAACGTGAAACGATAGCGAATGGAATGAGATAAGATAACGGCCAGCGAAAACCCTTTAACGCGCTCAGATAAGGTGAGTGCGCTTAAGTCGAGATACGCAAGCACAGACAGTTGAGTTTAGTTGAGTTCCACTGTTCAGTGGTGCCTTTTCGATTGTAACTCGCTAGACATCAGCCCAACGCACCTGTATGGAATGGACAATGAGTTTAATTGTGACGCGTGAACAATCGGTTGATTCACTTTCACCCAACTCCGGCCAACCTGAGCTGAGACGGAAATGCGCCATATTGCCGCAGCAAAAGATTTGTATACGCAGTTGACTTGGTTAGGGAATTTGCATTTTCACTTGCACACAGTACGAAGGTGTCTTGGGCGATGGGAGGTAGAAGGAGAAGCCGTTTCTCTGGACTTTTAAGGCGGATGCTGATTAGGGTGACATTAAACTATGGGAGTGCCTGTGCTCAGCACTAGAGTGTGTTGGCAATGAGAATGAACGGCGCCTGCTGATGGGAAGAAGAAAGCGGACTGTTGTTGTGGTTGAAATTTTGCGTGGTAATGCGCGCGATTGTTTGGACTTGCTTTCGATGTTGGCTGATGGGAAAAACGTATAAGGAGCACTTTCGCCTTCGAAGAGATTGGACGTAGTACGGTTGTAAAACTCACAACTAGAGGCTAATTGTTTTCCTATTTTAGATTCAGACACGCACGGACGCAGTAAAGTGTGACTAAGCAAACAAGGTGTCATTTTTTAATTGGCTATACACTGGCGAATTTCGTAATAAGATGGCTGTGCCTATCGTTTGGTTTATATATATAGCATGCACATAGGTACAGGAGACTTATTTGATTTTCTGTATTTCGCCTGTTTGCAGTGATGACTCATTTGGAAAAGCGAAAGGCAATTGTGAGGGTGTTGGGACTCTTACGGAAATGTGGACAGCATTAGTTGGATTCCTGTCAATGACCCGCCTCGCTCGATTGGAACGTGTTGGATTTCTAATAATAAATAAAACTCTCATGGAAGTACATATTGAAGTTAACATTTTTTTATTGGTTTCGCATTCGCACACAAACAAGTTCCATGACAGCTGTTTGTTCTATGTACAGCGTCTAATTCGGTTAGAAAATATCCTTGCCATGTTCGCGTTCTATTGGCTACTAGTTAAATGAAAGATAGGTAGCTCTAATACCTACATTTGGTTGTCAATTTTGTTATCGAGCTTCACAAATGTTGTATTCGGTTGGGCTTCTTCAGAGTCGCTCTCAGATTTCAAATTTCATTCACTGGTTAAATTTTACATTAGAGCATTCGAAATTTGAGTCCAGAATGATTTCTAAATATGTGTACATAAATAATTAACAAAAATCTATCCACTGATGCAATGCGTTTCTTTGCAGTTGAAAAACTTCACGAAAACGTAAACAAACTCCACTAGCAGTCAAACTTAAACGCACTTGGATTGGTAAATCTGAAGCAAATCTGAGAAAAAAATCCATATTCGCAAAATTGCCCTAAAATCGGAAAAAGATTGCTTTTTTCATATCAGTCGAACATAAAAAGTAACCTAGAGCAAAAAAAAAGTGCGCTGAGAGTGGCCAATCGAATACCACATAAAATTGTACATATAGTTCAATCCGTTTTCAAGTCTAGTATGCTGTTATTTGTTTGGAACGAAATTTTCCGGTAGCCTCCAAATGGACAGCGAAACAATTGCGAAAAGGCAGTGGAAAATAATTTGTGGAGAGTTCCATAAGAGGCTACACTAGTACAAGTGACAATTTTACAGCAGTCAGAATTTTTATTTTGTAATTGAAAGCAATAATTATAATTTCATAAAAATGTATAACAAGGACAACAATATTTTCCGCATACATTTTTGCTGCACTGATGGTACTGCTGGTAATGGTTGCGGGTCATCTTTCTTGTATTTCTACTCTAATTCTTCCGAAAAAACTCAATGTTGTCCACTTCCATAAGAAACCATTTTTTATAAAAATACATACAGCGGGAAAAAAAAGAAATGTCAAAATTTCGCAAGCAATTAATGTCCCGGACAATAAATTGGGGACGTTCAAGTATCTAGTGACTAGTTAAGTAAGTCTGACAGCTGTCTGTTTTGTTTTTGGCTTAGTTTTGTCGTAGGAACAGTTTCAGTTAACGTTTATGGAGGGGTAAAAGACGAATCTAGTCAAGAAATTCGTAAGTCGTGACTGAGTATGAGTACTAAGTTGATAGTTCGCATATGTGGCTGACCTAGGAAAAGTAACGTTCCCGACCAATCTAAGATAACCCTGTAGGTTTTTAAATGTGCCAATTGTGTGCAAAAAGGGAGTGGAGACTTGTACCAAGCAATCTACTACAATTATCCACTTTTCGCCATCATTTCGCAACAGCATCCAAATAGCGTATAGGTACCTACTACAAAACGAAAAGGAAAGTGAAATTGTTCGTTGTGTCACTTTTGTATGGGATTTTTCGTACTAGGCTAAAGTTGGGATAAATTTTGTTTAATTGCTCGAAGTCTGAAAGCTTTCCTAAAATCCCTCACCCATCAAATGCAATTATGAACGCACGAAATAAAAACTAAAGTTTCGTAGAGTTCTTTTACTGCGCTGGATTAACAATTTTCTGCATGTGATTTGCCGTCTTTTACAACCTCTACTGTGACTTGAGAAGATAGTTTTCCACCTGCTCTGCAGTTGCACTGCATTGAAGTAAGTGGTCGTTTGTGAGAACGAATAAGGAACCTGTTGTAAACAGAGCGTATACTTTGCTTTTTGTTCCCCCTTTTGAAGTTGTGCATAATCCCGTTTTGTCCTGTGTTCTTATAGGTAGTATAGTATGTAATGCACACTTGTGCTATAAATAAGAGAATTTTTTGTTTTTCTGCTTTGAACTCAACTGACCGTGGTGCTCTACTATTGGTTTCCTTTTCGGTTGTGTCCTTTTCTTTCCCATTCCCATGCCCGCACTCGCCTTGTGGGTTTTAAAATTGGGAGTAGGTATTTGTGTTTGTTTATTGGTTTGCATCGTTTCCTGTTTAGTGGTTTGTGTAGTTGTTGCCTTTTACATTTTCCCATTAATTTGCTTTTTAGAAATGAATGAGTGGGTAACAAAAAAAAATTAAAAAGAATGCACGATGCTATTTATATTAGCGCGGGTTAGATGGAAAAAATGGAAAAGCTACTTCCTGTGGAAGTTAATTATTGCACTGGGCCATACTTTTATCCAGAGATATCGTAACTTCCCTGAAAACTGCGTGTGGGTAGGTAGCTATTAACTGATTATTTGAAATTCATCTTCAATCTGTAGTTGTACTGGGAATTTCTACGTTGTTCATGCAAATACTTCCACAAACTTAATTGAGTAACCATCAAGGTTAAGAAGTCAATTTCAAAATCACAGCTCCACAAAGCCTAGAATATTTAAATGATCTTTAATCATGCTTCAGAGCCCCGCTCACACTCTCCGTAGAAGACGAGCTAAAACAGAACTGAAACAAAAAACTTGTTCACTCGTCAAAATGATGACTAGCTAAGAATAACTACTCATCGCACAGCGTAAGGAGTATAATTTTATATGAACAACAAAATGTTTATTGCTGGCTATCGTCCATCGGAAATAGGCACATAGAACTATTACTTGGATCTATTAAAGGTGAGGAGTAAAAAAACAAAAGGAGGCATATATTGTGTTATTGCTTCCGGCGACGACAGTGGTTGTGCGTGGAGCACACACTCAAGTGCTCATTCAGCAACTATAGACGGCTTCGGTGTAGAATTTGAATATAATTTTCGTTGTGTGAGGGAATAGCTGCTAACAATATGGCTGGTATCAACGAAATTTAAATAACTTTCTACACATGGAGTTCTTAATTACCCACCGATTCTAATGAGAAGTGATGGCAGTTTAAGACTTTAATTTGCATGAGAAATGAGCAAAATATGAAATACAATCAGCTCAGTCAGACTTCAAACTGGACCTAACTAGGTAGGTATGTTGAAGACGGGTTATGTGGTAAAGACAAAATCGGACGTCATTGATTGAAATGGGAAAGGAATCTCTCTGGATTGTCGCGCATCTTACAGAAACTTAAGATCACCTAAAATGACAAGCATATGCAAATTAAACTTGTGCAACTATGAAGAAGTATCCACCTACCTGAACCGAGCTGAGCATGCTCACTTCCAGCAGATTGCTTGCTTTGGGTAAGTTAATTCGTCACCAACGCTTGCAAATAAATTCGTAAAAAGTAGGTATAAGATCACCGTATTGATACAACCCCACCCACTTTTCCGTCATCAGTCGGCACTCGGCATAGCTTTTAAATTCATCCGCCCCAGCGATTAATCAATGTCACTAAAACTCAGTGTTTCCCCAGACAACAGATGCTGCTGCTGCTGCACCCATTATCGACATCGATACTATAATATTTCTCGTCACCACTGTTACGTGGTGCGTGCGTTAAGAACAGAGAAAACAGACGGAAAAAAAACACAAAACATTAACCACTCACCTCCTCAACCTGTTTGTTGTCGTCCATGTTGCTGTGACTGGTGCTGCTGGTTCCATTAAGGCTATCGCGAAGGCCAACTGTGGTCAGCGTTTCCACCACTGACGACGTCGATGATTCCTCAATGGAGGACGATGCAGCCATCGTTGTAGTCGCAGCTGTTTGCTGCTGCTGCTGTGAACTTGTGGTGGTAGCCGCTTCGAATAGTGTGGTCGGATCCCCACCCGTTTCCTTGTACTTCTCAACATCGGAAAGCAGCCTTTCCAGATATTCCACGTACAATGTTTCTTGTTCGAGATCCTTGGTTAATTCGAGGATTTTCTGCTTGTGCCGTTCGAGACTGGCCCGCACATCCTGCTCCCAGGCGTCAGACAACGAGCTCTGAGGGAAGCGCTGCATCCACAGTCGTTGGAAGTCACTGAAGACACTCATTATTCACTATTTTTAGAAACGGCCAATGCCAATACTGAAACCGAAATCCGATTCTCAATTTTTTTTTTGTTGCTTTCTTATATTTTCGGAATTAATTCCTCTGTAGAGCGTAGAGTGGAGTTAGATATAGATTTAGATATGCCAACGCACTTAATAAATTTTTCACTATTTCTATCACTGAATCGCACTTTTCTTTTTTGACTTTTATTTTTTTTTTGGAGGCTGTAGGAGCTACAGCCTACTTACATCTCACATTGCGTCGTGGATGTTTTATATTAAAACACACATTTCCTCTCGTTTTCCACGGGCACAATGGTGCACTTTATTGATTTTGTGGCACTCGAGAATGGGATGGATTTCACGAATTTCCTTTTGTGTTGTCGCGCTCGGTTTTTTTTTTTTTGTTGGTGGAAAATTAGGGGCAAATAAAGAAAAGAAAAACACACCCGTCGTCGACGTCGTCGGTTTAGCGAGATTCAGAATTGCATTCAACCAGCACGGAGAAATCGTTTGGACTGAAGTTGGATAAAATTCGTAAAATCAAAAAATTAATTTAAATCTCTCCAGTCTCCACTGTTTGCATCCGGCTAAGGGCTGATGGCGATGGCTCATGAATTCCGCCATGTTTGTTTTGGATTGTGTTTCGCTTACAGTAGTGGGCGGTTAATTTGAACACGTATAAAATGATGTTGGTACCAACGAATTTTTGTCAAATACAAAAGTGGAGAATGATTGTGTATTCACTTGTTCGTTGTGTCAGCAGGTTGCTGTGAAAAATTGTTTATACCAAATTATTAAGATATTTCTTACTGCATTTATCTTTTAAATTTATTTTGCGATAAAATAGATGAAACAAGGGAAAATAGAGCGCTCAATTGAATAGTAAAAATATGCCAAATTGATATTCACAAATATGGATCGGATAGTTTAACATGCAGGACGAAAAAGATCAAGGTCCACTCCAACTATTTCCCTATTACCGACATTATCTAGACTAGATTCTAGCATAACTCCTTCTCTACACGACACCAACACAATATATTTCGCAATTTGAAGTTTTATATTCAACTACTTTTGCGCCATTAGATCGTTTTATAATTAATTAAGCGTTTTAAACTTCCAGCGTTTGTTTTTGATTAAGAATCTAAAGAATTTTCCCAGAAGTCATAAACTTGAAAAGCAAAAATTTCGTTAGATGGTTTTTCTACTGGTAATATGAGAAGACACTCTAACTAGATAAGACTATGCTCTGCCATAGTTGATGCAATTCGTACAGTGAAGATGGACTAGATCAACTTGTTGAAATGACGCTCAGTGCTCCACTTCTGTTCATAATTTCAAGTTTTCAGACCACAGGTACGAAACAGTTTTACAATGAAATTCTGACGGTTAAGAAAAACATGTGTATGCGTTGAAGAAATCTTTCCAAATATCTCTTCTTTCGTATGGGCAAGCGTGCTTGATTAAACGTAACCGAGTTTGTTTCGTTTGCAAAATAAACTAGATATTACAGCTACAGCAGTTCTAACAATTGTTAACGAATCCGTTTCGCAAGGCCACAGGATTTGTACAAAAATTTCAGAATGATGTAACCTATTCTATTTTTATAAAGGTACAGTAAAAGCCCTTTAATTCGGAAAACTCGTTTATTCGGAAAAGAAAAAAATTTCCGAATAAAAGAGATTTTTCCTAATAAATGAGAGTCGGTTTTAAATTTTTATTATGTAAAAATTAAATTAAATTTATTATTAAATTATAAATAATAATTGATTGAACACATATAGGTATCAAATAGATCTCTAATATGTAAAAGTCTGAACAAATCATACAATTTTTTTGGGGGGGATTCCCGGCAATTCACATTTAGAAGTTGGGGGAAAAACATAAAAAAAAAATTGTATTGGGGGAGTCCCGACAATACACATTTAGATGTTGTTCGGGAAAACACCAGTACAGTTTAAGTTGGCAATAAATGTAAATCATGGTCCTTTAGCACAATAATTTAGCATTTTTTCATCAATGGGAACGCGTTTTAGTCCATACAAAAATTCTCTCATTAATTCGGAAAATTCGTTTATTCGGACTGACCTTCCCCCCAACCATTCCGAATTAACGAGCTTTTACTGTAGTTGCATCAGTCTGCAGCCCTCTGTTACAGCAGTGATTTGCCATCACCCTACTAAAAAAAAAAAACCTCGTTCCTTTGTAGATTTTTTTACAAACTATTTTTATTATCTCAGGCGTATATAAGAACAAAAACCAGCTTTTGCTTATCCTTGCTTCTGTGCCAATTCTCTCGCCTTGGCGCGCTCCAGCTTGGCGATGCGGGCCAAACTCTTTGAACCCAAGATACCGCCTCCCCAGTGTTTCCTGATTTCGTCGTGACGGTCGTTGTAGTTGGTCTTGACGGCTTCCAAGATTTTGCTCAAGTTAGCCTTGTCGTTGGCCTCAACACCGGTCAGGGCGAGTGTAGTGCAGGTCTTGCGACGGACCAAGAGTCCCAGGCGGGCTTTGCCCTTAACGATGCAGTATGGGACACCCATCTTGCGGCACAAAGCTGGAAGGAACAGAACCAACTGCAAAGAAACAAACAAAATGATTAGCAACTTTTCAAAACCACTGCAACCAATCAGAGAGCGCTTTCGCATTCAGATTGTCAAGTTGCCACAAAATAGTTGGAATTTAATTCACGTTCAGTTGAAGAAATTCATGTTTACATCATGAAACATGTAAATGGGCTGTCACCCACTTCACCTTCCAACAAACTCACCTCTAGTGGATCGACATCATGGGCGATGACGACCAATTGAGCCTTCTTCTGTTCAACCAATTTGGTGACGGTGTTGGTGCCGGACCTCACGAAGGTTGGCTTCTTCTTGGGCGGGACTTCCTTGCCCTTGGTCTTGGCCTCGGCGAGTTTCTTCAAACGCTGCTTCTTGGCCAAAGCCGATTCAGGCCTGTACTTCTCCAGCAACTTGAACATCTTGACAGCGGTGGTCTTGTCCAAGGTCTGGGTGAACTGATGGATTGGTGGTGGCACCTTCAGACGCTTCTGGAGCACGGCCTTCTGGCGCTGAACGCGAATGTACTTGGGCCATCTGACGAAACGAGACAAATCACGTTTGGGCTGGACACTCTGACCTGAAATGGAAGCACATATGTTAGAGAGTATACACTTTATGCACAGACTAGTGTCCAACTTACCGATGCCAAAATTCTTTGGCCTCTTCTCGAAGAGCTGGTTGACAGATTTCTTCACGGCAGCCTTCTTAACGGCCAATGGTGCTGGGGCAACCTTCTTGGTCACTGGCTTCTTCTTCGGTCTTGGCTGCAACACACACAATAAAAGGACACATTATTACAATAAAATAACTTTAGAAAAACATTAGCAAACTAATAAGAGCACCACAACTCCAATGGGTAAACAACAAAATTATTGGGACTTCTCGGTATTTACTAAATATTAACTAAAAATTCACTTTGCACTTTAATGGTGGAAATATTTACCTTCTTAACAACCATTGTGGATTAGGTTTTTTTAAACGATGTTAAAGTAAAATGCAGATTTTCGGCGGCCCTAAAAAAAGAGCTGCTTGTATGTCTGCCTGTCAAAAAGGTAAAGGAGTTGAGCAAACGGAAATGGCGTACATGTCGTTTTCGAGATGTCAAATCGATTTTGGTGGCGTCATCTAGAGGGAGCTAGAACCACTATTCTGATAAGGGCGTGTGCGAAGTTTAGTGGGAATTTTAAACTTTAATTTATAAATTTATGCAGTTAGTTTTACTTTTATATTAATAAAATTGTTTGTTATTTTTTAAACAGTCTTTTGAAACAGAAACTACACTTAACTTTATTTTGAGATTTTTACTAGTTTTAATGATTGAGAGTAAAGGTTTGATTAGACTGTATGCCAAGTGGTCATAAAATGCCAATTTCTGACAGTTCTCTTGTCAAAATATGGTCATACAATGTAATGGGCATATCTCATATGCTCTAATGACCTAAATGCCACATATGACCGGGCTGATTTTGACAGATAAAAATGCTCAAATAGCATATAGTGTAATCGGACAATAAGGACGAATGCCAGCATAAAGCCATATATGCCCATATGCACTTTTTTGAAATTTCGTTATGGCATTGCTGGCATTTTTGATAGAAGACGAATTATTTTGTTGTCATCGGTGTTTGAGTTCGTGGAATTGTGATTTATTTTCATTTTCGTTCTCTTTTTTTGTGGATTATTCAATCTATCATTTGTGTAAATTGTTTAATTGCGTCTTTCTTTCTAATTTGTTCAGGTTTAATAAGTGGTCTTGTCTTTTTCCAGTAATTGTGTTAATATATATTTTTTTCCTGTTGTGAAATTTTGTTTGTGTAGAAATTGTTTGCTATCTATTTGTACATTTTTGTAAATAAATAAATATTTTCAACTTCAACTTTTTGCTTTGTTTTCATTTACAGCATTACCCCACTACAATATTTGATAATAAATAAAAAATGCCTTAAATGACCATTGAGGCAAATATGACCATATTGGTAATTTTGGTCATATAGTCTAATATACAGTTTTGATAATCCTGACATTTTGGTCATTTGACAGCTAATGCGGTCATTTGCGTATTGGCATTCATATGCATAATTGGCATACAGTCTAATCTTAGCTTAAGTCAGGTTCTGAAGACAAAATTGTTACGAGTATTTTCGTAAAACATGATTTTTAATATAAGGAAGAAGATAGTATAACCTTTACCTTAAAAAGCTTTGTATATATTTAGCGCAGTCGGTCGGTGATTGACTACTGAGGTATAGGTCTTAATCTGAACTCCGGTAAAACAAAAATTACACTTGCACCGCTTTCTTATCTAATGATAGGATCTCTAATAACAAGTAAAAACTCTGGAACTCAAATAAAAATACGATGACTTGATTTGAAATATAAAATGGAAAGAGAAAAATTTTATTGACACTTCAATTGAGGTTATATAAGTAGAAAAATTAGTCTTATCCAATATATGTATCGCCCTCGAGCGTCTGGCCAATATTATTAAAAAACACGTCGTTATTAGAGCAGTAACGTAAGCGAGATGATAGTACATATATTACTTGTCAAAAATAAAGTAAAGTAGCGTGAGTTTATATGTCACCAACAAATATCCGCGAGTTCGACTATTTTTAGAAAACCTCATAACTCACAAACTTTTGTCTCTTTTATTCGATCAAAAAAATAGAAGCTAGGCTTCTGGTTCTATACGGAGGTCTTCATAATTTTAAACTCACTTTAAGTCAGTTGTGCGCCCTGTCATTTAGTGCCCATGAGAATTTTTAATTTGGTGAAAATTGATTTCACATCCCATTTTATGATTGTGATTTTGAGCAACAATTTACCTACCTATATAAAGCATAATTTTTGACTAGCGGCAACGTTTGTGTAGCGGAATTCGTCCGCCCAACATCGCCTCACTGTCTGTTGCCATTTTGCCAAAACAAACAAACCCAATCTTGTTCAAATTTGACAATTCGCTGCCGGGTGTTTTTGTTGGAAAACTTTTTCGCCCAGCATTCAACAAACAAATTTGTATTTTAAAAATGTTTACTTTCGAAATTGCATCGAAGAAATCCCAATACAACATTAAATACGGTTATGCCGACAGTATATATGGAAAGTGTTTTGTCGGTTTTGCAAATGATGCAATTTGCTGTTTGCACTTCGTGGACAATGAAAGCAAAACTCATATCGAAGAGCTAAAGAAAAAATTCCCCGAATCTAATCTTACGGAGGACAGAGATCAGGAAGCCACAGAAGTAGTGGATAATATCTTCAACAACCCTGATGGGACTAGGAACTTTCGACTTATCCTTCAAGGCACGGACTTTCAGACACAAGTGTGGCAGCAACTGTGCGACATTCCCAAGGGTACTACATGGTATTACGAAGACGTAGCACTGGCGATGGACAAGCCAAAGGCAATCAGACCAGTGGCAAATGCCATAGGAAGCAACGAGATTGCGTATCTGATTCCGTGTCATCGGGTTATTTCGAAGTCTGGAAAGAGCAAGTACCGTTGGGGCTCTGATAGAAAGATCAACATTTTAAAGAATGAGGGTGTTGAGTTGGATTAAGGTGGTTCCTGTTTGGTTTAATTTTGTTTTATTTTTATTTTTTTTTAATAAATTTCTGTTTTTCTTTGGAAGTTGTGTGGAACTTGTTTTATTAAATAGTAGTCAGCGCCACCTGTTGTTAGCTAGGAAAGGTATACTGCGGAATGGAATGATTCGATGAAACTGTGGAAATTTAGCTGATCTTTTGGTTTTGAATACCGATTTTGTTGTTTTCTACATGAGAAATTGTGTTTTTACTAATTTGTGGGTGATTTTGTTATTAAATTGATGGGGAAACGCCAGCGATTGTAACAAAAGTGCAATGAATCGGAGAGGAATGAAAAGGAATCTTTCTTTTTCATCTGACAACACCGTCGGCCACCCACCCTCGCCATTTTAGATTTTTTTTCTATTTGGAAATGTCAAAGTGGGAACTGAACTGGCGATCATCTTCCACCCAAGAAACTGGTAATATGGCAGTGATTTGTTTGGTACCAGTTTTCTACTAAAAAATCGACAAAATAAAATCGAATATTATTAATTTAACAAGTGAGCGATAAATTAAAACACAAGTGCTACCATGAAACCACTGAAAAAAGTAGGAAATCTGCACAAATCTGTGCTGAATCCACAAGTGTCGAACAACTGACAAGATCTCCACCATTTTTTAAGTTGTTTATTTTTTTTATTTTTATTTTGTGTGTCCATTATTTGATTTTTGTTTCGGTGTGCATAAAGTTGACGATCGTCTGATTGGATTTGATTGAGTTTAATTGAGAATACTTTTATTTGATTGTTGTGTCGTGTTTGTGCGTGGAGGCTTTCCGAGAGGGTGTTCCTCACTCGATAAAAATTTACTGAGGAATTATACTGAGGTACCAACTAGCAACCACCAACGACGGAGAGGCAGCGTTGCGATGCAATCGGTAGCAAGTACTAGTGCTGGTCATAGCTCGGCTACCCCTAGCAACAGTAATAGTAGTACAGCTGCAGTTAATAGCCATGCAGTGGTGGTATGGGAGTTCGAATCACGAGGTGGCAAGTGGTTGCCCTACAGTCCTGCAGTATCACAGCATTTGGAGAGGGCGCATGCAAAGAAACTTACTAGGGTGCTGTTGAGCGATGCTGACCCGAATTTGGAGCAGTTCTATGTGAATGTTAGGACAATGATGCAAAGTTCGGAGGACGTTCAGGTGCCGATGATAAGCGTCCGACGCATGTACTATAAACCCACTTCGCCAGCGGGCAAAGGCACAAAGTGGGAGTGGGCTGGAGCGAGTGGTAACGATTGGCACCCATACAACATGCATGTGCAGTGTATTATCGAGGAATCATGGGCTAAGGTTAGTTGGTCACATTGATAGCTGGGAGTTGGTTTTCTTATCTCTTGGCTTCGTTTTTAGGGCGAACAAACATTGGACCTGTGCAACACAAACATCGGACTTCCGTATACAGTAAATTTCTGTAATTTGACACAAGTGCGACAGCCTAATGGGCCAGTTCGAAGTATAAGGAGAACACAACAAGCGCCATATCCGTTGGTGAAGCTGACGCCGCAACAAGCACAGCAGTGGAATAGTGAGTATTTGTTATTGGAATGGGCTATGGGTGACGTCAAGGGTAGCTAAACATGTTTGTTTGAGTTGTTTCAATTAGGTAAATGGTCCATTGAACTATTTTTTTTGTTTTAATGAATAATGGCCTTGAGTTGTTTCAAACTAAAAGCAGTAGAAACTGGAATGAAATTAATTCTCGTACTAGATATATGGCGGTCATGCAAATGATACGCGATGGTAGAACAGCTATGCTAACATAGATCTTAATCGTTAAAAGTCCCTGCGACGTCTATAGAGACAGTTAAAGATTTATTTGATCTCATTACGACTCAGGGAGAACTTGTTGGGATAGTTTCTTTGTTGAGGTCTTTTTCAACCATCAATGATGAATATATTGTGCTGTCTCGCTTCAAATAGTGGTAGCGCAGAGTTGGCATAAGATTGGCCTGATCAAAAATGTATTCTAGTCGACAGGTTCCATGTTGACTTTTACGTTCACCGCTTTTTCGTTCAGAGAACTGTACTAACACATTACACCTTCGTTTTAGGCAACTCGGAGAAAGCCAACCCACCGCAACAACCAGCACAGCAGAACACAACACTTCCGAAAATCCCACCGAAACCCTATCCAAAGCCCAAACATCTGCAAGCGCCTAGTCTACAGCCAACACAAACGCTGGGTATTCCCCAAACAAATCACTTGATCGCCACTCAAAAGCAACGCCCAGTTAAACAGCCGAAGAAAACCAACAGCGAGGTATCGACGACAAATCTTCGTCAGATTCTCAACAATCTCAATATATTTAGCACCAAACACGCATCATCGTCAAATGCCGCATCAAGCACACAAAATGGGCAGCTGCCTTCCAGTGCGCATTTCTCTCATTCGAATAAACTCACCGCATCTATACACAGCCACCATAGTCGCAGCTCAGAAGGATCTCATCATTCGCGCCTAGGATCACACCGTTCGCGATCACGGACTCGCATCTCGGAGACGGATTCCAGCAGCTTGAAATCAAATCGTCGACCAAGCGTGGACACAGTGTCCACATATTTAAGCCACGAAAGCAAGGAGAGTCTACGCAGCCGAAACTTTGCAATTTCAGTGAACGATCTACTCGACTGTTCCATTGGTAGCGACGAGGTGTTCACGTCGGTGCATGATAGGAACATTCCACCACCACCGCCTCCGCTGCCGCAACAGCAGCACCACCTGCATCATCAGCAGCAACAATTGCAACACCAACAACAGATCGCCGGTTCGATAGTTGGCGTTGATCCTGCTAGCGATATGATAAGTCGTTTCGTGAAGGTAGTCGATCCTCCGCAATGGCCCAACGCCCAGCCGTGCCCCATGTGCATGGAGGAGCTGGTGCACAACTCTCAGAATCCAACAATATCGCTCAGTCGTTGCCAGCATCTGATCCACTTGCAGTGCCTCAACGAGATGATCATTGAACAGCAGAAGGATGTAGCCAAGGTGGGTGCTTGTAGTAATCTCCCCTTATGGGAACCAAATATGGTTAGCTGTGTCCAATTCCAGAATCTCTTCATCGAGTGTCCAGTCTGTGGTATAGTGTATGGTGAGAAGATTGGCAATCAGCCAGCTGGCACCATGTCGTGGAGTATAATCGGAAAGAATCTCCCCGGACACGAGGGTCAGAATACAATACAAATTGTATATGAGTAAGTTTCCCCATTTCAAGTGCATTCCACTCAGATTGCTAATTCTAATTTTACAGTATTGCCTCGGGCATTCAAACCGAGGAGCACCCTCATCCAGGACGAGCTTTCTTTGCTGTGGGTTTTCCTCGCATTTGCTATCTGCCCGACTGTCCGCTGGGCCGGAAGGTTCTGCGTTTTCTCAAAATCGCTTTCGATCGTCGTCTGCTGTTCTCCATCGGACGTTCGGTGACAACGGGCCGCGAAGATGTAATCATCTGGAACAGCGTAGATCACAAGACTCAGTTCAACATGTTTCCCGATCCGACATACCTGCAACGCTGCATGCAGCAACTGGTGCATTTGGGAGTCACTGACTGATCGTATACACGTTGTCCAGGCTAAGTAAAACAACTCGAAGGTGTGCAATTTTTTGTTCTGAATATCGGTTTGGGTCAGCCAAACGTTAAAAAAAATATATAAGTTTAACTCATGACACAGAGACACGTTAATGAGATAGAGAATCTCTTGCCATCAGCCTTGAATGTCGTTCTTTCAACAAATTTGAAAAGAGTTGCATGCACTGTATATAAGAAGCTTTAAAAGTGTGTCAGTAACTAGGTGTTCCCTATTAAGTTCTTCCATGAAGTTTAGTTTAAGTGGTTCTAGTTTAAGTTGGTTAACAAAGTTTGCATACGTGTGCTGTTTGCAGAAAGTGAGGGCGTTCTATTGTCATTAAAACTGATTGAAAAATGGGTGCCGAGATAGAGAGAGGGAGTTAATCTAAGTGATGGTCAGTCACTGTTATTATTTTAGTTGCACCACTACCAAGCTTCCATCAACCACGAGTATGAGAGTTGTTCTAAATCATTTTAGGGACTACAATTGGTTGGTAACACAGCCTCCAACCATCGACTAGACAAACATCTCATTCCCGTGCCGATATGGGAGGATTGTGGGATTTAAGGGATTATCTATAAAACTTCAAAAGGATCTGCATCTGAGAAAGCACTCACTCTCCAGTGGAAGATTCATCATCTTCTGCAGCCTTATGATATTCACAACTTCAGCTAGTTGTTCTTGCTATCACCGAGAGGCATCTCGCAACTCTTGCACAGATGACACGGCATTGGCCCCGTTAACAACTGTACTGGTTATTTGACTTATAAAAACAATAGACATCTTCGTACTAGATTTGCCAAAGCTCTAGAGCTTAGACTTGAAAATCACTCTCGCTTCTCCGTGTACCTCGATTGTGTCACTGAGGGTGACGTATTCCCAATTTTTCTTTTAGTTATTTCCTTCTTAATCTGATCCGTACTACATACAGTTTGTCTAAACCAATGTCATCTAGTTATTGCTTTCACTGCTATCGAATCCAACCTATTCAAGGGGAGCCTTCGCGTTAGCATGAGCCGTAGTTACCCACTGCTGTTGGTCAAGTGCAAATTATACGACGTAGCGTTTCAGATGTTTGTCGTCAAGAGTAGATTCCAGTTCACTCTTCTTCATCTCCACGAATACAATAAATCCTGCAAATAATCTAAAAGAGATCAATCAGAACATACTCGCAGCTTAAAATGGCATTTAAACCGTTCTGTGGTTACCCATTGGCGCTATTCCTGCGCATACACTACTTCGATTGTAAGCAATTCAAGCCGATTTCCGAAGTCCCGTGTGGGCTTTTTAACTCGACACTTGCAACCACTGGCTTGCGAACACTGCCTGAAATGACATTCTGTCCCACTCCTTTTACTTTCTGCAACCATTAGCGCATAGGAATAATTTCTTCGTTTGTAATCCCTAGGATGTACGATTAAGCTATACAATATAGATAACTGAAGAAAGCAGCTAATGCAAAACAAGACTTCATTTCGAAAATCTCAGCATTTTAAATATGTTTATTTTTTTTTTTATATTTCCTCTTGAGTATAAGTTTTATTTATTTTAATTTCGAATATATGTGCCAAAATGCAATTTGTTTAGTGCACATAAGTATGACAATTATATCTTCCATTTTGTTTTAGTTGTAGAGCAATACGAGTAATGAAATTATTGAACATAGATATACAAACTACAATCTAGCACTTGCCCAGGAGAGTGCTGTAACTTGTGATTAGAAAGAAAAGGAATAATATTCGCAACCGCAGCTAATGAAAAGTATTTTAATTTTTTTTTACATAGACAAACATATTAAAAATATTTGTTTCGTTTTATGTATACATATATTTTTTTGTATTTACCATTTAAGGAACAAAATAGAAACTATTTTATATTATACAATGTAAGGAGTATAATTTTTATCTAATGCAAGTTTATGAGCGGAAAAAAAGACAAAATATTTTATGTAGAGAACTGATTAGCTTATTTAAATTTGTATGCATTTACTATTTTTTTTCTTTTAATATGCCTTAGATATAATGAATTGATTGGAAAATAAAAACGAATTGTAATATCATCCATTAATCAATTGACACATTAATGTTTTGAAATGGCGGGTGGCCATGAAATGGTGCATGGGGAGGAAGTTGATCATAAATCGTGAATTCGATGTGGCGTGCTGTTTCAGGAGAATTTCGCTTGTTATGATGTGTGTTTCGTTTTGTATGACATCACACAGGGAGATTAAATGCGTGCAGCAAATTTATTTTTATTAAAATGTCGTCCAGACGAGAATACCGTGAGTGATATGAGTTTTATGACTGATGACATATAAATGTAAATGAAAATGCAAGTGCGGGAAGAAAAGACAAAAGGAGTTATTTAGTTGGAGTTCGATTGCTGTGTTTGTTGCTTTTCAGAACTTTTTGTTTAAAATGTGAACTACATAACTAATTCAATTGTGTGAGGAGAAGATGACGGTGAGTGAAGTACGTTAAAGCCTTTATGAAGCTACCATTCGATGATCATTGATAAAAGTGAGGGTATGTAAATTTTAATTGATTTGTTGTTAGCCTTTTGCTTGTACTTACTTACTTACTTAACGGGCTCCCGACCCGTGGAGAGTGTCTGCCTGAGACACTGCAGCCTTCTTTCCTCTGCGATCCCGGGCACGCTGCTTCCAGTTGTCCAGACCAAGCGCTCTGGCATCCGCGATGGCTTGGTCTTTGAAACGGTCTTCCTTGTCGTCTCGAACCTGCCTTTTGCTTGTACAAGTCTTAAATCTGATGAAGTGATTAAAGACATTATATGATTTTAAGTTTTCCTTCCATTTTTCGAGTAGTTCGGCTGTTCTGTTGTTCACGAGTTCGCGTGCTCTTTAATGTCGTTTTCCATTGGGACCACCAGATTTTTCTTCAGATCTCAGATTCAACGCGTCTCATTGAACGTGCAGCGAAATTGATCTGCTTTTGTAAATGGATTAGTGCGTTATTATTAAAATTCACTACAAAAATGGAGAAAATCTTGCAGTCACAGTTCGCAAAAGCAATACAGAAATTGGTGGAAAAATTCGAGCTGTTGGGACAAGTTAGTGATGTGAAGAATAAAACCCGTGCACGTCGCTCAAGAAAAACTGAGAATATTGCTGCTGTAGCCCAAAGTGTTGAAGAAAACCCAGGTTTGTCCATTCCTCGTCATTCTTTGGAATTGGGCTTTCCACAAACGTCATTACACCGTATTTTGCATAAAGACTTGCGTCTTAAGGCTTCAGTTAACACAGTTACTTTCAACAAGACGGCGCTACGTGCCACACAAGCAACGAAACCATTGATCTTTTACGGGAAAAGTTTCCGGACCGTGTTATCTCTCGAAGAGGTGATCACAATTGGCCACCGAGATCTTGTGATTTAACACCTTGCGACTTCTTCCTTTGGGGCAACGTGAAAGACAAGTTCTACGTCAACAGCGCAGCGTCGATTCAAGACCTCAAAGATAAAATTCGTGAGGCTATAGAGGACATAGGGCAGCCACTGTGCGATTTGGTTATGGAAAATTTCATTAAAAGGATATGGTCCTGTATGCGCGCCCGTGGTGGCCATTTGGCTGATGTTGTTTTTCATTATTAACGGCATAACTTCCTCTTTATTATGAAATAAACATCCGATCATTTATCTCAAAAAATTACATTTTTCTTTGAATACCAAAATAACACCTCTTACTGGAAAACCTTTTAGATACAAATAGACTAGTTTCGGAGATTTTTGGTTTCGCGAAACTTTGCGCATTTGTTTTGAAAGCAAACTCCTCAAAATGACGTAAAGTAGCTGTGCAAATATATTGGCATTTGTGGCAATATGTGTAAATCTGAAAAAAATATCGATATCCGATCCGAAAACAAAGAATGACTTTTTTGTTCAATGGAACATGAATAGTGATTAAGATCAAAAAAAAAAGGTCCCAATTGAAAGCCAATTAAGAAATTCATTTAAAGTAATGCTTTGCGAAATGTAGTCGTTCTGGCAGTGTATTTTAATTCTGAAATTGATTTGCGTGGATGAAGTGAAACAATTTCGCTGATAAATGATCAGATTTTGCAAAACATCCCACCACTACTTGCCCAAATAAGGCATGTCGAAGGAAAAAGGATTATTACATTGTCCAATAAGCGCCCACAGTTTAACCTCGTTTCGGTATCGCTTGGCTTTCTCTCCCGGAAAGGAGAATCCACTCATCAACCAGCATCTTAATGTCTGCGTAATTTTATGAGACCAACCAGTGGTGCGTTCATTGTTTCCATCGTTTTCCTTTTCAGTTTCAACATTAACCAAAAGTTGAAACCGACAACTTACTCGATCACACTCTCAATGATAACTCAGTGTTCACCTTGTATCAAATGTACGTTTCATACCTGTTAACTATGGCTGATTGGCTGTTGGGATTCGCGAACCTGCCTGGCAGAACAGAAAATCCACAAAGCCAAGTGAATTTATACGTGAAAATCATCACTTTTCGCCGCCATAAAGAAGTCACCACGACAAGGAAAAAAAAACCTCCTCTGGCACACAGTCAGCGCAACTCAGTCGAAATGTAGTTTTCCCAAATTTGGTAATTGTTACGTGCGTTACTGACCACGGACCTCCATTCATGCGTGCGCCATGTTAAATGAAAACAAATTTGATTTTGTACGTGCATATACTATTGCAATCTAAACATTGGGACTGCGGGCTTGTGTGAAGTTGCAGTGGAGATGTAGTTTATGGGAGCAGCAAGAAGGACAAACCACGATGACAGTGGTTGGCAACTGGTAAGCCAGACGGAATTTATGATCGCATGTGGCGTAAAAGGATCACACAAAGTGATGCAGCAGCAAAATGCGACCAGAAAGCAATACATCATAATGCGTACGTATATACCTACTGTTGGTTGTGTGTGAGATAGACAGACATTCCGAGATGTGAGACGTGCAACTGGAACGCCTTGGACTACTTGAGACAGTTTTAGAGATGTGCAATGTACATTCGCAGTTCCAGGAAAATGAGCAAATGCATTACACCAAGGGTGAGTATTTTTAGTGATGCGCTCATTTTAGGTGGAGTTGATTTTCGTTTTGCATTCTTATTTTATAGGGAGGTTTGCTCTTTTTCACAAGAGGCTTGGGAGGCTCACTTGGATTTCAGTTTGCAGGCACTTAGATGGACGCAGTTTATTTTTTTACATTCCACAAGCGGATCATAATCAAGAAATTACTTCTTAAAGATGAACTGATGTAGATCGTGCCTTCTTCGCGTAGCTAAGTCCATTGACAGGTTTATTTTAAGAATTGGCGAAGTACAAAAGCCCACTAGAATAAAAAAATCTAAATCACAACTTTGTGCCTTCAGCTTACCATTTATATCTACAATGGTTCCTAAGGCAACAATTGATGAGCACACATGATGAAGATGGTTATAGCAACAGATATCTTCATTTGTGCCACAGTCTATTTGAGACATTGTCCAATTCTACCATTTCACTACTAAAAAGGACACATTGCCTACTAAGAAGAACGTCATGCCTCATGCGATAAATTAAAGGTTCACGATTAAAAACATGCTAACCAAGGAACTATAATGACGTCATTCAAGCAACGACAGTCAACCACGCGACGGTGACCTTGCCATTTAGAGGACATTTCGAACAATTTCATCAAAAACAAAAAATAATAATGCAAATATATGGCAAAGGACTGTTGTTTAAGCCGAAACGAGAGCTCTCCGAAATAGGTAAAGACCCTGTGCTCGTATAAACCACATCAGTAGCGCCCTTTTCACTTACCACCATTTGTGTATGTCCACCACAGATGCATATATCTGTATGCCAATCGGATCTGTATTTATTGCCGGTGCTGCTTCTGTTTAACAAAAAAAAAAAAAGTCAATGCTTTTCATAGCACCTGAAATACAGATGCCAATTTCCATAGCTGCTGCATCTGGCGGTGATGGTAGTGGTGAAGTTGCACTTGATATTGCTAATAAATAAAAAAAAATGATTTATCGCAAATAAAGTAGCAATTGTTGCCTATATGGACCCCAAAGCGCCACAGCCTCATTCAGTTCCATTTATCTGTCTATCGTCGTCGGTTGGTTTCAACAACAAATAATATCATCGAAAGGTATACCTACCTAACCTACTCTTACAAATCGAAGTACAATTCGAATCAGTAGCTCCGAGTGTTCTAAAGTGTCAAAGAGTGCGTCAAAGTGAACGAATATTTAGAAGAATAATTATTCTGCACTGACCAGTCCATCGCGAGTGTTTAAAATACATTTCCATTTCCAAGACCAATTTTAGAATAAAAGTGTTAAAACTGGTGAACTCTTAAAAAGTACATTTTCGTTGTTGCATTGAAAATTCAACTCAATCTGCGCTACCAAGTGGAATACGATACGAAGCCCAAAACCACCTAATCAATCATCGGGCCGCCACCAACAAAAATAAAACACAAGAAAAGGCGGGTTTGCGCTTGCGGTTTCGTTACATTATTCGAAGCTTACATTTTAGTCGAGGACTAGATACGAATTCTAGGTAAGTTCTCATGACTATCATTAGACATTGTATTAATTTATTACTCATATTGCCAAGTACATGCAAAACATGCTTAGTTTGTTCGTTATTGAGCCATCACCTCGTGAAAGGTGGTATGAGTGGACTTGGACAGATTGGGGATTGGTTTGAATTTTAGTACTGTTTAGACACAGTGATGGTGTACGTTGGACTGTGATTTTATTTGTCTTCAGTATGGCAAAAGTTGTTAAATATCTTTTAGGAGGAAAAACGATGGAAAGGAAAACCAAGGAGTACACAAATAACCATAAAATCAGCTACCCTACAAAGGACTAAATTTTTTGTGGAGTATACTATAGTTCTCTAAATTCAAATCACCTAATATTTTATATCGAGGATTTTTTTCCTATTTTTCCATATAACATTGTGGACACTGAACTGAACTGAATGTTTCTCTAAAATGCTTAATGTTAGCATCGAGTTGTTAAATTTATTTAACTTGAAAAGTTTCGAAATCAGGCCCCACTTAAAGTTCGATATCTCTGTTTAAGTTTGAGACAAAAAAACAAAACCAAAGAAGGATTTTCAGTAGGATTTTCAGCACGTAATTATTGTAGTAGTTGTTGTAATTGCTACTGAAAATCCTACTTTACTCTGCTTTGCTGAGATAGAAGCTAAAAGAACAGACCTATTGTAAGCAGCTTTTAAATTGAACGCCTGAAAAGATCCAAAGTATACCAAATGTCAGATGTTTAGAAATGTTATTTTTCAAGATCTAGTCTAGTGGTCTTTTCATAAAGAAGTGACAATGTAAATAAAACTACACGGATAAGTAGAAAAATCGCAAGAGCTGAGTAAAAGAGTCATAAAAGATGACAGTTGTAAGACTTAATATATGCTAAACAGAGTGAAGGAGTACATTAAATATAGAATCATCGGCATTAGTTTTTTGACAAGACCAAGAGTATATTTTTTTCTTAAATTCTAATAAAATCTGTAAAATAAATAAATAAGTACATGGGTTGTTTACTTAATTAGCATGTGAACCTGAACATATTAATTTTTCTATCTCTAAATATTTATATCAATTAAACTTAATAAAATAAACCTTCAGATATACTCACGCGGGCACTGGAAAATGTCCATCGATGTGAAGCTTTACAAAACTATACATACAAAAAGGGAAATTTAAAAGAAACAAAATAAAATTATTATTTATATCCACTTTAGCCTCACTATCTTTCTGTAATAGCCTTGGATCCGATTCAATGCATTTCTGCAGGAAAGTCATCCCAGAGCTTTTTCAAAAATTGTCGTCTCTCTGCTCCGAGTCAGAGAAATAGTTATTT
Source organism: Cheilosia impressa (assembly GCA_948293265.1). Classification (NCBI taxonomy): domain Eukaryota; kingdom Metazoa; phylum Arthropoda; class Insecta; order Diptera; family Syrphidae; genus Cheilosia; species Cheilosia impressa. Next base: position 47,723,435 of record OX411882.1, on the reverse strand, counting down.
TTCCTTTAATGTAAATTCATTAATTTTAAGCAATGTTAAATCTGAGTTTTGGAGTGACCAGTTATGTGTTTCTAGTTCAATATCAAAAACCTGCATCAACATTGGGCTTTTGTGATAGATATAGTTATCCTCTTGGAGAATAAATGACTGCCCGATTAGTCTATCGCCAGATGGAAATGCGTGATTGTTTAAAACATTTGTGCTCATTTTTCAATCGAAAGGAACCAAATCCCCACGATCGTTGGACGCCATGTATATCCCTAGATTACGTTACAGATCCTGCACCACTCTAATTGGTCTGAACGACTGGTGTGTATTTTTGACGAGTTAATTTCGGCATCTGAATAAAACTTCTTCAAGGTGATCCGTGAGACTCAAATGAACTCTCGTTCGTCCATTAAACCCGGTTCCAGAGCCTTTGGGTTTATCTTGCGTAAATTGGTATACCTAGGGTTGATTTTATTTTCGGGAGTTATATGTACGGTACTTTTTTTTTACAGAATATGTGTATGCAAATCTTATTTAGGAAGGTGCCTCTGAATTTTCCTCCATAGCTAATCGGGTTCCCAGCATACATTTTGTTCATTGTAAGCTCAAGATTCGTAGGAGTCTTCCTTCCTTATACCTACTGTGTTCTGTTGTAGAATTTATTCGCATTTTATGTGTGCGAGCTAAATAATTGTTCACATTGTTTGCTCCTTTTTGCCTATTGATTTGGAAATTTAAAGTTTGGCTCTGTAAATTACATTTTTTCCTTATTTTTTTTTAAAAGGAATACCACAATTGTACAACAAAAGCTGCTCGATCTTCATTTTCTTAACTCTGTCGTTTTCCCCATATTTTAATCAAAATGGCCATGTGAACAATAACTCTATCATAATAACTTTGCATTCAAACGATAAGTATCAATATTTTTCGCCAAACTAACCGTGAAAAATAATTACGTCAAAATACGTATGCCAGTCATTGTTGCTTGATTTACTAGAATTATTTTTCCACGACACGTATCGTTTAACATTTTTTAAAGTGACAGACCAAATTTTTTAATTTGTGTTTCACCGTGTCGTAGACATGTGTTGGACAAATGTTTGCAACGATGTTGCATCGTGTGCGGAAGGCCTTAAATTTTTTAGTAGTTATTTTTAAAAGAAAAATTACTTTTAGTCAGTACTTTATATTTATTACAAGAGCTGCGTTGTAGGATTAAGTTCATCCCAAGTAATACTCTCTAAATTTTAAAATTCACCCAACTTGATCAATATCGTATACAAGAGAACTCAGCATTGCTCCTTTTATCGCTGCTGACGCTGAGTAAGACCCTGAAAAAGAGGACGATACCTCTACAGTTTGGGCAATTTAAAGAGTTACCTACTTTTCTTGTTGAACAGTTTGTAACTTTATTTATTATGTTCTCGAAATGTCATATAAGTAGCCTTGCTTCTTACTTCAATTTGGTTGAGTATGATTGAATTTTACATTCTGCCTGGCAGTGGACATTGTGTCGACTTTGTTGGTCAAAAGTTACAGCAGAAGTTTTTTTATATACCTACTCTTCTAAATGTTTCCTTGTTCGACTCTATTCAGAACCTTTTCTATTATAAACATTGTTCCTCGAGTGGCACCCCTCTACTTTCTAGATCGCTCTATATTTTACTGCCGAAAAAGTCGACCTTCTCTTGTTTTTTGCTCGAAGAACTTATGAGCTGCTTTTCTTCCTGCTCCATTCGCGTTGCAGGCAAGTGCTCGTAATTTCCAAAACCATAATTTGCGGAAGCGGTTCTATCAATGCTAGTATACTTAAGTTCGAAACTTGAAAAGACTAAACCAATTAAAAATTATAGCCTCTCATCAGAGTGACTTTTTCAACCCATTATAACTCGAATCGTATACGCCCAGTAGCAAACCATTTAATTTAACTTAATATCCGCACCAGGTGGAAATTACCGTCGAAAAGCAAAAATACTGACGTCATTTAGCCAAAATCTTCGTGTTTGCATCGAATAAAACACTAAAAACCAAAACAGACGGCATGTGCCAGAACCAACACCCAACATCTTCAGTGCGACCTCTCGGGAGTACCCCTCAATTTGCACCTAAATCTCATCATGTGGTGTGAGGGAGGTTCATTCTTCATTGTGGATACAATGGACACAAATAAATACAAAAAAAAATCAACAATAACAACAGGCAGATCAAAACCATTGATATTCCAGTCCAAGATCAATTTATGACAGAACCGACCCAGCCCGCAACACGTAATCGCGACGCGATCCACCACCGCGCCGCCACAACAACCACCGCTGTTTCGGAAGATGAAATTTGTTTGACCTTCATTCCGCTTGTTTGTTGCTATAATTACATTTTTTCTCCCTCTCTCTTCTAACTTTGACATGTTATTATTAGCGGTATGGAGTACTTAATAATAGCGAAATTATCTCACATCGTTTATAGATGAAAAGACTCCGAGGCAGGTATTCAAATCACAGACACAACAGTTGTTGCTATTGCATCACGAAGGTGGTGGTGGTAGTAGGGCTGTTGCGTTGCACCTTCCCAACGCTGCTGGAGAGTTCAAATTTGTCGAACTGAAATGTTAACTAAACGCCCACTTGGAAATCAATTGGAGAATTAATTCTAGTTATTAGAGAGATGTTACAATTAATTGAATCATTGCGACGAATAGTTGGTTGGCACATGTCTCATGTGGCAAATGGCGATGCAGATTCATTGCATGTGGGGGACGACTAGGAATACAATTTGTTTAATTTGTTATGATGACACTTTCATGGAAAAATGTCGCCTGAATGGTGTTTTTTTCCCAACTTTTCAATTAAATTACGAGCATAATTAGCGAGGGCAGACGGAGATGGGGTTTTCAATGCCATTCGGACTTGAGTGAATTTCAACAGATTTTTGAAGTTTTCGGTTTTATCATACCGCTAACTGTCGCAGCTACCAAGGGGATTAAAGTGAATGGGAATTGTTTGGCTGAATATTATTTCTCATATAATTTGTGTTGCAAATCTGTTCCCACCTTCTGATTTGCTAGCGTTGTTTGAACACAAATTCTACTTTTTGTGGCTTGACAGCTGACATTTATATTGACCCCAAACATTAACACCTCACTTTCTCTTGTTTTTGTTGATATTCGTATGCGATTGGAATATGTGTAGCCTTTGACACTTTTTTAAGTGTTTTTCATTCGAGAGTGGAATTTTCAAAATTTGGGTCCAGATTCTAAATTCTAAAACAATTGTGCATAAATAATGAACAAAAGTAAATAGATTTACTTGATGCAACACGCGGCTTTGCAGTTAAAAAATTTCACAAAAACGTAAAGAAACTCCATGTACAAGTTGTCAAACTCAATTGTATTGGTGAATCTGAAGCAACTCTGCTTCGCAACAGATTCGCAAGAGTGTTCTAAAATTGGAAAAGGATTTCTTTTTTTCTTACCAATCGAAGATAAAGAGTGACCTAGACCTAGAGCAAAGAAAAGTGCTCTGAGAGTGCCCAATCGAATATCACATAACAAGGCGTTTTCCTTTTTTTAGTTCACAGCTGAGCTCTGAACTGAGCTCGAGCATTTTGAGCGCTCTCAGATTGTTCTGAGGTAATTATGAAACACACTTGAGCACATAGTTTTCATAAATGCATAAATTGAATATTTAATAATTGTTATTTATTATGTTTGTTCATTTTCAGTTCCAGAACAACAATGTTCGTCCGCCATTTCAACTATTTTGCTTATCCTGTTTTTTTTTTCTGTCAAATGTGACTGGATTTGTGTAATCATCTTTTCACTCAGCCTGCTCAGTCAATTTATTCAGAGATCGTAGAGCGCGCTCTTATTATGCCCTGAACGAAAAAGGAAACACAAATTCTGAGCTCTGATGTGTCTCAGCTAAAAAAAGAAACACGAACTTTTTGTATAACAGTTCAGGTTGTGCTCTGAACTAAAAAAGAAAAACGATAATAGGTAATCATTTTTAACCTTCACCTCATAATATTTCGTAGGTCACAATATGCATTTATTTATGTATAAAAAATTTGACAATTGTAGGTTAAAAAAATTTAGCCTGGACACTAAAACAAACCAACAAACTTTTCTAGTTTCGACTTAAAATTTTAGTAATTCAAAATAGCTATATCTATATATATAAAAATTGAGCCTTAAAATTGTGTTTGTTTGTCGCCGATTCACGCCTTAACGCATTTTCCGATTTTAACCAAACTTTCACACATCTTAGGTATTGGTTTATATATGGTTTTTGTTAAGTTTGGTTGAAATCGGAAAACGTATGTGCGTGTTATGTGTGCGTGAAAGCCACCCGACATGTGGCGCTGTTGTCAATCTCCAAAACCACTCAACTGATTTCAATGGGATTTTGTGGCTTTAAGTTTATGAAATATAGGAGATTAAAGTTTATATGAGGAACTGCACTTTGAAAAAAATAAGGATAAAAAAACGGGGGTTTCACTTTAAATAAATAAAACAAAATAAAATATTTAAATGTTAAACTTATATTAATGAATGAATTTGGGAGAAACGAAGTTCGTCAGGTCAGCTAGTTTTCCATACAAATTTTGCAATTGTGAGCTTTCGTATATTTAAAGAATAGGGACTGAAATTTGTTATTAATACGCGCCATATGTTTGAATGATCTCAATTGTTATACCACAATTCATTTGTCAATAAGTTGCGTCGATATCGATGTATTTAGTGATTTCCTTCAAAGAACATTTTGATGTGAATTTTTTCAAGCTGCATAGGCTGAAGAAAATGAGGATTTCACTTGGCCCTGCCCACGCAAAATTCTACCAGATGATCTTCTAGACCTTACTGCATTGACCTATGTGATGGTTGTTTCTGTCACTTGGTGTGTAGGTTCAGCGCTTTTGGATTTAAAGTCAGTCTTCGGATTTATAGAAGCTAATGGCAATTATTCCATTAGATTTTGTTTCCCACATAGCGATACAGGTGTCTTTTTTGAGTTGTCCTCTAACCAGCCACGGCCATACAAAATTTGTAGGCCTTACTAATTTAGGCAATCTCGACTTCCATTGTTGGTGGTTGCAACAAGTTCCGTGAGGGCTAACAGCTATTAAGTTTAGTCTGAATAAAACTATATGCCCGACCAATTCAACCAATTCGAATCCTGTCCGACTTTAGCTTCTACCGCCTGTTTGTCTGTTTACCCGCAATGAAGGATGCCACTGTAGACACTCTTAAGCTAAGAAAGGCTTCTTTTTTATAGCTCGTTTTGTTGGAGCAGTTCATTGATTACATCGCTTGCAATCTCAATTTCCATTGCAGTTCAGTGTATTCCGTGGGCATTACTAATAATTATTTTTAACCTTCACACTAATTTTGTAAGTCACAATGGGTAGTTTTACAAAAAATTTCGTCATTGTGAGTTCGTAAAATCAAGTCGGGACACTTAATATGATTATTATATGTTTATTTTTATGATTACATATTATTATTATCGCGCAGTGTGTTTCATCCGGGACTACCCCGATTAGGCCATTGACCTAAATGCTTTTTTCACCTCGGTGCATAAAAGGGAAACAGGGAAACACTTTGCTTCTTATATCGTCGGCTTACAAGCAAAACTGACCAACTACAAAAAGTTCTATTTTGTATTATTGATAGAAACTATAATAGAAAAGCAAGTAGAAAATTCTGCCAAAACTGCCTATCTGATATGTTCCTCCTTTTTTTTCTGCCGACGTAATTGCCTAGTGACTTTATTGAATTGACATAGGAAACTCGATCCAAATAGGTAGCTTCTCATCGATCTTGCTCCGCACCATTCCACTGATTTCTTATTTAGCGTATTTACTCATTATGGGTAGTTCACAATCGCCCCGCAATTCATTTGTACAAAGAGCAAGTTTTATAGGAAAACGACGAACTGATGTGAGTTAAAAAAATTTAAAGTTGACACCAAAAATAATTATTGATGTGGATAGAATGGTTTTTTGAACTTTTCGATTGGTATATTCCAAAAAGACTTGTTTGAAAAATCATTAGTAACGGTTGCTCAGTTCATCTATAATAGACACGTTAATCAGTTGATCTTTTCTATAATTTCGATCGTAAAAAAGCACTCGTCCATCTGAATCAATATAACCCACGCAGTATATCTTGTCTTTCTTTGTTTAAACCAAATCCATAAATTTGACGTTTTCGGTCTTGCAACCATATTTTTCGACAGCCAACATGTTTTACGAGAAGTGACTGAACTCACCGAAAATGACATGTACCTACTGCCTTTGGGGTATTTTATAATTTCTTTGAAAAAGGTGGCTCATTGGATTTAATTCATCTATCAATTTCCATAACAAGTGTGAGATAGTTAAATACATTTATACATTTGAAGTACATATATATATATTTTTGTGTTTGGAATTTGTAATCGAATTCGTGTGTTTTTTTGTGGAAAAATCGTGACGGGTGATTGACTAATGGAAATGCATCCTGAGGTCAGAGCGTACAATTTGAAACCTTTTCACCTCTATTTAAGGGCATAACTAGATTTTATTCATTAGCTACTGTGCGTCGGTGTACATTTGTCTATTGATTAATGTTTTTGTAAAGCACATCACGTCGCATTGACAAATAGTAAATTGGTTAGAGTTTTGAGGTGCCAGAGAGACCCATTGAATTTGTGTTTGCTTTATTTTGGTTAAGACAGTATTTGAGTCGAAAGTTCAACAGCAATTTCTTGAGAGGCAACAAATATGCTGCTGATCGATAAGGTCATAGACATTTTTTTCTAATTGTGTATTTTGCTTAAAACATATTTTGAAGACTAATAAATATTTACCTACGATAAAAAATAGTCGACGAACAAAATCCCATGTGGGCACTGTGATTCGTCACTTTAATATTATACAATTGAATTTGGGCATATTCAAACATCTATAGCAATCTTAAATAGAATAGATTGATCTAGAGCACCTAGATGTAAATTGTTCAGTAACGTCACTTTTCCTGCATCGGCCACATATGCAAACTGTCAACTTACTACTCAGTCATTAAATTCTTGACTAGATTCTTCGGCTTCCCCTCCATAAACGTCAACAGCTGTTCATGTGACTGATACAGGCCAATCAAAACTGAGACGCATCGAGTCAGCCAGCTGTCAGACATACTAAACTATATACCTGAACGTCGCCAATATCAACTCGTACATCAAAAGCTGGTTAAGAAATATTCGGTTCTCATTCCCTAATATAGAAAAACTGATGCGCTTTGTGGTGCGTCACTTTGTTTTTTAAGTAAACAAAGCTTTGCATTAAAAAACAAACGACTTTTCGTGGCATTGGCCGATCGAGTCCGAATTTTGTTGTCAATGGAATACGTTTCTTACTCTATTACTTTTTCTCCTTTCCTGACTGTTTCCGTTAATACATGCAACTACGTTTCTAAACGCTTTTAAATTAAAGGTTATCTCATTCCTTACGTAAATTTATAATTCTCAATTAAATCTCAACCACATTACGTACTCGTTTGCCGACTATATAGTTTCTAGTACAATATCTCTTACAAATTTGGAGACACCGAGCATCCAACATCCAAATCCATCACTGATTTCAATAAAGTTTTGGCAATTCAACTGACATTAACAACTGTTCCCAAACGGGAGTGCTGCCCTTGTGATAAAGTTGCACTTTCGCACAGAGATACATACATTTAAGCTGTACAAATGATTCAGTTTTTGAGCATGTGAACCTTGTGCTAGGTTATCCCAGCATGTGTCACTTGAACGAGAACAACTCATCTGTTTAAACAAAATCCAACTGAATCAACACACGCAACCCACTCGCCCGTATCACATATGTAACTGCGAATTCTAAAATCGTTAAATAAATATTAATCAGCACCAATAAAGTGTCCGTGGGCAGATGCATATACACGACACACGATCAGAACACACTCCAAATTAAATTACAAAAAAAGAACTCCTCCATCCAATTGGTTGATTTTGGCAAACTCACTCACGATATGGGTCACTATAAAGACACAAACTTTTCGATTTGAATCCACAAATGGAAAAGCCATATGAAACTTTGTCCGCTTTCGTGACCACCTGTGCAAAAAGTCATCCACTGCACCGACCCAGGTGCAATTATTTATGCAGTGCAAAACTATTGTTTAACTTGGCCATTAAATCATTAAAAAACCAACAAAAAACAAAAGCATGTGGGTGAATATATAATAAAAACGTTCTCACGTCACGCCTCCACTTTTTGACAAAATTAATGCTTTTGACGTCAATCTGACATGAGCATTACTGGATGCTTGGCTGCATAAAAACGAGGTGGATATTGCCTAACTTGGATGCGACACAAGGAAAGATGAACACCATCCTCATACTCATACTCATAAGCTCGACTAGCTAATTAGGTAATGCGCTGTCACCCAGCTGACAAATGACACTTGCTGTCAAATACTTACGGTGACACTATTCAAATAAAGCACAAGTAATGCGCCAAATATATGTCTCCTAATTTCTAGGTGCACCTTAATCGAAACACTAGCCTAGAAATTATTGTAATAAAATAAATGTTTCATCCGAGCGGCGCGCCACTACTGGTTCCGTCGACAAATGTCCATATTGGTCAACCGAGCCTGATTGACAGCAACGCTGTTGCTGTGCATGAGAGGCTTAAACAGCTTTTCATAATATTATATACTGGCGGAGATTGTGTGTAGAAATCTGTGCCTCCCAATGCAACAAATTGCAGTGTTCAATAAAATGTCTAAATTTGTATAAACAAACAAATATGGCGGCCGATTCCAGGGTCTGTTAATAAAACATGCACAAGCAAATAATAATAAGTAGGTAAAACTCGTAGAACTAATAAAAATTAAGTTGTGTGATTGATCACCACTTAAGCGGTTGATGCAAATGTTAACTTCTGACATTTTTCTTTTCTTGGTGGATTATATTATGATGACGTGTGTTACTGTCATGTCATTGGTAAAGTAGACGGTCGTTAGGTGATGTTTGTTGACTCAATTGGTAGATGTGACTTTGTGCGTGATGTGACATTGAAAATAGAAGTGTTAGACTAATTGGATAGGTTTATTTTTTTACTTCCCCACATGTATGGAGTGTGGGCGGATGTGCAGTGGATAGTGTGACCTTTAATACTAAGCGAATGGTTCAAAGTTCGACTGCCAGAAACTTTTAATGCTTTTTGAACGTCTAAAAAAATATATAAGAGAATATTGCAATGAGGAAGCTAAGGCCATAGCCCAGTTGATTCCGTTTTGTCGACTTTTTCAACTGTCAAATGGTCAGATTTGTTTCTATTGATTCATGGAAATCAAATAAAATATACTGCATATAAATATGAATTGTTAAAATTCAAGACTATCTTTTTGTATTGTGTTATGGAGTTCATAGAATCAGTATTTCATCACAAATAAACGTAGCCCTTACCTACATGTTCTAGACGTTAGACTTGTGCAATAATTTGTCACTTAATACCTACAAAAAAACTGACAGATAAATCGCAAAATTAAAACAATTTTTAGATGCGATATCACTTTCACCCAAATTATGTTAAACCTGTGTTCCAATAACATTTAGTTAGGTTATGTAAATATTTCCAATTAGGAAGCGAACGTTTTTGCATATTAAACAACAACGCATTTCACTTTGAAATCTTTAATTCATTTGAGTATTCCAAATCAATGTGAATAATTTACACCGTAGTGATTATAATTTTCACAACTTATTCTCCAAATGACGTGAGTCCACATCACGAATTCAGTCTTCTGTTGACCGAAAAATAAATACAAAACATCGCAAATCGTTTTAGAACAAAACTGCTAACGGCAATCAATCATATGAGCCAAACTATCCATAACTCATTTTCCATTTCGTGGAACACACTATTTATGATGCCAACAAGAAAACACCACCAAACAAACAGGCCTATTTACCGAAATGGAAAATTCGCTTGTTTAGAGGAAAAATCTAAAAAAAAAACAAACAAAATGCAGTTTTCCCCGAACGTAAATCCATGTTTGGTAACTCGTTCACTTGGATCATATAAATAAATTTATTTTGACAGATTGTCCACTCAACTGAGCATAGGCTTACATTGCGGTTACGTTACTTTGTTAAGCTAACAATAATTCATTAATTTTGCTTAAAATCTTTCAGGTGTGTTCCGCCCCCAGTCATCAAGGCATCATAATGGAAATTGAATGCGATTTGGCATCCATACGAGATGAGGATTTGTTGAGAAAAATGGTGAGTATGTCAGTGTTTAATATACTCATTCAGTATGGCATCGTTAAACGAGAAGAAATAACTAATAAAACAACGTCCATTGCTGGAGTTTACTGTGTACAACACAAAAAGTCGCTTGTTGATGACATCATTGACCTGCAGTAAAAAAAAAAAGAAAAACAGAAAGGAAAACAACAACCGATCCATTCAAGTATTATTAATAATGTAGAAATTCCAACTCGGACATTCGCATGTATCCACATACTGTTTGCAGAGATGGTTTTGTTGTTAATACCTATGGTTAGATACCGATTGTGAGAAAAATATCAATTGAAAAAAAGACGGCGAGGCTTCCTTCCTAATTTAATTAATGTAGGTAACGCGAATAAACATGGTACACAAATTCGTAATTTCGAATAACTCTCTTATTTCAACCATTTCAGATTCTAGGTACTTCTCGTCCATATAATAATTAAAAAAGCTCATCCTTTCATCCTTTTCCGCAACAGAACACAACGATCTGTTACAATTTAGCTTGAGAAAATGCGCCGACGCCGACCCATTAAATGGCCACACTAAATTTTGACAGATACATGAAGTACATTCTGAAACAAAAGTTTGATTTTTTAGCTCGAGCTACGTACCACTCGGCATAAGAGATTCGCCGTATGGGAGCTAGAACTTAGCTCGAGCAGCTTAAACCCAGCTTAAGCCCAGAATTTATTAAGAATTGTTTCAGTTTTTACAATCACTTTTGATAAGTAGTCCCGAACTCGATCTTCTTCGAGTGTTTCGCGAACGCCTCCCCGTTTTATTTGAAAGCAGAGACAGACAAGAAGGAACATTGTATATTTGTTAGTTACCAATAAGAGGTTATAGAAGAATTGCGATTTTACTTCAACTTTAATAAAGCTGTTGCGATGACATTTTACTGGCGAAAAAATTGTGGCTATTTGATCTTTTGCATTAGAAGAGGAAAGATCAAACATATGTCAACAAATATTTTCAAATAAACTAACGAGTGAAATAGATCTTCTTCCGGGGAACTCGAAGCGAACGAAATACGAATCGCCTGGTTTGCTTTTCTAACAGCAAATAGAATCATTTTGTCAGTGCACAGAGATCTCGGAACTCTTGCGGCTTTGCGTAGAAAAGGTTCTAAAGAAGATATAGAAATGTCAACTTTTTGTCTGAGAAGTCAAATGTTTACATAAACAAAAGGACTCAATATACAAAAGTGTATATCAGTTCAGAATTGATAATACATTCATAAATTAAAATAACTGTCAAGATTGCGACGGACTAAGTTTATCGTGATTTGATAATAGTTGCACCGTGTATGGGACCCTTAAGCTTCTCTTTTTATGAATGACCCGCTGTTTCGGTAGGTGACAGCTTTTATTCTTTGACATTTGACAAGTAGAAACTACGCCATTACTAAAAATGGAACTATACACGCTTCAACAACGCATTGAAATTATTAAAATTCACTACAAAAATGGTGAAAAAGCGTCGTGTCTTTTCTGATTGGGTCCTTGAAATGCATGAAAATGATCCGGAATTCCATCGAAAAATCATCTTGACTGATGAGGCCCATTTCCACCTCGGTGGCTACGTCAACAAGCAAAATTGTCGCAACTGCTGAGAAGCCTCTCCATCCTCAACGTGAGGCTATCGAGGACATAGGGCAGCCACTTTGCGATTTGGTTATGGAAAATTTCATGAAAAGGATATGGTCCTGTATGCGTGCTCGTGGTGGCCATTTGACTGATGTTGTTTTCATTATTAACGGCATACCTTCCTCTTTATTATGGAATAAACATCCGATCATTGATCTCAAAAAATTGCATTTTTCTTTAAATACCAAAATCACACCTCTTATTGGAAAGCACTTTATTATATTTGAATTCACTTTACAGGAGTTTTTATTTCAAAACCACCGAGCGGCTGTTATTTCATGAGCTTAAAAGTGTCCCCAAAACCTTAAACGGATCTGTACTATTTTACTAATGTGGGTATAAATATAAGAGTCCTTTTAGTTGTCGCCTTCTCTGTTCATATTCGTAACGCTTATTTGAATTCGCTATTTTTTGTGATGGCGTAAGGGTAATAAAAACCAAATCCAAATTGGCATATCTGGTTCGTCCGTGCTTTCTTTCATTATAAGTTCAGCCCCCACAACATAGACGTTCTCATAATTGAATCTAAGACGTATGCAGAAGTACCTACTGAAAATTTAAATTTTAACAAAACGAATCCCATAAACCTGTAGTCTTAATAATTTCAGTTTTACGATCGACTATTTAATTTGTGTGATTTTACATGTCAAACAAATCAACGGCAATGCCCCTAAATGTCCATCCATAAATTACATTAAAATTTGCTTCTAATTCGCTTATAGACTTGAGAGATGTTAACTTGTCATTTTCGGACGAACTTTACTGTCTATCGTCGTGTCGTGGCACGCGTGGGTCTGCGCAGAATGAGAGGAGACATACTCTGCCACTCAGTGTACTAATAATTTGTGTTCATGGTCAACAGTGACATGAGTAGAGAAAAAAGAAAACGACAACAATCAACGGTTTATGATACTGCGATTGCGAGGCATCAAGTCGCCACCACGGCCCACGTATCCGATATTATTATTTATTACAATTTGGGCCTGCTCTTGATCTGGCGCAATAAACAACTGACAGTTATACAGTCAGAGGCGTGCAACTTAACAAAACAAAAAAAATATTAAGAAGACCTTCTCAATCGACGTGCATATACGGCCATGCAGCATGAGCATAATGTCAATTGAAATGTAAGCAGTGGCATACAACTATGAAATATGAAGTCAAACGGATTGATAATGTTTTTTTTTGCATTTGCATGATATCATGATTTATTGATGCAGGTTGGTGTCAGGAAAACCAGTGGCGCTTTGGAGTCAGAAATTGACATAACTACGGTGAGTCTTGATTAGGCAAACAGCAGCCTACTTGCTTGCGGATGGTGTGAGAAAACCGCCCATCAGTTGATATGAATATTCATGTTGTGCATGTGGAGCAGCTGTCTGAAAAGTTGGACAACGCTGTCTCTTGGACTTTTCGGAGTTATTTGGAACAGCAAATTCTAGTCGTCTAGACGTTTGAGAATTTCGCACAAATGACGGACAGCATCCGTCGACAGAATTTCAAAATGCTTAGAATGCCCTACAAGTTTAACAGGTGAATTCTTCTCAACACTTAGCAAACAAGTTAAAGAAGCTTTCGAAACCCCCGACACTTGGAACTGGTGTCACGGTCAACTCCCAAAAACACCTAGCTGGTAGTTTTCGGAAATAAAATGTCTCGGAGGCATTGGCCTCATTCAAGAATCCAGTTGTCTTAAGTCGACTAGATTGGTCTGGATGAGATGCAACCTGAACGCAAAAACTAGATTGGTCGGGAACGTCACGTTTTCTACGTCAGCCACATATGAGAACTGTCAACTTAGTACTCAGTCACGAATTTCTAGACTAGATTCGTCGGTTTCCTCTCCATAAACGTCAACTGAAACAGCTGCTCTCATGACCGATTTCGATCAATCAAAACCGAGATACACTTAGTTAGATAGCTGTCAGACTTAGTAAACTAGATACATGAACGTCCCCATTACCTACACCTGGCAAAACTCCAACGAATTTTTTCGAATTTTACTCAACGCCGTTCTTTAACTCGAAAAATTTGTAAAATAGAGCGTCATTGACAGAGCAAGATATTCCCAATGAGCCGTGAGTTCAAACTTTGCCTACCTAAACGAAATTTATCAAATCCACTGCTTCACCATGCAATTCAAATCTGATCGCAGGGGAAAGCTCTGGCGAGTGTCTGGGTACAAGGGTTTGAAAGGAATATCGATGAACTTTTCTTGAATAGCTATATAAGCAGGCTTTTCGCCCAGGACTCAGCTGTTAAAAATGTAAGTTAAATGTTCAGGTCAATGCGCCCTCACTTCTTCTCGGATATTGTTCTTAAGGTGTTACTTGGCTCTTGGCGTATTGGCATAACCCTGCCCTAAGAACAAAAAAAAATCTGCTGCCATTAAATCGGGCAAACGAGATGGCCCAGTAAAAATAAAAAAAAATAAAAAAACGCGATATAAGCCATGGATGGACGGGCTCTTTTATTTAAAGTTGCGAAACCATTGAATCTAATATGGTAAAAGGTGTAACTGCAATCAAAATCTTTCCAAAGACCGACTAGACATCAACAACTGCTGAGAACGTCGTCTGGGTGGAAGTTTCGGGGTCTTCCTCAATACTTGCTTGCATCAGAGCAATATTCACATCATTCCGAACTGCATGAGATTTTTGCAGTACCGTGGAAGATCAAAGACAGCTCCTTGTTGATGCTAGGCTCAATCGAAAATGAAAAATAAGTACGATGTGGACTTTATGCCTGAATAAGCACATGCCAAATTGCCAACATTCAACATAAAATTGATCAATTTCGGGTCTTTGTTGTGCGCTGAGTCTATCCATCATAGATTTCTCAAATTTCACGCCACCCTGTATTATAAAATTTAAACTGTACCGTTTGGTTTCTTTTTAATTTGATGCTTTACTCCACCCATTGTTTGATGTGGTACCGGGAGGCAGATGCGCTTCCCACGCTTCCAAAATAAGAGGAGCATATTTATAAACAATTCAATGCTGATTGAACTAAACTTTAATATTGGATTAAAAATAGTTAATCTTACTTGCGGCAATACATGATGGCCTACATAAAAGTAGGAGGATAACCAAACTTACTCTCGACCATTCGTCTGATGGACAGAATTCTTGACCACTGGAGCTGGAGGTGCCACTGTAGAGTTGACTTGCTTTTTGTTCCGTAACATTTTTCCGGAGGTTTCCGCTGTGCTCTAAAGACGCGCCAGCTTCAGAACCTGAAATAGAAGAAACTTCTGTCAAGTATTTTCCAAGATCATGCTCGGTATCTCAATATGAACTTACCAAAAGATTTAGGCAGTCGTAGGCACATAACTCCTGTCCTGGATTTCGCGTAGGAGCTGGAGGTGCGACTGTAGAGTCGATTTGCCGCCCTGCTTTTTGTTCCGTAACATTTTTCCGGAGGCTTCCGCTCTCCTCTAAAGACGCGCCAGCTTCAGAACCTGAAATAGAAGAAACCTATGTCAAGTATTTTCCAAGATCATGCTCGGTATCTCAATATGAACTTACCAAAAGATTTAGGCAGTCGTAGGCACATAACTCCTGTCCTGGATTTCGCGTAGGAGCTGGAGGTGCGACTGTAGAGTCGATTTGCCGCCCTGCTTTTTGTTCCGTAACATTTTTCCGGAGGCTTCCGCTCTCCTCTAAAGACGCGCAAGCTTCAGAACCTGAAATAGAAGAAACTTCTGTCAAGTATTTTCCAAGATCTTGCTCGGTATCTCAGTATGAACTTACCAAAAGATTTAGGCAGTCGTAGGCACATAACTCCTGTCCTGGATTTCGTGTAGGAGCAATTGTCTAGTCTGCTGCAGCAATCCTTCTCATAAAGGCATTTCTAAAGTAAGCCCACCTAGCTGAAAAAAAGGAACAAGTTGAAGTTGAAGTGGAAGTGGATCCCCATCGACTTGAAGGGCAAGTACCAAGCTATAAAATGTTATTCGAAATAAGAAATGCATTGCAAATATAGTTCTGTAAAAGAAAATTCTATTTAATAAAAGAACGATTTTCTAACAACAATTCATTATAGGAACAAATAACTACGAAAGCAAAAGCATTAACTAAACAACAACAATTCAACAAATGTAGATGTAGAATGTAAAAGATAAAAGCAGCTTGAAGTTTTCCGCGAGCTGAATCCGAACCCAGTCTCATTTCTTTCCTAATATATTTTTTTGTTTAATTATTATTCAATGATTTTGTTGACTTGGTTTCGGATTTAGCGCACGAAAACCTACAAGTCTGCTTAAATAAATAAAAGCTCGGGATGTTCAGAGTAGAGATAATGAGGTAAATTGTCGACTTCTTGTCTTACATTCCCTTGCTCGCTATTTTGGGTCGGAAGAGCGGTGGGGCCCTTGACCATATCCGCAACCATTCTTGCGAATTTGGTCTCCTAAGTGGTGTATCATTGTGTGAGGTGTGATTGGTAATTATGAACATTTTAAATAGGTAGGTAGGTACTCACGATTAATTCAGCTGGGTGGAGGGAAGATTTCTTGATATTTGATGCTGATAGTATTTTGCAGCCGTTTTTGAATGCGTAATAGGGCTTTAAGAAAATAGATGGCATTCTATTTACGTTCACTGCACTTTTGCTTGAGTGTTTGTTCATTTTTCTTAGCTTTTTTCTTTTTCTTTAGTTCTTCTGTCTTGAAGTCTTCTTTTCTCCGTTTGTTTTGATTTATTATTTTTTTCGTTTTGACAACAAAAGTCACAGCATGTTATTTTTTTTTTTTTTTTTAATCAAAGGAAGTGTTTGTTTTAAAATTAATAAAGTACATTGGAGTAGAGAACAACAGGCAGAATGGGTAGATAATGAAACGGGTTGTAAGCGAAAGAACGCAGTCAACAAAATATGCAGTTTTAAAATAATGTCCTGTAGTTGATGCCAGTTTTTAGGTGAACTCGGAATACAAACCCACATTTATAAGACTTTGGGAAAAGCTTTATGGAACAGAAGACTTTAATTTTTGATTTCCCTGCATCCGTGGATTATATTGATTATATAAATTTTTTAATTTTTTAATTTTGGTGGGGGCAAAATGTCCCCATTTATTAGGCTTAATACAAGCTTAAAACAAACTTAACAATAAAGACTTATAACTAGGAATTAAAGCTAGGGTTTAGAGTGAAGGAGGCTGAGTTTAATGGAGGAAGTGCTGCGGTTAAAATCAAAAATGGAAATGTTTGAGTTAACCTTCCGTAGCATACGGGAAATTGGTTCGTTGGAGCCGTAGGACGTGCGGTGGGTTGGTAGATAGAAGAGGCGGGGGTGTCTTAAATTACGAGGGTTTATATTGAAGGAGATAGAGTTGTAAAGAGACATGCAATCGATAGAGCCTGATAGGAGTCGATGAATAAAGAGAATGTCTGCAGCATCCCTGCGATCTTCAAGACTATTCAAGTTAATGAGTTTAAGGCGGTCTTGATAGGGAGGAAGAATTAGGGGATCGTTCCAAGAAAGACCGCGGAGGGCAAATCGAAGAAAACGTTTTTGTATGTTTTCGATTCTGCTTACATGAACTTGCTGAAAGGGTGACCACGTTTGACTGGCGTATTCGAGGAGGGGGCGGACAAAAGTAGTGTAGAGAGACCTGGTCACGTAGGGGTCGGAGAATTCCTTTGACCATCGTTTAATGAATCCAAGGGATGAATTGGCTTTACGAATTATCTCGTCAATATGCGAACGGAAATTGAGCTCGAGGTCGTATAGTATGCCAAGGTCACGAAGAGACTTTACGATTGGTATAGGTTGGTCATTAAGTAGGTATATACGGGGAGGGGTCTTGTTATTCTTACGTGATAAGGTGATAGATTGGCATTTGGAAATATTGAGCTCTAGGCAGTTTTTGAGACACCAAATAGAAAAATTATCTAGATCTTGTTGTAGTAAGCAGGAATCTTTTGATGAAGATATGTGTTTGAAAAATTTGGTATCGTCGGCATAGAGAGAGATAGAGGAGTGTTTGATGACCCTTACAAGATCGTTAATGGTTAAGATAAAGAGAAGAGGACCTAGGTGACTGCCTTGTGGTACACCAGAGGTTGCCATGAAAGGGGCGGATAGGACGGACCTGAAGCGAACACTATAAAAACGGTTTTCCAAATATGAGGATATCCATTTCAGCAGTATTGGTTCAAAGCCGAGGGCAGACAATTTGAAAAGAATTAATTTATGCGATATCTTATCAAAAGCTTTACTAAAATCGGTTGCAATAACATCAACTTCTTTTCCACTTTCTAAGGCCGAAAGTGCAGAGGACACGAATTCAACGAGGTTAGTGGTAGTTGATCTGCCTTTAAGAAAGCCATGTTGATTAGGGGAAATTAAAGACTTGCAATGAAAGCTTAAGGATTCGTACAAAATACTTTCGAGGAGTTTGGGAATATGCGAAAGTTTGGCTATGGGGCGATAATTAGTAACTTCGCTCTTTGATCCCTTTTTATGGATCGGTGTTATGAAAGAGGACTTCCAAATCTGAGGAAAGTCGCCTTGTGAAAGCGAGAGCTTAAAGAGGTGCGAAAGGGGATAGGAGAGAACGAGGGAACACTTCTTGAGAAATATCGCTGGAATACCATCCGGGCCAGGTGAATATTATAAACAATGAATACGTGTAGGAACTTACGTTATAATTCATCAAAAGTGCAATATGCAATTTAATGTTGTATTACGAGTATGTTCCTGGGGTAAAACCAAATACATAAATATTAATAACTCTTTTAAATTTAAACGACTTAAAATTTCGGTTTCGACTGCGAGAAACTTCAAATCATAAAAAGAACCACCAACGCTTACATAAGCTGTGAAATATACCTAAGTTTATGTGTGGGACCTCAATATTAACTAACCAATAGATTTAAACATTCATAGGCTTATAGGTCCATATCATATAGCAGCAATTGGCTGGTCATCAAAGGAATAGCTAGAAAAAAAATGCTTTAAGTCCCATAGCCATCCATTTGGGTAGCCCAAAACAAAAAAGTTTCTAAACCCGTATAACGGATATACAAAAAAATGGCTAATCCGCTGTTCTCCATATGTATATCTAAAATCTAAATCAATTTAAAACTATTAAGTCTTAAGCTGACACTAGTCCACGGATGTAAAATATTTGAATTTCAGATAGAGACAGACCAAATTCCAACGAATTAACATCCTGTAGTGTGTGGATGAAGGATGACACCACCGTAAGCTCAACTAAAACTATTTCCACATTTTAAAGACGTTGCTAATAGAAACCCCACTCAAGGACGAGAGGGCCAACTTAATTCCATTTCTTTTCCCGAAAGAAAAATAAACACCATCTCCATCTCACATAAATAAGCGGAATGAACACACTTCCTCGAAGAGGCATTTCGTAAAGGATTTCACTGATTTTGTTTCTGCTTCTGGCACATCATTGGCGTCACCACCATATACAGACCGTCTGAAGGCAGTTCAACCATGAGGACACACCAGAGCAGAGGGAATCTCTACCCGGCTTACATGAATTATTTTCGTCTATGTGCGCCTTTTAGGACATTTCAGTTGAAGGACAAAACGATTACAAAGAATGTGTGCTAGTCTCTCTGACAAAAGCAGAGCATTCCTTCACGGAATTGATTTCAGTTCATCTTGCCTACTTAGAAAATAATTTACATTGAGAACCTTACGGAGTTTTTACTCAACAAATTTCTTGGTGTAAGAATTGTAGTAGCTGTCAGTCAGCTTACTTTTGACAGATGATTTGCAATTCGTTGTCCTAATTGGCATATTTTGGCTTTTTAAATTTGTTAGCAAATTAGAAAATTCTTCGAGTTCATCTAATATTTTAAGGACTTTCTGTACCATTTTTTTCAATTATGTATCTGTCATTCTTTATTTTATTACGTTCTTTAACTTTTTCGTAATTGTTTCTCTCTGAGAGAGACAGTCTTTTCCAATCTTATGTGGTATTCGATTGGGCTTCTTCAGATTTGCTCTCAGATTTCAGATTTCATGTGGCTAATCGAACACAAAAACGTCACTTGCTCTTTTTTTTGTTGATATTTGTGCGACTGCAATACGTGTAGCCTTCGACACTTTTCTTAGCGTTTTCCATTCACTGGTTAAATTTTATATGAAAACATTCAAAACTCTCGCCCAGATTGATTTCTAAACATTTGTACATAAATAATTAATAAAAATAGATCCACCCGATGCAATGCGTTTCTTTGCAGTTGAAAAATTTCACTAAAATGTAAACAACTCCACTAGTTGTCAAACTCGAACGCATGTGTATGTGTAAATCTGAGAAAATATCCAGATTCGCAAAAGTGCTCTGAAATCTGAAAAAGATTGCTTTTTTTGTACCAAACGAACATAAAAATTGCTCTGAGAGCAAAAAAAGTGCTCTGAGAGCGCCCAATCGAATACCACATTACTGTTCAAACTATAATGTTGGCAGCACTGCTATAAGCACTCTTTGCCGATTCAGCAGATCAGTCAACCATTACATATTTTGCTGAAGACGTGATTTTGTTAATAGTTCTCGATAACGGACAAAATGTAGAAAATTCTCTAAAAGTCATCTGACTTCAATCAAAACGCGTAAGCAAACCGGCGCAGCACCATCTAAACTCAACATTTCTACAAACGGAGGCGTCTCAACTTAATAACAATTAAGATTCACATATTATCCGTTTTAAAATCACCACATCTATGCATATCTAAGTGATAAACTACCCAATTTATAATTTAATTAAGCTAATTCTTTTGAAAATACAATCCAATGAAGGCGTTTGTCGAGACAAGACATTTCGTGACTGATATAAAACTGAATTTTAAAATGGCAACCTTCCGTCAGCCATGTGGCTTTGATTCAGTGTTTTAAACCGTTCGTTTTATAGCTTAGACATCTTAGTGATGTGTTCATGAAAATCGCCCAAGTAAATCACACAACCCACACAAGCAAGTCACAATTATATAATTATTCACCTCAACCGTATTAGGAATTCCATTCCATTTCCCAATGATGGATGCTGGTTTTCTGGTTATCTGATGGAAACTCTCTCTGAACAATTATTATAAACTTCCGTCAAAACATCGTCTCCATTTGTGAACTTTTGCTGTGCATTTACTTTTTTATCTAGTTAAGAGCAGAATTAACTAAGTTCTTGGTACTCGTAAATGGATATAATATTACTAACGCTTGTTGATCGATTTAAGTTGACACCTGTACGTAAAGTGGGTTGTGATAGTTTTAAGTTGATTGTCATTGACATTGATCTTTTCCATTCATAATAAATTTTCTTTTTACGATTGCGATTAGTGCAATAAAGAGTTTTAAGGTGCGCCCCCACTTTTACAAGTGCGCAATGGGCAATATGTTCATGTAGGACACTAAAAATCGTTTCTCACAACCAATTTTGAATGCGTGAGCTTTGTTATTGGAAGCAATGTAAGGGACTTAAAATTTTATGTCAAATTTTAGCTTGAAGAAGAAGATTTATCTATCCCACACGTCTGACGTTGACAGCCACAATTTTCGTTTGCTTTCTCCGGCAGTGGAAATTGTAGCCCCTTGTTGTAGTTGTAAAGTAGTTGAAATTGCAGTATTTGAGGTAGCAAGGTGAAGGTAGTTCAGTGCTTGCGTTCTGTTGTCTACTAGCTAATTAGCAACACATAAACATAAATGTGCTTTTGAAGTTTGTTTTATTTTTTTTAAGATTGGATGGATTTTTATTAATTTCATAAATATTTCAACAGTAATTCATTAAGAAAAAATCATTTGACTTTGTTTTGTTTGACATTGACATGACCTGTCACTAGTCGCTGGATGACTATAGGTCTGTTCCTTTATTTTTGTAGTAAAATGGAAAAGACTGTCAAAATGGCAGTGGTGGGGACAAATTCTCTCACGGAGAGAGACACTTACGAAAAAGTTAGGGAACGCTTTTGTAGTAAACTACAAATAATGACAGATACATAATTCAAAAAGTCAAAAAAGTGCTACGAAAAGTCGTTAAAATTTCGAATAAACTCGAAGAATTTTTTACTAACAAAATTAGGTGTTTCACCTCCCTAGCGATGAAAGCGATTCGAAATTATTCGAACTTCTTCTTCACGTACCTATCTGGAAGAGTTTGTACTGAGACAAGACATTTCGTGCTAAATACAAGCATTCGAGAAGAGGAAAAAGCGACACGGCATCGTGGAGACGATTGTCATTTCTTACTCCTTACAGCAAGTAAGAATTTCGTCGCGACTTTCAAAAAGAATCTAAGGATAACATTCAATTTTACTTTGCCTCCTGTTGATATACCATTATAATACGCAAGAAATCAAAACATATGCACTCATATGTCAAATAGGACAACAAATTTCAAACCAGCTGTTCATTGAAAGGTGACTGACAGCTTTTTCAGTTCTACACCAAGAAATTTGTTGGATAAAAATTCGTAAGATTCTCAGTGGAGGGGTAGTAGCTTACTCTCTCGATGACGCTCTCTTTTACGAATTTTTCGAGTTAAGGAACGGCATTGAGTAAAATTCGTAAGAATTAGTACAAATTCGTAAGATTTAAAAGTAAGGGAACAGACCTTATGTGTTATTGCCACCCAGTTCTATTAGAAAAGAAAAATCAATGCTACGGCGGGAAAAGCTATTTTCGTTGGTGCGGGTAGTTTTTAAAGGACCACTTCTGCAGATTTTTAAACGACCAAGACCCCGCTGTCAGCTTGTAGCTAAAGTTTTTTCATGAAAGTTATTGACAAAAATAATAAAATAATAATAATCCAATCAAGCTGATGGCAAAAATACGAAAAGGCTTTTAAATGGGTTTCTGAAGACATATTGCAAAGACACTGCGGAATCTGTACACATCGAAACAAAAGGACTATAGATGCTTATTCGGAGGTCCAAAGTGCATCGTATAGGGCCTACCAGTCGTGATAAGAATTTTGAATAAGTTAATCGTTTGTGCGCACAAAAAAGTTTAAACGTTTCGCATTACAGAATGCCGACCTCTGGCGAAACTTCCACAGCATCAAAATAAAAACCTTTGGGCTCCTATAGGAAATTGATTTTCTCCGAAATCAGATCACCACCGACATGTTTTCGGAAGTAAAATTTGTGTCACGACATTGCGTGACATTGCACACCAACGTCTTTCCGAAAGAACTATCCCCGCTCTTATACTCTCTGTGGCATGTAACAAATTCTGGCCGTATCCTTATCAAATCAATCAATACTGATGGTTACAATTTAAATTTCAAGAAACGAGGTTTCACTTCTTCAAAATAAATATCCCCTATATAGCTAATCGTAATCGTATCTGCCTTTAAATTGTCTCGATCTGATATTTGTCCTCTAACCTGTTGGCCCGATAAAACCCATAACTCGCTCAAAACCATTAACCATTCAACGCAATTAAAAAATTGAAATCCAAACGCCTATATTGAGGCCCATTCAGACACTTACTGGTTATCAATAAATCTCGACCTTCCCCCATCAAATGCACTTGTAATTTATTCATTTCAAACTCCAACAACAACCAGCAAGTCGATTGTCGGCAAACGAACGCATCACCGCTATGACTCATCCCGCACGTCTGCCGATCGCAGCATAATGTAAAACCGTCGTGTCGGTCGGTGGGACAGTTTACAAGAATGTCCCAAAAAGCCGGTCGGTCTCCTCACGATCACGCAATCGTGTGGTCTCTAGCGGTGCGAAATAAACCGTGAAGGCGTCGTCCGCCTTATAGAAAATGACTAAATCGGTTTCGGATCGGATACATATCGGTCGCGGTCCACTATTGTTGTTATAGCTCCCCAAGTTCCCCCCGTGTGACACACACAAGTACTGCTTGGTTGTGGTCTGCGATACGTACAATCTCGCATTCGCTTGTAATTGATTTTGATTCGCGCTTTCTGTATGGGTACGACGACAGTGACGAGTGTGGGGGCTAAACCTGTGGGAATGTATGGGCTACCACCTTGCAGTCGAGAGAAATAAGTATCTACAGAGACAGATACTCAAAGCTTATTACATAGGTAAGGTATTCCGTATTCGTATTCGTACCGGTCGTGGGGGTAGGGCGGTGGTGAAAAAGGTTGGAATCGATTTTCGCTGTCGCTGTCGTCATCATCATCATCGGTGTCGCTGCTGTTGTCGTGGTCGTCGTCGTCGTCGATCGTTTGTCCGCACGATGAATCTGGGCTGCGTACTAGCTGAACTGGCGCGCGAGAATCTTGCACTTAGCTTCCATTCCAAGTCCGACATCGGTTTCAGTTTCAGTGAGAATTTGGTGCTCGATCAAGACGTTCGTGTCTTCAAGCTGAATAAAGTAAAAATATAAAACTCTCCCCCCATAGAATCAGTCAGTTCACAGTGCGTCTGGTCTGTCGGTTTAATTTTTGTTTCTGCTTAGTTGGTGGATTTGTTGTGTGCAAAAATTGCAATTAAGTATTGTTTGTCTTCTGTCTCTTTGCAGCTGTTCCTTGTTTTGTAAATATTCTTCTTCTCCCTTGTTGAAATTAAGTGAAAATTTGAATTACTGTCAAGTGTGGCGCAGTGTAACACGGTAGAGTGCTTAATAAGTGATCGACCTACAAAGCACCCCCAAAAATAAATAACAAAACATCCAGCCGAACAATATCAGTTAAGTGTATCTCAAGATCTGTGATTGAACCTGTTCTTCAGATACATGGTACGTCTTTGTTGAATTTGGGATTAATTTATCGAGTCGGTTGGGAGACAACTAAAAAGCAGGCGAATTCTCGGTAAGGATTGAACTTGTTTTTGTGGTACTTACTGCGCTTAGGCGTTTGTTTTTTTTTTTTTTAAATTATTTTTACAAGGTGTGTGGAGAGTGTTGTTTGCAGAGATAAATTATTTAATAAAGTGTAGGCTTTGACGAACGTCCTACATGGATAGCTGATTCCCTGTAAACCGGGATGACATATAATTATTGGATATTTTTTAAGATTTATTCGCATTCATGATGTCAGAGACTCTCTCGGTCTCGGGTTTCAATGTCACGGTAGTTTTTGTGGTTCTTTTTGTTGCACAGCCAAACTGGATCTTGGCGATCGGTGGGACGAAACCAGTTTCATTTTCGCGAGGATCAGATTCTGGTTCTTGATAACTTTGGGTGTATGGTAATTTTATGCTGATAGCGAATGTTAGATGCGCAGGTTCTTTCTGGCCGAATGTACGCTTTTAGTGGCAAATGATCGAAATCGGTTCAATAAATTAGCATAGTGATGAGCTAATTAGAGGTTTTCGTGTAGAAATGTTGTTCTTTTCGATCGGAGATGCTTGGAAATGAAGTCATTTTCCATGATATTGCATTTGTTCACGTTCAGTTTTTAAAGCAAAGTACGTTTGTAGCGTACGTTTTGAACGAATTGGTTGAGGGGAATCTACGTATACATACCTATACGTTTATTGAGCATTGATTAGAAGTGGAATTTTCATTTTTCAATAAATTTGAGGGTGATATAGTTTCCGGGTGTGACACGCTGTGTTGTTGACGCAATAAAAGAGGAGCAGCAACGTTCTGATTGTAGTTTTGGTTGGTTTCAAACCAAGCTCTATGCCTCCCTAGGGGCTATGATTTTCTAAACATGAGCATGAGAATTATCCTTCTTAAGGTTGACAAGAAAATTACATCTCCAAAAACATTTGCTTAACCTATTTGACAGTTAACATTTTGACAGAAATAAAATTCAATACTTACATCAAATTTGCTGCCACTGGGAAGACTAGAAAGTCACTGAAATGTCCCTATTCTGTAAGCTGGATGCTTCAAAGCACTTAACGAAATTATTCCTCAAAATGCGACACATGAAATCCGTACAATAGACAACCAATGCCCATAACTCATTGGCAAAAATAAATCTTTGTAAAGCTTACTTCCTGGTAAAATAGCTCCAGAAGCCTGCTTCAACCTTATGAACCAATTCTAAAAAAAGCCAAAGGAAAGTGTTATATTCTTGGACCTAAAGTAAAAACGTCTTTAATATTTTTTTCACATCTCCAACTGCAGTAAGTTTTATTGAAAATTAATATTTTGACAGCTAATTTGTTTACGGTTGATCGCGATACTACAGAACTACAGAAAGAAGTCTTGTCTCATGTTTCCTAACTCGATGGTCGAGGCTGTGGGAAGCTGCTACTCTCTCACTTCGAACGATATGAGTCTCTAAGAAATGTACTCTGTTATTTTTATTTCGTTTAGTAAACTGAAAAACGTTTATCGATTTTGCAATGGAACCAAGAGTGAAACAACATTTTTTAACTGCCTCTGCTAAGCTCTTCGAAAAAAAACGACGGTTCACTTGCTCTCCCATGCATTCGATAGATCGGAAAATCAAGCTTAGTTATATACTTCTATACCAAATTTGAGAAGATTCGTTAAAGTCCGCGAAATGATTTTTATTGCTGAGTACCTACCTTAGATTTCTGGCTAAAAGCTGATGCCCTTCAAGGCTTACCTAACCTAGCTAATATCGCGGGATACACAGTTCCACTCAAAAGGTTCAATATTTCATCAAAATATAACACTGTTCGAAATTTGTTTTTCTAGTTTAGCTTTAAAGGAACCTTCCATTTAATAGGACAAGGGAAATATACCCTCTGTAGTATAGATCCCTTTTGCGGTAAACAAATTTTTACTTACAAGATTTAACAAATAAAGTGTCAAAAGAAGGGGATTTTCCCGGAGCTCTTAAAATCATTTTTAGTTTCTTTTTGTCTTAAAATACAGTACAATCTCGGAAACACGAACGTTTCTATAAGATGAACTGTTCGGAAAGATGAACGAATCTTTTTTCGCCATTGAAGCGTTCTAGGGTAGAACCGCTTTCTTTTTTTGTTCAGAAAAAGGTATAAATAACTTTGTTTTTGTACAACTTATAATTAACTTTTATTTTTTTCTTATTCTTTTTTTTTGTAAATAAAATGAATTCTTATTTTGATATAGTGTGAGTAAATAATGTTGCCCAAGCCATAAACCACGCAACAAATATTCATGAATACATTTATGAACGCAAATTACAGCTGCCTGAATGCGGCGGTCATGCATTGACAAAAAATTAGCTCATAATTGCATATATAAACTAAAGTCATAAATGACAAATAAAAGCAATTTTGTCAATGACAACTCGGCTGTTTAATATTAATTTCGATTTAATTCCAATGAGAAATGATGTAAGGAGTCTTGTGCCATCATCGATATATTTTTTTTGCTCTTGTTCATTTCTGAATAATACAAATAATTAAATAATTTGCAAACATTTTACTTTTATTTTCTCTTCTGCCATTTTTCTGGCAGCGCGGCAACAACACAAAAACACATTCACTATTGACAGCATGCTGACTACATTTTCTTTTATGAACGCAAGTACTGCCAAACGTCTGCAGTGATATTGCAGTTCTTTTACAAAAATTAACACGAAATTTGCAGAAATCCAGCATTTTTCCATTTTTGAATTTTCTTATGTGTGGCTATACGTTCTTTTTTAATTAAAAAAAAAAAACAGATGAACAATTCGAAAAAATGGACGGGACCTTATTAATATCTGTTCCTTTTTCTGAGATTCTACTGTATTTACAATCAACGCAATTTACATTTTACTATGCGAGAGTTTTCCCAGGGACACTCCACTTTACATATTTGTACTTCTGTAACGTATTTCCACTACAGATGCTTTCTAAGGGAACAACTCCTTATTTAGAACTCTGAACACAGTTGTGATTCATCACAGCTGTTAGATTCCTCATCGTCGCATTCTTGTAAATGACTTTGCGTCATCATGGCTTTCTTGTTCGTGGTTGTTCAACAAGCGGAACACCTCCCTTATCGACGGGATGTTGTGGCATTCGTCGCCAGACAAAGAAAGTCCATTCAAGTGTCTACCTCAGTCAAGGAATTCCCTTGATGACTCAAACCGCTATCCTCAACATATTTATTTTTGTTAAAAAAAACAATGCTTTTCCAGATAAGACCCCGCTGAGTGTGTACTCTACATTTCGAATTCCTTTCGTGATAAATCTAAAAATATAGAAAAAAAATGTACACAACAAAACGTTTCGCTGATAAGTTCCGAAAGCAAAAGCAACTATCTTTTGTTTACCCCATTCCAATGCAAACGTTTATTAATCCAACAATTTGCACGAACAAGATCGGGTGTACCTGTACATAGGCATCCCCATATCCTCCCACATCATTACATCGCTTATGATCCAACCACGACCATTAAGTGTCATTAAGAACCTCACCAACCGAAACGCAGTAATTCCTTTCTGACCCATATTCAACCCATTTCCGATCGCGATACATAAATCGTATAGGTACCTATACAGTGGTAGCCGTGACCACAGGTTAGCTGGCTCGGTTGCGCTTACTGTACAGCCAACCTGCAAATATAATTATGGTAATTCAGTGTCTAGGTAGGAGACCACCTCAAACAGTAAACAGTAGGCGGCACGTCACTTTTACCTACCCACGCTAAACAGTAGTGGCAATTCATTTCCATTTGTTACTTTCATTTATCGATATCCGTTTGATGCAGTTGTGAAGCTGATCCGTTTTGGTTTCTCCTATTTCTCATGGCCTCGAAAAATATTAATATCTTCGTTTGACTTCGAAAAAAGAAATAGAATCATTGTTGGCTTATCAAAATGATGTCATGGAGTATACAAACTTTAACATTTCTGTCAACATTTTGTGTTGTGTTAGTCTGGAGATTTATTTTTTTTTTGTTCGGTGAAAAGGTAGTGTTAGTTTCTCTTTAGCAAAAATAAAATATATCCACATCGACGAGGTTAGCCGGCTGAAAACATGAAACCGAATAATGATTTAGTTCTGTTTCGAGTGAGATACATAGAGGAAGATCACAATTTGAATTTCGCACGTAAGTTGATTTGATAGATACGTATACTGGTTTTTGTTTTCGGCGGTGATTTCATGCAGCTGATTAATGGAAATTTGCTAATTTTGACTATAGTTGCAGTATATTAACTATAATTTTACACTTTTTGACTATTGTACTACTTCCTTGTGTGGGATAGTTCGCATGAGATAGCTACAGTTAATCACAATAGCAGTGATGCAATCAGTTTCGAATTCTGTTTGCAGTATACCGAGTGTGAATATAGGTATAGTTATGACTTTTGTGTGGACGATGTAGATCATTTGCTGTTGGCCAGAAAGAAAGTCTAAACAAAAACAGTAAACCCTGAAAAATCCAAAAGTTTTATTGGTAGTTAAACTGGTTGTGGTTTTTAGATTTGTTGCTTGCTAAATTTTTTTTTTATCGCGGAGTGACAGCATGTGACAACTGAGATTGGTGGCATTTTGAGGCTGTATTAATATGCTTACGCATGCTTTTAAGTCTCCTAAATAGAACGATGACAGCTGGAGGAAAAAAAGTTGCTAATTTACCGGCTCGTTTGGCGAAAACAATTCCGACGTTTTAGGATTTATCTTCGGTTGATTAAAAATTCTTTTCTTATCATTCAATGTTGTTTTATAGTTGCGAATATGGCTTTCTGCTAGACATATTTGCAGATGTCTATTAATTTCCTTTTTTTCCATAGCTATCCGTTGAATGAAATGACCCCATTATCCAAAACTATGATTATAAGTACCTACCTAGTGCTTTGAATACTTTAGATCTAAAAATTTCAAAACAAATAGCTAGGTTTAAAGACTGAATTAGAATATCCTTCCTTCGAAAATGCCGCGATACTAGGTGACATTCGCACTGCGTTACGTGTTACGTGCTACGTCTGGCTGAAATATAAAACCTAAGAAATAAAATGTCAATTGTGAATGCACACTGCTTCTCTGATGCTAAGTTATGAATGATTTTGCGCTGCTTTGCAATTGTTAAGCATTTGTTACTGCAAATCAATGCAAAGTACTATTTCAAAATATATAAACTCCGACGATGAATCCATTTTATTTGGTGATTCAAGCTGAAGTGTAAAACGTCATTTCCATCATAATCATTCAGGATTCTCTGTTTGCTTTTGTTTGCGCAGTTGTAGCGATCACAACGCGTCTTGGAAAAGTATGCATTGCATCACAAGCCCTGTTTTTTTGAGCTTCTATCTCAGCAAAGCGAACAAAGTAAGATTTTCAGCACGCAATTACAACAACTTCCCTCTACTTGACACTTCGAGACTCGCAGTAGTTGTTGTAATCGTGTGCTAGAAATCTTACTTTACTT
This sequence comes from Cheilosia impressa, assembly GCA_948293265.1. NCBI lineage: Eukaryota > Metazoa > Arthropoda > Insecta > Diptera > Syrphidae > Cheilosia > Cheilosia impressa. The sequence continues at coordinate 47,693,285 of OX411882.1, read as the reverse complement.
TGCTTTGCTGAGATCGAAGCTCAAAAAACACGCCTATAGTAATCAGCTTGCGTTTTGGAACGCAGAATTTGGAATTCATCCTCCTTTTCAGTTCAAAGGTCACCACAAAATCTGAATTTGTCCGTGTCTGGCTAGCCTTATTATTTTTGCATGCTTTCAGAGGAGGCAGATCCCCGATAAGATTTCAAATAGTCTTTGTTGCTCTTTGAATTTAAGAGCTGTAAATAAAGCCCTTTCCGGCGAGTATACGAATCTGGAATAAGGCTTGAAATGTCCAAGAATTAAAGAAATGCATAGCGATCCGTATAAAATTCAGGCATACCCAGGGTGTTCATACCTTTCAACGACAGACAGTCTTAATACCGGCTTAGTTTAAGTAGTACGTTTTTTGTTGTGAAAATATGGCTAAGCTCTTCGGTCGACAATCTTTCGTTATTGTCCAATTTGCTACTAGTTTTAAGTTCTATCTTCCTATTTTCATCAGGTTATTAGCTTGCTTTTCAGTCATTTAAAATTTGGAATATATGTCACCTATATGTGAATTAAGGCGCGCCATCTGTTAGTGATATCTTTTTACTGTTTTTAAAAAATAAATAACTCTTTCGGAATATTAATGGCAAAGTATTGCACTTAATTGCTGAAGCTTACAGCCATGCTGAAAAGCTGCCAAGTTCTAAGGGCTGAATTGAGAAGCTTTCAAAGGGGGGAAAAAAAATATCCTATCGGGTGTCTGTCAGACGCTTTAAGGCGTAATATTTGTTCATCGGAGGTTAAATTCCAAGCTATCGGTCAAATGATAGTGAGAACCAACCGGCTGTCATCTGTAAATAGAAACCCCAAAAGAACACTCTTTAGTACCTGCCACTCAGCCCATTGTACGCTTATCTCGCAGCTATTGTTTATGTTCCAAAATATTCTACTCAATTTAGTATTAGAAAGTAAAAGAAATAGTAAACATTATTAATGGTGTATAACTTCTATATTAAAAAAAAAATCACGAACAATAAATACGGAAGAAGCCAGAAAAATATTAGATTAAGCTAAAATATGTGCCCCACAGGGCCAACTTTTTGCAATTTATAAGAAGTGTTTCTTTTTGTAACTTTAACTGTTCTGTAATTTTTGAAAATGCCTTGACATTTATGTTTACGTTCGGTACTCAGTATTTAAAATTACAGTGAACTATTTATCTAAACTCGCAAGGAGAAATAATGTTTGAAATGTTTTTTTGTTTTTGTATTGGAGGTCCCGTTTTGTAAAATAATTCCAGCAGCAGGTAATATACGATCATCAACCAAATTTAGAGGCTAAGCTGCCAGTAATATAATTTCAAACATTTTAAATATAGTTACCTAATTTTATTGCATTTGAGATGACACTCTGCTTTTTTCTAGTTTATCCAAAGTACTATGTTTATCCAAGTTCTAAATCTTACAACATCAGCTCCCATATGGATCGAGAAATAACGATTTGAATGTCTTTTTGCAAGAAAACTGCCACACCCCTTAGTTTAATTGTAGCCAAACTTTAAAGGAACACTTAAACTTAATCGGTTTGATGTTCTTTTTTTAATGTCTTTTACCAAAACAAAACAAAAACCTAAATTAGTTGAAAACAACGGGCGGTAGAGGGAAACATACGCGTTTTGTCTTTTGTTATAGCGAATAGACTTACTCTTTCGCATTGTATATTTCATAAACTGGTATTTTGTACAGAAATCGTATTAAGTGACTTTATTTAGTTTAAATTTAAGGGGGCAAAAAAACTCAATGACAATCTGCTTTCATACTTAAATAGTGAACACAACCCTTTCGGTATTTTGATGCCTATGCCAACACGAACATTCATATCGTCCATTCTCTGTCTCTGGGCATATTTTTTGATTTTCTTTTCTAATTTACTTCCTAAAGTATCTGTTCAATCACTAGAGGCAAAAATACAGGTTGATGGTTGACGACGTTGACGTCATTCAGCTGTTAGCTCTCGTGCAATAAAGGTCTACAGAAAAACTGGAATTTTTTCATCGAAAGACTATTTTTATGATTAATTTTTTACATCGACAATGGTAAATAACAGTCAATCAAATAAAGAAATAAAGTAAACATCTAAGTCCGTCTTTTCGATTGGGCACAGTGTTGCTTCTGTTCCTTTGTTTTTGTGTTGCCATATGGTATCAAATTTGTTTAGAGGTGATTTTTGCTTCATCGTTATTTATCTGAATAAAATCAATGTCATTCAGCATAATTTCTTTTTTTACTTTAATTTTGATAGTAAAAATTCAAAAAGTGGTGTTAAAGAAAAATAAATGCAGAATATTTTGGATAAATTTGAAAAATCAGGGGTCAGATTCTGTAAGGCGAAACGATCAAACGTTTTCGTGAGCACGAACGATTTGCCCTATGTTACACAAGCAAATTTTTTTTTTTTTTGGATAAGCATCTATCTATAGTATAGGCGTACCTATATACAAGGTGGCGCAAAAATAACCTTCCGATGTTTTTTGGCTGTAATTTAAAAAAAAAATTAAAAACTTGATTCTTCTTGTGGATTATTTTTATTTGGTTTTTTAATTTTTTTTACATCAAGTCGAGAATATGATGTCATGTAAATGGCCGCCGCCACAGCTGATTGTCATTTGAGCCCTTTTTATGGCATTTTCCATTTTTTATGGCATTTTCCATCACTTTGGCCAAAACTTCCGGCGATAGGTCCTCACATTCTTGACGGATAATGTCTTTAAGAGCTACAGGAGTCTGAGGCTTGTTGACATAAACCCGCGACTTCAAAAAGCCCCACAAAAAGAAGTCTGGAGCGGTCAAATCAGGCGATCTTGCTGGCCAGTGCAAATCGCCAAAACGGGAGATTAGGCGCCCGGGGAATGCATCCTTCAGCATGTCGGTTGTGGCACGTGCAGTGTGTGCCGTTGCACCGTCCTGTTGGAACCACGTGTTTTCCAATCCCAATTCATCAAGTTGCGGAAAAGAACTCGTTGATCATTGCTCTGTAGCGCTCACCATTCACAGTAACCGTTTGGCTCGCGACGTCTTCGAAGAATAAAGGTCCGATGACTCCTCCAGCGAAAACAGCACACCATACAGTGACTTTGAGCGGGTGTAATGGCTCTTCGTGGGTTACACGCGGATTTTCAGTGCCACAGAAGCGTAAATTTTGCTTATTTACGTACCCGCTAAGATGGAAATGGGCCTCATCACTCATGATTATTTTTGATGAAAAACCATCTTCCTCTTGGTGGTGATTAAGGATGGCTTGAGCGTATGTTAGACGCGATTGGCGGTCAGCAGCTAACAGCTGATGCACCGTCTGGACTTTGTACGGAAACATCTTCAAATCTTGTACCAAAATTCGCTGTAAAGACCGTCGACTGATATCCATTTGCGTGGCACGTCGTCTGGTCGATGTCGACGGCGCTTCCATGACATCTTCGGCTACAGCAGCAATATTCTCTACAGAACGGCTACTGCGGAGTCTGCCACGCCTGGCAGCATCTCGTGTTGTGCCAGTCTCTTCGAGGCGAGCGGCTAAACGTCGCAGTGTTTCACCAGTAGGCGTTGGACGGCTAGGAAATCGTTCTGGAGCAGTGTAGCGTAACGTGTATTTCGCATGTGTTTACTACACAAATGTCAAAACAGAACTGACATTAGGGGCCAATCGCAAAATTTATAGCATTTTCTGAGCATTCATTAGCAGGATTACTTTTGCGCCACCTTGTACATATGCATAAAAATATAAAATTTTGTATGACTTCAAGTTTGAAGTACAAATGCAGCAATTAATATATTTTTTTGTAATTTTTTAATTTTTATGCATGTTAAAAATAAGTTTTTTTTTCTACATACAGTACAGCCTCGCTAGTCCGGACACTCGCTAGCCCGGACACTTCAGTAGTCCGGACACCTCTATGTTTCGGACATACATATATTACACCTCTATGTTTCGGACATACATATATTATTTGTCTCTGTTTCTTGGAAAAAACGTTTGTTCGTACGATTACGGGGAATCCCCTTCTAGTTTTGTCGCTTGTAGTTGGCTCTGGAATCTAGACATTTTAATCGTTGCAAATTTACTCATTGGAAGTTTATATTTGTGGTCTTTGATTTGTCCATTGTATGTATTTAATTTTTTCTCTATAGTCCGGGCATTTCGCTATTCCGGACACGGTAGAAACTTTATGTGTCCGGACTAGCGAGGCTGTACTGTACTTACTTTTTTATCATTATGTTTTCAATAAACAAATTTAATGATATTTTTACTTTTCAATTTTCAATATGTATATAAGACTCCATAATCGAAAAATAGTAAAACTTGATAGATGCAACTGAAGCCATATGGCAACGTTCCCAAAACCGACTTAGAACAAATTTCTGTTTGTCGTTTAACAGAAATAATGTTCCAATGTTTTTAGTAGGAGCCTCCGCAACAACAAAAAGAAAAATAAACATTTTTTTCAACCTTACAACAAAAAAGAAGAACCGAAAAGGGTTAAATACAAAACAGTTGCAGGCACTTTAAAAACAACCTTATAAGGCTGTTACGTCATAAAGCTGAATTCCTTATAATTTTTTAATTTTATCCTTTGAAACAGTTTTGTACAATATTTATTAATGAGATGATAAAATAAAGAAATGGGACAATACAAAATTACTGGTGACTTGCTGCTTTCTAATTTTCTGCACTTCGTTAAGTGATGCCAAATTGACATCTTAACAATTAATGTGCAACTTGGATTTCCCTATTGGACCTAAATTTACTACAGATTTCAGAAATCGCGTTTGTCGTTTACAGTTCACAATTCGCCTCGTTGTTATTTAAAGAAATTTGAATCGTATTCGGTTGGCAAGACTTTGAGTTCGCAAATAGTCATTCTTCCAGTTTCAATGCTCTTCGTTTTGAACCACATAAGGAAAACAATGACAAGGTTTGGAAATTCGCAGCTCTATGCTTCCAAATTTGAGAGTTCGGACTCACGTCGATCCATTCAGCTAAACCTGCAATTGCAACCTGATCTGATGGCAATCTCATGCAATTCCAGCAGCAGGTCATTATCGTATTCAACCATCTTAACGACTCCATTAGATTCAGCCCACAATCACAGTGACTATTCTAACAAACAAATTGTCTAAGAAAAAGTATCCATCACTGGGTAGCATGACGTAAGCTCCGACTCAGTCGAAAACCTCAAAACAAACTCTAATACGCTTTTAATAGCCGTAAGCCGTGTAATCACATTGTTATACACATCCATATACTCCACATCCACATCCATTTCCATATGCGCGTGCATTTTTGTTGGCAGCAATATTTGCAGCAGGTAACAAAATGAATGTCATTACGAGCGATTACTCTCCGAATGGCCCCCTCAATGAATGAATGAAACGAATAAACGAACGTGATAGGTGCACAGGCGATTGCGAAATAGCCTCTTTTTGCATCGATGACGCAGTCCTGACCGAGTTGATGATTTTTTGTAGCACCACCACGACCAGAAATGGTAAGCATTTGGCAGTCGGTGGTTGCGTGGGTCGTCACCTTACTAACACCAGACTGTGAGCAGTGAGCTGACTAAGCCAAGTGGCGGTGTCACCCCCGATTCACAGTAATCGCACAGAGAGCTTACCGTATTGCTAGACCAGCTCACCGGTTGCCAGAAAGCTGAAGCTTCAGTTTAACAACGAACATCGATCGAACGACAACATTCTAGTTTTCTAGGCGATAACGACGCATAACCACTTGGCTCTAATTTGAAAACTTGTTTCTTGTTTTAGTGGCAACAATCCGAAGATTTTGGTCGAAAGAAAGAGATCCGTTCGCATTTGTACAAGCTACGTGAGTCGAGACTTAGAGAGTTCTATTCTACGGGCGGCCCAGGAGGAGGAGACATTATGAATCCCTCAACAGATCTGTGCTTCGGCAAGACTCCATTGACGCCGAGTCATGGCGACTCACTGGTGGACCAGAGCTTTCAGAGCTTGAAATCGAAGGAAGTGCGCGACTCAGAGAGCCCGTTGCGTGAGATTAAGTTTCGCAACAGCGGGGGTGTTGCCGGGGGTGTACTTGTACCAGACACCACTGGTTGGAATGTGCAAACTTCGTCGGAGGTTAGTCCAGATGGGCGCGCGTTCCGTACAGAGACCTTGGCCAAAACAGATGGTACGTACAGTAGATTCAATTTGGCAGTACTTTTGCGTTTTGTAATATATTTTTTGCTTTACACTTGTAGGCGTGGAGAAGATACCTGGAGGTCGAGCTGAGTTTGCCGGACGAAATGAACAGAAATCGAGCGCCTCTCATCAGGGCGATGACAAGAACTTTGTGAAGAAGGCTGCCGAAAGTTCGAAGACACACTTGCAGGAGAATATTGTAGTTGGCGATGCCAATTCGGGGCGCACAGAGACGAAGAGCAGTTCGGTGACATCATCATCGTCTAAGGTCGTGTCGTCGTCGTCACAGGTTATTTCAAGCGGTGATCCCGGCTTTGATACGGAACCAAGGCGGTTGACACACGATCCGCAATACCAGAAGTTGGTTTCGTCGGCAAATAATACCGCCGTTCATAGCGACCAGCAGCAATATCAACGAAGCGAGCGGAACGAGCGCAACGAGAGGAATGAAACGACCAACAACATGCGCGAGGAGAGCCTGAAGTACGTGGATATGGACAAGGCTTCGCCCGAGTACCAGCAACACGTCCAGCATCTGATGTCTCAACCGGGTGCCATAGTCTCGAATATTGTCGAGTACCCGAAGCCGGGTGTGAAAATGATCACCACAGTGAAGAAGCTTCCAGACGGTACCACAGTGAAGACCAAGCGGTACGAAACCGAAGCAAGCGCCGACTCAGGCTCAATTTCGCAGACCATGAACCAGCAGCAGAGGACATCCTCGAGCTCAAGTACCACGCAGAAGACATCAGAGAAGCGAGTTCAGGACTCCGAGGATGTATTCTCACGTTTGTCGCGCACCCGTGACTCCAGCGGCCCGGTGAGTCCTCAGAGAACTCCCGAAACCCCATCTCAGGATGATATCTACTCAAGATTGCAAAAGTCGCGCGGTGGAAATGTGAATGAACAGAAATTCTCGCAGACTGTGGATCAGCGATCTACACAGATCCTGCGGGACACCAATCAGCATCCAGTGACTCGTACCGTTCCAACTCGCCGTGAGAGTGATTTAGTTGACAACGTCGAAGTGGTCTCCACCAACAGGACCGTGAAGAAGGACCTCAATCAGAACGTTCGTAATGAGAAGGTCACTGACTTCATTCAAACCGAACGCGACCGTTTCGTCCTTGATCGCGACAGTCCCAGTCGCAGTGGTCCCGACGGAATTCCCGATGCATTGGCCCCGATTACACCTGGGCGATTTGTCCGTCCTCAGACGGAGGATATTTCAACCAATGGATACACCTCGACCGGGGTTATCCAACAGTCATCGAAGAGCTCGACAAAGTTCTCCGAAAGTCGTCGCTTCTCAACGGAGACTGTTGAGAGCTTCGCGGAGAGCCACAACGAAAATCAGGACTTTTCGACACATGGATTTCCGTCGGTCCGCAGACCAATAGAGGAACCAAAGGGTGGCCGATCACCTTCGGGCGGACGGCCAAGTCAGGACTTTTCAACGCACGGTTTTCCATCGGTGAGGTCTGACAAGCCAACACAGCAGTACCCATCGCAGAGGCCAAGCACCCACGACGAGTACAGTACCACTGAAAGGGTGCATATTGTGAACACTGAACGCCCGCGTCCTGGCGAGACACAGCCCCAGGTAACAGACTCGACTTCTACCACGCGAAGCAACTTCTCGACAAACGAAACACGTCGCCATGTAACTTCCGCCACTGACGACTTCAGCACTCATGGCTTTCCATCGGTAAGGGCCGGAACTCCGACTAGAGATTCGCCCAATCGCTTTGAGCCATCCCCGAGCGAATCGCCAAGGCGTCCGTCAGGCCAGGAGCCCGTAGCAAATCGCAAATCACCATCTGACGGCTATTCCACACATGGATTCCCTTCGGTAAAGGCCAACAGTCCATCCGGTGACTCCCCCAGGCGTCCATCAGGGCCCGAGCCAACCACCCAAGGCCGCCGGCCAACAACGGACGACTATTCCACTCATGGTTTCCCATCCGCCAAGCCTGGCCATACCACGCCGAATCAGTCATCACCCCGGTACGAGGACTCTCCTCAAACTCCAAACCGCCGTCAACCCAGCGTTGACCGTGACGACACCATATCAGTCTCCTCGGACCGAAGCAACAGCCTAACATACGAGAAGCGCATCGACGCCGCCCATCAGGCGTTCGCCCGCTCACTTCGCTGCGCCTCCCCAGTGGAGTCGATTCGACGCGACAGCATCTCCGATCGCACAACGCCTCGCACCAGTGTGGGCTCCATTCGGAACTCATACTCGCCATCATCGAAACGCGACGGCCGTAGTCCGTCGCACGAGAGCATCACCAACTCGGAATCAAGCCGCATCAGTTCGGCAACAGTGACCAAGACTCACCGTCCCATAACAACCGACACCAGACGCGTTTCTGGCCCGAAAAGCCCCATCAGCAAGACGGCTCCCTCCCACGTAGCCAACGAAACGATTGACTACTCGCTGACAAGGAAAATCACGGCAAAGCCGACGGACAAGACCACAGGCAGACCTGCACCAGGTAAGTGAGAACATCCTCCCTAACCTACCACCTCCCACCACAACAATTGTCGCTTATGCTTCCTTCAGTTCATCAGCAGTCCGTTTCGGCTGAGCCTATACTGCGCAAGAAAATCTTCGCCGCAACCGAAGGTTTTCTTGCAAGCGAAGGTATTGCTGAGGAACCGATCCTTAAAAAGGAACAATACTATCAGCTTGGTCCGTCCGATGCAACACTTCCGTCCAGCCGCCTGAAAAACAGGCAGCTCCTTGGTAAGATCAATCCCATACCATGTGTGCGCTTAGCTTATGTTTGTTTGTATTTTGGGTGACAGGCATCATCCCGCTTTGGTTATTTGTGTTCTTTTTATTTGCATTGTCACCTAGGTTAAGCTTAAAGTTTAAAGAAAAACCTTTTACAGGTACCACTCCCAATACTTCCCGTAGGCCTTACAACACCGAAGAAGAAATAAACACACTCCTTGATACAGCCACCAAACACACAACACCAACAACAAGATCTGCGAAAACCCAAGACACGAAGCCAACCAAACCGGACACCCTATACAGTAGCAAGCCGAAAACCAAGCCCCAGGGATATGTATCCCAGAACAGGGCCACCGAAATCACCGAAAAACACAATCAGACGACAAACAAACAAGTATCCTATCCCCATTACATCCCTAGTGCTCCAAAAGGTAGAGTTAGGTTCTGTTTACTCCCACAGTAGTATACCTCTTGGGCTATACACATACGTTCTCATACAATCACATGTTGTTTTCACTAACATCTTTCCATTCGATCGCATATTTTCAGCCGACCGATCATCACCATCAGACAGACCAACGAAAAACGCATCATCACCAGCACCAACCACTACCAGCACCACCCCTCATACTGCACCAAAGTCCGCGACTGACAAACCGAAAGTAGCACCATCCACTAGTCCAACCACGAAGCCATCATCCTCCTCCCCATCCACTAGATTTACTAAAACAGTCCAAGTCGAAAATGCCATAACGCGAGACACGACAAAGACAAGACGCGCACCGGAGGAAGGGTATCTGCCGGAGGACCTTGACGAAGGTTATGTCCCAGACACGAAGGGCCAACGGAGACCGACATCAAAGCGACCAACTTCAGATGACGAAGGCTTTGAGCCGGAGTCGCCAAGGGCTGGTTCGCCAACAAGTGACTTTGAGTACCGTAGGCCCACTCAGACGGAAACTTATGATGAAGAAGACTCGCTCTTCAAGAGGACTCACAAGACAGACAAGAAAAATGTCACCACCGACTTCTTGGATACCGAGCGGGGTGTTACGCAGACGCGGCGCCCAGAAGACGGCGACCGACCAAGAGGACCGACCGACGGTCGTAAGCCGGCTTACTTGACCGACGAACCAACCGGGCCATCGGGTGTGAAACAGCCCAAGCGTCCCGAAGAAGGCGGTACGAAGCCAACTCAATTCGATAGAGAACCAACCGGGCCATCGGGTGTGAAGCAACCAAGACAGCCCGGTGATAGGCAGCCAGTAGGTCCATTGGGTCCAAACGAGCCGAGGCGCCCCGACGATGAAGGCCGTAGGCCACATAATTTGACCGATGAACCCAGGGGTCCACACGCAAATCAACTAAGACACCCGGGGGATGTTAACGAGCCGAATCGTCCCGAAGATAAAGGCCGCAAGCCAAAACGTCCCGAAGACGAGCCAAACGAGCCGGGCAAGCCCCGTGGTTCAAAGCCTCCACTAGACCGCAGTGAAACCTTCGACGAAAGGTGCCGTCAGATTCTGGGAATGCAAGATGAAACGACGGTTGAGAGGACCAACAGAGTCCAAGATTTTATTAACACCGAGCGGGATACGGTTTTCGTAACTCGCAAGCCCGGTCAGAGGTCGCCTAGTCCTCAGAAGAAGCAGCCGAGTGACACTGTAAGCATTGAAGACTGCGATGATGATGACTATCCGTCTCAAAACACTACCACCAAAACGACTAAGAATACCAAGGTGGAGTATCCTCGCGGCACATCTCCAACTGAAAAACCGGTGGGTCGGGGCCCCAAGCCAGGCGACAAGAAAACTGGCGATCATCCGCTTGATCGATCACCTTTGGGTAAGACTCCCAAAGGTACCAGGCCAAACGAGATTGACGAAACAACTGAGACGACCACAACTACTACAAGGAGTGTGGATCGTCCAAGAGGAGGATCGCCAACAGACGATGAAACTACGGTTCGCAAAACTACAACCAGAGACACAACTGTCGTAGACGAAATCGACGAGCGTTTCCCATCTTCTCGTCCAAGAGATGGATCTCCTGTGGGTAAGAAGCCATTGGGTACCAGGCCAACAGACACAACCTACGGCGTCGATCGTCCTCGTGATAAGTCTCCGTTGAAAAAGCCAGTTCGTGGTTCAAGTCCAACCGACGAAACGATCACGTCCAGAACCACAACAAGGGATACCACTACCCAAGAATTCGTGGACGATGTTTACGGACCTTCTCGCCCTCATCAACGATCCCCCACAGATAAACCTCGCGGAGGTAGTCCAACTGATGATACAACAGTCAGGCGCACCACAACAACAACTCGAGACACAACGATCAATGATCGTTATCCTCGCGAAAGATCGCCAACAGATAAACCTCGTGGAGGTAGTCCAACCGATGATACAACAGTCAGGCGCACCACAACAACAACTCGAGACACAACGATCAATGATCGTTATCCTCGCGAAAGATCGCCAACAGATAAACCTCGTGGAGGTAGTCCAACCGATGATACAACAGTCAGGCGCACCACAACAACAACTCGAGACACAACGATCAATGATCGTTATCCTCGCGAAAGATCGCCAACAGATAAACCTCGTGAAGGTAGTCCAATCGATGACACAACAGTCAGGAGGACTACGAAAACGACCAGAGATACCACGATCGTAGATGATCTTGATGAGTATTCACCTTCATCGCGGCCCAGAGGTCAGTCTCCAAATGAAAAACCTCGTGATGACACTACCTTAAGGACGATCACGACCACAACACGGGATATTCTGATTGACGACGATTCTTTGCGGCCAAGAGAATATCCCCGTGATCGATCCCCAACACAAAAACCCAGAAGCCCAGGTGATAGCACAGTCAAGAAGACAACAAAGACTACAACCGTCATCAGTGATGTTGACAACCGTCCTCGCGATCGATCTCCATCGGAAACGGATACTGAAGATCATCCACGAAGTCAGTCTCCATCAGACAAATCAAGGCGGCAAACCCCCATCGACGAGACGTATGTTCAGAAAACCACCAGGACAACCAAGGGTACAACAATAGTGAACGAATTCGATGTTGACGATCACTCTCCGCAGAAAAAACCCACCAGGCGTCCAAGTCCAACTGAAGAAACAGACACGGAAGATCACCCCAGAGGAAAGTCACCAGTCAAGCCCAAGGGAGGCAGACCGTCTGCGGCTTACGAAACGACTGTCACAGATGTGACAGTTGTCGAGGAACGCAAAAAGCCCAGAGGTCCCGGTGATCGCTCCCCATCGCCTCGATCGAAACTCACTGACAACTATCCAAGGGGACCCAGGCCAATTGATGGGGAAACTAGTCCACGGGATAAGTCTCCCACAGGAAAGAAACCGACTAGCAGTCCCCGCGGTACATCGCCCTCCGACAAACCTAGAAGACGGTACCCCACTGATGACACTGAGGAGACCATTGTCCAAAGGACTACGAAGACAACTCGGGACCAAACAACATTTGAAGACACAGATGTTGAAGACTACCCTCGAAGTAAGTCTCCCTCTGATAGGCCCAGAGCTCCAAGACCGACTGAGGAAACTGTTGTCACAACTACAACCGATCGCACAACCACCAACGATCGTTCGCCTAAAGGAAGCCCACGTGGCACCTCTCCGACGGAGAAGCCTAGAAGGCGCCAGCCAACTGATGAAGAAATCGATGTTACTGTCGTGCAAAGGACCACCAAGACGACAAGAGAGGACACTAACAACCGCTCTCCAAAAGATCGGTATCAAGACAATCGTCCGCATGGAACGTCCCCAAAAGATAAACCGACACCAAGAGGTGGGTCTCCCACTGAGAAGCCCAGGGGACCCAGAACAACTGATGAAACGGTTATCCAAAGAACGGTAAAGAAAACTACCGACATCACCAATCGTTTGCCCAAGACTAGTCCCCGCGGAAGCTCTCCAACCGAAAAGCCAAGGAGACGTCAACCAACTGACGAGCGAATCGACACCACTCTTGTCCAAAAGACATCCAAGGTAACGAAGGATAGGACAACTTTGGAAGAAACCGTTTCTAAAGATCGCTCGCCCAAGGACTATCCTCGTGGAACATCTCCAAAAAGACGTCAACCCAGCGAAGGAGACACCGATGATACAATTACCAGTGAGAGTAACGATCGTCCGCGTGAAACATCTCCCACGGACAAGTCCAGGCGCCGCCGTCCAAGCGAAGGAGAAACCGACGAAACTTTCTTCCAAAGAACAGTCAAAACAACAACCGATACTAGTAGCGACCGTTCGCCTAAAGACCGACCCCGTGGAACATCTCCAATAGAAAAGCCTAGGCGCCGTCAGCCAACTGATGAACAAATTGATTCGACTGTTGTGCAAAGGACAACCAAAACCACTAAAGACAGAACAACTTTGGAAAGGTCTCCAGTTCGGTCTCCAAAAGAACATCCTCGCGACAGATCGCCTAGTGGCCCACGGCCAAGTGACAAGACTATTTCCCAAAGAACGGTGAAAACAATAACTGTCGATGGTCGTTCGCCAAAAGGTCCTCGCGGTACCTCTCCATCTGAAAAGCCCAGAGGGCCACGAACTACTGACGAGACAGTTGTGCGGAGGACTGTGAAATCAACAACTGATCGTACCACCGTCGAAGATCGTTCTCCGAATCGCCCACGTGGAACGTCTCCATCGGAAAAGCCCAGGAGACGCCGACCAAGTGAAGATGAGGACGATGAGACAGATGAGACAATCACTGAGACAACTACTATTGAGAGCGTTTTATTGAGAGATCGTCCACGCGGAACTTCCCCGTCCGAGAAACCCAGGGGACGTTTCCCCACCGATGAAGATACCGAGGAGACCGTTGTTCAAAGAACTACTAAGACTACCAGGGACCGAACAACCTTGGAAAAAGTTGGCGTTGATGACAGTCCACGCGATAGGTCACCTTCTGAAAGACCTCGAGGCCCTAGACCAACTGCCGATGATCGTTCACCGAAAGATCGGCCACGTGGAACGTCTCCATCTGAAAAACCCAGGAGGCGTCAGCCATCCGACGAAGAAATCGATACCACTGTCGTTCAAAGGACAACTAAGACGACTAAGGATAGGACCACCTTGGAGGAAACTATAGAACGATCGCCTAAAGATCGTCCTCGGGAAAAGTCTCCATCGGAGAAGCCTGGCTCGTATCCTCGTGATAGGTCTCCAACGGAAAAGCCCAGAGGTCCTAGGCCTACAAGCGAGACAGTTGTCGAAAGGACTGTCAAAACAACAACCGATCGTACCACTGTTGATGATCGCTCACCGAAAGATCGGCCACGTGGAACGTCTCCATCTGAAAAACCCAATAGGCGTCAGCCATCCGACGAAGAAATCGATACCACTGTCGTTCAAAGGACAACTAAGACGACTAAGGATAGGACCACCTTGGAAGAAACAACAGAACGATCGCCTAAAGATCGTCCTCGGGAAAAGTCTCCATCGGAGAAGCCTGGCTCGTATCCTCGTGATAGGTCTCCAACGGAGAAGCCCAGAGGTCCTAGGCCTACAAGCGAGACAGTTGTCGAAAGGACTGTCAAAACAACAACCGATCGTACCACTGTTGATGATCGCTCACCGAAAGATCGGCCACGTGGAACGTCTCCATCTGAAAAACCCAGGAGGCGTCAGCCAACCGACGAAGAAATCGATACCACTGTCGTTCAAAGGACAACTAAGACGACTAAGGATAGGACCACCTTGGAAGAAACAACAGAACGATCGCCTGAAGATCGTCCTCGGGAAAAGTCTCCATCGGAGAAGCCTGGCTCGTATCCTCGTGATAGGTCTCCAACGGAAAAGCCCAGAGGTCCTAGGCCTACAAGCGAGACAGTTGTCGAAAGGACTGTCAAAACAACAACCGATTGTACCACTGTTGATGATCGCTCACCGAAAGATCGGCCACGTGGAACGTCTCCATCTGAAAAACCCAGGAGGCGTCAGCCATCCGACGAAGAAATCGATACCACTGTCGTTCAAAGGACAACTAAGACGACTAAGGATAGGACCACCTTGGAAGAAACAAGAGACCGATCGCCATTAGAGAAGCCCGGCTCAAGAACGTATCCTCGTGATAAGTCTCCAACCGAAAAAGTCAGAGGTCCAAGACCGACAAACGAGACTGTAGTTCAAAGGACTGTCAAGGAAACAACTGACAGTGTCACTGTTGATGACCGCTCGCCAAGAGATCGTCCTCGTGGAACTTCCCCTTCCGAAAAGCCTAGGAGACGCCGACCAAGCGATGACGAGTCTGAGGAGACAATCACTCAAACATCCGTTGAGACAACAACCTTTAAGAGTGAGCGCCCACGTGGTCAATCGCCTTCGGAGAAACCTAACTCCAGACCGTATCCTCGGGAAACCTCACCGTTGCGGAAGCCGCAAAGACCCACGAACGGAGATATTGATGAAACTGTTATTTTAACGACGTTCACAACAACCCAAGACCAAACATATGAAGACCGGTATCCAGAAGGTCGTCCAAGATCTCCTTCCGGAAAGCCAAGGGGACCAAATGATAGCCCTCGTGGAACATCTCCATCAGACAAACCAAGCGGATACCTACCAAGTGATGAGGAAACCGAGGAGACATATTTGCGAAGAACTACGAAGACAACCAGAGAAGATCACCCTCGAGACTGGTCTCCGACTGGTAAGCCAGCTTCAAAGGCCTACCCCCGCGATGACTCGCCCACAGACCAGCCAAGGCGACCAAAAACCTCTGATGTTGATGAAACTACCATCCGAAGCACAAAAACCAGAACAACTGTGCAAGAAACTGACTTTGAAAAGCGTTATCCTAAAGGCCGCCCAAGGGAGCAATCTCCAGTCGAGAAGCCTACCACTCGGCGTCCAAGTAAGCCTACTACTACGAGCACAACGTCAACTACGACCACTCGGAATCGTTCCACTCTCGAAGAGCAGGATCTAAGCAGATCGCCTCGTCCGAAAACCCAACCAGCCACTCGAGACAGGGCTCCAACAAAGACCACACCTACGTATCAAAGGTCACAACCAACAACGGAACGACGGGTTCCAGCTGAGTTGCCTTCAACGGGTCGAAAGCCCACTCCGAAGAACACATTTGGAAGCACGACAAAAACCACAACCCAAACCACTGTCACCAGAGTACCGGCCACTCGCCCAAAGACAACCAAGGAACAGCCCAAGAAGCCAACCAAACTGACAAGCGTTCCGTCAGACTCAAGGCCTGGCGCCAGACAACCCGAAAGGCAACACTCGCCCAGTATTTCCCCAGACTCAAGCCCCTCGCGCCCAACAAGTGAAGTCGACCTGCAGTCTCCGTACCGTTCACCAAACACGAGCCCATCGCGAAAGTCACCAAGCCCGACCAGATCACACAAGTTCGAAGATACAACCTCGTCAGTTGTTACCACTAAGAAGACAACTGTCTCGATTGACAAGTCCAAGCCCAAGGTAACCCACATCACAACCGCCAAGTTCCAAGTGTCTCCACCAACGTCTCCAACGAAGGTGATCAGTTCACCTGACCTCAAGCCTTCGCCGTCTAAGAAGTCTCCTACAAAGGTGACCACAACAAAGCCAACAGTAAGCCGGGTCACCACCACAAAGAAGACCACAACCGTTCACAAGGACGCTGTTATTCCCACGGACTCTGAGCGCGACTCGGAGGTTCCTACAGACTTCGAGGATGTGGACTCGCCTCTGTCGGAAAAGACACCAACCAGAAAGCTGCCAGTGACGCATCGCAAAGAATCAGCTCCGGTCCATCGTGTGACCCAGGTAGACAAGGATGTTCAGAAAATGGCCCGATCCACGAGTGAGAGTATCCTCAAGACTCCGGTCATCAAACGTCCTCTTAAAAACGAGCCACTTGAACCCATCAGCCAGGGTAAGACCTCCCCAAAGACCGAACGGCGCCCTAGCAAGCATTTAAGCACGAAAACAATCAACCTGACTACGTTCGACAAAGTGATCAATAGCCAGGACATGGAAGATGTTATGGTCACTGACATTCAACATGCAAAGAGCTCCAGGGAGCCGTCGCCAAACAAGATCGTCCCGACCCCGGTTTCAGTGGACTTGTACACCGGAAAGCCTCGCTATCCCGATGTTGTGCAGGAACCTGAGGACGAGCCACGAAAGAAGCCAACTGTCAAGAACATACCAATCTACGAAGAAGAAACCAATGACTTTGTCGGCTGTCAAATAACTGAGGTCAATGAATCTTTTGAGAACACAACCAAGAACCGCACCAGGAAGTTCATAGATGGGGAATCCCAGCCGAAACGTCCCACACCGATTATTGTGACTGGAGACAACGTTGACAACGAATGCTTGCTCAGCGTCCACGACAAAGTGTCGAAGTTCATCAGCACGGCCGAAGAAGTAAATAGGCCTAAGACGTCCGCCCCGTTCCGTCGCGATGTGCCCGAAGAAGACGTACCAGAAGATGACGAGTGCCTGCTTACCGTCGATGAAAAGGTCAACAAGTTCTTAAAGACCGCCGAAAGTGTGACCAAGGAAGTCGTTACCTCGACTCCTAAGCCAATTGCACGCCCCCGCATCGATGACTTGGATGAAGATCTCAGGACCGACGAGTGTGTCTTAAGCGTTTCGGAAAAGGTCAACAAGTTCACAACGAAAGCTGAAAAGTTAGCACCCTCGGCTCCGCAGAGATCTCCTGAGTTGGTGGCACGCATTGAGAGGCAAATCTCAAGACAAAGTGAACCGGAACCCGAAAGCCCGGTAGATGTTCGAGGCTATCCCGAAAGCCCTGACGATGAAGGCAGTCCAAACACGGTGAGGAAGGTCAAGCAAACTAAGTCCCTATTTGAGCGGGAGGAGAAGAAGTACACCGACAGACAAATCGACATTCTGTCGCGGCCGTCCGTGTGGGACAAGAAGCCTAAACCAGACGTAAAGCTGGACGACATCCTGGCAAATAAGCCCGATGATGAACCCGTAAAAGGCGCCCCACGAAGAAAGAGTCCCGTCAAAGACCAACCCGATGTAGCGTTCTCTAGGCCATCTAAGCCGGTTACAGACACCGTTTCGAAGAGAAAGGAGGTATTCGAGAACAAGACTTCTACTCACAAGACAACCTCCACCACGAAGCCAGCGCCAAAGTCGCCAACATATTCACGAAAACCATCCAAGCCATCCGATGAATCAGACTCCAGATATCCGGGTGAATTCGCACCCAAGTACGTTGATGGCTACCCCCAGGAACCAGACGATGTACATGAGGACCTCTATGGTTCGTCAAAGACTCGCCGGTTAAACGAGAACGAGACTTCGACCTTTGAAACTACGAGAACACGACAATCTTCTGAACGGTCCCCGACTCGCAAATCAAGCCACCCTGAGATCCGACCATCTCCGCGCACCACGACTCGGACCCCAAAACAACCCGAAGACCGTTCACCATCACGTAGGTATTCCGACGATCACTCGCCAAGACACCCGACCGATCTCTACACGAAGACAAGTGAGACTTCCGAGTACACAGCGCGTAGGCGATCATCTACACAGAAATACCCCGAAGATCATTCGCCAAAACGTAGAACTCCCCACGATAACACACCTTCCCCAAGTAGAAAGCAACCTGTCGAAGAGCCCGAAGACTACACCTTCAGCTCGATGCGGGAAGAAAGAAACAAACACCACACAACACGTACATCATATCGCAGTCCAAAGGACACTACTCCCCTAACCCCAACCTCTATTCCAGATGACGAGGATCACGATCACTCGCCAGCTCGATCAACGAGCACGGTTTCGTCGCAGAGGCGCACAACGACGCACAGGTCCACCTCCAATCGGCTTACCGAAGACACAACTTCCAGACGTCCGCGACGGCCATCTGGGACTGAACCCTCGACGCCAACGTCCCTCGGAAGGGGTCCCAGATCGAAGGGAGTCCCCGAAACCGTTGCGGCTCGTCGCAATATTTTCGAGTCATCTCCAGGAGACGTATCGCCAAAGCCTGGCAATAGAAGACCGTCTTACATGGATCATACGAAGAGCTCTCTCGAGCACACCCGGCGAGACTCGCTTGAGATAACGAAAACGAACTATTCCCGTAAGTCGTCCATGGAAGAAGAGCCCTACGAGCCAAGTCCAAGGAGTGCCGTCAAATTCGGTGTTGGTCTGAAGCACAAAGAGGAACCGAAACCCAGGAGAAAATTGAGTTCCTCAGACATTCCCAATATTGAGGACGTCTTCGAGTTGGATCTTCTCGAAGAGATGTTGAACATTGTGACATTGTACGAACAGCGCAGGCGCATCCGTGCCCAGATTCGAGTTGTGAAGAAGCTACTCGAAACAAAGACCAAGGAGGAGGTATCGAAAATGACCAAGATCACGACATTCAGGAAGACGTCTTCCTCCTCCATAAGGGATAGTCCGATTCCAAGGCGGGACACTCCAATGCGTCCCGACAGGTATCAGCCTTCCGACGACATTGACTCGGAATCCATTGTTGAGTCGCGTCACGTTGAGGAACGCGAAGAGATTATCCGAGAGCGTAGCATCAGTCCGCAAACGAAGACCACCAAGAAGATCACCAAGGTAACCGAGGTTCGAAGGATCGCAGAGCCGACAACTGCAAAGCGAACGGCTCCAAAGAAAGACGAGCCTAAGGACTCCAAGCCCATCTGGGCCACGAAAAATATTCTCAAGAAACCATCGGAGAACGAGAAGGTGGCTCGCGTTCTGTCGGCCAAGAAAACGACTTCCACATCATCGTCTTCGACATCAAGGACTCAGCAGACCCATCGTCAGAGGGTTCCAGCAGACGAGGACTGCATCACCTCTAGCTATGGCATCGGTCCAACCGATGACGACGGCAGGCCACTGTTTGGCATTCGGGCTCTAAAGAAAAAGGCTACGACCACCAGCAAGACTGCTCAGCCCAGTGAAACCACAAAAGGTATGTCCACGCACGCACAACTTGCCTACTAAGTGTTAACCACATTCTTATCCTTTTCAGTCACCGGAACAGTCATAACGGAGAAGTACTATTCGGAGAATGGAGCCGAGCCCGTCGGTGAGCGCAAGGTGACAGTCTACTCGACCAATCCCGAGGACTTGGTCGACATGGAAACGCAGTACGATCGCCGTGACAGCGAGACAGTGAAACGAGAAAAACTCTCCAAAGACGGCCTAACGAGTGTCACTAAAGTCCAGAAGATCGGCAAATACAAGGTGAGTTGATGTTTTCATTTCCGAATTCTAAACCAACTTTGTCCTTCCTGTAGCCTGGAGAAATTCCCGCCTTGACAGACGACGATGAGTTCGGCAAAAACACCTCGAAAATGGTTCGTCGCGGATCTGTCAAGGAGATGAGCGAAAAGTTCATTCGCAAGGAGTCGTCCTCATCGGTGACGGAGAAATCTGGTGGCTATCCCAAGGCCGGTCTAATTCTCCGTACTCGAACTAATTCTGGAGCGACAGCTGACGCCGCAGATCAGTATGAAGTGCGAGCCAAGTCTACGGAATACGACGATGAATCTGACAATGAATGTGACGTTGAGATACGTACTTCGAGGAAGCACTCCAAGGTGGTGACAGAGAGTGAGGATGAAACCGAGATTCGACGAAAGGTCAACACGAGGTCTTTCCTAAATAGCGGCGGATCCAAGGTGACTGGGGTGGACGACGTCCTCGATCGCATGCGAAATGCTGATAATGGTGAGTGGAGGAAACTCCCCCTCATGATTGGTTTTGTTAATGATTTCTGTTGTTGTTGAAAATTCCAGTGGTAGTGGATGGCGATACTTTGGAAGATCGGGAGGCACGATCACTGCTCAATAAATTCCTTGGTGCGAGTGTACTCATGACGGGTATGGAATCAATCATACCACAAAAGGATCTTCGCAGGGGCACAGCCGCTGATAATTTGAAAAAACAAGGGGTAAGTGAGACTTGTATAAGCTGTCAAACAACTATCTGAATGTACCCTTATTTTTTCTGTGATTTACTGTCGACTTGATGCTGTAAACTGTAAAATAAAGAAGAATCCCTGTTTTAACAGGATTTTATCGATCACAAACAAAGTATTTCAACACTAAAGTCATAGTGTCTCGGCAGTTTATTCAAATAAAAAGCCGCACCTTGCCACAAGTTATTCGTGACACTTTTACCCTCCGAACCATTTACTTACTGGACTGACTCGTCATAGATAGATCTCCTCCATTGCACCGCATTCCCCAACGCCTTTCAAAGGGTCACTGTCCCCTAGAAATAAACACTATCTATCAAAATCTAAAAATAAAGGCAGACGATATTTCTTGTTAGATACACTTTAAGCAGCTAACCGCAATGCCACACTGACCTCTAAAAATATCTCCCAATCTATATGTGCACGATGCATATTCTGCTTCTCCAGATTCACCACGATCCATACCTACATACTGTGTGTGTTGTTGGCTCCAAAAATAGCTCCTGCAACGCATTAGTTCGACGATCCCCCAAAAAGGAAAACTTGGAAGAAAGTTCTCCAACCATCCGTGTCCATTAGAACGTTGTTCTCGATTTCGGTCTTGCCGTCCACCCTTGACCATAAAGTGCAACAAATGTTCATTAAGTGCACGCAACGCAATGCACTCATTCGACTTAAGAGAACAAAATTCCCATATTCCATCCGAAAAGAACAACAAGAGAACGATGAAGCACCCAAGGTGGCCAATTATCAGGTGTATACCGCATGCGCAATCGAGCGCGCACAAAACGCGCCACAACGTTCGCATATTTAAACACCAGCAAAAGCTATGAATGAGCATCCAATGTCCGCAGCTAGCGTGTACCTAGTAGATCGGAACGGTGCTGCTCTAAGCAGAAAATTCGTTTCGAAAGTTTTTCAGTACAGCATAGACCACGGCCAAATTTACATCTTTCAACTCTTTTGGTCCGGCTAGAAAAGGAATTTCGGGAGAAGGTTTTTTTTTTCTTTCTGTATCCATATCTGTGTAACAAAAAGAAACCCAGTTTAACAGTTATTGAAAATAAATACCAACGCGTGCAATTTTTGTATACCTATTCGTCCTGCGTCCAGCTCGAATTTTGAATTAAATTGAATTGAATTCTCAAAAGTGCGTTCCGTGTGCATAAAGTGTTACGAAATAGGAATTTTCAAATTCGCAAAATATTTCTACAAGAAGAATTTCAATTTATGATTTAAAAGTAAATAAATACGAACTTGATTCGCCGCTACCCACCCATCATTTTTAATCCACCTACTGCTGTACTCCGCCATCCAGAACACAAAGTGTGTGGGGTAGAAGAATCTGTTTTTTTTTTGTTCTTGGTTTTAAAAAAGTTCACCGAATGTGCAATCACATACACCTGAACTCTAATGGAAATTGAATGAGAAAAAAAAAAGTTTAACCGAAAAATAAACGAAGAAGAAGAACATCCACAAGATCCACAAGAAAAACTCTGTACGAACGAAAATAGATTCGTAATCATCCTATTTTTACGAAGAGGAATTTTCTATATATCTACGTTCGGAGATAATTTCACTTTTTTTTTCTGTTGGTAAAAAAATTGTCGAAAGTTTTCTTTTTTTTCTGCTATATTGCGGGAAAAATAAGGTAGAAACTCAAGGAAGGATTCTGTTTTTGGGATAACCGCAAATAGGAAACGGAACGGAGGGAAAAATCATCGTGTGTTGAAAACTTTCCACAGCTGAGGTGAGTTTCCCGCAAACAATTTTTTTTAAATATAGTGCGACAAAAATTTGGACAAACAAAAAAAATAAAAACAAAATTTGGGGAATTCGGTCTTGCAATTTTGCGGAGTAAATTTAGAAACGATTACATTTTTTCCAAACATCAAGTCAGTTTAGATTTAAGACGATCCGAGTGCGGACACCGGACAGTGTGTAAGATGTGAAGTAGATTTCTGCTTTAAGTGACACTCAATATAGATTTGATGGAAATAGTACTTGGGCACAATGCGAGGCGAGGAATTACGTAAAAATGATGAACATTCTTGAGATTGTAGCCTTTTTGTTCGTCCTAGGCGCTTTCATTGTGAGTTTGTGCGCTGTGTAATACACGTCGAGTGTGGAGCTACATTGTATACAAAAGTAGACCACGCCGTCAGTTTAATTTAAAATATGAAATTAGGAATTTACGTGGGCGGTGGCAGTCGTATTGTCTCTGTTTACACTATGGTGTTCCGACAAAAAAGAAAAAAACACTGGTGATTGATTTTGAAAAGTTTAATTTATTCGATGAATTAAAAATACATTTTCCGAGCGAAAATCATACCTACGTCAGCGAGACTCAAGTATAGAATTAAAACCCGTAATTTGAGGGCTTTTACACCCATAAATTTGAGACAAATCGACGACAGCTGGAAAGGCGGAAAATTTGTGCATTTCAAACTGACACTGTTTAATTGAGAAAAACATGTTAAAAGTTGTCCTCCAATAAAGTATTATCCAACTGTCACTCGAAGGTGTGGATTACATTGCCTGTTATAAATGGTCTTCAATTTAACTGCATTTATGAATTGAATGGTGACATGTGTTCTTCCTATCGCAAAAGCATTATATTTAAGAAATGTAATCTTACAATTACAGCCATTTTCTCGCGAAATGAAAATTCTTGTCGCGAACTGTCACACTTTATTCACAATCCACATAAAACAGTCGCGATCCACAAACCCACGAATGAAAAATTCGTTCGTACTTAACCTTAAAAAATTAAACTGAATCGCGGGTATTTGCGACTAATACAAGTTTTCATTCACCATAAGATAACAGCTGTCAATTGGGTCTTCCTCCACTTCATAGATAGCTTTCGCGTTACACCCCATCGCGCTTTTGATCCTCATAAGCACTCGGGTATTTTAACTGAGACGCGTCCTGTCAGTTTGGTTACACACTAGCTTGCCACAGCTTTTTTTCGGACTTATGAATTATGATCTTTTAATTGTTCATCTCTTGTTTTGAAAGTTTGGTTGGATTTGTCAAAGTACTTAACAAGTTGCACTTTTTTTGCTGGTTCTCCGTTTTTTACAACAGAAAACTGTTGCGCTGCCATTTGGACAACACTACATATACACTATTATTTGCATCAATGAAAAGTTGTAAAAAATGTAAATGAAGTTGTCCCACACAACTCTGTAATCTTGTTTACTGTTTTCCTTACCATATGCGTTATTGCGTTGAGGTAGTAAAATATTACACCCTTTTCGAACGTAGCACGTATGTTTGCTGTGATTAAAACATCGAGCTGAGCACAAAAACATTTGACACATCAGAATGTCAACTGTGAACACAAATTGATAAGTTCGGATGTTTGGTTTAGTGAGGTTGACAGCAGTCCGTCTTTTGCTCTGATTCCAGTCCAAACAAATCCGAACCATATCAAATTTTCAATCGACATTCACTTAAGAATGTAAAACCTCACCCTAGTGCTCGTTTGTGTAAATAAATAGTTGCATTAGTAACAATATCATGTCCCAAGTAACTAAATGAGCAAATAATAATATATTTCCAGTTATACAGAAGTTGGTAATTTGAGTTGACGTGTTCGTGGACCAGGACCAGACAAATCTAAACGTCTTGATTGTTCAACCCTTCTTAAACGCAAATTTAGAAACAGGTTTAGTACCTATTCAATCTAAATCAAATGAAAGAATGACAAATGCTCAATAGATATCGAAATGTAACTTGTATTATTTTCGTTCATTTATCAAATCTTTTCTAAATTTAGTGCTGTTTTCAAAAACTTTAGTGTGCAGCGCAGAAACGAGATTAAAATCGGTCTTTTCCGTTGTAGTATTGAAAGGAACTTTTATTCTTCCTTTTACTCGAGCTCAAAAATGCATATCAAATATCCTAAAGATAACAGATTGTCTCGCAATGAACGATGACTCTAGCGATCTAATTTGAATTTGCTAAACACAAAGAAACAATATGGTCGGTGGGTTAGCGAATTCGCATTTATTTTTTCAAATTATTAAATGCTCTGGTTACCACAAACTAGACAAATGTTAATAAAAAAAAAAGTGGGATCACTTTTCTGAATCACCAGTAAACAATAACCGATTTGAACGCGATCAATTTTACCAAATTTGAAATTGTGTTCCCGTACGTTAAATTTCAATCGAAAAAGCAATTAATGTTTATAAAACCTCTTGCGATTTTTTATTTCAAAACAGTCCGTTTGAGAAAGATCAAACTCTGAAAAATAATGAATAAAATATAATGGATGACATTTTTATCTGCATCATAATAATTATGTAAATATTTCGAAAATCAAATCTATGTCCTGCTTTTCCTTGTCGGAGTCAAAACGCACAGCAGTCTGACACTCGCTTGTTTTTCAAATACAACCGCGTCATTTAAATGCAACTATGACATTTGCATAAAAATCTGTCCTAAATTTCAACAAAGAACTAGTCAAACGAGTTTTGTTTTCTGTGGTTTAAAAAATTGCCAACCATTGGGTTAGTTCAAAAGCTAATACTTTTTGTGTGTTAATTTACAGCCCCAAGCCACCTGTTTTTTATCTTTCTGCTATTAAACATTTTTCTGTCATAAAGTTTACAGAATTATGTCAAAAATGTACGAAAATCCACATAAGTTCATTATGGCGCTTATATGTCAAATGGACGTAGTCTATTATAATCACGTCGTAAAAAGTGAATGCAATCACACATTGGCTTAAGCTGGCCTAATCCCATTTCCCCATACATTTGTGGCAACAACTGTACTTTCAAATAGAACACATTGTTAAACAAAAAAAAATGTCTACAAGCTCATCAAGTGCAAACTGGGAAGCAGTAAATATTGACAATGCGTCCTTATGCATACAAATTGTTTGAAGAAAACTCATCAAAAGTTTTCCACTAAAACACCGCTACGGCAAAACGTTGCCATAGTCAAAGCATCCATTATGTATGCATAACACTTCTCTAAAGTATAACATAGACAATCAAACATTGGACAGTCGCCAGGTCCAATAATAACATTTAAAACATGTCCTCCAAACTGTCAGTTGTAGAAGGGTAAGTAGTCTGTCAACGATTCCCAGCCGGCCTATTGACTAATCAGTTGTTCCCAATTAAGTAATGCGGTTATAATATTTAACTCAGCTGAGTAAACATTTTCCAATTTATTATGTTTAACCATTTAACCTACACAAACTCAAGTGGCAATCAAATCAGACACTCAAAAGTTCAATGCTGTCATAACTTTTGGTTTTTTTTTTTTTATATACAAAATACAACTTCTAAACGTCACATTTCGTCTAAGACGATCTCCATTATTGATGTCACGAACCTTGTACACCAATCTCCCCCACTATACACATATTTTCATATTCCAATGACACCATTGTCCATGTCGATACCAGGTTGCCAATCGCAGCATGTGTGCCAAAAACGTTTCTGTCTCCTTCTGCCACAATGTTGAACTATAATTAAAAAAAAACATGAAGAAAATAAAAATCAACTTATTAGACGAAAAACTAAATTTAAATTTAAAAATTTAATTTTGGGAAATAACGTAGACCAGCGTGCGTAAAAATTCAACGGTACAACGCCGGACCTATTTTGGTAACGATCGGCGTGATCGTTCTCCTGTGCGCCGCTCAGTCACCCACCATATGGTTTGACTTCGTCAAACATTTATTGGGAAACTCAGAAAGAAAGCGTATGCACATTACGTCAATTTCGGGTAGAAAACATGTGGGCCGGACACGGACGTGCCTGTTTGTTTTACACTCCCCGCTCCGCAGTGTGGCTGTCTTGCCAACAAATGTGGGAAATTTTTTGAGTTTGCGAAAATGTATTATTCGCCATCATGGCACGTTTGTTGTTTTTTTTTTATAACTTTTGTTGAACGTAAATTTGGGACTTGCATTAATAAATGAGGACGATTTGATTTTTTGCCGTTTGGCTCGTCTGAAATGCGGAAGATTCTGACAGACGATTGTGGCCCACATCTGTACGCGGTATGCCGTATGTCAGTCGAAATGAACTCAATTTAGAGGCGCTTTGAAGAAAGTCTGTTAAAGGGATTTTTAATGCTGTTGTTATAGGGATCATTTAAGATCGGAGAACATAAGTGGATTGTAAGCCAGCGGACTCAATACTCAAAGGCTCATCGGGGCTGGTGCGTTGTTCACGAGATCTAACCATCTTCACTGTTTCTTTTGAAACCTCTCACGATGTTTTGTGTCCACCTGTTTGATTTTAGTGGGTGCATTCAGACTCAACAGATAAGCTTTTCAAAAGCGCTGAAACCAAGCGTGCGATCTTATCGTATTTTGTTAGCTTGAGACTTTTGACTTCTCCAGAGGGTCCGCTGCAAAATTTTAGTGTCTGCATTCAGACTGTCGCGTAATTTTGGGCAGTAGTGTAGACTAGACATTAGAAGATTAGAAGCGAAAACTGCTTACACTGACCAGTCTTAGCAAACCAGTGGTTTAAACGCATGCAATTCATTTGATCAAAGAGTGATGTGAAGAATGAAACCCGTGCACGTCGCTCAAGAACAACTGAGAATATTGCTGCTGTAGCCCAAAGTGTTGAAGAAAACCTAGGTTTGTCCATTCCTCGTCGTTCTTTGGAATTGGGCATTCCACAAACGTCATTACACCATATTTTGCATAAAGACTTGGGTCTTAAGGCTTATAATGTTCAGTTAACACAAGAACTCAAGCCGGCCGATCATCAACAAGTTTCCGGACCGTGTTATCTCTCGAAGAGGTGATCACAATTGGCCACCGAGATCTTGTGATTTAACACCTTGCGACTTCTTCCTTTGGGGTCACGTGAAAGATAAGGTCTACGTCAACAGCGCAGCGTCGATTCAAGACCTCAAAGATAAAATTCGTGAGGCTATAGAGGACATAGGGCAGCCACTGTGCGATTTGCTTATGGAAAAGGAATATGGTCCTGTATGCGCGCCCGTGGTGGCCATTTGGCTGATGTTGTTTTTCATTATTAACGGCATAACTTCCTCTTTATTATGAAATAAACATCCGATCATTTATCTCAAAAAAATACATTTTTCTTTGAATACCAAAATAACACCTCTTATTGGAAAACCCTTTAGAAAACATGATCTGTTTTGACAGTGGTTAGTTTTTCTTATTGTCCACAATATGTGCCAAAATTATCTAAACACTGCTGTAAACTTTCGAATGCACTTCAAATAAGTAATCTAATTACAGCCGACAGCGATTAAAAATCCACTCCTTAGCCCCGATTAAGTGGAGCCCCTTCAAAATTATTGAAATGTCATTGAAACGTTCTCTATTTTCTTGTCAATTTCTGATCGAGCGAGCAGTCATGTGCTTATGCTCACGCTCACCGAGGCGTGAGCCAGCTGTTGCCAAAACACCTCTATCTATCTGGCACTTCAAAGAAGGTCCATAATGTCATCCCAATTGTATCGACCATTTTAGCAGACACTTCTATTTTTATTTCGAATTTCCTCCATTTTCTAGAACAATTTTCAATAATTTCCATCGTGCCAAAGAAATACCTCAAACGGTTCGTTAATCATCGTCGGTGTCGTGTCACTTCCAATAGATGTCGTTTAAAAATCAATCTAATGAGTCTAACGTAAATTGTAGCCAAAACACATTTGCCTGCTCATTGAGTGCATTTCCTCGATGCCGTGCCGCGCCTTTGTGTCATTTCGTGTAGTTTGTTTTTGCGTTTCTCATGCTGACACCGGCGACGAAGTCTTTGTCAATGATTAACAATTTGCACTTTGCCGCCATCCAACTCACAAGTGCAAGTCCATGGTAAAACCTCAAGGATATGCCATTTTATTCTGGGGACTCGCTATCATTGTGGGTATCGCGATTTTTCTGCTGACGCTTTGTGTTCTGAGTGCCAAGTGTCTTAATGGGTTGGCTGCCAATGTGTTTTTGTTGTTTGTCTCGCGTTTGCTGATGTATGTACGTACACCCACCCCTCATCGTTAGATATGACCAAAACAAGAAGTGGATCATACGAGTAATATTAATTTATCGTTACCTGTTAGACGAACGTTTAACGGCTAATTTTAAAATAGCGTCCATATGATTTCCGCGTGAAAATGACTTGACAGTTTCTCAAAGACGCACTTGCTTCTTGCTGCAAGCGACATTTTATTTAAGTTAAATTCAAATCAATTTAAATTGTTTACGAAGTAAACAGTCAGAAAAACGATTTTGAGCCCTGGCCAAATGAAATGTTTTCCTTCTGCGTTGTTGTGGGGGTTTCTCGTTTTAGCCATATGACTAAGAAGGTATAGGCGGCTACCAAAAATGGCGATTTTACGAATTTCGTATTTCGAATATGTTTTACTTATTATTTGGGTATGAGTAGATTGTGTCGTTAAAGAGATAAAGTTGAAAAATAAAATTTCAAGTGAAATGGACGATCGCCATTTTAGATTAAGAGAGCAACGGCATGAAGCAATTATATAGCGCTGCCCGCCAGATGCGGAGGAGAAGTCTTTGTGGGCAAATTTCGGCTAAATCATCCAAAGTGTGTCCAAAAATAGAGAATTTTCGTTTGGGAAAAATACATTTTCGAGCGTCGCGTGCTCTTGACTTGTGCGCGTGCTATTAGAGAAAGCGATCGTAGGCCTACACCCAATCACTGTGAGATAAATAGTGCTAGAGAATTTATAAATAGCCGGGTAAGGCATTCTTAATTTTTGAATACACTTCGATTTATTTCCATTAAGGGATTCAGTTTGAATTTTACAGTAACGCTGAATTTTTTTTGTTTGGAAGGAATGTGTGTGGAAAGGATGGGCCCAGATAGATTGACGGGCGATTGATGTTGGTAAACAGAAGCAGAATACTTTTTGATCGCAAGAAGGTGATTTTTAAACGATTCTTTTTGAAAGGCTTTCAAGATATACAAAACGTGCGCATCCTCTTGACTCGAGAGGAAAATAAATTGTTTGGAGGCAGGGTGAGATTTTCCAGGGTTACTTTGTTCGAAAGGAGTGCCCCCCGGTGGTGAATTTAGTTTTTAACTGAAACTACACGTAATCTGTGAGCTGCATATTTCAATCATCTATCAAATATGGCCCAGCCAAGATTTCTTTGTAAACGCGGTACTGAACAGTGACTTTAAGGTACGCGAATTTTTCAGGTCTGAGCTAAAGAAAAGAACTGTCAAAATGACGCTCGATAATGGGCACATTCAGGAATCTAGTTGTCTTAAGTCGATTGGTCTGGATAAGATGTCACCTGAACGCAAAAACTAGATTGGTCGGAAAAGTCACTTTTTCTACGTCAGCCACATATGAGAACTCAGTCACGAATTTCTTGACTAGATTCGTCGGCTACCCCTCCATAAACGTCAACTGAAACAGCTGCTCATATGACCGATTTTAGCCAATCAAAACCGAGATATATCTTGTCAGACAGCTGTCAGACTTACTAAACTAGTTTACATTCATTGCTGCGCTAAATATTGACAGACCGATTATACGTACAGTCTGAAAAGAGAGCATTGATTTTTAAGTGGAACTGCGTACCGTTCGGCTTAAATGCTTGTCTAAGTCTTGGAGTAAGTTTTTATTTTTCAAATGCGACACAAGTACAAGTACCAAGGTACGGAATCCAAACGGCTAAATTGAGCAGCTTTCTCAAAAGTTTGCAAAACGTGACGCAGCAAATAAGAACTTTATGGGATTCAATTTTTGCCCGAGTTCTGATCTATTTAATTAAAACTAATATTCGAATATTTATGCAAATAAAACGGAAATAGCTTCTTTTCCAACCGCCCACATTTTGTTTACGAGAATGAGCAACGCAATTATTACTCCAGTCAAACAATAATTATTGTTTGTGAGTTTGTGTACAGTCTAAGCAGAATGTTGTTAGTAGGAAATATAGGTACATACTGCTCGGCTAAAAAAGTGCTCTAGTTGATTAATATTAAGGAAATTTATTTTCTATTTTAAAGCTAATTTTGCTCTTCGAGCATAAGTTTAGCGAAGCTTAATATGGGATTTCTCCCCACGATGTTGCTAAATGCTTAAATTTATATGCAGTATAAAAGTGTGAACAATTATTTTATTACTTAGTTTAGCAACGAACAAATTTATTACGTCCAAGTACGTTAATATTCTATTTTCACTTTTAATCGTATTTTTTGTCATTTTGACATCGATTTAAATCAAGAGAACTGTCAAAATGCTTCACAATTTTATTTTCTACTCAAGACTCATTCGACAAATTTGTTAAAGCTTAACCTGCCATTAAATTTATACATAAATCATGTAATCTACTTTCGTAATTTTAAAACAATTTTTTTTTGTTTGAATTTCAGGTTAAAACTACTCGTGTAACGAAAACGATAAAATCCGCCGCCGCAGGTGGAAGCTCTTCATCACCAGTTGCCAGAGAAACTTGTGATTTCGAGGAGATTTGGGACGAAGAAACTTTAAAGGAATTGGTAAGTTTCAATTGAAATATAACTGCCAACACAAGTTTATAAAAAATAAATCTCATTTGACAGCTTGAAAAGTCAACAAGCTACGAGGAACGTCGATCAATACGTGCACGTCTAAGACAACTAATGGCTGACCGCGAAGGTAAAATTATTTAAAAACCTAAATTGTTTAATAAACAATTAATACCACAATCATTTTTAAATTGAACAATTTTTAATAATTAATAAAAAAAAAAATAGAAAAAAAAACTTTATCTAGGACAAAAGTGACACCTCCCTACGCACAAAATCATATTTCTAAATAAATGGTGGTGGAACTACTACCTATATATATATAATTTAAAATGCTTGCAAAATAATATTAAATCACCTAAATAGTACATCTTTTTATTGCATTTCTAGATCGGAATATTGTTTAGGGTCGAGCAGATTCACGTATTTAACAAATAGTGTCTTGCTTAGGTATATTATCAATATAAAATGTTGACTGTTGTTGTACAATGTTTATTTTTTTTTATACATCTATTGTTGTTGTTAAAAGTTAAACATTCTCTTTATACAGTGCGTTTCTTAAATGTTCGTTTTGTACAATACTTTTCATATTATAATTGAGGTTTGGCTGGGTGTCACACAGTTTAGCCCAATTTTTACATTCTACGAAAATGACTGAAGTTCGAGTATGTCTATTTGTACAGGTGGAATTTTAAAGTGGCATGTGTCAAAATGCTGAATGTAATAGAATGACAGTGAAATAGGTCAATGAAACATACACTGCTTCTTATTTTGAACTTTACGGGGAATTGTTCTCATCCCACCGCCGCAAATAGTATTATACTGCCACACAGAAGAAATATAATGAATGCTATCCTACTGTCAAAATTTGAGTACACATTTTAAATTCCCAAGTAAATAAACTTAGATTAAGTGAAAAAAGTTTCACTAAGAACAAGTATATATATAAAAAAGCAAGATTAAACATTTTCAAACCTAAACTTATTAAAGTGCGCTTTCACAGGACCGTTTTTATAAAGTAAACATCCGATGATCAATTCTAAAAAAAAAAACTTTTGTAAAAGTAACATACAACAGTTTCACAAACAAATTTACAACGATTATGACTTACTGAATCTCTTGGCCAAAAAATGTAGTGAATGTTCTAGCTTTATTCGGCCGGACAATGTCAAACGTCAGAAGAACAATCAAATAATAAATTGGACGGCTTTTGTAGGCTTTTTTACTCAGAGGCAATTTGATATTTTTCGCCCGGCATTGTAAAGTAATCTTTTGCAACGTGAAGAAAAATGTGGGGATGTTCAAGTAGCTAGTTAAATCTGACAGCTATCTGACTAATGTGTATGTAGATCGGCCCCATGAACAGTTCTTTGAATTGACGTTTATGGAGTGATAGCCGACGAATCTAGTCAAGACATTCGTGACTGAGTGCTAAATTGACAGTTCGTTTATGTGGCTGACTAAAAAGTGACATTCAGGGTACATAACTAGTCCAGAGAAATCAACTCTACTTAAGATAACAAAACTTTTGAATGTGCCCAGTTACCTTACTTTTTGGAACCTGGAACAGCCTTTTGTACTTATGATAAATTGTAATAAAATGACACTCAAGTGTGTTTTTGCATGAGAGGTTAACAAGCACCAATTTGTGAAGAAGAGATAAATGTCAGTTAGTGAGTCAGATTATTCATTTAGTTAAATATTCCATCCATAAACTGTGACAGTCAATTTGACAGTCAACCTCATTTTGTCGGCCTTAAGTTTGCGCACGTATTTTGAGGAACGTAACATGTTTCTATATGTTTTTTCGGCGTTTTTTTCGACCAAACAGAAGCCAACACTTTTTTCAACAATTGAACACTTTCTGTAAAAACTGTGTGACATCCCAACAAATAAATAGAAGCATATTTTCATCGGTAGTATTTCTCTCTTGTGATCGTGTCTATTTTTTTTCTTTTGTGTAAAATACTCGCCAAAAATATATTCAGCAAACGAACAGAAATATATTTTAAAATCTATTCCTTCTTAGCATGTGCTGAATTAGTAGCAAGCGTAAAAGCTGAGCTAGATACAGAGAAAAATGTCAAAACAGCCGCCATTGCTGATGACGAAAGTAGCTGTAGTGAATATGAGGAAATTGTAGAAGAGTACACAGCATCCGAAAGTGAGGAGGACGAAGAAACCACAACAACAGCTATTAATACAGTAGCTGACAAAAAGACGGAGGAAGTGAAAGATGAAACGAAAATAAAGAAAATCACAGAAGAAGTTAAGAAGACCACAATAACCAAGAAACAAGAACCACCAAAACAAAGTGAAACGAAAAAAACCATTGTGATCGAAAAGACCACCGTCATTAAGAAAGATGCAACCCCATCTAGTGTTGAGGATAAGAAACTCGATGCAAAAGCAACCGCCGACGACGACAACAACGAAGCCTCTGTGTCTGACAACAGCAAGGGTGAGTCGTTGTTGATACCATTGCTGCAAGGCTTATTGCATAAAAACATGCCGCAAGCACGTTCGTCTTCTAGTACTTCAAAAACTGCAACAACAACAACAACAACAGCTATAGCCAATCAGAACAGCAACAATCTGAAAAGTAGTCTTAAAAACAATAGTAAACATTTAAGTAGCACTAGTAGTAACAATAACAATTCGTTGGGTGATAGTGGTTTAAGTAGTGAAGTAAGTAAGAATAGTTCCTTAGGTCAGGGCGGTACAGGTCTGAGAGTGACAGCTCAACAGATTGAGGACTCGGGCACGGAGAGTGGCGAAGACCTGCGTTTGATAGCAGCAGGCATAAGGGATTCTATGCAAATCGAAGGGATCGAGGATCAGAGTGACATGAGCCTGATAAAGGAGGTTACGAACGCCCTGAATCGGTTAGAGAGCTCCCTGAAGGAGGGCAACGACCTGTCGTTGGACAGTAGTAAGAAAAATGCTTTACTGGCGCTTGTGGAGCGGCTACAGACAGGTCTGACAGCTCCGCACAAACTGTCAGGGGCGGCAGGGGAACAGGATTTCCCTGAAGAAACGTCGTCGCCAGAGGCAGACAATCACCGCTCCAACAGGCAACGGTTTGCCAAGAGGAGGAATCGCAACAACAGACACACGGTAGGTGTAAGTAAAGAAGAGTTGGCTGACGCCAGGCGTTACATGGAGGAGATGGTTATGATCGAGAATCTGTCGAACTGCACTACCCCGGAGTGCAATGCGGCAACAACGCCTCCACAGTTGTTTGCCATTCAAAAGCAACAATCCATGGGTGCGATTTTGAGTAACCACGACTCACAGGAAACTTCATCGAGTCTGTTTCGCCCCAATCAGTTCGTTCCCAGCAACCTAAAGCACTCGACAGAGGCCGGTTCGTCCTACCCAGATGTGCAGCTTCGACCGAAGAAGGGAACTCCGGCACCCGGCCAGAGGCAAAGTGCAGCTGGCATGGATTATATGACCCCAGAACAGGCTGACTCATCGTCTGGCAAGAGGCCATTGTCGGATTCATATGACTCGTACACGGCACAGAGCAACAGAGTCACGTTCAGTGATGCAAAGCAGCAGAACGAGTCATACGTGCAAGATAAGAACCAGTACAACCGATCGAAGCATACGGATAATCAGCCAGACCTGATTAACCGAATGTCGCCCGATTCATCGCGCTTTAACCGCTTCAACAACAAGAAACAAATGATGAAGCGAGCCAACACCATCGACATACCCAAGACGCATCGCTACAACCCAGAGTTCGACACAGACTCAGAGTTCGAAGAGAAGAGCTCCTTCAATGTGAAGGGTCTACGCGGAACCGTTCAGGTCAGCGTCAAACGTAGGCCACGTCAAGTGGTTCCGAACTTCGAACCGAAAACCGAAAACGATCACAAGTTCTTGGCATTTATCCAGAAACAGAATGCAACTCCCGGCTTGGGGTGGAACTCCTCCAAGTCTGTGTCGAATTGGACGAACAAGTTTGGCAACATTAAGAACGTTTTTGAGTCCGGATCGTCAGCGTCGAACTCAAACAGATCGCAAGTGCCGAGCGGGCAGGGTTCTTCGGCGAAGAACTTTTGGAAGAAAGCCGACGAGCATAACCCGCCAAAGGTCAGTACAAGTGTCCTCACTTCCGCCTTGAAGGCAAAAGAACGCAACGAACAGAGGTCGGAAGTGGTAGTTCCCAAGCCAATTCACATGAACCAGTTTATCCATAACCCGCAATCTGCCTTCCGGCCGATTGACACCTCTCCTGAGACGACGCAGATGCAGTTCAAGCCGATTCCTGTGGAGCGACCCGTAAACATTGTGAACAGCTTTTCCCCTACCAAGTCCTACAATCCGGCTTCGTCTAGAAAGCAAGTCATCGAGTCGCCGAGCTACCCACATTCTCCAACCAAGTCATGGGTTAAGAAGAACACAGCAACTAACTCGCCTGTAACCCTGCCCTGGACAGTGAAGCCACCCGAGAATAATGTGCTCAAAGTGGCAGCCTCAAAGTTTGAATCCAAATCACCACTGAGCGCGGTTCAGCGACACCATTCGTTCAAAGAGCAGATGGCTCAAAAGAGGCCGTCGTTGCCAAACGCCGCACAGCCCTATCAGTACCAATACGATGGGTATGCCCAACCAAGTTATACGTCCAACAGTCAGCCAGCGTCCTACGCTGAGTACGTGATACCTAGGGTGGTCAGAGAAGACTCCCTGACCAATCCAAATGCTGAACCTCTTGTTCTAACCCCCAACAAGCCTGCTTATAGTCCTAACAGTCTGCAGCCTTTCGACTACTACGCGGAGGCTTTGAACTCGAACTTCCCTCAGACCGACATGACCGACGACGATATCGATGACTTGGAAAGCATGACTGAGTATCGCGTCGAGGCTAAAGTGATGGGAAAGCCGGTGAGCCAACAGGCTGTTACTGTTGGAAAGCGGACCGCCCATGTGAGTGATGATGAAGTTTTTGGCAAAAACTCGCGAGCAGCTAAAAGTCTGCTCTCCGTTATGAAGAACATTGGAAACGGAGGAGTGGAGAAGGTGTCGAAGAAAGTCGAGCGAAACATCGCACCAAGCACCTGTATGTCTCCCGATGGCAGGGCCTATCAAGCTCCAATCGTTGAACCCCTATTCCCGGAGGTGACAAAGTTCGAGGTGAATCGCTTGCCAGAGTACATAGGCCCGAAACCACATCAGTCCCAGCAGCAACAGCAAATCGTTGAGTACCAGAAAAATCCGGCCTACGTTCCCCTGGTGGACTACCATCATCAGCAGCCACCTGTTGCACCGCCTCGGGGTCGAAAAGTGTCGCAAGAAGCAAAGAACTTTCCCCAAGAGCGACCGAATGTCTATCCTCAACCAAGACGTGAGGCTCCAAACTCCCTGCCTCTTCAAGGTGGGCCAACAAGTCCACCTACATATGTGTACAGCTCGCCTCTGAAAACGCCCGAGTCGGTGCCATACACATCTCAAGTTATTCCCGACAATATGTATCTGGATAATGGTCCAAACTTCAGGCAACAATATTCAGGACCAAGCACGCCAGACGACTACTCAAGTCTTAGGGAAGCTTACCAGCCAATGCCGGCACCGAGAACTCACCCAGTTCAAAATCAATACAACCAGACAGCAAAGGGCTATCCAGGACCACAACCAGTTGTGAATTTGCCACAAATTCCGTTGGAGACCAGCTTCACAAAGGTTTACGATAAACCGAGGGACGTCGTTCCGTACTATCCGCCTACAGAGCAATATCAAACTGCTCCCATTACACTAAATCAAGCCCAGAGATCTCCAAAGATCCAGCAGAGCCCACAACCTCTAGTCATTGGACCACAACAGGCGTATCAACCAAGAACTGAGGTCCCCCCTCAGTTCTATCAATCGCCGAAAATTCAGCAAAGTCCTCAGTCACCCCCTGAGATTCCCGGAGCATATTACCAGTCATCAAACATTCAGCAGAGCCCACAATTGCCTTCTGATATACCACCCCAGTTCTATCAGTCTCCAAAGATCCAGCAAAGCGTGCAATCGCCAGCGTTTGCACCTCAACCAACATACCAACCAAGGACTGAGGTGCCTCCGCAACACTATCAATCGCCAAATATTCAGCAGATTCCGCAATCACCGCAATACTACCAATCTCCGAAAATTCAGCAGAGCCCACAACCTTTGCCATTTGTTCCGCAAAACGCGTACCAACCTCAGGCGGAAGTACCCCCATCTTATTACCAGTCTCCAGTAGCACAGCAAAGCTCACAACCACCAGTCTTTGCCCCGCAACAGATTGAGGATATTCCACAATATTATCAATCCCCAAAGATTCAGCAAAGCCAACAACAACCAGCATTTACAGAAGCCCCGGCCCAACATCATCAGTCTCCGAAAGTGGTTGAACAATCGCAACCGCCGTCATTTATCCCGAAGACTGAAACCACCACGCAATACCGTCAGCAACCGCCGACGTCGCTCCAACAAAAAACAGCTTCCAAAGCGAAACAGGCTTCGAAACCGCTTGCTCAACCGAAACCAAAAGCGCCGGCAAAGAGCGAGAACATCAGTCACTCTACAAAGTCTCAGCACTCCAGCTCGACCTACACGCAGCAGCAATTCCAAACGACTGCAACCTCAGCAAGTTCTGCCGTCCAGACCTTGCCAATCAACAACGCTGTCCTTTGTAAGCAGGCGTCCCTAGACGGCCGCAAACGGGTGCAATCACAGTCCCAACTATACGAGAAGGTCGAGGAAGTTCGTCGTAAGAGCTTGGGAAACGTCTTGGAAATCACCCGCTTGGAACGTGAAGCCCGAGAGCAAAAGGCCGCCGCAATCAAGCAGGATATGTACTCGGTCCAGCAAGATGTCTACTCTCAGAAAGTGAAGGCCGAACGAAAGACCGAAGTCCATCAGCAGGAGAGTCACGTCTACAAATCGTCGGCTCCCGATGACACCCCAGACATAGTCAAATCCTCCCTAGCAAAGGACGATATTCCGATTCTGAAAAAATTCGGTCCTCCTCAGCGCCATTGTTACATACCAAATGCCTATCAAAACCCGTTGACGAAAAGCGAAACCACTGTTTCAACTCAGCCCCCGAAGCCGTCTCAGCGTAAATTTTCTGAGCCCTCAGTGACCAGGGGTCCGGTGATTGTTGAAGTACCTGCAACGCCACAGCCAGATAGTCAAGACGAAATCCCCCGCAACATAGTCTTTAACAATGTGAGCGCCTTCACAAGCATGTCGCATAGAGTCGGCGGGTCTTCTACGGAGTACACCAGTCAACAGAGCCAGCCGAACAAGCTCAGTAAATGCGATTCATGGCACCAAATCTGTCAGCTTCAGAATGCCGCAAAACCTCCATCGCCTAAGTTCAACAACACTGGCACCACAAACGCTCTGCGGCGCTCCAAATCCGGTCACACACTCGCCCTCCCCAAGCTCTACGAAGCTGGCTACGATAGAACGCAAATATCTGAAAAACAAAAGACTGTCGCGGCCTACTTTACCGGCCAGAAGTCGCCAAACAGCCTGTCTCGGAATTCATCTCAGACTAATCTAGCTGATGAAACGACTACAGTGTCTGTCAAAAAATCTTCCATCAACCGTATCAGAACGAGTGAGAAAGCCTCCATAAGTAAACAGAATCCAAGCTCAGGGCTGTCTAGGAGTCATACCATGCCACACATCCCGAATGTGAGCCTACTCGACGAGAGCAACGTAGAGGATGCCTTCGAACAACTGATGAATGGTTCCTAGATTGCGCTCCCTAGATGGCAGTGCTTAAAGTGATGGACGCCATTGTTGTCCATTTTGTTGTAGAATTAAAAAAAAAAAGCATCCATTCCAAGAAAATTTTAAAAAATATCGTACTTTGTTGCTTTTCTCGCTCACTTTTATAAAGTACTCACTCTTGTTGGTGTGTATCTCAATCAACACACACACTATTGCCCTAGAATTTTTATATGTTATTATGCATTAGTTGCAATATTGAATGACAGGTGACAGTTGACAAAATCACTCGTAATCTATGTAGCACTGTATTTTGTATGCCGAAGAGGGACTCAATATGGTTTATGTTTATACTTTTGCTTGGTTGTGTGGTAACAAAAAACAAAATAAATTATAGTAGAGCGAGAAAAAAAGAAATGAATGGACACTCTTTCACTGCATCCACTTCTTCTGTCAAAATATAATAATAAAAAAAAAAAATAGAACTCGAAATCTCCTTACACAGCCGGATACTTTTCTTCAGCGCAAAATAATATATTTACGTATACCTCTCTTAGTGAGTTTACAAACAAATTAGTAGTGTGTCTCTGTGTTTACTTGTGTGTTTTGCTTTCATTAAGATACGCTGTCATTTCATTTTGTTTTTTTTTTGTCACCCGTCCTTGCAAAATAAAACCTAAGGCTTAGCATGTTATTTGGCATACACCCAACATAAACCTAAATGTAAACCATGTTGTCCCACTTCATGATTATTTTTGTTTGTTTTTGTAAAATCAGTTTTTGAAAATGCCTACGCCCATTACAGTTAAAACGCCCACTTTTCTGACATTTTGGTAGTTTGCCTTGCATGCTTAGTTAGTTTTGTTTTTGTCCCTCCTGCTTGTCGCCACAATGATCTACGTTGTGTTTTTTGAACAGTTTTTGTACAACACATTTTTGACAGATCATTGCCTTTTGACATATTGCTCCTATACTCTTGTTTACCCTAGAATAAAACGATTTTGAGATTGAAACTAATGTGGAAAAGCATGTAGAATTTTTGACATTACTGACATTCTTTTGTTTTTTATTTTTTGTCTAGGATTATCGACTACAACTACTGAAAAAACCGAAACCAAGAAAGAAGATGGCGGAGTTGTTACAACAACTACAAAAGGTTAATATTACCAGCTTTCAAATCAAACCGAAAATTCATTTGAAGTCTATTTCAGTTACAACAAGAACAATTACTGGAGCACCGAAACCAGTGTCGCCATTTGCCAAGTTTCAACAGCTCGATAAGCAGAGTTCCCTGCAATCCCCAAAGTGAGTTCAATTTTCATTTGGAAACGTGCGATTTTACCATAGTTTTATAACAGTACAACAATTTCACTACACCCGCCTTCTATTCATTAGATAAACTCCTACAGTTAACATTTAAAGAACAACAAATAAAACATAACATTTGGGCAAAAGGTGGCAACAATAGTCGTACATCTACATGTTTTTAGATTACCTATACGTATCTCTGTTTACTTTAATGTAGTATTGCGTTATGTCTATTACGTTCGAGGTAAATTTAAGCGGCCATATTTGTTGGTATAACTCCGAAAATTAGAATTAAAAAAAAAGTATTTCAGCCAAGGAGTACACAATTTATTAATGTACACTGAATTATAATTCATTAGTTAAGTCGTGCAATGCCATAAATCCTCATTGCAATCTGACAGTTACCCAATAAAATTGTCAAACTAAATGGTTAACCGAAATATTTTGTTCGTTAACGATCAAATCAATATTGAGTTTCGCCGAAAATTTAGTACAAAAGCTCACGTCTAAGTCTAACAGCCTAACGGATATAATTGTAGTAGAATAGGAATTTAAGAAGGTGCATGTTTTATGTCAGAAAATTGCTGCTCTCAATATATCCATCGAAAAGATGTTTTATAGTTTAGAGGTTAGAAACTCAGTATTTAAAATTCGACAGCAGTAGCTTGCGTAAATGTCCTTGTCCTTGAATATAAAATATTCAGTTAGCTTCAGAATTATTTTGACTCGGAACTTTATATTCTCTTACTTATCTCTGCTAAAATTAGCTACCACTATGTCAAATGCACGGAAATTCAATAAATCCAGTCGTTTTTACTTCTCTAAAATATGCTCAGTTTAGAACAGTAAAGTCACCTTATAATTAACCAAAAAAAAAAAAAATACAACAAAGCGTTAAAAAGAACCATCCCACCAGCACCACACTTCATTTCTGTCTATGCAGTCCACAAAATCTTAAATATCACATACTTTATTCAATGGTATATTTTTAATCTCCCCAACTGTCCAACGCAATGTGTCAAATTTCACCCAATTCAGTTCAATGACAATGGGGATGTTCAAGTATTTAGTTTAGTAAGTCTGACAGCTCTCTCACTAAGTGTAACTCGGTTTTGATTGGGGGAAATCGGTCAAAAGAGCAGCTGTTTCAGTTGACGTTTATGGAGGACAAGCCGACTTATCTAGTCAAGAAATTCGTGAAATTCAAGAAATTCGTGACTAAGTACTAAGTTGACATTTCTCATATGTAGCTGACGCAGAAAAAGTGACGTTCCCGACCAATCTAGTTTTTGCGTTCAGGTTACTCTCATCCAGACCAATCTAATCGACTTAAGGTAACTAGATTCTTGAATGCGGCCATACTTTATTCAATGGTATATAATCTCCCAACTGTCCAACGCAATGTGTCAAATTTGACCAAATTCAATTCAATGACAATCTGTCACCGTACGTCAAGGCTTGAAAATGATTATGAATCCAACAAATTTGATTAGTTAACCCCCAGTACATATTACCACCTGAAATATCACCAAATATCACTTTAGCAAACTGTCAAAATAACCTGCTTACATTTCAAAATCAGAAAAAAGTACCCACACCATTTTCAATTAACATAAATAAAAGCTGGCATAATTGAAAGAGTGTCCAAGTGCACACAGAAACACTGCCTAAAACAGAATTACTTTCACCTCCTCTCAACTCTGAACTATTGTTTTTATTTGTTCTTAAAAAAAAAATTTGTTTTGACATATTTTCTAAAATAAACAAAAAAAAATATTTGTATCGAAATTTGTTCAGATCCCCGCTAACACCAACAAC
The DNA here is from genome assembly GCA_948293265.1 of Cheilosia impressa. NCBI lineage: Eukaryota > Metazoa > Arthropoda > Insecta > Diptera > Syrphidae > Cheilosia > Cheilosia impressa. The sequence continues at coordinate 47,651,052 of OX411882.1, read as the reverse complement.
TCCAGGGGGTTCTAGTTCCACGCCTATATTCAGATTTACTGATCCGGCATTAAATGCACGTGCCGCCACTTTTAAGGACCAACTTTTACAGTGGTGCCAAAGTAAAACACAGGAATACGAGGTATCTAGGCAACGTTGTGAAAACTAAAAACATTTTTTTTAAACAAACTTTGTTTGCTCTCTTGTAAATACAGCAGTTTTGTTTGAAATAATCCTTTTTCGCTCATTTAACCTGTACAGTTTTTTTTGTTCTATTTGATTATTATTATTTTGATTTAGTTTTAATCTTTGGAGAGATTAATATCTTAACCTCTAGATGAGGTTTGAGTTGTTATAGTTGGTGTTTTATTTTATCAAATAATGTGCAATGATATTTGTTCCGGTAAATTATTGTAAATTCTTTGATATTTTTTTTATAGTTTGGAATTTTACTGACACTTTAGCTTGTAATTTTATGCTTCTTTGTGAATCTTTAGGTGTCTTTCTTTAGCTGTCGTAACAAACTCATGCTTTACTTATTTTAATAGTTGGCTGTAATATATTATGCTTTTAAATAGAATAAGTGCTTAACTTTTAGGAAAAACGATGAGAGATCAAAGGAAATTCAGGCATCGGTGATAAACTTGAATGTTTGCATGTTTGAAACAACAAAGAAGATGAAAGTTAGGTACTTATAATTCAGTCAGTTTCTTAAACTCTGCTTTAAAACGTACCTACAGTTAATTGTAGCTGAAATGTGTGATACCTATGTATTTTGACAGACAACTTGATGAAACAACTGTACAAGTTTATGACAACCAAGAGTCAGGACGCACTTACATCTTATGAAATATATTACAAGAAAAAAAAAGAAAACTATGTAAAAAATATATAATTAAGAATTCAATTTAATTTTTAATGAAGCGGTTCGTTTGTTTGTTTGAATTTATTTAAATTTATATCCCGTGACTATGCTCAGGTAAAATTAAGTCGAAACTGCGTAAACCTACTCATAAATGGGTCTGGTATGACGGTTTGAAGTTTGGACTCATCATTTCACGTTAATTTCATTTCTAAACTAGCTCTGTCTTCTGAAACCTTTTCATATTAATGATATTCATTATAGAAAATAAGTTTTGTTTTGTCTAAAATTTGATCTCTCAACAACTTTTCTAAATTCCCCAAGGGTTTTTATTTACTTTCCAGTTTCCGTTTAATAGCTGAGAACAACTTTTAATTGTTTTGTTTTTTATTTCGATTTAGAACGTTCAAATAACAAACTTTAGTGCGAGTTGGACAGATGGTTTAGCATTTTGCGCCCTTATACATCATTTCTTACCGGACGCCTTCGATTACAGTAAACTAACTCCAAAACAGCGAAGATACAATTTTGAACTCGCTTTCCGAGTGGCTGAGTAAGTTTCAAACTATTATTCATTTAAATATAAAACAATTTCACTCATCAATTTTGTATTTCTAGTGAAAAAGCCGGGATTGCGCCGCTACTCGACGTCGAAGATATGGTAGTCATGAAAAGACCCGACTGGAAGTGCGTTTTCACCTATGTGCAAAGCATTTATCGTCGGTTCCGCAATTGCCAATAACAAAATTTTTCTTAATTTTTTCGTTAAAATTATTTATTTGAAATTTTAAAGTTCTTTTTTTTTCCAATATAACATGCTAAACCACAAGCCAAAAAACCAAAAACTTCAGGGTAAATTGATGCATTTTCTAAAATTAAACAAAACAAAAATCTCTTATTACGGCATATGAAATTAAAAAAAATCATAAAAAATCATATGCTCTTAGGTTGTTAAACTAAAGTAAGGTGCTCTCCGTTATATCGAATATTTATTTTATTTTTTTATTATGTAATAATGTCCTGTCTGACTTTGATGCTCGTTACTATATTATTTGAACTTTCATTACATGTTGATTGTGTTTTGCTTTAGAAAAAGATTAGTGAAAACCGATTTTATACATTTTTGAAATAATTATTAAGTCTTGTTTATTTTGAGATATACTCGCGCAAAGGATATTTGTTTGTTATTGATTTATTTTGTTTTTTTTTTCGTCTACAAATTTTGTAACCACACTCGTTTTGAGAAAAGAAAAAGAAAATTATATTTATCCTAAATTTAGAAACTAGACAAACAATAGAAGTATACACTTCTCGAATTTAACTATCATGATCTTGTTGTTTTTCGCAGATTTTGAATAAAATCTCAAACATACTACATCTACATTATACGATTCATATAAATAAAATATTATTTTTACTAATTTTGCAATAAATTGTATTCGCATAAATGCATACAATATAAATATTCTACTTATTGTACTAAACATGACTACTAATGACGTAGATTCAGTCAAATATAATACTTTGCATAAACAATTATTGTATTCAATTTTATTTAATTTTTGTCTTAAACAAGAAATTGTTGAACGTTATTAACTTCTTTTTTTTTAACTTGGTCAAACTTGAGCAATAAAATCAAGAAATGTTTTGACTTTTTTATTTAACATTGAAATGTGAATTAATTTTTCTCTTTTGTTATGAAAAATAAACAATTTTATAATATATTTGTTGTGTTATTTGTTTTCATATACCAACCAATAGAACTTGTCGCAAAGTAATAAACCCCAGGACTGTGCCACAACCATTTGTTGTAAGTTTTTCTTGTTTGTGGCAAGGTAGGTATTTCTTTTAGCTTCTATCTCAGCATATGTAGCGAAGCACCGGAGAACAGCTCGATGGAGCATGTATTCACATGTCAAATAAAATTCAAGAAAATCCGAGAAATGAAATTCTTTTATTTTCTTTTAAAATAGTTGCGAAAATGTAATACCAGTTAGAAAAATTCAAATACTTCGCTTGGATTTTCCATATCCAATTCTGGATCCGAATCCAGATCTCGTCCTCCGAACTTCCACCAATGCTTAAGGATATTCTTTATCACCAAGCACCTCGTTATCGAAAACTCGAAAATATGAAAGAAGATTATGCCTAAAGAAAAACAAGACAAAGTTGAGACACAAAATGTTTGCTGCAGGCTATTCTGTAGAGACTTGATGTGAACAGAAGAATGGGCGCTAGTGCTACAAAGCGCAACTGTAAAGTGTTGTCCGTATTTTTTGCAAACTGCAAATTATCCACCACTTCTAGGACCTAAGTAATATTTTTTTCAAACATTTGTTCAAAATATATGCGCATTCCCTTCAAACCTGATAGAGGATTATATATGATATCGGCGCAAGCGATATTAGATGAACACAGTTCTTCAGAATGGCTCCAAAATATTTTGACTGAAAGAAGGACGAACACAGTTTCATGCGGCTCCATTTCTCCACGGGCAATATAAATTTTGTTCCGCAAATTTCACAATGATCATCGCCTCTGTGGAGTATCCATCTTCGTAGGCACTTTAGATGGATGTAACCCTAGGAAAACATAAAGTTACTAGGGAATTAAAAAAAGTGTCATACTTACAACACTACCCTTGCATTCACAGGGACATTCTTGTATCGGGAGGTCATTCCGATTCCAGCGGCATATTCTACAGGAATGACCCGCTTCATTTGATGAACAGATGCTCATCAAAGAGTGGTCTGCTTGGATGGGCGTGTTTGTCACATTGATGCTGTTGTACAATCGAGTGGCTACGCTTTCGCTTATTAGCAGCCTTCTTGAAAATTGCCGTGCGATTGTGTAGATGCTCTCATTTGTGTCCATCTTTTGTGTTAAATTTTGAATTTTAATTCACGAATATCAATTTAGTCCATTTTTAGGATGTTTTCAAATGTTGTGATTTGTGAACAAAATTTCAAGGTTTTGAATGTTTGAATTTTTAAAATTGTCAAAATGGAAAATACATAATTACAAAATAGAGAACAGAGCCCACTTGGCTCAAATAAAACTGGAGTGATTCGTGGCAGTTAACTGGCAATTAAGTCCATTTTTGGCAACCAGTCCAGTGATGAGGAATCAGTTAAGTAGCGGTTAGCCAGAGGTCATAAGTGTCACCCTCGACATTTTTCTTACATCTTAAGCTATAATGAAATGAGGTAAGTACCTTTCTAAGATTGATTAAAGCAAAACTAGATCCTAGTTTTGTTGAGGCGAATAACCTCTCTCAATGTTATATCCGAACAATATAATTTAAGTAGATCATGGCTTTGAATAACACACATTAAACTAACACTCAAACAATGTAAGCCTTTGTTTGCGTTCAGTCACAATTAAGTGAAGTTGGACCAGGCTCAAATCATGTAATAATGGTAGACTACCAACCGCTCTCGAAAGAAATCATAATTTTCTTTTCAGTCAATGAAAATATCTTACGGATTCTTAAATCTTTTATAGCAGCATTTGAAAAATAACAATCTTCTCGAAAATTATTTCTTATTCACCACAGATACCACCGAAACAAACCTCTATTTACGAACACACCCTGAAGTCATTTCTTTTACGGCGAATTTATTTCAAACAAAAACAAATCAAAATCCACCACAGAGGCACAGCGAATAAACGAAAGTGAGACCAAAAGGAAACAACAAAGCAAAAAGCTGAGCGATGGGCGAACAGCCAGCAGCAAAGTGAGCGCAAGCAAAGCAGATGAAAACAGCAAGAAGTGAAAACGTGAAAACCTCTTAAACATAAAACAACGATTTGCGACGACAAGATACGATCGAAATTAAAAAAAATTAAAAAAATAAAATAAGTAAACCAAATAAATTAATCCACCAAGCGTAAATCAGTGTAACATAAAAAAGCCAAAAACATGGCGGAGGAAGTTCTTTTGAAAAATCCATCGTCCCTTTATAAAAAGTGTTTAGTGTGCTATGTGTCGAATCTCAATTACAATGTGGCCACAATGGATCGGGTTAACCAGCTCCGCTTTTTACCTCCAGTCGTTCTTAAGGATATCTACGCCAAGGTAAGTCTACAATGTCACCCTAAACGAAAAAAAAGAAAAGAAAATCAATTCCCTTAAAAAAAAATCGACCTAAAAGCTAAAACACGAGTGTCGTCCACCTCTCGTTATTTTGTATAGCATTATTTTCCTCACCCCGAACCCTGTCTCAGCACACCCACACGTCGATGGAGATGAAGTGGAAGTGGCCCCCCCCAGCAGCAGCTCTCGTCATCTGCTCCACCTGGTTGTTCTTGTTTCTTAACATTGTCGAGCATAAAAGTGAATGCAAGCAAAACAAAACGCGACTGAGAATTGAGAATACGCGACATTGGACAGCAGCACGCATCACAATCACAATCAGCTGGTGGTCGTTGGCTGCTTCTGGCTGGTGGAGAACAACCAGGCTGATGATGAAATTTTCACTTTTACTTTGTGTGTGGTGCTGGTGCTGGCGTTTCGTTGTTTTATTATAATTTCTCTTCATCTATTGATGACGACTTCCATCGAAGAGGTGGAGAGTCTAATCGCACGGTGCCTCCTTGGCAGTGGTCCAACAAAACCAAGGAAACCCCAACTGAAGCCAGTTAATTGCTTCTTTCAGACACACTTCATCAATATTGAAATTCGCCAGCTATATACATTTTTCTTTATATTAAACACATTTGTGCTGTTCTTTTCCATCGACAAGGGAGAACGGCAACGGAGAAGACCTTCAAAATCCAGTCGAGCGAGGAATACATTACCAACTCGCTGTCACACAATTCTCCGGCTACTGACTCGTTTTTATATACATATTTTGTTTGCTTTTCTATGCGTACTATTTGAATAGCCTTTAGTATTTCAATCAAAGCTGTTGAATGGGTCAATTAATGTTGCTTACTAGAGCTTTGTCCGGTATACGCACGGAATGTGCAACACAATAAGGCCGGCGACGGACGGATGATGTTTTTGCACTAAGCAATAGAATCTTGATTGACTTCTTTGTTATCAGTTGTTTTGAGGGCGGTTGGTGCTACGCTAGATTAAGAATCCCCAGGCGATTTTAGGTCATGAATTCCAACGCGTTAATTCGTCAAGACCTGAAGTGATTCAATGAACGGCAGTAGTTTATTGAACCACTTCAGGTCTTGATGTTGCGAATGGTTATCATGTGGCTTCCCTATTGCGGTCATATGCAAGGACAAATCAAATCGAATATCAGATCACATTAATCACGTTCTGTTTATGGTTTTGTCATACGGCTATTTCGGATCATGACATTTTTCTACATTATGGCGTTGGGTAGTTAAATATGCCGCTGAAGGATGCATGTTGCTTCATAGGAAAGCAATTGCTAGGAGACTTGTCTTGTGGTCTGTTTTGTTGGAAGTGTTCTATGTTTTGTTATGTTGGTCATTCACCACGCCATGGATGAGTTACTTACTTTCTGCCTAGGAGTAGAATGGGTATGGTAATTATCCTGAATATGTTCCAATGAATGTTTAGTGCATATCTCTGTGGATCGCGCTTAACAAGAGTACCCAACTCATTGACTTTTCATATTAAATTTATATTGAAGTCGCTTCATAACCTATTTTGTTCCGAAGTTCACAACTTTCGGTCGACTTCGCATTTAGATTAAGATTGAAATACTCACTTTGCAGGCCTGTTTGAGAATCATATTTTCAGATAATAATCGCTGAACTACGAAGAGGTTGTAAAGGAAAACTGTTTTCCAAACGCGTCTTCGAACAGAGTATTCGCCCAGCTTGAGCACCCCGGAGTTAGTTGGCTAGTGCGTCGGAGTATTAGTGCTCATTTGCTCTACATCGCCTTCTAAGGCGAGTGATTTATGAGTTGAGTCAACAACTAGCAAACACTGCGTCTTGCGTCACTTGTGTCGTGTGTAAAAACAAAACAAACGACCGTACCCCTAAAATAAGTTCGCTAACCTTGAACGACGCCCATCAAAACGGAGAAATTCGTCTACGACTTTTGCAAACTCATTTTAGAAAGATGTGCTGTTGTGTGTAAGGTCATCACTCTCTCTAAATACGTGACAGATATTGGGAAATGCACAAATCACATGCCCACTACGTCACGTGTTGTAGTAGCCAACGATTGCATGTCAATCGTCCACGCTTAGGCCACGCACCTCATTTCGTTTAACCAAGAAAGTGGCACAAGGTCAAGTTTAAACAGTAAAATTGCTTTAGTAGCCGAAAAGACCCCATAATCGCTTCAACGCATTTTGTTTTTGCCTTCCCAATTGCCAAACACTCTTCTAAAACAATATGAGCTCGAAATATCACACACTTCATGTGTAACAGCCATCAACTGCCAGTCATGTAATTAGCTTGGAGTTTGTATGGGTTTTTGCTCAGCTCATATTAAAAGTGGTTGCGGCAGTACGTTTCGCTTTCAGTTCAATTTTTGTTTTTCGTTTTATTTTCGTCTCGTGGCACTCGCTCATCGTATCACTTATCTATTTTCGAATAAAAGCATTAACACAACTAAAACAATCGCATGTATGGGAAAAACTTTTGCATTTTGCTTGGGAATCTGCGCCCAGGTCTCATTGATCCGCGTCTTATCTATCATTCAGTCGTGTCTTTTGTGAAAACAATGTGAATCTAGCAAATAAATATTCTCGTCCAAAGTAAACAAATTTCTCGACTTCCTATCTGTGGGACTGATGAGTTCACACCTATGAGCGATTGTAAATGTCAGCAATCACTTGGGTATGAGCATCACATACCGTCGTGGTAATTAATAAGAAAACGCGCAATAGGTTCACTCACTGCGCCTGAAGAGTGTCTGGTGTGCGCTGCAATCGAACTCGAGTATAGCATAACGTAGCCAGCTTTCTTGGACAACCCCAAAAATAATTGCATTTCATGAGCACGTCTATTTATAGCGCTTTTGTAGTGGATAATGTTATACAGCCCAAACTTTTATACGTTGGCAATCGGCGATGGCTGTTGAAAACAAATTGATTTGCTCGGTACAAGCCAAACTGAATTTATCATTCGTCTGACAGTTAGCCAGGGAGGGTGTTGTTTTAATGAGAATATGATTATGGGAGTCGCTTTTCGCAACTTCATGCTAATTGCTTGGAATAGCGGGTTCATACTGAGAATGTGTAATTAAAAGACCGCTCTAATGGCTATATAACGCAACATAAATTTGCTGTGCAATAGTTCACCTGTAAAATTGTTTAGAAAAAGCTTTTAGACGAGTCAGTGTTTATTTTTAGCGCCACGAACATCTGTTTTGAATGATATAACATTTATTCGGTGGATGTTTTCCAAATTTGCCTCTAGCACTTGTGCAGCTTATTAGTTTTAGATTTGAAATATCACCCAAGAATGTATGGACCTTTTTGCTAGTGCTGTGCAAGGCGTTCTTGTTTGTTTCTGATTAACCTTGACTGGATTGCAACCCGTGCACTCATTTAATGCGGTCATTGACAATTCAACGCTCGCTGTTTACTATCTCGATGAAATTATGAGAACCACTTGATAACTTGTGGAAGCGATAGACAATTATTGCTCTCGTACGGTGCTTAAACATTTATGTCACTTTCGCTTTCAGTAGTCGCTGCCGACCCGACAATAAATCAGTTGTTAGCTCGGTAGATTAGTCGTCTCCAATAAGTTTTACTGCGTTAGGCAAGTTGTGCACTTTGGTCAGCCAAACGCGTGTAACCTACGCCCAAGCCATCCTCAATCTCGAGGACGAAGTGGACGGTTTTTCGACCAAAATCATAATGAGCGATGAGGCTCATTTCCACCTCAGCGGGTACGTGAACAAGCAAAACTATCGCTTCTGGGGCACCGAAAATCCATGAGTAATGCACGAGGAGCCATTACACCCGCTCAAAGTTATTGCATGGTGCGCTGTTCACGCTGGGGGAGTTATCGGACCGAGAACGCCGCTGGTCAAACGACAACAGTGGACGGTGCGCGCTATAGGGTCATGTTAACCGAGTTTTTTCTGCCGCAATTGGACGAATTAGGACTGGAGGACATGTGGTTCCAACAGGACGGAGCTACGGCACACACTGCGCGAGCCGCAACCGATATTCTGAAGGCGGCGTTCCCGGGTCGCCTCATCTCTCGTTTTGGCGATTTCCATTGGCCCGCAAGATCGCTCGATTTAACCGTTCCAGATTTATTTTTTTTGTAGGGTTTTTTGAAGTACCTTGTTTACGTGAACAAGCCCGAGACCCTAGAAGCCCTCAAGGACAACATTTGACACGAGTGCGAGAATCTGTCGCCCGAAGTTCTCGCCGAAGTGATGAAAAATATGCCATAAAACGAGCCCGTATGGCAATCAATTGTGACGGCGGCCATTTGGCCGATATCGTCTTCTCGACTTGACCTATAAATTTCTAAAGGTTCAAATAAACATAATCAAAAAACAGAACCAAAGTTTTTCATTTAGAAAAAAATGAGAGCCAAACAACATCGGATGACTTCTTTTGGCTTCTACAAAACAAATTACACACAGCATTGCATCTCTGGCCAATTTTCCAAAGAAAAAAAAATCAGGCGAATATGTTGCGAAAGTGGTTCTGAACTATTTGCCTTCTCCTATTTATATATGAGATACTTTGATGCCATTTAATATATAAAAATGTAATTCCGCTTGTCCACCACATCCTGTCAGTTCAATTAGCAGTAGGCGGACAAATACCTACATAGTTGTTGCAAACGGCGTCGTATAGACAGGTGCGGCTCTTTAATCTTACTTTCACTGTTTCGTTGGCACCTATATTCCTACGGATACCGCTGCATTTTAGACATTCCATATTGTCTACGAACGTCCCGTGATAATCTGCCAAAGCCAACTAGTCGTACATTAGAGCACAATCTTCGAACTGGCTCGACAGCTATCCCTGTCAGGGGATCTTTCATAGCTAAAAAAACTCACCTTGTACATGAATTTCTAAAAAGCGGCTGCCAAGAGTTCTCAATATTTGACAAACACATTTCATTTGTTTCATTCACATATTATGTGTGTTTTGTCTCTAGAGTAGCCACTGCGTGGATAATACCTACGTCCAAGAAGATCGTGGGAGTTTGTGTAATTTTCAGTTCGTTCGCTTTCTCATTGCCAACATACGTCTATGGCAACATATACTTTTGTCAATTCCTACACTAAGCCAATTAGTGATAGTGATTCTAATCGATGTGATGAATTAGTCTTGGCCCCAGTGTCCAGTGTGGCGAGGACCTTTACTGATTCGGATTTTCACATAGCTCTGTGAAACACCTCAATTCTCCGTCGCCCTTGAAAGTATTTGTGAAAATGTGTTTATTTATAGCGGCAATCAAATCGGTTCTATCAATGTCGAACTTATCTACAATAATAACCTGGGAGACGGCCAACATAGTTTTCAAGGAGCCCCAATAGAGTGATGTGTTTTATTTCATTTCTGGTGCAAAAAAAGATACGGAAGCCAAAGCAGACTTCAGCTCCCACCTAACTTACTTTACAAGCTGAGCACAAATTGAGTCTTATTAATATAGCATACGTGGAAATTTGTCTTCTCCCTCCCGAATCGCCTTCAGTAAGCATCGACTGGAGACATCAATCTGTCCTATAACTTTACCAACAGCTAGAAATGAAGGATTCGCGTTTTAACGCCAACAACAAAGGCAAACCCCACCTAGTTCTTAACCTTTGTCTCAGCGGCCATTTGAGCATTCGCTTGATACGTGTTGGATTTGGAAAAGGTACATTTTTATATCCAGATTGCTTCCACCCACAACAAAACGAAAATGTTGAATGACTATCCCTTCTTTACAAGTGTCGTGGAACACGTGAAGCATCTTCAACACAGCAGGTTATTTTTAGGAACACCTTTGGACGAATGCGCCGCCAGACATCGAGCAGCATAACGAGTTGTTTTTCTTGCATTTCCAAAATAAAAAAATAAAACTATGGCGGTTGCTATGACTGGAGTAACCCATCGATGGACGTCTCACGTGCACAGCTGGTATACTGGAATCTGTAGATTTTGTGGAACGCACGTTGTCTGGCCTTTTCTTTCTCAATTTTCAGCGTATTATTGAATTGTTTGTGGAGCGGTGATGGAGCATCTTCTAAATATTTGAGCAACAAATCCATATACGATCCCAGCAGTAGATCCTCACCAAAACAACTGGAACTTGTGACCCGAGTCTATTAAGCACGTTTACATATCACATGCTCAAGGCGTAATAAAAATAAAGAAGTACCGTCGGGCCTTTGTTCGGAAGTGCTCCTCATAGAGGACAAACAAAGTACATGCTCAATCTGGTTGGTTGGTTGGTTAACGAGCTCCCGACCCGTGGAGAGTCTCTGCCTGAGACACTGCAGCCTTCCATCCTCTGCGATCCCGGGCACGCTGCTTCCAGTTGTCCAGACCAAGCGCTCTGGCATCCGCGTTGGCTTGGTCTTTGAAACGGAGGTTCGGTCTTCCTTGTCGTCTCGAACCTGGCGGCTGGGATTCGAAGATCCTCTTAGCTGGAGCATTATTGTCCATTCGCTCGATGTGGCCGAGCCAATGTAGTCGACGTATTTTGGACCACATCTTGGTACAGCTCATAGAGTTGGAGGTTGTATCTTCTCCTCCATTCGCCCGAAGAATTTTTCTTACCCGTCCAGCACTCGGCGCCATCAAGCAAACCTGCAGGATAAGGGTTCTGTAAAGCATACATTTTGTCCTTCGAGTTAGGAGTTTTGAACCCAATTGCTTTGCCAAACCGAAGTAGCAGCGGTTTCCTAGGGTAATTCCTCGCCGGATGTCCACTAGTATGTCATTTGTGGAGTTCATTTTTACTCCGAGGTAGATAAACCCCTTAACTACCTCGAAATTGTTGCTAGCAATAGTGACGTTCTGTCCTAGGCGGTGGACAGATGCTTGTTTGTTTGTTGATAGCATGTACTCATTTACTACAAGACCAACGAATTTCGCCTGTTCTTCAATCACCGTAAAAGCATCTATCACGGCACGCTGGGAGCGACCGATGATGTCAATATCGTCTGCATACCCCAGTAGCTGGACGGATCCGTTGAAGATAGTGCCTTCCGTGTTGACACCTGCCCTGCGCACTATCTGCTCTAGCACGAGATTGAAGAAGTCACATGGTAATGCGTCTCCTTGCCGAAATCCGGTGCATGTTTGGAATAGCTCGGAGGAAGTACTTCCAAATTGCACGTTGCAGCGTGTGTTCTCCAGTCACGCTACATAGCTGGATCAGTTTTGCCGGGATCCCGAATTCGGCCATCGCCACATAAAGCTCCTGACGATGAATGCTTCATATGCGGCTCAATCTACTCGTAACAATGTAATTGCCGCCGTTAAAACATATCTCGATTGATTCATTATCAATCGAGATATGTTCTAGCGAATGATTTATATACAACTTTGTAACAATTGCCTATTTAGAATGGCACAATTTTCGCGACAAAGCTAAAGCGATATCGATACGGCCGACGATCGTCAAACAGAGTCGCCATCCCATCGGATCTTCACATAGAATTGTACGGGCGTATGCCAATGGCAAACCACAACTAACCGCTTTCAACTGGAACTCCAACCGACCATATATAAACCTATATATCCGACATTAATTCTTAATGAAAAGTACTTAATAACCGAGTCACGTCAGTGGAACAGAAATCGGCATTGAAACATGAATTTGACAAATACATCGAATTCCACTTGCGAAACTGTAATCTATACTATTTCGGAAAAAAACGATCGCAAAGCACCCTATCCGCCGATAGCGAAAATCAATCATTTAACCTCTCTTAATGGCCGATTTTCCAGAGTCCAAATGCGCGACAGTATGATTTAACAGAAGCCAACGGGTAGCCCTCGTCTTTCCTGACTCCACCTGTTTACCTGCTGAACATATCTACCTATGTGCGAATTGTTTATTTGTATTTATAGAAAAAAAATAAATAAATAAAACCGAGTAGCTAGCTAAAGTCGCTGTTAAAACTTTAAAGCTCCTAAGTGAATTAACACTTCGCGATCGCTGCTGGAAAAAAGAATACCCCCTCAATTTATGGCATACTCGTTTGGGGCAATCGTAATTCAATCAATTTATGAAATAGTAATTGATTTATATTTGTAAATCAATCAAGTCGGTGGGTATCGGTGTACTATCTGTAAACTGATTGAACATTAACACTCACCTAATGTCAAATGGTTTCGGTTGTGGCGGCCGTATATTTTGATGACCCACTTGACACAAAATGTGTAAGAACATTTTTCTGACAATCTGTGGCTTAATTTTTTGACAGTTCTCCTTACGCGGTGATGTGTCTATTTATTTAATTTAATAATTAGTAGCGATTTCCCGCAGCCGGCTGAAGTTTGAGTTTTATTGTTTTGTTTGTTCGAGTTTCCATTCTGCAGTAAACACAATGTCAAATTGATGCAAATGACGTTTCGTTGGAAGCATAGAAACGGTCCGTTTATTTATATTGTTTGTGGTAGGTTTATAAATGACCTTTTCCTGCATTCGTTTCTAATGAAACAATTTTCATAAAGTCAATTTATGTTGAATTATTTGCATATGAGTCATCCCTGTTGTTATTCGAGCGGTTGGTGGAAGGGAAGGGAATGCTAATGAGGTGAGTTTGTTGTTGTCGATTGTCGCTTGACTTTTGTCACCAAATAAATAGGTGATTTGCAAACTATGTGTTTACTAAAAATCAAATATGTCTACGATTTTCATAAAAATTGACCAGAAGCTTAGCGAAACTAAAACCGGTTGCAGTACAAATGGATTCGGTTTGCAGAAGCTTGTTGTTGAAGAAAAATGTTGAATACTTTGCGCTCTGGAACATTTTCTCTGAAACAAAAATATTTTTCAAACTAAAAAAGAATAAGTAGTTGGCGCAACAGGTCCGTAGGTTGTGTGTTTCATTTTTAAGACGAATGCAAGTGATCTACAATTATATGCCGAGTCCAAACGGCTAAATGATTCTACATGCGAATAATATTTATTTTTTTTAAATCTAATGCAGTTTAAATTAAACAACACATTTCGAGAAACATTGACATTGCGATATGTCAAATCAACGTCTCAGCTACCCTCCTTATTCGCTAATTGTGAAATCAGTGGGGCCGTTCAAGTGTCTAGTTTAGTAAGTTTGATGTCGGTCGGATTTCTAGTTTAGTAAGTCTGACAGCTGACTGATTTGATGTACCTATTTCAGTTTTTATTGGCCTAGATTGGTCAGGCGAATAGTTCTTTTCAGCTGACATTTATGAAGGGGTAGCCCACAAATCTAGTCCGAAAAAAGCCTGCCTACATATCCTAATTGACTTTTCGAGGCGTCTAAATTCAAAACAAACCGCTAGAATACAATTCAAGTCAACGCGTTATATACCTTGTCTAGACAAATCCAGTTGACGTTCGACATGAGCTGCGTATGCGATCGTCCCCTTTGACTTGAACTGCCTCAGTTTTGGTTGGCCTAGATCGGTCACATGAACAGCTTGTTGACAGTTGACGTTTATTAAGGAGTAACCAACGAATCTAGTCAAGAAATTCGTGAGTCGTGATTGAGTACTAAGTTGACAGTTCGCAAATGTGGCTGAGGTAGGAAAAGCCACGTTACCGACCAATTTGGTTTTGCGTTCAGCGGCCAAATTCTGCAAGAGTAAATTTTTGTTTGTGTACACAAAAAGCAAGTATACACTGGCTTCTTCCGATTCTGCTAGCGTGTAAATAAGTTTTTATGACTCTTTTCGTGCGCAAAACTCTGTTTTCGGCTAGAGCAAATTGGCTGAGCCAAAACAAACCAAAAATGCCAGTGATGATCAGAAATAAAACCTATTGGTAAATATGCCGGCAAATATAGAGTCCGCTCAAGGTAGGTTTGTTAATTTACCCAATGTGTATTAATTTTTCCTATGTCGCTTTTCCATTGGGCAGGAAAAAAACTTCAGGGCAGTTCTTCTGTTTTAGAATAAGCTTTTCTCAATTTTTGTGTTCCATTGACCGCAAAAAAAAGAAGCAGTTTCAAACTCACAGCACGTTGCGGCATCGCGTGAACTGCAATTGGTGTGCATGGGCAGTGAGTGTGAGTTTCATAAGCGTGAAAAATCCCTCTTGCGGAATTGGCCACCGGCTTACATTTAGTCCAGATTTTTGAATGTACCCAGTCACATCTTCAATTAATCAAAAGCCTGTACAAATTATGTCAGATAAGTAATTTAAATGTACCTAAAATTCCGAGGTACAATGGGTAAGTGGTTTTGTTAAGTGGTATTTCGCTGCACAGAAAAGAATACAAAAAACACAGACAACAAAAAATTTCAGATTTTTATTGCGTTTCATGTGCGTAAAATGAAAATTATGTATGAATTTGCATCAAGAATGTTCTGCTGTCAAACGTCATTGAAATCTGTTCAAAAGTGTTGTTTTTTTTCCGGAGGAATGGTTGTTCCTTCTTCGAAGTTTATTGCGATGGAAGGTACCTTGGAAAAATTAATTAATTCACAAAAGGCTGAAGATGGGACCTGTTTTGAGAGTTATTGTTATGTCTTTTCTTTTTCAAAAGGACAGTACCTGTCAGCTACATAGCGTGGCTGGGTATTTCACCTTTCTTGAGGCACATCTTCTTAATACCTTCAGCCGTCTCTTTGCGGAATGGAATTCTCTGGAATGTCTTAACAATTCATTATAGGTACATATCAATTTTGTTTAGATTTTGGATGTCTTTATTATTCTGTGAGCAGCTGACGGAGTGTGACAAATGACAATGATAGCTGTTATGCATTTCGGATTTAAAAGGGACCTCGCAAGTGGTATTTGCATTTGATGACCTTGTGTCCCTATTTCCGCACGCTTTATAACCCGAACAATACATTTTATGTCCATATTATACATTTTCGGGGAAAGGGTATATTTCTATACAATGAATACAAAGAAAGGTTGGAAGGTGGCTGGTGAAGTATAACTTGTAACAGATGTCGTAAACCATTACATTTGTTTTACTTCTATGATGATAAGACTCCGCGAAATAAAACCCCAGGAAATAAACTGGCCTTATTTCCTGGGGTTTTATTTCGCTAAAAATGAAACGTCCTTCTCAACGCGACGCTTTCATTTTAAGTAATTGTAAGCGACTAAAGAAATAGCTAAGCTTCGCGTTGAAAATCATCAGCGATTAACAGAATAGCTTAACAAATCGGGCGATTTTCAAAGCGAGGCATACATTTTGCATTACTGTAAGCGAGTACTAGAATTACTAAAAAAAATCTAGAGTTGAAAATCATTAATAATTAATTAGAAATTTTCTTTTTAAAAATGGGGCATAAATTTACAATAAACATTTACCCAATTATGGGGTTTGTTTCATTTATTTTGGAGGCCTTATTTTATTTCATTGTGGCCTTATTTCTATTGTAAAATTGGTGAATAATTACCTAATGAATAATTGCGCTTATTTAATTTGTTTACCCTCCACAGAAAGGTACATTCACTTTGATATTACATTTGTAAGAACAAGAAGGAGTGACCGGAGACCTCATATATCTTGAATCAGGATCACATTCTGAATCGATTTAGACATGTCCGTCTGTCTGTCTGTCTATCTGTCTGTTGAAAGCACGATAGCGCCCAAAGAAATTGACATAGCCAATGAAATTTGGTGAAAGGACTTTTTTTTTATCGTCGTAAGGTTGGTATTGAAAATGGGCTATGTCGGTCAAGTAGTTCTGGTCCCTCCTCACAAAACCAATTTAGCATGACTTGTATGCAGTGGATGGTATCAAAGCATCGGTCAGGCCGATGGGGTCTTAAGGAGGCCTTTCCTGAGGTCTTATTTCACGGAACCATAATAAATCGTCTCATTTGACTTAGCAAATATAATTTTTCGTTATTCGAATAATAGAGTGCAATAAGAATTGACTGTAATGACAAACATACCATGCAGAGGTGAATCTTTAGTGAGTTTTCTTGTAAGGATTATCAAAAAATTTGGTAACCGCTATCAAATCACATTCACAATCAAGAATTTGCTAATAATTAACTAACAAAATTAGTTGATTCATCTACCTGCCGATGAAAGTGATTCGAAGTTAATCGAACTTCTTTTTGATGAATCCGAGTAAGTGGAAGACTTTGTGCTGATTGAACTAGAACTACAAACATTCTTGACGAGGAAAAAGCGACACTCAAAATTACATAGAGTCGATTGTTCCTTCTTACATCGGCGAAGATTTTCGCCGCCACTTGAGGAAAATATTGAATTTTATTTTGCCGCCTGTTGATACCATTTTAATACGCAGGGAAAGGAAATGAAAACCTTTTAACGCGTATGCCAAATAGGACAACAAATTTCAAATCATCTGCCAATAGATAGTCAGGTGATGATTGCTTTGCTTCATGCGCTGGACTTCTTGCTTGAGAGTCAGGTGGAAGAAAAAAGTATCCTTATAGCACTGGACAATCAGGCGGTAATCAGGTGCATGGAACAAACAAACATCACAACATCATTGGCACTGGAATGTGTACTTAAGCTCAATAAGTGTTCATCTAAAAATGAAGTAACACTGACTTGGGAACGAGGACACATAGGGATCGAAGGCAATGATAAGGCGGACTCCCTTGCAGAACAGGGGTCAACTGGAAAGTTGCTGGGACCAGAACCATTCTCTTCAATTGGTAGACCAGCTGATTTACAAATGGATCACGGCAGAACACCTGAGAAAGTGGCTAACCGTGGAACAATGTAGACAAGCTAAAATGGCAATAAATTGGCCGACCTGCTCCACTCAAAGAAGGGTTTTAAGCATGAGTCGAGGAACATTGAAATGGGTGGTGGCTTTGTTTACAGGACATGGTAATTTCGGGTATCACCTAAGGCAAATGGGCCTTAGAGAGGATGATACTTGTAAACTATGCCTGGAGGAATCTGAGACAGCGGCACATATACTGTGTCAATGCCGGCGTTGTCTAGCAGAAGAATGCGGATCTTGGGACATCATTGGGTCGAGACCCAGTCGATAAAACAGATCTCCCATAAACAGATGCTAGCGTTAACACTAGGAGAAGGGCTGTGGAGAAATCCAGAGAGTCTCTCTGAGTATGATTTACAGTGGTAGAGAGACGAAAACAAACCCGACAATGGTGGTCTGATTCGAATATCTCTCGAAATCTATATATAGTCAGTTGACTGACAATTTGTTGGTAATTTAGCCTCTTTTGTTTGGAAAAGGCCCTTCGCAAATTTTTCAATAAGTACGTATAAAATGTAACGCGGTTGCCTATCACAACACTATTATAGTGTAATGCCAGCTAATGCTTGTTTGTTATCGTGCGAAAATTCTGTATTTGCAGAGTAGCTTCAGAAGAGGCATATTTTTCTCTCACCGGGCCGTTTTTTCAAAATTCTCCAGCCGCCACTCCGTACGGCTCATAAACGACACGTTAAGGAATCATTTGGTGTGTATGGATGTGCCAGAGCTGTTTTTCTAATCCGACGTTGCCTGATTCTAAGTTGTTGCAATGTTGCAACATACGTTGGGAAACATTCGCATTCATTCCATTGGCAGATTACAATTTGTGAAGCGGGTAGCTACGAGTATATGTGCATTAAACTGAGTAGCCAAATGATTTTAATTTAAGTAATCAAATATAATTAAATTGAAGATTGTCTCTTCTCCGGCATTATTCAATTAGTGTCTTTAAATATGTTTACCAAAATACTGAAACTGGTTTTCACAGAAACAGCGGCCACACTTTGCTAAGCTTTCCCGTTCCCAAATGTGACCAGGCACATAAATCTCATCGTTCAGATAATGTATGCTTAGTATTCCTAATTACGTTGGATTGACTGCGCCTCAGAGTAGAGCTTATGTTTCCACTACAGCGTTTGCTACCTCTGATACGATTAAGCGTTCATTTGTCATAATACCCCCAGTTTGCCGTCTTGACAAAGAAAATAGCAACAAAACTCATCAATTAATATCAATTCGTTGAACTTAATTGTGTCAGCCCCCGCAGTAACGTTTATATTTGTTTCTCTCTCTTTCTTTTAGATGGCGCGAACAGAGAAACTCAAAAATATGCTGTTCGAACAACTATCTGACCTGGAGATCTTTGCGCGGCTTCTGCGTTTCGATCCGTCCCGACAGAAGCTCTTTAATTGCCTGACATCGTTGATGAGCAGCAACAAACCACTAGCCACACATTTGCAAAACAAATACATCATGCGGTATCGATTGGCACCGAAAATGGTGGACAAAACGACTTCCTTCGAAATGATATCAAAAACATCGAATCAGACATTTGCTGAAGACTTTGACATGGACGCGATTGGATTTGGATTACGATTGGGTTCGTTTTTCTCCGAAGCCGGTTGGCTATCGGAGAGCATAAATATTTTATCTTGCGTCGCCAGTAGGCTGAATCAATTACCACAGGAACCCACCACTATTCTTGTTCGACTAGACTGCCTTCAGAGGTGAGTGTGATGTCGCCTTAAGTTTTTCGAATATAAAGTTAATTTTTTTCCATAGACTGCTGCACTCGGAAGCGGCCTTATGTAGTTTTAAATCAGCCGAATACACATTCAACCAAATCGCTTCTATTTTGAGAAAGGTTCCCGTCAGTACTATACCCACAGGACTGCTAGCCAATATCTACACACAATTCTCATCGATGTACTTTGCGAGGAGCGAGTTCGACGACAGCCAGAAGTGGAGTGTCGTTGCCATGCGAACTTTGTCGTCTTCAATTGCCGAAAAGTACACTAATAGCTGCAAATCCATAGAGGGACGTAAATGATCTAATTTTTGTTTACATTTACAGAATCGCAATTGATGTACTGCGACAGGCGGCGAAGGCGTGTGTGGTCAAGCGTGATTTCCAGCGGGCGAACATGTTAATCTGTCAAGCGACGCGCAGAGCAAGGTATGTAAATGAATAATTTGCGCTTAATTAAACTCACTTTGTCATCATCATAATACAATATTTTCACTATTTACTCGAGCTGCGAACGGCTCGGGGAAATGAACGAGCGCGAGCAGGCTCTAAGAATAATATTTATGCGGCTGAACGCCAGAGCGATGTGTAAATATTTGCATAGTTGCATAGATATATACTTTTATTTATATATAACGTCGATGTTTGTATCGTCACAAAGTGAATCGAGAATGCAACAGATGTCTTGTGCGAATTGAGACTTAATAGGTGTATGCGAGTTTTATTGACGTTTTGTGGATGCTTAAAGGTTGAAAACATTTTCATTTGCGTCATCGATTGTTCCTGGAGATTTCGTTTCTTTGCTGTCTCCCAATTGAGCTTTTTTCCAGTGGCATGTTTGTGCGTGCTCAAGAACGTATTCGATGTAAAATGTCAACACGTGAATCGATGGCCCTTTTAAAATATTCTACATTCAATCAAATGTAGCAATTCTCGTTGCGATAGTAATTTAACTCTGTTTGTGGTTCTATTTGTTGCGAAATGTCGTCAGAGAAGATGGGTATGCCGTATGGCAAGCAGCACGTAGGCTGTCTGATTCATCTGGGTTTGCCGCAACTTTCAGTGAGTTGTAACAAAAATGACGTGAATTCGGTTTATTAATAAAGTTGAGCATCATTGGTTAATAATCCCGGATGAGATAGAGGGCACCAGCCGTTCCATCCATCCAGCGAAATCCTAGTCCACCGATTTCACTGCGTTCAGTTGTTTAAGACTTCGATTTTTGGTGGCCGCTCGGTTGCGGCACACGCTTGTCTCATAAGAGGGGTTTCTTTTCATATTCTCTGTACGGAGTAGGTATATATTCTTCTACGATGTTCCTTGTAACATTCGTCCTTCCCACTTTTCTGTTATTAAGATGCCACGGCCATCTTTACATGATTTTTTCCCAGCAGCACCGCTCGAACTGAGCATCTCTCGAATATAAAACCCGTCGAAGTCCGAAGTATCAGTTGCATGGCGGCGTTACGTAAAGTCTTCTACAGGTAATGCTTTAATACATGGTGATGTATGTATACATAGTTTGCAGTAACCGGCAACTGCAGTCGTTTAACGTTCAATCCTAGGACTTCATTCCTTAGTTTGAAGCAACCACAAACTTACATCCGATGTACATAAAATATAAATAATGTAAAAAACTCCCCCAAAGTGTAAACCCTGAAAGTGGTCAGTTTTTGTCTGTGTTTGTCAATTCCACTACTGCCTGCTGGCTACGTGCAATGTACAGCTCTTTAATTTAAACAAAACATCAACTTCTGCAAGCAAAACTGAGAACCCTAACTTAAAGAGGACAGGAAACCAATTGACTATTGATGACCGATTTTGGACTGCAATAAAACGCGAGCGAAATAAATGCTAACTAAAACACAAAAGGGAGGCAGAGCTGCTGCTGCTGGGTATAGCCCTGCTTTTGTTCTTTCAGCTTATTTAAGACATCATTTTCCATTACTATGCTAAGTAAATAAATTTAAATTAATGATTAATGTTAACATTTCCCTCCCTCATCGCTCACTGTTCCCGATCCCAGAGCTGTCTTTGGGAAGCATCACCAGAAATATGCGGACACTTTGTTAGATTATGGATTCTTCCTGCTTAACGTTGACTCGGTGTCGCAGAGCGTTAACGTCTACAAAGATGCTCTCGAAATTAAGCGTCAAATATTCGGAAATCGCAACTATCATGTAGCAATTGCGCATGAAGATATCTCGTATGCGTATTACGTGCACGAATACAGTACGGGAAATTTCGCGTATGCCCGAGAACATGTGGAGAAAGCTGTCGACATTATGAAAGACCTAGTGCCCAGTGATCACCTGATGCTGGCATCAGCGAAACGTGTCAAAGCGTTACTACTCGAAGAGATTGCACTCGACAAGATGGCCGTAAATGGGTCGGACGAGGAAGGTTTGCTGAAACAATCTGAGGACCTGCACAAGTGTGCCTTACAACTCTCGCTCGATGTGTTCGGTGAGGTGAATGTACAAACGGCCAAACATTATGGCAACCTGGGGCGGTTGTACCAAACAATGGGTAGATTTGAGGTAATTTTTCCAAACAGCAACAAAACAATTGTATTTCTTCTTTCCGCACATAAACACAAGATTGACAATGACTGGGGAACAAAATCTCCTCTTTCTCTCTCTCTCTAAATATAATATATATATATGCAGGAGGCAGAACAAATGCACCAAAAGGCAATTAAAATCAAAACAGACCTGTTGGGACCATATGACTATGAGGTGGGCCTCTCGATTGGCCACCTGGCCTCATTGTATAACTATCAAATGAAAAAATACCGTGAAGCCGAACAGCTGTACTTGCGTAGCATTCACATAAGTAAGTGTTGTCACTGATTAAGTGAGCCATGTATATGTAGGCAAGACTGGGCGAGTCTTATGCTTTTTCTCTCTCCGAAGGTCTGCGATTGTTTGGCAAAACGTACTCTGGTTTAGAGTATGATTACCTAGGCTTGTGTCATATCTACGACACGTTGCGGGAGTTCGAGAAGTACTTAAAGTATGCCTCGATATTGGAAACCTGGCAATTGTTGCGGGGCGAAAACAGTATCATGAATGTAAGTTTTATATCGTGGCCAAGCAACTGGCCTAAACTGTTGTATTTCTCAATTTTTAGGTTGGGTTTTCGCGTAATTCGATGGACATGTGTTATATTTTATATATTTGTTTTCAGTGTAGATTCTGCCGAAAAGTAGGCAATCGAAAATTAAACTTTGCATTTTTTCTTTAGAAGGACAGTTCTCTTTATTCGCGATCAAAAGCTCGTCGAACTTTTGAATCGGTTCTGATGATGGCTATATAAATAGAACTTTGCAATAGACGGTTGAAAAAGCTGTGAATTCAAACTGAGAATCCGTTGGCAATTGACAAGTCGGCTGTGATGTAGGTGCCTGACATTTTATTCTTACAAAAGACGCCTTTAAGAGGTTTTACCCACTCTTACACGAAAACAAGGATATGATAGGAAACCAGAACTAAATTGCTAAGGGGGCGGGAATGCAGCTAGCAATTTTGTTTGTGCGAGTTATTGAGTAGATAAGAAGCAGCTGCATATTTTAAATTGCTTTCCTAATAATTTGAGAAGCATAAATGAATATATCCGCCGAAAGCTCGTGTTCTGTTTCCATTTGGGCGGTTTTATCCACTTTGGTTCCGACGAACAAAAATATATAAAAAAACGCACGCATGCTTGGGCAGATATCATCCCTGCCTCATTCGTTTATTTCCATTTATACTCAGTTGGTCCTTGGCCAAAGCCTGCGAGTTATAAAACAGTCGCATCTGGAATGCTTAAGCATGAAAGGAATGCAAATGAGTGTGGGAGACGTTATGTATTATATGAAATGACTTAATTTAATGGTTGAATAACAGATGCAGTCATTTGAACACCAAAAAGATAAAGAGTAAAGAATTAATATGTACAACCACAAATTGAGTTCATTGAATGTTTTCAAAAGATTCCCTTCAACAACGATTCCATTCGTGTAGAACCTACCGGGTGTGTTACGAAATATAGATGTAAAATTGTAAAGGGTGTTTTTTTTAGAGGTATAGAACTTCGAATTGAAATAAAACACAAGAAAATCGTTTTAATGTCCATCAACTTGGCTTTATTGGAAGGACAATTTTATGCCATTAATGTTTAAATATGATTTCGGGCATGTGGCCGCAGCGACTGGTTCGAATAAAGCCAAGTCTAGAGGTCCAATTTTCAACCACTTTTTCGAGCATTTGGGGCTGTATGTCGGCAATAACGCCACGAATGTTGGCTTCCAAGTCTCCTAACGTTTCTGGTTTCTTGGCGTAGGCGAGCGACTTCACATATCCCCAAAGAAAATAATCCAATGATGTCAAATCACACCATCTTGGTGGCCAATTGACAGGTGCATTCCGCGAAATTATGCGCTCATCGAATGTTTCCTTCAATAAATCGATTGTGACGTGCCAATTGCTGTGCACGGTGACGAATTGATTCATTCGGGTCCTCTTCAACACTTTGCTCTACAGCGGCAATTGTTTCTTCGGTGCGCACTGTTCGACGTCTCTGCGGATGCGTATGATCACATAGAGTAAACGTAGTGCGAAAACGATCCATGGTTAACCGAATTAATTGCTCTTCTGGACGATTATGTCGACCATAAAATGAACGGAGCTTGCGGTAAACTATGCGAACTGAACCATTATTTTCGAAAGAAATTTGCACGATTTGCAAGCGTTGTTCATTTGCCAACCTGTTCATGATGAAATGGCCAAATGAACATAAATGACATTAGAGTTGCCAGATTTGACCACAAAATGTCAGTTTTATCTCTATTCGAAAAACCAACCTCTAAAAAAAACACCCTTTATAATCCACTAAATAAAACCAACCAAAAAGAAGTTGGCATAGCTGTTTTTTTTGAAAACCCACCATAAGTTGTTCGAATACTAACAAAACCATTATAATTAATAATTCCTTATTTGGGTTCCCACAAAACAAATCCAGAAGCCAACATATCCTGAACTCAGCGAGGAAAACTCCCTGGAGGAGGTAAAGGAGCAATTCTTTGATATGGGCATAAGAAATGTAAAAGCTGCGTCTTAAGCGTTTCGGCCGTCTTAACCAAGCCACATTACGTAAAATCGCCGTCAAACCGAATTATATATGAAAACTAGATTTTATTATGTTGTTGTAAATGTAGTTAGAATTTTAAAAAAGCGTTTAGTCTAAATCATTGAGTAAAACTAACAATTATTGTTACAATCTATATACAAGCGTATTTTTAAATTTTGATTATCCGTCTGTGCAATTATGTAAACACTTAACGGAGACTAGATGTTCGTAGTAGTTCCACAATTGTAGAATCTCTCCCTCAAGGAATCTTATGACTACTATTAATGACAAGAAAATCATTAAATACGTACAATTAAAGATTTTGTTTAAGGACAACTCGTTGTGTGGTTTTCGATTGGATTACACGGATTTTGCGTGCCCAATCGAACACAAAATTCTTTTTTGTTGATTCGCTTTTATTTTACTACTGTGTTATTTTCCAATTGAATTTTGTATTAAATTGTTCGAGTTCGAGTTGTAGATATTTTTCATTGTCAATTAACACAAATATATACCGGTAACCGCATCATGATTAGCGATGCGTCAAACTCATGTCAATCTCAAGTCAAAATTTATACACAAAAAGTCTGTTCCTTTAATAGTTGCAGTAAGAATTACAAAGACTGTCGAAATGGCAGTGTCGGCGATGGATTCTCTTACAGAAACAGAATTTTACGGAATAGTTTAACGTTATATAGTCAAAGGGTCTGAACTCCTCGCAAAGCTAAAGAAGTAGTACTATTAGTCATCTTTGTCTTCATTCTAAATTTTAAAAGCACAGTATAACGACTTTCTATACAAAATTATCTTTGCGCAGAGGCGATATCGTGACCAATGAGGTCCTACCGAGGTGCGATTATTGCTAATTGAAAACTTTACACTGACTCTTGTCTTTTCACCTTCATTTTTATTCTCCATCAGAACCTTGGAGTTTCTCTCCCTATCTCTCTTGTTGATTGTAAAATTTCCTTCATTCGAGTCAATTTACCGATTTCCCCAGACTCTCGAAGACTTTCTGTGCAAGTTTACAAGATCTTAAAATATTTCACACTTCTTTCCGACATATCCTTTCAATTAGTTTTTAATAAAAGTGTTATCAGCTGCGAAGGCTAAATAAGAAAACCGAACACAAAAGGAACGATCAACATGAGATCAATAGATTCCCCCTCAACTTTTTAATCAACAAATTTTTTGTAGTAGAAATTGAACGATACTGTCAAATGCCTGACGGTTGACAGATGCGCTGTCGCTGACGTTACTTGAGAAAGTTTGTTGAGTGAGATGTCTAGTGGATGTGCAATAGCCCGCTTTTACTAACTTTTCGACCTGTTAAACGTCTTTGATTAGTAATCAGTAAAAATTCGAAAGCCAAGTAACGAACCTTAACAAACGTCAAGATTAGAGCCCTTCCGAAAGTAGTAAAATGCATTTTTTTTTTCATTTAGAGATTGACAATAATTTGACGCGCCGCTGGCCATCTTCCGGTCACTGCAACACGAGTTAAGTTGTTCAAAAAATGCACAAAAACATAACCAAACTACCTGTCAAACTGTTTCAAATGTCTTCAACGCCATTCACGTGCATATTTAAAGGACTTTTAATCCACTTTTAATGCTCTTGCAAGTTGCAACCGCAAATAGCACTCCTTAAAGTGACCTACATAAAAATGTTTTTATTTTTCCAATCGAAAACCACATAACCTAACTTTGTTGAATTTATTTTTGTTCATTTTGTATTCATGTCTCTACAGTAACAAATACTGCCAAAATGCAAATTATTGTTGTGCATAATAACTACACAGATATTTTATACATTTTTTTTGATTTCAATAATTTTGTTGTAATCTTTAGTTTGTTGTTTTTTTACTCGACTTAATAGATCGTAAAAAATTTTTTTAGATTTAAATTGTGTTAGGTTACACTTTGTTTGTTTCTTTTTTTTTCATTTGCGTAGGCTTAAGGATAACTAAAATATGCACTAAAATATACTGTAAATAGAGGAATTGTATACAAATTATGTTGAAATGAAAGTAAACGAGAATTATGAAAAATATTATAGTTATAAGTAAGAAAACAAAACGCAAAAGAGATAATGTAAAACGAAAGAGAAATATATACTAATAGATTCCTTCTGTAACTTTTTGTTCTGGATCCGTACCATATGTACAGACTAGTCCTTGCAGCACAGTGTGGAGTACAATCCAGGTTTCCATTCCTTTCACTAAAACAGAAACAAACATTCCCCACGGTATTAACAATCATTTTTATTTCACTTAAGCTACATTTTGAATTCAGCATCTGGTTCTTCCTAAATACAACCACACTGTGAAAAATAACCCGATCCAAAATAAAACTAAAACCACAAGACTAAATCCGCACAAAGTAACGTATTTTATAACTTTTAACGCTTTTCGTATTGACTGTTGTGTGTAGGAAGTTGAATGAAATATATGTTTTTCTTCCAATGACTTAAGCGTAAATTTGTGTCCTTTTTTTAGCAGTAACTCAAATTTAATAAATCATACAGGTAATACGTGATTTTACTTCTTTTTCGATTGTTTTCGTTATTGTTTTCATAGACTGTTGTCAACTAGAATTTAGTTGTTCCTCTTGAAGCTTTTTTTTTGTGTCATTTGAGGAATCACATTGTGTAATTGTATGATGTTGTATAGACCCACTTGTATAGAATTAAGACGCGAATATTTAATGAAATATATTAATATATAAAACCGTGCACGCTGTTTTTTATAATGCAAATAACTTTACTGCAGTGATTTTCAGCGTAAGTATATTGTAGATGCAGCTGTCTTACTGCCTGCTGCAACATGTCATTTACTGGATGCCTGTCAATCGCCTTTTTAAGTGTCTGACAGAATAGTGAACTGA
Source organism: Cheilosia impressa (assembly GCA_948293265.1). Classification (NCBI taxonomy): domain Eukaryota; kingdom Metazoa; phylum Arthropoda; class Insecta; order Diptera; family Syrphidae; genus Cheilosia; species Cheilosia impressa. The sequence goes on along the minus strand of OX411882.1, from coordinate 47,623,680 downwards.
AATCATTTGTTCATACTTCTTTTATCAATGGTCTAGTGTGGTGGATGCTTAAAATAAGTGAAAGAAAACACCTATACATATTTTTTATAACAAAAGATGTTTGCATCGGTCAAAAGCATATTTGCAATTTGTAGATGGCAAGAAAAGCCTTTAATGGGTACATTCAAGAATCTGGTTATCTAATGTCGACTAGATTGGTCTGTATAAGATGTAACCTGAACGCAAAAACTAGGTTGGTCGGGAACGCCACATATGCGAACTCTGTCACGAATTTCTTGACTAGATTCGTCGGCTTGTCCAGTTGTCCTCCATAAACGTCACATGAAACAGCTGCCCATATCACCGATTTCAGTCAATCAAAATCGAAATACATCTAGTCAGACAAGCTGTCAGACTTACTAAACTAGATACTAGATAGAAAGTCCCCATTCTACTGACGTTTCTGTCAACTGTCAGATAAACAATACCGAAACAATGGGGACGTTCAAGTATCTAGTTTAGTAAGTCTGACAGCTCTCTCACTAAGTGAATCTCGGTTTTGATTGGTCGAAATCGGTCGAGAGAGCAGCTGTTTCAGTTGACGTTTATGGAGGGGTAGCCGACGAATCTAGTCAAGAAATTCGTGACTGAGTACTAAGTTGACAGTTCTCATATGTGGCTGACGTAGAAATCGTGACGTTCCCGACCATTCTAGTTTTTGCGTTCAGGTTGCATCTCATCCAGACCAATCTAGTCGACTTAAGATGACTAGATTCTTGAATGCGGCCAATAACGAACCGAAATGAACAGTTAGAGTCAGAGTCAAATGCCAATCGACAACCGCAAGGGGTGGCCTCAGTCCGATACTTCTGTAATTGGATCAATGTATAATTTTTTGAACACCACAATCAGCGCAGTTTGACAATGCGCAGATTACGTTTGAATGACAAAGGGGCGCCATTGAACTTTCCATCATCAGACTAGGTAGAGAGACTTAATAGAAAGGACACCATTTGTCAAGTGCGAGGAGTTGGCGCAACAGGTCCGTAGAGAGTAGAGACCCTTTCCTAGCTTCTCACAACCATTCGTTTTGTGTGGGTTTTTCGTTTGTGGGACGATTGGAAGGGATCTACAATTTGATGTTGAGTCCAAACGGCTCTTTCATGATAGTTGTACTCTCGGATGTTTGCCAGACTTTCGCGAGAGATGGCGCAGTGGAAAAAAAAATTTAACACGGAATTTGTTTTTTTTCCGAGAATCGAACCTGGGACCCATCGCTTAGTAATCCAACAGAATAAACACTAAGTGACAACAATTTGTCGTGGTATTTCACATTATACTCGCCTCTTCGGCAGCGACACTAAATCGCGGGGAACAACAAAGAACAAAATACAGCTGAAGTCGACACAGTAGGATATGGAGCGATGCTAAAGTGCAGTAGTGGTCGTCTGCTCTATTTGGACATCGGCTATAGTTGCACTTTTATTTCAATTTCTCTGAACGATCGAGTGACTGCGGTACTCGTGCGTGTTTTAAGCAGTTACTCGTATTTAGAAAGTCTTACAGAAAGACATTGAATTTGCTTACACATTGTGATTTGATTAATGTTTTGTAATGTGATTCCCGGAAATTCGCAAAATTGCTGCAGATTTATACGCGAAAGGTCAGCTGAAGACTGTAATCTGAGTGATTTATGGAACAACTGCAATTTATATCGAAAAATGTTCCATTATGATGCATTGTTCGTGTTCCTAAAACTGAATGCCAGTGACTGCATGACTACGAATTTCGGAGGCGTATACGCAACATTGCATACATTTTATTTATTAAGAAAAAACTTTCCATTTAGGTAAAGTTTCAGGGATTTTTCAAAATAAATCATGTAATGCATACGCATTCAATGAACATTGAACTTTGCCGGTCACGAAATTTAGACGATTTGGCATACGAAGCAAAAATAAATTTCGTCACGTAATGCTGGTTCAACGAAGGACGCGATTCGAACCAAGATTTGAACATAGTTTTGCTTATCTATGAACGCGATCACTGAGTGGTTGGTGTGTTGTTTATCCAGCGTAAAATACAATTTAGAAAAACAAATATAATGCAAACTAGACCTCATGCTTTCTCCTCTGCGGCACTTCTGCCTAAAGAATGTCCAAGATTATAACTATTTTCAAAACAGATTCATACAGAACATACTTGCTTAATTTGTTGCGCACCTTTGGAAAACTAGATTCAGTGCAAGACTTCTGAGAAATTGTCCCCTATTGGTGATATTTCGTTGTACATATGCCCAAGTTGAGGCTCAAATGTAAATACATATTACCTAATTTCGATGCATTGAATGAAAATAATTTTTAGCACTCCGCCAATTGCTACTAATTTTTATTTAAATGATAGGAGTACATTTTCTGACAAAAGTACTAACCCCGGTCTCCCCTACCTTTAACATGATTCAATAGGGTTCAATTCAAAATCCCTGAGGCCTTACTTAAATGCGCAATTGAAAATGACAACAATTATGCAATGTTGCGTATACGCCTCCGAAATTCGTAAGTGTGGCATCATTCAGTGCCTTCTACTAACTTTTGATTAAAAATATGCATCATTCATAATGCAATACTGGAGGCTAACCGCGTTAAATTACAGCTGTCACATGAATCGCTCACATTACCCGAAGCAGCGTATGCGTTTTTAGCTGACCTTACAACTGAAGCAATTTTGCGAATTTCCAGGAATCACTTTGCATGACCTGCATCCGAAATGCTTGCCATTAATCAAATCACAATGTGCAAACAAATTCCATGTCTTTCTGTAAGACTTTCTAAATACGAGTAACTGCTTAAAACACGCACGAGTACCGCAGTCACTCGGCGCTCGTTCAGAGAAATTGAAATAAAAGTGCAACTATAGCCGCTGTCCAAATAGAGCAGACGACCACTACTGCACTTCAGCATCGCTCCGTATCCTACTTTGTGATCTTCACCTACATTTCGTTCTTTGTTTTGCTCGCTGGTTGTTCCCCGCGATTTAGTGTCGCTGTAGGTATTATGTGAAATGCCACGACAATGTGCCGTCATGCGAAAACCAGTTTCGCACTTGAGTAATGGATGCCCTCCCTGTTCAGACGCTTGAGTTATTCCCTCCCTTTATATCTTCTCTGCAAAAATGCGAGTATGACTATGACTGTGCTACAATGTGGCGCAAGAGGTTATTGAACAGAGTTCTCTCTCGGCGGTCAAGAAGTAACTCCATGGACCTGGTGACCGACAAGCAGGCTTTGTTTTGCATTCGGTCACCCACAATTTGTTTTGCAACTTTCAAATTTAGCTCAATGAAAAAGCTCTCCAAAGAGCAAGCCACCAAGCAAGCTATCAACAAAAGATCTTGACATCACAATCAGGCATCGTTGGCGCTCAAGTTTGAGGTGAGCCCCTTATCCGTTTCACGGCTAAACTTTCTACTTTTCAGTTTGTATAGCACGAACACGCCAACGCCATGTTGGTCGCGAGTGCTTATGTGTATATAGTTGAGTGCAACTGCCATCAGATACTGGTCTGGTATCGCTCCATTGATAAATTCCCACAAGTAGGCAGAACGCACCTCCACGTCACCCGAGATCAATGATACAGCCGAAGATAGTTGTGTCTCGGGATCGGGAGGGTTTCCAATTGAAGAGTGATTCGCTTCGGGGGTTGCCGTTGTTCATTTGATTTAATTTCATCTCTACTCGGTGTGGCACAAATCGATAGTAACGAAATCGAAAGTGCTGCGTTTGTAGAAAGCTGCTGTGGGTTTATGTATATATTAATGGTTGTGGGTTTGTATGCGTACATGTTTATCGTTTTGTGAATAAATCAAACAAAGAAGGCGAGGAACCTTTTTAATAGAAATGGAGATAAAATCATCTAATGACGCCGCTTGAAAGAAAATCTCGATTATGTCACGTACTGGTGAAGTCTGCATTGTAGCTGCTTTGTTGTGACCCATGAGTGAGGTAAAATATGTTTCTGGTTGGCTGGTGGTCGGGAGTGGTTTTTTTTTTGGTCTGTGAACTTACGCAACTTCCGAGGCTTCGCATTTGAACTGATCGATGTCGGCAATGAAGTAGCAGCAAACAATAATGACACCAATTTAACTGGTGTCTTACTTAAGCATAGAATTGAAATCTTGTCTACTTGTTGAATGATGTTGTCCACAATGCATAGAGGAAATGCTTTAATTTTTGATGGCGTCCGAAAAAAGCTCCGGAATCGAAGATGAATTGGTAAGGAGCATGCACCATGTCCATAACTCATCTGTAAAATTTTGACCATAGCATGCTCGACAAATCAAGAACAAGAACATCACCGAGTCCTTCGATGTCGAAAAAAGTTTAAGACAAGACTACACGCTTTCTGGGTAACTTCTTTAACATCATCCTTGAAGCAATTATTGTACGAAACTCGGAAGCTAACAATTTTCCAAAAGTCTGTTCAACTGCTTGCAAATGCTTACGATAGTAACATCATTGACTTATTATGAATGGACTGCTAGTAGCCAACTTCACGTTGGTTCCAACATTAGTGCTAGCGTTCTTGGTTCAAAGCGGAATAAACGGGAAACAAATTATAAGAAGCTTCATTTTTATTATAAGGAAGTTTAAAACAACCTTTCGAAAATACATAGAAGGCAAAAAAAAGCTGAGAGTTCATTTACATAAAAGTTGAACATGGAAGAAAGTTTGTTCGGTAGTTCTGCTGTCCTATATTTGTAAAATTTTGAGGTAATTCCATCCGATCCTCCAGACTTTCCATCGTTCAGATGATTTGGAGCCTCCAGTACATCTTTCAGAGTTGTGAGTCCATCCAAAATATGATTTGAAAATTTGTAAAACTGTCCAGTGGTATCGCATAATATTGAAAAGAAACAAAACAAATGCAAAACAACAAAAAACTCTTTCTTCAAATTTTGTTGGTTCCAGCTACTATTAACAATATGAACTACCACATTTTCGATGCAACATCTACTGTAAAACATTCCGCAACAATTTGAATTTTAAACGTTTTACTTAGCAAATCCACTAACACCCAATAGGTGTCTCTAGCATTCTCTTTTAGAAATGCAAGATTGTTGGCATTTTGTTGCACTTTTTATTTTATTAAAGTTTTGTTGGCGTTGTTTTTTGGGAATGAAACTGACATTTCACTAGCAGTCTATATGTTATAATATGTCAATTATTGACATAATTCGAAGATCACAGTGAGCTGTCAGTGGCGCATTAGCCGGTCTGGTATTAAAACTAAGGCGGCGAAATGGGTCTGACTGTAGAGTAGGACAAAACGAAGTCGTATAGACTTTGCGCGAAATTATACGAAGACGTTTGTGGAAAACTGTAGAGCATAGAAAAAGCAACTGAGCCTCACAATAAAAACAAAAAATAAGCGCGACATGGGCTTCAGAAACCCTAAGTTCATGAATGTCTTTAATTCATATATTTATTAGATCTATACAAAGATGTTTTGGAAATCTATTAAGTTAAATAAAGTGCGCCTCAGTAGTAACTTAAAGTAACTTACAACAACTACTGTGAGTCTTGAAGTGTCAAGTAGAGCGTAGTTGTTGTAATTGCGTTTAACTTTACTTTGCTTTGCTGAGATGTATTATAGAGTTGTTTAGTCTACAAATCAAATTAACACGGAAAGCACACACACATAGACACATAGGTGACAGGATTTATCATTTAGTACATTATGGTACAGATTTGACAGCAGTTTATCATGATCGTTGGAGAATCACATAATGCGTGCTCGTGATAAAATGAAAAACTGCTGTAGTTGTTGGTTGAAACCGTGGTCCACCTCAGACTGTAAATAAAGTAAGTATCCTTAATATCGCCAGTCAAAAAAGGAAAGGGAAGTGCTCGGGTGTGTAAAAACTAAAAAGTACTTTAAATTTATAAGGCCACGTTTTGATTATTGGTTTTCATACTCAGTACATTCGAATAAAAATACATTTCTACCAAGTTGAGTTATTTTGTCAACATAACTCTGTTTGTGTCAATTTTATTCATTCGAATCCGTCTTAACAATTATTGTTTTCCATCTCTCACAGCTGTAGGGCCTTCATTTTTGTTTTAAATTCGCAGATTTTCTTTCTGCACACACTGTGTATCATACTTATTGATTGGTCAACGGTAGTGTATTGGCAATACACATGAATAAGCTTGCTGGTTGGGTAAGTACTCAAATGCTCTGTTGGGTGTCTGATGGACGACGACTATGATGCCATATTTTTGTCGGTGTTTCGTTTTCTTTTTCCTTATAGCGAACTCGCCGGCATCATTTTCGTCTTTTAACAACTTCTTGTCGTTTCATCTCGCGGCGTTTTGTTTTACTTTCAAGCATCTTTTTCTGTTCTCTCTTCTGAAAGTAATGTTAAGGTCTTAAGTGGGTTCTGTGTTCTATTTGCTGGTTTTATTTATTTCTTCCGGAATGCGAGTTCGTATTACTTGCGGGAAAGCCTGCCTTAACGGAAAGGGTTCACTGCGATGCGGCTTTGCAGCGACGCTCTTGAGATCGGTTTACCATTGCGAATGGGAATGCAGTTAAATGAAACTAATTGGGTTCTTGCGGGTTTGTGTAATAGTAGATACCAGCAGAGAGAGATCGTTGGATAGTATCGTAGGTTAAATTGAAAGTGGTCTATGGAATAGTTTAGCTGGACGTAATTATTTTTTTTTAAGTCATTAGTAGTGTTTTAGTTATATCCATGTCGTGATGAAAATTGTACTACTTATGTATTGCAGATGGTACGAATTAAGGCTAATTTGACAGATGTCAAGTGGGTAGTATGGTTTAAGCGCTCTGTCTGGGAATGTGGTTTTTTCCAAAACGTTTGACACGGGGTAATGTACGTTTGAAAATTTCGATGTACGAAAGCAGTTTAGTTTACTAATTCCACAGCTGAACTTGAGAAAAAGAAAAGCCTGCCGAATCATGTCAATTTCTGAATATATCAAGTGGGTGTCAGTTTGAGATTAAAATCGCCAGTTTTCTTACTCATTTTGAGTTTTGTTGTCTAAAATTCGAATTCGTCGCCACCTTTAAAGAAGCTTCAAAAATAGCCTTGAAGAAAACGAAATAACAAACATTTATGCGGATTGAACGCCATCTAGGGGGTTTTTAAATTTATTCGGCCGTATACAAATTATGTTGGGGTAGTTGTCAGTTGCCATTGTAAAAATATTATGATTCTGTAATATGATTGACAGCAGGCATCAACTTGAGTAATCGGAGTTTTAACAATGCTTTTTTTTTAATTCTTATGCGATACAATTATTAAGCCGATTAATGAGCATGAATGCAGCAGCTTTTGGAACACGATGCATTAAAATGAGCTGTCATCGAACTAATATGCAAGGCGACGAAATTAACCAACTGACAGTTGCTATTGCAATAGGCGATAACCATGGCTTATATAGGTGGTACAACATAAATCCAAAATATAAACGAATGGCATTTGTTGGCAGTTATAAGTATACTTTTTATTGTTGTTAAAGCCATCTAATTTGCGGCGCCAATATGCGAATAGGACGACTTTTTTTGTTTTGTTTTCTTTTCAAAAACTGTCACCAACATTGTGTAATATACATTGGCCGCGTTCCATTGACCGCTACATGACAAGCCGTATGTCAAACGATACGCAATGCAATTTGATTCAAAATAAACAAATTTGGACAAACAAACAGAAGTGAAAGTGACGTTTGTCGATAAAACTCGGAATGAAGCAAAAGAAAAATTAATTATGTTTCCATTGAGTAGTTATAGTTATTATTTTTAGCGAAAAGAAACATCAATACAACCAAATTTCATTAGTGTCTCGCGAGCAATAGGGTTTTATAGTGTAATTCACGTTTTGTGGGGCATAGCAAGCCAGATGTCTATCTGTTGATTTGGCATCATTTCTCAATAATGAAAACTTAGAGTTAATGGCCGCGTTCCTCTGCCCGCTAGATGACTAGCGGCATGTCAAACTCCATATAAAAAAAAGTCGACATTTCACCATTTGCGCTAGACGTCTAGCACTTTTTGTAAAATGCAATTTTTTTTATATGGAGTTTGACATGCCGCTAGTCATCTAGCGGGCAGTGGAACGCGGCCAATTACTTATGTCAAATATGACAAATAAACTTCAATTTCCCTTGTTTACTTTACAAACATAGATTGAAATGTGTTTTATTTAACTCGAGTTCTTTTCCAGAAAGATATGCGACATCCAACACTAGGGAAAGCAGCCATTCATGTACTTATGCGGAATCGGTTCTAAGAAAAGATAAGTCGTTTATTGCCACGCCTTCTTCTTGAAGCGTTTTTGACCAAAATGTATTTTCTTCTGACTTTATCTCAAATAATTTTTAGGGCCGTTTGCTCATACGACTCTTAACGATTCAAGTTCTACTTAAATACTTATGGGCTGCTTTTTCTATTCGATTCACCAGATTCCACGCACCTACTCGATGTTCGTCGGAAATATGGAAATAAAGTAATCTCTCGAAAGGTCTGACGAATCGTTCTATCTGTGACCTCTGAGTACGTGCAAAAGTTCTGCCGCACTTAAAATAATTACAAAAAATTGACAAAGTTGATGCCATTATGTACATCCTGTGCTCATTTACTTTTACATGGAACATACTGACTTTTAGCAACATTGCAATTAGCGTTGTCAGTTAGCTTTCAGGTCACTTTCTTGAAATCTATCGAGAGGCGAGCAATATCAGAGTTTCTTCCACCTCTAAACTTAAAAACGCCTTTTCTAATAGGTTATTAAGTACAATAGACTAACCTATCAGAAAATGCCCCAGGACTTGGAATCCCCTTGCAACAAAAAAAAGGAACCAAAAGTTGTGGAACGATAAATGTTATTTAAAAATTTTGGTTAGGTTTGGTCTTATTCAAGATTCAATTCATGTGCGAAGAATCCTTATATCAAGCAAATGGTGAATATTTTAGTTTTTTCTAACCATCCGTCGATTCACTTACACTCAACGATCGCATCGGCGATGTTTGCTGCTGCCGGTATTCGAGTCACGTATAGAAGCATCACACCGAATAGTTTTGGCAGGTAAGTCACTTTGGGTGAAGTGGAAAAACAATTTCCAAATTTAATTTCTCAGAAAATGTATTGGTACCTTGTGTGTTATTCGATTGAGTTTCTTTTTTTTGCAGTAGGTTTAGTTTTTTATGTGCGATTGGTACGAAAAAGACAATCTTTTCCCGATTTTGGAGCACGTTTGCGAGTCTGGGCTTTTTCGCAGAGTTGCCGATATTTACCAATACAAGTGCGTGTTTGACAACAAGTGGAGTTTGTTGACGTTTTCGGGAACATTTTCAACGGCAAAGAAAGACATTGCTACGGGAGGATCTTTTACTGTTAAATATTTATGCACAAATGTTTAGAAATTTCGAGTGATTTAATATAAAGTTGAACCATTGAAGGGTACACATATTCCAATCGCACGAGTATCAACATCAAGAAAGAGCAAGAGACTTTTTTACGCGAAATCTGGGTCGGCATTCTCTAAGGCGAAACGTTCAAACGTTTTCGTGTACACGAAGAAATCTGCGTGTGTAACAAAGGGTAAATCATTCGTGATCGTTTCGCCTTACAGAACTTGACCCCTGATATCTGAGAGTGAATTAAAAGAAGCCTAATCGAATATACCACATTAACTGAGTTTTCTTTCTCTCTCTTTTTCGCATTTGGCATTATCCGCTTCAACAGCAACAACTGCCCATCTGTCTGTCAAAACTCGATATCAAAAAAACTTCACATCGTGCCAATAAATTATCGAAAAAAAGCGAGCATATCCAATCTAAACTCATGTTGGCTCCACAGACAAGATTGCTCGGTATTTCAATTCGTATTGGTTATCGGTGTGTCGGGTATCATCTTGCCGGACAGACTGTCCATCTTAAAACACGACGATACACCTCCGATTACAACAGGTGAGAACGACGATATGTTACATTTCAGTTTGTAATCAACACATGTTGCTCCATTCAGCAAGAATATGCCCACAAAACGGAGTAAACACACAAGTATCCCCATCGCATGCAAACATAAAGCCCCTTCGAAGCATACCACCACCAATAGTTTTCTGGCTCCATCGTATAGCAGCCGTGGAACCTCAGGTGCGCCTCTGTTGCTGTTGTAGCTGCAGTCCACTTCAGTAGCCGCCGATGAACCGACCAGTTTGGTTCGGAATAGATACACCAACGAATCGAGCTCCACTGCGGATCTATCTAGACGATACGGTAATTCGCGTATCTGCTGGAACGCGTGCACACTTTCTATTGTCACCCGGTGGCGGCAACGACGTACTCTGTGGTAACATTCGTTCGGACAACACGTTAGACTTTGAGCATTGTTAAGACAAACGATAAATGAATTCGTCAAATCACGAAGTCTAGGTGTTGAGTGTGTTTGTGCTTTGTGAAGTCGGTGTTGACCGATTTTCACCGCAGACGTCCAAGAAGTGGAAGAAAGAAAAACAACGAAGAAGAAAAGTAAAAATTAAATTTAATCGAAACCACACGAGGATAGTTGTTGTTTTTCTAAAGTGAGATTTACGCGAGCGCGCGCCCTCCTACTCTCTGTGGGACACTTTTTACTCGCGCAAAAAAAAATATTTATCTTTGGCTCCGAAGTGAAAATTTCTTTTCTTATTCCGTGATTGAAATTCGTGAGTGCGCTTGCAGAATGCATTTATAATTTGCGTGTATTGATTTCTGTGTGATCTCTGGTGCAATTGGATATTATCTCGAATGTTGGTTTGTTTTTGTGGGGTTTTTCGTTCGCAAGTGAGGTGTTTTTTTTTTGAAAACCAGTTGTAGTTTTGAATATTTGAATTCTGCTTCGAGTGGTGCAGAACTTGTAAGTTATGTGCAGAGTTGCGCTGAGTCCGGAGCTCTTGAGTAGCCTTGGGCGTTCAAAAAATAAGGCAGCCCCTAATTACGCAAATCATTCAGTTTTTTTTGATTTAATTCTGAATCGGATATCTGCTTCAAGTTGATGTACTCAAAAGGAAACGTTTTTTAGTTAGTACAGTGAAATACGTATACAAAATATTTACGTAAAATACGTACGTAATGTGGAGTGCGTCAGTGTTATGCGGAAACGAGTAGCCACCAATTCTTAGAGGTTATTTCGCAAGGTTCAATTTTGTAGACCCGCATATCTGGTGCAAGAAGCTAACGCTTAACTTGGGCAAAATGAAGCCTACGGCGTGCTTCCCAAACCAAGTTTAAACGTATTTTTTTAAAATGCGCCGGTGTGCAGTATCAATAACATCAATAAATTAATAGAGTGAGTGAAAAGCGCATACAAAGCGAATTTTTGTAAGAAGCTGGGCCTAGGGTCGTATGTGGGCTTGTTTTCTTTGAAATAGTTGGCACAAACAAGTCCTCATCGGATCTTATACTAAACCGCTCACAATCTCTCGTTTTGTGTGAGTTTTTATTTGTGAGATGAATCGAAGGGTCCTACTATTTTATGTCGAATTTCGAACGATTATATCTTCCAATTTTTGTCAGACGATTACGGAAGTCCTGGGCACTCATTCCGTCGAAACGATAGACCTTCAAAAGTAACAACTTAGTCCCACTATTACGAGTTTGAGACCTTATTCCAGTTCATTTCCCACAAATGTAATGAACGCTGAAGATAGTGAAACAAATTCGGTCAGAATATAACTTCCTATGGTCATCAAAGTTTCAAAAACGATGTCGTCCCGACGATTATTGTTACACGGAATCTGCCCCCTGAAATTCCACAAAATAGCTTTAAGACGACCAAGTTTCAAAACTCAAAACTCCGGCTTTTGAGAACGTTCATTCCCGTCCTCGTAAGATTCGCTTTACTCAAAAATATTGTGAATGCATTTACGGTCGTGTGTAAAACAAACGTATGGTTTCCTGAATCTATATCACCGGAGCCTAGTGCAATAAACAGTCGATATCTGTCAATCATACCAAGTTTGAAATGAACCGAAAGGCTATATGAAAGCTTCGTAGTACCCCATGGCGCTGTCAGATAGTTGTCACTCCACTGCTGCACATTAATTGTTGCAAACTGCAGTCCTCTGGAAATTTTAGTCTTGAGGAAGCGTTTTAGTCATGCAGCATATAGTTAAAGGTTTTCTTTTTAATAGGGTCTCGAGGTTTTTTCATGTCGAAGTTTTTTCATTGTCTGGAATTTGGCCACCAAACGTTGAAAAATCGACTTTGAAGGGCGACCGCGCCTGCCGTAAAATGGGCGCAACGTTTGCAATGACGAACACTCCTTCGATTTATCATCTTTTGGCGTGCTACTCAATCTTGTAACTTGCAATGGTGATTTGGCATCAGTGACTCATCATAAAATTGAACAGACGCCACCAAAACAACTTATCCGCCACAGGCTGCCAACATCGACCCGTCCCAACTTAAAAAACTCTTAATAATAGTCTTAGTTCTTAGGTCAGCGACGAACAATTGTAGATTTGATTTCGTTTCCTTAGCTGTCAAGTACTTTTAGATATAAGGGAGTTTTAATCAAGACCGCGGTCCAACATGTGCTTTATACAAAGGACAAGTTGCTACGAACTGGGTACTTCTCAGCAGGTAACTTAAATTTGTTTAAATAAACAGTTTTTTATCCTTGTGAACCTATTTTAGAAATAACTCTGAGTTTTAGAAGTTGCATGCATGCCTTGGGTTGAAAATAAATAAATAAATAGTTGATGGAGGCAACAGGTCCCTAGGCCTACCTCCCCAGAGCCATTCGTTTTGAGTGAGTTTTTAATTTTTGCAAATTGCTAATTGAGAAGCTCTTTCATGACAGTTATACCCTCGGATGTTTGTCAGAAAAAAACCTTAAGATGGAATTTCATCAATCAATCAATCGATTTTGGGTGACTAGTCTTACGTCGAAATGAGGCATTACTGAAATTAAATACTCCGTTTGTTTGCCTTCAAAAGTTGAATAGAATATATCTCTGGCTTTGTGTGGGAGGGGAATTTGAGCTGTCTGATGGCTGTCCATTGCTTGATCATAATAAATTCGCCATCTTTATCCAACCATTTGGAAAGAAGTTTCAGTGACTTACCATCCAAAGACTGCGCCATCAAAACTTGTGGAAATATTAATCTGTATATTGGTAAAGGCGCATTCTTTTCACACTGTCTGACGTCAGCATCACTTAAACTTCAAAATGTTTAGAAATCCACTGTGTATGCTGATGCTTTTGGAAATAGCCTTCAACAACCCAGTCAAGCTTTGATGGGTTCCAGTTTATAAAAGAATTGAGGGTAAAAAGAAACAAGTCTGAGATTCTTAACATTCAAATTCGCCACTTAAAATATGTTACCACTTCCTCGGCTAGAACTGAATGAAAAATACATTTTGGGTTATAAAAACGAACTCTTTTCAATTCAAACTTCAACGAGGCCTTAGGTTAGGTTAGGTTGAAGTGGCTGTCGGCTTACCTCTTTTACTATCAATAAAATATACATCTTTTATGTGAGGTTTTCATAGCTAGCATAAATTGTGCTATTAGATATCTATTACCTTACTCATACTCAACTTGATTTTCATCAAAGTTCCATTCTTACAGTGGTGTCTGCGGTTAAGAAGACGCTGCACACATTCGTAACAGCGCCGCAAATTAAAGGTACAGCAATCGCACATCCATGCGAACATTAACCCTTGCGAAAGAAGTTCACACAACTGGAAAGCAAGCAAAATGCGAACTTTTCGCCGCATCAGTTGGTAATTCAATTTGTGTTGAACATACACTAAAATTATTACGAACTATTACGATTTTTTATATTTTTCTTTTTGATTAGCAACGATATGAGAGAAAACAAATATAAAGTGTATTCGTCTATTCAAAGCAGGTAAAACTACTTTTCCCAGAAAGGGAAACCGAAAGATAGCAAAATTGGTTAGGTTTTCATGAATCCATTTGAATAATTTCAGTTTCGATCGCAGACTTGTACGTCTATAAGCCTCGATCTTATTTTCCACCTGGCACACTCTTCGAATTAATTAAATCGATGATTGATGCATTCAAAACCACTTATTTAGCCTTAAAAGTCCATGAGATAGTGCGCTTTTGATTTGTTCCTTTTGCAGAACCGACGAGGTAGTCTCTTCCATTTTTGGACAATGTAAATGCGTTTGTTGTGTTTTTGTTTCATTTAATTTTTCAGCTTCCGTACACAAAATTATGCAAAGCTCTTTTGTTACGCAAGCGTGAATGAATCAGAAGCCACCGCATCTTGTTTTATGGAATACGGCCTTGGCTTAGAGAAATATTTCCGGTCCGAGTGTCGTTTTCGCTCAACGAAAACGTAAGTGCATTAGTAGATACAGATTGAAGTGAATGCTTGGTCTATTTTTTGCTAAATATGAATATGACACTATTAACGAGCTGAAAACTGGCCTTCGAGAGTAAATTACCACCATGTTGGCAAATTGAGGCGGGAAAATCCCGCAGCAGTTGTTATTATGGGAAAGCACAAATCCGGTTAAAGGAGTGATCTCGTATGCTGGTATGCCCGCAAGTTGTCATCTACTGCCACAGATTATGTCAATTTATAGTTCCCAGTACTGCAAGCGAATTTTATTTGTTAACAAGACTTGTTGCATGACAGGTGCATTCTCGAACAGTTGTAGTAACAGTGGTGGGAATAATTTGAACCTTTTAACTGCATTATGGTATAAAAGTGTGTCTACAAATGAGTTGTTTTATTGGCTGTGTTACTATAGAAAAAAGTGCAAGAAATGTGTTTCCTTAAAACCTTAATTCTGCTAGTTAAAGATTTTTTGAAACTGGTTCTAATTTTTTCTACTCAACCTCGGTTATTTGATTGAATCAATATTCTAGTTCGGATTTTGCACATTTTCTTGCACGTAAGATCATATCTTGCTTCGCCTCTGTTTTTTTTTAGTTGTCAGTGCATACGACAACTCCTCTACCAGTTTGCTTAAAATTCCAAACACATGCAGCCGACTATCACTCAACTTTATTATTCCTTTCGGCTTACGGAGTTCTTTCCTGGCAGTAACATTTTTGCGTGAATTGCATTAATTTGGTTATGTAAGCTTTTGTCTGCAGTCTGATTGACAGCTTAAAACATTTATAGAAGTGTCAGCTCCTTTATGTAGTCCTCTTTTCATTATTTATTTAAAATTAATTGAGGAATGGTAATTTGAAGGCAGTGAAGTCAGAAAAGCTGCATTTTGGTCAATGTCGCTTCAAAAACGAAGCTTGGAAATAAATAGGATATCTTAGGCTTCTTGGCGTCTTAAAAAATATTGCAAACAAAGTTTCGGTAAAATCTATCCAGTATTTTCCGCGCCAACCATCAGTAACAGACGTTGCACCAAACACCCCTGTCAGTTTGACAGTCATTTTGCAGAGCCTAAAAATAAATCTACTTATAGATAAACTCCCGTATTAATAAACAAATGTGCACAAGTTAGTTAGCTAGTAGACATCAGATAGCATACAAAAATTGGACATAACATCTGAATAACGAGTTGATAACTTTTACGCAGCGTTTATTAATAAGGGGGAAACAAATACATAAGAACCCAACTGCCAGGGAACACTTTGCTACTTGGGTTTTAGTAAAAATCTGAATTTCAGTAAATGAAAAATGGTTTCAATTCTGCTTTGAAAACGGCGCCTCATAAATAATAAACTTCAATAAAACACACTCACTACTCGTATATGCCACCTGGAACATTTCACAGACAATATGAATGGTGTCATCCAGTACACCTGGCTGTCAAAAGTATAATGTCCTCCTTTTCCACCCCCAAACGTGAATTTTTGTCTGTTCAAAGTAATAAGACATTTCCCCCGCCTTCTGACAGCTCAGCCGATTGCGTGTTAAGAACAAAAAATGGCATTCACCGTAAATGTGCTAAATGAAAAGTACACCTCCGAATCAGTTCATTGATTTAACGAATTTGTTAGCAGTTGCCAATCAGTTGAAGTATAGTTCAGAAAATGTCTTCCTATATGCCAGACCATGAAGCGAACAATGACTGACTGGTGGCTACGAGAATTTGGCAGCAAAATTTTATTATGCCAACAAAAAGCTGGCTGCACTAACCGACATCACATAAGTGCCAGTGAAAGTGATGGCATTTAATTTTGGTCACAAAGACGCACAGTTCAAAGTTCCATTCGACATGAACATTAATAAAAATGTACACTGCAATTGCGTAAGTTGTAAGACTTTAAATTTAATCTATTATAACCTTCCTAATATTCGAATGGAAGATAGGGACGGTGGGCTTAACGTGCACAACGATTGAACAAGACTGAATTGTTGGCACGTGATGTGGGATATGGTTGGCGATATGCTGTTTTTATTTATTTTCGTTTGCCAAAAGTTACAGCGTTGAAGGGTTTTTGCAAAAGAAACGTGCCTGCTGAATAAGCGCGTGTTTGTAAATCAGGTGTTCGATATCGTAAACAAAACAAGTTGCGTGCAATTGACGTTTAAAGAAAGGCAGTCGCATTGGTGTACGCTGGCGTTTCAAAGAATTTCAATGTTAAGTCACCAAGTGAGACTACAAACATATTGAAAATTGCATTATGCATGAAAATCGCAAGAAAAAACAGTCGCATTTTTTGAACTCACATTTCACGGATAGACTTAGCACCAAACCGGCAGATCTAAATCAACTCACGCTAGTTGACAGTTGTAATAATTTGACATAATGGTTATTTTTGTTTAAGCCACATCTTGCTTGAATTATTTTCAAACATGCTTTCAATCGAAAATCATAAATCATTGCACTGTAACCATCTCTGATAACCATAGCAACAAGATCAGACGAAGCCCTGACCTGACCCTAAGCCCATAAACTATACCAAATGTTGGTTTTTCTGTGTCGAATAAAATCTTTTGAATCTTTTTGTTAATTTTTTTATTTATTTATTTGTTTGTCAACAAAGTAACAGGCCTTTTTTAGACATGAGAAAGTTGAAGTTAGTAGTACAAATGAAAAAAGAGACTAAAAATTATGGAAAACTTATGTAAATAAAAATAAAGTACAAGACTAATTAAAATTTGAGCAATACAATTACGACTGGAAATAATTGAACAAGATGGATTTTATTAATGGTATAGTCATGTGTCATATGTCAATTAAAGACGCACAATCTACCGTAATTAGTACGAGCACGTGGAATATAAAAGAATTTGTTATTACGCAAAGTGATGGAACATTAAGACCTACAAGACTTAAAATATCAGAACAGTGAATCTCCCCAATAAGTATTCCTGTGGAGAAAAACAACTCTTGACACCTTTCTCCTAACGTCAAGGGACTCGAGTCAATAAGTTGTAATCGGGCTGTGATACCACAGGATCAGTGTTCTCATAAACTACCCGTTGAACCAGCCAGAGCTAAGAATGAAGCGTTGGAGGCAATTAATTCATAGCAGGCGTAGTCTCGCATGTTTGTCAGACTTTCGCGAGAGGTGGCTCAGTGGAGAAAAACCTTATTATGGAATTTCTGTTTTACCGGGGATCGCACCTGAGACCCCTCGCTCAGTAGTCCAGCCCACTAACCACTGAGTCACTGTTTCCCAAACTGTCCCATATTTTGCGTATTACAAAAAAGCTCTCAATATATTGAGGGATTCACGTCTTCCATCTGTCATTGCGAACCATTGTGAGTGACCACTCTTTTGACAGATGCTGAGAACGCAACAAAAGTAATACACTCAAGCTGAAAAAAAACACTGGGCCTTACCAATAATCGTTTTTAACCTTTACCTTGTAATATTTTGTAGGCTACAATATATGCAAGTTTGTAGGGAAAATTTCGCCAATCTGAGTTCGAAAAATTTAGCCTGGACACTAAATATGATTATTATTATCGCGGACTAGATCAGAAAACCGGTTTTTGATTCAAGTGCTGCTCCGACGAAGAAGTTGTGGCAGTTTGAAAGAAGTTTTGTAAGAAACATGAAGCAAAATAGACAACTAAAACAGGTCCATTAACAAAAACTTACAAAAAAAAAATAAAACATCGTTTCTGAAAAAGAAATATCCAGCTTCTTAGTTTTTACAACGGAACACATTGCGCCGTATTAATCACAAATTTAAGCCTCGACTTAAAATTTACGGAAGCTCACAACTGGAAAATTTGTATGGGAATTTTTGCCACACTGTGAAGTACTAACATTTTAAGTCGAATTAAAAATGTTTATTGCTAATGCCGAATTTACAATTTCGCGTTGAACGCGTGCCTGCGTCGGCGTGCTTTGACACGCTTTATCGAAACTTTACGATTTTAAATGCCAAAGCGCGCGAGGAACAATTTTGTAAAACGAAATGCTGCTTTGAAGCAAATGCGCGTTGAGAGAGTAGAGCATGACAGATTAAAAGTTCGGTTTGGTTTAAGCTAATGTATACAAAAAGAGAGCAGAATTTTAAACTCAAGTCTACTCTCTTTTTTCATGTAGCTGTAATTTTTGTACAAGAATTAAAAAAGGATTCTCCAAAATAGATAAAAAAAAATCATTCGTAACAGTAATGCAAAGAAAAAACTTTAACAGAGTTACAAGACCAATGACAAACATTTTTTTTTTATCCAAGAACATCTAAGGAAATGAGTATTAGCTCCACAAAAAGAAATGTATTCGTAATTTTTACACATTAACTTAATTAATTTGCATTGAAAAAACATCATATTGCTTTTTAAAACTTGTGTATGATAAACATAATTGATTCTGTGCCACTCCAACTAAGAACGGCACGCCCCACGACATCAAATCGAACAATTCAAAATTCTGCTTTTGTCAAACGTGCGTGAGAGTAGAGAATAGGTCTACTCAGGCGTCGCGCTGAACTTTATTTACGATCTAAAGTCGATTCAACGCCTGGAGTTGTATTTTGTGTGGCAGCATATGAACGCTTTGTTTCTACATAATCTGTCAACGCACGCGCGCGTCAACGCGACATTGTGAATTGTGCATAAGGCTCGTAGGGAACGTTCTAGTATCTAGTTTAGTAAGTCTGACAGCTGGCTGACTTGATGTGTAAAAATTTGAATTTGCCTAGATCTAGATTTTGCGTAAAAAGTATGTACATCTTGTCCAGACCAAACTAATCGACCAAAGAAAATTGGGTTTCTGAATGCGCCCATTCTGCTGTTTCGTTTCGTCATGGTCTTTTGTTTTCACGTGTGTGTTGTGAACAAGTGTGCAATGAAGCAATTAATATGCAACAAAGTCCTCTCCCAACATTGGTTGTGTCTACTTCTTCGCACCGTATGCAAATGATTTATACCTTTGACTATTTGCTAAGAAATGTTTAAATCAATAGACGCACAGGAACTCTCAAATATTCCAATTCCAAGTCCGCTTAGAGCTTTAGAGTTTACTCCGTATCTACATATTAGAAGGAATAACGCCTTCAACAGAAAAGCCGAAATGTTCATGCCAAATATTTGCCACATAAAAACAAAAATCTAACTAGGACTCAGATTCGTATAGTCACAGGGCTCCTCACTGGGCATTGTCAAGTCAAAAAATACCTCATGACTATGGGAATACCCCAAAATAACACGAGGACAAAGAATTAGCAAAGCACATTCATACACTGTAACTGCCTATAATTAGATTACGTCAATAACATCTAGGTAAATTCTACCTTGGGGCAGAGGACATATCTGACATCAAGACCTACTAGGATCCATCACCGGTATCATGAGTAAACTCTAACTGGAGGAAGTCACAATAGGCCCACTTGTGGCTGCAGTGATATTGCTTCCACCTCCCCCAAACAGTCTAATCACGCGTTCATATAAAAATGTAGTCGTTAACCCTCGCTATAACCTAAAAAACGAATAATGCAATTTTGCTGGCTTAAGCACCATATAGTAAGGCGGGGTAATTTTAGCAAAAAAAAAAACCGCAAGCAACTCAAGCATGAAGAGTTAATGTGCAATCTGAAAAGGTTAAACAAGAAATCTATTATTTATCAGCATGACCTCAAGTTCATTTGTATTGAACTTGTAATTAATTTGCTCATAAAAAATTTCAGTGCCCCCATTAAAACCACCATGAACAGCTGTTTTTTTAGAAATGAAAAAAAAAAAACTGGAAATAATTGTTAGAAGTTATAAATAATACATTCGGAACCTTCTGTCGCATTGGATAAACAGAAAATGTGTTTGTACTAGATTTAATTATTTGCGCGAAGAAACCCCACTGCCTGAGATCCAAAAATCATATACAAACACACGTTTTAAGTGTTAACGCGTGCACGCAATAGTGAAACTGTCCTTCATGCCTTATGTTTATATTCTAGAAACCGCACATGTGAAATCGTTTACTACAAACAAGGACATACGGCTCCCAGAGAGTGTGGAAAATAAAACCAATTGTCAGTCAACTGGAATGTAGTGCGTGTTCAAGCAAAAAGAAAGTCCTTAACATTTCTCAATGGTTGTATTGAGCGAAAATTAAATCATCACCTCATCTGCAAGGATACGAGTACACAACAGCAAATCGGTAAACATGGTGGTGCTTTGCCAGAGGAGACGTCTGCAATGTCTATTCCTTCTGCTGAGTGCGATTTTGGGATTTCTAACAACAGCATTGGCAAAGCCGACTATAAGTTTTAGCCTGCCGGAAAGTTTTCAAAGTTTTCAAGGCTTTCCATCGTTCACCTCGATAACACAACAAATCATTGAGAAAAGGAGTCTGCGACAAATGAAAACCTACAGGTGAGAGAAGCTATAGCAAAATTATGCAACAACTTTCAATGAACCTATAAATATCTTCGACTACAATAGTGGGAACCGAGTGAGCAACGATTCACTGATTATGATCTATTATCATGATTCAACAATAGCAGTTGTTGAGCTGGGACCACAAAAGCTACTGCTCAACTGTGAACTCATCGAGATATAGTAAGTATCATATTTGTGAATATTTTAAGCTTTTAACACAATACAACAAAATCAGTTTCGTTCTAAATGTGACTCAAATTGAATTGCCTTTGATTAATCATTGTGACAGGAGTGTTTGTTTCTTCAAAATGCACACTTGAGGCAACCTTTTTATGTCGTTGTCTCCTGCTTTCAGTTCATGAACAGTTTTTAGAGACGACAAGAATACAAACCTACGAACAGTAGGTACATTAAAATTAAAGAAAAAAGTTCGATAAAGAACTGACCACGCTCAAACCACTGATCAAAGCTCGCCAAGATCTCACACCAAAAGTAATCAATTTCAACAACAACCGCTTGATATATATCACACCATAAAGGTGTCAATGACCAATCATAGTCTCGCCCAACTGAACCCAAGTACCAGCATCTAATTACAGTCTTTATTTTTATTCTGAATAAATATGTTTTCTTGGCCCATTAACCCACATTAAAGTCAAGTCACTGCAATGAGTGCGCCTTAGTTCGACATTCGACAGCCATCAACAGATTCTTAATTAACTTTCTGATGATGGTGATCTTACTTACGAGCACTTCGATTCTAAAAAAAAAAAAAAAAAAAAACAACATCAAACAAAAAGTAAAAGTCGCACGGCTCACTTACAGGTCGGCACTTTCATTCTCGACCCCTGCTAACTAGACTTGCAGCACCTTAAGACAATAAGAACTGTGTTACCACCAAACTGCGACGCAATTGTTCCCAAGATCATGTAAAGTAAAAATTTGCTAAAAGAACAAGTTTTGCCGCAACAAGAGAGCCAAAGTCTGCTTTTACTTTCAGACCCGGGCCAATTTGGAAAAAAAAAAACCAGCCTCTGTTACAGGTTCTGTGAGATTTTCCAAACAAGTTGGACTCACTATCGGTAACCCAGTCGGCGCGCGTGCGCACCGTGAATTTAAACAGCCACTGGCGGTGCGACTGCGGCCAGTGCTCCAGATTTCCATCGTTAGGACAATAATATCGATCGCTTAACTGAGCAGAGCACGTTCATTAAATCTAGACTCGATTGGTTTCTTGCGAACACAAAAGTCCATAAATTCAATGTGTCAGAGAGCAGATGCTGCTGAGGGTTGGGTTTAGCTTTTCTCTTTTCGTTTCCAGATCATGACTGGCCGATTAGTATGGAAAGCGTTAATCGTGATGTCGTGGTGGAAATTCATTCGCGTATCAAATTGCGAAACAATAATGGTGAATGCGAATAAAATATTAAGCGCAGATTCAGATTGTCATACGGACAAGGGGTTGTCGACTCATCTTTGCCTGTTTCCTTTTTGCGGTTAAATTTCAAAGGCCTTGTGCAGAAAACGAAAAAATACATTTTATGTGAGCTAATTGATCGCATGCCAAGTGGGAGTTAAGGAAGAGAATGAATTTTAAACGTCATTACTGAATTGGCTATAATTAAACCAATGGCTGGTCACTAAATAACCGAAATTGGTGAAATCAAATTAAAAAATTAAGCCGGCTTTATAATTAATAGGTCTATTCGCGTACTCGGTTGAAATCGAATGCAATCGATCGCAATAGCACAAAATCTATACACGTAGTATAGATTTAGTATAGACCTTGTGCGATTGCGATCGATTTAAATCGATTGCGTTCGATTTAAACCGACTACGCGAATAGACCTAATGTTATTAGGCATGTACTCCTTTTTTTTGTTTTTTGATAAATGGTCAGATCGGGTTAATTTTCTACACAAATTAGATGGAGCTTCTTTCGGAAGGCCAGTGCGACACGATATAGATTAGTAGATCGCATGTAGGTTATTGCATTTTAATCTATTCCTTTTGGCTTTAATCTCCTCTATGCGGTTGATTCGTGTTTTTGGTTTTCATTTGATGTGTATAATCAACGAGTGAATCTACTAAAAAGGAAGAAGAGACGAGACAAACAAACCAGTTAACCTTGTTCAGGTGAGTCACGCTATGCGATGCGAACTTGAAAATTGATTCTCTAAGAATAGACATTATCTCGAAACAGCTTTCGGGCGAAAGGTGAAAGCCAATACCTTCATCTGACAAAAGTGACGAGATAATAGCTTTACTTGAAATTTGAAGGTTAAATTTAACAAATGACTTGACAAATTGAGATGATTTCGTAGAAACCGTGCACTAGCATTTTAACCGACATTTATATAGAACAGAATTAGGTTACGGGAAGCGTGAGATGAATGGAAAGTCATTGCGCAGCAAGTGTCCACCAAGAAGAAAACCAACGCCGAGCACATGCTCCAACGAGTCTGCCTTCATAGAATTTCTAGAGGCGAGTGAAAAACATCTAATGAAAAAATAAAATAAAAATAGTTGGCGCACCAGGTCCGTATAGGGACCCTAGTCCTAGCTCCTCACAACCATTCCTCTTTTGTGAGTATTTCATTTTCTAAAAATGTTAGTCGAGTCTAAACAGCTAATTGTGAAGCTCTTTCATGATAGCTTTACTCTCGGATGATTGTCAGACGTTCGCGAGAGGTGGCGCAGTGTAAAAAAAAATTCAAGATGTAATTTGCTATTTTCCCGGGTCAAACCTAGGACCAATCGCTTAGTAGTCCAGTACATCACTAAGCCACTGCGCCCACAGCTAATAACACCAATAAAAAGGTAAACAGGTAAACGACGCCTAAAAAACGATTAAGAGACAGTGTAGTTCAATCGCTGTCGTTGCTGACAATTTGGGTAGACACTTTCCTTGGTCGATGACGACAAAGATACTGCTGTCCGACTGTATTTACAACATTAACAAATCAGGTATCGCGTCAAATTGACGCTGAATTTGCTGCGGTGTAAGCTTTGCTTGGACTAGACTGAGTTTGAAAATATTACGTATACGCCACCTGTTTTAGACATTTTTCTAAATCAACACATTTCTTTGATCGAATTTTCCTAAAATAATTAAAAACATTTTGCCAACCGTATTCCAGCGATGCGATGTCTCACAAGTCATAAGGGGTGTGGATTGTAAATTTCTTGTGTTTTTTTTCTTGTCCGTCCTATGAAGTGGTTACAGATTGAGGGGAAAGGCGCTTTTTGAGTGAAAAAGGGGAAAACGATGGACAAGCTTAAAAAAGAGGAAAAAATCCGAAATCTCGTTGAAACGTAAATTGTTTAAAAATCAAAAGGTTTTTTCATTATTATTAAACAATAAATTGTTCTTATTAAACATGAAAGAAAACAGCCCATCGAAAGTCTACATAAGAATTTTTGTGTATCTGAATGTATACACTCACTATCACACTTTTGATATTAAGTCTAATAGAAAAGGAAATTGTTCTGTAATACAGTGGAAGTCGCTTATAACGACCAGTCTTTTTTTTAATTTTTTTCCTGAATATTTGTGGAAGTCAGTCGGATACAGCGACCGCCGGTTATAACGACCTTATTTCCTTGGTCCCTTCACCGTCGTTATAACCGACTTCTACTGTATTTATTTTTTTATGTTATAGGCTTATTTTAAGCTTGTAAATAGAAACGGTAATAATTTCAATTAAATTTTATTTGAAATCAAGTGCAAATTTCACTTAGGGAAAAAAATGGGATTTTTTTCTTGAATTTAGGGAAAACTAATGCTTTTGCTAATAAAAAAAAAGGAGAAAACAGTCTTCAAAGTTTGGAAACACTGGTCTTGTGTATGATGTAACGTATTCTCGGCCTATAGATGAGTGGCGCCGTTGTCTAACTTTGGAAGGGCGTTTATCTGTACGACTGCGGTAATCTCGTAATCACTCAATACATTTGCATGCTATTTTCACTGTTAACATTTGCATTTCCCGGGATATGATGTGTGTAAAATTACTCTACTTAATCGCAGGAAATGGGTTAGGCTCCGCCATTCAAAATTACTGGCTTACTGGCTTTAGAAAAGAGAAATCTATTCAGCAAACTTGTCTCTGAATCTACAACTCATTCTTCTGTGTTTTCCTGAAGCTAGTCATGAGTTTATGTGCACACGTCAACAAATACACATGAACATTTTTTGTAATCAAACGTAAGTTGTATGCATTTATTTACTTCTGTATTTGCAGCGCAGAATTGTCAGGTTGGCTAGTACGCTATTAAACAGAAACAATTCGTCAAAAGTATTCTGCAAGAAAGCTGTCACCATATACTTATATTACCAATCGAGACGTTACAAAACTCAAAGATAAATCTAACAGTAGTGCTCTTACCTACCTCAATAATCTCTGGGTAATAGTTGCGATTTTCATTTCACATGCGTTTCCCACTTTTCGCGTATCGTGGTCAGTAGATTTTCAAATTACAAAAGTTGCCTACTGGCTTGCAGGTAGTTAGTTCCATTGAATTAATTAGCACCTTGGCTGAATGCAACTGCGCATTTCGTTTGTCTTGGGCCGGTTAGTCATACTTTGACATTGAAGTCATTTGTAATTGCAACGGTCAGTGAAGTCTAAAGGCATAGAAACGTTGCAATCGCTACAGCAGTTGGTCACTCTCCGCCGATGACGCTGAAGTTGATCATCGTTATCGACAACAGGCCAAGATTCCCAAGTTATTGCTCAAGAGGCAACCCATCGGCAGGGGTTAATTACATGCGCATCGTAATGGTTATGAAGTGGTAATTTCGTAATTTCGTGGTGGTAAGTGGTTTTGAACATCGTTCTTAATTGCACTTACTTAGATTTGATGAGAGATTAGATGCATAGATGCATAAACGGCCAACCGAGTTGAGATCATCGGCACGACAAGAAACCTTGATGATGCGTTTTCAAGTAGAATATACATAATGTGCAATCATGGAGATTTACAATACGCGACTATCAGTTTGAAAGGTGCACGACTCTGAATTTTACGCATATCCATATGACATGTACTGTCGCATTGCAACCTAAAATCACCTGAAGAAACATTTAATAAAACGTCAAACGCAGTAGCGGTTAAGAACCCAAAATCTTTAACCCACAACAAGTGGCCATATTCTCAAAACTTGTCACATAAAATCAATTGTGACAGGAGCTTAAGAAGTATGGACCGTACTGATATACGAACGTTGCAAATTTACAAGCAAATAAGGAACTAAAAGGAGAGAATCGGTGAGGGAGGCCAGCTTCAGCTTATACTGACAACCAGAGTCACAGGAATGTATCCATTTTGTATTCTCTCTCAATACGAATGTACTATTGTTCTACTAGTCACGTATGAATTCTATCAAAAGTTAACTTGAAGTATTCCAGAGGATTTAACCTCACCTTGTTCTCTTTATAATCTCCATATGAATAGAAGCTGGTATTAAGTAATAAACGATGCGCCCCTTTCAATTGACGCACATGATCGAACAACAGAAATTGCACCCACAATGCATAGTATTATGATTGCTCATTCGTGCATAACAGTTCTGTAAATGATTTCCCACATCTAGCCACTAATTTAGAGAACATATTTGATTGCTACCGTCATACTAATTCTCGTGTCTATTGCAGTAACGACAATGAGGGCAAAATCCTCCTCGATGACTTGTCCAGTTTGAACAGACCGCTGGAGATCAATTTCAAAGAAATGATCAAACTAATGGGCCAATGTGAACGTGTGGACCGACTTAAGAGCCTGCCCACAAGGGGCAAGGGCAAAATGGTAGAAACACCACCACCAACCAGTATAGCCACGAACATATTCCCCAAAAGTCCCCTTTCTATACTGAGTGGAATCATACCAGGTAAGAGGACATATTGCTATTTCGCTTTTGTATAACTAACAATCTATTACTTTTTTCCGCAAAAGGTACAAAATGGTGTGGCACTGGTGACATAGCCGAAACGTACCATGACCTTGGACAAGAATCTACAATGGATCGCTGCTGTAGAACACACGACTTGTGTCCGGTAAAAATTAGAGCCTACCAAATGAGATACTATCTAAATAACGACTCATTGTACACCAAGTGAGTTAAAAGATTTGTATTTGAGATCCACATGGTAGCTTAAGCTAAACTTGTATTGTTTTTCAGGTCCCATTGTGTCTGCGATGATATGCTCTTCTCGTGCCTAAAGAAGACCAACACTTCAGCGTCACAACTGATGGGTTCAATCTATTTCAATTTAGTACAAGTAAGCCAAACAATGTCACACTTGAACTTGCAAATTAACTTTTTCATATTCTTAGGTACCTTGTGTAGCCGATGGACCCAAAGGCTATCAGTATCGCCCGGCCAAGGAAGGATTCTGACCGTACAACCAATCTCCAAAGCGAACTTCTATGAACTTGTTCAATCTTCTTCAATCTATTGTACATTGTCCATTTTACAAACAAAAAACTTCTATGCTAAGCTATCTCTTTTATATTTATTATCATTTGTTTCGAATTAACAAGAAACATTGTAAAATAAATTTATTTACTTAAGAAACGCAACAGGTTTTGCAAGGTAATAAAGATCTGTACTTATTAAGGAAAATGTTCAACAAAATCTATCAAGACGAAAGGATATCCAACGTTAACGTCAACTGCCTTTGACTATTTGTTTGAATAGGTTAAGGGGCATCATTTTTATTCACTCACTTTAATCTGGGTTAAAGTTTACACCCGGAATTAAGTGAGATTAGTCCAAAAAATAAATTGAAGCTCACAATATTCAGTACGAGTTTTTTTAAAACTTGAGGGCGCTTAATTCGATTGAATTTGAAATGCACTCCAGAGACCAGTTTAAGTACTTTAACTAGGGTTAAAACTCAATTTCATTACATTAGGCTATTTTTAGCTTTGATGTCAGCAAAGCAAAGTAAAGTAAGATTTTCAACAACTACTGTGAGTCCCGAAGTGCCAAGTAGAGCGTAGTTGTTGTAATTGTGTGCTGAAAATCCTACTTTACTTTGCTTTGCTGAGATCGAAGCTCAAAAAAACAGCCCTATTGACACTTTTTCGCTCGCAGGACGCAGGAAATGAGAAAAGTAGGATAGTAGAATAAAGAATTTGTGAAATGGAAGTGTAACGCCACGCAACACTAACAATGACAAAAAGCAGAAACTAAAAGAGAAGAGACGGACATTCTGATCCTGACACAGTAACAAGCGGGCGTCTTCAACTTGGCTTACTATTTTATTTTAAATAATAATAAATATAAATATAAATAAATAAAAATAAATAAAAGAAAATTGAGTCGTTTTAGAAAAAATGTTGATGTCTTCGCCCACAGAAGGAGAATTTTTCGGAGAGCTGATGAAACAGTTGCGGGCTTGTGTCGACGATTACGATATAGTAGATTTTTGGAAACATTTCCGACTTACAAAAGAGGCAAGTTGGAGGCAGCTTTTGATGATTCTACAGGAATTTCGGCGTAATTAATGCACATAAAAATAAAACTGGGCCCACAACAAATTAAACCAATTTCCAAGTGACAAGCAACAAAAAACAAAAGTATTTTTTTTTTAAAAATTTGACATTAAGTAGGTTTAAAACTGGTTAAAATCGGGTCTCTTTGAAATGAACATTTTATCAGTAATCCAGCGAGTTTAATGCATGTTTCTGAGTGAATATTATGGATATAGATTTCAATTGTCTACTTTTAAAATTGCGGATTAAATGGTCAGGTGTAAAATTGACTTAAACCTGTAATGGGATTCTGTATGATAAAAACGTTCAAACGCACGTTTTCCTTCACTTAACTTCACGTTACTTCATTTGCACGAAAGTAAAACCTAACTCGAAAAACGAAAGACATTTCGAATGATATATCTTTGACGTTTCTCATTTTTTTTTTGGTTGTTTAATTAGCGGTTGTGACTAATTTTTATTTCACAAAAAGTATGGTGCCGAATTATTTATTAATAGCGATAATGATGATGGCAATGTGGAGAATTGTATAAATTTAAGAAAAATCCGAAAAAAAAACTTCTTCGAGATTGTTCGGATCGTCTTACGCTGCCCGATGAAAGATTTGTTTATTAAATTGATGTGCATTGAAATTGACAGTTTAGTTTTCGGCCAGTGTTTGTGATCTGCTCATGTCTAAAAAAGTCGCATAGCAGTTGCAATGTAGACGTTCGTAAAACAAACAATATATGAAACATTTCTTCTTCGTTGCTGTTGACGTCCTTAAGATTGTAATTAATTAAAATAAACAGTTTCAATGTCGGTAATTGTTTATTGTACTTACATTATTATTCGAATGTTCACCTTTTGTTAGGACCAAAATATCAACAAACGAAATGTTTATACTGAAAGTAGTCGGCACTGTTAGCCGTCAAAACTACAAACTACAAAAGAGAATAAGAAAACGTAAGTAAGTAGTAGCAAATTTTCGTTTTCGTGTGATTTCTTTCGATTTTTTAAATGCGAAAGTGGTTTTCGTTTCGTCCAAAAGTAAACTAAAGTTCGCAAAAGAGAAGTTCTAGCAAAGTTTTTCTAGCTGTACAAGGTGGCTCAAAAATAACCTTCCGATGTTTTTTGGCTGTAATTTAAAAAAAAAAATTAAAAACTTTGATTCTTCTTGTGGATTATTTTTATTTGGTCTTTTAATTTTTTTTACATCAAGTCGAGAATATGATGTCATGTAAATGGCCGCCGCCACAGTTGATTGTCATTTGAGCCCTTTTTATGGCATTTTCCATTTTTTATGGCATTTTCCATCACTTTGGCTAAAACTTCCGGCGATAGGTCCTCACATTCTTGACGGATATTGTCTTTAAGAGCTCTGAGGCTTGTTGACATAAACCCGCGACTTCAAAAAGCCCCACAAAAATAAGTCTGGAGCGGTCAAATCAGGCGATCTTGCTGGCCAGTGCAAATCGCCAAAACGGGAGATTAGGCGCCCGGGAAATGCATCCTTCAGCATATCGGTTGTGGCACGTGCAGTGTGTGCCGTTGCACCATCCTGTTGGAACCACGTGTTTTCCAATCCCAATTCATCAAGTTGCGGCAAAAAGAACTCGTTGATCATTGCTCTGTAGCGCTCACCATTCACAGTAACCGTTTGGCCCGCGACGTCTTCGAAGAAAAAAGGTCCGATGACTCCTCCAGCGAAAACAGCACACCATACAGTGACTTTGAGCGGGTGTAATGGCTCTTCGTGGGTTACACGCGGATTTTCAGTGCCTCAGAAGCGTAAATTTTGCTTATTTACGTACCCGCTAAGATGGAAGTGGGCCTCATCACTCATGATTATTTTTGATGAAAAATCATCTTCCTCTTGGTGGTGATTAAGGGTGGCTTGAGCGTATGTTAGTTAGCAGTGTAGCGTAACATTGTTTATTAATGTGTATTTCGCATGTGTTTACTACACAAATGTCAAAACAGAACTGACATTAGGGGCCAATCGCAAAATTTATAGCATATTCTGATAGGAGGATTACTTTTGCGCCACCTTGTATATGATATTTTTGGTCCCGTTTGCGTTGACGGGCTCTGGAGGAGGAGATTTACCAGCGAACTCTACGAGCTGTACAGCGACATCGACCTAGTCAGAAAAGTACGTATCAGTCGTCTAAGATGGCTGGGACATGTAGAGCGAATGGATACCAACGCTCCGGCCCAAAGAGTCTTCGATTCCAACCCGGAGGGACAACGCAGTAGAGGAAGACCTCGCCTTAGGTGGCGCGCGCAAGTGGAAGGGGACCTCAACCAACTTGGAATGCGCAACTGGAGGCAGTTAGCCAAAGATCGCGCTAACTGGAGAGGCGTATTGGTTGAGGCCCAGGTCCACCCCGGACTGTAGCGCCACCTAAGTAAGTAAGTCAGTACTTGATATATTTATTTAATTCTGGACTTCTTATGATGTTTTCTAATTTTGTGCGGCTAGGTGTGAGTAATAAAAGTTTTCATGTGTCCCAATGAGAGCAGATAGAGAAAGTTTCGTCTGATTACAGAATTTCGTTCCTATGCTTCGTAAATACAATATTTCCATGTGTCCCGTCTTTCCGTTCTGAAGGTATCTAAAGAAAATATGAAGTGGACCCTCTACTTCATTAAAAGCTAAGTTTATGGGCCTTGCACCGCCTCGTTCGGAGAAGTATCTGGTCCAAATGGGGTATATCTCCCTCATTCTAGTGCTTCTCTTATACGATCTCTGCGAATTATCCCAGTAATACAACGAAGAAGAGTCTCAAAAGTGAGTCAGCCTGATAGAATAATGAAAACGCAAGCACTTGCAACATGCGCAATTTTATTTTTCGAGATGTTTCTGTATTATTTTTATTGATTGCCATTGTTTGGATTATTCTCTCTCTCTCACTTTCTCTGAACATTGTGTTTTCAATACAAACTGGAATATAAATTGTATACAAGTTCCATACTACATATTTGCATAATATTAATTTAAATAAAAACATATTGGTTTAGTAATTCCCTTTTGTTCGGACATTATTTCATTACCCATCCCAGTGTAAATAAACATCTTTCGGTTAAGATTAACTACTTTAAACAAAATCATATTAACAAACCAAAGTTAAAACGAAAAAAAAAACGAGATTAAGTAACGACTAGGTACAAAATGATTACCATTCTTAAAAGATACTTGCAACATTTGGCCCGGGCTGCGAAGAGTTCGTTGGAACTGGTTGCACCGGGCGATCAATATCTTGGTAGCTCCTCTGTTGGCTTGTGGGAAAAACCGACCCCGTCTGGAGGGCAGCACCACCACGATGTGTGTACTCCTTGTACAACAGGATTGCCGATAAGGGACGTATTATCAGATTGATTATTGTAAATGCCAGCGCCCATCCATCTAAAAGGAAGTGATTTGAATTAATATCAAAGGGAAACGTGTGACAATCATTTGATGTGAAGTGCGAAAAAGAAAACTCACTCATCGAATTGATATATACTATGATGGATATTATGTCAAAGATGATACTACAAGCATCTATCACGAGAGCCTAGAAAAAAAAAAGAATTATACGTATGCATTGATGTGATGAATCAGGTAAATGAAGACGGGAACTTATTGTTATTTTGTTACTAGCTACACATGCCATTTACTGATTTGGAATAAAAATATCTGCATGGTTGATTTGAATGGGAAGGGGGGGAGCAGAGGCAGGGCTTGTGACTGAAGCTTATGTGAACGTTTCATCGCAATGGCCTCTTAAAATAAATCCCACCTTCTTGAGGATAAACCGATATGGAAAAAATAAAATAAAAGAACGGTCTCGCTTATATGAATTGCACCATAGAATCGCGTGGTTAAGTAATTGGAACACGGATATTGGACGATAACTCAGCTTCGTGGTGGTTCATCGCGTGTTGACCCCCCATATTGTACAACAAACATTAAATGACTTGAAAATAAAGGCACGCGTAGTCCTAAACTGGAGATTATATCCAGCATTGTTACACCTTTGTTTCACTCCAAGTCTTATTTCATCGTTCATTTGTTTTGTAACCCACAGTTTAGGTTACCTAAAATACATCTGCCTAAATTTTACCTAAATTTGACACTACGTTGACTGGAGCGATATCTAAAGAAGAAAGCATGTAGAACAGCAAATTTTACTGTGCTAAACCAGCACGCAGAAGGATCATAAAAAAAAAACAGATGCCGAGGTGATATTGATTCATATTCTCGAGTAGAAAACATATTTTTTAAGGAAAGCTATTGACAGGACAACTTTGGCTGCTGTGAGTAATCAAGAATACAAGAATATGTATGTTGATACTCGTAATTTGCTGGGTCAGAAACCGAAAGCATGCAAGTGACTGATAAGGTACAAAAATTGTTAGTCACTATCTGAATATTGGTCTCCCGCAAGTTGATTACGCTTAAGATTGCAATATTCGATTGATAAATGAAAACAGCCAGAAAAACAGTAGCCAATTGAAATTATCTAAAATTAATCACGAAAGCATAAATGCAATAAAGGAGCTGCAAGGTGGGCCAAAAGAAGTCATCCGATGTCACAATTGATTGCCATACGGGCTCGTATACCCTGTATAAACAAGAAAGTATAGAATTCTAATTGATATAGGAGTTTGGTAAGCTGCATCATTGGTAATAAAAACTATACTAAAAAGCTAACTTGGCTGGTACGATTCGTCATATGTTTGACACGATAATCGTCTTTCACAATCGCATTTATAGATAAAGTCCTAGTCGGATGATTGATGAGTTACCAATCATTTCTGTAAAAATTCGTCTGCTCCCGGAAACAAATTCGCCTCTAACTTTTATATTTGACGTCCTTTTTTTTACCAAAAATTCCAGGAAAAGTTGTGGCAGCCAAAAATTAATTGCAACAACAACAGAGTTGACTAACCGCAATTCCATTTCCAATGTCTGACATTACTGAGTTCACACGAATTGCATGATCAATCTACCACCGTCTTCTCTCGGTCAATCTTCGATTTTGATTTGATTTAAGGGGTTACATTGCTCCATATAATTAATACCTTCCCTCGTTGGCCAGTGGTAAAAATGTTCGCTAAACATTCAGTTGTGCATTGTAAACAAATCTTAAATGATAGTAGCAGTTGTGAGTGCTGCATTAGCACTTAGTTCAACGACTTTCCTGAGGAGGAGGTTCCACGCTGCATTAGGCATCATCGCGATCCAACGACAAAGAGTTGCTGAAAACTAAAATTTTAGGACACTTGCCTTTATTGCACTTCACCACTAGTGGCTTTCAAAAAATCATTGATAGACTCGAGGAGTACTCGAATATTACGACTTATACACACGTCCGTCGCAGCTGCGTTTAAAGGTCAGCACACGCAAACAAAGCGAACGCGTAGCGTTGGTGAAAGCTGATAATTTTAAATAGATGAAGCAATCTCCGATTAAGGTATACATGACTCACTCGCGCTGATAGCAATAATGAACCCAATGATTGGAACGCTTTGAGCAATTGTATGAGTTTTGCATTCTGATGGAAGAGTTTAACCAATTACTTGCATTCAAGAGCCAAACAGACGTATGAATAACTAATTTATCAAAAGCATTATGGACTTATCGTCCATTGAAACAGTCGCACAGTTGCATGTCCAGTTCTCTGTTTTCTTTCGTTGTTTTTAACAAAGAAAGCAACAAACGGGGGCTCACCCTGCATTCAACTTGAAAAGATCAATATTTCACAAGGCGCCTTCACCCCACATCCGGAGTTTGAGTTTAAGGGTAGAAGTGAAAATTTAAATATTACTTTCGATAAGAATGTAGGTAGCGCCAACTAACGACTTGACATTGGCCCGTGTGCGCTGTTGCCATTGTTGCTGTTGGACTTCCTTGGAGGGTGGTTAAAACGATTATACTTCGTCCACTGTAATTAAAAGGCCGTGCGTGAGGCAAACGAGCATTAAGAGTCCTGGACTCTACAATTCATCACGTTGACTCTCAGATTTGTTTGTTCTTTTTCTGTTTTATTGCTATTTTCCGTTCATAGGCATTCAAATGGAAAGCTTTCTTTTTTTATGTCCAGAAACAAGAACGGAAACTGAATATGTGGGGGTTCACAAGCAGAAAAAAAGTAATAATCCATTAACTTGGGGTTGATGGGCTTAAATGGAGTTGTGTGCATGCTGGGACACACATACAATTACTGAAGTTCGACGAACTATGCGAAACCCTTTGGAACTGCATAGTGCGGGTGGATTATAAAAGGTCACATGGCCATGGATTTTAGACCACGAAACGTTTGTAGTCCCTTTTGCCAGTGGTAAAGTTAGATTCGCAAGACATGATTCTTTTATAGATCTGGTTCGTTACTGCGGCACAAGTTCAGTGTTGGGCATACCACTTACTAATGTTAGACATTTTGCATTAACTCATACGTATACTATCTGGGTAATAGGATCCCTGCTTAAAAATAAGGATACTGTGTGCAGTCCTAATGATGCATGTCGACAATAAACGAAGAAATGGACAAGTTATCAAATGGCGTATGATGGTATTGCTTATCCATTTTATGGCTTTTTACTCGACGTGTCTAAGTTATAATGACTGCGCATTGCATGGTTTGGTTGTCTTTTATAGGGATTTCATCGAGCGGGTAATATACACAACAAATATTACTCATCTGCACTGAACATGACCATTATCTAAAACTTTACGATTGCGCGCTTCTTTTTCTTTTTCTCTTGCTGACAACAAATTTGAAAAAGCAGTGATTTTTGCAAGTGTTTTTGAAATCAAATTTATCTTTTCCATGCCCTTTTGTAGAGCAGACAACGTAAGGTAGGGTGGCAACACAATCGACCTTGTTTTATACCGCCTGTAAACGCGCGAGTTTGTTTGTTTCTAAGCTAAAAAGGAAATTGTATCATGCGGGGATGACCAAATGTATACACATTATTTCATATCGAAGAAATGACAACTACGCCGCAAATTCTACTCGGTTACTTGATGGTATTCCGCAAGCGATATGAAATTCGATTCCACCACGGAATGTATAGATTGCACGTCACGCACACCCCTATTTATACAAGAAAAGGGGGTAGGTTTCGCCCCATTGTGCATAGGCAACATTACACAAAGCAAAGCTATATGAGAAAATCACTCTAGATAAAAATTAATTCCACTTGTCTGATAACAAGAAAAAAGAAAGACCGCTACAGACTGGGACAACGGCAGCTAATTGGCACTAAATGCAATAGATACATGCGAAAAGTTCAACGCCCATTGCTATATCTTATCTTTGTCAAAAAGATACATTTTTCGAAAGCTATTTTAGTCTACAGTTTAGTTACTCACCGCTTGGATCGGTTCAACCGAGTCCTTACTGTGTATTGTCCAGAACAGCGAGATTATGAAGAGTAAGTTGTAGAATACGTATGCGCCATTGCCCCACGTACCAAGCATCGCATTCGAAAGGAATATGAAATGCACAAATCCCACCAGCTGCGAATGGATTAAAAAGGTTAAATTAATCTAGATTCTGGTGAAATTATATAATTAATTCGAACCTTAACTCGGACGAAGGGAGAAGTCATCATTTCGTTGAGGTCTGTCATCTTGGATTGATGTAAAAGTTGATTCGATTTTGTGGAAATTCCTTATTTGTCGACGAGACTAGTGTTTTGCTATGGTGTCTGGTGCTGGTTGTATTGTAGCGTTGCCCGTAGCAGATATAAAATTCTAGCGCACTCTAAAGTCACGATTCTTGTTCTTGTTAATTTGGTTGAAGCACTTGTTGGTCTTCCTGCGATACCACCTCTACTCTATGAATACAGAAATGGCGTAATCAGAGAAAAAACAGCCAAGGAAAATGAAGAAAGAGGGAGTGTGTTAATTTGACAGTCTCGTTTTCTCTGGTTTGTCTTGCACACTTCTTCGTATTAGTGGTGTGTTTGGATCTAACAGCAGATATGGCAAAGAGGAATATGTTAAATTTGCATTATATTAGTTTAGTACCTATAGCTGAAACGAGGCGCACTATACCAATATTTTATTTATTTTTGTTAAATCGCTGTCCATGCAAGGCATAATTGAACAACTAGATAGTCCAAAGTTTTTTTTATTGAATATCTTTGTCAAGAAAGCAAAGAAAAGAAGTAGTAGCTAAAAAAAAGTATTATAAGACCAATAAAACAATTCGGAGTGCCATAAAGAGCTGTAAGGCAGTAACCAGCAGTGTGTTCGGTTAAGCAACCATGGTTACTTAGCTTAAGCTTACGTAGCAACTATGACGGAAACATTCATCTAATAAAACCCTTCTCTGTGTGGTAAGATTTGCAAAATTGGCGAAATATGTGTAGCTGCTTACATTGGCTATAAAACTGTTTACATTAGGCCTGTTTTTTTTAGCTTCGATCTCAGCAAAGCAAAGTATATTACAATAACTACTATGAGTCCTCGAAGTGTCAAGTAGAATTGTTGTAATTGCGTGCTCTTTACTTTGCTTTGCTGAGATCGAAGCTAAAAAAAAACAGACCCAAAGTACGAACGTTTTCGTATTCATTACAGGTTACAATGTTTTTTTTTCTCTAATATATATCTCACTTTTAATTAACAAATCCTCTAGACAGAAATTGTTTTAAGATTTGTCTCCCTTTCGCAGCAGATTGCGCCGCCCTCAGGTTTATTTTTACATATAATTTTTTTTCTATCAACCCATACTTTCCAATTCCTTTTTTTTCCTCGTTTTGGCATTATTTAACTTTTGCGCAACTTCAGTTTCAAAAGAGAAACGAGAATAAATATACCAACCAATTTGCCGCGATAATTTTTTTTTTAACTCATAAGAAATAAAGTATTCGTAAAGGCACCCTGTTTGTGAAAACGGAACAAGTTTCGTGAATTTTTGTTCTTCGTCAAACGTAATCGTAAAGTGGTAGAGTTTGATAACGATGGAATGAAATGTCAGATGTCTCTCTCTTTAACTTGTTGAACTTCCAGGGAAGAGTTTCAGTCTTTAACAGCCTATATATAAATTCCATAAGATCCTTATCAATATTTTGCAATGACAAGTTCCTTACAAAATAAATCAGATATCATTAAA
Organism: Cheilosia impressa; assembly: GCA_948293265.1. Classification (NCBI taxonomy): domain Eukaryota; kingdom Metazoa; phylum Arthropoda; class Insecta; order Diptera; family Syrphidae; genus Cheilosia; species Cheilosia impressa. The sequence goes on along the minus strand of OX411882.1, from coordinate 47,586,325 downwards.
ATTACACAATCCATGCTGGACAATTTAGACTACGATCCAGGCACTGAGACCAAGGTAAATATCCAATTTAAATCGATTCCTTACCAGCGTAAAATCTGTAAATCGAGTGTGTTTTAATAGATGTCCCCGCAGATCAGTGGAACAGAGCCGCTAGCTTTATTTGTGTTCCATCAATCCGACTTAGATGCATCAGCATATTACCTGGCCAAATCACTGGAACACCCATTAAACCCCGGCGGTATAAAATGTGCTTTCGTTCAAGAGTCATGTGCAGAGAAATTCAGTGGTATTCTAAAAGCTAAACTAAAACCTTACTCCGAGGAAGCACTAAAGAGCCCAACTCTTCTGAACGCCTTAAACAAGTCCTCAGAAGTCATCTCGAAATTGAATGCTAAAACTATTCGTCCAGATACAAAGCAGACCCACGCAGCAACAATTGTATATGACGTTCCACAGGAGCATTTTACAGCCGATGGTCCATCACCTGTGGTAACCTTGTATACTTTCCGTACTGCAAAAGAAGCAATTGCTCTAAGCAAGAAGGAGAATGTCCTTAAAAGTGCATCTATTTGGTGTGAGAACCATGCCCTGGCCTATGAAGTTATTTCTGCAACCGCTCTGAAGAACTACTATTTAAATTGTTGCCATGTAGCTTGGACCCCCATACAAGGGCATATTGCCAAACAGCAACCAATTGCGGTCATAGATAACTCTTATCACTACGAAACTTTGGTGACATCAGGCGTTCAGAGAAACATAGTTTTCCCGTTCGGTACTAGTTTTGCCAATTAAATTGGAATATCTCTCATAGAGGTATGAGTACGTGAGTCTTGCATTTAAAGTCAAGTTACTAATTTTATATATTTTGTCATGTAGTACAAGTACAATAAAAAATATTTCCACTCTCCAATATATTTTTAAATGAACATGACTGTTGCTATAAACAGAATGGTTGAGGCAATCGCAACCGTTTAAAGACATATGATATCCGTACCTACATTCGAGCTATGGATTGCGAACAATATCACAACTGAGATCCAAAGTCTGCTGAACTATTAAACTGTTGTGATCATTTAATAATTGCTAAGCAGTATTTTAATTCTCGCTCGGGACTGGGCAATATAAAAGGACATTAAACACTTGTTGGACATGCTACTCCCTAACCCAACTTAAATGCGGTGTATCCTGGGTTCGCTCCTATCGAATATTTTGTATGACACAGAACTGATATATTTCGATATAGGTATTACTGGGATTCTAAAGTATTAATAAAAGTCGAACTTAAGTAAATACTTGCACTGATCATAAAGAGAAACTGAATCAGTTGAACCCGCATAAAGTCACAGAACAGAATCGTGTGACCTTAACAGGGTTGGGACTTTAATAGGATTTTGACAAAAGAACCGACTTCAAAGTTAACTTGTCTAATTTGTGGTTTTCCCTGGGTTGGATCTGAGAACCAAAAGTCATTAGTTCAGCATTCTAACCACTGACACAGCACACATGCAACCAAATCCCAACATGATACAAATATCTCTGTAACGACTTCGGTTCAAATCGATACAAAAACGTTAACGTAACGCCCCCTATTTTATCTATTTTGCCTTTTCCTAGTGCTTTGCCATTACGTTTGCCGCGTTTACCTTCTACTGTCCCGTAAGCACACACAAGACACAACAAACACAAAAAAAAAAGGTAGAAAGTTGCCAAATAGCAAAATCGAAAACCCCCCCCAACCATGACGAATGGCAGCAGCTGATTCTGACAGTTTACTGTTTTTCTTCCAACATTCTACACAACACTCCAATAGATAAACCAGGTACCTTCTGTGTAGCAACAGAGTTAATTTGCATCGAAAAAAGCTACAGAAATAGGGATAAAATCACCATAACAACACTATCATTGTGATTAATTAAGTGTTCCTAGCGCCAGACCAATGGAAGCGATAATTATCTAGCGAAACATCCCATCATGACATAAGCAGATATCTTTGGGTATACATCGCAAAAAATCAACTACGTGTCTTCAAAAGTTCCTGCTTGCTTTGTTTGTTTAACTGACGCATAAAAGCAGATATCAGTGTGGTTGAACTGATCCCATTTGATGGGTCTGGACATTTAAAAGGTAGTTGCTTGTAAGCTAAGTCTGCAAATATGACCGACAGCGGAAGTGAGGTGGAGATTTACGATCCGACAGCGGGTAATATAGGTAAACGAACGCATATCATGGATGACAATGATGAAACCTACGAGGGAACTATGACTGACGACAGCTTCGATGATACGCCTCTCATTCATGGTCATGTCGGTAAGTGTAGCATATGGTATGATTAACGATCGTATCTTTTTTTAGACAAAAAACAGTAATTTGGACCAAAAATTTAAAAAAAACAGTAAATCGATTTAAAAAATACAGTATTTTTCGCAGTATACATTTTAATCAATGAAAATCAACAAAAAAAACTATTCATTTCGGGGCGATTCGTTTCCATCATCTAAATCGCTTTCCATTTCAATGTCTTCTCCTGTTGTTGATGTTTTGTATTTGTCCTTTGAAGCAATTTGACGAAGCAATACCGGCTTTGATTTGAGATAATGATAGAATTGAACGCATGGATATTTCAAGTTACATTTGACCATCAGAATTGCTTTCAATGTTTCGACTTCCAATTGAGTTTTGTCTGACGTCCAAGTTTTGTTCACTGCAGAAAAAATTCTTTCGACAGATGATGAGGTTCCTGGCAAGCATAAAATGTATTCAACGATTGTAGCCATTTCATTGTATTCACAATCGATCTTATTGAGGTGATTGAATATTTCCACCCAGCGATTCACATTCGAAACATGGCCGGCTCTCCATTGCGTGATTTTATCGGTTGTACAGTAGTTCTTAACATATCTAAATTGAGTATGCAAATCTGCTGCTTTTTCATCGGCTTTATACAAATTTATTTCGTTCATCTTGTTCATGACCGCTTCGACATCATTCCATTCTGGAGTTTCTTTCAAAGTCGCCCACGCAAAAAGTTTCAGTGGCTCAAATTGTGCTGTCCATATTTCGAAGTAAGAGAGTGCAGCGGCTGCGAAATTAGTACAAATAAATTCATATTAGTTAAATTCATTGAAGAGTTGAACAGAAGAAGGTGAAATTACCAAAAAATTCGTTGCGTATAGCAGCCATCTCATTACAATTGTATCCATTGTGAATAAGTTTTTGCTTTTCTGTCACTGCAATCGGCGATAAAAAATCATCTTCTTGACGCATTTTTAGTGTTTCTTCAATTTCATGTAAACAGTGCGCAACTTCGATTGCCGTGACATCATCACCTTCAATTTTTAGCACATATTTAGCGAATAACTCGGCCTAATAAAAGAGAAGAAGAACATTTGAAAAAAGTGAATTTTGAAATCAATTGAATTTCTACCTGTTCTTGGACAAACATCAACCAAAATTTCGATGATTCTTCATTGAAAAATTCCTTCAACTTTTTCTCTCCTATTTTAAGTCCTAGGAAATATATTTTAAGGGCATCATATTGTTCCATGATACGCCTGATAGCTGGTCCGAGAGCCAAAAATCGTGTTTTTGAATAGCCGAGCAATTTCTTATATTCCACTTCTGCCTCTTGACAAAATGATTTCAACGCGGTCACGCGTACAGTGTTAAGGTAGAAATGGGAATATATTTTGACAATGGCCCACTCAACGTCAAACGGTATTTCTTCACATGCAAATTTCAATGAATTGTGTGTTATGTGAGCGACACAGCCGATGCCGATCAAATGAGGAAGCCACTGTTTTAATCGGTAGAAAACATTATTCTGGCCGCCCCGAGTTTCTCCACCAAAATTAACTTTTGCGTTATCACCGCAGAAGCAGACGATTTTCTTCTTTATCTTGTATTTACTGGCAGCAGACTCAATTAGATCGGATATTATTTGCGAATTTTCACCAGCTTCTTCGGTTAAATTCAAAACTTTAACATGTACACCGACAGTGGGAATAAAATATCGAACAAGCACGGGAAAAAGTTTAATATTTCCATGGTTTGATGCATCTGTATACACTGACACATAATTACAGTCTTTTAATTCTTGTTCAAGCAATTGTTGGACGTGCGGCGCAAAAACACTGGTGACTATTGCTTGACATTTCTTTTGTGAACACGAAAACTTCATTTTAAAACACGATTTAAATATTTTCGTCGCACAATTTGATGACTTGAAACTTTGATTTGAATTTATCACATGATACGCCCACACTCCTTCGATTGCCGCTGAATGTGTATCCCAATCCGATGAAAAATGTGTTTTTATAGATGTACTTGTAGAAGCGGCATTTTCAGCATCTTTATGTTTTTTTGTTTTGATATGTCTGGCAATATCCGCGTTTCCACCAGACGCAATAGAAAAACTACCTTTGCATTTTCTGCAAAAAACATCACTTTCACTTTTCGTTTTTTCGAGAAACGAATACTTTTCCCGAAGTTTTGTGTTGAATGTATTTTTTGCTCTTGATTTCGACATTTTTACGCGTTCTGAACAAGAATGAATAATGACAAGAGAGTATTTACACGTATCTAACGTTCTCAAATAATTCGTGTAAAAATATGGTACTATGGGACAATAACTAGGTATACATTCCTGCATATTTGGGGAATCCCCGACAAATTGAAATTATGAAAAACACAAACGAAGTTTTTTACCGTTACTTTCGTGTTATTTCAAAAAAAATCGTTTAAAAGAGAATCAAATTTTTTCCTCGATTCGTGTTAAATGAAATTCGCGTTTCATTTTGTTTTCTTTGACGTTTTGCATTACGATTAATAAATATGAATTTCAAAACGTTAAAGAAATAAAACTTAATATTTGTTCTCAGTATTAAAATACAGTATTTTGGGCTGAAAAAGCAGTATACAGTTTTGGAGTTGCAAAAGCAGTATAATACTGCGAAAAACAGTACGATCGTTAGGTATGATGTAAGCGAGGGAAAATATTGCTGTGAGCGATATAAAAATGAGTCTAAAATACGACTTTAAAGTAATGTTTCAGTCGCAATTTGTTTCGATAAGAGATAAAAATTGCTGGATAACTTTGCATGAATCACACAGTAAATACTGGGTAGACGGTTGGATGTTGTTGCAATTTGCTGACAGTTTAACAAAAATATCTTCAAACATGCGATCGCTTTATTTCAACGGTCCCTTTTCAAAGCATTATGTGTCTTTGGATGGATTTGTGTAACATTTGGGTGGCGCCGACGACTTTGTGTTATCGTGTGCGCTGTACTGCCTTCAAACCCATCTTCTTCTTTGCCGATCTGGCCAACACACCTGGTCTATAAATTGGTGGGTATATCGGTTTCAAACGTGATGCAGAATTTTAAGAGAATTGCTCGACTTGTATTTGTTTCATGTATACCCTATAAGAGGTATTTTTGGAGACAAATGTTTCTTGTGCTCTCGTCTTCCGACATTTTTCCCTTCCTAACAGATATCGCATGTGCATGAGTGTGTCTACAACTAAAATCTTTTTGGTTTTATTATGCATCTGGTTGATTACGATACCAGTTCGAAAAGTGACGTTGTTCCCAACATTTATCAAACTCAAGTCTTCAGTTATCAACCTACAATAATGTTGTATACTTTGTCAAGGACTTTTACACTTGATTGGGAATTATCGCTTCTTTTTGGTCAGACGGAAATACGACGCAAAAACTGCGAGTGACTTGCGTTGTTTCTCTGCTATCTAAACCACGATTAAATTTGAGCTAATTATTCATATCGTATGAGAAAATATGCTCGCAAATCTTGTTGAACTTGAAAATAGTTGGCACACTTAAAGTTCTGTCCAGCGACTGAATGGCTGTTGTTTACAGAGAACTAACGACCGAAATCCCAGCTGAAGGTTTTCAAATTCAAATTTCCTAATCCGCACCAATTAAGTTTATTTTTCTATCCTTGCAGAAGATGGCGACTTTCCCAAGGCGCGACACATCTTCGGTTTCATGGGCTTCCTTGGATTCGCGGTGGTGTACGCGATGCGCGTAAATCTGTCCGTTGCGATCGTTGCGATGGTTAATCAAACGGCCATACCCCATACGAACGTCACAGTGAAGGACGACAGCTGTCCGGTGCATTCGTGGAGCAATCAGACGAAGCCCGCGCTTGAGGGTGAATTCGTGTGGGACGAAGCAACCCAGGGCATTGTCCTGGGCTCATTCTTCTACGGATACATATTGACACAAGTTCCTGGTGGCCGAATGGCAGAGATAATTGGAGGAAAACGGATCTACGGTATAGGCGTCCTCATAACGGCTGTATTTACTTTGCTGACACCATTCGCCGCGCGATGGAACTTGCCAGCTCTGGTGGTGGTTCGAATTCTGGAGGGAATGGGCGAGGGGGTAACCTACCCAGCAATGCATGCAATGTTGGCACATTGGATCCCGCCGGTGGAAAGGAATAAATTCGCAGCCATCGTGTATGCTGGCTCTAACATCGGGACAGTGTTGTCACTCCCCCTGGCCGGATGGTTGTGCTCGTTGGAGTTCCTAGGCGGATGGCCGCTGGCATTCTACATTTTTGGAATAATTGGCATGATATGGTTCTGCTTCTGGATGTGGTTGGTGTACGATAAGCCGAGCACCCATCCGCGGATCTCTTATAAAGAGCGCAACTACATCGAACGAGCTGTAATGCCGCGACGCAATGGAGAAGTGCTTGCTGATGATGGACAGGCCGACGAAGATATTCCCTGGGGGTCGATTCTGACCTCGATTCCACTGTGGGCCATTTTGATCACGCAATGCGGACAGGGTTGGGCATTTTACACCCAACTGACCGAGTTGCCAACCTACATGGACCAAATTCTCCACTTTGACATCGAATCGAATGCGCGTCTAAACGCGATTCCATACCTCACTGCTTGGATTGTGGGCATTCTCTGTTCGACGATGGCTGATTGGATGCTAAAGAACAACTACATATCGGTGCTGAACTCCTACAAATTGTGGAACTCTGTCGCGTCCATAGTGCCGTCAATCGGACTGATTGGCGTTGCCTATGTCGGCTGCAATTGGGTCTGGGTAATGTTTATGCTCGCTGTTGTCGGTGCGTTCCAAGGGGCCGTATACGCCGGCAATCAAATGAATCACATAAATCTGAGTCCAAAGTATGCGGGCACAATGTATGGACTGACAAATTCAGCGGCTAATATTTGTGGGTTCTTAGCGCCCTATGTTATCGGGCTGATTATAAACGGCAACGAGACGCTGGCGCAATGGAGACTGGTATTCTATTTGGCGGCGGCCCTAAACATTGGCGGAAATTTTGTTTATTTGCTATTCGCCAGCACTGAGGAGGAGACCTGGTCACTGAATCGGAGAAGACGGATACGGAGCGACTGAGAATTAGCGTTGTCTTCCATTTTGACGTAAGATATTTGAAATTAAGTTTTTTTTCATGCAACTGTTTTTGTTGTTCTCTAGTTTGTAGAATTTAGAATTGCAATTGAATGTGATAATCCCCATTCCAGTATTGAATGTGTGGTTCAGGTGATAGAGAGAGAGAGAGAGAGTGGGAGAATACAAGAGATTCTTGCGGAACGAGTTTGGGTTTTTAATTCGCAAAGATGTGAGGAGGCGCCATAGTGTGGGCTTCAGTGACATAATTCGGTTTTCCTATTGCGATATGAGTTGCAAGATTCGTTAATTCTTTTTTTTTATACCTATCCGTGTCCTCAACATGTTCCAAAACCGTGATACTTCAATTTTACAACAGTTCTTTTAAATGCTGTTATGTAATTCATTTTCAAATGACTCACTTCCTGTTCGTTCCAGACAGCTCAGGAATTCAGATTTGCATTTTATATAATAGCAGCACAGTCTGTTTCTTTATAAGCTCTACAAGCAACGGTCGGCAACAGGTTTGTTAATAGTAACATATTTAGCGAAACACGTAACCCTACCTCACAACCGTTCTGCAAATTGCTTGTCAGAATTCTTCTGCCTCGATATACATCCATACGACTGCTTCAAACTGACTGAACGAAACTCTGTGGTTTTCTCGAAGTCCAACCTATGTGCCGTACACAACAGTGGCCTCACTCACACTGATTTCAATCCCGTATGCAGAATTTCTCTTTTATTTGTAATTAATCAGCCCAGAACGAATATAGTATAACAAAAATTAAACCAGACATCACGTTGTGTACTTATGAAACTGTTTATGCTCTAAGTTTAAGAACATTTTTAACCAATAAAGTATATATTTTATAAAAGCGCACAGAAGTGTTTATTTGTTTGGCTTGCAGCTGCATTAAGCCCTTAGGTAGTCCATTACGAAGGGCTTATCATCGGGACCATATGGCGTCAGTGGGACATCATATGGCATAGGAAATGCCGGCACTCCGTTCCTACTCTTTTGCATTGGAAATGTCTCCTCGCCCGTCTTAAAAATAAATAGTTTAAAAAGTTTTCCAGCTATCCAACGGTTGATCAACTTACCACAAACTTGGGTAGAAATAAAACTCCCGCTTCGTAGTTGGCCACACGAAGGCAGGGCTCAATTTTGGAATTCTTATTGAATGCTCCCCATGCTGCTTTGGATAGATTGGCCGACGTTAGAACAAACCAATAGACTCCCTCATCAGACCAGCGGGTGTAGGATTTGATGTGTGGCATTGCCTGAGACCTGTGACGTGACTTGGACTTCCATTGATGTAGATGCTCCTTGAGCCACGGCTGTTTGTCGTCCACATTCTTGCCGTAGGGCAGACAACCTCCGCCGAGAAGATCGTCGTGGCTGTTCTTCACATTGCCATAGCTGGGGTAGATCATTTTGAAAGCAGGTATCCTGCGCAAGCCTAGGGGTTTGCCGTCTTTACGGAGGTTGTTGACAAAATCATTTTGTATCCACGACTGTATGTTGGGACCCAGGCTGCCGATGGACGAACTTTGACAGACCACCGGACAATTTTCATCAATTGGCGCAGCATGTTTGGCGAGCAATTGTCCAAGACGTGCGTGGCCCCATGGATGTCCGCGTTTACCTTCACGATGGCCGCCTGGCACTGATGCCACTAGGAACACACTGCGAGAGCGTGTAAGAGGAAAGAGATACGGTAGTACAAAATAATGCAATATGCGAGAAGAACGGAAACAGAGAGGTCTTAAGAGTGGCAGGCAGGATAGTAAAGGAAGATGAAGTTAACAAGGCAGCCGTTAAGAAAGTATAGTCAAGAGGAACCTCTACATGTGGTTTCTTAGGTTTTTGTTCAAATAATCGCGGTTATAGGAAGTCAGAAAGTCATTTAGCCATACACACCTACAAAAACTTACTTGACATCACTGAAATCGGTTTTCCTTATTCTGGCCAACCATGGCTGCAGTTTCGGCAGCTTGTACTCAACCAGGTAAAGCATTAAATCTGTGCGAAAGCCAGTTGGGCTTTCCCCAACAGCCGTGTCTGCGCCCTCTGGCAACGCAGGCAGCTTAGGACTCATCCAAAGGCCTTGTGTGCGATTATGCCAGTCGTCCTCATACAGATTAGCTGTTGAAATAACTACACGCATCGAACCGTCTGTGTACCCGAGCAGCATCATTTTTGTGTGTGATGTGGCAAACGGAGTCGGCATATTTACTTTTATGGCCGTTACTTGGGGCTTATGCTGTGAAATAGTCCTGATTTCGGCACTCTCGTCTCCATAAAGAACTATCAGTGGCTTATCGCTGTAAAAATAAATTACAACTACCACGTGTAAGGCAGATAGCTCGAACTTACAGTATTCCAGCAAAGTAATAGTGACCCAGCAACCAGCCAATGTCAACCATGAAATTGATTTGCATTGTCATTTCAATTTCGCCAAGGCTTTGGTCCAAAATTTCTGTAGAAAATGGTTCTAATACCTATGACCATATAACTTGTTGCACTTACCTTGCAAAGTAATGGACAGAGGTTCATTGTGCGTAGGCTTCGAATCTGTAATAGCTGTTAGGAACATGTTATAGGGGGCGGCTTTCTTTAGCTTTTCAGCTGCTTGACCCTTTGGCAGAACAACGGGGATGTAGTCCTTAATGTTCTTGTTAATTTTGGGTTTCTTGGACAGCATTGATCCATCAGTGACTGAGGTAGATGCAGCAGCTTTTGAAGTACCAGCAACAGGTTCCGGACTGCGAGTTCTATATGCCTTGGCATCATTCTTTTATTTCGCCAAATCGAATTTTGTAAACTAGGCAAAAGTCAACTTAAATTGCATGTGTCACTTACCTTCTGTGATGGGTCGGGTATGGAAGATCCGAGAACATATCCTCCACCTTCAACAACCCTCGAAGCTGGTGCTGGTTTACTAGTACTAGTACTTGCGTTGCAATTCAATTTTGGAAAGAGTTTCTCCAGTAACTTCAATTGGAGAATAATTATGTCTTTAGACATTACTAGTTCATCTGGAATTGTATATTCCTTTGTAGTGCTATTAATTCCCTTCTTGTAGATGTTATCAACTAGAAAATAATAAGAAATATTGAAACCGATAGCATGGTATACATATTGGTAAAAGTATTCGCCTACGATGAGGATGAGAAAATTCACCGAAGTGAATGGGATTCTTGCGGTAGCAGTTTTCTCCATACTGGCAGACTTTCAGGGGCTCTTGTGGAAAAGAAAATATTAGAATTTATATGAAGTCTTTAATTTGTTTTTTTACTTTTGGCGTCCATTTGAAAAGAAATTTAAGAAAACAAAACACTAAACAGATTACAGATGCCGAAACTGGCGGATTTTGCACAAAAAAAAAACAAAACAAAAAACAATTTTTTTTGTATTTGACAGGTGCTGAGCAGCATTTGCAAACAGACAGGTTCCACAGTTTCGTTCTACAAGTTCGATCGGATGTGTTCAAAAGAAGTCAAAATTTATATAATGAGGTTTTCCATTGGAACAAACAATCAATCTTATTTTTATGATTTTGATTTAAATCACATTTTATGTTCCATTTGGCAAAACAAATCATTCCTTTTTTCGATTCGGATCACTTTTTCCAGATCTCGATATTTTATCGTTGCATGTTCCATGAGTCGCGTTATATCTGAGATCTGAAAAAGATTTTTGGTGGTCCCAAGGGAAAACGACATAAGTTGGGAAAACGACATAAGTTGTGTATTATGTCTATTCGCGTATTTTCCCGAGCCAAACACTGCTAATCTGTCAAACTCAAAAATTGAACAAAACTCTCTCAGGCAGCTGAAAATATACGCAAAAGTACCTGGATAGAGTTCGAGCTTTCATCTTTGACATCTAATCCAACCCAGAAATAAATACATATATAACTTACCTTTTTGCAACATATGAAACGATCTAGAAGAACATTCGACCGCCACCGAAATTTGGTTTATTTTTACAGATTTTATTATTCCATACAATTGATTTTTAAGACGGATTTTGAATTTGTTTCTTGATAACTTTGTGCATTTGACATATTTATCAGCACTTGCCGGTTAAAATTCTCTGAGCTGTTTCGAGCTAAGAGAGGAGCTACTCGTTACTCGTTATTTTGCTAATTTTCTCTTTTTTTCTGTCATTTTTGATGAGTACGTGTATAGACTTTGTGCGATTGCTATCGATTGCGTTCGATTCAAACCGCGTACGCGAACGAACCTATTGTATTATTTAATTTTCAATCTTTCTGTATTTTCTCAACTTCTGAAATTTGTCTTAGGGACTGTTTTAACTAACCATAATATTACGAACGCACTTATGTAGGTACCGTAGAAGATCAAGTCGGTTTCGATTTGTCTAATGCTCCTGCTTCTATGCTTGAGTCGTCCAACCATTGTCCAAGCTTGCATCTATGCAAACGTTCTGCAAATCAATCATCTAATTTTGTTTTTGAATTACTTTTTTAATAAATAAAAAAAAGATTTTGAGTAATGTAAATCTTTATTTGGACCTTCACAATTTTTCCTGTTAAGTGGAAAAGATGATATCCGTCAAGTGGCTGCAGCCAGTGTTGATACGCATTTGTGCCCGTTTTCGAATTTTCCATAACTTTTTGCTAGATTTCCGTGATGACTGTTCGCATTCCTTCTAATATTCTCCTTAAGGGCTGCGATTGTCTGAGGCTTTTTGGCATAAGCCCGCGACTTCTAGTAGCACCAAGGAAAGAAGTCTGGGATGGTTAAATCGGGCGATCTAGCTCGCCATGCTAAACGGGAGATTACGCGACCAGGAAACGATTCCTTCACAATATCCATTAACTTTTCCACGATCCATTGCTTATCTGTTTTATACTGCAGCTGCCTACTTCAAAAATGTCAAATATGATTGACGTACGACGCCATTTGCAAAAATTATAACATCTTCCAATAGGGTGATCAATTTGCGCCACTTGTGCAATAGTACTAGATCCTCTTTATTAAACCGCTCTCTAAATAGATCTGCTTTTACTCTTATCCAATTCATCTGCATTATCGAACAGACGCAGAGTAGGTGCCCGAGCAATCTTCGCATTTCCGATGAAAGTTTTTACTAAGCAAGGTGTGATGAACGCAAAAAATGTGAAAAAAAGGAATTAACCTAGATTTATTTTCCAATTTATTTATTCCAGCATTTTAAGGTTTATTTATATACAATATATGCAATGAAGTTAAAGTGTAGCTTGTTGATGTAGAGTTATCTATATGGGTTAATAATTTGTACATTTTGTGAATATGAAGTATAATATAACATGCAATCAGAAATGGTATCTACCTTCCTAATTAGTTTAATATGTTTTTTTTTCGCTACATGCATTACGTAGTTTCCATTTATTTATTTATTTTGTAGACTATTTGCTAAAATTAAAAGAATTACAATAGTCTTAGTTAACAATAAAAGCAAGTGCTTTACTCTTAACAATAATTTTGAATTAGCTCTCTCCCTCTCTAGAAAAAGTAACAAATGGTATTCAATTCGTTTATACAAACTAAAATTAACAGATTTTGTTCTAACATTTAAACCATCTGGAAAACTCAAATTCAACTCTCATTTGATTAATATTTTTGTTTTTGTTTCTTTTTTACAAATCGACAATTTCTACCACACACTGCACTTGTTAGTAGGATTCATGGGTGATCCCTGCGGGCAGCTATACGCGCTAGCAAAGTCCACGGAATTCGAGAGCGGTCCAAGAACCCTAATGAAACCGGGCGAATGAACCGACGAACGGATCTTGGTCAGAGCGTCTTCTGGACGCATCGAGCCGCACCATATCTGTGCATAGTTCAAGAAAAAGAGCTGATCATGGCTCAGATTGAGACCGGGAAGCTCAGACTCAGCTCCGTGACGCTTAACCCACTTGCGGTATGCCTGCGGACGAAATATTTTCCAATCAATTTTACTCAGACAAAAATCACTTCTAAGTTGGTTTACCCTGAATGCCTGCTTAAGACCGCCATTGTCTGCAATGTTCTCGCCTTGTGTCATCCGTCCATTCATGAACATGCCCACTTCATCGATTTTGTACTTGGAATATTGGTCAATGATGCATTGTGCCCGTTCTCGAAATGCTTCTATGGTGGCATTGTTCCACCACTGCATCATATTGCCATCCTTATCGAACTGCCGACCTGCGAAGGGAAGGAAAATCATTTGTAAGTGAATGCCTTAACGAGTGTGTGCCGGAGCACTCACCTTTGTCATCGAATCCATGGGTAATTTCATGACCAATCACTACCCCGATGCCGCCGTAGTTGAGGGACTTTGGAAAGTTTTGACTGTAGAAAAGTGGTTGCAGAATGCCGGCTGGGAAAACTGTATGCAAATATGTATGTAAGTGGTGGTTTTCAATGGACACCGATTCGACTTACCGATGTCATTTTTGTTTGGATTGTAGAAAGCATTGACCACAGCAGGTTCTGTGGCCCACTTGTCCTTATCAACGGGCTTGCGAAGAAGTTGCAGATTCCGGTCGGAGTCCCATTTCAGAATGTGCATTACGTTGTCCATGAAGTTATCGGGGATTATTGTTAGCTGAGGTGGATAGGAGAAAATTAATTGCGGATCTATTTAATGAGAAGGCACCTACGTTTTCATACTCCTTCTCCAATTCATTGCCCTCAGTTAGAATCTCCGGATAGCCGATGCGTTCATTCATTGTGTCGGCCTTCTCCTTCGCCACTGCCCGCGTTTCGTCGTCCATCCAATGATTTTCGGCTAAGAGTTCATTGAAAGCCTCTCGAATTGTGTGAATCATTTCCAAGGCAGTCTCCTTGCTGTCCTGATTGAAGTTATCCCTTATGAATAGAGCACCAACGGCCATGCCCATTTTCTTATTAGTCCATTCGACGCACTGTGACCACCGCACTCGCTCCGACTGTATGCCCAGTAGAATTTTACGAAACTCTACCCTCTCCCGCTGGAACTCGTCAATCATGTGTGTCATAATGGACATCACTAGACGCCAGATCACGTAGTTATGTACCACTCGCTTATCGGCGTTAGCCAAGATTAGACCCATATCCACCAAATAGGGCATCGCGTAGCTCACAATCTCCTCGTTCGGCTGCAGTTTGATATCCTTGCCAAGAGTGGTCTGCAGGTAGTCTGTCCAGTTTAGTTGGGGAATCTGCTTTTGCAGTTCGGTCAGAGTTATTTTCTTGTAGATGGCACTGGTGTCGTGTCTATCGGCCTCCGGAAGGGAGGCATTTGCCAGACGTATCTCAAACTGAAGAACATCTTCGAGTTCTGCACTAGCAGTTTCAGGATTCGCTCCAAGGAGTATCGCTGTATTGGTCATGTATTTGTGGTAGGCTCTAAGGTCGTTTTCGCTACTTGCTTTCAAGTAATAGTCCCTCGACGGAAGGGCTAGGGGCAGTTGGTCAATTTGTAGGATGTGCACTGAGGAGTTTTTGTCATCGGCACCCACATATAGTTCTATGAGAACTGGTTCATTGTATTCACCTCTTAGCGTACCAATCAGATACTCCATGGTGAAGTTTGGCGGAACCCAATTTTTGTCGATCACCGGCCAACCGCCTAGTGATTTGAGAACTTCCTTCAGTCTTCCTTCGCCGACCTTGCGAATTTGTGCTAAAATGGGAAGAAATGCAAATTGTAAGCATTTTCAATTTTAGGACCTCCGTTCAGTTGGCTTAGTGAAAGTGGGATAGGTTTGCGCTTAATTGAATTAATTAACTCACGTATATCCATGCAGCTCTTGTAGAATAACTTCGCTTTGAGGGTAGCTTGATTATCTTTGTCATTTATCGCCTCCTCTAGGACACCCTTCAAAATCACCTGTTGCTGGTCTGCTAATACCTGCAAGACAACTCTTCGAAATCAAAGGAATTAACGTAACCTTACAAACATTGCACGTACCTCAAATGTGCTAATCGAACTGCGGTCCTCTGGTATCACATGCTTTTTATTCCATGTTCCGCAGGCATATTGAAAGAAGTTCTCGCATGGATCCGCAGTCCGGTCCATCGCAGCCAACAATGAAGACGCTATAGCGAAGGAGAAATTTAAATAAATCCCATTACTGACAATCGAATAAAGGACACTTGATTTATTTCCGATAACACAGATTACCAGGAAAGCAAAGTCAGCCAGCCGCAGACTTATCTCCCTTGCTGCACAGTGCAGCATAATGGAAAAACCAAAACTCCTCTCTGAAAAGGAAATAAATGTCTTTCAACTCCGGACGCTGTCGCCCATCCCCCAAACTATTCGCAGTCGCCTTGAGCCAATTGACTGATATAATGGATTGTGGACTTGTGGTATTATAAAGTGGACATATTTCTTTTCTGCGTGGTTTGCCCACAGCCCAACTTATTTCAAAGAAGTCGGGTGTTGTGTTAAATAGAACCAACAAAAGTTTTTCCTTGCACTTTGTGAACCCATTCATTCTGTTGATAGGTTAACTTTTCGATTCGACTCACACACATTTACGGAAAGTTTTGTTTTCTCTCCGAATCTGGGGGAAATAAAATTAAAACTTTTTCACAAGCTAAACTACTGCCTGCACTAACCCTTTTACACATTCAATCGCTGTAACCCCATCCTTGTCTGTTAATGGGTCTCACATTCGCAAACATTCTCAACCATTCATTCGAGTGAGTGATACTGAATAGTTGATTTTTGTCGCTTCTTTTTGTTGGTGATTTGTTTGGAAATTGATTACGGATGGCGGTGACTTAATCAAGCTTCTATGTTCGCGCTAATAACTGGATGCGGTGGAAAAACTACAGCAGGTGTCATTTGGTTAAGTGCAAAGTTTGCACTTGCTTTCGCGTTTACTTGTGGAGAGTATATTGTTCTTACGCCGAATACCTTATTCTTGAAAATTTAAAAAATTTAAGTTCTTGTTACCAAAAATAATATTTGAAGTAAGAACTTTTAACTTACAATTTTTGAAAAATCTCAAAGTGCTTCGCTCAACAATCTTTATTTTTCCGTGTGTACCTAAGTGGGAACCGGGAAGTTAAGAAGGTAGATGGTGGGACATGTGGATGGGTTGATTTCAAATTACACTCCACTGACCGCTAGACATCTAGCACTAGCGTATTCGGCACAAAAATTGGTTTTGTCGACGTTTCTTTTCACTTTAAAGCCTAGTATGCTGCTCGCGCTTATATTAAGGCCCCATACAAAAATGTCTCAAAAGATAAAATTAAGCAAAGCGGTTAAGCAAAACAGTACGCAATTCAAGCTAAATTTGTTAGACATACTGTAAAAAAAAACCCCACAGCTATATTTTGACAGATCAGAGAAAATATCGGTATTTGCAACAAAATTTCCAACGAAAGCATATTACCAGTAGCAAGTCAATCAGCTTTACCAACACATTTTTTTGTTACGGAACTTACACTGTCAAAATTAAGCGAAGTGATGTATAGAGAAACATTGGAGAGGCGCTTAATTGTAGCTTTCCTGGAACGGCATACTAGGCTTAAAAATAAAATTATTTGACGTGATGTAGGTAACATTCAAAAACCTAGTCTAGTATTTTAGTCTGAACTAAAATAACTTTGTCGGTTACGCCACCTTTTCTACGTCAGTTTCATGTACGAACTGTCAGTTCAGTAGTCAGTGAAGAAATTTTTGACTAGATTTGTCGGATATCCTTCGATGGACATCAACTAAAACAACTGTTCATATTATCGATCTAGGTCTATCAAAATGAGACACATAAAGTCAGCCAGCTGTCAGACTTACTAGACTTGAACTTCAGAGTTCACACCTTTAATTCACACTATTTCGCATTTTATCTAAGAACTTCCACCCTACTTTTTTTTAACTTGTTTATGTACTTTTTAACTTTTTAATCGAATTGCATTGACAGCTCGTTTTTTCCTCCTCTTTATCAATCTATCAAGTAATACTTCTTGATGGAAATTTCATTAGGTTCGTTCGTGTACGCGGCTTAAATCGAGCGCGATCGATATAAATTGACTGCAGTTGTACCTGACCAATAATCATTTTTAACCTTCACACTAAATATTTTGTAGGTCACAATGTGCAATTTTGCATGTAAAATTTTATCACTGTGAGTTTGAAATATTTAGCCTGAACACTAATAATAATTATCCCCCGTATTAATAAACAAATGTGCACAAGTTAGTTAGCTAATAGATATCAGATAGCATACACAAATTTGACGTAGCTTCTGAATAACGAGTTGATAACTTTTACGCAGCGTTTATTAATAAGGGGGTATAAGTATAGCGAGTTCTTATGAAAAATGACAGAAAAAGAGAAAATTAGCAAAATAACGAGTAACAAGTTTCTCTCTTGGCTCGAAACAGCTCATAGAATTTGAACCGGCAATTATTGATAAATATGTCAAATACACAAAGTTGACAAGACAAAAATTCAAAATCCGTCCTCAACGTCAATTGCACCAGGAAAAAAAATTGTGGAAATAAAGAAAATAAATTACTGGTGGTCGAATGTTCTTCTAGAGCGTTTCATAATGTTCCAAAAAGGTAAGTTATATATTTATTTGTGATTTGGATTAGATGTCAAAGATGTAAGTGGCTCAAAGTAGCTCGAAGTCTTTCTTAAGAGTACCACCAAGGTACATTTTCCGCTCTCTGAGAGATTTTTGCTCTATTTTTATACTCGTATTTTGACAGATTTTTAGTGCTTGATCTAATTCGTGGTAGAGCTAAACCCAACATAATGAAATGTGAATTTTGTTTGACATACTTCTAGTCATCCAGCGTTCAATGGAATGCAGATGACAGCACTACAAAATTTGACAGAAAATCAGTCGGTTCTGTTCCTGGTAGTGAAAATTCGTGGGAAAAGATTTTTCTTGAGAGAATCAAAAGTACACAAAAATACAAGACAATCATTTTATTGTTATTTTTTTTTAGGAGGGAGCACATTGATATCACTTTATTTGGGAATGGAACAAACAATGGTGTAAATTTAACTTTTGTTCCCTGGATCATTAAACTTACTCCATGAATCAAAAACTGTCATTTAAGCAGATTAAAAAGTTACACAAAACTTGCACCCAATGTTCACTCTCCCAATACAATTCGAACGTTTTATTGGGTATTAACCCAGTTTCTGCTGTAGTCGCTTTTCCGAAAAGTTATGCCAACTCTATCCAAAATCAATTTTCTTCCCATTTCTGATTATATACGGATATGTAGATGTACGTGCGTGTAAGCAAAGGATTACCCCAAAGTCTAAACTTCTGGGAGAGCAATTATGATTTTAATTAAAACTTGAGTATAGCTTCAACACATTCCCAATCAGAGACTCCATATACTAAAGGTTACAGCATCCATAAATCGTTTTGTAACGTTATCACCATTTACTTACCCGAAGGTACACAATATCCATATCCATATCCTTGTGCCAATTCCCTTATCGAAAACGTCACTATTGCTGTGCTTTCATGGGCACGGGCACCCCATGTAAATTTCGGATGATAAAGAAACTTACTGGCTCTGGACATGCAAGCACGAGTATGGTGTGAAGAATTCAATTTTATCATCTCACATCGACTGCAGGGATTTGTGTGCGCACACTGCATATATTTCAATAGATTTTCATTCTCGTGAAGGACACATAGAGACGTCTTTCCCAGGGACACCCTTCGTAGATTGAGCAATTCATTTTCGTTGATGATTCCTTCCCTGAATGTTTACTTCAAAAATTGTTTAATTTGCCGAAGGCGTTTAATTTTGATTGTCAAACTATGTCCTGCGAAGGGACACTATATGCCTTTACTCTGGTTACACTCATCGTTCGATACACATTCATTCTTCCTCATTTTTGCAGTAGATGGATCTGTTTGAATGTATGTAGTGTTGCCGATCAGGCAAGCCAACGAGAAGAAGTCCCCGACACTTATTTTGAAATGTCGTAAATGAAACTTTTCTGTCAGTTGAATTCTATTGTTGCCATACTACACACTTGGCATTTCAAAACGATGACAGGGCAATGCATGCAAACGTAATGCAGATAGAAGCCGTTCGGATTTAATTCCGAAAGATGTCACCGATAAGAAACGAGTTGAATGAAACTCATGTCAGATGGACATGTTGGACATTTATTGTTATGAAGTTGTAAGCAAGCGGAAAGGATGGTTATTTTTAGAATTTTTATACATACTTTGATTGTTGATTGTGAAAATGGTTTTGTTCTGAGGACTTTTTTCGAGTTAGAAACTTTGTGGAAGTTGTTTAAAGTTTTTATATATATCTGAAAGTAAAAATAGAGGAAGAAGAGGAGTAACAACGTTAACCGCTTTAATTCGAGAGCAGACAAGAGTGGTTTTCAAAAAATTTTCTAGCTTTTACAACTCACCGGTTTCGGTTCCTACCTTGTCGCATTTTTGATGTGGGAAAAAACTTTATTAAGTAGACAGTGAATGAATTCACAGAGGAACTTAAAGACGTACTAAAATTAAGTGGTATAGCCTCTTGGACACTCGTAAAAGTCTGCCATACAAACGAGGGTATGACTGTCCTCAAAAGACTTCTTGAATCACCCGATTGGACTCGGAATACAAATTGACTGTCTCTTTCATTCATCTCTGCAGTAAGAACTCACAAAAAGTAGCAAAAAGGTTTATGGACCTGTTGCTACTTATTTCTACTCTTCTCGAACGAATTTCAAGATTTGGGACCATTTAGAAGGCACTTGTACAGATAGTTTTTTCGAATCTTCAAACTGTAACTAAACACTGAGACATGTACCTATTTCGAAACATCAGAGAATTCCAATTTATGGTTAGAAGCAAAGCAACTAAAAAAGTAATGGCCCCATCAATAAACTTGATTGCTTGATTCCAACCTGACTTTAGTTAAATAAATAAACCCAAGTACCTACACAAAATCCTTGTCAAACCTTATTGTTCAAGTTCTTCTTCATCGGCGTATAATTCAAATTAAAGACTTTAATACCCCAAGTGGCAATAAAATCCCAAAACAATAGTGATACCCCCACTGTACGTGTGCCGTGTACACGCTGCAGCACACACAACTAATTAAGATCCATAGAGAACAAAAAACAAGTATAATTCAATTTAAATCCCAGTTCCCCATCAACCATTCATCCATCCATAATAAAACAAAAAAAAAAAAACAAAGTTTATGCAATCTACAGGCGACCGGAAATCACTCTTCCTTACCTGTTCTAACGCACTCCTCCGTCAGGCACACATTCCGTTGGGTTATTGAATTGTCTGAAATGGAAAAGAGAAGAGAAAACAAAACCGTTTAGAAACTGGAAAGAATAGATGTGAAAAACAAGGAATAAAAACACAAAATACACTTTAATATCTCTTTGAGGCCAAGGCACTCTAAATAGAGTAGCTATAGCTGTAGCGCACATATACTTGTACTATGAGCTTCATTTGCCTATCGGTGCGATGGGGCTGGTGCTCCTGCTCGACCTGTGCAACAGGTGTTCTCGAAGAGGGTCGGTGTCGCCTGCCTCCCCTATAATAGTCTTTTCCCACCCCCCGAGATGGAGAGCTTTTTTACACGCTCTCGCTCTCGTTCTCGCTCAATCTCTTACTCGTATTCGGATGCAGCATCTGAAACCAAATGTTTACCCTCTGCCCATTAGCCTCGTATATCTGCAGGCCTCCTGCTAATAGATACTTCACGGGCATGAGCGCCAAGCAACTCGGGTTGGTCAATTTGTTTTGAGTGAACGTTTGTTTGCTGAATAATTGAAAGGAAATAAATATGAATACGATATAAACGGTGCCACTTGAGTCATGTGTAACTGAACTTTTTGCGAGTGGGCGGCGAACGGTGGGTGTGCGAACAGCTTGGCTAAAACGACAAGGAGTCAAACGTTTTACGCGCCCTCATCGAGTATGGTCTTCCACAGGGGGGGGCATATCACATCAACGAAGCCTCGAAGTAGCCCAGCTCTTCGGGGGGATCTGTGTATCGTATTTACTTATTTATAGGACGCCTCTCGAGAGGAGGGTTGACAATTTATACTAGCAAATGTATTACATAGAGTTAAAAATAAATATCCACACCATATCGGCTCGGCCCAAGAATTCAATACTTTTCTTTTTATTTATTTTAAAATTATCAATGAAATTTTAAGTACCCCATAAAAATGAACACTTTGAATGGGAGAACATGTGGATGGTATTATAAGGGATGTGTTGGCTATATTTATGAAAGTCGTGGCCGATTTTTATGCCACAGTCACATATTGACGAGTCTGCTTTAATCGGTTAGCCAAAATCGATAAATTCCTTCATATGAGGCCTTTTATTTTATTTCTCTCTGCCGGACTGAATATTGCGAATCTTAAAATAATTAATGAAATTCGATCTGTTGTTTACGGTAGATTGGTTCTTTCTACAGTGTTATAAGCACGATTAGCCAAATTGAGAAAGTAATTGGAAGATGCGGGTTACTTGTTGCATGTGGCGATAGTTTGTGATTGCATGCGACGGGTGGTCGGTTAAAGTGTGAAATCTTCGGCCTTGAATCTAAGAGTAAAACTTCTCGTTAAATACAACAAGGTACGCAGCGCTAAAGCTACGATTAGACGTGCCATTTTTCGTGCAAATTTTGACATGCAGACGTCACAAAAGTCCCGCCATTCGGTAGTCTTTCGTGTGTCTTTTGTGAGACGGTTGCCACCGTTGACAGGCCATCACACGTAGTGACAAATTTGAACGAATGTTTACGTCATAATGACATTGGCGTGTCAAAATTTGACATGAAAAGTGGCATGTGTAATCGTAGCTTTTGACC
Source organism: Cheilosia impressa (assembly GCA_948293265.1). Classification (NCBI taxonomy): domain Eukaryota; kingdom Metazoa; phylum Arthropoda; class Insecta; order Diptera; family Syrphidae; genus Cheilosia; species Cheilosia impressa. The sequence goes on along the minus strand of OX411882.1, from coordinate 47,564,099 downwards.
TAAGGTTTGTAGTCTCTGTTGCGAAGAGCTTATTGGAGTGTAATGTATTGGACTGCGTTGTAACAGAGGGGCACCAGGAAATATAAAGGCTTGCACACGGGTCTTCCCTTGAGAAAAGCCAACCGACCAATGCCATCTTCGGAGCAGACATTCCTTTATTGCTGAGTTTTCATAATTACACAGTATAAAGGTACTTATATTTTAAATTTTTTTAACCAAAATGCAAGCAGTTTCGCATCTGTCCCATTTCTTAGCGGCCCTAAGTAAGGATACAGCGACGTTAATTGTTCAGGCGATATTTTTGCATGCATCTAGAAGTAGTTATAGGGTTTCTTGTGAAAAGGGTCAAAGTGTTCTTTTTTCTTGGAATCAGTCCTTTTAAGAACAAAGGGATAGTTACTATTATGTCAGGACATAAAATATAACCCCCGTATTAATAAGCGCTGGGTAAAAGTTATCAACTCGTTATTCACCAGTTACGTCAAATTTTTGTATGCTATCTGGATGTCTACTAGCTAACTTGCTTGTGCACATTTGTTTATTAATACGGGCGTATGTTTTTAGTGGATGTCCCTTTTTTAAATGATTCATGTTTTGTTCAAATGATGACCAATATGATTGAACTTCGTGTTTGTTTTACTGTCTCTTGTAACAATTTATTTATTTCCTTCCGCAAACTGATGTTGCACATCGGACTGTCTGTGATCTTACCTTCAAGATTTGGCTTAAGAAGGAGACAATCCGCTGATGCCATACCTGCCCAATATTATTCAAGCAGTTACAACTCTTTTTTTGAAGTATGGTTGTACGAGACTGAAGTAAAACGAACTATTGAAATCAATTTAATAATCTCAACAACCCTACGGACTTGTCCCATTCCATCAGACAAATTTAATTTCATTACAGCCGAGTGATAATTGAAATTGTTGTCGGTTCAGCCGCACTGTAGATTTTCAAATCAACTCGGCATCCCTCGGTGCACATGTTGACCGCAATTTATTTTCAGGTGATTTGCGTTCCATGAATCAACAACACCGCTGAACACGCCCAGGTGTTTGTTTATTGAATTTAATTGCCAATTTAAGTGTTGGCTTAACAATGCGTGTACCAAAATGTCGTCGACTAAGGTGCATAGACTATTATGTGTGTGATTTAATGCATCGTATGGTCGCCGACTAGTTTCCTAAACTAAAACCGTATTAATTCACGTAATCGGAAAAGTACAGCCAAATCGTAGCACTGGGTTAGCTGCGGCATGTTTAAGTTCATTCAGCGTATGACGTTGTGTTCAACTTGATTTATGTTTATACATCTTGTCAAATGCAAATGACAATCAACGCCAACGTGTGCGTTCATTCATGAGCAACTTTCCGACCCGCAAAACACGCATTCGCTTTGGAAGATATTTCTTAAAGCCTGCTCTACTTAAACATCGGAGAATTTGCATTTAATATTTTCAGAACTTGCCATAAATCGATTATATTGACAGATGGGGCCATTGCCACTGGTGTAATGTAATTATTTGAAATTATTTTATGTGCTTCTCAACGCGCACATAGAGGGCACTCACGTCTAGCTGAAGCATCGCCGGTGGTGTGGAGCAAGTTCTATGGGTATGCGACACCGATGTGCACGCAGCATGCAAGTGTCAAGAAAATGTTCATATAGCAATGGGAGTTCTATTTCGAATTAGTTTTGTGCACAGTATCCGTGATTTGTTGAGAAGATTTTGTTTTTTTCAAAAGAATAAGCCAGGATAGACATATCCTACATGTTTTCCATCGAACTGGAGACTTGAATTATGGGTGCACTTTGGCATTCATCACGCTGCTATGTGGTGGGTTCTCCATTTTCAGTATAAAATATATTTTTCGTATCTGAAGTGGGAACTCCTTATTGCATTTTTAGTTGATCCAATTTTTAAGGCATTGAGAGTTTTTTATTCAGCTAATATTTATTTTTAATTTGACCGATTTTTACAAGGTGGCTGACAAACTGCGCAAATTGCTTTTAAATAACTGACACAATACAAATACATTAAAAAGTGTTTTGCCGGCTCTGTAAAAGAAAAGAATGAACATGTAAAAATGCGTGAGAGGCGAAAAATAAATCGTAAATGTGTCCACGATTGAAAGATTGGGACCAACAGTACATGTGAATGAAAAAAATGTTCTTTTGCCTTCTTATAAACACCTAAGCATCTACCACCGTTCCAGTTATAATAAACAAATATACAGAAGTGAATTAGCTAGTAACTGCTGAGTATCGAGTTGATAAATTTTATAAATTTTAAATGGGGGTTAGTGTTGTCATATATAAAGCTCTCGTATATGTTCAGCAATCGTGTAGATATAACAGTCCTTAGAAAGCTTCTCCATTCATTGGTTCGGATATGATCGTAGGTTTATTGCATTCCCAAAAATTACGCAAACCATTTTGTTTTGACACTTGGCTTGGACTATACTATTTTATTGAGGTAGTATTTTTTCCGAAATCCAAATAATTTATTTCCACTGTGTGATCCGCATTGAACAATAATTGTTTTTCACCGCTTTGCTGACGTCAGATACTTAAATCAAGAGCTCTACACCCGTCGGTAAGGAAGCAACTCAATAAATAATGCAACAATAACTTTTGCAAGTTCCTTCTATGTTTTCTTAGGTTAGATGCTAGAATAATTAAATATAAAGCTTTTGTGGTAGAACAAATAACAATTTTCAATTCATTAATACATTTCAATTGATTTGTTTGCAATTCGCCTATACCCAATCGCTCTCATGTGAATAGTTCTTTAATCTCCATATTTTTCCAATAATCAACAGTTTGATCGGGATTCGACTAAATTCACTGCCTTGGCTTAAAATATAATTTCTTTTTAAAATTTAGGTATGCATTTCAATAGGTACTCTAATTAATTCAAACAACAAGCTTTGCCAAAGAGAACCATCCGTCGATAACTAAATCGGTAAGGTAGTTTCTAGTTGCTTGTATTTGGGAATCGTTCGAGAATTGTGGCTGTAGCTCTGTTTGAATTGGGCTGCTGATGGTGAACCGAATGAGGGTCTGTTCGAGTAGTAGGATGCTTGGGTACCTGTCGGGACTAATATATTTGGCCTTTACACTAAAGAGGATCCTATAAGTATCAGTCAAAATGATGAATGATGAGGTAAAACGACGCAAATATTTTAAATTGCAGTCGAAAGAGCTATGCAAAATTATAGCTACCCATTATGTAGTGAGGAAGAATACGAATGCTGTCTAAAGACAGTAGAGACGATCTGATATTGGCTTCGATATTCCAAGTCGATAAGGTAACTTATATTCCTGGAAAACATTGAAAGAAGGTTTTACTAAGAAATCATTTAATAAATTTCCTACTTTTTGTTACTGAACGCCGTTCTTTCAACGAGGCTTTAAATAATATGTTTGCAGATAGTCGTTTACAGGATAAAGTGCAATCAAAATCATATTGAGGTTGTATTTCGTAGTAAATACATTTCCAACCAACCGTCCTATTTTACTGAAATAGCAAATAATCTCTTATTGTTTTCCTATATAATAAAGTGTTAAGTGGAGGACCTGTCCTCTTTCTCACATCAGCCATTTCCCTGCCAACGCATTATAAACAACCTGTGCATTTTTTTTGTCGTATCAACATCCATAACCCTACTTCCCACACATGGAAAGCTGGCTCGTTTTGTTTATTGTTTGCCAAAACACCCCAGCGGCTATTAATTTACTATATAACTTTATCAGAATCTAGCGCACGCCATAATCAATCCCCAGGGCGTAAAAAGTAGAAGTGTTAATTCGTGCTAGTATATTAACAACTCTACACCCAAAGATAAACATCGTAAGTACGCTGGTAATAATGTGCGAGTGCGAGTATCTGTTATAGTGTCTGCTTATCTGGCTGCTCAGTCCATAGACAAACAGTAAACATTGTATATTTTAAAGGTTAATCTGAAGTGCCTCAAATGCGCCATAAATATCGGTGATTGCCAAAATGTGTTTAGATTGAAAAATGATTTATCGATTATTGTAGAAAAACAATCAATCGCAAAACTCACCTAGATTGCTGACAGTGGTGGTGATACTGCTCCTATCACTGCTGCTACTACTGGTACATCGAAAACTACCGGCGAAATAGATAGCCAATGCCCCAATCGCTGCTCCAAAGACCATAAACGAAACGGCCAATATCAGTAATCTTCGACGCAGAGTTGGCTCTTTGAAGAAACAATCGCTGGTGTGCGGTGACTGCGTTAGTACTTGCATGTTGCCGCCGCCACCGCCAGCGGGATACTGTAGGGAAGTCCTTGGCACATTCGAGCCTGGTCCAAAGTGAACAATTGTCGGCGCTTTATTATTCATGGGGCCGTTATTCGCTGCCACACCACCACTGTTAATGGCCTGCGCTGAACCAGTTGTGGTACCGCCTCCACCCAAGAGCGGTGATGTTGTGGTCATTGTGTCGTCTGTTGTTGGATCCTGAACTAAGCCGGCACCGGCGCCGCCACCACCGTTTTCATTCGAGTGTGGTGTCCTTAGATAACCGTTATTTAGTGTTTTTTCCGGCATTTTTATATTATCAGAGACGTTTTCTTTTTATTAGCCCGTAGTCGGGATGATTGTTTTCTGTTGTTGTTTCTTCTTGTTATACTTTAGTACTTCACTGTGTATTCCATCGTACTTGCAATTTACACGTACACACACGCACTTAATAATTCATACATGTAGTGGTGGTTTCCTTTGCAATGGCAACACGGGACTTAATGCACTTTGTGGGGACAAATTGACAGCACAACACACCGCAATGTTAATTAAAATTGTCCACTTTAATGAGTCGCAACGTGATATTGTCGTCCACAGAATAATAATTACTTTCTTCTCTTGTGGCAGGATGAGGAACTGTCGACATCTTAATAAAAATCCAGAGGAACAAACAACGTACACAGTGCCCTAGTGCCGGATGACACGAACGATATGGCTGCGTTGATCCGGTTTGTTTTTGCTATTTCTTGAAAGTCTTCGTTCTCGTTCACCCCTTTGCCAGAGTCAATAATGCTGCCAAGACGACATTATAATTCGTCCCTTCCGTTGTAGCGACAACGTTAGATGGATGGCTGCTAGTTTGGTCCCGCTGCGAGGATGGTTAGATGGTTGGAGGTAACACTGAAATCACAAACAAAACCCAGAGAAACGAATTAATTTTAAAGGCAAAAAACAAATTTTGCCACCATCCAGCAGAGGAATGGCGAATTATATTAAAATGCAAAACTGGTAGGTAGATGCGTTTAAGCGTAAAATGGTGACAGGATAAGGCGCTCACTGAAACTGGAGCAAGCAATTTAAGTTCGAGCAAATAGTGACAACGCGACAAAACAACGGGCCACTTGCGGACAGTCTGGCACTATAGAAGTATTACAAAGGAAGTTGAAAGATCCTGAATATTGAACGAACGAAATATGAGAAAAAAAATTAAATTTAAGTGGCAATATTTTAAATACAAGTCTTTCAATTGTAAGCTTCCGTAAATTTAAAGTCGAGACTAAAATTTGTTATTAGTACGGCGCTATGTCTAATTAAATCAATTGTGGGATACTCGTTACTTTTTGACGATTGTATATTACCTTGATGGTAAAAAAATCTTTGGTTAAAGCAGAATTCATCCACAAATAAGTGACAATTCGTTTGACACAATAGGCTGCTGTCAAACAGCCATTTTGATTTCCACACAAACGAATACTCGTTATTCTATCGCCATTGTGATTGTCCGAGTCTTATTAACTGTTGGGTTACTAAAGTGTTTGATTGCATCTCGAGCGGCGTTGGTTTGAGCCTCAAGAGAACACAGATGCCTCAATCGCAATACTCCATCTGAACCAGTGTTCGAATTGAGCCAATCAAGGATTAGAAACCTAACTTTTTATAATTATTTCCTCAAGACAAGCAGCTGTCACTTTGAAGTAAAAAAGAATAAATTGCTTACGGGATTTTTTAAATGACCTCTTTTCACCTGACCAAAATAAAGTAGGAAAAGCAACATTTTTTTATAGGTAAGGCTTTACGAAATTTTCGCAAAGAAATGTTATTTTTTTATTGAAACAGTTCTGCCAAGATACGTGATACAATTTTTTAATTTTAATTTCTGGATTTGACTTAATTTCTTAATGACACAAAATAAACAACAAATTTGTCAAATTCAGAAGTAACGAGTAATTTGAATAGGTACAAGATGGGAGACAGTAGGTTGTTTATTTCGAATTTGCCTTCGAGCTCACTTTGCCCTTCAGAAGCTTTAAGTAGCTCAGTACGTTTTCACAGTGCCACCTCTGAGGAACGCCTGGATATAGATTTGAGAAGATAAGTGCCCCGACAAAGTCAGTTGGACACCGTGATTTTAAATTACGTCAACACTACTGCCATCAGATATTCCATTTTCTTGTTTCGTGTTCCATAATTTTTCAATCACACTGTACTTTACAATATCTGCCCCCTGTACGACTGCCACCCTTCTTTCAGTTCAATTTATGCAACAATGAGAGGAAATTGCTTTCGAATCACCAATACCGAAGAAGGCGGTTTCCTCAGACCAACCAACTCGCTACCTCTAGTCGAACAAAACGATGTCATTTGGCATTTAGAGATAAGACACTTGGACGCTTCGTTACTTTGAATTTTAATTACTTTTTCCAAATGACTTTGCTTCCAATGGATGGGAAATGGAACCACTTCAACATCGAAAGCCTATCACGCAGCATCAGCCCCAAAGCCGTCTTACCTTATTTGCATTCTCTTCGATAGAGCAGGACTATTATTATTCCGATTCCGATGACAGTTATGGGTCACGATAGCTCATTACAATTTTGTTGTCGTACAAAGTGGTTGCATTCACAATTTCAATGGCCGTAGGTATCACTAACGTAACGCACCGCACTTACGGAAGGTATAATTAATTGGGGAAGTTTCTGGCACGCTTTATGGGAAACAAAACCGAACCGCGTGTCGGGAAACGCGTTGAAGAGAAAACTGCTACTGGGGTTGCTTGCGGCTGCCAGCGTGGGTGGCACAAGCGAGCGTGTTGTTATCGTCGGCGATTTGTTACTTAAAATTGAGATGCCATTCATTGGTGCTCTTTTGTGGTCGACGCGTAGCGAGCGGGTAGCGGTAGTGTGACGTGACGACAACGGCCACGATTTATTACCTTCAATTGGCTAGCATCCATTGGCGAGCATCGCGCGTGATGAAGACGCGAAGTTTGTGCTCGCTCAGTGTATTCGCCGTTGTAATTAAAAGAGAACGAAGAGAGCTCATTGTTTGGTAATTAGGCAGTATTATTAGACGACAGTGGAAGTGTTTCTGTTTAGTTTATTAGGTACTTACTGCCGGAACTAATTGTTGGTTTTTCTAAATAAATCAAATAAATTGATTGTTTACTCTAAATGCCCTTTAAAGTAAACACAAAATGGACACCGGATAGCGAAATATGCATCATATACACGTAACAGTGAAGTTAGATTTCAAGGCGATTCTGCTCGATCCCAATTCGCCGCATAAGTTGGCTAGGCTAGTGCATGTCTGTGCTACGAATGAACCTGATGATGGTCTTTTGTCATCAGACTTTCCTGTTCAAATTATCAATAAACAAATAAAAGTAATATTAATATTAATAAAATAGCTACAGAACATTAAACTTTGGATATCTTGTTTGAAAAATGGGGAGAACAGAAATGATTTAGTGTGGGGTATTCCCATGTTCCGACTTCTCGGGCACAGTACCAAAAAAATAAAAATAGCGCGAACAAGTGAAACGTGTGACGAAAATAAGAAAAAATTCGTGTTTCAGTTTATTGGTCTGAATGGTGATGCATAGAGGCTAGACATGGAATCATTCGCAATAGTAAACAAAGATGTTTACACAGGTGGATGACCGTGGCGTTGAGGAACGTGCTTGTTTCTTATTAATAAAAAAATATCGAATTTGAAAGATAATTTTAGCAATTCATAACTGATCGCTTAAAGTCTATAGTCCTCTGCTTTTATGGAAAGTAGGATCAGCTCTTTTCAGATTCACACTCGCACAAAGTGAGTTGCAAACAGCTAAATTGTGAGCAGTAGTAAGCACTGTATGGTTCTTTGATATCAACCTCTTTTCATGATCTATATATTTGTTGATTCCGATTACTTTTTGCAGATCTTGATATTTTTTTTAGATGTACACATACTGCCACAAATATCAAAATACTTTGCACAGCTGTTTACGTCACTTTAAGAAGTTTGCTTTCCAAACAAATGCGCAAAAGTTTCGTGAAAACCAAAATAAAGAAATACGTAAATAGCAATGGATATAACTTTGGAGGAATTACTACCTTCATCGTCTTCCTCAACATTCTATCTACAAAAACGAATGCAATTTGTACAGCTGATATTGCTGTCAAATAACGCACTAGTACATTTACAAAAGCAGATCAATTTCGTTGCATATTGCATGAGCCGCGTTAAATCTGAGATCTGAAAAAGATTTTTGGTGGTCCCAATGGAAAACGACATTAATGTTAATAAAGCGGAACGTTCGGAAACCTACAGTGCATGCTTTCACAACGGAAATGGAATACAACACGTCAATCATAACAGTATAGACAATGGTTGAGAAACCGAGCGCTCGCCAGTTTATATAAAACGTCAATTAAATGTTTGTGGACTAAGTATACGAACGCGTAGAAATTTAACTTAGGTACTTGTTATCTAGATGTCAACTTGAATTGACAACCAGTTCCAGGTTGTTAAATTTCACCTGAAAAAACAATAAATTGTTATGCTACTTAGAAGGCGTTTTTGATACTAATTCCAATTTGTATGTGCACGTTTAAACATTTTTCATTTAATATGGCGTTCAAATATCAATCCGGTTGCATTGAATTACTAGCGAAAACTTACACGAAATTGCAGTGCAATGTTCCCCAGCTTTTACCTACCTACTATATGAAATTCTAAATGTCAACTCAGAAGTCAGGCGGAATTTTTTGTCTGGTCGCCCTTTTGTGAACTAAAATTAAAAAATTGGTCATATGATCAATGGATTCGTTCAAGTATCAAATTTAGTAAGTCTGACAGCTGTTTCAGTTTTAATTGTCTTATATCGGCCAAATGAACAGCGTTTTTCAGTTGACATTATTTATGAAGGGATAGACGACGAATCTAGTCAAGAAGTTCGTGACTGAGTACTAAGTTGACAGATCGCATATGTGGCTGACGTAGGAAAAGTGACGTTACGGATCAATTTAGTTATTGCGTTCAGGTTACATCTAGTCCATACCAATCTAGTCGACTTTAGATAAATGGATTTTTAAATGTGCCCAATCTTTAAACCAACCAAAAGCGAGACAAATGCCGTCAAACTGCTGTCAGACTTACTAAACAAGAACGCTAAACGTCCTCTTTATAGTATATACATGACATCCGGACCTGCACTTTCGACGTTTGCAAATTTCGCTTAATATTCATACGTCAATAAAATCATTTAGATTTGTCTTAAATGAATATTGGCACCAACGAGCTCATTTGTTAAATTTAAATTTTTAAAACATTTGATTTAACAAACAGATAATTAAGTAGAACCTGTAAATCACAGACTTCTTGTTTCAAATTAAAATAACTTGTATGAGATCATAGATTCTTCCGATCTGTTATAAGATAATTCACACTGAAACTTTAAAAGTTCCAGCCGGTGTATTTCACTAATTCAATAAAACTTTTCGGAATAAAAAAGGAGCAACCATTATGCACTTAAACTTATCCAGTGTTCACAATTTCTGTCATAAAACATTTATAGATAAGTACGCACAATTTGGTACAAAAAAAAGCTTACCTTCAAAGTACAATCACCCGAAAATCGATTTATGTTGCATATTTCACCAGCAACATAAGAGATAAATCAATTTAATTACGATCACGGTCAACTTGTTGTTGGAAACCAACCACCAAACAGCCAACCACCGGTCACAAATCTCGTTCTTCAGAACACTTTTACCTCCAATTTGGGTTTGCCTCTTTTTCGAACGAAAATTGTCCAAAAACTCGTTTCACATTTATGAGAAAAAAAATCAAACCTCTGTCCAACTTGTTTCACGCGAATTTCAACTTATCGTTTCACCTTATTCTCGATACGAAATCTGAAATGTTAAATTCGCAAAAAAGAAAATCGCCTCGTCCAATATTCAAATTTTCATAAGACGCATATTAACCGCTAAACACTTCGCGACTTGCGTGCGTCATCAATGTCCACGATCACGGTTGGAGGTGCCAACTCGTTAACAAGTGGAATCTTATTGCACCAAGCGAAGAACTGCGCTAACCAGTCAGTTAGAGTACTCGGGGGCGACGTCGCTGTTGCCAATACCGCCGGCAAGATTACTAAACATCTCTTTAGCCTTAAATGCAAATTCTACGACACCTCCACCCAACAATAAGGTGCTCACAAATTTATCGAAATATTATTCGGCACACGGTGCGAACCGGCTCTGGCAATCACCTGAGGGAGATTATTCAAAATCACGTTACGGCAGGCATGAACCACAAACTTAGACACCGACCACGAAGCAGAGCAAGAGAATAAAAGTTAAAAGATATTAACTGCCACACCGCACTCAACAGAGATACAACGGACACTGTTGCCGAGTTCTTGGGTACTACAATGAATGACTACACAATAGCGGTGACGGGCAATCCGAAACAGCAGCTGATGAGAAGTTAGTCAACTACTTGTGCAAACTGAGCAGATTAACCGCGTGTCCTTAGCTTTTAAACTGATATCGTTTGAGCTTTTCTTATGGACGACATTTTCTTTCTTGTTTAGATGCGCATGTTCCTATACAATACGGTTGTAACAACATGTTTCCCAGCGAAACGTGATAAACATTCGACCACCGGTCTATTCGGTTCCATCTAATGAATAACTAAACTTAAAAATATAAATATTCAATTACCACTTTTAGACGCTGTGGTTTTGAGTTTCTTTTCCAGTGCGGTCTGGTGGATATATGTGGTATATGTGCGCCTTAGCAACTGTTTGCATTGTGAGTGTGTTTTTGGCGCAAATTTAATGCGGTTGTTGACATGGCAAAAAGTGCCCATTGGGGAGACATTCTATATGTGAATTCGTGCTGTCGAAGTAGCTCAATTACATCAGCCGGTGAGTATGCAATTAACGCGTACGCTACGCAGTAGCCAAAGGACTGTCTGGGGGGATATTCCGAAAGAGGGTTACTTGACCAGAATGTCTGTACACCGTTTACGTTTTAAAGATTGTCATGTTCTTACCGTCATTTGGCACAGATTAGTATTGGATGTCACACCCGCAATTCCTTAGAGAACACCTACAATGCCAATCATTTGGCACGAACAACAGTTTTTTTTTTGCTTCGTTACAGCACTCCCTGATAGCTCTACATCAAGGCGGATTTGAAAATGCACGAAACAGCAAACTTTAAGGACTTGCAGGAACTCAACGGGTTCGGTTTCAACTTCCACGAGGAAGATACGTTCGTAGACTAAATAGGAAGCTAAACTATCCAGTGTGTGGATGTGCGTGTATCTCCAAATACATACTCGTTTCTTGTTTGTTTTTGGTTCTCTAGCAACATGTGAACAGTTTTATGCTACAACTAATGGCAGCAATTTTAATTAAATAATTAAAACAGCGACACAGAAAAAAAGGCCACGCTGAGGTAACCGTGCGAGTACTCATAGAGGCCTAACTTTGGTTGTTTTTAACTTTAGGTGGATTTTAGCAAACTGGATTCTTCCGGTTTCAGTTTGAAATTAATAAAGAATGTGCTTGACTAGTTGGGCAGTTTTTTTTATTACTTACAGTGTGTCTGGAAATGGCGGCGTTCATTTTGATAAACTCATTCGTCTCAGACGGTGGAGAGTGTTTTTACCAACAAAAAAAAAACAAACGGAAACTTTAATTTCCAGTCCGCCATTTTCATTGGACGATGTTAAAAAATCTCTAAAAGGTGCACTCAGTTAAATTTCACAACTTAGCAACAAGAGAGGCAATAATCAAAGACAATTCCATTTGGGCCAGCCAGAGTGTCATCAGTAGTTTTTCGAATCCATACATTGCTTCTAAGAAGTACTCGCATACCTAGGGGAATTTTCTTACTCACCTGAACTTTATACAGCAGACAATTTGGAACGACTTAAGTTTTAACGCTTACAAATATTGCGCAATCATTCAGGACAGTAGTATCGCTTCCATGGCAACAATCTATTTCGGTTTTTAAACAAAATGTCATCATTAGTTAAAAGACAGACAAAATACCTCAACCAAGTTGCAGTCTGAATATCGAAAGTAATTGTTAAATCAATTTGTTTGCACAGTATCATTATTCCAAAAAAAAGAATTGTCATAATAAAAATCAATTATACGAACATCAAGTCGGTAATGTACAGTAGCTTATCGAACTCTTCAAATTCGACCGATTAGAATGAAGTGTACTTTAACGGATGTTTTTTTTTTCCATTTATTGACAAGAACAACAAATTTGTTGTTTACACCGACCCTGACAAGACGAAACCAACTGACAACTGCTCAAAGTGTGATAGTTCCTCATTTATCAATGTTTCGTACTCGATCACACTTGATTTCGATTATCACGTGGAAATTGATCCGAGACTTTAAATTGCTGGGGAACTTGGAAGACCACAATCATAATTATATATTTTTTAAATAAATAATCGTTGTCGTTGGATAAGTGTTTTTGTTTTCATTTTCTTTTTTGCGTCTGTTGTTTATGGGTATGGAATTTATAATGATAAACCAAAAAAACTGACAGAAATGACAGGTTTGGAATTTACTTTCTGTTTTAATGACGGTTTTTTTAGAAATTACTTGGAAAACTTCCTAGTGACTTGTGCACAAATAACTGTCGATACAAGGCGAAAGACATGTAAATGTCATATCCCTGTCAAAGCGATCTGATTTATTCTACAACTGGAATGGTGTGGTTATACAAGAAATTGACTTTTAAGGTCATTCTAAATGTGCGCAGTGCGCCGTCGTTGTAGACAATACTGAGAGTCTGTCTACCCATGCGAAACGTATATAATGGACTCTCAACCAACGTTTGACAAGAAAATAAGTTACTGCGAACTACATGGGCGTATCACCGCGCATCAAGGTAGGTAATTATCTACATTTTGTAAAGATCTTCTATCAATCATTTTTGAGACGAATACAACTAATTGCACTTTTTAATGTTCGAAAGATGATTACGATTTGAAGGATTGATATATTCAGCTGGTGGCGTATACGTAACTATTTTATTGCGTTGAAGTATGTATTCGTTTGCTTAAATAAAGTTATTGCTCTTGCTCGCATCATCACCATTTCGGTTAGTTAACGTTGATCTTGTGTTACAATGCGCAGTAAGTACTTCAATGCCCATTTTAAGTATACATGTTCAATTTTACAAGGCCACAATGGCGAAAATAAGTTGTATAAATAATTATCTATTGAGGGCAACAGTATAAATAATACTAAGGAAGGTTAAAAATGTCTAATTTGGGTTTATACATTCTTGTGGGCAGTAGGGCTCGGCGGTTAATCTTTTATGCGTCTGAATGCAAGGTTAAAGCTATGCATTGACCATTCGTCCTCTTTTTGAGAGGACAGTCCCTTTTTTTTCCTACTATGTCCTCTCTGATTTATAATAAAACAATACATTGTCCCCTTTTTCCGAAATGTCGTATTTTTCCCTTAAAACCATCTTCCTACTATAATATGCGAGATTGCGAGTAGGCGCCTTCTCAATTCTTACAAAGCTAGTAATCTTGTATTGACTTTTAGAGACCAAGTCAATTCCTTTTATTAAAGCCTGCTATGCTGCTCGTGCTTATTTTAAGCCCCCATACAAAAATGTCTCCAAAGATAAAATTAAGCAAAGCGGTTGCCAAGCAGTACGCAGTTCAAGCTAAATTTGCTAGCCTCTGTACAAAAAAACTCTACAGAATTTAAGTAAGCGTATTAATGCAAATTACATTTTTCCACAGCTAAATTTTGACAGATCAGAGAAAATATCGGTATTTGCAACAAAATTTTCACTGAAAGCAAATTAACAGTAGCAAGTCAATCAACTTTACCAATACAGTTTTTTTTTTACGGAACTTACACTGTCAAAATTAAGCGATCATAAGCGAAGTGGTGGAGAGAAACATTAGAGAGGCGCTTAATTTAAGCTTTCCTGGAACTTATACTTAGCCTTAACCTACAGAAACCTACAAATTTTAATAGGTCAATTTTGCTTTAACCATTTTTGACGGCATAGGTATTTTTACTCCTCTTTTATGTGATTGAAGAAATGGTGACCCCAACTATAGAACATAATATACCTACGAGCAATGAAAACCTTTAACCAACCGTAAAATAATGTTGCATTTACAACATCACGCATTCCTAACACAGAAGATTAAAGGGATGCCCAATACTTAAAAGCCAACTGACTAAAAGGACATAATTTATTACCTAACACGCAAAAATACTTGACATCTATTTTGGTCGGCCATCTTGTTAATGTGGTAGGCTTTATGGGAAAGTTCTGCATGTTGATATTTTTATAGCAATGAATTACGAAATTTCGCTTTTCTATAAAACAAAATGACTTCCGGAAGTGATGCAGAAATTTTCGTTTATTTCGTATAAATGATTGATACAATTTTTGGTTCAATTTGCTGGCACTAACTACCACTTTCATTTGATTTGTTTTAAATCAGAAATGGGAACGTTTGCAAGTGATTGCAGAAATGCTGGTCGCCGGAACTTGTTTTTCTTTCCGTATAATAATAAAAGACTTTCTGCGTCTGCTTTGCGATCTTATTCTTACACATTTATTAGCATTGACTGCGGACAAACGTATCTATCTGTCCCGTCTCGTGCAAAAATGTGTGGGCGTGATGTTGTAAATGCAGTTTATTGGTCTTAACAACATTAACAAATGTTATATAGTTTCTGAAGCGTGGACTCTACGTAATCGCGTTATCCTTGCAATCTTTAAACTTGTCTGTATTTTAAAAGACGGTCAATATTTTTGTATAAATTCACGCCCACTTTTATGAACATTGAAGTGCTTGAATCTGTGTGAATATGCATTCCATTTCTATTTATAAATGGCGCTATCCACCCGTTCTCTGAGTTCATTCAGAGCAGAGGTAGGTATATGCTATATAAGACACAGGCCACTGTCTGAAGACGCATGCTTTTCCTTTTTTTTCAGCTTGAATGAATAATTCAAATAACAAAAGTATTTTTTTCCCTGGCCTTCGTCACACTTATCTTTCCAGATCTAAGTGAGTAGACAACGATCAGCAGCATATTATACTACGCGTGCGGTGCCAAAACATTTTCCAAAATATTCTTAAGTACGATGACATAGTAAATAAACATGTATCGCGAATAGTCGCGAATGCCAACGCCGTCGAAGCCTATTAAAAAAGCATGACATAACAACTTTAAAAAAAAAAAAACATTTTTTAGACAAAAGAGTCGCACTACCTATTCTATATGAAAACTCAATTGTTTAAGTTTGTTTTTCTGAAATATAAAAATAAAATTCAAATTCGAATTTAAATAGCAGCCCAACCAAACAGCTGACCGACCACAGCTGACCTTCTTAAATCAATTTGCGTGTCTACAGTCTACACGACACGACAGCTAAATTGATTGGCACATATAAACAAATGTGTTGCTTTGCCACGCGACGATATCTTTCTATTTATAGATTTTTATGTAGAACAGGGCGTTGTATTTTTGCAGCCATCTTGCAATGACGTCTCATCGCTAGATGAGAAGATTCTCATTTCGATGTGAATTTTGAATGATGTCTCTGTCCTAAGAAATATTTTTGCTCTTCGATAGCTTTTAGTTTCTTTGTGTCTTTCCCATAAAACTAAGCATTTCTAACTTTGTATTCAATAATTTTCCAAAATATTCAAAAACATTTACTAAAATAGTCCAATGTTGGCCGCCATCAATAATCAACTTCCGGTTGCACAATTCGACACTTTGAAGACCACTGTACACCATACACTGCACTACCGACTAGCAAAGCATACGATTTTTTGCACTGCTCATTGTCATTTTGACAGGTGATAAAAATTCTTTTTGTGCGTTTTTGTTTATTTTGTGTTCGTTGTTCACGCGAATTTTCCACCAAATTTGACAAATTTTCGTTTTCCGTCGCAAGGCTAAATTCGAAAATGCTTTTTAGAACCACCATAATCACTGCCCTGTACATTTCCATAATATTCGCTGAAATCGAAAATAAATGCTCCGATTTGAAGCGCCATGAAATCGAACACCATCTGTCGACAAAGACTCCCTACCGTGTCGTGGCCAACAGAGATGAAAGCAAATTCGAGTATCCAGGTAAATTGGACTGTTTGTATAAGTGTTTATATTATTTGGCAAAAATTATTTTTCTAACATAAACATTCTCTAACCCAAATCATCGACGAAGAATGCAAAGCAACGAGAATTTGGTCGGTCATTCGGCACGGGGCGCGAAATCCTAGCAAGAAGAACATTCGCCTGGCCAAAGAGCAACTCACACAAATTAGACAAAGAATTATGAACAATGCACATGTTCATTTTTGTCCACACGAGCTGGCCATGCTCAAGTTTTGGTATTTCAAATTGAATGAAGATGAGGAAAAGTTTTTGGTCGCTGAAGGGGAAGATGAGCAGATTGAATTGGCTGAGAGGATGCAAAAGAGATATCCTGACATTTTGAAGGACACCTATGATCCGAACTTGTACTTGTTCAAGTATACAGCGACGCAGAGGGCCCTCAAGAGTGCGGAGAGTTTTGCAACTGGCTTGTTTGGAAGGCATCGCATAAGCGGCATCAATTATCCAGAGGCGCTTCACAAGGATCCTGTGCTGAGGGTGAGTCAATAGCAATAATCAGAATTTAATGGATGTTGTTTGTTGATGTATTGTCGATGTATGTAGTTACTTGTTACTTTTGTTGGGTGGACACTTTCAACTTGTCTTGTCGTACTACCGCCAGAGAACCATTATGGGTTTGTTAAAAAAAATATATAAAATATTTCCCCACGTGTAAGCCTTTGTTTGGCAGAGTATCTTGTGAAACGAGTGCCGTCCGTTACAATAATTTCTGTGCAGCTAGCTATTTGCCTGTGTGGTGCAGTACTGAATTAGAGGTCAAGTCCATTTCATGTCCAAAGTCCAATGCATTTAAAGATTACGAGTGAATTGTATGAGGTACCAATTCCGTCTCTTTCTGAACGGAAGCTTTTCTCTCCGCTGATTGTTGATTCGCTTAGGATTCTGATTCCTATGCAGTTAATTGTCTTTACTCACTGGATCCAAATTTTATCAAGTTTATTGTGCAAGTAGTTGCCACTGTACATAACCAGAGAGTTTTGTTTAAAAAATGTTGTCCTCTCGAGTCTTGATATTTTTTAGCTTCTCAGACACACGGAATTGCATCGATATCGGATGCTGGCAATCGATTTATTAGACAAATAGGTTAGAAATTGATTTTAGCTCATTCTTGATCGTTGATAAATTGTTCTCCCCGTTTGTATTTGCTAGCCTTGAGATTTAATTTCATGCACGACTTAGATTACATAAATATAGGCAAAAAGTTGTAAACCTGTCATGACATTCTAAATCGTAATCTCTGTTGTAGCACTCTTTGTCATACGAACGCAAAATGTACCCTATTTGTTAAAGGAACAATTCCAAAAGCTGTTTAGTTAGTGCAGCTATTTATTTAGTGCAACGTTTGATGTTGCGCGTCCTTTTTTGGTTAAGGGTGTGTTCTGTCCTCATTTATAATTTAATTCATTGCTGTCCGCTTGTGTCGGTTACAGTCGTCACGAAATTCTGTATGAAGCGCTTTACGATAGTATGTTAGCCGTTTCCGATGTTCGTTGCTAGCTTTATTTTTTATCATAAAATCTTAGTCTGTCGTAAATTGTAGTCACTGGATAGACAAAAATCTGTCTTAATCGTGAGTTTGTCAACTGTTGTTCGAGATTTTCTTTTGCTTCACTTTTCAAAAGTATTTGTAGTTTTCATTGTCAAGTGTTGTTTTGTGGCTGATAATTTATAAGTGTGCTTCTTTGAACTGTTTACAGTTACATCTTGTTTGTGTTACATGATCTATACAAAAGAAAACAAAAACAAAAATGTAAATATATTTGGAATAAAATGCAAATGTTACTAACAACAAACTGAATTAAAGCCGTTTATATTGCACTACTCCAAACATGCACAACTTATGCTTCGATCCGGACCAAATTATACGCACCATGACTCCTTAGGCCGTGTGGCAATTGCTCTAACTGATTCTGACATGCATAAGAAAAGTTCTCCAATTACAAACGCATAAACGTAAAAAAGGAACAATATAATTCATTACCTAGCTCTGGGAGCTGGGATAATTTGTGGATGAGAACATTTGCTGGGGATAATTATTTAGCGCAATTGACAGACGTCCTTGTTAGTTTCTAGAATTTTGTCATTGTGTCCAAGCACAACCCCGATTTCAGTAGTCGTTGTCCATACGGCAGCTGTCATTTAAAAATAACACAAAGCTACAATTGTAGACAATTTCCGATCACATCTGTGTGTCCAATCGCATCATTTTTATTATTTAGTGCTTTATGTACAGAAGGTACCGTGCTGAGTGAATTTAAAATCGTTTGTTGTTGAGATTATTGAACGACTGCATAATTGTACTAGTTTCATGGATTCCACATTCAACTGATTCCATCGCACTCGAGCTGAACACCCCTAACGTGACGAAGTGTCACCCACTGGACTCTAGCCATCTCTCTTGCTCTCATTTAAAACTGAAAACGCCAAAAACAAACAAACCCATTTTCTGACATCTCACGTCAAAAGCAAAAACTCGTTGAAAAAATGCTGCGTATTTTTCGTCAAAACGTGATTTTCCAAATGGAATAAGTGAAAAGAATAAATTTTAATAGATTTTTGTTCAACTAAAAACATCTTACATAAACCGTATGCTTTAAATCGTCTGGCGGAACTATTTGTAAAGTTTAAACCCAAAGTTGATGCTGAAATAGTTTTTTTTTTGCAACAGCAGAAAAAGTGAAAAAAAAAAACTAAATCGTGCGTGCATCGGGAGGAAGTCCTGAGAAACTTTTTATTTTTTCTTTTTCCTTCTTCGTTCGTCTTTTTCGTCCAGAAACGGAAGTCGCGCTAGTGTCGCCTAAAGTTATCGATAAAAGTTTGTTAACCCACGATCAAGGATTGGAGAATGCAACCACACGATTTGTAAATTCCGGTTCGAAATAACTAGGTTTTTGCATTTGTTACAAGGACTTTGGTAGACTGATGCGATTATAACTCAGGTAGAAAAATGTATCATGCGGCGAAAGAGACTCGTTTCAAGCTGTACTGTACCCACACCCTGACATCCTTTTCATTAGTGAGTCAGGTTAATCGATTTGGGTTCCTTGCATATTATTAGCAATCTGCGATGGGAGTGTACCAAAGAAATTTTTCATTTTATTCAAGTCATAATTTCTCGCATTATTATGCAATGGAAACTCGCTAATCTCTTTCATTTCGCACGAAAACTTTCGATTTAGGTAGGACCGCCGCCACGATAGTAATTTTACCCAATTATTGCGATGGTCGTTTCGATGGTAAATAAAGACATGCAACACATGCCGCAAAAGTATTAAATTTTTCAAATTAGGTGGGCATTCCCGGAATAATTTCAACCACATCGAAAAACACTTGAGATCGCCTGCATTCGATTGCAGTAATCACGCTTTGGAGGCATGTGAACAAGGCAATTGATCTTTGAAATTGTTTAACTTAAGAGGCGCCTTTTTGTAAAGTCTTTCTCATTTGTTTATTCTTAACTTTGGCTTCTAAGGCGTCGCTGTTGTTGCAGTAGAGTGACGTCCAATGGAATATTTTTGTTGTGTAGATCACTGCTATGACAATCGGAAAGAGTTATGAGTAGGTAGCTGGTCTTTTGCACAATGTGCACAGCAAACACTGATAGACGACCCCCCAGACATAAGCAACAACAATTTTGTTGAAATCTCAAAACCCCAGTCCTCGGCAACAAACGCAGTCGCGGAGTTCCTCATTCCCTGATCGTGCTGGTAGTCTAAAGCACCCACTCTCCACAGATAAAATCGCAATCAAAGTAAAAATAGTGACCAAGTGAAAATGGACCGCTGCTTGAAATAGATTTTGTGCAACTCCACTCAATAAAAGGAAGACCAAACCAAGTGAATAATGTTAGATCAAAGCCGCACTGTGGGCAGCAGCCGCAAAACTTCGATGTCTGACAGCCTTAATTCGTCGCTCACCTTTCCCAATGGCTGTGCCGGCGTCACTGTTCCCGACAGTCAGTGCCCAATCTGCTTCCAGTCGAAGCGTCATCAGGAGAACATCGATGGCATCACATTTGAGAAGCAACAATGGCGAATCCGTGAGCGAATGAAAACCGCAAGTGTCGCCTTAGTTCTGTGTCTGAACATTGGCGTTGACCCGCCCGATGTGGTGAAAATTCAGCCCTGTTCCCGTTTGGAATGTTGGGTCGATCCGTCGTCGGTGTCGGCGCCGAAAGCAATGGAAATGATTGGAACGAATCTGCAAAAGCAGTACGAACGTTGGCAACCTCGGGCACGCTACAAAAAGTGCCACGATCCGACGGTGGACGACGTGAAGAAACTTTGCACCAGCCTACGACGCAATGCCAAGGAGGAGCGTGTGCTGTTTCACTACAATGGGCATGGTGTGCCCAAACCGACAGCCAATGGAGAGATTTGGGTCTTCAACAAGACCTTCACGCAGTACATCCCACTGTCTATCTTCGATTTGCAGGCATGGATGGGAGCGCCGTCCATATATGTGTACGACTGTTCGAATGCCGGCATCATCATCAACTCGTTCAATCAGTTTGCGGAACAGCACGAGAAGGAGATGGAGAAGGTAATGCAGTCAATGGGACCCACTGCACTGCCAATGGTCACGTATAAGAAGTGCATCCACTTGGCCGCGTGCTCAGCGAACCAGATTCTGCCCATGAACTCACAGCTGCCTGCGGACTTGTTTACTTCGTGTCTGACCACACCGATTAAGATCGCTCTGAAGTGGTACGCCATGCAGGGCAAGTTCGACTTGGTGCCCAAAATGCACAGTGATTTGATTGACAAGATCCCGGGACAGGTAAACGATCGTCGAACTATGCTCGGCGAGTTGAATTGGATTTTCACCGCGATCACCGACACAATCGCCTGGAACACTCTGCCGAGGGAACTGTTTCAGAAGCTCTTCCGGCAGGATTTGCTGGTGGCAAGCTTGTTCAGAAACTTTCTCCTGGCGGAGAGGATTCTGCGATCACACGACTGCACGCCTGTGTCGAGTCCCGCACTGCCTCCGTGCTTCCGGCATCCGATGTGGGATGCATGGGACTTGGTTGTCGACTTGGCACTGCAACAGTTGCCTGACATTCTGGAGAAGGGTGCCCCCTACAAGCAGCTTCCGTTCTTTGAAGAGCAGCTCACCGCATTTCAAGTGTGGCTCGACCGAGAGTCAGAATCGCGTGTACCGCCGGAGCAGCTACCCATCGTGCTGCAGGTTCTCTTGTCGCAAGTGCATCGCTTGAGGGCACTGGACCTGCTAGCGCGGTTTTTGGACCTCGGCCCTTGGGCCGTTAATCTCGCTCTTGGTGTGGGAATATTTCCGTACGTACTTAAGCTGCTGCAAAGCTCTGCGAGGGAGCTGCGACCAGTTCTGGTCTTCATTTGGACAAAAATATTGGCCGTAGACTCGTCATGCCAGGTAGACTTGGTCAAGGATCACAAGTATTTTCTCTCAGTGTTGCAGGACGGCAGCGTCTCAAAGGAAATCCGAACGTTGGCTGCCTTTGTGCTGTCGAGCATTGTAAAGAACTTTCTCTTGGGTCAAACGGGGGCGCTACAGGGATCGTTGGTCTCCATCTGCCTTGTACAGCTTAACGATGATGATTGGTTGCTACGTCAGTGGCTGGCGATATGCTTAGGCCATCTCTGGCAGAATTTCGACAAAGCGCGCTGGTCTGGGGTACGAGATTTGGCGCACGAAAAGCTCTACCCCCTACTGCAGGATCCCGTGCCGGAGGTGCGTGCTGCCGCCGTGTTTGCCCTCGGCACGTTCATTAGCTCGGTGACCGATCGCTCGGAGGAACACGCCAACAACATTGACCGAATAATAGCCATAACCCTGCTGGACACAGTGGCTGATGATATGTCGCCACTGGTGCGCCTGGAACTGGTAGCCGCCCTGCAGTGGATGGTTCTCCTCTTCGAATCGCAGTTCGTCACCGTATATCTGCAAGAGTTCCTTTCGACCTCCCCCACGCCCGCAATCATCTCGCACAGTCCGACGGCACATCCGCACCATCACACCACCCACAGCCTGGAGAGGAACATCAACATGAAACGGGGCTACAGTTCCAGTTGTATATCGAATATGGCGTGTACACCGTCGAGCATTCCGTTTCACTCTATTTTCCTGAAGCTTTGGCAGGGAATCCACAATCTCAGTCAGGACCCCTTCCCGAAAGTTGCAGAGGCCGCACAGAAGGTGATCAACTTTGTCAGGGACTCGGCGCTTTGCCTCATCACAGCGAAAGAGGCCACATCTGAGAAATGTATAAGCCTTAGTGTCAGCCTGCCGCCTAGTCCCAACACCCGCACGAATTACTTGGGCGAATCGCCTCCCGTTAGCATGAACCACTCGGACGCTAAGGCTAGCACAGTTGGCAGCAAAGTGAGCTCCTTGGCCAGTGGCGTTACGTTGAAGATTCGCGGCAGCTCTATGTTCACCGACCTCGACTACTTGGACAGGAAAATTCGCACGACATCGATGAACGACGAGACGGACAGCTCGGGACCGTCGAACGCAGCAGGTGCTGCAAGCGGCATTACTGAAAACCATCACCCGACAGCGTTGCGCAACATGAAGCCCATCGTCACCACGGCCTTCCTGCCGTGGGCCATAAGCTACTTCACCCGGCCGGGCAAGAACCGAACGGCCAACGTCACAGTCAGCGAAGAGCCCGCGATGCCGGCCGACAGGAACTCGCAAGAGTATCGTTCGCGCGAATGGCGATTCAAAAGAAACTCGAGCGTTCGCCAAAGTGCAAACGAACAGGAGAAATTCGCAGTATCCCACAAGATAGACATCCAAAACTGGGTTGGGAAGACGCAATTTACGCCCTCGATTGTGAAGCTGCTGCCATACGAACCACAGATCGCAGTGGCCTACAAGGAGAAAGTCGCCGTCTACGATTGGAGTCGAAACTCTGTATGTTCCTACACGCCGATCACAAGCAGCAACGCAATGAATCCAAGCAATAAGAAGAGCTCCAGTTCCGCCAGTGGAAACGGCTCCCAGACAACCTCATCCGCAGCAGCGCACTCCGCAACAGTCCGGGTGGGTGGTATCGAGTTCGTTAATTCGCACGATGTGGCCATGATTCTGGTGGGTCACGATGACGGAATTGTGCGAGTTTGGCAGGAGCCATCGTTCGACACAAACCGAGAATCTAGTCGTCTGGTAACAGCCTGGGAGGCACTGCCATTGCGTGCGCAAAAGAAGGAGCTGTCCGGGATTGTTATGACGTGGCATCAGGTCAGCCAGCACCTGATAGTGGGTGGTTCTACTCGATACCTACGCATTTGGGACGCCGACAAGGAGCTTAAAGTATGTGATATACCCATAGGTGCAGAGACCACGGTCAAGGCGCTGTCGCCAGCGCCGCCCGATCCCACACGTATGGATGTGATCGCTGCGGGGTGCATTGACGGCAGCGTGCGCATCTTCGACCGACGCTGTCCGCCCAACGATGTCCGAGTAAGAGTCTATCGCGAGCACAGCGGCTCCATATTGACCGCCTACCTGAGGGAAGATCAATCCACCCTTGTATCGGGATGCTCGCAGGGACGCGTGAACGTGTTCGACATGCGCGGAGGCAAAACAGTCCACCAGTGGGACGTTGGCTGTGATGTGCTGGCAATTGCGGTCCACCCGAGCATAGACCTCGTCGCGTGTGGCAGCAGTCAAAAGATTGCAATCTACAGACAGTGTGGTCGCACGCAGACCGTTTTGCGCAGTCACGAGGGTGGTTTCATGGGCCCGAGAGTCGGTCTGCCCTCATGCCTGTCCTTCCACTCGCATAAAATGAATCTAGCGGTTGGATTTACCGACAACACAGTGGCTGTCTATGGACCGCCAGGTCTTCCAGGTAGTGCTTATCCCTCTCTTTGTTTTGCGTACAAAATTTCAACAAATACCGAACCTTACTGAATGTGCTCTCTCTTTTTTTCGTTACAGTTTTATAAGCTCTGCCAACGCTGGGAGACCGATGTCAACAGAAATGCCGATGCATTGGATTTTGTTAGGAAATTTATGGATGGCCCCGAAATGCACGACGTCGTCAACTATATAAAAAAGCGAACCCAACTTGATAATATCACACAGCAAGACGCCCATTTAATGTACACAATTTGTGCCTTCGAGACAGCATGGAACAAGCATAGGAAAGTTTCGCCCTGGTGCTCGGTTTTCAACAAGAAAACAATCAGATACATGGAATTCGCTGATGATCTGGAATATTACTGGATCGATGGTTATGGTTATGAGCTTACCCACAAGCAGGCTTGTCCGGCGATAATCGACATGTTTGATCACATTGAGTGAGTACCCATGTCCGTTGTGTTCTGTATCTTGTACCGTGACTTCTCATTTTCAGTCCCCATTCACTACACCAAAACGCCACTTTTTATTTTACTCATTCCGGGACGATGCTGAAGCTACTGGCCCATTTGGGATTGTACAAAGATGAATTCCATTTAACTCATTTAGACGCAACGAAACAGAGGCTATGGAGGACAAGTGCAATAGATTCGTTTTCAAGCAATTTGGCTTTCATTTTATACGAGTAAGTGATGAGACCCCTTCAAGTGATGAGACTCCTTCAAGTGATTTTTGATGTTCCCAGTGGAAAAACAAATCAGTTGTGGTTGCATGTTAATGTGTTTTTTCTCTCCTTTGCAGGTGCAGTGACGAGCCGAAAGTGTTAACCCTGCACCAGGAACGGCCTGTTCGCATTCCCGGCTGTCCGCAGGACCAGGATCTGTGCAGTCTCAGAGAAATGAGAAGGATATTCAAAAATAGTATTGAACATTGTGATTTCAATGAAATGTGCAACATCCCCACATAGAACAACGCCCCGCACATACCATGCAAGTATACATACCATCTCAGCAGCCATACACACATCCCACACACGTAAGAGTATGTTTATCTAGAGCCAAATTCAGCCTTGAAGCTTTCCAACAAATCAAACCGAATAGCTTTGCCTTTGCCCACTACACGCTCTTAGGGAGAGAACAAGATTACAAATCGAAACAAAGTATAACACTCAGCAGTCAGTCAATACGAGTGCAGATTAATCTTGTGTTTTTTGCCAACGTCCGCTCATCCGTTCGAACAAGACCATCCACCACCACCTGTCCGGTGAGCAAATCGAAAACAAAAGCAGTAAAACATCGCTAAGAGAGATGCACAAAACAAATCTCAGCTTGGGAAGTTGTTGCACAGTTTCATTGAAAAGGGTGTCTTGAATGTGATACGTATTAAGTTTTTTTTTTTTTATGGGAACGACACGAAGAATAAGAGACAAGAGAAAGAGTGCAAGAGGAAGAATCATCAACAATATTAATAAAAAAAATATCTAACAACAACAAGAGCAGCAATAGCAACACATCCAATGTATTTCTCGTTATTTTTTATACACAAATTATATATATATATATTATATTCGCATATACAAACAAAAAGAACATTACATTACATTGAGTAGGTACATTTTCTATGTAGATAGTAATAACAAATTAATAATTACTGCAAAAACAAAAATATTGTAACACAAAAAGAAAAAGAAAAAAAAATCTAAAAAAATGACAATTTTGCGTCGATGGCCTGCAATATACATTAAAATAAAATAAAATATAAATATAAATATATATTATACATGTGAAGTATATTTTTTTATTGAACATTTATATAAGTCACGAAAAACCACAAGAGAGCAGCATACCCGTAAATAATTGTACACACACAACTACATTAGGTTTATAAACGCGTGGCAAACATGTAGATATTGAACGATTATGCAACAGCCTCCTGTAGGCAAACACACATTTATACAATACACCCACACACCATATATGTAATAATATTCCAGTGTAAGCAAATGTAACTTATGTATGTAATAATTGCTATCCCGCTCCCCTTCTCCTTAACCACGCAAAAACTTTGTAAGAAATAATATTTATATGCAACGCAAGAGGACACAATTGACTACAGCTAAAGAAAATGGTTAAACTCTTAAATAAGAATACAAGTCTACGTAAATCTTAACGGTATAATTATGTATATTTAATTACTTATTATTAATAATAATACTATTGTATAACTTTTTTGTTTCTATTCTTTTTTTTTTTGCAAACCATTTTTTGTTTGTTTATTATAATATTTTGCTCTTTTCATGTGATTTGCTCCCTTGGGCGATTTTCCTATTGTGCAGGAAAACCGAGGGGGAAATGGAAAGAAACACACAAAACAAGAAAAATCCTATTAAATAAAGTAACTAGTGTAATTTGTTAAACAAATGAGTGTTTTTTTTTTTTTGTTAATAAATAATCTGTGATGGGCGACGGTCTAAGCTGACACGAGATGAATGATTTTCTAATGGCGTTTTCGATTGAAGAAAAGAAGTGCCCTTTCTATGAAAAGATCAAATCTAGAAGTGCTCTTTCTATGTTTTCTATGTTTCATTAAAAAAAAAGTGCACTTCCAGGTCAATTCTTAACACGAAAGAAGCGTCCGGAATATTTTGAGAGAATTGCCCTGAACTCACCAACACACACTAGCAAAATGTCAGATTTAAATGTTTGTTGTGTTATTATAAACAAATTTTTCGCTTGTGATCCGAAAATATACAATTACGCGTGCAAAATGTAAACTGAAATTGAAATATATTGATTTGGCCTATTAAAACATTCATATTTACTGTAAAAACCAAAAAAACAAGTAACAACAGAAAATCTAATCACACATATGGTGTCTACCACTGTTGCAAAAGTGCTCCAACGAATTTTATTGAAAAGAGCAATTCTGAACTTCGGGGCAATTGTCTCGGATCTTGAATGAAAAACGCCATAAGGTGTGCGGAGAGAGATCGCACCAGCGGGCGCTTAATGCCGCATTTACACAGTCACACATTCCTATCACGGAAGATCAATGGGATGCTAAATACTAAATAGCCGTGTGACTGAAAGGGACTGCATTACCTAACACGCAAAAAAAAACGTGACACATTTTTTCGTCGGCCATCTTTTTTACGTGGTAGGAATTATGGGAAAGCTATGCACGAAATTTCGCTTTCCTATAAAACAAAATGCCTTCCGGAAGTGATGAAGCAACAATTATTTATTAATTTTGTATAACTGATTGATGTATTCTTGGTTTAATTTACTGAAACTTGAAATCGAACGCAATCGCACAAAGTCTATACACGTAGTATAGATTTAGTATAGACCTTGTGCGATTGCGATCGATTTATATCGATTGCGTTCGATTCAAACCGAGTACGCGAATAGACCTTATATTCCCCGGAACTTGGATTTATTTCCGTTTTAAGTACCTATAATTATGGGCAGCATATCCATGACACTTTAGGCGTCTGATTTGTGATCTCATTCTTACTCCTTTACTAGCATTGATTGCGGAAAAACGGATTTCTCTGTCACGTCTCGTGCAAAAATGCGTGTGAGTGATGGTATAAATGCTGTTTAACTAATCACTTAGTATAAAAAAAAGGTTATCATAGCCAACCTACTTCGATACTGGATACGTTAGAGCCCCTACCCGCATGTGTAGCGATGACCTCCTGTCAAACTGTTTGTTGGGCCTGCCTCTGTTATATTCTGGCCAAAGCTTTCTTTATAATCACCCCTTTAGAGGTAGCAGATCGGAACGGAATTTTCTGCGATTGGTACAAATTCGGGGAAATTCCATTCGAGATATCCGTTCAGATGCAACTTTCGGGAAAAAATCTCCAGTGACACTTGCCGCATTGCGTTGTACCGCGTTATGTCGCTTATTTTTGACGGCTACATGCAAAATTTCATGCAATATTTTTCCCAAGCTCTCCTACCACTAATTACTGCGGAATACTCCAATAAAATAATGAACGCGTTTATATCCTTCAGTTATTTTAATCCGAAACGGATATTCCGAACGCAATATGAGTTACGAACAGATTTGACTTTCTTTTCGGATGAATTTACAGGTGTAAGTTCACTCCACCTGTTGTTGGTTTTAAAACTAATCTTGTTTTCCACTCGTTCTCTAAGATTGCAAAAAGGTGACTGAAAATATTCCAACTAACATAAGCATAAGTAAATGAACCCAAAACCCTCTAAACGTTTGATCTTTTACCCTTTCCGTGCAATACCATGATAAGGCAAACGATGGGATAATAGGGTAAGAAGCAATAAAAGTATTTAGACAGTGAAACAGAAAACAAAGAGAGACGCTTCATAAACGATGGGCACTTTTGTAGTGCTACGATTTTGTAGTGTTCAAATTGTTGTACTTGTCTTGCGAGCTGCGGACACTGGAAATGAACCTCATTA
Organism: Cheilosia impressa; assembly: GCA_948293265.1. NCBI lineage: Eukaryota > Metazoa > Arthropoda > Insecta > Diptera > Syrphidae > Cheilosia > Cheilosia impressa. The sequence continues at coordinate 47,535,329 of OX411882.1, read as the reverse complement.
TCCTTGAAAACCCTACCTTGAGGCAGCAGGCTCGAATGTTTCCATACAGTTTGGATAGGAGACCGGTCGAACATTAGAAGTCAGACGGCTCTCTTAACTGTCAAAAGACACGCAGCCTTTTATTATTCTGTCGCTCTGCGCCACTAGTCATTTAGCACTTCTAACAAAGCATTCGATCTATATGCTGTCCATTTAACATCTGTATAAAGTGCTCCCTAGTAAATGAGGACAAGACTAAGTACATGCTATCAACAAACAAACAAGCATCTGTCCACCGCCTAGGACAGAACGTCACTATTGATAGAAACAATTTGGAGGTAGTTAAGGAGTTCATCTACCTCGGAGTAAACATGAACTCCACAAATGACATCCTAGTGGAGATCCGGCGAAGAATTACCCTAGGAAACCGCTGCTACTTCGGTTTGGCAAAACAATTGGTTTCAAAACTCCTAACTCGAAGGACAAAGTGTATGCTTTACAGAACCCTTATCCTGCTGGACGATAAGCAGGAAGGGAGAGCTGATACTGGGCTCCTTCGAAAGAAAAATTCTTCGGCGGATTTTTGGTCCTGTGTGCGAGGAGTGCGAATGGAGGAGAAGATACAACCGCCAACTCTATGAGCTGTACCAAGATGTGGATGTAGTCCAAAAGGCCAAAATACGTCGACTACATTGGCTCGGCCACATCGAGCGAATGGACAATAATGCTCCAGCTAAGAGGACCTTCGAATCCCAGCCGCCAGGTTCGAGACGGCAAGAAGACCGAACCCCAGTTTTAAAGACCAAGCCATCGCGGATGCCAGAGCGCTTGGTCTGGATAACTGGAAGCAGCGTGCCCGGGATCCCAGAGGATGGAAGGCTACAGTGTCTCAGGCAGAGACTCTTCACGGGTCGGGAGACCGTTAAGTAAGTAAGTAAAGTAAGTAAATATAAAGTGCTCCCTAACCAAATACAGAAGTGTCCGGGATATTTTAAAAAAAATTGCCCTGAACTCACCAACACACACGACTTTAGTAATGTCAAATTGAAATGTGTATTGTGTTGTTTGAAACAAATTTTGCGCTGTATGATCCGAAAATATGCAATTTAGCGTGCGAATGTAAACTTTAATTGAAATAAATTGATTTGGCTTTCAAAAACATCAATATTTATTTTAGAAATTAACAAAAAAAGTGACAACAGAAACCCAAAGCCCACATCACACTCATCAACAGTGTACCAGTACTGCAAAAGTGCTCCAACGAATTTCATTTAAGAAGAACAATTCTCTCGGATCTTCAATGACAAACGCCATTAGGGTAGTTAGTATTTTTATTTTTGTTTAGGAAGTATCCGATTGTTAAATAGTTACACATGCGTCTTATTCCGATCTTTTTAGTTCTTTTTCAGTCAGTCGGGCTTTGTTGGTTTTTATAAATTAACAAATTGATTGGATTTTTAATTTACCACATAGCAACTGCTTCACATTTCCACAGTAATTACTCTCATTCCATTGAATCAATTCCCACCAGGGTTACATCATGTGGTATCAAACATGCCATTCTAACGAGGAAGAGGTTATTTATAATGAGCCATTCACTTGTGTGGCTTCCTGGATGTCCTCGACGTCGATAGGCTTATGGACCGTTAGCATTAACTCCCGCGGAAGATTCTAATACTCGTATGTAGGTCGGTTCAATTAGTTTCTATTATAGAAGTTGAGTGTCCTCATCGGCTGGTACAAAGCACCCCCATTTGCCAGTCGTCACATTGAAAAAAAAAAGAAAAAGCCACGTAGGTAACCCATACAAAATATCATTTACAAACGTATGTAATTGAATCTCGAAACGCAAAAAAGCATCCATCATCTCCAACCACCCTACTCCCATCGGCAATAGAAACAAACAAACCATTATTGCACTATTCCGTCGCACGTCTACGCATGTCCGGGCCTGGGTATGTATATCCACAACCCACCCCAAACCGCAACCGTTATGTACATAAATCAAATTGCTATTGGGAAAAATCTAGGCAAGGCCAGCTCTTCAGTAACCAGCTAGAATTCAGTAACCAGCGAAAAGTCGGCCAAGAAGGATCTCCTCCTTCTTCGCATTGTTGAACGACGGATGAGGATACACTCCATCAACACCAATCCTAGGCCAGAACAGTGTCATCTTTTTTTTGCAAAAGAGTTTGTGGTTGCTCGCTTTAGTTCATTTCATTTAAAGTTAACAAAAGAAAAGGACAAGAAAATCCTTGTGAATTTTAGTTAAGTTTCTGTTCTGATATGGCTCCCCATGGGGGATGCCTCAGAAGACGTGGCGAATCGCCGTCAAGGCGTTTCCCAGAGACAATATTTTTGGTTTCCCATTCTCATTAGTGCCTATCTGTTCGCCGCGCTCTGTATCCAACGGCCGGCATACATAGAACGAAGAAACAAAATAATACTCAATCCGGACTCGTAAGTGTCGCATGGTGTGAATCAGTTTTTGACGAAACAGACATTCGATTTGATTTAAGTTTCCGACAAAAACAAGTTCTACATTCGACTGTCGAACATGGGTCCATGGTGCTATGTGCTAGCTTGTTGCCTGGGGACTGTTGTACTATTGTACGCACTCCTGGAGCTGCACTACTTCCTACGAATGTGCCTTTGTGTGATACTCGCCCGGTTCGTGAAGAAGAAGACTCACATCCTGGATACAACAACTGTTTCGGGTATGTAAACTTGTAGCTATATGTATGAAGAGGTATAATTTAGCAACAGCATTTTCCGAAGGTCAAGGCTGCTATGGACTTGAGTTGTCCTCTCTCTCCCTCTTTCTCTTTATCATCTGATGTTATTTCCAATCATTAAAAATGTCTAATTAACTTTCTGTCAATCTAGAGGGTCGTCTGGCCAAGGGGTTGCATTAACTGAAGCCCTTTCGCTAATGAAATACGCGCAGTTGGAGGGTGTCGCCCTAATTGAATTTGCATGATTTTTATTACCTATTCGATTGCTGGGTGCAAGTGAGTGTATTTGTTGCCTCTGGAAAACAGGTTGGGCACCGGAATTTATTGATTTTTCTTCTGGATACGCAGCTGATGGATTTATATACACAAAATAGATACACACCTAACAATACCGACGAAATTTATCTGCACAAAGATAGCAGTTGAATGTTATACAAACGGGGGGTGTAACATTGTACATGGATTGTATATCTTTGCTGCACGCAGATGCAGGATATCCTGTTTATTTACGTATAAGATGTTGCCACCGGAAACGTACCGAGGCGTAAGCCCATGTACACCTAGATGCATCTGGGGAAATCGTGAAATTCTCTATCTGGTTTGCATTCAAAATTGGTGTACATAAATGCCGTCGTTCTGTATCTGTTATAACTTATAAGTACCCAAAGGGCACAAACACTACACCTCTACCTACCTCCATTTTCGATTATGGGTATTATGGCCACTTATGAGTGCAAGGTCAACTGAACATGGGAGGGAATGTTGGCGTAGAAATGTAAAATAACTATTTCCGCCCAGGGTTGTTTTTGTCTAGAATCGTATACCCAGGTGATTCACTTCTTCTAGGTGACCAGCACTCTGGGGGAAAATGTTTGTTAATTTATTCTATACGAGTATAGTAAGCAATGCATTGATTTTTTGGGGCAGTTGCAAGGCGGTCGTGTTGGTCTTAATTAATGCGGCAATTGAAGCAAGGTCATTGTTCTACGTCCTACCTAAACCTAGAGACTAGAGTGAAATAGGGTACGTTGAAGTGTGGTTTGCTTCCTCTATATATATTTCGGGGTCGGTTAAGGCATTTTATACGAAGGTTGCTCAGGTGTGCTGTTGCATACGTTTTAGTGTAATTGACATAGCAGCAAAGTCTAGTGCACGAGGTGCGACTGTGAGTTTTTTTGGGTATACATTCCTTTGAAAGACTGATTTTTTTCTAAAAAATATGACCTTCTTGTTGCATACATAAATTACACTTTATCGCACACTCTTAACGCATATCACTGTTGAAAGTTTTGTCTTTATAAAGCAATTGTAAAGTTCTCGTTAAGCCACAACTCATCCAAACCATTTGCTTATACAGAAAGGGTGTTCCAAAATATATGCAAGATTTGAAGTTGGCGCTATGGGATTTGTGCAGTAAAGTGTTGCCAACAGCAACAGAAGAAGACAGCTGACAGTTGCTCAAAAATAGGAAAGGTTTGGCAGCAATTTTCGTACTTCCGCTGTCTTGTTACAAAACAAAAACACACTGCGACACGCATTCCTTGTTTACAAATAAAAAGTGATTGATTTTTAACCGTTTTACCTAGCAAATTCTACTCAATAGTTGTTTTTATCATTCTACAGAGAAATCAAAGATGGTTTATACGCTTATTCGCTTTGGCCAATAGCGCTAGTTATGTTGGCTTAATTTTTTTGGGCAGAGCTTGAATGGAACTGACATTTCACTAGAAGTCAATAGGTTTGTTTGACGTGGGCCCTAGTGCGCACTAGTGCTATTTCGCTTGCTGTCATTCATTTTCAAACTCGTCATCTATATTGTGAACACTTTTATCAACTATTTGCATTTTGGCAAACCCAAATTCAGAATTAAGTCCACTCATTTTTAACAATAAACGGGAAAAAGTTTTACCAAAAGATAAATATTTGTCAATATCAACAGCTGACAGACTTCAGGGCAAGTCGAATTTACAGGGTTGTGCAGGGTTTCTGACAGGCGTGAAAATTAGTGCAAGAGCCCATATTTTGACATCAATTTGACAACATGCCGCTAGTCATCTAGCGATCAATGGAACGCGGGCTTTGACAGCTAATTAAACCTAAAATGACTGTGACACATCTGATTCCCGCTGCCACTTGTTTCCATTTTGGTTTCAATTCCATGCTGACATTTTCTTCAACTTAAAGCAATAACTAATGTTACTAACGTCATTCAATTTCACTTTTACAGGAATCTGCCTTTCAACCGATGTCGACACGTTGTTGTATCATATGAACAATGCGAGATATTTCCGCGAGTTAGACTTCGCTCGTGTAGATTTTTACGAGCGAACAAGACTCTATCGGACAATTGTTTCGAAAGGAGGTGCTGTTGTTCAAGGCGCTGCAACGATACGCTATCGGCGATTCATACGTCCTTTTACAAGATTTACGATAACATCTAGAGTAAGTCGACACCAAATAAGCATTCCACATTCAATATTAAACAATCTTTTATTCGTTTAGATAATCTATTGGGACGACAAATCAGTGTTCATGGAACATCGGTTTCTATCGACAACGGACAAATTTATACACGCGATAGCAATCTGCCGACAGCGCATCATTGACTGTTCCGCTGAGGATGTGATGACGACACTTCTTACACCGAAGGCGACACAACTGCAAACAACTACCTCGGGCAATACGGTCAGCCCGACCATAAGTATGCAGAACGCCGCAGTGGAGAACATGGAGAATGGTCATATCAGTACGAAACTTAAGCCGGAGATGCCACTTGAAATCTCGAAATGGATTCAATATAACGAGATATCAAGTAAAAATCTCCGAAGTGGTTGCTGACCAAGGTTGTTCTAAAGTGAGATGCTTCCAAGTGTAGTGTCTCCTTTACAATAGCCATAAGATGCCTTATAAATATGTAAATAGAAGTAGGTGCTCAGTTATGAAACTATTTACGTATATTTAAATGTCTGCGCAGTGGGCCTGTCTGGGTCCACTGCTCACACATTTTGGAAGCTGCGATTTATTTATTATGTATTTAAATAGTTATCATATTAATAGTAGTATAATATAATCACTTTTCAATGTATATATAAATAATTGCTTTGTTTTATTATGGGCTTCGGGAAAATGTTCTATCATTGCCGGACTGTTACTACTCGTTTGATTCGAATTTCAAAATTCTATACAAGAGTATATCCTGCTGCAAGGAATGCCATCAGCCGAACACATTGAACGATAAAAAATGCATTAGCAAATCGAAAACTTTGCGGATCGAAATATTTCATGTCCATTCGCTCGTTTCCAGATGTATTAACAGAACCGAGGTACCAGAATTTCATTATAACCTCACAGTTGTAGCTGTCTATTTTGACATTTGTTCGATTCTTCAATAGGTTTGGAAACGGATACCTACTTCATGTAGAACATAATAACAAGATTTTTCTGGACTAGGCATACGAACGCGTTAAAATTTAATTGTCAACTGGAATTAACAACTAGGGTTAGGATATTAGTGCAGGTTGTTTAATATTAGATGTGAAAGAAACATTTTTCATTTCGTATTACTAACGATTATGTAACACAACTACGTCAGGTTGCTTTTACTGTCAAATTCTAGCAACGAGCACTTGGAAAGGCCACTAAATGAAGTTCAAAATGTCAACTGAGTAGTCACGCCGGACTTCATTGATAATATTGGTCGGCTACCCTTCCGCCAACTTCAATTCAAAAATTACTCAAATGATTATTCTATAGACGAATCAAGAGGGAAAACAAATGCTGTCAGATTGCTGCCAAACCTATCAAACAGAAATCCGAACGTCCTGACACCTTTATTGAAAGCCTTATCCCAGCAAGGTAAAAGTAAAGCAAAGCAGTGGAATGTGTATTTTATATAATGCTTCTTCTAGATGTACGCATTTAGTTCTTGGGTACTGTTCGTAATTAAAAACAATTATCAATACTTATGAAGTCAAATAATTTGAAACAGTTAACTCAATGGTTAGGCTAGATTACCTACTAAATGTTCCATTCCATTCGTCCCAAGAATAAGAACTTTAACACAAACGTCGCTATGGTGGCTAGAATCTACACCTAGAGTCCAACAAATCCCTACCTAAATATTTATTAATAAAAACCAAGTGTTATAAGTTACAACACTGTGATAATGTGAACATTAACATCATTTCAAAAAACTTAGCCGAGAAGTGTAAGTGTTCAGTTTTCAAGTAGGTAAAAGCCTGAATATAAAATTCGGAAAGCTATTTCAAAGAAAGCTCTCTTACATCTCTACACTAGCACTGAATTCCACCTTTCTTTGCCGAAAAATTAGTAGGTATATCTTCCACAAGCAGGTACCTCATTCATTTCTAGTTCCTGTTTTTAAATTCAGCTTGTTCTTTCTGTGTGACACCCTTTACTTGACATCTTGATAGTAAGTTAGAAGTCGTTTTTGTTTGAAATTTCATGCAGTGTTGTCATCAGTTCAATTTAATTACCGACTATACGGCTTACGGCAGCGTCAGTGTCTTCTGTCATTTCACGTGTGTTTGCTTTATTCTACTTCTGCGGTAGTTTCAGATTTCTGAAGTCTCCACTCTCCATACTGTCACTACACTGAAAGAAAGATTTAGTTTGTTTTAAAATAAAGGTGAAGTTCCGAGCAATCCCATCACCTAACCACAGTGACTTTGCATTTAATTTTAACTTGATATGTGTCTCCATTTTCAGAATTCATTCTGTTTTAGTTTAAAAATGGCGATCATCGCAATTCTGCTTGTTTTGTACTTCTTGTTCGATGTCAACTATTTCATTCGAATGGTAATCACTGTACACGGCGGCCGTTTGTTTCAAAAAAGGCGCAAGGTCAACGACAAAGCTACTATTTACGGTAGGTAGCCATTGAATAAAGTTGCGGTTTTATTTGTGTCTATTGACTGTATTTTGTTCTTTGCAGGCATTTGCACAACTCAAGATATCGACATTTTCATTAGTCATATGAATAATGCGCGGTTTCTGCGTGAGTTGGACTTTGCGCGTTTTCATTTCTATGGTGTCACCGGGATCTATGAAGAAGTCAACAAAGTTGGCGGCAGTGGTGTTCAGGGAGCTACCACTGTTCGCTACCGGCGTGCGATTCCTATCTTTCATCCGTATAAAATTGATACCAGAATTATATGGTGGGATGAAAAAACTGTTTACATGGAACATCAGTTTATTACTTTGGCTGATGATTTCGTGAGGGCTATTGTTCTGTCGAAACAGTGCTTATTGAACTGCAATCCTAATGAAATAATGACGAAGTTCCCTGAGGTAATTGGGGCGCCCCCAATGCCTGAGGAGTTGAGACTATGGCTGGCGGCAAACGAAGTTTCAAGTCGGAAGTTGAGAAAGGAGAAATAAGAACCGAATTGTATATGCATCGTAAAGGGGTACTTAGGTTTTTGGTGGTATAGATATAATTATTGAGTAAACTTATTTATAGGACCTCGTTTTATGTATTAGCTTGTATATAGCCTATGAAAAAGGAAGTAGGTATTCAGAGGATAATGTGAATATTTGTGCTCTGGGATTCTTCAGCTTTGAACTTCAAATGTAAGCATCTGTCAGCACATCAAACAATATTAAATGTCAGATATTCGTCCATATAACGTTTTTAAATTTTTATTAAATTCACGATAGCTTAAAGTAATTCTAAGTATCCTGCATCTACTTCTTGTATTAGATTTGTACAGGGTGCATTTAAAAAAGCAAGACTGAGTCTGTCTAAAGCAGAACATGTGCTACTTCAGTTATTTTATTGACATTTATTTAAGCTGTATTATTCCCATGCCTTGAGTTGAGAGCCGGGGCTTCGCTGCAATAATATTTGTAGCACCCTGTACAGTCCTGGACTTTCATTCTGTTCCCGGGACAAAAGGCAACGTAAGTACAGGGTGGGCCAAAAGAAGTCGTTCGATGTTGTTTGGCTCTCATTTTTTTTTCTAAATGAAAAACTTCGATTCTGTTTTTTGATTATGTTTATTTGAACCTTTAGAATTGGTCAAGTCGAGAAGATGATATCAGCCAAACGGGCGCCGTCACAATTGATTGCCACACGGGCTCGTTTATCACAAGGTGGGCCAAAAGAAGTGATCGAAGTTTTTCATTTTTAAGCAAATGCGTAAAGTTCCGTGAAAGAGATATTACAACAACTACTTTGAGTCTCGAAGTGTCAAATCCTACTTTACTTTGCTTTGCCTAGATCGAACCTCAAAAAAACAGGGCTGTTGCTTGTTGCATATTCCATAAGTCGATCAATCAGATGGAGACAGATGGAATTTGACTGATTTGAAAGCGAGTACTGAGCCTGCGTGTATTTAAACGCTGTGTCACTAAACCATTTTTTGTTATTCAGATTCACCTTGATTCAGATTCGCTAAGTGGAAAATGCCCCTTAAATTGATTGCGAAATTTCTTGGAGATAGAATTTCCAGCAGGCACTGCCAATTATAATCGGCACATTTAAATATCTAGTTATCTTAAGTCGACTAGTTTGGTCTGGACTGGATGCAACATGAACGCAAAAAACTAGATGGGTCGTTAACGTCACTTGACCTATGTCAGCCATATATTCGAACTGTCAACTTAGTAGGTACTTAGTCAAGAATTTATTGACTAGATTCGTCGGCTACTCCTCCATGACCTATCTAAACCAATCAGAACTGAGAAGCATCAAGTCAGAGAGCTGTCAGACTTACTAAACTAAACTATTTGAACGTCCCCTATCTAAACAGCAAAGCTAAGAGGTGTATGCCTGGTGTATACCATCAGTTGAAGCTTTTCATTTGACCCCACTCTTGTGCTGGCTAACATTGCACTTTGCTTGCACACGCTTTGTTGTGCGTCTTTTTGTTGTGCTTATCTGGAAAGTTTTTCATTGCTGCAGAGCTTTTCCTTCACACCGAAATCAAACGTCAACATTCAACAGGCCCAACCGAATTTCAGTGAAAAAAACTTTTATTCGTCAAATAAGTATCTGCTAGTGCGGAACGCAAAGTGTGTTACATTGTTTTTACTGCTGGGCGTCTTGTCCGGTTACATTGATTTGAAAAGGTAAAATTTTAATTTGCGAGAAATAGCGCAGCTCCCAACAGGTTTGACTTAAACACTTTACTTGCACTTTCTGCTGTGTCATCCGGAGTGAGCTACCTTTGCGTTCGAATTGTATAAGCTGAACGAGTTTCTCTTCAAAATTGGATTATTTCGAAACAATAATTTTGTAATTAAGCGCGTATTGCATGCCAACGGTATATACCTTGCTTTCTTCTAAAAAGGAGTTGAATTCTTGCGTAGCTGTTTAAAAGAGTGAATATATTTGAATCCAAAAGTTCAACGAGTGGGGGCACAATTAATATACACATGACTTAATTCGAATTGAACTTGACGCAGCCTTTCGCTGTTATAAAACCTATAAAACATGTGCATAATAAACAAGCCAAATTTGAATTTTAATTTCACTTTTTTAGATAGAAAATGCTGTTCATTGTACTTTTGCTAATATTATACATCATCTGGGATGTGAACTACTTCATTCGGGTCGTGTTCACAGTGGTCGCGGGCCGTTTGTTCCAAAGAAAGCGAAAAATTACAGAGAAAACTACAATTTATGGTAAGATTGACTCGGCGTTATGTATGTCAATAGTCAATTCGTGTATTATACAACATTTGCTTGTAGGAATTTGTACATCTCAAGATGTGGACATCTTCATTCGTCATATGAACAACGCGCGGTATCTGCGGGAGCTGGACTTTGCACGCTTCCATTACTATGGCCTTACCGGACTCTATGAGGAAGTTAAGAAGCTGGGTGGCGGTGCTGTTCAAGGTGCTTCGAGTGTTCGCTATAGGCGCACGATTCCGATTTTCCATCCGTACAAAGTTGAGACCAAACTCATTTGGTGGGATGACAAAGCCATCTATTTGGAACAGTCGTTTATCACTTTGGCTGATGGCTTCGTGAGGGCTGTTGCATTGTCTAAACAATGTATAACGAATTGCAATGTCAAAGATGCGATGAAGAAATTCCCTGAGGGAAAGTCGACTCCTCCAATGCCAGAGGAGCTGAGGCTGTGGTTGGAGGCAATCGAAGTTTCCAGTCAGAAGTTGCGAAAGGAGAAATGATTGCGAGATGAATGTTGCGATAGCAGCCATTGTACGTGAAGACTGTTGATTTTGTTTCCGATGAATGCTTAGCTAATAAAGATTTTTTGTACACATTTCCGAATGTATTACAAATTGTATTGTTAGAAGTAAATGTAACGAGCCCGCTTTACTGTCTCCCAAAGCACTACATACGAGGAAGTACCTATAATCTCTCACAATCCTGTTAGGGTAATCGCTCATAAAGCCTAAATAAGCGCGATATGGGGGCGTTCAAGTATCTATAGCTAAGTAAGTCTGACAGCTATTTGAATTGATGTGTCTTAGTTTTGATTGTCTTGAATCGATCACATGAACAGTTTTTGTCAGTTGACGTTTACGGAGCGATAGCCGACAAATCTAGTCAAGTAATTCCTGACTGAGTTGAGTACGAAGTTGACAGTTCGTGTAATTATGTGCGGGATTGGTTGACGTATAGGAAAAGTCGTGTTACCTACCGGCCGATCTCGTTTTTGCGTTCAGATTATATCTATAGTCCAGACAAACCTACTTTGACATTTGGGAAGTAAACTTATGCAAAATCAACGTTAAAAAAAAATTATAATTGTTTTGATTTTTTCCTGTGGAATAATTCGTCAATGGTGTTGGTTCAGCGTGAACTACTAGCGGAGATATTCCGGCCGTCTGACACCAACTGGCAAACATTACGACTACGAGGCTAATCCCAAAAGAGTACGGGGCAACAGGAGATACTGCCAGGTAAGGACGACCTCGAAGCAGCTGTATGGCTGACAGTATCGCAAGTATCCGAACCGAACTGTGAAACACGAAGTATAGACCAGACGACGTGACACGCAATAGGGCATCAATCGGCGGTCTACAGACAATTTTGGTGGAAGACTTGAAGATGTCCCCTTTCAAAGTGCAGAAAGTGCATCAGCTGTTAGCTGTTGACCGCCAAGCACTTGTAAACTAAACTCAAGCCATCTTGAATCTAATCGACCACGAGGAAGACAACTTTTCAACACCTTCTGATGACCTGATATAACCGTTCCAGACTTATTTTTGAGAGTTTTTTTCGTTGAAGTCACAAGGATATGTCAATAGGCATCAGACTCTCGAATACCTCAAATAGAATATCGTCAAGAATGCGAGGACCTGCCGCTAAAAAATGCCAAAAATCGGGACCGAGTTGTCATCAATTCTGTCGGTGATCAGTAGGCCGATATCATTTTCCCAACTTAATGGAAACAAATGTATGGAATCAAATATACATAGTCCTGAAACAGAGTCACAGTTTTCCATTTATAAAAATACCAGCCAAAGAACATCGGGTGACAACTTTTGCGCCGCCTTGTACATCTTGCCTAAGCTGCCTTCTAAATGCAATATATGTAAGTACATTACGCAGGAGCTGTCAAATATTGAACAGACATACATGAGTATACTTTATGGGGAATAAATGCATTCAATGCCACTTTCCGATTGATTGTTTCGAAACTGTTTCCTGGACGGACCACGTACATCTATATACAGACCATCCGCGATATAACTTCCGAATTGCTTGCCAAATCGAATCTACCTATTAGCAACTTGTGATGTCTGAAAGAAAATGTAATGACCGCCAGAGAATCTCTGAAAACTTACTTTTCTAGCTCAAAACAGGGTAAATGGGGCGCGGAATAGAAATCTGCTCTACGCGTATGGACCTACAACGTACTTTTACTACCCAGTCGGAGTTCCAGTCACTTTATCATCCTGCTCTCATTCTGCTTAATTTCTATACTAGCCCCCTCCGCTGGTCGGCAAAGACAGACATACAGATTTTGACGTTACCGCAATCAATGCTCGATAATCCATAGACCAAATGCTGGATGATTCTACAATCAAGAAACCAGTGAAAAGTAAACAATTGCAGTTCAGCAAAAGTGGAAGTGCGGTACCTCCTAGGTATACATTTGAACACACACATTGAAATTTTCTTGAAAAGCTAATAACTTCCCATTGATCAAAATTTACCATCACTTTTGTTAAAGAAATAATTCCTTGGGCAGATTAACAGGAAACAAAGGCAAAACTTAATCCGGAAGAGTTCACAATGAGAACTTGCAGTTGCAGCCATCAGCCAGCCCATCGCAAAAGGGTGAGAGGTAGTATTCACGTATTCACCTCCTCTGTGTGAGCTGTATAGCTATAGCCCCCTGACGACTGTGAAGTTCCACTTCAAACGAAATTATAATTTTATTCAATTTCGAATGCGAGAATGAATGAATTTTCTCACTCACTGTTGGCATAGACATTGAATTGAGTAGTTTAAATGAAAATGCGTTGAAGAAAGAAAACCCCTATCAGTAGCTGCCTGCAGTCTGGCTCTGTTATGAAATGAAATGAGAACTCCTCCCGAGCAGTCCCATTGTTCCACACAGTACGAGATACTGGATACATGACGGTTAACTTCCTCTTCAGACAGTTTTGTCACTTTTTGAGCAGCAGTAGCTAGCAGGTACGATGTACGAAATACGAATCGGACAGCCGGCGCAGATCTACTCACAAACACGACTATTGTTTTGTGTTCCCAGATGCAGCGCAGTGTTTCCATTTCCCCTGTTCTGGTTTAAATCAAAATCATTTATAGCTAACCATTTTACAGTTTTTTAAGATGAAACGATTTGTTTCTCCGTTTACAACTGAATTTAGACCAATTTATCTTTCGATGATAAATTGGATTGCATTTATCTGTAAAGAGTAATTTAGATTGATATCGCCTTATGGATAGATGTTTGCTTTGAATTGCTGTTGATTCCCTTTTTTGAAAAAAAAAAAAAATCTAATGGGGTGCAAGCAGGTAGAAAATCAAATCACCTACAACTACATTATCCTACATACCTTTACCTACTTTCGAACAGGCACTTTTGTGTGGCAGCGACATGCTGTCAATGGACTGCAACATGTATTCTTATGAAAAATAAGACAAGTGTTGCGGTGGCAAGCAATTAAACTGTACTCAATTAAAAAATAATTATTTCTGGATTTACCAAAAAAGGAAGAGTTTGGATGTTTCTTAAGCTAGGTCTCCGCTTATCTCTTTTTAATTCATAAATAAGCAACGTCTTTTTGGGTCGTTTAGAAAAATTGGAAATAAATTGATTAACAGCTCTTTTTAATTACTGGACATAAATTCGCAAGGCAAGAGAAACCTCGCTGAATTGACAAACTGAACGTCAATTCCTTATCCACTATTCACAAAAGCTGACGGTTTTTTTTTTAAATATTTAAGATGACGCAAAACTTAAATTCCGTTAATCTATACTGAAGTTAAGTTTAAGTGATGTCAAACTAAACTATTTGCCAAATCCGATATCGCTCCGTATTTGACAGGGACTCACTCCAGATATGCTCGCTGTAACATTGCGGCATTTAGTTGCAAAAAATTCGAGTTTTCGGCTGTTTCAATTTTAATCACTGCAACAAGTCATCAAAGCAGTCAACAAAATCGCAAACGGCTGTTAAAGTGACATATTTCCCACTGTGGTTCGATTGTGACATCGAAGACTGCTTTCTCTTTCAGAGAGCTGAAAATATACTTCAAAGTATGTACGTGGATAGACTTCGAGCAACTTTGAGCCACTTACACCTTTCACATCTATATTTTTATAGATTTTATTTCGGTGTGCAATTGATTTTTGAAACGGATTTGGAATTTGTTTCTTGTCTGTCAACTTTGTGCATTTGACATATGTATTTATATAGTACTTGAAATTTTCTGAGCTGTTTCGCTACTCGTTATTTTGCTGCATTTCTCTTTTTCTGTTATTTTTTATGAGAACGTGTATAGATTTTGTGTGATTGCGATCGATTTAAACCCCGTACGCGAAAATATTAAGTGATGAAATATTTACTCAGACTGTTCAGTAAATTTATTCTAAGCTCAAAGTGTGATCTTCGAAATAAGCTCATTGACAGCTTGAAGCGCATGTATAATACAAATTACAAAATAAAGACTGAAATGCCTTAGTGAATCTGGCGAATGGCATCATCTCTAGGAAGACTGCAAATTCAGAATTGGTAGGCATGCTCGTGGAAATATTGATTCATATAGCTCACTTGCTGTTATACCTCAGAAAAATTATTAACATTTGTGTTAGCAGGGGTGGAATCGGCTAAGGTGATAGTTGATTGTCGCTTTTTGACTGTCGTTTTTGATTATCAACTCTTCTTTGCTCTGCGTAAAGAGATCACAAAAAACTTATTGACTATTGATAGCACTTAGAATTTTGAACGTCACTTCCTTGCCGACGCTGTCATTCCGAGCAGCTGATAGGTGCAATTATATTCGAAGTGTTTCTATTGTGAAAAATACTATATGCGAATTTAGAATACTATAATGTTAACAAAATATGTTTGTTTTTAAGGTCTCAAGCATATAAAGAGAAAATACGGATCCTTTCAACGTTAATGCAAAAAAATACGAATACGAAAAGTTCCAATGAAGTAAACATTGCACTTCACGAATTTTCAAATTTCACTTAAAGATTTTTATTTTTATTTATTTAACATATTCTTTTTTTACTAAAGAATTTAATTTATTTGGAGTTGAAGCCTAGGTGCATATCTATGAAAATGACACAAATGCATGAAAACGACACCTAAATAGCTGTCAAATGAAATTATCGCAAAAAAGCGATTGTCAATTTGATAATCACCTTACGTTGAAGTAAAGCGATGATTTTGATTGTTACTATCAACTATCACCTTAGCCAATTCCACCCCAGGGCTTTGTAAAGATCTATCAAATATAATTTGGTTGGAGGGTCAGTATATTTTTGTTCAGTGTTAATTTTTCTCTCCTATAAATGTTCGTTGGCAACTTTTAACTTAAAACACGCCTCTTGAAAAATTTTGAATTTTTATCTACGACGGTATTGTAGCATAATTATGTGGAGGTCCGAATTTAGATAAGAAGCTGGAAGACAAGTCTTTTTTTTTGTGATAGCTCGGACATTTCAGGTGCCTAAATCATTTAAAAACATTGTTGACTTCCTAAACTCAGCTTTACTTCTAATTGCTTGTTCTTCTCTACCGATTTTTTGAGTCAGTAGTACAAAGTGGGCCAAAAGAAGTCATCCGATGTTGTAATCAATGGTGACTGCGCCCATTTGGCCGATATCATCTTCTCGACTTGACCAATAAAATTCTAAAGGTTCAAATAAATATAATCAAAAAACAGAATCGAAGTCTTTCATTTTGAAAAAAATGAGAGCCAAACGACATCGGATGACTTCTTTTGTAGTTGGCCCGAACTGTGGATGGCGATGGTCCTGGTCCATTATGACGATCTCACAACCATACTTAACCTAACCTAACCTGAGTGGATAGTAGTCTGCTCAATATATCCAAGTGGGCTGTGTTAGTTTTTTTGTATCGCTACTCTCGTGAGGCTGTTTTATTTTCTATAAGATATCATTCATCTTCAAATAGTCAAATTTGCTCAGGGCTCTCATTCCGTAATTTTTCAGACGATTATCGTCGAAACGATACACCTTCAAAAGTAGCAATTAAGTGCCAAAATTACGAGTTTGAGACCTTAATTCGGTTCATTTTCCACAAATGTAATGAGAGCTGACGATAGTAAAACAAATTCGGACAGAATATAACTTCAAATGGTCATCAAAGTTTCAAAAACAATATCGTCCCGACGATTATTATTATACGGAATCTACCCCCAGGTATTTTGTGTAATCCGCGCAAAACTCGTGCTTTGTTTACGATGGCAACTCTGACGAGAACATTTTTGTTGAACGCAATCATTTTTTAGTCAATTTAATGGCAACATGTTCGATAACTATTTGTTGTTGCGAGGTTGCTCGAACAAATTGTTGCATCTTAAGCTGCGGCTGCGCTCTATTGAGAATGTAATCCAGGTGTTTAAATTGGGTTGGGATTGGGACTCCCTCTCCTTTCCTTTCCTTTCCATTTCTATATGGATTATGTTGATCATATTTTGGCTGTGTAAAAGACAACAGATTTCGAAAGAAATATAAGGCACACTCTTTACAATCGCAGCACTAATCAAAAACTGAGTGGTCATGGTCAGACGTTAGACACGTTCGAGTCATATTCGGATTGGATACTAGATCTTTTATCAGTAAAAATATGGAAATACCTTCAGAGCTGGACGACACAAACGAAAAGGGTTTGTTTGAATAGCGCCAACAAAGTCAGCTCTTAAGGTGTGGACGATATAAACATTGGTTAGTCCACACCTCAGATAAGGATCACTAACGATTCGGGTTTAGGTAAGGTCTGCGCATTCAAATACAGGTTTAAGGCTATGCATTTGGTGCTGCTTTGGCGCACTTTGCAACGGTCGACTTTGAAAGTACTTAACTCTTAGCAACTTTTCTTTTTATGTATCACACTACCTGGAGCAGCGCAAATTATAAAAACGCCGCCAGTAGAAACCACTCATCACCTACCTAGCTTAAGTGATGCATAATTATAGGGACGAAGCGCAGTGACGAGATTTCCGATTTTCCTTACCCAACCCGGGCTAATTGGCACTTCTCGTGTTTCCATGCACTTTTCTCTTTGTATCCTGTTCGTCTTGGTTTGACATTGAATTAAATTTTATTGATTTATTGTCAATCAATCACCGCTGACTTTGGAGACCATAAAACTTACTTCTTGGGACCGTTTTAATATTATATGTACGGAACACATGTTCGGCTTGGTGGATGTGTGTAGAGTACTTTTTTGCGATTCGTAGAATTGGCACATAAGTGAGACAAAGGCGAAGACTTGGTCGTGGTCGTCTCGCGGCTACGAACTGGTTTAATGACACACGCGCCAGCCAACTCGGAGGTCTACTTCTGCCGAGGATCACCATCACCAGTCACCACTGAGATTCATTACCGTGCAGAGGAGTAGTAACAAAATTGAACGATGATTCCGTATTCGCACGATGACAGGATATACACATCTGGCGCCCTCCTTTTAATTAAGTTTTTTTTTTTTTTCATTTGTTTTAGTTTTTTTGACAGCGGCGTTTACAGAAAAAGAGATAATTTATGCTGCCCAGTTAGTGTGTGTTCTTGGAATTTTGCCGATCTGAGACTAAGATGAGTGGTCTCATTTTTTTGTGTTTTGTTAATGACATTGATACCGGTAGGTATTTGTTTTTTGTGTGAATTCTTGCAGATGATAAATAGTTATGAGAGCGACCCGAAGTTATGTGCTAAGAAGGACTTCATTTGAATTGCTAATTGGCATAATTATGCAGAAATCTGTTCTCGGGGTATTATAATCAATGAAACAAACAAAGTTGACTTCTCAGTTTTGCTAATGAGACATGGGAATGTTGGGGTAGCTATGTGACAGCTTCATAAACACAAAGTTACGGTTAGAGGGGTCAAAATAAATCAAGGTGCCACTTACAATCTATTGAACTTAATTCGATTAACGTTGTCCTCGATAAGGTGCACATATAGATGCATCTAGTCCCATGGGACTTTTACGTAGTACTTACTTTTTATCCATTACTGAGGCATTCAAATGACGTAAATGGGTACCTACTTCAGCCTTCAGAGAGCTATGAAAAAATGCGCAAAAGTAGCGAATAGGAGGTGTAAAACTTCTTGCCCGTACTAATAGCAAATTTTAGTCTCGACCTTTAATTAACGGAAGCTCACAAGTGCAAAATTTGTTTGGAAAATATAGATATTTTGAGCTACTAAAACTTTAAGTTGAAACTAATATGATAACGTTAAAATTTCTTAGGGCAACTTGGATTCAGAACTTATATGTAAGCGTCAGCGATGCTTGGGAAGACCGGAACTCCCTATCCAAATGGCTGAACTAGAAAGCTTTCTATGGACAGTTATAATGTTCGATGTTTGTCAGGCGACGTTGTTAGTTTTGGTTCAGACATAGCAATCAATAAACTTTTCAGACGATCCCCAAAGGGCCCCAAAACTCAAAAACTTCAGTGGAAAATTTTGGAGCAGCATCTATTTCAGTTTCCATAAATAAAATCGAATCTGATGTCCATAGCCGAGCAAAAATCCTTTAGAAAATTGCTTATTGATCGATGCCCAAGGCAAAGTTGTTCCAAAGATTACAAAAATTTTGACCAGTGACATTATAAATCTTTTTTGGCATGTAAAGGGTTTTCCAATGAGAGGTGTTATTGTGAATGACCCGCTATTTCGGTAGCTGTCACTTTTGAAGCTTTTATTCTTCGACATTTGACAAGTATAAACTACGCCATTAAAAAAAAGTGGAACGATACACGCTTCAACAGAGCATTGAAATTATTAAAATTCACTACAAAAATGGTGAAAATCTTGCAGTCACAGTTCGCAAAAGTAAAGCATTTTTTGGTCGTCGTGAAGCACCTTGTCGGACCGCAATACAGAAATTGGTGGAAAAATTCGAGCTGTTGGGACAAGTTACTGATGTGAAGAATAAAACCCGTGCACGTCGCTCAAGAAAAACTTAGAATATTGCTGCTGTAGCCCAAAGTGTTGAAGAAAATCCAGGTTTGTCCATTCCTCGTCGTTCTTTGGAATTGGGCATTCCACAAACGTGGATTTTTTATGGGCGGATGGTATTGATCTGGACAACGTTTACTTTCAACAAGACAGCGCTACGTGCCACACAAGCAACGAAACCATTGATCTTTTACGGGAAAAGTTTCCGGACCGTGTTATCTCTCGAAGAGGTGATCACAATTGGCCACCGAGATCTTGTGATTCAACACCTTGCGACTTCTTCCTTTGGGGCCACGTGAAAGATAAGGTCTACGCCAACAGCCCAGCGTCGATTCAAGACCTCAAAGATAAAATTCGTGAGGCTATCGAGGACATAGGGCAGCCACTTTGCGATTTGGTTAGGGAAAATTTCATGAAAAGGATATGGTCCTGTATGCGTGCTCGTGGTGGCCATTTGGCTGATGTTGGTTTTCATTATTAACGGCATACCTTCCTCTTTATTATGAAATAAACATCCGATCATTTATCTCAAAAAATGGCATTTTTCTTTGAATACCATAATAACACGTCTTATTGGAAAACCCTTTAGTTTTATACTGCATTTACAACATTAACCTAGTGATGCCAGACTTTACGACTAACTAACTACAAAAGTAATTTAACTACTATATAAAAAACACTTTTTTTTAAAAGACACTCTCTCTTTTTATTGAGTTCGATTTGTTTTTCTTCAAATTCAGTATTTGAAAAGAATTTTGTTTTCTTAGACATATAAGAATGCCCTTTCTTTGCTGGTAATTACCCACGATCTGGCATCACTGCGTAACGCACGTTCATTTCAGTGCAGATCCGTTTGTCCGCAGTCAGTAAGAATGAGTACACAAATCACACGCCTTAAGTGTCGTGGATGTTCTACCTATAATTATTATGGAATACGGAAATAAAAACAAGTTTCGCCGACCGACATTTCTGCAATCACTTGAAAACATTTCTATTTCTGATTTAAATGTCTAATGAGAGTGGAAATGAGTGCCTGTAAATTAAACCAACAATCCATCAATCGAAATAAATAAATAATTGTTCGTTCATCACTTTCGGGAGTCATTTTATTTTATAGGAAATCACATAAGCCATCGCTATAAGTATTATGTATCAACGTGCACGAGCTTTCCTATATAATTCATACCACACAAACAAGATGGCCGACCAAAATACATGTCAAGTATTTTTGCGAGTTAGGTATAGAATGCTATCCCCTTCCATCAGGCTATTTAGTATTCGGCATCTCTTTAATCTTCCGTGTTAGGAATGTGTGATGTTGTAAATGCAGCATCAAGTAAGAACAAGATTATTTGCACATTTCTCTTCGTTGGTACTATATTTGGATACCCAAATCCCATTAAAGTCTTCCTTAAATGTCTGCATACACAAACCTCATTTTGAGTGCTCAAAATTCGACAAATAAAATGAATAATTATCCTTCAAACTTAAACTGTCTTCTTCACAATAGCAACTAGTTAGAAAATATATACTAAGTCTATTGAAAATGCCAATATCCAAGATGTGTATAACCCCACCCACACTGTCAGTATTAAAGATTACATTTTAAAAGAAATACATTTTCCCATTGGTACTGCTGCAACATGCGTATACTTGATACTTGAAGTGCAGTATCCACAAATCCGCTCCTCCAGATGGTATATCCGTAGTAAACTCGTCATGCATCGATTGCTCGGCATGGTATCCTTTTCAAGTGACACAGCTAGTTTCATAAACCAGCACTGTGACAAATAGATATTCTTTCATTAGTCCAACTAAATGATTTTCCTTTTCATCCAAACCCACAATTCGTAGAGTTCTCCTTTTCCTTCCTCTAAATTTGCCCTCTCCTGCGTTTGCTGTGTGCTCAGCATAATGAAAGGGTAGAAAATCACTTGAGGGCTACAGTGAATTATGGAATGATTATTAGAGAACAAATTGCTTCTCACATTCGACATACCACGGAATGTCCGTTTATAGTTTTACAGTAAACACCCCTACCCGGAAACATGAGGCCACTTGATGACTGATGACGGGAGAAAGTTGGGGAAATTAAAATACCGAAATCGTGACATTTGATACATCCTTCAACTAGAGCTACACACGTAAAAGGATATGCGAGACCTGCCATGAGAAAGCGCTAGCAGTCTGATGTTTATACGGCACACCGAATCCACTTGAAGTGTATTTGCGATAAGCGAATAATTGTGTGCGGCGAGGGGAGATAAATTCCCTTTGCGGAGGGTGCTGCCAATGAACGAAAAATTAAATTACCTTCGTGGTTAAAGGATAAAGAAAATACAAGAGCATGACTTCGTTTATTATCAATAGGTCTTAGCTGGAAATGAATGAGCAATTTTTGCCCCCGCAAATGCGCGGTTCTACAAAATAGATAAAACATCAAAAGTCATGTAACGGAATAGCTTAAAATGTGCATAAGACCTGCCCCACTCCCGTTTCACCACAAATCTTCAATTCAATGCAGAGCGCCCTGTGGTTGTGCTTTAAATAATATAAATGGCTGATCCAGAGTGGAGACTATTTCGCGAGTTGTGTCTTGCTGTCAAAACTGAACCCCAAAACCAATAGTTGGATCACATTGGGAGGATTGCAAACGTTTATTTTATGTCTCACAAGACATTCTTTTGACAGCGGTAACTGTCAAAAGTTGTAGTGAATTACACATCTGTCATGTGCCATGTAGCAAATTGTATTCTTCGAAAATGTTATCGACTTTGAATAAGATTTATTTATTTAGATTTATAATTATTATTTTTCACTATCACACTGAATATTTTTTAGTTCACAATGGGTAATTTTATATGAACGATTTCCCCATTGTGAGTTCGTTAAATCTATCCGGACACTCAGTATGCTTATAAGTAGGTATCTCGCGTTGCCATTCCCACCTGGCAAGTTCGATAGTCCTGAGAGAAATACCGCCAATTACGCCCAGTCAGTGGGGTCTTGTTGTTCGCCGGGCTAGTTTTAAAATCGATATTATGGAATGGACAGAACACGGCCGCTAATTAGGAGGAAGTTACATTTGCCTACAGGTAGTTGCAATAAGAGCGCAGTGGAAATTGCAATTAAAAACGTCAATTGGCCTAAACGCCAAATCCCTTTAGACAGCCATAAAAGGTGTGGTGGCGGTCTACGTGTGCTAATTGCAGTTTCCATTGTCGCAAAGTCCATTCATTAAACAAAATCTATAGCCACCTGGTGCAATGCATATGCCAACCATAGGTACGCATGCATTTGTATCGATGGGTGTAGATATCTGCTGCGATAGTTCTTTGTGCTTGAATACATACACCTTCCTTGGATTGCTAAATATCGAACGTGCACTGGAAACAGAACTGCGCGCAATTATTGCGTTTGCTGTCAGCCTGCTTGATTCATTTTCAGGAAATAGAGCAGTTGAAAGGATATCCTATGGCTCGACTAATGATCTCAATCGGACTCCATAATTACTCATAGTTCTTTGACAACATTCCACCTAATAAGACAATCAGCTCAATTCCCAGCTAATAATTGTGGAAGTTCAAGAATCTTGCTTAGTATTCTGACAGCTGACTGACTTGATGTGTCTTTTTATTCATTTCATTTCATTTCATTTATTCAATCTAAGATTGATAATGAGCTTAGTTTTGATTGTGATAAATCGGTCACATGAAAAACAACTTTTTCAGTTGACGTTTATGGAGGGGTAGTCGACGAATCTAGTAAAGAAATTCATGACTGGGTGCTAAGTTGACAGTTCGCATTATGTGGCTGACGTAGGAAAAGTGACGTTACCGAACAATCTAGTTTTTGCGTTCAGGTTACATCTACTCCCAGTTACCAATCAAGTCCACTTAAGATAACTAGATTTTTGAATGTGTCCACTATCTTAGTGAAACAGCAAACACACGAGTATGAAACACAACAATCAAACTCACACTTTCAATTGAATTAATTCTAAATCAGTCATGTATATTACTCAATATAGTTCAAGGGTCGTCTATCGTGTCGTGATTTGAAAATGCTTTCTTTTCGATAGCCTTGTAACAGAGAAAATAAGAAAACGTGTAAACAATTTATGCCGACAAAGTCATAATATTTGTGATAATTAATTAACTTGCCACACAAATCACAGTCACAATTTCAGACAGCCCCGGCAGCATGTTGCCACAACGTTCAACCAATCAAGCAGTTTACTTGTTTAAGTTTACACCTCATCAGTCATCGTTCAGTCAAGTAATCACTTCTCGCAACATTTATGTCAACATTTAAATTCTGTTGCTGGTTCTGCTAAAAGGCCAAACACTTATTAGAGAACAGTGGCGCAAGAGACCTGTGAAATTGACAGAATGCGCGTTAGTTTCACATTTGCAAAAAAAAAACATATATACTGGACTTTGTACACTTGAATTGTGCTTCCAAAGTGGAAAGGGTTTCCTGGGCGCTATAATTAGGTAAACTTTGAAACGGCCGCACAACTCTGTGCTAAAGTTTGGAAGCAGCATCCATTTCAGTTTAAACCAAAAATGTCCAATGAATTTTCCTCCAAAAATAAGTTATCCGGAAAATAACTTATTTTATCCGAAAATTAACTTATTTCGGTCGCAAAAGTTCCAGATTTGTCAGAAGATCATCGGCTCACTAAGTGACGAGCGTGTGAACATATATCGATGAGTAGACGGGTATCGCTACCGTGGGATAGCACCAGAAATGACAATTACTTTTGGCAGTAAATCGACCTGTCAAAATCGAGATCCTAAATGTCTGCACTACCACGAAATAATTCTTCTGACGTTGCCAGCAGTCAACAATGCGGGAAAGGTAGGGCCCTAAAAACAATGATGAGGTTAATTTAAGTAGCTACTGATCTTATTTTCGAAAGCCTTTGAAAGCGGTTCTATTTCTAGCTCCCTATATCCCAATAAATAGGCCTGCTCCCAACTGATCACAATATTTCCATAGTTGCCCACATTTGAAATGACTGTGTTTGTGTTATATTTAACTGTCCATTCAATAAAAAGGACCTTAAATTAATGTTACCCAATACTTATATAACAATTTCATATCAGTTTTGAAATCAATTTGTCCCACTGTCTTCCAAACGTATCAACAAAAACTCACCGCGCAACATCTGAATCTGCCGTCGATTTTCTCTGTATCTGTCGAATGTGTCTGACTGCGAGCTGTGAAATTGAGGTACATTTTCAATCGCACACATTCCCACACCGAGCTGGTTGCATTCAATTTCAGTCTGTTTCGAACCTCGAACCAGAAAAGGTGGTTTTCGCTCTAGCGGTGTGCGGTCTTCTCCAACATTTGTGTTAGATAGTGACGACTTCTTTTATTCGAAATTCGTTCGTAACTTTATCAATCGCCGAAAATTGCAAAAACACACACAGATACGAGTAGTTTTGTGATAACGAAATAGACCGCACCGATAATATCCCTAATCCGCCTGTCAACACGTTGACAGTTCGAGTGCAATTTTTTGTTACCCAAAAGATTACAATTAGATATCTTCTCACGATTCGCATTAAAATCGCAATTTTCGTTTCAAGTCACCTGCCTACTCCGCGTTGTAGGCTCGCTTGGGATTCCCTGATCTAAGCAATCACCGCTGACAGTTTGTGTATTTTTCCCCGTTTGAAGTTGAATAATTGTTTTTAAAAAGTTTGCCGAAAACTTGTGATTTTACGGGCTCTCGCGTTGAGATTCTATAAATAGTGCGTGCGGTTCTGTACGAAAAGAAAGAAAATTACATAAATAATTTATATTGGTGAACAATAAATTGTTTGTGTTTTGTGTGCGCGAAAAGTTTTTAAATAGAAATTTTGCATGTCATTGGATTGGACTTGCAATTAAACCGGATCGTCCACTTGACTGGGTTCAAGAGAAATATTCATCTCTCAGTAATCAAGTCAGCGGGCTAATTTAAATATTTAAATACAGGGGTTGCCTGGCTGTCATTCGTGTTTAGCTAATACCGGGACTAGTTGGATACAAAAGAAACAGAAACAGAAAACATCAACAAAGAACCACATTACGACTACTATCACAGTCACTTATCTGTACTTGTTGCGCCAAAGGGTAAGTTGACTTCATTAAATGTGTTAACCTTGACAAGTATCTCGCATTCCCGTTGTAGGTAGGTATCTGTTGTTCGTTCTCGCTATTTATTTACCTCAGAACAACTACTCTGTTTAATTTACTTTTTGTTAATTCGCTCAACGAGTGATCTGTAAAAAGTGATCTAATTATTTACTGTATGCGAGCTATTGGATTGGAGGGTATTTTCGGCGCTAGGCGCATTGGTGAGCTAGAAAGTTTCGTATTTCGCACAGTTTGTTGTTTGCCAAGAGTAGATACTTGCATAGCAAAGAATTAGAAATGAAAAATGCGGCTATTTGTTTGATGTTTTAGCATTTTTAGAAAGACCACCACAGTTGAAAATAAAACAAAAACACCATTCGAATAAAATCGAAGGCTTGCGACCATGAGTAAGCTTTCTGTGTGCAAGTGATCAATTATAGGTATTGTCAGCAGAAAGCACTTCTACAAATGCAAAGGTCAAATTCAGCGAGATATTTCAATGTTTGGGGCTTGTGTGTCAAGTAGCGAGAGCGATCGGAGGTTGCTCAAAATTTGGGATTTTTTCAACCCATTAGGGGTTAAAAGTCGAGAAGTCATCTCTTGGTCTTAAGTTTTAAAGGGCGAGAGGGCTACTGATTCTGTGAATTGGTCAGTGACAAGTAAGAATCTACGTTTTTTAAGCTGCATTTTATGTTCTACTGCTGCGCCATTTATGCTGTTAGACACAAACAATTTTGTGAATGAACACTTTGCCTGTATCAGTCTCAGTCTCGGTATAAAATTAATTGCTTGGACCTGTTAAGTTTATTTGTTTGTGGTGCCTGGATACCCAAACGCCTTGGCCGATTGTCGTGCAATTTGGCACATGTTTAGTTTGTGTTTCGAAAACGGACATGGCCTACAATTTATGACAACTGAATCAGTAGTACCCATGGGAAAAGTCAAAACGTCAAATTCTCCATTCTGTACGAGTACAAAATACACGCCCATCTGTCTATGCGTCAACTCTCAATAAAATAAATAAATAAATAGTTGGAGCAACAGGTCCGTAGGGGCTCTTGGCCTAGCTTCAAACAACCATTCGTTTTGTGTGAGTCTTTTGGAAGGGATCTACAATTTTATGCCGAGTCCAAACAGCTAATTCTAATTGAGAAACTCTTTTATGACAGTAAAAGTTTTGGATGTTTGTCAGACTTTCGCGAGAGTTGGCGCAGTGAAAAAAAAACCTTAAGTTGAAATTTTGCGATTTTTCGGGAATCGACTTGGTTACCCCTCGCCTAGTAGTCCAACACACTAACCGGAACCACTAAGCCCCTGTGCTCACTGCGTCAACTCTCAATATCTATCTATAAGTGGCTAAGAAGCACGCTTCTCAATGCAGGCAAAATTACCCCGTTTTGTGTTTGGTAAGGGGCACCTTGGGGTCTCTTACTAACCTTGATTGAAACACAACTTACTTTTTGGCTTGTGGCTTCAAAACCACCTGTCTGTCCGTATATCCTGTAATGCTTTTTATCGACAAGATTGCGAGTATTCATCTCCTTAGCTGTGTTGGTTTTTGGCAGCAATAATAGTTATGAGAGCTGAAAACTATATTCGAACTTGATCTTCCACAGAAAAACAGCTCAAGGCACCCTTGACATCTTTTCGGCGAGTTTCTTCTTAGTTCTACTTAAGAGGTCTCTTCTAACCCCTTTATGCAGCTTAAACTTAACTTAAGCTCATCGTCGGCCATTACATTCTTTTACATCTTTTGAGTCCGAAGGAGTTTGCTTTTGAAACGCAACTTGTCAGACTCGTAGAAAAAATTCGGATTCCGTGATTTTAAGGCTAGCTTTCTTTGTGTCAAATAAAATTATAATTTTTTTTCAGGAGAAGGTCCCAGACTTTTTTATATTTTATTGCCCCCAGTTAAATCTGTTTCAGCAAAGAACCACATATTCTTTTGACGCAATTTGCTGATGTTTTTTGTTTTAGTATAATCGCGTATCCTTCCATCTTGCACTTCTATTACCTTTTTTACATAATTTGCCTAATAACTGGAAAAGAGTTGCAACTCTTAACAGTAATAAGTCGTCTGTAATTTGTAATGCACGCCTCGCCATTTAATATTCATCACAAGTCATAACCTTATGACAGATGTGTACCCACACATAAAACCCCAACCCATTCACACCTGTAAACATTGCCCTACCAAAACAGAGCTCGGATCAACGTTTCCACTTTGCACATTTCAAAAAATCGCCCTCCAACCGCCAGAAAAATTGTGTGAAATCATTAAAATAAAATGTTTATCGCCACTTTGCCGAATATATCCAGATCCAGTCGTCTCGTCTGTCCAACAAAATAGAAGAAACCCATAAAATACCCCAAAGTCTACACAGACAATTCATTAAGAGACCGTAAAATTATCCAGAGCATCTGGCCTATTTCTGTGAACCACGCTAAAAAAAAAGGAAACAACCAACAACAACACCAACAAAATATTCGTATATATTCGAAATCATTGATGTTTCCCGACAGCCAACATTAAATATCTTGGTGGTCGACAATTATGCGTATCTCTGGAGACCTAATTATCGGGCGGGCCGTTTCGAACGTATTTTTGTTTTTTTTTTTTTTTTCTTTTGAAAAACCAATTAAATCTGTTTCGTTAAAAATTAAAAAAATTTCTTGTGTATAGTAAAACATTTTATAATTAAAATTTTATTGATTCAATCAAGAGTGTGTCGCTTTGATAGCGCGCGATCGAATTAGAATTCGTTCCCTCGCCAACAACGATAAGGGGCAATTTTTCCATGAATCGGTTATGATTTCCCAAGAAAGATTCCTTTTGAATTTCACGCTGATGTCAATGTGTAGAGTCGATTGAGCCGCAAATGTCGAACATGTAGTGGTGATTGTTTCATGGTAAACACGCGCGCTCTGTGAGCAAATAATTTGGTAGCTGTGACCTGTGATTTGTTGGCCATGTTAATTAGCAGGTAGAACAATGGCATCTGTTTTGACACATTGCCGATGTGGATATCATGTTAATTATTAAAACAACTGACGGCATCATCGGTCGGCTGATTAGAGTATGCAGCATAGAAGTTTGGTTTGGAGGACGGCGAAGAGCTGCTGATTTATTATTTAGGTATTTTCGGATTTGATATTAAATTTGATGAGCAATAAATACGGTAATACGGACGTTATGCTTTTATAGATGAGCGCCGTTAAGACGATGTCCGTTTTGACGCATAGCCTGCATTGCGTTTGATGTGTGCTTGTGAGTTATTTAATAGCGATGTTGTTAATTTTGAGTCTGACACTTAAATCGGCGGTGGTTTGATATGTGTTACAGCCCTTAAGGAAGTACGCACTATTTTAATCTCAAGCAAAGGAGCACTGAAATGTGGCAGCTACAAGTTTAGTGGAATATAGTCATAAAAGACTACCGGTGTTGCCTCGAAATACTCACTATTCGAGTGAATGACGAATGTATGTGTCAATCAACAGAGAGCGCCACGTTCTATGTATCATCAAATGAGCGCTCGTCAAAATGAAGAGTTTAGGTGAAATATCGCTCGTTTATTGTTGTCCCCCTTTTTTTCTCAGTTAAATTTAGAAAACGTCGATTTGGAGGAGTAAGGAAAACTGTATTTTACGGGTTGGATCGGTATGGGAAAGAAAAGCTCTAGGGATTTGCAATTTTTAATAAAGAGCTGCCAAAAATTTGTAGCAGCTATTAATACATATCGCAGTCTATACTCAAAGTCTCATGGGCTTAAAGCTGATATTCTGCAAACGGTTGCCTTTTTAAAACATCAGCGCAGTGGCTTAAAAAAGACGAGTTTCGTAGCACTGTCTTCTAAAATTCAGCCGGCGATAAAAATATCTCTGCATGTGTTTTTTTGGCGCAAACATTATAAGCCCGTAAAACAAATTGTGATTAATGTGGATTGTTTTTCCTTAAAATCAACTTTTTAATTGGCAACACTTTTTTCACTGACAACCAATTTGACAGCTAACAGATAATTTCTGCGAGTTTGCCAGCAGCGACTTTTTGAATTCACCTACAGATGAAAATGCGCAAAAGAAAGATGGAAATTTTGCTAAATGTCATATTCTCTTTTATACAGACAACCAAACGTGTTTCAAGCACAAACGTCAGAATACATTATAACAAAATTTGATTTAAAGCTTATTATGCAGGCGTTTTTCTTAGAGCTTCTAACATAACATTTTTTCACTGACAATGACAACCAATTTGACAGATGGCACCTTTTTTCTGCTTCAATATAAGAATTAAAGCCTAGAACGCAGCTGTTTCGGAATGACATTTTCCGGTGGTCTCCAAATGCACAGCGATACGTGTGCGAAAAGGCAGCGGTAAATAATTTGTGGAGAGTGCCATCTCACCTGATACACAAGTGAAACAAGTGTCAAATTATCGGAAGCAATTAATGTCCCGGAAAATATATGTTTTGCGAAAAAAGAGTTTAGAATTGAACCAAGCAATCTACTACAATTACCCTCTTTTCGCAATCATTTCGCAGTAGAAGTGTACTTCAAAATGAAAAGGAAAAGGAAATTTTTCATTCATGATTTCGTTGTGTACTTTTATATGGGATTTTTTATCCCGAAACATCTGGCTTAACCTACAATACACTGGACGCGTTCAAAAATCTAGTTAAGTGCTTCTGACAACTGGGTGACTTCTGACTTGATGTGGTTTAGTTTCTACTGCCCTAATTGGTCACGTGACAAATCTTGTCAAGAATTTCCTATTTCCTGACTGAGTATAATAAGTTGACATTTCGTGGCTGACGTAAGAAAAGTGAGGTTGTATCGGACTAGATGTAAAAACTAGATTAGTTTTTACATCTAGTCCAGTCGAAAATTTATTTTATTTTATTTATTCGAGGCGACGCGAATACTTGAAAGGAATCTTAAATCGAAACATAGAGGGCGCTGGACAGCAAGAAGGGCTACTGTGGAACGTTTCTTTGTCAGAGAAACCTAACAAAGCCTCTAATGGTCTGAATCTATGATGAACGCGACCTTCCCAGCAACGCATTGTATTCTCTAAGAAAAATCAAACTTTAGACAGCTTCACATCTTTTAACTATTGAAACTACTGAAGCGATTAGGAAACCACCAACCTTGCCCTACTTGCGTATTCGTTTTCGATTTTACAACCTTCATTGCTCTCCATTTCCGCCTACAAAAGTCCGCCTCGAGAATACTGACATCCCCTCGAATAGATTCAACTTCACTATCGAAGACACATCCCTCACCGCCGTTGATATTGCGTGACTCTATGACTACCCTGAGACAGACAGAAGCATATGAATAATGAGCAACACATTCTCCGAGAGATGTGTACAACAACTACGATCCAATCTGCGTGCGGATGAGAAATGGATAAACAAAAATGGAACACCGATTTATACTCACTGCAGGAATGCCAACAATACAAATTACCAGTCCTCGATGGCTTATTCATGTCGAGCGGATGGACAAAAGCGCTCGTACATATACGTCTTTCATTTCCCAACAGGGATGGTCAACAAAAGCGACCATGGACCGTGTTCCAGGTAAATTCGAAAAACCCACAACAATACCACGCAGGTACAGGGTACACCGTACGAATGCAACCGGCTCTAAAATAAAGCAGTCGACTCTGAGGGAGCGAGGCTACGAGTATATTGATGGAAGTCAAAATCATAAAAACGCAACAGTTTCCTTACACAATGTTCGGATCGAATAAATTATCACTCCGCCGCCGAGTCAAGGTTCATTGCCATGCCATATAAAGCGACTAAAACAAACAGATTTAACGCCATCTCCCCGCCGCAAGAGATACTTTCTATTTCAAACGAAATCACCATAAAAATCCAATTGTCCGCGTGTTGGGCCATTAAATGATTAAAAACCTTCGCCGACACCAGGGCCCGCTGGCGTATGTCACCTCTCGACGCGCTCACTTCATTATCATGTAACCACTAGTATGTTAATTAATTGCTAATTAAATAATCGAAAGGAATAAAAAGCCGAACAATCGGTATCTATCCGCGTCGACAAAGGCCCTTTTGTCGAGTTTATTTGAAAACATTTATCCCTCAGATTATGGCGCTGCCACGGATTGTAATTGTGATTGTGACTGTGATACATGGAACAGCCTGCACCTTGCTGGAGCTGGAACCTGGGCTATGGGGATTAAAAAGTCCCGCAGTCATTAACAATGCTGCACATTAATATTCCGTACAAAAAAGAGACCACACCGAGCAGTGTGCAGCACCATTAGCTGGGGGGAAATTCGTAATAATTTTGAACCATTTTCCAATTCATGTATCTACTTGGAGGAAATTTCGCCACCAGTTTCTCCCGCCCCGACATCCCGCAGCCAATGAACTTTGACGAAAAAGTTTTGCGCGCGCTTCAAACTTAAACTTTTGGGGGGCGTAAATCAATTTGCCCTCCTGCCATC
Source organism: Cheilosia impressa (assembly GCA_948293265.1). Taxonomy (NCBI): domain Eukaryota; kingdom Metazoa; phylum Arthropoda; class Insecta; order Diptera; family Syrphidae; genus Cheilosia; species Cheilosia impressa. Next base: position 47,503,383 of record OX411882.1, on the reverse strand, counting down.
CGGCTGCCTGTCAGTAGTTGCTGGCTGAAGTTCATTATTTTCTATCGCTTTTGGAATGGATGTCGGTTTTTTTTTATCACCAAAAGCGATTACATCTCATCCGATTTATCTAACGCGACTGTCACGCAGTGTCATCAGCGGGGAGTGCGCGTCAGTGTGAGTTAATTAGCCAATTTAGCCGGTGACATGGCGCGGGTTTTAGCAATTTTTACACGCATTTTCGATGCTAACCTGGAAAAAGGTTTGCTAATGCTCTGCCAATTCAAACTGCAATTAGTTCCGATGAATATGTGTGTTACATTTGACTGGGCAATTGATGGGCACACTCAATTTGTGTCTACCATTAGGCTGAGGGGGGTTTTGCGTAAATCATTTGGGCCACACAAAACCGAATTTGCTTTTGTAATTAGTTACCTTCGAGGTAATTAAAGCGAATCGGGTCAGTGTGTGTTGTTTTTTCTTTAATCACTGTCTACATTAGACAGAAGATAATAGTCCCAGTTATGGGGATTACGAGTGTACGAGTATACATATATCTTCGAATTAAAAGTCTGACGATGATGCAAGACGCATACGAAACCTTCAAGTGCAATCACGACACAGAGTTCGAAAGCAGCATTGTTATGAGATGCGATGTCAGTGCAATCGCAGTTGAGAGGCAGAGGCGTACATCGGCATGTCCGAGATAATGCGATTGAGAGCCACATCACCGACCACTAATAGACACAAATGTGTGTGACAATTACTGAGATTGGGTGGAGAATGTGCATCGTTATGCATATTTAAGTAAATTAATTGATATAAACCTGCCCATGCGGTTGAGCAAGTTGTGAATGTGAATGAGCTTTCGGATGATGCTTAGAATGAGAGACTTAGTATTGGGATTGACATTTAATTGAAGGATGCTAATGAGCACATAACGAAAATTTTGGGTTCAGTGTACGTGTTTAGAATCGGAAGATGGACCCGTGAGTGGAGCAATTGCAGTTTTGACAGCTTAGTAACATATATGGTTATAACTTTAAGCTATTGAGGGATTAAAGTGCTGCCGGAAGTGCTTGCGTGTTTGATTCGAGAAGTTTGTTGACAACTATTGCGTCAGGGAACTTCTCCCAAAGGCAGACTATACCACCCGTCGAAAACCGCTCATTATTCTGCAGATACTGGAAATGGTGATTAAATATGGGGCTATTTTTTTTTATTTGAGATAACTACTTCTTGCGACTCCTCCAAATACTGATGGGTAAATTCCACGCGTGTTTTCGAGAAAATTCCAGTAATCAGTTCTGCATAAGTAGCTGTTCAACTTTGTGTTGAATTCCAATTTGATGTCGAAGTCCATAAACGGTTCAAAGTACTGTCGTTAAATTAAATATTTATGGGCTTGTATATAGGGCAACGCTAGAAAAGCATTAGAATTTAATATTTCTTATATATTCAATTTGAGAAATCAACAAATGACTTATTAAAACGATATAGCATTTGCTTTTAGAAAATATATCCATAATATTTAAATTCAATACAGAAAACAATCGTTTCTATGTCAGAAGTATTTAAAACAAGCCCTTACGTATAGGGTTTTAATACATTTAAATAAGAAATAATTGAACTGCGTATTGAAATCTTATATCAACACCTTGAATTGAATATTTCCTGGGCTCTTTTTTAAACCCATGGAATATTAGAATAAAAATAAATATTATTATATTTTGTTTGCATATTTATATTCGGTTTAAATGCAGGCGGGGTATAATTTAATATCCAAAATATTATACTCTTCAGTCGAATCCCTCTAAGTCGCACCTTCTTGAACTCGAATTTCCCTCTAACTCGAATTTTTCTACCCAATTTTTGCATTCCCCTCAGTTTTGCATATAAAAGTCATCCTCTAAGTCGAAATCCTTTTTAATTTTTATCTACCGTGCAAATTCGACTTAGAGGGATTCGTCGTATATAAATAGTTTGTTTTATTTTAAGTTTAATTAAAATGCAGCAAGTTACTTTAAGTTAAAATGAGAAATATAACAGAATACTCAAGGCCATTGAATACTCAACAATTGAATCCTGACAGTCAATTCTTCGTATTTTTGTACGTATTGTTATTGGAAAGAAGTTGGCGTTTCCCCCTGACAGGAAATAAACCTGCACTTCGCTTCAACATCGATTTCACAACCAGTCAAATAAATTAACAGAACCACAAATTGAGAAAAGAAAGTTCGAAACGAACAAAGAAAAAAGTGCTGCCAGTTCAACTTTTCAATATTTTATTTAACGAGAAATACAAAAAAAAGGATTTTAATGGGGAAAAGTGTAACAAAGCGAAAAATTAGTAGCATTGTAACAAAATTATAAAATATTAAAAAGTGTAACATTTTGTTACACTTGTATCATTGTGGCAACGCTGATTGGGGGCTTGGATTGTTTCACAGAGAGTGAGAAAGTGAACAAAATTCTATAGATCTCCTTTGTCCTTTGTAGCCAAAAGTAGTTGTGACTTGTGACTTGTGAGACATGACATGACGAATGTTTTCGGAGCGAAGCGAACTATGATGTTTGTGTTCAAACAAACCTATCACGTAAAATGACGAGTATCCCACTCAATACTACATATAGTTGACTGATGGTAAGAGAAACACGAAAAACCTGGCATATATTTTTGTCGGCCATCTTGCTTACGTAATATGAACTAGGGAAAGTTCTGGACTCCTCGAAATAAGACCCCGGAAAAAAGACCTCAAAAGTAAAAACGAAATAAGTGCAAAAATTGGGATAAATTTCCCTAATGAAATAATGCCCCTATTTAAAATAACGCCCCAATGAAATGATGTTTCTCATTGATGGTGTTCAAAGCTCGACTTTTTCCGTTATTCTAGTACTCGCTTAGATTAATGACGTGCGATTTGTTCATCTATTCTGTTGCTCGCAGATATGGTTTTCAACGCGAAGCTTACAATTTAAATAAATCGATCGATTTATTCAGCTATTCTTTTATTTGCACAAAAACTTAAAAAGTAAGCCTCACGTTGAAAAGTATAGACGCCGAAATTTTGTTTTATCTTTTCTGTTGCGAAATTTTTGTCAGCTACGTATTATTTTTTTAAATAAAAAAGAAATTACGCCCCAAAAATAGTGGTGGGGTCTTAATTCATTGGGGCACTATTTCATTATGAAATAGCACCCCAAATCAGACAATTTTTGTTGTTGTTGTTGTTACATAGCATGCACATTTTTGGGGACCTTATATTATTTTTACTTTGGGTCTTATTTCCGGGGCTTTATTTCGCGTAGCCAAAGTTCAAAAGTCCAAAGTTGAAATGTTTTAAGCATTCGCCGGAATTTGTGTTAGCTTTCGTTTCACATTTGAGGCATGAAAACTGACTGTGGAAGAAGAAACTCCAACCACATATAAATACCAACAGGTAAATAATTCCGATCAGTTGACGTCTTCATTACATCTCCACCTTCTCGCCTCCACCGGCTGGGTCCTTTTAAAAGCCATATTTAGTAATTTCCTCCACGTATAGTATCAGCATGCAACATTATTCCTTGAATTCTTGTTTCTGCCTTACGGTACGCATAATTTGCTTTAAATACAATAATGGGTTCTGTTTCACCCATTCGACTCTATCATTATAATTATTATCTATGCACGTAGATCGAGAAGTTTGGTGCCTTCACTTCGTGCCTTGAATTCCGTGTCCCAATCCTATAAGGTACCTAATTCAAAATAGAAAAAAAAATTGCGATCCCAATCACAGTTGAACTTTTACAAGAGTAGGTACGACCATCGTCGGGGCGGGAACTTGTCAAGGAAATAGCTTAAAGCGTGTTCCCCATTTATTCACAGCAAAGTACAAAAGAGAAATTAATTCCACGCAACATGTTGATAACGCAGCACCACCTACGGGCAATAGGTGCACTCTCAATTGATATTACAACACAAGTTTACTGTGTAGTAATTTATTGTTATGAAACGAACACAACACTTTATTTAATTTATGAGTCCATTATAATTTATTAATAACTTTATAACCCTAAACAACATCCGTCCGCATCGCATAACAACAAGCGAGAAATACTCATACCACAGGCAAGAATTTAACATTTGATGAATTAGATGGTTAAATTGATGATGGGTTTGTCCGGTTGTCGTCGGGACGCCCAAAATGGGGCGCAATGATGCGCACCCCTACTCGGATGAAGGAAAAAAGATTTATTACGTTTCTAGTCTTCCAATGGCATTGGGTAACATTAAATGGACAAATAACACCCCAGAGTATGAACTGGAGCATGATTTTTATTTTCTCTCTTGTTGTTCTTATTCTTTAACTGTACATAGATCTATGCTGGATGTGTGTCGTGTCTTATGGCGCGGACACTGTAATAGGTTACATGGAAACGCGCGTACCGACCGCGTCAAGGGAGGGCTATTTTTAGTGCCGCCGGTGCCGCCGCCACCATCACCACCATTGGAATGTTAAGGTAATGTCTCTCTGGAGAATGAGGTTGAGGGGAAAAGACCGCTGCAACAGCCATAGCTGGGATTTTTCGAATAGCAGTGCTAACAGGTGGTACCAGGTAATGCTGGGAAAAACAGAAAAAAATAAAATTACCCGACGATAGGTCCCGTAGTCACGGTCTTCCAAACGATTATTATGTGAAATCTTTTCACTTGATTCCCGCAGTCGATTTAGCCCATCAATTAAGTTTTATGATGCCAAACACAGAGGGAGACACCGAACACTGACGTAATAAATGTCAGGCCATTTGTGTCATAATTTAATTTTTGTTTTTAAGGTTCTCTGTCGCCGCGCGGTAGTAGCATCTCCAATTAGCTGAAAACTCCTAAATTGTCTTACCCAAAAATTGGGCTTTTAGTCTTTTTTTATGAATTCATTTGTGGAGACTATAGATGCGAGAAGGGACATTTGCAAAAAGCTGCGTTGAATACTAAAAATTTTGGTTTTTAGTAATTTTGCATTTGATTACTGCGTAGTATTCATACACCGCATACACAAACCATAACCTTCGGCATTTGGCAAACAGAGGGAGTCCTACATAGGTAAAGCTGTAAACAGCATTTGATCTGTCATCGTAATTCGGTTTGTAATACAATAAGTTTATATGCCGATGACTTAAAATTTTATGTGACAATTTCAAGGACTATGGCCGTGCCTACATCGGGAGTGCAAAAATTCACTGTAGCCCATAACCTACTCCGACCAAAAATGTATTTCTTTGCTAACTTTGGTCGAATTTGTTTATCGCAGTGACAAGAACGCTGCCCACAAAACTCTTGCAAGTTGGAGGTACCTAAATTGATCGGAAAAATAAATCTCAAGTCTGAAGTCAAGCCCCGCCAGGATGATTTATTGAACTTCCACCTCGGTCGACAGGTAGTGACCACAAGGGGAATTTGTATCCCCAAGTAACAAAACCATTCGCATTTGTTGATGAATCTTCTTAAATCTGGTAGAGGTATCATTCTTAAGCCACGCTCCATTTTTCGTGGCAAATTTAGACATGCCGACGTCATAAAAATGCGGCCATTCGATGGTCACTCGTGTGTCTTTCGTGAGAGTGCGCTGCGACAGCCCGCGTGACCAGACGCTTGACAGGTGATCTCAAGTAGTGCCAAATTAAGGACAAATTTTTACGTCATAATTACGTTGGCATATCAAAATTAAGCATGAAAAGTGGCAGGTTTTTAGATTTTCCAAACCGTCAAAGAACCGTGCTCTCATACAAGAATAGGGGCGTTTGTTAAGGGCTGGGCAGTGACATAGGTTATATTTCCCTTCCTGCATCTTTTCTGCAGATGCACAGCCTTTTGACTTTTGTTTCCAACGATGCGGTTTTTACCCCTCCGAGCACTCGGTATTGGTTTCTACTGAAAGATATTCAGATTTTCGACCTTTGAGCAAATTCTGTCAGTCCGACTTTAAATTTCTTGTCAAAGTCATACCTTTTGGTAGTCCGTGAGTGACATAAGTCCACTCTAATGCGCGAGTGACCTAACGATTAGGGCTTCCAAAGGAGATATAACTCCCCCTTCGGCGTCCCTCGATTAACTGAATTCTCAATCGATCTGTGACCAAGACTGCTGTAGCCCACTTAGTCAGGTATTAACCCAAACTGCACTGAGAATGTAATGGTTTGCGTGCTAAGTAAAAATGTCATCGATGCTTAACGTCTCTTGTTCGTTATGGTTATATCAGCCCAGTTTCCAGTATAGCATTCTATGATATTTGTTTGGTTTTTTTTTTACAAAGCGTGATCAGTGCTGCCACCGTTGTGGTACAAAATTCCCAGGTGAAATCTAAAATTTTCTTTTCCCCACGCACCTTTTTGAATAAATATCTCCAATTTCCATGAATAAAAAAGTTGGCTTAAATTATTTAAAATATATTTTTTTTCGAAAAAGCAACCACACGCATTGTGTTTCATATTCAAGGACAGTTTGGGTTCATCTACGCAAATCATCTAATCTAATATCCATTTTCGAATCAACTTCATCGTATTAGTCATGTCAAAATACATCAAAAGACCAGGTCAGGTAATCCTTTTCAAAATTGACGTGTGCGCTACCTCACCAAGCGATAGCAAAAGTCCGAAATCCTCAGTAGTAATTGTGCTCTTGGACAAAACGTCCATAACAACTGCACTTCATCCCCAACGACAGCACGCAGGTAATCCGATTCACCTCACTTGCACGTTGTAACCTTACAAAGTACCTAAGCTTCTTGTTGTGCTCTCATGTTTTTATCGCGAAATCTCTGTAAATTGCATTTCTATTTGCAACCAAAGGCACAATCGATGCGCACCTTTAGTGTAAACCTTAAACACGTTTACAACTTTCTAAGGCTTTGTTCGCATCACGTCATCGTCGTTGACTACCTACCATTTTTTTTTCTGTTGAAACTGTTAACAGTCTCCCTCTCACTCTTTCTCCTGTGGCAATGACCTATCGCAAATCGTCATCTTTGAGTGACACTATTGGGCTGGGCTGTTGGTTGACTTAATGACTGCTTTGACTGCTGAGGCTGACAGTGTTGACGGCGAGACTCTAATGAGATATCTATACAGTACACACCGACCACCGCCAACGCCAACGCCATCAGTCAGAACAAATGATGTGAAACATTTTCCAACTTCAACTTGAATCCGTACCATCTGCATGCTGATGCGAAAAACAATTACCGTTTTCTTTATCTGTTAGATAGGAATAGGATACGAGTACGAGTACGAATACTATTCGGCGCTCATTTGCATTCGTTTCGAGTGCCGTCGAATGGTTGAATGTAAATCGCCGCGCTTCGCTGTTGTTGCGGCAAAATTTCCATTTCGCGTCAATTTCATTTGCCGTCTCACTGACATCGATATCGATGCTTCTGGCATAGATACTTTTCGGTCTTTATTTGTTTTTAATACCCACACCCAATCAAACGACACAAACAGACAAAAATACACAAAACTTGTGAATTGAATTGAATTTGATTCTCGCTTTATTGACATGATGAACCGGAGAAAGGGAGAATTTCCATTTGCGATTGCGACGGCAACGGTGGAGGAGGGCAGGGTATCAGTTTTGGTCGGACTGACTCTGGCCTTATAGTAGATAGATAGTAACACAAGCACAAGGCATCAACATCAAACGACACGAGGAACGACGAACGAATGAACAATGTGCATTGTATTTGTATCTGCGGTGTGTGCATGTGCAGATTATGAAATATCTTTTCAATGGAAGGACGTACCACACTGACACTCTGCACATTTAGATGGATACCCAGAGGTGGTCCCACGTCCCAGTCCCAGTCCCAGTCCCAGTCCCAGTCCCAGTCCCAGTCCCAGTCGCAGTCGCAGTCTATATAATGTCGGCGTCAATGACGGCGACGGCAACGGCATATGTGTGAGAAATTTTTGCGAGAAATGTTAATTAAAAGTTTGGGGAGTTTGACTTGGGCATTGTTTAGAAAGTTACTCTTGACTCTGTTTGGCATTGGAGCCAGGGAGGGGGCAAGCCTTCGTGAATGCATGCAGCCAAATGTAGACAATGTGTTTTTTGTGGATTCTTAATGAACATGCTGGGGATTGCACTCTGAATGAAGTGCATATTCCCGCCGACCTTAATGCTTGTTCTCGGATGGTGTTCTGCGGTGTTTCATTAACTTTTGTCACACATCTAAGGAGGGATAGATTTGGAGTTGTTGCAAAGATTCGTGGCAATCCAGTGGGGATTTTCCAAAAGCAAAAAAAAAAGAGTTCGCAGTTCAAATGTCAGTATTTGTAACCTGTCGGTTTTCTGTTTTGTGCTAACCTACATTACGCCCACTCGTAGGTTCGTTTGGCGTTCATCCTTGCATACCTAAATGGCTTGTGCGCTTTAATAATCCACACTCGGAAATCTTGAAGCTTTACTGAGCAATTTTCTTTACTTTTCGTTCTATAGAATTTTTGATGAATTTTCCAGTCGAATGGCTTGGAATCCCATTACCGGGCAGGTGGTAGGTACCTACGAGTGCACTACAACTCGTAAGTGCCTTTTTGTCCCTACTCCGTAGTCGTTTGAATCTCGAGAACGCCTATAATTTGAAAATCCCTTATAAAAGATGTGAAGGGCTTTATATTCTTACGCATTTAGTAGGTTTGAGTTGTCTTACCCTAGAGGCAGCTCTAAGAGGGTACAAAATTCTGCAAAGCACTGGGAAATAATGAACAACCTTGTTTTTAGACTTCCGATGATGGGGATAACTTTCAAACCGGGTTTTACGTCTGTTACGCATCTCATATTACTGTCAATACACAACATTACCAGACCAGACAGTGGTCAGCGGTAGGAAGGGCCTAAAACTACTTATCCGTCTCTTGAAGATGGCAAAACAGCGGCGCACCAAAACTGAAAGTTCAATCTTAAGCAATTCTGCCTTGAAGGATTATAAGTCAATCTAGAGCCCGTCAGCTATATGTGGCTGCGTAAAAGATACGTTAAAAATGCATTGGCAAGGCTTATTGGGAAAGCTGCTTAAATACAGGGTGACGCAAAAGCTGCCACCCGATGTTCTTTGGCTGCTTTTTTTTGTGAATCAAACTGTGGCTCTGCTTTTGGAGTATTTCTTTCTGGATTCCCTAAATTTGTTTCCATCAAGTCGGGAAATTGATGACCATTCGGGACCGATTTATGACATTTTCCACCACTCTTGCCAGAACTTTCGTCGACAGGCCCTAGCATTCTTGACGGATATTGTCTTTGACTTAAAAAAACCCACAAAAATAAGTCTAATATGGTTAAATCAGGCGATCTTTCCGGTCGGTGCAAATCGCCAAAAGTTGGTGAATGGTTGTTCCTCCCTCGTGGTAGACCTTCAGGATGGTTTAAGCGTAGGTTACACGCACTTGGCGGTCAACAGCTAACAGTGGATGCACTGTCTGCACCTTGCAAGGGAATATCTTCGGTCGTTCACCTCTCTGTAACGACCGCCGATTGATGCGCAATTGTGTTGTACGTTGTCTGGTCGATACTCCGGGGTCCGGGGTGTTCTGCGACATCTTAAGCCACAGCTGCGATTTGCTCAGCAGAACGGCTGCTCCGGAGATGGACAGACCTTCCAGCATTTCGTGTTGTCCCGTATACTCTTCTAGAGGAGCGGCTTAATGTTGTTGTGTTTGCCCAGTTGGTTTCGGACGGCTTCGCCAACACTATCGACGAATTATGCTGCAAAAAATCGAATCAATTATTCCACGTTCTTTAGGAGCACATATAGCAATTCATGTTGGACTATGAAGCGAGGTTCGATCCCCGAAAAAGCCCAAATTACATCTGAAGGTTTTCTTCTACTGCGTCATCTCTCGCGAACGTCTGACAAACATCCGATTGTATAGCTGTCATGAAAGAGCTTCTAATTAGTAATTTGGACTCGGCGTCGGCATACATTTCTAGATCCCTTCCATTCGCCCCAAAAAATAAAAAAAACCCACTTAAGCGAATGTTTGTGAGAAGCTAGGCCTATAGAGTCCCTGCGGACCTGTATAAATAAAAGAACACCGATTCATGTCTTGTTGACGTGCATTTTGTAGATGTTTGCTCAACAAATGTCAAAGTAGAACTGATATTTGCCGCCATTTGCAAAATTATGACTTTTGCGCCACCTAGTATACGTACGACGCGGCACAATTGGCCACCCGGTCAAGGTGCGAGTCAATAATAATGTAATACAATTGTAAAGTTTGTTTATTTTTATGTGGATTAGTTGAAGTATCACGTTAAGAACAACTTGACCAATCCCAATGGATTCTTAAGAAAATTATAGGGCTTAACCATGGCCAGTAGTATTTACTGCTATGTGTGAAATTATTCGCAAAGCTTCTTTTAAAATAAACAGGGGTCAATGCCTAACTCCAATTTGTGGCTATAACAACGTTTTAAGAGGAAACTCACGTTACACACACCTCTCTACAAAGCAAACAAGCCCGATTAACCAAAAAGAAGGGAAAAGCAAATTCTCTGCCGAAGATTCGTATCTCCCCGAGGTCCAACTATAAGAAGAGTCCCCTACTCCTGCTGTAGCTATACCCCTTAAACAGTTGTTGTTTGTCAACCTTTATCTAGGAATCGATCATATTCCATTCCATGCCTTCCGATCGGTCATTTTTCCAGACAATTCCATCAACCCAAATCATTCCGTCACAACATTGATAACATCAACGCGATAACCAGTGAGTTCTCATTTAATTACCTTTGCCCAACACAATTCTCGGTGTCTTTATTTCTCCGTCCCACGTTACACAATCAAAACCAAAATATCTACCACGAGAGGAACTACCGCTTCATTAAACCCGAAAACAAGGTCAATCGAATAAAACAGAAACAAAGAAAAAGCACTAACTAAATCAAAGTCTCACCCTCATGTTTTTTTTTGTGCTCGTTGTTTCATTTCCAATTTCGAATTTCAAATTGCCCGAATTGCCCAACTAAATTGACTAAATCCGAAAAGTATGTTTCGCTTTAAAACCTAACGAAGCAGCACACCGACTAATACCCGCCCCTCCCTTGGGATCCAATTGTCTCTCGCTCCATCATAATGATAATAATCAACAGAAAAAGTTAGTAAGTAAATTGTTTATGATCAGAGTGTAGCCAGATTGCACATGGGGCTACAGCAGTTGCTGGTGTTGTTTCTGCGTTTCACTGTTGGCCAAACAGACTAGAGTAAATAAATAGGCAAAAGTTATTCCACACAGAGTTCGGGTGTCGATGATGGTCATGCTGGGGGGCGGACGCCAGGCCAACATAGACCGCATGTAAGGCTGCGGATAGATTCCCCATAGTCGCGCACTCAACCTTTATCTGGTCCTATAATTGTTGCACATGCCGCAACACATGTAATAGGGAAATTTTTATTGAAATTTACGGTTTGTTTAAGTGAAACAAGTGCGAAATTATATATATTTGCCACACACACACATACAGTATTCAGGCAGAGCGGAGCGCACATAGCGTGCATGTTGGGCGTAGCGATCTGCCTGCTAGAGCTCTCTCGCTCGCGGTCTATTTAATTGACTTCCGCTTCTATTTTTGGGGGTACCTACTAATCAACTGTTGGGTACATTTGTGAATGCATATCGAAAGCAATAAAACTAACAAGTTCCACTTTAGGGTGATTGAGGAATAAGTTAAACACGGTTTAGGTAATGCAGACAGTCGGGTGTGAAAGTTACGAAACATGAACTAGAATGAATTGTGAATAACTGCAGCAAACGAGAAGTTAGTAGAAAATAATCAAGGTAAGCCATTTTGCTGCAAACAAAAGATTCAAATCTGTCAAATCGTCACAAATGTGTCCTTATATCAGTTAAAAACTTGAAAAGTCCGTAATAACAAAAGTGGGCTCACAAACAATGAGAGGATCATAGGGTGAGGGCAACATTCTTCTGTTTTTATAAATGTTTTAGAAAAACGCAACAAATGCTACGTAGTTAGGCTCAGTACTTACAAACTGCAGTCAATAAAATTGCATTTGTCAACCAACTTTTTGTTGAAGTAAACGTTTTTGTTTTTACTGTTTAATAATAATTTATTTTCATACTGTACTAATAGTCATCTTTGACAGGTCTCACATGACCATTTTTTATTCATAACCTTGAATTGTCTATGAATTTTTCCTTTCTTTATAATAAAAAGTTCCTAACACAAACACTTTTACTATCTTTGTTCATAAAAATTGATGAAAAGAGCTAATATTACACTACTAGTACTTCAAGCTCTAATAAATGAAAGGTGGGGTCAATGTGCATGTGCACCTTTTGCTATAGCCCTTGATGTCGATAAACCGCTCTTTACTTAATGCAGCAGCGATAGTGATGTCCTCAGAAACCTGTTAGGATTAGTGAGCTACCAGAGAGTTTTTGAATTTCTTGGAAAAAGGTTTCGGCACGCGTTTTTTTGTGCATTTTTTGGAGCATTTCTGAGGTATTAAAGCTTTGCATTTCTCTAGCGTTTCTGCTGCGTTTTTCGATCCTTTTTTTTGGCGTATATTTCAATACGTTTTTTGACAAATGTTTGGTTCGTCGCGGGTTCCAGGAATTTTTGATCTTATTTTACATCTTTTTTGTAGCGATTTGGAGACGCTTTTTGAAACGCTTTTGAAACGCCCTCATGGTTCGAATTTTGAAGCATTTTTTAGTAGACGTAGTTTTTTTGTCGTGTTTTTCAATATGTTTTCAAAGCGTTTTGCGTATTTTTTGACACGTTCTTCTAACTGGGTTTTTGGATGGCTTTTCGGTGCTCTTGTTGGAAGGTTTTTTTTTTTTAGTTTTGGGACGCGTCTTTTGATGCTTTTATCGCATTTTTCGACACGTAGGAGCAACTTTTGGAAATTCATCAAAATTGCTATTCAGAGTCGAAGTATCCACCGACATTTTTTAAATTGTTTTTTTGGCTCGAATTTTTTTATTTTTTTTAAGGTGGTGAAAGAAATTTGTGTCTGGTTTTCTTTATAAGATTTTCGATGCGTTTTGGAGCATTTTTTATCGCGTTCTTCGATCGGGTTTTTGGTGAGTTTTCCTGCACATGATTTTTTACTGATTGTTTGATGTTATTTTTGACACTTGTAAACGCTTTTTCTTTGGCGCATTTTCTTCATGCACGAAAAACTTTTAAAAATTATTTCAAACTGCTACCGAAATTCTGAGTCCGTGGCCGCAAGCCCGCAACTTTAAGAGCGTTTATACTCAAGCGTTATCGGTCGTTAATATTGTTCCACCAGACAGGCTGTATTTATAGTATTTAAATTAACAAAGCTCTGTTGGATTTATTTCACTGGGGCTAATTTAAGTTGTTGGTTTACGCCAACAAGCAAACAAGGGAACGCGATATTTCCACCTTTCCGGCCGATACCTATACCTATGTGTGGAACGTGGAAATTTTTTAAAATTGGTTCAAGAAAATCGATCGCTGAAAATGTGCTAAATGAGATCGACTTTCATACCTCAATTTCACATGTTGTGACCTACAACCTTAACCTGGAATAAATATCAGCCAGATATCACATTAGGTTCAATCGCGTAAGCGGGTTAAATCGCAATCGAATGCAATCGATCGCACTCGCCCAAAGTCTCATGAAAAATGACAGAAGAAGAGAAAATTAGCAAAATAACGAGTAACGAGCAGTTGATCTGTTGGCTCGAAACAGCTCCGAGAATTTCAACTGATAAATACAAACGTCAAATGCACAAAGTTGACAGACAAGAAACAAGTTCAAAATCAGTCTTAAAAATCAATTGCACAACAAAATAAAATCTCAATAAATAAAGAACATTTGGAACGTTCTCATTATGTTCCATAAATGTTAAAAATAAAAATAAATAGTTGGCGCTACAGGTCGGTAGGGACCCTGGGCCTAGCTTCTCGCAACCATTCGTTTTGTGTGAGTTTTTCATTTTTGGGACGAATGGAAGGGATCTACAATTTTATGCCGAATCCAAACGGCTAATTGAGAAGCTTCTTCATGACAGTTATACTCTCGGATGTTTGTCAGACGTTCGCGAGAGGTGGCGCAGTGGAAAAAAACCTTGAGTTGAAATTTGGGTTTTCTCGGGATTCGAACCTGGGACCCCTCGCTTAGTAGTCCAACACACTAACCACTAAGCCACTGCCACTCCATAAATGTTAGTTATTTATTTATTTGTGATGTGGACTAGATGTCAGAGAAACGTAAGAGGCTTGAAGTAGCTCGAGGTCTATCCACGTACCTACTTTGGAGTATATTTTCAGCTCTCTGAGAGAATTTCGCTAAAGTAATTCCTTGAGTTTGACAGATTTTAAGTGCTTAGGTCGAGAAGCTACGCGAATGTTGTGTGTTGTTTTTTTTTTAAATACAAAACTATTTTGTCCTCATTGTAACACCCTTTACTGGTACCCTCCTAAGTCATCGTCCTGCTGCACAGCGTTAACCTGAAAAACACTCCCTTTCAAGTGAATCATTGCGCTCATAATTCTATTTTATAAGACACCCTACCAAACAATGAACCAATCAAACTGCGGCCACCGACAACATACGCCATAAATCTGTTTGGCAAATTTCGCCTTAGATGCTTCCGACCGATTCCGACCTGCATTCATCTAAGTTCAGACTCGGTTCGCCCCAAATACAAAAAGAACAAAGCACTGCCACCTTCAGTTCTATTTCCAGAATGTGCGTGTAGAAAATGGAAACACAAATGCGTGCAGTATGCACAGACCCTCTTCGCCGTAGCCATATAATTAATAGTCTTTAAGAGCAAGATTTATGAACAAGTTCCGAGCGAAAAACATCATTTGAATACTTAAAGGTGTTCGGAGCCCTTCTTCACACATCCAGAACGATGTTGGGCTTCGCCAATTATCTTTTATACTATACCACGTTTCTGACAACTATGCATATCCAAACGACCGACGGATGTTTACGGACGAGACGCATCGAAAAAAAAAACACAACAACACTTGGAACGGTTCATTATGTCTGCATACTGTATAAATATCTGATGTCAAAACAATTTCGAATGGGTCTATCAGGCGAGAGACAAGATATCAATTGACAAATTACCCGCATCGGATAGTCTTGTGAATAAAGTTCCATCAATCGATTGTTTTAGCCTGTTCCGCTGGCAAGCATTTGAGCGATAGGTGATCGGTTTCGGTATTTCGTCCTAAAGATATCTTCTTTCAGACAGATATCGCGCAATCGGGCGCGTTCACAAATGTCGGCGCCCCCCTGTAGAATGGCGTTGCTTACACAATCTATCATAATATTTTTATTATGGGAGGCATATGTATATATAAGACATCTCGAATCACAAGTGACGGCAGAGCGACTTACAGGGCTTCCAAGTTCCAATCTTTTTATCTTTAGTGTGTCGGCTCTCGCATGCACTTAAGGTTAATGACTTTGAATGAGTGTTTGTCAACATAGCACACATACTTCTGGGTGGCGATTACTTCATAAAAATATGCAGACTTTAGATGTTGGGCTTGGGAGGACTCTGGAAAGAGTGAGAGGTGAAACAGTCACAGCGCACTTGGAATGAAATTTCATTTTTAATTTCCAAAATTACTCCGGAAGTGTCATTAGTGAAATGCTATAAAGTATGAATCTAATTGATTTCGGTTGGCTTTATGGGCATTAGTAGCGCCGCCTTATGATGTTGTTTAGTTTTAAGCGTTTTATCGATTTCCAGGGTTATTAAAGTTGCTATGCAAATGACAGGTGGTGTCGCCATTGCTGTTAAGTGGAATGTAGATAACCAATTTGGGGAAAGGAAAATTGTTTCACAACAGAAACAGACGGATGTATGTCAGTTTTCTTTAGTGTTTCCGGCGCAATTATTGCCAATTAAAATGGAAATGTAGAAGGACATTCTTTATTGATTTGGGTTTAAAAATCTGTTTGATTTCAAATTAAAATGAAACCCACACAAGTTGAGCGAATAAAAGACAAATAATAGCTGGCGCAATTTATTCAAAACCATTTGTTTTGCGAGAGTTTTTACTTTTGGCACGAATGGAGGGGACTTACAAAACTTACTAATTGGGGCAGCAACTGGCGCCATCTGTGTCCCAATTAGAGAGCTTTAACTGCGTGTATGCCAACTTCGATCGGATGTATTATGAAGCTTTGTCAGAAAACTCATGTGTTTGTCAGGACTTTTTGAAGCGTTTTACGAGAGGTGCGGCAGTGGAAGCCCTTCACACTAACTGCTCAGCCACTCGTCCCAAATTGAACAAATCGGGCTAAATTTTGACATTAGTGAGGACAAATGATCGGTCACACGGCCACCGTTGAATCGTCTCAGTCAACGCATCTTAGAACTAGAATTTTTAACAAATTCTTCTAGGTCAAGGCTGTTAAAGTTGTTGTCTTGTCCACTTTGACCAACAACTTCCAATACTCGCAAAATAAGTAGTTTAGAGGTGACAAATCATCACGCCATCTTGGTTAAAACCAATTTTACTGCAGGCACACGTGGTTTATGATCATTGACGTTTTTAACTTTCTCTAATACGTAGTAGGAGAAATATGTTGTATTCACGTACAAAATTTCGAACTCGAACTTCGAACTTTCGAGATGCTAATCAATTCTGACATTACCATGGTAGGGGAAAGCAAAATAGTGGGTCGCGAAATTCCGTCCGTCCGTTTATCTGTCTTTCTCTGTCAGTGCCCTGATTTGGTTCAAACTTGGAGTTAGTGGGCCTTAAGTTCGCGGCCGTTTTTTCTTTGCAAGGTAACCTTAATATCAATGGTAGGTAGGTACTTTCCATATAACATTTTTACACCAGTTGTATTTGTTTGAAAACAGCTCTAACGATTTCAATCAAAATCGAAATTTGATCTTAAGCGAGGTTAACATGCGTACTCAGTTCTTATTTTTTATTTTTGAAGTTTTACCTATCTCGAAAACGGTCCATACGATTGTAACAAAAATGTGTTCCTAAGGTAATATGGCCATTTCTAACTCAATAGCAAGCTCAGTTTCAACTATTCAAATTTCCATAACCGCCATTTTTAATTACTTTTCCCAACAGAAGTTTGACTGAAAAAAAATCAGGCAATCAGGCTTTGAGACTTCCCCGTTGGGGATATCGCACAGCAACAGAAAACAACAGGAATTTGCATATAATCGCTAATGGAATACCCAAGTCCTTAATGCTATATTGCCAAAATAGCGATACACGTGCTGTCAAAATTCAAATCCATACTCATCGCCTTAATTCTCTGGTGTTATGGGTGGGTTAACCACACACCACAGAGTCACTTCAATACACAGCGCCAAATGCTAATGAACTCTCCGTTTGGCTGTGCAAATAAACCCCTTTCCTGGTACTCCAGGTACAGAATGTTAGTTTTCCGGAGTAAGTACCCCATCATGCGGATGTTGTTACGAGCTTTCCAGTGTTTGCTCTGTTCTCAGAAAAAGGTAAATATTTGCTAATAACATCAATTGAAAGGTTCCTCAATGAGAAGCAAATGATTTTGGCTTCATTTTTAATTTCCCGCCAGAGAGTCACATACTTATGTGTGTGCTTGAAGTAATTGCTTTGAAACCAAAGAATGCTGTCCTCAGCCGCGGCAGTTCGTTGTGCTACTTTTGAAATCCCTTAACAGCCAGCCTTTCTAGGTGACCCTCACTCACTCACTCACCTTCAACTACTAGCAGTACCCATCATCATATACTCGTACGTAAGGACGATGAATAAATTGAAAAATAAATTGATTCCACAATCGCTTCTAATCTCGGCCGGCAATTACCTTACCCCAGTCAACGCTCCGTATGCCAAACTTGTACAATGCACAGCAGCTAGTTTCCAGTTTGTAAATTAGCTATTAGCTCTTTTCGCACACCAACTAAAACTGAACCGACTTGTACCTGCCGCACGGCGATGTAAGGATTCCGCCCCACCCATTTCAAAGGAACAAAGCTTCCCTATGTTTATCGCCTGTAAGTCAGCCATTAATCTTTATAGAGGCAACACGGCACACGGCACACGGCAGTGTTGTGCCTTAGAATTTCTGTAGTCAATCAAGTGCTCTCTGGATTGCAGGACTATTCACGTATGGTGGGTGGCATTATATCGCGGCACCCGCTCTGCAAACAGAAATCAGAACAAGGTCATGTATCATTTGTTCGTGTACGACAACAGCGCTTTTTGATTGAAAACCACTCCAGTGTGTGTGACAAGCTGACAAGCCCCTAATGGCCTGACCTACCCCCATCTTGTTAGCATAGTTTATTACCCCTATCATCGCGCTCCGAAGCTGAACCCCACTTAAACTCTTGTTTTAGTTGCAGCAGCAGCAGCAGCACAGATCCTGAAACTAAAATCCACTTTCACGAATGTTTTTCTTTTTCTTTGCAGAATCGCACACAGAATGGGAAACTCCGGATATACGTGCATACGACGGACATTCTGCTGGCTGAACGTCATATTATGGGTGAGTACTCTGCCACCTAACCTAAAACCTTCTTTTGGGTGAAGTGAGCCAGGTCCCTTCGGGGCGGGCTGCCAACCAACGGTGACAAACTACTATACGGATACTCGTACTGCAGCGAGGACAGCATTAGAAAGAAGTGCATAAGAGTCGTGCTACGGCTGGTTGCTGAATCGCGGCACAGCACTCGTACCTAAATTCCCATTTCGGACTCGGCAAATCCAGTTTTCCAGATGCAAAAAGAACTATAGTTTCGGTTTTCCCTTTGTTTGGGCCGGGTGTAATGCTGGCGCGGGGCGGGCTCAGATGCTTGTAATAGGAAAAGCAAAACCTGTTTGCTCATGATCTGAAAGACGAATAAAATTAGGATAATGGCGAATACGTGGATGAGAATTGTATCTTTGTGCGCTTTGCTAAGGCCTTGTCATGGGCTTCCTCGGCGGTTGCTCCGAAAAGATTGACATACTTTTGCCATTGAAATGAAGATTTTTTTTCTCATCTCTCCGTGTGCCAGAACGAGATTGTACCTGGTACAGTTCTAACGGTGTATATATAGTTAAAATAAAATTTTTCCTAATCGGAGACAATGAAACGCGAAACTGGCTCATGGACGCGGATAATGAGAGGTTGTTTCATTGCCCGGTCCACCCGAACCGAAATCATTGCTGCGCTGGAGTATGCCACCGACGATCTATCTCTGTCACTTCGGTCAAGAACTATAGTCACACGGCCGGCCATGAATGCGCAGCGTCCACAGTAGGCGAAGATTTTAATGTCACAGTCGTTCTCGTCGGATGAGAGTGAAAGTGTATACCTACTCATGGACAATTTGGTGTTTTTTTGTTTTCGTTTTTTTTTTGCCCTTCTGGCTACGGGACTTAATGGCATACTCAATGGCTAAGAGGAGATTAGACATTAGATGCTTGTAAATGAGGTTTTCCGGTGCGGGATAATTTGGTTTTCTTTCGAAATTGAGACGAGCCTCGTCATAATCGTATAGATGGGGAATGGGGTGGAAGAAAAAGGTAATACTCAGTTTTAATGATGGGGTAAGCGGTAAATCTTATGACACCTTCACCTTTTGAGGCGGACAAACCCCGGTGTACGCTACTGGTGGGGGCGATTGAATGTGAAACGGGTTTACAATCAAATCCCACAAAAGAGGGTTGCTCGTAAAAATTAGGAAAACAAAGAGTTCTGTCTATAGGTACGTGTATGGCTTGTGAGGCGGCCTATTAAATAAGTTAAATGGGTTGGTTGCTATATCGGGATTTTTCGAAAGTTGGTTCATTTCTTTGTTTCGGTTTGGGTTTTATGGTGTAATCTGTTTTCGATGTTGTGCGCGGTATTATTTTCTGGGACGAGTACAGCTTTTGGTAATCCGTGTTGTTTTTCAGAAGTGCTGAGCTTGGATGCGGCTTTGTTTTATTGAGGAAGTTATTTGATCTGCAGTGACTGAGGGAGATTTATATCCACGAATTCAACTGTGTCAGAATGAGTTCTTAAAGTTGGGAAGAGAGTAGGGCATAGATCATCAGGTACAAATGTCCACCGACCGAAGTGGAAAGCGAATTCGTCACATATTTAAATGGGAAACATTTTCCATAGTCAACTGTGTAGAGGACCTGTTACTCAAGATGGAAACGGAACTGGTCAGGCGGGATATAAATGACCCAGAAGCCAGAATAGCTAAGGGGGGAACCCATATTAAGCTGAAAAAAAGTTGAAGAAAGTTGAGGTGTATTGCCCGAAATCGGAAACGTTCGCAAAGGAAACATGAAGTACCTAGTTGAAGTCTGGTATCACAAAAACTAGCGGACCCCCGACTGCTTTGCTGGCGCTTTAACTGCGCCAGAACATTATTTTAATGAAAAATGCTATATTTTTAAGAGCTTAAACCTGCACATATCTATTTTATACATTAAAAAAAAAAGAAATTTGAAAATCGCGTCAATAGTTCGTAAGATTTTTGCGGACATACAATTTTGCCCTTCACTTTTACATTTATGTATATCTGTAGAGCAATCTTCTATACAGCGGTATAGATATCTAGGGGCCAGTGCTCCCAGACCTTTGTTTTCTCCATTTTCTTATCAGCAAAATCATTAGTTTTCCCCTAAATTTTCCATTTAAAAACTTGACGCTTTTTCCCCTCAATCTGGGGATCACTGATAGGTACCACTTTCATAACAAGCTTGAAGCTAGAAGCTTCTTCTATTAAACTTGATGGTAGTGCGCACCATTTCAATTACAAACAAACTAGCGCCAAAGTGAAACCAGTTCTAGTTTGTTTTTATTGCTTCTAAGCCGTCATCAAACCAAATTACACTTGGAATGATTTATGGGCATTGGGCATACCTTCCTGGTACACTTTCTTTCATAAATATTTGACTAGGTATAAAGTTGTGCGTACCTAGTGTAACTTCATTGAACTGGTTTGTACTTTCTGCTCAAAATGCGGAGAAATTCCAAGTACCTACATATTTCACAAGAATTTGTGAATCAGTTGGGTCACACGAATTCGTACGTCTTGAAGTCAAAGAGGCTCAATTAAAACGGTCGATTATTTATAACATGGGAAGTTTTGCAGCAAACCTGCTTTGCGGAGAGCTGTTTATTGTGAGTGGCAATGCACTCGTTTAAATAATTATCTTGCAAATCTTTAGAACCGTGGAGAGGTAAAAAGTCATAGTTGGATTATGCAGACGAGAGAATCGTAATCTGCAGGATTTAATGACAGTTTTAGTGCCGAGTGGGCTGTTCTTAACAACTTTTAATGCGTTGAGGCTTTCCCTGATGATATGGGACAGATAAATCTCCGCCAATGTTTTTAAATTCATTTTTAATACCGCGCACATTTCGCTTACTCCCTCTTATTTAATTAAAACTGTGTCCCAAAAGTCATCCAACATTTGAACTTGATTACATTTCCATTTGTGGGGTAAAGTGCTGCCAACGTGTAAGAGCACAACAGTGCGCCACCTGAGAGTTAATTGATATTAAAAAGGGGGCGTAACAATGCGTTTCCACTGTGGAGTAATCGTTGAAAAATAATTTAATAGTAAAATGTTTGTACAATAGTTATTGAATTGCTTTCTATCTTGATTGCTTTGTAGATCGTCAAAATTGGTGAATTTTGTACTTAGAAGAGTGATTGTTAAAAACCAAATTCATCCATAAAGTGTCAATGTTTGGTAGGGACTTTGAGCTGGAGGAATCATTGGAGCTTACTTTTCTGAAAATGCTGGGTGGATAATCTAGTTTTTGTGCCTAAACTGCCAGATAATGGCTATGCATGTCATACAGATCGATATACAATTCAAACATATGAAAAAAAACACTAATGGCCTTTGTTTTGAGTTCTTTTAAGACATTCAGATTTCCACTTGCTACGACAGCAAACTCTAGAAGAGTAGGTACGTCTTCGAGGAACTTCCAGATATTATGCCAAAATATCAGCAAAATAAGGAAATTCGTCGGAAATTCAATATGGTTCCAAGCGAACATAACCTTCTCTTTTTATGTGGCAGCACAATGGACTTAGTTTGGTTTAAGTGAATCACTTCAAATGTTTCGGATATTGCCTCCTAACCTAACCTAACCTATAAATTTAGCGCTCTATCCATGAAGCTCAGCGACATATTTATGCCAAACGGTTATGGAAAAGAAACAGTGCGTTTGTGACAGCTAAGCCAGCGAGGCATTTTACATGATATTCAATATATTTTGCATTCTTTATGAAACAACAACAATTTAACAAGTTTTAACTCAAAATGGGCAAATATTCATAAATCTATATCTAGGTACCCTGAACAGAAAACTAGAATTGGCTGGTAGCGTCCTTTTTCCATCGTCCAGGCAGATTTATACGAACTGTCAACTTGGTGCCCAGTCACGAAATTCTTGTCTCGATTCATCAGCCAACAGCCTGCATCTGTCGCAGGACAATCAAAACCGAGGTTTACTAGGCTTGATTTTTTGTACATCCCTTTTGGGGCACACTTTTCTTTCAAGTTTCGAATTTCGTATATTTAGCAGCCAAAGCCATATATATAGCATTTTAAATTAGTTCGTTGTTACATAATATATGGGATATGCCACGCCACGTTGTCTCATATTTCGCAAAATCGGTTTTGCATATAAAATTTGCATCGAGGTACCAAATTTCGCAACCATAGCTTCTATTATGTGCCAAGATAGAGCGTTCCAAACATTTATTTGTCACTTATTATAACCTTAAAAGTAAACGTTAATGAGTACGTTACTCTCGCACCACCTTTCGTATATTTTTAGAAGTAGATATCATATCCATAAACCTATTCCGTCACTTAAATTTTAAATAGCTTTAGTTTTATATCAATCTGTTCAGCAGTTTGTGCGCCTATCTGGACAAACAGATACAAACATACACATTTCTTTACATGTTTATAGCGCGATACTAAAAATCGTGTTTATTGTCTAGGCTTCTCTTTAGGGACTGACAAAGTCTGAATTGTCCATTTAAAATGACTCATTCTGACATTTACAAAATTTTTTAGTAATACTTCAAGCTTTAGAAGTCGGTAAAGCAGTCTTAACTTTCTTTACTCTAAAAATCATCCAATACTTTTTATATAATGGAAGCCGCGGAGGTCTCACTTAAGCGGGCTCACCTCTGAGTTGTCTCGCAATAACAAAACCCCGGATCAGAAATGCCTATTTGCTTCATTAATTTATATTTACGCATCTGCATCGCAGCAACTTCGTTTAACTTTTTTTTTTCTTACGTTTAAAATTTCATTTAAGGTGCATTGAATTTTTTTTATTGTTCCAAATCGTAAAAGTCACTTGCTTGATCTTGGGTCGAATCGCCACTTCCGAGAACGAGCTGTATACACTCACAAAATTAAGTTGATTTTACATGTGAAACAAAACAAATTCCGTTATTCCACGACGACACGATTCGCCGTCTGAATGCACTCATCGGAAAAATTGTCTACATTCATTGGCCGCGTTCCACTGCCCGCTAGATGACTAGCGGCATGTCAAACTCCATATAAAAAAAAACGCATTTTACAAAAAGTTCTATACGTCTAGCGCAAATGGTGAAATGTCAACTTTTTTTATATGGAGTTTGACATGCCGCTAGTCATCTATCGGGCAGAGGAACGCGGCCATTGTAAATAAGCCTTTAGTTTTTCAAACATTCCTCATCATGAGAAAAAAATGATCTGCTTCACATTTGGCAAATCTACTACGTTTTTTTTTGGCCAATTTGTTTCACTTAAGGCACCAAGTGACAAAGAACAGAAACAGGAACAGAAACTGAAGCAGTTCAGAAAGTTTTTTCGTTCTGTAGTAAATTTTGGTTCTGTTTACGTTGCTCGCTCAGGTATACAATACTGAAATAGAAACAGATCCAATATGGCTGCCGCCTATTCTGTCAAATTGTATTTCGTTTGATTGCATTTTTTTAGCTTTGACTTCAACGAAAAAATGGAACAGATTTTGGAAATGTTTAAAGAAGACGATTTACATTAAGCTTATGTTCGAATTTCGGCCTATAATCAAGCAGAGCGTCAGTTTGCAGACGATTTCGATTTGTTTGTTTGTTATTCAGATGACAAATGCAGAAAAATCCAACCAAAATAACCCACCCCAAAAAATTTTCTTCCTAATTCTGTTTCTGTTCCGGTTTCTGTTTCTGTTCTTTGTCACTTGGTGCATTTACTGGACTCTGTATTCTCTTCGCTTCTTGGGATAAGTAAATACAAAAATAAATTTGCTTAAACTTTTCTTCTAATTTTCCAAATTCTGTGTCAAAAATCGTTACCACAAAACAAAGAACATAAATCGGCTCCTCACCGCGCGTGTGGTTTCTCTTGGAAACCTTACAAAAAAAAGTCTGTCGGATTTCGATTTCAAATTTCAAAGCCTGTTACGATTCCCCGAAGTTCAATGAGTTAAATACAGGCTTAGAATGGTGCAACGAATAAAGGTTGAAAATTAGCCCAACCGCCGCTTTAACTGCTACTGTTTCTCCATAATCGGAAACGGCACCCACTACCATTCACCATTACGCGCCGCAGCTGCATTAATTTGGGTCTTTAATGTGGTTCACATTAAACTCCAAATTCACTCAATATTCATGAAGCGGCGGCCAGATATAAAAGATTGAACGCAGATGTAGGAAGGTTCCTCTTATCACTATACTCACAACTGGTCTTGGTCCTCGTTATGGCTGTACCCATATCTACCGCCTATTCCCGCCTCAATGTCATTTGTTGTCTTTTAAGCATGAGTGCACCCACAATCCTGCGACTCTGTCAGACTGTCACGATAAAGGTCGCCTTCATCCGGCTGTGAATGACTTCATACCAATCTTCGGTTTGAACAATAGAATCGTTCAATCACAACTGCGATGAGTCGTCGTTTCTGTATAAACTTGACTCTTTCCATGAACCTTGCGTTGCTCCTCGTGGTCGTGCGCGCATAGAACGAGCCACATTTGAATACATAAATCAAGGAAGACGCCAATTTTCCTCCTTAATCGTTTGATTTAATGAAAATGAATTCGCAAGAGCTCCACGCTCCACGCTGCCGAGAAACAACGAGCGAAGGAAGCAAAAGTGATAAATCAAAGAGCAAAGACTGCGCTTAGTTTCACAAGTCTATAGCACGTGTGTGCAGTAGTTAGTTAATCCACTCCGCATCCGCATCGAGAATGATCTTGACATTCGCGTGGTCCTTGACTCCTTTAGTAATCTTAATCTCTACCAAGTAATCTCGGTGCATTCACCAAAAACAATCTGCAGCATAATTGCCAACGGCGTTTGTTCTTCTTCGTTTTGCGTGCTGCATTTCATCTGCTCCTTCCTTGTAAGGCTATCGCAATCGCAACGCCAGCATCACGAGGAGTAGCGAGAAATTTGTATTATCTCCCCTCGTTATGAACGTACAAAAAATGTCCTTAGGCCATGCAAATATGTTGTAAAATTTGTTGACAGGTTTTGTTAAGCGAATAACCCAGGTAAACGGGCGTGAAAAAAAATACACATTGCATCGCGAAACCGAAACCTGAATAGGAGTAGGAGCACAATGACAAGTCAAAAGAAGCCGACCAAAATCAGGTCGCGTCTGCCCGATTACATCGCTCAATTGAGACACGAACCATTCAGCTACCTACTACGTATATTGACCACGAAAATGTTTCTTCAATGAAACCCATTAGACATACGTCATTGGTCATTCACTGGATGAGGCCGAGAAACAAGGCAAACTCAATCGATTCCCACACTCGGTGTGCGCGATGTAACGCAACACACGTGTGTATACGCGTACGATTGAAACAGAAATCTGCGGTTTAGGCTAAAATATCGTCCAGCTTACAACGCATAAACAAACCGGCATGGAGTCAGCGCAAAAAGTATGCCAATTCAGCAGTTGTATGTTGTATCTGTTTTTGCGTTCGTTACGTCGTCGCTCGGTTCCTTGCCCCGATTAAGTACAAGTCCAACTACACAGCCACACGAATGGCCAAGATGACGCTGTCAAACAGTCGATTTGTGTCTTTATGCAAAATTTATGCAAATCGCTTGTGTGTACTGCACACAATCCGCGAGGTACTGTAGTGTGGTTGAGGTACTGGCTTAAGTGCGTCGTCGACGTCGCCGTTGTGTTTAAATGCCTTCGTCCCACTTGGGCCCTTTCTCGGCTGCAGCGTTGGTATAGTTGGTACGCGGCCTTAATTCTAATGGCCTCCTTTCTGGACTCTCCACATGGAACTGGACACGGATAAACAATACCACACAGCGCGAGTCTTTGTGCTTTAAATGCGCGTCCGTTGGCCCCTCTTTGCCGCGCAATCAGAAGCGACCCCAGCTAGAGTCTGAGTGTGATGTGAGTTCGAAATGAAACCAATTAATGCTCGCTATATGGAGCAACAGTTGTCAGAGTGTCGTGATTGATTTGACATCAGTCGTGGGGTATCCGAACCGAACTCGAGTTTGTGGCTTCTTTTTTGCGGCTTCCCTTGGGTCTAGGAAGAGGGAAACAGAAACAAAACGTTCTAATTGCCGGCAATCGCATTTACTTTGACTACCTAAAGCTGACTTAAACTGTATGAATTGCTTCACAGATGCACAGTCCGCTCGTGCATCATCGTCGGCAGCTACATCATGG
Source organism: Cheilosia impressa (assembly GCA_948293265.1). Lineage (NCBI taxonomy): Eukaryota > Metazoa > Arthropoda > Insecta > Diptera > Syrphidae > Cheilosia > Cheilosia impressa. The sequence continues at coordinate 47,476,756 of OX411882.1, read as the reverse complement.
GGCTATAAACAGCGCTATGACTGCATGACCGTGTGGCGCATTAAATGACATGACTTTGAATGAGGAAATCAACACTGCGAGTTGTGTTGTTTTGTTCTGTTGTTATAACACAGCAACAGCACAGCACACATAGAGCAGGGATCTGTTGGCAGTAGTTGTTGCAGTTACCACATGCAACACGATATCGCTGCAGTGTATACCTAGCCTAGCTGTGATTGCTTCTGGTTTCTATACGGATGCTGGCCGGTTTGGCCAAGACGAAGAAAGGCATGATAATGGTTCCTCTAGTGGTCGATTTGCATACACAAAACGAAAAACGTATGAAAATAGTATCTTCCTACACACGGAGGCGCACTTGAAATGTATGTATACAAAATTCCAAGAAGTGCCATGAACTGCATGTCGGATTGCGCGGAGATCGAGGGTCTGTGGCAGTGCTGCTGATGATGGCAACCTCATGGATCATGCGGTACATGGGAGATAAATAATCACAATGCGCGCATAGTTGTTGGCCTTTGTGTAATTGCTGTCTGTCTAGGGCTGTCAGAGTGAAATGCGATGCGCCTTCCTGTCTTTGAATTGATTTCCTGCATGAGCTGTACCTGCGCGCTGAGGGTATGGGTATGTTTTGTGCGTCTACCTGTAAAAGCGTTTTGATTTCATGGAAGTGGGTCTCTCCTCCTCTCGGTATGCGTACATGTAGTTCCCATGACGTGCGTGTAGGGCCAATGATCTATCTGATGATCGATTAGGCGGAGCTGCGGGAACAAATTCACGGAATTCATTTTCTATTTATGGGAATTGTGTAGGAAAATCATTGTTGTGGTGCGGATCAAGTGTCCATGGGGGAGTATAGTCATGTCGCCTCAAATAGCGCTTCAGTTATGTCTTTTGACAAGAGACGGTCAGGGTTTGAATTGATTTTGTTTTCCTTTTCAAAGGCATGGTTACAATATTGCGCAGCTCCCAAGGGTTCTTAGGGATACGAGGATCACCAGATAGTTCGGGGCTTTGTTGCACACATTTCTTGTGGTGCGGGGTCCCACAGGGTTCTGTTTACTCGACGATTCTTTTTCTGAAAATATTTTAAAGCTTCTCCGTACTACCTGCTTGCTCTGTACATATTAACTTACTTATTGCTGCAACGAAAAATAGGTACTGTGTAGAGCTCGAGAGTACCGGACTGAGCCGGCAACCTACCTTATTTTAGCGAGGAGTAAGGAATCTCCTTATATCATAATTCAAATAGTCGATTATAAGACCTTCTGTTTTAAGGGTAAAGGCACTTCCATTGATGTTCGCTACGAAACACATATTCCAGCTGCGTGACATCTTCTTCAGCTACTCGCAGTGATAAGTGCTGCTACTAGACTGGGCGTTCTTGGTTCCCGACTTTTATCTTGTATAAGGGTCTGACAAGCAGCTAAGATTATACCACTGTCATGAGAAAGCTTTTGCATAAGGCGTTAAACTCTGCCAAAAGTACCTATTTGTTCTAAAGTAAAACGTGCGGTTCCGATGTCCCTGACTCTAAAATTTATGATTGTGCGGAGAAAGCCAAGTTCAAGATTTAAAGATTTTTTTTCGGACTCCCCGTTGCATATTGAACTTGGATTTGCGGAAAAATCGATTTTTCAGCACATCTATAAATTTTTTGAGTCCGGTACTTTGAATCTGCAAATGGAAATACAGACATACTTTTGGAGACTGTACCTCTGATAAAAGCCTGTGATGTTAGCGAAATTTCCTCAAGAATTCAGTTTAACAATGTTGCAAGTCCGATAAGGTATACCTGTCTTATACACGACGAAACACTTCTGCTAGGCATAGGCACCAGTCTTCTGCACTCCTAATTCTGACAGCACGTAATTGAAAAAGTAATTTAGATCCTTCATAATTTGGCAACGAACGCACCAAGGACCGTATTTCACATCGATTATTGTTCACTACAAACTAGCATTTGACACTTTGAGGCTTTGGAACCTCTTGAGCCAAGAGTAATCACGACGTTAGTGGAAACATCACTCTGAAACAAGAAGACCGGAGTCCATACAAAGTTCCACACTAAGCAATGTGAATCATAAAACAGCATTCAAGCCCTCAAGCTTTAGTAAGCTTTGGAGCCTTCCTAGCATAGGTAAATCAAGCAAACAAACTTGCATAACTCGAAAGCGGCTGTATTCAAGTTTTTTTAAATTTCGCACCGAACGGAAGTTTCAAAAATAGACCAAACAAAGTCGCGGGTTTGTAAATTAAGTCCTAAATGAAACATACCTACTTCTTATTTTTGGAGAGCATTTGGCACACAACTTGCCCGCCCTCAGAACTCTAAACCGAAGTCGCCTGCGGTCTTTATTTAACTTTTATTTTATCTGACCAAAAACAGACCTGTTGCAGCTTAGTGTCCAATTTCCTTTAGTCGTATAGTTTTTGCTTGGCAGCTGTCAAGAAATGACAGTTGAAAATAAAGAGCGAAATTAGTATTACCCTTCAGAAAACTATTTACTTGGAAAAATGTTCGCCAGTTAGGTAAATCTGTATGGTAGGTTGTGACACCCTCCGATGAGAGTAGTAGCGAACAAACAAAACATTTAGCCTTCAACCACCCCTACGCAAGTGCCAGCATATGCTAAATTAAGTAAATCATTTTCGAAAAACATTTTTGCCAACCGATGACAAAGTACTATTCAACTTGTTGACATATTAATAACCCACTCAGTTACTTTGTCCCATCTATTTGGTATCATTGGATGAATCTTTCAAAGCACACAACCCCCACTAATTTGCCCCAAGTACCTTTACGAGGTCATTTCCCTCCCATCATCGCACCCTTCCCTAACTATATAAATGCGCAATCAACTCAAATCTACTGTGAGCGACCAATTGTCTGTGCGAAATGATAACAAGATAGAAGAACCCTTCACGCCCCATTCCAAAACAACTGGGAGCAGAAAAAAAAGGAATTGTCGCTGACAATTACGCTCAATTTAAACACAACTTGTGTGATTGAATAAACATTTTAACGCTGACGACGCACACGGTGCTCCGACTCCGAGTGCTGTCTTGTGTGCGTGATATGACGAAAAAAGTCGCCCTCAAGTTGACTGTCGATGCTTGTTGTAATTTTATTTTTTATTTTGACACTCGAGAGCGAAATCGTTCAATGCCCCCTAGCGACGCAAATGGGAATGGGCAAAGGGGGAACATAAGTAAGTCCTCCGATTTGCAAGCATGACAAACTGTTGATTTGACTTTTTGTTTTTTGTTGCGAATTCGACACGACAAAATGAAAGAAAAAGTGTCACTGTCACTGGCGGAAGACACACTGCCATGCCACTCGACAGTCGACAGTGTCAGGCGTCAGAAATTCGAAATTTAGTTTGAAGGCGGTGATCAAACTTGTAAATCACAAACTGTTGACATATTTTTTATGCTGGGAAATGCGAACCAAAGAGGAATCGTGATAAAAATGCCGAAAACATGCTTTAAATATCCATCCACACTCTCTGGGGTGTGGAGGGGAGTGCGTACGACCAAGGAGGACGCCATCAGCAGCGCATTGTGAAACGCGTCACGTTGGACGCCTCATTTCACGGGCAATCGACAACTTATCTCTGGCGGATAACGTGCATGGCTCCCATTGTCTTTGGGGAGCTCTCTTGTTGGGCCCACATGGCCGCGATCGGTGCGCAGAACAGAATTAAATAAAACCAAAACAACAACTACAAGAGTAAGAGCAGTGGTCGCCTCATTCACGCTCTCTGATCGCGCGGCACATACGCGACATACGAACGTGACAGCGCCCTTGACACTGTTTTAATTAAACATGTTGTTGGTGTGCCTGTGCCATGTTCCTGGTGCCGCGCAGATGGAGGAAGGCAAGCATACAATGCACCGTGACCATAAATTGAATGGCATCTGAGAGGCAGCAAACAACGAAAAAAAAAACACAAGAAACTGGGGACCAAAGAATCCCCTTGCCAGTCCGACCGACGCGACGACCGAGTTCTTGTCATCGCGTGAGAGGGTGAGATTTTGATTTTGTGCCTTCTCTTTCCAGCCCCCAGTCTTACTCGTATTTGGTTGTGCGCATTAATTTGTCGAATTAGACAAAGATTTCCAGGATGAAAGGAACGACATCGTCTGACGACGAATATTTATTCGAATTTAATTGAGGGTTAGGGCTGCCAAGAGGTGAGCTCCGCACCGTCCACGGTCACAATCACACAATCGCATATTGCAATCGAAATCACGGATGCTTTTTAATGTCGATGTGTTATTGAGTTTTCATGTGCTGGCATCAGGGGATATCGAATCTGACATAATGGATGAAAAGGGAGAATTTGCGCGCAGTTTCGGAACAATCGAATACATGGAATAGTGGTAGAGTTACGGCTTAGGCTGTGATGTACTTGTCAATGGCGAATTCTTTCAACACCTTCCTTTATACTTCTGTCAATAGCACGGCTTAGAATTATTTGAAAAGGGGGAACGTATAATTGTGCGGTACGGTTCGAGCATTTTAAGATGTTTTGTAAACATGAAGGTTGATTGAACTTGTTTTATAAATTGCCTGGCAAATCTCTGAAACAGAGCTGGAAGTAGTAGCTCAACTTTATCCGAAGCTGGTACTTAACTAAACCAAGGGGCCTGTGTTTAAAGGGTTTGACAGCGGATTATATTGTTCTTATCAACTGTCAACATTCTTTAAACAAAAGATAGAGGTGCTGCCAAGCAATTGAAACTTTGTTGTGCTTCTGACATTTAACTTGAGGTCCATTTCGATACAGACAGTGGAAAGTTCAGCCGCCATCTTAAAGAATGATAATGAGGGGGCAGGAATAAAACTAAACTAAAGCTTAAAAAGGTTTAAGGATTTAAAAAAACCTAACCTCTAAAAAGAACATGTAAGATTCACGAAGAAGATTTATGACTGACGAAGTTTTTAGAATCCAAAGTTGACACTAGTAAACGTCAGTTCATTTCTTTCAATTCACAGAAATTGAAAACAACAAATTCACAATTAGCGCTAAAAGTTCGTAAGATGTTCGTTGAAATAATTGGTTCTACTTTATGCGCAACTTTGTGTTACGGGAACACGTTTTATTATCGTTTCAGTGACAGTTTGTAAGAATTTGAAATGATTTTTGTGATTTTCTTTGTCAGCTCAATTACTGAAATTGAACTGCAAACATTTTTTAGCTGTTAACCAACCAACTGCGGGACATTTTAGGTTAGACAACCTCACAAGCTCCAATTGTGACAAATCAACTTGACAGAATTTGCCGTAACCTAAAAGTCGTACTTCGGAGACATAAAAATAGCTTCACCGATTTTCTCCCAAATTAGAAATCGTATATTCATCCTGCTTTTTATTCTTTATTCTTTCAGATATGCAGTTGTGCCTTCCTTGGAGCCGGGGTATGGCTGAGGCTGTCATATCAAGGATATGCGACACTGTTACCGGATCATGAGGGCTTAAGTGCTGACTCACTTTTTATTGCCGTTGGCGTATTGGGATTTGTTGTGTCATTCTTCGGATGCTGTGGATCATGGTTCCAATCCCGGTGTCTACTGATTACGGTAAGTGAAATAAATATTTCAATTCAACTGAGAATTATTTTTTTTTTAAATTAAATTTACCTTTTGACAGTACTTTATCTTGATTGTGTTGCTCTTCTTGAGTGAATTCCTAATTGGCTCCATTGCATTCCTATTCCGTGGTGGACTTAGTAGAACATTAGCCAACGAATTGCGATTTGGCATCGAAAGGCATTACAATGCCACCGACAGAGGAGGTTTGGCAGCACCATCAGTTGCAGCGATATGGGATAATATGCAACAATCGGTAAGTGTGGGGGCGGAAGGGAGGTTTAAAAATCAAAATTAGACGATTTTTGAAATATTATTTATTGTTGGGATTGTTTTAACAGTTAAATACTGAATTTAATTCTCGCAATTCTCTCTTAGAAAGGCAGTATATTTTGGCCCCTGTCAGGAAGTGCTGCTTCGGCGTCAGTTGACCAAGCGTCTATTACTTTTATAATTCAATTGAGTAATGAGCACCAGGCCATCAATTATTGAATTCTACAGAGAAGTTGACAACCGTAACGAAGCTTATTGCTGGCCTCGATAAGTTTGTCGGTCTTCGAGACTTTTATGCCTTTTCACTTGTTTCTACTTTTTAACGCAAGTCGTAATTTCTCTACAGACTTATTTTATTCATAAAATTGAACAATGAAATGACAGGAAGTTGACGTCTCTAGAAAAAAATTAAAAGATTTACGGCGGAAGTGCCCACAATTAAGAATCTCTCAGACATTTAGAGGAATTTTATTTTTTTCTGGTGGCTGTCCCTCTAGTTCTAACCACGCCAATGCGGAAAGTCTGACTTGGCAACTGTGAGTCGCTTGCGCACTTTGCTGAGTCGTCGCAGTGACCTCTAGGCGCCATTCTTTGAACTGTCACTGTTTCCATTGCTACGGTTGGAGTTTTCACTTGAAAGTAAATGTTTTAGATTGATTCTTGCCAGCTATTAGTCACCTTTTATATAATTAATCATCAACTTTGGTTGGGGGTCTTCTCAAAAAATGTTTAGAACGTACCTACGGCTATCCTTCTGCTAGCAATATTAAAAAAATGTCCTTTTCAGTTCGAATGCTGCGGTGTCACATCATACGAGGACTGGTATGACGTTCAAGCATGGAGCGGCAGGCGGTGGGTGCCCGAATCCTGCTGTCGTCCTAACTACGAGCAGCGAGGAATGATGGTAGAAGGATCCGGCGATGGCGGCTTAAAGGTTGATTGCGGAAAGTGAGTATACGCACCATCAAACTTGTCAAGAACGTATTTTTAAAAACGATTTCCACAACTAGATCTGAAAATCCATTGCTCTGGTGGGACAAAGGCTGCGCTCATTCGCTGCACGCATGGTTCGTGGAACGCCTACATGTCGTGGGCACAGTGGCCCTCGTAATAGCCTTCCTGCAACTCTTCGGTCTCATCACGTCAATGCTGCTCTTCTGTACCGTGAAACATAAACGAGAATCCCAAACCTACAAGTCATACTCGCCTTCAATTGATCCTGCGACACGAACGAGCAGCTGGGAAGACTGAAGCGCATTTTAGGAAAGGGAACTCTCAACGCAAGATTCCACTTTTCGAAGTGCTAGCACAAATGATTTTCTCTTTTTTTCTACGAAAAATCGAAACTCAAACTTCATGCTAAGCACTATACTAAAACACACAAACTAAGAATTAATTTAAACAAAACAAAAATGAACAAACAAGTAATAATATTACTTATATAGGCTAATGTATTCGAGAACGAATTATACATAAACAATTAGAATTTAATGAAAATTGTGCCAAAAATATTTAAATACAAAATCAAAAAAGGTTAATTTGTGTAGGTTAGGACGACAATGTTAAACAAAACGAGTCTTCTTCAAAATGTAAGCAATCCCTACGTAAATACATGAGTACGTAGTTTCTTCCTTTGAAATTCTACGACATCAACAAACGTAAAAGAAGGCTGATGCACTAAAACAAATAAAATAAAATGTCAAACAAATTAGTTCAAATTAATTTTCTACTGCCAAGGATTCCCTTTTCGAAAATTTGTCAGTCGATTTAACTGCCATTTGTTGAGTTTGTCACGAAACGTCATCTGTTGACGTTTGCGAGCAACATATCAATCTCTTTCAAAACTCTTTCTGTAAATAATTTTGTTTAAACCACAACGATATTTTCATTTAACGTGTTCTTTCTCAAAGACAATAAAAGAATTATCAAAAATTTGTAATCAAAACTATTATAGACAAATATAGCCATAAGACAATCCCTTTTGCAATCAAAACAGCGCAGTGTGTTGAGTTTGATTTATTAAATATTATATATATAAAAAAAAACGAAAACACAACGTTATTAAAATACTTTTATTTATAATCAAATGTTATTTATTTTTATTCTAATGAGAGGAGAAAAAAAAAACACAAACATTCCATGTTATTTATTTTAGGAATTTAATTTGCAATATTTAATAAAATTAAAACGAATATATATATATATTTACAAATTATATTTCTTATACAAAACAATGTGAAAAATGAAAAGCTTACTGCGAATAATTAACAATAAATTAATATTATTTATTGTAGGAATCAATAAAAACAATACAAACTATAGAAATGGAGTTTTGTTCTCTTAAAGTCCGACTAGTTTGCCACCGATTACATCGAGTTGAGCTGTAATGCCCTTCGACACCGAACGAGCTACTTCCTTGGGCTTCTGGGGAAGTGGAAAAGAGGAAGTTGTTTAATTAGTTTCGTAATCTCTTAAGCGGGCACATCTTATAAAATATTTTCAAAACATCAACATTGTGGGAGGACATCAACATCAAAAATCACAATGACATTGATGTTGTTCAAAGACTTTGGTGGATTTATCGCCAGCCAGTAATCCAGTGCTCTTGCGGTGGAATTTATTTTTAAAAATGTTGCCGAAGTATCACAAATTGACCTACATGTATCTGGCTTCTAACAACTTCATTAATTTTTATTAACATACGCCGAGACATGGAAATGCATGTTGGGACGATTTCGGAGTGATGGCAAATGGATCTGTTGTCGTCGTCGTCGTCTAAAAATACCGCACTGAGTTGCTTCATACCCTTGTCGGCAGGATAAAGTCAGTATCAGCATCGCTGATCGAAAGAATGATATTGATGGGGTATGTTAAGCGGTGTCATCAGACGAGTTTTTTTTCCACCCAACTAGGGTGGATAAGTTTCGAAAAAAAAACTGCCCCACCCTAGTTTCCTATTCTGGCAATAATGAATCCATGGACCAGAGGGTGACAAATGAGCTATTCAACTCTGGCTGTTCGTTGACAGTTTGTGCGTTGACATTTGATGCGGTCTCGTAAAATATGTATCCAAAGCTGGAAGAATGATATAGATTGGCTACGTCATTCAATTTCTGCCAACAGTTTGTCTTTTACGTCGTGGCATCTAGGAACCAAACGAAAGCAGAACAGAGCTAGCTGTCAGCTGTCACTTGAGCGTTTGCAAGTATCACTGCGGGAGCGGCAAAAATGTGTTTAGTGGTGAGTAAGGGCAAAAACAAAATACATGCTGTCAACATAAAGTGACACACAACATCGACGAATCGGACAAAACGTCACGATATAACTTTGAGGTTAGGGACTTTATCTACCTCAGCTTCTTTAGTATAGCCCCGAAAATGACAGCCCAGCAGAATTCAAAATCAAGTGTGGAGTTCCATTGGCCAAACGCTGTTGTTTCGCGCATCAGACTGCGGACCAGTAGGTACATAGAATGTTGTGGTGTCCCTGATGGCAGCGTTCTTTACGGTTGACCTAAGAAGACACTTGATTAGTAAGGCCTTGTCGAGAAACTCTAAGGAGACTCTATACAAGAACCTCATAATCCCAGTCCTGCTGTATGGTGCAAAAGATAGACGTTGAAGATCTCCTTGGTCACTTTAAAAGCATGATTCTTCTAGTGATTTGCGGTCCCGTTTGGGCCGACGGATTTTGGAGGAGCAGATTTATCAGCGAACTCTATGAGCTATATGACATCGACCTGATGGCCAGAAAAGTACGCATCAGTCCTCTCTAACATGTTTAGGATATGTAGAGCGAATGGGCACCAACGCTGCGGCCTGAAGAGTCTTCGATGCCCGCACGGAGGGTCGACGCTGTAGAGGACTACCTCGACTTAAGTGGCAAGTGGAAGGGGACCTTAACCAACTTGGAGTTCGTAACTGGAGGCAGTTAGCCAAAGTCCGCGCTAACTGTGGGGGCGTATTTGTTGAGGTTAAGGTCCATTACGGACTGAAGCGCCACCTTTGTAACCAAGTAAGCTACACTGTGGAATTCTGTGCTAAAATGTTACGGATTAAATTGAAGCAACTTTTGATAGAAGGACGTATTCAAAAATATGCTCCATCCGAACTTTCATTTCCTCTTGCTTTCGAAACTGTATTTTTTTCCGAAGAGCTCCGTTTACATAATCACTTGGATTATACTTTACATCCTCCACGAGGCTCCTTTACCGTGCAAATCATTGAGATCAAACTGCAATGGACCATTCCTCATGTGAGTGTATCCTCTATCAAGGAGTAAGCCTTAAACTACCCACGCCACAACCCAAATCAATCATCTCACGTAGAATGTATTTAGATACACATCTGCAAGGGGATATACTCGTATGCCATCAGCCCACTTGAAGCGAAACGCAAAGTGAATAAAAGCACACGGATGTGGATATCAAAGATGAAACGTTGCCTCACCTCCCCTCTCCGATTTGTAGACCTTCTCCAGCAACAATGGTGTTGGCATGTTGTTCGCTGCAGCGCGAGTGTGAGAAATGCAAACTGCTCAAAAATATGTGCGAGGAAATCGTTTAAGGAACAGCATAGCAGCGGCATTGGTATTCGCGCACGCTTCCAGGAGAATTCCCAGAAATTTAAGAATGCTACGTTGGATTCGCGAGAATTCCAAGTGGGCCATGTTCCTCGTTGCATGTGCAACAATTTATTCGCAAGCTTGCCTGCTATATACGGCAGGATGTAAATCATAAGGCAAGTCGGCGCAAGGATCAATATTATATAAGGGAAGTGGAATACGCGTGTAAGGGTGCTTGTGCTGTTCCACAAAGCACATAAAACAAAGTGCTATAGTATTTGATGTTTTGAATACTAAACGAATCGAAGGTGGATTATTGCTTTTTCACTTCCTTATCGTCGACGGATGGGCTTAAGAGGTTCTGTGTGCAAAATATCCCCAAGAAAGACTTCCTCAAATGCCAATTTATTTCTCAGCAAAGTGTACAGCGTACACCGAGGCTTAGGAATAATTTCTTAATCATCATACAAGCCCATGTAATCTTTCTTTTCGAACTGATTGCGCCAACGACGCCAACACTGTTATCCTGCGGCTATCCAATAGAGTTCGTTGCTCCTGCATGCTCGTATTTGGCTTACACTCAACTGGGATTAATGAGTTTTGTGTTTTTACGGAAATTGGGGATAGTCCTCGCAGTCACCCTTGCAATAGGTACGAGTATATCCACATAATACACTGGAACACATGGGAGAAAAGTGTATCTTAATTTGTCGCCTAACTACTTCACGACATGTGACGGGGAACACAATTTGGATCTGAAGCAATTTAGTCCTTATTGATTTTGCTGGAACTTTTTCCCTAAAGAAGGCCAATTACCCGCATATTTGAGCCGCGCGACGTTTCTATCAGACCATTCATTAGTGAGGACGGGAACTTTCTTAAATTCCTGTGGCGACACATTTTTTGTTCGAGTACACATTTATTCAATTACGCTGATCCAATTGTGAGTAAGCAATTTTTTTTTCTGATTTAATAATGAGAAGATCATCGTTGCAGATTTTTGTTTGGCGCGGACACCTGCATGACTGTGTCCCTTTCTCTTTACGCGCGAGATAAAATGTAAGCCGTACGGTAGCAGGTTTTCTTTATCAGCGCAATGAGTCGGTAAGAGGTTTTATTACAAGTTATTGGTGGTCGTATCTCAAGCAAACTGCAAATTATCAGAAAGAATAAATCAGTATTAGATGGGAGTAGAAACGGGGGAAAACCATTATTAATATTGACAAGGAAAATGCGCGCTTTCATTAAAAAAACCCAGTCAATAAATTGGGAAATGCTTATAAGTATTGGTCGGAGATTTTTGCAGACTGGATGTGACCCAATTGCAGCACGGCAAATGTAAGTTAGAGTGTGACCATAGCTATAAGCAGGTGCATAAACATCTATTGCATAAACCGACAAGTTTTCTGCGGGTATATAGATGGCAAACATTTACCAGGAACATTTGGAAAACTCTTCAAAAATAGCGTCAAAAAACCATCAAAAATCGCTTTAAATTCTGAACCAAAATGCGTCGAAAATTGCCTTACTAAAATATATATTATATTTATATCGTCGATCAAAAAAAAAACATCATAGAAAAAGCAGCTGCAACATTTAGTAAGCGTCAAGAATGCTGGTTCAAAATCGGGTCTATAAAAGCGAACCAAAACCCCACTGAAAAATTGTGGAAAAAATCACTCCCTCACATACCTAGAAAAGGGACACAAAAAATGTGGACTTTCGATGGCGTTTAAATATTCGCCAAGACAATCATTAGCCAAGGAGCATTTTGCGACGGGATCACGAATTGACACCAGAACGTCGCCAGGCCTAAAATGTGTGTTCAAATGCTACTTGGGTAAGGGCCGAGTTAAAGATTGCTCCAAAAAAATTGCTTCCACACCCAGACGTGTTTATTAATAATAAGCAAATGTGGCGGGCTTACAAAAATTCAAGAGTCAGGGCTCCGCGAAGTAAAGCCCAAGGAAATAAGACCCAAGTAAAATTGAGATAAGGTCCCAAAACTGCGCATACAATATAAGTTTCCCCGATGAATTAAACCCCAACATTATTTTTGGCCCCCTCAAATGCCTGATTTTTTTCAGCGCTGATGGTTTTCAACGTGAGGCTTACATTTTGAATTATTGTAAGAAAGTAATAGAATAGCTGAACAATTCGAAACGTTTTCAACGCAAGGCTTAAATTTTACGTTAATGACAGCTAGTACTAGAATAATTGAAGATATCGAGCATTGAAAGCCATTAATTAAAATCCTAAGCCTCATTTTATTGGGGCCTGATTTCCATTTTAAAAATGGCACATTATTTCATTACAAAAACTCATCCCAATTTTAGGCCTTTGTTTCATTTTTACTCTTGGGGCTTTATTTCCTGGGGTCTTATTTCGCGGAGCAAAGAGTCACAATTAAGATATAATTATAAGCAAGGTCCTTAAAAAAAGGAAATATGTAGATATACGAAAAAAATCAGTTGAAATCGGGCTTATAAACGCTTTCTATGTCGCACTTGAACGCGCGGAAAATACCTCTTAATCGGAGTCGAAACAAAAAACACAACAAACCTTCAAAGGCTCGTGAAAATACCCTGAATCAACGCTCAAAAACGTTTAATAATGCGGATAAAAAATGAGGCTTCAAAAGCAGAAAAAAAAAATTTAAAGTCCAAGAATGATTTAAAAAAGAGGTCTGAATGAAGTAAAAAAAACTTTTAAAAGTTTTTTACATGTCAAAGGTTAAAAGACTTCTTAGATCTCGAAAACATTTCGTCAAAAATTTACGAAAAGTTCTAATATTGCTGGCTTTTGAAATCGCATTCTAAGGTTATTCCTAACACCTTGAGCGCACGTATAAAATACAAAAACAAAAGTTAAACACTCTTATGGTCATGTAACGCAGTGACTCTCAATGTTCGCAGTCTCTGTACGCGGTAATCTCTGGCAGGCAGCAGATGTGGTTGTTCCTTGTTAGTATGAAGCAAAGAGTTTTTCATATAATCCTTTTGTGTATTTGAAATGCGTAATTATTCAAATAAATATATATATCATTAATAGAAGAAAAAGCCAACATATTTCGGGGCGACAAACCCATCAATAAATGGTTAAAAATACTTTTAAAACCAATCCAAACTGAGACATTGAAAATCGTCCCAAAAGACGCAGCGTAAGATCAATAAAAATCGGGTTATAAAAGCACACAGGAAAAGTTTTAGAAACAAGTCACAATTTGTAATTAAACAAGTAAAAGTGTTATCATGGGCCTGGCCGATGCTTTGATACCCTCCACTGCATACCAGAACTACTTGACCGACATAGCCCATTTTTAATACCAACCTAACGACGATAAAAGAAGTCCTTTCACAAAACTTCATTCACCTACGTCAATTACTTTGGGCGCTATTGTGCTTTCAACAGACAGACAGACAGACAGACAGACAGACAGACGGACATGGCTAAATCGATTCAGAATGTGATCCTGATTCAGAATATATATACTTTATGAGGTCTTCGGTGACTCCTTCTTGGCGTTACAAATGTATTGGCAAAGTAAATATATTTACCTTCCTCTGGAGGGTATAAAAACGCACGAAAACACACCCAAAAAGTCATCAAACTTTGCGTCAGTCGGACATTAATTAAACTCAGTATTTTGTCGCGGACATACAAAATTTGTACTTCTGATGGCAATGAATGAAACTCAAAAAATCTGGCAAAAAATGTAACAAAAAATCGCCAAACAAGCCACAAATCTGCTGACAAAACTTTTACAAGACGTCTGAAAATCAGATTCATTAACTCAACGAAATCGTGTCAAAAATTTTGTCTATAAACGAGGTTTCAGATGAAATTTTTGAGCAAAAAAGCGTGTCAAATATTGGGCCTAAAAATTGAGTTTTAGACTTTCAGTTATTTTGGGGAGACCCCAATTTCTTTTATTTTTATCGATATAGGTATTTGGAGGCAAAAGGCCAAGCTTTTATGGCTATTGTTGGACAAGTTGTCATTGATCCTGCTGTTCCACTTCCAATGCATGACATATGAACCTTCTTAAGTTTGATTTGACATAAATTTGTTTCAGCTTTTGGCCATCGTTTTGATGATTGTTTCGTGTGACCAATAGATAACTACCCAATTCAATTTATCCTTAACTAATATTAATGCACGCCATTTAGCATCTTCCTATCAGATTTTAAAAACCATCTCAAGAATCTCATCCAAAATCGGAACAGGAAAAGTTCTACTGCAGCCTGAATTATCTCAAAACTGGGTTCAATAACGCAGCAGAATCGTGTCCACATAAATAGTTTGTTCAAAAATACAGGGTGCATCATCTTTTTTGCCGACATATTAAATTTAAGTAACTTTGACATTTATCAACCGATTGGCTTCAGTAGACATGTTTTTGAAACGTCAATTCAGTACAATTTTAACAATGAATCGCTTCACGCTGACACAGTGATGCTGCCACTGCAAATCAAACAATGCAGTTTCTGAAACGAAAATTCACCTTATTCCATTAACTGGACACCAAGACTATTCCAAAACTAGTCCAAATAAATTGTACTAGACCAAAGTATACAATACATGGAAATCGGTTTTTTGTTTTCAAAGTTATTCAATATTCACAAGATGGCGCACCTTTTAATACAGAAATTGCTCAAAAATGCCTTAAAAAAAATTATCAACCAAAAAGAGGTGGATTTTATTACTATTTTTTTAGGTTTTTAGTCATACATATTTAACGTTGAGAAAAGAAGTCTGCATGAAAACAACTCGTCACTAAAGCATTTGACAACAGTCGCTCGGTAATTTTCAACTTCTCATTGAATAGTAGGACAAGGTCTACCACAAATAAGAAGCCACAAAATAGTGTCACAGAAAATGGAAAATTATCAAACACGTTATTCTCTTAAGCACAGTATTCCTACAAGCCAAATTGTGCAATGTACTAGGCTGCTGATGGGGAATAACGATAATTCTTATGCCAAAATCGACTTCACAGAGACTATTGGAGACAGAACTAACAACAACAGATCGTTACTTCATTAGCTTCATTTCCTTCCACAAAAGTAAACACAAGGTGAGTATTTCTCTGTTTGCAATGTTGACACTTTCACCCATCTGACAGGTGCAGACATAAACCTTTCGCATTACTAGGTACGTTAGAAAAAGCGACTACCCATGTGTACGTGCACAAATAATTATGCAAGTAATCACCTCCCGCTTTTACGGGTACTTACTCCAATCAACTTGTTGATGAAATTCGAAAACGCTTCATATCCATTTACAAGCGCCCTTGCGATACCATCAAACTTGTCTCCGTCATTACCATACTTCTCCGATTCACTAATAGTGTCGATAATGGGAACAGGCTGTGGAAGAGAAACCAAAACGATACTCAACTCATTTCGCAATCACGTAAACCACTTCTGATACACACCTTGGTGAAGTCGGCCAACTTCTTGTGGCCAAAATCATACTTTGACAGCACTTTCGATGGAATTGCCTCATGCTCTAGATTCACTGACTCCCTCGTCTTGTCCGCTGGCTCAAGCAGGCTTATCTGCGAAAAACGCAAATTCAAATCAAATCTCTGTACATAATTATTGCTCTGGTGTAAAGAAAAGCAACCTTTAGGAACTCCTCCTGCTGTACTGGATTCTGACTTCCATCCGCTTCACTACTCGATGGCTCGGAATTCGTATAAACGGAATTTTCACCAACCGAAACCAGAATTGGTGCACAAAATATTACATCACACACTAGCAACAATGTTGCAAGACACGTCAGAGCAAATTGATTCATTTTTTATTAACGGAAACTCAGGAGAAGACACCACACACTAAAGGCCCAAGCTGCACTAAAATGTAAACCTCAAGCCCAATTGAGACAGACCGCCAGTTAAATATCTCCCACCAAGTACAAGTAGTCCCAAAGTGGGAGAAGGTATGGTACAGATACTTAGTCTCCTAATTAATTGCAACATGAAACGAAAAATGCAAACTTCCGTGGCATGCCACTTTGCATATATGGCCATTTGGCGGCAGAGAAATGCAGGAAGGAATCGAATTTCCGCTGAGATTTTGAATTTCCAACATGCTCAAGGGACGGGAACTGCTGCAGGGCTCTGGGATTTTCTGCGGCAATTGTGAGGTAATCGCGACAAGTCACACACAAACCTGAAAAACTGCGAAAGCGTGTAACACTTTGCTGCTTATGACCAGGTAAACATAGTTGCCCAATCTGGCTGGTGGTGTACTGGTTAGCCCCTACCACAGCCAAACGCATGCTTGACGAAGAAAACCGGTAGATTCACCACCGGATTTGGTGAAATTCACCTTCGGTTCATGTATTTGCTATTTTGTTGTATTACTTTCCCCCAGCTGGCGCTGCGCGAATTTTCACTTCAAAATGACTGTTGATGTGATTTGAGTTTGAATTTTGGAAAATGTTTCGCATTCAAAAGATTCTTTTGGCGGAATACCAAGAGCTTTATGAACCCGTTCTGGTAGAGAGTCCATTCGCCGAGGTAACTGAACATGGAATTGGATTGAAGCAAGTGCAGTTGGGTGAGTATGAGTAGGAACAATTTTTTGGTGGAAAAAGATGAGCAGCTCTCCTCATCCCAGGACTTACGCCAACACGAATCATAATCGGGCAGGACTTCTTCGAAGGGAATATGCCTTGCCACTGGACCAATACCTCGTTCGTTGAAAAAGATCCAGAAATCGAATGCTTTCAGCTGGTAACCGTACTTCCATTGGCAGCTTTGAAGATCTTCTTCTTCAAAAAGGGGCAGAGGGCGATAATGAATATCCGAATTTTGGACGAAAAGATGGTGTTCTATGAATTTGGCGGACATCTTTCACAGAATGTAAGTGCGTGTTAGAGTTTGTCAGGCGAGAGCTATTCGTTGTTGGCAATTGGCGCAAAATGATGCGAAATGTATACTGAAAGAGTTGGCTTCTTCATGGAGTTGCGCAGTGTGTGCCGTAGCTCCGTCCTGTTGGAACCACATGTCCTCCAGTCCTAATTCGTACAATACCGGCAGAAAAAACTTAGTTAACATGGCCCTATAGCGCGCACCTTCCACTGTTGTCCTTTGACCAGCGGCGTTCTCGAAAAATAATGGCCCGATGACTCCTCGTTACTCGTGGATTTTCGGTGCCTTAGAAGCGATAGTTTTGCTTGTCACGTACCCGCTGAGGTGGAAATGAGCCTCATCGGCCATTATGATTTTGGTCGAAAAATCGTCAACTTCGTCCTCGGATTGAGGATGGCTTGTGCGTAGGTTACACGCGTTTGGCGGTCGACAGGCAGCAGCTGATGCACGGACTGGACTTTGTACGGGAACATGCGCAAGTCTTTGACCAAAATTCGCCTTAGGGACGACCGGCTGATGGCTAATTGCGAGGCACGGCGTCTGGTCGGTGTTTCCGGCGACAGCTCGACATCCTCGTCAACAGCGGCGATATTCTTGGCACAACGGGCGCTTCGAGGCCGGCCACTCTTGGCAACGTTATGTGTGGTCCCATACTCTTCAAGGTTGGTGGCCAAACGGCGCAGTGTTTGCGAAGTCGGTGTCGGACGGCTGTGGAATCGGCGACGGAATTCGCGCTGCGCCACACTATACACGAATTGTTATGCAAAAAATAGACACGATTATTCCGCGTTCTTGGGGAGTGTATCGCTCCATGGCTTGGTCACTTGTCCATCTGTCTAGTCCACAAATGTCGAAACAGATTTGACATTGGCGGCCATTTGCAAAAATAAGAGCATCTTCCAATAGCGTGATCTCTTTTGGCCCCCCTTGTATGAAAAAAAAATTTTGTGTCATACGGACTTTTAAGTTCGCAGAAAAAAAAGCGTTCCTTCTTCAAAATACGCAAGTCGTCAAGTTCACACAACAGAATTTTATGGTGCATCGAAACGGATTAAATGAATGCAACTTTAATTTTTAAACAAATTATGTTCGAAGCAGGCAAAGTTGAGTAGATTTGTCTGTACTAGATTTTTCGTTAAAGCCGTCGTTAAAGTCACTTTTATTATATATCAAAGTGAGTCCCTTTCGAAAGTTAGTTCTCTGTCAAAATTTAACAAATTGACAAGTGTCAACTTGCAGACTCTGTCAATAAATTCTTGACTAGATGTGTCGTTGATGTGTGCCCTTCGTATAGACCAACAGCAAAAACTGTACAAGTGGTCGCCGCATCAATCGAGGGCAGTAAAAACTTAGAAATGACACGTCAACTAGCTGTCAGACTTGTTAAACTAGTGTTTTGATGAGTACATTCAATTTGTATACATTTTATTTGACACAAGGCAGAGAAGGAAAATGATGTCTGTATTATTTTAAGCTTTCTTCCCCATCTTCGGATTTAAAGTGCAGCCCCAAATCATCTCATCATCTTCAGCTCACAAGAACGCATTGATTTGACAGGCGAAGCAAGTGCTGGATTCAATCTTGCACAAAATGTCATATTAGACTGCCAAAACTCTAAATGCAAACAAATTTACTAGCAGAAATAATAGCTACCTATGGCATTGTTAACTTCCGTAACGTTGTATATGCTTCTTCTTTGCATTTGCATTTAGTTCTTCCATTAGGATTTTGATGAATTGCCGGAGGTTCTTTATCCGATTCGAATTTACACAAACCATAATCACCTTCGATCCGTGTGTCATTTCGCGGGAAAACGGAAATGTTCTTCCGCAGCGAATGAAATCAGTAGATTTGCTGGTTTATTACCTCTGACTGCACATCAGAATTATTTCACAATCTTTAGCCACACTATGGCATAAGTTGATTTATTAATTTCTGTCCACTTCCAGCTCTTTTGGAATACCTGGCGCGAGCGAATTGCCACACTGCGACTCAGGGGCACGAACCTGTTCAACATTTCCCATTCGTCGCCATTTTCCAGCAGCGACGTCATCCCCGATAACGAAGAAATCACAGCCTCAATTCACCCGTCTCCGCGAAGTTACCTCTCCACCGAGAACGAGTCATACCAACGTCCGGCAACAAACGCGTTTAGCAAAAGATTCTCCTCCATCTACACGGACGCAATAGAAAGAGCTTCAAGCATCAACCTTCCTTCAGACACCCACCACCAGATGGAACTGCAAAACTACTTCCGCTCTCTCTCAGTCACAAACGCCTTCTCGTGCGGTTGCAACACATCGTGGTAAAAAAAAACACGGCCACTCGATATTTTTATTCAATTTCCTCTCTTTATTTACAAACAAGGAAGATATACAAATAATAATACAATAGATATATGTTAATTTTATTTTCGTTTATTTAATGTTTGTAAATATATGTAGGTATAACAAAACTTTGAAAATTCACTTCCATTCAACAATGTACAGCAAAAGGGAGATAAACACAAAAATCGTGTATGAGACGAAATAAACACTTAACGACGAATATTACATAAAAATAGCAGGGAAAAAAACAAAACGAAAAATTCATAATTGTATATAATATGACACTAGATGTCGCTGAAGACGCCGACGCCGCCGGCCGTTTAGTTGCCAAACGATATGCTCTTCTCCGAGGACGTGTAACTGTTTCGATTGTAGGCCGAGCCGTTCTTCAGAATGCCATTGCCATTGGTGACAACAGGTGGCGGCATCTGTTGTTGCGGAGTGCTCTCAGTCTTGCGCAACTCGGTGTGGTTATTGGGAATGCTGATACTCACTCGCGACGGATTTGGCAAGGTTCCGCCATTGGCGCCCTCAAACATCCCCGACTGCCGGTTCTGCAGCATCTGGGTGAGTTTCTCGATATTCGTCGACTGTGTCTTCTGTAGAATGGGCTTTCCATTCGGATTTCGTTGGCGCAGAATAACATTCTGCAGCTCACTAGTGGCGTTCTCTAGCTTTGCGTCCAAATTGTTGTTTTTCTCCTCGTTGCGCTTCTTCAAGTTGGACCGACTTAGCGTTAGCTCGAGTTCACTGCGGAGCAGATCCGCAGCGATGGGTTCTTCCTTGTGGCCGTTCTCTGGTGACCGCGCGATAAATTCCAACTTTGAGGGCTCCTTGCGAGCAATCGGTGTGCTGGAGTACTCGCCAATGGTCACAGACACCGGTCGCTTGTTCTTTTTCATTGTTGGCGGCCCCGAACTCTGGGGGGCAAAGTATGACGAGGGTGGCCGTGGAATCGAATTCGATGGATTCCTCATCTGATATGAGTCTATGGATTCCAATTCGGCTAGGTCACCGTTTGCTTTCGCCACTTCGTTGCGAGTCAGTGTGCCATTGCGGAAGGGCCCGTTCGAGTTGCGTGTCAGGGTGTGCACCGGCGATTGGACATAGTCTGGCGCTGGAGAATTTGGCGGCGATCTCTGTTGTGTGTAGTTGTCGCTTTTGTTGGCAAACTGCGGTGGCTAAGTGGGGTAGAAAGTCTCATTAGTTACGGTTGGTTTGGAATGCAAATGCGCGCATACTCACCGGCGGCGGCGGTGTGGGGTAATAGCCATTTGTGCCGTTTTGCATTGAGCTGCTGATCAAGTTGTTGTATTCAGTCTTGGAGACGTTGCAATTGCTGGAGCGATGGTCGACCTCATCTTGCATCATTGCCGTTTTGCGGAGTTCTTCTTGACGTTCCTGCAAAGGAGAGAGAAATCAGTCAGGGGAGGAACATTGACAGACAGAAATCTATGTAATTTTAAAGTTACAGGTTAGCACGGGGAATTAAGCAGAACTATTCATACAACTTCTTTCAGGATCTAATTGTAGATGCTACTCCGAGAAATTGATGATAGAACCCACTTTGATGAAGAGTATGGCGGAAAATATAAAAAAACTACAATTAGGGGTCCCCCAGGGGTGAGTTCTGAGCTCAGCACTGTGATGTATGAAATTGAAAACGCCAATGAAACCGGTGTGACATGTTAAGAAAAGATATGACTCCACTTAATAGTCCTCAAATTAGTGGATCACAAAACATGTCCTTTGACAACTGCAATAAACTTGACCTGGGCTAGTAAGAAGCTGCTTCTCCTGCAGCTTTTTTGTGGCAGCACTAGCCAGCCGTCAATGAATTAAGTCGACTTCAGCTTGTGCAAATTTAGCTATAAATAAACTTAATTTATGGAAACTTTTCCTATTGGTGTCATGAGATACATTTCCACACACACTTGTCATTCTTTTGCTTAAGCTGGCTTAATCCCAATACGGCTCTTCCTTAATACCTCTTATATTTGTTAAATTTTCAACAGAAATCAGGGCAGCGGAAGAAAGTGTTAAATACTTGTATTCGGGGGTTCAACCGGGAACTTCTTGCTCAGCCAGCTGTCAAAATTTCTACCCACAAATAACTCGTTCTTCTTCGTTTTGTATTTCGACTTGAAAAGCAGTGAAGCTGTTGTAATACAAACTTATTCATAAAGACTGTCGTCATGAAAGAACTTTTATCCGTGCGTCGTAGGAATGACATAAAACCTGCATTGTGCTACAAGGAATATTCTGAATGTCTTCTGTCACAAGTTGTAAATTAAGTGTAACCATTTGTTTGTTTGTTAGTCACCTCTGGAATTTTTCCACATTACTGTTTACAAGTACTATCTACATAGCATTTCATATATATTCAGATCACAGTCTGATTAATTTCGTACTGTGTCAGTTGACAACATGTTATTGCATTATTATAACAGCAGGGCGACCCCGTACCATACTTACAATTAATTTATTGACAACAGAAAGTAGGTGGATATTATATATTTCAGCTGTGAGTACTCGTATTTTTGTTGCTTTCGTTTTTTTTTCCAGACGCAGTCATTAAAACACTATAAAAACAAGATGACACCAATAATAACTTTAAGGCGCAAACAAAAGGACAGTTGCTCATCCGGATCAAGTCATTGCACAACTGGTAGACTAACGTTCCCATTGGCAATACTTGAAATTTTAGCCGAATATTAACTCCCAGATTGCGCATCTTTCGAACTCCATTCGTACTTAAACAATAATTTCATGGAATTGTCTGTGTAACTCTAAAACAAATACCCCACATACACCAAAGCCCGTATTGCAAAATTTGCTCTGAATTTGGGCTAAATCAAGCCCGACTTTCCTTTCTATTTTGACAGCCTTAGCCTACCTAAGGTTCGCTAATACAAATTAAATAATTTCACTGCGCAAAGATATTCACACGAGACACAACCTAAGCTTTCGCAGTCTTGTCGTCGCCACTAAAACCAACCAATCGAAAAGCAGTCATTCAAATTGCTACACATAAACTAACGCATAGCTGTATACTTATGAATGAATTAAGCTCCATGAACAAATGGCATATCTGACCTTCTGGTAATCTACATAGTTGATTGCGCGCCTCTATCTCAATATTTTTTGGTTATCAGTCTTAATACGATAGGCAAACAAATAAATCTGCCAAAATGAAGCAAAAAGCCACTAACCCATTTATCAAACTATTCGACGTGTTGGGCATAATCCTTTTACCTGCTTTAGATTAGAAAAGATTGCTTCAGTACCAGGTTGAGAAAACAAAGCTAGTAATTCACATCAATATCGAATCAAGTTCGAGCGCGTACCCGAGTCTCGAATATCGGCCAAATCTGAGATATTTTTTTCAAGCGAGTATAATGGACTGCTTCATTTGTATTTAAATACACATACCCAGTCGATTCTAATTTTAAGCGCCCGTTCACCTGGCAAACCTCAAGTGATGGTCAATTGACGACCTCAGGCAGAATTTACTTGTTCTTTTTTTTATTTGTTGTTTTGTTTCGTTTTTAACGGCGAATATACTTGATTAGATAAATTCATTTCAAATCGAAGCTAATTAGTTTTTTTTTTTATTTTATTTTACTCTTTCTGCTTTTGTTCATTAGCATAATTCAATTTATCTAATCGAAGTGTTTTTTGGTTGAAAGAATCTTTTGATCTTTTCGGTCAGGGCTTCGGCTGTCGGCTCATACGAATTAGATACGTGATTCATTATTTGTTTATCTCTGTCATCGGTGCATTGGAGTTCAACGCAATACGTGATAGTTGACTTAAATATTTGATGCGTACAGACAGACAACATGAACAAATTAGTTTCGTATGCAAGCGATTTCAAGGTTGGCCAAAGTAAACGTACTCGTCAAAATAAAGTCACGGTTCATAGCAGTTGTCTGATCATGGTGGTTCAGTCAGCGGAAGTGTCTAAGCAGATTTAAGTATGTAGGGCAAGCACTAACAATAGACGGTCTTTGGGTCTAAATTAAGACAAAGCTCCCTCAGCAAATTCGATGGTAACCATTGTAAAGGTAGACGGGGGTCATTTGGTACATAGTCTAGTCGTATCAGGCAAATTTGTCCATTTTTAGTCAAAGAAATAATGTCAACCAAACTTTGTGCTGCGTTTGCCAAATTATTTTGAGTCGTATTTATCTCTATTTTGAGCTGTCATCTCTTTTTGTATCTTTTTTTTTTAAGTGCAGAAGCTAAGCTTATGGAAATTCATCAATTGAGTATGAGAAAATATTGAGAGATGGTGGAGAGAAGAAACTGGGTCGGACGTAAGATAATGTAATCGCTGTTAAAAACTCCGATTTCACCTTTGATTTTACTTAAAAATAGACTTAGGCTGCAACTGAGTGAAAATACGGGCGTAAAGTTAAAACAAATAAAAATCGCAAAATCGTAAGTCTTGGAGGTAAACTAATAATTCCGATTTCGACCTCCATGCCCCAGTCACAAAGTTTGAACCAAATCAAATCAAGCTAACAACTTGAGCAATTGCTAAGTCTTAAAAAAAAGAGAAGGAAGTTAAAAGGGACAAACAAAATACCTGCCCTTAGCGCCGCTAAAATATAAATTATTTAACAAAAAAATAAAAATAAAAGCACGCTAAAAGTATAAGTCGCTCCTGCAAGCTTCTCAATTTAGACGTTCAGATATCTAAGACAGAAAATTATAGGTCCCTTTCAATACTTATGTCCATTAATGTTTAAGAAAATCCTAAGGTATGCATGAAATGGTCAGTGGTTTCCAAATTTACTTATTTTTACCCGACTGAACCCAGCTTCCGAATGTCAATTAGTTATAGATGTGTCTTGTTGACATCTTTTTAGTTATTTTTTACAGTCAGTCGGTGTTTTTTTGGCTTTTTAAATGAATTATATGTCAAAGTAGGAACAGATTGTCTATTATATAGCGTTGCTAACTTTTTTGTGCATAGAAATGTCAATCGACTTGATGGCCATTCTCCAACAATTTTTTTCCAATACAATTATAATAAAATTTGACACTCTTAATTTGCTAAATGTGTCAAAAAGAATGTTCATTTTCACATACCTTCGTAAACTATTATATTTGGCACACGAATGGTCGATTTTTTTACAGACAAAAACTAAATTATTAGGAAGACTCTTAAACGTCAGTTAATTTCTTGCATTTGACAGATTTTACCAGCATTTACGAACACAAATTTCTTGTTTACATTTAGAAAATGTGCCTATTCAAATTACATTTTTCAGTTGCTGGCTTTGTTTTAATATTATTTGAAAATAAATTGCTACCCCTTTCGTAATACACTTTTTGTCTCTTTTAAATGCAGTTGACTTTTCAACGATAATCAAATCATAAAATCGTAAGTGATAAAAATGAGAAATAAATGACAGAAAAATGTATACTTTCACACGAGCTTTAGATCGGCGTTTAATTTGTACATTCGCAAAGCAAAAGTCGTGCGGTTGGTTATTTTGTAAAATCCTTGTAAAACGATGTCAGTGAGTATAGCAATAAAAGGAAGAAATAACAAAAATAATATGAATCTACCAGTGACATCTACTTCTACCTCCCATTCTACAAATTTTGTAGGCTTTATTTATCTGTCCTATGGGAAGAACAAAAAAATACGTTTACACGAAAAACAATTTCCTAGAATATTTTACAAATTTCTAGTTTTTGACGCAATTTTGACAGTGCTTACATAGAAGTGGTTCAAAATCTGTCTATAGACGGCAGTCTACCAATTTTCGAAAGTGGACTTAAGCTCGTAGGAATTATTTGGCTAAAGGTTATAAGGTTATTTGCTATGAAATGTCACAAAATGCTCCCTTACTTACGCTTAAGCTACTGCTACAATCCGAAAAATCTAAGGAAAAAAAAATAAAAAAAAACCTGACCCAAGTCCCTGCAGCTAGGCTCGTTAAAATTACCTGCTAATAAATAAAAATAATAACAAGAAAACCCACGCCTAAGCCCTGTTTAGCCACTTGAAAGACGTCAAGAAGAAAATGAAATATCTGCAACCAAAACAAAATGTAGCTTTGTAGTTACATTGCGAAGCGAAGTTGGTGGTGATGGGTGACGTACTACGTACACGTTCACTTCTAAGAACAGTAAATCGTTGGAAACTCATCGAATACCAAACGGATTGACACGAAAAGTATCTCAGATTCGCTTTTAATCCATAAAGTCCGTAAAATACCACCAGAGCAAGAAATACCACTCTCGTCTCGTCTGACAAGTCTCCGGTTATTAGTAAACACTATGTCGTTGCACATGTAAATTATGAAGATCCCTCCTTCACCGCGCGTACACTATACGGAATTCCATGGAAAGAATTCGAGTTAATGCTGAATTAAGCGAGATGCTACGTACAAAATATTTAAATATTTTTTTATCCTACGTACCAGTGTCAACATCTGGAGGCCAAGATTTGGTTGACATGTAAATGGGTTTTAACGCAATGGTGGTAATTGTGTTAATCGCGGGTATTTTTCGAATCAGTAAACACGATCTCCATCTTGTTGTTTTGACAGTAAACATACAACCGACGTAGGTAAAGAAAAATTAGCAACGCTTTATTTTATGCACACTTTGGCTGGAGATAAGTGCACAGATAAGCGTTTATTACATTCCGAAACGTGATGCACATAAACCGCCTATCTGCTATTGGGTTAATTTAATCTGATTGGGCAACTCGTTGCTGCAATCAATTCACAAGCTCAAACGAAGATAGGTAACATTCCAATTAAGTGTTGTCAACATCCTTGGGAATCTACGACTGAAAACAAATTCTAATTGCTGTTCGACACCTCATGACCGCCATACACGGCGCACAACGTGTAATTGCAAACTTTTGCTAAAATTATACCTAAACTTCCACCTTCCGCAAAATGTAAAAGCTAAAGGCATTTATAGATACTGTTCCTACAGATACCCTCGTATCGCTTATAACATGAAAAACAAAACATCACCAGTTTAAAGTGTTACACGTAGCGCTTGTCGCAATTAAGTTCGGTTGTAGCACAATTTTTGTTGTTATTTTCTTCCGAAATATTTTATCATTTTCACCTACAACACACGACACGACACACATTGAGGTGTGTGATAACATTTTGTCCGCCATTAGTCACGTTTCAAATTTAAAATGCGACTTATGGGATGGTGGTTCGGTTATTTTCGCCTTTTCTACTGTTTCCCACTCTCTCCCTACAGCGATTCAGCGGTCAGGTATATTTTTCTAAAAGAAATATCCAAACGCCTGCATTTGAATTCAAAAGATACATGGCTAGGGGAACACCATCGGGCATAGCAAAGCTACATGACATACCGATGGAGATTTTAAACGTGTTCCTAAACAAAGCTGCTTACACATATAGGTAGGTAGGTACCTAACTTTCAAAGCAGTGATGTCATTATCACACTTGAAACGATACTTCCAGCAAACGAGCATCCGCGACTTGAGAGTTCGATAATTGTTCGTATTCCCAACATTAGTTATAAACGAATGAAAATATTTTTTTTAAATTGCAAACGATACGTATAAACGGCGAAATGTTTGCGATAGCCTTGAACTTTGCAATGCATTCACGGTGATTAATTTGCAAGTACCTTATACTTCAAGAGATGGCGATGATGAGATGTTTCTGCGTTGCTTAGACGTGAAGTCATAATTATTGCTGATTGATTAGGAGAAGTGTTGTGAGAGGAAACCGTCTGTCATAATTTAAAAAAAAAATTTATGAATAATTTTTAAAAATTGTTGGGAAACACAAATTGACAGCAGATTTATGCCAAAAAAAATTGACTCATGTTGGCTTCATTGTTCGGTTGCAAAATGACAATAGACGTTTACTCAAGAGCACGACGAGTTGTTAGAACGAATTGTTTTTATTGGTTGATTTTTTAAATATGACATTGCAGCTAAGACAATCGTCCAATCAATCAGTCACTTCCTCGAATAAAATTGCGGAAATATTAAAATATTAAACCTTGCGTTAAAGAAGAAGAGAAAGAAGCAAAAAACTCTCGAAAGACTGAATTGAAAAATCAACGAACACCGGTCGTCCCTCTCTCCGTTTAACTTAAACAAATTTATTTGTATTACATGAAATAACTCCCTCTTGCCCGCAACAGCAACTGTCAGATGTTGACACCACCAACGCCACCTATCGTAGAATGCGAATAAATTGATGGAAAATAAAAAGGAATCTTGAAAATCGCTTATCGAGTTATAACGTCCTCGAATTTTACCCCGAAGGAATTCTATAGGTACCTATATAAAGTGTTTTTCAATAAGAGGTGTTATTTTGGTATTCAAAGAAAAATGTTATTTTTTGAGATAAATGATCGGATGTTTATTTCATAATTAGGAGGAAGGTATGCCGTTAATAATGAAAAAACATCATCAGCCAAATGGCCACCACGAGCACGCATACAGGACCATATCCTTTTCATGAAATTTTCCATAACCAAATCGCGAAGTGGCTAGCCTATGTCCTCGATAGCCTCACGAATTTTATCTTTGAGGTCTTGAATCGACCCTGGGCTGTTGGCGTAGACCTTATCTTTCACGTGGCCCCAAAGGAAGAAGTCGCAAGGTGTTAAATCACAATATCTCGGTGGCCAATTGTGACCTCTTCGACAGAATACACGGTCCGGAAACTTTTCCCGTAAAAGATCAATGGTTTCGTTGCTTGTGTGGCACGTAGCCCGGTCTTGTTGAAAGTAAACGTTGTCCAGATCAATACCATCCAACTGATGCCCAATGACGTTTGTGGAATGCCCAATTCCAAAGAACGACGAGGAATGGACAAACCTGGGTTTTCTTCAACACTTTGGGCTACAGCAGCAATATTCTCAGTTGTTCTTGAGCGACGTGCACGGGTTTTATTCTTCACATCAGTAACTTGTCCCAACAGCTCGAATTTTTCCACCAATTTCTGTATTGCGGTCCGACAAGGTGCTTCACGACGACCAAAAAATGCTTTAGTTTTGCGAACTGTGACTGCAAGATTTTCACCATTTTTGTAGTGAATTTGAATAATTTCAATGCGTTGTTGAAGCGTGTATCGTTCCATTTTTAGTAATGGCGTAGTTTCTACTTATCAAATGTCAAAGAATAAAAGCTTCAAAAGTGACAGCTACCGAAATAGCGGGTCATTCACAATAACAGCTCTTATTGGAAAACCCTTTAGAAGATTTATGTACTTATAGCCTAAAGCTAAGTAAGCTTAAAAATCTAAACTTAATTTTATCTGCTCTAAAACTTTTCCCTCAAAACATTAGCAAAAATCCTAAATAAATTTTGACATAGAGTGCGGATAAGTGTCACAAAAACTGCTGAATAATTCGCTTTGAATATTCAACTATCTCTTTTTTAAAGCATTTTCAATTCTTGACAAAATATGCCGGCCCATTAAATGGGAGCACTAAATTCTGACAGATACCTACATGAGGTACATTCTGAAACAAAAGCTTGATTTTTCAGCACGAGCTTTGTACTACTCGTCCAGAGTGATTCTCTTAACTTCAGCTAAGCTAAATCTTCGAGAGAATTTAGAATGGGGAGCTATAATTTAACAAACTACGCTTGATGTCTTATTGCTAATCACTCAACTGACGCAGTTGGTAGGCGTTCGGTTGATTTCTGTCAAAGAGTAAGGTTCACTTCCTGTCCTGACCCAACAATCAAAATTAAACATCTTTCGAACGCTAAAACCATTACTTAAGCTTTAGACAGTCTGATGATTTATCATTGTTGCGTAATTTTAAATAGCTATAATTCGAACCAATTGTTTGCAAACGAAATTGTTGCTCTTTCAAATAACACGCCAATTAAAATGATTGATATAAAATCGATCATAATAGTGGTAATCTAGGTCGTTTATAAACTGCAATTAACAGGTATATGTAGGTTTGGATTGATTATGTCAATATAGGGAGAACTCTGTGTGCCAACATTTAAGATCGTTCACGTAAGATGCGAATTTGGAATGTGCGAAAGAAATTGCGTCCCAAAAACTACGATGATTTCATGTGGTTACTGCTTAAGTATGACTTTAGGCACATGGGCCCCGCTCATCTGTAGATCTTACTAAATACGTGTGTCTGAACCAGCTAAGGAAGTGTACCTTTTGTACCTTTTTGGTGGCGTTTACAGTCCGCAATGGCCTACGTGAGAAAGTCTACCGTAAGTCTAAATAAATAGATAGTAGGTCCGCATAGGCACCCAAGGCTTTGCTTCATTCGTTTTGTGTGTTTTTATTTCGGGTATAAATAAAAGGGGCCTACAGTCTTACATCGGCATCGGTTGAATAAAGAAACTCTTTCATGATAGTTATACTGTCGGATGTTTGCGAGAAGTGGCTCAGTGGAAAAAGATGAAATTTGTGTTGTTCCGTGGATCGAACCCTCAGTAGTGCAGCACGCTATGCTCACAGTCACTCGTAAGTCTACTTATGGAGGACAAAAATGAATATATGTATATCAGCTTTCAACTGTCTTACATCTGTGACCTGCTCAAAAAGTGTTGCCAATTTGAAAGATAAACCTCTGAAAAAACAACATCATTGCCCATTGTTGAAAAATATCATCAACACTTTTGTTTTTTAAGCTTTTATCTCAGCAAAGCAAAGTGAATTGGGACTTGCGGCGTGAAATTGCAACAATTACACCCAACTTGACATTTTTGAGATTGAAACTACGTATTTATCCCAATTGGATGTGACTTGACAGCAGCAGCTTAGGTTGGACCCTTTCTCATGATTGGTAACACTCAAGCACAAATGTGACTGGAACCCTTTTTTGCTGAGATAATTATTCAAAAAAACACTTCTTCGATAGGCGGAACCTGATAACCATTATTTGACAAACGCAGTGTTGCGGATGAAATCCTCTTGGGATTTTTTTAAAAAAAGAAAGATTCTCCGAGTGATATTCGGCTCAATTTATACTGATGGGGTGCGTCAACAAAGATTTTGGAGGACTACACCGATTTTTACATGATCGAAACGATTAGAATATGGACAACAATTGGTTTATATAGCTTTTGCTAAGTATTTTTAGACAAGTTGCCGCCCCTTTAGACAACTCATCAACAGAGCAATCAGACAATTTGTCACAAATGGTTTTGACACATCACCTAAGAAGGAATAGACGGATTGCACTTTTTGGCGAAACAAACTTTTAATACACAACTGGAGCTTTTTTCAGAAAAACGGTACTGCCGGTATTTAGAAGTTTCTGCGGCTTGAGATGTTTCATATGGGCTAACTATTTTTCAGCAGTCATCACCATCTCTAGAAAGGCTTAAAGAAGCGCTGTCTGTCTATGCAATTGGTTGGGAAAAGACGATTCTCCTTTTCTAGATTTTAAGAGGCGGGCAGACATTTTGACACTTTGGAAGAATCCCTCTTCTAAATTGTGACGAAGATTCTATCAAAGAAAAAACCTCACAAGTCGATCGTTGGAAAGGAGTTTCTGCCATTGGAGCCAATCGAAATCTGTTCCTTATTTTTAGTTAAATCACCTCACAGGTTTCGAAGTACCTTAGTTTGGCTGTAAACAGGGAAATGTTTCGAAATAGGACAAACAACTTAACCTGGGGTACTACTCTAGAGACTACCCGGCTCTAGAAAGCCCATCTAACACAGTGAAAACACTGCGACAAAAAATACTCCATTGTCTCAGCGATAAAGTAAACACAACTTGTATAAGTCGACAATCCCATCAATCATCGGCATCGGAAATCACATTTCATGTTAAGTCCTCTCTGCGCCCTCCGCAACCGTCCCCACTTAGCACGGGATACGACAACTTAACGCACTCATTTCCAGCCTTAGTCATTTTCTAGAACAATCGATGCTTCTTGAAGTCACCCGGGGATAGTAGTTAAAATACAAAATTGCAAAAGGCAAACAACAAATCGGTGTTCGTTTCACCACTTCAAGACTCTTATCGCTTAATTGTTCCCAGAAGCGGATTACTTAACCGATTGTTACCGTGGGTAGTCCTAATGAGTATATTTCCTCTGTACCTGCAAATAGTCCATACGTTTGGTAATGTGTACCCAATTAGTCGGCTCTGCCCCGTTCACACAATAAATTAGTCAACTCAAAGTTGATGACAAAACGCGACGCAACCGATAGATTACGACTGTCAAAATCGCCATAAAAACCGCTTTAGTTGGTCGACAATGAATGGGCTTCACAATGAAACCTACAATGGCATTACGCGGCGGCGACTGTCAATCCCAAAAATTTGTCAATTCCCCTCTCGCAAATGAACAGAGCACATATTTCGCAATTTTTACCCGCAGATAAACATCGCAAGACAGTCTTGGATGCAAGTACTCTCAGTGGCTACAGCTATATAATGTGTACTCAAAAGAAACAACAGACAAAAGAATGCAAGTCAACTTGAAAAAATGCAAATGCTTTGCTTAGGCTAACTGTACGAATGTCAGCGGCATACCTGGTAGGTGCAGATTTTCACCAGCGGCTTCCCACCGGTCGGCTTCATTCTGAGTTTGTGGTGTTGGCGCAGCTCTTCCGAAGGCTGGAAAACTCCTTTCGTTTCGGTTGCGGCGGCCTGGCACTTGTCTTAATGTGTGCACTATCGAGCGCGAGTGCAAATCAGGTGTGAAGCTGAAGCATATACGAGCAGCACTTGCGTAAGGCGATACGAGAAACGAACAAATAATCTAATTACATGACGTCTGCTCCTATGGAGTAGATTCTATTGGCTTCACTGTACAATTATATAATCGCAGCGAGTTGCGCAAAGTTACAGATGCAGAAAACCGAAAAACAATGCAACGTAGCTGGGGGAAAACTTTAATTAGACACTTCTCTCTCTGCACTGAGTACCGCTTGTTCAACTCGGTGAGTTTAATGGATAAATCACCAAAACACGACGGCAACTCTTTTTAACGTACGAGTACAGTTGGTAGGTATATGGGTATCTGGCCAGAGCTCAAGGAATACAAAAAGCGATGCCGGAGAAACGATTGATCGGCTGCGCGATGGATGTATGGTGGAACTTTCACTGACGCGACCACAAAATCAATTAAAAATCATTTTGTGTATAAGTTGCCCTGCGCGCGCGCGGCGACGTTAACCTCTCCCATACGGGGTTCCAGGTTCGCGGGGGAATTTCAAAGCGTATTCTTTATAACGAGTCTTATCTTCACTGTCTGTGCGCGCCTGGGTAAAAGTGGGCACACGATTAACAACCTTGGCCAACTGAAGCGGAGGCAATCCACGAAAACGACAAATAAGAAAAAAAAATACCACAGTAACTCAAAGACAGAACCACTCGGATTTTCTTCTTTTTTCACAAGCTTTCTACGACGGCACGAAAATATCTCACGCAACTGCAATCACCTGTCTTGGAGAAGCCCACCTGTACGACTGGCATTTACCACGTTCGAATCGACGCGATCGAGGTCTAGTGTATACTGTTACCACTGAATGGAAGCAAAAAGCTTTCTTCTCCGGTTTTTAGCGCTCGCTCTCTTCCAGATACAAAGCTGACGTCACATCTCGTGTATATATAGGTAGAGGTAGAGCTACCCGTACAATTCATAAAACTCTGTTCCCAACAGGTGTAAACGAGAGAATATCCCCCTGCGCCTAACCTGTCGAGCATCTCTAAACTCTTGCTATTTGTTGTGGAAAATTCTTTTGTATACGCACGGGAGGCATATACAGTAAACAAGGCTTCTCTGTCACTTGGAGATATAATTTTATCACCTGGATAGTGGATATGGAAGGTGTTCGCAGCGGCACAGAGAGAGGGTGTGATGTATTAATTTACCGCGGGACGGGGGAATCAAATTGAAAACTTCAAGTGAGCTTAAAGAGCGACAGAGATTAGCGTCAGATGTATCTATCTGGTTACAGCTGGAAGCTGTATCCCAAGTTTTTTCTTCTTCTTGTGCTTGTGCTTGAGCAGCACCTCCATGTGAGTCATGTCGAGACTCAGTTTCTACGTCTTTAGAAAATATTTAAGCGAGAGTTTTGAAAGGTGAACAAATTTATCTATTCTCGTTTGTGGACACAGCTGAAGAAATACCTTTGGCAGCGCGAGTATAGTTGGCGACTTGAGAAACGTGTTACGTTTTAAGCGATTGCTATATGGGTATTGTTTCGAGCGGCGCAGCGTTTTGAAAGCAATTGGAATATGACACCCGAGTAGTGCAGTAGTGAAGATACACACGCGTAGAAGTGGCTATATGTGACATCACTGCAAAGGAGAAACAGATTGGTATGCAGTGATAAGATGGCGACCTAGATAAAGTGTCTTTGACAAGCGCGCAGCACTTTCGGAAAGTGGCTTCGGTTTCATTGAAGCTGGGAGGGGGTGAGTGGTTCTGTAGGCATTTTGAAAGGAAAGTGCTGTCAAGGAGGGTGGAAGCGGAGTCATCAAAGTTTCGCACTGAAATAAGTAAAGTGTTTCTTGGGAGTGGAAGCGGCTTCAAAACAAACAGACCTGGGCTGCACACAGTTAGAAGGCAGAGTTCTATAAAGAGATGCCTGAGAAGTATTTAAATTCGGACTCGGCGTTGCGATTAGAGGCACGACCTTAATACCCCTTTTGCACCATCAGATAGACGTCGACATTAATCAGAAGGAAGAATCCTCCTCCTAGCCTATAGACATCTTAAAGGCCTGGGAAAGGGAAAAGTTAAAGGTGCGAATGTCCACTAGTTCAAGGAGAGAAACGGGAACAAATGAAGGTCTCTAAACAGTTCTAAGAATTTCTAAAGCCGCCATCATGGTGAGTGGTGGCCAGTGGTAAATTTATGCAAATTGGAAATGCGCCTTTACAATGGGACTTCCGAAGATCAGGTAGTGGACAGGAAAGCTTGCGCAGAACCCAAACGATGAGGTTACTTATTTGAATGTCAAAGTAAAAGTTCTCTGATAGGTGGCTATAAAAGACTAGAAGTCTGTCCAGGCAATGTAGGAAATCACAAAAAGCAACACGGCGACTTAAAGCAGTGAAGTCCGTCAAAGGCTGTCGAATTGATGACTCTCTGAGCCCCATAGCATGTGAAATATACCGGAAACGATAAAATATTTGAACTGGCATAACAGGTTCGTATAAAAAACTCCCTTTCTTTTCACAACCATGAGTTTTAAGGGATTTTTTCTTTTGGGACGAATGGAAGAAACCTACGATTTTGTGACGAGTCCGAACGGCTACATCGAGAAGCTATCCGATGACAGTTATGCTCGCGGATGATTGTCAGGCGTTACAATCCCTATTCTTTCAGCTTTCAGCTGCACCACTGTTTTAACAGTGTCAAATGACAGCTAGCTATCGCTGAACATATTTTCGTAAATGGCCACCAATATCCAATATCCACCAAGCTTAATTTTTCATTAGATACAGCAACACATTCACATTTCATTCGCTTTAGCTTACGCCGAAGAAGATTTCTGCATATTTTATGGAAACGAAGAACGTTTTGTTCGCCGGCGAGCTCATTTGAGAATCTTAGGCGACGCATAATCGTGTAGATTCTTTCTTTATGTTCCAAAAGTACTTGAGGACGTTCTTTTCTGCTTTGTATATCATAGTCGATTTATAACCGCAGTTAATAAACTTAAAGAAATAGTTGCCAAAACTTGTATACCCAATCACAATTTGTACTACCAGAATTGAATGGTCGAAATCATGTGGAACGCCGTGGAAGTGGGTACCAACGAAACACTCGCTTCCGTCCAGCAAA
The DNA here is from genome assembly GCA_948293265.1 of Cheilosia impressa. NCBI lineage: Eukaryota > Metazoa > Arthropoda > Insecta > Diptera > Syrphidae > Cheilosia > Cheilosia impressa. The sequence goes on along the minus strand of OX411882.1, from coordinate 47,441,349 downwards.
TGAGTTGAACTTTCCGATTTAGCTTCACTTCCTGCCTTCGTAATACCAAAAACGGTCCCCCCCCTCTGCGCTACTGGCCTCGCCTGTTCGCGTAATAAATCCGCCAATTGCCCAAGGTTACATAAATGCGATTCTTTGTACAATTAGGAACACGTAAAAGAGAAAACCACCGAAATGGATATCTCGTGGTGTCCATTCATCTCTCGAAGCAGTGCCGATGCCAATTGACGCCAATTAACGTTAACTCAAGTGGCACAGTCGTTTTACTGCGAAGAAACATATAGTGCTCACACCAAACAAGTGTAAAGATTCATTGTTCAGTCGATGAATATGGAATTCTTGACACCTTAAAAAAAAAACAGGCCCCCCAACTCTATCAAACTTGAGACGAAAACCAAGTCAAAAGGGAATGCCAAAGTATACATAACTTTGCATTAATTTGGACATCTCTCTGAAGTAGACTGTCAATCGGTTGTCAAGTTAATTATATGTTTTCGAGGAAGTCAATGTACTGTCAAACAAGATTCGTTCACCCAGTAGGTGGGTAGGTATATTAAGTCGGCGCATGTGCACCGATGGAGCTTTTCCGGTCGTGAAAGTATTTACCGCACTTGGTGACATAATTAACACCATCCAGATACACACAACAGAGGAGACACAAAAGTGTATCGCCGTTTTTGGTAAATAAAACCACGCACTGAAAGGCGGATTATAAAATCCCATTTGGCCAAAGATGGCGCTGTTACCGGGGACCGCAGAGAAGCCACAATGGCTCGAAACAGAGAAAACATAAAACAGAAAAGTTTAGCGTTTTTGGTCCAACAATTTCAATTAACAGTTCCGTAAATCAATGTTAGATAATTAATAATGCGATAATTCCCCCCAACAGATCACTGAACTCGATCGCGCTTGCGCGCCGCATATCTACACAGATTGTTGTCAGCATCTTCATCGCGCGGTGCTTGTCAGAGCGCACACCTTTCCGGTTTGTCAATTTTTTTTTTCAATTCTTTTCTTTTCTTTTCATCTTGTAATGACAACACTTTGTGTTTGTTTGGCCTCTTTTCTGGCGTGAGTGAAAGAGGCGACTGATTTATTGAAATTCTGATCCAAATTGGATGGCACCACGTGATCGAACGAGAAAAGGGAGAGACCGGACCCAGAAGGTACCAAATGGCCGCAGTTTCCCTCAACCTTCTTTCGAGATGAACATAAGAAATGAAAGATGAAAGTCGAGGAAGCGATAACTTTTTTTGTTTTTCGCCTTTCGCCTCTCTCCTTCTGCAGCTATGGGTTTGTATGGTCTGCTTTGTTTAACGCGTTCGCATATTGGGTTGGTTGCAGTTTGCAATTTGCATCTACAAGCGTAACGTTTTCTATGATCATTAATCTGGCGCTCGACCCAGATCCGCACAACAGTTGTTGCTGTGTGCGGATACACCGCGCGCCGACGCGACGCGCTGAAGTGGTAAGAAATCTGTAACAGATCTCGATTGGATGGTGAAGACATCACCATCATCATCATCACCAGCAGCACCATCGTACACGTCCGAGCGGTGCGATGATTTGCAGAGGGTAACTCTGATTTAGATACGACGACATGAATCAGTTTATCTTTTGCATAATTCATAGTTTTTCGTAGACAAACATGTTGGCGGGGTCGTTGATCCGCGTTCCAAAAATTTAGTGATCACGGTGGCATGTCGAAGTCAAAAAAATGATTATCATCATTTGTATTCACGGCGATGAATGTGTTTCATAACACCGCGCGCCCAATGATAGGTGGCGAAGCGTTTTGTTGACGCTTCATTTGAAACGCTGAGTGCAGTTAAAGCCGGGTTACACGCTCGCTATTAGGAAGTGAGAATAATCGGTAGGTACTCTTGGACATGCATTTGAATAAGCGCAGTTTTATGAGGCCATAAACAGCAGGTCGTTGCTTTCAGAGATCGAAGTGAGTCGTAAAAGAATGTTAATTGTATGGCAGAAGAAAAGTGAGCAACAAAACTGACACTGGTTGGAGCCGCACTGATTGTTTACAGACTGATTCTCGTCCAAGAAAAATGTATATTAAATTTAATTTGGTTACGGCCGTAAAGTATGTTTAGTTATGGGTAACCCTAGCCAGATCAATTTGGATGGAGTTGCGCTATAAAATTATTTGTGACCAATTCGGAGGTAAGTACACAAAGGCACCGGGTGACGGAAAGCGTTCATTCATAGAAAAGTTAACCAATTAGTAAAAATTCCATGTTTCCCCACATAAATCTTGGTCAATATCTATCCCCCATATATTGAACAACGTTTATGGGAAGAATAAGGGATTTTGACTAATTGAAGGGGCCAAAGTTACAAAAAATAGACTGACAACAGGAGGGAACCCAACCAACTTCGCATGCGTTCCTATAAATATACAAAGGCGGGTAGAAAGGTTTGTTTGTTTAGTATTTGTCCTGTTCAGCCATTTCAAATAAAAGCTCCTTTGCTACTCTAGCTTCTAAGAGAGAGTTGTGCTTCCAATAAATGTGGACTCCAAAAACAGGAGGAGGTAAAATGAACATAATTGCACCCGGTCTTTTTGCACACGCCTTTATTATTTGGACCTAATCGCAAAGTCTAACGGCCGCCACTGAACTATAGTACAAAAAGGTTAAGAAGACACATAAATAAATTCGCCAAATAGGACTCAGCCTTTAGTAAGAAGTTTATCACACTGTACCTAAAGGAAACGCAAACGTCATCACTACTCTTCTGAACCAAAATTCAATACAATTTTCAGACATTTAAAACCAATGTACATCGGTTTCTCCTCCCTTTGCTGTACCTTGACATTTCAAAAATTTTAGGGACTATTCACATGAGCGCGAATTGCAAACAAATCATTTTATATGTATTTATGAATTGAAAAAAATATATATATTTAATTAGTCTAACATCTAATCTATGCCAAACTTGATTCTTAAATAGGGAAAATTACAATTCCAGCTATTTTTCCACGAATTGAACATTTTTACCGGGAACTGTCACCCTTTATTTACAATCCACATAATACAGCCTCGATCCACAAGCCCACGAATGCAAAATTCTTTCGAACCTAACCTTTAAAAATTAAACCGAATCGCGGTTATCTGTGACTAAAATAAATATTAATCAGAAACTAGGAATATTCGCTTGTTCTCAGTTCGGAAATCGCTCTCATGTGGATAGTCCTTTACTGGCATCTTGAAAGCGACCAAAAAACAAAAATAAATCGTTTCCATTCGTAAGAATTCAACTGAAGTCAAAGGTAGTCGTATAACGGGGGCGCCTTCTTTTGTGGTGAGAAACATTAAATAACTTTGACATTATTTGTCAACCGATTGACTTGAGAAGACATGTTTTTGGAACGTCAATTCAGTACAATTTTAACCATGAAAGGCTTCGCACAAAAACAACTCACTGAAACAGTGACGCTGTTCATTGAAAATACATAATCATCGTTCAGTTCTTTTAACTCAACGTGAATATTGTCGAAAATTTCGTGCCCAACAGTCACCGTCAGACAACACTATTTTCATGAATCTTGGCTCATTATGTTTGCCCAAAGATGTGTGAAAAAGGTCTGAACGGTTACTGATTTCAATAGGATGATGCGCCATGCCACGCTGCAAATCAAACAATACGTTTCAGCAACAAAAATTCCCTGGACGCGTGGTGTCAAAAAATGGCAATATTGAATCGCCAGGTATAGGTTGCAAAATTTGATTTGCTATACAGCCCGAGATGCTCGAAAAAGTGATGGAAAGGGCAGCACAAAGCGCATATTTTGCTTTGGAGAAGGAGACTGATGTGTCATTCAAAAACTAGTCCTAACAAATTGGAAAGGACCAAAACAAATAAAAGTACCCCACAGTTATGGAACCTGCCTATTATTTTTCAAAGTTTCTTAATATTCACATACCGACATAAAAAATGGCGCACCCTGTACATTCCTCAAAAATCATTTCATTTCATTTAGTTGCTTTCTTCACCTACTACGCTTAATCTATTAGTACGAATTTATTTGTATTTACTTGAAATTGATGTTTTTCTTTTAAGTAAACTGTGTAAGTTCATAGTCTCGAGGAAACAACGTCCAAATCAATTGAACAACAAGCAAAACTCCGCTCATTATACAACGTCGAAAGCACGTCGTTCTCAAATCACCTGACATGAGATGTTGAACATCTCCGGACAAGTATTTCTCCCGTTATCAGCCACAATCGTAGAGTACACAAATAACCTAGCAAATTGACACAAATGTACGATGAACGAGTACATCTCCTCAATTGCGGTGTGTACACTCGTCGTATATAGTACACTTTGTTTCAAACACTTGACGCTGTTGTCTATAAAATATTCACTGACATTTCTCAACCATCCAACGTCAACACATTGGTGAAACAAATAAAAAAATACTTGTACAAAATACACGTCGTGCAAATAGTTATTATAAATGCAATAAATAAACAGCAGGCAATTAACGCTCCGCAAACACGTTACCTATCTTATCACTCGGCCTTATCTTTATCACCATTCCCCTGGCATATTTAATAACTTTTCATTCAGTCTCTATTGTTATGAAAGCGCTTGCACTTACCAACCGGTCTGTTTCTTTGAATCCATTCCGGAACATCCGCTTGTGTGCCCGTTTGAATTCATCCATCAACGCACTGTGCCGACGCTCGTCGTCAGCACAATTCGCACTTCCAATGCGACGCGATTGTTGTCTCAGCTGCAGTAATTCGCCGTCGTCCAGGTTGCCATCTTTGCCTTGTCGCTGTTGAGAAAATACACAAACCATTGAAGCTTTAAGCTCACTTATGAAATCTTTCAGAAAATAACGTTTTAACGGTCGAAAACACGGAGGGAGCTTTTTTTGTCGTTTTATACAAGTGTGGGGAGATTTACAGCCCGATTCTGCCGTTGTAAGGCCTCACAAGTCACAAGTCACAAGTCACAAGCTCTTGTGAGGTTGATTCCTTGTGAGGTTTGCTGTGATTCGATAACTTTTTTCGTATTCTGGGATAATCTCACAACAAACCTCACAGCAAATTCACCTCACAATGGTTAGACTTACACCAACATATTTATAAAGAAATTTCAAATAAAACTCACCTCACGTCGCTTTTTCAACTCCTCACTGATGGCACTGCATAAACTGGTTCCGCTTATAGAACCGGCCATGCTCATGCTGCTGCTGGCAATGGATGGCGATCTATTTGGAGTGCTGCTGCCGTTGGCTTTGTTATGGAAGACACTATTCGCCTGGAATGCCGCTAACGACATCGACGATGGCGGTGGCGGCTTCGGAGGTGATGGTGCGCGACCCTTTTGGTTGTTCCCATCGGTTGCGCTTCTGTGCACCTCGACAACAATTGTCTTTGTCTCGCTCTGACGTGACACGAAGCAGATGTCAGCGATCTTGCCATTAGAATGCTGTTGCGTATTACCGGGCGCTGGCGGTGGCGGCGGCGGGATATGCGCCATTCGATGGTGTTGCGGATTCGCCTGTTCGGGTGGCATTATGAAATTCAACTTGAGATTGGAATCATCGCACATGGAAGACGACGAGACGGACGATGATGTGGACGCGCCACTGTCGTGGTGGTGGCTGGGGCTGCTGCCCACCATTGTGTTGTTGATAAGTGTGCCGTTTTCCGAAAGTTGAATAATGGTCTTGTTGGACTCATCTTTGACCGTTGCCGTGGAGCAGGATGAGGAGGCGGGCGACTGGATGGCTGACGTAAGCGGCTGTTGATTTTTTCGTCGATCGTGCCAATGGCTTTTCGCTGACGATGGCTCCTCGCGCACCGAACTCAAACGCTTGGCTGACTGATCAGCCCAGCAGGGACTTTGATCACCGGTTACACTGCTGGCTGAGCTGTTATATCCGCTGGATTCACCGGGAAATAAATCCAATCCCGCACCAGAGCGCACCATCATTTCCAGAGTGGACGAGCTTTTCATAACTGCAACCGCTTCACTGAAGAGCACGTCCGAGAAGTCGATGCTGTTGACGCTTAGAATTTGATCGCCTGGACGGAGGCCGGCATCTCTGGCGACACTGTAGTCTTTGGTGAATTGGACAAAAATTCCTGGTTTCCATTCGGGACCCTTGCAGATGCCCAGGCCGAGCTTGGTGCGTGGCGCCACTTTGAGCATGATGCGGACATCCTTCTGGCCCGCACTGTAGTCATCCATGATGGGGTTCAGGGATGAAAGTGCGGCACGCGGCACTATGTGCCATGTGAGGGGATCTTCTTGGTTGCTATGAAAGAAAAACAAAATCAAATGCAGCTCATCGGGGAAGAGGCGCTGGTGCGGACTTACTCTTTTATTGGAAGCATTCCTATACCTGAAAGAGAAACGGCGGTAAAGATGCTTATTAGTCGGGCTCTTGGTTGGCGGGGTGTTTACTACTCACCTCGAACTTTGAGGGTTAAGCGATCTTGACTGGAAACGAACTGGGTGAGCTCCTTGTGGACTGCATCGTCGACGTGGTATCCATTTACGCGGATTATTTGATCGCCCACCTGCAAATGGAGGTAGGGTTAAATGGTACAGAAGCTTCGAAAACACATATCATCCGCTCATTTACGGATAGAACGATCAAAACCGATTCGAAGGACTTTAGATTTTACTTTGCTACAGGACAGACGTTGGCGAAGGCTAGGCTAGCCTCAGATGGCTCGAAGCTGTGAAGTGACAGCATAGCAGTAATATTTCAAGGGTCAAACAACTTACAACATAACATCGCACGGTGATATTTCTATCACAGTGCACCTATAGATGGCGTTAGCAGTTAATGCAAAAAAATTGAGACGTCTCTCTCTCTCTCTCTTTCTTATTGGCTTTCACGATGTGGCTTTGAAAACTCCTTTCGCACGATTTCGCGCGATTTAAGATCCAATATCCGCCGATAACAGATCTAGTCCATTCTTTTCCAAACTATGCCATCAACAATGAATCAACAGTTGTTGTTGTTAGCGACTCTTTCACGTCTGATTGTCTGGATGAACAGAAAGTATTCGCCACTTCATCTCCGTTTCAGTTGAAGCAAATACCACACGTCCATCTCATCTCAATCGCATCCATTACTACTGCAAGATGAAAACCTCACTAATCTGCTCGCAGTCATTATCAACTGCAAAGTGAAACTTCACTAATTGTGTCAAGTGGAAGCGCATGAACTTTCCATAAAAAAAACGAACAGAAACTGCGACCTACATTGGCAGAAAATTCTTCCCGATCAATCCGTTCAACCAGTTCAAATCATACCCACCACTCCATACTCGTATCCACTCTCACTTACCCGCAATCCCTTCAAGTCGGCCTCGCTGCTCTTCTCCACCTTCGAGACAAAGAAGCCCGTCCCAAACTCCTTTCCACCGCGTATGGCAAAGCCGAACGTCACATTGTTGTCAGGCGTGACCAGAATTCGCCGCGAATTAGGACGTACCATGCGAATAACTCGAATCCTTGGATTCGAGACCATTGCGCTCCGAGTCGACGATATCACATCGCTGGTCGAGGAGCTCATCGAACCCTGAATGCTGCTGCAGTCTGTCATTGCGTTGGCCTACGTTGCACGTCTCTGACTATGGGTTTGGTGACTCTGCTTAGATCCGACACTGCATCTGGAACTGGAATGAGATTGCAAACTATTTTAGAAAAACTCCGAAAATACAATGCACATGCGAATGAATAATCTAAATTAATTAGCGACAGGCAAGGTAAGAGCGTCAATAAATCTCACATGCACTCACCGATCATACGAGTAGTAGAAGTGTCGCAAAGCGTTAGAGTCGCAGTCGCAGTCGCACTCGCAGTGGTAGTCTATGAGCTCGCGCGCGCGCAGGCGTTACGCAACGGACGGCTGGTTGGCGTTGGAGTTGTTGCACAGAAATACGAGTATCTCACAGCCAAATGAAAGATACCCAAGACCCAACATCCAAGCGGTCTACATAAATTACCTCTGCCGGAATAATTATTGGGTTCCACATCGCAGCGCTTTTGAGTTGACGCACCGCGTATAGTTCACGTGGGACCCCGCTTGGTGTGGATTTTTGGCCAGACTTTTGCCGAAATGACATTTTTTTTATTTTTTTTGAGACATGTCACTGTGCAGTGGTACGCTTGCGTGTGCATTTCATATGAGGTACAAATTTTTGTTTTATTTTATTTACAGTTCTGTTTTGGAAGACGCCAACAGGTGGTGGCTTCAATGAGCTAGTTGTGCATGTTATGTAAGCGGTTTCGAATGCGTTCTTCGAAAGGTTGATGGTTCTTGTGAATTGCGCGGTAAAAGCCTGGCTAAAGTGACCTCTACAAAGTATGCGCACCTTTTGTCGTTAGCACATCGATAGCGATATATACTCAAAAGTTCATGAAACAAATTGCGGTTGGTCTTGTTTGTGTGTGTAGAGAAACGAACAGATGGCATGCCCTTTTCAAAGGGGATTGGGTCACAGTCAGGGAACTTTTAATCAAGGCCAACGGAAATGTTTTGTTATTTATATTTGATTTTATTTTAGTTTTAAAATATTGTGCGGGATACGGGGACGACCTGGGCTTCTACTGCGAACAGGCCTAAATCTCTGAATGCGTTCGTCGCGATTGTCATTTGAGAAAAACCTCAAAATTTATACACGCCTTTAAATCTGTCACTCGAATTAATCGTCACTTTCTTCTTTGGCGCAGAGCAGCCCAGGTCGTCAGCCCAGAAACTAAAAAGTCATATTTTGTATAAATAAATTGGTTATTTAAAAAGTCTTTACAGAGAATAAATCTACCAAAGTATAATCCGGAGGTTAAATCTTTTAAATGGGCAAAGGCTCTGAAGCGGCAACATTTATAATAAATTAACTTGGATTAAAACTACTAACATCCCTGGAGTTTGATGGCTTGCCGAACGCGACCTGTGAATATATCATAATCTACTGTCCAATAAAATGCATAAAGTGATCTATGTTGCATTTATAACTTCACACATCCCCAACACGAAAGATTACAGTGTGTCCAATACGAAATAGCCGTCTGACTTAAAGAGACGGCATAAGCAAAAATAACTGACACATATTTTCTTCAGCCATCTTGTTTACGTAATAGGAACTATGGGGAAGTTCAGCATGTTACTATTTTTACAGAGATGGCTTGCGAAATCTCACTTTCCCATAAAACAAAATTGCCGTCCGGATGAACGGACAATTATTTATTTATTTTGTATAACTAATCAAAGAATTGTTGTTTTAGTTTACTGATAATATTAATATTTAAGATGATAATACACTAATTACAACTCTCATTCCACATGCATTAAATCAGAAATAGAAATGTTTTCAAGTGATTGCAGAAATGTTAGGCGATGAAACTTGTGTTTCTTTCCGTTTTCCGTATACATAATTATTTATAGAATATCCATGACACTTTAGGCATCCGATTTGTGATAACATTCATACGCCTCTATTAGCATTGACTGCGGACAAACGGACCACTCTGTCCCGTCCAGTGCAAAAATACGCGTACATGAAGTTGTAAAGTGCAGTATTAAAGGCCGTTTGCTGAGACGGTTTATAACGCTTTAAGTTCTACACACATGATTGTGTTCTACTTTTCGTAGGGCACTTTCTGTGATGTTAGAGTTTACACGCGGAACTCCAATAGCTATGAGTGATTACTCGAATTAGTTCAAGCGGCACTAAATCAGCTAAATATTGAAAAATTGAATTGCGCTATAAAGACAGTCAATTTTGACACAGGCTTAAGCTAGTTCATGGAAAACGTCAACTTAGATTTGTTTGTAGGAACCTATAGAACGAACACGTCACGGCTTATTTTCAATTTCGACACTTTTAAATGTAATCTGAGTATACATGCTGGATTTTCTTGACTATAGATTTGTCGGCTACCCCTCTATAAACGTCAACTGAAAAAACCACTCACGCGACCAATTCAAGCTACTAAAAACTGAAATACATCAAATCTGTCAGCTGTCAAACTTACTGAATTAGAAATTTGAACAATTAGGTTTGACGCTTAAGAAAATTAAAAAAATTGCGAACAATGCTCTCGGGTGCCACGTTTTTCATCATAAAAGTGACGTTTTGCATACTGGACAGTTTAAATTTGACAAAAATGCCTGATTCTATCAAAATTCCCGACCTTTGACTTGTTAAATGTGTATGAGAATGTAAACTCATTGCTAGATGTTTCCTGCTCATTCGTTTTTTTATAAAAACCGAAATGAAACCCTCATCTTGTACCTGCTTCCATTCACAGACGTACGTCAGCCTTGAGAAAGAAAAACAACTCAAGTCCTGTAAACTCCAATTAAGGTAATTATACACGAACAGCTTACTGCAAGTAGGCCACGCAGAAAACCTCTCATCGCATTCCTTAACCCCGAACGATGCACTTTCACAATATGCCTTATGAAATGTAATGTCGGAAGGTATAAATAACCTGAATGTACAAGTTCTGTCTTCTGTATACATCATACCTCCCATAACCAGTTGTAGGCATTCCATCATTTCTTCTTCCCATATCCAGAGGACCGCTATATGACAAATTGCTAACTCGGCACTGTCATCTGACAGACCTTTCCACTATCAATATAAATGCCGTCATTATGTGTCAACACTAATCCACTCGAGAGTTTCTCATCGTCCGACACAAGGACAGTAGCCCGCAACAAAAAACGAAAGGAAAAGCCAAAGACCGTGCGAAGTGTTTTCCACCGGAAGTTGTTCCTTCACTCGCGAATCCCCAGTCAATGGCCATCGCTCATGCAGAAATACCCACTACAAACACTGCAAAAGGGCAAAAACTCGTAATAACAACTTCTGAAGAAGTTCTTACACGAGTGGATTTATCTGCAAAAAAAAAAAAACATCATCAGGCAGGAGAAGCACCTCTGAAGATGTGTGCCTTAATGAATGAGTTTGCAGAATCTTTTTTCAAATTGAGAACCAGACGATTTCGCATAGATGTGCTGAAAAAAACCCGCCAAGGCTAAATGCGTAAATCAACTTAATGGCTGAGCCTTTTTCTAGGCGACCGCCACACACCCCCTCTTGGTGTATCCGCATATACCATCATCGGCTAGATATTGCCGGCGCAATTACTCAAATTGACCAATTATCGAATGGAAATGTACAGACATGTGTATGTGGCACACATGTCTTATTGGCATATAGCCACTGGAATCCATTCGGATACGGATACCTTAGCCGGGTGTACATTGAAAAGTAATTTAGGTGGATGCCTAATCAATTACAGCCATCCAAATGGACGCGAACTATCGATTGGAAGTGGCTCAATATTATCAACGCACAAGTAAGTCGTGCACACGCCCGAAATGTTTTACTTATGTGCTCTTTGTGAGCGAGAGGCAAACGTCTTGCTATGATACGGTAATGAGGTTATTATCTCTATACCTGGAGTACCTATACCTACCTGGTAATGGGGGATATCACGAGGTCGTTCTGTAATGTAACCACTTGAAACAAATTGAATGGGAAATCGATGGCCGACGGAAGACCGTAAATGCCATACGGTCGTCACAATGGGGGAATTCGATTCACAATTGTAAATGAGAATGTGGTAAGCAATTATTCTTCTATTTCACCAGTCACCTAACAACAATGCCACTGTACACTTCAATTTCCTCACTTAGATACACACAATTCGATGGCCAACTTAACTTAATGAGTCGCGCAAATCCCGCACGCTTACTTAAATGAAATACAGTTTGGAAAAAAAAATGATTGTTTGATGACCCATTCATTTATTTGCACACTTCTTCTTATCGCTATCTCTATTCGGAATCAACAATGAGCTCTCATTTACGGATGACATGCACAGACCTGAGCTCGTTCTGCTTTATCTTAACGTATAAAAATGTTCTGTGAATTTCCAGCCGTCTTTACGGCACTGAAAATTGCAGGCCATTGCACATATAAAGTCTTTGTCTGGCAATTTTAGGGATGCCAAAGTAAGGTTTCATTTATTCAAGTGCGAGCTGAAAATTTAATTGAATTGCGGAAATTTTGGATTAAAAGTCTTGAGTCAGCTGAAAAAATTGAGGGCTACTTTTTTTGTAGTTCGCAATCGATAATTTTATATATGGGAAATTTCGAGTTTCGCCATTGTGACTTTGTCAAAAATGGAGCCCGGATACTAAAAATGATTATTTTTTGATGTGAGTTAAGCGACTTGTGTCGACGTTTGCGATGGAAGATGATGTATTTTTTAATTCATCAAGAAATGGCTTTGCACTTTAGAATGATTTTTATATCAATTGTGACCTACGAAATATTTAAGAAATAATATCCCCTGGGACTGGGATTCTAAAATTGACTTTTCGATTTTTTATTTGCCATTTGCAACTACCACAACTTTATTTTAAACACAAAGTGTCAAGCGCGATACTAAAATTTATATTTTGTGTCCAGGCTTGATTTTACGAAATCACAATGGCGATATTTTCCTGATAAAATTACCCATTGAGACCTACAAAATACTCACTCTCTCAGAGCACTTTTTTTTCTCTAGATCATTTTTTATGTTTCATTAATTGAGATTTGAGACTTTTGCGAATCTGGATTTTTTCCCCAGAGTACCTTCTGATTAACCAATCAAGTTTGTTTTAGTTTGACAACTAGTGGAGTTTATTTGTACAAATGGCCGCGTTCCACTGCCCGCTAGATGACTAGCGGCATGTCAAACTCCATATAAAAAAAATTGACATTTCACCATTTGCTCTAGACGTCTAGCACTTTTTGTGAAATATCCCTTTCAGGGAAATTTCTCAATCTAGCGCAAAATTACCCGCTGTATTGGGAGAAAAAACAAAAAAAAAACGACCTGTCAAAGGAAATCGTTCAAACGTTTGCAAAATAAAATTAAATACGAAACCGAGTATGTGGAATTGTGATAAAATTGTTAATATGGCAAGAAAAATAGCAAATTCAGATATCGTTTTTATAATATATTGTATCATTTCTTTGATTATAGTGTGGAAATATTTAGTGTTAATTGTCACTTTGCCGCTGGCGCTAGGGTTCTAGCGCGGACGTTCCTTCATCTGGGATATTTTGTGCTAGACATCTAGCGGGCAGTGGATCGCGGCCAATGAAAATCAATCGATGCGCAAAATTCGAATTTTTTAAATTGAAATTTCCAGTGAAAAGTGTCGAAGAATACACATATTTCAATCGCATGAATATCAACAAAAAAAAAGCGCAAGTGACGTTTTTATTTTCGAGTAGACCCAGAAAATCTGAAATCTGAGAGCAAATCTGAAGAAGCCCAACGGAGTACCACACTTGAGTGAGCAGTGATGAATAAAAGGTTTCTTTGACGTGGCTACCACTAGTGCCCACTAGTGCGCACTGAGAAGTGTCAGCTAATTTTCACGTCTATCAAAAACCCTGCACAACCCTGAAAATTCGACTTCTATATGGAACCCAAAATGTTGCCCTGTCAGCCTGTCAGCTGTTGATATTGACAAATATTTATCTTTTGGTAACACTTTTTCCCGTTTATTGTTAAAAATGAGTGAACAAAATTCTGAATTTGGGTTTTTCGTAATGCAAATAGTTGATCAAAGTATTCGCAATGTAGATGACGAGTTTGAAAATGAATGACAGCAAGCGAAATGACAGCAAAACTCAGCACTGAGTTCTTGCCCCCACAAATTAACTGGGGTCAGTTCAGGGCACAACTAGGGTGCCCTAGAAGTCATGTCAAACACAGGTTTTCAGTACCAGGGCGAGTTCAGTGCTATATCGCACGCATGAGGGTTAACCCACGTCAAACAAACCTAAAAATGATAATAAATAAGGCCCAAAGTGTATATAGAGTGTCAGATTCAGTTTTGCCCCCGGCACCGGCGTTGCTTTTCAGTGATACCAAGTCACTATTACAATTTTGTTATTGCAAAGCCCTTGGGCATTACTAATAATCATTTTTAACAAGCACACATATCCTTATTTCAAAGATTAATGTATGATTTCGAGGATCAAGACGATCTGATGGACTAAAAGTATTTTTGTTTTCTATTCAATACTTTGTACCTAAATGTCGTACATTTTGTTCCTAAAAATATTTTCTTCTGTAATTTGATAAGTGGAGTTTTTTTTGGAAATAAAAATGGTTTTTGTTTATTTTTTTTATATTTGTGTTAGGTAAATTTTTATTTTGATACCTAGAAAAATTATTTAAGGCATTATTTTATTGGAAAAGGCATCTTTTTTCTTCAAAAGTAGTTGGCAACGTTGTTCGCAACTTAAAATCAGTTTCCATACTTTCTTGTTATTAACTGAAATGTAAGGTTGTAATTTATAATCCTAAACCACCCAGAGAACGACTTGTATTTTTTAAGCTATTTCCTCAAATAAAATCGATGATTTTCCCAATTCGACGCACAAAAACCGAAACCAACTTCATACTCGAGTGTTGTTGACATTTGGTCCTCACACAATCTAGTTTACATAATATCTTCATTTCCACTGTAGCCTCGACTTACTTCTCAAGCTTTGCGAGTGCCAACCGATACACAATCACAGAGATTATGATGTAAGCGATATAATTTTGGCAAACAGCCTCATTTCCATCGTTTATTCGATTCAAAGTGCTCTTGCTCATTAGCCATTGTCCATTAGCACGAGTCAATAAATCCGAAAGAATGTCGTCACAGTCTTCGGCCAGCGATTATAAATGTTTACTCTACAGCGCTGTCAAGGTTGAATGGCCCGACTGGGGAGAATTGCTCCACACAAACACCGAACAAATCAGCTCTTCCCATCAGTTCCCGCACCACGTTCGGTTGAGTTATGATTGACAAAAATGAAATGACAATGACAATCTCCCGCCAGCCAACACCAGCATCCAATCCCATTAACCAAAACATTTGTGCAATGTTTGTGCAGATGGTTTGTCGCAATTAATGGCGCGGTGTTCGGTTTCACGATCAGTGCATACATCAGGTCCCTGATGGTGGCCAAAAGTAAAAGTTTGCTCAAAAATCCTGATGAATGATGCGCCTGCAATAACATATGCACGCCTGCGCCTTCGCAACTTTCTTCCCATGTCTATGACCAGAGGATGGGGATGCTGCGCCGCGTCGTCACATGCATCAATCGAAGGTGGCTGCATAGGTTATCGCGATTTTCCTTCCGTCGACGGCAAAGAAAGAAATTTTCTCTTCTCCAAGTTGACCCAACGCGAATGCCAATCGGCACTGGTACTGGTACATCCTCGTGACTTTACACAAATGGAAATACTCCTTCTGCTGCTGCGGCTGCGGTTCACACAGATGTTCCATACCGTAGGAAGCTGTGTGACGTCAAACAGTGTCTTTGGCTTTCGCCGAATTAATCTTTCACTTTCCTTGAGCAAATATTCGACGCCCCGCATAGGAGCAGACAACCTGACAGCCAAACGAAGAAGAAGATGTGCTGCCAGCAGATGCGATCACAATGGCACGACTCCTCTTGTTGCCTATCTCTATATGCCTCCAACTATCGTTTATCAATTGACTCTTCAGCGGTGCCATCTAATCCAATAAATTGCATGACAACGACGCCGTTGTCACCCCATCTACCATAAGCAAACATGCAAGTTGCTTTCCATGCTGCACCTTTAGGCAGCCTTCACGGGGAGATATGAGGAAATTTATGCGGCGATAGGGTGAAAACGTTTCTTTTTGGAATACATTGTTATTTTCTGCGGTGCCATATGGCCAAACGAAGCGCGAGAGAGAGGATGTGCGAGATCTTTCCTTTTGCGATGTGTGCAAAAATGCGGAACGCAATGAAATTAGAAAATAAATTCCAACGGGCTGGAAATTTCCGGTCCTCAAGGTGCCATTTCGGTGTGAATCTAGGAAGTTGATCTGCGGGTTTGTTAATTCCTTGCCAGCAATGGCGGTCCATTCAACACCTGCTACCACCAACGGATGAGCATTTCAATTTATGATTCGATTAGGTTTTAGCATGGGAATGTGTTGCGGCTTTTGCAATCACCGATTAACAAGATAATAGCCCTGTTCGATAGTTTCTCTCGATGTTTTGACGTTTGAAGAGGGTCAATGGCGTTTGCTGGGGCAGCTAATTGGATGGAGCTAAGTTGAGGTTGCACAGAGTTTTGTAATCCGAGTGCGTGAGTTTGGCTGTCACTAATTAACGGCAGTACTGTGATTTATCGATAGGGCTTCGCGCGGAAGTTGCAACATTTCGGTGAGACGAGATATGCTGTTGGAAAATGCCTTCGGACGTGGAAGGTGAGATAATAAGCTCTGACGGCTATGGACGAGTATTTGTATATCCCTTAGGCTTTCCGGCAAAACAGTGATCGAACTTTAGTGTTAACTGACAAGCATTCTAATTGGCTTCAGGGCTAAATGAAAATTAACACCAGTGAGTCTGGCTCTTCCATGTCATTGATGTTAAATTTTCCCGAAACTAAGCCCCAGGGCGGATCAATTATAAATAATTCGATTTCAGTTGACATTGAAGGTTATGTCTGACAAAAAAGTGGTCAGCTTCTTATTTTTAGAGACAGAATTCCAACCGACTTTAGTGAATGAATTAGCAATGTAAATTATACCACATAAATAAATCTAGAAAAAAAATAGATCCCCACCAAGTCAATGACCACTGATGTTAAACCAAATACCGCAGATTTGTTATTTTATTAGGTCTGTTTCATAAAGAAAAAACGGAACAGGAGAGAACAGAACAAGTCAGTCTCTCAGAACTGTCAGAACAGAAAAGCACATCTTTCTATTGAAAGTGACAACAGATGTTCTATCCAGAACTGCCTCATGAAACAAGAAGTAGAACAGTCCAAGACGCAGTATTTTTGCTCATGGAATACACAACTCAGGTTTAATGGGAACGTAAGAATACCTGATTTATGTAAAACGTCAACTAGATTTGCCTGGACTAGGTATACGAACGCCTTAACTAGTCGATTTAAATTGTTTTTGTATTGTCGCGGTTTATTTTGAATTTGGACACTTGGAAATGTCAAATGTAAGCAAGCATATTCGGTATACAAAGCCAATGAGCACATTCGTCACTTTTTCTATACGACAGGCACAGATGCGAAATGTCAACTTAGTGCGAGAGTCACAAATTTCTTGAATAGATTCATAAGATACCCCTCCATAAACGTCAACTGAAACGCCTGTTCATAAAACTGGGCCATTCAAAACTGAGATACATCAAGTCAGACAGCTGTCAGATTTACTGAGCTAGATATTTGAACGTCCGGTTATGTCAAATATATATGAAGTACCGTTTGAAGCGGGAGAATGACAACTACTCATTTAACAAATCTTTTAAGACCGCCGGAAGATGTCGTTGTAGCTAGAAATGGAGTTGTTTCGGTTGATGAGCATAAAATATTTATAATAATATTTAAATGGTGACTGGCAAGTTATTCCTGACGTTCAAGAATTTAGTAAAGTACGTCTGACAGCTCGCTGACTTGTTGTGTCTTAACTTTTATTGGCCCAGATTGGTCACATAAACGAATTTTCTTATTTAAACTTTATGAAGGGTTAGCCTACTAATCTAGTCAAGAATTCGTGACTGAGTATTAAGTTGACAGGTCGCTTATGTGGCTGACGTAGGAAAAGTGACGTTACCGACCAATCCCAATTTAAGCGTTCAGAGTACTTATAATTATCTACTTCAAATCAATCTGGTATTTCGATTTTCGAATGTGTCCATTCTTTAGCAGATAATATCGCTATTCCAGGAATATCAATACCAAGGGTCCTGTCAATGTTGTGTAAATGTTCCCTTAATTTTGACAGTTGCAATGTATTCAGTATAAGTTTCGAATAGTTTTCGTATCTCAAACTAATACTCATGGCGAAATTGCCAACAGAAATGAGCTCAAATCAGCTGCGGGTTTGTTGGTTGTCGCCGAAAAATGAGTTGACAGTTCGAAAAAATAATCAACTAAAATAACACTGGTTAGGGTTTCTCATTTTCGACTAATTTTCAAAGCGGCTTCATTGTGAACTGACAAGAGTAAGATCAAGGTCAAGTGGGAAACTAACGATAGGAGAACTCTACTATCTGCTGTCAAATTGTTTTTTTCGCTTGAAAATGCCCCAAAAAGTACAAAAGTTAACCTCAAAATATTTCAACGAAAATCGCAGTTTCACTCAAAGAAAATCAAATTTTAGTGCTTGTCACATTTAAAATTCATAACCCTTCAGTAGGTACCTATCCGCGAAACTGAAACAGGATTCGAAATTACACCAGTTTGGTTTTCCCCAACTCAAAGCTCAAACTGTTGTTTATCTTACACAAGGAGTTCTCTGGCTCATGGCATTTCTTACGGTAATCTTCAACCACTCCTATAGTTAGTTAAAATAAAACGACCAATAAAATCGCATTCACCGCCACACAAGACACAAGTCCGCCAGTGAAGACCCAAAGCATCAGCTCCACCTACAGACCGAATAATTCCCCCTGATCGGAACGTACTGGAATTTACCAACTCAATTCGTATCCACTCTATATCAGTAACGTAAACTACAAACTTCAGAATTTTGTCGCACGAAATAACTTTGCAATTTTTATCAGCGACATATCCACAACATAAACAGTTTCTGGAGGAGAGGCCGCCGAGCGCCACATAAAACCCCCAGCCCCGCACGCAAATGGGTTCGTAGTTACATTTTTAAGTGTCACACGCTCTGCTGGAGGACGACGTGGAGGACGCCGCCGCCGCCGCCTATCTACGCGCCAGCAGAGTGTTTCTTATTTACAGCAGCTCTCGGTTGGGCTGCAAAATTTGTGAAAACCGTCGGAATGTCTTGCGAGCGAATTGCGCAAACCCACAAAGCCAAGACTCTTGTCCTGGTGCACATCTTATCTCGGTTTTGGCACTAACGCAGCGCGATACCACATCTCTGCCTATGTGCACAGCTGTGCATGCTGATGCAGATAAATTTGTTGTTTGTGGTGGGCCGATGAACTGTGTGAATGCATCTCGTAAATTCATTAGAAGGTCTACCTGGAGCGTATTGCGCTGACTGTCATTTTGCATGCGTTAAGCACTGTCCACATCGAGTTAATTTCGGCGAGCGAATGATTTACAATTTCGGGTGGCAGATTTAGTTAAGGTACGGTATGATATGAGCCGGCAACACGGAAACCATTTCGGGTGGCGAAGGTGGTTTATGGCCCCCCTTGTGTGCGGTTCTCATGTGTCTCGGTGCGCCAAGAACCGGCTTTTTTGGGCCAAGTTACACATTTTTCAGCAGCAGCCACCGCATTGATCGGTTGCGCAACATCTCCAGTCTCCGCCACTCTCTAACTCGGACGGTGGTAATTTGGAATCGATTTTGAAAAATCTGTGTGTATATGTGCAAATGCCGATGGGGATTTGAGTTTTGTTTTAATTTTTGGTCGCTGATTGATGATTGGCAAGTCATTGGACTAGCGCTGGACCACAACTGTGAAAGTTAATTATGGTTTGGGAAAACCTTTTCCCATAAGCAAGTAGCCAATCGGTGGTGTTGGGGCATCGAAAGATGCTGTTTTGACATCCATAATTAGCATGGCGCACATTTCAAATTCGAAAGGAAATGCTGTCAAGTTGTGATGAATGCTGTCAAGTTATGATGAATGCTGCCAAATGTATGCGGTAAGAGGCATATCATAGGTGAGTGACATTGCCTGCTTTGGTCACCAGTAAGCTTCTTTACTGCGAAGGCGTTTGGAAGACAAAAGACAAAAGTCGCTGTGGGTAGAATTGATTGGCTGTGGATATTATTTTTCATGGTCAAGCTGTCAAACTGTAGGGGATCAAGTGTGTTTTGGTAATTTTTATGGGCGGGTTAGGTGTGAAAAAATGTTAGGTAGCTGGTTTTGGTGGATCAGTGTATGAATGTTTTATTACTTTATTAGCATGTTGGAGGGTTTTGGTTTTGCTTTAGAAATACGACAGGAAGGAGCACCTCCGTTTCAAGGTCTTACAAGGTGACGTTGTAGCTTCAGCTTAGGAATGCGGTCTGCACGTAAATGTCATCATGCGCATATTTTATACCTGCGATTATATTAAAATGTTTCTACACATATTCAAGTTCGACTCAGCAGTTTAATGGCAGCCAGCAATGTTCTGTTCTTTTAATATTTGACACACTAAGGCTTGTTGCATTCAGCGCTGTGGGTGTCTTATGAAAACCATTTTCCTCTGAATTCAAAGTTGGATATTGTTTTTGTTGCTGATGCTTTGTTTTTGTTACAATTTTGTCCATCGCAAGAGGTCTTAGAACCAAGTAAAAGTTTCTGAGCCACTATGAAAATGTGAATGAAAATGTCACTTAGTGCAAAATGCAGTTTGTTTCAATAGGTGGCGCTCTTCGAATTGAGAAACATGATTACCATCAGACAGAAGTCGAGAGCCACTATGCTGAATCCGCTGAATACTGCAACTGCCCTTCCAATTCAAACACTTTACCGCTGCAAGGCCTTTAATTAAAAGCACACTAACATAATTGATCAATCGCATAGCCCCACCACTCACAGCATAATTTAATGATTTCCTTAATACCCCCATTAGCAAGCATCTACCCTAAAGCTCATTAAAGCGTATAGTTAATACACACCAATCCGTCAGCCAAATAGAAAAAGGCCACAAAACTCAATTAAGTGCCTAAACACTCATTTGGCCTCTCATCCATCTCATCTCGGTGATGAGTTAAAGATCACTTGGCCCGGGGCGAAATTGTGCAACTCAAGAGGTTGCCGTATGTGAGAGCTTAACATGGGTAGGCGGCGCGTTTCATAGTATACGTAAGCATGTGCTCAAGTCAAACTTCAATGACCGCTGCGCAAAGCAATAATCTCCATCGACGAGTCGTCGTCGATATCATGCTCATGCATAGTCTGTCGTCTGTCAAACGTCACCTCGAGTTGCATACAAAAGCTATGAAAAGCTATGAAAAAAACGTTCCTCATGCTTCTCCTTCTCGTATTCCTGCATTTAAAGCAGAAACAAAAACCATCCGAGCTGTGCGAGCTTGTAATTAAATCTGTTCGAGAAAAATGAAATGAAAATGCAGCGCAAACGTCAGCGGAATGTGGCGCGGGTAATATCTCCCTGGGTGAAGATTGAACGCCTTCTGTTACACTATGCGCAATTATATTGTGCATAACTCATCTAAACTGGTGGCCAGGTGCGCGGGAGGTGCTGTTATAGTAGAACTACAGTGCGGTGCACTGTTTTGCGGTGGCAGATGGTATCATGGCCGCCATCAGTAAACAAGTGTATTCAGCACAGTAAGTAAGTGCAGTGCAGCACTGGCAGCAACAAGATTTCTTTGCTCTTTTTCGCGTTCTCATGATCTCTCTTTATTAATGTACAGTTACAGTACTCGTATACAGACGGTAACCTTTCTTTGATTTTGATTACGAAATTGTGGCATGTAAATGCACGATGTTTTGTTTTTTCGCTTTCATTTGGAAAACCGTTCCGGGTATACCTTAGCTACTTCAGTAAGGCACAACATTGTGGTTAAGGCTTGGGACTATAATAGGCTGTAGGTGGGGAACACTAACGCATTGAAATTTCCACGCCAACATGTGCGCAATGAAGTGATAGAAATCGTACTCCCGAAAGAGTCCACAGCATTTTTAGTGCAAGGCGTAAGACTTTTGGTAGTCGAAACTGTTTGACGTTTAACCGATGCGAAGTTGTTTTGTACTCCTGAGTGTGTTCAGAGATATAGGAGAATTGCCTTAAAAGATAGATTTCTAAATAAAATTTCTAAGATTCTAAATACAGTAGAGATTGAACGAAGGGATCAATTAGAACGAGCTGTGAATCCAAATGTGGAGCAAGAACATCCGTCTGGCTCGATTGTTATAAAGGCTTTTCCAATAAGAGGTGTTATTTCGGTATTCAAAGAAAAATGTAGTTTTTTGAGACAAATGATCGGATGTTTATTTCATAATAAAGAAGAAGGTAGGTATGCCGTTAATAATGAAAAACAACGTCAGCCAAATGGCCACCACGAGCACGCATACAGGACCATATCCTTTTCATGAAATTTTCCATAACCAAATCGCAAAGTGGCTGCCCTATGTCCGCGATAGCCTCACGAATTTTATCTTTGAGGTCTTGAATCGACGCTGGGCTGTTGGCGTAGACCTTATCTTTCACGTGGCCCAAAGAAAGAAGTCGCAAGGTGTTAAATCACAAGATCTCGGTGGCCAATTGTGATCACCTCTTCGAGAGATAACACGGTCCGGAAACTTTTCCCGTAAAAGATCAATGGTTTCGTTGCTTGTGTGGCACGTAGCGCCGTCTTGTTGAAAGTAAACGTTGTCCAGATCAATACCATACTTTATAAGCCTTAAGACCCAAGTCTTTATGCAAAATACGGTGTAATAACGTTTGTGGAATGCCCAATTCCAAAGAACGACGAGGAATGGACAAACCTGGGTTTTCTTCAACACTTTGGGCAACAGCAGCAATATTCTAAGTTATTCTTGAGCGGCGAGCACGGATTTTATTCTTCACATCACTAACTTGTCCCAACAGCTCGAATTTTTCCATCAATTTCTGTATTCCCGTCCGACAAGGTGCTTCACGACGACCAAAAAATTTAGTTTTGCGAACTGTGACTGCAAGATTTTCACCATTTTTGTAGTGAATTTTAATAATTTCAATGCGTTGTTGAAGCGTGGATCGTTCCACTTTTTTTTAATGGCGTAGTTTTTACTTCTCAAATGTCCAAGAATAAAAGCTTCAAAAGTGACAGCTACCGAAATAGCGGGTCATTCACAATAACACCGATCAAAATTTCATTTGAATGAAAGGAAATATTCCTAAGCAAACGAATTGTTTAGCCAATTGTGTTACAAATTTAATGGAACGACAAATCTAATAAATCGTTCGAAAGCACAAATGAATGAATGCAGCTTAACCTGTTGAACATAATTTTACCGTTGTAGCACACAACTGACACTATGCATGACGCATAAATGAAGGAATATTTAATATTTTTACGAAGATTCTGACAAGAAACTTGTACATCAACAAAAGAGCTGTTGACGTTGTTTTGTGTTAAATATTCCGCCACAAGTGCTTTCCGCTTTTCACTTATATTCTCCGCAGATACGTCACAATCTGGAATAGAATTAACTACGTCACAATTTTAGATCTCATACACTTTGTTGTCGCCAAGTTGTCGAATTAAAAAAGAAACCGCACGAATTTTGCAGTCTTGTAGTTCTTTGTTTCATGGGGATACGGTTTCGTTGCAGAAAATCTACTTAGACTGAAACAAGCGCAGTGTATTCTGGACAGTGATTAATACTTTCAATCGTTCGACGGCAGGAGACACAAATATCTTTTTACACTATGACTGCCCCACATCTCTGCCCCTCAAGGTAGCTTCCAGTAATATAGGTATAACTCAAAATCTTTATATCGAATACCTGCTTGAAGCTACCTATAGTGAGCTAACAAATATTTTGAATACTCTGAGATTTAAATGATATATTTATGTCAATAACTCACTGTTTTCCTTTTGACCAAATTGAAAAAAGAGACGTGCTTTACGAATCGCTCCTGAAAACAAAGAAAGAGTTCAATTTAAAGACGCGAATTTATTTAGGGCAGCATCTATTCGAACTTTGTAAACTAAAATTTCACAACTCTATACACACTGACACTCATCACCTTCCCACAACTTACCGACGTCCTTTGTATCATAACAAAAAGCCAAACAGCCGAAAGCCCGAAAGTACGGTATTTCAGCTTTAATAAATTTACCCTACATTTCGGATATTATTCACCCACAATAACCGCAATTATCTTCGTTTTTTTCATACTCTCACGCCTTGGTTCACCTTTTGTGCCGCAAGCGAGTCGATTACAAATAAAGCCAAACACAGTAAGCACACACAACAGGCCAACTATACGTATCCTCTCCAATTACATTCCCCAATCACACCAGCTACGCACCCAAATACAAACAAAATTCAAATCTGAACAGTCAATTGTCATCGACCTAATCCCAATGACTGCCAGAGCGACAGCGTCCCAAAAATGATTTACCGTACTATACCATCTCACAAAACTAATCTCTCATCGAGTGTGCCTTCATCTGGCAGCCGGACTTATATAAACTTCGTCAAAATCACTTTCAGTTCTTTCGCTACGCTGGTTGTAACTTGTATGCTGCTACTTTATGCTCAAAAGGCGTGCCAAAAACATCTTTATCGGTGCTGACATCATCGTAATCATCGTTACATCAACTCTACAAGCAGTACCTATACTCGTCTCGGTACCGCCGTCATTTTGCATAATGTAGGTACCGCAGCCTGTAGGAATAAGTAGGTACACCTCCACTCCGACACTATAAGCGCACAAGCGCCTTTGTATAATTTCAATTTATCGCCAATTAATTTGGTGGCTTATGACGGTGCTGGCTGGGAACGAGTGTTTAGTGTACGAGATGCCTCACTCATGAGCCCCGAAGATCATCAGCACTCATTGTGATGCATGCGGGCTTTGTTGTTCGATTTTTAGATGAAGTGCCCGAGACCGCGATCCAGCCAACCAACACTTAATCCAACACTGACTGGGAGCGGATAGTTTTCCACTTTTGGATGGCGTTTTAATGGCGAATTTATTACCGTTTCCCTGTTAAGTATACCACAGATGATGGAAATTGCATAATTCGATCACATCTTGCGCGTAGAGGCAATTATTCCACCCACACATCTGCATATTGCGTGTGTTTACTTGAGTGTACTCTGAATGTAGAGTACGTCAGTTTTATGTCATTGTTTTGCGTGCATCGATGACAGTCGAAGAGGAAAGTTATGCGGAAATCCGACAACATACAGATACCTCATGTTTTCAAATTCAGCAACCCTTTTAATTTGCTGAATAAGTTTAGAGACTGGATAAATTGTTTTAATCTAAGAGTTAGATGAGTACAGGCTCGGGGCACTACCCAAAAGCTTGGGGAAGGACTGCCGTTTGCTATATTTATAAGGCATTACCTTACAGACCGTAAATGTAATATCTTGAGCCAAAAGCATCACACATTTTAATAGCTTAAAGTGACACGCCAACGCCAAGTGACGCCAACAAAGCTAGCACCTCTACATGACACATCACAGTTGAAAAATATTTAAAGATATTCCTATCAGTTTTGTTTTTATAAAAACCCTTCAAAGTACTAGATCTTAGTTGATAAATACTTGACAAAAATTTATATTAAGCGCAAATAAATTAAAGAAGTCAAATAACGACTCTTAACGATTTAAGTTCTACTTGAATACTTATGGGCTACTTTTTTCAGGTCATAAACTGTCACATAAGAGTTTATGTGGAACTTAGTTCGCTATGAGTCGTATCAGCAAACGGCCCTGAATCTCTTTAATTTACGAACAGAATTAATTTGCAATATCTATTCATTATTCTACTACATTCCTACTTTAAGCTACATTTCTTGTAATTGAAATCAGTCCTCTCACATGAACCACTTTCATGTTTCCGAACAGAGTGCTAACTGCTTAGAACAGAACCACCACCGTGCATCACCAAGTACACATAATTAAAGACTCGTCTCATTATATGGTTATCGCCGACTATTACCACTTTACTGCCGTCTTCAGCGAAATGCTTCAATTAATTGCCGGCCGGCTGGGAGCAAATAACACATTCAGCCCGAGATTGCCATTATATTATCCACTCGTACAAGAGGAAGCGAAAACAATAACCTTTCCTTCTTCAATTATACAACCTGTGCTCTTACTTACTCGTATGTGTGTGGTATTCTTGTAGCCTCCATCATAACCGTATCGGCAACCGTCATCTCGTAAAGTAGGTGGTAGCCTAAATTCCAGAATACCTACATCATTTTGTATCGAATTCGAATTCACCATGAGTGTTCAATTTTTGTTTTCAAAGTAATTCCCCGTTACGTCGCGTCAGTCAATCGCTCGTAAGTTGGTATTGGTAGCAACAATTTAATTCATTGCACGACATCGACATTGCCGAATGACGGATAAACAAAATTACACCGGTCACGTTTGAGAGCGTGTGTCGCTGTCGCGTCGTGCAGCGGAAAAAAGCAGTCACTGACAGCACCCAACAATGACTCCGAAATCAAAGTGACAGAAGAAGATGACTCTCCAAGTGCGCCTTTCACGACGCGACGATTTCGAGCAATAAACTCTTTGTCACGCAACATTTTGCCCATACACGGTTAGACATTATAGAAAACAGATTTCTTTTAATGAAAAAAGTAAAGAAACAAACACCACGAATTGATCAAAATAATTATGTGTGAAGTTAGATGTAATGAACTCTCCGTCGCCACACAAAAGAGTGGCTTCAACACGAAACGAATCGGAAAGCCACTATAACTCTGACGCATGAATGAAGAAAATAAAATACGCTTGTCAGTGATGATTTACGCGGGCTTTTGTCGATTTTGACAGCTCTTAAGTCTTGTAACTCCTCTAACTGCATGTCTACCCCCTTTTTCAGGCGAAAAGTCATTCACCTTTGTTACAATTAACGCATTAGCATAATTAAAAGAAAAAAAAATCACCTGATGTTTTTACGATGTCAGTGCAAGCGTCAGAAGATAAGCCGGATGGGGGAGGAGTGCATTTACACCGCTCATTGCTGTTATACGAGTACCACGGCGAAGAGAAGAGGAGACGAAAATATTGTTTGGCCTCATAAATTTCTTGATTCATACTCTTGCCGACTGCATTGTGGTGTTATGAAAGCTATCTGCCTGGCAAAGATGAATAGGTTGTGGACTTTGTGTTTTCCTATCAAAGAATAGCCAGTATAGGTACAAGAAATACTCGACTTGGCGAATTACTGAGCCCTATGGTTGTTGCCAAGATTTTGTGAGGCGATTGTGTGTGTTTTGTTTCATTTCATGATGTCCTCATCTTTCCGTCAAACGAGTCATGATGAATGGGTGAAAAGATGTGTACCACGATTCGACGTCGGTGTGATGACATCTCAATAGACTGTGTGCTTTTGACGTCTATAAATTTTAAGGAAAAAAAGTACTGGGGTGAAAACACGGTGCAGAGACAGTCAGAATTTAGTTGGAACCCATTCCTCGAAGAAATTATTACTTGGTACCGACAATTGCATTATAGCGTTGTTTGTCATAAAGAGGTGAATATGACAAGCAACGTATCAAACTATTTATTAAAAATAATGTTCGTTTTATTATTTGCGCTGGGGCTCTAACCAAAATTGTGAAGTTTCCCTTTCAGGGATTTTTTTTTTAGTCAAATTTAAAAAAGGAATATTAAAGATTAAAAAAAGGAAGATAAAATCGAACTGTCAATTGAAGGCAACAAAAGTGGTATTGAAGTTTGACAACACATTTCGGAATAAAGTGAATCAACGGGTAAATCATGTTTTTTCATCAGAAAATTTTTGAGTTAAAAGAAATGTTAATACAACCAAAAATCACTTCTTAAGATCTAGTACTATTTTTTTTATTGTTTGTTATAAGCTTACTGATCAGCGGTTTCGGAATCAAAACAATAAAAATATCTCATTTCAAACCAAATATCATTTTATTCGGTGGCGCAGGTCCTTAAAGTGCTAGACGTCTAGCGGTCAATGGAACACGGCGGCCATTGCATATTATAAATTTCTTGCCAAAGTGTTACACCTTTTTATAATTTCATATAAAGGGTTTTCCAATAAGAGGTGTTATTTTGGTATTCAAAGGAAAATGACATTTTTTGAGACAAATGATCGGATGTTTATTTCATAATGAAGAGGAAGGTATGCCGTTAATTATGAAAAACAACATCCGTCAAATGGCCACCACGAACACACATACAGGACCATATCCTTTTCATGAAATTTTTTCATAACTAAATCGCAAAGTGGCTGCCCTATGTCCTCGATAGCCTCACGTTGAGGATGGAGAGGCTTCTCAACAATAACTGTTGGGTTTTCTTGTTACTACAGAAACTCCTCCAAAATGACATCCTTATGGAACCGGATCGAACAACACACACCCCATGATCTGGCTTTGCAACATCTTAACTATGTTCGCATTTCTCTCACCGCAAACGAAAACAAACTCATTTCACTATGAGTTTAGAGAGAAGTCCGTGTCGTGTTCGCGTGACTTTCTATCTCATCTCACCTTGCTCCATCATCATGAAGCACTTGGCGGCGGGCGCTTATTTGTCAACTAGTCGAAGTCACTAAAGTAGAGCTCATGCCGCTGATCGATTTCGATTTTATTTCGCCAATCAAGTTTTAATTTCATATCTCGGGCGGTGACGATGACGATCGATGGCTCGAAATGCCAAAGGAAAGTAAGATCGCATTCCACAACTCATCCCAAGTGTAACCGGCCTGTGGCCTGTGGGTATGTTGGTCAAGAGTGTTAAAAATTCGATCCAGTTTCCAGCCATAAACATTTATAATTTCTCTCACACCAAAGCCTTTGCAAAAGTATTTCTTACGCACTTTTCTTCGCAGCAAATCTGCAAAGAAATCTATGAAGTGGAACAAGACGCATGTTGCGCATGCACGCTACTAACGCATCGATGCGGTTGTCGGTAAAAGGAGTAGGTACATCTACCGATGACGATGACGGTTTGGCTGCACTTGTGATCGATAAACTTGAACTTAAAAGTGGGACAGATTGTGTTAGTGTTTTCCGCAACCGCAATTCGCGTGTTGCTTTTGATGTTTTGACGACAAACCGATTTTACGATTACCATCGATGACAGTGGATGACCACGCTGATATGTGATATACAGCTGGAGAAATTTGTATCCTTCCCCAGTCGCAACAAAGAACACTGATCCGAGCAAAATTCTCTCGCGCACCGCGATCGTGTCTATATTTAGATCTCACCCCAGACAATGGTCAAACTAGTTGCATTCTTGTATATATCTGCATGAGGAGGATGAATATCTGGTCAGAAGCGCAGCGTCGAAAGGGGAACAAAACCAGATCAACTCTGATTGCTTTAACAATCTGCTGTCCGTCCGCCCCGTAGGAATAGACAACAGCCGAACAAGACATACCAAAGTTTAGAGGTCTGCGACGACGGTGAGTCCGATCGCGCGCGCGAATTAAAACACTTGTTTCTTACTTTTAAAATTAAACAATATTTATTTGGAACTATGTCCTTTATTATTGAAATACTTTTTACTAATTCTAAAAGGAGCTTAAGGCTACTATGTAGTTACAATAAGACTGTTGATAAATTCATCATACAGTCGTATTTATATACTTTTCTTATCTATCTACAAGGAGACCCAAGCGTACAATCGTCTTGCTTGATAATGAAGAAGAGATAATATTCCAACATTGTATACAAACGATATTATCTCTTTTACATATGTTATCATTGTAGCGTTGTGTGCAAGACTGTACTAGAGACTAAAGATATCATTGAATACAAATAATGTTATCTTTTTTCTCAATATGTTTTGCTATGGATACTTAACTCCCCCCCTTGTTAAACGAAATCGTCCCGATTTTTCGACGCTATTTTTAACATTTCTCTTTCATAAGTTTTGTTATATGCGTCAATCTTTTTTTGTTTTTGACGATCTGTTATACATTGTATAGTTTTTATCATTACGTACGTAAATGCTAGAATAACAATCAGTGTTACAATTGTGTATATAGTTGATAATATCGGTTTTTCTTCAAAAGGAATAATTAGTTTTTTTAAAGTATCTATGTTATCGAATTTGTACATTGTATCTTCTTTAATTATTTGGTCGATGTAAGACTCTGAATTATGATTTCTTAATATAACTTCTTTAATTTGCTTATGCATGTTTTTGTATATTTTATCGTCTAGATTTATAGTATTTTCATAAGTAACTAAGTTTATACCATTAATTGTTTGATTATTTAACTTATGCTTACCGCTTAATAACATAACACCGGATTCAATTTCTAAGTCGTAATCGTATTCTTGTTTAATGTTGCATTTTGAAGTTATATTCTTTAAAAGTGGAATAAGACAATTTTCTTCTTCAAAGTTAATTTCACAAATGTTTTTACTTAGATGATTTTGACAATTTCTTGTTCTTAAATAAGTTTGGTTACATAAGGCAATTGTTTTATCTGTAATGATTTTTCCATGTTTTGAATTTAAAGGTGTTACTTTATACAATTTACATGATTTAATTAGAACTGGATATTTATATATTGTGATGAAGAATTCATCAGTTCTAGCTAATAATATTTTAGAGTACTCAAGTATATTTATTATGGGTACTTGAATTATTTCATGTTGAATAATATTTTTAATGTCATCTAAGTCTAGGCTTTCTGATAAATATTCATTATTTTTTGCTGCATTAATTGTTCTGGTCAATAATAATAATTGTTCGTACACTTGTTCTATTACTAAATGTTCTTTAAGGCTCTGACCTTCGAATTGTTGCAAAATTTGTTCAAATCTAGAATTTATAGTTTTTTGTTTATTATTGTTTTCTATGAGATTATTTATACTCGTTTCTATGTTAACTAAGTCATAATGGTCAGGATTACCAAACACATATTTGAAAGCTGTTCCTAAAAAGTTAATTGGGTTTATAAACTAATTTTGCTCCAAAGTCTTCAATGATTCCCTTCCAACGTTTCAGCTTTGTGTTGGGATTTTTTCCTGATACAGAATATATAAGGCTCTGGTGATCGGTATATATGGTTAAGTCTGCTATACCATATATGTAGTTTCTGAGTTTTTGTAAGGACCATATGATCGCTAATAGCTCTTTCTCGTTTGTGCTATAGTTCTCTTCTGTCTTACTCAGTGTTCTTGACAAGAAGTGTATAGGTTGCTTATTCTGACTTAGTACGGCTCCAATAGCTATGTTGGATGCATCAGTAGTAAGCTCGAATGGTTTACTATAATCCGGTTGAAAAAGTTCGACTTGTTCTTTCAAATAATTTTTTAAAATTCTAATCGCTTCTAATGCTGAATCATTCAGATTTAACTTAATATTTTTACTTTGTTTTTTGTTTACTTTACCGTTATCTCCTCGTAAATATAATGTCAGGGGCTTGGCTATGCTTGCGTATCCTTTTATAAACTTACGATAGTAACCTGTAAGACCTAAAAATCCTCTCAAATCCTTTACCGTTTGTGGGACTGGAAAATTTTCTATAGCTGCTATTTTCTCAGGGTTCGTAGTGATTCTACCATGTCTGATTATGTGACCTAAGTATTCTACTTCTTCTTGAAAAAACTTACTTTTCTCATCAGATATTTTTAATGTGGCTTTATTGAGTACGTCGAATACTTGACTTATGTGCTGTATATGTTCTTCCTCAGATGAAGAATATATCAATACGTCATCAATGTAAACGTGTACGAATTTACCTACAAAGTCTCTCAAAATGTCGTCCACGCATCTCTGAAATATGCTTGGTGCATTTTTGAGCCCGAAAGGCATTCGTTTAAAATGATATTTTGCGCCATTTATAGCAAAAGCTGTTTTTTCTTTGTCATCTGTTTTGATTTTAATTTGGTGGAAACCTGACTCCAAATCTAATGTTGTAAAGTACTTGGCTTTACCTAAATTTTGAATTGTCATGTTGACATCCGGAATGGGGTATCTGTCTGTTACAGTGTGAGCGTTAAGTTTTTGGAAATCAACAACCATGCGCCGTTTTGGTTTTCCTTTTTCGTCCAAACCTTTTTTAGGTACTGTCCATATGGGACTGTTATAAGGACTATGGCTTTTTTCTATTATATCGTCATGTAAGAGTTTCTGTATTTCTTTGTTTACGAATTCGTTATCTGCTATGGGATATGGATATTGTTTAACATAAACCGGATTATCATTGGTCGTCCTAATGCTTGCTTCTATAGTATCTGTAAAGGGTAACGGTCCTATGCTGTTATTAATCTTCATCAGTCTATCTATGTCTGCTTTATAAATATTATTTTCCCCAATTATGTAATTAATTTTCTGAATAGATTCGACACTGCTTATGGTAGTTAGAGTCATATTACTGAAATTTATTTCCGCGTTTAGAACTTTAAGTCCTTCATATCCTAATATCATATCAAAAGACTGAATATCCTCTAATTCAAAAAATGTTATATTTTTCTTTAATATCCTAACTACTTTCTTTGTATCTACCATAGAATAACCATGCATTGTTTTTATTTTTATAGGTTTAATTTTAATTTTTTTGCTAGAATCGCATTTTCTATTAATGTAATTATGGGTTGCACCAGTATCAATAAGAATTTTATAAATTTTCTTAGAAATAGTACTAGTTAAATTTAAGCAGGGCAACCCGTCTACTAGTTTAAATGATCTATTCTTATGTTATTATTTACCATACATTCCGTTTCATCTGCTTCTGCATATGTACTGCTGACATCGTCTCTGCGTTGTTGTCGGGAGTTATTTACTCTCTGCTGCTTGAAGTTCTGCTGATAAGATCGTTGCGGTCTGTTGTGTGTGTTGAAACTCCCGCTGTGTTCACGTTTCGCTGGTGGATTATATACATCGGGTTTGTATTGATTCCAATTTTGTCGCTGTGCATGTACAATTTGTCTCGAGTTTATCTCCATCGGCTGTGGTCCTTGATTGTGTTGCTGCATATTATCGTATTGCTTCTGGGGTTGATAATTCGTTGTTTGGCTCGAATAATTTGGTCTTCTTTCGTTTCTGCGTTCATGTGGCATATTTTTGTGGTGCTTATCCTGAGTGAGATGTAAATGCCTGTGCACATTATCATGTTCTATTCTGCGAGCAATTGCGAATGCGTGTTCTAGATCATTTATTGTAGCTGAATATAATGATCCTCTTGTAAAGTTGTCACTCATACCATCAATGAATATACGAACTGCGTCGTCGTTAGCATTTTTAATTAGTCTGTCGATTATATTCGGCGGATCACCTGACATAGTGATTTTTGATATTATTAAATTGAGATTTTTATTTATCTCGTCGTGGTATTCAGACAGTGTGCTTCTTTTTTGCGTGATGGCTTTCATCATGTCTTGTAGCACGTATAGAGGTTCTTGATTAGAGTACGTATAATCTAATCTGTTACGTATCGCCTCAAAATTAAAAATTGTGTTATAATTAGTTAACACATTCGCGGCTGCACCCTGTATTTTACTTTTCACTATAGTCAATGCTGCTGCGTACTTACTGTGTGTTTTGAAGTTTTTAATGCTGTCCATTAATCTGGATGCTTCTTCGCGCCACGACCGATA
This sequence comes from Cheilosia impressa, assembly GCA_948293265.1. NCBI lineage: Eukaryota > Metazoa > Arthropoda > Insecta > Diptera > Syrphidae > Cheilosia > Cheilosia impressa. The sequence continues at coordinate 47,408,069 of OX411882.1, read as the reverse complement.
ATTTGATTGATCGCCGTTGAAAATAGGTAGGCTTTTAAATGCGTCTAACTGTATTTCACTACCATCTGTATATGTGGTTCTTATTTCCTCTAGCACAGGTATGTTTGGTACTATGCCTAATCCAGATTTTACTTCATTTAGTTTTGTTTCTAAATTAGTGTTTATTTGATTTTGGTTAGTTATTATTGCTGCTAACCTTGCATTCTCTGTGCGTGTGTGCTCTAGGGTTTGTGTTACTGTGTTGCTCCTGGTTTCTAAAGCTTCTAATCTTGCCATTAATACTGCGAGTTGTTCCATTTTGAACTCGTGTCTGTTGTCGTCGAATTTGTGTGTTTTTTTCCTCCACATATACACTTTCACTGAATTGCTTTGCTGCTTCGTACGAAGAAGCTATATTTGTACCTGCTATGCTAGGTAATTCTTGTAACCGGTAACGCGAGTGTTCTGTTTATACTAGATTTCACTACTTGTTCCCGAGGTCCGCTCGATTGAAGTTAAAAAGTATATTTAACCTCCTGGCAGGATCGCCAATTAAAACACTTGTTTCTTACTTTTAAAATTAAACAATATTTATTTGGAACTATGTCCTTTATTATTGAAATACTTTTTACTAATTCTAAAAGGAGCTTAAGGCTACTATGTAGTTACAATAAGACTGTTGATAAATTCATCATACAGTCGTATTTATATACTTTTCTTATCTATCTACAAGGAGACCCAAGCGTACAATCGTCTTGCTTGATAATGAAGAAGAGATAATATTCCAACATTGTATACAAACGATATTATCTCTTTTACATATGTTATCATTGTAGCGTTGTGTGCAAGACTGTACTAGAGACTAAAGATATCATTGAATACAAATAATGTTATCTTTTTTCTCAATATGTTTTGCTATGGATACTTAACTCGCGCGCAAAAACCATTCTCATCCATGCCAGAGAGGGAGTCGATCTTTTGAGCCAAACTCTGCGGCGGCGCATAAATCAACGTAAGGCGCGGGACACTACGAGCTCAGACCTTAAACTATTTATTACGGGTTTCTGTGTTTCGCTCTTGGTATAGGTATAGGTATCTTCTAAGAATTAATTGATTCCGTGTAACCCCAGATGCATTATTTCAACCGAATGCCAAACTACTGCTCTGCAGTACGTGGTCGGTGCCTTGCCTGGGCCCGAGTCATATATAGTTGGCGGAGGATATTAGTATTTCTTTTGTGTAACTTCGGATACATGTGGAACCATGTGAAGCATGCAAGTAGTGCAGCAGACAGCTATAGAGTTGAAAACGAATCTTCGTGTGTCCGGGTGAGGTGCTCTCGTCTGAGGTATTTCGGTCGGGAGATTCTATGAATTAGAGGTTTGATTAATTGCTAGGCCGGTCTGTGGAACACGATTGATTTGTTTTCCACTGATTGCGCCACAAACTGTTTTGCCAGCTACAAATTGGAAGCGGAGTTTTGTATTGATCAACCGAATGATTTATAAATCGTTCATCTTTGTATTGATGTTTGAGTGGGTTCTTGTCGATACTCGTATGCTTCTATTCGTCTGATTAGAGCTGAGAACAAGCCGCGTTAAATAGGAACTGATTCATCATCCCACTCCAATGCACACAACATGCACTAGCAACCGCATTCTAACAGAAAAGATGGATAGCTAAGAATTCAATTACAAAAGGAAAACAGTCCCGTTCATCAGAACTTGGACCTACAACTGTTGTAAGCTATTTGCCATTCTGTTCAGTGTTCACCCAGAAGACTTTTCCTTCTTGCTGAGGAAACTCATCGAATGCAAAGCGTTTTCACAAATCCTGTTCACCTTCGCCTGATGCTTCCCACACACTAATCTTGTCGCATATCTACTGCCCCCAGGTGCTTAGATATACAACGTCACTGATGGTAATCTCCGTCCCGACATGAGTCGTTTATGCCAATCAACGGATCACGCCTCTCACCTCTCGTTTTCGATTAAGAAAAAATATGAATTTTTAATTCGCGTTCGTTTCGAATGTAAACATTAAAACCCAACTAACTGAAATTACCAAACATTATTCATCGCAGGATATTTGGCAGGTATGCCAGTGCACTTTGGGTAGATCACGACAAAGCCAGATGTCGCGGCTTTCTCTCATTTAGACGTGCGGAATCATTTAAAAACCACCTCCCCTGGCTTCGCTTCTTTGCTGATGCGGCCAAAAGCCTGTTGGTAGACTACCAAATTATCTACCGAACTTTGACCTTTCAGTGGGTATTCATATCCATTAAAACGCAAAAATAAAACTGATACTGAATTAGAAAATTTTAATTTCGTCGTAGAATTGTATCGATGAAAACTGTTGTCACTTTCTCATCGCGAGCGTGATTTTGACGCAGCATTAGATAGTTGCGTACTGGCAACGGAAGAACGAGTGGTTCACTTAATGTCTTAACAACAAAATGAACGACGATCAACGACAGTGGGAGAATTCTTAAATTTAAAGCGTAACTCGCGACAGATATGTAAATTTCGGTTGAAAGAAAACAATATTTTAATTGCCCAAGTGAAAGTAATAACAATTATATTGTTATGACTTCGTGTTTCCGCAAAATAAGTGTTTTCTCGTCGTCGCGTCGTGAGTTGTGACAGCTGTTTGTGTGTTGTTGCTGATTTTTGTTTCTCATTTCGGCGAAATTGACAGCAACACTGTTGAGGGGAATCATACAGATTACACCAGATTTAATGAGATGCGCAGATGAAATTTGTGAAAATTCGCGGCACATTGACAACCTAAGCTAGTTTTAATGACTTGAACGGACTCCAAATGAGCCTGCGACTGTCTGCAGATGTCATTTCGAAATGGAGTCCATTGAAAAACGAAAGAGTCCGCATGCGAACTGGGTTTAGGTCATGTTTTTCTGTATGTCAACTGGAGGAGCACAAGTAAATTTCGTTAAATTTCCATGGAGTCGATCATGAGTTAGACAAAGGCTTACAAAACAGGCAGCTATATCTACCTGACACCCAACCGAACTTTGTTCGTATAGCGACCTGAAAGACAGTATGTTTGAGTTTATTTTTAGAAGTGATCACATTATGGGTGCTTCTTACACAAAGCAGATTAATGGGTAGGCAATTGAATTGATTTTGCTCAACTCGATCAGTGTCTGTTTATTTAATCTATTTATTTAATCTCGATGATATTGCGATTTATTTCGACCGGCTTCAAGGTAAAACAAACAACTTGATGGATAGATAATCTCCAAAGTACCCGAGACAGTAGCGTGTGCTACAGTTGAAAAGCAGTGGCGCATGCACGAATGACAGTTGAAATTCATCGGTATTTAGGGTGTGGGTAAGTCACGTGCTTAATAATTGAAAACCCTGCAATGAACCATTTGTTTGAAGCTAACAAGAATTTATTTGCTGCTTCATAAATGAGCCTTACGATAATCGGGTTTAATTTGTTTTCGCGTTCTCTTTGCCTGTACGTTCCAATAGACATAGTCAAAAGAGAAAACATGTGTATGACGTTGTCTTATGTAAAATATTTTGCCACGTGACAGGATCTTTGCATATTCTTTCACCCTACGTAGGTGCATCAAAAAATAACTACGTCACAATATAGGTTAGGTTAGGTTGAACTGGTTGACGTCACAGTATAATATTGTACATTTCTGTGCTGCCAAATTTCACAGCAAAGAGAAGGAATCTAAATTTCACAATCCATAGCAATTATTAAATACGACGCATTCAATAAAAATAGTACAGCAGCATCGCCAAATAGAGTAGAAGACTACAAATTTTTAACACAAGTTCTCTCAGAACCAGACAAATCGCATGTTGGTATTTATTTTTTTTTATGTGCCACCTATTGCGAAATTCTGACAAGTGTCTGTCAAAAGTATAAGCGTCCTAAAAATTCATCTCAATTCAGCAATTTGCATGCGGGATAATATTTCATCACAATAATAAAAAGTACTACAAATGGATGGTTGTGAGAAGGTAGTCGTCTCTTGCTTGTTAGATTTTGACAGTCACTTTTAGTTTCCTAGAGCTAAATTCCGTTCTGACACGGCACAAATAAAGTTATTAAATATTTTGTAGATCCATTCGTGTTCTTGTCTCCAAACGAACACAACTTAAATAAACGATTTGATCGAAAACGGTGAAGAGGGAGCCAGGAAAGTAACGAGTAACGAGTAATCTCTCTCTTATTGCTATTTCTGCGAATTTTATTCTGCTTGTCACACATCAAAAAGCGTACAAAATGGATTCAAACACTAAAATTGCTTCCAAATGGTTTTAAAGAGTTTTTTTGAACGCCTCCCAAGGAGCAGTTCGCATCAGCTTATTAGTTTGTCGCTCAATATCAAACATAGAACAGATTTAAGGTGCCTGTCTTTGGAAAGAAGACAAATAATAAAATTTTCATCAACCTTTAACAAAACATTGAACATAGTGACATAGCTGTCACAATTTGTTTTTTTTTTGTGTAAGTTACATATTGCTGAGAAACGAAATGTCAACTAAATTCTAAGGCGGGAATTTCTCGACTAGATTTTTCGGCTGTCACGTTAATCGTCAACTTTAGACCGAAGACAAGATACTTTCAAATACCTGTCAGAAAGAGACGAGTTTTTCTTTTTCTTTTTTCAACAATTGCAACAATTATTTCAAGTGTGACTGAACACTTCCAATGAAAGCAGTTAAATCTTCGAAAGTCGAAGAACAATTCCTTGGCTAGCATAAGAATATAAAAATCAATTGCCTCAATTTGAAAGGAGAAATTTCAGACGAGCACATAGGCAAACCAAAAAGGAGCTTCGCACTCGGTTATATGCTCGTTAGTTGAAAACGAAAAGTCGCCCATCAGCATCACCATATCTTTACCTGATTTACTTCCTTATACGCATAAATGCTGCTCCTCAGCTTCACTCAAATGGCAGACCTCTTTTGCGCGATAATAAACTTCATTTTCATTAGAGATGCACTCTCTCTCTCTCTCTATGCACGTACGACGGACGACCGACGCAACGGCGAATAGAGATATTCAACATTCCACTGCACTTTAGACGCTAGATTGCTCCTTGGCAGGTTTTGCTTTTAAAAATTAAAAGGTATTTACACGAAACCCTCCACCACTCATGTGTGCGCCACACACACTGCAAGGCAACTCATTTACGAAGCGAAAGCCGCAATTACTGAATCGGAAATGGACGCGAGTATTTGGTTATCTGGTAATTGCGCTGCCTCAATTCACTCTCGGTCAAGTATTTTAATTGCTTTTCATGGAACAAATTTAATTTGTTTATTATTTGTTTGTGCGTACTGAGCGTAGGTATCAGTGTGTCAGTTGACTTTCTTTCAACGCAAGAAGCGAAGGAATATGTGTTTGTATATGTTGTCTGTACGCCATTAAACGAGTGAATCTAGGTTTATGAAGTAGGTACTTGAGAGTGTGCTCAGAAATATAGGCTATACGAATGGGGGGAAGTTGTAATTGCAGTTAGATTGATAGATATCTTGAGATTTAGGCCAACCTTGAGTAACTTTTATGGCGTAAATGAAGGTACACCGCATCGACCAGCGGTGTTTGGCAAAGTCGCCACTTGCTTTGACGATTTCACTGACGACGTATCGGCCGTTTTTAACTCAAATAAAATGCGATATGAATCAAAAGCAATGCATCCATCGGAAGTCTTATAGTAATTTAAACTGAACAGTGAGTTCTTCTCCGTTCTGAGTATTGTCAAATATGTTTGCATAAGATAAAACCAGCTTTGATAACTTTTCCTTCCCATTGATCGGTTATTTTCCACGCTCCGACAAACTAAATAATAGTATACCACAGAAGATCTAATTGAGCGCTTTCTTTTAACCCTGACAGGTAGTGGAAGAACGGCCGATGAGCAATCAGCAAAACTCACAATTTTTTGACTTTTCTTTTTCTTAACGAGAATCAAATGTCAAATGTACTTTCGAATTTGAGTGGTGCAATTTTTGGACTCGTTTGACAGCTGTCAGGAAAGCAAGCTTGATCTAACATTAATGGAAACGTCAGGCAGGATTTACTTGACTAGATTTGTCGGCGTTTCTTCCAACGTCAATTTAAAAACAAATGCAAACGTGTCCAAAAACAACTGCTGTCAGGCTTAGTTAACTAGAAATCAAAAATAGACACTTAGAAAAGCAACTGTCAATGCAATTTTGTTTTGTATACATAAATGGGCGTCGTAATATTCGATCTAGGGATTTTTGTTCTGCTTGCGCTAGAGGTCTGTCGATGGTTATTCTATTCAGCGCTAGACTTTCGACGGTCAATGGAACGCGACCATTTGCAACACACAAACCAAGTATAATGGATTTCTAAATGGCTTATGTAGATCCTTAAAATTGCTCAACAGTTGTATTTTAGACCTTAAATTTACTCGAACTATGACTTTTGCAAAATAAAGACGTAAATTTGGAGTCAGAACTAGGTGGGTATTTAAATGCGGGTGCTTTTTTGGCGGTTGCCACAGCTTCGCTTAGACCATCAGGAGTCGGAACTAAACGTAGTTATACATGTGAAAAGCAAAATGGTTAAGGCAACAGAGTGCATACTTCTTGCGAACCAAAAGTCGATGTAATATATATGTAGAGCCTCATGTAACACACCTTCAAACTAGTCTGGGCGTGAAGTCGGCATTTGCAGAATCGAATCGAATCGAATCGAAACAGTAATGACCACAAAATCGATGGCCTTTTCCAATATTCTTCTTGCCTCTATCTGGCTATAAATACATACACATCTAACTACTGGTAGCCCATTAATAAAAAATATAATATGGTTCCACAAAATCGGATTAGCTGCACACAGTCCCACGGGCAGAGCAGCGTTGCTGCATTTTATCCCAATCTGCAAACTGCAACCGTTTTGCCATCCACATTCATCTGGAAAAAAACGAAATCAAATGAATTTCCCCGATGCAGTGGCAGGGAAATGTTGTTTCAATTATTTTGCTGCACTCGCCGCATATGCACGGATGCTTCAGTTGTTGCCCCCTCTGAATCGGCGCCCCTCCCATTTGGATATCCACAGAAGAACGCCAACGAGACTGGGAAAACTATAGAGCAAGCTCTGCAGTCTGCATACAATAGATACCTCTACAAGTATAACAGAGACACGACCGACGGTATTGTTGTCAAGTTGTTACCAAGTCGTTGATCGGTCGTCTGCGGCATACACAACCTACAGTTGGCGGGCTTTTCTTCGTTACGTGACCGGCCGTGTTTGAGTAACCATCGGCATCGACATTGCCGCGCGCCGGCTGTGATCAAATTTAACGCAGCCCAACTAACTATTGGTATCCGAATTTAGGTTCCAGAACTGTGTTGCGGTGCGGCTACAACAGCAAGAATGTCATGCCGATTTTGCCCGACCCCGCAATGGGTTTTGGTGCCGGCCCCAACACCGTGAATCTGGAATTCCTGAAACCGCAAAGCGGCTCCATTAACAAGTAACCAATCTGATTCCCTGTAGCCTTCTCCTGGCGAAGGCAAATTTTCCAAAGGCGGCAGGAGAAATAAAAATGAAAAACTGCCGCAATTCGAATTGCCTTGCCAAAGAGCCCAACTGCTGTCCAGGTGTTTATAGAACCAGTAGGGTAAAACAAGAAAATTTGCAATAGTCACCTCGGGGCTGGTTTATGCGAGCCAGCGAAAAAGAAAAATCTGCCGCGCACAAAATAGTGGATGGGTGGGTACGGTCGGTGGGAGCCGAACTATCTGTATCCCCACGGTTTTAGTTACAGATAATTAGCTTGAGTTTTGAATATGCATGCGGATTGGATGGAGGACTGGCGGGTTGCCTGCAGTATGCCTCATTAGATTGGATGGTCTTTAAATGGGAAATTTATTACATTGTCAATGATGTGCGGTTAGCGTGGCTGGTTTGATTTAACGCACATGTTGTGCTGCGCCGAGGAGCCTTAAGTAAGAAAACGTGGTTTCTCTGTTCTAAATATTTTAGATTTATTGGAATCAGGAAACAGCATAATTCGAATGGTGCTGCAGGCGAAGTTTGCGCTTTCTGAATGCCCCAGCTTTGGGGCATAAGCATCTGAGTGGACCAGAGCACTGACTGAAACTGGAAGTGACAGAGGGAATTCTGCTTCTAGAAAGGAGAGTCGCTCCTCGCTTGTGATGTATTTGAGAGACGGCAGCCGTCATTGGTTGGGATAATCAAGAGGTCAAGGAGGGACAAAATCTGGCAGACTACTCTCAGACTTATGCTGAACGAGAAATTCGTAAGTACACCAACATTTTATTTTACTTTGAAAGTCACCCGTAGATAATACAAAATGTGTGAAAAAAAATTACACAAGTACAAAAGATTTTTTTAACAACCTAAGGGTTGGTGGTAATTCTCCAAATTTTCAATAAACGCCATAAGTCAGTTGACGCACAACTTTAAAAAAACGAACTGCATCATAAAAGGTGGTTGCCGGCCGATTGTATCTCTTTTAACGCGTGCATATCGTTGTCGAATTGCAGCGACACCTTGTAGTGACATCTCGGATTTTATTCATGAATCAAATAAATAGAAGACTACAGTCGACTCCGCTTAACTGAAGCACCAATTTGCCCCAATTATTTTTTCACTTAAGCGAACTTCAGATAATTAAAAACTAATTTTGTGTTTCCGTTAACCGATTTTTTGCAGTTAAGCGTAAGTCGGACAAGCCGAGTCGACTACATATTCACATGATTAATTGTGTATGTTAAAAAATTTGACAGCTTGTCGAAACAAAAATATATGAGAGCTTTCAGCGTGAAGTAGGTATAGTTATTTCTTTTATTGTGGCGTATATATGCGTAGGGTAAGACAGCTCTTGTGGCGGAATTTCATACACTAGGCGACGTCATGCATGAGTCTTCTCCTTTGACTACGTCTGTTGCGTTCTTCATTCATTGATTCTACTCGTATAAAGAGCCGGTAGGTGTCACGTTTACATCGTTAATTTCAAACATGTCTTTAATATTTGAAACTTTAATTCTTGAAAGAATGTGACGCCATTTCTAGGGTCAATTCAAAACATAAGATAAATCATTAAACAAGAAACCGAACTATTGTCCAAACCCCCCGAAATACACACAAATGAAAAAAAAAATAATTAACTTGACATCATTCAATGGGTCCGAAGTGGGAGAAGACTTCGCCAGTCCAAATGAATCCGGTGCGTCTATTCTAACGTCCAAAGTAATTACTAGCCGAAGGTCGTAGAAAATCCTCCTTAAGCTGCCGGTGATACAATCCGAAAAAGCAGTCTCATCGCCAAAGATAAATGGGAATTTGCATCATGCAGCATTTGTCAAATATTATTCAAAAAATGTCAGCGCGCCCAATAAACAACGGCTATTCAAGGTCAGACTCCATTTAGAGGCACTCATTTTCTGTTTTCGGAATGGCTGAAGTAGGTGATGTATTTTATTTTGTACTCAGGTACGTCTTGTCGACTGAGCTTAATTAAATCTAAAAACTGGTTATTAAACATAGTTTACTACTCCATGCGATGCAGCCGCCGAAATGGTTCGTAATAACCCAAATTGAATTAAAGTCTTCAGGTAAGACGATGCGAGATGGGTACATTCAGATAAAGCTGAGATTTCAACATTCAAATGAACTGGACAGCTATAAGATGTCAAGGCAGCACTTTAAAGAAGAATAAATCAAAAACCAAGTGCTTGCAAGTGCTAAATGGTATCGTGCGGCTGGATGAGTGTCTAAAATAGGTCTAAATTCTTGCAGTTTAATGTTTTGGACAAGGGTGGATCGGTAACAGTCCACGGAAATTCTATAAAGTTGTAAGTCCCCCTGTGTGCTGAAAGTCCATGCCACGTGTAAAACTGCCTAAATGAGTACATAATCAAATATAGGCATGCAAATTAAAAACATAATTTGGCGCATGTGGATTTGCATTCATAATGCTGTCGCGGTTGTTTTTTAGCATCAAATTGTGTACTTTTTATTTATTTAGAAAAAAAAGAATGGGCCTTAGCAATAAACATTTTTAGTCTCGGCTTGAAATTTACAAAAACCTCACATTTGAAAAATTTGTATGAAAATTTTTTATTGCTAAGGCCCAATCACTTTAAGTGACTTAGACTCAATTTTACGAACTCACAATGGCGAATCTTTTAATGCAGAATTATTTGCTGTGACCTACAAAATATTGTGGTGATGGATAAAGAGGATTACTAGTCCCATATAGGCAAATTATCTACAACAAACGATCACAATCAAAACAAAGGCAAGACACGATTTATTGTGACAGGCAGTCTTAAGGACTATTCACATGGGCGCCAATTGCGAATAGGCAAATTGCGAACAAATCAATTTACATGTTTGTATTTATCAGTTCAAAATTGTTATTTGTGCTATCGCAAAATCACTATATTTAATTAATCTCACATCTAATCTAAAAAAAAACCTGAGACCCAAATGATTAAAATAGCTAAATTTACAATAACAGCAATTTTCTTGCGAATCAAAAATTCGTTTTGCGAACTGTCACACTTTATTCACAATCCCCATAAACACTACAGTTGCGATCCGCAAACCCACGAAAGAAAAATTCGTTCGAGCTTAACCTTTAACAATAAAACTGAATCGCGGGTACCTGCGACTTAAATGTGAATGAAATGTCAGAAACTACGAATATTCGCTTGTTCGCAGTTTGCAATTCGCCCTCATTTGAATAGTCCTTTAGTTTTTTTGAAAATAAACTTTCACGTTTAAGGTGCAAATTTGAAAACAAACTTTTGAAACCAGCAGTGAATGACAGCTTATCATTCACCAGTTTTGCCGAGTGTGCTAAATGTTCGAAAATGTTTGCTTGCATTTACTAGCTTCTCCTTGTTGTTAGGATTTAAAAGGTTTCACAGAAATAAGAGTCTTTGACGACTTCAAAGGTCTGAAAACTTCCCTTTTTGATGAAAGTTTCGAGTGTTTTGAAAGATGCCCTTATTCTTTTAATTCTAGCGTAGATTTTAAATCTTATAAAATCATTCTAGATTTTATGAACTTATACTGTCATTATATTTTCAATTACTCCAATTTTAAACTCGAAGCTCATTTATGGACGGGACAATTCGGCCTTCACAAATTTGACGTAACTTCTGAGTAACCAGTTGATAACTGCTAAGCAGCGTTTAATAATAAGGCGGGATATGTGTAAAAATATGTACCTACATCAATTAAGTAAATGGAATCCATTTTTGTCAAAATGTAAACTTTTTTGGAGTTTTGTTATAACTTATGGCGTTTTTGATTGAAGAAAGAAAAATTGTCCTTTATCTAGCAGTGCTCTTTCTATGTTTTCTATGTTTCATGAAAAAAAGAAACTTCCAGGTAAATTTTTAATACGAAAAAACTGTCCGGGATATTTTTAACGAATTGCCTTGAACTAACCAACACACACTCGCATAGTGTCAGATTGAAATGTTTGTCGTGAATTTGAACACAAAATTTCGCGCTATGTCATCCGAAAATATGCAATTAAGCGTGCGAATGTAAACATAAATTGAAATAAATTCATTTTGCTTCATATTTACTGTACAAAATTTACAAACATAAAATTGTAACAGAAAATCCAATCTCAGATATGGTGTCTTCTATTGCAAAAGTACCTACTCCAACGACCAACGAATATCTCTAAAAAGAGCAAATCTGAATTTCAATTCCCTTGAATCTTAAGTGAAAAACGCCATCAGTTAAAAAAAAAACTCCAAAAACGTCTTCGCAGGCAAATGCCAATTAGCACTTTGTAAAAAAAACCGTTTACATAGGTACGAGTACATTTAACTAAAACATAAATGCTCGTCCGGCTTTGTTTTTATTTTTTTGATTCACCCTCTACGCTCAGCCACTTAATACCTAATTTGGCTAACAAATTCCAAGAAATACTCGCTATACCTGTCACATTGCCATGTGTTTTTGTTCTTCGCAACGCCATCCATCACCAGAATGCAGAAAATGCACAGACGAACGGCAAAAAAAAAGTAGTTTTGTGCAAACAGAGCCAGCTAATGTAGCACATAACATGCGGTTGATGACAACAACAACTTGACTTTTCAACGAGTGTGTTTGCCTACCTATTTCAGTTGTTGGCTAAAAAATCAAAAAGACAGCACGACACCACTGACACTGACAGACATGCCAACAATTAAAACCAAATTATGTGATTAATGGTTTTGCGGCTGGTAAACTATTTCATTTGCACGCTCTACAAATGCGCTGCCACAAACAAACAAAAAAAAATAGAGTATTCAGTGCACACTTCTCCATAAAATTGAAACCCATCTCTGCCATTAGAGGAGTGCAACTTACTTATGAGACCGTAGAGGCTTTGAATTCCGTTTGGTCAAAGATTTGCCACCGGGGTAAGACTGCATTATTAATTAGCCTTTGTTACTTTTGGCTTGGCTTCACTGTTCACTTTAATTATGCAAAAGCACAAAGAAAATGCGAGTGCCCAACACTGTTTATGTTGACCGTCTTCAGCAGATCTGCGAGAATATAGGTACAGCGTGGCTGGCTTTTGCACACCCGGTCACAAAAGGCCACGATGTGGTAACAAACCGTGATACTCTATTTCCTTATTTTGTTCGTTTTGTTGTTTTTGTCTCGAGAGTCGAGCGGAAGGTCAGTGCGGATGTTATAGAGCTGGATGGTTGTGGTTGTAATTGGTACTCACCTTTCGGAAACTGCAAATATCCGCGGGCAGAAGCAAGAACTATTGTAATCCAAGGGGTTCACTGCAAGTAATCCGTTTGGTTGTGACTTAACTAAGTCGAGTTTGACAATCCGAAATGAACTCCAATCAACACAATTTTCCTTTTAACAATTTCACTGAATAACCTTCAAAATATTTGTATTCCAATTCAATGCACTTTATTTTTGAGAGAGAAATAAACGACAAAGAAAAAAATTGCACTGGGGTTCACAAGATCGCTAGCCGTCGACTTTCCGAGATAATCACCTTCCACCGCTCAAATAAAACCGTTGACTGAAACCTGCGCCGCATTGCTTGTTGGAGTATACCAAGTTTCGGAGTGGTTTCTGGTTTCCACCACTACATGGGCACAGCGACTTCAACTTATCATCCACAATTCATCAGTTCTGTAGCGATTCACCGACACAGTTATTCTCTCTTTTATTTTTGCAGCTCATTCCGACATTCAAACTCAAAGACACAATTTTCACATTTTGCTTTTTACAATTAGATTGCACCTGTGTTAATGTATCACGTCCCTTACCATCGTAGGATAGGCCATCGAGTACCATAAGCCATAACCCATCTTTCCTTCCATTTTTAATGAGGGGTCACCATACCACCACTTTGGCTTAACGCATGAGCGACTCCTGGCTAAACAGGATGCACGTCGTCTACGGTCTACCTTACATTGCCCCTCCTCATGCGATAGACAACTTTGTTTATTGACAGTAAACACTGTATGGATAATGACAGGTACTACAACTCCCTCCCCCAGATTGATTTCTAACTTAGTATGTCGCAGTCTAGTCTTGTCCTGGTTGTTTTGCCTACGCATGAGTCATGTCATGAAGAATACTTCTCTTTGAAAAGTACAACGAACTTGGAGTTTGTTACCTTTTTCTTTCTTCAGTGCAGTTGACGTTAATTTGCGTAGGATCAACGAGGTGTGACAACCCGTGAACAATAAAATACACCTGTGGGTAGACCCTCACATATGTGAGCGAAACTCGACCACCATCATTATCGCCATCATCATTGGAAGTTCTTACGTCTAATGTTACCACGACAGTTGGTTGTCAGTGGAACTTTGGGTGCAAGTGGAAGAAGAGTAGAGAAATGTAGAATAATTTAGTAACTACAATGCCCGAATTATGGGAATGGGAACCGCAACATGCGTGAAATGGTCTGTATGAGGGTGTGTGTTTTTGTTTGTCAATTCTTTTGGTTTCAATTACTAGCGCAGCGATAATGTTTCTATTCTGGCTTCGCTAAGAATGTTAGTTAGGGTCAAACGCCTTTCTGTTGTTGTGTTTATGATTTTGCATTTGATGGAAGACATTTTATTGCATTTTTAAAAGGGTACATTTTTAGCAATAGTCAATGGGTATGTTCAAAATTCAAGTTCACTTAGTCTGACAGCTGGCTGTAGGCGTGTAAGACAAACGCAAACATTCAATGGGCTAAGTCAAAGATCTAGTTGTTGGTCTGTGCTGGATGTGCCTTGAACCCAAAAACTTTTTCTACGTCAGTCACATGTACGAACTGTCAACTTAATCAAAAAATTGAGCACATTCAAAAATGTAGTTATCTTAAGCCGAGTAGATTGGTCAGGACTAGATGTAACCTGAACATTAAATCCGCAGATTAGTCGGGAAAGTCACTTTTACTATGTCGGATAAGCCAAATATGCGAACTGTCAATATAGTACTGAATCACGAATTTCTTGACGAGATTCGTCGACTACCCCTTCATAGACCTCAACTGAAACAGGCGTATTCTGTTTTACCACTGAGTAAACTGTCAAACACTTTCGGTGTCATAACTTTGTGCTTGACTAAAAAGCAGTTTGACACATCTGATATCTTTTTTGACAGTGATATTCAATTAGTCAACTGAATGTCAAATCCAATTATTCAAATGGCATTATAATAGTAGCACTAAACGTTCCATTACCTACTTCTTAACTTGTGCTTCCTTTAAGGTGATAAATGACCATACCTACAAGGAAGCAATGCTATCTTTCATCATAACGCAAATAAGTGATTCCGTTACAATTGGATAATTCCAGCAGTCGATACACGACGGGCGAAGAAACTCCCAAAAGCTTAAATAGTGTTAGCACCTGGACGAATGACAACTCCGAATATTGATATGAACAAACTTTATACGAACCATCTTATTTACACAATCGCTGCCACTACTTGTCTGTTTACCAACCAATTATCCCGTTAAGTAAACATGACTTTTCTTTATGACAGGTTATTATACCACCTCCAGGAAAATCTATCAAAAATAATTATTGGTTTCGTGACCACAGTCCAATGGTCAATTGAAAAATTGACAAGCATATTTGTGCAAGGTGACACCTGTCACTTTGACACTTTCTGTGCACAAAACGAAATGTCCTGACTGCGAAATGCGAAATTAGTTTTGAATTAAATCTCGAAGCAATCGGTTGCCCAGCAATGTCGATAAAACGTTTGCTGCTCTTTACAGTTCTCTTTCGAAGTATCATCTCAAATGAACACAATTCTAACTTTCGAGATATCTTGTCTTCTTCTCTGCAGCTGATGCCGTCCCTAAGATTGGAACTCCGCGAAGGTGTCAGTGGTGATTTGGACAATGTTTTTGTGAATTTCTTTTTACGGCAAAGTCATTGCCCAATAATAGTGTCGACATACTTCCTCGACAAACTGAAAAATGAACCAAACAGATCAGAAAATTTTGCAATAGTATCGGATATGGAGCATCTAGCCCGCACAGTGGACTATTTCGCCAAGGCCGATGGAATCTTTTTCTACATAGTTACTGATGCAGTTGATCCGCGTGAAGTCGATACAATTTTTCGAGAACTCTGGTACTCTCGGGGAATCTTTCGAACATTAATTCTAACACCCGATGATATACTGTTCTACGATCCATTTGCATTTCAACAGGATTCGAAACAGTTTGGTGAAATAATGCCACTTGGCGAACGAGATTTAAGTCATTTGTTTGACGACATGAAAGGATATCCTCTGAGAATACAACTTTTCAAATCCGTATATTCACAACCTGTATTTGATAAGGTTACAAATAAGTTGGTTGGGTTTGAAAGAGCTGATGCTGTGGTGGCAGAGATGTTACAGGAGAGAATGAACTTCGAAATGATTCTTCAGGAGCCTTCGAAGGATTATTTTGGGTAAATATTTGTATACACAAATGGTGCATATTACTAAGGTTTACAATTAAGAGAAAGGGGGACGTTCGGATACCTAGAACAGTCCTACCTTTCCGCCAAAGTCGATAGGGAAGTTCACGACAGTACCATTGTCAAATAAGAAGAAGAAAAAGCCAAGTGACAGCTAAAAAACTTGTAGAACAGGTTTTATATGGTTGTAGCATATTATTTAATATTAAACAAAAAACGGAAAAGTATTATATAGTGCAAAAAAATAACAGCTGAGAAATAAGAGCGAAACACTCTATTGATAAATTATTTAAGTTCCCAATGTCAGGCTGACAGCTGCCTTATTTATAAACGTCTGAAAGTCCCCAATGCACACTAAAGTGGGCTTTTCAAAATATCTCTGTCTTAGCTGTACAAAAAATCAGATAGCTACACTCAGCCAGCGTACTCTAAAAAAAATCATCTGTCACAATTTGAGAAGCCTTGGTTTCTTTTATCAAGTATCAATCTTATCTCGTAAGTCTGACGGCTTGCTAGATGGTTACATCAACCATTTATTCAATTGATATTAATTGAGAGGTAGCCCACGAATCTAGTCAAGAATCTGGGTACAAAGTTGACAGCTCGTATATGTGGCTGACTAAGAAAAAAGACATTACCGTCTTTAATTCATCAAATCTAAATATTTACAGATCGAAACTACTCATGTAGGTACCTATACATTAAGGGTAGGTATTGTTCGCGTTCCATAAAATAGTAGCGAACTAGCATCGAAAATTGACATTTGTACAATTTTTGGTACGCATAGTGAAGCTCTTTAAAATTTCACTAAATTTACATTTTCACAATTTCACGCTAAATCGGGCAAAAATTGGAAAACAAAAACAACTGTCACTGCAACTAAAAAAATTTCAAATGAAAAGGAACGTCAGCAAGTCAATTGCAGTTATATTCAGTGGCGTTCCATTTCCAAGCTCATTTTATATGCTAGCTGTCAAAAGAACTTGACTATTTTCGTAGAAACAAAAATATATTTGCAAAGGCCTTATGACTTAGTTGATTTAACTGTCAAAATAACATCATCCTTTATTTTTTTTTACAGAGAACGCTTACCAAACGGATCATACAATGGCGCCATCGGCATGATTATCAATGGCGAGACCGATATCTCCTTGACCGGATTTTTCGTCAAAGACTACATGGTGCCAGAAATGGAGTTCACCGTTGCAGTTTACGATGATAAACTCTGTTGCTACGTTCACAAAGCGCCACGCATACCCCCGGCCATAATGCCCATCGTTGCGTTGCGTTGGGATTTCTGGTTGGGATTTATACTGTCAGCTTTCGCATGCGGAACCGTTTGGGTTGTTATGCGTCGCATAAATCTATGGATGGTCAGCGATGAACTTAACAACTTACACTTGTCGAAGCGCCTAAGGTATCAGTTTATGCGCATTTACATCGACACTTGGGTGCTGTGGGTGCGGGTCAATATAGTCAAGTATCCGCCGTTCACATCGGAACGCATTTTTATCCTATCTCTCTGCCTGGTGAGTGTTATATCTGGAGCTATAATAGAGTCGAGCTTGGCCACCGTTTACATTCACCCCATGCACTATAAGGATGTGAACACCCTTCAGGAGCTGGATGATAGCGGTTTAGAGATCGTCTACAAGTTCACATCTTTTAAGGACGACTTGTTCTTCAGTGATACCTCAACTGTGTTTGCTGCTCTGAATAAAAAGTTGGTGCACTTGAAAAACCTGAACGCCGATGTCATGCGGAATGTGGGTGAAAACGGTGGTATCGCAGGTGTTACGAGGTACTCTTCGCTGATGTTGGAGTCGATAAACTGGATTTTGGCTGATAAAGTTCATGTGATAAAGGAATGCCCCAAGTATTACACGATTGCTTATGCCGTGCACAAGGATTCGCCGTTTGCCGACAGAATTAATAGTCTTTTGTTGAGATTTTTAAATGCGGGTTTGATAAACAAATGGATTAAGGACATGCATGCGAAGGCGAATATGGTCATCATGAAAACCCAGGCGCTCGAGGAGAGTAATAACTTCAAGATTCTTACTGTGGTGGACTTGCAACTGGCGTTCTTTGTTGTGATATTGGGCAATCTCGTAAGTGCGGTAGTTTTTGCTGCTGAATTTTTCGTAAAGCGAAGAAAACGTTTACAAAGAACGGCTGCAGAGCTTGACAGGAGATCAAATTAGATTTGCTGTCGGCAAGAAATGTCAAGGTTTAAATGAATTTATTGTAACGTACCACTCTTGATCGATAAAAATAAAGTTTTTTTTTTTTAATTTCATTTAACAACTACGCTCTACTTGACACTTCGATACTCGCAGTAGTTGTTGTAATATGCGTGCTGAAAGTCCTACTTTACTTTGCTTTGCTGAAATCGAAGCTCAATAAAACACGCCTATTGACAGTTTTCTTGTTATTTCTCAATCCAGTGGGTAATCTAGCGCCAGATTTGTGAAAATGACCGCATTGGGATCGAATTTTTCTTTGATGCAAAAAAAGAAGAAAAATTGAGCTGTCAATCAAATTCAATAAAAATTTAACAAATTTGGAAAATGAAACAAAAGTGGTGATAGTTGGCCATACAAATCGAAGTTATATTTTTTCATCCATCCGTGTACCTATTTTATTTTTTTAGTTAATAAGAGCAAATGTCATTTTCGTTCCGCTTACGCTATTTCTCTAGTAGCCGTTGCTACATCTGGGACGGAATATGTCTGTTCCTGAACTTTTTAAATTAACAAATTTTTTTTACTAAATCTTACGAATTTTTACTCAATGCCGTTCCTTAACTTGAAAAATTCGTGAAAAAAAGAGCAGCTTAGAGAGAGCAAGGTATTACCTACCCCTCCACTGAGAATGTTGGAATGTTTATTTCCAAAAAGTGCGAGCCACTACCCTTCAGAAAAAACTTTTCAAAAAGAAAAAGAAAAATGCTATAAGATAACATAAATATAAAGTGACAGGTACAAGACAAAAAATACGAAGTTGAATTATTGACGGGGACAAACGAAAATGAAACGTCAGTCAGAATGAATGAACTCACTCTCGCTTTCAATAAGTGAACTTGGTTACTGCTAAATTTTGTGATGAAATAACAAAGTGTGCTTTTTAAAATATTTTGTTTAAGGAATACAAAAAATTAGATATGCGGGCCAAGGGCCAACATAAAAAAACAGAGGGCCAAATGTTCTCCTCAAGACTCTTTCCTCTTTTCGCTGGGCATTCATGTATCAGTATTCAGTAATCAGTATCGGTTTTTCTTCTTTTGGAATGCTTGCAGTTTAGTCAGTACAAACTCTTCCACTCGGATTCATCAAAAAGAAGTTGGGTTAATTCCGAACCACTGTCATCGTAGACGAATCAACTATTTACTTTAATAAATAAGCAAATTCTTCGCGTTTATCAGAAATTTTAGACTTTTTGAATTTTTTAATTATGTAGCTGACATTTTTCATAGATTACTAAAAAACGGTCCCAAACTTTCCTAAGTCTGCCTCTCTCTCCCTGAGAGATTTTATCTTCACCACCGCCATTTTGATAGTACTAAAAAAAAGTAAAGGATCAAACCTAATGCACTTGATAAATGTCTAGCAGTCAATGAAACGCGACTAACTTAATAATTATTGATGCTAGAGCGCAAGTTGTTAATTGTTAATACATTCAAGTATCTAGTTTAGTAAGTCTGACAGCTCTCTGACTAGATGTATCTCGGTTTTGATTGGTTGAAATCGGTCAAATGAGCAGCCGTTTCATTTGACGTTTATGGAAGGGAAGCCGACGAATCTAGTCAAGAAATTTCGTGACTGAGTACTAAGTTGAAAGTTCTCATTTATGTGGCTGACGCAGAAAAAGTGTCGTTCCCGACCAAACTAGTTTTTGCGTTCAGGTTACATCTCATCCAGACCAATCTATAAGTCGACTTAAGATTACTAGATTCTTGAGTGCTGCCGCTGATATGCAGTCAACGTGAACCTTTATATCGAAAAAAATACCTTTTGACAGATTCTCAAAATATGTCTCGACAAGTCGACTAAACACTCGAAAATTGCCCCGCTCAAGGCGACTTGACTCTGGCGGGTAAACTCTTCTGACAAAATGGTGTGTTATTCGTCTTGTCCGCCAGGATGAGACTCATTTTTGTGTTTCTTGGGTAAATTGCGTGAGATACTCAATGGACCTTAATGTTGGAATCATTTTAAAAGTTCTCCCTAAATATTTCGTCACAATCATTTTATATGGAAAAGTCCGTCATTGTGAGTTCGTAAAATGTTGTCAGGACACTGAAAATGATCGTACATTGCCAAGCAGTTAGGAGTGAGCGGTTCATGTTTCTACAGACTCGTCACAATAAAAATAGTGTACCCAAACTGCGCTTCAAAAGAGTCCCTTGAAATCTACGACTTTAGGCATGCATCGCCTGGAGAACCTAAGAATTAGATGAATAAGGGTCGACTGCTCTTCGCCCCATATGGGGAGTGATTTTGACCATTTATAGAAGAAGTATGGAACGTCTTTAAGCACCTTAGCCTCGCGAGTCTTGTAATGGTAACCTAAGACTGGGACATTCAAATTAAAGAGACAATTGGTTAACATTCGTAACTGGGGCGCAGAAGTTGACAGCTTATGAATTAGCTCTTAGAAAAAGTCTCCTGACGTTTTAGCGTGTTCTTTTTGAGCGTTCATAAGTAGCAAATTTTAAAGCGGTCCTAGAGTTGCGAATCCAGCACTTGCAACTTATTTTTAAAGGAATTTTAGCGCCAATTTGAAAGCATGTTTAGCTGGACTGAAAATTATTGTCTAACTATGTACCAATGGTATCTAAACATTTTTTCAACGCACACAAAAGCTATTACTAATTAAATTCGAAATCGAAACTGCTGACCTAGCTATTTATAAATGTGTTGCCCTGTTTAGTATTTCGTATACTTTCTTCACCAGGACCTTGATTTTTGTGGCACATTTCCAATGATTCAATCACAAACCACCTCCTTCCTTTATCTCTTCAAATGACGTAGGTACTTAGTGCAGACTATTGTGCAATATTTCGGTCATTCATATACACAAACATTTGGATTCTTTGACATGAATAAATTGAAAGAAAAACTCAGCGCCACCTCAACTTCGCACAGTACAATTGACACAAATCCACCTGACTGCTTGACTCCATAATTGACATGAAGCATTATGAAGATTTATGGGCTGCTTGCGATAAATATGTTTGCTCCTGCCCAATAAGTCCCCAGACTTGATAGCATATTTGATATTCAATCGCTGCGGCCGTATATAAATACCGCATGACTGAATAGATTTGGTAAAGTAGTTTGTGGTTTTATTCAGAGAATGTCCTGTCTCAAGAGGAATTTATTTCTTCTGTTGGTGTTGTGTGTCCTTGTACTCGTATGTGAAGCAACCACAAGTGAAAAACTACCACCGGAACTGAGCGAAAGGCTTTGCAATTTGTTGGAACCTCTGCGTGAGATTACTTTACATATTCAGACTCCTCGAGGTACAACCAACAGTTTTGTGCAGTTTTTCCTCAATCAAAGCATATGCCCTGTGAAAGTGTTCTCAAATGAGACCATCGATGGGATCAATGGCAACAATGGCAACAATGTCATCTCGACAGGAAGCAGTGAATTGAAAAATCTACTTGAAACTTATTCGTCCCGCGAAACAACTCAGTTTTATATAATCGAGGGTACATTCGAGCCCAGTGGGGTCGTTGAAGTGGCACGGTCTGTGTGGAGTCGATGGGGGGTATTCAAAAACTACTACCTCACGGCTGGTGGTATTTACTTCTACAACCCATTCGCTGTGGAAGGGCCCGAGCTGTATGGAGCCTTGCAAGTGGCCAGGAGCAACAGAGATTTTCACGAGATTTTTCACAATCTGAACGGATACCCGCTGAGAACTTACATTTTCCGATCGGTATATTCGAAACTGAGCTACGACGAAAATAGTGGCGAGCTAGAAAACGCTGAAGGTCCAGATGCAACGGTTGCATATTCAATTGCAAACGCCATGAATTGCCGACTTGCTCTGCAGGAGCCGGACGATGAGTTCTTTGGGTGAGTTGCTGAATGAATTTTTTGTGTCAATCCCAAAAGAGCTTTGCTGCGGTCAAAAGTTGCCACGGCAGTGTCATATTTGCCTGAGAAAGTCATACTAATTGAGAGGGTAATTCTAAAGTGACGCGTGTTCCATTCCACAAGCAAACAGAAAATCCTTGCGCATTTTAAGTGAAGTTAAAGACTGTTCTAATCTCTTTGCAGACACCGCTTGGAGAACGGATCCTTTGACGGCGCTGTTGGCAGGTCCGTCCGCTATGAGACTGAGCTCACACTGACCGGCTTCTTCGTTAAGGACTACCTCACCCGAGATATGGAATTCTCTGTAACTGTCTACATGGACGAGCTGTGCTGTTATGTGAGGAAAGCCAAGCGAATTCCTCAATCGATTCTTCCTCTATTTTCCGTCAACATAGACATGTGGCTGGGATTCTTTGGAGCCGCATTTTTGTGGGCCACCATTTGGTCGGTCCTCAGAAAATGCAATCTCTGGATACAAGAAAGCGAGTCTCAGGCATTACCCAACACGAGGACACAGCGTTGGCAATACATTAGAATCTTAATCGACACCTGGGTGATATGGGTGCGTGTCAATATCGTCCGGTATCCGCCATTTTCTTCGGAGAAAATATTCGTCATCTCGCTCTGTCTGGTGAGTGTTATTTTCGGTGCTATTTTCGAGTCCAGTCTGGCGACGGTTTACATAAACCCGCTGTACTACAAGGACATCAACACAATTCAAGAGCTGGACGAAACTCAATTGAAAATTCTCATCATTCACGCCGCTATGAAGGACGACCTATTTTATGGAAGTAGTTCGGAAATGTTCAAACGTCTGGACAAAAGGTTAATCTTTGTTGCGGAAACAGAGGACCGTGTCATCGAGATGTTGTCGCGTAGGGGTGGCTATGCCTCTGTGACCAGAGCCTCAGCACTTATCATAGACGATATTCGGTACATTCTGTCGAGGAAAATTCATATGATTCCAGAATGTCCCAAGAAGTACCACATTGCCTACCCTATGCCCAAGGAGTCACCGTTCAGAGAAAGAGTTAATGATCTGCTACTGCACTTCCTCAGCGCTGGACTCATCGACTACTGGATCGAGATAATGTATCACAAGTCCAGAATTGGTATCCTCAAGTCGCCAGATATTCTCAAGCACATGGGTGGCTATACTTGGAAGGAGCTTACGATTGAGGATCTGCAGCTGTCATTTTATGTTGTGGTCTTGGGGAGTATTTTGGCGGCCATAGCTTTGATTGCTGAGATTTGTATTGCAAAGTGGTTGGGGTGGGGAATTCAACTTAAAAGAGCAGAATAAAGGACGAAAAATTGTTTTATTTGTAAACACCCTGTGACTGCATAAGAGTCGATACAAAAGGATCGTATTTGGTGAATTTATGCTTCCGAAATTGTATGCCGAATGGCAGACGAGGCACATATCCAGTGTATCCCGGTGGGTGTAGCGTATAAGGTGTTCTAAGCGAGTCCTCGCTCAGGCATTTCTCAAGATCAGATTTCTCTTCATCGGTTAGACCTTTGGCTGCCTGCTGGGGATCGCAAATGGAGCAACTAAAAGACGGAACATAAAGCAAGATAAGCTGTGCCAAAGTGCTGTGTGATCGATTCAACTCACAGACCCCGATTTGAATTTTTCTCCCAATATAACTTTGTTGTGTCGACAAACTCGACAGGATTCGACTTCTCCCAGTCGGCTATGTAGTCTGCCAGACCAATCTCCATTGGCAACACAATTTTACCAACTGCTGGACGAGTGCTGTCAATGGACTTGTCGACTAAATCTTTTTTCTCAAATGCCACCTTCAGTGGTTCGCTTTGGGGTTTCAATGGGGAATTATTGACGGCAAAGCTAGAAGCCTTCTTCCAGTCCGATGAGTATATACTTGAGATCAAACCGTCGCTTCCCTTTTGGCCGTACATAACTTCTTTGGGCACTTTATCCAAGCTTATTTGAGGGACCATGTATATTGGCGATCGCTCACGCCTGGCTTGAAGCTTCTCTTCAAACATGATGTTTTCTAACTTGGCATTGGGGATCGCGTCGTGGGGATTCTCTTGAATTATTCGTTTCTTTCGGTGCAAGAGATTGAAGGGAACATTCACATCAGGCTTAAAGGGTTGCATTATTTCCACATCCATTTGGATAGGCCGGTTCTTCGGTTTCTCTGTCGATTTTTTAACGGGCTGGGGAATGATTTTTCGTCTGGGCTCCAGTTTCCACTGATGGAAGTCCGATTGGTACATGCTTTGTGAGACTAGAGATCCAATTCCACTCATTTTCTAAGATCTAAATTTTGAGCTACAGATAGTGAAAGGTACAGCAAATGATATGAAAAACAAAGCAAACTTTATTACAAGTTGTACGAGAAAAGCAGGTTTTGTACTTTAAACTTAAGTAGGAGCTGACTTATGTCGTTTTCGACTATTTTTCTTTGATTTAGATTTTATGTTTGATTTGACAAGAAATCTATTTTTTTTTCCAGCGCAATTTTGAGGAATTTAAATTTTTTCACAGATTTGCACACAGCTGACGGTTACGAATTGTCTATCGTTGGAAGGTTCCTTTTTTTTATTTTTTTTAGGCTGAATTATTCGCTTTGCGCTCTTGGAAATTAGTTTTTATATTCAATTATTTTAAAATGCGTTGGTATAAATAGGTTTTGTTCCTTTATTTTTGTAGTAAGAATGGAAAAGACTGTCAAAATAAGAGTGGATGATTTCTCTCTTAGAGAAAAATAACAGATGCATAATTCAAAAGTTCATAGTGGTATGAAACGTCGTTAAAATGTCTAATAAAGTGGAAGATACAATTTTTACGCAGAAAATTAAAACATAATGCACGCGTATACCATATAATATATGACAACAAATTTCAAATCACCTGTCAATAGTCAGGTGACTAATAGGTTTTTCAATTCTTACGCCAAGAAATTTGTTAAGTAAAAAATCCTAAGATAGGTACTCAGTTTAGGGGTTATATCTTGCTCTCTCGATGACGCTGGGGACGTTCAAGTTTCTCGTCAAGAAAGTCTGACAGCTGTCTGAATAGATGTATCTCGGTTTTGATTGGCTGAAATCAGTCATATGAGCAGCTGTTTCAGTTGAAATGTATAGAGGGGTTAGGGGTAGCCGACGAAACTAGTCAAAAAATTAGTGACTGAGTGCCTACTAAATTGACAGATGTCAAAAAGAAAAAAGTGACGTACACGACCAATCTAGAGACCACCGGAAAATTTTGTTCCTGAACAGGGTCGTACTAGGATTAATTTTGTTTTCCATTGGTTTCACTCGGGGATCCACTCATTCTGAAATCCAATGGAACAGCAAAACTGCTTCTGAAAGAATCCACTAAAGTATTGGTGAAATGCCAAAAACTAGTCTACGGTCATATCGATATTCTCCAGTCATATCGATATCGGTAACTGTAATCATTTCCGTTCCCGGCAGCGGTTATGCATTGTGCTGCGGTAGGTAGTTGGCTGATTGTATGAAGACTGCCATTTGTTTTGACCTTGAAAGCGACAGAACGTACTATTTCTGCATGGACACACGATCATATTATGATATGGGCATTATCGCATTCTCATGCAGTGTAGCCAACTCAAGGGTTTGCCCCCTAAAATTTAGGGTGAAAAAAAGTGTATGGGGTTTTTTTTAGGGGTATTTTATTTATATTAAATTGAACACCAACAGATTTGCTTAGTGTGTACCTCGCCTTAATTTAATGACAGTTACAGCATCTAGTGGTAAGTAGTGTACCTACTTACTGCAGCACCAGAACATCTGACAGTTACCTAATCAGCTGTTCATCTCATAAATTAATTTGTCCACAACATGTCCAGCAGAGACAAATAATTTTTTGTCCATGTCCAGAAGTACCTATATGTAATAATTTTCCAAATGAAGTAAATAAATTTAAGTTTCCAATGAAGGCATTAAACCTAATCACTTGAAAAACCTACGAATTTTATAAATCTCAGTTCAGGGGGACAAAATTTCAAATGTTAGGGACACTAGAGTATATGTAGACTGTAGGTGTGGGTATTTATGAAGGAAGGACTACACAAAAACAAGACTGAATTGAGAGGCATTTCCGAACGGCATTTTGGCAGGCAGGGTAATAGATAGTGCCAAATGAAGATTTTTATCGCGAAAGCGCAATGATGGGAAAATAAACACTCAAGCCCATTCGAAACTATTTTTGAACGTGAATTTTCTGTGCACTATCTGTCCTTCTCCTTTCTACATACTCGAAATCTATTTCTATCGCCGGACGCGACTTTTGTTGAAAGACGTGTAGCAGTGATGGGACTTGAGAAAAGCGAAACGGTGGTATATAGCCTTAAAAAAAGGTGGTAGAAAAGTGGTAGAAAATAAAATTGTCCACTTGCACTAAAATAATGCAAGCACTGGAGAAAGCACTATAACTTGTTGTAGGGACCAAGAATTTACGCATTTTCACTTTCAATAGTTCTTGATATTATTTAAAAATTCAAATTTTTTGAGGTAAACGCATCAATATAAATTGGAACTACAGAAAAAACGCCATTGATTCAACTCATTTTTAACCACAAAATGTCAAAACATAGCAAAACACCCTCTCAGAAATACAGTCAAATAATTAAATTTTTGCGCAGTAAATGGTGTACTGGACGGTAAGTTTTTGCTGATGCAATTCTCAGATAAAAATACTGACAGCTGAGTGTGTATGGGTTTTCCATTGGGCAAAAAAATCTATCTTTTTTTCGATTCGGATCACTTTTTGAAGATCTCGATAATTTTTCAGATTTACACATACTGCCACAAATACCCACAGCTGTTTTACGTCATTTTAAGAAGTTTGCTTTCAAAACAAATGCGCAAAGTTTCGTGAAAAGCAAATCAAGAAATACATAAAAAGCAATATAATGTTGGAGGAATTATTATCTTCATTGCCTTCCTCATCCTCTGGAAACTACGAACTACCGAAACTACTTCATTTGTATCCACAACATTGGAAACATTTTTAAGTCGATATCCATAGCTGTTTTTCCAAAAGCGAATGCAATTTGAACAGCTGATGTTGCTGTCAAATAACGCTTTAATCCATTTAAAAAAGCAGATAAATTTCGTTGCATGTTCCATGAGCCGCGTTAAATCCGAGATCTGAAAAAGATTTTTGGTGGTCCCAATGGAAAACGACATAAGGCGAGTATGTATAGGAACAATTTTCAATTTAATGCAATAATGGAAAAGAAATATTCAGCCTTATTGTGAGTTTCGCCCGAACAATATTCCAACCGAAAAAAACAGATTTCTGTTCTGAAATGTAATTTTTTTCGGGTGGAATATTGTCCAGGCGAAACTCACAATAAGGCGGATTATTAGCGAGTAGCGATGAGTAAAAGGTGGTAGATTTCGAGTTCAGGTTGGTAGAATTTCCGAAACTGTAGAAAGTGGTAGAAATACCACTTAAGTGGTAGAAGTCCCATCACTGACGTGTAGGGCCATGCACTTTATATTTATGACGTTTATGGTTTCATCCAGTGATAGTACACGTAGGGAAAAATCCCTACATGTAGGTATTTTCAACTAAAAAATTGCTCCGTAGGGGAAAAAGGACAGATTTTAAATTTTAAAAACCGTTGGATGTAAACGTAGGTATTTTTTTATATTTTATAAAAAATGTATGATTTGTGTTCGTATTTCTATAGAGAAACTAGATTTGAGATCTTGCTACATACCTCTTACCCTGAATTCACAATTCTATTTTCACATTCAATTTTTTCGCCCAAGTATACTCTTCTTTAAATGTCCTTCTCAACAGGCATTAGTTTGCGCCTTTTTGTCTCTTCTTTATCTCTTTAGGACTAGTTGTTGAGCAAAATTTTGGTTTGCAATAAATAAAATTCGCAACTTCGTTGATGAACTTATGTTTCCTACATGTAATATGTTTTTTCAATACTTATATTTTATATTTATATATTTACTCTCATTTGAATTATTTAAGTATACCTACTAATTTAATTTAATTAACTTATATATAAAATTTATTACTTTCTATCAACAGCCTACTAATTTATTGTTTTGCCTTCCTATTTGTAAATAATTCTTTTTGCATAATATTAACATTAACTTAGTAAGAAAAAAAATTTTTTTATATAAATAACGAACTTTTTGAAATAAAAAATAAAAATAAATACAATTAACATACCATTTGAACACTTTTCTTTTAATTTTGCCAAATATTATGTAGGCAAGCAGATTTGTAGGGGAAATCTTACGTCGGTAGGGAATTTTTGGGCCCGTGGTAGGTATTTTTATTTTTTTTATGTACTATCACTGGTTTCATCTTTCAAAATCTGTTTTCGTTTTTGTCTTTGTTGTGTTTAAAAGTAATCCAGGAGAACTCGTATTTATAATTATTATAAAAAAAATCCAAAACTGCTAAATATCATATAAAGGTATGCAGAATGTCGAGCCAAACCACAAGCGTAATCTTCAGCTGCGCTCAGCAATTAAACACAATATCCAACAAATTAAAGGTTTTGCTTGGCAACTTGTTTGACTTTGTTGTTATCGCCGGCGTGGACAACACAAAAATTGAAGCTCATCGGAATGTGCTGTCTGCATCGAACGATTTCTTCGAGGCAATGTTCCGAAGCAACCTACGAGAAGCTGAAACTAATGAGGTCGAATTTAAAGACATCGATGGCAGCACCATAAAGTCTATAATCAACTTTATATATACGGCTTCAATTGATATAAACATTGAAACAGTTCAGGATTTATTAGTGGCCGCAGAATTCCTTCAACTGAAAACAGTAGTAACCGCCTGTTGTGAGTTCATCGCAAAACAACTAGACATTGGCAACTGCTTGGCTATTGTCATGTTTGCAGATTATTATGGTCACACAGGCCTTCTTTCAACATCGTATTCTTTTGCATACCAGCATTTTGATGAGGTCTGGATAAATGCGGACTTTTGCCAGCTAAATGAGGAGCAACTCAACAGGTTGCTCTCAAGCGACCATCTTGTTACCAGCTCGGAGGAGAAGGTCTTTCAGAGTATATTGGCTTGGATTAAACATGATGAGGAAAATCGCAACGAATTTCTGTCTAAAGTCATGTCTAACGTTCGTTTTCCATTGCTCGACCCAAAGTACATTATCGAGAATCGGCATTCACCATGCCAATCCATCGAGTGGTGCCAGCTGATGTCCAGTTGGCTGCAGTGGCATTTTTCACCCGAAAGTCGTTCGAACTATCCACCAGAGCAGACCAAACCCAGGAAGCCTTTGTGTGTTGCTCAAAGTGCTTTCCATGTTTATTGCGATTCCGATGATGACTCTCTCGAAGAGTTTAGTTCCGAGTTTTCGCCTGAACACGATGAAGAATCTGTTGATTACGGCGCCATTGACCCTGATGAGCCTTCCGATGAGTCCTTCCTTGGCGAAAACGACGAATCTTTCGATGGTACCGATTGCTACGAGGATGAATTTATCCCTAACGACGAGTGTAACGAACTTGATGATTTAATCGAGAATTATGAGCCTCTTGACGAAAACTATGAGTGTCCTGATGATAACGACGTTTGTAACGAACCTGAGGACTGTGATTATGAGCTTCTTGACGAGAACTATGAGTGTCCCGAGCCTGACTGTTACGAATTGGGCGATGACGAGTTTTTCGATCGGTGTAGCCCCCAGGATTATTACGACTACGACGAATACATCGATTAGAATTCTAGTTGCCAAATGATTTGAGTACCCACTTCTCGGTACCCACATACCACCACTTTTCCAAATAAAAACTGTTCTTACTTTTGTTAAAATTTTGTTTTTCTTAAGCCAAAAGAGCCCTAAAATACGAAAATCCAAATGTGTCGGCTGCCATGTTAACGACTGGCACATTATCTCATACATCCAACTACGGAGTCAAATTCTAGTTGCCGAAAGGAAAAAAAACCTTATAAACATTTTTTTTATTGTGACTGATCTTAGACTTTGTTCTGATGCCACTCCCATTTGGAGATATCGTTTCCGCCTGCCTTTTCAAGCGTCGAATAGATATCCAAACTTTCGCCAGGCGGAACACCGTACCCATTCGCCAGACCATGTGGATTCGATGGTGTTTTGCAATCCATACTGCTCTCTTTGCGTAGCACACGATCAACTTCGACAGCTGAGAAGAACGCCACCGACATTGGAAGGTCATCTAGGCCGATTCGATGGACGCAAAACGATCGGGTGAGCAAATTTGTAGTGTGCATTGCCAAGGCTGCTTTGTAGGCCAGGTCGTCGCGCACTAAATATCTGAGCTCGTCGTGAAAACTGAGACAGAAACGGACATTTGAGCCCATTAGCCATCGCATTGCCACCAACATCAAGTGCAGAAAGTCAACAGCTCCGCTTTGGACAACCCAATTGACACGCGTGGGCAGAAACCGGTCTTCGGTGCCTTCCTTAGGTTCTAGAGCACGGCTTAGGCGGCAGTTTAGAAACGGTGTGACCGGTTGTTCCTGCGAAGATATGTCTTCCAACCGATTGAACATGGCACTCTCTGTGCCACCCTGCCAGCGGGATTTGGAGAAAAGCTCGGGCACCGATTTGTTTGTTGAGCGTGCCAGCCCGATGGCTTCGTAGGCGGTGTAGCTGTAAAGTGAAAATTTAAGAATGGCCTCACTTTAAGGGGAGCAAACTTACCCTCTGTCGATATTATTTTCGCGATACTCCTCGAGCATTCGATATGTCTTCCTCCCCTTGGTGAGCGTGAACATCTTCTTGGCTTTCGACTTCGCTTCAGCATCGGAGAACGTTGGATTGAATTGCTTTAGTAGGCGTTCGGCAAAGTTCTGCCCTGCACCATAGATTCTCGCGTAATTGATGACCTTCGCATGGTCACGGGAAATGCCCACCGCTTTAGCAGTAACCGAATGCATATCGGTTCCATTGGACTTGGATCCACTTAGTGTCATCCAGCCAAGAGGTGTAGCTCCATGCATTCCGGTCGCGTGGGCGTCGCCCAGCACAGATGCTATCCACAGCTCTTGAGAGTCCACGTCTGCTCCGACGATTCTGTATCCACTCGGCGCTTGAATCATCGATCTTAGCTCGGAGCCAACGCGCTCCCGTTGCGCATTACTCGCAGTCATCCAGGTGGGCTCCATGGCACGACGCGTCAACGTTCCGCAAACCACAACTTGGGGGATAATCGCTCCGAACTCGCTCTCTTCGGACTGGAGTGCAGAGGGGAGCGATTCTTTTGGTAGCCAACAGACCAGCTGGCCCATGATACGATCACGATTGTTGCGCCAGTATGACAACATGCGTGCGATGTCAATTACCCGCTCAGCGGATTTGTCTCCGTCGCCAGTGAGCACGTTGTCAGAGAATTTGTTGAGGAAATCCTTGGCAAGGGGGTTGCCAACGCGGAACGAACGACCGTTCTTATGCGGCAGCTTTAGGAACCAGCAGCAGTCCTCCAACGTGTGGTTGCACCACACACCTGTGCCAGTGTATTTTCCAGTAGTCTTATCCTTCCGTAATTTTGAGTAGAAGTCCTTTTTGCTAAGGTTTGTCTCGACATCGCGCCAGAGATTGGCAAACGCTTCGGCGCTCTCATCAGCGCTCGCTTCAGTGTCGACGAATGTCATTACGGGACACTTCTCAACCAAGCGCTGAATTGGGATTTGCACGCAGTCGGCACCCTCTGGCGGTGAGTCTCGAAAAGGAATCAAAAACCCCCAGCCCTGTTCTCGGATGTAATGGAGGGGATACCCCTCCCAGCATAGTGAAAGCAACTTGGGAGCAATCTGCATTCCAGTGCCGATTTGGGTACCCCCTGGTGACCAGTCCTCCGTCAGATCGTCGAGGTTTGGTTTGGAACAAATTTTTCGATACCAAGCCGGGTAGCCTGGCAGCAGGGGGCGTCGCGCTGGCAGAAGGCTCTTGGTGTCATACAAGTACTGGAACTTCTTTTGCAGCGGATCCGAATCCTCCTCACTGTCAGCAGGAAGACTGTTCTTCTTACGTACGGGCGGCTTCTTCATTTTGATTTGTTGGGTGCTCCAATCCTGGTCCCACATCCAGAGATCGTTCTTGTACTTTTCGTCATTCATCAATTGGCAGGCGGCGTCGGCTCTTTTCGAAAGGTGGTATTTTGATTCAATGTCCAGGTCTTCGTAGGTCAGGTTGCACTCGTCAATGAAGCGAGTCCAATTGGAATTCACCGGCAAGTAGGCAGATCCAATCTCCAACATCCCCGCCAGTGTGACTGGATGTGGAAATCTTTCGCAGAACATAGGATACAGCTGTTTGAGAACGTTTTTCGTCGCCATCACATCTGACGAACAGTATGACATCAAGTTCTGGAAGTCCTCCTTCACATCCGTTAACGTGCCAGTAACAAACGTCTCCCTGGCCTCCTTAGACAGTTCGGAGCCACAATACAACCGATGGACTTCGGCTAGACTGTTCAATGAGCTTTGTGTTGACCATTCTAAGTCTTCCTGCGACAAATCCTTTTTCGACTTCAGCATAGCCCTCTGATAGCTCGTGACTCCACTAACGCATACATGGAGCGACATTGTGTCAACAAAACGTGTACCAGTGTCCTGGATTAAGTATTGTTCACGAATCCTCGCCCTATCGTAGGATGCATTATGTCCAACGATAAGTTTGACACCCCCCATTGGTATCATATCATCTAGGGTGTAGCTCCTGCCCTCTTTTCGAGAAATGCCAGCATTCATTAGCTGAGGACTTACCCAAGAGTACCAAAACTTGCAACCCACCGCTGTGGCTATAACTGGAGCCGATCCAACCGACACACACACTTCTACGTCAAACACTAAGCCCTCTTCCTCAGGATACTCTACCGACACTGCTCCACCCGATTTATAGCAAGTCCATCCTGGCTTCATAACCCATTTAGTCGGACGCTGGACGGTTTCCCCGAGAAGTGACTCAACTAAGATGCGATATGGTTCCGACTGTTCTTTCCCAATTTCCATAAAATGTTCTGCTATGTTTTTACCCTTGAGTGGAGGCAACTTCAGTTCGACATCCTTCATTTTTGTGTTTGCTTCGATGTTGATCCCGTGTCGGCCGAGTTCATTGATGCAATTTTGCACTAGAGCTTCTTCGGGACTACTTCTGTCACTTTTGCCAAAAACTTGTTGATATAGATTTCTGGACAGCATTTGAACTTTCATGGCATTTTCTCGGTATTCTCGCAACTGTGTCCCATTTGCCGGCTTTTGAATTTGTACTTCTTCCTGCGGTGGCGCCGGCAATGGAGGTTGCTCTTTGGTTATGGCCGGTAGTACTTTTTGGGATTTACGATAGATCTTCACTGTACTGTGTGGGTATATTTCGTGATAGTTTCTTATTAAATGTTTCATTTTCGGGTAAGTTTTTGATACAGTAACAAAATAAATAAGAAATATTTTTAACTGTACGTGGGTTTGTTTACATATTTATCTTGAAATCAGGCAGCTTAAGGTTGATGCATATGGTATTGCAAAATCTAGTACCTATTTTTATTTTAGGTGTCGAAAGGATGACGATTTTGTTGAACTATTTTGTACCATTCAGTTACAAACCAAAAAGCCAATTATTAAGCAAAAACAATAAGAAGTGATCTCGACGATGCTTTTACTTTGTGCTGCAACCAAAAAACGATAATCGGCGAAACAGTAGAACAATTTGTTTCTTTACTTTCAGGGTTATCGCGAATAAATTGGGATACAAATATTTCCCTTGTCAGCAATGTAAATCAGATTGCCAGGGAAATTTTATTGCCGATAGGGGTGTTTATGTTATCAGTATTTCTCCTTCGAATTTCTGTTTCCTACAAAATACTACTTATAGTAGGACGTATGTAATTTGTAAACAAAACCAAAGCCGAAAGCACTTTTTTCAATTTAAAATGTTCCACTATTTTGCTGGGGCCATTTCTGTAAATATTTCGCTCTACTACAATTTCAGTTTCAAGTTCCACCTTAAACCTGTCGCTGTCAGATGTGTGGGGAAAAAAATCACACCTCAATCTGTCAAAACTTTCATAATCAAAAATGGCTCAAAGCAGATTGGAAAAAATCGGCACAATTTTCTCAAGGTATTTATTTTATTAAAAAGTCGATGGCACTCGCAGAAATACTATCACCCTTCTTCCAGAACTACCGGCCTACTTCGCTCAGGTGCGATGAAGCCGGAGGACAAACCAATTTGGTACGATGTCTACGCTGCGTTTCCTCCAAAACTCGAACCACGATTCGATCGCCAAGCCCCAAAAATACCAATAAGGAATATATTTTATGCTGAAGATGCAGTGCGAGCGTAAATATATATATAAAATATATATATCTTTTATTGTCATTGTCACAATTTGTTCAATTGTAGGAAATATCACAAAATGGTTAAATTCCAGGAGACTGTCAACTTATCGGACGCAAGGCGTGAAACAAATGCTCAGCAGTTCATTGCATTCTATAACAATCTTAAATCACAAGGAGCCCTGGATGAAGAAAAGATTCTAGAGACAGCAAAAGACTTGTTGGATGAGAAATTAGCCAACAGGAGTACACCTTCGGCGGCCGTACAAGAAAAAGAACAAACTCTGGGGTTGGCGGATAGTTTTTCCGACGCAAAACACCTAAATGACACGAAGGTGAAACCGGTTAATATTCAGGATTTGTTTAAGGAATAAGAAGAGATAATAAAACATGTGTTTGAGTTAACAATTGTTTGTCTGCTTCAATCGAGATGGTTGATCAGCTGGAATGGGTGTTACAGGCAGAGACAGTATGATTTGTCTCTGGTTACAGGTACATAGCAGAGCTTAAGTCATCACCCAACCCAGCAAAGAGGGAAATTGAATAGTGCCGAGCCGTTGCATGCAAGTGCTAATAGGTCTGTCCTATGGTCCGTAAGACCCAAAGCGTTTGTTAAACAAAGGCTGATGCTATTCGCACGACGTTAGTGGCACGGCTTAGGTCGACGGCTACGGTTAAACGTGGCAAATAGGGGTAATGTGGCTCGCTTCGCTCGCTTAAAGGGATCTAAACTCCAGTATTTCATTTTCGGGCAGGAGCCTGTACGTTTTAAGACCCAACTTATTTCTTAAAATTCTATTTTTAATTATTAGGTTACGTCAAATACGTAGCCGTCGACCTAAGCCTTTGTTTAACTAAACAGCATAGACGGACAACCACTCATTTCATCTGTAAGTTTATAACCACTTCAGCGGATATAGGCAGACTGAGACTGGAGTGGGCAACTGTAGGCAGTTGGCTAACGGATAGGTGCCGCCGAAGAAGAAGCTTGCTCCATTGCAATACAGAAATCGTAATACCCGAGGTTCTAAGAATACCTTGCCGCTACTCAATTGATTCGTTGAGCTATGTGTGTGCTCAACATAAGGTAATTGTATCAGTATCGAAATTGTTTCTCCACCATTATGGGGATTGCCCTGAGATGGTGGCGAGAATAATTATTGGAAATAAAACGATACAAGTTGCCATAATATGCTTAACTTTCTACCGCATAGTTTTTTTAACAGTGTAAATTTACAGTTTAAAAGCCGCTGTATCCGATTTGACATTTTATCGCCGGTTTTCCGTCAGCGAAAAGTCTGGTGGAATTCCTCAAATTCCTCCAAATCTATAAAAATAAAATTTTCCCCAGCTAACATGTATAAAAGGATTTTCTTGACATCGCGTCGGTTTTACTGTATTAAAAAGGCTCTTGATACCAACAGTGCCATTGCCACAATTGACTGGAAAGAATTAAAATACGGAACCAAAGTGCCTGCCGAGCCAATTGTGCCCTTCGTTCCCGAGCAGCGAGATATTCAAATCGATAGCCAAACCATACAGCTTCTGGAGCGTTTATCTCTCGTTGATCTAGACAGTAAGGAAGCCCTAAAAACCCTCAAGGACAGCATTCAATTTGCCGATCGAATCGTTCACATTGACACAAGCACAGTTGAACCACTTTACACAGTTTTGGAGGATCAAGACCTTCAGCTGCGCGAAGACAGCATCACGGATGGTAATATCAGAGAAGATATCTTAAGCAACGCCAAGGTGACAGATGAGGATTACTTTGTTGCACCACCCGGCAACATTCCTCTTGAACAGGAAGAAAAGAATTTTCACTAATGGAGGGTTTGTCCAAGTCTGTTGAGTTTCTGCGTAAGGCCGGTTTCCTAAAAGCTGTAGTAGACAAGAATACGGTTGGTAACATCAAGTTCCTGCCCCTGGGCATGACGCTTTTGGATAACATACGCAATGAGTGGCACAAGAAGAAGGAGGAGTTGAATTCATATCCAGCTATCGGCATAGAGGAACAAAACGCTGACACTTCGAACAAATTTTCATTTATCAAAGGGAAGACACTTCGTGAGAGTCTTCTGCATGTCAAGAGTAATTTCCACTCTGAGCTCCCGTTAATTATAAAATCAGAAGACCATTATAGTTGCGGTGGTGAAAGTATAGTTGAAAACGCAGTGCAAATTAGCTTACCACATGAAACCCTCCTAGCCACTAATTATTTGTTTACTCCATCTGTGGCGCTGGAGAAGTTCTATCACATCCAGCGGGAGAGAAAGATCTGTTGGATGAAGTACTCCTCGAATCCAAGTCGGTACTATTTGTCTGACATGGTGACCGAGGAGAAGGGAGTTCATAAATTGCAATCGTTGAAGATCAAGTCGAAACTTGGCATCGGCGACATGGAAGTGGAGCAACTTCATTTTGTTCCAATTGCGGCCATGGCACTGGAGAACGAAGAGGACTTCCTGATGAAGGATGCCAGACTGGGAAGGAGTGTGCTGCCGATTTGTATAAGATCTGAATTCAAGTTGGAAAATGCTGCATGTGGTAAGTTGGTTGTGTAGGATCGCATGTCTCCCAAAGCTGTCTACGAAAATGCCATCCACCAGGGACTGTTGTGTCTCCCTAATCACTGAGCTTTTCCTTTCCTTTTAGCCCTACTGTTGGACTCCATTGAAAACAACAGAGAAAGCGTACTTGCGCTGAACCGAAAACTGGCACCATACCAATGCGCACTGTTCAGCTATTTTCAAGGTGAGTCACTTTACACTTCTTCGATTAGGAATGAATTGCAGTTCTCTCTTCCAGATATAAACTCCAGCACTGACCTCTCTGACCTCTGCACGCACATGAGCGACGTAGTTCGCAAGGTGGGCATATCAGTTTTGAACCTTCAAAAATGTCACAGCAACGACCGGAATGCCCTCAACTTCGAACTCTCGCAAATGGACAGGATCGGTGTGCCCTACTGCATCATTTTGGAACCAGATACACTCAAAACGGGTCTCATGCAACTCCGCAGCCGTGATACAACTCTCTCAGAGACCATTCATATAACAGACGTGACCAACTACTTGCAGAAAATATTCAGTTCTAGTTAACCGATAGTTGATATTTTATTTTGGGCAATAAATTAGGAATACAGTAACAACGCGCCTTCTGGATCTACATAAAATCGCAGAGATACTGTCGCACATTGAAGCCCACCAACTTCCCTATGTACAAAATAAACTCCAGTCCCACGGTGCACTGAAGTTTTGCGGAACCTTCTACGACGCTGTTCTCACCGGATACGTAGCTGAGGAGCTTCAAGTGCACCAACGTGGAGATCTGCGCGAGGAGATTGCATGTAAGACCGACTTTCTCTTCGAGAATAGCGTAGAAAATGGCTAGTAACCGATCGATGCTGAACGATTTCGGGCCCAGCGATGTGGACATCTTATCCGAGACCTGAAGATATGGATTCAAATTGAATGGGATGGTCGAAGCAAAATGTGTTAGAGCCTACCTTCGCCTTGGCGTTTACAGTCTGCATTCGTTTCCTTTGCTTGCCGTGATGTTTGACAAACAACCTCTTGTCCTCTTTCGCCGAATTGTGGCTGGCTAGAAAGGCGGCGATTAGAAGGTACTTTCCATAGTATGGTAGCTCCAGTGACTGCGCAAGTTTCTTCACACTCTGGTTGGTTTCGAATGTCTCTTCTGTCCGCAACTGAAAATGTTTCTGTTTCCTTCAAGTGTCGCTGAGGGTGAACAGCCAACTTACCTCAAGATTCTGATCAATCCTCATGTAGACCTGCGCCAAGGCAATTTTTAGCGGGTTTGCAATGTGCCTCCAAAGTCGTGAAACATCATTCTTATCAATTGTACCGTTGAGAACGGGTTCCACGTATACATCGAAACAATCTGTAGATACAATTCTCAACTCGGGTAGGTCGCGGCATGCCTTGTAGAACACACTCAAGAAGAGGTTTAGGAAGTTTCCATAGAATTCGGGCGTTAGGTCAGCAATGACCTGTTCCGCCTGTTCAAAGTCGACTATCAACTCTACTGGAGGATTCTTCTGCAAACGCTGGAGCAGTCTCGTTCGTACGGCTCCGAAGCCATCCGTTAATATCTTCTGCACTTCTTGTTTGTTGTACTGTGGACAGTAAATCGATATTAACTCGGTCAGGCCGGTTTTTGTGTAGTACTTCTCGAAGGGCAGCTGTGAAACAAGCACACAGCATATATTCAGCCCGGTCAGTTCAGGAAGACGCATAAACGCGGGCAGAATATTTGCATCCATGTCTCGGACCCGTTCCGCATTATCAAGGCATATTATATACGAGGTACCTGTAGAATAGGCTTGTCGCAGGTCACCGATGAAGTCCTTTAAGGTGTCGCATTTCATGTAGGGAGCAAAATTGTCCTCTTTGCACAGTTGGTACGAATGAAACTCGTTTAGAATGTTCTCATAAAGGATCTTACTGGTGTAGCATTCAATACAATCGAGGATAACTGTCTTTGAGGTGGTTTTCTTGAAGAACTCGGTGAGAATGGACGTTTTGCCGGTACCAGAGTGACCGTAGAGATAGATAGCCGGCGGGAATGTTTCCTCGGGATCATCCAGTAGGTCGAACAGTGATTGTATAACTTGTTCTCGACAAGGAAACTTCTTTTGAAGAGAACGCTTTCGGGAACTCATGTTAATTTATTAAATAAATTAACAAACTTGAAATGGACACTTATTAGGCGGGATTTCTTTCCAGTTGCATGTTTTGAGTACTTATCCTATTCACCACTTTGTTTATCCGAATGACAGTTGGCTATGGGGAATTTCTAAATCCGGTTTAGGTGAATATTATCACAAATAGCTCTGTTTGGGCTTAAGACTTAAACGAGTATCATAAGGTTTTAAAACATGGACTAGATTGCTTTATAGTTTACATTAAATTATCTCTCACAACATTTAGTCGATCTTGGTTCTAGACACCAATTATTAAAAAAATGTCTGCATTTGACCAAACATAATACAAAAAACACATCAAGCCAAATCTACGTTTGACAGGAACAGTTCGAACTAAATAAGTCCTTCCGAATGTTTTGCAAAATTTTCATTATTGTTTCTTGTAACCAGTTTCGGTGGTTTCTATTAAAAAAAAAATCAATTTACAGTTCTTACATTATTTAAAATTTACGAAAACACAGAGTGGCAAATGATTTGAATAACGTCAATAAAATAGTTGCAGATATTAAAGTGTTAAATTGGCAAGCCGTCGAAGTAATTTTTCCTATTTCGCTCCCATTTGACACGAAGGCGACACACTTGCCCTAGTATTAAAAACAAATCGACTTAAATAAGTCACTGCTATCGGAAATAAAATTTCCCTGCGAATGTTTTCCATACATTGCTGACAAGGGAAACATCTCCATCGGAATTTATTCGCGATAACCCTGAGCAAGCTAGTAGACGTCAGATAATATACAAAAATTTGCGCATTGTTATTCATACAGTGGTCAATGTTCTGCTTTTTTGTTTCTTTTTAATGTTTTTCTAAATGTAGTACCTACAAAACCTGATGCAATCGTTTTCACCGCCGCACTCGGAAATCTAATCAAACAACTCCAATCTTGCAAAACAAGTACCTAACAACGATGATGTGGAATGTCAAAAAAATCTCCGGTCGGTCAGCTGTCACCTCATAGTTCAGTGGCATTCTGCATCGACGACTTTTTGCAAATTTCACTGACGCAACACGGGACAGTTATTATACCTTCCGCATTCGCGTTGCAATTTAAAAGAATTACAAAACAATAAAACATTTTCAATACAATATTTACGTAATTGTTGACCAACGATGTTGCTCTGAATCAACACAGTGCTCATAGATTTACGGAAAAATGTTCGAATTCAAAAGAGACATCGACATATTCCCAATAAACAATCGAATTTTCTATATGCGTAATTAGTTTGGGGTTATAACGTCGTGACGTCATATCGTATGATCAAATAACGTTCTCTGATTGGTCGGTTTAATTTTCTTCTACCCTCTATTAAATGACAAAAAAGAAAAAAAAAACTTGAAAAGAAAAACGATTCTATTAATTTTTCTTGCTTTCCCCGCAGTGAGTACCAGTGAAACTGAACTAGGTTGAAGAAAACAAGTGAAATACATGATGGACCCATCGTTGGACATGGGGGAACTAATCTCGAGCGGTATAGTGGACTCGTTGGACCTGTTCAAGGAGGAGGATGCCATCTCCCTTATCAAGGAGATGATTCCAGCAGGTATGTTTGCAAAAGTACCCATCTACGAACGTATAACTCTAAGGAATGTCTTCTGTTTCTGCAGATATGCTGAACAGCTTCCTCAACGAAATGGACATGGTCGATTTGAATGACGATGTTATATTGCCTGGGTCGCCAGAGTTCGACGATTTCAAAACCGAAATCCCAAAGCAAGAAATCAAACAAGAAGTGCAGGTGCCAGGCTCTCCGGCAGCTGGTGGAATGTACAAACCATTGGTAACGGATCCGCTAATGGCTTCAAACTACAATACCTTAACATGCCCAACGAATGCATTGAACATCATTCCGACGATGAGTTCCCACGTCCACAAGACTGGAAATTCGACTCCATCACCTCCTATGAAACTTGAAAACAAAAGCTCTCCGCCACGGCACTCTGCCCATCACCCATCATCAACAACGACAGTGAATATAGCACAGATCAGCCAAATAAATTCACCCCTTCCAACCGCTATCGGCCAGGGACAACAGCAGATTGTTTACACAACAAACCAGCCGACTACGCAGACGTTTGTCTTTCAGAATGCCGGTGGCCAGATTTCGGACAGCAAGACGGCCACGCTTGTTAAACAACACCCAGCGGTGGCTCCAAAACCTGCACAGCCTCAACAGCACCATCA
Source organism: Cheilosia impressa (assembly GCA_948293265.1). NCBI lineage: Eukaryota > Metazoa > Arthropoda > Insecta > Diptera > Syrphidae > Cheilosia > Cheilosia impressa. The sequence goes on along the minus strand of OX411882.1, from coordinate 47,366,805 downwards.
CCAGTCCCATCATCCGAAGCATTCGGCAGTTCAGAATATCAGCAGTAAGCCACCGATTCAACCGTTGGTGCAACAGGTTCCACAAGTGCTTACCCTGCAAAGTGTGCCCGGCAATGACAAACAGCAAGTGCTACTGCACTCCAATCCTGCCGTGATGTATACCACTGCTGGTCCGGCGACTACATCGCAGGTAACAATCAAATCTGTACAATAAATGAACGTGCACCCATTTCCCATATTTTGTAGAATATCCATGCCTTGGTGAATGGAACCATATTGACGACAGCACGCATTCCAGTGGTCCTCGAGACGGAGAACAAAGTTCCCATCCATCGCGTCCAACCAAAGGTAGAGACACCACATGAGTTTATTTACCATTTCACCATCTGTAATAGAATTGCAATAGGAATAGGGACAGAACATAATCTACGCATGACACATTGACAACTGTACATGAGTTCAGACCACGTATGCACTTGATACGTCGCAATATAGTTTGCACATTCCTCGACTACTGATTGATAACAATGGCACCACATCTATTTTTATTTAGTTTCTTCTATTAATCTGGCAAATCATTGCACCCAAGTGTGGCAGCCACGCTCTAAAATTGATCTCATATTTGACCCGTGTTTACGTTCTCAGTGACATTCAGTGTCGCTATCTCCAATTATTAATTGTTTTGCGAACTAACTTGGCAATCATGATGTTGGCACACGTAATGTATGTGAAGTGTTTCCCGTGATTTACTTTCAAATGCATTTACTTGCTCTCTTCTATATGGAGCTCTGTTGCTAACCAACAGGTTCTGTGTAAATCAGTGAGGCCCGAAGGGGTTTCATTTATGATCTCGGTAACTCTGCCCTATTTTGTGACGGAAAGGTTCTGTGTAAGCTTAAGTGATTTGATCGGAATGCCCAACGTGACACAGAGTCCACGTCAATACAGCACGTGATGTAATGTCTGCCATTGGGTGTTACTATGAGTAATTATTCACTGATTCGCATACATGACGTCTCCGGTTTTTGCTTTGTTTTCTTAAAGTGTACGCGTGAAAAGGAATTGCCAAGGGTTGCGATATGGGAGACATGCAAATTGTTTGATTATATTTCACGATGATTTGACGGATAAAGATGACAATTGATGTGTGAGAATGAGTCCGCCTGTTACCTTTTTCCGTCCCTTTCACGTTTGTTTTCCGCGCAGTAAACGAATTTACATGAAATTGTTTATATTTTCAGGTCAAAGAGGTGAAGCGCTCAGCGCACAATGCGATCGAACGGCGTTACCGGACCTCGATCAACGACAAAATCACCGAACTGAAGAACATGGTTGTCGGCGAAAGTGCTAAATTGAATAAATCGGCCGTCCTGCGTAAGGCCGTTGACAAGATTCGCGATCTGCAACACCACAACTACGAGCTGAAGGTTGAAGTGCAGCGATTGCAGCGCGAGCTGATGGCACGCGACGGTACCAAGGTCAAAGATCTCCTCAGCAACAACCTGGGCAAGAAGAAGCGTAAGATATCGATTGATGATGAGATCCTGTACGGCAAGCAAGTTCTTCATTTGGACGATGGTGTTCCCATGACACCGCCCAGGAGCGATGAATCAAATCCATCCCTGTCACCATCGCATTCGGATATATCGTCACCCTCATCGCCGTATGGTAGCAGCAACGGCAGCGTCAAGGACGAGGAAATAGTTCCGTCGGTGCGTGGAATGGGCGCCCATTCGCGCTTGACTCTGTGTATGTTTATGTTTGCGGTTCTGGCGGTAAATCCCTTCAGGGCATTCCTCAACAACACTCCGTTGGCTGGGGACAACGATGACGACTTGAGCGGTGTGCGCCGGAACATTCTTTCTGTGGACGATAGTTGTAAGTGCGCCATAATTCACCGCAGCATTTTGTTTCTAATCTTTGTTTGGTAGATGTTGGCAGTCTGTTCTCGTGGCAGAGTGTGAGCACGTCGTTGATACTTTGGACACTGAATTTCCTGGTCATGTTTTGTTGTATGGTCAAACTGCTTTGCTATGGAGATCCGCTTTTGAATTCACAATCGCAGGCGTCTGAGCGATACTGGAAGCACAAGAAGAGAGCGGACCTGGAGTTTGCTCAGGTTTGTTTGAGAATTTTGTGCCAGTGGTTGTGTTATTATTTTGTTTATGATTTTCACAGGGAAACTCATCAGCCGCCTATTCAGAGTATCTGCTGTGCATGCAAGTTTTCGGCATGACGCTACCGCTTTCGAAATTTGAGACCTTCACCATGACCACCTGGCAGTTTGTCCGTTTTTTCTTTCACCGCATTTGGATCGGACGCTGGCTGTCTCGCAAGTCGGGGGGGCTTTTCTGCACCGACTCCATTCGCACGGAGGCGCTGACATCTGCTCGCGAGCTGGCCTTGGTGTCGAACAGATTGAATCAAATCCATTTGGCGACAAACATGAACGACTCACACGGCATTCTAATATCTCTGTTCTCGCTGAATATGGCCGAGGCTTCGGCCAGCATTCTCAACCCATCAGACTTGATCAGCATTTACATGACAGCGGCGTTGCGTGTGAAACGCTCCTACCCCATGTGGTTGAAGTTCTTTGGGCGGTACTACGTGAGCAAGGCAAAGCAGGAATCGGCCAAGATGTGCGAACAGATAAAGAAGTACCAATGGGCATTCACTCCGTATGGCTACCGGTATTTCATTTCGCATGATTTTGACTCAAATTCCGGAGACTCGTTGTTTGCCACACTGGCCAACAAAGCCGACCCAATGTCTTATTTGCTGAAGGTAAGAGTCTTGAGCTAGCCCTAACCAATGGACTGTTGGTAATGAAATTTGTTTTCGCATTTTTAAAGGAATATCGCGAGCACCTCCTCTACAAGGCCATTCAATGCCTCGTTGGTGCCAGCAAATCCAGCCGCAATGACCAATCGCATAAGAAAAACCCCCAGCAACAGCCGAAAGGAGACAATTCCCCGCCCGTCCCGAATCCACCGTCAGGCACCATCGTCAGCAACGTGCTCAAGTACACGACACTGCTCAAGGAGACCATGTCACCGGAGGATGTGGACAAGAAAATCGAGTGGTGGTCGAATGTTCTCATTGTCTCGGTGCACTGGTTGCTCGGCGAAGATGAGCAAGCGGAGAGACTCTACGACAGCATAAATTCGTTGCCCGAGTGCCTGCACGTAGATGGCGAAAGCTTGCCCAAAGGACTGCGCACTATTTTCCGCGCTCGGACTATCATCTTGTAAGTTCCGGTGTATTATTTTAATCACTGTACACTGATTGGTTGATTTTAGGGCAAACGCAGAGTTGAAAAACTCGGAAAAGCAGTCGGTGCTGAAGCTGTGCGACGCGGGCAGCCTGTTTCTACAGGAAAGCTTGGCGTGCAACAAGATCACACCCGCCAAGGGATTGAAGCTGGTGAGTAAGTGAAGTGATTCAAAGTGAAGTGCTTCGATGCCATTTGTAAAGGTGCATTGTAGTCGCATTGTCTATCGTACTAATTTGGACAGTACTTCTGCAATGCAAACTTTACGGATGGTCGCAATCAACGCACAGCTTGGACTGTGGAACACAGCCAGGTGAGTTTGCATGGAAACGGAGTTTGTGCGTTCAATTTTGCCCATCAACTCGGACACAGACACCTTGTGGACTTGTGAATTGCATTTAGCTTAACATTTAAATGAACACCCTGTTGTTACAGCTTTTCCAACTCTTGACATGCGACTGGATACTGGAGACGCGCACCCAAGTGTGGGAATACGAGTATGTTGCAGTTGACGACGATGGAAATTATCAAGTTCCCGGAAACATTTTGGAGAAGTTCCAAAAGGACCTCAATTCGCTGAGAAACATTGTCGAAGACATACCGGTAAGGAAATGCCCATCTAAAGTGCACGCACGATGTTTCTAATTCACCGCTTCTTTCCCCCAGAATGGTCAATCCCGCATGTATCTCTATGAAGCAGTTTGCCGTCTTATGGCAGGCGCCTCCCCCGGGCCAACGCAACAACTGCTGGACCGCAGCCTAAGATATCGACACGCTCGCAGCTCAATCATCTGCGGCGGCAAAGACAAGAATCATCAATTCGAGGGCGGAGAACGTGAGCGCGCCGCTGCCATGTACGTTGCTTGCAAGTACCTGCCGACAGTTCTCCTCTCATCGCCGGGCGAACGCGCTGGCATGCTGGCCGAGGCAGCGAAAACCCTAGAAAAGGTTGGCGACAAACGTAAACTAAAGGATTGCTATCAGCTGATGAAATCCCTCGGAAGTGGAACTGTGTCGAGCACGCAGCAACCAAACAACAGAGCACTTTAAGTCAAGCAGAGCGAAAGAGTTACACAGAGTTCAACCACCCAGTGGTTGTTGTGAATAAAATTCACAGCAACGGCAAACACACAAGAGACTTTTTTTTTTTCATTTACCATAATGCATCTACCAAAACCATTTAACTTTACTTGCTAACATTGCTAACATAGGGCGTTCTATTACTAGTAATCTAGTATCTTGTATTTTTATTTTTGTTTTTTACTCATGGGAAACAGATTTTGCATACGAATCTTAGTTTGTAGACACCTCGTACATCCTAAAACTGGCCAACATAGTTGGGGATACGTTTTTGTACAATTTTATTTTTATTCTTTATCCTTTAGAATTGTTATTTGGAAAGCTATAAACTCTGGAATTGGAAGTGCTTGAGCAACAGCGTTTGATCTGTTCCAAAAGCAATGTTTGGCATTCGTGGAATTCTATTTATTTGGCTTTATATTTTTGACTACACTTCAACACCTGTGCATTATTTAAGAACAGTAAATATATTGAACAGAATCATCAAAGACCATAACATATTATAATGACAGTACCTAAAATAAAGTTAACTTTTGTAAAACAACTGCTTGTGGTAGTTTTTTTGTTGAGTTTCCGCAAGAACCATTTTTTTGTGCATCATCAAGTTGACAGCTGCTTCTATACTGGGCCTTTAGCACGTAACTTGATACAATCGAGCTGTGGCAGCATCTAATTTGTTTCAATCGAGGATAATCAATGGAGGATAATCGATTGAGACCAATTAGGTGCTGCCACAGCTCGATTGTATCGACTGAACTCGATTGTATCAAGTTACGTGCTAACACCCCTGTTATCTGCAGGAGTCAACAAGTAATTTTTACCAAAATTAACTTACTTAACGGGCTCCCAACCAGTGGAGAGTCTCTGCCTGAGACACTGCAGGCTTCCATCCTCTGCGATCCCGGGCACGCTGCTTCCAGTTATCCAGACCAAGCGCGTTGTATCTTCTCCTCGATTCGCCCACCTCGCACACAGGACCAAAAATCCGCCGAAGAATTTTTCTTTCGAAGGAGCCCAGTATCAGCTCTCCCTTCCTGCTTATCGTCCAGCACTCGGCGCCATAAGCAGAACTGGCAGGATAAGGGTTCTGTAAAGCATACATTTTGTCCTTCGAGTTAGAAGTTTTGAACCCAATTGCTTTGCCAAACCGAAGTAGCAGCGGTTTCCTAGGGTAATTCCTCGCCGGATGTCCACTAACATGTCATTAGTGGAGTTCATGTTTGCTCCGAGGTAGATAAACTCCCTACCTCGAAATTGTTGCTATCAATAGTGAAGTTCTGTCCTAGGCGGTGGACAGATGCTTGTTGGTTTGTTGATAGCATGTACTTAGCCTTGTCCTCATTTACTACAAGACCAACGAACCAAATTTAACAAAATTAAACCAGTTTGTAATTTTTATAAAAACACCAGTTTTATTCGACTTTGTGGAGTAAATACATAAGTGGAAAGAAACATAACCCTGTAAACAACGCAAACACTAAATAAACTTAATTGTGCAATAGAGAGCGTACAGTCCCATATAAGTGTTAACGCAGATCCCGACAACAAACATAATTGCTCGAGCTGGCTGTGGAACTGGTACAACTGCGTACACCAACGTATGGATTATTCTGACAACTGCGTGAATGCGAAATAGTGTCATCGCGAGTGTCGCATCAGGATCTGTGCAAACGTACATCAATCCCATGGCAAAGTAGGGCAGTATGTTCTCCAAGTCATTGCGATGGGCACTGAAAGTCAAGATAACCATGTTTGGTTAATTCAGTATGCAATATAAACAAAATCCACTCACCTTCGAACCCGTTCAACATGTGGATCAATAGTTTGGTCCGATGTTTCCTTGCGAGCAAAAACTCTATCCTCCGGACTTATAAAGACCTGCGATTTTAAAAAGGGATAGGCAGTTATAGTTCATGAATGTGAATGCATTAGAGAGTACATTAAATTTGTGTTTGCTTAATATGCAGTTGTATAGTAAATAAGTAATTGCACAGTTTGTATTACCTTTCTGAGTACAGATCGGGGAATGAGGGCCAATATCTGTAACATGGTATCACGGCAAATAGTTTTAGTGCACGGTTAAACGGTTATAAATTTTGGGAAAATGAAGGTTAGTATTGAATAACTTCTACTGTTAAACTTTTTGTTATATCTAATCATTTGGTTGATGAGAATAGAGCAATAAAAGCACTTAAAGTAGGTACGTATCTATTTATACAAAACAAAGTTGCAACCGTAAGACCGCCCATAACTCGAGAACGGATTGTTCGATTAGAGTTTTGTTGTGTTTGTTTCCGTCCAAGGACGGCGAGAAAACTGAAAAATTCGTACATTTTGAACGAGGAATTTCCTTTTTTTTTCTAATTTTGGATTTTGTCAGAACTCCAAGTCGATGCACTCACCCCTATCAAGGTACTGGTCAAAAAAAAATTCGAAACGAAAGTCTTATTTGTTCGGATACAGATCGTATTTGTCAAAAGTTCTTCCTGAATTTATAATTTCGGAGATTTTTTTTACAAAAACCGTTTGTGTTTATTTGAATCAGGGCACTCATTCCGTATGTCGATTATCGCCAGACGATAGCGTTTCGACGATAGTTTTGCTTCACGTAACTTCAATAATCGTCTATCGTCTAGACGATATCGTTTTGACGATTGAACATTTGCTTCACGTAAGTCAATAATCGTCAAAACGCTATCGCCCAGACGATACAAATTGAGCGATACCTATTGAGGTATCGTTTTGTATTGATTTTTATGTTTTGCAAATTTGCAAACCAGCTGAAGATTTATTGAATTTCAAGAAAAATAATTGACTTCAGATATTTTTTAACTGCTACCGAATTATATAAATAACTACATCTTAACCTATTGTATTAAATTATTTATTAGATACTTCTCGACTGAAAAGGTAAAACATCTTAACTTGACTTAAGATGTTTCCATTTTTATTAATGTACGATTGCACATTGTCTCCAATTGTGAAACATATACTTCTATGTTATCACCATTTCATCACACTAATATCCCCATATAAAACGGATAATGGTTTCATCTTAAGTCAGAAAATCTTATGATGACACAATATTCCTCTTTTTAACTGTTTTTTGTTCTCCTGAAAAATGTTGAAAATTGACTATAGGCCAGTGTTTGCGAAATATTAAAATTACAGTTGGGTGTTAATACAAGAAGTCATCCGATGTTGTTTGGCTCTCATTTTTTTTTCTAAATGAAAAACTTCGATACCGTTTTTTGATTATGTTTATTTGAACCTTCAGAATTTTATTGGTCAAGTCGAGAAAATGATATCGGCCAAATGGGCGCTGTCACAATTGATTGCCACACGGGCTCGTTTTAGCAATGGGATGTATTACAACAGTGCGCGCTATAGGGCCATGTTAACTGAGTTTTTTCTGCCGCAATTGGAAGAATTAGGACTGGAGGACATGCGATTCCAGCAGGACGGAGCTGCGGCACACACTGCGTGAGCCACAACCGATATTCTGAAGGCGGCGCCTCATCTCTCGTTTTGGCGATTTGAGCTTATTTATTCGTATTATTAAAAACGAAGGAACAAAGTTAAATTACTTACATTTTGAAATTTTTTTATTTACCGGCGACAAAAACAAACTCATAATTGTTGCAAAAGTTGTCATTTATGACATTTTAGACGACGTCTGATTGAAATTTCATACATAGTTTGAGAGTCTCTGAAAGAAACTCAATTCTCTCAATGCTCTCTCTCTTAGTACAAAATAAACGATAGACGAGACGATAGTGATAGAGTTACGGAAAGCAAATAGATGACGAGATCGTTGACTACTATCGCGCAAACGATTATCGTTCTGAGAGTTACGGAATGAGTACCCTGGTTTTGTCGGTTGTTGGTGAAACATTGATTTTTCCATGAAAATATAATATTCCATTCTTTTATGCTTCGTCGTTCAGTGTGGTATCGTTAGAATGTTTATTTGTCAGCATAGTTTCAGTGATTCCGGCGAGTTTATCGAAAACAGCTTCGAACACGATCTTTATGAGCGATGATACGACGCATTACAGCTTCCACTCATGTTGTGGCATGGAGAGGATGGATATCACTTTCAATGGTATGGTCAATCCATCTACAGGTTTGTACCTATCCTTTTACTGTTTTTCAAGTTTCAGTCTGTATTGTGTGCCCTTCAATCAGTAACTAAAATGCATCTGTTAAATAAATAAATAGTTGGCGCAACAGGTCCGTAGGGACCCTGGGCCTAGCTTCTCACAACCTTTCGATTTGTGTGAGTTTTCATTTTTGAGACGAATAAATGGAATCTACAGTTTTATGCCGAGTCCAAACGGCTAGTTGAGAAGCTCTTTCATGACAGTTATACTCTCGGATGTTTGTCAGACGTTCGCGAGAGGTGGCGCAGTGGAAAAAAACCTTTTAGTTGGAATTTGGGTTTTCTCGGGATCTGTTATCGATCGCAAAAGATAGATGCTCCAAACTATTTCAATCAAAAAATCAATTTTGGGCGGCACGAAGTTTGCCGGCTCCGCTAGTTTCTTCTAAAAATTCAAATGTAAATTTAGTCACAATCAACCCCTCGTGAAGTTTTTCGGTTTCTCTGTGAATCCGTACAAAAAAAAAACATTTACATTCAACTTTCCAGAAAGGGTTTTCTGTTCCTTTCATGCTCTGAATATCTAAAAACTGCATGAATCATTTCGGATTTGGAAGTTTAATTTAGTCGGCTTCTTGTTCCTTTGGACGTTTGCATATCGATTTTCAAATTGCTCCCTAATAGGTAGGTATTGGTGTTTCGATATTACCCCTCCATATATGTAACTACATTTGGATAAGCTTCCTTTAGAACCTCACATGTTGTTCCGCCGAGTGCGTTATGGCGAATCTCATGCTACACTCTTCGCTCCGGCATCTGTTTCACAAGAAACATATACAAAATGGCCGCATTCATGAGTCTAGTTATCTTTAGTCGACTAGATTGGTCTGGATGAGATGAAACCTGAACGCAAAAACTAGATTGGTCGGGAACGTCACGTTTTCCACGTCAGCCACATATGAGAACTGTCAACTTATGTGCACAAGAAAAGCAATCCTTTTCAGATTTCAGAGCACTTTTGCCAATCTGGATTTTTTTCTCAGATTTGCTTCAGATTTACCAATACAAGTAGGTACGTTTGAGTTTGTTTACATTTTCGTGAAATCTTTTGAACTAAAAAGAAACGAACTGCATCGGGTTGATCTAGTTTTTGCTAATTATTTATGTACAAAAGTTTAGAAATCAATCTGGGCGAGCATTTTGAATGTTTTCATATAAAATTTTACCAGTGAATGGAAAAAGCTTAGAAAAGTGTTGAAGCCTACACATATTCCAATCGCACAAACATCAACACAAAAAAGAGCAAGTGACGTTTTAATATTCGATTAGACACACGAAATCTGAGAGCGAATCTGAAGAAGGCCAATCGAAAATCGAAGATAAACACGGTTTAAGTCCGACATCTCTTCTGTTGATTTGGATTCGGTGGCGAAAGACCGAGAGCAGCCACAACTCGCCCCTTTTAATAGATAGGCCCAGATTTTGAAAAGTGTTTCAAACGAACCAATAATAGCCATCTTGAATTCATATTACTTTAGGTTTGTTTGACGTGGGCCCTAATGAGTTCGATATAGCACTGAACTCGCACTGGTACTGAAAACCTGTGTTTGACATGGCTTCTAGGGCACCCTAGTTGTGCCCTGAACTGACCCCAGTTAATTTGTGGGGGCAAGAATTCAGTGTTGGGTTTTGCTGTCATTCATTTTCAAACTCGTCATCTAGGTACGTAATTTTAAGAAGTTTGTTTTAAAACAAACAACAAAAATGCGCAAAGTTTCGTGAAAGAAATACATAAATATAGCAATGGATATAACTTTAGAGGAATTATTATCTTCATCGTCTTCCTCATCATCTGAAGACTACGAATCACCGAAACTACTCCATTTGTCTCTACAACAGTGGAAACACCTTTCAAGTCGATATCCATAGTTGATTTTTTCAAAAGCGAATACATTTAAACAGCTGATATTGCTGTCAAATAACGCACTAATCCATTTACAAAAGCAGAACAATTTTGTTGCATGTAGCATGAGCAGCGTTAAAGCTGAGATGAAAAAGATTTTTGGTGGTCCCAATGGAAAACGACATAAATGCCAGTTAAGAGCAAAAAATATGTCGCTATTTGACAAAGCATGGTGTACATTGTACATGTACGATAATGTGCTGTTAGCATTGACATACATTTTTGTATTATTTTACTTCTCACACACGCATGCAAGCTAACATCGCAGCTACAGGCGAGGACGACATGAAGTCTAGAAGCACGTCGAGGAAAGTTAACAACGCATCTGCAAAAGGAGAAATAACAAAAACAGTGAACTCGTTTGGTGGAACTGCATTTTTATTATTATTTTTCTGGACTTGAATCTTGAATTTATAAAGGGGAAGAGGGATTCGTGATCAACTCGCGGAAGAGTGAACACCTGAACGCAGGGAATACAAATATTGTCCTAATTTTGATTAAGTTGTAGTGTATTATTAGTGCAGATTTTTTATTATTTTTATGACGTAAATTTGTATTAGTACACACTACACACACACATGAACTCGTTTTGAACATTGAAAGTTTGTTTTAAATATTGCGAGTGAATTTCGCACTGGTATTCAAAGAACCAAGTTCACTTTAAGGAAAGAATTTATTTTGAAATTCAAATGTGTTTTATCCAAGTACCTACTACCTACTACCTACCCCCCTTGAGCTTTTTGTTCATTAAGTAGGTACACTGCGTTTTACTTAAATAGCACTAATGTTTTTGTGGTTATTTTCTTATCAAATAATATTCTTCTTCTTTGTTGTTGTTTTTATTTTTGTTCAATTTTTACCTTCATTCAAGCTTTTACAGTAAAAAATTGTACGCTCTGGAAATATGCCGTTATAGATTTTTTTGCTACTTTCTTTTAGAGTTGTACAAGAATGCTGCGAATTTTTTGTTTCACTAGAATAGCACTTTGTGGTTTAAGCTTCATTTACGTAGTGCAAATCGATAAGAATTGGGCAAAGAAATATAGTTTTAGTTATTTATATCCCACTTAATCAATTTGAAATTATAATGGGCCGCGGTAAGACCTTAACGAACGAGGAACAAGGCAAAATTAAAGCCTTTAGAGATTGTGGCCTTTCTGTGACTGATATAGCGAAAAAATCGGAAGAGGCAGAAAAGTTATTTACAATTTTATTCAAAAAGGGGTAAAGTATGGGAAAAATATGAAAGGTCGTACGCAAAGTGTCCTTTCTGCTGCAGATAAGCGGGCTATTCTGCGCAACGCTTCGAATTCGCATGATTCCCTGGCCAAAATTAAAGAAAAATCAGGGGTCCAAGCAAGCAAAACAAGTGTCTGGCGCGTTATTTCCAGAGCAGAACACATCAAATATCTAAAACTTTAAAAAAAAAAACACCACTCACTCCTGAACGCAAAGAAATGCGATTAACTTTTTGCACATCTAACATGTCGTGGAACAACGAGTGGCATCGAGTTGTTTTCTCAGATGAGAAAAAATTTTATCTGGAGGGCCCATTATTATTTTCATGATTTGAGGAAGGAGACTCACCACTTGGATCGCTTGCACAGGCGAGAAGGTGGTGTTATGGTTTCGGGGGCCATATCGTATTATGGAACCTGTGAGCTTCAAATTTTAACAACAACTATGAACGCAAAAACGTACATTAATGTTATAGAGAAGGCTTTTCCGTCATTGGACGATCTCCAGGAGGCTCTGCCGTGGACTTTTCAACACGACAACGCTCCTATACACACTGCCCGTGTGGTCAAATCGTGGATCGAGTCCAAAAATGTCACCCTTTTGAACTGGCCGTCATACTCGCCGGACCTTAACATTATAGAAAATGCCTGGGGATGGCTGGCTCGAAAAGTCTATGAATCAGGAAATCATTTTCATCAGAAACCGAACTTATCGAAGCAATTCACGGAGCCTGGACTTTAATTTCACTTGATTACATCAAAAGTTTGTACGATTCAATACCAAATAGAATTTATGAGACAATATTAAACAAGGGAGGCTCTACCCATTACTAATATTTCTTAATTTTCTTTAAACTTCATACTATTACTTATTAAAATATTCGTTCATACATGAAATATTATTTAGTTTACATAATATTATGAAACAATGAAGTGTGTTATTCAAGTGAAACGCAGTGTATATACCTCAAACGTATGTTTAATTTGAATAAAAACTTTATTTTGTTTCCCATTTGAATAATTGAATAAAACTGCAAAAAGACGAAGACAAAAAAAAATAGTTTACCTTGACCATTGATCTTATAGAACCTCTATCTACAGAATCAAGTTTGGAGTTTGCCCTGTAGCTATACATCATCCGGATGAGTTAGTTGATTCTTTCAATTTGGATATTCGCTTCTGTCTATAGCCTAGGTAGGTATAGATCTTTTGTTTTTAGAAATTTTAATTTGTAGTGGAATATCGAAGCGTGGCAATTACTTGTTACACTTGTGCTAATTATTATTATTAGTGATGGTCCCATATTTCATTTATTTTCGAAAGTTACTTTCATTAACGCAACATTTATGAGTGTGTGTACTACGGCTTCACTTTCACTATGTAAATACCAGATCCATGCTCTGGTTTTGCAGCGATAATACTTCCGCTTGTATTTACTAACATTAAAGCCTGACACCATCGCAACCTTCAACTGACAATCTGCTCACCTTAAATCTGAATCTCTGCAAAACCGTAAGCATGCTCATAAGAAGCATCTTTAAAACAAGAACGCTGCTCCAGAAAATGTAACAAGCAAAAACTGGGTTGCTCATAGTGAGTAACACCTCTAGAGGACGAGTTATTGTATTGTTATTCATTGTGCGCGATTAGTACTACTCGTACGTAGTTGAAGATGAAATAAACGATGATTCACTCTTAGAAACACTGCGCAAACTGAAATCCTCCAGCTAAATCTAACTTATCTAACTCAACTTCAGCAAGAGCTTCAATATAGACTCTGATCAACTACTGTAATAGTCCCATGTCTGAGATCAACTACTTTAATAGATTAGATGTATTAGTGCTCAATTAAATTAGCTAATATTTAAGAGACTGAAATATATGGCCGTCTCGTTCGACTGAATACATGCCGTTGGCATTGTATATTTATTTTATTGCAGTAGAAAAACCTGTGCCAGTGTTGGTCAAATCAGAGAGATATCTGGTTTTCTAAGCCACCTAAGTTACTGAGCTGAGCTTATTTACAGAACCAGATCTGGATGTCAGGTTAGAGCACATTCATATAAAAACAGAAGTTTTATTATTTTTTCCTTTTTGTAAAGACAGAAACGATTTAAACTTTAGTTTAAAACTCAATTCATTCTATGAAATAACGGCTTGAGATAACTTTGCGCAAAATAGTACAAAGTAAAAAGAAACGTCGGGAATATATTATTATGGTGACAAACCAAAAACACTCTTGCATCCTTCAATTTTATGCCTCTATGAACCTTTTCAGATAAATATTTCGATATTTGAGAGTGCCGTCGGTATAACAATAACTACCTGTAGGCTTTACTCATCATAGTTTTTTTTTTAGTTTATGCTGCCACAATTAAGAGTTATAATAATGTGTTTTTTTTAGAGGTTGGTTTTTCGAATAGAGATAAAACTGACATTTTGTGGTCAAATCTGGCAACTCTAATGTCATTTACATATGTTCAGTTTGGTTTGTCATTTCATCATGAACAGGTTGACAAATGAACAACGCTGGGAAATCGTGCAAATTTATTTCGAAAATAATGGTTCAGTTCGCGAAGTTTACTGCAAGCTCCGTTCATTTTATGGTCGACATAATCGTCCATCAGAGCAATTAATTCGGCTAACCATGGATAGTTTTCGCACTACGTTTACTCTATGTAATCATACGCATCCGCAGAGACGTCGAACAGTGCGCACCGAAGAAACAATTGCCGCTGTGGAGCAAAGTGTTGAAGAGGACCCGAATGAATCGTTTCGCCGAATTGGATGGCATAAATGTGGATAAGATGTGGTTCCAACAAGACGGCGCTACATGCCACACAGCGCACGTCACAATCGATTTATTGAAGGAAACATTCGGTGAGCGCATAATTTCGCGGAATGGACCTGTCAATTGGCCAACAAGATCGTGTGGTTTGACACCATTGGATTATTTTCTTTGGGGATATGTTAAGTCGCTCGCCTACGCCAATAAACCAGAAACTTTGGGGGACTTGGAAGCCAACATTCGAGGCGCTATTGCCGACATACAGCCCAAAATGCTCGAAAAAGTGGTTGAAAATTGGACCTCGGCCACATGCCCGAAATCATATTACTAACGTTAATGGCATAAAATTATCCTTCCAATAAAGCCAAATTGATGGACATTAAAACGATTTTCTTTTCTTTTTTATTTCAATTCCAAGTTCTATACATCTAGAAAAAACACCCTTTATGTCTAAGAAATGGAAGACATATTTGGCGATTGCATTTGTTTCTTTCTTAACTTATCCACAGTGAAACATCAGTGCCTCCGTAATTTTAGAATATTTATGCGAGGTTCGCTACGTTATAATCTTATAAGTCTATGGGAATGTTCAAAAATGTTCCTTCAGTCTCATTTTTGAGTAGCCTAGATCGAAGAGTTCTTCGGGTGACGTGTGACGAATTTATGGCGTGTTCGATTGAAGAAAGAATTATTGGCAAGTGTGTGGTGGCCTTTCTATGTTTTCTATTTTTAATTGAAGAAGAAAGTGCAATTCCATTTCGATTCTTAACACGACAGAAGTGTCCGGGATATTTTTAAAGAATATTGTCCTGTGCCACACAGTACAGTGCACTTTGTTCTTCAATTAAACATAGAAAACATAGAAAGGCCGCAACACACTTGTCAAATATCAAATTCCATCGTTTGTTGTTTTGTTCGAAACAAATTATGCTTTATGGTCGCAAAATATAAAAAAATAAGTGTGCAAAATGTCACCTTTAATTGAAATATTTGGATCCGATCCACAAAGGACTTCATTTATACTGAAGAAATCAAATAAGAAGTAGCAACAAAAAACCAAATCAAAGATACTCGTATGTTGGGCAATTTTGGAATTTTTGAATGTGCTCTACGATGCTGATGGTTTATTTACCTTCATGGTGAAAACACAATTATTGTTTTCCAGAGAAATATGAGAATTGACAAGTCATCAATCATCATCATAATCAATCAATCATCAATATGTAGTATAAAGGAGTATAAAGTAGTATAATAGTCGTTGCGCTAATCTCGAGAAGCATTGAACGGATTTCGATGCGGTTTTCAACAACCCAAACAGTAATACAAGCGTAGATTATGAATAATTTTGTACTCAATTTATTTATTATAAAGCAAAGACACAATTTTTTTCTTATCATAAACAATTTTGTCATGTACATTGAAATATGCTACTAGACTGGCAAAAAATGCTATCGCAGCAGTCAAAATATGAAAAATACCTACCAGTTTTTTCTTAAAATTTGTAAATACATCCAGTATAAGTTCTTAACAATTTGCATCAGAGATACTGCAAAATTTAAATAAATTTGATTGTGCGACACAATGCATAAATTCCCATGTAGATGGTAATGGACATTCCTACAAAGAATGCAATCGCTCGACTTGGCTGTGGAACTGGACCGAATGCATATACCAATGTATGCACTATCCTGGAAACTGCTTGAATCCGAATGAGCACCATCGCTAATATTGCACCTGGATCTGTGCAAACATACATCAACCCCATGGTAAAGAAGGGCAGTATACTTTCCAAGTCATTGAGATGGGCTCTGTAAGTATATACATTCGTGAAGGTCTGTTCAGCAAAAAAAAAGCAGTTGCGTTCACCTGCGAACTCGATCTACGTGAGGTTCACCTGACTCGACCTCTGATCCCCTGCCTGCTGCATCTTCTGGATTAATGTAGGCCTGGAATTCAATGAAATGAGAAGAAAAACATTTATTTATTGTAATTGTTTGCTAATGTTTGTGTTTCACATGGTAGTTGGACAGTAATTGCAGAATATGTAGAAGTGTTACACGTACGCGTACATAATAGTAGTTCGATTCAAATAAACGTGCAATTTCCCGCGCTTTCTTGTTCCAAGTGTCTTTACAGATATGGAAGTGAGACAGACGGAGATAGGGTGTATGATCAGAACTCCCTCTGCGCAGCTTTATGTCATGTCCATGTCTCAAGAATGAAGGAAATATAGATTACGAAACCAAATTCAATTAATTCACGTTCTCTATACTTATATGTATGCCAAAAAATACATATAGCCAAAAGAGAAAACATAATTGCATGACGTGACGGAACATTGTGTTCAAAATTCCGCCACAAGTGGTTTGCATTTTGTTTTACCCTGCGCATATACGTCACAAAGTTAGATAACTAGTTTGGGGTCTTTTACTCAAAACTTTGAACGATTTTGGACTCGAAAGAAATGTTGATATTAAATTTTGACAATTGAAGTGATACCATAGTTCCGATGACTTCCCAACATTTTACAACTGCAAATATGCCAAAATCAGGTGTGTCAAAAACAAGCAAACATTTATTTTACGCTAGAAATAAACCAATAAACATTTTTATTTTCGAATTTAAATTTCAGTAGTTCACCGTGGCTATATGTTCCATATCGCAGTTGTGGGCTTCCGTAAATTTAAAGTCGAGTCTAAAATGTCGACTTACTAGTGCATAGACTAATAGAATGTTTGCGGATTGTGCAGAAAGTATTGTTATAAAGTATATAATTCCGTGGTGCAGGACTTTCAAATTTGGGTGATGATGTGTAAATTTTGACTGGTTTGACTAACTGAAAGCTGTCGGTTTTTTTTTTAATTCAAAGTGATTTGGCTACCAACAAACAGAGTATACGCAGCAAGGTGCATTGTGCAACTGGAAAATCTAAAACGCCGACAGAAAGCAGTTAAATACAAATACTTACATTCTTTAAATTCAAAAACCATTGTGAAAGAACACCAAATACCGCAAAGTGATTTGACAAGAGCAGAGTGTTTTTGCAAGCCCACAACTTAAAAAGTGACAATGTCAACGGTTCATCAATGTTCTCCGGAATCTTAAAGAAAATGGAGTTGCGTGATAGAGAAGCTTAAAAACTCTAAACGAGCGTCAACCAGAATTGTGAGAGTAATTGAAAATATATAAAAAGAGCACTGAATCAGCAGAAGGAAAGATTTATCAAAAATGGAAATTGTTTTAAAGCAATGTCCGGAGAAAAGAAAGGCTGTCTTCCATCATCGCTATTATTAGGGACGTTCAGTTTTGATTGGCTTAGATCGGTCACATGAACAGCTGTGTCCGTTGATGTTTACAGCTAGTCAAAAAATTCGTGACTGAGTACTAAGTTGACAGTTCGCATATGTGGCTGAAGTAGGAAAAGTGACGTTACCAAGCAATCTAGCTTTTGCGTTCAGGCAACATCTAGTTGACTTAAGATAACTCGATTTATGAATGTTCCCATTCACTCTTTACGGAATGAACGTTTGGGCGAACATTTAAATCAAGTTTTTTAGTTTTTTAACTCCATTATGAAATAAATAACAATTTTGAAACTTGAATAGAAAATATGACGTTTTCGATTTTTTCCGATGTTTCACAATTCTCGGATGACAGGAAGGGCTAAATAATTTTGATGATCATTATGTCGTTTTCCATTGGTTTCACTCGGGGATGCACTCATTCTGAAATCCAATGGAACAGCAAAACTGCTTCTGAAAGAATCCTCAAAAGTATTGGTGAAATGCCAAAAAATAATCTACGGCTGCTGTCAGCTGACTTGTAATAAATACATAAATTGCACTTGTGTGAGTGCTTCCTGAGTGGATTCTGATTCTGACTTCAAATCGAGAAGCGAAATTCTGTTCTCAGAATCACCAGAAGAATATTTTTTGTGCCAATGGAACGGTTTCAGAAGTAATTTTTTCGAGTTCGGACTCTCCCGGACGCTTCTTTTTGCCCAATGGAAAACGACATTAGTTAACCAGTCAGTTACGGTTTTTGTGATTTTTGAAGCCCTATATCTTGTGAACCAATTCTACAGAGTTAAATTTTGGTGAGGTGAACATTTTGATTAAACTTAGTAAATGATCCCAATGTTGAGCATTCGTAAATGGAATGGAACAACATATGAGAGCAGAATTATATATATAGTTGGCGCATCAGGTCCGGAAAGCCAGGGCCCAGCTTCTCACAACCATTCGTTTTGTGTGAGTTTTCACTTTTGGGACGAATAAATGGAATCTACTGTTTTATATCGAGTCCAAACGGCTAATTGAGAAGCTCTTTCATGACAGTTATACTCTCGGATGTTTGTCAGACGTTCGCGAGAGGTGGCGCAGTGGAAAAAAACCTTTTAGTTGGAATTTGGGTTTTCTCGGGTCAAGTAACTATAGGAAAAAAGATAAAAAGGCGAAGGAAACTGAAGGGTCTTAAAACGCGTTCTGGGGACTATACAGATTCCGAAGATCAAGTAATTTGGTGCGACTTTATTGAATTAAATGCAACTATAATGTTAAAGCAAACATGTCAAGAGGCTGACAATTACGCATTTAAAATTTATTTGAGTTCGGATCATTCTTACCGTTAAAAATGTCTTTTACTTGGATTCCAAACTCTTGAATCGAGGAGAAAAATGTATAATCACCCCTATCGTGGAATCCGTCGGAATTGAGTTTCACTTCACCTATTCGATTCCCTTTCACCTTCCACTGCTATCGTAGAATCCGCCGGAAAAGTTGCCTTATCATTCACATTACCGATACGGGGAACTATTCACTTTGCGGATTTGACGATACTGAAATATTTTTTTAAGCGAATAATTCCCCCCGGCGGATTCTACGATAGGGGTGAATGTTTTATTTATTCGTGATATCTTATCTGGAAGTATTGATTGTGAGAATCTACTTATGCATTTCTAGATCTCTTAGATCAAGGCCACTTTTGTTTGAAAGTAGCCACACTTGTATGGTCAACGTGAGCCTATCTCAATTTGTATTAAACTGTTTAATCTTTTCTATTATGAGTTTGATATATTTTTGACCAGAAATATTTTTCAGGATAGATTAATTTCGCTTATCACCAATGAAATTCATATTCAACTGATTTTAATATAACTCATTGGGCCTTACCAATAAAAATTTGTAGTTTCGACTCTAAATTTCAGTAGTTCACAGTGGCTATATTTGCCATACAAATTCCGCAATTGTGAGCTTCCGTAAATTTAAAGTAGAGACTAAAATTTGTCATTGGAATAGCGGATTGTATTGTTTTTCCAACATTGTGGATTATAAATCGTAGATTGAATAAATAAAATGAAATGAAAATTAAAAACCAAAGAATTCAAAAATGCCTATACAACATTTGGGAAGAGAACGAATTCAGACACAAATAGTTAAAAAAAAGAGGTAGTTAAACTCAATAATTAGGTACATTATCAATTTTTTTAAATTAATTATCAAACATTTAAAATTACAGCTAAACTTTAAAATTAAATCACCGAAAGCCGGCTTTTATGTCGTTGTCATATTTATTCGCAAATCTTTAATTGTTAATTTACTTTTATAATGAAAAATAAAGAATTTATTACTACTAAATACAAGTGTTTTACAATAAGTTTTTAATATTTTATATATATACTCCTAAAGCTTATGTGTAAGTACAGCGCATTTACGTGTATTATATTTTTTGACATCACGGCTATACTATCCCAATCCCAAGGGGTACACCACAAAAAAAAAGAAGATGACTTACATCACATCAAATGGTAGCTCTCGATTTGTTCGCACTCTGTTTTGAACGTTCATGTTCATGTGCCGTGACGGGCAATCGTACTCACGGAAGCCGGCGTGTCTTTTCATCAGGAACATATATGAGGAAAAATTATATCAGTAAACTATTTCAAAATTAACCAATGCAGCAATTAAGTGAGTACCTAAGTATATGCCCCGTCGAGTTGTGTCGAATACATATTATGTAGACGAGGCGTATACCTTGTTTACTTTAATAATGAATGCATACAGCCGAAAATAAAACACACGCTAACCTTCACGTTAATAGCACAGAAGAATGTCCAGGTCCCCTCACTGATTCAGAACTTTAATCGAGATATTAATATAATGATAAGCAAGTTGCATCTAGTCAATCCGACAAGAGAACAGTTGAACTTTGGAGTTAGGATCAAACAAATCTGTTCGAACATTACAAAACTATTATTATTTCCGTAAGCCCACACAAATCTATTTTGAGCAGCATTTTCAGTTTCATCTGGCTGTCGAAAAACAAAACTTACGAGTATTGATTTTTTTTTCTCCTGTTGTTTTTCTTTTTCCCTTTTCGTTTTGTAAATTCTTCGATACAATTGAGCGTACTTGCACTGGCAGAAGAACCAACCCCAATCCCATTAAACTGACCACAATTTCGAACTTTCAACCAGCTCACCTTAAATCTGTATCTCTGCACCGCCGTTAGCAAACTCATCATAATCATCTTCAAGACCAGAATACTGCACCAGTAGATGTAACAGCCAAACACTGGATTATTCAAAGTGAGTAACATTTCAAGGGGGCGCGTACTAGTGGTGACGTTATTCATGGTATATGATTGTTTATTTATTTTGCTATTGCAGAAGTACAAAAACCGCGCAAGAAACACTCCGCACAACTGTTCTAAATTTTGAAACTGAACCGAACACTATCAAGGGTAATAGGTATCTAATGTACAACCAAACATCAAGCGATCTGATCAATTTGAGCTTTGTTTCGTAGGGATGCCACTTTTGTTTGCTGGCGAAAAATTATTTCAGGAACGTAGGTAGTTATTTGGGTTCGAGTAGAGTGATTTCAAATTCGTCTCACTGTCAAATTAAGGTCTTTTTTTTTCATTTTTTCATTAGACGAAAAGTACAAATCGGACATGACGTACAATTGTGACATATCTCTGTTATAACCAAAGTAATGTCTGTCTAAGCGACATAAGTGTCCGCCTTCTTAATGCAAAATTGGTACCAACAATAAATATGAGCTGAAGTTTAAAAATCGTATATATGTAAGAAAAGTCCCTTTTTATCGACGAAAGCTTTTGCATTTGTTGCATTTATTAAGTCAAATATTTATATAGTTCGTAGTGCACATAGTAAACTTAAAACAATTGTAAATCACTATAAGAAAATTGAAAGCAAAAGTATTTAAAATTTATAGGCCTATTATCGTTAGCGAGTCGAATTATTCGCGTAAATCGAGTCAGTTGTCGAAACATTCGCCTTGTACGATTATTGTCGGCGAATTAATTCATTCGCCTAGAAATCAAAGCCTACCTATATAATAAAAACGAAAATGACAGCACCAAAACAACAATTCGAACATTTATGTCAACAAAAGAGGAATTCAAAATGAAAAATTTGTGTGCCTTTAATATAAAATATTCTTTATTGGATTTTTTTGAAGCTCCAAATTGTACCAACCCTTTGGCTATAGCTGGGTTTTGTTCCATATGTATATGTAGAAATATGAATTGAATGGGTTTTATACGTTTTTCTTGAAATTTCATTCATAAGTTACATTCGCCTCAGGTTTCACCAAATAGTTTTGTTCGCCAAAATTTAAAGTTTTAGGCGAATGATATTTCATAAATTCGCAAACCGCAATAAGGCGACTTTAAATTCGCCAGCGGTTTGACAGTTCAGGCGAATGAATTTTGTTCAATTCGCTAACCATAATAAAAATAAGTCACATTCCCTTTTTTTTGTTCGACTCGCTAACGATAATAGGGACATTAATTGAAAGTTTAGTATTGTTACTCCTATCGGGATACTTTCGGCAGCACTGACCAATAACACTCCATCCTTGGGGGTGGGATCCTAATGTATTCAGACATCATTGGCGCAGCAACTCAAAGTTGAATAATTTAGTTTGAGAAGAAAACCATTTGTGACCTAGACATGTTGTGGCTGTTTGCGAGAAATGTTAATAGTTCGATAGCAGTGTGCTTTTATTACAACAAATTGGGATAAGGGGAATTTATAAAATGGCATGACATCGAAATAAGTCCCTCACTCCATTCAAGGTTATTACACACCAGTTCAAACTGAATAGTAATACATTTATAATTACTTTGCTTTTGAAGTAGGCAGAGTCCTACGCACATGGAAATGTGCCTAAAGTAATCAACTATCGAATTTGAACATGAAATCGACTGGTCAAGGTCAATCAAGTACATACAATCGTGCGATTTTGAAATAGTGGATGGTCGGGGAGTAGTTACGCGAATACTTTTGCTTAGCTTCTAAAATTTCCAGAAAAAAAAACTTGTACGTATACAAATAATGACCAAGCTCCACTAAGTGCAGATTTGACAGCCTTTAGAATGCCTTTTACGGCGGAAGTATGGTCAGTTAGAAAGTTTGATAAAAAGTCATTGTCCTGATAACTTATGTGCTTTGGTTAAAATTATATCCAGACTTTGTCTGAAACACTGCAGTCTTCCATGCTCTGTGATACCGGGCACATCGATTCCAGTTTTCTTTCCATACCAAGCGTCTTGGCATCGGCGAATGTTTGTGCCCTTGTGGGCTATCACTTTTTAAACATTTGTACAAATAGAGTTTATGTTTGTATCTTATCTACTCCTCCAATCATTCTTTTCATTTCTTAAGTTGCGTATAGTTTGTTATTTTACCAAGAAAACCCAGTCCTTCAATAACTGAGTTTTTATTGTAAAGCTGTTGAGAGAATTTTTTTTTGTTCGTATACTTTTCTGTCTTTTTTAACAAAAAGTTAGGTTGTGCACCACTGGAACTGATATTTTATAGATTACCTGGTTGAACAGCGGAAGTGTAGCTAGATACGAAGATCTTGAAAGCTTTTTTAAGTGCAGACTTTTCGGAATTGGTTTTGGTACATGGGGAGTTGTGGTGAGAGGTTGAGTTCTTTGATAAAATTGCTGTTGTATTCGATATTCAATGGTCTTTCATTTGGGTAGAATGTAAGTATGTATTGATTTATTTTCAGTGAAACAGTTTTAAAAACATTTTGCTTTCCACTTTTCACTTTCTTTTGTTGCTAAAAAAACACTAAAATCAATTTTAGTAAGCCACAGTGACAGTGGAGTAGTTCGCAGGCGAGTTAGGCGCAAGCAAAACAAAAAGTTTTTCCAAGTGGAATACGTACCGTGTAGGGATTAAATAGATTTCCGGAATAATTTGATTTGTTTTAATGACATAATTCCAAACATATTAAGACAGACATGGTAACGTATTTTCCACTTTTCGATATCATAAACATCGATAACATATTTGTTCATATTTCTTAAATAACTGATGAAAGTTTGCTTAACGAGATTTTTTTTACAACCATTCTGCATTGCTTATTTTTCAAAAATATATTAAGCAAATTTATACACTTTGTTTAAAAAAAAAATTGCTATCAACATTTTAACGCATAATAAAAAACCCAACGAATTAAATTCTATGAACCCTTTACTCGCAGTAAAGTAGCAACGATTAGCTGCATGACATTTGTCAATAAGATATTCTGTGCGTAAAATGGGAGCTTTGAAGATCTAGTTTAGTAAGTCTAACAGCTTGCAGACTTGATGTGTCTCAGTTTTTATTGGCCTATATTGGTCACATGAACAGCTTTTCCAGGTGACGTTTATGAAGGGGTAGCAGACGAATCTAGTCAAGAAATTCGTGACTGAGTACTATCTTGACAGTTCGCATATGTGGCTGAAGTAGGAAAAGTGACGTTACCAACCAATCTAGCATTTGCATTCAGCTAGTCCAGACATATCTAGTCGACTTAAGATAACTAGCAGAGACAATACAAACAATACAGAGACAATGGTTTGTCTATGATAACTAGACCTTTTATTATGCCCAATGCTGGATGTAATATTCATAGTAAAGTTGGTCTGTAGTTTATGACGCCCGCACTGTCTTTTGGATTCACAAATAGAACTCACTTTGGATATATTTATATATATCGTCTTATATGCCTTCCGCGACTCAATTATTCGAATCATGTTTTCGTGAAGCTTTCTTTTAGTTCTTCCTTGTTTCTTCATCCTCTTTAGATCAATGATTCTTTATAGGACATTGTGTTCAAATACATAGAACTGGGATCGGGTTAAAACATTTTCCACCTGTACTATTAAGTTTTTCAAAAAAGTCTTAATTTTTGCACATTCCCCGCGAGAGCGTTTAATTTAAATCAGCGCCATCTGTTGTTATTGGATTGGGTGCTTGGTGAACATAATTCATGGCTCAACTTCCCGCCCTCTTGAAGTTATCGACTTTAAAAAAGTTTTTAAATAATTACCATAAAATAGCAATAAGTTAACCGAGATTCTGTTCCCTGTGGGGACTACGCCCCTCAAAAAAAGTCTCCCTCGCCAACAGAAAATGTGAAAGACGTATCTACATTCCAAATAAAAACCATAACCAAGTGAAATCGACCTGTTTGTTCTTCGCATTTGGTAAGCGAAAATGGGGATCAAAATCCAAAGCGTCACAAAATAAATACGCAAATTATACAAACAAGAAATACACACACAGAACAACTTGATATGCATGGATTTTGTGACTCATTTAAAATTCATGGTTAGGTACACATTTTTGGAGAAAGTACATACTTAAGTTCAAGTGGTTGATTGATAACAGTTAAAAAACTGAAATATATTTTCCTACTAATCAAACTTCAAATAAATCTGACTTGGATAGCACCTCGGAATCACTTATATTTTTATTATGGTTGTCGGTTCAAAGTTCAACCGATAGTTGAACTCATGGACATGGTTGTGGTTATGTGGTGGAGAGATTTCGGGTGTTTCACATCAACATCCAAAGTCCACCCATTATCCCGCAGAGTTATGCAATCGTTTTCAAAAATGATGCAACGCAAGCAAGCCAGCCCTCTTGAGATATTGAAGATGTTTACATTTTTGTTAGTTATAGCTGTCAAACGATAAGATATCTGGCCCCGTCTACAAGCATGGCGATAAACCGTCAATGAGTAGACAACCAAAGTTTCGTAAGTTCCTTTGGCTGGTTGTTGACACTCTTGAGGGCAACTTAACTTTAACATCTTACTAACCAATATCGAGAGCACCCCTTCTATTCCATTCTGAACTTTGTGAAATTTGTCACATAGCAGCCTTTAAATAACCAGACACGTCTAGCGCAGCCATTTGCCGAATCGATACAATCAGTTTTCCTGGGGTGTAATAAAAAACAATACGCACCGTATTTGATTTCTGTTAGTCGAGTTGATAGGTAGAAGTACTCAAGAATAAGTATTGATTGACGCAAGCTTTACGGCATGGACTTGAAACTTTCTGATGTCGTATCGGGTCATAAAATAAATATTGCTTAACCTACCCTAATCTATTTGCACTTTGAAAGCTGCCGCGTTGTTCCATTGAAAGCATTGTGTAATCGCGTGTATTATAGGTGCCAATGACTGATGGTAGTTTCAGAATTAGCTGACAAGTTCTACGAGTATGTAAATGTACTTTGGACTTTCGATTCGAATTCCCCTCGTCACTCGCCCAAGCGTAGATTAGTGAATAATTGAATTTCCGATTCAAAGCGGGTGACTTTCCATTGTGACCTTTTGTACTTTTATTTTTATAACAGAGCGAAGAATGGCAATGGCCAATAGGGCAATTGTTATGGAATTGCACAAGAAATATTCCACAGGCGATATATATTCATATTTCGACTTGTATTTGTCGCCAAAGGTATTTTACTTGGATCTGAGTGATTATTTCAATGTGGGTACACGTTCTCTATTTTTATACCAAACTGACAGTACATTAAGGAAGAACAAAAATTCATCTGAAAAATGAGTTTATCGTGCTCGCTACAAGTCATACGTAATTGGTTTTTATAAATAGATACTCGTTTGTGCGCTCGCAATTCATAAAGGCACAGGAGTGGACTGACTTACCTAGTGTGTCCAATAATAACATTCTAAGAAATAAATAAGAATGTTTGACGCTGTCAAAAAACATTCTTCCATCGATTAGATTTAGCTAGAAAGATTTTTAAATCTCTTTGGGTGTTAATTTTCTCGATTGACAGAAGCTGTTTATATATATTATAAACAAAAACGCCACTGTTCAACTATGTCAAGCTGAAGCTCTGGTTCAGCCTTTGGAGCTTTTAAAAAAACGGTAAAAAGACTGATGGTGAACAAAAGAGAAATTATTATTATCTCTGAGCTGCGGACACGGATTAATAAGTTTCCTTCATGTAACATAAGTTTTTCTCGGATAAAAAGTGTAAACGCCAAATTCGCACCAGCAACCATTCAGTGTGGTTTTAGCTCAGATTAGTCAACAGTTTCGAACAAGTTTTTAAACTCTGGCAGTTATTATTATCTCATTATCGACTATAGTGTCACCTTTAGTCATTTATTTTTCAAAAAAACATTAATAAAATCGATTGTTTAAATAAAAAATTACAACCATTTCTATTTCTTAAAGTGAATGGCCTCACGGGTACTCAATAATTACCACAAGTCACATTTCGCCACTCCTACCAAACTGCGAACACCACCGAACCTTACTTTTCAAAGGCGTTTCAAGAGTTGTGACAATTTGTTAAGTCAGTGAGGGGACACCCACACCATCCACAACTAGACGTTTTGGATCTAGTACAATTATATTAGCGCCAGCGGAGCTGTTTTGCTTTTAATGTCTCGCTTCACTCCAAAATCAACACAGTAAACGTCATCTTAAATTTTGTATTTTCTTTTCACATTTTGGCGAATTGAAGTATGGATGATGATAACGTTTATTTTAGTGTACAAATTAGATGCCCTTGACATTTGTGGCGTCTTGAGTTTATCAGTAAACCAATCTAAGTTTATTGTCGCAGTGTTGATAATTTTAGTATAGGTAATGTAAGCGACGACTTTCCGATAGTTGCTGTGTATTTTTAAAAAAAATATAGAGCATGCTGGTTTGGTGATTGAAATTTGACAGCAGCTGTTCTCATGCGATAATGCATTCGAACACTTTAGTTAAATTTGTCAAAATTCGTTCTTTTGTTGAGTGGAAGAGAGCCCCAAAGAGAGAACAAAACATTCCCCCATAATAGAACATCTTTAAATGGGGACATTCAAAAATCTAGTTATCGTAAAAGTCGACTAGATTGATCTGGACTAGATTTACCTTAAACGCAAAAACTAGATTTGTCGCTAACGCCAGACTTTTCTAAGGTCAGCCACATACACGTTCTGTCAACTTAGTGCTCTGTCCTCAGTCTCGGATTTCTTGATTAGATTCGTCGGCTATCCCTCCATATGCGTTAACTGAAAAAAACTCTTCATGTGATAGATCTAGATCTAGACCAATCAAAAATAAGATGCAACAAGTCAGCCTGTTGTCAGACTTACCTACTAGACTAGATTCTTGAACGTCCCCAAAATTAGCCCAAGAAATTTTTCTGGGCTAGTTCATTATAGCTGACAGATTGTTGTCAAATCGTTCAAATGCTAGTATTGTAACTGACTTTTTATTGGATTTAATTTATATATTGAGCTTTTTTGAGTTTTATATTCGATTATTGTAAAACCTGACTTCTTTTATGTATGGCAATGGATTTCACTGCATTTAATATCATTCGTCATATTCCAAAGTCTACTGAGCTATAATTGCCTTAGACTTAGATAAGTTTTATAGAAATACATGAGCCTCTGCGTACTTTGATCTATCCACAGTTATATCTTATCTTTTGCTGCAATTCGTTTTATACAAGTAGAGATAGTCCATTTGTTGACATGACAGCAAGATGTATGCCAAAGACTGGAATTGGAAGCAATAAAAACATTTTTCAGGTTTAAATATTATTTATGCTGACTGTAGTTGAACTGTGTACCTACTTTACTGATCTACATACCGAATGCACGTGTTCTCGAAATTGAGCAGGTTGTAAGGTTGCTGTTGCAAGAATGTAAACACACCGCTTAATTAATTTTCTCCTCAACAATATTTCCACGGCCTTATTGCATTTATCACAAAAATGAAATATACATCAGTCGACTACGTATTATATAAAATGAATTATTAACAAACAAACAGATTCGGTTGCATCACGTACTACCGACAACAGTAATCTAATCGCATTTTGTATAGCCAAACAGTCGTAGACCAAAGTTCATGGCGGAAAAGCCCTTAAATTCATTAATCCATTAAATGATAGCTCTTATCATGTAACCCGTCAGTGGCCCTAGGCTTCCCTTAGACGTTCCTAGAAACACGATTTAAATAAAAAAATACAAAAAAAAACATACACAGAACGCACTCGGTCTATTTGTGACTAAGTTGACACTTTGGACATTGGGCTGTCGTGTAGCTTAGCTACTCGACAGTATACTCCTTATCGGGCACCCGGCACCCCGACTCTATTTAGAGAATCTGGAATCGCCCAGGGGGTAGCAGAAACAAGGGCCCTGCCGCATACTCAGACAACGCCACTCGTTTCATTTTGCCTCTCAACTTTGGTCGTCAAGTGATTAAATTGTTTGTTGTTGTTTTACCGAGTTTAGAATGATCGCAGTGAAACTAAACAGCAATTCTCAACGCATACACTGACGCTACCACTGAGTACTTGACGAAATCAATGAAAATTTAAGAGAACGGCAATATAAAATCGCCCCATAATATTTTATTATACAAATACAAAATAGAACTCTTATCTCAGAGAAAAGTTTCGATAAGATTCCTCATTTCCGCCGGTTGTTGAATGTTGAGTTGAATTTTTGTAATAAAACTCTTGTACGATCGCTCAACTGAATCAGATTCTAAACGGTTTCCGAAAGGTTAAGTGCGACAAATTTTGTTCCGTGCTAAAAAAAAAAATCCAAAAAATTAAACAAATTTACTCAAGTTCGTAAAAAAGTGAAAAAGAGATTACATCGAAAGAAATTGCTGTAAAGTGCGAAAGTTAAAATAGAAGAAATCAAGTTTAAGTATCAAAAGAGACAAAAAAAAAAAAAACAGGAATAAAAATGGCTTCCAGTTCAAATAATTACAATAACTCAAACGATTCGGTGGCTTCAAACGAAAATGGCCAGGAGAAGGATACGCAGCTCTTGCCGCATTTGGAGTCGCTGGAACGTATGATGAAACTTCCTGTCCTCGGAGCAGCATGGCAGCAGAGTCAAGATGTCTATGGAAAAGTTAAAGGTATGTTTGAAGTGGAAAAAAAACCTCGTGATGGGAAAATTCGTAATGGAAAATTTATAACTGATCGGGCGAAAATGGTGGATGTGCGTGTTTCCTTTTTGTCGATGGGAAGACATTTTTTTAACGGCACAGAAAACGGTAGTGATTTTTTTTTTTAATTTTTTCTTTGTTCAATTTGAACCAATTTACCGAATATATTCCTCGATATTAAGATCATTGGATGTCATTTATTGATTCAATCAAGTGTAATTGAGTTGTAAATTGGAAAATAGCGGCATTCACACGGAACTGTTCAATTGATTCGAGACCTGAGTCGTTCACAGGTCACACCCATGCACAAGAGTGTGAATAGAGAAGGTACAGTTCTTACGGTTTTAAGTAGACCACAGAATATTCCAACAGAGTTTAAGTGGCCGATTCCCATAAAACTAATGATGGTTTGGGGATACTGAGAAAAATTGTTTCTAAGGTATATTTGCTCAATATAAACATCGGCCTAACTATTAACCATTTTCAATTGCATACAAATTTAAACAGAGAGCTTCCTTAAATAGTGCATCGCTTTTGATCGTTTTGGAAGAATATAGGCATTGCAGGAAGGCATCGATAGAGAATCTCAACAGCTTACAAATTTGTATTTTCGTATCGAGTCTTTCCATATTGAATTTGAGAGTTGGAAAGCCAATTTCTGACTTAATACTCCAATCAACCAATTGTGCTTTTCATGCTTTCCGATTATACCTACCCACTTCCTATTTTTTTAATGCAAATTCCGGTTCCCCTGTATTACAGTTAACAAGAGGCGTGTTCTTCTCAGCGAATAAAAGTTAAGTACTTTTGACGATTGACGTTTTAGACGTCAATATGTAACGAAATCATATCAAATTTTTTTTCAAGGAGTATCATATGTCCTAATCGTACAGGACGATGTCCGAAAAATAAAACATATACTGGACTTTAAAGACAAGATCCCAAAATTGACAAAAAATATTAGTTAGACATTTCGTTACGTAGTAGTGTCTTGAACGACACAGCAAGGCCGAAAAGCAAAAAACTTTATTGGAAAAAATACGATTGAAATAGAGATTGATTTAATCCAGACTTCAAAACAAAATGTCAAACAAAAGTACTCCCCGAGACTCAAACTTCATGTTGGTGCTTTCATTTGATAGTCAAAAGATGTCAAAACGTTTAACTTCATAAGGCTAGGTGCGCCCTTTCGATCTCAATTGCAGCGACACATAACTTGCTTTTCTATGCTAAATAGTGTACATTTTCCATTCATTATCACATTGCTCGCGTTCCATTGTTCGCTAAATAACTAGCAACAAACTCGTGTCAAAATAAAGAAGACCTTGGACAAGTACTTGTTATAAATGAAATGTATGCAGCTACAATTTGTTTTAATTGCAACAATAGTGTCAAACACTATCTATAGTTGGAAATTTATTTTGTCGATTTGACGCACTGATAATATTTTGACAGTTTCAAACTCGTGACTGATGGTTTCGCATCCTCCACGCAACATCCGATCGTATTAGTGAATATAATGTGTCAACTCGTTAATCAAGTATTATCGCCTTGTTTACTCAGCCCACTGGGAAAACAAAATACCCACGACGATCTAGAGTAAACATAAATTGACTAGCAAAAAATAAAAATAAAAAAATTTCCAAGCATGGCAAAATAAAAACAAATAAAACACCTGTTTTTAGATATTAAAAATAAAAATAAAAACTCCTGAATCTTTATTTAAATAACAAAAAGCCTGTCCAAAGGAAAAGAACATCAGAACAAGTGACGTCAGGCACGTGGCATCCATTTTAAATCTATTTCAAAAAAACATAGTCGCACACTTGTCTCTAAAGTGTATTTATGGTATTTTGTTTTTTAGCCAGACCCCCAAACGATCAACAACATTAATTTTAAGAATCGCCTGAAATTTGAAACTTTGCCCCTTTGACGTTTCGCTTGTTGTTTTTTTTTCAGTTCTTTGCATAAATAGCGACTTTTTCGTTCTCTCTTTCCCTATCTGACAAATCACTTCACTGACTGCGCAGTTGGTTATAATTTGTTGTTTTGCGAACGCCGCATGAACTTTGGTCTAGAAAATGTATTCAATATGCCATAAATTGAATAATGAGACACGGAGGCGTATATGCCAGTCGTATACTGTTTTCATAATATAATATAACAGCAAATGATGCAATGTGCATGAAATTGCACTTGATTTGAGTCAACGCGCTGTTTTGTAGGTGAAGGGAATATTCCAGAAACTGGTCTTAGATAAGACACTCATAACATAACAATGGATTCGTTTTCTTTTATAAATTTAAATTCTAAAGTCGATCCGTGTTTCTATCTAATCAGTGAGAATTGAGTCGTTTTGCTGATTACTTTGTTTGATAATACTTTTGTAAAGGACGTACTGATGATGAATTGAAATTTTAGTTATTGAGATTGCAACTGTTTTTCCTACTAATGTAACATCCACCAAATGACTACCAGTTCACATCTGTAGTATCAATTACAGTACAGCCTCGCTAGTCCGGACACTCGCTAGCCCGGACACTTCAGTAGTCCGGACACCTCTATGTTTCGGACATACATATATTATTTGTCTCTGTTTCTTGGAAAAAACGTTTGTTCGTACGATTACGGGGAATCCCCTTCTAGTTTTGTCGCTTGTAGTTGGCTCTGGAATCTAGACATTTTAATCGTTGCAAATTTACTCATTGGAAGTTTATATTTGTGGTCTTTGATTTGTCCATTGTATGTATATTTAATTTTTTCTCTATAGTCCGGGCATTTCGCTATTCCGGACACGGTAGAAACTTTATGTGTCCGGACTAGCGAGGCTGTACTGTACTTCGATTTAAGAAATTGAATTTTCTTTATAATTTTTAGGGAACAATCGTCTTTTTAACTGGGCCTTGAGCACCGCCGAGGATTGTGTCACCCGCGCTGTCACCACTGCCGCACCAATTGTCTTGAAATTCGATCGTCCCATTCAGTATGTCGATCAAACTTTGGTTAAGGGAATCGATAAGTTGGAGGTCAAGGCACCAATTATTAAGGATACACCCCAGGAGATCTACAATCAGGCCAAGACTAAAGTCATTGATGCTGTACAGCCACACATCGAAAAGGTCGTCAAATTGAAGTCAGTTGGACAGCAGAGAGCCTCTTCGCTAAAGGACTTGGCATGGCAAAAGGCTAACGAGGTCTTGGCTACACAATACGGATCGTTGGCAGTGAATGGTGTTGACAGCACGACGGCGCTAGCTGAGCGACTGCTGGAGTACTATTTCCCCAACAAGGAGAACGAAGTCGAAGAGGAAAATGGTGAGTTCTTGTTCATTTATAGTAAATAAAGTTGTAACCTTTAACTTCCACTTAATTTATATTCAACCATGAAATTAAGTGGAAGTCTCGAGTTGACTAATTAACAATATCAATCGTAATGATGATATTTACAAAACACTGCTATCGGATGGAATGCCTAATTGCACTCTTATCGTGCGGATTTGAATTGCTGTATATTTTTATTTGTTCATATGTGCGATAAGAGAATCGGTTTTAATAATTTGTAGGTACTACACGCTTCTTGTAGTCTGGTTAAAATTTGCCGAATGACGTCAAAAATATCTTTTGTTTCCGATCACTCCAGTTCCAGTATGATACGAAAAGTGGTTTACGACGCACGATGAATAAATTCAGAATCACCTACTGATTTTATTCCTATTGTGCCTTGCTTAAGAACTTATTTGTTGCTTGCCTCATTCAACGTCACAAGGGTTGAGATCGATAGCAGGCAGGGATCAAGAAAACCTTAGATTACGACCCACGTGTTGTAAAATGACACAATTTGTCGACATTCGAGTGTGAGAATTTATATTGTGACGTACGTATTTCTAATATGTTTTGACGTAGAGAGAGATAAAAAGCAAAGCAGTAGTGGCGGAATTGTTGACACACGACAACGTCATGTCCATGTATCAATAGTACGCACCCATGCGTTTAAAAACACCTTACACTGATGGGTACTTGTTTGTCAGATTTTGGAGACTTTTGCTGGCTTCGCCTGCATATCTACTGACTCTTTCATCCGAAATCCAAAACCCAAACCTTCGTCATGCAGTATGCGAACAAATTCCAATTAGCCGAATCGGTCCTTCCCCAACTGCTTTGATTTGCATAACCAATCGACAGTCGCGGATATTTGTATTTTATTCACACCCCAGGTTAAACGTCATCGCTCTATAATTTGTCATCTTGGAAACGCTTTCTGTCCATACTATCCAAAAAGTGGAGATACCTAAATAAAGCAACAAAATTAAATTAAAATGCAAAACAGAAAAAGAAAAAGAAACAAAAATGTCGCCAACAACTTTCCATCATACTTATCTTCTCTTCTTTTTTATTCTATTTTCGGTACAGATAAGAAACAAGTTGCCATTATGAACGCTCGCAATCTGAAAGCTAATGACAGTAAGTGTTGTTGTGAACAGAAATTGTTCAATTCTGAAAATTGAATGCGTTTTTTTTGATTGTGAACGGCTTTATTTGATTAAGGTGAATCTTTAAACTTAAATATATTCGAACTCGCATGCAATGGGATCAAATTATTTCGATTACTTTCAAATTTATATACTAACTGACATTTTTTCGGGCTCATGCAAGAACTAATTCATTGGAAATCATTTGCTGTCACCTTCGTTATACCTGTCAATATTCATGTTCATTTCAGTTTGCAGACTTTCGCAATCTTGTCAACGTTATACAAACCAATTCAGGTTTGAAAACTGTTTCTTGAAACACAGTGCGTTTCACAAATAGTTAACGTTTTATAAACAAACATACCTAGTGTTTGTTTATAGTTTTTTTAATCACAATTCTCACAAAGCTATTCATTTCAAATAATGAACGTATACAAACATCCCTTATCGTTTTTAGTGAAAATTCTTCTTGGGGCTTCCGCATTCTTCTTTTCCTTTTCCATCACAATTCTCACCGAACTACTCGATCTCATATTCAGTAATCCACAAATAATGCACGAAATTGAAAGCGAACTTAGACACATGGTAGGTAGACAACCCTTAATGCTTCCGACGTTACAACTTGTTATGCCAAACGGTCGAATAAAAATGAATTCAGTTGAAAAAGTGCGCAATTCGGTGACACTTGCCACAACGTTTGACATAACAAATTGAAACGTACGCCATTTCGAGCAACGATCTAACACAAATAGCATTCAACTAAAAACGGAACACCTTCAATAAAAAACACAAAAAAAAAACAAACACATTCAGAATATTATTTCTGTGGAAGGATTTTCTAAAAGTATCCCTTCTCTTTCTTCCCTTGCAGTACCAGTACCAGCAAACGAGGACCCAGTACTACACACCGTCCAGACAGTCGGCCGCCTCTCCAACAAGATTTCCCGTCGCGTCTATAGAACAGTCTCCACGCAGATCAAGCACTTGAAAAAGGAAAACGTCAACGACTACCTGGCGTCTTTGATTGCCGCCCTAAGGCTGACACAATACATCAATTTTATCAACTCATCAATGGGTACACACATCGAAAGTAGTCAGTCTGTGAGCGAAAGGGACACCAATAGAGCGACGACAGTGGAAAACTAAATACATAACCCTAAAAAATCTAAAATTCATTTAGTTTTAAATTAAGTCAAAAATTCCACTGAATGATATTGCATTTTTTCATCCCTTATCAATTATCATTATCATAACTTTTTTTTATATATGTAATCTTTAAGTTTTCTTGTACATATTCTTGCACACGTAATAATTATTATATGCAACTCTTTCTTCTTTTTAATGTATCGTATTTAAAGAAAAACAATTTATTGCAATTTGTGTGTTTTGCTAAAGATGAAATTGTAATAGAGTGCTTTTTAGCAGTGCTAAAAAAGCTTTATAAACTTATGCGTCTTTTGGTTAGTTAAACAAATTG
The DNA here is from genome assembly GCA_948293265.1 of Cheilosia impressa. Classification (NCBI taxonomy): domain Eukaryota; kingdom Metazoa; phylum Arthropoda; class Insecta; order Diptera; family Syrphidae; genus Cheilosia; species Cheilosia impressa. Next base: position 47,331,156 of record OX411882.1, on the reverse strand, counting down.
TGTTGCGAAAAGAATACCCTACTCGCATCTATGAAAATGTATTGTCCCACATGCGCGGAGCTACAACTATAGGAAGTTATTTCGGAAAAAAACGCTGTTCCTAAAAATATTCATAAACAAAACGTAATATTCAATATTCATACAATTAATGTGTACTAATATTAGTAAGGCGAAAAAAGCATTATTTAAATAAAGAATTTAATGAAAAAAGGTAAATATTGTCGGCTTTTAGTGTTCGATGTAAGGTATACTTACGGTTTGCCTCCTGTCAGGACGTAAATCATTTCTACAGTCGACTACCACTAGTATCGATTGAGTAAACAAGTATTGGGCAACAAAATATTGAATAGAAAAGTGACTTGCTTTACGTCACTGTTATGTTGTGAGCCAGTAATGAATGCCATCATCACTTTTTCGCTCTGGAAGTGGAGCTGGGCTTGTTTATTGCTGATGTGCATGCTTTAAGAACGTGGTAATAATATTTTAATAACGCACAACTACTCAATGTGTAGTCGTTTATGTCTGCCCAAAGTGTTAGGTATTTAGGAAGATTCTTCATCGCTGTCTTTTATTTTGAGCTATTTTGGCAATAGTTCAAATCTTCAGGTTATCCAAAACTGGTTCACCTGAAAACTAGGATCTGAAGTCATTCTGCGGTACCAATAATCATTTTAAGTGTCCAGGCTAAATTTTTCCAACTCACAATGGCGAAATTTTTCATACAAAATTGGCTATTGTGACCTACAAAATATTTAGTGCGGAGGGTAAAAATGATTATTAGTAAGGCCCATTAAGTACAGGACAAGCGGAGGTACCAGTATTTTAATTGAATTAAAATAGAAAAACATTTATTTTGACAGTTCTCTGACACTTATAAATTGCGTAACAAATTGTCAATTCATGGCACACTCTATCTCTCAGCATTTGTCATTCAAAATTTGACAGTTTCAGTTCTGGGATATTTCTAACGTCATCAAGATAAAATCTTAGCTAAAGTACAGGGTTTTCCAATAAGAGGTGTTATTTTGGTATTCAAAGAAAAATTTAATTTTTTGAGACAAATGATCGGATGTTTATTTCATAATAAAAAGGAAGGTGTGCCGTTAATAATGAAAAACAACATCAGCCAAATGGCCACCACGAGCACGCATATAGGACCATATACTTTTCATGAAATTTTCCATAACCAAATCGCAAAGTGGCTGCCCTATGTCCTTGATAGCCTTACGAATTTTATTTTTGAGGTCTTGAATCGACGCTGGGCTGTTGGCGTAGACCTTATCTTTCACGTGGCCCCAAAGGAAGAAGTCGCAAGGTGTTAAATCACAAGATCTCGGTGGCCAATTGTGACCTCTTCGAGAGATTACACGGTCCGGAAACTTTTGCCGTAAAAGATCAATGGTTTCGTTGCTTGTGTGGCACGTAGCGCCGTCTTGTTGAAAGTAAACGTTGTCCAGATCAATACCATCCAACTGATGCCCAATGACGTTTGTGGAATGCCCAATTCCATAGAACGACGAGGAATGGACAAACCTGGTTTTTCTTCAACACTTTGGGCTACAGCAGCAATATTCTCAGTTGCTCTTGAGCGACGTGCACGGGTTTTATTTTTCACATAGCTAACTTGTCCCAATAGCTCGAATTTTTCCACCAATTTCTGTATTGCGGTCCGACAAGGTGCTTCACGACGACCAAAAAATTCTTTAGTTTTGCGAACTGTGACTGCAAGATTTTCACCATTTTTGTAGGGAATTTTAATAATGTCAATGCGTCGTTGAAGCGTGTATCGTTCTATTTTTAGTAATGGCGTAGTTTCTACTTGTCAAATGTCAAGGAATAAAAGTTTCAAAAGTGACAGCTACCGAAATAGCGTGTCATTCACAATAACACCTCTCATTGGAAAACACATCAGCCTTATTGTGAGTTTCGCCCGAACAATATTCCACCCGAAAAAACAGATTTCTGTTCTGAAATGTCATTTTTTTCGGGTGGAATATTGTTCGGGCGAAACTCACAATAAGGCTGATTATAAACCTAAGAAAGTTACGTATACGACACAGTCACTCAAACAGTTGTATTATCTTCGGATCCAGTCAGGGAATGCTGACATATGACTTATTGCTATAAATAACAATTGAACCATATCTGTCACCACAAAATTTGTTGCAAAAACAAATTGCATCAACACCATTCATTTGCAGTTACTTCATTGCAGTAACCGAACCGCAATATTATATTCATATCGAATATCTTATCTCATTCGATTCATATTTCCAATCTGAGCAAAATGTACTATTCACTGGGGAAATACAAACGTCTCGCAGTCGTGAATATTAATACACATGCAGATAGATTAAGTAGGTACCTATTATAATATCGATAAGATAAGCGCCAACACTGACACGACGGCTCGCAAAATTGTACTTCATCTAACCCCACACTGAGTTGTCATCCGATATGGAGTTTAATGAAAACCGCTTTGTGGTTTTTCAATCTTGTTACGAAAAAGTTGGATATGTGCTAACACTTTGAGAATGAGGTCATAGACTCTTTGCAAAGCACATTTATTTTTACTTTAACTTATTTTTCACTGACATTGCAATTAATTTTGTATTACTATTTTTGAAGAACCAAATTGAGGACAAGCTATTGCGTCGTTTGAAGGCTATTGACATTTTTTGCAGAAATTGTTCTCTGCACACAGTTCTCACAAATATAATGAAGTAGTTGTATTGGATTGTAAGAACAAGTACACCTGAGACCTGACACTTTAGCAGAAGCTTTTAAACATAATTTAGTGGGATTCTTTTATCTTGACGTAACTGTCGGCTGTTTAACATCTTTTGGCAGACCTTGAACATTTGCAAAACAAATTTTATTGCTTACATACAATCACAATCAGACAGATATGCATGTAAATATGTTTATGGAGCAATTAAAGAAGTTTAATTGGCAACCAGATACGCCAATGGGCGTTGTTATTAATAAGAGAAAAACAATCAACAATCGTTCTTCCGATAAACGGATATTTTTTTATGCAACAAAATAAATGAATGGCAACAATTTTCTACGCGAAATTAAATGCATTGTTAACGTGAGACCTATCCAACAAAGGCGACTTTGACCTCTTTTTGCAAATAGATGCATTGTTATTTTCCGTTCACATTAACTTAGTCACTGTGTTTATAATTCATTGGAGCTAGAAAAGTCACTAAATGCTTTTTTATGTGCAGCTTATTTGTCCCTTCTTTTATTCAGTCAAAAGCTTCCAGTACTGGGGTTTTTTTCAAGTTTTGATTTTGCCCGGGATGGGACAGTCTCAATGTCAACAAAATTCTTTGTAGCAGTAAAAAGGACAATCTCCTCCTCTTAAATCTCCCACATACTCGGATGCATCAAAAAATCCCGAATCACTTTCGTCGCTATATGAATAAACTAATATTAGGCCTGTTTCTTTTAGCTTCGTTCTCGGCAAAGCAAAGTGAAGTAGTATTTTCAGCACGCAATTACAACAACTACGCTCTACTTGACACTTCGAGGACTCACAGTAGTGTTTGTGATTGCGTGCTGAAAATTCTACTTTACTTTGCTGAGATAGAAGATCAAAAAACATGCCTGTTGGAAATAAATTAAAACTAGCCAACTCTTCGAGTTTATCAGATATTTTAACGACTTTTTTGATCTGTTGAATTGTGTATCCGCCATTTTTCATAGGTTACTAATGTGGTTTTCCATTGGGACAAAAAATCAATCTTTTTTTTGATCTAAATCACTTTTGGCGTTCCATTGGGCAAAAAATCAATCTTTTTTTCGATTCGGATCACTTTTTGCAGATCTCGATAATTTTTCAGATTTACACATACTGCCACAAATACCCACAGCTGTTTCACGTCATTGAAAGAAGTTTGCTTTGAAAACAAATGCGCAAAGTGTCGTGAAAAGCAAAATAAAGAAATACATAAAAAGGAATTGATATAATGTTGGAGGAATTATTATCTTCATTATATTCCTCATCATCTGGAAACTACGAATCACCGAAACTATTCCATTTGTGTCTACAACAGGGGAAACATTTTTTGAAGTCGATATCTATAGCAGATTTTTGCAAAAGCGAATGCAATTTGAACAGCTGATTTTGCTGTCAAATACGCACTAATCCATTCACAAAAGCAGATCAATTTCGTTGCACGTTCCATGAACCGCGATAAATCTGAGATCTGAAAAAGATTTTTAGTGGTCCCAATGGAAAACGACATAAAAAAGCGTTCCCTAACTTTTTCTCTCTGTGAGAGAATTCATACTCACCAGTCACCACTGCTATGCTTACTACAAAAGTAAAGAAACAAATCTCATGTTTCCACTGCAAAAAAAAATGCAGCTCAACTCCAATAGAATTCTCGAGATTTCTTGAACAATGCAGCCCTGGGATCAAAAACAGGTGAAACTTAAAGCTTTAAAAATTGGCATGTGCTGTAAACAGAGTCTGTAACATTTCTTCACCTTAAGTTATCTTGATTTGGCATATATTGGGTACCATTTTCAAATACTTTCCTGCCAGCCCTGCTTTTGCGCGGACATATAGTGTAATCACTTATACACAGAAGAGCAGTAATTCAACGCGGATAGGTTGTCACGTCCAACATAAATCTTCTTCAAACTTGTAAAGTCGTCAGATCGCATCGTGGGGGAGCTAAATGCTATCAGTTAGACGCAATGCCAAACCCAGCTAAAGATAATGAAATAAAAACTGCTGTTCCACAATAAATCATTTATATTGTCTTATGATTTCAAACAATGAAAATATTATTGTACAAAATTGTCATTGAACGGAACAGCAGATTTTCGCTTTTCTAATCACTAGACAGATTAATGAAAAATTCCAGTATTATTGTTGATATTGTAGAATTTTCTAAGTGTGTGAAGTCCATTAACTTAGACTTGCTATCATGATCACATGATGGGAATAAGAGTGCACGTAGTAGAGTCTGATAAAAACGTACTTGTATTGCTCGTAATCGACAAAATATGGGGTCAATGATTAGAATTTAATTGAAATTAAAGACTGTTATTGTACTCTGATTAGATTCGTAGTAAGTTGTCAGATGCTGTCAAAAGTGATATATATATCAGTAAAGTTTATTTAATAATAGAATTTTAAGTTTTCCACACATGACACACTCGTATGATTTAAAATATTTAATAGTACCTATGTACTACTAAGCCAAATCAATGTCGTAGATAACATTGATTTGCCTTAGTAGAACTTTTAAATATTTAAAGTCATACGAGTATGTCATAGGAAAGCTTGAACTCTTCTGATCAACAATATAATTTTGACAACGCTGCAATAAAAAAAAATTAAAAAACTTTGAAAAAAGCAGATTTACTTAAGAAAAAGTGTTGCCGCAATAGGTCCGCAATCCGCACAGGACTAGCGTTTCATATGTAAGGGAGGTCCGAAATAAAAGGAACTATACACAAATTTAATCTTTTTTTAAAACATTTTTTCCACACAAGACAAGACCTGGCTTACATTTCATCCTCTGAGGCAAGTACAAGACCAACCTCAGTTCACGTTCCGGATGACTATGAGATCATACAGCCCGGTGATGAGGTCGAGGTCCACCAACACCTCAGTGTTCTATTAAACACATCTAGTTACCGCCACCACAATGGTCCAATCCCGTGATGGGTTGCTCAAGAGACAAGTACGTAACCTAAATCCAAACCAGTGACCCCGTAACTTTCGTAACCCGAGGGTCAGTTACTCATAGATTTCTTAAAAATCGAAGACCTGTCAAACTTATGTACAGCCAAACAGTCGTCCGAAACTCAAGGTCACAGTGGAACCAGAACGACTGAATTGCCACTTGCGTTCATCTTGCGCTGTTTGATTTGGTGAAGGACAAGGACACAATAAAGCCAACTCTTAAATGAGGGCAATAGGATAACCATATCCATATTCCCGAAGTCATAAAACAACGACATTCACCATATTCCGGCTCTTTCCAAAACGGCCTTCAGCTATTAAAAAGCTGCCTGGTGGCACTCTTTGAAAATGACAACAACATCTAGAAAATCTCGTACACAAGATTATTTCCAGAATGCATGGAAACAACTCCAACCCCATTAAGAACAACAAAAATTAAAAATAGACCCCCACAGGCAGCGAATAACCTTGAAGCCTCATGCGCAATTAACCGACAGACGTGACCAGAGTATAAAAGCCCCGCTATATCATAAAAAGATCAACTTTTCGAACATTCTTTCTCAAGATACTTATAAAACTATGTTATAGTAAATAATGAAAACTTCATAAAAAAATCATTACACTCCTGCAAGTGATTATCCCGCAACTCCAGGAACGCACATAGAGGTAATAATATGCGTCCGGAACATTAACGTGACGCAGGACAACCAACACGAGTTGTGGTCCAGCCACATTACCATCACCTGCGATCCGAAAAAATAACTCAATACAGACACCGAAAAATTTTCAGTTCTAGAGCGATTTTCCTTTACTGTCGTTAAGGCCAAACTCTGGTGGGTACCTACCTATAATTTGCGTTAAAATATGGCAAATCGTACACGCAACTCAAATACCAAATGGCTAACCTAGTTTGCACCAGAAAATAATATAAAGCAAAAAAAAAATTTAATTCGCAACAAAAAAATTGCAGACATGACCAGAAGCGCCAAACGCTAGCCAGAGAAAAAAAACAACAAAAATTACGACGAGCTTGCTCATTCAGATAGCTGACTCGTCCAACGGGTTATTGATGTCAGCCTCTGTGGCTTCGACCACAAAATAAAGGTCCAAAGATCAAAATACCAAGCATCAGCGAGCTAGTCGACTTCAACCGGCTTTACCGATAAAAAACAAAAAACAGATAGCACAGCAACACATAAATCCACAGCCGCACAACTACACAAGTACTTGCTTTTGAAAACTCAATCGCGATCGCGAGTATTTGTTCACTAAAAAGAGTATTTGTTGTGACTTAAGAGTTTCGTCAAGTTTAGTGCGATGGCCGGTGTAGGTGGGGCTGGGCTCTCGTGCGTGCTCTTAGGCAGATCACTATAAATAGACATTTTCAACGCATTGATGTGACTCGATTAAAGGCAGGCTTATTTAAGAAGTGTAGACAAAAGCAGTTATGTGACGTTTACTAGTATCTCTTCGAACTCACTTTCGAACACTCCATCTGTCAACTGGCAAGATGGAATATAGCAACAGTTTCCTCTTTACTGCACTTAACTGCGAAGAGTACATGTTTCATCTCAATTTCTTTTATGTTAATTTCCCTCTTGATGAAAGAGGCTCTCGCTCTCGCTCTAGCTCTACATCTAAAGTTCAAAGAAGAACAAAATGAGATTACGCCTCCTCTGTCGCGTCGCTGACGTGTTTCGTGTTTCTCTTTTATCATCATACGAAAATACATCAGAGAATGGCAGTCCAAAGTCCAAAAAGTGGCGTGATCCAGTGATCAGTGCTCAAGTAGATGTTGTTGTTTTCGTATTTCCTTTTTTGCTCCTCATTGCGGCGAACAAACGACAAAGCAAAACAAAAACTGTTTTGTCAAAGAAGACCAGCACCAAGAGGAATATAAATACATCGTGAAAGAGTGGCAGGCGGGGGTTTAATATTTATGAACAAAATTTTTCGCGTTGTGATTAATTGCAAATGGGTTGTGGAGAAGGGGGCTGATAAATCGGTGTTGCCAATTTAAAATAAATATGTGTTCTATTATATACGCCTGCGATCAATTAACTGATATACTGAGGAGTGTTTTGCGTGTGGGTATTCCTGGGTTTTATTGAAGTGGGTTGATATAACAAAGATCAAGGTAATCGCCTCGTCATGTGATAGGATTTATTTATCAATTGGGGAATTTCAGTTGTTGACTTTAGCAATCTGAAAGATATTGAGGATTTATAGGGAATCTCCAATGCAATTTTGCTAGATGCCATCGAAAGTGGCACCCGATTACTATACAATACAGTACTCCCCGTATATAAACATATAAGCACCCCCTTAATAGCAAAATCCTCTTAAAAGCAACAAATTATTCGGTGTTGGGATTCACTAACGCTATCCTATGCACTACAAGGGTCTCCGCTTCATAGGAATTTAATTGTAAACCCGGCTATAAGCAGTATAGTTTTATGTCCATGTACATACATATAGATGTGCCATTATCCGGGTACAGTACTGTAGTCAAAATACTTAGTGGGGGCTTGGAGTTTACCTTATTAAAAACCCCTCATTGACCGGTTATACCTACTGAACACATTCAGGTGTTTTTTGTACACCTTTCTTAGCAAAGTAAAATGAAGTAGGTACCTACCATCTTTGCTTGAGTGGTACCTGTTATAAAATGTTGTACGTCTCGATTTTCAGTTAGGAGTTCCAGGCTAAGCTGCTGCTGCAAGTCACTTCCGCTTGAGATAAATATACTTAGTGGGAATCTCAAAAATATCAAGCAGGATATAATTGTTGTAGTTGTGTGGTGAAGATTCTTCAAAAACAGATCTAAGATGAAATGGTGGCGCTGTTCGAAAGTTTGTTCCTTAAGTTTTACCTTAAAAAAAAAAAAAAAGATGGCAACCTTTTCAAAAACGGTTTCTTAATATTGTTTTTGTGTGTAGAAATAAATTAACTTAAACGAGGTGAATAGCAAAAACCGTCGGGTTCACTCAGTCTCAGATCTATCGGATAAATGGATAAATCGTTTTTAAGTGCAAAAAAAAATATTTTGTAACTGTAATGGGGGATGGGATCGAAGTTCAGTGTGCAACTTTGCACAATGCAATTGGAATGTTCATTTGGGAACAAATATTTATACAGATCACTTATCTACATAACATAAACATTTTAAAGGCTCAGTAGATATGTAAACTTCCCCTTAACCCACTTGAATGCTCCCGACAGATTATTATCTTATCTAGTGAAATATTTGAAGCGAAGGGACTAGTTTAAATCGGAGATATCAACAACTCTGGCTGACAGCTTTGAGTTGGACTTTGCTCGCTCGATTCATGTCGCTAGATAAGCACTGTCAGACATTACTCAATTAAGGGTATGTCCGTAGTTATCTAATTTAAAGTGTCAACAGCAGTTATTTATTTATTACATTTAATCTGGCTATCTTAAAAGCAGTAAGCCTTTTCATACAGTGATTTTAAAGAATAGTTATTACTTACTTGGTATGACTGCTTCTGTAGGTGAATTGAATGCATTTTGTTAGCATTTATGGGAATGTATTGACGCTTGTTTGATATAGTTATTATTATTATATTAGAAATTGGATTCCCATCTGTTACTTCTTGTATTGAATAGCATTAAAAATAATAGGTACATAATTATGTATTTGACGGATTTTAGATTTTAGACTATTCGTTTTCGTTCCGCTTATTGGGCACGTTCAAGTATCTAGTTTAGTGAGTCTGTCTGACAGCTGGCTGACTTGATGTGTCTCAGTTCGGTCACATGAGAAGCTGTTTCAGTTGACGACGAATCTAGTCAAGTAATACGTGACTGAGTTGACAGTATATATGTGACTGACGTCGGAAAAGTGACGCTACCGACCAATTAAGTTTTTGTCTTCCGGGCAGATGTACCCTGATGTATCCAGAAAAATCAAATGAACTTAAGTAAAATAACTAGATTTTTGAATGTGCTCATTGAGGGAACATTGACGCTATTCTGAAGTAGCAGAATCCACATCGACACTAAATGGTAAAAAAATTAAGTTCAATACTGCAGCTGTAGTTGGTGTTGAGTTGTTTTGCCTGTTTATACTCTCGAAAAATATTGGCCAAGGTGATCTCTCAAGCTACTGTCGAAGAAAACCATACGGAAAATGCTAAAAAAGACAAAAGATTCAATCTCCGACCGTAGCGAAAGAGCAGATGAACTATCTACAAAATTTTAATTTTATCAATTCGAATACTCGAACACCGCACCAATCTCTCCTCTTCTATTATTTCAGATTGTAACTTACTTACAAAGCTTTTCCAAAAATTGGTTCCACATTCCATCCAGTGCCCATTAATTTTGACATTTTACAAGTACATATTTCAATATATTCACAGTCATTAAAATTAATAGCGCTCGAAAGACGATTTTCTTTACCGGGGAAAATCGAGTAGTTGCACGGAAGCAGGGTAGTCTTTGCCTATGAGTATCTTAGATCTTCAGCCCCCGAGGATAGCAGAAAGGGCATAGAAAACTCTAATTTAAACCATGGAGTTAAATTGTTAATCCACAACCCATATCGGAAATAATATTTTCCCTAGAACGTTTTCTATTCAGCAATCTCCCATTTGCATCAGAGATAATTCACGATAGCTTTGATAAAGTTAAGTCGTTGCTGGATTTTCCAGCAGCAATAATAGAAATTGCACATGCGTAGTACCTATTCATGAAAAAAGTATTAAAAATGACAGAAAAACAAAACTGATCAAATTTCAGATTTTCGCACGCTGGCAAGTTCAGCTGACAACGAAAGCACATTTGGTAGCACAAACTTAAACCAACCGTAATTGGTGGTTGTACAAACTGAGTCCGAAAGTGCACGAACAAAACTATGGTTCAATGGATGCGCTATAAGTTTCACCAATTCATTCACTACTTTGGTTTGTGTTTGTACTAGATTGTGGTTTGGTGATTGTGGATTTTGGTGAAAATAAGTTGTTGGATTAAGTAGGTAGGTAAAGTATGTATGTATAATTCAAAAAATAGGTAACCTCTAATTTAATGGACGTGTACACATATTAAAACAACCTGTACTGAACATTTCTCCGATTTTTTCGTAGTTGCATATAATGAGATTTTCATTCCAATTGATAGTAGAAATGGAAAATCTCCAGAAGTATGTGTGGAATAGTAAACTCCATCTAAATAAATCCTTTTATGAGTTCTATTCAGCAGTAGATTTGGTAAGTACTATAAGGATAGGGGTAGGTTGTTTGCAACGGCATAAAAGAAGGAGTTCCAGATAAAATTTGAGAAAAAGCTACTGCAGTACTGATGCATAGGGCTTTGGAATTTCGATACAACCGGTTATCGGAGAAACCAATGCATATAATCATCGATCGACATTTGGATGATTTTTCTCGGGATTGGTCTTGCTTAAGAACGACTCGGAAAAGCGGTGCCCTCCAATGAGGTATTTGCAAGGACAGATTACTTTTATGTATTCCTAAATCCGAACTCCCTCTCCTACCAACGGAATTATTGGGGTAGGGTGCAAAAGCAACATTCTTTGTAATTTAAAATTGAACCTTGTATGTCATGTGTTTTGAATAAATTTGTTTATCTTTTTTTTTACTCAACTTCTAGCTGTGATGGAACTTGTCCCACTTTTCTTGATCTCATGTTGGCCAGTGTTAATTTCTTCCCATCAGCCTCAATTAGTTGAGTTTTTTGTTTGCTCGGATGGCCGTTCGACTAGACAACAATAAAGAAGACACAGGGGCCACCCAATTAATTGCTTAAAATTTAAATTAATCACCGAATCGCAAAAAAAAAAAAAAAAACTGATAGCAAATTAATTAATTAATAAAACAGACACGTTCATCTCTAGTGCGTATCGCTGTTTAATTATCCAACTGGAATGCCTTTCAAATGAGTTGCCCGTCTAGCGCAATTGCCAAAGCGAATTAACATTTAGCGACATTTCACCAGCTACACTTAAGATCGCCGTCACCCGACGCCACCGACTGGTGTCACAGATCAGACCAAGAAAGTTCACAGAGGCTCCTCAGTCTTGAGCATTTGGTGTCAGTGCCACCTTCTGGTTTGTGCCGCATATCCAACCACACAGCCGATCAACGTCGGACGTCGGTGGCGGCAGATCGCTTTCATCTTGGCGACGGTTAATTGCCAGGGATGCTGTTGTTCGGTGGCAAGCTCAATCAAATTAATTGCCGTTGTAAAACTACGCTGCCGTTCTGCTGATGCTGATACTCTTGGTGGTACTTGACTCTCGTGCTGGCTGCACTGTGCACTGTCATGCCCGGTGACTGGAAAGTCTGAGAAACTTAGCTGGAGATGTCATTGATGCTCAATGCCTCGGACATTCGTCGTAACAATTATTGTTTTGTCGTCACGCGAGTGAAAGACTGAAGTGCACGGCTTGGATATGTAGGCAGTGGGTCGGCAGCGGCACCCCATGCAGAGTTTTATGGATGAGAAATTGAAATTCCACAAAAAAGGAAGCGCAATGGTTGGCTGGCTGTCATCGGCAGCACGGCCATGGGGGGTAACTTATTGAAGCACAAATAAAATCCGCAAGACGTAATTGAAATGCTGAGCTCCAACTCTGCCATTACTTGGAGCGGCTGCCATTAAATTAATAATGGAAATAACTACTAATTTGCAGCACCTGAGAATGTGACGACAGCGATGGCGGCGAAGATGACGACCGTGAGACATGAGAATAGACATCGCACAAGCGCTTTGTAGTGATACCTATACCGTCGTCGTGTGCGAAGTTTTTGTTCTTGATGGCACATGGATTTAAATTTAATTGGCAAAAGTGACGCGGTTCTGAAGAAGCCGTTTGTTTTTGTTGCTCACGGGAATTTGGGCACGTATTTCTAGTTGCGGATTGTTTGTAAACAGTCCACTTCCAGTTACAGTTGGGTGGCAGGTTGCTGAGGTTTGTTATTGTTGTAAAGCAGAAGTTTGAAAAGTAGAATTTAGAAAAGAAGAATTTTGAAAGCAGAATTTTGTAAAATTAATTTTAACCCACCCAGAACTTTGAGCCCAACCCCCCAAACACGCCTGAAAACGCTCCAAAAAACGCGAGAAAAAACGCGTCAAAAAACGCAAGGAAAAACGCGAGGAAAAACGCGTAAAAAAACGCGAGAAAAAACGCGTCAAAAAACGCGAGGAAAAACGCGAGAAAAAACGCGAGAAAAAACGCGAGAAAAAACGCGTCAAAAAACGCGTCAAAAAACGCGAGAAAAAACGCGTCAAAAAACGCGTCAAAAAACGCGAGAAAAAACGCGTCAAAAAACGCGTCAAAAAACGCGAGAAAAAACGCGTCAAAAAACGTGAGAAAAAACGCGAGAAAAAACGCGAGAAAAAACGCGAGGAAAAACGCGTCAAAAAACGCGAGGAAAAACGCGTCAAAAAACGCGAGGAAAAACGCGAGAAAAAACGCGTCAAAAAACGCGAGAAAAAACGCGTCAAAAAACGCGAGGAAAAACGCGTCAAAAAACGCGAGAAAAAACGCGTCAAAAAACGCGAGGAAAAACGCGTAAAAAAACGCGAGAAAAAACGCGTCAAAAAACGCGAGGAAAAACGCGTCAAAAAACGCGAGAAAAAACGCGTCAAAAAACGCGAGAAAAAACGCGTCAAAAAACGCGAGGAAAAAAGCGTCAAAAAACGCAAGGAAAAACGCGAGGAAAAACGCGAGAAAAAACGCGAGGAAAAACGCGTCAAAAAACGCGAGAAAAAACGCGTCAAAAAACGCGAGGAAAAACGCGTAAAAAAACGCGAGAAAAAACGCGTCAAAAAACGCGAGGAAAAACGCGTCAAAAAACGCGTCAAAAAACGCGTCAAAAAACGCGAGAAAAAACGCGAGAAAAAACGCGAGAAAAAACGCGTCAAAAAACGCGAGGAAAAACGCGTCAAAAAACGCGAGAAAAAACGCGAGAAAAAACGCGAGAAAAAACGCGAGAAAAAACGCGTCAAAAAACGCGAGGAAAAACGCGTCAAAAAACGCGTCAAAAAACGCGAGAAAAAACGCGTCAAAAAACGCGAGAAAAAACGCGTCAAAAAACGCGTCAAAAAACGCGTCAAAAAACGCGTCAAAAAACGCGAGAAAAAACGCGAGAAAAAACGCGTCAAAAAACGCGAGAAAAACGCGTCAAAAAACGCGAGAAAAAACGCGTCAAAAAACGCGAGGAAAAACGCGTCAAAAAACGCGAGAAAAAACGCGTCAAAAAACGCGTCCAAAAACGCGTCAAAAAACGCGAGAAAAAGCGCGTCAAAAAACGCGAGAAAAAACGCGTCAAAAAACGCGAGAAAAAACGCGTCCAAAAACGCGTCAAAAAACGCGAGAAAAAACGCGTCAAAAAACCAAAAAACGCCGTTTTTTCTCGCGTTTTTGGACGCGTTTTTTCTCGCGTTTTTCCTCGCGTTTTTTGACGCGTTTTTTCTCGCGTTTTTTGACGCGTTTTTTCTCGCGTTTTTTGACGCGTTTTTTGACGCGTTTTTCCTCGCGTTTTTTGACGCGTTTTTTCTCGCGTTTTTTGACGCGTTTTTCCTCGGGTTTTTTTGACGCGTTTTTTCTCGCGTTTTTGGACGCGTTTTTTCTCGCGTTTTTCCTCGCGTTTTTTGACGCGTTTTTTCTCGCGTTTTTGGACGCGTTTTTTCTCGCGTTTTTTGACGCGTTTTTTGACGCGTTTTTTGACGCGTTTTTTCTCGCGTTTTTTGACGCGTTTTTTGACGCGTTTTTCCTCGCGTTTTTTTGACGCGTTTTTTCTCGCGTTTTTGGACGCGCTTTTTCTCGCGTTTTTCCTCGCGTTTTTTGACGCGTTTTTTCTCGCGTTTTTTGACGCGTTTTTTCTCGCGTTTTTTGACGCGTTTTTGGACGCGTTTTTTCTCGCGTTTTTTGACGCGTTTTTTCTCGCGTTTTTTGACGCGCTTTTTCTCGCGTTTTTTGACGCGTTTTTGGACGCGTTTTTTCTCGCGTTTTTTGACGCGTTTTTTCTCGCGTTTTTTGACGCGTTTTTCCTCGCGTTTTTTGACGCGTTTTTTCTCGCGTTTTTTGACGCGTTTTTTGGTTTTTTGACGCGTTTTTCTCGCGTTTTTTGACGCGTTTTTTGGTTTTTTGACGCGTTTTTTCTCGCGTTTTTTGACGCGTTTTTTCTCGCGTTTTTCCTCGCGTTTTTTGACGCGTTTTTTCTCGCGTTTTTTGACGCGTTTTTTCTCGCGTTTTTTGACGCGTTTTTGGACGCGTTTTTTCTCGCGTTTTTTGACGCGTTTTTTCTCGCGTTTTTTGACGCGCTTTTTCTCGCGTTTTTTGACGCGTTTTTGGACGCGTTTTTTCTCGCGTTTTTTGACGCGTTTTTTCTCGCGTTTTTTGACGCGTTTTTTCTCGCGTTTTTTCTCGCGTTTTTTGACGCGTTTTTTGGTTTTTTGACGCGTTTTTCTCGCGTTTTTTGACGCGTTTTTTCTCGCGTTTTTTGACGCGTTTTTTGACGCGTTTTTTGACGCGTTTTTTGACGCGTTTTTTCTCGCGTTTTTTGACGCGTTTTTTGACGCGTTTTTTCTCGCGTTTTTTGACGCGCTTTTTCTCGCGTTTTTTGACGCGTTTTTGGACGCGTTTTTTCTCGCGTTTTTTGACGCGTTTTTTCTCGCGTTTTTTGACGCGTTTTTGGACGCGTTTTTTCTCGCGTTTTTTGACGCGTTTTTTCTCGCGTTTTTTGACGCGTTTTTTCTCGCGTTTTTTGACGCGTTTTTTGGTTTTTTGACGCGTTTTTTCTCGCGTTTTTTGACGCGTTTTTTGACGCGTTTTTTGACGCGTTTTTTGACGCGTTTTTTCTCGCGTTTTTTGACGCGTTTTTTGACGCGTTTTTTCTCGCGTTTTTTGACGCGCTTTTTCTCGCGTTTTTTGACGCGTTTTTGGACGCGTTTTTTCTCGCGTTTTTTGACGCGTTTTTTCTCGCGTTTTTTGACGCGTTTTTTCTCGCGTTTTTTCTCGCGTTTTTTGACGCGTTTTTTGGTTTTTTGACGCGTTTTTCTCGCGTTTTTTGACGCGTTTTTTCTCGCGTTTTTTGACGCGTTTTTTGACGCGTTTTTTGACGCGTTTTTTGACGCGTTTTTTCTCGCGTTTTTTGACGCGTTTTTTGACGCGTTTTTTCTCGCGTTTTTTGACGCGCTTTTTCTCGCGTTTTTTGACGCGTTTTTAGACGCGTTTTTTCTCGCGTTTTTTGACGCGTTTTTTCTCGCGTTTTTTGACGCGTTTTTTCTCGCGTTTTTTGACGCGTTTTTTCTCGCGTTTTTTGACGCGTTTTTTCTCGCGTTTTTTCTCGCGTTTTTTGACGCGTTTTTCCTCTCGTTTTTTGACGCGTTTTTTCTCGCGTTTTTTCTCGCGTTTTTTGACGCGTTTTTTGACGCGTTTTTTCTCGCGTTTTTTGACGCGTTTTTTGACGCGTTTTTTCTCGCGTTTTTTGACGCGTTTTTTCTCGCGTTTTTTGACGCGTTTTTTGACGCGTTTTTTCTCGCGTTTTTTGACGCGTTTTTTGACTCGTTTTTTCTCGCGTTTTTTGACGCGTTTTTTGACGCGTTTTTTCTTGCGTTTTTTGACGCGTTTTTTGACGCGTTTTTTCTCGCGTTTTTTCTCGCGTTTTTTGACGCGTTTTTTCTCGCGTTTTTTGACGCGTTTTTTCTCGCGTTTTTTGACGCGCTTTTTCTCGCGTTTTTTCTCGCGTTTTTTGACGCGTTTTTTGACGCGTTTTTTCTCGCGTTTTTTGACGCGTTTTTTCTCGCGTTTTTTGACGCGTTTTTTGACGCGTTTTTCCTCGCGTTTTTTTGACGCGTTTTTTCTCGCGTTTTTTGACGCGTTTTTTGACTCGTTTTTTCTCGCGTTTTTTGACGCGTTTTTTGACTCGTTTTTTCTCGCGTTTTTTCTCGCGTTTTTTGACGCGTTTTTTCTCGCGTTTTTTGACGCGTTTTTTGACGCGTTTTTCCTCGCGTTTTTTTGACGCGTTTTTTCTCGCGTTTTTTGACGCGCTTTTTCTCGCGTTTTTTCTCGCGTTTTTTGACGCGTTTTTTCTCGCGTTTTTTGACGCGTTTTTTGACGCGTTTTTTCTCGCGTTTTTTGACGCGTTTTTTCTCGCGTTTTTTCTCGCGTTTTTTGACGCGTTTTTTGACGCGTTTTTTCTCGCGTTTTTTGACGCGTTTTTTGACGCGTTTTTTCTCGCGTTTTTTGACGCGTTTTTTCTCGCGTTTTTTGACGCGTTTTTTGACGCGTTTTTTCTCGCGTTTTTTCTCGCGTTTTTTGACGCGTTTTTTGACGCGTTTTTTCTCGCGTTTTTTGACGCGTTTTTTCTCGCGTTTTTTGACGCGTTTTTTGACGCGTTTTTCCTCGCGTTTTTTTGACGCGTTTTTTCTCGCGTTTTTTGACGCGTTTTTTGACTCGTTTTTTCTCGCGTTTTTTGACGCGTTTTTTGACTCGTTTTTTCTCGCGTTTTTTGACGCGTTTTTCCTCGCGTTTTTTTGACGCGTTTTTTCTCGCGTTTTTTGACGCGTTTTTTGACTCGTTTTTTCTCGCGTTTTTTGACGCGTTTTTCCTCGCGTTTTTTTGACGCGTTTTTTGACGCGTTTTTTGACGCGTTTTTTCTCGCGTTTTTTGACGCGTTTTTTTGACTCGTTTTTTGACAGGTTTTTTGACGCGCTTTTTCTCGCGTTTTTTGACGGGTTTTTTGACGCGTTTTTTGACGCGTTTTTCCTCGCGTTTTTTTGACGCGTTTTTTCTCGCGTTTTTTCTTGCGTTTTTTGACGCGTTTTTTGACGCGTTTTTTCTCGCGTTTTTTGACGCGTTTTTTGACGCGTTTTTTCTCGCGTTTTTTGACGCGTTTTTTCTCGCGTTTTTTGACGCGTTTTTTGACGCGTTTTTTCTCGCGTTTTTTGACGCGTTTTTTGACGCGTTTTTTCTCGCGTTTTTTGACGCGTTTTTTGACTCGTTTTTTCTCGCGTTTTTTGACGCGTTTTTCCTCGCGTTTTTTTGACGCGTTTTTTCTCGCGTTTTTTGACGCGTTTTTTGACTCGTTTTTTCTCGCGTTTTTTGACGCGTTTTTCCTCGCGTTTTTTTGACGCGTTTTTTGACGCGTTTTTTGACGCGTTTTTTCTCGCGTTTTTTGACGCGTTTTTTTGACTCGTTTTTTGACAGGTTTTTTGACGCGCTTTTTCTCGCGTTTTTTGACGGGTTTTTTGACGCGTTTTTTCTCGCGTTTTTTTGACGCGTTTTTTGACGCGTTTTTTCTCGCGTTTTTTGACGCGTTTTTTCTCGCGTTTTTTGACGCGTTTTTTGACTCGTTTTTTCTCGCGTTTTTTGACGCGTTTTTCCTCGCGTTTTTTTGACGCGTTTTTTGACGCGTTTTTCCTCGCGTTTTTTTGACGCGTTTTTTCTCGCGTTTTTTGACGCGTTTTTTGACTCGTTTTTTCTCGCGTTTTTTGACGCGTTTTTTCTCGCGTTTTTTGACGCGTTTTTTTGACTCGTTTTTTGACAGGTTTTTTGACGCGCTTTTTCTCGCGTTTTTTGACGGGTTTTTTGACGCGTTTTTTCTCGCGTTTTTTTGACGCGTTTTTTGACGCGTTTTTTCTCGCGTTTTTTGACGCGTTTTTTCTCGCGTTTTTTGACGCGTTTTTTCTCGCGTTTTTTGACGCGTTTTTTCTCGCGTTTTTTCTCGCGTTTTTTGACGCGTTTTTGGACGCGTTTTTTCTCGCGTTTTTTGAAGCGTTTTTCCTCGCGTTTTTTGACGCGTTTTTTGACGGGTTTTTTGACGCGTTTTTTCTCGCGTTTTTTCTCGCGTTTTTTGACGCGTTTTTTGACGCGTTTTTTCTCGCGTTTTTTGACGCGTTTTTTCTCGCGTTTTTTCTCGCGTTTTTTCTCGCGTTTTTTGACGCGTTTTTGGACGCGTTTTTTCTCGCGTTTTTTGAAGCGTTTTTCCTCGCGTTTTTTGACGCGTTTTTTGACGCGTTTTTTGACGCGTTTTTTCTCGCGTTTTTTGACGCGTTTTTGGACGCGTTTTTTCTCGCGTTTTTTGACGCGTTTTTTCTCGCGTTTTTTGACGCGCTTTTGCTCGCGTTTTTTGACGCGTTTTTGGACGCGTTTTTTCTCGCGTTTTTTGACGCGTTTTTTCTCGCGTTTTTTGACGCGTTTTTCCTCGCGTTTTTTTGACGCGTTTTTTCTCGCGTTTTTTGACGCGTTTTTCTCGCGTTTTTTGACGCGTTTTTTCTCGCGTTTTTTGACGCGTTTTTTGACGCGTTTTTTGACGCGTTTTTTCTCGCGTTTTTTGACGCGTTTTTTGACGCGTTTTTTCTCGCGTTTTTTGACGCGCTTTTTCTCGCGTTTTTTGACGCGTTTTTGGACGCGTTTTTTCTCGCGTTTTTTGACGCGTTTTTTCTCGCGTTTTTTGACGCGTTTTTTCTCGCGTTTTTTCTCGCGTTTTTTGACGCGTTTTTTGACGCGTTTTTTGACGCGTTTTTTCTCGCGTTTTTTGACACTGGTTGTGAGTATTTGAAGATCCTACCTACTCGCTTGTCGAAGGAATTTTGATTAAACATCATTTCGGCTGTCAACAAATAAAAGTTGATATTTCTGACTGCTTAAATTTTTTTTATATAATTTCGCACTATTTTTTTTTCCAAAAGATATTGTTTTTTCCAATTGTTTTTTATAATTTACTTTTCTTTTTTCTGGTTTCTTTTTAATTTGAATTTTGTTTTTATTTAAAATCTAAAAATAAATAATTTTTAATGTTATTTTTTACATCTATTTTTTTTTTCTCGTCGCTTACATTTGTTGGAAAAAAGCGGAGTAAGCAGAATTTTAATGCTTTAAATTTAAAAATCAGAATTTTGTAGAGCAGAATTTCGACCGGATCCCTCTGTAAGTACTTACTATTATCCCCAACCGACTTTAATTAATATCACACCCGCATAATCCCACTAATTGAGTTGTAAAAAATAATCGAGTACGAGTTAGAACACCTATCGTTTCATCCGGCTTTTATAAAAGAAAAAAACAACAGGCGATAAAAATTAAATGCATTCAACCATCATTCGCATGAATTATCTTCAATCATCCACAGAACATTCGTCGCTGTTGCTTTATCTTAATCGCTCTGCGTCTTCAAAATCAAAACGTATTTCCGATAAGCCAAGTGAAAAGCAAAGACGAAGTACCGACCGTCCTGATCTCGAGGAATACCGCTCCACCATTTGCCAAAGAATCCAGATGCAACGTGAGCGCTGTTCATATGCAGCCAGAGCTTCGCCGCTCGATTACGTTTGTTAAATGCCGCTTATAAGGACTTGAGCCATGCCCTATGGCTTTGATGTATTGCTCCTACCACAGCCGCTTGCATGTTCAATCGATAAATCATACTTTGCCAGCGTTTTTGATTTATTTGTTCATAATAATCTCTGCTGCACCTATATACGCAGCACTACACCGAGCGCGGAGAGTCTTTACAACTTTATTATGAGTGGTGACCATGTCTCAAGGATGTTATTATTCTTGTCTCACGACGGTGTTCCATAGTCGTATGAAATAAGTTCCGCAATTAAATTATTATTCGCGATCCTCATGGATTGTGGTTTCTCAAGTTCGTGCGTGGGAAAGGGATGCACTGTTGAATACGAGTATAAGGAAAAAGGAAAGAGTGCTCCTCATTCGTAGAAAACCCATCCACACACATTTTTGAATACGTCCGACACTATCTGGATGCCAGGACTAATCTCCATTCCTGACGACTTCAACTAATGTTTGTCATTAAACACAATCAATCAATCATCAAGCGATATGCTAAATGACTCCCAATAAACCCAGAGACGAACGATGTTTACTCACCTCTCTAAACAATTCGAAATGACTCCAAGTCGATGTGTTGATAACGCGAATGACTGGCATTATGATGAAAGATGAAAGTCGGTAAATCGCACACACGCAGAGTGCAGCAACGCGAATAATCCCAACTGACATGCCGCAACGTTATCGGCAACGACAGCGTCTCCCCTCATCGTACACGCCGTGGCTCCAACCACGATGACAGCGACAACGACGCCGAGCGTCACATAGAGTCAACCTCAACCGTCCCACCGAATCAACAGAGCAAAATGAGGGGCAAACAGAACGAACGAGCGGAGAAAAAAAACACACCACACAAAAAGGACAGTTAAATAATCATAATGACAGAATTCACTTAGCAATTCGAGCCATACGATGCCGGTGCCGATGCCGATGCCGAGTTATGAGTGCCAGGCCGCTGCAAAATGCACAGCCCGACGCGGCTCGTTTTGTTCCTGCCCATGCCGAGGGGGGCGACGATCAGCCGCAGGCCAGTTCCAGTCACTTGTGACCACTGACCACATTTGCTATATTTATCCCGCGCACACGATGATTTGTTCCCTTCCTCGTCATCATCATTGAAATGGTGACCGCAACTACATAGAGGCCAAAAAGATACTGACCACAGATATACGGCCGCGGCAAAGGAATGCCTTATGCCGTATCCGCTGGGACGACACTGCTGCTGATGGCTGGGCAGGGGCACGCTGGACACGCTGAGATGTTCTGCTTTATTAATTTTGCGGTTTTTATGCGGAATGTCACATAATGTAAGCGTAATGTGAGATTAAGCGAGCACTTTGGTGGAAACTGACAAGAGGAACTGAGCTTTTGGCGACGCCGACTGACGGCATGTGGGTGGGCGCACCAAGTGCATTAGCACTGGCGTTTCTTCCTCTGCGCAGATCAAACCATTTTACCGCCACAGCTGGAGCGTCAACACCATGCCGCTGCTGTCGCGGCCAATTAAAAATGCACGCGAGATAATTTTACATTAGCAAATGCCCTGGCACTTGGAATTGGAATCGAAGTCGATGGCATTTAATTAATTGGCTTGACCGCTATCTTATCATTGACGTCGGGAATCGCTGGACGGAAGCAAAGAACGCCAAAAGCGGTCGAATAGTCTACCAATACCAGCACCGGCGCACCTGGAACTGGAAGAGAAAGGCAAGCGTCTGGGTCAGTTTCAGTGGTTGCGTGGCGACGCGGCCGACCAACGGACGTCTATAGAGATTTCAGCGAAATCTATAGCTGACCATGGTGGCCACTGAATACAGTGCAGTTGAAAAATGCAAAGTGGATGATAAGAGGAGCGGCCTTTATTCGGTTTGTTTGGTCATAAAGTAGTCACTTTAAATGCCAAAGAAACGCAAATGTTTGTTATTTGCGTACGGTCTGCTATCTTTTGAAAGTTTGCAATAAGACCGCGAGCGGAAACCGAAGTCAATCAAGTAGATAAGGCCGGCATGAAGTTTGTTTGCAGATTTTAAGCAAAGTGATGAGTACTTGGAATTTTTGACTTGGTTCGATGGTCACTTCATGATGCGCATATGCAAGACAGCTTAGAGCCTTATCTACTGGACGTTTCATCCACCATCGGAGTGGGTATATGACTGCGGCTCATCATTTTCAGGACAGACATTTTTATTTTAAAATAAGAGTGGGAGGATGAAATGGCTGGAGGCGGGTTCCGATAACCTCTTTTTGAAATAGTTTATCTTGAGGGAGACTTGTTACAATTAGTCCTAGATGACGAAATACTACAGCAAGAATGTTGGGACAGTAAAATGCACCCTTCCACATATTTCTTGAGCCTGTACTTACCAGTGAACGCACCTATTAACTTCAGCTTGTGCAAAGAATGATGACGAAAAATAAGTTAGGTTAGGTATGGTTAGTAAGTGCTTTGGCCACACTCAGATCAATGTATAGGTCCGTTGTGAAGTTCTTGGGGTTTTATGACCTCCATAGTATGGAAGCTTGTGAAAGCGGGTTGTCAAGCCGTCCCGTATTTTATGGACTCGTCAGAGAGGTATTCGAAAAAGTGTGTTGCAATAATCCTATCGCTGATGTGGCAGAGTGCCGGGCACTGGCAAAGAATGGACTGTGGTGTGTCCTATCCTCATGCACCTCGCCTCATCACCGTATCCTCAGGTCATCAGTGTTTTTCCAGGATGTTAAATTCTATGATAACACTGTCAACAGAGTATGCCGATTGTTTGTTTATTTTTAGGATTCTATTTGGCTTCCATGTGTCATAGATTTCCCCACATTTCCCTGGCTATGACACCGGAACCAAGTGTGCTCCATCTATATCACTATCATCTGTCAGTATTCTCAATTGGCTGTTTGAGATTACCGGGGGGGATTTAATACTGTGGTTAGTTGAAGAGAAGAATCCCGCTCCAACGCCGATGTCAATCTCGGATCCGTCTGCATATATTGTTGATTCCTCGGATAGCGGTTGTAATTTTTGGCATTCCTCCCTTCAACTGGGGAAGTTAGTGACAAATAGTCTTTCGAAGTGTAGACGAGGAGTTTTGTAGTCTGTGCGTAGTTTATTTCCCTTGTATTAGTCAGGATGTGTTTTCAGCTCCTATAGTCTCGCTTAGCCAAGGGGCTTCAAAATTTCTTACGAACAGGTCTAGTGGCTTAAGCTTAAGGATAGCCTCAGTCCCGTTGTTGCTTTTTTTTCTCAATGTTATTACATCCTTTGTGCCAAAACATGCCATTTTGCCATTCCTTTGATCTAAGTCATAAAAAAAAGTTTTTTTTGGTTAAATTTTTATTTAACTAAAGGGTTTTCCAATGAGAGGTGTTATTGTGAATGACCCGTTATTTCGGTAGCTGTGACTTTTGAAGCATAAAACTTTAACATTTGGCAAGTAGAAACTATGCCATTACTAAAAATGGAACGACACACGCTTAAACAACGCATTGAAATTATTAAAATTCCCTACAAAAATGGTGTCACAGTTCGCAAAACTAAAGCATTTTTTGGTCGTCGTGAAGCACCTTGTCGGACCGCAATACGGAAATTGGTGGAAAGATTCGAGCTGTTGGGACAAGTTAGTGATGTGAAGAATAAAACCCGTGCACGTCGCTCAAGAACAACTGAGAATATTGCTGCTGTAGCCCAAAGTGTTGAAGAAAACCCAGGTTTGTCCATTCCTCGTCGTTCTTTGGAATTAGGCCTTCCACAAACGTCATTGGGCATCAGTTGGATGGTATTGCTCTGGACAACGTTTACTTTCAACAAGACGGCGCTACGTGCCACACAAGCAACGAAACCTTTGATCTTTTAGGGGAAAAGTTTCCGGACCGTGTTATCTCTCAAAGAGGTGATCAAATTCAAGACCTCAAACATAAAATTCGTGAGGCTATCGGGACATAGGGCAGCCACTTTGCGATTTGTTTATGGAAAATTTCATGAAAGGGATATGCTCCTGTATGCGTGCTCGTGGTGGCCATTTGGCTGATGTTGTCTTTCATTATTAACGGCATATCTTCCTCTTTATTATGAACTGTGAGTTATTATAGCCGCTAATAATTTCTGAAACATTTTGCTTTAAGTTGTTGTAAAAAAATCGAGATGCGTCCACCGCTTGGGAAAACACCAGCTGTTGTTGACAATAAATGCGCGTAAGGTTGTGCAACGATAAAAGTGACAGATCTGTTTATTTCAATCAACTGTTGAGGGTGGACAAGTATAAGGTTTATCCACACCTCGCTGGTAGATGGCAGAACTTAGTGGGGCGATAATATAACCTTTGACGTTTCGTTAAGTATATTTTTAGATCGTTGAAACGCTTTGTGCTATTCTGTGGATCTTCTTGTTATTTCATATAGGTACCTATCACTTATAGATGCATTTTCTGTCATTTCGCGCCGATTGGCGGCATGTCCTACTTATTCGTGGAGTTTCGTTTAAGTTTTGGAATATTGAAGCGTTTTCTTTTCAAATCACATTACATTACACATTATGTATGTGCAGACTCAAAGGGGAAATAATATGCAAGTTTTGACAGCTTATATGGTTGTGAAATTGCGACCAAACTTTCGCTCATGCCTTTGGCAATAGAAACCAGTGGCGGAATCCTTTTCAAGGTGAAACGAAATCCGTGGCCATTCAACGGAAAACTAGACATAATCCGTTAACCTATACGACTACGGTGGTCAGTTCAACGAAAGAACATCGTTTCCCTGCACCGCCACGGCAGCGGCATTCTCTTTCCATTCTTTTTCACACAAGAAAGCACAGTCAGCTACGCGCGCCTCGCAAACGTCCCATCTTCAGTCAAATTGAATCGTATAGACTGGCGGCCTAAGAAGAATGGACAGCCAAGATGCCGGATTATGCACTTATCTCCTCACAGCAACGAAGGCAAAGAGCCGACCATCAGCCAGTGACGACCAAGCGAGATATGACATCAAAAATTAATTACTCGACTAGCGGTTCAGAAGAACGAATACGAGTATACCTTCAAGCTTATCGGGGTCGTTCCGATTTCAACCCAGAGTCAAGCAAAGATGAAGAAGTTTCATTCCGCCAAACACGCGTGGAACCACTAATTGACAAGTCGTGTAGAAATACCTGCGTGATGGCTTTTCAACTGCTTCACTGATGAAAGATTGTTGGCGGAAAAAGCTTCGAAACTTGATGATGAGAGGGCCATCTAGCACCGGCCGATATAAACTAGGTCATTGGCAGTTGTCTATAATGTAAGGTATACCAGCTCGAATCCCGATCTCATGGCTTACCGAAGATCAACGCCTCAGATAGCCACCAAAACGACACCAGACTATCCGCCATCGGACACCAAAGCAAACACCATCAGACACAAAGAGTCAATTAATTAGTAGATCCACTCTGCAGATTGTGCATCCATTAGCCCCGGCCGACTAAAAGAAAGAAAAACTGTTAAAAAGGGAAACAAAACTCCAAGAAAATGCGGTACCAAAGGAAGCGAGTTGATAACACACGGCCGGCGACGGCGCACACACACCGTGCGCGGCGAAAAAAAGTTATCGCATGCAGCCGAGCGACGCAGCAGCCGCTGTCTGCCGCCAGCCGTAACCCCAACTCCTGGCTCAAGTGCACACCAACTTAAATTGGAAATTAATCGATAAGAGCGAGTTTTTTTTTCGTTCTCCCCTGGTTGCCTCTGAAGTCTGAAGTTGAATGTGGCATCCTGCTTCTGGAGATGGAATGATGCTCTAGAAAGGATTGAGATAAGGCCGCCGCGTTATTGCACGTAAACTGTGCGCGGAAAGCATTGCGAACAGAATTTGTTTTTATTTATTGTTGGTCCGAATTAAATGATCGTTTTCTGGCAGTGCAGAGGCACTGCCCAAGAGAGAAGATCCAGAGAGACGGCGCACGATCGTGCAGAAGATTACGCATGAAAGGTACAGAAACCTGTTCCGTCGAAGCCGATGATTAGTTTGCTGGTTTCTTGGTAGGCAATTCGTCGCAGTGGAATCGCACGAATGCCGTAGACGAACGTAGCGAATCGCACAGGCACAACATAGCTCAGGTGGGAATATGTAATTCGTTCGGACTGTGAGCCGCACACCACATGCGCGGAGATAATTTTTGACATATTAAGAAAGTTTCACGTCTGAGATGGACTTTCAAAGCTAAAAATATTCGTGATATAATCGGGCCTTTAAAATATATCGACAGTACTAGATTTGAAGCACTGTCAAGTTTCGTTTTGGTTTGACAGTAATGTAAAATGTCACTGACTTCTGATTTTTACTGTTATTTAATGAATGAATAAATATAGTTCAACTAAGTTGATACCTATTCATTTGTAACTTGATTGAATCGCATCAGTCCGCTTAGGAATTGTTGTACTAGAAGTATTAAAAAAGAAATAACATGGAAAAAGTCAAGTTTACGTCAAGTTGATTTTAAATATGAGGCATGGCTTTGCGTATAGAGGTTTTCTTTTTATTACAATAAAATAGCCGTGCGATAATTGAGCCGTTGTTTGCAAAGGATTTTGACAGTTGGCCCATTCCATTAGAATCAAGGAGCAAGAGAAATTTTTAAAACTTTTTTGCAGCAGAAAGAGAGCTGACGCCTGTTAGTTAGTTTTAAAATTCGTGCGTACTTATAGTTTTCCGCACAAAGTGAGGTAAAATAAACGCAATGTTACAACTGGGTAAAGACACTGCACGCTGTCACATTTGCTGTATTTTTATAAATTGCTGCGGAGGCTGCACCCTGCACGACTGTAGTAAAACATTGACAGGTTATTGACAGCGAAATTGTATGAACTGTGAAGCAATACGCGGCTCGAGCTGGTCTAAATTAAAACTGGTTTTCCGATTTTTCTCTCCAAACATGAACTCAAAAATCCTAGCTAAATTTTGACATAGAGCGCGCCGTGGATAAATGTCACAGAAAACAGCTGTTCTTTGAAAACAACTTCCCTCGAAAATTCAATTCTCTCTTATTTTAACCATTTCAGAAAAAATATCTCATCCTTGCTTACTTTTCCGCAACAGAACACAACGATCTGTCAAAACTTACCTTGAGAATATATGCCGCCCCATTGAATGGGCACATTAATTTTTGATAGATACATGAAGTACATTCTAAACCAAAAGTTTGATTTTTTAGCTCGAGCTGCGTACCACTCGGCTAAAGGGATTCGCTTAAATTTTGGAGAGAATTTTGTATGGGAGTGGGAGCCAAACGTAAGCTCGAGTAGAGTACTAAGTTTGACGTATGACAGAGAGCACTTGCGGCGAGTTCGTTAATACAAGACAACACGACCACGCACATTTTTTCTCTTTCCACTATGTCAATAGAAACAAAGACGCTAAGCGCACCTAGTCTTAGATAGCTGTTTTTATTGCTATAGTAAGCTTTGTCGACAGCTGTTAGATCGTACATGACACAGGGTGCTTTGTGACATGTTGTCTGTCCGACGAATCCGGGCTGAACTTTTTCAACCCTCGCTGAAAACGCCGCATATCTGACGTTCCTATAGACAAAAATTGCGCCTTTGAGACTTGGGATGGGTACTGATCGAGGGAGTAATAGAAGATTAGGGACACCGGCTGCCGAACGAAATGAGATCCCTTTGTTGCATCGCAGGGAATTATTGATTTTACTGAGGCCCTACAACTCGATGTTCCATGAAGTGACTCTTACTACACAAATTAGAAAATTTTGCAAACAAATTTGTGAATTTCGTGTCAAAATAGCAAAGTTACTGAGTAGATTCGTGACGCTTTTTTCTTGCGACTTTTTACAACTCTTCAACGGCAACCCTATCAAATAAGGCCGGTGGTTGACTAAAAACATGAGTGCATGCTGTCACTGCTAAAATAAAATTAACTCAATTTATTTATGTAAAACGAAGCTCCTTGCATATTTGTCACCGCACTAATAAAATATTGACAAGAGCTGACGTTTGGTGGGATTGGAGACGTTCAAGTATCTAGTTTAGTAAGTCTGACAGCTCTCCCACTAAGTGTATCTCGGTTTTGATGGGGGGAAATCGGTCAAATGGGCAGCTGTTTCAGTTGACGTTTATGGAGGGGTAGCCGACGAATAGCCAGACCAATCTAGTCGACTTAAGATAACTAGATTCTTGAATGAATTGTGTCCACCAAACGTCAAGTCTTGTCAACACGCTATGGCGCAGTTCGTTCAAGAAGTTGAAAACTTAATTTAACGTTTCGCTTGAATTCACTTTTAATGGATTCGAAGCACACGAATCTGTTACACAGAATCGAAGAGCCAAGCTGTGCTGATAAATTTTCGATATTGAAGAAGAACGACGGGCCCACATCAGTCTTGTCTGCATCGATGCTCACATCTTTATTACAACAAAAAAAAATAATAAAATGCCGACGATCTCCGAGCATATGCATTTAGGGTCTCACTCCTAGAGCCCACGAAGCAGACGAGGGCAGGTTTGAATACAAAATAAAAAAGAAAACGTATAATCACACAATGTGCGCCATGGCTGAGCCTTACCTTACACATTTGCTTGCTCTTTTTATAGCTTACAACGCTTAAGCCCCGGGGGCGGTTCGATTTGGTGCATTTACCCATTCCAGGGTGTCGGTAATTATAGGGAGTTTATGTCTGCGCTTCCTTTTAACATTTTTTTTTTCTTTCTTCTTTTTTTTTTTTGTTCTTTTCCCCACTGTTTCTTTATTCGTTCGCTTTTGATTGCTGAATTATCTTTGCCGTGAAATCAAAACGTGGGTAGGTAAAGATCGCTATAGTGCTCCGAGGTCCGAGTTTCGTGGTTCTGCTTTGGCGGGGCGAAGGAAATCGTTCATTTGCTCCACCTGGAGGAGGTTGGTGTAAGCCGAATGGATGCACGAGAGAGGTACATTATGTTCGATGTGCACTGCTCAGTGGGTGTGTAATGGAAATTGAATGCATTAATTTGACGGGGCAAGACTGGATTGCATTTTGTCTGACGGGGTATTAATTAAATTTAAATATATTTATTCAGCAAGAAAGATCTTGGATTGTGCTCGAACAACCAGTAGTGGCAAGATTAACATTCACTGCGAGAAGATAGGGCAACTCCGATCTCTGAGTTGTGCTCTTGTGTGAAGGAATTGTATATGCGAATGTAGATGTCATAAAGATAAAAGATTGACGGATGAAACGAGAGGTGCGAACTGCGGCATGCATCTCGAGGGCACATAATAATGTAGGCTCCGTTAATTACCCCCTAGGTATTGATTTATTCGGGTGAAATGGGAAGGTATGAAGACGTGAAGATTTACATTTGTTTTTGTAAAAAGGATACAATCGGATATTATAGATTCGTTTTAGGAAAGGGTGTCCCATAATGCACGCAAAATGTAATTTTGATAGAAAATACAGATTTTTAATTAGAAAGCTTAAATTTTATTTTGATTCATAGAGTACCTATACAGATTGGGGTTATGTATGGAATAGCACATCGGATAAATGGCCGCCGCGACTTTGCTGCCAAGTATACGTGCTCTTTTATTGAAACTTTCTATGACCTTTTCGCATAAATGGGGCTAAATTTTCATTAATTCACTTCCCAATTTCCTCTTTCAAGGCGTTGGTGGTCTTGGGCTTGTTTGCATAGACTTTTGACCAAAGAAAAAAGTCCAATGGCGTTACATCGCAAGATCTGGATGACCAATTCTGATCGCAAAAACGGTCGATTGCACAACAATTACTAAACAAAGCTATAAAGATGAAAATGAGTTTCATCACTGAATATTATTTTGTACTAAAATTGCGGACTGTAGCTTAATAAATAAATAGTTGGCGCAACAGGTCGGTAGCGACCCTGGGCCTAGCTTCTCACAACCATTCGTTTTGTGTGAGTTTTTCATTTTTGGGACGAATGGAAGGGATCTACAATTTTACGCCGAGTCCAAACGGCTAATTGAGAAGCTTCTTCATGACAGTTATACTCTCGGATGTTTGTTTGTTTGCGGACTGTAGCTGGCAAACCTTAATTTTTATTAAATAATGTTCAACAATGAAAATGCGTTGTTCTTTTTTATAGCGCTCCATTTTTACTAGCCCCGAACTGTCAGCTGTCGTTGGCATCACTGTACTAAATGGCAGAAAATTAAAATTTTCCGTGAATTATGGCAAATATACCATTTAAAGGTACTAGATGAGCCGCATGACGTCTGCCTTAATTTTTAAAAGCTTCGTACATCGATTTCTATGAAACAAAAACGGAATGTTGCTCCATTACGCTCTGAGTTGTGTCAGCTACGAGTATGTGGATTGGATCAGTAGTTTTATCGTGATGCGTTAACAAATCCAAGTGATAGTCATTTATAAATCATTCGGACCGTGCACGTAATCTTCTTCTGAAAAGTAAATATGCTCCTAAAATAGTTTTTCAGGAAGAAACTGACAACAGAAATGTAAAACCAGCTGCCTTTTTTACAACAAACTTGACGTCCAATCTGTTCACATTGAACTAAAGCCATTTAAATTGGTTATCGTTAGCTAGAAGTCAATAGACATCTGTAAGCTGTATGTTCGTCTTACCGAAATATGTCCAAATGGAGTCGAAGACCAACGACACTTTACTTTTCATGGCTACAGAGAGCTGGGCGGACCTAAGTCATAAATACATGATCGTAGCTCTTGAGAGGACTTTGTTATACCCAATTTCCTTCTTAGCCCGTTGAAACAGGGATTGGTAATATTTGACACTTGTTAAAGATTATAAAATTCTTATTAATTTTAATTAAGATTTTAGTTCAAGTACTTTTTTATAAGCTCTGTTACGTTTTTCAGAGTTTATTTTATCGATAATCGAAGACAAATGTCAAAATTAATTGTCATATGCCATATTCATTTATTAAAGCGATTTAAATACAGGATTGCTGTTTACAAGAATGGACAGTCAGCATCGGTACCTCGAATGACATATACCTATATCAAGCTTGTTAAAAATAAGTCCCCCGACCTGTTTTTTGGCAATATCAATTTTCAATATAGGTACATACGTTTTTCTCTCTCCAACCTTTCGTTTCCACTCTTTGGTCAAGGGCGGTGCTGATGAAAGCGTTGCAAAAGGCTACTCTTTTTAAAAGCAAGTTTGATGTCTGCGCTGGTGAATAATTAAAGGTAAATAAACAGCCACCTTAAGCCTTGAATATGAAACCACCGCATACCGTTGATAAATTTTGTCCGTTTCACAGTTTGGAGTGGAGTAGCTTCGAACTTACAAAAACAAACCAAGGAGCTAAGAGAACTGTCACCGCCAGAATTTCTTAGTTTGCAGCAAGAAAACTTCAAAACCCGCTCGGATTTTGGAAACTAACAACAATTTAGGCGCAGATCCCGCACTTATTGGCCAACATTTCAGGGGGCAGATTCCGTATAACAATAATCGTCGGGACGATATCGTTTTTGAAACTTTGATTACCATAACAAGTTATATTCTGCCCGAATATGTTGTCGGCTTTCATTATATTTGTGGAAAATTAATTGGATTAAAGTTTCAAACTCAAATTTTGCCACTTAGTTGCTACTTTTGGAGGTCTATCATTTCGACGATAATCCTGTAACAAATTACGGAATGAGTGCCCTATCACCTGGGCACGTTTTTAAAAATTCCAATATCTGGTTTTATTTGAACTTTGCGTCTAAGCGACAAATAAATTGACATAACCTCCCAAACATTCGAATAGACTCGACAAGCCCGTCCAAGCTTATTGCAAACTCCAGCCTGATCACTGATCTCGAGCATCGCCAGCTGCAACTACTGTCATCTCGATTTCAACGAACGATTTTGTTTTATTTGTTATGCCTCCAAAGGAAGTCTCCATTTTCACACGCATGAATGGTTTAATTACAAATAGCGTTTGTGCCCCCTTCTTTATCTGCCGTGCAAGATCGTCCACGAAAGCAGAAAAAAAAGATCATACGGGACACCGACCAACAGAAGTTCCTCCTCAATCCGGCACAAAAAAAGTATCAACTCACGGTACCATAACAAATTTCCGATACTCTTTTTGCTTCATTCTTTTACCTTCGATAAAGTGATCGCTCTCCTCCATCGAAACCGTAACGAAAGGGAGAATCCCCCTCTCCCACCCGCTAGCAGATCAAAATTCCTTTGATCTCCGATCGACTGTCAGCCAGAGAGTATTTTTTTTTTTTTTTTGTAATATTTTTATGATTAAGTCTTTTTTAATTGTTTTTTATGTGGACGCGGTTTCGTTTTGACTTGTGGAAATGAAAGGATACAGTACACAGAAGAAGATCAATTCAAGGTGGTATAAGGGGCAATTAAATGCACAACCCATCGCAATCAAACTGAAATGAACACACCAGATGCACGTAGGTAGGACAAAACGAAAACGAAACGCACGATGTGAACTGAAATAATGATCGGTGCGACGCGACGGACGAAGCCTCTCTCTCAATTAGCACACGCATGTGTGATTTCCGAGCAAAACGATCCTCGGCGGCCGAGATCAAACGCCGATCGTTGTATACGGCGCGCACTATGTGTGTTTTTATAGCCCCGATCGGCCCCGGAGCAAACACTGATCTTGTGCGATCATCAATGGCGCAGCTACTACACTCGTACTTGCCATCGATTCGGATGCTGTGTCGGGCGCATTTTATTCAAGAAGCACCTTTGGGCGAATGGGCCTATTCAGTTGAGGGTATCATGCACACAGATATATGACAAACTACCTATCTGGTGATTTTTAAGGGTGAACATTGAGATCGCTGATCGTGACCACTTGGGATTATGGGATCCATTCATGCGAAAAAAAAATGTGTAATTTGCAAAGAGCAATTTGTTCACGGGACTGCGGTCGGTCTGTAGAGCACTTGAGGGCAATTTACTTTTATTTTTCATTTGCTGAAGGGCGCTGACTAGATGAGAAATTGTTGTCCCCGATATACGAGTATGAGGAGAAGGGTCGTTGACAATGGCTCTGCATTTGAATGGAAACGGATGGACAATTTGAGGGAGGTACTCTGAGTCTGAAACTGAGTCTTTTGTGCGCACATCATAATTTAAATTTGTTCTATTCTTAGCGCAGCTCACATCCTGAGGGACAAACAATCATTGTGTTGCGTGTATGCATTCAGGCTTTGAATTCAACGGGGATTTTGTGTATATTAATGCTTTTCAATTGTTTGAGAGGACATCTGGGAAATAAGGGGGCGATATGCATTTATTCAAATGGCGGCAATTAAGTGATGCGCGGTGAGCTATGGGTGAGTTGGGATAAAGGAAGAATTAGGTATATGTACTTATTTCTAAATGAGAAGCATCGTTCCATTTCGTGCAATTTTTGGAAGGAAAATATCGTATACCAAGCGATAAACAATTAATATCATATTTCGTGCCATATGAAGTTGTGATCTTTATGTTACAGAGACTTTCAGAAATCAATAAACGTATTTTTCCTTCTTTTTATCCAAATTTACATATCCACTACACATATATAATGAACTGGTAGTGAAATTTCAGTTCCATAGAAGCTCTGCCCAAAAAATGACGCAACCATTGGCCGCATTCAAGAATCTAGTTAAATTAAGTCGACTAGATTGGTCTGTATGTAACCTGAACGCAAAAACTAGATTGGTCGGGAACGTCACTTTTTCTGCGTCAGGTACATATGAGAACTGTCAACTTAGTACTCAGTCACAAATTTCTTGACTAGATTCGTCGGCTCCCCTCCATAAAAGTCAACTGAAACAGCTGCTTATTTGACCGATTTCCCCCAATCAAAACCAATATACACTTAGGGAGAGAGCTGTCAGACTTACTAAACTAGATACTTGAACGTCCTCATTACCAGCGCTCTTGTTTCAAATCGAATAAAAATTGTAACAAAATGACAACCATCTTGGATTTCTCCATATAGAATGCTAGAGACACCTATTGGGTTTTAGTAGATTTTGCTAAGTAAAATGGTTGAATTCAAGTTGTTGCGGAATGTTTTCCAATAGATGTCGCATCGAAAATGTGGTAGTTCAAATTGTTAGTAATAGATGAACCAACAAATTTTTAATACAAATTGTAGTGCAATGCATTTGTTGCCCCATAAATTCCACAAATTTCATATATTGATGGCGAATGGATTGTTGTTTTAATTTTTAATTCCTCATTCTATTAACGAAGCCGATAAAACCTACTTTATTTCTGGTTCTTATAATTTGTTTCCAATTTATTCCGCTCGGAACCAAGAGCGCTAGCGCTACTGATGGAACCAACGCGAAGTTGGCCACTAGCAGTCCATATTATAATAAGTCTATTGTACTAAGATTCGGATTACCTAATCCCGTCGGTCACCTAGTGCCCAACTCACTAACCAAATTTGTCCAAGGGTTTGTTAAACGTTTTCGCTGGTCAAATGATTTTTAAAGCTTCTATACAGTGCATAGACTCAAGTCGTTCACGTGGAGCATTAGTATTCAGTTGTTAAATGTTTTGAGTAGGTAGGTACAGTTGATAAACTTGTCTGATTTTGGCAAACAACAGTTCGCGGGAAGAATTTTCAATTCGCAAGAAAATTGCTGTAATTCTAAATTTCCCTATTTAAATCAGTTATTTTTTTCGATAAAATGTTAGAATAATTTAAGGCAATGCTTCTATAGGGTAGTACAAATTGCAATGTTCAGTTCCATTGATGCTGTTAAATTAATTTGTTCGCAATTCGCATTTCGCTCTCATGTGAAAAGCCCTTAAAAGGTCCCACTCAGTCGTGTTTTTAATTAGAACAAAATTACTTCTAGGTATAACACTTCTGGATACCTACGGTTGAAAACTAAGTCTAAAGGTGAAGCATCATTTAGTGTTTCAACAGGCCAAACGATGATTTAAACCCGTGGCAACGTTCAGCGGAAAATGAAACTTCAAAACGACGCCTTTGATACATTCAAGCACTTTTGCAATATTTTCGAATCACATTTCGCAAAATTTGTTTTCAACAACACAACTAACTTTTCAATCTGACGTTTTGCTATAGTGTGTTTAGGGAAATTCTTTAAAATATCCCGGACACTTTTTTCGTGTTAAGAATTGACCTGGAAGTGTCCTGTTTTCTTCAATGAAACATAGAAAACATAGAAAGAGCACTTCTGGATTTGGTCTTTTGATAGAAAGGGAAATTCTTTTCTTCAATCAAAACCACCATAAGTAAGACTTTTGAAAATGGAATAACCTACAAAAATTGAATTCGTCCAAGAAACCCCAACTCCCCCTACCCAAATACTATACGTTTACAGTTCGACACGCATATCTACATGTATTGACAAATCAATTCCAGCAGCGAAAATCAGTGGCAAGTTCCACAGAAACTGATTTCTGCACAAGGACTTCTTGCCCCCATCGCACTTTGGCAAACGTGTTGACATCTGAATTCAACGAACTACAAGAAAGTGTTACATCGCCATCAGCGACGTGTATATTCCTCTTACACTTAGCCAAGTTGTTTGACAAGCATATAACAATTATGTACACACGCAATTCGCAAGCAATGCGTGTGATATCGGCCAGCAATCTTCTCTTCGCGCCTCCTCTGTCAATATCAAACACCGTCAGCCGGTTTATGGTACGCTGTGCTTCGGAACGTTTCACTGGCCTCGCTATTAGGTACTCCCTAGCGAGCGCAACTTACTCGTAATCCATCGCCGACGGAAACTGCACACACAGAGTGCCTTTGTAGTACGGCATCCAGCTAACGTTGTTGTTCCACTTGTAATTATACCACGTTAATTCCACTTTACATTCGCATTGCTAGGGTTTCAAGAGTGCGAGTGTGGCCGGGCACAAAGGTATTTAATTTCAAAACATTCAGTTTCGTAAGGAGGCAAACGAAAGAGAAAGAGAAACAACCAGCCCAACCAGCGGCAGCGACTTGCAGTAAAGTGGAAGGCCATCGGGAACAACTAATCTAATTCCCTTTTTGAAAGTGAATTAAGTTCTTGCCGCTGCTGACAAAAGAAATGTCATCGGGTCTCTTGTAAAAGGGAAAACAAACGCGTAAAGTGTATACCTACCTAGTAGCAGTGGCAGAGCAGAGGATCCTTTTACAAATCTCCACTTAAAGTGTTTAAAGAGGCAAAAGGATGAACATGAGTGAGTGTATTATTGGGAAGATGCAGATATGGATTCTTGAAGGGATTTGCTTTGTTTGTCTTTTCCCTGGGCGAAATGGAGTGTTTGCCTATGGGATTAATTGCATAACAATATAGGTACTCGTACCTATGCGATTTGGAAAGGTACACTCAGTTGGGTCTTTATTGATGGTTGCTGGAGATATGATGAACGGAAAGCAGAGATTACAGTTGTACAATCTGGACTAAACTCTTCAGATAATAGGGGATTGTACGCAGTTTTAATTAGAAATGTCGAGCAGTGTGTTGCTGTAGGAACGGTACGAACATCTGGCTTTGGGTAATTGGGCTCACAGATGCGAACGTCAACATTAGGTACAACGGCTGAGATAAGAATTTGAATGACAGTTTAAAAGGTAATGCGAGGTACATCTGATTTCAGCTCATAGATTCAGTTAAACAGGGTATAAGGACATACCACTGATCCATCGAGATCCGATATTTCCGTACAGTGAAATCAGATGGCGGCTAGAGTTAGAAAAAACATCATGTGGATCAACTTTTGCTCTTAAACTGCGCTTGTGGAACGGAACCGGAGCGGTCTTAATCGACTCACGGAAAACGCACAAATTGTCGACCCGATTCCGAATATTTCTTCCACTGTTCCACCTCTCGCGAACGAGTAGAACTGTTCTCAGTTCAGCAGTCCTAATTCGTCATAAGATTTTAGGCTTCTTCCATTCGTTCCGAAAAGATAAAAACACTCAAGCGAATGGTTGTAGCCGCAACAAGAAAATTTATAGTTTAGGATCAACGCACGATGTGTATATAAGTAGATTCATAATTTTGGATGACTGTCTCCCATCGATTAGCGTTTTGATCTGTCTGGGAGTTCTTACAACTCCTTCTTGATAGGATTTCTCTTTAGCGTCGTGGTTGGAAGTCAGCTTTGCAATAAGTCCCAAACAAGCAATCACTTACCTACCTATCTATATGTTTAAGGACAACAGTGCTTGTACTTAGCCGACAACCCTAGACTCGTTCAAATCGCACCCTAATAGGTAAAGGCACACGCAAACTTGTCTAGGAAACGAGAAAGCTATTTTAAATATCTCAATGTCTCCTTTTTATCACTGAAAACCGGATCCTAGAAATGATAGCTATTAGGGTCACCAACTTTGGATATTTAGAGGGTAGACTTAGGACTAACATTTTGGAGCACCTGACCACGTCTATGTTCCGCACACTCTCCTGCATGCCAGTCGGCCGTTGACTTCAGTGCTGTCCCTATTCAAATGGTTTCGAATATCCGTGGTCCCAAAGCGCGTTGCAATATAGGTGCAACAAAAGTTTTTGCCACTCCTCTGTGTTTCCCAAGCAATAAGGGAGTAAGCCAGCGGGCTTCCAACTACCAAGTAATTGACCACACCCCGAACGAAAAACAGAGACTAATAGAGCTAATTTGTAACAATGTTCGCCCTCGAGACAGCTTCCGTGCGATGCGGTGGAATGGAACAACTTACGAACAATTACTGCCAACTTCAGACAATATAAATTATCAATAAAACTAATGCTGCAAAATTTCAGTAATAAATGCAAACGACTTTCAGAACTCACACGTCGGTCCTCGGTCGGCGCGTCGTGCGAAAATTAAGTGATCTTTGTATGCGCATTTGCCCCCATCGGCGTCCTCATCATCATCATTCTGGTGTCGGAGCCGCCATTCGTTTCGTGTATATAATCAAAAGCCGAAGCGGACCGGAAATAATGTTCAAAGGAAGCCGCCGCGCGCCGCCATCACTGTCCCAGCCAATGCGTCTGCATTTACCGCTGCTGCTGTCGGCTGGGCCTGTGCTATGACCGCATTGGATTCGAATTGAAGACCGCTTGGGAAATTTGCTCACGCAAAATGTGCATGGTGCTGATGCACCATTAGTTGGGGGCTTTGCTGTTTGTCTTCAGTTTTTGTTTCTCTTTGACGTTAATTATAAATTTAAATCGCATATTTATGCGGCGTAACATCGAAATAGTGCCTTGCGAATAAACAATAAATGCCAGGAGTAATGCGACTGTGAGAGCGCAATCGAAATGGTTTATTGCCAAAACGGAAGAGGGTGTTGGGGGGGATAGATGCACATGCACAGATTTTACAAACACCCCCTCGGTTGGATAAAGGAAGATGAGTTGATGAGGGAAGGAGACGAGGACTTTGTGTGATGCGATTGAAATTCTAAAACTCTGAACACAGGATTAAGAGTGGTAATTTGTATGGAGTTGCCATTGCGACAGTTTAGTACGAAAATGAGTAAAAAGGAGGCACAACAGATCCGCATAGGTACAATGGACAGAACCGTTCGTTCTGAGTGCGTTTTTATTTTTATTTAAAATTTCAAGCCAAGCCTGGACTGAACGACTAGATTGATAAAGTCTCTCGTTAGAGCTACACCTATCTAATTTTGGATGTTTGTAGAGAGGTGGAAAATCATTAATGTCTGCAAGTTGTTACGTCAAAAACGTGATTGACAACAGCGGAACAGATTTCGTTATAGTTGTGTGAAAGTATTTCTGCTTAGCTACTTCCATCATTGGGAGTGGCAAACATGTTTTTAAGAGACTGCTGGCTTGTGACTTGCGAAGACCGGTGTGACGGATGATTATGCCTGCGGTGTAAGGCCACCCTTTAGTGGGTTTCAGCTCGTGGATCTCTCAGAAATTCCTTTGGTACGATTACTATTCTAACGATGGTTTAAAACTGGATTCTGATCGATTAGTAGGCTTGGATAAAGGTTGGGTCTCCCCTCCAAAAGCGGCAGAAGGGAGAAGAAGTACCTACAACTAAGCAATTTTCGCCCAATTCTTTGCATCCAGAAGAAGAAACAAGGCCGCAATATTATCCAATCTCAACGCGTTAGCGACGCAGCTATGGCAAGCATTTATAGCTTCAATACCTCCAAAAAAATATTTGTTTTTAGGACTCACTCTTGTTTTTTCCAGTGGCAGCGCAATTTCTTACTTGGTCTTAGTATACCCCTCATCGGAAACCACTCGAAACCAAACAACCAACTCACGTTACTTAAGAAACTGTTTCGCAATTGTGATCTTAGGACATAAATCTTAGAAAATAAATCAAAAAGCTCAACTTTATCGCGAACTTGTGGGTCGTATAAACGCAACTGACTCAACCCCAGTTAGATACCCTATCGATCGATAAGACCTCCAATCATTCAAAAGGACCTACACCTAGCTGTCATGAGGAAGAATCTTCTGATTAAGTGGGATAATGGTACAGATCTTTTAGTATCAAAATCTAATACTAATCACCGCCATTACGGTTCACTGCTCACGGCAACTCTTTCCCCGTTCACACAGAGTGATATCACTCACTATTGGCTCAAGCCAGCGTACACACATTTTAATAGTAATTATAAAGCACCGGCCGGTGATATTAAGGTCCCCGATGGACGGTCTTGCCCCACCACCCGCCTTCTCAAAAGACCACCATCACACATCATCACACAGTCGTCCATAGCACGGCATGGTGGCGGCGAAAACCGAAAACCCTATGAAGTTGTTTTGCTCTGTGTTTCGGTTATTTTTTGTTTTTTCCTCATTCTACCGCTGCGACGCGCCGTACTTTGGGATTGTGTGTACTGTGTAGTGTAGTGAGTCGCTGGGCTACGCTATAGCCATGTGACGTTGAGCCCCTTGCAGTTGTTGTTGTTGCTCCATTCTCGTTTTTTTTAGGAATGAGTACACCTCTTTATTGGCCATTACGAAAATGCGGATAAAATGAAATGAAATTACTGAATTCTTATTGCTTTTCTTGTCGTATTTTTCCACTTCTTCCCTTTTTCGTATTTTTATTTTATGTTTTGCGGTTTTCCTTTGAGTTGTTCTTCTTTTATTTTTTTTTCAAATTTACTCTTCTTCCATTATCCGTCAGAATTCAGAAACGAGAACGACGAACAACGGTGGATGAAATAAACGCATAGTATGTGTGGAGTAGAGCGAGAGATACATTTCGAGATACTACAGAGACAGAGTACATGATTGTGGATGAGGTCGCTGCTCTGCTGGCTGCATGCATTACGAAGTGCAGGCAGAATACGAAGGCAATAGCAACAAATTCAAAACAAAAACAACAACCCAACAGTGCCAGTGGTAGCTGCAGCGAATGTGCCAACAACAGCAACAACAACAAAAAGAAAAGCGGTAATACCTAATATGAGCGGTACAACAACAACGTTCAAAGCGGCAACGAAGTGAAGTGCCAGAGCTGGAGTGATTCCTTTCGACGGCTACCTTTTTGAACTGATATCTGGGATTATACGTGCTAGTTTTACTGTGTGTTTTTTTTTTTTTAGTGCAATTGTTCGTAGTGTCAAATTTGTAAAGCAAGGCCTCTCATTGGGCGCCATTTATAATAGACTTTCATTTAGTGCTGAATGTAGTTTGTCACACTTTCAAAGTTAAATACAGTAGAACCGCAGAAAGAAAAACAGGGCGTACCTACCTATTCATCATTTCAACTTGTCCATATTTTCGGAAATCAAAACTTGGTTGAGGAAGGGTAAGAAATTAAAAAAAATAAATAGGTTCGTGTATCGTAGGTTCAGCTTCTCGCAACCATTATTATTATTTTTAGGACTACCCAGATAATCGAAGCAACCTTCAGTTTTACGCCGATACCGATTACATTTTCACTCTCGTATGTTTGTGAGACTTTCGCGTGAGTTGGCGCAGTGGACAAAAGACCTTAAAATGAGGTCTTCTTTTTGCTTTAAATTTAGAACTCACCCCTTAAGTGACTTCCCGAACCTTTCACAAAACTAAATAAGGTAACATGAATTTATGCGTAGCAAGAGAACCTAAAACAGTGAAAAGCAAGCGAAATTGAACTTGGAAACTTGGAATAAAGCATTAATTTTTACGAGATTTAACTGTATCTACACCCGAAACCCGACAGTCGGAGGACTTTTAACCTCTTACCTTCCAGAAGAATAATGTGACCAAGGAAATAAGTTTTAAAATCGATATAAATAGTTTAGGCAGTTGTTTAAATACTGAATCTGCGAAATTCGGTAATAACTTTTAAAATAGTTAAATAATTGTTAGGTACATAAAAACATTTTTCCGGATATATGGAAAGTGCCGACAGTAGCGCTAATGCTTCCCCAGAAAGCAGAAAGTAATAAATAAAATAGTAGATAACCCAGCAGCTAGTTCAAATCATTAAAAAAAAGAATTGATAACAAGTCAGCAATTATAGCTACTACTCCTCTGAAATGGCAGGGATGGTTAAAGGAAATATTATAGAAGTCCTTCTACAGCATTTTTTAATGCTTTTAATTTTAATTTATTTTAATTTTAACGGCAAACTTAAAAAAAAACGACGTCTTTGGAATTTTAGCCAAATGATATTAGTGC
The DNA here is from genome assembly GCA_948293265.1 of Cheilosia impressa. Lineage (NCBI taxonomy): Eukaryota > Metazoa > Arthropoda > Insecta > Diptera > Syrphidae > Cheilosia > Cheilosia impressa. The sequence continues at coordinate 47,289,555 of OX411882.1, read as the reverse complement.
TGCTCGTTGTTCTAATTTGGAAGTTGACCATTTTTTCCGGTTAATGATTATTTCTAAAAATTTAAGTCCAATTGTATGCAGAAAAAACGTTAATATAAAAGGTTTCTCAAAATAAAGTTACAATTTTTGTTTAGCTTACTGGGTGATAGCAACGTATACCAGGGTAGCGGAGAGTATATCAATTAGTAGCCTGGCTCTAGGGAGTTCAGTCGCTGATCGGGCATTATGCGTGTGAGTGTTTTCCAAGAATGTAATTGTAGCCCGTAGAAGATTTTGCAATGTTCGAGGTTTTCGCCACTTATATATGATGCGCCAAACACACCTCTTATTTGGAAACGGGTACAAAAATCCGGGCGACCAAGATCATCAAGAGCGAAGCGTATTCTTAAAAAATCGTGTAAAATGCAGCTTACAATTGGGAATAAATCTGTACAGAAGAAGTTATTTCAATAAATCACCTCGGAGTGATATCATTTGCTCTAAAATACGTAAAATACGTCTCTTTAAGGAAAAGTTTCACTTCTTCAATACCAGTTATCCATACGCATGCTTAAAATATATTTAGACACAAAAGAACTGTCCCAAGCGTCACCCCAGAATATTCATACCTAAAAACTGCAACCCTCACGTGTAGTTCCTACCACCACTCAAGTGAACCTCAAGCAGAATCTACAAACGAACCGAATGCCAGGCCAAACTAAAAACCAAAGTGATTCCATAGACTTGCCGCCAGTATCGGATTAGATCGCAAGCTGTGAACATATACCCAAGGCACGATCGTTCAGCTGTTTTCCTGCTTCTATCGCAGATACAAACGAAATTTATTCGAATTTGTAGTACAATTCGTATTCGTGCTCGTTTATCTATGAGATACATTATTTTTGCATAACAGTTTTGCATTCAAAATAATATTTGTTCAAAATGTGTTCACCCAGTGCCATGTAGTGTCTACCAGAATAAACGGAAAAAAATATATTTTCAAAAAAAATCGCAGTGATTGAAATAAAAAAGAGAGAAAGGAAAAATAAATACAAAAATGTGTTTTAGTGTGCCAAACATGTGCTATTTGATCTCAGCCATACTACCGCTACTGGTAGCAATTCAACCCTCGCAAGGATTACAATGTCAACGGATATCTGTGCCGGCATGTCAAGGTCTAGGATACAATATGACAGCAATGCCCAACTTGGCCGGTCATACCAATCAGCTGGATGCTGAAATAAGGGTAGGTCTACCATCTACATAGAAACTCATACAATACCTGAAAAATGTCTCTAATGAAATGTGCGGTGGTAAAAAACAAAAACAAATCTAGGACAGACAGACAGTTGATTAAATTTATAGGTTTAATCGCGTGCTTTTCCCTAGTGTCTCTGTCTAGTATTTGCCGTTCATTGTGCTATCAGGCACATATCTTTTGGCAGGTAGTTAAAAAAGAGAATAAAAATGCTGAAACAACAAAAAGGGCAACGAAATAAAAGACGTGTATACGTATTTCTGGTATCTGGTACTGGTGGTTGGGAAGCAGACGACAGACGAGATACATTTGTTTGGAAGCGACTGGCTGCAGCAGTAGTTTTGCATTTTACGAGAGAGATGAGAGATGTAAACAGTGGTGTAGTCATCGTTATATAGTCGAGTACGGGTTCCCGTTCCCGTGCTCGTCCAGATTTTATATGTAGATGCAGAACAGTAGATAGATACTATTGGGATTTCTGGCGATGCATTTGACATTTGAATGGAGGAGTACTACCTTAAAAATTCTTTCTTTCGCTGGGTTTTCCTCTTTTTGTTTAATGGGTTGGATTGGATTGTTTTTTTTATATTTTTGTTGTTAAGTCTCCGTCTGTATAGAGGTAAAATGCAGTTAGATATATATTTTTTTTAATCTAATGGGTTGGCATTGGGAAGCTAATGAGATTGAAAATGGAACTAAAGGTAGGCATGGAATTTATATTTAAAGGAAGTGTATAGAAGGCAACAAGCTTGAAGTGTGACACTAGGTAAGGAGCCTAGCTGAATTTATAGAATTAGCCGGAGACTTCTTGTGATGGGAAACTCTGTGTTCTAGTTTTGAAAATCGTACAAATATTTAATTAAGGAGGTTGGTGACTATCTTGCTTATCCACTTATTAAGTTCGCAGACAATGGAGCTTTATTCGATCTTTGAGCCGGGCACTTGCGCTGAAAATGTCAAATGATGTTTATTACTTGACCCAATTAAGCTAAACACAAGACTTTCAGGACGTTCAAGTATCTAAGTCTGACAGCTGGCTGACGTAATGTGTCTCGGTTTTGATGAGACACATGTTCACATGAACAGCCCTTTAAGTTGACGTTTGGGAAGGGCTAGCCGACGAATCTAGCCAAGAAATTTGTGGCTGAGTACTAAGTTGACAGTTCGGATATGGGACTGACGTATAAAAGTGGCAATCTAGTTTTTGGGTTCAGGTTACGTCTAGTCCAGACCAATCTAGTCGACTTAAGGTAACTAGATTTTTAAATGTATGCCCTTAGTTTAAGTTTGCCTCTGAATGCTGCGTCTTTTGGAAGTTTGCATAATGTTTGTGAAAGGGTGATTACATTAGGTTAGGTTTTTAGATTATTGTTAAAAATGTCTGAGCTCATTTTAAAGTTTGTCAACATGATAGTAAAAAAGCCACCGTTCTGAGGATTATGCAAGTTGAAGAGGCGCAGGTGAAATGAAATCTAAGGGACGAGTATACCTAGAATGGGAGTCAATGGACTGGATTAATTGATTAGATAGAATGAAGTGAAGAGGGAGTAACTATATTAAACCAGCATCATGATTACTAAAGGTAGGTAATAATGAAAGTTAAACATCACCTGGTAGGTGATCCGAGACACTTTGGCTGCAATTCGAAAGAACAAGGTCTAGGGAAATTCTTAAACTAGGTGGGACACAACGCGGTACATTCGTAGAAATCCTGTCAGGGCAAAAAATATGCAAAAGGACCTAAACTAGCAGACACAGACACTTTTACATTCTGCAACGACCTGCAAGCTGATGAGAATATCAATGCGAACCAATGTCTGGTAACCGAATAAAGTTCTTGGGTAGGTACTTGTTCAATCAGGAGGTAGACCACACGAACTACAAAGGGCTACTCGGTTTCTGTAAGGAGATTTGGTCTTTCTCAAGTGTTATTTTTTGTTAATACCTATTTTGTTAACATTTAACTAATGAATATTTCGTGAGGCTCAAATGATTAAGAAAATTGTTATTTTAAAGTAACACATGAAAGCACAAAAGTTAAAAAATGTACGTCCCCTCGTCTTCTCGCTTCTAGTCCTTTTTTCTTAAGTTGGTACTGGTGCAGTCTGGAAAACGGTGATGCCAATTATTCAATTTTGATGTGTTTAATTTTTTCCAACATCAAGGGAAAATGTTTAGGTCTGTTTTTCCATTGTAGGTAGCTTACCGCCATCGGTTCCCTAGGAATAGCGAAGCAGTCATAGTGGTTAGTGCCGTATGAGACTGTCTTAGCTTAACATAACTTTTGGAACGACAATGATGGAAGGTGATTTCAGGCATTTTACCAAGCCGAGGACTAAAAACATGTCAGTTAGGCAATACCCAAGGGGAACACTTGTAAATTTAAAAAGAAACTAACTTCTATTAGTAACATGAGCTACTCCTTCGAACTGGACCAGTAATTTATAAAAGACTCCTTTAAGTGAATTATGACAGTCAATTTTTCCAATGTACCTTTTCCTCTTCAGAAGATATTGGACCTTAGCAATAAACATTTTTAGTTCCGACTTCAAATTTAAATAATTCACGATGGCTAGGATCTTCAATACGAATTTCGCAATTGTGAGCTTCCGCAAATTTAAAGTCGAGACTTAAAATTGTTATTAGTACCTACGTCGCATTGTGTTTCTCCCTTTAGTAAGTGAACCCGCTCTTCGCTTCTTCGTCAATTGAGCAAGCACCTAAAAATTTAATTTTTAAGAGCGCCAAACCACCAATTATCTAATACATTGGATTGACGTCTTGAAATAAGAGCGAACAGTGCCAGGTATCTACGTATGAGCCCCACCTTTAAGATTTGTCAAAAACTCTTGGCCTTATTTCGAAGTATCACTAGTTAATCAACCAAGAGACTGCTTCTTTTGAAATCCTATATATGAAAGACGATGGATTTTTTTGCTGTTGAAAAGGTTGTGAAAAGATGCAGCTCTGTATTTAATTTGTTGTGTAAAAGCCAGGTCAGTTTAGTGGTAGAATTTCTACCACTGGGATTACTCTTGTATATTAGGTATGAAAAGTCCAATTTAAAACTGCGATGAGATATCGGATTTCTGCAAACGTAAAGCGTCTTTATATTGACAGTTGCAAGGCAAAACTTTGAAGCCTAGTTTTTCTGCGTAATGCTACTAATTATATCTAGTGTCCCGGCAAGATCTTACGAACTCACAATGGCGAAAGTTTTCTTATAAAATTACCCAGTGTGTGCCACAAAATATTTTGCGCAAGGATTAAAAATCATTATCAGTAAGGCCTTTTGTCTCTTGCGCTGTCACTAGGCCTCTTTTCATATTTTGAATGCAATTCACTGCAACTACCCGACATGCGATCAATCGGCTCAATCACAACCGCCACCTATGACAACTTCAAGTAGAAAGCATGAAGTATACCTACTTGTGCTAGTCTGCTAACTAGCTACTACCATTTCTCACGGTCGTTGCTTCTAAATTACCCGCACCCTCGAACCGTCATACTCTCAAAATAATAATAAATAAAAAGAAAAAAAAAAAACCATAACCGCCCTCACCATAAAGTCCACTTCAGATAATAACTTTATTACATGCGCTTTCCTGACATTTCTCGTGTCACTTGTCGGTCGATTGTCGTCGTTGTCTACTATAGAGGTACTCTATCATCACTCATATCACCCACCGCGATATAAACGAGTAAACACACACAGTTAATACTCTTGCGGGGACAGTGTCAACATTGTGTCGGCACCTTTCATAAATAAATACACCCGCCCAGCTATGTCTTGCTAAAAGCCGGCACAGTGACAATACCGCAAAAAAAAAAACGGAAAAAACTCACAAGTTAAATGTAAACATTTTAACAAATAATTAACATTTGGATAATAAATGTAGAAATGTAAAGCGAATATACGTCCAACTCGTGTGTGGGGCGGAATTCTTCTCCTTAATTACGATGGTGCGAAACACGCGCTATAAGCGCTGTTGATTGATTCTAATTGAGGTTAATTAGTGGGTGGCTGAGAGATAGCAACACTGGATGTATAAATATAGGTTTCTTCCTTCGCAATCCGAAATCAAATCCATCAATACAGTACAGCCGCGCAACTTAACGTCTCCACCGACATGCACAACACACTCTTGCATGTCCTTCGCTATTCGCTTACAATGAACGTGAACACACAAAATTAGGTATACGATCGAGCGCCGACTTTTTCGTTTTTGTTTTTCCAAATTCTAAAAACATTCATGAATCATTTCGGCTTGAACACAAATTTTGATCGTTTGATACACCACGAACAAATACGTACACACGCAGCATTTGGCGAAATCCGTTTGAAGTTTCATATGCGCCGCACACGCACACAGAAAAAACAAACCAGAGGCAATAAAATTACCCCCAAATAGATAGAAAATTGTATCTACGTTATGAGCATATTTTGCTGACGCGAAACTAATGTAGTTCAATGGCATACAGCGATTATAAAATGATCGTTCGTCGTTTTCTGACATTTTATGATTTCATTTGAAGTGGACGGCTGTTAAAAAAAAAAAAAAAATGAAAATGGCAAAAAGTAATAATAAATAAATGAGTAGGTACACCGCTTCCACATTCTCGTACTCGTACTCCTGATCTCTGTATCTGGAAATACGATTTCCTCACCTGCGCCGTCGTCGAGTGCCTACTTAGCACGGTGTGTACTTAGATCAAAGATACCGATCCACCCAACCGGTGGATAGAGGAAAAAAAACTAAAGAAATATGCCCAACTGACAACTGTGTACAAAAACTATCGACAGTTTCAAGTGGGGAATCCACTCCATGGGAATGCGCACAAACTTAGATAGATACTCGAACAGCCCAAATACACAATTGCTGTCGAAAACAAATAAAAATTCCGTCAAGATAGTGTGCATCCTTGTTGATATGTACTCTGTACACACTTGCTCATTACTATTATGAGATATAATTAATATTGCCAATTGCCACTGGAGTTTAGATACAAGCAGGAAAATGAAACAAAACGATAAAAAAATTCATTTATCGGAGTGTTTTTGATTAGTTTTCGGTGTACGTCTAATTAATTAGTACACTGCGCCTACTCTTGTAGCTTGTGGCTTTCGGAAACCAGTTTGTGGTTGTACCTGCTTTTTGTTTTGTCGAACTGATTTAGGCAGGTACTTCTTTTTGGAAAGAAGATGGAATTCGGAAGATAATTTCTGGTGGGCCATTAATCTAAGAGCGAGAACAGAGCTTTAACACTTTAGGCGGTCTTACTTTTACGGTCGGTGTTCACTTTGGAGTCGGTTTTGGAGCCGTTCTTTTTAATTCATTTTTATTATACATTGTGTAGTGCTGGACGTGAGGAGAATAATTAAATGAGATCATTTAGCTTAGTGAGCCGGCTGTTTTCACAGTCGGAGATTCTTCTCGGAGATATCTGCATGTACGAGCTTGGGAAGTTTGTTTTTTATTTTGAAGAAACGAACCCCCCAGAAGCAAACGAGAAAACAGTTTGCGATTCTTAGGCCAGATGGGAGGCAATATTAAGTGCTTTTGTCGGCGGGTTCAAAGTGCATTCGCATTCGGATCAGATGAGCTTAAGTCTTTGTTTGGAATGAGAAATGTGGTGGTCACATGGAGGGGTAGTCAGACAAGAGATTCTTGACTGAGTACCAAGTTCGCATATCTGACTGACGTAGGAAAAATTACGTTACCGACAAGCTGGTTTTTGCGTTCAGATTACATCTAGTCCAGACGAAGTCCACTTAAGTGAGACAACTAGATTTTTGAATGCGCCCATCCTGTCAGGTGGTGAAACCACACTCAATTTAAAGTTTATATTATCAGATCTAAGAATTCGAGTCCATTGATTTCCTCGGGGTTGCTTTGTCATTTGTCATGGCGATGGCGACCACAATGAGCTATGACTATGATAAAAAGCGGGTGTTCATAGCCATGGGTATGTTGACAGATGACATAAAAACGTCTACGTAAAAAAACTGCAGTTGATTTTATGTTCGCCGTTGAAGTGTAAATTCATGCGGATAGATTTCGTGAAACTTTGTTTTCAAATGTTTCTTAAGATACAGGAAAGGCAACGCCTACTTTTTGGAAGCTTTTTTGACTAGAATCTATTGTTTTTCTAACTTTGATGCCTAACTTGCCATTACTTAAAAAAAATCGTAAGCAATACACAAATAAGGACTGATCGAGGGAGCGTTGATTTGGAGGGCGAACAATGAAAACACCTGTGTGTCCTTTTCTCTGTTGTAAAGACTTTTGGATTTGATAGCAATCAACAGCAGATGTCTGTTAATATAACTTCGACTTCTTCCTTTGGGGCCACGTGAAAGATAAGGTCTACGCCAACAGCCCAGCGTCGATTCAAGACCTCAAAGATAAAATTCGTGAGGCTATCGAGGACATAGGGCAGCCACTTTGCAATTTGGTCATGGAAAATTTCATGAAAAGGATATGGTCCTGTATGCGTGCGTGATGTTGTTTTTCATTATGAACGGCATACCTTTCTCTTTTCTATGAAATAAACATCCGATCATTTATCTCAAAAAATGACATTTTTCTTTGAATACCAAAAAAACACCTCTTATTGGAAAAACCCTTTATCTGGACGTTGTGGTTATGTGTTCATAAAAATGATTGCAAATGTTTCCCAGGTTATTGTAAGAAGCAGCAAATTTTGTAAGAATAACTTTCGTCAAGTTTAATGAAAACATGTTACTAACTCACTTACAAACTGGTGAGTCCTAATAGTTTTCTTCAATATGTTGGTTACCTTAAGAGAACTTCAGAGCCAAGCATGTATGTATTTATGTATTTATCTTCACAGCAAAGTTCTACCTAAGGATGTAGGTACTTATCCCCCGAAACAAATTTTGACAATTCATATGGACAGAAAAGGACCACATGTATTTATCTAAGTTATCGATTGTCACACCCAAACCGTTCCATGTGATGTGGAACCCGATTTTTGTCAAAACCCATCAGAAGGAGCTACATTGTTGCTGTCAAACTCTGCCAAGCCGTTCGGACATCAAACTTTGACTAAACAGCATCCGAGTTTTAAACAAACTAAATAAAGAAATCAATAGTTGGCCGTACCCACTTTTCTTTTCAGTCAAACGTCTCCCATTCGAGCCCTTAAAAGGCCACATCCATGCACCAATTTTGGTCTGCTTGATCTCAAGGTCCCACCGGCCAAAGTCCACTCAAGTCACTTCCGCTTGGACTGATAAAATGTCACCGAAAATGCATACAATTATTTTTATCCCCAGTCGACTCCTCTTATTCATTCTAACCTATCTGAAAAAGTGTTCTTAATGGATATTAATTCTACAATCCATTAACACTATATGCAGCTACATTGACTGCATATTAATTTGTATCCCCAGGGAGAAAAAACAAAACCGTGTGTGTAATGGACTCAACAAAAAATTCGACATCAAGTCCAAAGGGGCCGACCTTTTATCTTTTTTCGACTTCATTCTACCGCCCAGTCACGACTAGACAGTCAATTACAATTTTTCTTGTTTGTCGGGATTATTAGAGGCGCTTGGGCTCAATTATCGCCTTTGCTTTTAGTCGTAATTTTCCAATAGGAAGACTAGAAATGAATATTAAAAAACAAGAAATGCACTTTGGAACAATCACCATGGGATGAATGTTTCTTATCAATGCAATTAGGGAAGGAAATTGCTATCAGGCTCAGATATTGAGCAATGCGGCATTTCCGACAGCCTATATGGGGAAATGTATTTGAATTAATTTCAACAAGTCATTCATCCATTCGAGATGTCAGGCATTAAATGTCAGGGGTTTCTTAAAGTATCCACTTAGAGAGACGGACCAGAGATTCTATACCCTAGGTCATTGATGAAAGTACCAGAACGACATACACAAACAGTTACAATTTCAACAGCAGGAAATACTTTAGGAAAAGAACGAAATAGATTGCAATTAGAAACTTGCACAGCGCGGAACGGAACAATTTAGTAGAATATTGAAAATGGTCTATTTCTGCTTGTGAACTTTGTTCGGTTAGTTTTTAAAAATACAAATTTGGAAATGAAAAAAACAACCAAACTGATGTATGACAAATTTACGACTTTATCAGTCTTCAAGAAACATGGTAAACGTCAGCTGTTCTATTTGACAGATGAACAGAAATTGTTAACAAAAATTTCCTGGATAGATTTATCAGGGACGGGCATTTGTTGGCTGTTCCACATTTAAATCCACATTTCATTTAAACTTTATACTAACTGAACGCACTCTCTCTAGTCTAACGAAATGTAAATGTCAAACTTGAATAAAATCTGCGCCTATCAAAAGAAGAAGGTTGCGTATTAGATTAACATTAAATTGGAAGGCCCTTCCATTTGCAAAATGGACCTCTAACCCGGAATTGGTTCGTAGAAGCCAAACCTATTATTCAAATGAACAGCTGTTGCATTCCGTTTCTCTTCCAATGTTAGTCGGCTTTGGTAGGTACAACATGTCCCAAATCAAACGAGCATGAGCCGAACTGCTCACTGCTCTCGGAAACAAATCAATCAACTATTTTCACCGATTATAACCTCACATATACTTCGTATGATCTGAGCGATTTTCGTCATCATCATTATATGATCGTCAATTTTTATTGATTACTCGCTTTCTTTCATCGCATCTACCATCTACGGTGCGTGCGTGCGTGCCCGACTTTTTTGTTATATTTCCAAAGGAAAGGAAAAAAAACGACGCAAACAAAAAACCGATGAAATCGATTACGCCTCTATCGAATCATATCTCTACAAAGCTTTCAAAAAAAAAAATCAAGACATCAAAAGTAAAAACTGTTGTCTTTCCCTCACACATGTGATAGGTGTGGTGCATCCATATAAAACGATCCGACAAACAATGAGGGCGCTCTGATAAGGGTGCGCGGGCAGTTCCAAAAAGGCACTTTACTCGACACATGTCTAGTGTATCTATATTTGGATTCGATAAAACAACAACAGAACTAGACGTTCATTTAAAACAAAAACAAAACCACACTCACTGGGTAAACATTTCTACTCGGCCCATTTGCAATCAATTTTCTTTGGTATTAAATAAGATTTAAAGGTTTTTCTCATATAATTATCTGATAGCGCCATTTTGCATGTGACACATAGAATGTCGAAAAAAAAACAGCTAATCAGATAAAATTATATAAATATCTACGGCACCTACATAAAATAATTGCTTTCCTTGGATTTCCCGGTCCCGTTGTGAATTTTTTTCAGTAAAAACCATGAGACTGCAAAAAAAAAGCGCGCTGAACCCCTGGGTTCACTCTGTGACATCAAACAAATGATAGCGGTGAGAGTTTATCGATAATTCTTGAAAATTACGTTTTCATCAATTAATCGCGCCGCTGAAAGAAAACAACAAAAAATAACAATAATCATGCGCGCCGATAAATGGAACGCTTTACGTTCCCCCGAAAATAGTATCAATCCTTTCGTCTAATGTCACAAAAGCCCACAAGGGCTTAACCGGCTTAAAGACTCGAAGTGATTTCGTTTGTTACCGATAAACGATTCGATATTCGAATAGTAATCGAGTTCTTGTGTTTGTTGTTTTTATTTCGAGTACTATGCCGAGCTACACTTCTTTACAAAATGTGTACGAGTATTTTTGTTTTGCTGACGAAAAAAGTCACGACGGCTTATTGAGAGCTTATTGGCATTCTCGTTCGAGGCAACGAACAGAGAGTCCCTCAAACAATGGTGTGAAAACGTAGTTTGCACAAAGTATTATATTTGTCGAGTTGATGGGAGGCAAACAACAACTCAAGACTCAAGATGGAGATACTTTTTCTCAATTACCATTCGAATGGATTTTAGATGATGATTGGAGTTTTTTGTGCAAGTGTTAGCCCTTGTGCTTTGATCTTCTTTTTATCTTCCTGGAGAATCAATATTCTGTAGACTTTTTTTTTGCCTTCTCTATGCCAGATCTTTGTTTAGTTTGTATAAACAAATAAAAAAAAAACTGTGTACTTTTTTAATGAAAGAGTGGTGTAGTAGTTTTTTTTTTAAAGATACGTGGGGTATGATGTCTGCCAGAGACCATGTAGACACATCTTACCCAGGAGAGGTGCGGTGGGTATCATGTATGTATGCTTAAAATACTAAAAGTGTTTGCTTTGTTTACATTGAGATAAAGTGCAGAGGAGACTCGCGCAGCGGAAAAAGAGTGTGATGGGTTTTTGTGTTCATGTTCATCATAAAATTGTTTGATTTGTCGGTATTTTAATTTTCACGGCGAGTAAAAGAAGTCGGAGAAGATTTTTTTTATATTCTTTGAACTAAAGGGCTAATCATTTTTTAATTAAATTGTATTTATGAATTGAAAATTGCTATTTGCTCTACCAAAAAATCGTTTTTTTTAATTAATCTTACATATAGTTTAAAAAAAATAAACAAGAGTCCTAAGTGATTTAAACAGCGAAATGAACAATTGCAGCAATTTTCCCGCGAATTGAAAGTTCTTGCCACGAGCTGTCACAATCTATTCACAATCCACATAATACAGTCGCGATCCACAAACCCATGAATGAAAAATTCGTTTGACCTTAACTGAACTTAACCTTTAAAAATGAAACTTCATCGCGGGTACTTGCGATTAGAAAAATGTTCATGTGAATAAAAATGTCAGAGACTACGAATATTTGCTTGTTCTTGAAAGTCTCTGGAACATTAAGATATAATTGTAGGTATGTGATGGCTTTTGGTTTGCGAAAAGCAAAGATTTTACGAAAAGACTGACTGAGAAAGTAGTCCAAAGTATAGCTACGCAAAATAGTTCTTTCTTTCGGTAGAAAAAACCGAATTTACTTACAACGCTAATAATAACAACTAAATCATTTATCATTTATCTATCCGATGACATTTGTACAAGTTCTTATTCTGCTTTTACAAAACGCAAAAAAAACTATTCACACGGTTTGTTTGACGTTTACATCACCTGTGACATATATGTGTAGGTAGACTAGACTTTTACTTCACTTTGGGTTGGAAAACACGGCCCAACTACCATAAACACACTCAAAACAGCGGCAAATGGCACTTATGTTGTGACAGACGGAGCTGCCATTAGAAATGCAAGAAAAATAAACGATTTTCCCATTAAGGAGCGAAATTTTGGCTTCCATACCAAATTCTCTCCAAAAGGTAGCTCAGCTAAATATTTATAAGTGAATCCATTTACCGAGTGGTACGCAGCTCGAGCTAAAAAATCAAGCCTTGATTGCAGAATGTAGGCACCTCATGAATCTGTCAAAATGGGCCAATAAAAACTGAAAAGTATCAATTCAGTCAGCTGTCAGACATACTGAACTTACCGAACGTGCCAGATAAATTTTCATTTTATACCTTCCGAAGTAAAAACTCGTAAAATGGAGGAAACAAAAATGATAATATTTCTCAATGGCATCTGGTAACACCGACACAGCATACAGCAATATGTCAGCATTTGAAGTTTCGAAAACTGAAAAAACAACGCAATAGCGTTGCGAATATTTCCACAACTAAGCTCTATTCCTATTAAAGCTTTCTATCTGTTTCATATAACTCCTGCTGTCAAAGCGGCTTTTGACGTTGCTGGGTTGTCGTTCATCAGTTCATTATCAGCACCACCGCATAGACGAAGAATGCTACGCTATTGTAATTTGTCGTACCTTTCTGCATACTCGTATTATTAACAATTTGAACTAAAGGTGCAATCACATTTCGAACTGTCAAACTCATCATTAAATTTGATTTCAAATACTGATGGCACTTAATCGATCTGTTAAAAATTTATGCCAGAGAGATAAAACCTGAACCTATCCAAAATTAATTGCAGAGAAGTGATAATGGAAAAACTATCATTCATCCAATGACACCTGCAAACCAAAATATCAAGCCATTTCACTTTTCGCACAAACTATTTCTTTAACAAAAAAAAAAAAAGAAAGACCATCTCACGGCCTCAGTTTCTCCGTAATGGGCAACCATTCCATTACGGATCGCATCCAAAAAATTACAAAAAAAATAAAAGATTCCCTCACTTCATCATGCCTGAGTGCGTGCGCACACGGTCCTCGTGTTTAATCTTTTCTGAAAATACGTACACAGAAAAGAAAAAACAAAGAAAAAAAGATCACAGACGATGGAGCGCGCCAACCCACCTTGAACGACGACGATGATGATGACGAGATGTGCGGCAGGAAATTCAAATCGACAGTGTGGATCAAATGTGGATGATGATGCTGATGCTGATATGGCGGAGCACAACCCCAACACACAATCTCTTCAAAGTGAAATGCGATGGTACACGCTTTGAAGTTTTATATTCTTTCTTTCGGAAATGGGAATTATAAACAAAAAAAAAGAAGCACTAAAACAACAAATTAATAAACAATATTAGTTTTTGTTTAAAGAAGAGGCAACTCGTGTGCGGTGGGAAAGTGTTCCACTTATTAGTTTTATTCGAATGTTATTGGCTGCGTTTAGTTCACACAAATAATCATAACCTAGCGTCAAACGTAGTCCCCGAACATCAAACAGAGATGGGGCTGTTATGATTTTAAGGGCAGGCTTTGAAGTTTATTAAACAATTTAGTGCTTTTCTAGTTATTAGTGCGAGACGTTGTTCCTTTCGGGCAGTAATCTATTATTAGCAGAAGTCTTATTTAATAATTCGGTGGAAAATGTTATTTCATGAGAGAAGTGGGCTTCCTTGTGGTTGTCCATTTAGACTGCGCTAGGTAGTCTCGCTGGGCTATATCAAATTGTTTAAAACAAACCATATCCTTTGTCTTCTATTCAGTGTGATCATCACCATCAGTCACGTGGTTTTATTCAACAATCAATCGACGAAAGACGAACCCTCGCCCGGAAAACAATGACGTTGACGAGATCTCTCTAGAAATTGTTGGTTGGTTTGCTTTTGGAATTTATGGCATCCAACCGAACCGAATACCTCCATTCTAAGGAAATCCTCACACACAGAGGGTATACGTATACTGAATAGAAGATACGCACAAATTGATGGAATACCGTCCTCTCTGCCATTCTTCTTCGTCTTGCTTCGATCGCGGTAGAATGAAGTTCCAGGCTCTGTGAGATCTTGCCAAACAGAGTTCCACAATTCACCATCACCATTCCGTTTTCGAATATAATTACAATTCGCAATTCGCATTGTTCTTTTGTTGGAATGGTTGTGTTGGTTGCTCCTGCTTCCGCTGGAGATCTACACAAGATCAGCAGGATGACGCGATCTTTTTTGTTTTTACTCCATAGCATCCCCATGAGATTTCTTTCAATTCTTCTTCTGTTCCATTCCTTGGTGTCTCTGTTGCTCTGTTGTATATAACTGCTTTTTTGTTTGTTGTGTTTGTATTACCTTTTGGATCGCAGAGCATACATACCTTTGGGTAATTTATTTCCAACGTTTCAAAAGATATTCCTGGTGCTCCTTTCTATCTGTCGTTTTTTTTTTTTGCATCTGCAGCAAGGTAGATAATTACATGGCAATTAACTTAATTGAACTGCACAAAGTTGCAGAGAGAAAGAGAAAGAGCGGACCCAAGTCTGCGATACCGTAAAGCCAACTACACGTGTTAAAGGTGCTCCAAGCAAAGTGGCAAATGTAATTATTTTATTTTTTTGTGCGCAATATTTTTTTGTTCGTGTGCTTGCTGCCAAATTAATTAATTCCCCTAACAAATTTAGGGCCAGCACAAATGTGTTTCGGCGCACACCAGAAGGCTGTAAGGTTAATTTATGATTTTCTGGAAGTTCGGGGGGGCTTTTCTTTTTAGTAATTTGTAGTTGGACATGTTTTTGACACGTCTGAGTTTGTACCTTTTTTGGCTTCTGGTTTTTGCTGCAATTACGGAATCATGTGATGCTACTGTAGAACGAGGCTTACTGTCAAGGGTTGTAGATGATTCGCACGAGACTGCGTGTTCTAACTTTTCTCACAGATTTTACTTCCCAGTGTAGTTTCCACGTTTGTCCAGTTTGCTAGCCATCGAGTCTTGCACATTTTTGGATGAAGCAACATATGATCATGTTTCTTTAAAATCTTAACACAGTGCTCTGCCATCCGCGAGAATCTGGTCTTTGCTAGATTTGGGCTCTACCCAAACCCAAACGCACATGCTCAACTGTCTGCAATGATTCGAAAGCAACTTTATGGTCTTAAGCGCACACTTAAAACAAAATACGACACGAATGTGCGCAATCGATTTGATGGTGCGCTAATGAAAATTGAAATAAATCTCCAACCAGATTTTTTCAAAATATAATCGGAGAACCATTTAGAAGTGTGCGCATAGCTTTTAAAGTAAAAAATGTTTGTGGCAAAGAAATTTCTTTCTAACAAAATTGCAAGCCCAGATCTGAGATTTTTCATACAAACACATAAAAATATTCCCCCTTTTGATTTCAGTTTGCGCACATAAGTGTGCGCTCTGCAAATTTGACGATTTCCATTGAAGATTGATATGACAACACCACTTGCTTTTTAGCTTTAGTTTGGTCTTCATCGAGAGGCCAAATTCAACTATTAAATTGGGAAACAATTTTCCAGTAAATGACTACAATTATCTCCAGCTCATCAACATTGTGCATCAAAAGGTTTGATGTTAAATTAAAAAAAAAACATAACCTCCCGCAGCAATTACAGGCCATAAGCGTTTACGAATCCTTCCACAAACCCTATTTCTATTTAGGCAAATTGCATTTAAGTAAATTGCTGCAAAAATAAACCACCTGTTCCCTAAGCCACTCTCGATCACGCTTAATCTATGCCAACTGTTTGCTAAAGCTAAAATTAAATGCTTGACCATTGAGGCCCATAAGGCAAACCACACCGCGTGCAACCGCAACCAGCCGCATGCAGGTACCCCTAAGCAAATCATTGCATCAAACTCGATTAATCACAGAGCCGAGCGTAGCTGGAGCAATGTGCACGTATCGTTACTTGGTGCTTGGTGCATCACCACACAACTCATTTCCGTCCACACGATGGAATGGAGTCCATTCCGCATTCGATCTCTGCGCAACCCCCAGCACCAGCACGGCATTACATCATTTTTGCTACGATCTACGATTTATCGCTTGGCTCGATTGTTTTTTCTCAAAAAGATTGCCGCCATCCCATAAATGCCTCCTCCTGCCGTCTGTCCGCCAAAGTTTACTGATTGCTATTATACATTGGCCTCTTACAAGTCCGTTGCCAATTGCCGCAACGAAACATTTATCGATGCATTGCATCTATGCATCTGTAGATGCAATTTATTCCTTCGCTCTCTCGCCCGATGACGTTTTCGCCGAGTTAAGATCTGCGCGGCGGAAAAATTGTCAAGTATCTGTCCCGTATAGTCCGTCGTCCACGCTGGGGAATTCTCTATTGCTCGCGCAGTCTCTTTTCAGTCTGTCTGCATGGACGCGTCTTTAGCATAAAATGTTGCTCTTGTCCCGGTTGCTTTACTATTAATAATCGTTCGTGAACTGTCCCGCATCAAAATAAGTTCGTCGCGGCGCAATCAACTCGGGAGATGAAAAATGCACGATTTTCCATTCGAAATGACAGATGAGAAGTGACATGTGTATCTTTTTTGCATTGTGTCAGACTGAGCGCGCGGTAAACATCAAAAGTTTCACTTTGACAGCTGCATTTCGCGGCGCAGCACTTTGATATACGTACAGCCACACCATTTGGAATGTGCAACATAGTATAATTAAATTTGAAAACTTTACATTAAAAGCGGACAGTCACGACGGATATTTGACAAGCTGAAGAGTTTCTTGACTTATTGCGCACATGCAGTCTTGACATGCGTTTGGGGAATTAAAATCCGCATTCGACCTACTTAAGGTCTTTAGATACCCAGATGGAGTTGTGATTAAAAGCTCAAGCCAATGGAATTGCAATAAACAATTGAAAGCAACAAACCGACATGTTTGAGATGCGAATGAAACCGTGAGTACGTGGACGACAAACGGACGTGATATCCGTTTGACTTGAAATGTCAACATTCTTCAGCATGCCAGTGAAACACAGCGTGTCAACGGCTTCACTGTGTATCCGATCCGTATCAAGATTGAACGAAGAAACAAGAGATGGCCAGGCGCATCAGCATAAACAGTATGCCTGTGCTACCAATTCAACCGAGCGAGCTGTCACTTGCGTTCGTATACCAGAATACGAATGCCTCCAACAACACAGGATGGGTCATGATGGCGTTTTGTTGGGCGCGTTTACCTTACTTTTGTTTTTTTTTTTGTGGTTTCATCCTGCGTCTTTGCAATTGACAGTTAATGTCAATTAAACGAATATCAATCGACAGCTAATTATTTGTTGTGGTTTTATTTTTTACACGAGAAAAGGAAAAATGAAAAAAAAATCAAAAACCGTCTGAGTAGATGCAAATCTCGGTCGTATTTTATCTGTCATTTGTTAACTGAAGAATAACAATGTGTTGTGCATGCTAATTAGTTTTTGTCGTCGGAGATTGTCAAAACTGAATTATGACAACTAAGGAAAACTTTGCTCGAGCAAATTGTTGTCACAGTTGTGTCAAATTGTCCGTTTGACTTTTGTGACATGTATTGTTTGAAAATAGGTTCTTAGATTGTGGTTGACATATTGATTTTGACGGTACAACCTTCAATATGTAAAATTTTGATTGGGCAACGGTTGGAAATCGATATTGAGCAATGACTGGTGACTGATAAAATCACATGTATAAAATGATTCTGTAACTCTTTTGACAGTGGCAAGAATTCTGCAGATGTGACTTTAAGCACGAGTCAATTAAATAAAGTATTTAGACAATTGTGTTGGTATAAGGACTGGCTGAATTAAAACAGATTTAGATGTAAGTATAAAGCAAAATCTCAAAGTGAGGAGTTTTTATCGACTGTCATCAGATGATATACGAGTAAAAACACTGAAAGTGAGGTTAATTACTGTCATGTAGGTGTCAAGCTCTCTAAGCTGATCTACGATGTAGCCAAATATTTATTTGAGCTTCTTTGGACATGAAAAGTTTGTTCTTACTTGACAGATCGGAACTACGAGAATTGGAGACAAAGGTTTGTGTGTAGATTGCGCTGAATAACTATCTTCTGCTAATTTTCTGACACTTGCCGTATATTATTGAACACCTATCGCCAGCAGAGTAATGCAAGGTAAAATAAAGAAGGAAAATGTTCAATAAAACCGTGCAGAAAAGTGGTATAAACAAGGTCATAAGCACATCACAAAAAAAGTGTCAACATGAACTGCTAAGGTCGAGTTAGTTCTACTTAATGTGAGTGTGAATTGTGAGTTAGAGCAAAGATGTCGTATGTCGTACTTTATTTTGCTGACATATAACTTCAATAAAACACGCCTACTATCGTGGTTAGTAAACTGTCAAAAAACTAACTTGCTCAGGGAGGTTCTGACCAATTGTGAATTGAAATTTTCCGTTTAATCTTAAAAAAGTATATACAGAAAACATAAATTGATCTCGAATGAAGGAAACTGATTGCCTATAGATACAATCTTAATCGAGGAATGCAATTAGCCAGGCAAATTGCCAATTAACACGCATTAAACCGCTATTGACATTGTTATTACTTAAACATCATTAACTTCCAATCATAGAGTCATTTAAATTCAAAGGAACCAGTTTCCCGAGCAAAACAAAGCAAAATTCTGGCTATCTCTTGCAGTGCCCCCTAGGGGACGATTATTACACTTCAAATGGCAACCACACACTACTTTGATTCGAATTCAAATGTTCCTCCGTGCGCAACGTTGCAACGTTGGATACAATCGAATCTGTGTCGGTGTTAAATAGGAAAGAAATGATTTCAAAAGAAGTGCAATGATCTCCTAAAAGCAATCTCCTTCTCGCACTCTAATCGAGTCTTAGGCCATGGAACAACCTGTTAACCTTTTTTTTCCTCTCTTTGTGTGCCGGTGTTGTTGTTCTGGCTGTTGGAAGGGGGGCCCCCAAAATGAAAAAAAAACACCATCCAATGATCAAAGATTCGAGATGCAATCTACCCGCTTGGCGCGATGTGTGTAGTGTTAGTGTAGTTGTGGCCTGTTGCTCGCAGCGATGCGCGCGAGATATAAAAGAAAATTAGCTTTGCATGATTTTCGAAAACACCTTTTGGATGGTTTCTTGTCTGCTCCTCCTTCTGGTTCTCTGGCTCGTTTTGGTACTGTTTTCCATCATTTCAATCCCTTGTGGCAGATCGTGCCAAATTTAGCACAATTCAATTAATTATCGGAAACTGCCGAAGAGAAGCCGGGAATCCCAGTTTGATTTATGAATTTTAATAAAACATTCCACTCAACTACCGAACGGGACAGGCTAAATTAGGAACACCGTGTGATATATCATTTGTTACTTCTTCATGCAAACGTTTGGATGAGAATGAAAAGAAAGAGGGGAAACACAACCTCATCGCAAAAGCAAAACTGACATACTCGTTTGATCGTTGTGATCGTTAAAGATCGCTTCAATCGTCTGTCGGTAGATTCAGTCCATTGGAAAACCGCGCTGCTCTGGCAGGTATCATCCATTATATTACTATGTATCTGCTGTCTGCGGGGCTTCTATGATCCATCTATTTAATGGATCTAGCTGAGGTCTTACGAAAGCGATGAGTCGACGTATGTAATTTCATGCAAGGCATTTATGACAGTGCTATTTCACTAATAGCCCCCAATATTCCACGAAAAAAATGCCGCAAAAGGAGGAAAAGGGGTTGTATCTAGACACAATAAAAATATACAACCGATATGATTTCCTCTCCAGATATAGCAGCGAATGGTTGTTGTTTTTCTTTTATTTCTTTTCTCTTTCCCATTTGTGGTGTGAAATTCTTCTTTTCCATTCATAAAAGTGTGAAATCGGATTTTTGAGGTTAATTTTATGTTCGGCACTGGATTCGGATTGATGCAATTTAGTGGTTTGAGATAAAAATAACAGTTTTTCTTTTTTTTGTTCTGACGTGCCTGAGATTTCTCCTGATAACGAATGGGGGTTTTAAGAATCACGTTTTGAAACAATTTTATTATCGGCTTGTTTTTTCGCCGACGATAAATTCCCAAATTGGGGATTAACGCGGCGTTAACTATATTCATGTTCATTCAGTATTTTAAGTTTATTGTTTTATATATCTGAGAGTCAAATCAAAGTAATCTTTACTGCTCTCTTAAGATATTCAAGATGTTATCAGATTTATTGGGCAGCAATTTAAGGTAATTTTCATATGCGACCATATTTCTGAGTGTTTATTGGGCCACCGACGGCTAGCTCAAACGAATTTTGATTTGGAAAGACAGAGCGGTGTGAGACAGGTGTCACATGTAAAAAATATGGTTCAGTGCACTCAGTGTACTCAAGAATGATCGGAAGTTATTATTGTGTGGTTGTCTAACTGACGAATGGAATCGTTGGAATAAGGCGACACCTGTTAGACAGATTGTGCACTCCATAAATCATCGCTTAAGTTGGTAAATGATTCTATGTTTCAGTGAATTCTTCGCATAGTCTTTTGATTACGAATTTCTGCATTAGAAACGTGCAATACATTTTTAAGAAAATCGTCAGCTGTCAGATTCACTCTCTATTGAGACTGTTATCCAGCGTCGTTCACATTTAGTGAACGGAGCGGTTAGGAGAGGAGCTCCGAATTGGAGGTAAAATGTGTAAAAATTTAGTAATTTCCGCAAAAGAAGTGAAGTTTATTTGACAGATGAAGATGAAGCATTCAAACATAATAATATTCTTTAATAGAAAGTCTTCTCTTCTTGGTTCGTTATTTTGACAGCAAAAGCTACGAACTTTTTCGGCATTCTCTTTGTTTTAACATTGAAATGCCTCCCGCTACCTTTATTCTTGAAAAACTCCACAAATTCATTAGAAAATAAATGACAGCGACAATTGTACTGCCATATTGTAGAGTTTCACTTGAAAAACTCAAGAGCTGTCAGTGATTTTCATAGTTTAAATGTGGATTATGTACTCAAACTTCTAGTTATGCATTTAAATTTCGTATATTCTAACTTCTCCCTCAAATACACTTTATAAATGTCATGTTATGTCATGTCTTTGCGGTCCGCAGAAGCAAGCACTGGTAAAGTTTAAGTATTTAGTTTAGTAAGTCTGACAGCTGGGCTGACTTGTGACACATTAGGCTTTTATTCAGTTTACTAAAACGGTTTTCAGCAGCCTTGATTGTAGCATACAGCCTTTTCTTACTTTCATCTTAGATAGATATGTATTCTATTACATTTTAGACTTCCGCTGAAATGTAACCCAGCGTGGTACATTTTTCGGTAAAGGTCAAATTCGTAAGCTCGAAAATTATACCTTTGTCGAAACACAATTTACGGACTAACGACCGGAAGTTCCGCTCAGATAAAAAGTAAAAGTATTCCCACATTCGATTCCATTCCCAAATCTATGATTTAGATAATTTTATACGAAGAAAGACTGCCTCCTAATTATGCAGAACACTGAAAAAAAAAGATCACAATTTCAAACAAAAAATTCCAGGAAATCTGACACTGGTATGAAAATATGTTCCCATTCGGTCCGCCTCTACCATACTAATAATCAGTTGCGTCAAGCCCATAATATTCCAAAACTTTAAAGAATAAGACCGAGGAAATGCTGTTAACACCATTTGAATGGATTAAAATGTTTTTCGAATTCATAATTTCAACTGAAAACCCATTTGTCCGACTGGACGGACAGTAGTAATGTATAGGTGATTCCAAAGTATATCTTAAAATACAATTTAGGTTCGGTTGTATCACTAAAAGGTTTTCCTCTCCTCTTCATCGTGATCTTCGTCGTGTTGGAAGTACATTTTTTGTTTGTGTTCATTTTAATGTGGCTGCGCATCTTCTTTTATGAGTCATTCGCTTGTGGTTTGAACACCAGAGCAGAGGATTGAGCTGAGGTATTTCCACAAGACATAAACCCTACCTGAGACTAATGTGTAACGAAAGGGATTACCGGATGATGGGATGGTGAGCGGCGGTCTCTTGTTGGAAGGAAGGAGTCCAAATGACGACTATTTAGAGTCGTATTTGGAATAAATTATGTATGATGAGTTATTAGTGATGAAGTCTGGTGGAGTTCCATCAGGTAGGCTGTTGGGGCCTGTTTTTTTAAAACTCTCTGTCAAGGCTAAATTTTACGATCAAAATGGCGGAATTTTCCATATGAAACAATCCTGTGTCCTACAGAATATTTGATTCCTAAGGAATTTGAATTCCACTCACAAAAATGATCGAGCTCGCAGTCAATGGATCGTGCACTTATGACCGGACCTCTGTACTCTCTCTTCAGTGATTGTGTCTGAACGGCATACCACCCAGCAGCAACTGCATCTATGACCGATGCATCTTTTTATTAATTACTTCTGCATAACCCCATGTATTCCGACGCTTTTTTTCCAGCACCGTCACACTGTAAAGGAGACCAACGTGCGCCATACTGTGCGCCAAATGTTGCAGTTGAAGTTAAATGATCTGGCGGATCAGATAGCCTCGAAGATGGCCCTCCCTCTAGCGATACTCTGCATGCCTTTGAGATACCCGATGATAATGATGATGATGAAGTTGAAATCTCCTGCTGTGCGAGTATTTCTTTAGATGCGCTATGGCGATTGACCACATGCGGGGCAAAGCAGATCGGCTGAAGGGAGACAGCCGATGTAAAGTATATTGTACACCGAAATCTGAGGAGCGCTTCTGTTGGATGTGTGATTTTTCTTTTATTGTCAGGCTTGTTGAACATGCAGTAATAGCTGCGTGGACATTATTGGATTGCTGTTTCTTTTGTTGTTGTGGATGTCTTCTGGTTTTGATTTTCTTTGCTCAAAACAGTGATATATGTTGCAAGTCGTTATGCCCGGCAGGGTATGGTTTGTATCCTTCATAATTTGTACTCGGTTGTGAGACAATAAATTTTAAGAGCAAATAAGACACTTGTGCCAATGGGGGGATTGGAAAATGCTTTTTCTTTCTATAACTACCAAACGTAGGCAGGTATAAGCTGGAAGAAAGGAAATTGCAGTGAAAAACTTTGCAATGAAGTGGGCTACTTATCAGACGGGTTTTACGAGTTAACCTTGCATTGAGCAATTTAGCGTCTGCAAGTCTATTGCAGTGGTTTATCCTAAATTCCCACTGCACCATGATCAACGCCTTTGGCAACTGTCAACTCTCCCTCTACTGACAGAGACATACTGAGAATAGCCCCATCTGTGGGTGATTTGTTCAAACTGACTACACAAATTCGTTATATTTTTTATATTATAATATTATTATATATATTTTAACAACATTTGGTTGACAGATATATTAGCTCTTGAGAAGCTTCGTGTTCATTTGCTGACAGTTTAAAATATTCACCACTAGTGCGCTACAGCGCTATCAGTTGTGTTGTAACCAGTGTTAAATTGGCGATGATTTGACCGCAATATCTCGACAAAACTTCGGAACTTCATTCGAGGTTAACGTTATCATAACTCTTCCGTCGTCAAATGCGTACAAATAGAAATATAGCTGAGTTGTCAGTCAAAATTTGACTCAATCGAAATGTCACCCAAGTACTCAGTTGAAAATCGGTTTCTTCTTCGAGTATATGTCAACTGAAAAAAAAACTGTAACATGATCCACTTAGCCAGATAAAACCTCAGCCACTCCACACTCGCCACCCACAATTAGATCCAGTTAACAAGACTTCTGAACGTGCCCATTTAAACGTATTTGAATATTTATCTCTTTGAGGTTCCATAATGTGTAATAATAGCTGTGTTTGTTTGTAAAATCTCAGCAGATTGACGTAAATGAATGTAATAATAAATTAAACTGAAATAGATGTATTTCAAAAACGATTTGTGTACTTTTATTGACAATTTGGAATAAAAACCAGTCTTACCAATAGCAATGAACAAGGACAATAATCAACATCTACCTCTACTCGTGGGGACCTGTCTTAATCCAAATATCTCAAGTACTGACATTGACTAAGCAGGTCTAAATTTATGGTGACATATAAAAGAGGAATGCCAAAGTGACTTGACAGTAACCGTACATTATTTGCAAATGCTCCATGAATGGGTATAAATCTACACCTCCACCGCAAACAAAAACGCAAATTTCATCTCAATTCAATTGTTATTTATCCGCACGGAAAACGTCAAAAAGCTTTTAGAGGTGCAATTCAGCGAACAAGTTTCTTATCTCTATAATGGGGGGGGCCCATTCATTGAATGCCATTAAAATAAATGCGAAAAACCTGCACAAACACGAATATCTCGGCCAATTCAATCCTCCACATTTGTGTTGCCGCATGTTTTGCATAAAATCCCAATAAAACAATCAATTCGAATTTATAATTTTTTGAACAGAATTTTAAAACCAATTTGCTCGCGACACAAGAAATTGTCAAATAGTGCAAACAAAATAAAATCATTTTTATAACAAAAGATCACATTTACCAAATCAAAAAATAATAATAACCCCAGCTCAGTATAACTCCGGATTTGAATAAATTATCATTTATCATTAAACGACTTAAAGAAAGGCGAAGAAGACGACGACAGGTTTTCGCCGCCATTCACAAAAAGACAAAAAATCATAAAACGATCATCAAATTTGTGCCATGTGTGCGTGTGTGTCTGATCCATGGCGGCTTAAGTGTTAAGCTCATTGAGTTGGAGTTGATCTGCCGCCACTGTCTGTCTGGGGTGTTTTTGTTCCTTTCCTCCTTAGATCCCGCTGCGACTTTGGCCATAATCATTTTTTTATAAGTAATGAATTTCAATTTTGATCTCATCATCGGATCATTAATAATATGCGTGCGCTGAAATAATTTGTAAGCAATGACGATAGATTCTCCCATCAGGCGCACAATTAAAAAAAAGTTCAACTAGTTAAAAGGGCCGCTATAAAATAGATGATCCAGGATTCTGGTGGGAAATTAGCATAATCATTGATACAGAAGCGGTGATCTTTAATAAATCGCTTAATTGTTGTATTATTCTCTTCAGACAGAGTAGGGTATTGAACTTTGGACAACTTTTTATCGCCAATTATAATCAACACGGGATTATGTTGTTCTTTTAATTATATATATGTGACAGCCAGTGTGGGAATTTGGTTTTATATAGCCAGCTTCTGTGTAGCGGTGTCTTTAAGGCTAACTGCGCAATAAAAGCGAACACGCTCTCAGTTTTTTTCGTTGGCATTGAAATCAGCTCGATGACAAATGAACTGGATTCATTTTGAAGTGTGCATATAAAACTGTTTTTCGTTTTAGTTTCTGCGTCTTTCCAAACAGAACTCGAGCTCATCGAGCGTGCTCTGGACTTTGAGCGTTCACCTGGCGCATTTAGCACTTCTTTGTTTTTCCTTCTGTCAAGTGGCAGTGTCAAATTGCAATTGTTGACTGCTTAGACAGACTGATTAGTTAATTATTCTCATCCCTTTCTCTGAAAAAAGGGAAAACACAAATTCAAAAGCTTTGAAGTTTGAAAATAGAGCCCACCTGAGAGTAAGTCTGACAGCTGGCTGATTTAATTGACCTAGATCAGTGACACGAACAGCTTTTTCAGTTGACGTTTTTGAAGGGTTAGCCGACGAATCTAGTCAAGAATTTCATGACTGAATACTGGACAGTCGTTTACAGTTTGTTTACTAGGCTGACGTACCTAAGAAAAGTGACGTTACCGACGAATCTAGTTTTGCGTTCAGTGCACAACTAGTCCAGACAAATCTAGTCGACTAGATTTTTAAATGTGCCCATTGTACCAAATCAAAAAAGAAAGAAGAAGATCGGTAGAGTGGCAGTAGACTCAAGAAACTATAACCGATCTGGTACAATTGGACAATGTATCTGTAAAAAAACAAAAGCATCCCCAAATCCTAAGAAACTGCAATTATCTTCAAATACCCAGAAGTCGCTTCTTCGCTTTGCAATTATCTGGAGTTTTCGCCTTTAACTTTAATATCCCACAGCCATTTGTCATTTGTCCAGCATTCTGAAGAATTTCCTTTTTGTGATCTGTCAGTTGTTCGCAGGTAGATCTCTTGCGCAAAGCAAGACCATGGATGTCTACGCTCTTTTTCTTCGTGCATTGTCCCAATCGAAACGTCAAAGAATTCCTACGTAGAGCATCGAATTGCATCTTTGTCTGCGTTGAAGATTTTATGTAACTTTTTTGTCCGTGGACATCGTCCGCCTTCTATTGTCCTTTGTTTGCGGTTTTCTAAGCAATTTTGCAATTTTTGTTCTCACTTTGTCCTTCATTTCTTTCCGTTCTTTCATATTTTTTATGTGTATCGACATTGATGACCATCATCATCATCCTTTCCATCATTCTGACAATTCATGGCAGGTCACATTTAAAATGAGCAAAAAGCCATCAGTTTGTTGCGGTTTTTGTTTCACTTTGCAGTCATCCTTCTTGGAAAAAGAGGATATCTTCCCTTTGTTGGGTTCTGCAAATGCACGCGTGAGGCTCCCCCGACACACGGAAACAACTGTCTGTCTTGGCCGGTACCTTTCTTCTTTTCCATCCATCTCTTCCCTGCAATTATCATTGAATGTCAATTAATTCCCCCTTTATCTTGTCTCTCTTTACAGATTACCAAACTGATGCCAATCCTGGAGTCGGGGTGTTCCAATCGTGCGAGGTTCCTACTGTGTTCCTCGTTATTTCCCCTATGCACACCGGATGTCCCACGGCCTGTCAGTGCCTGCAAGTCGCTATGTGAAACAGTGAAAGCTGAGTGTGCTGACCAAGTGCAGCTGACGCTCCTTTGGCCAGAGTTCCTGAATTGCGAGACACTTCCACAGCCAGAGAAGCATGAGCTCTGCATGCAGATTCCTGAAGAAGCAGCGGAAAAACCGCACTTGCCAGAACGGCCACTCCAACAACACCAGCAGCAGCATATTTTCTGGCCATGGTTGCCATGGAAGGTGCCACCTCATCATGCAGCGAAATCTGTGTCCACCCTGATATGTCCGCAGAACTTCACGGCTCTACAGACTGAATGTGCTCCGCAATGCAACAAAGATGCAATGTACACCACACAACAGAAGAAAATCGCCGAAGGACTCATACTAGCTCTGTCTGCAGTTTGCTTCATTCTGACGCTGTTTTCCTTGGTCACGTTCTGGGCAGAGCCCACTCGCTTTGGCTATCCCGAGAGGCCAGTGCTGTTCCTGTGCCTGTGCTACAACCTATACAGCGTGTGCTACTTGGAGAGAATTGTGTTCCACAACTCAACAAAGACGTTGGCTTCGGGAGCAGTACTGACTGATGAAATCGGAGGGCCTTGTGCTCTAACTCCACCCTGTTTGGCCTCATACATAACCACAAGCTACTTGACCCTGTGTGCTGCAACCTGGTGGCTGATTTTCGCCCTCTGCTTCTATCTGTCATCACACAAGAAGTGGTCCAGTGAAGCCCTGGAAAAGAAGTCTGGACTGTTTCACGTTCTCGCGTGGGTGCCGCCACTAGCGCCGCCAATAGCCGCTCTCCTCTGTGACGCTGTGAAACCTCACGAACTGACAGGAATGTGTTCGGCACCGGGTTTCGTTGAAATTCCAGCCCTTACACTCCTCATCCTAGGCCTGTTCTTCACAGAGAGAGCTTCTCGATCGCTGAAAACCCTTCAGGAACAGATTCAACCCACCATCGGTCTACAGAGATTCTCACAAATTCGAAAGCGCTTCCTGATCTTCAGCTTGGTGTTCTTCTTTCCCACCATTTTCGCTGTGCTCTGTGCTTTCTTTGAGCGCTTCGACTTCAACGTTCCCGCCTGCGTCTCATCAGAATTATGTCCAACTCCGGTTAAGGCGTCCGCTGTGCCAACACTCCTGCGGATATTTTTTCAACTCACCGGTGGCACCCTAACCGGAATGTGGGTGTGGTCACGCAAGACATGTGAATCGTATCGCAATCGCATTATCGCGACACCAACGCCATCTACGTCTATCAAATCCGTGTCATCGCTGCCAAAGAAAGCGCTCTCATCGCCATCGGCTGGTGCCAATGGCAAGTCCTTTGGACCACTCTACAGTGGCATTAATTTCCACAACGTACCGATGTACAATGGACAGTCCCGAGTGTAGCCGTGTGTGTAGGGTTAAGCTTTAAGCTGGTGGCTCAGATGTGTACGGTTCGTGTACCCGCTAAGACGTTTGTTTGTTCTTGTAAATATGTAGAATTGTAATTTTGTAGGCATTTTGTAAATGATATTTCCTTTTGATTTTTAAACTCCTTGTTTAAGTTATCTGTACTGCCCAGCATCTGTCTGATAGGGAGGACAAAAAGGAGTAAAATAAAAGAAATTGTGTTAATAGCTTTAAAATATTTATTCCATTGTATATAACAGTAGATTTATATGCGTAACTATGTTACCGTAAGTAAGTGTGAATGTATGGAAATGTAGTGAAAAATAATTAATTATTATAATTAAAGGAAATAAATTAAAAATTTATATTGAAAAATAAGTCGAGTACATGTTTATTATTGGGACCAAAGCCTGGCAATACAAGTTCGACACCATTAAGAAAATTCGATGGAAGATTCGTGTGTACAAATGGAAGTGGAACATTAAAAAAAAAACGAGGAACGAGGGAAATTGTTGGAATAGGTACACAAAAAACAAATAGTAGGTCCAACAAGTTCGTAGCGGCCCTAGACCAAGCTATTTACAACCATTAGTTTTGTATGAGTTTTTATTTTTTTTGAACGAATGGGAGGGATCTTGAGAAGCTTTTTCATAAAAGTTATACTCTCGGATGTTTGTCGGACGTTCACGAGAGGTGGTGGAAAAAAATTCTTTAAGATGGGATTTTGGTTTTTTGTTGGAATAGCTTAGAGTAACTGCTTCTGCCTTTTTGCAATTGACAATCAAGGCAAAATGAATCTTAAAATTAAGTCTGTATCAAACGAATAAAAGAACACTTCTGTCCGATTTCACAATACTATTTGCGTATAAGATCGATTAACGCAAAGCCTGCCGTGAGTCAGAATTTTTAAAATCCGGCTCACATTGAACATTATAATGTTAATGTCAAGTTTCAAATTTGACGTAGCATGGAGATGTAACACTTATGTCGTTTTCCATTGGTTTCACTCGGGGATCCGCTCATTCTGAAATCCAATGGAACAGCAAAACTGCTTCTAAAAGAATCCACTAGAGTAGGTATTGGTGAAATGCCAAAAACTAATCTACGACTGCTGTCAGCTGACTTGTAATAAATACATAAATTGCACTTGTGTGAGTGCTTCTTGAGTGGATTCTGACTTCAGATCGAGAAGCGAAATTCTCTTCTCAGAATCACCAGAAGAGAATTTTTGTGCCAATGGAATGGTTTCAGAAATAATTTTTTCGATTCCGGAATCTCCCGGACGCTTCTTTTTGTCCATTGGAAAACTACATAAATGCAAGATCATTGTCACTTCTATCGAGGTATTCGATCGGAACGGAATTTTCATCGATTTGTATGAAATCGGAAAAAAATCCTTTCGAGATATCCGTTCCGATTCAATTTCAGGAAAAAATCTCCAAAGACATACAGCGCACCATGCCGCATTGCGCGTTATGTCACTTGCTTTTAAAAGCTACACGGCATACTTTTTTCCGAAGCACTCCGACAGTTGCATGGTCGCTGCGGAATATTTATATGTCAAATGAACGCGTTTATATATGCTTCATTTATTTCCTTCCGAAACTGATACTTCGACCATAGACAAATCATACTGAGACCCCCAACTCACAATCCTCTTGCCGCTGGCCCCCTCAGTTTTTTTTCAAATTCGCCATTTTGTATTCCTATCGGTGTTATATCAATTCGGAATCCGAATGAATCCGAATGACATGCAAAAACATACAAAAAATACAAAAATAAATGCTGCCAACCTCGGCAGCCGTGGGGAAATGTGAAAGAGTTCGGGAATACCACATTTTACCATAACTGAATGCCATTGGTTAGTAATTATAAATTTTTTGAAGGTGAATAATTTGATTTGTGTGGTTAATAAAACTATCTGAAGGAGATGTTTTATATACTAGAAATATATTGGGCCAAATATGGTTGTGTATTTCCCGCTTTTGGATAAAATTAACTTCGGTTTCGTGTGCAATTTTTTCTTAAATAATGAAGAAAATTTGGTCAAAATGTTTTTATTTTCCCTCAACCAACATACATTCTTAATTTTTCGTAAATATTTTAAGCAAATGTACACTTTTTCCCAAAAAAAAATATTATTCACACGTAACGAACAATTTCAAATTTAACTGATAAAATTCTATGAACGCTGCAAGCCACTTTGCCCAAAGCGGAAGTGGCTCATATTTTTTGGGAGTGTATTGGTGACTCAGAACTTTTGAAGTTACGTGACAATTGTCAATACGAATTTCTATGTATCAATACTAGCGCAGTAAATCGTGACCACTCCGAAAAATATAGCTTGTAGGCTAAGTAACGGGAAATCGGCCGAAGTTGGTGGTCTCAGTATTGTCTCTGACTTCGACCGCAATCTGAGTTCTGAACAGATTAAACTTTCGTTTTGCATTTTTTTTCGGGCGGATACCTTGATAGAGGTGTGTGCTTTTATTACATGTCATATATACGTATAATTATACAGATTGACTAACAACTAAATACCTTAGAAGCTCAAATTAAAGTAAAGTAGGCGAATGCAGAAAGAAAAGGCTCGAATCACATCTGTGCTTCATTGGTATAAACTGGTATAAAATAAAGTGTTCGACTTATTGCAGTTTACTAGCAATTTCAGTCCACATCTCCAGAAAGGTTCCAACATTAACCTGCTGCTGTCACATCCATTTGTGATTACTACGTAATGTGAATCTATAAAATGTGAAGCACGGTGTAATTGTTGGGATTGTCTACTGAATATTCTACTTTACTTTGCTTTGCTGATATAAATGTTCAAAAAATGACACCCAATGTATTTTTCAATACGCATTGCAAGGGCTCGACTGTACATCACATGTTTCTCTTGTAGGTAGATAGGTAATATAAATATCTTATTAGGCAACAAAACAAAAGGTTCAACTTCTTCGCTAATCTATACCCTCTGTTATAAAACCTTCTGCTCTCAAACACAGAGGTCGCCGTCGCCAGTCCGCAATTGAACCATTCTCAAAAACTCTTGTCATTTTTTATTTTACACCCAAAAGAAACAAAAGGTACAGATTGAACTACACGATTTATCAAAATCTAAATAATTCAATATTAATTCATTAAATTTAAAGTGGTTTTCTATAAATATATTTCGCCACAAAGGTTAACCTTCGTATTTGATAGCACAAACAAATTAAAGGAATCCCAAAAAATTGATTACAACTTCAAGGTTTCTCAAAAGTCTAGTGTCTCCCTGCAGACGTGTGTAAACTTAACCTCATTATATTGCAAAGTTTTCTCTTTTTTACTTGCTTTTTCCTTCATTATTATAAAATTTCATTAAAAAAAAACTACCCATAAGGTTCCTATAGAAGAAATTGCAAACTTTGTTGATTGTTTGATAAGTTAAACAGTTATTTATGCAGTGTGGCGCCTTTAGTTGCTCGATTAAGTTCGATTTCTTTGTGTGGTAACCTATTGCGAGACAATTCTCATTGTTTTCCCATCTTTGTGTCTTGTCATTTGCAGTTAGAACTCAATGTAATCCGATTGATAAGAACACACTGCTGAGTATACAACGGAGTAATTGCATATGGAGATGAAGAAGAAGAGGCAGACTGATCCGCGCGGTGATGATTCCTCGACTGAGTCGTGTGATGATAAGGCAGCAAATGGCTCGGGTGGTGCTTCCTCGCGAGAATGCCCCCATGTCAAGAAATCTGTTGATCCTACCAAACTGCGAAAAATTCTTAAAGCCAGTGGGATTGAGTTGGACAGTTGCTCGGAATGCAGCAGAAGTTCAGCAGCAGCTGTAGCACCACCATCGGATCCCGATGCAGATCAGATGTTTGAGTATGATAAGACCTTGTGGCTTTGTCTGAAGTGTGGGTCACAATTGTGTGGACGGTCGCGGAATCAGCATGCTTTGAAGCATTTTCAAGTGAGTAGCAAATGGATTACATAACAATATATGCCAGTTACCGATTACTTTTTGATTTACAGACACCCCGTTCGGATTCACATGCACTGGCCATGAACACGACTACTCTTGAGATTTGGTGCTACTCATGCGACGATGAAGTTAGCCAGACGTTGCGCAAAAACCTACAGGAATGTGTAGAACTAGTGAAAAAACTATTACAGAAGCCTCCTCCGGCTGCGCCCATCGCATTGCCCAACAGTACGAACAGTCTCGATGGTATTCAAGGTAAAATTATGGCAACGTTCGAGACGATCAGACCACTGCTGCTCGAAGGAACTGAGCATAACAATGGAGTTGTGCATGGTCCTCCGCCGCCACCGCCACCACCGCCTATACCAGGAATGGCGAAACGAGTACAGCCCGATCCGGCTGTGTATTTGCCAACACATCTTCCTGTAACACCGCTGCAGCAACAACAGCAGTCAGTGATGCCTCTGCAATTGCCTCGCGTAAGGGGATTGACTAATTTGGGTAATACGTGCTTCTTCAATGCGGTCATGCAGTGCTTGGCGCAGACGCCGTATCTATTGGATGTGCTCAAGGAGTCCTCG
Source organism: Cheilosia impressa (assembly GCA_948293265.1). Taxonomy (NCBI): domain Eukaryota; kingdom Metazoa; phylum Arthropoda; class Insecta; order Diptera; family Syrphidae; genus Cheilosia; species Cheilosia impressa. Next base: position 47,256,554 of record OX411882.1, on the reverse strand, counting down.
GAACCTGGCGAGGAGTGAGTTTAAATCGGATCTGCATAAATGGAACTTTAATCACAAAAGTATTTTTAAGGTTTATTCTCCCTGGTGGAACATTCAAGTTTAAGAACGACAAGGATGTTGAACTGCCGCCCATTAAAGGAACTCTCAATTCGTGGGGTGGTTTGACAAGTGCTTTAGCTCAGGCACTGGAGGAATTGCAGTCTGGAGGTGGGTTGTCTTTATGAAAAATGTGTTTGCTAATTGTTACCGACTATCTTTTGGCTTCGGTTGTCGGAATATTGTCCATGTAGTAGACACCTTTCCGAAACGCTTGCAAATAACAAAAATGTTTGTATAAGAAGTTCACACTGAACTCTTCTGCGACAATGACTGCACAAGTCCTTTTGCCCGATTAGTATTCATTTTCCCATTGGAATACATTTGATTTCGTTTTCTCACCAGGCGGCGTTTTTACGCCCAGCAAACTGTTCGACAAGCTCTGCGGCAAATGTCCACAATTCTGTGGTGGCGATCAGCATGACTCTCATGAACTGCTACGGCATTTACTTGAGAGCGTCCGGTAAGAGCACCATTTTAACTCGAACGTCTGTGACAATAAACATTTGGAAACTTTTGCAGATCTGAAGACCTCAAGCGGTACCAAAAAGTTATTCTCCAAAATCTGGGCTACCAGGATATCAACACCGTCAGCGAGGAAATGCGAAACAAGTGTAAAATATACGGCCAACAAGCAGCCGATCGAATTCTTCGTCCCGAACAAGTGTTCCGTGGGTTTTTGGTGTCAACACTCAGGTGCCAGGATTGCTTTCACACCTCTTCGAGACACGAGAATTTCCTTGACATGTCGCTGCCCGTCAGTGTGGAGAAACCCCAGCCACCGATGCGGCGTAAAAGTAGTCCAGAAAATGTGCCCACTGGCCCCTCCAAACATCAGCAGAAGAAGGAGAAAGAGAAGGAGCGTAAGGCAAAGCGAGCTCAGAAACACCACCAGAAGAAGGCCAGCCATACGCAGTCGATGGAAACAGATTCATCTACCTCGGAGCAATCCGATGCTGATGTAGAGGACAACCTCATTGACGATACAACTGTATCAGTATCGAAGGGAGCTGCGGCAGTCGTTGTATCCTCCTGCGACCCGAATGGAAATAGCAGCGAGTTGCCAAGTCCCTTAGTGCCAGAGAAACGTGGCGATTCCCCGGAGAATCCCAACAAAGACTCCCCCGACGATGATGAAAATGGTGAGTGCTCCCCAAGGGTGGTATTCCTTTCATGACATTTTGTTTCTTTCAGACTCGGGTATCGCAACAAGTCCAGCAAATGCGGGTTTCAACGCGCAGGCACGGTTTTCAGACCCCAGTGCCACTGCAATCGCGACCAACAACAAAGTGTTGGAGGTTGGCCTCAGCGAAAAGGGCGCCAATCTAGTGCGGCAACTTTCACTAACAACTGACACAGCAGCAGCAGCAGCAGCCACTATGAATGGTGGTGGTGGTGCAATAGGCGGCAACGATACACTGAACAACGAAATGGTAAAACTCCATCTAACCTCAGAAGCGGCAGCGATAGACACAACAGCAAAGGCTGTGGCCGCCGCCAAACGAACAAAAACGAAACGCGTTCGCACCCAAAGCTATTCAGACTGGAGCACAACTATTGCGCCGCGCTACCAATGCGAAGATGGCGAATGTTCGGTGCAATCATGCCTCAACAACTTCACAGCTGTCGAATTAATGACGGGCAACAACAAGGTCGGCTGCGACAATTGTACAAGCGTGAACGGCGTAAACGGCAAAACCGTCTACACGAACGCGACAAAGCAGTTCCTGATCTCCAGTCCACCGGCTGTGCTAATTCTGCATCTGAAGCGTTTCCAAATTGGCCAGCGGTGCATTTTTCGCAAGCTCACCTGGCCCGTATCCTTCCCCATGGTGCTGGACATTGCGCCCTTCTGCGGCTCAAAGGTGAAGAACTTGCCAAATATCGATAGGAAACAGAAGAAACTCATGTACGCGTTGTACGGCATAGTGGAACACTCTGGCGGCATGTACGGCGGCCACTACACCGCCTACGTTAAGGTGCGTCCCCTACTGCAGCCCGACGACAAGCGGTGGAAGTTCATCCCGCAGGGCAGCAAAGCCGAACTAGATCAAGCCGACGAGCAGCGGGAGAAACTGGAAGAACTGTTGGCCAAAGAAAAAGCCCGCGATTTGCGTATGAAAGCCAACGACAGCGATGACTTCTCCACCAGCTGCAGCTCGTCCGAACCAGAGGTGGAGAACGAAGAGCCGCCAGAGCCTTCACCAGTCGAAGAGCCGAACATCACACCGCCACCCGGCAAATGGTACTACGTGTCCGACAGTCGGGTACAGGAGGTCTCCGAAGACGCCGTGCTCAAGGCACAAGCATATCTCTTGTTCTACGAACGGATATACTAGAGCGGCACGCGATCCCCCATTGAGACATCTGCTCAATCCCAGCCGAAGAGCATTTTTTACTAATCTTTCAAAGTATTGTTCTACTGCTTTGACGTGTTTGTTGCCGATTTACTCCGACCTGTTCCTCGATTATTTTACACCCGCTTTCCCCCGCTTATTCCATTTTACCGTTCTATATTTGTGCTATGTTCTAAGCTGAATTTATTATTTTAGACTTTTTTTTTCATTCGTTAAATTGCATTTTTCCTAAAGTAGGTCTTTTGACGTGCGACTAGTTCGGATTTTATTACATATTACAATTTAAAAACAACAAAAAAAAAATCAAGATTTCCCCGTCATTTAAAGAAATAAACAGAAAACTAGAAAAACAAAAACAGAAACTTATATACAAGCAGATTGAAGGATTATCTCTACAATGTGTATAAATTATTGATTTTATGAAAAGAATAAAACAAAAAAGATATGAACAATAATAATGTTGCGGTTTCTCTTGTAGGTGTTGTTGTGGATCGGTTGTTCTACCGAAGGTGTTTGGATATAAAATTGCATAACTGGGACAGTCGACTGTTGAAATAAAAACAAGGACGCAGAGCTGCTAAGGGAGATAAAGAAACAGAGAACGTGACTAGCATGACCACATTTGCTTGATAAAGAAAAGTTTTTCTTCCACCCAATGCACAGAGCAAGCATTAGTTTTGCTTGGAACTTGGCGCGGGTCAAGTTTGCTGATCGCTAAACACGTTTCAAGGGTGAAGCGCAATAGGGATTTGATTTCACAGATGGTGGCGTTTCATGTTGTTCATTCTTTTTAATACTATTTGTTGCTTTTGCCATCACAGCACGGAGGTGTTACTGTCTACTTATGTACTTTACTTAACGAGCTCCCGGTCCGAGAAGATCTCGCTGAAGAATCTCTTTTAAGACGCTGCGATCTCAGCCACGTTGCTGGAAGACGTTCTGTAACTGTTGCGATAACTTTTCGCATAGAAAATCTAGGAACACTTTGTTTCAATTCATATATCGTTTTAGTGATAGACATGTCGATGTGATAATTACAGAACGTTTGCACAGATTACTGAAATTTTAACTAATGTGGTCGATTTCGATTGAGTTTCTTCAGATTCGCTCTCAGATTTCAGGGTCGGCATTCTGTTTTCGTTTGCACGAAGATATTTGCTTGTGTAACATAAGGCGAATCATTTGTGCGCACGAAAACATTTGAACGTTTCGCCTTACAGGATCTGACCCCAGATTTTGTGTATGTAATCGAACATAAAAACGTCACTTGTACTTTTTTTGTTGACATTCGTGCGATTAAAATATACATTTGTGTAGCCATCGACAAGTTTTCTAAGCGTTTTCCATTCACTGGTCAAATTTTATATCAAAAACACTCAAAATTTGCACCCAGATTGATTTGCGAACATTTCCTCATAAATAGATCCACTAGATTCTTTGCAGTTGAAAAATTCGACGAAAACGTAAACAAAATCCACTAGATGTCAAACTCAAACGCACTTGCATTGGTAAATCTAAAGCAACTCGGAGAAAAAATTCAGATTCGCAAAAGTGCTCTGAAATCGGAAGAAAATTGCTTTTTTCGTACCAATCGAACATAAAAAGTGATCTAAAGTAAAAAAAAGTGCTCTGAGAGTGCCCAATGGAATACCAATACCACATACCTACATGATTTTGGGATGTTGTCATTCAGTAGAAGCTATCTACTTTAGAAAAAACAAAAACTAATTGGCCGCATTCAAGAATTTAGTTATCTTAAGTCGACTAGATTGGTCTGGATGAGATGTAACCTGAACACAAAAACTAGTTTGGTCGGGAACGTCACTTTTTCTGCGTCAGCCACATATGAGAACTGTCAACTTAGTACTCATGGCGTTTTCGATTGAAGAAAAGAATTGCCCTTTCTATTGTCATTTTCCATTGGTTTCACTCGGGGATCCACTCATTCTGAAATCCAATGGAACAGCAAAACTGCTTCTGACAGAATCCACAAAAGTATTGGTGAAATGTCAAAAAATAATCTACGGCTGCTGTCAGCTAACTTGTAATAAATACATAAATTGCACTTGTGTGAGTGCTTCTTGAGTGGATTCTGACTTCAAATCGAGAAGCGAAATTCTCTTCTCAGAATCACCAGAAGAGTATTTTTGTGCCAATGGAACGGCGTTTTTTCGATTCCGGACGCTTCTTTTTGTCCAATGGAAAACGACATTAGTAGGTACTCATGGCGTTTTCGATTGAAGAAAAGAAGTGCCCTTTCTATGAAAAGATCAAATCTAGAAGTGCTCTTTCTATGTTTTCTATGTTTCATTCAAACAAAAAGTGCACTTCCAGGTCAATTCTTAACACGAAAGAAGCGTCCGGAATATTTTGAAAGAATTGCCCTGAACTCACCAACACACACTAGCAAAATGTCAGATTTAAATGTTTGTTGTGTTATTAGAAACAAATTTGTCGCTTGTGATCCGAAAATATACAATTATGAGTGCAAAATGTAAACTGAAATTAAAATATATTGATTTGGCCTATTAAAACATTTATATTTACTGAAAAAACAAAAAAACAAGTAACAACAGAAAATCTAATCACACATATATGGTGTCTACAGTCTACCACTGTTGCAAAAGTGCTCCAACGAATTTTATTGAAAAGAACAATTCTCTCGGATCTTCAATGAAAAACGCCATCAGTCACGAATTTCTTGACAGATTCGTCGGCTACCCCTCCATAGACGTCAACTGAAACAGCTGCTCATTTGACCGATTTCCCCCAATCAAAACCGAGATACATCTAGTCAGAGTGTCAGAGAGCTGTCAGACTTACTAAACTATTTAGATACTTGAACGTTCTCATTCGCTTGACCGAGAAACATTTATTGTACATATATCGCATACCTAATGTTTCTATCTTTTGACATATTTTTTTCTTTGCCGAGAGTTGTGGCCAGAGACAATAGTATGATTTGTCTCTGGTTGTGGTATAAACTGGAACTATCCTTAACAACGCTATGAATAACTTTGAAGGTTATAAGTTTATTTCACTTAAAGTTTTAAGTTAAATACTAAATAAAAACACTATGATCAACACAGAGTACCTACTAAACTAGTTCAATGGTATTATGTTGCCTTTCCACTTCCTCATTACGTTGCCTCCACTGAGATCTGCAGTTCATAATTCAAAAGCCAACGTTTCATATAAGCCACTTTATGCGCGATGGCTTACTCTGTGATATATTCCTAATCAATAAATAGCTGGTACAAGGCCAACAATATTGACACTGGTACAGAGAGTGAATTGAAATATCATCCTTCGTCCTTGATAGTATTCGTATACCTAATAGCATCCTGACAACGACGGCGGAGACGATGACATGACAAATCGTCGATGTAAGCAGCCGTAAATATTATCTGTTCACTGTTCTTCATAAAAACTGGCCTTATTCTCTATACCGAGGAACAGCACTCTCTCTCCTGCAGTTTATGCGCTTTGGAAGCACACTTCACTGTATCCTCCGACACAAGGATGCCATAGGAGAAAGAGGATCCCGTGTTTTCCTTTTTGCGAAAATGTCATCTGACTTTGAGTTGGCGTTGTCGATGCGAGACGGTTGAAAATTATTTATTTAAGAATAATAGAAGCGGATGTAGATATTGCACAGTTGAGCAACAGCGTTCCCTATCACTTTGCAAGGATGTACCCTAGGATAGTGGGAAAACTTTCTGACAGCCTGATGGTCGGTCTGGCAGTTGTTGGTTCCTTGCATATATGAAGCGCCCAAAAGAGAATATCTGAAACTACTCGTACATTCAAAGGGACTTTTTGTTTCAGTGTTTTGTTCGTACTACTAGAACTTTTGAGCAGCATAGTAAAACATTAACAGACAGGTGAATTCAGCGCTGTTTAACTTTTAATCAAACAAGAGGAATAGTGTTACCTAAATGCTAAGCGATGGCAGGCCGGTGGGCGTAATTTGAAAACTTTCGAAAGAGAACGAATGGGAGAAGGAAAGTTTTCCACAGCGTTTTTGATTGTTGCTCGCGCTGTCAAAGCAAAAGTTTATAGCTCAAGATTCCCGTTCCCGCGCGGTTAAAAACTAAAGGGCTTTCGAATAAGAGGTGTTATTGTGAATGACCCGCTATTTCGGTAGCTGTCACTTTTGAAGCTTTTATTGTTTAACATTTGACAAGTAGAAACTACGCCATTATTAAAAATGGAACGATACACGCTTAAACAACGCATTGAAATTATTAAAATTCACTACAAAAATGGTGAAAATCTTGCAGTCACAGTTCGCAAAACTAAAACATTTTTTGGTCGTCGTGAAGCACCTTGTCGGACCGCAATACGGAAATTGGTGGAAAAATTCGAGCTGTTGGGACAAGTTAGTGATGTGAAGAACAAAACCAGTGCACGTCGCTCAAGAACAACTGAGAATATTGCTGCTGTAGCCCAAAGTATTGAAGAAAACCCAGGTTTGTCCATTCCTCGTCGTTCTTTGGAATTGGGCATTCCACAAACGTCATTGGGCATCAGTTGGATGGTATTGATCTGGGCAACGTTTACTTTCAACAAGACGGCGCTACGTGCCACACAAGCAACGAAACCATTGGATCTTTTACGGGAAAAGTCTCCGGACCGTGTTATCTCTCGAAGAGGTGATCACAATTGGCCACCGAGATCTTGTGATTTATCACCTTGCGACTTCTTGCTTTGGGGCCACGTGAAAGATAAGATCTACGCCAACAGCCAACAGCGTCGATTCAAGACCTCAAAGATAAAATTCTTGAGTCTATCGAGGACATAGGGCAGCCACTTAGCGATTTGGTTATGGAAAATTTCATGAAAAGGATATGGTCCTGTATGCGTGCTCGTGATGGCCATTTGGCTCATATTCTTTTTCATTGTTAACGGCATACCTTTCTCTTTATTGTGAAATAAATAAACGATCATTTATCTCAAAAACTGGCATTTTTCTTTGAATACCAAAATAACACCTCTTATTGGAAAACCGTTTATTAGAGCAGCGTCAATAGATTGTGTCATATTGAAATAACATTAAAGTTATAAACAAAAGATACTGGAGTTTATCCTATACAACCGAAATGTAAGTCTTTATATTGGTCTGTTCCATAACGATAATGCATTCGAACACATTAGTCAAATTTAGTAAAACTTAGTTTCCTTCAACACCAAACTTTTGTATTAGGGAACAATGTTTGACCAAGACCAAGTGGACTAAGATGGGCTGCTCTAGGTTATGTCTTTGCTGATTTATCTAGCCACTATACAGACGATTGGCGATTAGATCCAAAAAGCCATTTGACAGTCCTAAAAATACGTTTAAAACTTTAGCCAGACAGGACCAATGTCCACACGAAGCAGTTTATTTTTGTCATTACACCAGAAGGATACGCGTTTCTTTTTCTTTTTTTTTTGGTGCGGCGTCATTTCTGCGTTTTCCTTGTTATAAAAGTTTCATTAATAGTTTTTTATTAGGGTTACGTTACATCAAATGTAACTTTTCACTCAAAACACTCCATGGCTTCTTTTGCAACCTTACAAATTCCAGGAATTGAACATGTAGCTCGTTGCTGTTCGTCTGAAGGAGAGACGCCAACGCCATTCCATGGAACTCATTTTACCTTTTCGCACAGCATAACCTCGGTTGAAAATCACGGCACATATACCAAACAAGAGAAATAGTATATAGGTAGTCCATGTTCATCGATGCGGCGCATATACTCAAGGATTTGTAAGAAAATACCCAATAATGTCTCCATCACTCCTGCAGTGGGTATCTCATTAAATTTGCAGGACGAGTCCTCCAAAAAAAATGTGGATCATGTTGTTGAAATTGAAAAATTCCTTCCTATCGTCTTTCATCGGCTTGGCGAAGAAAACGGAGCGGAAAGGTAAACATCTTCGATAAAATTCCACCAGCAAGATGGTCAGTAGGGGAAGGAAGCTTACGAGCGTTTTGATAAAGTTAGCCCCAGCTGTACAACGATACTGACAAAACAATGCGGTGCATCGCCCGTTATATATTTACATGTAAATCTTGTTAAACATATTCCAATAAACAAGGATATTGGCTGGACATCTACAACTTGATTGTTGTCGTTGTCGTTGTCATTGCCCTCGTCATCGTGTTGTCCTTCAATTCCCATCATTCCAACAACGTGATGCAGTCTGTTCGGTTTAAATGTGAACCTGAGATACTCTCCACAAAACTTACCTCACAGGACGATGAATTATTAAGTCAAGCAGATGTGATTCGTAGCCCATAGAGAGAAGTACCTAAGTAGGTATATAATTCGGAAAATACTGAGCCAAAAGAAGCGGGAAAAATGAAAAACTTCAGATCCCATAACTTTGCGAGTGGGGACTTCGAGTTCACTACCGTATCGTAAGTACCATATCAACTTCTTTCCTTTCATTTTTAATAATTCCCATTTTCCGTGTGCCAGCAATGCAGGAAAGCTGATAGTATCTGTAGAATTCAACTCCTTTCTGCGATTACGTCTGCAGGAGAAGGAGTTACATCTGAAGAACACAGGTAGGTAGATATATACGTGAGGACATTTTCAATTTGTTCAATTGCTCTTGTCGGATTCAATTTCTATTCGATAGAGTCGCGCTGCACATCAGTGTCCTCTCACCCCGTGAAAGATCCCACATTAGCTGCAACTCTGTGACACTTGAGATTCGAGTGGGTGAGAAATGTATGCGAAAAGCTGCCAGTAGGTTCTAACCGAGAAGAGCTAAGTGGGGGGAGGAATGGGTAACAATTTAACTATTTGCACTACACAACGTTAAGTAAATGGGTGGTAGTTTATTTAAGTGAAGAGGCACTGAGGCATGGGTCATTGGTTTGAGTGACAAGGTTTGATTGCGGCGCAGTTTGAGAGGTTATGAATATTTTCGGATGTGGCGAAAAGTGTTACTCGAATTGTTATAAGCGGAATGTAATTGTGGTTTTCCGCAGAATTAAAGTTCATAATTAAATATGTGTTGATCACAAATTCAAGAGAGAAAGAACCAGGGACGGCATTCTGTATGGCGAAACGATCAAACGTTTTCGCGCGCACGAATGCTTCTCCCTGTGTTACACAGCAAATTTCTTCGTGCAGACGAAAACGTTTGAACGTTTCGCTTTACAGAATGCCGACCCAGCTTACCGTTCTCTACCGTGAATTTAACTGAAATAGTACTCTCTAGAGTGCTTCTTTATTTTTAGTAATGAAAAATTTAATAGAATTGGGGCTAAAATGCTTCAACCCTAATTTTAGTTTTAGGTAAAACAATTTACCTCATCAGGTCATCTGCAGATTTGCATAATTGCCAAATGCAAGCGCCCACAGACGACGCATGTACAGAAATCGTAAATGACCACTTCCATCAAGGAATACAAAATCCAATATCAATTGGCCCAGCATTAGGGATATTTGAGAAGGCCCGACATGTCGGTTAGAAATTATTGGGGGCGTGAAAGTGGCATCTTAATTGCAGGCATACGCTTTCGAACGCGTATGCATACTCGTAAGTAAATGTTTGCCTTGTGCACCAGTGTGTACACATTTTGGACTGTTAGTTTAATAAACTTGAACATTCACAGATGGTGATTCGGAGGGTTGAAATTGCATCAGCTCACCTTCGCTGTTTGCTTGCCTTTGCTGGGCGTGTATCAGGCCGGTGGGGTATAGTAACAAATGCGTAAATTAAGCACGTGATGGAGTGATAAATTAGCACTTAAACTATGTCCAGCGATTGCCTAGGAGACACAACTGCCTTTATCCGCAACCTGTGTTCCACCTCCAAAGTCACATTGATTATTCATGAGATCCGCACATTGCAATGGCCAGGGAAAATACAAATCTATACGAAGTTCATCTGAAATTGTGGGAAAATTCGTCTTCCTAATGCCGCTTTCAGGTAATAAGTGGCGGCTCCTGCGAAATTTGTGCAGTAGCAGGCAAAACTTTGTCAGAGAGCGCATTCGAAAGTTAAATCTTCAAAGATGTGAATGGACTTTCGAAAAATGCTGGTGCATCGAAACGGAGGTTGAAAAATGGGTGCAAATAAAGTAGTTGATCCACATCTGGTGTTATTATCACCCATGTGGAAATGAAGTTGAATTTCTCCCACAGAAGAGGTAGACATATTTTCGAATTTTCTACTCGTTTGAATTTATTTATGATTTTGTGTTGAAAACTATGCAAAGAGGAGAATGTTCATTATAGGCTAGTCCTTGAATGCATTTTTGGAAGACGATTTTATTTTAAGAATACCAGTAAGAGATTTCCGTACGTCGTTTTAAAGCAACTGCGCAACTCCAATACAATCCCAAGTCCCTAAAAAAACGAGCAACATCTTCTTCTTAGATGGCGCTACAGTCCGGGGTGGACCTGGGCCTCAACCAATACGCCTCTCCAGTTAGTGCGATCTTTGGCTAACTGCCTCCAGTTGCGCACTCCAAGTTGGTTGAGGTCCCCTTCCACTTGCGCGCGCCACCTAAGGCGAGGTCTTCCTCTACTGCGTTGTCCCTCCGGGTTGGAATCGAAGACTCTTCGGGCCGGAGCGTTAGTGTCCATTCGCTCTACACGTCCCAGCCATCTTAGACGACTGATACGTACTTTTCTGACTAGGTCGATGTCGCTGTATAGCTCGTAGAGTTCGCTGTTAAATCTCCTCCTCCAGAGCCCGTCAACGCAAACGGGACCAAAAATCACACGAAGAATTCTGCGTTCGAAACGACCAAGGAGCTCTTCATCCGACTTTGAAAGGGTCCATGCTTCTGTACCATAAAGCAGGACTGGAATGATGAGGGTCTTATATAGAGTCTCCTTAGTATTTCTCGACAGGGCCTTACTAATCAATTGCCTTCTTAGACCAAAGTAACAGCGGTTGGCAAGTGTGATTCTTCGCTTGATTTCTGAGGTGATGTCATTTTCAGAGTTAATAGCGGAGCCGAGGTAAACAAAGTCCCGAACTACCTCAAAGTTAAAGCTGTCTATCGTGACGTTCTGTCCGATTCGTCGATGTTGTGTGTCCCTTCTTGTTGACAGCATATATTTTGTTATGCCCTCATTCACCACTAAACCCATTTTTGCCGCTTCTGTGCTAATACTTGCAAACGCAAGTGACAGCTCGCTGTGTTCTGCCAATGATGTCGATGTCGTCGGCGTAAGCAAGTAGTTGCACAGACTTCTGGAAAATTGTGCCTCTGGTGTTGGCTTGTGAGTTTCGCACAATCTTCTCAAGAATTATATTGAAAAAGTCACATGAAAGCGCGTCACCTTGTCTAAATCCTTTTTTGACACCAAAGGTCTCGGTGATATTGTTTCCGACATTTATGGAGCAGCGAGCGTTCTCCATCGTCATTCTGCACAATCTGACAAGTTTGGCTGGGATGTCAAAACTAGACATGGCTCTGTATAGCTCGTCTCTATGCTGTCATATGCGGCCTTAAAATCGATAAACAGGTAGTGGGTATCGACTTGGACCTCTTGGGTTTTCTCCAGGATCTGCCGTAGTGTGAATATTTGGTCGGTGCAACATAATCCTTTAAATATCAAACTCGGTATCTTCATATCGGTGACCTTGAACTTCATGCTGATGCGGCAGTTTAAATCAGAAGTATATGAGCTCTAAAAACGTACCTCGTGTTAAAAGTCTGGGATTTACGATTTCTGATAATATTCCTATGAAAATGAACCTGCGTGAGAACAGCAAAAGGGTTCACAAAAAGGAATCCTCTCCGGCTGTATAGAAAACAAAAATAAGTCACTATTCACACGAATACCATGGATATGTTTCCCTTTGAAAGCTCACACTACATTTTGAACAGCATTTTTGAGCATCGCTACCAAACGACACACAGGCAAATCCTAAAGGAATAGTTACACTTTTCCTTTGTAGGGGAAATGTTAGCGTTTCAGCCTCTAAATAATTACATTTTTGTATTTGCACCTGACCTCGACCATCAACCTAGACATACATTCTCGCAGGCACACATTCGAATGAAGAAAAATCCTTTTGTTTCTGGCCTGGCACACAGCCCTAGGGCATTTTCCACCGATAATGCCATTTGCTTGTAGAAAATATTTGTACCTCAGACAGTGGTGTTTGTATATGCTTATTTGTGTACAATGAAAGTCTTTTTAGCATTGGCAGACATGGGGGAATGCATGTATATGACAGTCGTAAATTGTCTGCCATAGACCAACAGGAAGGTGTTTACCCCTCGAGATTAATTTTGAGGCCTCTTCCAGATGAGGCGAAGCAGTGGTTACAGGCAGGCCCTTAAAGTGGTACAAGGAATTGCGAACTACGTCTTTAACTATGCGCCCGGTCATAGTTGTGCTGAAGGATTACATCAGCGTCTGACTGTGTACAGTATTTCATTCTTGTTTGAAAATAGGGTGTTGGAAATAATATAATGGTGACGGCTGTTCAATTTAAAAGGAAGAGTGAGCACGTGCGTCACTTGTAGCAAATATCTGGGAGCCAGTTTTACATAACGCATTTCTTGCGATAACTCATCCCTGGTTTCTTGAATATTCAACAGAGAAACAAGCGCCTTAAATGAGTAATTACATAGAGGAGTCGCTGCGAAGAAATGCGAGCCAAACTTATTGGGTAAAGAGCCAGTTAACTTGCCCCCACTTTAATGGCACCAGAGTCAGAACTCAACACCAACAATGTCCCTTCCAGTAGTCCGTTTACCCCTCGAAATTAGAGGTTGAAGCACGCCACCTGCGGTGGGGTTTTCCTCTACCCAAGAAGCCTAAGATTCGTCGGCCAAAGGCATCAGGAGAGAACTCACAGTTGTTATTCAAGAACATCTACAAAATGCATAAGAATAAGTAACACAAAGCACTGTGGCGTATACGTAACATTTTTTTATAACAATAATTGATTTCATTTGAACTGAAATTATATACGGAGTCTGGGAACCAATATTTATGTTTGCCCTTAGAACCTTACTCCAACCGTAATCTGGTTATTTCGGATACTTTCACATTCTCTGTGAAAAATAAAAACGAACGCATTTACTTTTCGCATCAAGTCCTTTAAACTCTGTTCGTTTAATTAATCGAGCAGCAGAAACTGGGTAAAAAAATCCAAATGAACGCGCTCTTCAGTAATTGCAATCTAAAAATTAACACAAAACTGCTCTAGCATCAGTTCCAGTTGCTTCAGCTGCTCCCTGGTTAAACTTAACGAGTAACACTCATATGGAGCAGTAAGTTTCTGTTTTTAAAGTCTTCTCCGGCATCCCCGAATGGCTCTATACATTTAATTACACTCGAGAAATAAAAACAACCGATAACCCCCCAACAACAAGGACTTTAAACTTGCCACTGCCAACAAAAAAAAAATGGAAACAAGAACAAAGTGCACTCACTTCCGCAACATAGCAATGCAGCAGTAACCATTCACTCACTGCTTGTCCTGCAGGAACTGCATTCCAGATTCTCAACCCAGCACCGAATATTTTCAAGAACAACTCCTCGAGCGGATAATTGCTAAAATGTGTTCAACTGCTTCCTTCGTTTCTTCGGTTCTTTCGCTCAAACTGAAAACGGTGGGGGGAAAAAAATCAAGACTATACGAAAAAAGTAAAACCAACAACTTTACAAAGAAACATAATCCTAGTAAAATGTATTGTGCACCAGCAATCATGGCGGTGATGATAGCAATAGCAGGATGTGCAGTTCTCGCATTGTGACCAAACCCACGAGTTTCGCCCTACAGTTTCTCTGCTCCATGTCCTTCGAACAATTGGGTTGGAAAAAGAAAATGAAAACAGAAGGCGAATCGGGTCACAACACGAAACAAAAAACAAAACGACGGCCAAGCTATCTCGAAAAGGACCCCACGGAATTCACCCCAAAGGGAATGTTACGAGTGCAGGCAGCACGGCACATTAAGAGAAATAAAGGACACGTGCATAGTGTCGCATGCACAAGCAAGTACCCGTGAAAAGTGTACATAGAAAGGGACGGAGTATGCACTACTCTTTTAAGGAGATTATCATATATGGCTGTTGGAGGCATCCGATTTGATTTCCGTGTGCCACTGAATTCAACATGCAGATTGGATTATGCTTTTGACACAGGTCAAGGACTGTGCAAAATGTTTTTTATAAATTGTCGTGTACCACGTCAGGTTGTATTTTTTTTTTCAATTTGCAACAGCTTTCCTTTAACTTGTTTCGAATTATGACGGAAATGAAATAAAATGGTGTGGATGTACTGATAATTCGAATGAAGCCAAGCTTAAAGCGGATACTATTTAAAATTCGCAGTAGTGCATTTCGTTCGCAGAAGCTGCCGTGATAGCAATCTATGCCCTACTGCCTTCCTTAAACTAAATGACACGATTTGCGATTTGGGTATTTCCTAAATGAGCTTTTATTTCCCCATATTTCCAGTTTGGGACAGTGGAGCAATTTGGAATAGGAACTGAAAGATGAACTGTCACTGCGCATGCTATGGATTCAAAGTTTTGCTTCATAAAAAATGATATTTGGTTTACGGTTAGTCTTGATTGTGTCTATTGCGAAACGTTTTTAGTCTTGGCTTCATTAATGGGTTAAGTTTCTAGTTCGATGCGTACATTATTAGACACTGTGAACTCCCAGAGAATGCAATGAAACGTAGGAGGAAGTTCTGTATGCTGCTTTGTCGTTCGAAGAACCCATTGATGTTAGATGTCTTATTATTAGACTGCACTGTATTAAAAGAAAAAGACTAGAACGTGCTTATAAGCGATTTTATTTAAAGGAAATCCAAATGGACGAACAAGTTGATCATTTGAATTTCTCAGGGTGAAACCCAGGACAACTCAACCTACTTTCGAGCTAAATTCACTGCAGTTTCTACCTTTTAAAACGTATTCACCCTTTTCCAATTTTGGATTGGCGACATGAACATGAACAAATCTGTTGTGTCAACGATCAATCAATTCTGACAGTTTGCGGATTGTGGAATGTTGGAAATAAGAACTGTTTTTCAGCACGCAATTACAACAACTACGCTCTACTTGACACTTCGAGACTCGCAGTAGTTGTTGCAAAATGTGTGCTGAAAATCCTACTTTACTTTGCTTTGCTGAGATCGAAGCTCAAACAAAACACGCCTAGAGTTCGCAAAAAATCATATAAGTCAGAAATATACAAACTACGATCGAGCGTAGATTCACAAATTTGGATATGAACTATTTTCCGTCTTTTTATATCAGTTCAGCTTTGAAATTCAGTTCGTATTTTCAGGTTAACCTCGGCCATGCTTTTTATACTTCGCGTCCGTCAGTTTGTATAGCGGCATATCAAAGTCAATATACAAAAAAAATTGGCTTTTCACCATTTGCGCTTGACGTCTAGCACTTTTTGTGAAATGCCGATTTTTTTGTATGGAGTTTGTCAGAAGAACCCGGCCAATGTCACAAAACTTTTGACAGATTAACCCTAGTACTGCATTTACAACATCACCAACTCGTTTTTTTGCACGAGACGGGACAGGGAAATCCTTTTGTGCGCAGTCAATGCTAACAAAGGCGTTAGAATGAGATCACAAACCGGATGCCTAAAGCGTCATGGATGTTCTATCTATAATTATAGATATGTAAAACGGAAATAACCAGAAGTTCTTGCCTCCAACATTTCTGAAATCACTTAAAAACAATTGTATTTCTGATTTAAAACATCAGGGGTCGAATCGCGTCATCCGTTACCGAGTATTACGTGACGGAATTTGTTTTTGTTTCACATGCAAAATCGACAAATTCCGTGAACGTATAGCTCGTTCACGGACGACGCGATTCGACCTCAGTTCTATGAAATAAATAAATAATTGTCCGTTCATCACTTCCGAAAGTCATTTTGTTTTATAGGAACGCGAAATTTCGAAGGCCATCGCTGTAAAAATACCAAAACGCTGAACTTTTCCACAATTTATTCGTACCCACGTAAACGGCCATCTTGGCCGACGAAAATACGTGTCACGTATTTTTGCATGCTAGGTAATGCTGCCCTTTCAGTCATACGGCTGTTTAGTATTGGGTATCCCATTAATCTTCCGTGTTAAGAATTTGTGATGTTGCAAATGAGGTATAACGATGTCAACAATTAAACTCGTCCATCATGAGCAAAGGTAACACACATCTCGGACACAGATCACGGACATTTGTAACTTCAAACCTCAATTACCAAGAAGATTAATAACCATGCTTCTAAAGTTTCTAATCAAATTATCCCAGCGGTAATCAATTGCCGACATGAAAGATTACCATTATTAGAGACAATCTCCTGGATCTAAATTTATCCCTCAATTAAATTCATCTACTAATGAACACTAATAATTGAATTTCCTCTCCCCTAAGACCTGCATGCTTCGGTTTGGTTTCCCCTTCTCATGATGTGGGTTGTGCGGATATGACTGCACTCTCTCCGATGGTACGTGAATGGATGAACTTGCTTAACATACTACTACTGCCGAATGTAATGATAAATTTGCGAAAATAATCCTTACAGAAATATTACATCGATTTTTGAAATCACACCATAATACTGTCGGCCACCCGTTCGCCTGGGTGTTACCTCTCAACCCCCGCAAAAAGGACATACGTTATAAGCGGGTTATATGTACTCCTCTCTCTACATCCAAACTTGAATAAACTGCATCACATACAGAGAAACCATCAATATTGTCAGAACAGTAAAATTGGTTGCCCATTGGGTGTGCACAGGAAAATATTTGCTCACACATTTAGGCCATAGGACTATAATAGTGCAGAGGACATTCCATGTGCAGCTATTGAATAGTCATAAAATAAAATGAATTTATAATTGACACCTGCTGTGGTGGTGGTGATGTTATTGGTCGGTTTTACATCACACCGCACACGTTACGAGGATATTGCTGCTGTTGCTGTTGCTAGATTGTGGGCATCCTGTGAAAATAGCTGAACTGTAAAGGATATCCCGAAACATTAATTCCAATGCACGTGCAGCTAACGAGGTGGGGACGTAGATAGTCATCGTATATGTGCATAAATGCTGCCAGGACGTATTGATTGGGTTAGATAAAATAATAAATTCTGCCGCAATTTGTGTGTGAACAAAATATTCAAATCAAACGCAGAACGTTCATTTTATATGATGTTGTTTAGCAATCTAGAATTATGGCACATGTTTTATTTGTTGGCCTACTTTTGCAGTTGGTTTGATTACGAATCAATTAAATATACATGTGGGCTTAGTGACATTCAAAACGAGTTACTTAGGATAATCTACGGTTACGCGAAATGTTAATCTCTTTGTGAAATTGACCTTTCGGTTTTATTTACTAAATTTGTTAGTCAACTGGCAGGTCAGCGGCTTACCAATAGGTTTGTTTGACGTGGGCCCTAGTGCGCACTGGGTTAACCGTAATGCGTTCGATATAGAACTGAACTCGCCCTGGTACTGATAACCTGTGTTTGACATGGCTTCTAGGGCACCCTAGTTGTGCCCTGAACTGACCCCAGTTAATTTGTGGAGCAAGCCCAAATTCAGAATTTAGTTCACTCATTTTTAACAATAAACGGGAAAAAGTGAATATTTGTCAATATCAACAGGTGACAATATTTTGCGTTCGATATAGAAGTCGAATAGTGCAGGGTTTTTGACAGGCGTGAAAATTAGCTGACACTTCTCAGTGCGCACTAGTGGGCACTAGTTCTAGCCACGTCAAACGAACCTAATGACTACGCTACATTGAAGTGAAAAGTCAGTTTGTACAGACATCTGACTGACACAATCAACAACAGGGTACTTTTAACTGCAGATGATGGCAAGCTGCAGTGTAGGTTCGGGGCGAATTCGTTTTCTACCAGTACGACCTGGTCGGAAACTTGTTTTAAAGTATTAAGTCCTGTGCGTGTTTTACTTCTCCTCAACTTCACAATATTTCTACGTAAGTAAATTAGTCCCCGGTGCAATGAAATTCGATCGCAACTCAAAAAGTCATACCTCACTTTAATCGACAGGTATATCCATATAAGAACTTGATGCTAGCTTCTCACAGCTATTTTTGTATATTGTGTGGGTTATTTTTGGGACGAATGCATCTACAATTGTATGCCGTTTTAAATGGCTGAATTGAGAAGCTTCCTCAGGACAGTGTAAGAATAGACTTTCGCACGAAAATGATAAATTACTTCTTCGTCAGCAACGCAATACATGAGGTCGACATTCACTAACATTATATTGGGGACATTCAAGTATCTAGTTTAGTAAGTCTGGCAGCTCTCTCACTAAGTGTATCTCGGTTTTGATTGGTCGAAATCGGTCATGAGAGCAGCTGTTTCAGTTTACGTTTGTGGAGGGGTAGCCGACGAATCTAGTCAAGAAATTCGTGACTGAGTACTAAGTTGACAGTTCTCATATGTGGCTGACGTAGAAAACGTGACGTTCCCGACCAATCTAGTTTTTGCGTTCAGGTTGCACCTCATCCAGATCAATCTAGTCGACTTAAGATAACTAGATTCTTGAATGCGGCCATTATTACGGCATGTGATGCAATTTTCTTATCTACCAATATGCTTTGACAATCGCAACTGGCATTCATGGTTATTTGCAGGAAATGAGTGGCATAGTTCAGCGCCGTCTATCTTTTGAGACTGCGATGTATGTGCTTAGTGTGGCAAATTTGTCAGCATGAGTATTGGGCATAAAGGCAGACCTAAAGAAAATCTTGCTCGCAGTAGTCCACTAGACTATAGCACGTAAATATGTACTACCTTATATGACAGCGATGAGTTTTCTTAATGCGAAGTTCTTTGCAATTGTTTCCTCAAAACTATATATGTGTAGAGATCTGCGCTGGATTCTGCGATATTTAGCTGAATGACACCCTACGATACGAAGTAGGTACAGAAGACAATAATTTTAAGTATAGGTTAGTTTATTCTCTTCAACTGATTTAAGGCGACTCTATATATAATATTTCAGCTTTATACTGTTATGTGTTGTTGCCAGAAACAGCGCTTCATCAGCAAAAGTAACAGATACAATTATGCTACAACACAGCTACTCAGCACACATATTATGATGATTTCATTTGACTCAATGGA
Organism: Cheilosia impressa; assembly: GCA_948293265.1. Classification (NCBI taxonomy): domain Eukaryota; kingdom Metazoa; phylum Arthropoda; class Insecta; order Diptera; family Syrphidae; genus Cheilosia; species Cheilosia impressa. The sequence continues at coordinate 47,236,983 of OX411882.1, read as the reverse complement.
GAATCAAGTATTTCATTCTGTTAAAATTACCTTTCGGAATCACTCACTGAAATTGGTAATTTTAGAGAAAGGAAAAGCAGTTCCCATAAAAAGGGTTCTGTCTCGGCTTCTGCTATGAAAAACAATTCGTTTTCGAAAATTCTTTGAAGCTCTACGAAAATAAACTTGGATATGTTTTCGTTTAATTTAATAAACGAGACTCGATTACTATGAAAGGTTTGTGTTAATAAAATCACAGTGTAGAGTTTCAAAATCCACATATAAAATGTTTGACAACAACCTTACCTACTGGTGTAAATTTGAAGAAAATCAAAAGTTAAGGCTGCATAAGTTAACCAGAATGAATTCAAATGAGTCTGGGAATCTTTTCACATTTCATTCAGTACCTATTCGTGTTTGAAAGCGTTTAGCGGTTTTGTCATAGATATAGTATTTTATGGCAACGACAGCCATTTTCACACCCATATTCAATTAAATTAGGACATAGTCTTACTTCTAACAAAGCTTTCCTTTAAAGCGTTACATTCTTCGTAATGCATGTAGGATTGGTTAAGAATTGCATCTCATCGAGACGTATGTCGTTGATATTGGGTCACGTTAAACGCCGCATCAGGACTCTTTTACTGATTGTTTGGACGAACTTTGGCTTGCCGTTATTTATTTGCTTTTGAATGTTGATTCCAAGTCTAGTTGATTCTATCCGGCAGTTCGTCCACAAACTTCAAGTAAGATTCACAATATCAATGTTTGTGTGGACATATTAAGGTACCTACTTACTGAACTGCTTCCTTTACATGCAGAGCACTTCAAACTTTTTATGTCAGTCGATTAAGAGTGGCCTCTGTCGAGTGTCTATATGGCTTCTTTTTATGCATACATTCGGACGTGGTTTTTGTTAGCCTTTATCTGAATCAATAAAGTAAGGACTCTTCAGCACGCAATACAACAACTACGTCCTACTTTCCATTTCAGAGATTCACAATTCAAATTAGGTGTTTATCACAAGTGGAAGTGACTTGACAGCAGCTTATGTTGGAACCTTTCTAGTGATGTGTGTGGAAATTGCTTGTAAACTGCAAACCAAAAGTCGAAACACAAAACATTTTATAGCAGTTTCTACTCTTAAGCTTAGTATCCTGCTCGCGCTAAATTTTATCTCCCATACAAAAATGTCTACAAAGATAAAATTTAGCGAGACAGTTTAGCAAAGCAGTATCCTGTTCGCACGCTAAATTTTTAACTTCATGTAGATGGGTCGATGAAAAGTCTCCACTCATTTAGCACGCGAAATAAATGTCCGGTACATTAAATCGAAGATAAATTTTGACAAAAAAACGGAGGAAGAAGTTTGTGTGGCGTTTACTATGGATATTTGCTTGAGAAAGAAAAGGATACGCAATCCAAAAAAAATCAGCAGTTTGTTTGTCTTTTTTGCAAATAGGAACTTAGGGGACACGAGAGAAAGTGTCTTCTTCTGATTGCTATTACAGAAATTATTTGAGCTGCTGCAGCCTGCAGCAATGATTTTATCTTCTTCAATTTTTCTTATACCCGTCGTTTTGGAACGATTCAAATACTGCGATATCTTTGAACTTATAAATTCGAAAATTTTAAAAATTACTTTTGCTGATGAACAAATGGTTTTTGTCCCATCTATATGATGATTAATAATAATTTAGCGAGCATTTATCTTTGGTGTGGAGAAACGAAGTGGAGACTAGGGACGCTAAAATTTAGCGAGAGCAGGATACTAAGCTTTAAAGCATAAATGTGACTGGAACCTTTTTCCGCATTTGTCTACTTTACTTTGCTGAGATAAAAGCTCAAAAAAACACGCCTGATGTAGGAGGAGTGAGTTTAGTACTTTTTCCTTCAAATAGTTTTTCTTAGAACAGACAACCTCAAAAAAAGTCTTTCACAGCACAGACAAACCATACTCACACCCCCAACTAGCAATCCTCTTGTTTGTCTCATATAAAGCTGAAAATGAGGTTGGTTAACCTGCACGACACTCCCATTTGTTTTCTGCCTCTGTAAAGAAGCAATACAGCCTTTTCTCATTTTAACTAGGATATACTAGACATTAGCACTCCTGTTGTCTATATGAAGCCGTGCATCTGTACGAGTACTTGAGATTCTTTTGTGAAATGTTTGCATCGGTGAATCGGTTTGTTAAAAAAACACAATACAAAAACAAAGTGTAGGCAACTACACAACCCCTCAATAAAATACGTTAGCATCCCACGGATTGATTTATTTTTATATTTTATTATAGTAAATGTAAACCAAGGGGATTTCTAATACCCGATTGCGCCGCAATGGCTCGATATCTTCGGAGCACATTGTCAGAACAATATCTTAAAAGGGTAACATTCAACTGAAGTTCTGGACAAACTTATTTGACTAAGTTAAAAGTTTATTTAGTGAATCCTTAAAGTGCCATCTTCCGTCCTTCGATTGATATCTCTACGGCTCGCCTGGCTTCTTTCAAACGTTTCGCGTCTATAAATCGTTTCATGTGCTTCTCATAGCGATTGGGTTTCCGTTTTGTTGACTATTGGCAAGAAATTTGTTGAAAACGCAGTCTGACTTCAGATTAGATAGAAACTTACCTCGTTTACTTCACCTTCCACTGTGGAGCGTGGTCGAATCACATAGTCCTTATTCGAGGGAAGCGGCACTCGAGCTCGAGCTACCCAACCTTTATCTCCGGGACGAAGTACCTTATCGTCTGTCGAGCCGAATGCAGTGTTCAGTCCTCCCTTTCCCTTATCAGATGCAGCTGCCTCGGGTTCGGGTGACTTCCTTTTCCGTGGCATTTGTTCCAAATCGCGCTGTTGTCGTTCTTCCTTAGACATAGCCTTGAAATCGGCACTCAGATTGAATATGGGACGAGCCCACTCAGAGATTAGCCGACCAGCTTTGTCGCGGTTGTTCTTTGTCTCCTTGGGATGCTTGTACAAGTACATGATGGCCTTGCCGATGCCCGATTGCTTGAGATAGCTTTTGTCGATGGTGGGGAACTGAAAGGAGAGAAGCAGTTACAAACGCTTTTAGTCGGAGCACCTTATTTAGGACTCACATCACCCAACAGTTTGAGAATACTGTCTCGAATTTGGAGGCACGGCAAAGCTTTGTTTGGCAACGGCGCCAACCAGTCTGTGAGTACGTTCAAAATGTTGTGCTCAAGAAAAGCGAGCTGCAGATCTTTCTTGATCAACTGCGACATCACTTGCTTCAACATCGAGATCTTTTTCGTGGCCGGTTGGTTTAATTTGTTCAGCTCTCGGTCCTCTTCAGCCGCATGCTTCATGTTCTGTATTAACTGGTCGATCAAGTCGTCATTGTCGTTGATCAATTCAATATCCCGTCGCCTGCGGCGCGTCTTTTTCTCATCCTTCTTGCGTTGAAGCATTGCATCGAAGTCAGATATGAAATTTTCGTTCCTTAAATAACACACACAGTTAGAAAATTTTTGTTGTTTGCTTAGATAAACTTACTGTTCGCTTGATATGGGTATGTTCTCGTCATCCGAGCTGTCGACGATGCCCTCTTTGGCGGGCTTTTCTCCCTCTGGGACGTCTCCCTCGGCCGCTGCATCAACTGTGGGGTCATCTTCATCTTCGTTGTCGGTGTCTGTAATTTTTGGTCGCTTTTTAAAGCTCGCCACAGCACTCTCATCTTCGGAATCACTAAGCAGTGCTCTCTTCTTTTTTGCCACCGGCGCTCCGGACCCACTTCGAGATCTTGACCTCGATTTTGATCGGACACCAGATCCCGACCTGGATCTAGAACGACTGCCACGTTTGCCTTTGGAGACACTTCTACTGCGCCTAGAGCCACTGCGACTGCGACTCCGTTTAGAACCGCTTCTGCTTCTTCTCGAACCGCTCCTACTGCGTCTAGAGCCACTTCTGCTCTTCCTTGAGCCGCTTCGGCTCCTCCTTGATCCACTTCGGCTACGACTACGGCTGCCAGACCCACTTCTACTTCTCCTGGAACCACTTCTACTTCTCCTGGAACCACTTCTACTTCTCCTGGAACCACTGCGGCTTCTTCTGGAACCACTGCGACTCCTGCGCGAGCCACTCCTACTGCGACTGCCACTACCCGATCTAGATCTTGAACGGCTTCCTGAACGCCTGGATCTACCCCTACTTTGCTTTGATCCACTCCTACTGCGCCTGGATCCACTCCCACTGCGCCTGGATCCACTCCTACTACGCCTAGAACCACTCCTACTGCGCCTGGAACCACTCCTACTGCGCCTGGAACCACTTCGGCTACGCCTAGACCCACTTCTACTTCTATTGGATCCACTCCTACTACGTCTTGACCCACTGCGACTCCTGCTCCTCCTTGAACCACTTCTATTCCTGCTTCCACTTTTACTACGACTGTGTCTAGATCTCACACTACCCTTAGACCGTCTCGATGCTGCTGATCCACTTCGTGAACGTGATCTCGACCTTGAATTTGATTTTTTCGACACTGCACTTCCGCTGCGGCTTCTGGATTTCCTTTCTGCACTCACCTCGGGGGCATTTGAACTGCGCGACCTACTCCTCGACTTTGAATGAGTTTGCCTTGGCACATCTACTGGGGCAGCAGCGTCCCGAGATCCACTCCGACTTCGCGGCGAAGTGTTTGATTTTTTTGAACCAATCGAATCAGCCGATGGGGAACGTGACTTCGAGCTTTTAGCTGGTGAAGCAGCGCCTGCAATTTTAATGAGTTTTCAAATTTTTCGGAAGGAGAAAAATATTACATTCTAAATACATAACCTCCAAGTGTGGTTGTCAATCACTTACCATTTGCGCAGTCCATTGTTTGAAGTCCCAGGAGCAAGGATATATATGATTCGGTCTGCAATTGCTTATTCTCACGTTTCAATTGTATATTTATTATTGCTTTACAAGCCAAAACCTACTGTATTACTATTTTATTTTGCAAAATATTGTGGCTTGCGTTCACTTTCCTGTTTCTTCTGCTGAGTTCCAATTCCAAATAACAAATAGCAAAACGGAGTGAAGTGAAAACTTCAAAAGCAAGATGACAGCCACATACAGAAAAGCAGATATGTTTGCGGAAATTTTTAATATAGTTTAATGAATTTTTTAGTTGCCAACTTACGTGCTCCTTGATTTGTTTATTCCTCGTTAATGTTATGTATTGATATTTGGCCATGATAGGAGAATCTGGGCTGTTTTGACATACATTTCGTGTAAAAGATTATTCCTCAAGAACGCAAACAATTTAATATAACTCTAAATCGAAAGTGACGAATATTAGTAACCATGTTTGCTATAACCCGCCTCATAATATGGTTTGTATTCCATTAAATGTAAAATGCTTATTATAGATATCCTAGCATATTATGTATATGACATCGTGTCAGAAAAAGGAACCCAATCTATCGATTGAAGTCGTTCAACATCACAATTGACAGCCATGTGGCATAATAATTTAAACCAACGCAATCTAATGTGCAGGCAATACTTTACAGCCGCGTATATTCTTTTATAATCGTTTAAGAATTGTTATCTTTGTAATTTGTTTATATGAGTCTCAATAAATTCAATTCAATTCAATTCTATCGATTGAAGTTTATCTTGGGTAGCCCTATGTTGAACTTCGAACAGAGCTATTGAATTCGATATTCAAGAGGAACAAAATGGAAATGGATCTCCATATTGGATTGGCAGCACCACCCTCGTTTGCATTTTGACAATTTGTATACGTGTGTACGTCACAAACGAAAAACTTCGAGTCGTGAAACTTTTTTTTTTGTCTGCATTACCAAGAAAAAATGCATTCCGAGCAAAATTTTATCCCTTGATTTGTGCTCTGGAGCGTTTTCTTCTTCATTTCAACAATTGTGCTTGCAATTTTGCATACATTTTACTTTTAGTTCTTGTATTCATTAAAAAGAAAAAAGATTCATTACCTAGTTTTGCATAAACAAACAGATTAAAAAAATACAAACGCATCTGCAAAAAAAAAATGTCCAAGTACCAGGGTCGTGCCTATCCAGCTGGGTACGAAGATGACAGCGAAAATGAGGTGAGCCCTCTTTTTCATTCATAGAAAATTTACTAAAAGTGAATTGTAAATCAATCTCAGTCGTTCGAAACGATGGAAATTTTCGCCCAAAACTTAAAAATTACCGTTGTACCGAATATAACGAAGGCGGCTGGACTAAATGGTGAAGATTTCGATGCCCAGCTGCCAGTTTACTTGGAAACGTGGTTCGACTCGTATCAGTCGATGTGGAACTCATGTATGTAGGCGGTTGAGATGATAATGTAGATAACAAGTTCATGATCTTTGTGGGTTCGCTTGCATTTTTTAGACAAAAGCACCCCGACCATGAGCCAAAATCTCAAAGCTGTTTATCTGAAGGACGAGAACCCAATGCTCTTGGCATTGAAACTCTTTGCTCACTGTCCGGGTTGCAATAATTTAAAGAACAAAAACTTGGCGTTATTTGGTAAGCAGGGCTGAAGATTGCGATGTACTTGCGTGAGTTGGAAAAAATGTTTAAACTTTCAGTTCTTGAGACCATTTGTGCTCTCCAGAAGACAAATCCCGAGATTACCCACACCTGCACTGACAACATGCGAATGGTGGCGTTTAATTTTGTTAAAACATCCGGCGTGCTGCCACTTTACAAGAGCATCACGATTGCGTATCAGTTGTCAAACATTAAAGACATACTTGTTACCAAAATGCAGGAGCTCCTCGATCAGAAGCGATACAAAGATGTAAGGTTTTCATAGATTTGTTTTCTTGTTTTTTATTTTTTCTTTTTACAGGCAGCATACTGGGCGATCTACTTACAGGTCACGCAGTCCTTTAACATCTATCAAATTGTGCTCCCGTTGATTCTGCAGAACAAGACATCACTAGCCGTAGAGTGTTTGGACACAGCCAAGGGCCAGCAGAAAGAGATGGTGCAGTTTCTAGATTCGCTGCTGGACAAACGAAAGACTGTGATCGATCATTGCTATATGATCATTGAGTGAGTTTTGCGTTCGATCGTTCTTCTGTCCACATACCCTTGTGCCACCCTCTAATCGGTTGTTTTGCAGAGAATATAGCTACACTGATCTAAACCTATCCGTAATCACTTTCCGACCAATGTCCAAGTTGGTGGCACGTCTTGCCAAGAAGTACCAAATAGATGAAAAATTCACCCCAAACTTGAGCTACTCCAAGTCCCGATCGTACATGTACTATTTGTACAAGCGCTTCAAAGACGGCGAAATGAGTCGTGATTCTTTCCGCGAGCTGGTTAAGGATGCAGCCACAACACAAATTCTCAAATATGATCTCGTATCGAACATTTCCTCACACGGTGATCGCGAGGAAGCTCTCTACTGGGTTAGGCTCTATCAGATTCCCACCGACCAATGGCCGCCAAATCTATACGACGACGGTGCTGAAAACTATACGCCAACTACAGATAGCGTTGACGGCGGCTGTAGCGGGGATGATGTGTCGAACATTTCGGGCGACGCACTTAAAGACGACTACCTCCAGCTTGAGTTGAGAGATGAGTCTATTGTTTTGGTGGATCGCAAGATACCCTTTACAGAAATGATAAAATCTCTGGAAACACAACATTTAATTGGTTTCGATTCGGAATGGAAGCCTTCTGCTTGCCAAGTGGAGACTGTCAGTCTGTTGCAATTGGCCACCCTTGACCAGGTGTTTCTAATCGATGTTACATCGGAGGAAATAACAGACGATCTCTGGAAACTGCTGGGCAGGAATATATTCAATAATTTGGAAATTTTGAAAATTGGCTTTGCACTGCAACAAGACTTGAACATGCTGCAGAAGAGCTTGCCCCAAATGAATCTCTGTCTAGCCAGTGTATCGTGCTACTTGGATCTTATGGATCTGTGGAAGCGACTGAAGTACATGCAGTCGTTTACCTTTCCCTACAAGCGGGGTAAGATCGAGTGCAGTTGGAATAGTAATTATATAATTGCCCCATCATTTTGCAGCACCTTCATCCGGGAACAACTTGAGTGCGCTTTCGCAGATCTGCTTGGGTAAGAAGCTGGACAAGTCCAATCAACTCTCGAATTGGGCCAAACGACCACTGCGACGGGATCAGATTGTTTACGCTGGTAAGTGGCAAACTTGAAATGTTTATTGTGTTGCTGCTTGCGGCGGGCTTTCAGAGAGACAAGAGCTTGCTCTTACCAACCAGTTGACGGGCTTGTAATATTAATTCAAGCAGTGTTAACATTTTGATCAGGGGTAAAGTAAAACATTAGTGGTTATAGGCTCTCTCTTGCTGCGCTTTGTCGTATAGTAACTTTAGTATGATTCACAGAAGGATGCACATATGAACCATTTTGTGGTGCAGACATGCATCACGTTCCCTTGGGAATAGTAACAACTGCATAAATCCGCTTTATACAATATAGGCCTTAACTCAGCCCTTACTTTCAGCCCTCGACGCCTACTGTCTGGTACAAATCTACAAAGTAATAGCTGAAAATTTGACACGCCTAGGTTGCGACATAGACCAAATTGTCGATCAAATAACCTCGACACATAGTACAAAGCCGGACAAATTGGCCAATAAATCATTAGATGGTAGCTCATCGTCCCGATTGCCACGAAAACCCTCACGAAACACCTCAATGGAAAGCGTTAGGTAAAATCTGTTCCCAATTCTGCATCAGCACATAAAAATAAAGTCTATTCTGATAAACAGTTCCACCAACATCAAGTTCTTCTGCGACGGTATGCTAGGAGGTCTGCTGCACAATCTGCGTAGGCTTGGCATGAATTGTTTGGAAATGAATGCGCGCTGCAACATGGAGGGGTATGCACGCAATGCTTTGCTAGAGAATCGCTACGTCCTTTCACGTGACTCACGTTTCATAGAATTCACCAAATTACTCCCCAAAAATTTGTGCATTGAAATCCCTGAAGACGCTGCCGACAATCAAGTCGTTAATGTGATTCAATATTTCAACATAGAAATTAATAAACATAAAATCATTACCCGCTGCCCGGCATGCAACGGCATTGACTTCATCTTAACAACTCGTCACCAAATGCAGTTTGTCAAATTTGGCGCCGATCCTCAGAGCATGCCATATCCGGCTGCGCCTGCGTCAGCTGATACCAGGCGATGGCATCCCGTTAGATTTGTATTCAAGTCAAGTGAGTACAACTGATTGGTAAGCAAAAAACAAACTATTAACAAGTCCACTCTGCAGAACCCATAACCAATGAGCTGATTCGATCAGGAAAGACCTTTTCGCTGGCCACGATCAAAGCTGATAAGCTCAGTTCGAACACTGTTTTTTCGCAGGCTATGTTCTTTATTTGTGATGTAAGTATGCTTCTGGCTGTGCCAATGCTTTCCAATTTATTGTTGTTTGGAATTGTTTTTATTTTTTCAGAAATGTGGTAGAGTCACATGGCCCGATGAGTATCGTTTGAGCAGTAAAATTGAGAATCTTATCCTTGAGGAGTAGAGCAAAGACGACAAGTGATATATTATACACACGTGCAGTAATTGTAATTTGTAATAGAAAGTATTGTAATAGCGGAAGAATTTAACGTTTATCATTTGTTTATCGTAAATCTCTTTATTTAATTTTGTAATGTAGTACAAAATAAGAGACACAAAAAGAACATATACTTGAAATATAAATGGATGTTTTATGGTCATTGGAAAGGCGGTGTTTCATTAAAAAAAATTGCTGCGTTGGAAATTTTGGCGCTCTGCAGTTGGCAGCTTAGTCTTCGCTTGATTGGGGATATGTGAGTTGGAACCCAGCAATAAATTTGGATTGTCAACGGAGACGCCACTGCTCTGATAAGGGGACGCCGAAAGAATGGAATTGAATAAAAAAAATTGTTTTTAAGTTCCCAATTGACTACCTATTGTTTTTTTAGTTAACTTTAAACAATTAGCTTTATATGGCCATGGCCGAATTCGGGATCCCGGCAAAACTGATCCAGCTATGTAGCGTGACGCTGGAGAACACACGCTGCAACTTGCAATTTGGAAGTAGTTCCTCCGAGCTATTCCAAACATGCACCGGATTTCGGCAAGGAGACGCACTATCATGTGACTTCTTCAATCTCGTGCTAGAGCAGATAGTGCGCTATCACTATCTTCAACAGATCCGTCCAGCTACTGGGATATGCAGACGATATTTACATCATCGGTCGCTCCCAGCGTGCCGTGATAGAGGCTTTTACGGCGATTGAAGAACAGGTGAAATTCGTTGGTCTTGTAGTAAATGAGGACAAGACTAAGTACATGCTATCAACAAACAAACAAGCATCTGTCCACCGCCTAGGACAGAACGTCACTATTGATAGCAACAATTTCGAGGTAGTTAAGGAGTTTATCTACCTCGGAGTATGGAGATGAACTCCACAAATGACATCCTAGTGGAGATCCGATGAAGAAATACCCTAGGAAACCGCTGCTACTTCGGTTTGGCAAAGCAATTGGGTTCAAAACTCCTAACTCGAAGGACAAAATGTATGCTTTACAGAACCCTTATCCTGCCAGTTCTGCTTTATGGCACCGAGTGCTGGACGATAAGCCAGAAAGGGAGAGCTGATACTGGGCTCCTTCGAAAGAAAAATTCTTCGGCGGATTTTTGGTCCTGTGTGCGAGGAGGGCGAATGGAGGAGAAGGTACAGCCGCGAACTCTATGATCTGTACCAAGATGTGGATGTAGTCCAAAAGCCCAAAATACGTCGACTACATTGGCTCGGCCACATCGAGCGAATGGACAATAATGCTCCAGCTAAGAGGATCTTCGAATCCCAGCCGCCAGGTTCGAGACGACAAGGAAGACCGAACCTCCGTTTCAAAGACCAAGCCATCGCGGATGCCAGAGCGCTTGGTCTGGATAACTGGAAGCAGCGTGCCCGGGATCGCAGAGGATGGAAGGCTGCAGTGTCTCAGGCAGAGACTCTCCGCTGGTCGGGAGACCGTTAAGTAAGTAAGTACAAACAATTAGAACGTAGCCATTTTTTAACCGTATAAGGGAGCGGTTGTTATTCACTGTGGCCTTTTATTGGTTCGGCAGCATGTATATCTCAACTGCGAAGTATTGCCTCTTGTTTTTTAACATTTGTGAAGTTGGCTACTGGCCACTTACACTGGCAAAAGTGGTGCTAATATTAAATGTTTAAAGCTTGTAGTTACGACACAACCCTTTGAACCTGGAACTCATTGCTCGATTATCTCAAACAATCGCTCAACTAAGACCATAATTATTGTTTTCGCAATTTAAAGTCTGTTGTTGCACTTGTTATCAACGAAAATCTCTCGAATTCAAAATATTAAGCGAAAGAAAAACTGCGAGGGCGGGAAATTTACACAAAAATTCGCTTCGAGCTTTTTTTAGTTATGTCCTTGTTAAAAACTTATTAAACCAAACGGCAGTGAAAACTTTAAGTGCATATTGTGGGCTTTCTGCCAACCATTCTTTATTTTTACTCTTGCTTCTTAATCTTCCATGCCAGTGAAAATGTTGACATTTACAGGTTTAGGTTGAAAGAGAATCCCTGAACTTTTACAAACGCACTACTAGTTGTTGTTATTCTGTCTTCACGGCTTACACTTAACACATTTCCGGTACACTACGGATATTTTTCATTTGTTGAACACAATCCCGGAAATTGTGCATTTTTTCCACTCTTGCAACCCGACGTCACTTCTCCCGGCTTATACAACTCTTTGTTTCTCATATTAGTCCACGCGTAATTACACGTGAATACCGTTTTCTTTTTTTTCATATGCATTGCAGCACATCCCAAATAGACATTGCGATCAATTGCCATGACAGTGAAATGGCCACATTTCTTCTTTGAGTTAGTGTACACCGTTGTGCCATCTCTCGGGCAGATCTCGTACTCCTGAAACCACCGATCAATTCCCCGAAATATATTATATTCCAATTGTTCTGCGGTAATCGAGTCGCCTTTGGTCGTTCTTCTAGCAATATTTTGTCCAGAATGTGGAAAATCGCGCGTATTATGACAGGCGTCGTGGGTGCCGGTGCACGATTTAACATTTAAGTCGGCCATTCTGGCTAACTCGTCATTCCATTGCATTGTAGCCATACGCGTAGCAGATTCAAAGTGAGGCACCTGACCGAGCGCCAGTCTGTTTCGGTGCTCATTGTGTTTTCTTGAGATGTTTGCCTTCATTTCTGCAGTTAGTTCGATTATTTCACTGTAGCTGGCACATTTGGATTTAATTTGCTGAAAAGTGTCAACAGTTATGTGAGAAGGGCAAAATGCATAAAAGGTTATAGGTTACCCCATCGTTTCCACATGCGATGTGAGTGCCAGATCGTTTGCACAGACTTTTAGCGCAATAATCGAAGTTTTCACCCACTGTGAGTGAACAATTTATAATCAATAAAATTAGCAGACTAATTATTGTATGCATAGTAGGGTAAGAAATGTGTGCAACAGTAAAATCACAGAAAGGTATATGTGGAGATTAAACTTCTATTCAAATCTGTAGACTGGAAGTGACTGACGTGAAAAAGTGTTTGCTGATCTAGTTGAATGAAAATTGTTGTTCAAGTCACAGTTACGCGGTCTTAGACGTGATTATTTTTACTGTTATTTATATCTATACGTGATTTAATGCAAGTTAACTTAAATCGCACATAGATATTTCATTATCGCTTTTGATGGACTGTAAAATAAGTTCCAACCACAGAAGCAGGTATCTCTGGTGTTGTGAGATCTATCTGAGATAGGTACCCTTTTTGTCATTTATTCAACTACCTATGTTCTTTTTGTTTGGTCTAATTGTATCTTGACCTTTAATTGGGACCGCCTTTTCTAACCTATATTCCCTCCGCCAGCAAAGTGAATATATCAAATAGCTCTATTTACAGAACTCGTGTTTCTACATTTTTTTTACATTTTATGGTAGACGAATGCACCAAAAAATTCGTTCGATATACGTCAGTAGAGTTGGCGAACGTAGTTTATGGGAACGTACGTGACATATTTCAAAAATTAGAAAGTTATTTATTTTAATGGGCGGGTCGAGAAACTGTCACCATCGCGTCAGACCTACGCCATACAATTGGTTTGGGTTACTCACAATACAAAAGCAAAATTATCACACAAGGAAGTAGAATTGACGTTGCTACAATCAGGGTACACCATCTTAATTCGGTCTCGGCAATCTTCGAATTTCCAATTTTTTTTTAAATTCCCCTGGAGAAACACACATTTTCCAAACGCTACCAGTTAGAAATGCTTGCAGATCACTTTAATCTGCACTTGAATCATTGTTAATTGCAATCCTCTGCCAATACTGCTGTTCAGGCAATTAGTAGTAATTTGACAGCTTAGACGGAATTTTCACTGGTTGGAATATTACTCTCCGTCGGTTAACTCGATGACTTGTGTTTGTTTGCCTCTTTTCAAAGAGTGTTTTGTACATTTGTATTGATATCTAGACGTTTTAAGAGTCACTCCAAATTTCTTTTCCAGGCATGGTATCCTTTTCTAGTTCGTCTTTAAGCCGTTACAACTTAACATAAATGTATTTATGGTTTTCAAAAGCAATAAACGACAGGACTTCTAGTCAAGCAATGAATTGACACTTTCGAATAGAACTCGCTAAACCGCCAACACTTCCATCATCATAACAATTAGATTCCCATAACACTAAGATAATATAAACATAAACGTGCGAGAGTTGGACACATTATCCAACAAGAAACGGCAGCCGCGGCTGAGTTGTTTTTCTTAAAAAGCATATCTAACCAACTCACCCATTTCAGTATAGATTCACGGGCTGTTCTGATCGGCAGCACTTCTCTATGAACAGAATGCAAGTGAGCAAGGCTCAAATATTGCTGCTTCAAATCGCGCCAATAATTGCAGTTGTCCTATCCGATAGCGTAACAGATGAACTATATTGCGGCCCGGAACTATGTCGTGTCGATAACGGAACAGATTTTGTTTCACTCGACCACATTGGCTGTAAGAACAATGGAGATCTAAGTGGCAACTGCGGTGATGATGCACAGATAGTGGATATAAATCAGCGGAGAATAAACCACATCCTTGATCTGCACAACGCGGCGAGAAATCGTGTAGCACTTGGAAAGTTGCCGGGTTACCAACCATGTGAAGCGAGGCCTGTCCTTAAGTGGGATAATGAGTTGCATTACTTGGCCAGTTTGAATGTGCGCCGGTGTCTATTCGAGCATGACTCTTGCCGCAATACATATCGTTTCATGCGTACTGGCCAAAATATTGGTTACTATAGGCAGTCTCTACCATTTCGATCCGTTTCAAAACGAATTAAAGACATTATCGGCAAATGGTTTTATGAATACCCACATGCCAGTCCAGAAATTATTGAAGCTTTTCCAGAGGATACACAAGGGTGAGTAGAAATAACGAGTGTTGTCTGGCTGTATGCTATGTCTGTGGCTTCCGTTCTTTGCAGAAAGGATTTTGGACACTTTACTACTATGGTATCGGACCGGGTGCAGAGAGTGGGATGCGCTGCTATTAGATTTACATCAAAGAAACCTAAACTGGAATACAAATTCATGATAACCTGCAACTATGACTACACAAACGTAATTGGTGAGCGAGTGTACTCAAGCGGAGAGTCAGCATCCAATTGCCCAGTGCGACCAAGTGGACGTTACAGTGGACTTTGCGACTGGGAAAATGACTACGGGGACAGTGAGGAGAGCATGGAGAGCACTGATTCCAATAGCCTCGATATTCCAATGTTATTGTAAATTAAAGGCGAGACATGTTCTTGTGTTTGTGCTTTAGAAGCATTTGGTATACTTAGTACAAAAGTGCACGTTATTTTGAAGCAGATTGGCTGATACAAAATGCGCGTTGCTTTTATAACCTCATATTTTGTAGGGTTCAGTATTACAACAAAGCTGCACATACTTTTTCAGCTAAAGGTCCCTAATTTTTTGAAGCTTTTAGCCGTGAACTCTCAGTAAAAACATCACACACTCGTAGTTATAGTGGCTGTGACTTTATCCGCTGCAACCGGTTGTTCGGGTTATTCTTATATCTGATCTACTAGACGTCAAAAATTCTCTATCAACGACCTATGGCTTTATCGCTCATAAGTTCACACCAATGAGTAATGTACATCGGCTGTGACAGCAAAATATGTTCATATACGCTGACGGCTTTCAAAGTGCTATCGTTACTGCGTTTTACAATTCTCACTAAAAACAACAACTGAGGCGTATGCGTACTATTTTCTTTAGTTTTGTGCCCGAGGTCATACATGGACGAAAAGAGAATCGACGAATAAACTATTAGTAGATTAGTGTTGACGTGGACGGTTAAGAAAGCCAAGCAACTGTAGTTATTATAACAATTAGTTGGCAGGCAATTAAAAGACGAATTGGGCTGTGAAAATATCAACCGAACGCATAGATAGTTATTTTCTGCATGGTTACTTAGTGCAGTGCAAAATCCTGAATGCATCAGGTGCATCTCCAGTTTATCCCTCCGATAATTAACATCCAGTTTTTCGTCTAAAATAGCTCACATAACATCTACCTTTGACGTGAAGGTGGATGCGACTGAAACGTTGGAAAAATGTAAATTTAAAAATTTGCAATTAAACATTTTATGCGTTTTAAATGTGAAAACTTCCTCGCTTCCTATTTATCCTAGCATGCTTTGCACAGTTTTAGGTACAAGGTATAACGCGCAGTAGGTTTAAGCCTAATATGCTGTTCCAGGAAAGCTAAAACTAAGCGCCTCTCAAATGTTTCTCTCCATCACTTCGCTTAATTTTGACAGTGTAAGTTCTGTAAAAAAAAGAACTGTGTTGGTAAAGTTGATTGACTTGCTAATGTTATGTGGTTTTCCGTTGGGCAAAAAAAATCAATCCCCTCCATAAACGTCAACTGAAACAGCTGCTCTCATGACCGATTTTCCCGAGATTTTTGGGGAAGACATCAAAGTTTGTGTATTGTTATTGGGGCCGAGCAATCTAGTCAAGAAAATCCTGCCTGCATGCTCACTTGATTAGTCAACACGTTCGTATACCTAGTCCTGACGAATCTAGCTGACGTTTTACATGACCTAGGTATTGTACTAAGAATGGAAAAGACTGTCGAAATGGCAGCGGTGGGGATAAATTTTATCTCAGAGAGAGACACTTACGAAAAAGTTAGGGAACGCTTTTGTAGTAATCTATGAAAATGACAGATGAATAGATGAAAGTCAAAAGTGTTTCGAAAAGTCGTTAAAATGTCTGATAGTAATTATTATAAAAAGAAATTGATGCATAACAGGATAGCTATTTACTGTATTAATAATTACTCTCCATGCAAACATTGCGAGAGCTTAGATTCCGACAAATACGACCTTGTCGATGGGAATCACTCAACATGCTTCTCTCCGCACCCAGTCATAAACTACTGTTATTAGCATACGAATTGTGTGCTTCAACCGTTTATTATGTCTACAACCTAATACATTACCGTCATGTCGTAAATTGATACTTGGTTGTTTCTGTGCGACCCTTGACCTCTCCTGATGGAGGTGGATACTAACGGTGTGTCCAAAGAACCACTTCCCATTCATTGATCGATGGAAATTGATTACGTGGTTGACAGCAGATGGAATAGATTACTGATATTAAACAGGAGATAAAAGTGAATCTGCCGATGGTGGACGGAATTCATTGATATATGAAAAAATCTCCACAGCATATAGTTGGTGATTATAATTTAATTAATTCAAGATGACCGTGTCACGTTTTTGTTGGTACCATGGGAAATAATTTTCTAACCATGCAGATATTTGTTGTTTTATCGCCGTCTAATTTGTGCAAAACATATTTAGAAACCTAATGCACGCAGAGTAGCTTGGTCTGTAATCAGTTGTAATCAGTGTAATCGTCTCTTCAGTGAACGAGCACTACATGACGGAATTTGTTTCGTGTGTAAAACGGGCATAATTTCGTGAACGTATAGCTCGTTCGCGGATGTTGCGATTCGACCCCAGATCTGAGCGAAATGTCTGAAATAGGTTATACAGTTTATTTCCTTGTTTATACATAACCTATTCCCGAACAGAGCAAGAGAATAGTTTTTTTTATTTAACTCACTTCCATCCATTCACCTGCACGGATACCATCAAACTCAACCAAATCAAACTTAAACGACGAAAGTAATTGAGACAGTCGTGTAAATTTCAAAATTAAATCGCAATCGCTGTTGTTACTGTGCCTTTGGAATTAAAATAAAACTCAAAAGAGCATCGTTCATCAAAGAAAACTTCCCTTTTATAATATAATATATTTTTATATATATATTTCTTCAATTATTTTAAGTACATTAGTTCTTATGTATTTTCATTTACATCTAATTTATGTTTATATTACGAAAACTAAACAAAAAAGACAAAAAGGAGTAAATCATATAAAACACACAATAATTATAAAATAAAATGCGGGTAAACAATTTTTCTTAAAGCAAAATCATATTTTAAACAACTAAAACAATAAGATACGAAGCAAAACAAACGACCAATTTTAGTTTATAAAAATGTTTTCTCTTCTTTTTTCCTACTTTATAAACTTACAAGTCCGCATTGCTCTGATATAAGGCGACTTCTCACTTAGTGTTAGCATGCGTGTTCACTTTTTCTTTAGAACTAAACAAAACTAGTACGACTTAAGGTTTTAATAACATACCAAAATGAAAAAGGAACGGGACGGTGCACAACTTCTATTTTATTTAATCGTTTGACGAATGAAATAGCTATGTAGGTTTTTTTTTTATTTCAATATTGCTTATTGTTTAACAAGACTTTTGTAGGATTAAAGCAAACAAATAAATATGATTTATGGAAAACAGAATTTAAAATAAAAGTTGCCATATTTTGTTGTCTTTTGCGTTTTGTGTGGCATTTTGTTGATGGAAATTGCAGCAACAAAATCACTTAATTAGGAAAAAAAAAAAACAAAGCTCCATAAACAATAAATAAATAAGTTTCGTTCAGTTGTTAAATACATAGGGTGAAGTTTCTTTTTTTGGGTAGATGGAACAAAGAGTAATGAAAGAATTTTCTTTTATTAAAAAGCGAAATAATTAATTCGACTTAACCAACTTTTCCTCCTTACAATTCAGTTAACAATTTCATTTTATATAATAATAAGAAATTAATAAGAAATTTTACATTAATTTTGTTTATTGTTGGTTGGTTTACTAATTACTTATGTTGCCTGGTTGTATTTTACAAAATTTATGGTGTTCTCTATTCATTTTGATTTCTATTCGGGCGAGTTGTCGGGAAATCCAGTCACTTCGGTTTGTTCGAGTACCGGTTGACCATCGATTACATATGATATGCGTAACCTCATTCGGAGGATAGCCTGAAACAATGGAGAATTATTTAAACAGACTGACTTAATTAAATAATGAGTAAATATTTTTGGAATTAGGTGCGTTTGACTTGTGTATTTTATGCGATTTTAATAGCTCAAATTATCATTGCTGGTGGTGCAATATCCTGAAAGCCTGTCCGAAGTTAATTTAAATAAATAAAATAAGGCCCAATCTACGTCTGGTCCGCTTCGACGCTGTTATTTGCGTGTAGCACTTGGAAAATCTCTGCCAATATCACGATAAAGCTGCATTCGTTCGTTAACCGTACTAAGGGTTTTCTGGCCTAATGACATTTCTAAACAACAAGCAATACCATTCCACGACGAAGGTTCTACTGGACAATGGAAGACTCTTTTCTTTTAATGGTTTATAAACAAAACTCACCTTGGACGTACTAACGATTCTCATCTCTTGGGTGATCACACCGCCGGGTGGCAGTAACGAGCCCGATGGCGATAACATTTGCAGAGTAAAGCTCCTAGGAACTGCAGCCTGCAAAGCAAAAACAAAGTAAGACACACATAAAGCGAGTTCCGCTTAATCCCACATACTTGAAACAGATACTGTTCGATTGTACTCGACGAGCTATTTGTTGTCGTCATAAATATCTGCATACAATCGCTTCCCTTCACTGGAACCAGTTGAACTAAGATACCATTTTTATCTAATGCTGTTAGTTTCGGTCCTTGTGGCTGCAAACAAATCAAAGAAGCAAGAATCATATTGAATACGTGAGAATATGAGTTTATAGCAAAACCAACACACATCTGTACTAACCACCGCGAGACTTGTTGTCGTTGTCGACGTCAAATCGTTCAGAAGTGCATTCGACATGATGCCAGATTCTGTGATTGACGTAGCATTCAAGCTCAGTCCAACTATATCATTGCCATTGGTAGATGGGGATGTAATCATTCCGTTTCCACCGTCCACCATTCCCAATATGTTCATGTTCTGAACCGCAGCTGGCGCTGACATATCCAATCCACCGAGTAGATCCAGCAGATCTTGGTTGTTTGACGTTTCTGTGGCCAACACAGTGTTGGCATTCTTTGAATTTTTCTTCTGGACAGTGGTGGCGTTGGAGAGGTCAGATGTCAGATCACTTCCACCCAGTAGGTCCAGAAGGATGTTCTTATAGGAAAATAACGAGATGTGGGTTCTGTTATCTGAATTTGTATGTAATATCTACCGATTGTTCGCCGAGCGCTGGTATTGTGTTCATATTGCTTTCGGTCTCTTCGAGGCCGTTCTCGATGAGGTCGGGACTGCATTCGTCATATGTGCCACCATTTTGTGTCGAAATTCGGCTGATTTGCATGGGAGGCATCTTTTCAAGCAACGCCGGACGTAGGTGATTATGCGAACCGAAGAGCTGTGTGAACTCAACGCCTCTCTGCTGCAGATCCACATTCAAATGACTACCGAATGATTGAATCAGGGTTTGGATTTCACTGAAAATACAGACAAAGTGGTAGTGCAAGCTTTCAGGCCAACGGTGCCACTTACTCCTGACAGTGTTGCAGTCGAGTGCTAAGTTTCGCCAGCGCCACCAGTGCGTATTGCTTACTTGTAGTCGCCACCTGAGCGGATGTCAGGAACTTGTGGAAAAGAGCAATCATATCTGACTCGGTTGGCCGCTCGAATTCTAAAACCAAACGAAATTCAAACAACCCTTATGGTTCATCATTTCCATCAAGACTCACCATCCTCAGAAGCTCCGTACATAAACAGGTCGCCATACTCTCCGATAGCCCACACAGCCACTTGCAGCAGAGGTTGCTTATCCTCGCAGTGATTGCTTACCTGCAGCGACTCCCAGAAGCGATTTGTGATGTAGGTCTGTTCCACTACTGGGCTACTGGACACCAACTGAATGGTTGACGATACAACATCGTCCCGTACATAGTTGCCAGCCTGCATACACAAAAGCATATAACTCCTACCAGAGCACCTGCTAAGGTCAAACTTACCGCAATCAAAACGCTCAACTGAGTGTCCAGATGCCACCGAGCAGTTGGTGAATACCGCTCAGCCGACAGAATCATCCCTGAACTACACTGCGCCTTGAATTCCGGATCAGCCTTTTCAAGAAACAGCAGCAGTTCCTTGGTCATCGTTCGTATATTCTGCGCATTGATCAGAGCAAATGATAGCTCCATTGCGCGACGACGAATCGAAACATCGGGATCCTTAAGACATTCCAGGATCGTAGTACGATGTCTCTGCACAGCCGAAGTATCTGCGTGCACGGTACGCAGCAGAGTGTTCAGAGCAACGTAGCGAATATTTTTGTCCGAATTCAAAAGGAAACGTCCCAAGATGTTGACAGCCAGCACTCGAAGGCCTCCTTCCGAACTGCAAGACAAGGAATTTATACAAATCACAAAAAAAAATCAAAAACTTTCTCTCTCAACCCACCGAATATCCATGATGGAGAGCACCGTTTCGTACAGAATCGTGTTCCCCACATTCTTGCTGGTCTCCGTGTTCGTGGCCACCTGCGCCAGAATATCATTCATCGCCTCCGATGCATCCGGATCGTTATGACCGAGAATCCGCAGCAATCGTAAGATCTTCACTTGCAAGAACGGATCACTCACCCCGCTGACATCGTGCTCGGGGGAATAGCCGCCGAGAATTAGGTTTTTCAGAATTCGCACTAAATTCGGGACAATCTGAACCAAAGAGAGTCAACAATTTAGAACACAAATGCGCACACGAATAGCGGCCGACAAAAGGTGTCGCTTTTTCACTTCTTCTTCTACCACATCTACAATGCTAAAAATATTATCTCTCTCTACGTTTTCTAAACAAGGAAAACAAAAAACCAAAAACATCTCTAGCAGTAAAAAGAAAAGAAAAAGTTTCAAGCCAACTGGCAAATTCGGCATACCTCTCGATTTCCGCTATCCTGGCAAGCAACATACAAATTTGGGTATAATTGGAAGAATTAGCTATTATAATGCTTATAGAATGTTTCGAATGCATAAATCAAAAATAAATCACAAAAATATTCAGATACCAGTACGGGTACGTTTGTATTTACACGTGGGCACATGCACATGACAAAATATTGAGTACATGTATGCAAATCTACTTGGAATGACTTTGCTCTGTGGTGCGGATTGGGTGCATTTGGATTTGGGTGTGAACCAGCGCGAATACCTTCATCAGACTTTGTTCAATAAGAAAGGCGGCTGAAGTAAAAAGCCTCTACTCTGTGTTGGTGTAGATTCCTTTTTTATCATGAAT
This sequence comes from Cheilosia impressa, assembly GCA_948293265.1. Lineage (NCBI taxonomy): Eukaryota > Metazoa > Arthropoda > Insecta > Diptera > Syrphidae > Cheilosia > Cheilosia impressa. The sequence goes on along the minus strand of OX411882.1, from coordinate 47,215,300 downwards.
ACTCTGCCGGATAATTTATTTATATCGGCAATGGACGAGTCATTTAGGCTAAAAAGCTACGGCAAGCAACAGCCAACGTTACTGGTATTGCAGAAGATATTGACATCATCGGACGCTCCCAGCGTGCCTTGATCGAGGCTTTTACGGTGAATGAAGAACAGGCAAAATTCGTTGGTCTTGTAGTAAATGAGGACAAGACTAAGTACATGCTATCAACAAACCAACAAGCATCTGTCCACCGCCTAGGACAGAACGTCACTATTGATAGCAACAATTTCGAGGTAGTTAAGGAGTTTATCTACCTCGGAGTATGGAGATGAACTCCACAAATGACATCCTAGTGGAGATCCGATGAAGAAATACCCTAGGAAACCGCTGCTACTTCGGTTTGGCAAAGCAATTGGGTTCAAAACTCTTAACTCGAAGGGCAAAATGTATGCTTTACAGAACCCTTATCCTGCCAGTTCTGCTTTATGGCGCCGAGGGCTGGACGAAAGAAAAATTCTTCGGCGGATTTTTGGTCCTGTGTGCGAGGAGGGCGAATGGAGGAGAAGATACAACCGCGAACTCTATGAGCTGTACCAAGATGTGGATGTAGTTCAAAAGGCCAAACTACGTCGACTATATTGGCTCGGCCACATCGAGCGAATGGACAATAATGCTCCAGCTAAGAGGATCTTCGAGTCCCAGCCGCCAGGTTCGAGACGACAAGAAAGACCGAACCTCCGTTTCAAAGACCAAGCCATCGCGGATGCCAGAGCGCTTGGTCTGAATAACTGGAAGCAGCGTGCCCGGGATCGCAGAGGATGGAAGGCTACAGTGTCTCAGGCAGAGACTGACTCTCAACGGGTCGGGAGCCCGTTAAGTAAGTACTGGTAATGCTAAGAGAAACAGTTGAGACCACATTTGCCCTATTTGCTTGTGATCTCAGCTTAGACGAAGTATCCACGAAAGTTCGTCCATTCCGATGATAACACATGAAGAATTATTCACAACATGTTAGAAGGGTCACGGTACTCGCAATAGATTCGTTAAATATTCTACTTAAACATGGTGGCCTCTTTCGTTAGCCTCACAACCACCAACGTTCTGCCGAACACAGCTTAAGTAGCTAAAAATTTACAAATTACTTCAAAAATCAAATTGGCAACTCAGCGATCCAGCAGTCGTAGTTCCTAGTTTCTCTGTGTAACTATTTAAAAGAACGTTCAGTCAAACGCTCCCTAAGCCAATTGCACCCAATCTGCACCACAGTTAGATTTCTAAACCGTATTGGGGATTCAAATTAAAAAAAGAAATGATTAAAATTGAAATAAAAATGCAATGCCTTACGCGAAAGCAGGGGGATTAGTATAAGTTTTAAATTAGTTTGTAATATTGTTGGATTTATGTGAAAATAAATATTTCTATATGATATTCGATTATTGTATTAGTAGATTGACAAGTGTCCAACTATGCAATACTTACCTTCTTGAAGTGGCTCAGGGTGTCGGCACTGTTCTCGCACATCTCGGTGATCAGTGTGACACCAGTTATAAGAATTCCTACAAACAAAAAGATCCAAGTCAAATCTTTTCCATCAATAAAGAGGAGATTTTCGGTAACCCACCATGATTTTTCTCGCTCAACAGTGACCTCGTTGCTGGCAAGAAAATTTCCATCAATTCCGGTACACGTCGTATCACACGAAAAGCGCACAGTGTCGCTTTCTTCCGTATGTATGTGTTTGGAGATTTCATTAGCCGCTCCACCTCACTGGCCAAATCGCGGGCCATCTCCGGTGAGGCTATTGCACCCAGTGTACACAATGCCAAACCGACAACAAATTGTGTAGAGCTATTCAGATCACTGTGTGGAGGCGGAGAGAATAAATTCACATTTACGGACCGGTGTTTACCATATTCCGAGTACTTACTTCTTCAAGCAGTTCGTTATCAGCAGATGCACATCCTGTCTTTCGTCGAGCAAAAGCATCGCACCCAAATATCCAATACGCTTGTCTGTAAAACGGGTACTGGCAGTCAACTTAAGGCATTCCAATTGGCCGAAATGTGCCGGATAGCCAAGCATATGGATGTACAATAACTTGGCGATGTTTCGACATCTGCAATGAGTTATCGAGGCGAAAGGAAACTAATTAAAAGGGCTTGTTCCCCCCCGCAGAAATGCATACCTCCAAACTGAATCCTCCTCACGAAATGTACTGCGAATGTAGGCGCATTCTTTATTTACCACAGCCCTTTCTTCCGCAGCTGTCCTCGCAGCGCGTATCTGTCGAATGAGATCTCTCAGCCGTGTGGGTGTAGGCATTCTCACTGTTTGGATAGGCAAGGCATTTGTTAGTTTTGTCATTTCAATTAAACCCAAGAAAGGAAGTAAAGCAAACAAGAAACAATACAAATAAAATGAACTGAAAACAGGAAAATATTTTTTTTAATTGCAACTCCACAGAGTGCGCGATAGCCGGTTGTTGTATCCAGGTCAATGAACACTCAAGGGTTAACGAATTAAACAGTTATGGTGGTGGCTACTTACCCCTTTCGACGGCTTCTGTAAATGCTTGGCGTATTGTCGCCATGTTAAAGGCCGGATTAAATCTGAAACAACACAAAAAGGAAATCCAAAAATAGCATAATCATGGGGCATGCAAAAGTTAAAAGTTTTAGTTGAGGAAGCTCTTTGCAGCAAATTTAAACCGTCGACTTTGGGAAATAAGAGGATTTTCTGCTCAAAACGCATGTTAAGTGTTCTTTTGATGTAATTTCATTATGTGCCTAATGCGATTTTCGCTAAATGAACATAAGTTGCGTATTTCCATGCTTGGCAAATTACTTGCAAGCACTGGAGTTGAGTTGAAATCTAATTGGGAGGAGCACTTGCCCGGTGAGTGGCTTTATGCATTAACTGAACAATTAACGATCCTTACTCGAAAGTAGGTCGTCGGTGCACTATAAGTCACTTTATGAGAGGTATAGTTTGCAATTTTCTAGACTCCCTATTTGGAAAAATATGAAAAAGTTGTGTTTCCGTAAAAACGGGTGCAATTTCAGCATGGCTTCTCGAATGAAATATTCGTAGTTCTAGTGTAAGGTCTTACAAAGTGTAAGGGCATTCAGATGGTTAGGAGCTTAAAGCACTCGCTACTAACAATGTTACAAAATGCAGGCGCTCTAATGTAAAAAGTGTCAAGCAGGACCAAATGAGGGCATACACTTTCGATTACCACAAAAATCAGACTATTTTAACCCGATATGGCGTTCGACATCGTGCAGCGGGTCCTTTATAAGAAAAAAAAACATCAATAAAATTGCATTGCACTGCAACCCACAGCAGATGTTTAAATTTGCAAATGTCATACTCGTAGGGGCGATTCCCTTGTCCTTTTCTTGCCTGGCGACTACAGGTTTTTACACGCAATTGAAACCGCCCAAACCAAACAAAAAGTCAACTGAACGACATATGTTAGTGCCAGCATCTGGAAGCAATTACTTCTCACTAATCACCGATTATCTAGATGGCAAATCGATTAATCAAACTCGAACCAATAGTGCATTAATTTTGAGTTGATGACCTACCTACAACAAAGCAATAAGAGACACGATAAGCAAAAGTAAAAAATGTTATCTCGGTCATTCTGCGGTTTAACATTCAAAAGAAAAAAATGAACTCCTTAAATGTCAAGAACCATTAACCTTTCAACCACAATTAGAACTAGTTTTCTCAAGGAGTTAGCTCGATTCGTTTAGGATTGCAATGCATTGCCTTTTGGTTGACTAGACACGCAGAAAACCTTTCTTCCTCCCAGTCGACGGTAGGTACAAGCATAATAGTTTTAGGCAACGACATTTACCCATGCTCAGAATTCATGATTTCTTATTAATTCTCCTGCGGATGTACACTGCTTACGAATGGATTCTTGGTTATGACTGTTTTTTTTTTCACTGGCCAATTGTTTTTAATTGATTAATTGTAACAAAATCCAAACACAGTATGTTACACAAACACACGCACAGCACAGCAGTTTTATTAAAACAAAAAAAAAAATAACAAAAGCAAAAGGCGGAGGGGGCGGTGTCGGACACAAACGAACGTTAGCGACGAAGACGACGACACGACGTTGTCACAGGAAAACAGAAAAGAACGTGTCACAACTCAACCTCACTCATTGCGGATTAAGTTCATGCGAAGATATTATTTCTCAATCGAGTTTCTTAACTATTAACTACAACAGTGCAGTTGGTGTTATAATTCCAGCATTAATCACAGAAAATCCAACTTTGCATAATGACAGCAGCAGGATGGGAAAATCTAGAGCACACACACTCCACAAACCACTCGAACAGCAAGTGCACAAATCGCTTTGCAATACCAAAAATATTTTTAATTACAATAGTTTCCTTTTTCTAACAAGTGGAATAATTTCTTTTTGGAAAATTTAAATCATCTGCTAATTGTTTTATCCTACAGTGCTGCAAGAAAAAAATCTTTTTGTTGGTTTTCCGAATGACACACGATACCAAATAGGAGTTTTTTTTTTTCTTTTTTCTTGTTGTTTTTGGAATTTCACTTTTTCATAGAAGCACCGTTCGGTTTTCGGGCAAATTATTAGTGCCCACGGTTGCGGAATGTATGCTGAATCGAATGGTCTATTTGAGATATAGTAAATTAGGCGAAAACTATCGAAATAAATTGAAACAAAATCACATAAAATCACGCGAAATGACGGATGGTTTGACCGAACACTCTTCTTGTGACGATGACATTTTTCGTAGTGTGTGGATTGTGGAGATATTTTTTGTCTGTTCTTCGTGAGGTGGATGTTGTTGATAAGGGAAATTTATTCGCTGGACGCAGTTAGTTGAGGATTTTTTCCAGAACGATTAGGGACATTTTGACGGAACTAAATTGTATACATCTTTTTTTAAGGACCTGTTGCTGAACATAACCAACGGTTGTCTTTTACGCAATTTGTTTGAAATCGGTCAACGATGCAACATAAAAGTTGGCATAGAACATCATCAAAATCTATACGTAGAAGCACCAATAAGAAGTGTGGTCCAAAAAGTAAAAGCACTTTCAAAATGTTGCATGCAATGCTGTAGTCTTAGGATTAAGCTTGTATTTTAAAAATCTCATTCAGTAAGGAAAGTATCACATCATGATGCTAAAGATAAACCCCCGTATTAATAAACAAATGTACACAAGTAAGTAAGCTAGTAGACATCAGATAGGTAGCATACAAAAATTTGACGTAACTACTGAATAACGAGTTGATAACTTTTACGCAGCGTTTATTAATACTTGGGAAGTATTTTAATGTTAAACTTCAATTAAAGGCAAAATAAACTCAATTTGACGTGATTAAAGAGAAGGCACTAAATTACTTCTGTTGTAATTTTCCAACACAGCAAATCATCACAAATAAATATTTACAAGAGGTCTATGAACACTGTCCAAAAAGTAGTGCTCTTTGCAATCGAAAACAAGTGGACACAAATCACACACAGGTGCCACTACCATCGGTTGTGTTGTACGATAACGCATTTTTATCACACAAAAGTCTACCCCCTCTAACAGGTGATTCAACTTATGTCCTTAATATAAGTAGTTAACTTTTCAAAGTCATAAATGTTTTGTCACTAAACACAAACCTTCTATTATTTTCCGGTGGCAAAACACTCCAATCTTGCTCATAATATGGATACATCTTTGAAATTTCACTTCCGAACTTGACGTGCAAATAAAGTTTCAATTTAAAATTCCACTTGCGCAGATTTTCACTTTTTATTTCAACACAGCATATTCCTGGTTCTTATCTTGTATGAGCAATGGATAAGTCTTGAGTTTTCGAATGCAATTTCACTAAACCAAGCTAAAGGTGTTAATTCGAACCACCTACCTGTACGACTAGCCGCGTTATCTAAGAAAACATTACCAAGGTGCGCACACACGAAATTATTGGAATGAAATGTACACCTATTATCAGTAGAGAAATTAATTCGCTGATAAGAACACGGTGTTGTAAGGTAGTCGCCGCTATTATGTTCCTGTTGGCAGAATCTAGTTTCGATGAATATAATACAAACAAAAATGTAGATTTACTTGAAAGTGTTTTCTTTCTGGAGACCCTTATAAAATAGAGAAAAATATAAATACAAATGTATGTGTCTTTAGAAAAACAACAATTTAACAGAGAATTTTGATTTACAAACACAAATGGAATCGAAAAGAGAGAGAGGGAGATAGAGAAAGACTAGAAGTAGGGTGTCATTATCAGTCGTTTTCCCTCGGTGGTCGGACTATTGAGTTTCGCTTCACTGCCTCCACAAGCCATTTAATGCCCTCGTCAACTCCTTCACTGCAAAGGTCAATAGAAACTAGAGTAATACTTATGCACAGAGAATAGTATCCATACCCAGTTAGAGCCGAAACCGGCATTGTGAGACAGTCACGACGCCCAATTAATACGCCGGCCTGTTGGAACACTGGTTTTATGTCTCGCACTCCCATTACATCCGGTAGATCCTGCTTGTTTGCCAATACTAACAGAGGTACTCCTGACAGGTGTTCGTTTTTTATCATTTTATCTACAGCACAGGCACAATGAGCATTTATTTATGAAAGAGCACAGAAGAAAGCTTACCAAAAATCTGCTTCGATTCATCCATTCTATCCCGATCGTTGGAGTCTATCACATAAATCACAGCGTGCGACTCCTCATAGTACTTATCCCATAGGGACTGGAGTTCTTGTTGTCCACCAAGATCCCAGAAATTCAAACGAATGCCATGGACATCGATTTGACCAATGTTCAAGCCAACTGTTGTTGTGATTTTTGCAGGATTCATGCCTTTGTAGTTTCTTGTGAACTTTGTTTTTGCGGCCTCAAGGTAGGTCTACGAAGTGGTGTTCCATTTTGAAATGGTTTAGTAAAGAAAACAATATTATACTTACAGTTTTACCAGCATTATCCAGGCCTAGTATAACAACGCAGTACTCGTCTTTTTGTGTCAAATGCCGGTATAGCCCGGATAGAAGTGTGTACATCGTTTTGCTTATATAATTTTAAATAATATTTACATTGAATTCACAAACATTACAAATTAACAAGTAAAAAAGACTTCGCGCGAGAGAAAACAAATAGACGTCGTACAGTTTTTTGTAACAGTTTTTGACAGATGGGAGACAGGTGGATTCAAGTGATGTGTCAATTTGAAAAGTGTTACCAATGAATTGCTACTTATACGAAATAAAAGGAAATTTTCAAAAGTTGATACCTTATAAATGTTTCTACAAGGCATGTTTTTTGAGCTTCGATCGAGGCTTCGATCTAAGCAAAGCTTGACTTGACACTTCGAGTAATCACAGTAGTTGTTGTAATTGCGTGCTGAAAATCCTACTTTACTTTGCTTTGTACTGAGATCGAAGCTAAAAAAAGGACGCCTGTTAGAATGATTTTTTGCCCCCGATATTTTATTACTCATATAACTGCCCTATGTTTTTATTTTACGTTAACAGGATGTGTTATGAATAGGACACTCGCCGAATGCATTAATCTATTATTGTTAATGGTTTTTCTTCTCGGGTAAATATTAGAATACCAAATGTGGCTATCTTACAATTACACGTCGTACTTTCGAATGTAACAATAACAATCGAGAGTGAAAACAAAAAAAAAAACGGTTTTACAAAATCTTGTTAACAAAGCAGCTTTTAATCAGACCGCGTACAATGCAATAGAACTTGGGAAAGAGGTAGGTTATAAACGATTGACTTTTAAGTAGGTAAACAAACGGTCATCCTAATTTTTGACTCAAAATAACAACATGTAAGAGAACATGAAAACGAGATCCACGTACTTTCGAACGGACCAGTTTTCTTTGGCTGACAATTTCGAACAAGTTTGTATCAGGAAAGCAAACTAGGTACTTGGGCTTTTTTATAACAAAAACTTATCACTTATCCGCTCTTTTGTGCTTGTTCCATTCATGACCAAGTTTAAACTCACATGTAACTATTTGCTACTATCCTACCGTCGGAAATCCACTTTAGTTTTATCAAACGTTCAAAATAAGCTGTTGTCCTATGTCGGCGATTACCCAATGCAATCCTATTAAGGTTATGTGTAAGAGGCGGTGGCACACGAGTTACATTGGGTCTACTCTAGCGTTAATGATATGAAACTAATTTTTTTCTGACGTGTCTGATAAAAACGACAATTTTTATTTTAAACAAACAGCAATTCTCATTTCTAAACATTCGTTTTATTTATTTTTTAATGAATTATGTAACCAAACTCACATTTTATTCAAATAAACATTGTAAATTATTTTCCTTTATTTGTTTTTGCTTACTTGTAGTGTACATTAACGAGGAAAAAGAATTACATACTTATTTATAGTTTTGCGAGAAAAAGAGAGAAAAAATCATGCCGCTATTCTGTGGATGAACTATAAACAAAATGCTACAAATTTACATTGAAACAAAGGAAAAGGAGAAATTAAAAATCACAGGTCAACGAATTCGCACTTAGTTTTGTAGTATCTACGCATCGTGCGCCATCTTTCGGAAAAAACATAAATACATATAAATTTGTTTAATATTTTTATAATTACTTTTTTATTCAATGAGATATATATTTATTTATTTATTTTTTTGCGGAATGTGTCGATCACTGCTACAAAAATGAAGGTGAGAGACAGAAAGAGAATAACAATGATTAACTTTCTTCTACTTCACAATAAATTAACAAAACAATTTTGTTTCTCAATTATAAATCACAATCTTACATATTGGTGTTAACGTATTAATTAAATTTTAATTCTTCTAAATCACCGCTGAATGGAAATACATTTTTGAAGTAACACAAACAAAAGGAACAAACTTCAAAAAGACCACTATTACAATTAGATTTTTTTTTTTTGTTGATTTAAGAAGGGAATCGATCATGAACAATTCATAAGGAGTGTGGTTTTAGTAGTGTTTCATGTAAGCTATGCGGTAGAGTAGTAAGTATACACTGAATATAATCCAAGAGTTTTGTTTATCATTACATGATTTTAAATATATTCTATTTATATTTATAGTTGCTTTATACTTGCATTTATTGTAGAAACTAAAAAAATAAATCATTTTCTTTAAATAACGGTTTTCATACATAAGTACAAAAATATTCTGCTTGGAAATTAATATACGAGTATAGTTGCTAAGTGGTTAGTTTAGTATTTCGCCCCTTAAGTGTAATTAAGAACAAAAAGAAAACTATAATTTCTGCCCTTGATTTAGAATATGCGTACACTTGAAATAACATTAAACGTTCGATTACTGCAATACTCTTACTAATATTTTTCTAATAAAATAATAATAAAAAACAAACAAACAGAAAAAATACAAATTGCTGTTAAACTAAGAATCGTTGATAACCTCAACAACAAGTTGAATTGATATTATGTACTTTTTTTGTTTCGCGCTATTACGTGTATTCTTGTCCTTGGCTAATAATTTTCCTTTTTGTTTTAATTGTATGTGTATATATAATATATTGTAAAAATACAGTTCAACAAGGTTTATACATATTTTGTTTTGTTTTCTTCGTTAATATTTTCATCATTCTCATTAATTCAATATCTTATTTAATTTTTGTTTGTTTGTAAATATTTTGTTGTTTGTTAAATTATTATTATGTAATTGTTTATGTTTATGGATGTGTTGGTTTTGTTTTTTACAATAGCATTTTAGTTATATGATTTAGAACTGAACCCAATTGGCGTTTGCCGATGATTGCTGTTGCTGGCCTTGTGCTTGATTGTTTTGTCTGTAAAAATAAGTCAATATTTTAAGGATTTTCTTTCATATACAATCTAATGCATTATTAACAGGATGTTAAACAACAACAGTACAAAAAGTTACTTTATTTATGGCAAAATAAGTTTTTGGCACGCGGTATATATAAACCCGGCATCAGATAATATATTCGTTTCACTATTAAAACTTACCCAGCCGAAGCGTAATCGCCCCACTCTGTTCCTGTTTGGGGCTTATGCGCTGGAGACGCAGCAGGGCTCTGTCGAACACTGCCGCCTCCACCCGATGGTGGTGGAGCAATTTTACCAACACCACCCGGAGGTGGAGGCAAGATTCCAGTACCAGTTTTCGTTTTCGACGTTCGAGACGTTCCCTCTGAGCCATCTTTTTTCTGTAAATCAAATGTAAAACATTACTCGCTCATCACTTAACACAAAATGCACTCCTACAGTAATTCTCATATTGATTTTGATAGTTTCACCCTCCTTAAAGCCGAGATCCAGCTCCTGCTTCGGTTCAGTTTTCTCTTTTTCTATTTGTTCTTGATTCTTCACCCACTTAAAGTGGTCCTGCAACGCCACATTGAGATCAAACGAGTCTGAACGGTCGCCAAACCCAAGCCCAAGGAATGCCGAACGACCTGAAGAAGACGCTACTCCACTAAAATTGTTATCCCTAATGCTTACTACTCTATTCTTATACCGTTTTCGTCCTGCACTCGAATCACAAAATATCTCGAACTATCCGACACAGCTTCGATAGCAACTCCTGGATATGTATCGATTGGACAATTTGCATATAACGCACCCGACGTCTTGTCCTCCAGTTTTAAGTTCACTGTTGTGCCTTTCGCAACCAGACGCATCCGTCCGGTCCATGTTGGCTCGCCAAGATTCCAGTCAGCTGCCCTATAATAAGAGTGCAGTGTTGTAGTGTTGGCAATAATAGGGGGAGTTAATAACAAAAAAAAAATCATCAGAAATATGTTTATGGAGTTTTAAAGGGAATACTAAAATTGATAAGGAATAGCGCGCATGATAAGCATGAAAAACAATCAATCAAATATTAAATGCGGTGAATATGCAATAAGAAACGAGAGGAATTTCTTTTTTTTCTTTGCTAAAGGATCATTTAGCTTTTTGTTCTGAATCATCGTCGCCGTAATTTTCATTTAATTTCGTCACCTGTATCCTCTGTTGCTGGCCCTTGGGGGAATTTTGTAGATGAATACTTCGGGCTTAACAATTAGCACACTTTCGTATTCCATTTTATTTAGCTGGTGATTATGCTTTGGGTGATTTTTGTTGAGATTTTCAGTAACTTTGTGGTGGCAAATCAATTTTCTATCGTTTTTCTTTTCCTACGTTTTGACAGTTTTTTTGACAACGGCGACAGCACACAAAGGAAAGTTTCTTTTTGGCTACGATGACACTTTATGGGTTTAGTGAGGTCTCATAGAGCCATCTCTTTTGCACTTGCAATTAAGGTGGGCTATTTCTCAAAGGGTAAATTTGGTTTTAGCAACCGAATTTTGGTTATTGGTTGTTGACATAAATTTTTATTTGAAATTTAAAGTTTTCGGAACGCTACCTACTTGGCAGTTGCATCAGCTGTGGACGTACCTACACTGGTTTTCAATGCCACCCACAGCCCTCGCAAAGTCATTCATACCGACTTCCAAAATGTTGTGGATGAATGGCACAAACAAACAATTTAAATCTTATTTGCAAAAAATATGTCATGTTCCCAATAAAACACACAAAATCATTGGTTTCGTCCTAATTGAATGAAAACCATATGCGACCCGCTTGGTTTCGTTTTTACCTTCAGGCTAAATAGATCCCTTTCAGCATTATGTACTATCAGTTGAATTTGACCACATAGTCTTCTTTACCGTTTGGGGCTTGCCTTTAATGATTTGCATTCGGCTCCAGATCGCGAGTTATCACTTAAACAACTATGCTCACGAATAAACTGACTTTAGGCAATTGAATTCGAAACTTAAGTTATCTAACCTTTTACCTAATTTCGTCAATGAATTACCTCAACTTTGTTTTATTTTTCTATATCTGTTCTTAAATTTATCAGACCCACCTACTACTACTCGACTACGTTCCTGCTGTTCCCAAAATCAAAATTTCACTTTTGTCCTACAGAACCTCATTCACTCCCATTCTTTTGAATTGAAAGTGTTCTGTATTTCGTGGAAAGTTGTTTCAAATCCACAGTCTGTGTAACTGTGGCTGTGGCATACGTTTACCAAACAATTTTTATTCGGCGCACGTTTCAGTCTCATTTTGTGCAGCCTATGCTTTAACAGTGAACTAGAATCGTTGTTTATTATTCATGACTGCTTTCACTAAACACAATAAAACAAAATATAGATCAGTATTACAATTTCAAGCAATTTTTGTTTGGGAGAACAACCTTGAGACGACAAATTTCTCCATATCTCCTTTGAAACATTTTACCTCGCCTGCATTATGCATAGGGACTAAACTATCACTTTTAATCAGAACCATATAATTTAACCAAGGTATCGGCGTGATTTCTAGAGATGTTCGGTGGGAGGTCCACCCCCATTGCCGCATTTGATTCTCTGAGCAGGTCTATCTAACTGATGTACAAAGTACAGCCTACATTATTTATCATTAAATTGTTAACAGTGAGGTGACCCAGGGTCCTTTGCCAATATTTATGAAGAACGTTGTCTACAACAAAGTCACGCTATGACGGCTTTTGAAAACGGCTGCTATTATGTGGTTTCAAATGCATATCAGGGGACTTCTTTTAATTATAAACAAACTGAGTTGATTCTAAGTAGTTGTGCGATATGCTCTTGCTTAAGCTAGTCTTGTTTCCGTTTCCGTCGCCTAGTCCCAGTTGGTTCTTAAATAATTGTTAGATCCAACGAAATTCCAAACAACTCCCCATACATTCGGACTTGCACAAGCCAGCTTTGAAATTGGTTTTTCTTATCATCTTAAATTCCATCAGTTAGAAAAGTAATAAAGTAAATAACCTAGTTGCCATAAGAAACGTACCTACTTCTTTCTAGTACCTAATTGGCTATTAACCAACACTTACGTTTCAGATTCGAGGGAGAAATACCAGAAAAATGATTCCGATTGAGTTCACCTTTACCTTATAAACAAGCTTGATGAGCAGCGTCATTCTTCATAAATCAAAACTCCTCTGCTAATTAATGTCACCACGGATTATAAATACTTTTCCTATATTCACTGCGAACCTAAAAATATTCCTATTACGTCAGCGTTTCCTTTGGCACAGTGGAATTTATTGATTTTCTTTTTCATGTTGAAAATATGCCACGTCATCTAAAAGGATTACAGCATCCTTAATGGCTGCGCCTTCCGGAGAATTTCTTCTTCTTCCTTCGATTGCAGATACATATCTGCAATAGACAATAAATTCCGTTGAATCATCAATCATCGACAATGTACACAGTACGGTTGGTAATTTACGAGATGAAAACTGTGAATTGAACAACCTGTGTGACACCTTAGCACCGACGCATGTCGCAGCCGCAGAGGAGAAAAGTACATACTTGCCCGATACGCCCCCACCCACCCGCAGGACAAGGAGAAAATAAGAAAACCCATTTCAGATAGATATAGATAGTTTTAATTTATTTATTGTATAGTTTCCTTTTTTGTTTCTCATGTTTTTTTTTTAAGTTATTTATTATTTTATATTTTCATGTTTTATGCACAATAATTCCGTTTAAAATACTGTCTTTCACAATGACGAACATATTATTTAGGGGGCAAGAGGCGGCTATGCCGACCTCTCGGCCAGAACAAAACCTTATATATTCTGAGACAAATACATATTTATTATTATTTTTAAAAATTCGCACGAATTAAATGGTTAAACTTTAACATTAAACATTAATATTGTTTCAGGTAGGTATATCAATACATTTTAAGCATCGTAATCGTAAAGTAAGTATAATTTGTAACACTGGATCAAGCAACACCTGTATGCTAGAGTTAGAGAGTCGACTGGAAAGTGGATGGTGAATTGAATTGAATTTAATTTGTATTTGGAAGTGGGACAACAATTTGAACGTAAGACTGTGGGAAGTATCCGGTGCGGCCATTGATGGTACCCTCGTACCAGTTTTCGTCGACGCGATTTAAGAGCTGGATGATGTCGTTCTCTTTGAATCCCAACTCGCCGGGGTGCTCGGGCTCAAAATCATAGACGGCTTGACAGCATGGCTGCTTGTTGGCGGTTGGAGTCCTTGCGGGCGACCTCACTGGCGACGACACAGGTGATGGCTGTTTACCACCATCCCATGGTTCGCTCTCGACCTCCAGGTGCATGGGCTTGTCGTCATGTGCATCTAGGTTCAGATCGTTTAGAGACTTTGGAATAAATTCAGTTTTTGGACGATTTTCGGCTTCCTCGCGCTTCTGTTGCAACGTCTCCTGCAAGATCTTGAGCATGTCGGCGCATTGCGAGTGGTAGTCATAGAGTGCTTCGCAGAAAACCACCAACTGTGACACTGGCTCGGTATCGTTATCGAGTAGATTGAACATTCCCATCTGAGCTGCTTGTAGGGACTCTTCGAATTTCTCTTCAGCGCCGCGGACTTCGTCATCCTTGGCTTTTTGACGGCGCTTGCAGTCAAAGTCCAACCTTCGACCTTGCAGTTTCTTTCGATGATACATCACCTCCTTCAAGTCTTTAGTTTGTAAATGGTGCAGTGGTTCAAGGAAGTTTTGCTTTATATTGTCATCGAGGGAGTATTTCACATCTGCCATTTGTTTAAGGGACTCACCGAACTCAATAAGGGCACAGGCAAAGATACCGTCTTCGCCCAATTTCTTACCGTACGTGAGCATGCAGTCGGCCAAGATGCCCTCGGGCTGCGGATAGGTGTTGCTCTTGGCCTGACCAGATAGCTTCGAAATACCCTTGACCGCAGCCATCTTTGCCCGAGCCGTGGGATTTGGCTGCAGGAACTCCTTTGTCCTTAGTTGCAGCTCCTCAACGAGTTCCACGGTCACATCAGTCTTCCGTTCCATCTCCATGAAGTCCATGTCGAGCTTGGTGCCTTCAGCACCACCCATTTTTTCAGTTACATACTGGTTAGCTTTGTTTATTTTCTTTTTCAGACCAGCGAACGCCATGCTTGAATTAAATTTATTTGTCTGTCCACTATCGTTTACAAAGGCGAATTATTTTTCGACTATAACCACTCTCGGTTAGCAGTTTCGGATTTTCATTAAAAAATTTTCCAACCGAGTTATCGACACAAAATTTTCACTACCAAGCACCAGAGATCAATAAAAGGGAGATAGTAAACTTCTGGAAGTTCTCTCTGTTCTATTGGTGAATATGTAAAATGTGAATGGTGGCCCACCGCGAACTTGCTTCGTTTCGTTCTTGTTCGCCCTCCAGCCCACGAGTAAAAGAGATTCACTTTGGTTTTAGTCATTTGCCATGTGCAATACATTCATAGCAAATGTGGATGTTTGCCATTTTCAATGCGCGAGCAATTGGTGAGTCGAGAGTGTGCCGTGTGGTGTTCTTGAAACGTGGGCATGCGGGATGAGGTAGATGGCAGTGGCTGTGGCACACATTTATTCACAAATAGAGTGTGAAGCAAACGTAAACAAGTGGCATTGAAGAGAAAGCAAGGACGAATTCGAATGTTAACATTTTAGGCGAGTGGGGGTTTATTATTTGGAAGCGAACATTTTTGATTCGTCGGGGAGGTATTTTAGCTTTCACTAAGCTTATACCTAGAGCAAAGAATCTTGTGAAATGTTAGCCAAAAAGGGTGTTTGATAGTGAAAATCGAGTGATCTGATATTTTGTCGAATTAACTTTTTGAACTGATAGACTTATGTGATAAACTAACAATTAAAAGTATTTTTTTAAAAGAAATTGCTCCACTTTCGCTCAAAATGCCGCGACTGTCACTTTACGACTGAAGGAAAAAGTCAAAATTGACGTAAGCGAATGTCGTTTCAAAGTGCAGATAAGGTTTGAGGCAAATCGATTGCGTCAGCTCGTTCAGAGTTCTAGATAGGTTATTTGGTAGACCTGTTACCTATAAATCGAATTAAAGAAAATAAAGGATTAATATTTGTCTGCCTCGCCTCCATATTAAAAAATCTCTTTCTTTTTATGGAAGACTTTTTAATGTAAACTCTTATGTATTAGAAGAACTGTGTGAAAATATATATTATGAGTGATGTTAAAATTTAACAATTTAACAATTTTTTACTATAGCCTAGTATGCTGCTCGCGCTTATATAAAGCCCCCATACAAAAATGTCCCCAAAGATGAAATTAAGCAAAGCGGTTAAGCCAAGCAGTACCCAGTTCAAGCTAAATTTGTTAACCACTGTATGTCGAAAGTTCAGCTGGTAAAGATAATGAACTGTTAATTTGTTACCGTTTAAATATACCTTTTGTTTCCTTATAAGTGGCATAATGAAAAGGACGTCTTTATATTTTATATTATTTTTTCTTATTTTTTTTTATTGATTTTCTTTCGATTTTTTCATAACAACTAAAAATTTAATCTAAAATTTTCTTAACAATCAAAACATTTTCATAAACAAACAAAAAAATTAACAAATAATAAGTATATAAAGTAAAAGACTATATAAGTGCTGACATTGCTTCCTCATCCCGTGGCACATACATCGCTGCATGTTGCGTCACTCCATTGTCGTATCTGCCCACATTCCACAGTATGAGTGTTCTGGTGAAGTTCCTTTTTCACAAAAAATACAGCTGCCGTTTTGACACACTGTACAAAAAAAAAACTCTACAGAATTTAAGTAAGCGTTTTAATGCAAAATACATTTTTTCACGGCTAAATTTTGACAGATCAGAGAAAATATCGGTATTTGCAACAAAATTTCCAACGAAAGTCAATTAACAGTAGTAAGTTAATCAGCTTTACCAACACAGTTTTAGTTTTTGACGGAACTTACACTGCCAAAATTAAGCAAACATTAAGTGAAGTTGTGATTTGCCAAATTTTTTTATCTCGGGTAGTTCTGAGAAATCTCAATTTTCAATTTTCTTTACTTTACTTTCACTAATACCAATGTGTATGGCACACAGCTGGCGGTTACGAATTATTTATCGTTGGAAGGATTTCTGGTTTTTAGCTAAATTATTCATTTTACGCATATGGAAACAAGTTGCTAAATCAAATTACTACGAAATGCGTTGCTGTAAACTTGTAAAAATCAGCTGCAATGGATTTCCAGTAAAAAAAAAAACTCAATGCACACAAGAACCAATAAAATTCAGATTGAACGGTCGATTTGGTAGCAGAAGTCTGAAATCACAGATCAAAATCTTAAATGCCAAATCGAAAATGACATTAGACAGTTAAGTTGCCAAACACACCATAAAGTTCTCCTCACTCATGACTTTCTCGAAACAAATGGATTGGCACTACTTTTTCCTATCTCAAAAATAGATGTCGATACTATCAAATAAGAAACTGCCATTGCGAATTTTTTGACAGCTTGTTTTCTTTCCCATTTTTGTATTGGTTGTGGATTGTGGTTCTAAAAACGTGTGCAATTTCATATCATCGGAAACAAACTTTAAGAACATGCGTCCCGAAGTTAAAACAACATCGGATAGTGATTTGGAAAGTGTATTTTCTGTAGAGGAACCGAAACTATCAGGTAAACAGCCAACTCAGAAGAAATATGTTTGCAGTTTCAGTGGTTGCGGCCAGACATTTCGGCGTATGGTCCACTTGGACCGACACGAATATAAACACACCGGAGTCGTAAGTACAGTGCAAATAGAGATTCTAAAACATCATTTGATTTAAATGTCTTCCTAAAGAGAAAGCACGTTTGCTTCCACGATGGTTGTTCCAAGTCGTATACCAATATCACTCACTTAAAGCGACACATTAATGTTTTCCATGAAAAAGTTGAAAAACAGCAGAAGAACATAAGGTGCAGCATGGATTTCTGTGATAAATTGTTTTGTTCTGTATATAGCATGGAGCGCCACATCCGAGAAGTCCATCAAAATCCAAAAGTCTATAAGTGCGCCCAATGCGATGAGAAATTCACACAAAAACTCAAGTTGCGGCGGCATGAGGTCAAGCACACGGGTGTGTTTCCCTACAAGTAAGTACGGCAACTGTACAAATAAATTTTTACATTAAAGAAGTTTCAATTTCTAGTTGTTCCAAGTGCAGCAAGGGTTTTTTGCACGAACACTTCCTTCAGCGACACGTTTGCAAGTCCTACCAGTGTGAGCAATGTCAGTCAACTTTTACGAAATGGTCCCAGTTGATAGCACACCGTAAGGCCAGCAATCATAAGACAATTCATAAATGCGAAGAATGTAATAAGGAATACACTACGAAATTTCAACTAGCCGAGCACAAGAGAACGCATGATGAAGACAGGGAAGTCTTTGTGTGCCCAGAAGAAGGCTGTACCAAGTTCTACGCTTATAAGTCTAACTTAACTCAACACATTCGAGCAGCACACGAAGGTAGAAAATTCCCATGTACCGTGGAGGGATGTGAAGTGGTTTTGTCATTCAAGAGTGCTTTGGATCATCACTTAAAGGTAATTCATTCTGGGAAGAAAAACAAACGCAAGCAGCCAAAGAAACCGCGGTTAAAGCGCAAGGACGCTGGCAAGGCGCAAAAATCTACACTATGCAAGCTATCGGGCGTTGTGTTGGGCCGGCATGTTGACAAAATGATTTTGGAGGGATCGGCAGAGATAGAAGTTACTTTGCCAGCAATAGAGGAGGAAATTCAAAGCGGAGCCACTAGAACTGATGATGATGATGCTGCAGAAGGACAGTTTGTGGTACTGACAGTGAAAGAGTGTTAGTACGTATAAAAATTTGATCGAATAAAGTATGACTGGAATTTTTTCTTATACTTTGGTCCCTAATTTCCTTTGTAGAAGTTTTATTTGGTCGTTGCATAGCGTATGACATTCCTTGTTCTTGTCAAAACAGAGAGTATCAAAGTGAAGATTGAAAATTAAGCCGTGCGACTCCCTAATAATATCGCAAAAGTCTATCATTTCGTATACGCGATAGTATTACAGATGATAGTTGGTCATGAGTATACGTAGTTCTCCCATACATCCCAATTCCTTGTTTGTTACTTCTATGTTGTGTTTTGCTCCAACAGTTTTTATAATACTGAGGAATCCCAGACCAGTTGTTTTAGTTTCATCGATTTACGATTTGTAAATTTGGCTCAGTAAAACCTTATATACCGATTCCGTTAACAAAGTCTTGTGGGTTTTTAAAACTTTATAAGGATATTTCCGACATAAAGTAGTACCTATCTACTTTTTCCGCTTATTTCATATATTATAATATTTACCTTGACAAATTAAAATTGTGAAATTTAATATTTTTTGGAATTTGGTAGGGTCTGGTATCACTGCTGAGGAATTCGCCTTATTTCAAATTTGACAGCCAGTAAACTTTTCTTGAACAGAAAAAACAAGCACCCGCCTCGTTCGTGTGGATTGGAAATTGAGTCAATCAAGATATTTTGTTGAATTTCAATTTCATTCTTGCTTTCCGGTGATATATTTTGTTTTTTTAGTGTTTTAACAGTCCTTCAAAACTTTCTATTCCCGAATATCTGAACGTAAGTTTAATTTCTTAAAATTCGATGCGTTCTACGCAACTTTTGAACGTGCGGTAATTGTGCAATTTCTAATCTGTGCCGTGCTTAAAACTGGAAAGAACAATTGATTGAATAGTCAAATGTGATATAATAATTCCTATAAAAAGTTTTATTTGAAGTGGGTTTTGGGAAAATTGTATTTTTTTTATTTTATGTGAACATTTTTGTTTTCTGGGAAACGTAACTGTCAAATTGAATTCTTCTGCCTGTATTGCCGACCAATTGGACACGAACATATGTTTTGCTTGCTTCCACCAGCATGCGCAAAAGTGTTTCTTTCCTTTTTTATCAAGACTTTTTGGCGTAGGCCGGCAAAGCAAAATGCAGCAACGAACTGTCAAAATATTCTATTTTTTGTGGGGGAAGAGAAAATGCAAGACATCGCATGGCGAAATAGTCAGTGTTATCGTAGGGAAATTTGCTTTAATTTTCGATTGCTATTGTTAAGAAAATGATTTGTCGGAACTTTCAATTTCCGAACGCGTTGCTAACTAGGTACAACTGTCATTTATCAAATAGGTACTTGATTCTTTTTTTTTATTGTTGTTATACATACTTTTTGTACATTTTTATTAAATAATATAACTTCTTCCATTAACAAAAATTGACAAAAAATTGTTTTGCTAAAAAAGAAATTTTACCGCTTGAAAATGTTATCCGAGTGGAATTGCGTAGCTAAATTTGTTAGCCACGCCTGGTCACATAATTAAGGCCTACTAAAAAGTAATCGCGCTGTCGTATTACTTTCGTTGTGAACCAGAAATCCGAAAGTCGAAACCCGGCATTCTCTGAGTTTTATCACTTTTTTTTATAACATTTTTGATAAGCGCGCTTAAAACTGTCATTTCGAACGATTTAAAGCGAGTTCGAGCTTAGTAAAATGCGGATATTTAAACTCTCCTTAAGAATTGTTAACAAATCTTGAAATTTGTTATTTTAAAACGACAATTTCGCCCAAAAACGAAAAACAACCTCATTTCTTTCTCTTCTAACCTGCAAGATTATGATTTAATAATGATCGTGCTTTTTATTGTCATTCAAATTCTACTAGCTGTATGTATAATTCAAATTGTAGCCAAAAGAAAATTGCACCATTCTAATTATGTTAAAAAATATCCCTTCCGAAAAAATCTACCACATGCGTGTGGTCTAAAATTTCGAAACAAACAAACCCATCTGCGGAAAAAAATAAACATCGCATACTATTGCTGCTGCTGCACACCCGACCCGACCCAACAAGAAAACATCGCCCATTGTACTCGCAGCAAAAAACCTATGGGAACGAGCACTGTGCATTTGCTAACAATCGGGTAATTTGTGTGTTGTTCGTGTAAATTTCTTCCGAAAAAAAAACGAGAGGTTATTCCATATTTTTCACAAAACATCACACAAAAAACAGTGCAAAACCAGCTTTAAACAAAAAACTCTCAACTAAACAAAGAAAAGCGCGTAAATTGCAAAATTTTCACGGTCGAATCAAAGCGAATTCTCGCCTGTCGATAGTTTTTTAATTTGTTAATCTCTTCCTCCTCCGTGTGACTTGGATTTCAATTTCAATTCGATTTCAGTTCCAATAAAAAACTCGACTGCGAAAGCAAAGTTAGCTAGCTCTTGAAGTTTTCATGTGTCGCAATCGATTGCAGCGTTATTACTTTTGGTTGTCGTCGTCTTCGTATTCGGTGTATCGTAGTGGTTTCTGTGTCGAAAACTAGAAAAACTCTAACGAATCTAGAACAAAAAAAGAAAAATCTATTTATCACCAAGAATTTTAGTTTTTATCCATTTTTTTTTGGTTGTAATTGGACAAGAATTGAATTTTTCTTTTCATCTAGCAATTCCGGGTGAATTTTTTCGAATTTCTGTTAATCGCAAATCAATTTACTACTTCCCCCCGCACATTATCAAACAAAAAAAAAAAGCAACACAAATCGAAACGGCAACAAATTTGCTAATAAATTTCAAAAAAAAAATCTCAGTTGAGCTGAAACCCACACAATAAATTTGAATAGACCCAGCGACAAGAGGAGAAGCTGAAGCAAAATGGATTTGATCGAGGTTGGACAAAGCGTCAAAATCAAGAGAACCGATGGTGAGTACCTACAATTTTACTTAAAAAAAAAAAAGAAAAACATTTGCATTTCCTTTTTTGTAACAGACTTTGGTTGTCGTTGGATTCCGTCATCGTCTTTTAGGAAAGCCAATAGCGTTTTATTTTTGTAGCTTATGGTGGGTGACAAATGTTTTGCTAAAAAAAAAAAAAAATCGTGCTGCTAACAGCTGTTGTTGCCAGCAAAATAATTAAGGGAAATTAGCACTATCTCTGTGAGGTTTGGAATTAAAACCGAAATTGTTCAGCCACACCGCAGACGACATAAGAAAACTACAAAATATGAGTCACTTTGGAGTCGCATTCTCTTTGTCCAGAGTCCTCTTTGATTCTTCGAGTTGTCAGTTTCATTTGTCGCTGTTTGCGGTTGTTACTCATGTTCTTACGTGTTCACAGTAGTTCTCACTTCTCAATACCATTGCCACGGTTGTTAAAAAAGATTAAACGTTATTGTTGTTTTCGTTCTTATTTTGCGCAAAGGGAAATAGTATAAACTCAAGTGAGCGGGTACGGAAAATGTGAAACTTATCTTGCAATTCCAATAGGCAAGAGATTTGCGCTTTCAGCCGTATAAATACTAGGATGGATTATTGCGTGGAATTAAAAATGTAGCTCTGATTTCCTAAGTAGGTACATGGTACCTCGTAGCCGTGCCTCATCAAATCGTATTGTTGTCACCCTCGGAGTAACGCGACTTTGATATTTTGCATTTACTTGTACATTGCACTGTATCTTCATAATTTGTATACAAATTGTATATGAAATCATTGAAAATCATTGCTTCTCAGTGTCTGTCGAAATTATCAAATTTGGGTGACTTTTTGAAAGTTACCGCGCATTGTTGTAGGTCAGTTGAGGCGCTCTCATTAATCGAATGAGATAATACACAAGAAATGCTTATTTATCTGTTTATGTTTTACACAATCAGAATTCATTTTGGTCAGTGTTGAAACCCCAAGTGTAGTTATAGTGAATTTAATGAAACGGATCAGTGCAAAAGAATCTGAATTGACCAAAATGCTTCACAAAAGTTTGACTTGCCTTAAAATACCAAGAAAAAACGTATTGAAGCAATCTTAAAGCTCGAATGGCATTTTCAACACACACAAGACTAGCAGGGTTAAAAATCTAAAGAACTTGCCGTACTCTTCATCAAAGACTGCAGAAAAATTAAATAAGCAAAAATATTCTCAGCAATTTGCAGCGTATACAGAAATTTGTCTGAACTAGGCAAAATTTGTGAAAAAACAAATTGATTTTCTGACAATGAAAGATGTATTGTGTAAGAAGGTGGAGCAGTGCCTGATTCGCATGATGCTTTGCATCGTCTAAAAACTGAGGCAACGAAATGTGTCTGTGGCTGTATGTGAATGAAGAAACTGTCTCGAATGACAAGGTCGCTCCACACATCAGCTGAATCAGACGCCAATTTAAGATGTAGATCTATTAGATTCTGGAGCAGCTCTTAATAAGTTAAAAGGCGAAACGGACGTAGGCCTTGAGAGCAAAATAAAAAAGGTCGCCTTGCGTTTGGTATCTTTTCTACAACTCAGAATTTAAGGCTAATCTCGGTACGCAGTAAGTTTAGACTGGACGTGAAATCCGTGCTGTAAAAAACCTGAAAAAAGAAACACGATAAAGTTACAAGATACCTACAATACATTCGCTAATTGTATGCACCAATTGTGGCGTTAATCATGCCAGAAGCTGTGTAAATTGATTACAGACTCAGGAAACCATAATACAAGGTGTGCCAAAAGAAGTCATCCAATGTCGTTTGGCTCTCATCTTTTTTCTAAATGAAGAACTTAGATTCTGTTTGTTGATTATGTTTATTTGAGCCTTTAGAATTTTATTGGTCAAGTCGAGAAGATGATGTCGGCCAAATGGGCGCCGTCACAATTGATTGCCATACGGGCCCACCCTGTATAAGAAGACCAACATTTCGCAGCAGTCCTTTGAATACATTTTTCAAGGTGAACGCTGGGTTTGAGGACTAAATGCAACGTTTTAGTAGAAGCAGCGACCTAAACGTGGGCACAGTTGAAAGCATAATATGCAGAACATGCGTATCGAGAAAAATGAAAGCGATTTGTTGCCGGCCTATGCCTTTACCAACATACGAAGAATGAAAACTAATTTTGTTCGTTTATTACCGAGGTTATCACACAGTTAATATAAAAGCGCCCACTAAAATGTACCATTTGTTCGATTTGCAATATTCATCATATACGCAATTGTGGTTAAAAAAATATGTAGTACTATGCAACATTTTAATTTGAAATACAAATTGCGTTTGTGGTTTCTGTGTTGCACGGTGCTTCACAGGAATTGCTTGATCACTTTCGCAGTACTCGCAATGGTCAAATAACACCACAAGCAGTAACACTCGAAACATGTACCGTATTGCTCCTACTTACCTCAGATTTGAATATATTTTTGTGTAACGCTATTGTAACTAACATCGAATTTACAAAATCAAAGATCTTATAGCTTATGAGCTTTCTTCGTTTTACATTACTTCTTTGGTTTGCTGAGTTAAACTAGGTATGTGTTTGGCTTTCTTTTTTGCATGCAAAATCGTTAATATGGATATAAGTGTTGCAATCATTACATTAGTTTGCAAGGAACTTCTTACAGATGTGACTAAGAGCAGACATTTTGACGCGCAACGCATTGTGAGTTTTATATTCGGGAGAATTAATAATTTGCCTTATTTTTAATGCCACTCCAAAAATACACGTAGTGCAACAAGGTATTGTTGATTTCAAAAAAAGCTATTTAAACGTTTCAATAAAGAAATTGCCGTACTTGGGAGTTTATTAAAGTCACACAAACCAAATGCAGTTGTTCAAATATGCAGATGCTTGAAAAGTTTGCTTTGTAAGGTGGATAAATGAAAAGAACAGCATGCCGCCCTTGTTTGCGCTTGCATGACATTATTGGGAAATTCAAGGCTTGTCTGAAGATATGTGAAGCAATGGGCTTACTAAAAATAATTTTTTACCTTCACGCTTAATATTTTCTATGTCACAATATACAATTTTGTGTGGAAAATTTTGACATTGACAGATCGAACAATTTAGCCTGGACCCTGCAAATGATTATGTGTATCGAAATTTTCAATTTCTAATTTTCTCGCCGTATTTCCTTGGGCGGAGACAAACACTACAAAGAAAATATAGCTCAAATCGGGGAATCCGTTCTCGGCTACAACACAACACTATGTTGCAATTCGAAAGCCCAATTACTCTATAAAAACAGATTCTGTCTGTCGCCATTTGCAGGGATAAATTCTGTTTCTTTCATTTTTAAGTCATAATATTAGCATTGCAAAAAAGGGATAATGTTTAACATGTGATTTAATTTAATCTAATTCTCTTGTACAAGGTAGGCCAAAAGAAGTCATGCGATGTTGTTTGGCTCTAATTTTTTTTCTAAATGAAAAACTTCGATTCTGTTTTTTTGATTATGTTTATTTGAACCTTTAGAATTTTATTGGTCAAGTCGAGAAGATGATGTCGGCCAAATGGGCGCCGTTACAATTGATTGGCATACGGGCTCGTTTTATGGCATTTTTCATCACTTCGGGCAACAGATTCTCGCACTCGTGTCGAATGTTGTCCTTGAGGGCTTCTAGGGTCTCGGGTTTGTTCACGTAAACACGGGACTTCAAAAAACCCCACAAAAAAAAAGTCTGGAACGGTTAAATCGGGCGAGGGCCAGTGCAAATCGCCAAAACGAGAGATGAGGCGACCCGAGAATGCCACCTTCAGAATATCGGTTGTGGCTCTCGCAGTGTGTGCCGTAGCTCCGTCCTGTTGAAACCACATGTCCTCCAGTCCTAATTCGCCCAATTGCGGCCGAAAAAACTCGGTTAACATGGCCCTATAGCTCGCTCCGTCCACTGTTGTCGTTTGACCAGCAGGGTTCTCGAAAAAAAAAAATGGCCCGATGACTCCTCCAGCGTGAACAGCGCACCATGCAGTGTAATGGCTCCTTGTGCATTTTCGGTGCCCCGGTGAGGTGGAAATGAGCCTCATCGCTCATTATGATTTTGGTCGAAAAATCGTCAACTTCGTCCTCGAGATTGAGGATGGCTTGTGCGTAGGTTACACGCGTTTGGCGGTCGACAGGCAGCCGCTGATGCACGGACTGGACTTTGTACGGGAACATGCGCAAGTCTTTGGCCAAAATTCGCCTTAGGGACGACCGGCTGATGGCTAATTGCGAGGCACAGCTCGACATCCTCGTCAACAGCGGCGATATTCTCGGCACAACGGGCGCTCCGGGGCCAGCCACTCTTGTCAACGTCTCTTGTGGTCCCATACTCTTCAAGGTTGGTGGCCAAACGGCGCCAACCTGCCGCTGCTTTTACAGAATTTACGAGCTTGGTGCTCGCTGATTTGTTTTGCTCACCTGATTTGGCTCTGTGGGATTTTTTTTTATGGGGTTACCTTAAATCTATCGTTTACACCGATCGGCCTCGAACATTAAATCATCTGAAGGACAACATTCGTGAAGCAATACCGAACATACTCATCGATATGCTTCAAAGAGTTCAGAGGAGATTCGAAAATCGGGTATCTCAGTGTATCGGCCCCACTTGTCCGATATCATCTTTAAAACTATGTAAAGCTTAGTATCCTGCTCGCGCTAAATTTTATCTCCCATACGAAAATGTCTACAAAGATAAAATTTAGCGAGGCAGTTTAGCAAAGCAGTATCCTGCTCGCACGCTAAATTCTTAACTTCATGTAGATGGGTCGATGAAAAGTCTCCACCCATTTAGCTCGCGAAATAAATGTCCGATACATTAAATTGAAGATAAATTTTGACATAAAAAACGGAGGAAGATGTTTGTGTTGCGTTTACTATGGATATTTGTTTGAAGGAAAGCGCAGAGAAAAATTTCATAGAGAAAGAAAAGAAAACGCAAAGCAAAAAAAAAAACTTTTACAATGTTAATGGAAAACTAGTTTCTTTAAGCTTCAAATAATCTTAGGTCTTTTGCAAATCAGCCTTTTTGCCTTTTTTGCAAATAGGAATTTATGGGATACGAAGACAAGTGTCTTCTTCTGCTTGCTGTTACAGAAATTATTTGAGCTGCTGCTGCAATAATAATATCTTCTTAAATTTTTCTCATACCCATTGTTTTGGAATGATTCAAATACTGCGATGTCTTTGAAGTTTGAAATTCGAAAATTGTAAAAATTATATTTACTGATTACTGTCATGAAGAAATAGTTTTTGTCCCATCTATATGGTGTGTAATAATAATTTAGCGAGCATTTATCTTTGGTGTGGAGAAACGAAGTGGAGACTAGGGACGCTAAAATTTAGCGCGAGCAGGATACTAAGCTTAATGAAAAATTCAGATCGTGTGTAACAAGAAAAAACAAGTTTTGTAACGGTATGGTTTTATTTCCTTTAAAAAACAGCAAGTTGTCTTGCCGCACCCTGCATTTAAAAATGATTTAAAAATAAGCCTAAACAATTTGACTGAATTCGTTTCATTCTTCAAAAGATTCTCTGAAATAGCAGCATCATAAACCAAATCCAAGGTCTTAGAATACTCGTACGTTAATGCGAATTTATTTTTGTTATTTACCTGCCAATTGAACCGGATAGTGGTGTTCAACTTCAGCTTCAAGTTTCGTTAAGTGGATGAGTTCAGTCAAATTCTTACCCTTTTAAATTTAAATACAAAGGTTTAGAAATTAGAAAAAAAACATGTTTAGCCGAGACCCTTGAGCTTTTGTCGGGACAAATTTGTTTTTAACCGGGACTCTGGACACGGCTTAAAATATCTGGACAATCACGGCGAGTCTCGGCCGTATTTCAACCCAATTATGTATAGGCCTACAAGTTCGACGAAGCAGTTTTCAGTTTTTAGTCAGAGCTGACAGAATTAGCCAACTTTTTCCAAAGATATCAACAACAAAATGGAGTGCACATTTAAAATTGTATTAAACTTCCAGTGGAAACGAATTAGTTGAACTATCTGACAGAGGGGAACAAACTGCATTTGCACAAACTTTTTACTGCAAATCAAACAAAAGGAATGCGCTCAGTAGTGTAACACGAAAATAGCAACATCTGGAAAAGAATCTCGGATCTTTACGCGCACAGAAAATCCATTTATGTGAGCTCCAATCGAATGGAAAAAACAGTGCGATCACTGCTGATGGAAATGGAATAGCGATTGTGTAATGGCGATTCTTCTGCGGTGCTGCCAAATCCGCATTTTTCAGGTAAATGGTGTTGTCAACCGCCATTCCATTCAAACGTGAATTCAATAGTTCCATGCATGAATTGCACCCGACAATTCAATTCAATGAGTATGTTCTCTGAATAAAAGTAATTGAGACGATTCAAGTGAGTAAACGACGCTATTTTTAAGCAAGAGCTCAAAATGATTGACCATTGCGTAATCTAAACCTGAAAATATTCGCAAACGCTCGTCGACTTTATTACTAATCAATGTTAATGTTTGCTTATTCATTGGCGGGCGCTCCATCTAACCCCTTAATTCATTCATAACACAAGAGGTAAACAAATTCAAAGTCCGTATTAAACAAACGAGAGAAACTAGTTGTGTTTTGGCAGTTTTAATTTGTTTTACAAAAAAAAAAACATACTACAGGCCGCCGTAGTTGGCTTCCACCGAAAGTAAGATGCGTAACACCGAAACCGACGATAATACCTGATTTTAGGCCATTGCAGTAATTATGTTCTTTTCATAAGCTCTTTTCCTCTCAATTAACTGGCAATTACGAGCCTCAGTACACGTTGCTTGGTTGTTTTTGTATGCCTGGTCTACAACTAACGAACTACACGAGTTATTACAACTTTCACATTTGAGATTTATTTTTTTCTATATTTATTGTTACCGTATGCTCATTCTTTTCATGCATTCTTTGTCAAGTATTTCTATTTAAAGTGACAATTGTCTGACAATCTGACATTGATATTACGCGTAATTCTAAAGCTTTCACGGGCTTAACTGCAATGAAATGGAAGAGAAAATCCATCCAGCTGGAAGGTGTGACGTCCCATTCGCTGTATGTCATCGGAAATTCATTCTAAAATCGATGATAAGTTATATTAGTTATTAAAAGTTATAAAAAAGCATGAATCAGTATCCAGTTTGAGAGTAACGCTGTCGAAAAATATGTGCGATAAGACTTATCTTTAGACAATTGCTAAGCCAGTGGAACGCTGTTCGGGGGAAATTAAACTACCGCCCTGATAAAAAGTGCTGGCGATTAATTGTGCCCCGGCTAATGGAATATTCACTTCACTTCGACACCAAGAATCCCCAAGGAGCCCAAAACTTTCTGTAAATCTTCTCGCTGCTGAATAAGTGATGACTTCCATTCAGCACACAAACCGTTTGAACTTTTGCAACCCCGTGCGAATATAGAAGCGAAAGGAAAAGAAGATGAATCGCTCTATCTTGTGTCCCAGTTGTGGCGCGTAGATAGCCAGGCATTCATTAAATATTTAGAACACCTTAGGATAAGGCTGTCTATTATCGTCTCATATCCCCACCATACGAAGCTCTCAGCGCGAGTGTTCGGCGACTAAAAATAACTTAATTACGAACGAAAACTGCCAACCAGTATATATAACAAAACCGAACTAGATTATGGAATTTGGTCCGTTCAGCGGCGGAAAGGAACAGCGAGTTGCATTTGCGTCAGTGTCATCGCTAGATTGCGCTCTGTGTGTGCCCATGCATTCATATTCTGAATATCAAAAAGTGCGTAACATGGGCCGCCTTTGTGGTAGCTTTAGAGAGCTAGTCAAAGCCGTCGCGTCGTCGTTTTAATGGACTGTTTCTCTTTGGCGTATAGTGTGTGAAGAATGTCAATGACCCTTTCCAATTGAATGAGCGTGCAAATGCTGATGATGGTGTCGGTGTGTGGTGTCGTGCCGATGACGATGTGGAGGGGTATGGACTATAAACACACGCAAAAGAGATACGCGTGCTCTTTGCTCTCTCTGCATGTGTTATTATCTCTACGTCTCGGGTGGTAATTATATGGCATGAAAACAAAAGCAAAATATGATGAGGCGATATTTATCTACCTCAAACTTTAGGAGTTGCAAAATGATTTCCATTGCACAGATTTGGATGGATGAATGACGCTCTGACCCGGAGAGTGCATAACATCATTAATTGCGTAACGCGCACTTTGGAGTTTTTCGTTTAGAAAACGAACACCACCAACGTTGCGATTGGCCTTCAAAGGCACCAAAGGCCTTTCGTTTTATGTCAATTAGCGCTTATCAGTCGCCATTAAGTCTGGCAAGACAGTCACTTTGATAAAATATTGGATTCCAAGGAAGCAGATCTACATCTCGTTTCGAGACAAGTTTATTCATCAAGAGGAAGATGATGTCATCGCTGCCGCAAAGACCGACCACTCGTGCCGGTTCGAATGTTTACGTATTGCTAATGAGACGCCGCGTCATCTGGAATGGAAACGAAGGCAATTGAAAATTGCATAGTTGGCCACGAAGCAAAATGGACTTCGGTGTGGTAATACGCCAGAGAGGGAATGGATTTTGAATTATGAATCGCAGAACTGACATTTGGGCGACAACTGCGATTGTTTGATATAATTTTGTACAAAGATTTCGATTGAGCTGCTCGGAGCACTTTTTATTGCTCTAGGTCACTTTTTATGTCCGATTGGTAACGATTTCAGAGCACTTTGGGGAATCTGGATTTTTTCTCGCAGTTGCTTCAGATACCAATACAAATGCGTTTGAGTTTGACAACTAGTGGAGTTTGTTCACGATCCCTTGATCATTTTTCATCTGCAAGGAAACGCTAGGCATCGGGCATAGACTTGTTATAAATGGAGGGCTCACAGCTAAAGCGAACCAAGTTAAAAAGAGACAATTCGAAGATATTTTGTGGTTGAGTAAATGAACTGCCATTAAAATGGAAGCCATTGACTTGGGTTTCTTACCGTTACCTTAGGAACGAAACAATTCTTGTCTTAGTCCGTTACAGAACTGAATATAGAGTTAAACTTCTGCGGAGAATTTTGTACTAGTTTTTACATTTTTTTATATTTAATGACTTGGTTCGGCTCAGCTGTGAGCCGTCCATATGAACTGCTAGTAGACAACTTCGTGTTGGTTCCAATATTTGCGCTACCGCCCTTGTTTCAGAGCGGAATAAACTGGAAACAAATTATAAGAACCAGAAATAAAGGGGGTTTTATGGACTTTATTATTAGAATGAGGAATTTAAAAATAACTTTTTTAAAATGAATTAAAAGGCAAAAAAGCTTAGAATACATTTCGTCTTATAAGTTAAACAAGGAAGTGGGTTGATCCAATAGCTCCCCTGTCCTATATTTGTAAAATTCGGAGGGAGTTCCATTCGATCATGCGGCTTTTCCATCGTTCAGATGATTTGGAGCCTCCCAGCACATCTTCCAAAGTTGTAAATCTATCCAAGATATCATTTGAGAATTTGTAAAACTATCCTTGTTTGATTGAAATATTATGCAAAAGTGGTATTGCATAAAATTATAAAACAATAGAAAAACTCATTCGCCATCAATATACGAAAACTGTGCAAATTGTGGCACAATGAATGCGTTACAATACGATTTTTGTTCATTCTTTTTGGTTCCATCTACCATTAACAATTTGAACTACCACATTTTCGATGCGACATCTAAATAAATAAATAGTTGGCGCAACAGGTCCGTAGGGACCCTGGGCCTAGCTTCTCACAACCATTCGTTTTGTGTGAGTTTTAATTTTTGGGACGAATGGAAGGGATCTACAGTTTTATGCCGAGTCCAAACGGCTGATTGAGAAGCTCTTTCATGACAGTTATGCTCTCGGATGTTTGTCAGACGTTCGCGAGAGGTGGCGCAGTGGAAAAA
The DNA here is from genome assembly GCA_948293265.1 of Cheilosia impressa. Taxonomy (NCBI): domain Eukaryota; kingdom Metazoa; phylum Arthropoda; class Insecta; order Diptera; family Syrphidae; genus Cheilosia; species Cheilosia impressa. The sequence continues at coordinate 47,183,781 of OX411882.1, read as the reverse complement.
AACCTTAAGTTGGAATTTGGGTTTTCTCGGGATTCGAACCTAGGACCTCTCGCTTAGTAGTGCAACACACTAACCACTAAGCCACTGCGCCTACGATGCGACATCTATTGTACAAAAAAGTAGTCATCCGATGTTGTTTGGCTGTCATTTGTTTTCTAAATGAAAAACTTCGATTCTGTTTTTTGATTATGTTTATTTGAACCTTTAGAATTTTATTGGTCAAGTCGAGAAGATGATATCGGCCAAATGGGCGCCGTCACAATTGATTGGCATACGGGCTCGTTTTAGGGCATTTTTTATCACTTCGGGCAACAGATTCTCGCACTCGTGTCTAATGTTGTCCTTGAGGGCTTATATAGTGTCTCGGGCTTGTTCACGTAAACACGGGACATTCCGCAACAATTTGAATTTCTTAGCAAATCTACAAACATTCAATAGATGTCTCTACCATTCTATGGAGAAATTCAAGATGGCTGGCATTTTGTTACACTTTTTATTCGCTTTGTACCAAGAGCGCTAATATTGTCGTAATTTTTTGGGATGAGCTTTTATGGAACTGACATTTCACTAGCAGTCCATATAATAGTATTTCAATGGCATCGGGTGGATCAATTTTTGTAAATTATTAATCTAGACATTTTTAGAAATTATTCTGATGGCGAATTTGGAATAATTAAATAAGGGTGTTTGTTTTAGAGGTATAGAACTTCAAATTGAAATAAAACACAAGAAAACCGTTTTAATGTCCATCAATTTGGCGCTTTATTGGAAGGATAATTTTATGCCATTAATGTTTAAATATGATTTCGGGCATGTGGCCGCCGCGGCTGGTTCGAATAAAGCCAAGTCTAGAGGTCCAATTTTCAACCACTTTTTCGAGCATTTGGGGCTGTATGTCGGCAATAACGCCACGAATGTTGGCTTCCAAGTCCACTAACGTTTCTGGTTTGTTGGCGTAGGCGAGCGACTTCCCATATCCCCAAAGAAAACAATCCAATGGTGTCAAATCACACGATCTTGGTGGCCAATTGACAGGTCCATTCCGCGAAACTATGCGCTCATCGAATGTTTCCTTCAATAAGTCGATTATGACGTGCGCTGTGTGGCATGTAGCGCCGTCTTGTCGGAACCACATCTCATCCACATTCATGCCATCCAATTCGGGAACAAAATAGTCGGTTATCATGGCTCTATACCGGTCTCCATTAACGGTAACTGACTCTCCAGCATCATTTCGGAAGAAGTATGGCCCAATGACTCTACCAGCCCCTAGAGCACACCAAACAGTCAGTTTTTGTGGATGCAATAACGTCTCAAGGGTCGCATGTGGATTCTCTTCACTCGCCTCATCACTGAACAAAGTTTTGCGATGAAAATCAGCATCGATATCAATCTCATTTTCGGCCCATACACCAAAATCGCGACGCATTGCATGGTCTTGCGGCTTTAATTCTTGCACAAGCTGGATCTTGTAAGGTCGTAAGCCAAGATCTTTGCGCAAAATCTTCCATAAAGTTGATGGACAAGCTCCAATTGCTGTGCACGGTAGCGAATCGATTCATTCGATTATTGGTTTCAAAATTTTGTTGGAAAAGAAAGCCACTTTCCATTAGAAACAGCTCCTACCTATTTTGTAGGTCACAATAGGCGATTTTACTTGGAAACGTTCGGCATGGTGAGTTTGCCAAATTTAACCTGCACGCTAAAAATGATTATAAATACAGCAAAATGTTCACTGGCTTTCTGCTGGCCAAATCGTGTCATTCGTCACAATTCTTAGAGGATCGTCTTCTCTAACTTGCAAAGCGAGGGTGATACTGAAGTAATCGCTGTTCCCTCCATAATTGTTCTCCTATATTGATTGAAAACAAAACTAAAACTATCCTCCTGGCAAAGTTAACTATTCTCCAGGAACAGCACATTTAAACCCAAAAGTAAACATTGTACTCGTAGACTATACGACCACTATAAAAGGACGTGCGGTTTTTACTGTATACGATATCTGAAGGGAAGGACATGTACAATGCACGAGCAGTACTGTAAATGTAAGCATCTCATAAAAAAATGAGGTTGCAAATTGTTGCACAAGACGCTGCAAGTACACATATACGAGTATATACATCAAGGTACGTTGAATGCGACATTTCCGTAACAGACAATAAACAAACGGAATGTGTATAGCTACAAATAAGCGACAACCGCCCGTAGCGAGGCAGTTGACTCCGAGCAGTGAAAACTACTAGAAGTGTAATTGTATATCGAACAAAGTAACACGCGAGTGAATATATCAAATAAAGTAAGATGACATCGGGCTTTGTGCTCCCCTCATAACGTTCCAGCTGATTGAAGAAGCGCTTGCTCCGGAAACCGTATACTCTTTGAATTCGCTCTAAATAACTGCGTACTATATATATATCAACCAGCTCCGCATCAAAGCCACTATCGGGTTGCTTTGTTATAGCAGCCTTACGCTGGTTCTTTGTCTTGCCATAAATGCGCCTGGTTCAATGACGCATTCAGCCCCCACTTGCACGTTTGCCCTCGAGTAACTTGTTCGTCTCAGATCGAAACACACAATAAGGCATTTTCCTTGACCATCTTCTTCCTGATGCTGGCCGCACAAACAAAGAGCGACTCCTTTATTCCGTGCTAGAGTTTCTAAACCTGACTCTGACATTGCCTGGCTTTGTGTGTTTCTGTTCAGTTCTCCTCGCTGCAAGCGACATATGTTTAGCGGCATAAACTTTGCACGAATTCACAGTCCATATTTGGAAGAAAAAACGCTCAAAACAAAAACCGGAAACCGCCATAATAGACTCAGATCGACCGCGCGCTGTATATAACTACTCGTATCTAATCTAATGTGTTGAACTGGGATCTTGAACTTGGCAACGATTTGTGTGTGGGAATGTGCACAGAACACATGGAACCATTCGAATGAGATATTCTTGCTCCTCCGGGCACAGAGCTTGCGCGGGTAGCCAACACACTAAACTGTCTGCTTCGGGAGATTGACTCTATTTTTGATTTGCTAGCTGCTGGCAGTCGAACTCCTCGCGGCCGGCACCTCTATCATCTGAATGCACTTAACCTTTTGTATTGTGAATCAAAAAGGCAAACGGCCAAGAGGAAGCGCATATGTTGTGGCCCGGCGCTCGCCGCATGTGTAGTTTTGAACTCGACCACTATCAGCCCCTGCGGATAAGTATTTTCAAATGCAAATGCAAAAGTACTCTATTGCGGAAAGTGAAAGTAGTCTAGCCGGCGATTGAAGGGACACCAAACTATTGTGAATTCAATTGTGCGGATTTGTTTGATTGTTTCTTATTCATTTATGGTATTTGGAAATCTTTTGCGGATTTAAATATATTTGTTAAAGTTGTATGTGCGCGCATTGTTGTGTAACTTTTGTAGCGCCTTTACGAAACGCGGGTGGAAAGACTAAGTAAATATGATTGAACTTGCGCTTCTTTTCTTTTCCGGGGTATTGTGGTGGCGTTCGTTGTCCCCTTCAGGTATGATTGGAAAGTGTAATTAATCAGTTTTGATTTATAGTTGTAAAATTTTTTCAAAGTGAATTAGAATTCAATGATGAAAACATCATATCCCGTCACTAAACAGGGAAAGTTTGGGGCGCCCCATATACATATCTCCCAAACCCCCTGAAACTCACTAATTCCTGTGAAGCTTTTAGACAAGGAAACAAATTTAGTTTTTATTTGCATTAAATTGTGAAGAATTGTGTATTTATGGCGGCGATTTCCTTGTCTTAAATTGCCACACTTTTCAGTTTCAGCAAAATTATCTACAGCAACCTTAACCATGTGATGGGAATAAATAACTTCCGAGATACGAGTTCGATATGCATCTTATCTTATCGGAAAATATGCAGCAAACAGCACTTGCATAAATAAGTTTATTGCTTGCATCGCATAAAAATATCGAGCACATTTTATAATACAAAAATATTTTTCCTGAAAATTATTTGTTGACCGTGACGTTGTCATCTTGTCTTAAGAAACAAATTTGTCAATAATGGCGCCGAGATCCATACTAGGTATTTATTATTCCAAGTAGAAGTGACTTGAAGTTTATGTTGTCACCTTTCTGGTGATGTGTCCATGAAACTTTATTCCAGCGGCTAAGCACTTTCATCGAGCGGGAAATGTCGAGATATATATACAATCAAATATATCAGTACATTGACCACTTTATCGCAAATGTCACTCTCAACTGTTTTGTTGAGCTGCTGAGATAGGCGTTCAGTAAAACAGAACTTTATTCACAAACTGTGCTTCACACTGGACAGGGTGAACACAAAAATAACTTATGTTATCAATTTATTTGACGAATGCCCATCGACGAATGCTCATAGGCAACCGAAATTTCTTTGCAATATTCTCACTACACCGAAAAATTCCATCTTTAGGTTTTTTTTTTGATTGCGCCACCTCCCGCGATCATCTGACAAACATCCGAGAGTCTAACTGTCAGAAAAGCGCTTGTCAGTTAGCCTTTTGGACTCGGCATAAAATGTTAGATTTCTTTCCATTCGTCCCAAAAATGAAAAACTAACACAAAACGAAAGTTTGTGAGAAGCTAGGCCTAGGGTCTCCACGGACCTGTTGCGTCAACTATTTATTTATTTATTTTATTCACTACATCGACAGTGTATCCATGAAATAAGTTTGAAATATTTTGAAGCATTGTTCCAGGAGGCTTGTTTCGTACCGCAGAGCTATGCTATTGGTGCGTTCAAAAATCTAGTCATCTTGTCAACAAAAGTTTTTTTTTTTGACTAGATGAACACTGACCGCAAGACTTAGATTAGTCGTTATCTTCGCTTTTTAGACGTCAGGCGCACAATGGAAATGTCAACTAGAGCAATCAGGCACGCAACTCTTCACTAGATTTGCGTCCATACTCCCACAAACGTCAACTGAAAAAAGTGTTCACGTATGACAATTCTATGCCAACAATAGGTCTGTTTCTTTACTCTTAAATTTAACGAATATCGTATAACTTATGAATTTTTACTCAATGTCGTTCCTTAACTCCAAATTTTCGTAAAAGAGAGTTGCTTATAGAGAGCAAGATATCCATTGAGAATCCCACTAGGTTTTACTCATCATATTTCTTGTTGTAAAAATTGGAAAAGCTGACAGTCACCTGACAATTGACAGATGATTTAAATTTGTTTGTCTTATTTGGCAGAAACATGGATACGCTTTAAAATGGTATCATCATACAGCAAAACAAATATTGAAAAGAAATAAAGGGTGGGCCATCTAGTGGCTTCTTTTTAAATCATAGGTCATTTTGACACTGACAGCTGTTTTCCGCTCGGAATTTTTACAGAAAGTCAGTATCGCTTTACGCTTGAACACCGATGGGAAATATTGAAAACTTATTTTCAAAGTGAGTGGCTGTGTAGCCTAAACAGCGCGTTTTTCCATAATTAATGGCAATGTTTGCTCTTACTTATAATGATATAATATGTATTTACATAGAAAACAATTTAATTTTGTTAATTTTTTTGCAAAACCTATACCCCCGTATTAATAAACGCTGCGTAAAAATTATCAACTCGTTATTCAGCAGTTACGTCAAATTTTTGTATGCTATCTGATGTCTACTAGCTAACTTACTTCTGCACATTTGTTTTTTAATACGGGGGATAGTCTTATAGTCTTCACACTGTTCGGATCGTTGACTGAGATTTTTGTATAAACTCCTTGATGTACGTAAGTGGCTACCTTTCACCGCTGTAAGAAGAGACAATCTCCTCCACGTTATTTTTAACGCAGTGTCGCTTTTCGTCGTCTCGTTTATCAGACATTAGACAACTTTTTTGAATTTTTGAACTATATTTGTATCATTTTTCATAGATTACTACCAAAGTATTCCCTAATTTTTTCGAAAGTTTCTCTCCCCGAGGGAGAATTTATCTCCACCACTGTCATTTTGACAGTTCTTTTCCACTCTTACTAGGTACAAAAGTAAAGGAACAAACCTAAGAACTGAAACACATCAAGTCAGGCAGCTGTAAAACTTACTAAACCAGAGCTTTCAACGTCTCCCTGTTTATTTGTCACTGTTTTGAGCACGAACAAGTTGTCAGTTGTTAAAAAGAATCAAATTGAAGAACAACCCACAGATAGCCAAATCGTTTACTCATTTATTTGCCTTTTTCGTGATAATTGCATGTTACTTTCCTGTGTTAAATAACGAAAAGGCGATAGTAACTTGGTAGCACTGGACATTGCGAAACGTCATCTCATGTTAATGTTATTGTGAATGTTAGATAGTACATTTTTTATGTTTAGGGATGCCATTGTATAACAATAAAAATAGCGTTCATTAATTTTGAATTATGGAATAAGCAGTGGTTTATGATGGCATTTCGTTGCGAGTGACGTAAAGTCACAAATTCACCAAAACGCATTTAAAAATATCGAATTGGAGATCTCAAAATGTGCCCACTAATTCCGATCCCTTACCATGAACTAACTTTCGATTGCCTAAAAAAAAATAACTTTCGCTCTTTGTAATGTGTGCGGTTACTGTCTGACTTCACATTACACAAGTGGTTCGCTCTATACATAAGAGCTTTAGGACGTTTCATGTCTGTTACCGGTTGACGTGGAAACCACTGGGCAGATTTCAATGAAACTTTTTTTGAAATGTTTTCTAAGACTCCAATAAGATTATAGGCTGCGTGGTTACATACCACGCCTACTTTTTGGGGGCGTTTTAAGCTAAATTGTGTTTTTTTTCTAACTTGGACCACTTGGAAGTCAACATTCGTAAAGTCTCAAATAAAATGGTCCAAAATTGAACTTCTAAATTGCAGTTCTTTCCATTCAGCCCAAATTTTTGAACTTTGAATAATTTTTACTAAAGAGTAATTGGATAAAATTATTTTTTTCTTTAAGTCAATACAAATAAAATGGCCATTAACCTTACTTTCATGTGTTTTATTTCATAAAAATGTTATGACTTCAAAAACAATCTTCCTGTTAAAGCAGACATAATGCGTTCAAATTAGTATTAATTAGAGTAACAAAACAGACGTATGAGTAATTAAATTAGTTGGTTTTCCACCTGCTACCTCGGAACCTACAGTATAAAATGCGCTATCAATTGAAAGTCCTGAAGCACAAAAGAACTATTTAGCCGTACGAGGTTCAAATAGGCCCCAGTCCCAAATCTCCCGAATGATTTGTTATTTTCTCTTATAAAATTTATTTATTTCTGGCAATTGGAAAAGCACTGTCATCTTTCTGCTATTTTGAAAGCGCACAAAAGTATAGTTCAGTTTGAAGAAAGCATGATGGAAGTGTATCCCAACTCAAGGACACTCACTTCGTTAGTGAACCCCTCAAAAGTGCTAAAAAACAAACAGATAAACGTGCGTTAATGATTTGGAACAAAGTGCTTGTGGTCACGAACATAGCCACCATCCCAGAAACTAGGTCAAGATTCGGATCTTACTTTGTGTTCAATGACAACGATTATAAGTCTTTCGGTGAATAAATTCACTCACTCGGCTACGATTCATTAAACAGTCAGAGTGTGTTTACCCTTTCGAAAAGCGTGTGTATCTTATCGTCGTCATAAAGTTTGACAAGCATTTCCCTAACCTAAACCCAGTTTGAAGCGAGTACATAGCAGAGGTAGGGAATCACCCCTCCGAACAACTGTTAGCTGCAGCGAATTGATTTATGCTGGCTAGCCCATTTTATGGGGAGCACAAAACACGCAGCATAGCTCACATATTTGCTCATGCATATGTGCCGAGTAGCCCCATCTATTGAGACTATTTGATTGCATAACACAATTTTTAGGTAGGTGGTGTGTGGCAGCTGTTGTTTTTGTATTTATTCCTGTTGTGAACATAGAATACAGATTTACCGCCTATAAACGAGCTGGCTCCTCCACACGAGCACGCCACCTATAAATTCGAAATTCGTTCAACCATGAGCGGTTGGTACTCGTGTGCATATAACTACTGCAGAACGGCACAGCGCAAACAGAAGGAGGTTAAACATCCAGAGATTGACACAAAGGCGACGACGGCACATTTCCCTCGGTTTAATGCCATCACTCGGCACAAACTTAGCTCGCTGTCAGAAATGAGTCACCCAGTCGAGAAATGTGATATGTGAGTTCGAAAAACTTGCCCGAAGAGAGTGCGCGAGCGAAAGAGTAAATAAGCGTGACTCGTCGCTTGGGCTTATATAAAACAAGTTTTCATATATGGCACTCGCTGGTACCTATTGTAGGTGTAGCGTGTGCTGCGAACAACAGATTTTTCTAAGCAAACTGTGGCACAAAGTAGACTGCGAAGTAACTACGTCCAACTACTGCAAGGTCCATTGACAGTGGGCGATAACCTTATCGCTTTGGAAAGCGATCAAAAGATGCGCACTCCCTGTCAAGTGTATAATGCATAATGAGGCGGTTACGGAAAGAAAATCAGTCGGAGACAGTGAGTGTCCTTCAAACGAAACGACCTCACGGATGCATCGATACAAATCACTGAAAGCTGGTGATAAATGCAAGCACCCCAAGGGGAGCTATCCGTATTTGGGCTTTTGCAGTCGCACAGCACCTTGATTCGTCTGACTGGTGGGTATAGCCGGTTGGTGGTGGTACCTGGCGGGCAACACATGTTGTTGGCCATATACACACTCTCGGAATTAATTAACGAATAATACGTATGACACCATACTTGGCGGTGATGTAAACCAAGAGCAACGCACATGTGCACAGCGCCCACTGATGTGATTTTGAGTTTCATATTTAATATTCATAACTACAGCAGGCCGAGTTGTTAGAGAGCCCTAGTTGGCAGACGACTTCTCGACTTCTCGATCTCTATGCACCAAATGTCGAATCGTCGCCTGTGGTGGTGGATGTCTCCTAAGTTCGTGTGAAATGCGACTGATGCCTGAAGATGGAGAAACTGCGCCATTGGGGCAACCTTTTGCAATTAATTTTAAGAAATGATACAGTGATACAATGATACACGTCGCGCTTGGTTTTTCAGCGCGTTGGATAATCATCTCGGATGGTTGGTGAAATAAATAAATGATAGAGATAGTTTGGTTGGCAGCCGCGTGAGTCACGATTCACGAATTCACTGAGGTGGAGGAGGTTCGGTTGCTATTGGAAAATAATCCGTGTACATGTGTTAATTGAATTAAAGCTATGGGCGCGGTTAAAGCTGTGGCTGCGCTTTGCATGAAAATAGCTGTAAACAAGCCGAGCTGAATAAAATTACAATATGGAAGCATGAAGTGTTTTACATTTTTCAATTCAATGGTAAACGGCTGGGTAATGGTTTTGGTTGAGGTGTTTTGCAGTCCCTGTAAAGGTTCTCCTTAAGAGGGACATCTACTTTGACAGATTGTTATGGCTTCGGTAGAAAATATCAAAAAAAACACTCAACACTGCGTTTCATTTTCGGCTTTTAAAATGTGTCTTAGATGCTACACGCTTCAATTTGGACGTTCTCTAATATATTTTTCATGTGAACAGTGAAGCCAACTTTACGCAGTTTAATGCAACGCACATGACACGTCAAAAATCAGAAATTCTCTTCCTATCGTCTGACCGAAGTAATTGCCGCATTCAAGAATCTAGTTATCTTAAGTCGACTAGATTGGTCTGGTACATATGAGAACTGTCAACTTAGTGCTCAGTCACGAATTTCTTGACTAGATTTCGTCGGCTCATCAACGTCAACTGAAACAGCTGCTCAGTTGACCGATTTCCCCCCAATCAAAACCGAGATACACTGAGTGAGAGAGCTGTCAGACTAACTAAACTAGATACTTGAACGTCCCCATGTGACTTCGCAAAAGAAAGCTTAAGTCTACTTACCTTAAAATTAAGTGCATATCAGAGTTTTCGTACGAGCTGTCAAAAACCACAGATGTCATGATCTTGCAGTTGATTTGATAGATCACATAAAAACAAACATGTAAAGTCAGACGACATCTTTAATCTTGTAAAGTGGTCTTAATAATACATTTGAGGAGTTATATGGCTCATCGTTTGCATGGAAACCTTTTTCCATTTATAGAAAGTCTCACGGGCGTGAATAACAAAACAGAAAACTATTGCACTGTCAATCTGCTTGAATTAGAAAATCATTTACATAAGAAGTCACACAAATGTTATTTTTGCCGCAAGCGATAGAATGCGTTGCATACTTTATGGCAACAAGTTGACGTTCAGTTATTTAAGGCAACAAAACAGGCCAATACAATCCTGCTTATATCCGTTTTCATATAATTCCAAACACCGATTGTTTGTTATTGCTCTGTTATGGGGCTTTTAATGTTTACACCAATAAATGCACTTTTTACAATCTTTTCACTGACCAGATTTAACTAAAAAATCTCCGAAGGTGTTGCCATTTAATAAAAAGGCGTTCATTTTGTACTAATAACAAATTTAAGTCTCGACTTTAAATTTACGGAAGCTCACAATTCCAAAATTTGTATAGAAAAAATTGTTATTTTGAATTACTAAAATTTAAAGTCAAAACTTGAAATATTTATTGGTAAGACCCATTGACATACAAGCACTTCGCTTCGTCGTGTGTTAACAACGCACCTTCCACTTGGGCCAACTGTGTGGTGAACTTTGGACCAGCAATTATTGAATGCAACAGAGAGGATGAAGACAACTCGAATGCGTTTTTTGTTGCTTACACAGTTTTGATATTCTTACTGTGGTTCTGGATTGACATACACATTCTTGAGATCCTTCCCAAGCTGTATTTTATCAGTTTTCAAGCAATTTGATTGCAGCCGATTGTTTTTTTTTTTCGTTTTCATCGCTTCTAGGACTGTCACTTTGATCTGAACCTGCGTTAACGCTTTTTCTAGGCGTTTAGTACTTTCTCTTTATCCATTATTTATTGCTCTAAACTGTTCCCCCTTTTGCTACTACATTTTCTTATAATATTCCGGAAGCTCTACTACTTTCTACAAATTCGCAACATAAAATATGTGCATCGCGAGTTGTTTTGTTTTTGCAAACTTTTTGTAAAACAAAAGTTCTTTCAAACGTTTTTTAACCTCTCAAACTTTTGAATCAATACGAAAAAGTTTAGGTTCTGGTAAGGCCATAATATGTCAATTTTGCTAAATATTTATGCTCGCATAACTTTCTGACACTATCGGGGTGAAAAACGAATTTTCAGCTGTCAGCAAATGATCCTCCTCCGGGAACAAGATATTAAACTATCGTGTGGCTAATTTTTTGACGTTTTCTTTTGCTGCAGATTTGAAAGATGATATAGAAGAACATAAGATTATAAAATTATATCCCTGTTTTAAAGTTCAGGTTTGGTGAACTTATTTTTATAAAAACTCGCATATCTGTGAAATGAAGCTAAAGATAATTTGACAGTTTGACACTCGGTCCAAGTACATTTTGGTTATCAGTTTAAAGACAACACTGAACTGACAGAAGGCAATGGACTCTGCAGCTGTCAAATGAATGCATGAATTGAATGTTGCGAACACAACCAAATGCAGCTGATTTTCAATATCTACTTTAGAGGACTATTCACATGAGCGCGAATTGCGAATAGGCGAACTGCGAACAAATCAATTTAATTGTATTTATGAAATGAAAATTGTTATTTGTCCTACAAAAAAGCATTCAATTTAATCAATATAACATCTAGTCTCAAAAAACGGAGTCTTAATTGATTTAAATAGCGAATGAAAATTCTTACCGCACACTTTTCACAATCCACATATTACAGCGCGATCAACGAACCCACGAAAATGTGGTTCGAGCTTAAGCTTTAAAAATGAAACCGAATCGCGGGTATCTGCGACTAAAAAATGTTTTCATATTATGAATAAAGTGTTGGAACCTACAAATATTCACTTGTTCGCAATTCGCTCTCATGTGAAGTTCTACTTACAGACTGTCAGATTCCGTGTGAAATTCAACTGGACAATATCGTTTCTGAAACTTTGATGACCACAACAAGTCTGCCCCAATTTTTTAAGCTATTTCAGCTTTCATTACATTTGTGCAAGATGTACTAGATTAGGCTCTCAAACTCGTAATTATTGCAATTAGTGGCTAGTTTTGGGGGTCGATAATCGTCTGAAAAGTTGCGGAATGAGTGCCCAGGTCTTGCATTAGTTCGATAGCCCAATTTCAAAATTTATGTTGCCCAAATTCCGAGCCGACAAAAGTAGTCCAATAATAAAAATTATTTAATAGGAATTTATTTTTACTCGACTGGTTATTTTAAAAATTAGCTTGAAATAAACACTCGCTTACATATCCCATTGTGTACTGCCAGTGACAGGTAAATGTCAAAGGAATGACAGCAATGAAGATCAGAGTTCAGAGATTGTGCAGCTGCATTTGAAACAGTGAAATATTAATGTGTAGACTCATTTTGAGCTACTAATATAGGTAATTTGTATTTAATTAAGGAGTAAGCCTAAGACCTGTCATTCACAATACTTGTTCACAACTACGCGAGTAATTACGAAATTCGTTGTATTGCAACGTAGTGCTGAATCTCTATTGATTGCGCCAACCCATCACCACTTTTGTTAATAAACTTCAATCAAGTCGAGTTCAGCTCTCTTCGCTCTTTGTTTGCTGAGTCGAATTACATCACGTTTAAGTAATTAATTCATGTGCGGCCTCATCGCATGGAACTGAACAGCACAAAAGTATATCTACAACATGTTTGGTTTACTATTTCAAAATCGCATCATCTAGTGGTTTCCCACAAAATCACTCGATCTAATCGCCGTCGGTCGGTCCTTAATAATTGTTATTTTTTGTGAGAGATCAAATTAATTCCCAGCAGCAGATGCACTGACACACAGACCGAGGTTCTCACTTGGAATCGATGTCATTTAACGAAAGTGACAATACCAAGTAGAGGCGGGCATCGTGTGCGCGACTAAATAAATCTCCATCCCAAACAAGAGGCAGATGAAAAGAACTAAGTGAACCAAATCCGAGCGCAATTGCGAGGGATTAATTAAAGTTTGACCAGCTTTTATTGAAAGTTTTCTACTCTTTTAATTGAAATCAATTGCCGCAAATTGATTGTCAATCGCCGGTACAGCCGGTACAGCCGGTATCCAATGAAAGTTGCAACGCACGAGCCAGAACTAATGCCGCTGCATTAGGAATCAAGTACAAAGCGCTCAAACATTGTACCATGACCTTGGAGGGGGTGCTGCAAACTTTATGGTTCTACAGTCGTGAGTTGCTGGCTTGCAGCGTATATATGAAACGATTGCGATAGCATTACCTCCACGCGATATTTAATACTTGTTCGCGGTCCCCTTTGTTTCTGTTTTGCTGTGCCGCCTTTCCATTTTTTTGCCGGAATGCTTATGGAGCTAAAACTATCGATAATTATGTACTAGTTTTGAGTTTATGAGGGGTGAAGAATTGCCTCGTTTTCTGTTTTTGCTGTTTTCAGTTAATGATAACTGATCAACTACTTATGGCTGTTGGGTGCCGAACTTTAGTTTTGCATATTGCTGCCAATTGCTATAAATGAGTTGGCAATAAACGAAAGCCTTTCACTGGGAATTCCGTATACTTCAGGCTGGGGGAAAGCCGTGTCAGTCGAAGCGACATGTGAGTTGGTTTCGTGTAAATCCGATTGTTTGCATTAGTGTAATGCGCTGTTAACGGCACGATATCCTGTTTGATGGTCAAGGTCTAACTTTAATTAGGGGTCTTGGAGCTGAATGGTCGATCTAGTTTTGTATTGCGCCACTCTTAACATGTTTATTAACCTGGAATGGTGGTTGAGTGGATGTATTCACATTGACCCTGAAGAAGTAGCAAGTTTGGGTAACAGTTTTGCATGGGAACTGGGTTACTATGAAATGTATGCCGCATTGACACCGGTTTCGTGGGCTATAATCTCGGACTTTGGAGCAAACTTTTGTAACATTTCACTTAAATTTTACAAAAGTTTATGGCGAGAAGTGAGAGACGGTTATTATGGTCCTCTTATGAGTGCCAAGGCATTTGCAGGTTCGATTGTGAGGATTCTATCGAAGTGACTAGAGACGTCGCACGTTTTCGTTCCATATGAAAGTACGTTTTTCGCAATTTGGACAACCTTTTAACTGAGTTTGGAGGTCTATGACGGCCTAAAATTTACGCATTTAGTTTTAAAGCGCGTTGTGAATTTGTGTTGCACGTCCGTTTGCAAAACTCCGGAGAAAGAAGGCCTATTCAGTGTGACAGTGTGAACCAGAGCCCAATGAACGTGCCCGGTCTTAGCTACTTAGATCTTTTATTCTACAAGTGGAGATGATGATTATTGAACGATCGGCTAGAGAAGAACGAATCCGAGTTAACTGACCAGCTGCCATTGCTACATCTCGTCAGACAATTCAAAATGAGTTATATGCTTAAGGGCCGTTTGCTGATACGCCTCATAGCGAATTTAAGTGCCACATGAACTCTTATGTGACAGTTTATGCCCTAAAAAGTAGAACTTAAATCGTTAAGAGTCGTATGAGCAAACGGCCCCAAGTAAGTTAGGTTAGGATATAATTCACAAAGCTATGGTATCTTTATTTAACTTTTGACCTCCCTCGAGCTGCACACTCCAAATTGGCTGGAAAAAACAAGCAACAAAATCATATTGGGCAGGTCTGTTGAAAAGAAATGGTTTTTCTCCTCAAAAAACTGTGCGCGTCACTTGGAATCTTACCTCTCGCTCGCTCGCAGGCGAATAACCTTCTAGCGGTTGAATCATGTGGTCTATATTTCATCGGAATGTTCTTCCAATTTTTTTCTGGAATGAAACGTCTTCAAAATATTAATGCGCTGTGATACCCGACAAACATTCAGCTCATAAAAATGTAAAATACGTTCCAAACGTAACTTAAAAGAAATCCGCGTGCGGCAATGCGACAGTAGAGTCTGGTTGCAAGCCACATACAAGGTAGTCGATCTCAAGCCAGTGACAGAAATTCAAAGACAAAATCGCATAAGGACAACCAAAACGACAACGACCGCTGAACTGGAGACTATTCTCTATTTTCAGCCCTGAACCGATTCAATTAAAAAAAAAACGGCACCCAAAACAGCTCTGGGAACAGATTCCGTATAACTCTGGACGGTATTGTTTTTGAAACTTTGAGGACAATAATAAGTTATATACTGGCAGCATTTTTTCGACTATCATCAGTTTTCATTACATTTGTGGAAAATGTACTAGATTAGGCTCTCAAACTCGTTTTGGTTGATAGTTTAGTTTAGGCTTTCATACGTTTCGTCGATAATCATCTGAAAATTTACGGAATGACTGCCCTGGAGATAAGCCAATCAAGCAGCTGGAACTCAGGGGCAAGATTCTGTAAGGCGAAACGTTCAAACGTTTTCATGTACACGAACGATTTACTTCTGCAACTTAGAGTACATCATTCGTTCAACGTTTGCGCCTTACAGAATCTGACCAGAGGTCTCTTTGGGCTGTCTAAGTTTAAAGGAAATACTTAGGCAACGATGTTCCTTCCTAAGTGATGAATTTTAATGGAATAGGCTCAGTTATTGGCTCGCAGGATAACACGGGTCTCTGCTGGGTCCCCTTCTTGTGACTAGTGAGTCCCATCTTAAGATATAATTAGGATCGCCTGAACAGCATCATGCTTTGTTAGTGGCTCACTAAATTTTACGCAGACAATTTTGTGGCAGAGCTTGTGCGAGCAGGATACTCGGTTTAAGCGTGAATCATAATTGAATCGGATGGCTTAAGATGTTGTCAAATGGACGGAAATCCACCTTCCAATCCATGGGCTTAGATAAGATTACTGATGTGCGATTCTATTTCGGAGCAACCGTCGCGTCGTTGCAAATTCTAACCTCGTAAATCTCCAGTTGGCAAGTGGCTATCTCTTCGAATGTCATGCGATATACTTTTCCCATCAACGGATTAACCAGCGATGGAAATAATCGTCATCGTCCTGCCACCCACAATCTGCAACTACACACGCAGTTTCTCTGCATTGGCCTTGATCCAATTGTAGAGCGAAACCCTAAATAGACTTCAGTATGATTGCCAGCAAAGAGCCACATTTATAAGGAGATTCCTTTTATTTTATGTCCCATCCTGTGGAAAGCTCTTTCGCGCAGTCACAGCATGGAAAATGGAAAGTACGCCTCAAAAAACTATTACTCAGTCGGGGCAAAATCGATAACTGAATAATTTTCCTCCGCCAGAGCTACATGAGTGTTTCCGTTCACTACCCTGTCTGCATTCAGTGACAACTCTACCTCTAAACGCTGTTCCTCTCATTTTTATTGTTTCGTTTCTGTGTAATTCAGTTAATTGAGGTTGATTATTTTTACCCTAATACAGTGCGGGGGAAGATTAGTTGGCTGACATGAGGGTTGATGGTTGAACGCATTATACCTCGTTGGTTCCCGTCACTATGCGCTAAACAACTGCCAGCCGGCTTCCAGATGAAAGGGAAAAACTGCCCGGTGACGGTGAACGGTTGAAAGTCTTGAACGTACCCAATTTTTCCGTCAGTCTTTCGCCATTTATCGATCAAACAAGTCGAGAATAGCCATCACTTTGTGTGAGTAAAATTATTAGCAACGCCAGCTGATGGGAGTCAAGATTGCCTCCCACCTTTCTCGTTCTCTTTCTCTCTGTCTAATGGAGTGGAGATGAAATTTTGATTAGAAACACAAGCGCGATACTAAAAAAAAAAAAAAAACAGAATTACCCCCTTCTCCGAGTGTTTGCTGCCTTCGCCACCATTAGCCAGCTACTCCCGTGTGTATAATTTGAATTTGTGAAAGTAGTGCTTCTGCTGTGTGCCGCGGTTGATGCGATTTACTGCAACAATAGACGCTGTGTCTTCTCTGCTTCTTGAGAAAATTAATATGCACTAGAAAGTCAGTTCCCGGAGATAAGATGCGCGGCGCTGAGAAATGAGATGAGAACCGAGAGGTGGCGACGTTGTTAACCAGTAGTTAGACCGGCGAAATTTTTGTTTTCTCATAGAGTCACCATGCCGTCGTGGTTCAAGAAGCATTTTACCTGCTTCAGGCGTCAATCAAGCGATTTGGTTAGAAGTGCTCCTCTCGAACAGAGCGAGCCCAGCGAAGGAGCCTCTGACCTAAATGGTAACGAGAGTACCGGTTCGTTGAAATTCAAAAAGTGCGACCTAAATAAAAACAGTCTCAGTCGAATCGAGAGGCGGAACTCCAGTTTGAGGAAGAGCAAGGATAAGGGCCTGCGAAGCAACAACAACGCGGTTGTTGTCTCTAGGTACTTGCTAGATGGCGATAATGCGAATCATAACGACGATCAAGGTGATGATGAATGACTAAGGATTTGACTCTTGCTCTCCAAGCTAATTTCCATTGTTCTAATCCTCTCTCTGTCTTTTTTTCTCTTTTCTAGGCCGAGTGCATGCAGCAGTGGTATCGAAAATTAACGAGGCGTCACGATCATTTACTGTCGAGTGGTATGAACGAGGCGAAACAAAGGGCAAAGAAGTCGAACTGGATGCCATATTGCAATTGAATGAGGAAATTGTACAGGAGCGGCATGCTCCACCCGAACCAAAGATACCAGCGACAGCTCCCGTCCCAGTCCCAACACAGGTCTCAGCGCCAATGAATCTATCAAGAGTGAGTACTGCCGGAAACATGAATTTTTTAACAAAAACGAATCGAAATTGAGACGTTAATCCGTCGTCCCCCTTAAAGAGCAACAAATAGTTAACAACCCCCTATGCTCCCGAACGTTTATTTGCAAAAATGTTGGGTGAATCTAACCAACCACGTTTAGAGTAAGAGCACCAACGGCTAGTGATTAACTTGTTTTTATTTGTTTATTGTGCGTAGATACTTTGAGGACAAGATTTGAGAGTTTCATTTGTATGTTTATGAGCACTTGGCCAACTTTATGTTGGCAGAGACTTGTACAACTAATTTGGTTTATTTTATGAATTTTTGTGTTAATAGTGGGAAATCATACGCGGGGACTTACGCAATACCGGTTGTAATAAACTTTAGTCTGAGCTGGTGATCTCTTGGACAGACGTCTCTGTCCCTCTGTCGGGTGTCCCCATCTTGCACTTGTTTAGTGCCATCATTAGGCATGACGCGGATGAAAGACCGGCGGGCTCGGTATTCGGGTTAAGACGACTAAGCAAGGATACCATGCCTGATGTGAATCTCTCAGCTTTCTCCTGAACCTTGAGGATTAACTCGTCCAGAAAAGAATCCGTCTTATCTGGTATTCCTGGGGTCAGATTCTGTAAGGCGAAAACGTTTTCGTGTGCACGAACGATTTACTTCTGCAACTTAGAGTACCTACATCATTCGTGTGCACAAAAACGTTTTCGCCTTACAGAATCTGACCCCAAAACGTTTTAACGTTTTCACTTTACATAATCTGACACCAGGGTCACCCTTTTATCTGGTTACAGATTCGTTTCAAGTTTATTTAGTCTGAGGACATCAGCCTCAGTGAACGGGTCATGGGTTACTAAAAAACGCCAGTGGATTATGTGCATTTGGACAGTAACTACTCCATTTGGAGGTTAGCTTCGGGACCTTTAAATTTAGGAAGTCAAGGGCGCTTTTATTTTCACATTCAACGAGCTTATCAATGTACCAGGCCTTATCTATGAAGGACGGTGGTTCTACGTCAGTAAATTTCAGAGCTTCTTGGCATAGTTCCGCTTGTACGTCACCCAGTTTTCGCAGACTTTGGACACCATGAAGGGTCACTCGTTTTAGATCTGATGGAACCTACCTTTTTAAGAGGAGGCTTCTGGGTGAGACGGTAGTTATTTCAGTCGGTTTCTTTCTTTTTTTTTTTTAGTTTGTCAAAGTGTGTCCTCGAAGTTTGTTGTTTGTATGGAGTTTTCTTCAAGCAATCCCTTGAGTAAGCCGGTCAAAAGTAAACCTTAACAAAAGCCAGTTTTGGTGGGCTAAAGCATTACCTAAATGATGGGTCCCGCCGAAGCACCTGAAGAAGCTCGTAAATTGCTAATGAAATCGCGCCCCATGGGCACGTTGAAAATGACGCTTAAACCACCACTCGAAAGGGAGATCTTGTAGTTTGGGATTTACTATTCCATCCACCTCGCTAATGTATGCAAAGAGGATTTTTAGCGTTCGAAATGTCTGCTAAGTTGAATACACCGCGCAACTCCAAACTCGGTTCTCCAATTTGTGAGCGCCATCATTCAGGACACAAACTCCGATATAATTTTGCTGGGCTTGGAAAAGATAAATGGGAAGACAGTGGTTTACTTTTTTTTAGGTAAAACTTGCTTTACTCTTATTTTAATTTTTCTTTTTGGCGCAAAGTGTTGAAAGTTACCTATGTGTCTTTTTCTACTACTTACTTACTTAACGGGCTCCCGACCCGTGGAGAGTCTCTGCCTGAGACACTGTAGCCTTCCATCCTCCGCGATCCCGGGCACGCTGCTTCCAGTTATCCAGACCAAGCGCTCTGGCATCCGCGATGGCTTGGTCTTTGAAACGGAGGTTCGGTCTTCCTTGTCGTCTCGAACCTGGCGGCTGGGATTCGAAGATCCTCTTAGCTGGAGCATTATTGTCCATTCGCTCGATGTGGCCGAGCCAATGTAGTCGACGTATTTTGGCCTTTTGGACTACATCCACATCTTGGTACTGCTCATAGAGGTCGCGGTTGTATCTTCTCCTTGATTCGCCCTCCTCGCACACAGGACCAAAAATCCGCCGAAGAATTTTCCTTTCGTAGGAGCCCAGTATCAGCTCTCCCTTCCTGCTTATCGTCCAGCACTCGTCGCCATAAAGCAGAACTGGCAGGATAAGGGTACTGTAAAGCATACATTTTGTCCTTCGAGTTAGGAGTTTTGAACCCAATTGCTTTGCCAAACCGAAGTAGCAGCGGTTTCCTAGGGTAATTCTTCGCCGGATCTCCACTAGGATGTCATTTGTGGAGTTCATATCCATACTCCTAGGTAGATAAACTCCTTAACTACCTCTAAATTGTTGCTATCAATAGTGACGTTCTGTCCTAGGCGGTGGACAGATGCTTGTTGGTTTGTTGATAGCATGTACTTAGTCTTGTCCTCATTTACTACAAGACCAACGAATTTCGCCTGTTCTTCAATCGCCGTAAAAACCTCTATCACGGCACGCTGGGAGCGACCGATGATGTCAATATCGTCTGCATACCCCAGTAGCTGGACGGGTCTGTGGAAGATAGTGATAGCGCACTATCTGCTCTAGCACGAGATTGAAGAAGTCACATGATAGTGCGTCTCCTTGCCGAAATCCGGTGCATGTTTGGAATAGCTCGGAGGAACTATGTACTTCCAAATTGCACGTTGCAGCGTGTGTTTTCCAGCGTCACGCTACATAGCTGGATCGGTTTTGCCGGGATCCCGAATTCGGTCATCGCCACATAAAGCTCCTGACGATGAATGCTATCATATGCGGCTTTGAAGTCGATGAATAGGTGGTGAGTCTCGACTTGAAATTCATTGGTCTTTTCCAGGATTTGCCTCAGTGTGAAAATTAGATCTATAGTCGATCTGCCGGGCAGATTTTTCCACTGAGTAAAAGAACTTGCGGTTAACTAAATGAATAAATAGTTGCCGCAACAGGTGCGTGTCCTCGTTTTTATTTTTGCCACGAATGTAAGGGACCTACAATTGTATGCCAAGTCCGACCGGCTAATTGAGAAGCTGGTTCATGCCAGTTAAAAGTGTTTGTTAGACGTTCGCGAGAGATGGCGCATTGGAAAACAAATCTTAAGATGGAATTTGGGTTTTTCCGGGGATCGAGATCGACCCTGAGACTACTCGCTTAATAGTCCAGGACGCTCTATATACCTACCACTAAAGTTGGTACATATTTTTTTGTTATTGAAATTACAGCTGTCATGAGAAAGCTTCTCAATTCAGCCTTTCGGATCTGTCCCAAAAGCGACAAGTGTTTTTTTTTTATTAAATGAAATCAAAAGTTTCTTTAAAGATTTTCATAAGTTCAAACTTCATAAAAGAATAAATTTGGAATAATGTGTTGTTAGGTTGAGTTGGGATAGAGAACATTTTGGGGACAGATTCAAATTATCATCAGCTTGTCGCTTGGATATCAGTGATTCATTTCGATGTGACGTGCTCGTAAAATAGAAAACCGCGACGATCGGAATAACCTGGTTTTAACCAGGCAGTGATTCATCATAAAAATATATGAACGAAAATCGAGCCTAAAAATATCTACTACCAGAGATGAACAACATAAGAACGATCTTCTTGTAGACGGGAACAATAAAGCTGTCATACAGACTATGTCATCAAAGGGGATGATGGATGATGGATGAAGGGAAGACGTCAGCCACGTCAAGAGATGCAACACTAGAATCGGAATTGGCTGCCTAAAAGTGCATCAAACTTTGCCGGGAAGGCCGACTGTCTTTAAATAGACGTGAACTAAAAGAAAAGTAACACCTAACTTCGTGTTCCTAATCGCAGCATGTACGATTCATGTCCTATGCCAATTTCAACTTTTCGCATGCAATGGTTAGGGCAAGAACGTTTCTAATTATTTCTTAGACACTCCCAGCATATTTCCGTCACATCCATGACCCGTCCGAGAATACTTTCAAACGGGGTTAATGCAGCTCGCAAGAGGCACCGTTCTTTGGCAAGACTTTGAACTAATTCCACGCAGCATTAGTCCTTTGAGTCGTTCTCCCTTCGGAACTGTTGTATTTCTGTGCGTGACATGATTGTTAATGAACGCTTAACGGTGGTGGTGATGGGAAAACTGAATTGCTTTTGTTTATTTTGTTGGCGAATGTTGCTAGGGAAGCCGCTCTACATCGATTAGCCCAGTGAGTTGCTATAGCAAGGGGTCGATGGCTTTATTCTACCGCTTGTTTATTTTTTGTTTTTTGCTTCTGATTTACCGGTATATTGCAATAAGAGATGACGTAGGTGGTTGTGTCATTTGTTAAATAAAACGAGGAACAGAAAAATGTTTTCCATATTTATAGCGGCCTGTGCGGCGGTGAGTCCTTTTTTTGTTGTTTTGTCATTTGGTGTGCTATATCTATATTCGTGTGCATTTAGGGAGAGCGAACCCAGCAAATATATTCTCGTAATCGACGCGACATATATCATATTGCTAATTACAACCGTCTTTATGTTTGTTTTCTCACTCTTTTCATTTGCTCTATTCATGTGAATATAAATAAATCGCAAACGAAACGAAATGAAAAAAAATTGAATTCTATATCGAAACCCTCCTCATGATTTAAACATCACCACCCCAGGAGCCGTCGCATTCTTCGATTGAGGAGGAAGACGAGGACGAAGACGATGACGACGAGCTCGAAGATAACGATGGAGTCGATCAGATGCGCACCAGCACTGGAGGTACCAGCCAGTCGGGCGGAACTGGAGGCAGTGGCAGCGGAGGGGGTACTTTGCCCATTCGGCAGAGTAATTCTAGGCTCGCATCATCGGTACAGAAATCAAATTCATTTTAACAAACCAAAACAGAAATGTTGTACATTTTTTCTCTCTCTTTTTGTTTTTTTTTTTGTTTCTGTTTTATATATTTTTCTTGGAATTAATTTCGCTTTCTTGATGTTGTTCTCAAATGCCACACTCACCCAAATTAATCTATGATTTGCACCACCAACACATTTTAACCATCTTTTTGCATTTAATCGTTTTAATTTCCACTCATTTTTTGATCACGTTTCATCACCAGTGCCTTGCTAAATGTTTTGTTGTTTTGTTCAATGTGAATCAACGTTGGACGGCAAACACACAAAATTTATAAGAAAAGTGACTTTTCTTTCTCTTTATTTTGTTTTTGATGTACCATTAAAACCTCTGTGTGTCTCCTAATTTGTTTGTACTATACACGATGTTGTTGTTTGAAAAATTATAATTTTTTTGTTTATTATTTCCCTTTTTTTTTATAAATAGTGGTGTTGAAGTTTGTTTCTCTCTCGCTGTGAGTGTAAACGCATTTATTTTATTAACTAATGTCGGTCTTATTTGCTTTTGCAGAATGCAACCCACGGCGCGATTCGGATGTTGAATAATAATGTTCAAAATGGTAAGATAATTACTTTTAATATTTATATATATATATACAGAACACTTTAAAAGAAATAAATTTGATTGTAAACGGCCTGGAAGTCTGGCTGCATTTGGGGATGTTTTATTGTAAAGGGTTTTCCAATAAGAGGTGTTATTGTGAATGACCCGGTATTTCGGTAGCTGTCACTTTTGAAGCATAAAACTTTGACATTTGACAAGTAGAAACTACGCCTTTACTAAAAATGGAACGATACACGCTTCAACAACGCATTGAAATTATTAAAATTCACTACAAAAAATGGTGGAAATCTTGCAGTCACAGTTCGCAAAACTAAAGCATTTTTGGGTCGTCGTGAAGCACCTTGTCGGACCGCAATACGGAAATTGGTGGAAAAATTCGAGCTGTTGGGACAGGTTAGTGATGTGAAGAATAAAACCCGTGCACTTCGCTCAAGAACAACTGAGAATATTGCTGCTGTAGCCCAAAGTGTTGAAGAAAACCCAGGTTTGTCCATTTCTCGTCGTTCTTTGGAATTGGGCCTTCCACAAACGTCATTACACCGTATTTTGCATAAAGACTTATAAAGTTTACTTTCAACAAGACGGCGCTACGTGCCACACAAGCAACGAAACCATTGATCTTTTACGGGAAAAGTTTCCGGACCGTGTTTTCTCTCGAAGAGGTGATCACAATTGGCCACCGAGATCTTGTGATTTAACACCTTGCGACTTCTTCCTTTGGGGCCACGTGAAAGATAAGGTCTACGCCAACAGCTCAGCATCGATTGAAGACCTCAAAGATAAAATTCGTGAGGCTATCGAGGACATAGGGCAGCCACTGGTTATGGAAAATTTCATGAAAAAGATATGGTCCTGTATGCGTGCTCGTGGTGGCCATTTGGCTGATGTTCTTTATCATTATTAACCGCATACCTTCCTCTTTATTATGAAACAAAAATCAGATCATTTATCTCAAAAAATGTAATTTTTCTTTGAATACCAAAATAACACCTCTTATTGGGAAATCTTTCAGAATGTGGCGCTAAAGTTGTTACCCGATTTTATTTGGGTGTACTTTTTAAATTGATGACCATTCGGGATCTATTAATAGCATTTTACACCACTCTTGTCAGAACTTCCGCGATAGGCCCTCGCATTCTTAACGGATATTCTCTTTGAGGGCCTCAAGAGTCTCAGGCTGGTTGGCATAGACTCGTGACTTCAAGAAATCGCAAAGAAGTCTGAAAGTCTGAAACTGTTAATCAGCTGATCTCGGCGGCCAGCGCAAATCGCTTAAACGAGAGATTAGACGAGAAGCGGAAATGCAGCCCTCAAAATTTCGGTTGTGGCTCGTGCAGTAAGCGCCGTTGCTCCAACCAGTCTTCGGTCCGAATTCATTCAATTGAGGAAGGAGATAGTCGTTGAGCATAGCTTCGTAGCGCTTGCAGTAGTCGTTTCCGGGATCCTCTGCGACATCTTCAACCACCGCTGCGATATTCTCAGCAGAACGGTTGCTCCTTGGTCAGCCATACCTGGCAAAATCTGGTGTTGTCCCACACTCTTCGGCTAAACATCGTAGTCTTTGCCTAGTTGGTGTCGGACGACTTGGAAGTCTACGCTGAAATTTACGCTGCGCCAACACCACCGACGAATAATTATTCAGCATAAAAATCGAAACAATTATTCCTTGTTCTTTAGAAGTAGATAGCGATTCACGTCTTGTTGAGGTGTATTTTGTATCACTAGTTTCAAGTAGAACTAACACGTAAAAAAATGATTGCATCCTCCGATAGGATAATGGCTTTTTTGCCACCTTCTACAAGCAATACCTTTGCGCAAAAGACGCTTTGCTGATTACTTCTTCTCATGTCCTTGCGCCCTCGTGCTTCTAACCTATAAAATATCCCAGCCTAACCAATCCCAAATCCACAGCACTTTGTTTTGCATACAATTTTGCGACATTACTGTCTTCCATCAGTTGTCAGTTAACCACAAATGTGGAACAGCTTTCTTTCTGCATGACTTTATAGACATATAAAACAAAAGCCTTTCCCCCTTTAATCACCTGTCTGTGTAACGATGTTTTGTAAACTTTTAAGGACATGCAACTATAATATGCTGAATGAAATTAAAAAAACGTCCTCCTTTAGAGTTTTATCGCCCAGTTTTTGTTGGTCGTAATGCATGGTGTTATATTGCTGGCTTTTCGCTACAGAATCACAACTAGTTTGAGTATGTCATGACTTCTTTTGGGCTCGAATTGTTTTTGATTGTAATATGCGGCGGCGAAATGCAAATGATGAAAATGAAACCTTTTCAAACAGAAATTTGATCCAGATTTTTTACCGCGTGCGGCTTCGGCCTCCCCACGCTCTATTTTTAGACCGACAACATCCTGTGCGTGATTTGTGTTAATAGTAATTTATGCTACCTTGCATGGCACGAGTAGGTGTAGGTCTGGGTCATTTGTTTTTCCATTGAGCTGGCAGTTTGCACTGAATATCCTGAAGCAGCACTCGGAATAATATCAAAGCGTCCGTGGAAATTGGGTCATAACCCAATATTAAAACTGTCATCTCAAAAGTCAAAAATACACTTCTTGTGTCTAACCAATTGGTCAAGGTGACGACAATTTGTGTTTATGTGCCCACCCACTGCACAACAACCGTGTCTAGACGACGCTTCTCTATCACTGTGTACAAAGTTTTCCGTTGTTGGGGCATGAAGTTGCCAAGGTCACTGGTGAATTCATCGAATGACAATTTCCCTCAGTCTGTGTAAATAACTGGCATGCTCTGGCAAATAATTTAAAAAGCGTCATTAAATTGATAAAAAAAAACTGAGAAAATTACATTTGGCTTCATGTTAGGGCCACTTTCATGAATCCGTCACCAACCCTTTGTGTGTGCGATGGAATACCACAATTAAATCGTCATATGGGCAACAGCAAACATTTCGTCTAATTGCCACCCCACATGGTGGCGGCGACAACACAAAAAGTTTCCGTATTCACACTAAAGTGGGGTTTCGTTGAGCCTTCGTTTGCCGAGTGCAGCAGCGGCGCATACACATTAAATAAAATATTCTAATTACCAACTCGATACTTTGTGTTGCGCCATTAAAGGAAAAACTACAAGACCAAGTCCGCACACTCAAACACAAGCGACGGCGGGTACATTTCCATACCAATCAATCACACAAGTGCCCCATTAGACCACTGAAGGTTGTGGTGTGCAGTTTCGTTGGCTTAGCCGTTGAGAGTGGCACAAGCTAACTACAAGTGCTGAGGTGAAGTGCTGCATATCCCGACGATATTCTGAGTGTACCTCATCTAAAAATGTGAAAAAAAAAACCACAATAAATTTTGTTTCTTTGCAGGACACCGCACAAATCGTGCAACACTATCTCAAAGTGCTATCACAACAAACGGCCAGAGTGAGCACGCCGAGAACATTCCACCGCCCTCGGGTATAGCCAGATCGCGTACAACTAACAACGCCAGAAACATGACGACGACCGCAAGTTCCTCAGTGGTGAACAACGCTGGCCCGCGGCGATCCTATGTCGTGAAGGAGGTGGAGCGTCTTAAAGAGAACCGCGAAAAGAGACGCGCCCGACAAGCCGAACTGAAGGAGGAAAAGAACGCCCTGATGAACCTCGATCCTGGCAATCCGAATTGGGAGACAGCTGCAATGATACGGTATGTGGCGACAAAACAACATTTTGGTTTGCTAACTCACCGGTGATTATTTCTATTTTGCTCTTTTAGTGAATACCAAAGCAACTTGGAGTTCCGACCCTTGACCGATGGTCAAACGATTGAAGATCACCAAATCACAGTCTGCGTACGTAAGCGACCACTCAGCCGCAAAGAGAATTTGCGAAAGGAAATCGATGTGATATCAGTGCCTAGCAAGGATACATTAATTGTGCACGAACCGAAAAGCAAAGTCGACTTGACTAGGTTCCTTGAGAATCATAAATTCCGTTTCGACTTTGCCTTCGATGACCAATGCAACAATGAAATGGTTTACAAGTAAGTTACAACTTCCCCCCTACTCCAGAATATTCTATTGATGTCTCTTGTCTATTCTTCGTTGCAGATACACAGCAAAACCGCTTGTTAAGACGATTTTCGAAGGTGGAATGGCTACATGTTTCGCTTATGGCCAGACTGGTTCCGGCAAAACTCACACCATGGGCGGTGAATTTAATGGCAAAGTACAAGACTGTAAAAATGGTATTTACGCAATGGCGGCTAAAGATGTCTTCGCCTACTTGCACGGCACACGCTATCGCAGTTTGAATTTAGTGGTATCGGCAAGTTTCTTCGAAATCTACAGTGGAAAGGTATGTTTCCAGTTATTCTATAAAACTGAGCTTCACCTGCCAATTGTGGGTGTAAATTTATACATTTGAAATTGAGCCGGCACTAATGATGCTTCATGTCTAGAACCTATAAAAACAAGTGCAATTGGTTGGTTATTTTCAC
Organism: Cheilosia impressa; assembly: GCA_948293265.1. Taxonomy (NCBI): domain Eukaryota; kingdom Metazoa; phylum Arthropoda; class Insecta; order Diptera; family Syrphidae; genus Cheilosia; species Cheilosia impressa. The sequence continues at coordinate 47,156,175 of OX411882.1, read as the reverse complement.
AATGATAGTGTCGAGCTGATTTTTATCGGTGGGTGTCGTTTTTTCACGCCTTTTATCGATTTCCTTTGATGCCACGACGGTATGTGCGATACGATTACCAAATTACACAAAGTTATATGCGGCAAGTGGAACGACCATTGTAATCGTTGGCTGGTTGGTAGAACTGGTGATTTGAATTGAATGTAGTTGCTGTACTTTAGTTGAAGTTTTTACCAGCAACTCGCTACTGATTGCCATTTGGCTTTAGTCTTGCTGTGGTTCACTAAAGTGCATGCTTTCCTTTAATGATGCAACACCGTGCAGGATAATTCAAGCAGCCTGTTTTTATAAAAACGTCTCTTCTCGGATAGCTCATCACTATTCACTTCCAAACGCTCTGTTGTAGTCCTTACATTTCTCTGCAATGAATATCCTTTCTAACTGATTGCCTATTTTAGGTCTTCGATTTGCTCTCCGACAAGCAGAAACTACGAGTACTGGAAGATGGCAAACAGCAAGTTCAAGTAGTCGGTCTAACCGAAAAAGTCGTCGACAGTGTGGAAGAGGTATTGCGGCTCATTCAGCATGGCAACAATGCACGGACATCCGGCCAGACATCGGCCAATTCGAATTCCTCCCGGTCACATGCGGTATTCCAAATTGTACTGCGGCCACCAGGCTCCAGTAAGATCCACGGCAAGTTCTCGTTCATCGATTTGGCTGGCAATGAACGAGGCGCTGACACATCGTCGGCGAATCGACAAACCCGCATGGAAGGTGCTGAAATCAATAAATCGCTGCTAGCGCTCAAAGAATGCATTCGTGCCCTTGGCAAACAGAGTGCCCATCTGCCATTCCGCGTTTCCAAACTGACCCAGGTGTTGCGAGACTCATTCATCGGCGAGAAGAGCAAGACCTGTATGATTGCCATGATTTCGCCCGGCCTAAGCTCATGCGAGCACACACTAAACACATTACGATACGCCGATCGGGTCAAGGAATTGGTTGTCAAAGATCCCGAGCTGCGGAACGACGACGTGGAACAAATGATGGAGGACGACGACCACAAGAATGGACAAATCAACGAGAACGAATATGCTCACTTGCGGTCATTGAATGTAAGTTTGGCTCAGTTGGTTTTATATAATAAACTTGTTTATGTAACCGACATTTTCAGGAACACGACATGTCCGAAGAGTTGCTGGATCAACACGCCGCTATATCAGACCTTCAGCAAGCTGAGGAGATCGTGGTGGACCAACACAAGGCTATCAATGAGTTTTTGACACAGTTTCTACCGGAAAGTCATAAGCTATACAATCTTACCAACTACGTGGATTATGATCAAGACAGTTAGTTAAATGGTCGAATTTTTTTGTTAATGATTTCTATAGATTACATTTCTTTGCACAGCTTACTGCAAACAGGGCGAGGAACTCTTCACACAGCTGGCTGAAATTGCGACAACTTGTCGAGACTCAATGGCCGACTTTCGCCGAAAACTGGCCAAGGAAGAGATGCTGTCCTGCACTATGAAGCCGGGAAAGCGCTAAAACGAATTTTTCTGTGAATTTTTCGGTTATTCAAAAATCATTTTTGTACTCATCCATTGCTATCACACCTCCGAGGAGAATGAACATCTACGCCGCCTTTTCATTTTCAAATCTGCGCAAAGAAGGAAAACGACACTACGCTGCATTCAAGGACGAAATCGTGTCTATCTTGTTTTTTTTTTCGTATTAATTTTATTTCATCACCCCTTTATAATTAATTATAATTAAATTCATATTTTTTTTAATTATATTTCGTTTCTTTCTTCTCTTTGGTCCCCAACAACGGACATATACAAATGTAGCAGCAAACTAAATATAATTAATTTCTTTAATATGGGAAATCAATTTTAATTTAGGCTTAAGGCGGTCGTGGTCAGGCACGGCATACCCAAAAACGAGGAGACTATTATTTTGTACTTGAATATTGAACACCTCTCCATAGAAAGCATCGCATGATCGGTCATATCGTATTAAGTTTGGATATCGCTTCCTTAGTTTTATGAGCTTTTATCGCAGTTAATTTTTGAATTTATTCTTTTGTTTTAAATTATTAACCATTCGTATGAATAGATTTGTTGTTTTTTGTCTTTTTGTTTGCTCTTGTAAGATAAATTATAGTAAGTTTGTGTTTCTTTTGATTTCTCAAAACTAGTAACAAAAAAAAAAAACTGCTTTCTTGCTAAAGACAAACTAATTACCTGCGCAATGTTAAATGTAAAGCTACAAACAAAAAATTAAATTATTAAGGCCACAAACTCAAAAATATCTCAATTTATCGAAACACACAAAAAGAAAAAGTTAATTAAATAGAATTTGTTTATAAGGTGATTTTGGGAATAAGAACACGTATTTTTGTAAAATATTAAATTACCAGTTGAATCTAACAAAGTGAGAACGGAAAAACGATGATCACGCCAGATTGTGGTTATTTGCTATTATTTGATAATTTTCTGTCACCCAGTTGAGAGAGCTAACGTTTTTTGGTGGTTCTACTACATAACAAAGAAAATTATATGGGGAGAGCTAAAGAATTTTTTTCCTTTATTTTTTTTTCATTGATTTATTCAAATTGTGAAACAAAATCCAGCGATCTAGCATTATTTTTTATTTATTTGTTTTTATTTTTTTATTTTTTACCCTTATTCATGAATAAACTAATATTTAGTAAAGTATGTTTTTATGTTTTCTTATTTGTTTGTTGTTTAGCTCGTGTGACGTTTGTTTTTGAATAACGTGGTGGTACTTGTTTTTTTTGTCCACGCAGACCAGCGATATAAAATATTTCCACATTGTAATCTGCGAGTAATGAGATACCTAGTGCAATTTTACTGAACTGCTTCGCTAACATTTCTTCCAGTTCGATGTCAAACGAATTTTGAAATAGAAATAAATAATCCGAGCGGGCTGGAATCATTTAACCGCCTACACTGTTGTCGTCTCCCTTGGAAAATTACTCAAACGAGTGAAAAATTCCTGAAAAAGTACCAGGCCATCAGAAATATCAGCTGCATAAATTCCCAGCACATAACATTTAATGAACATTTCCATTGCATATTCTTGGGCTTGTGATTACACTCAGTGGTGCTGGTGACATTTTTCAATTTGGTATTCTTAGTGGTGAAGTCAACGAAATGTTACGGGTGCGGAATTTCACTTATACCTAATATGAACTGCTTACTAATCTTATAACTTTTGTAATGTTAAGCTTAGTATCCTGCTCGCGCTAAATTTTATCTCCCATACAAAAATGTCTACAAAGATAAAATTTAGCGAGGCAGTTTAGCAAAGCAGTATCCTGTTCGCACGCTAAATTCTTAGCTTCATGTAGATGGGTCGATGAAAAGTCTCCACTCATTTAGCTCGAGAAATAAATGTACGGTACATTAAATCGAAGATAAATTTTGACATAAAAAACGGAGGAAGAAGTTTGTGTTGTGTTTACTATGGATATTTGCTTGAGAAAGAAAAGAAAACGCAAAGCCAAAAAAAAACAGCAGTTTGTTTGTCTTTTTTGCAAATAGGAATTTATGGGACACGAGAGAAAATGTCTTCTTCTCATTGCTATTACAGAAATTATTTGAGCTGCTGCAGCAATGATTGTATCTTCTTCAGTTTTTCTTATACCATCGTTTCGGAACGATTCAAATACTGTGATTTCTTTGAACTTTGAAATTTTAAAATTGAAAAAATTACGTTTACTGATGAACAAATGGTTTTTGTCCCATCTATATGATGTTTTATAATAATTTAGCGAGCATTTATCTTTGGTGTGGAGAAACGAAGTGGAGACTAGGAACGCTAAACGAGCAGGATACTAAGCTTTACGGTTAGCGAATTGAATATTTATAAATGATATACAAATAACCACAAAAGTCATATCTCATAATGAGTGCTCAACGAAAGACCAGCACACTTAAGGAAAAAGCTGAATATCATCAGAACCGTAATTATTATAAGGAACACTATAAAATAAGTATTATAAACTGGGACAAAGGCTTAGAGCCGAATAAATTTAAATTCATTATACACACTATTACACAAAATCTCTACCACCTGTTATGTAATCAAAATGTCTATAAAATAATTACAAAAAAGGCAAAAGTACCATTTTACTTACGTCAACTTAATTTGCACTATAAGTTATAGGCTATAGGCGTTTGAATTTATTTTGTTTTAAAACATTTGCTGACATTTATTAGTTTAAGTTGAAGAAAGACAGTAGCAAACGTGCACACCTGTGTAATAGATTTTCTCCAAATTGTATAACCGTAGAGTTAGATAGAAGAGAAGTAATGAAACTATTATTGAAGGCCTTTGTAAAATTGCATTAACGAGTGGGATAATTTGCATTATTACATAAACAAAAGACTTGGTTCCATATAATAATAATAATTTATCAGTAACAAAATAGATTAATATTAAAATGGAAACATAAGAATAGACTAGCGTTACTATTAGTAGAGTTAGCAAATATGTATGCGTAGTAGAATAACAAAATGTAGAATTGTGACTAATAGAAATTCAAAATTTTATTATACTGTGCTAAGAAAATTATAAATACATTATACATATTTATGAAAAAAACAACTGAGGAATAATAATAAATTTTGTTTGCTTATTATAATGCGTGGTCTTTGATTATTTCTCGTCCTTGGGGCTTTTGGAAGAAAAGACGGAGCTTTAAATGATACTTCTGCACTTAAATTGTAGTAAGTTGTAGTCAGACACTGTAAATAATAAAAACAAAAAAAACCTCACCTGTGATCCAACATATACCAACCACAAAAATAAACCACTTCTAACGACAAAATAAAATTAGTTTCTTTTATTATTTTATTTTCACATCAGTTATAATCTGAAATTAACTTTTACGTTCATAAAAATATGGATAGCGGAGATGAAAACAAACGGTCTAATCATTTTGGGAGAGTATTTTTTGTTTTACGTAAGAGTGCCGAGAGTTTATTGAAGGAAACAACCAATTCGCGTTTAGTCGGAAAATAACAATTACATGCGACATTACCAAACAGTAAGTAATTTGTTTCTTTATTTCAGTTTGTTAAATAAAAACAGAAACAAAAAGTACTATGTATATAAATTTCGGCATTTTTCTTTATATTTACAATAATTTACTTAACTCTAATGCAGTTTTGTTTTGTTAAATTTTATTTACTCCTCTCTTCTTAATGCTTTTCATAAAAATAAATAATATTTCTTTTATTTCCGTATAATTTTTGTTTGTTGCATACATTTTTTCTCCAAGATTTACACAATTTTGTTTGGGTAAATTGATTTTTGCCTAGTTGTTGTTATCATTTTTATTATTAAGGTTTTGTTTTGTTTAACTACTCTTAAATTTTATTAATTGCACTTAATAAAATTTGTTGTTTCGCATGTTATTTTTTTATTTTTTTTTGTAGGTTTCGATTTGTTTGTTTTACTATTTTGGTAAATGGCTTTTGTGGCAACAAAGAAAATCCATAACAAGTAGTGTTAACTTATTGCCTAGGGTTGTTACTATACATATATATATATATATATATTCTGTTTGTATCTCTGTATGTATATATATATATTATATTTCTTCTGTTCAAAAAGTCTTTGGTTCATCAGATAAAATTATAAATAACATTAGCTGCTGATCTCTTATAAGAAGATTGTGGGCGTGTACAAAAAACAAAGTAAAATAAATTAAAATACAACAAATAACAATAATATAAATATAACAAATTGAATATTTTGTTAGCTCTTTTTCTTTTTTTAGTTTACATAGCAGGTTAATAAATTTGTCTATTTGCTTGACTTAAAAAATAAATAATAGCACGACGTAAAAAGAATTGCGTAGAATAGAAAACCAGTAAATGTTTGCACAAGAAAGGTGTTGTTGTGGGTGCTGCTGTTGCTGTAGTTGCTTTTAAAACTTATTGAGCTGCGGTGACTTTGATTGAATCTGGACTCTATGTATTGAGGTGAGACATAACCTTTGTGGCTTGACATTGTGTGGTCGTTGTAGCAGTTTCTTTTGAGAGTTTGCACGTTTCGTTGCGACACGAAATTAGTTTTGGCTTGATCGTGTTGTTCACCGCGTCTTCGATGACTGTGCGAAAATAATGATGAAGGAGACAGGGATGTCTTTGTAATTATTATTGCCGCTTTCTACATTTTATTGTGTGTTTGTTTTAATTGCTGGAGAAAGATACATATTCAAAATTGAAATCAATTATTTTGAATGGCAATTTTTGTTTCATTTTTCGATTTTTGGCGGTTATTGTTAGAGTGGTTAGCATAGAAGCACGGCACACAGATAACAGATAGTACGACAAACGGCATTAGTAGGAGGGGTGTTAGTGACGTGTTAGTTGAAGGTTGGTGCAATACACTTTTGCCATTAGTTGAAATGAAAGTCTCTTATTGATAACCATATGTAGGTGGATACATAAATGAAATCGGAGACATTTTCTCTGCAGCCAAGACAAGCAGACCGCGTCACCAAGGAACTATCAAAGAAGAGCTACAACGGACATGCAGGTTATGCGAATAGCTGCAGAACATTCAGAAATAAAAACAATATAGCGCGTTTTCTAAATAAAAATAAATTATATGGCATAAGCTCAGAAGTATGTCTGCTACTGGCGTTGGGCAAACACATCCACTAGATGAAACCTCAACATTGACATAAAAAACAATCAGACAACCACCAGGCATCTACGTCTCTTTTCCATCTATGACTACTGTTTGCAATGTTTACATCGCGTGAGACTAAAAACATTCTATTAAACTACACCTAAATTACACAAAGCATACTTGTATACAACTTAAACAAATTAAATCATTATATATAACAAAAATATATTACAAAAAAACCGTAAAAAGACATCTTTCAGAACGTTATGTGCACTTAAATGTGACCAAATATAATTTAAAATAAATTAGTTAACTAACTAAGCAGGGATTAGACGTTATTATTACTAGTTTCGCTGTTGCACTCGGTCTTACTGTTCGTTTGCTTTTCATGTTTAATACAAAAATTTATTAACTTAATGTAAATTAGTAGTTACAAACAATTTAGAAACACGGTTAAGGGTTCTGTTTTTTAGCTTCGCTGTGTCGCTTTTGTTTGATAATATTTAACTAAATTAAAATTAACTATTAATAACATGTGTGGTGTGGGATTTAGTTATAATTTCTTTTTCTGTTAAATTTATAATAAAAAATAAATTGTTTTTCTTACGCTCGTTCGTAGAACAAAATGTAGGCACTAGATGAAACTAAATGACTTTCCGACAAATCGCCGCTGACTCTGAAAGTATAGAAAACAAATACAGGATGTAGAGTAGAGAAGTCTTTTTTTGTTCTATTAGAGATGTATTATTTAAAGTTTTTAAATAAAAGTGGTGCAATCTAGTTTCTCTAGTTTCCCACAAAGGTAAAGAACATCAGAAGCATTCTATTTTCAAAACGTTGGTGCTTAGTGCTTAGCAAAGGAGAGGTGCACTTAGTCCTAGGAGCCATTAGTCAGTTGATTTAAATTACAATCCTTTCTACTGAGAGACACGAGGAAGGTTTATTTTTTTTTTTACAGAGTTCTGTTGATTTCTACATTCGTCAGAGTTGTGCCGATGACTGCTGTGTTAAAAATATTTCCTTTCTCGAGAATTACAAGTGCAGCTCTGAGGAAACAAAAAAAAAAACAAAACAACTGCTTCTGACGCGCTTGATGAAGAGTAAACCCTTCGGGCTGCACAACTCTGACGAATGTAGAAATCAACACAAAAAAAGTATGAATATGCTTGATTGAACTCGAATGTTTTTGTGACTTACATGTTGTCGTTGAACTCGTGCCACTTCTTTGCAATAGGATGTTTACACAGCGCCACGTAATGTCCACCAGCGGTAGAACCTGTTAAAAGCAAACAAAACAACTGAAATAAGTGACTTGCAGTTGGAAAATTGTCTGCCACTTACCCATATGATTTGAAATCGCATACAACGTGTAGTAAGCATTCGAACTCGAATTCGATCCGTAAGGACCCATATTCAGTTCCCTCTCGCCCGTTGGAAATTCCACAATATTCGACATTTTGCTCCACCGTGTCTCGGAGAAACGTTTCAGATCTACACAAACAAATCAAACTATTGCTACACATCCATCCACTGAGTAAGAAGAAAATTTCTACTCACGAATAACCAAGTACTTCGGAAATCGTTGAATTGTAAATGTTTTCGTGCTTTTCCGTCGTGTTTGGCATTTTGCACAGGTTGGCATCTCATCACCGTCGAGCACTTCTTCACGGATAAACAAATCCAGGCATGCTTCCAATTTACATCTAGACGACGAGGGTAGCGGCAAACTCAAGTCCCAGAATGGGTCGAAGGTTACACTGGTATTGCCGCATACTGTACACCGAAGTGTACTTTTCAATTGTCCGACAAACAGATCTCGTATAACTGAGTTTTCTGCCTTTGTGTACCAATCCCACGTGATGTCGGCCTTTTTGTTATCACTGAGTGCAAAAGGGGATTCATAATATTTCAAATTTTAGAAATATGAGGATTGACTCAATTCTTACCTCAAGCTCTCGTCAATTTTGAGATGATCACCTTTAACGCCAGAATTCAACGCTGAATGCAATGAGTCCAAGAAAAATCGAAGAAATTCCTGTGCATCCTGCTGATTGTAGTCACTGTACATTCTGTGTTTGATTGAAAATGCCCGCTTCAGTTCACTCGGTGTGACGCTGTTCACATTCGATGTCCACATTTCACGTATCAATTTGGCAAATTCTAAAGATTTCGGCAAATTTAATTCAGCTGAAAAGTTTCAATTCAAGCCATCGACTTACCACTTAAAATCAGTTGATCCTTTGACGGCGAGGACCTGACACCGTTTTGTGTTTTCAGGAATTTTGTTAGCTCACTCGTATGACTCAGGCATTGGATGACAGAGTTCATGAAGCACGTGTTGCCGATATTTTTCAGTCCACATAATCCTGCAAACAGATTAATTGAAACTAGTTCAACAAATGCAGGCAATCAAGGAAATTCACCCGCGCGGTAGGAGTAATATCTCGACATTCATCAAAATGACAATAAATCAATTTACGGTTTTCAAATATATTCGAAATTCAATGTCACATGCCTGACGAAAGAAAGACGGCTTTCTAGGAGTGGCAATCCTCCGGTGAGCAAAATGCAAGAAGTGGACTTAGAAAGTAGCATCGGCCCAGAGATAAAGAATCGCACCTTTCAATCGCGTTTCTGCGGGCTCAAAGGCATTTAAGACTTTCTCGCATAGAGCCACAAAGTTATTGTACGGAACCCTAAACATGAATGTTCTGCTGTATAGTTTTGGCAGAATGATTAATGGATCGTAATCAGTAAAGATTGTGCCGATAAAGTGTGGAGAAGGTCCATTGGCGAACATCACTGAGTTCATCCCTGGGAGACCATGCGGATGAGCAGAAAAATCCCAAGTGAAGAGCGAACTTATCCATAGTGTGAGTAATTGGAGAAACCTTACAAGTGTCCAAGATATATCCCACCTTCTGTGCAAGTGTCAGGCAATTGCTCGGAGTAGAAGAAAGCACCTAGGCAGGTACTTCTTTAGCAACTTGGAGGAGGTTGGTTCCTCAAACAATATAGGGACAATAATTAAATTCTGTACGGAAATTGAATACTTGGGCGGTTTGGTTTAGGTCTTTGACCGTAATGGTTCCCTGGGGATGGCGGTGGGCCCGTATTGGTGCCTGGTCTTTTGTGACGATCTCACAACCCCATTCAACCTAACCTAACCTAACCTACAAGTGTCCAGTGCCTGTTGGTTGAGGTCGTTGACAACCGGAAATGTGACTATGGACGAAGTGAATTTTACTCACTTTACCACCGCATGTGACACAAAATCATGCCAAATATAGTACCCGGAGACGAATAATATCAGTAAACACTTACCTTCTTGTTCTGGCTTATCATCCAAAGACGCAGACGATAATTTGCTTGATGATGAGTAATCATCCGATAAATTACGACTTGAGATAATCGACGATCTGCTACTGTCACGATCCCAGTGGCGCGTTGGATTCGGGGAAATTGGTGGAAGGCCACTTCGCAACGAGGACGAATTCCGAACCTAGATCAACAAGTGATTGCTTAGTCCAAGTTTTAATACAAAAACAAAAAGTTTTTCTTTGTTATTTGCGCTTAGAGAACAAAACAAGTACGTACGAGTAGGTTCATGGATTATATAGGAAATTTTACATGGAAGAAATGGCATTTTAAGTATAACACGATTCACATTTTTTTTTTGCCTGTGCGCAGCGCTTTAATTTTTAACTTTATTTGGTCAAAGAAAAATCAATTTATGAAGTTAATTTAGTTATGAAAATAATTTAGGTTTAAAAAATTCCATGATTAGTGTCGTGTAAATTGTGTTGATGTTGTTCTGATTTTCTTCCAAATACGTGATGTGTGTGAAAAAGCAAAGCAACAATTACAACTTGAAATGTTTTCTTTTTTACATGCATAGCAACGAAACAAAAAAAGCATGCAAACTTATAAAAAGCCAATCAGATAAATAAACTTTTTTATAAATTAATTTATACAAACCCATTTGGTAGTAGGTACTAGGAATTCCCCACAAGAATTTTCGAATTTATATTGGAGTATGTATTCACAAACAAAAACAAGACTTTGCGATTTTGTAAATGCGTAGGGAAACGGTTGGCAATACTCTTGATACTGAGACTGTCAATCGACAGCGAAGGCAAACGTATACGATTTCCAGTAAAACAATGGTTCAGCATTTTTTTAAATTCAGAAATGACGGTTTTATTTGCCAACTCAGAGAGCGCCTTTATTACCGTTATCGACCTGTCAAGCACCAATCAACCGCCAAATTATTGACAGACTTTTCGCTCCATGATGTCAGTCTCACTACGTTTCTACTTGAATAATGAGGGATCAGCCATAATTGGATTATGTGGACTTCAACTTGTGTCAAACCTAAGTTCTGTCAAACACTAGAAAGATGACACTTATTCTATTCTAGCCACGAAATAAAATTCCAAAGAAATCACACAGTGGCTTAAGCTGGATTACTTTCATACAATTCAAGAAATACGTGCAATAAATGTATTTTACACAATCCAACTGTCAGAAAATATTTTGACATTTCATCATACATTACACCCCGACTCCGCATGAGATAATTTCTCTCATAGTGCTCATCATGAGATGAAATATCACGTGGAGTCTCTCTATTTCATCTGATGATTGGATGTCAGCGATCGCTCTCTGCGATTATTTCTTGACATCGATGTCTGGGTCTGGCATAAATTTGACAGATGCTTGTTTTTTTTTGCCTCTCTTGCTGTTGCGATACGAAATGAAATGCCATGGCATGATTTGCCCAGCACAGATATAAGAAAATTGTATGGTATAGATGTCAGACATTTAGTCGGAGAGATATATCTCCAGTGGAGTCGGCGTTTTAGTAAAGTCGAACAAGCGAACCGATGTTGCCAAGTTGAAATATGTCTCATGATGACGTGAGCGCACTTTTCCAGACTGACAGCTGAAGAATATTGAAAATTGAAAATTGAGTTTTGTAAGTTGCAATCTTCAAGCTGTGTATGATGGGTGAAAGAAGTAAGCGCAGCAATTTTCATTCGTTTTACCAGAAATATGTTTCCCAAGTACCCCAGAGAGAAAAAAAAAAGACGAACCAGGCCAAAAGAAGACCATAACCACTACTCTACATATACGTAGCAGCAAATGAAACAAAATGAGAAAAAGCTTTAACCATCACCACTACATCTACTATTTGTGTGAATGAAGCATAGGAGAGTCAGTGCACGCAGGATATACGAGAACCGAAAATCAGAATAACAATGGCATGTGTGCAATAGAGTCACCCTATATTTACAAACTAAAATAATAATAACCACCTTCTGTCACTGAGCAGTTGAACTAATTTACTTTAATTCGTTTAACCAATAGAATATAACGAGTTATAAAGACGGAAAAGAGAGAACAAAAACAAATGTGTCTAACCACTTACACTTTCATCAATGTCTGTGAGTTTATTGGACGCAGGCGCGACGGCAGGCTTTTTATCGCTCGATATCGTTTTCGAAGTAACCGTCGAGAGTGTGGGCGTTGGACAGCTCAACATTGAGACGGTAGTGAGCGTTACCTTGTCATAGATGGCGCCACTTTTCAACAGGTTCGATGTACTGCCGTTGAGTAGGGCCGCCGCTGGAGTCGCCGACGTCTTTCGCAGATTCTTCGGTGAATGTGATGGCGATGATTCAGTGCTGCGATTGCGCAGCAGCAGATTATTGCTGGCTATACTGCCGCTACTTGTACTATTGCTGTCGACTAGATTCGATGTGATGCTGGAGTCTCGGGTGGTAGTGGCGGTACTGCTGCTGGTGGCTGGCGATGCTGAGCGTTCTCGAAGCGGCAGCCTTCTCTCGTAGTCGTTGGTTGATTGTAAATTGGTGGTGCTATTTCTAGTTGGTAGACGCTTCGCTTTGCTAAGCGTGTTAAACTTTTCTATGGACGCTTTTATGCTAAACGTATCGTGGATGATGTCGCGCTTACGACCCCCCATCAGGGGCAGCGTCGATGATGGGGACGAGGTCGCTGTCGTTGCGGTAGATGTGGGTGCCGACGATGCGACTGGCGGTGACGAGGAGAGTATGCCTCCGTTTTGATACTTGTACAGGTTGACCTTTTCGAAGAGACTCTGATTGGAGGTGGAAATAATGGAAGATTTTGGTCGCATTTTCAGTTTGTGCTGTCTTTGTTGTTGCTGCTGCTGCTGCTGCTGCTGGCGCTCATTGTCATCGCTATCGATGTACTTGATGTCGTCCAGCAGTTCCGAGTTCGAATGCAGGCAATGCATGTTGTTGTTGGCGGCAGGTGATGCGGGTACTTTTGTCAGAAACTTGTTGTTCGGGGTGGTCCGATGAACTAGGGGATTTATCGATGATTGTTGCTTATTGACGACACCCGGTAGCTTTCTATTGTCATTGATGGAAGTGACAATGCTACTGTTGCTCCCTGCTAATGGCGAGCCATTCCCATTGTTGTTGGCACTCTTGCTATGGCCGCCGTGGTTGTTATTGTTGCTGGTATCGCTGTGGTTATTGTTGTTGATATTGTCATCATTGGCGTTGTTATTTTCGAAACGCTGCCTCGATCGATAGACTTGCGAGCGGGCCAAATCACATTCGTTTTTCAGGAAGTTCTGATCCTTGAAGGCAGAGATAAGGAAAAATTGCTGATTACCAGCTTTCGCCGATTGGCTGGAAGTGGTGGTGCTGTTGTTGGTTGTTGTCGTCGTGGTCGTTGTTGTTGTGGTGCCGGTGGTGTTGTTGGTGATGGTGGTAGTGGTGGTTGTAGCCTCAACACTACGTTTTTGCTTTGGGAATTTCAAATTTTTTATATTAGCATCTATCATTTCTAGCTGGAGTTTGTTATTTTTTTTTTATAGTTTTTGTTTGACTATAGTGGATATATTTATTTATTTTTTTATTTTTTACTCACAATGCACTCTAGAGTTTTCAACTTCAATTGTTGATTCGTTAACACAACACCGTTTATGTATACAGTAAAATTAAATATATATTTTTTTTTTATAATATATTGTTCACCCTATGATATCTATGTATGGAAACGCACACGTACACACTATATATGTTTTGAGAATGGCGTTACACTATGTTATTCTTATTTTTGTTTGTGAGCCATTTACGAATGGTACGTCTAGAACAGAGAAAGAAATTAATAAAATGTCATTTCTTTTTAATGAAACGGGTATTCTTCGTAATAAGAAACAAGCAAAAACAATTGGAAGCATTGCGATGTTTCTACATATACTCGGCAAATTGTTTGGTTTTTTTTTTGGAAACTTAACAAAATGATGGCTAGCAAAATAGAATTTGTCCGTTAAAGGGGTTCAATTGGAATACAGAAACACAAGAAAAGAATACGAAATAAATACATATTGCAATTTGCTTGTATAGTTATACACATATATAGGAGAGCCATATGAGTGGAACGAAATTAAGAAAAACATAATAATTTTGAATACCAAGCTGAAAGATTTTGCTTTTATTTTTTTCTGGTGTTTTTATGTTTGCCGTGTGTGTGTGTGTTTGAATGCATGTGCATGTTTTGTACGTTTAATTGAAGATATTATTGTTTTGTAGGTATGTGTATAATCAAGACCTCCCCATAAGATTCCACGAGGTCCTTTGAGATAAGGAATTTATTGACCTTGTCAGATTTATTGATTAAGAAAGAAGATTTTTAAGTTTCCTAGTGAATTTGGTTTAAAATGTGGATAATAGGACTGTTATAAATGCGCGATTGGTTTGTTTACTTGGCATCATTTGCCTTACTTCTGACAAAATAGCTGGACCGCATGTATTTTACTTCGCATTTATGAGAGCTCTTGTCCAATTGGTCACATTCAAAAACCTAGTTTTCTTAACTAGATTGGTTTGGACTAGATGTAGCCGGATGGCTCGGAAACGTCACTTTTCCTACGTCAGACACATATGCGAACTGTCAACTTATTACTCAGTCAAGAATTTCTTGACTAGATTCGTCCGCTACCCCTCCGTTAACGTCGACTGAAACAGCTGTTCTTATGACCGATCCAAGCCAATCAAAAGAGATCCATCTAGTCAGGCAGCTATCAGACTTATGCTACGGTTTAACCGGCCACAAATCCTGAGATTAAATAAAGGGTTTTCCAATGAGAGGTGTTATTGTGAATGACCCGCTATTTCGGTAGCTGTCACTTTTGAAGCTTTTATTCTTTGACATTTGACAAGTAGAAACTACGCCATTACTAAGCGATAAACGCTTCAACAACGCGTTGAAATTATTAAAATTCACTACAAAAATGGTGAAAAAACGTAGTGTCTTTGCTGATTGGGTCCTTGAAATGCATGAAAATAATCCGGAATTCCATCGAAAAATCATCCTGACTGATGAGGCCCAGTTCCACCTTGGTGGCTACGTCAACAAGCAAAATTGTCGCATCTGGGGCTCGGAAAACCCAAGAGTTATTGTTGAGAAGCCTCTCCATCCTCAACGTGAGGCTATCGAGGACATAGGGCAGCAACTTTGCGATATGGTGGCCATTTGGCTGATGTTGTTTTTCATTATTAACTACATACCTTCCTCTTTATTATGAAATAAACATCCGATCACCCTTTACAAGAGTTTTAAGATTAAGTTGAAGTGTCAAGAGCTTAAACATAAGTCAGATTGATGGGACATTTTTTATTTGATGTCAGCTCTGGTTACCCAGTAAACGCACAACATTTTAGGACGTCAAATGCGACAAATTTATAAAATTCCACATATAATAGGTCGGGTGTATTTCCCTGCGGTAAAAATTTTTCACAGGTATACATTTTTTTCAGTGAAAACAAAATTTACGCAAAAAAAGTTCCATTTACATTGAGTGAAACAGATTTATGTATTTATTTATTTTTTGACTTAAGGGAAAAAGAAGAAACATTCAAACTTTTAGAAGCTCTTTTAAAAAATGCTCAAAAAATTTCTTGAAAAGAAATTCGTTACTTTCTTATATCGTTTTCCATTGGTTTCACTCGGGGATCCACTCATTCTGAAATCCAATGGAACAGCAAAACTGCTTCTGACAGAATCCACCAAAGTATTGGTGAAATGCCAAAAAATAATCTATGGCTGCTGTCAGCTGACTTGTAATAAATACATAAAATTGCACTTGTGTGAGTGCTTCTTGAGTGGATTCTAACTTGAAATCGAGAAGCGAAATTCTCTTCTCAGAATCACCAGAAGAGTATTTTTGTGCCAATGGAACAGCATTTTTTTCGATTCCGGACTCTCCCGGACCCTTCTTTTTCTTTATAAGTTCGCATTTATCCTTTTTCTTTTCCCGGTGTTCTTTGTAGATATCAACAGTTTCATGGGGTTGAAATGAGATTAAATTGACTGCAAAATGATGACAGTTAAGAAACTTGAAAATCAAGTAAGTGCCTTGCACTAGACTAGACCACAATTTTTTTAATGCAACAGAGATGGTGGACAACCATAATGATGCTCTTGCTGTAAAATTTAAAGTGGGACATAAACTCCGCAGTTAATTGATGTTTTTTTTATCATTTGCTGATTAACGAAAGGAGGAGAAAGTCACTTTGGCCACCCCGCAGGTATTTTGAATAAACTCCAAGAGAGTTGCATATGCACAGGGTTACTAATAAATCGTGTACTAAATGTGCAGCCACAAGAGTTCGATCTCCGCTCTGAGTTCGTAGCACCTTTTAGATCGACGGCGACCGTTTCATATTTTAATTTATTAAAACTTTAACAGAAAATAAACGAACTTCCATATTCACTGACAGAAAGAGTTAGTACCGGAATTGAACCATCTAAAAATCGGAGTGAATCAAAATCTTTGAGTAAACAAATCAAATTTTTGGCGTAGCCGCTACTGCTTAACTTATTACGAAAATTCTTTTTTAAATCCCCTATTAGTGGTTAGTGAGAAAACAATACAACACAATCAACAAACGGCAGAAGCTAAGTTTTATTTGTTTGCAAGACTTTGAACATTTTACTACACAGGGCGCAGCTTTGCATTTTGTGTTTTAGTACTTTATTTTATTTTTTGGCAAAAATCAACACGAACACCACAATCAAGACTAAAATTAGAAAAACTTTGCTAAAAGTGCACACGACAGAGATGGGGGAGCAGGTTATGGGAAATAACAAATTCAAATGCTATCAGGACACGCAGGATATCATAAATTTCGCATTTGCTTGTTAGTTCTTTTCGAAAACAAAAGACAATTTCAAACCAAGCTGTATTATTTTCGTTTGGTTTGGTCGGGATTACCTTGATAGCCAATTGTGCGGTGTCCTTTGTATCCTGAGAACTAGATGAACTAGCAGTAGTGGTAGGAGAGATGCATGATATCTTTAAATCTCTTAGGCTATCACTATCGTCCTGCAGGTCATAGCTTGCATGCAGCAACAGCTTGTTGGCACTGCCGCCACCATTACTATTGGACAGACTACTAGTGCTATTCGTGCGCGGCACTGACAGGTAATTGTCAATGATGGATGCGGTGGATGTGGGGGCTTCGCTATTCTCATCAATAGTGCCGTTCGTATGTCGACTGTAACGTCTGCTATAATTATTGTTATTATTGCTAAAACTACTGATCGAATTGCTTCTAGCGTTCTTATTGTTTGTGTCATTTAACTTAGACGACGAAGATGAAGCTGCTTTTGCTGCTGTTGCTGCCGCCTCAGACAGTGAGCTGGAACGTGACAATTCACATTTTGGTATATAATGTGCTGGACTATATTTTTCATATATATCCAAAGCAGATGTCGCTACTAATCGTGCTAATGATGATGATGAATATGAGGATGATGCTCGGGAGTTCCTACTTTTACTACTGCCACGCTGTGAATTCGTGTTGTTGTTATTGTCGCAATCGTTGGTGTTTTCTGTGCGATCTAGGGTCCTCTGTGGTGATTTCGATTCGCAAATGGTAGAACCGATTGATCGTCGATGATCGTGCGTGACGGTGGTGATTGTAGTAGTGGTTGTGTTCGTGGTGATGATGGAAGTGCGAGATCGTGATGAATATTCGTGTTGTTTTGTTTCGACGTTGTTGTCGTGATTGTATAGTTGTAGTTGTAGTTGTTGGAGGAGGAAATTCAGATAAAAAATCACAGTTATTATTATTGAAATTGAAATTTGTTGAATGATCACAGTGTGAAGTAGGAGTATATCGTGACCAGACGACTTGTAAGCAAAACAAGTAGAAGAAGAAGACAAGGGTTCACTTAAAACAATATAATTACTAGCTGAAGAAGGATCTCTACTATATAATACTAACAATTACTGTTGTCAAATCGTTTCATGATTCTACTGCTATGATCACCAGCGATAAGCGTTGGCGAATAGGCAAATGATGTGGATGGTGTTGCTGTTGTTGTTCTGTTGTATTGGCTATAACCTATTTGATAACAAAGACGAGCGACGACAATGTCGCCATCGTCTCGTGGTGAAGGTGGTGGTTGTGGTGGTTGGTGGTGTTGTTTCTCTAGTATCTAATATATTTATAATGTAAATTTGTACTTACTCCAAATCGACTCGATGATGTTGTTGTATCATTGTTTCCGCCGCTCAGGTACGAACTGGGACGATATGACGATAGAGCTGAGGAACCGCCAGTCAAGGCCGACGATGAAGTACCACCGTAGGAGCTCCTGTTAAGCGAGGAATATGCTGATGTGCGTGGTAGATATGACCCAGTGTAGTAGGAGCTATACGTAGAGGCGGATGGAGTCTTTGAGAGCCCGTTGCTTCGATAGGTTGAACTGTAGCCACTTGTGGAAGAAGACGACAGTGTGCTCGATCCTGTTGATTTGTTAGCTAGGCTTGATGAATATGTGCCACTGGTTGTTTGCGGTATATACAAACTGCCACTGGTTGTTGACGTTGATCTTCTGGGCGAAATTACAGGCATATTATGTGTGTATGTGTGTGGTGGTGGTGTTGTTGTTGTTGTTCTTCTTATTCTTCTTGTCGTTTGGAGGACTGTATGCTGTAGTCGTGGTGAGTGGTGTTTGCTTCTGGTTATAATGTTGTTGTCGGATGGCGTCTTGACTAGTATTCCACTCTAGAATATCGCGATTCTATTGTTTTTGTTTTGCAAACTTCAGGCTGATTGCAATGTTTGATAAATCTCCGGTTATTTGTATGTTTTTGCACATTTGTAACTTTTTTGTCTGGTTTTGTCGTTGAGTTGGTTGAGTGTATCGTTAAGTAGTTAGTCGAGATTGTGTTTAAGGTAGTAGGAGTTGATTTTGTTGTTCGGTTTTTTATTTGTTTAAGAAAATAATCTGAAAAAGAAAGCAAATTTCAGTAAGGCAAAGGATTTCTATCTAAACTGATGCGAAGTTGGGAACAAGTGCGACTTTTGTTTCTCTTGAATAGGAGCGCAACAATGGATTCTTTTGGAACTAATTTTTTCTTAACGTTATTCTCAGTGAAGCAAGGTTAAGGGAAACCCTCAGAATTACAAAAACTACAATGATGCACCTAAAATGACAGCAAACATCACTTTTTCTTTACTTGCAGACTTTCAGGATGAATGGTGACAGTTTTATTGGGCAATTCACTTTGGCTTGCTGAGATAAAAATTAGTTGGCGCAAAAGATTTGTATGGGCTCCCGACGCATAATATTCGAAGGAGCTTCTTTAGTCGAAGATGAAACCCTGTATGTTACCCAACCGACAAGCAAAGCTCCTACGAAGATTCCGTACGACCAAAACTAGTTATACGCAAAAAAAACTTCCCGCGAATCTTTTCTTGCAAGCTTATCAGAGGTATCATTTCCCGTGGATCGAGTTAAACCTGGAACTGAAACAAGACCAATTAAAATCAAGTGCAGCCTGTCACTATGCCACACAATCATAAGGCACATGCATTCGGCTGCATGGAGGCTTCTAGCAGAACGCTTGTCTCTGTTCTAAATGCTTCGATGAACCCCACTCCAAAACGTCTATGCCAATCGTCTTCATCAAGACAAGACACTCCGTACCTCGAAAAACCGCAGCTCTTCCCCTTTGTTGCTTCTGAAATTAAATTAATGACCCCTTCACATTCACATGATGTCTTCCTCTTTCCGATCGTTAAGGATCAAATGCGCAGATTGTCGTTTAATAAACAACCTTGAATGAGTTTTTTCTCAAAATCCATCGATGTCAGCACACTGATTCAGTGGGATGCAAAAGCAATAAAAACAAATAAATCCGGACGTTTTCTTTGTCAGCCTGGCGGCTGAGTATACCCTCGCACATTTGCCGAATAACTCATTTTAAAAAATGAGCACATTAACCCAGATTTTTATGATATACTCGTACATATACTTCACAAGATCTGGCCACCCATCTCTCCCCCAAACTACTTCAAACTAGAAACGTGCTGCACGTAATCTGCACACGTAAAGGTGGGTGTATCAACAGTTTGTTCATCGTATAATTTCGCAATACTAATGAACACCGAAGAAAAAAACATATAAAAACATCAACACGCTATTTACGATTTTGGCAGACGCCAAAAGATATGTCCACCCAAGTTATGAATAAACAAGAATATACATTTTCTGTTTGTTAAAAAAAAATATCGCGCATTCATTTAGAGACGTGTCTTCGAAAACCGAAAGTCATAAACAGTCCCAATTAAGCGAAAACAAAATAAATTCTTACTTTTCATCTCGCACCCTGATGGCGGAGCATAATTTCTTTTCGCTATATAACGCCACTTGTAATCACTATTAAATATCACATAGCTTCCGTTTTTTTCGTTGGCTATTTCGGTTAGGAGCACATAGTTTGAGTCACTCGCACGAAGAGCTAACACATCTCGTTCAGCGAGGGTTTATCAGCGCTCAAAAATTCAACCGACTTTCGGAACTAAAATCGACGAACGCGAAATATATCCAACAACCGCATGACATTCGCCAATCCGTCCGTGTGGTATGTGTGCGATGTCTGAACTTCTAAGTTCAAGAGACCGCTTGTGTCTGATATTAGGTGTGTGCGCAAGGCCCCCGCCTCCTGCTCGCCGCCCACATTCAACTAATCGTATTAGAATTTAGAACAAGTAACAGAAGGAACACGCGTGTGTGTGTTCTGTGGTCTTGCAATGAGGAAGAGACATCGCAGATTAGTTCGTTTGGTTTTTTTATTTTTATACAAAACAACGTTATGCTGTGCATAAATTACGTCATTTGGTGTAAACCGTATCAAACTGATTAGAAAATCGTGTGGGAGCAAAGACTGACTGACTTTAGTAATAATCAAGTTCAATACGAAACCATTCCGCCTACACGCGGACGAGTTCTGTGACCAAGTTCGTTGCAGTAGTCACATTTATTTTTCGAACTTGTGTACACATACACTTTGATCTCATTCGAAGTGGTAAAAATAGAATCATCTGCTGAATACACAGATGGATCTATCGATATGGCCGGTGAGACTCGCTCTCACACATTTGTCACAATAATTGCTGTGACAACAATGCATTTGGTATTTGCATTAACCAATCTATAACTTGTACCGATATTTTCTGATTATTTTCGCGAGCGAGTAAGCAGTGCAGGTATCTGTGACATTGCTTAAAATAGATTAGTATAGAAAATAAAAAAGAAAACACTTCTGTCATTGAAGAATGAGATAAAAGCTTATATATACACTTTTACGGTAATTATGGTGGAACTAATGTTGGTAGACAGGCGAAAAAGTTGAAATGAATGTGCGTTGTGCTGGCGGATTTTTGTTTATTTATTTGATGAAGAATACGTACGTTTGACCTATTAGGACTGTTTGCGAGTTGTAATAAGTTTGACAGATTTATTTATTGTAAACACAAATCGAAAGGAGTCGCACGAATGGCAGATGATTTATGTCATTTCAAATGTAAATGTAGCGGGTGAGTTATATGCATACGACCCCTTTTGGCCGACCAGTCTAAGTGACAGCCAAATCCGATTGGAGGACGTTTTTTGTATGTCACCAGACACAAAAACTAGTTCATTGTTCTGCCATAATTTTTAAGAAAGCCAATAACGCGCTGCAGTGATAAGGAGCGATCGGAATCATAAGTACTTCTTGTGGAGGCTGGTGGCTGTCCTTAGAGAGGAGTACTGTGAGTCTAATTTGTTCGAACGTGCTTTTTTATCTGGGACTAGAGTAGCGTATTCCAAGCTAAGGTAGTGGCAGTGACAACAGCTGCTAAACAGGTTGCAATGATAGCAATACCTCATGCAGATATCACCTTTTTCATTGACAGTCAAGCGGCAATAAAAGCGATCGCTGCCGTCGAGTTAAAATCAAAGCTTTTTAGTCGCTGTCGCGAAGAGCTGCGGGTTCTTGGCGCGCAGCACAACGTAAGACTATGCTGGGTTCCTGGGCACAAAGGTGTGTCTGGGAATGAAAAAGCTAATGAGCTGGCAAGAAAGGGATCCTCCCTTGAGCTAAACCAAGCCGACACCACAATTATGATTCCCCCCTGTAATCTCAGACAGACGATTGGGAACAAAATACTAAAGGCGACAAATGAAAGATGGAGCAAACTCGACTCCTGTGGCATAGCCAGGAAAATGTGGCCAATCTACAACAAACAGAAAACAGAAAAAAATCATACAATTGAACAAGAAATCATTGTCCTTATTTGTGGGCATTATCACCGGAAACAATACACTGAAATACCATACCAAGAAAATGGGAATCAGTACAGATGACCTGTGCAGAGGATGCGGTGATGAGGAGGTGCATGAGGACACCCCACACTTTCTTTGTCACTGCCCAGCACTCTGCCACATAAGAAATAAAATCCTTGGCAGTTACTTTTTCGAGGATTTAGAGGAACTTTCAGATAGGTCCATTAACGACCTACTAAAATTTGTAAATAAAACGGGTTGGTTTACTAATCCGTAGGTTTTTCATAGGTTTCCAGTGTATGGAGGTCATAAACCCCTAGGGCATCGCAACGGATCTACATTGATCTAAGTGTACAGGTTACTCTGTCCTGCCAACCCGCTAACCTAACCTTATCTGGGATGACTCAAAGACATTTAGCTTGCTTTAAAAGGCATATGTGTTACCTTGTTAGATCATTTTGATACCAAATTTTCATATAGGGCACAATTTTAAGAGGACTTTGGTCAGTCCAGACCATTCTTGGTAAACCAATTATTGTCGATCATGTCTAGCGCCATCTAGGGTTTCACGTAAATAATCAACAGTGTTGCGTCGGCTGTAGATTTAAGAAGCGTTCATCACATTGAACAAAAAGTCGACAGTCAAGGCACTCTTTCAATGAAAGCAGAAAGCCACCTTGTGGACAACCTCTGCAGCTTCATCAACTTTGTGATATATACGCTTAAATGTTTGCCTTTCCAGCGATTCAATTGAATGCCTGGTAAAATATCACATATGTTCAAGTACCATCACATTTTTGAGCTGGAAAGACTTGACTACTATTTGTACTAATAGCGCTTAGGGTGTTGATATTTTTCTCTTTAAAGGTCTATTCACATGAGGGCCAATTTGCGAATGCGAATGAAAACTTTTTAAATCGCAGAAATCACCGATTCAGTTTTATTTTTTAAGGTTAAGTTTGAAAAAAAATTCATTTGTGGATTGTGAACAAAGTGTGTCAGTTCAAGGCACGAAATTTAAATTCCCGGGAAAATTGCTGTAATTGTAAATTTTGCTGTTTAAATCAATTAAGACTCAGGTTTTTCCTTTAGATTAGATGGCAGATTGATTAAATATAACAGAAGTAACATTTTTCAATTCATAAATAGTCCTTAAGGGTAGTTCCATCCATCGTTTTTAATTCGCTTTTATTAACATATTTAGAAGCTTTTTCTCATCATTACGAATTCTCCTCTGGTCAGCGTTATACGAAGAAGCTGCCGAGTTAAGAAACAGAACAAGTCACTGCTCATCGCACTAGGCGAACTAATAACTCAAAACATCTGGCGGAACATCTGTTTTTAATAGAATCCAAAAAACTTTACGTCATGTATGCGCGAAACGTGTTTTTCAAAAAACGAGAGAGGTTATTTCAAATCTGACCTGCGTTTCAAAGTCGCCAAAAACTACACATATTTTTTTTCAATATCCTCAGGAGATGACCCATTTGACAGTCAAAAGGCGAGACATATTTTTTTCTCCGACTACCCTCAGTTTTATCTATATACCTACATATATTCTCATGTTCTATAACACATAGAACTTGTAGGCTGTCAAAACTACACTGATCAAAGTTGAGAGCTTTCAGTTCGCACTTATATGATAAACGGATTATTGTTCTAAAATGAATAGACCCGACAACAGAAGAAAACTATTTTAGTCGCTCGACAACACATGAACAATAAAAGAGAACACTTTTTATGAATTAAGTTAATCGGGTTAACGTTACGTGAACTTTGTATATATTTTCAAAACCTATAAGAAGTCTATAATCCATAATCTATAAGTTAGAAGAATGTCAGCCCATTTCGTTAGCAGTAATTATGATAATCTTCATAACTACACTCGGCTGTAATAAATTATTAGCCCCCCGTAAACGTTGGTGTGTGCGAAAAGGTGTTAACGAATTTGTTTCCCCTTATCGCGGGTAAAACTGATTTTTTTTTTAAATTTTCCATTATCGCGCGAAGTTAGATACGATCGAAATTGTTTTTTGTATATTAAGGAGGGCAATGCTACATATTTCCTGCTATAAAAACACTTGAAGAGAGTTAAAAATTAACGACATAACCTATGCACTAAATTCACATTTAATTGCTGAGCACTCTTGAAAGTAATTTTATGAGTCTTGGCTCAACTTTTAAAAGTACAACCCCTGAGGTCACTGCAAAGATTAGGCTTTGAATTATTTACGAATTTTAGAACACATCAATTAAAAAGTTGTAGGTACCTACATGACATGAGCATGATAAAAAGAAGCGGTCGAAAATTTGAGGAAATAAAATTATGTTATCTGGCACGAGATAAACTCTTTTTGATAAATTGTTCATGGAGTTTAAATTATGCAATTTATTGGACATTAACCACTGCGAAGCTCACAATTTAATGAGTTAATAATTATGCCAATAATATATGAAATGTAACTCTGACAAACAATAGAAACGGAATCCTATCCGCGACAAAACAGTAGTTGTTTCTGATGACAACGATGCAATTTGAATATTACGAGTATGTGCATGTGCATACAAATTTGCTTCACAAAAAGTCGCCAATATTTGTTCCATGTTGCATGTATGATAGCCTTGATTATAAAATTAAGAGGCCAAGAGCATACACGCAACTTTTTCACCGGACCAATGACGCCGCCTGCCGTTCCAAAATCTGCACCACTAACTTTTGCTGAATGCATTGCCACCTAGTGAACCCTGTGGTCTTCTATTGTAGCGTCGTCTCATCGTCAATTTTGCTTGTTGACATGGCTATTTATCCGAAAATGCTTCTCGGTGCTAAGGATGATTTTTTGGCCGAAATAGGCGTCTTCTCCCACACGCTCCGAAGCACAGTCATCGAGCAAACGGCGTTGTCAATTGTCAATAACTTGTAGCTCCTAGATAAACTGTATCCTGCCCCGATGTACCCCAAGCCGCGACGCGAAATTCGAGAAGTTCAAGTCTGGGGAATTAACTGCGTCAGGTGTTAACTGATTGATTTCAGAAATGATTGTCTCGATTTTGGCCACCATATATTGGAAAGCCGCCTTCAAAGGGATACCCCGCCTGGTAAATTTGGCACAACGCATACAACGTTTACACTGACCAACACTTACCTATTTTAATTATTTAAGTTATATCATTTGTCGAACAATCGTGTTACTTGCCGTGGTGATTTGGCATCAGTGACTGAATAATAAGCGCCAGATAAGACAGACGTCATCAAAAAACATGGTCGCCAAAGGCTGCCAACATTGTCCCAATTGAAAAACCTTTTATTCAGTTCTAACATTATGTAAGTGAATTAGTACTATTTGTTTCAAGTCGGTGTGTACACAGAGGTAACTACGCTTGTTTTCCACTTTCGCTTTTGTTTCTGTTGTTTATCACTAGGCGCCTTAAATGATACACCAGTGTAAACACTTGGACTTTTATAGATTCGGAAAATTCACAAGATAAAATGGGATTCTCGCATCATTTTGTGTTATAAAGCATAAATCAAAAACTGGAAAAGCTCTCGCATATCATAAAAACCAAGTAAAAGCCATTAAACTGGCAAACAAAAACCGCAGGAATGAAAGGAACTGGGCTCCTGAATTAGTTGCACATACGCCACAGTGACTCGTAGATCATACTTCTCAATATTGCAGCGATCGAAAGAGTGTGGTAGACAAATGCTCCTGTCTAAAAAAAAATCTGTTTCTGCCTTAGTTTGACATGATTGTGTCTTTTCTACATATGTTTATCTTGAAACTAAAACACGAACGGCGTCTGTGCGACGATAGCAGTGAGAGATAGCTTCTTCAACCAAAGCTGCGAAAAAGTATCACGACATACTGTGACAGCGAAGCGCCAGCCATAAGAGCCATGTAGTCAGTCATTGTGAAGCAATAAATAAAAAATAAATGACTATTTTCAGAGCACCGTTTCAGGGAATGTCAATCGTATACAAAAGACGCTGCTTCAACAGAAACCCAAACTTACTCCCTCGGTGGATAGGGGAACGCCACCCTAACTTATAGAAGTCCAATCTTAAGCATGCTGTCCGTAAATAAAGCCAGCGTTCTTATAAGCGCATGCTTACGTTTTGAACCGAAGAAAACAAGTACCCCCTAACTTGTTCATAAATGAAGTGTCCTTGGTAGTTGCTTCTTCGATCCCTTATCGTCTGCAGTATAGCATTTTCCCTTTGTAAATATAATCAATGACAACACACGCTCGCCTCATTTATCCGATAGCCGATCACAATAACCTCGAAGGTTAATGTGTACGCACCCGTCGAGTTCATGCATCTATTACATTCTTAGAGCACTGCACTTCCCAACAACCTATCACAATTGAACTGAACCCACTACTGTTGTCCCCTTGCACTTGAACATAATATAAATACACAAAAGTTGCACATTGTTGTTAACAAATAAATCGAACAAATCGAAGGTGTGTTGTAAACACTACGGTCGGTGTTATGTCATCGATGGCGTGCAAGCACATTCATAACTCAACTGATTGCAGAGGCAATTGTCGGCAGTGCGAAAACTCACAAGTGCAAATGCACTGCAGCTGACAGAATTACGGACAGATTGTGTGGAAAAACGTAAACATTGCGTACTCCAGAGCGATTATGTAACCTCAAGTGCATTCAACAGTAGCAGCCGACACAAGTTCCGTTCGCAAGCCACACTAAGAATTTCTCCCTATGCACTATATATCACTCTCGTTAATTATAAATTTATTTACTTAATTGTGTATTTAATTTGTACCTCGTGTGCCCGGTGTGTGTGATATAAGCGCGGTTCCCGTTAATATTTTGTAAACAACACATAAAACCCAACTGACTGTGCAATCGAAACAAGGAAGAGCATAAGGTGCAAGGTAACCCTCAAAACCTTTCTACGATTACAATCGCTCGCTTGAGCTAGACACTGCGCAGGCGTCGAAGTGGAACCAAAAAGAACCGACAACAAAATAAAATCAAAAAAGACCACCACGATAAAGAAGAATCACAAAACAACAACAGAAACGAAGGTGTATAAATGTATATGTAATCAGTGCGCTCTTCTAGTGAATTTATTTTTTCGCTGATCTATTCTCTGTGCTCCGTGCTTGACCCCCTCCTTGAAAATGGAATGCATTCGGCGTACATACTCGTGCATCTTCTGTCCAACTACGGCGAGTACCATAAATATTTTTAAGCATTCAGGGGATGGTAAGGGCAAGGGTAGCAAGCGGCGATAGAAAAATTCAATAGATTGTGGGTGGCGGTAAGAATGCGGCGACACAAGATTTTTTTTTTTTTTTTGCAGTTTTCAAAATTGAACAAGAATTCCAATCAATACGTTACGTAAGGCTTACTCTTGCAGCATTATGAACTTGACAAAAGCTTTAGCAACAATGAATGAAGTCAGTCGCGAAAACAGGAAATTTAACAACCCGCGCACACTGACTGGGTCTAGACTCTGGAGGGGGATGAGTCAGAGCGCGCGCGACGTGGGTAAATCATTTAACGAATGATGATGATTCAGGTTTTGTTAGGCTGTTAATCGAAACGTTCAAGAGTCCACGACAATTAATGGAATAGGTACGTTGTAACTGACAATCGATGATGTTGTCGTCGTTGGCTTTGTGTTTTTGTTTGCTTTTTTTTCGGTGGGAATGTTGATTTGCGTGACACATTGTTTGGCAATTGTATAGTTTAATGAGTAATATGAGCCAGGTGTCTGTTGATATGAGTGAATTGTGGGATGGGTTTTAACCTAGCAACGTTTCTGGGGCGACACTTAATCCAGTAGAATTTGCCATAACCTTAATACAATGGAAGCTCTTAAGGGATTGTTGGTGCCAATACGATCTATGACAAATTTCATGGTGATTACAAATTTCAATGCCTAAGAAATGTGACGACTACGAAATGATACTGTAAAGATGGTTCCGCTACCTTTTACATAGACCAGAACTAAATATTGTTTAATTCCATTCATCATCATCAGTTTTAATGTCCCGCCTGTCTTTTTCAAGGCCTATTTCAAGCCCTTAGTAAGCTGCCTCCTAGTCCCTTGGGGTTGCTTTTTAAATGTGTCAATTAAGGTCTTTTTCAATCGCAGTGGTTCCATGCGAGAGGGATCTTCTTCCTGGATAATGCATCCAGCCCGATGAAATAGCATTTGGCAAAAGTGACTCTTCCGATTTATATCCATCTTAACATTTTGTTCGAGTCCCCGATGTTGATAGCATTTACTTCTTATTTCCATTGTACAAAAATAAATAAATAGTTGCCGCAAAAGGTCCGTAAGGACCATAGATCTAGGTTCTCACAACCATTCGTTTTGGGTGGGTTTATTTTTGGGACGAATGAAAAGGATCTACAATTGTACTCCAATTCCAACGGTTAGATGAGAAGCTCTTTCATGACAGGTAATCAGATGTTTGTCAAACGTTCGCGCTTCTGTAGGACTTTGCAAACAATGGGAAAGTCAATAACCACAATATAACAAAATAGTGTCCACATATCCCCACGAGTGTACTAGATTACTATCGGAGGAGAGCCTGTTACAAATAATGTACCGTGCATAAATATATAAGAACCCAATTGGAACAAATCGTGATGCCGAAAACAAATAGCCCACGGCAAAGGCAAAATCGATGCGCTCGTGCATATGTTTTCACCTCAAGCTCAAACATAGGTCAGTCTATCTTACACAAACAACGTGATTCTCATTTGACTTTCAAATAACAAATCTATTGGCAAACTTGGTGAATACACCCTTATATATGGGAATTGAAATGAATTTATTTATGAGGAACTAGATACAAAACAAGAACGTGGAATGCTCAACTGCTTCATAGAGAACTGGAGATACTATCCAGTTGGCGCAGGTACACATAATGAAAGTCGTAATGGGTTATAGATGTGCGAGGTGATTTCAAAAAATAAATCAAATTGTTTTTGCGCTCAAAAGAAGCGTCAAATGGTTAAAAATTTACTGCATTGAGGTTGCAAAAATATTGAAAGTCCTTCGAATCCCAATTCAGGTGGTTGTTTGGAGTGCTTTCATCGCATCATTAAACGACTGTCAACAAACCCTTGTCCATCTGATTCGCATGCTGACGTTTTGGTATCAAACCATGGTACCTCCTCCTCGAAGTAAGCTTAATTCGGTTTTGTAATTTGAAATACTGTTCTGGGGTAACCAGAAAATTAAGTAATAAAGATCCGCTCTGACATTGACGACTATTTACAAAGCCTTCAAAGTACATTATCGCTTATATAACATCCATAGAGGCCTGTGAACCAGCGAACCACAATCTAAAATGCCACAGGCGAAGATATGTCAGTAATAATGCTTGCCGCCTAAATGCCCCGCCGAATACAACGACCTCCATGGAAAGTAGTTCGTCACTAAACAATTTATGATGACGACTAAACCTTCAGACGCCACCCTTGATAAGTTTTTTTGTTTTTTTCTCTTTTATTCCCCATTGCCTACAGCAAAGGATGTGTGTTCTGGTGCAACCACCCCTCCCAACTACTGAAACAGTATCCCTGGTGAAGGTGCTGCCCACACAGAGTTAACCAAAAGGATTACTAGTAAAAGTATTTCTTCATTATACCTCTATTCACAACAAAAATTCAAAGTCAACATATTGTTGTATGTATCATTTGTGTTCATGTAATTTACAGGTGGGTCATGTGACCTTATTTACAGCCCTGTCCGTTGTCGTCGGGGTGGAAAATTCCTTTCAAATCAATTAAACATGCATGTAATTCGTTTTGGTAATTTATTTCTGCAATGGAAAAGCCACTTGCATAAATCTTGGACTGTTTAGAACCACTTACCAGAAATATAGGTTAACAACATTCGATTTGGCATTGGTAGTTGATTTTGTCCCCTTCCCAACTACCAAATCAAGCAGCAGATAAATAACTGCCAATAACAACACAAGTTTAGAATGATTATAATAAATAATGGAAGATTTTAGCAAGTGATTTGTGTCCTCTCCTCTTGGCATAAAAAGAAATTTCCGTGACCGATAAAAAATACTCTCCATTCCAAAGTTCTTTCGTCGTCGTTTATTTTATGTGAACACAAGAAGGCGAATGTCAATCTCGGCAAAGCAATGTAACAATCGAAACACAAAGCAAGATGCAGCGCATGCAAAAAGATGCCGCTACACACAGAGATGTGTACGTAAAGCTAGATATATTCCGCATTGAGATGTTGCAAAATAACCCGCACAGAACAGCAGCGTGTAATAGAAATATCTCTCATAGTCGTCGTCGTCGTCGTCGTTGTCGCCGTCGTAATGTCAGTGTACACGGTGTGTCTCTACTCTATACAGATGTGTACTCGTATATCCGAAAAGCATGGAATCAAGGTCGATGACAACGACCTTAAGCGACATGGTTTCGGTATATAAAGCGTGTATATAGCACTCTCTCGCTATTTGATGTTGTGTATTCTAATAGAGATACTAGATACACACATTGCTCTAGTTAGTGTAGAGGAGATGTACGTACACACATGGTTTCGTTGCCAGTGTTGCCAGGAGAGGGAAAACTTTGCGTAGTTTAATAAGTCACCTACTTACTATGAGACAGTTTGTTTGCTAAAAAACGTCTATTCTTACTCGTAAAGAAAGCATTTCCTGGTGCTCATAAAGGAGGGTAACTGCTACTAAGCTAAGCAGCCAAAATATGATCGGAGACGCTTGATAATGCGCGTAAAAACAACTGGTCGACTAGACCAAAAATGGAGACAAATTCACTTTCAATGACAGGTACATGCGATACCACTGAAGAGCACACTTCACCAGCATGACAAGGCGCTTAGAGCCAACCGATTACGAAGTTCATATTCGTTGATGATGTCTTGTTATGGAACCACATTTAAACGGCGGACACTCATATAATTTAAGGTCCGCAACGTCAACTTCCTTCCTTTGCCTTGCCGTCTTAGAAAATACTGGGAGTTTTCTTGGAAATTTTTCAATAAAACCCATTTTCGAGTGTGCAGGGGCAAGAGCATTCATTTGATGATGTTGCTGGTTTATGCCTACAGTATGGTTTCGTAAGTATAACTCAAAAGCTGACCAGAAATGTGTGTCTTCGGAAGGATTATTCTAACAGTCTCGTATTCGCAGTGAAAAGCTTACCTTCCTCAGAGAATTGTCGTTTGGCTGCCAACTTAATAAAAGGGGCGAGCGGCCAAACTATCATATGAAAGGCAAGTTGACAAGAAGCTGAAGCAGTTAGTCCACGGATTTCTCTTAAAAGAGGTTAAGGGCTATAATCTTATATATATCAACTTCTGGTCAAAAGCTAAGGTTTTAACAAAGGCACAAGTGCTGTTCCAATATTCCTTAGCGAATTGTTATGTAGTACTTGTCGGTTCCAAGACCTTTCCTCTCAATCTACTTAAATAGGTTTTCTTAATGCTCAAGGGTTGTTTGCTAATTTACTAGTGCTTGGTGCGCTCGAGTTCGGCGCAGTTCATTGGCACAGTATATCAAGCAAAGAACATAAATTTTATGTCAGTTTTAACACCGTACAATGCGCTTCCGATCCCTTCAATATCTGTGCGATTACATATCGTGACTTAAAGGAAATATACGAAAGAGAATGTACGCAAAATATATTTCAAGTGACCAAGTGACCCTGTTGAAACAACAAATCGATGCAATCACCAGGCCATACAAAGAAACAAAAACTCGGTGTGCAACACCACCAACTGTTTTCTGCTTTTTAGTGAAACCCCAAGCAATGAAGCCTCACCAGAAGAACACATTGAGCCAACTGCTATGTTAAGTGGTTTCAAATTCATTTTCAACTGTGATTATATCAAAAGAAAACCAATCGACTCTCGTTTAACCAGTCCGACTGTCTACGGATAGATTATTGTTAAATACGGCAATAAATACTAAACAGGTGTGCTTACTTGGCAATGGCGAAACAATCGACCGTAACATATGTTTTAGAGTACCTACAGATGGCAACACTTTCGTAGCATACTATGTAACGTTACCCTCCGGTAGCTAAACATGTACATACGTTGTTACGTGCGTTCTGGTTTGGTTACCTATAATCAATGTACTTAAGCCAGTGCAAAAAATCAATGAAACAGCTTCCTTCCTTCCTGAGTACACACCGCAGAGCTATATCCATCGCAACTGCGGTTGTCGTTTCTCCTGCTTTTGTGCTCTGATTAAATGCGAATAACAATAAATCTATTTTAAAATTCACCATTAATTTTTAGCCTATTCGTTTCGGACTTATACTCGCCATCGTCACTCAGAGAAAAGTAGAAAAACATAAACTCTGCATATACACCTATAATGTGGCTACACTGTACACATAGCTATGGATGAAAATTTTTCATTTTTTTTTTTTCTTCTCTCGCTAAACAAACGAAATTTATTTCACTTTCGCGAGGTGAAGTGTGATCTCTGTTTTGAGCTAATTTTAGGTTTTTTGCTCATTTTCGGCGACGAAAGGTAATGGTGCAGCGATTGTTTTTCTTTTTTTCTGCTACACAGAAGGAAAACCAATAATATTTAAAGTTGGGCAATTTTTTTTACCGAGGGAATCTCGATCTCGACACTCGTCAGGCGCAAGGAAAAAAAACTAATCGATCCAACAAATTTCAAATTTTGTTATTTTTCACAACCCGCTCTGAGAAATTCCATAAGTTAAAAGATTTTCAAAGTAACAGAACTAATAGCGTATTATTATAGAATTTTAATAATCCAACAAGAATTCCAACCCTCGCAATTCTCACTGCCTAATTGGAAAATTTGTCTATATTTTTTTTTTTTTTGCATATCACACAAATTGAAAAATTAGGTCGCACTTTGTTCCAAATAATTTTGAATTGGTTTTTCGAGGGCTGTCACGGTAGACACACACGAAAATGTTAACTGAATTATTGGGAAACACTTACATTAAAGTTATTTCGGTGAATATTTAAATTTTAAATCGTTTTAGCGGAAATTATAGCACAGAAAACTTTGCACTTGGGAAACGTACGTCTCCTCCATTTTTTTCGAGCACACAAATACGAATTTTCTTCTCTACGGGCGAATCGGATGAAGTTTCGAAAACTGACGTTTTACTTTTTTTTTTTATTTTGGCGAATTCCAATGACATTTTTGTTTAGTCGTGTGGAGTTGCCAACTGCTTTGCAAGCTTCCTAAGGAAGCGACTACACTTTTCAATATTACGATACGTTCGCATTGCTGAGAAACAGATTATACTGGTTTCATGGACTTTTCAGTTATTTTTTCTGAATCTCAATTTGTTTAGTAGTAGTTCATTGCGCACAAAACTACATTTGTGGAAGAACATTATTTAGTGTTATTCGTGCAAAACGAACATTTGTAGGCTTTGACAATTTGTTCCTAATCTGAAAACAATATATTAGATATCCGTGTTTAGTTTTCTTAAGAAAAAACTTACACTTACAGCTTTTGAAGCAGAACCTCGAAAAGTTTTAAAGCTATTTAATTTTATATTAAGGCTCAACAATAATAGGATTATATTGGCTTAAATCGCTGTTATACAAAAAGTGGGCTTCAAAATGAGATGGGTTGACGACTGAATTCTTGATAAATTTATGTTTGATTTTAATAATTGCAAGCAGAAGTATATTAAGGAAGGACCCTGAGTATATTTTTTAAAGACTATGCGCGATACCAATAACAAATTTAAGTCTCGACTTTAAATTTACGGAAGCTCACAATTGCGAAATTGGTATAGAAAATATAGCCACTGTGAACTACTAAAATTTAGAGTCGAAATTAAAAATGTTTATTGGTGAGGAACTATATACATACCCATCTGTTTAATTGCTGGAATTGTTGAGAGGTACCAACAGTTTTGTGTCATATCCTTACACGGCAATTAAGCTCCAGAGCTTTGTCAGACATGCAGTACAGTGGACAATTTGTATGAGATTTTTAGTTCGGGTATTAGTATTACGCATACCTATACCAATAACCACTCGGTTACTTTTTGAATGGGAATCCAAGTTTTATGGGTAATTGAAATCAAGGAAATCATATTTGTAGATACTGGTGATCTAGTCAATCATCGTTAATGTCGACTGTAGAGGCAAATAGAATGAAAGCATCATATTTCGGGAGTATCTTTAGAAAAACCTGTAGTTTGCTTCAAGAAAAATAGAAATAACTACTGAAAGAAAACACAAAAACATCGTTGTCTTCCCCTTATGTTTGTTTTTTCTCTATATTTTAACATATTGTATTTTATAAAATATTACTTTTCGTTTCAGTTTAATGATTTTAAATCAAAGCTTTTTGTTTTACAAAAAAAAAAAAAAAAAACAGAATCCAAATCAAACAAGAAAATGAGACGCACACACACACACATGATCGACCAAACAAAGAATTTTTTTTACAATTTATTACAATTTTATATATGTTTTGTTGTTTCAATAAAACGAATGAAATCACTACTCCAATACAACTTTAAAAAAGGGACTTAACTCTAAAATCAATTAGAAGTAGTAAAACTGTTGTTATGCAAATATTGTTTTCATTTTCACAGGTTATAACGGATGAATATAATGTATATAATATGCGTTTTAGAAAGGACTTGATTTTTCATTTTCATTTAAAAAGTTATTATTTTTTTAGAAAGTCCATAATTTGATAACAGAAATATTAGAATATTAAATGGGAGTCTCCAAAATATATATTTATATATGCAAGTATATATAAGTTTTTTTTTTTTTAATATATAATATGCAAGTGACACATAGCGCCCAACCTAACAACCTAAAACACGCAACAGCACGCTCATTCCATATTAACCATTATCACAACGTTGACCTGTGGAAAACTTTCGGGACTCATATAGTTAGAAGTTCGTAGCTGTGCCATCCGATCAGCCAAATCGGTGGCGTTATCACAGGTTCCAGGCGGCATCATCCAGATTGTTTCTGGAAAATGAATGCAATTATGTGGCCAACGACATAAACTACGCACGTGTGTGATGTTTTGATATAATTACCTCCAAAGTACCAACCGTTTGGAGTGCATAGCCTCCACATAATGGCAGGATTGGTGGGGGGTATATCGGCGACGATATCACATGTATCGCCAGGTCGTATCACCGGCACCTCAATCCGTCTCGTCTGACTGGGCGAAATAAGGTAACAGCCAGTGGGCCAGTCTTCGTTGCCGTCGTTTTGTAACTTCCATGCCTGCTTCACTTCCGATGGACGTGATTGTGCGATAATCTTCATCGATGGTAACGTTTGCATGTTGCAGAAATCCAAGAAGCAACCGATTGCTGTTTGGAGGTTCCTAAAAATTAATTAAATTCATTGTTTTTTTAGTTGCAGACTAAGACAGCCTTGTAATGGATGGAATAATAAATGACAATGACAACCGGCCATTGGACGACTCTACTTTCATCTTTTTATGTAATTTAAATACAGAAGTAGGACAATTTTTGTAGTATATATGACAACATGCCTGGAAACGTACTCTATCTTAGTTACTATGACTAGTTACACGATTTTCTCACGTTTATATTTTACAAAAGAACATTATCCCCAGATCATAACACCTTCAAGCTAATTAATCACGGTGCGATCAACCTTAGTTTTTGACTGTTCGCGTTCGTAATTTGGTCTTGTCAATGTAATTCTTTTGATTACGTAAAAATGAACGTCT
Organism: Cheilosia impressa; assembly: GCA_948293265.1. NCBI lineage: Eukaryota > Metazoa > Arthropoda > Insecta > Diptera > Syrphidae > Cheilosia > Cheilosia impressa. Next base: position 47,120,176 of record OX411882.1, on the reverse strand, counting down.
TTATGGACGCGATCGAATTTATTGCATCCCTATTTGCAAGCAGAAACAATTAGATTTTGGTTTTAACTTTTCATATCAGAACTAGGTACACATATTTTATTTACAAACAAAATATATCTTCAATTGAATTTTGACAATTGAGTGGCCGGTAGGTTTCGATGGTTCATGGCAATTCTTCTTCGGACTCTCTATTAGTTTTGAAAATTACTTTGCAGTTGGCACTATTTTTATTATTAAAATATAGGAAATTGATAAATTCCATTTTTTACTGGGGTTTTTAGGTTTAGAATGCTATTACACGACAGGCTTTACAAACGCATAGTGCGATTGACTTGATTTTCCAAATTACCTGCATTGTTATTGCAACAGTAAACAATGACATTGCACTTTTAATGTAAAATGCAGTTAATCCTAACAAACGCAATTTTTAGAGAAGCGGCATGATAACGGTTCCCAGCAAAAATGACTTACCAATTGCTCATTTCAAGGAAAAATCTCGCCGACTCCTTATTAATTTGATTGTTCATTAATGTTTGGAATTGATTAATCAAATCCTCGTGATCTGTTGTGCCCAAACAACTGAATTGCTGTAGCAAACACGAATCGATATCGATCTCGTTTGAAACTGGTGTTGGTGGCGGTGCTTCAATTGCTTCCATCGGCCTTCGAACGATCTCCTGCATCGGTGCTGTGGTATCGCTGAAGCCGTTCATCGGAAATGGCTGTACGGTAGGAAATAACATCGGAAGCTGTTGTGGCTGCTCCTGAGTTTGTGATTGCTGCTGCTGTTGCTGTTGCTGCTGGGGATCATAACTCTCACTGATGTCCATTTTCCTCTTCTGTTCGCTTGAACCTCACTTATCTGCAAAAATTGTTCCAATTCGTAAATAACTACAACCAATTAGACAAAGACATTTCGTACTTGCTGTCGTCTGCTGGAGTTTAATTTTCTTTATCTAGGCTGAGGAAACGAAATCACCTTTTCTGTGCATGGACTTGAACAAGCGAGCTCCTAGTTTCGTTTTTTTGCCTCGCTCTCGCTCTCAGTGGGGTGACCAAACAAAAATATAATTAAAATAAACAAAAAGAAAACGAACAAATTCGGAATTTCACCACAATAGATTCGATAATATTGTTTTTGTTATTCTGTAGTTTTTGGGAAGAAAAAGCACTTCCTTGGGAAGGAAAATGTTAATATTCGTATAGCTAGGAACTGGCTCTGTATGAATTGGTAAGACTTTTTGATAGAATTATGGTATTGACATTTCGTCCAACTTTCGTTTGTGAATGATACTCGTCCATTTTGTTATTGTTTGGTTTAAGGTGGATATGATTGTCTCTCTCTGTTCAAAGGTATTTTGTTCGATGTTTCAAAGTGATTGTAGAGCTAGTTCTAATCGGAATTTTAAGATCATTCACAATACTGAAGGCTAAAAGTTTGAATGTAGGTATTAATTTTTTTTATTGGAAATTAAAAAAGTATTTTTCTAAATACGATTAAGACTTATCAAATTTTCCATAGCAATTGTTCCAGCTCTAAACTTTTTAGAAATGGACCTAACAATTGCAATATTTTCCATACGAATCCCGCAATTGTGAGCTTCCGCAAATTTACTAAGTTTACTTTTGGTAGGTACGGCGCAAAAGGAAGAGGAATATATTTGCCGACTTACATATTCGGAAATCGAACTAGTAAAAAATCATTTTGGGACTGAGTAAGGCCACTGCGCTATATATATTCATTTGTAGTCAATTTCTCCCATTCATTCATTGTAACCTGCAAAATGTTAGTGTGAAAGTCAAAAGTAATTATTATTATAGTAACGCGTACTGTCTTTGGGACAAGCAACTCAGTTATCCAACATTTTTCTGTACAATCAATGGGCCTATTAATAAACATTTTTAGTCTGGACTTTATATTTAAGTAGTTCACAGTATGCATATTTCGCAATTGTGGGTTATTGCAAAATTAATGTCGAGACTAAAATTTGTTATTAGTTCGGCGCATGGCACCGTACTTATATTAATTTAAAGTATGGAAAATAAAGCCACTGTGAACTACTACAATTTAGAGTCGTAGGAGCTTACTAATAATCATTTTTAGCCCTCACAATAATTATTTTGTAAGTCACAATATGGAATTTTGTATGGAAAATTTCCCCATTGTGAGTTTGAAAAATTTAGCCTGGACACTAAAAAAGATTATTAGTATCGCGGGTAGTGTTTTTTTTTTTTTTTGAAAAGCTATTTTAATTCAGCTTTTATCTTTCATCCTCATATGCATATTATCAGCTCACGCACATGAGGTTTTCCCTCCACTTACCTACCGGTAATTAGGACCGAACAAAAGCCAGCGCATCAATTAAATATTTACCCAACATCATGGGCGCTGTAACATCTGGCAACTCTTCCCAAAAGCTAGTTGTCAAAATATTTAACTCAATAGATTTTTTACAATTTCTTATAAAAACCGAAATTAACATTCCTATTTTTGTTGGTAATGAAATAATTGATAGGTACAAATAAAGTGTGGACAACTTTGTTGTTTGATTTCTAATATCAAAACCAAACGGCTACCAACACGAACGAACGGAAACGACTTTCAACATTCAGCGAGTAGAAATCGCCTCGTCAAGCATCGAGTAATTTTCTTTTCATTCGATACCTAATGCAGAGTAGGTACATTCGTTATATGTACAAAAAAATATTTAAAACTAACACAAGAATATTCCAACACAGGCAGGAGAAGAGCCTCAAAAGATGATCCTGACGAAGTATCGCAATTCATATTTTGCATCAGACAGCGGCCAATTCTCTATAATTACAAACTCTCGCCACAGGATCGGCGACGTAGTCTGGTTGCCAAGTGTTGGAGGGATGTAGCAAACGAAATACGGGGTATGGTTGTCATTATGTTTGATTGAATCGAAAAGCTCATTCCTCTTATTTTTCTTAAAAGATATGCTCCTATTTAAAGGTGAACTTACACCGGATGAATGTCGTAGAAAATGGAAAAACCTTCGCGATACATATCACCAGTACAGACTGCGCAAATCGAAGTTCAAGGACTGTTTGGATCGGTGGCGATACACAAAAGATTTGGAATTCCTCTCGGATATCTATCAGCCAAAATTGAAATCGGAACGCGGGAAATATCTAAGTGAGCGCAACCCAGCAAACAAAGCCCACCGCAATGTCAATCAGTTGAATACGTCTTCCATGGCGGAGGACGATGAAGATGACTCAAGTGTTTCGTTTCAGAAAGTCGAAGACGATGCATTCATAGAGCACATCTATGAAGATACCATTGAGCATGTGGTCGACGTAAATGAAGTTCAATTTTGTGATGTAGAAGCGGTGAACAAGACGACAGATGAAGCTTATAGCGAAGTATGCCTCTATGAGGAAGGGGAAACCCCCCAATGTGAAGAGATTACCGTGGAGGAATCAAAGTTTAGTATTATTCACTGCGGCAGCGAAGACAACAATTCGTTTGACGAAAGTCAAAAAACTGTTAATCTCACCATAAGTAATGACAGTGATGAGTTGGACTTGTTTTTTAGATTTTTGAAAACGAAGATTCAGAAGCTACCGCCCACTGATGTGACAGCAATTCAGATTGAATTTCTAAATGCCGTTTTGAGAAAAGAAGCCGCCATTGCGGGGAATAGTTAAGTTTTTTGTTTTATAGAATCAATAAAGGACAATGGTAAGCATTATTGAACAATTGTTTGTGCCTATAGGGGCGCTTAGAGGATATGCTAATGTTGCTCCAAAAAGGTTTCATTGTGCATTTCGCAAACGCTTGCATGGTGGGGTTGATAAATGGGCATTGGTAGCAGTGACACTTGATTTCGCTGGAGTCCACTCCCTATTCAAATTATTGGAAATGCACTTTGTAACATACTGAGCATAACATTAGTTTATTAGATTAGAAATTTTTTTATCAACACAAAGCAACGGGTAATATCCAATGGTGGAGGGGACCATTTCCAGGGCATCCGTCACGTCATAGCTTTCATGCTCAGGGATGCGAAGATGTGCTTATTTTTTATATTTATCGATAGTTTCTAATAGTTTGTCGGCCTCATCTGAGGTTTTTACGCGCAACAACATTGGAGTTGGCTTCTCTGTATCGGGTGTCGGTATACAAACCAGCATAACATTGTTCTTTCCCATCCGCTGAGTGGGGATTGAATCGTTCAAAATTAGATTCACCAGGATGTTGCCCAAGTTGGTGTCCGCTCGAACTAGAAGTTGGGTTTTCTCAGAGTCCTTCACAGGCTTTAGATACAAGGTCCCAACACCGCGATCAGCGAATGTCCCATCGTTCTTAACAAACACCTTGCAGCGATGCGAGTACACGCTATCCTCCTCGACGACAGCCTTGAATTCTACCTTTGGTGGCTCGTCCTCTTCGTCGCCGCTTGCCTTATCGGCTGCCCCTTCTGTGGCCGGTGGTGGTGCAACGTTGCCGAAGGAGAATGGTTTAGCGCCAGAAAAACTAAAGCCGGTACTGCTGGATGCAGGAAAAGCAGCTGGTGTGGTTGTTGGACTATCCGTCTTTACGGCGCCGAACGTGAAACCTGTGGTTGGCGTTGTAATAGGTTTCTCGTCCGATTTTTTTGATAAGTTTCCAAATATAGACGGTTTTTGTACTGCAGCATCAGTCGAATCTGTTTTGTTTCCGAAAGAGAACGTGCTCGTTGGTGCCTGGGTAGTGGAAAATGTGAAGGCGCTCATTGCCTGGGACTGATTGTTGTTGTCCATTTTGGTGGGGGTGCCTTCATTCTTCTCGATTTCGGCTAGGTATTTTTCGTAATCCTTGAAGATTGGCGTCAAAAGACAAATTGGGTTCTTGTCTACATGAGTCTTAATCCAGGTGGATACGGCCTGATTAAGACCCTTGAGCTTAGCGTAGTAGGTATTCGATTTCGAAAAGCTATAATTATTATTATTTGTCGAAGTCACCATACTTGACACAGCGCTATCTGGGCCTGAGGGTTTCGCCTCGGAGGGTGTGAATTTTGATAAAAACGAAAACATATTGGCTGGTTTGGCTTCATTTGACTTCTTATCCAAATCACTGGAAACTGCCGAATCAATGGTCGATATGGATGAAAATGTCCCGGTCGATGTATCGGATAGGGTTTTGCCAAAACCTTTTGTAAGATAAAACAAATGAAAGAGCGTTCGTGTTGTGTGCGATTAGGTATTCTGTACTTACCAGCGAAACCACTAAAAACGCTTTTGAGTGGCCCATCGCCGTCACTAGTAGTTGTATTTGCTGTAGGAAGTTTTCTGCGTGCTTTTTTTATGACACGATTTTTAATTTCATCTTCCGACGCTGTCAGGAAAGTGCCTCTTTGCTCTGGCTCCATTTCTTTATCCCAGTTGTCATGGTTTAAGTCAGAAGTTGCACGTCGTTTGCCGGCTGGATTATCCATTATTGGTTTTTCTTTATGAACTACTAGTGTATCCTACCTTGGGTCAATCTTTAATTTTATTTGGAACGAGAAGTCTCTATGGAAAACGAGACACACAAAAAACCATCTACCTGTCTTGTCAAAAAACGAGTTGCGAAAATTTTGCAACCGGCGCAATCTTGGGTTTGTTCGCTTAGCTTTATCTGGAGTTTGTTCGTTTAAAAATTTCACGGAAAGGTTAGCTCACTTTGAAGTTATAAACCTAGGTTGGTTAGTAGGAATCCAAAATAGGTAGGAATAGGACTGTTTTTCAGACTTTCACTATATATAAGTCATATTCGATTGGGCGCCCTCAGAGTACTTTTTTTGCTTTCAGAGGAAAATTTATTTTCGTTTGGTACAAAAAAAGCAATCTTTTTCAGATTTTAAATTTTTTGTTTTATATTTAAATATGTTCAAATGTTTAGAAATCAATCTGGGCTAATATTTCGATTATTTTCATATAAAATTTAACCAATGAATGGTAAACGCTTAGAAGGCTACACATTGCAGTCGCACAAATATCAACAAAAAAAAAAAGAGCAAGTGACGTTTTTGTGTTGGATTAGCCACACGAAATCTGAAATCTGAGAGCAAATCTGAAGAAGTGGTCATAAAATGCCAATTTCTGACAGTTCTCCTGTGAAAATGCGGTCATATAAAGTAATGGGCATATCTCATATGCTCTAATGATCTAAATGCCACATATGACCAGGCTGATTTTGACAGATAAAATGCCCAAACAGCTTATAGTGTAATCGGACAATAAGCACGAATGTCAGCATAAAACCCTATATTCCCATATGCACTGTATTGAAATTTCGTTATGGCATTGCTGGCATTTTTGATGGAACAAGAATTATTTCGTTGTCATCGGTGTTCCAACTTCAAGTTTTGCTTTGTTTTTCTTAACAGCATTACTCTACTTTAACATTTGGTAATAAATAAAAAATGCCTTAAATGGCCATCGAGACAAATATGACCATATTGGTAATTTTGGTCATATAGTCTAATATACCTACAGTTTTGATAATCCGAACATTTGGTCATTTGACAGCTAATCTGATCATTTGCCTGATGGCATTCATATGCATAATTGGCATACAGTCTAATCAGCATAACACCAAAACCTTTGGCATTTGTCAAACTTTGAAGTGTCTTATATACGTTTTAAGGCGACTTGTCTGAGAAAAATAGAGAAAAATTTGCATTTGGCCGCTGCAATAGATATATCAACATAAATTGAATAGGATTATATAAACACCAATTACAATTTAAGAACATCTGACTTTTAAATCACGCATCAACACAAATGCAGAAAAAAATAATCTCCATTCCATTGGGCACAATAAATCTGAAGTCCGAGAGCAAAATCTGAAAATCCCAATGAAAAACTATGTGAATGTGAAAAATTTTGCTAGATACTCGCACTGACGCCACAAATACTTCAGTCAAATTCAACACTCATCTTTTTACATATATTTACAAAAAAATGCATTTGCTAGGTTATCTATACATAATATTCCTGTCAAGCAGAAACTGTTAACATTTTATATAATACTACTGTTCTCAAATTAAACTAGGTACTCTTAAGAACTAATGGAAATGCCACTAAATTTTCAGTCACAGAACATTGTTCAAATATCCTTGGGGGTTGTCTTATTTCTACTCTATTCTTTGAATCGAATCTATGTGTAGTTGGGGTTGAACTTCTCGTTTAATGAACATAGTCCAGGATAAAATGGGTTGCCGCCTGTCCTGCACTTCGACGTCGGCAAACCAGCCTTATAAACTGGAGTATCAAGTGCATATATCGACGCGTAGTTGCAAGCAATATTTATGATGTAATAGTAGGGATAGTCGGGTCTTGTGAATCGAATAGCAGCACAGCCCACATGCGTATTGCGATCGACAACTATTTCCGCAAAATGCCCATACTCCTCGCTGTCAAATGATACACGGTTAGTATAGAGACACAGCAAAACAATCTAACATTCAACTTACAAATGGCTCTCCACGCGAAATCTCTTGATGTAGCTATTGTCAATCAGATTGTACTCGCTGAACCAGCCTCCAACAGCTTGCTCCAACAAGTTGGTCATATTAACGAACGACCGTTCCGAATATAATCCATACAGACACTGACCCGAATTTCGATAACGGTAAGTATTATAACAATCGTCATGGTCAAGAATGCATGTTTTCAAGTTCAGTAGTGCCAAGTACGCTAGTTCGTCATCCCACTTCTATAATTGACGCGAAATAGTAAAAGATAAACATAAATTAATAAATTAAATATTAGTTTACAAACACACGATAAGCAAGTGGACGAACAAGTTTGTGCCTTATAATGATTATTTATGCTAATTCGGATACAGTTGTAGGCATAGAGATACACACGACGACGGTTAGCATAACATAAATTACAAATCATTTGTCACTGAAAACTCACCATGGTGGCCATTCTAGCGGCAGGAAAGTATCCCGGCAGTAGTCCCAGCGCGATGAAGTTCCTTCGTTTGTTGTGCTCGTGAAGGATTTGCTTTTGAAATGGCTCGATATCCAGAGTAACTCTGTCGGGGTGACATCTATAGCTGAATTCCTGCAAAAGGGTTGGATTTATCGTTGGAAAAGTGATGCTTTAGGGGAGCTGCACTTGTTGACACTTACACCGTCGTTATTACAGGCTATGTGACGCCCACCGTTAGGGCATAAGTCCTTGTCACACCACGTCATCTGTCTCGGACCATAATTGTATCCACTCACAAAGCTGAATAGCAACACCGACCAACTAACAATTAATAAATTCATTTCGCTTTTCGCTTTGATAACGTCTGAAAGTTTGAAAGTCACGGTCACGGACACAACGGCCGGTTATTCCTGTGGTGAGAGACCCTAACCTTCTGAATCCGCAGAGAGCAAACCAACGCCTTTATATTACTTTTCTTCAGTTCAGCTTCAGCTGGTGAATCAGTGATCGAACTAAGAACAAACTCCTGAATGTCAATGTATCGCAAGTTAAAAGAGGAGAATATATTCAAATTTCGCACATCGCTTTTATGGATGTGATTTAGTTCTTTGGCCAACCGGGAGACCAACAAATGTAAAAGGGTACATATATTTTACGAAAGAAGGCGAAAAGGAAGACAATTAATGTTAATTTGAGTTATCAAGATTTGATTCGTTTATGGCGGGAGTGCGACGGGATTAATTGAGGATAGCCTATCAGCATCACTTAAGATATTCTATTTAATAGCTTTGAACTGAACTGGTCTTGGAGGTACCTAGAGAGCTACTGCATGGCTTACATAATTCTATTGCAGGTGCGGATGGCGGTTATGTTGTTGACTTTATCTCTGGTGGTCTATCGGTTGTGGATCGTTTTTACGAGCTTATGTTTTCATATGCTAATGAGCAGTCGGCACATTGGTAAAATCTATTTTTATTCTAAACACATCTAATGGGCTCCATTGATCGTTTTGCTCACAGGAAGTAGATTTCGTTTACTTCAAAAGGTGTGTGATCTGTTTTACTTTCACCGCAGTTTTTCTGGAAGAACAAATACACAGTACCTAAAGCTATCTATATAGAAAGAGAATGCTAAGTGCAAGACGGGTTTCGGCGGTAAAAAAAGATCTCTTTTGTGGTTGGGGTCTAATGCAAATTAGGTGAGCGATCTATCACCGCGCAGGTCTTTTCAAAACCATTTAAAAAGTCGTGCCGAAGGAAGGCATAGCCACTTCATAGTTAAACAAACGCCAAGTATAGTCATGAACACGTGTTAATCAATAACTAGTTAGATCTTATTGGTTATGTATTTCGGTAATAAGAAAAGACTTTATTCTGATTTTAATTTGTTTATTTTAACCTTTGTGTTTTTTTCTGTGAGTGTTTTAATTCATTCATCACGTGTAGCTTTGTTAAAGAGATATTTTGGTTAAGGAAAATGCGCAAATAGCCAATTGAAATTATCTGCGATCACTTTTTTTATAAAGTTGCACGTGAATATATTTTTGGCACTGAAACTTTAAATTAATTGACTTTTTATTTCTATTTTTTTTTTAACCAATTGAAATTAGATTATTTTTGTTTGTTGCGCACCAAAAGTGGTTTCAACATAATAATAAACCTGCCTACACTCTTAGCAATTAATTGCCCATAGAAATAGAAAGTGGCTGCATTTCGGCTCTACTACTAAACAATTGCAGGCTATACGAACATCCGCTACAGTTTCATTTGATATCTGTTAATGATGATATTTGAAAGAACATTTCGGGCCAATTGGCGCAATTGGTGCGGGAACTTGGCCAATTGAAAGGTGTAAGTTTCGAACTGACAATTAAAAAGGTCAGAGTTCTTCTCGCAAACATTTACCCTTTTAAATGTGACACAGGTACCTACCTAATTCGAAGAAATCATCATGTTGCAACTTGCTAGATCATTCATACATGCACTACTTTTTCCTTAACGCATTCACGTCACAACCTTCACTCATAAGTCATAACACTTGTTCATCACCCCATTATCCGTGAGTATACGTCAGATAAATTAAGCAAAACAAACCCAATTGGTATTTGCTTTGCTTTGCACAAATATACTTGGAGAAAAATAATAACTGATGTAATACGATATGCGTTGCAGAAAGATCTTCGTATGTTGTACTTACAGTTTATAGATCTGTATATACAGCAGTATTCCCTATATGCATTGTGAGAGAAAACGACACTCATGTCATCAATCAATAATATAGCTTTATTTACCTACCGTCTGAAGTTAAATAGGTTGTAAATGCTGCAGTTCTAAATGTAATGGATACCTAATACCATGTTAAACATGGTTTAAGAACATTATCTCAAGGTTTGTGGTTGACGTACGAGATGAGCCAGCGGTTTCAAGTTTAACCCCCACAAAAAAATGGTTCACCAATTGCGATCGTCTAAAAAATATCCGAGACTACAAGTGTCCCGAGGAATTCTGACAATTCACCCTTACGGATCGGATATGTCATAAAATTGTGGTTAGGAGAAGTTTAAACATAAGGCTAAAACTTTGTGACTTGTTACGCGCACTATTCGTTTTCCTTTTCTTCGTTCACTTTTTTTTTAATCAATCTAGATTGAAGTTCAGCACGTATGACACTACATTTTTGTATTTTTTCACACTTTTAAAATGAAGCTAGAGCAGTACGAAACATAAGAACGAAAATTCCCGATAGGAGTGAGTGCGTACATCCCATAACCTCATTAAAGTAGATACGTCAAAAAAAAATATGTACCTATTCAAATCACATTTTTCAGCTGCTGGCAGCTTTTTTTTGACATCTCAAAATTATTTGAAAATAAATTCGTTTGAAAATCTGCGGTTGCTTTGCAAACAATTGCTACTCCTTTCGTATCACACTTTTGGTCTCTTTTACATACCGCTGACTTTTCAGCATTAAAAAAATGAGGAAGAAATGTAGTGTCATACGGGCTTTATCGAAGAGGGTTAGATTTTTTAGTTATTTATAGGCTAACTGTCATATTTTCCGACAGTTAGTCTATACGAATGTTGATATGGCTCTTGATATAGCCATAGTTTAAAATTAGGACTGCCGAATGTGGTTATTAATAGTAATCTCAGCACATAAGTCAACGTACTCTTTATTTAATAAATACTTGTTTATAAATTTTTCTAAAAATAAAGCGAACGTAAGCATTATGTTACATTACAACTGTTGTTATTGTTTACAAAATATCCGTATCGTACGCATTTCGTGAATGAACGTGCCTTCTTTTATTACAGAAAATAAAAATAACTTGCTTATCTTGGGGCTACGGAAATATATTTATACATTAAAGCCCCGTATTGATAAACGCTGCGTAAAAGTTATTGGTAGTTACGTTCAGTTTTTTAACTTCCATCTGACGTCTACTGGATAACTTACTTGTGCACATTTGCTTATTAACATCTACGGTGTTAAGAATATTATTTTGCAACAGGTTTTATGCCGAATAAGCGTTAACTTTTGTCTTCCTGTACGAATTTTTAATATTCTATACCTACTTTCAATAACAGCTTTTTAATCATTCATATAACTGTTTTTACTAAATGCTAAAAGGAAACCCTAGCCGCTCTGTGTTGTTCAAAAACACGCTTAAGTCTATCAGAAACAATTGGATACAATTTGACATAACAATAGTGGTTTTAAAATAAACCTCGTTTATCAACTTTAAAATTGTCCACAAAGTACCTGAAACATCAAGCTCGTAAAAAAGAAGTCAACATGTGCAGTCAACACTACTCGATATCGGTGATAAAATATTCGTTTTCTTATAATTCAATAAATATTGGTTCAAGAATTAATTCAGAATTACCAACTGGTTTGCAAGACCAGTTAAGAATGAAATTGCATTGCATAAGTGTCGCAAAATCACAAAATGAGACTTTGGCAAGCTTAAGTTAAATTCATTCCTTATGTGACCCTATTTCACACGTTATACATATACATATATATATATATATACACTCATTTATTTGTATCTGCAATCTACTAATTTATTTAATCGCCCAATTAGTTTGAATTTTTATTGACAGCATATACACAATCGAGATCATGATACGGATCAATACACGTGTTCATATAATATGTAGTTTGCTTTTGTTCATCCTCGGTGTGGCGGCATTTAGCAAGATTATGCCAAAAATTGAATGCATAATTCATGAAAGAATTTCACTTCGACTTTCGATCCAAGAAATCACTTTAACGATCAACGTGCAGAACGTGTTTTATTAGAAACAATGATGTGTCATAAAATCACTTCATCTCTAGACAATGCGTCTAAAAGCGTGGTCGTTGTGTCGCTGTCCCAAAGTGGCTTTGCATTGAAGTGGTTTAAATTAATTATTCCACTTTTCGGGATTTACGACGAACTCTTCAAAGTTAGTCCGAACTCGAAGTGTGACGCTTCAACTCTGTACTTCTTTGTTACAACCAACGGGTTCAATGAATGTTTTAGTGCGTAAAAATCACTTCAGCCGATTAAAAAAAAAAGAAGTACGTTAAAAGTGTAAGCAAAATCTAAATGTCGTGTCGACGTTGTGCAGGGAGAATAAACGAGAAAATCTTTGTCCCATATACCGTGGGTCAAGAGAACGAGACTTCATTAGCACTTGATTTTAAGCGGTCGCTTTTAAAATTAATTGATCTTGACCTTATCCCCTAAGGTGCTTTATCATTGACTTTTGTCTTTTGACGAATGTATCATCAATATTGATTAAGTTCTGTTAAACCAGCTCAAAACAAATTGATTCATTTGAATGCAACGTGCGCTTTACCTGACATGCCAGCTGAGGCAGTCAGTGTGACCAGGCTGATTGTGGAAAAGAATATTACAAATTTGGGTTGGCGGCCATGAATTTTATTTCTGTCGCAAATTATGCAAGGCAATTATATTTTTAGGTTGGAAATTAATTATTGGAAACGACAAGCTCGTCCAGCTGAATTGAAAAAAATGTTACGAGGCTAAGACAATCCAAACTTTAATGCGGCCGTATTTCTACATTTGTATTTGAAAAAGCACTTGATCTTTTCCGCAGTCCAATGTGTTTTCAAAATCAATAAAGACCAGACATGACTGGTATTTGAAAAGGGTGTCGAAGTATGTCTAAAGTTTTACAACCCGATGTTCACTTAGATAAGGTAGAACAATCGCTTGTTTACCAACATCACTCTATGGGGTCGATAGGATGGCGCCCATTAATAAAAAATTCTAAAACTCTGCCGGATTATGGTGGAGATGGTGGTGTCGTTTAAGCACAAAACATTTTAGTGTTTGGCAAAAGCTTGGTGGCCCGAAAGGACGCCCACAAGTTGTCTGCAGTCGATTCTTCTAAGAGACAGACGGAAAGGCGCGGTCTATCTACACACAGCACAGTCACACCACCGACACTCATGTTCACGAGAAACCAAAGTATCAATGGAAGACCTAACCACAGATGCAGGCAGACCCAACGCAAGTTCGGGTCCTGAGAAAGCTACTTCTGAACCCAGCCTGGCTGCTGCTGAGCTTCAGCGATCTCATTTCCCTGGATACCAGTGTGACCTGGGACCCAAACAAAATCTGTAAGATTAACTATACTAAAATATTTCGAAATCCGTTCTGGCCATATTACCGATGTGTGCATGTTTTCTTACGTCGTCAGAAGATTGATGATCTTACAACTGACGCTGATATTTTATTGGCTGAGTCCGGCGCAGTTAAAACGCGCACTAACTAATTAATGTGACAAAAATTGGCTTGTAGGACATCGATCTAATTTTTAAGTGTTATTAGTAATTTAAGATGAGCTGTGTCAAATGTGATATTTCTCGATGGGTATTGCTAATTACTCCTATTTTCAGTGGAGTCAAGATCAATGTATTTGTATTTGCATTTAAGTTTAATTAAGTTTGATTGAGTTAATAATGAAATCAGTCAAATAAATAGAAGTATATAATCTTTGACATTATTTGTGAGGCTATTTTAGTCGACAAATCAAGTCAAGGACTTACCTAACTCACTAGAGTATGTGTAATATTTAAACAGCTGCAAACCATTATTGGGCCTTACTCATAATCGTTTATAACTTTTGAACTAAATATTTTCAGTCAAAGGGAATAATTTATCGTTTGTCAATTCTTCTGTTATTTCGGGCCGTATCAACAACAGATTAATATTTAGAAAATACTCACTAGTGGACTAACTAAAATGGATCCACAAAAAAAATCTTTAAAAATTGTTATGTCGGAGAAGCACTGAGAAACGAATTAAACAGTATTAAACTTTAACTCCATTACCACTGGATTTAGAATGGGGAATCGGGCCCTAAGACCTAGTTGTGACCACACTTTAATCTTTTTTTTAATACTTTTTTTACGTCTTCCTCCATAATTTCAAATCAAACAGATTTATTTAATATTTGACATTAGTGGCGTGTTGTTGCACTTACGGAAGTATCCCATTATTTGTTGTTTTTTTTTTATTTCCAAAATTTTCATGGCTTTTCCTGCATTAAGCGCTCAACAAGGTGCATATAAACCATTTTTTTTTCTCTATACATCCCCTAAACATGATTTTCTGAAATCGCTAGAAACGAATAGAAAAATTCTTGAAGATTTGCAGATCAAAAAGCAGCTACTGCAGAAAGGAGTATCGCCCGTAGCTGCTGGTGTTATTTGTGCTGTTCCGATACCAAATCCAGTTCCACAAATGAATCATCCGGTAATTGATCTTACCTCAAGCTCTAGGTATAGAGAACATTTTCAATAAAATTATTTTTCAGCAACTTATACCGTCGCCCAGTACAGAATTCGGTCAAAGCTCAGCCATTCGTGGTACGCCTTTTAACATTTCCAACGCACCAACATTTGGTTTCTTCGTGCCGCAGGATTCACTTTATGGAAATAGTTTTCTGCCGGTTTTGCCACGACTTGAGCCACTACCAGGCACGCCCCAAAAGTAACTTAATACCTCAAACAACATTATAACCTCCAAATGGCACGAATGAAGTTGAAGAAGCTCGAAGAATATCTACAGGGTGTCGATGGATTCGAGAAGCCTAAAGTAAACCTAGAACAATATGCGACACCGCCACACATAGCCAGCTGCATGATTTACAATATCCAAGCAAAGTACGATGATATTGAAGGGAAAATTGTTGGCGATCTAGGTTGCGGATGTGGTATGCTGAGTATTGGTTCTTTCCTCTTGGGGGCGCAGTTAACAATTGGTTTTGAGTTGGACGATGGCGCCATTGATGTGAGTTTATTTGTGGCATTTAACGTAAGTACAGAGTGACGTTCTGTGGTTGCAGGTATTTCGCTCGAATGTAACGGAAATGGAACTGCCAGCTGTGGACTGCGTCCAAGCGAATGTATTGCATTTAGAGAATTATTCCAAATGGAATAATGCATTTGACACGATTGTTATGAATCCTCCATTTGGTACGAAAAACAACGCTGGGGTGGATATGCAGTTTCTACAAACTGGCGTAGAGCTTGCCACGAATGCCGTTTATTCCCTGCATAAGACCTCAACGAGGTGAGTTGGTTGGTTGTAAGACAAAAACGGTACATTTTATTTTATCCAAGTGTATTTTGCATCCATACTAACACTTTCACTCTGCACTCAATCAAACTTTAAAACGCACGCAAGCTGCAATGCTTACTCTTGATAACTTAATTTTATCCCCAGGGAGTACATAGCGAAAAAGGCAAAGGAATGGGGCGTTAAAGGCGAGGTGGTAGCCGAACTCAGATACAACATCGACTCTATTTATAAATTCCACAAAAAACAATCGGTCGACATCGAAGTGGACTTTTGGAGGTTTGACGTTACAGATAAAAAGTAAGAAGTTATAATTTGTTCTAATATAATCAATGCAATAAAATAAATGTTTTAATCTATGTTTTGTGTACAAAAAAAAACGTTGTTATCTATGTTAAACCTGAAACACAACCCCCTGTGCGCATGCCAACTCTCCCGAATGATTCACGGTGATTGTCGCCCTCTTGCAATACTGTTTCCATGCGTCTGAACCAGATTCTCGTCCGCCACCGGTGTGCTTCTCGCCTCCGAATGCGCCACCAATTTCGGCGCCATTGGTTGTCGTATTAATATTCACGATTCCGCAATCGGAGCCGTGCGGTCCAATCCATTGGAACATCTTTGAAACGTCTTTTGTGAAAATTGCCGATGACAGTCCTTGTTCGACCTCGTTATTCCATGCGATCGCCTCATCGAGAGACTTCGTCTTCAGTACATAAACAATGGGAGCAAAAGTCTCCTTGTGAACCACAGGCGAGTCATGTCGTAGGCCAGTGATGATTGTCGGTTCCACGAAGAAGCCAGGGCGTTTGATTTCCTTACCACCGAATGCGACCTTTCCACCGGCGTTTACTGCCTCATCGATGGTGGCCTTGAAGCTGTCGACATTTTGCTGCGAATGTACTGGCCCGAAGAGGGTGTTGCCGTCCAATGGATGGCCAATTTTATTCATGACCAGTTCGTATTTGCTTGTCAGTTGTTGAACAAAGCTGTCGTAGAGTTTCTCATGTACAATTATACGACGAGTGGTGGTACAACGTTGGCCTGACGTGCCAATGCACCCGAAGAGCGCTGCATCGAGGGCCATATTCAAGTCTGCGTCTTCGTTGATCAGAAGCGCATTGTTGCCCCCCAACTCGAGGATGGTCTTTCCGAATCGCTTCTGCACTTCCACGCCGACGTCGCGACCGGCTTGGCAACTGCCAGTGAACGAGACGAGTTTTACCCGCGGGTCCTGCACTAGGCTTTTGCCGACATCAGACCCTCCCTGGCAGAGAGTCGCTATTGGCGGAAGATTGTTGCGCCTCAGTACTTCGGCGACAATTTTTGTCGTAGCCACTGATACGAGGGAAGTGCTTGGCGAACCTTTCCACACTATGCTGTTGCCCGTTGTCTAAGGAAACACAAAAACTTATCGTTATCTCTCAGATCATTGGGCGGAGCCATAAAACAATTTTAACTCCAAGATAAGAAACGAAAAACTTACCAACGCAATAGCTGCATTCCATCCAAAGACAGCATTTGGAAAGTTATACGCCGAAATGACACCCACGAGTCCCAACGGCCGCCAAGCTTCTAAAATCGTGTGCTGGCTACGTTCCGAGTTTATCATTTGTCCTGAGTAGATCCGCGACAAACCAACCGCATAGTCACATATATCAATAAACTCTTGCACCTCGCCCTGACCCTCGCTGTATACCTTGCCCACTTCCAAGCTAACAAGTTTTCCGAGTGGCTCTTTGTATTTCCTCAACGCGTCACCAACTTGTCGTATGATATCTCCTCTTACCGGCGCTGGTACATTACACCACTCCTTGTACGCATGGGCGGCGAATCCAATTGTCTCCTGCATCTCGCCCGCAGTTCCCATTCGAACTTCTGCGATGACTTGTCCAGTTCCAGGGTCAATTGAACGCACCGACTCCCCAGATCCCTTCCACGAGCCATTGTACACGCCTGGATTAGTCCTGTCCAAGCCGATATCCTTCAGAAACGAATACTCAGCACTGTCTATCAGGTAAGAACTACATCTCGACGAGCTTGAGTGAATGCCAGCCCAATGTTTGTTCTGCTTGAGCATAAGCTTGCTGAATTGCCTTAGTTGAGCCATGATTCTGTTTTGCGAACACGGAGTCGTTAGAGTGGAATAAAAAATGTGTCGTTCCAAATTGCGCGATAGAGATGTTATCGATGCTATTTACTTACGATTTGCTTTGCCAACTGCACAACTACACAACGTAAGCAGACCAAGTGCAAAGTGATACTAAACCTTAAAATGAATTCTATACTGGTGTACTTATCAGTATCCCAGACGAGTTTATCTTTCGAAAATAACGAACGAACGAAACAAACAGCAGATTAGAGAATCTCCTTGATAACAGCAAACTCCAGTTAGTTAGAAATGGAGAATGATACCTACACAACACATCTTGGCGACACGCTAATTTGTAAACAAGCTAAAAATCGAATGAAGATTATAATAATCGGAATATTGAAGATGGAATCATGGTACTGATACTGATAAGCCACTCCGTGAGGCACTACTTGTGCTGTGAATCCAGTAATACGTGTATTTTTAGTCTATTCTACTTCGCGACTGATAAGGAATACGGTATAGAACATACAGAAGAGCTTATGTGTGGACGATTTACTGTCGTGTCACCCTAACAAGAAGCGTTAAATAATGCAGCCAGTTCTGTTTGAGCTGCTAAAGAATGGAATTTGAAAAGGTTTATAAATTTTGGCGAGTCCCTTTGTATCGACCCTAAATATGGCTTGCGGATCGGTATAACATAAACTTTAAAACGCATGGTCAATCAAACAAGGTATTCGCTCTGCGACCCAGATGTCATCAAGAGAAGTCCTGGCTTATTAAAGAGGCGGCACCTGTAAGAAATAGTAAGAATGCAAGATCAATTTTAATTCTGACGATCGCGAAAACGAAGCAAGTGGCGATAAACGACAAAGTCCAACATTGCGTTCATATGTATAGTTTGTCTATTATTGTCGATCGGCGATAGACTCCAAAGATGATCCAAATATGGGTTGTCTTTGACAGACTCGATAAATGTCAATTGTGTCGACTGATTTTTAGCTAGATATTGTATAACTAACAAGTGACCAGTGGATTTTCACCTGACCCACACTCATATTTAGCATTAATTTTCCCCTCTAAATACCTTTGTCCGTTAAATACATTTGTTACTGTTACAATAATGTATCCTGACTTCACTTTTATAACTTATATGCTTCTAATCAACAATTGTTATCCGTTGCAAACAACCAGTCGGTCTCAAAATTGTAAGCGACAACTAACGATAAGATGGCTCGTCTGGACCCCAACAATGAGAGCAAATGCCCTAACTGCAACCGATGCCCACGCTAAGTACAACACGATTTTCAAATGTCCAGCAAAACCAACCACTTAAACCCCAGAGATGCTATACCCACCCAACCGAAGTGGGGCAATTTCTAGGACTTAGAACCAGAGACGAATCGACGAGTAAAGCTGCTACAACAACGAAGGAGTGTCAATCAGAGACAATACTATGGTTGTATGGTTTGTCTATAGGGTCAATCGACATTTGATTGAGACACCAAAATATAAAATCAAAGACCTACCATCGATAAAAGCCGGGGGAGTCCTCTTTTCCGGTAGGTACCTAATAGTAATAGATCACGAGGTATTTTCGTTTTATTTGTTCAACAATTTCAATAAAAATTATAACCGAATCATATATAAAACTCTGAAATCTTTGGGGCTTTTCTTTGGAGGTAGCCAAGATGAGGTACGTCTGACTTCGTTGGATGATGAATGAAGAGACCCATTACCGGAGGGTGACAACAGAAAACGTTCTTCCTTTCCCTGTCGTTGTCCCCAAAAGGCAGTCGATATTTCGACGCTTAATGCGTTCTATTGCATCTTACGCACAGGGTGAACCAGAACAATATTCGTTTACGTTTTTGTCATAGGCGAATCATACAGGGTCATTAATTTCGTGGTTTCAAGTTGGTAGCGCTGGCATTTGACACCTGTCAAACAAACCTGTGTCATAATAAGTTGAATGTTTGCCTTTTACGATAATGGATCGCTTAACAATCGAACAACGCGTTAAGATTATAAAAACCTTCTACAAAAGTGGTGATTCAAACGTAGCCACTTTTCGCGCATTACGGTCGCCATAGTCTACCGACTACGCAAGCAGTCGGTAAAATTGTGAAGAAATTTTAAAAGAGTGGAAGCGTTACTGATGTCGTAAGGCCTGTGCATCATCGTAGTGCACGCTCAGTCGAAATTATTGCTTGTTTGGATTTGCATCTCCATCCTTATAAAGTTCAAATTACGCAACAATTGAAGCCTGCTGACCATTCACGATGCCTTAGTTACGTCTCTTGGGTGTTGGAACAACAGGCAATAAACACCGATTTTCCAAACAACATTTTCTTCAGTGATGAAGACCAATAATGGCTTTATTGCGTTAGAAGTTTCCTGGTCGCGTAATTTCACGTTTTGGTGACATCAATTGGCCACCAAGATCATGCGATTTGACACCGTTAGATTTTTTCTGTGGGGCTACGCAAAGGACCGTGCTTACGCGAATAATCCGCGAACTGTAGACGCATTAAAAACTAACATTACTCAAGTTATGGCCGAGATACCGCTCGAAATGTAGGGAAAAGTGGATAAAAATGACCACAAACGAATCGCGTGCTGCGAATCTTCCCGAGGCGGCCATTTGAATGACATTGTATTTCACACTAAAAAAGTGTGTAAAAGGCAAAGTCCAAACTTTATAATGAAATAAAATTTTCATCAAAAAAGTAGCGCTGGCGTGTTTTATTTAGCTTTACTTTCAA
Source organism: Cheilosia impressa (assembly GCA_948293265.1). Classification (NCBI taxonomy): domain Eukaryota; kingdom Metazoa; phylum Arthropoda; class Insecta; order Diptera; family Syrphidae; genus Cheilosia; species Cheilosia impressa. Next base: position 47,099,787 of record OX411882.1, on the reverse strand, counting down.
AACCGAAATATGAATGACCCTTAACTATGCTTTGTCCACGGTTTCTATAAGCCCATTCATAAATGCAATATTGCGCAAGATGTGCTAAGCAGAGAATTTACAAATGCATGAATTGCGTTCACTGCTAAGCAGAGTATTCGTAATTTTGAGCGCAATCGCGCGTCATTGCGCTGTTGATAATCTAGTTTTTAATTTCTTTTCTTTTACCCAAAAATATCCTTTAGCTTTGAGAATGCTGCGTTTCATTTCAGTCATTTTTAAAGTTACAAGTTTTATTAAAATTTTAGTTGTTTTTTTTTTTGGTTGAGAACAATCTAAATCTAGAGAGAAAGCGAGATCCATTTTTTCCGCAGTCAATGGGATCGCAAATCAGACGCCTAGAGTGTCATGCCCATAAGTTCCTGGGAACATAATTTCTGTAATCACTTGAAAATATTTCTATTTCTGATTTAAAACATGTGAAATGCGAACGGTTTTAAGTTTCAGTAAATTAAACCAATCATTCAATCATCACTTCCGGAAGGCATTTTGTTTTATAGGAAAGCAAAATTTCGTAAGCCATCGGTATAAAAATATCAACTGCATACATTCCCATAATTCCTACCACGTAAACAAGATGGCCGACCAAAAAACTTGTCACATTTTTTTGCGTGAGGTAATGCCGTCCCTTTCAGTCACACGTCTATTTAGTATCAAGCATCTCTTCAATCATCCGTGTTAGGGATGTGCAACGTGTAAATGCGGCATTTTTTCAAATGACAGCGATCGACGTAAATTTCATTTTTACGCAGTTGTTCGTTCTTAAACATCAGCCCCCGTATTAATAAACAAATGTGCACAAGTTAGTTAGCTAGTAGACATCAAATAGCATACAAAAATTTGACGTAACTTCTGAATAACGAGTTGATAACTTTTACGCAGCGTTTATTAATAAGGGGGCAGGTGCTTTGCAGGAAACTTTCAACTTCAATTTGCGCACTGTTTACTGGGGCCCTACTCTGAAACTCGATTCTAAAGTAAAACTGTTCGAATTCGCAAAATCGCGACTCTGTAATTCTATAAGTAAGTTATGAAATCAAAATTCGAACAGCTCTAGTACTGCCAAGTTTTTTTTTGGATTCTTGGTACAAAACTGGTACTACCGTTTCCGAAAGTTAACGTCAAATTCGTTCGAATTCGCAAATAATCATTCTACATCAAATGTGTTTGCGAGAAGGTCCATTAAAGAAGTTTTTTTTCTCAGAATGTAAGTAAATAAAAATTATAAATTAATAATTCATGAATATTTCATAAGCATAGTAATATTCATGTATAATAATTATTTTTTGTACAAGGGAATCATTTAAAAGTCCAAACACAAAAGTGTCACAGTTTGAAATAATGGTTCAATACATGACCAGGTATCCAGATTTGTCCAAGGGATATTTAAAAACACCCGAAGCTAGACAAAAATCCAAGCATTTATGGACTAATTTCTTTAAAGATTTGAATGCTGAGGGTCCACCGCAGCGCGATGCAGCAGGTTTGTTTTTTGCGAACACTTAGTTCTCTTGAAATTTTGTTCAACAAGTACATAAAAGCGTCTTCCGAAAGGCTGTAGTTTTTAACAAGGCTGAAATAAAGTTATTTTTTTGGATTAAGAATGCCTTTAAATAAATACTCAATAGAAAAACCTTTTATCGCTAAGCTCCATTATGTTAGATTTATCTCTAATCCGCCTTCGTTCAACTTGTTGAATTTTTTCCTGATTTTCTTCAAACTCTACCCAAATTGCGACACTGTCCATGTTTATTTATTATTATTTGATTGTTTTACGATAAATTTTTGGGATATTCAAAAAATAATGCGAGACTCGTTTGAATTATGTCAAACATAATGCGAAAATCGTTCGAAAATCGCAACTTTGTTGGCAAATAGTTTGGCATTACCGGCATTCGATTCTACTTTCATAGAGAGTACCATTTGAAAGTAGAATCGCAAATATCTTTCGAATAGAATCAATAGTAGAATCGAGTTTCATAGTAGGGCCCCTGCTTTGCAATCCTTGCATTTATGAATGGGCCCTGTGTTAGTCGTCGCAAATCGGCGTCCCTCTACGTAGGTAAGACAAATTTTATTGTGACTTGATGCTGTGTGGGGGTTTCTCCATTGCACAAAATTAAAATCAACTCGTTTTTCTTTCTTATAAATTCTTTATTTAAAAAAATATCTCTTCGCTACAAAAAAATATTAAATATAATTTATTTCTTTTAAAATTGTGTTAAATCAATTTATCTATACACAGTCATAACACATTTAATTGATCTCTTTTTAGCTTTTGAGGATGCCCCTCATTCATCTCTTTATACAATTTTCATTGTTTTTTAATATTAATTAGATTGTCTACATGCGCGTAACGCCTTTCGGGTTATACTACTTATCAAATCGTATAACAATCAATATTACGTGTAACTTAAGCTATATGTTTCTTACGTTTAAACTAAAACAAGACCTTCGAACCATACCGGATGAGTTCCTTCGCATCCACTAAAGGGATTCAAATACAAACCAAAAGGAAATAAAATAAAATTGCACTTGCGTTAAAACGATGAATATGCGAACAAAATAAACAACCACCCCGGGGCAATACGTAAAATTAGCTAAACGATATTAAATAAGACAAAATAAAACTCTCCCAAAACCGGAGAAATATTTCCAACTTTTGTAAATAAAACAGCAACCCAGTCCCGGTTGCGGAGAGTGTAGATATTAACGAAGAATTATGTAGCTAGAGTCTGGAAACTCGCTCTTCTAAACACTTTTCTCTCGGCTGAGAGAAAAGGGCAAACGGCGGGCGGATAAAGCAGCAGCAGACATGATATGAATATGTTGTTCGGGTTTAAGGTTATTTTCTTTCTGTTGTTTTTGTTCTCTTTTTAACTCCACACATCGGCTGAATACCGCTTTTGTGCTTCCATCTTCTTCAGATACTGCACGGCTTCTGCCTCAGACATGCCACCTTTGGTTGTGATGACTTTGATTAGAATGTTTCGGACATCAACAGCCATGTTTTTAGCGTCACTGCAACGAGAGAATGTGGGAAATGCTTATGAGAGGTGTTTCTTTTTAAATCGAAATTTAAAGGAAATCATTGAAAATACATGTGTGATAGGACAGGTAGTCGCAAGGTTGGAGCATTCAACCTCAGGACTGTTTTTCCATCGTATGTTATTATGGCATGGCTTGGGAAATAGTACAAGTGGTTGGGCTTGAACTATTGTGTTTTCATGCAGCTTATGGACAAAGTACGACAGTGGGATCAGGAGCACAATAGGAGTTGTTTTTCTGGCTAAAATACGAAAAGTCTCCGCTACTGATAAATATTTAAAATAGGTTATGTACGACAAGACAGGTAGTGGCGAAATTATTGAGAGAACTCCGCCACTGTTTTCTCGTCGCCACATTTCTGTGTTTCTTTGGCATGGCTTGGGAAATCAGTCATCAACGTGTCAAGTGACCAATAATGAATTCATGCTCCCGTTGTACATGTACAATTCGTCGATCCGAGTAGGAGAGGAGTTACAACAGTTTTCCAACTGAAATCAAGTGTTCAACGAAACAGGTAGTGACGAAGCTATCGAACAAACTCCGCCACTGTTTTCTCGTCGCCACATTTCTGTGTTTCTTTGGCATGGCTTGGGAAATCAGTCATCAACGTGTCAAGTGACCAATTAGGAATTCATGCTCCCGTTGTACATGTACAATTCGTCGATCCGAGTAGGAGAGTTACAACAGTTTTCCAACTGAAATCAAGTGTTCAACGAAACAGGTAGTGACGAAGCTATCGAAAAACTTCGCCACTGTTTTCTCGTCGCCACATTTCTGTGTTCCTTTGGCATGGCTTGGGAAATCAGTCATCAACGTGTCAAGTGACCAATTAGGAATTCATGCTCCCGTTGTACATGTACAATTCGTCGATCCGAGTAGGAGAGTTACAACAGTTTTCCAACTGAAATCAAGTGTTCAACGAAACAGGTAGTGACGAAGCTATCGAAAAACTTCGCCACTGTTTTCTCGTCGCCACATTTCTGTGTTTCTTTGGCATGGCTTGGGAAATCAGTCATCAACGTGTCAAGTGACCAATAATGAATTCATGCGCCCGTTGTACATGTACAATTCGTCGATCCGAGTAGGAGAGTTACAACAGTTTTCCAACTGAAATCAAGTGTTCAACGAAACAGGTAGTGACGAAGCTATCGGACAAACTCCGCCACTGTTTTCTCGTCGCCACATTTCTGTGTTTCTTTGGCATGGCTTGGGAAATCAGTCATCAACGTGTCAAGTGACCAATTAGGAATTCATGCTCCCGTTGTACATGTACAATTCGTCGATCCGAGTAGGACAGTCACAACAGTTTTCCAACTGAAATCAAGTGTTCAACGAAACAGGTAGTGACGAAGCTATCGATCAAACTCCGCCACTGTTTTCTCGTCGCCACATTTCTGTATTTCTTTGGCATGGCTTGGGAAATCAGTCATCAACGTGTCAAGTGACCAATAATGAATTCATGCGCCCGTTGTACATGTACAATTCGTCGATCCGAGTAGGAGAGTTACAACAGTTTTCCAACTGAAATCAAGTGTTCAACGAAACAGGTAGTGACGAAGCTATCGGACAAACTCCGCCACTGTTTTCTCGCCGCCACATTTCTGTGTTTCTTTGGCATGGCTTGGGAAATCAGTCATCAACGTGTCAAGTGACCAATTAGGAATTCATGCTCCCGTTGTACATGTACAATTCGTCGATCCGAGTAGGACAGTCACAACAGTTTTCCAACTGAAATCAAGTGTTCAACGAAACAGGTAGTGACGAAGCTATCGATCAAACTCCGCCACTGTTTTCTCGTCGCCACATTTCTGTGTTTCTTTGGCATGGCTTGGGAAATCAGTCATCAGTGAATTGAATGACCAATTATGAATACATGCTTGTTTCAAGTGCGCTTAAAATTCGTTCAACTTACCCGCAAATGTAAAAGTGTCCCTTGTTTTCTCCTATCACATTCCATATAAGATCGGAATCCTTTTCCAGCAAATGTGACACGTAAACCTTGTCCTTTTGGTCGCGTGAGAAAGCCGACTTAAGTGTAAGTGTGCCCTTTGCAACATATTCTTCCAGTTCCTACAAATGAAAACCACCTAAATTTATACCGAATGCAAGTGTGTATTTAGAATTGAAGTTCACCTCCTGGTAAATAAAGTCTTCGCTCTTCTTTCTGCAGCCAAAGTACAGAATTGAGTCACCAACCACCTTGCCTTCGTCCTTGAGGAACTGTCTCTCCTGAATGAAACCTCTGAATGGTGCCAATCCAGTACCGGGTCCAACCATAATCACTGGGATCTCCGGCTTGGTTGGCAGACGGAACTGGCTCTTTCGGATGAAGACTGGCACTTTGGGTAGTTCACCGTCTGTGGGTAGCTTCTCCTTCAAGTATGTGGTGGCAACACCTTTGTTCACACGACCGGTGGGTGTTTCATATTGCACCAGCACTGCTGTCACGTGCACAGTGGTTGGATATAACTAGACGGCGAGAAATGGTTACCAAATATAAGTCATTGTAAACAGAGAAACAGATTGCAAGACTTACCTTAGCAGATGAAGAAATGGAGTAATAACGTGGCTGCAATCTGGGTAGCAGTTCACACACATGATCAATTGGCGGTCTACACGATTTGATGTCCTCCAGAATGTGTACAATGTTTCTGGATGCGTCTTGTATCCACGACTGGTATTTCGCCTTACCCTCGGGTGTAATGGACGCCATGCTCCGCAACAGCTCCTTGTCTTTCTCGTCTGTACAGTATTCTGCCAATTCCTTCAGAATGTGTGTTCTTGGAATAGCAGTGATCTCCAAGTAATGTGTTAGCGCTGTCCTGTACGTTGTGGGACAAGGGAACGGATGCTTTTTGCTACTATCTGTGTCAGTGTTGATCAACGAAAACACCAGGTCTAAGTTGGCACTGCACAGTTCGCCAAGCTTCTCAACCAACTCCTTGTTGTTAATTGGATACATAGCCACATGATCACCAGCGTCATAGCGCATCTTGGACCCGTCAATGTCCAATTCAATGTGCATACACGAGCGGCCGCCGCCCTTGTGCAATTCTTTGTTCACCCTAATGCTAGCCAAGAACGGATTCTTTGCATCAAATGGCGGTCTTTGGTTTTGTAGCGAATGCAGGCGGGCAATCTCACCAGTGTAGATGCGATCTGGCTGTACTTCGGGTTGCTCCAGCAGCCTGTATTGACGAATAAGCACCTCCTCGCCGCCGCCCTCAATTCCGTAGAAATCGCAAACAGATGGCCAGAATCGATCTTTCCATGTAATGAAGTCATCTTCAATGCTAACAAAGAAAAAACCGCCATTAGAACATATTTTACACTTGTTTATGGCGCGAAAGTAACTCACTTGGCATCATCATCACCAAGTCCCAGTTCGAAAACCCTAGTAGCTCCGAGCTCTTCCAGCCTCTTGTCGACATATATGGCAACCTTGTTATAGTGCTCATAGGTTTTGTTACCCAAACCAAACACCTGCAACGAGACACAGAACGTTGTCTTTAATTAACGCGTTCTCATGCTCAGCCTTAACCCTTACCCTTGACTTAATTTTATTAATAATACTGAAGTGATGTCCTACATTATCTAACGCAATGAGGTGCGAATAGTTTCGCCGAAAAAAAATTCTACTAATCATTACTTTTTATAGTCTTATCTTATTAGCAAGGGCATAAAGTTGAATGAAACTATAATTTTTATAATTATTTAAACATTTTGACTGACCTGTTGAGGGGAAATTAAACCAATTAGCACTGAAATTTATATGCGGAGCACATTTTTTTCCCTTAACGAACAAACTTATGTCACACGAACACGAACACGACACGTGTTTCACTTTTCAGAAACTGTAGTAAAATGTGAATTGAAATGCCGGATGTACGTTCACGATAGCGTTCAATTCAAAACGAAACTTGTGGTGAATTAGCAATTGCAAATGGCGTCTGTTGAACGTAGTAGAATGCAGCGTTAGCATAATTAAGTAGTAGTTTTTTTTTACTGTATGTTGCTTCTTTTAGGGCGTTAACAGAGTGAAAACGTACAAATAAGTTCCATTGGTATGAAATGAAAAAATATAACCCAAAAAAAATGGTACGTAATAAGACATACAAATTGAAATCGCAGCTGAGATTAATATACAAATAAAAATCCTAACCCCAATACTTTGGAATTAATGAAATTATTGCTGTTCATGTAATGTTTTGGATGATGGCCTCTCCTCGTTTCTCTCGTTGACCTAAAAAAGTTCAAGAGCATCGAGCACTGTTCAAACTGACGTATATTCCAAAAGTCAAGCATAAGTCAATGGTCGACTTTGAAAAAACTTGTTTTTTGTTTAACTTTAACCAGACAATTGGCAGACGCAAATGCATAGTTATCAGCTGGTACTTTGGACGGATGAGATTAGATTTGAAACGCGCCTCTTTCTTAGTTCTCCCAAAAGAGAATTGTTGTCTACTGAGCTAACTACGCAATAGTACGCGTGTGTAGAAGTAGTTTGATAGGAATAATGTCATGAATCATGTGTTCTAAGCAACATCATTCTAAATTCCATAACCATACATGACAGACTCGTTTCTTGCTGATGAGGTAGACGTAAATATAAAATTAAGTTGTTTGTTTCAAAATATTACGTGCCACGAATACACACTTATGAATATACATAGTAAGTACTCGTATATGCTATGTTGTTTTCTAAACGTTATAACAATCAACTACGAACTACGATTGCTGTTCAAGTCGCGTTGTGTTCTTTATGATCGGATACACGGAGCCGCTAAATATTTGACTTCCATGCGGATGTAGAATCAACTTAATTGATTTGGCTTTGATTGAATGTAGGCTCCATAAAATAAAGCATTCCAGTCAGCGCCAAACAGGCTGTGAAGATGCTTCTGTGTCTTGAGCCAATGGCCGATAATTATAGCAACAACTGTAATCGTGCATATTATGTTTGTCAAAATACAAAAGCATAGACAGTTGTTGGCAATTGCTTGAAGTTATACTAAAAAGACTAATCCTAGGTACCTACCGTCGTTAATTTCGAAAGATATGACAATGAGCAAAGACATGCAGTCAAAGTTGACCTTAGTTGACTTATAGCTTTCTCACTTATTGGGGGTCCCATACACATGTATGTGTTTACATTCTAATTGCTCATTCTCGCAGGCCTAGTGATTTTATAATTCTATACATGTTGACTAGATAAAATAAATATGGTGAGTTACTTCATTAATTCCGAGTATTAAACTGTTTGTGGTTTGAGTTTACACCCACCATAGCCATCATCTGTCATTTGTCACATTTACTGGGAACTTACACTGATGTAAAAAAAAAACCCTCTCATGTTAGGTTAAAAAAGGGGTATGAGATAGTGAGTTCTCATACGGCACTAGGCTCCATAAGGACAAATCGACCCGCTTACAAATACTTACAGCATAATTCAATCCAGTCATATCAGCATCACCGCCCAAGATCCACTCGTGGAATTCCATCGCATTGTCGGTGGGATCACCTTCGCCGTATGTTGCCAAACAGAAGACAGCCAATGAATTGGGAATATCTTTCATTTTCAAAAGTTCTTCCTGCAAATGCATACAAAAACCTTGGTTAGATAACGCCGCATCTACCGCATCTGATGCTCCCTTACCATATCACATTCTTCGGGATCGGCAACCATTCCCTTCATTTTATATCGAATACCTTCTTTGGCCAAACGACCAGCAAACTCTTCCGCAGTACCAGTCTGTGAACCATAGAAGACAACCAAACTACGACCAGATGTTTTCAGTTTCTTAATGAACGAGTTCTCTGATGCAACCGCTGTTGTTACTGTTGTTGGTCTGCAAGTAAATCGATACAATTAAAATGGAGTAAACAATATCGCTGGCACAACTTACTGTATAGAATACGATCGAATTGGTTCTTCTTCTTTCTTCTTGTTTTTCAGGAAATACCAAGCACCACCAACCATCAGGATGGCTAACAGAATTATGTCTAGTGTGCCGAGGAATGGCTCATCGCCAGAAGCGACTGCAGCATCAATTTCGATTTCCTTCTCCATTTTTACTTTAACTGCAAGTAAGAGAAAATGATTGTCATTAGTTGTGGTTCTTGTGGTTTAGTGTAAGGAAATGAAGATGCAATTGAAAGTGGTGAATTTGCCAAGCCAACTAAGTCGAAGCTATTGACGGTTTCGAGCTACCCAACCAAAGTTTTGTCGAAATAGGACTAATGCCTGGCTCCATGCTTAAAAGAATGAAAATCATGCTCGCCACCTACAGCGAGATAGACAAATTTTAATTGAACAACATAGAGAAGGGTGTATCTGTTTTAAAAATTTGTTTAATTGACGTTCCATTTCCAAACCATATCACTTTTGAGAAAAACCTTCAAATTTGCGTTTACAGATCATAAAGATTGCGATGGATTACCTAAGTGGACTACACGTGTTCGATATCATTTTATTTGTTAGTCAGAAGATTGCTTTATTCAGGTTGACAACTCGAGATTATTTTAAGCATGGTATGCGTGTGTATCTATAGGTGTCGAGCGTGTTGTTTAATCTGGCATTTGATAAATTATGAGCGATATTAGTGCATATAAATTTGTTTAATGCATTTTTTTTTTGACACAATCTATACCAAGCAATCTATTACTGGAATGTGCCAACGTTTCACGGCCATTTAGTCCGACGAATGATAATTTACTCAAGGAATAACAATTTACTTAAGAAATAGACCGCAATAAAAGGAGCAATAAGTAGTCTACATTATCCTTTGTGGAATAATTCAAAACACAATTCTGCGACATTAACCAACCTTTAATTTAGGATATACTAGTAGATGTTGCCGTAAGAAGCTTAACGTCAGTTTCGATGTTGTTCTGCTTGTTTCAGACATTGTTCTAAGTTTTAAGTTAGGGAGGACGGTGTTGTCTCATTCACTCGTAATTTCACAGTTAAATGTTAAAACCCATTACAGATACCGCGTAAAATTTAAGCTCGGACTTGTAAAGTAACCCCCGTATTAATAAACAAATGTGCACAAGTTAGTTAGTTAGTAGACATCAGATAGCATACAAAAATTTGACGTAACTTCTGAATAACGAGCTGATAACTTTTACGCAGCCTTTATTAATAAGGGGGTAAATCATTATACCACCCTACTGTACCTTTAAGTTAAAGAAATGAATGTGAAATTAAACTTATCAGTCGCTGATAAAAAAAATGAGTACCTATATGAAATAACTACAGGCTTGGCAAGTCTTGACACGATTGACGATTCATATTAAATTGATTCAATTGAGTGCTTGCTATTTCTAAATATAGTTTACAGCTTTCAGCGTTACCGCTTAAATATGTTGAATAATTTAATCACGGGCTGGATAACACCCCTGTTTGAAATGTTCGTTTGGTTTACTCAAGTGCAATTTAGAAATCGCTTCATCGTATCAATGGAATCTATATCTAGTGTTTTATATTTTATGACAACAGAAGGTTAACTTCGAATTACAATCACAGAGTCGGGCTAAGCTGGCTAAAAAGTCTTTATATTTTAATTATAGTCTTCAATTACCTACAGAGACGCTTTTTCTTGATGATGTCATGGGTTCTAATTCACATAATGTAAAGAAATCGAAATAGATCTGAATATAATTTATTTATTATACATGGACGATGACTACATGTGTTAAGTAACCATGCTTCATGTATTCGTATTCCATTTCACAACAAAACCGCCTGATTCGGAAAGTGTTGTTAATACATTGCAATCGCACGAGCCAATTTGCATTTGTTTCGAAGTTTTTGTTCGTTTTGAAATCTAACACTTCAAAGGTCGTCCACGTTCGTTAATTGGTTGCAAGATATGAAGAGACAAGCCTAGCAACAAGTTCAATTGAATGGAATTTCATTTTTTATGAATGGACTGCGAACATAAAATGGATTCAATAATTAAGGTCCGATTTTGTACAGAGATAATGATAAATTAACACTCTGCACAACAAGCGTTTGTACGTTAAGTGTTTTTGTTTAAAAATTTATGTAGACAGCACCTAGTTTCGTAAAACAAATACGCCAACTTTTATGCTCTTATTTTTGCTAAACAAGCAACTTCCAAGACAAATATTTGAGGCCTATCTGTAGCTGTTCTCAAAGCTTTGTCATAGTGTGGATGTTAATCGAGTGTAAAATGTTGACGAACATTAAACATTACCCCCGTATTAATAAACAAATGTGCATGTGCACAAGTTAGTTAGCTAGTCACTTTATTATGTCAGGCGTTCGAATTCGAAATGTCAACCTGGTGTTGGCATTCAGTCGAGAAATTATTGGCTAGACCTCCATAAACGTCGAAGGCCCGTTCAAGTGATAAATATAAGCCAATAAAAACTAAGACTACAGAAAACTACAGTTTTAAACGTCCGCATTCAATTGAAAAGCACACACCGAACCCATTCCAAGTTATGTAAGGCAAAACTTACAATATAACTAACCCGAAGGTTGAATTGCGGCATTTGCAAGCGACCAATACGTCACGGAATAGCTTGGATTTTACATAAACAAACAAAATTACATTCAGTCACATAGTAGTAGTCAGTGCAATCCCTAGATTAAAATGTTCAAGCAAAGATATTTGATATCACATAACACAGTAATTAGAAAATTGATTTTACAAAGTGCTCGACACGTTCTAAGTTAGAGCTGACCAAAGAGACGTTCGGTTTTCTAGTTCAGTAAGTTTGACAGCTGACTTACTCGAAGCATTTCAGTTTTTATTGCCCTGGATAAGTCACGTGAACATTTTTGTTTCCAGTTGACGTCAATTAAGTGGTAGCCGACAACTGTAGTCAAGAAAATCCTGACTGCATTCTCAGTTTACTCTTCGAAGTGTCAAAATTTAAAATAAACCGCGAGAATACTTAGATTCAGTTAAGAACTTCTTCAATTCATTCGTCGGTTACAACTTAATAAAAGTCAACTGAAAAAGCCATTTACTATTTTTGTAGAGGTGCGCTTTCATCTTACTATAGAAGAAAGAAACACAAACTCAGAGCTGTGTCTGACCTAAAAATTAAACACGAACTCTAAACTCAATAAAAAAAAAAACATTGCACCGTACTTCGAATAAGTGCCCACTTTAAATTTACCGAAGCTCACAATTGCTAAACTTTTATGGAAAATTATGCAAAAGCATAATTTTGCGAATCAAGATTTCTGAGCGAGATTTACACCTACTTACACTAAACCCAAAACATTTCACATATTTGTCAAACTTTAAAGTGAGTTTATTCACGTTTTTAGAAGACAGGCCTGTGAAAAATGAGAACAATTTAAATTTGTCCTCTATAATGAATATCCACATAAATTGAATAAATGTTTACAAACACAAATTAAAATAACAGCTGATTTTTAAATCACGCACCAACACAAATGCAAAAAAAGAGTACATAATCTCATTTTATGTTTGAAAATCTGAAATCTGGTTAGCAAAATCAGAAAATCCTAATGGAAAACGACATAAAAATGTTTATTGGTACTGCCCGTTATCACATCATTTTAAAACTTACGAATTTGTACTAATTCTTACGAATTTTACTCAATGCCGTTCCTTAACTCGAAAAATTCGTAAAAGAGAGCGTCATGGAGGGAGCAAGCTACTACCCCTCCACTGAGAATCTTACGCATTTTTACTCAACAAATTTCTTGGTGTAGATTTGAAAAAGCTGTCAGTCATCTTTCAATGAACAGCTGGTTTGAAATTTGTTGTCCTATTTGACATATGAGTGCATTTCTTTTGATTTCTTGCGTATTAAATTTTATCAACAGGAGGCAAAATAAAATTGAATGTTATCCTTAGATTCTTTTTGGGCTGATGCTATTCACCCGGCACGGCTACGTAACGAAATGTCAAAGTTAAATCGCGGCAAATAGGGGTAATGCGGCTCGCTTCGCTCGCTTAAAGGGATCTAAACTCCAGTATTTCATGTTCGGGCACGAGCCTGTACGTTTTAAGGTCCAACTCATTTCTTAAAACACTATTTTTAATGAAAATACCATTACGTTACGTCAATTACGTAGCCGTGTCCCGAAGCCATACAAACGTCAGTCAGTACAAAAACGTCGGGCGAATAGCCACTTCGTTCTTTTTGAAAGTCGCGACGAAATTACTTGCTGTAAGGAGTAAGAAAGGACAATCGTCTCCACGAAAATTTTAATGCCGCGCCGCTTTTTCCTCTTCTCGAATGCTTGTAGTTCAATCAGTGCAAACTCTTCCAGATAGGTACATGAAGAAGAAGTTCGAACCACTTTCATCGCCAGGGAGATGAATCAACTAATTTTGTCAGTAAATTAGCAAATTCTTCGAGTTTATACGAAATTTTAACGACTTTTCGTAGCACTTTTTTGGATTTTTTTTTAATTATGTATCTGTCATTATTTGTAGTTTACTACAAAAGCGTTCCCTTACTTTTTCGTAAGTGTCTCTCTCCGTGAGAGAATTTATCCCCACCACTGCCATTTTGACAGTCTTTTCCATTTTACTACAAAAGTAAAGGAACAGACCTATCGTGTACATTAGAACAAAAACTACAAAAACTCACATTTGAACTTGACAGCAAATAAGTACCTACTACTTTTTTATAGCTCGTCAAAGGTAGCAGAAAATGCATATTACTTTAAAATAGACCCATAGATTTAATTGATGGCGTCAGTATAAATAATTTTACATAACTAAACACTCGACAAACACAAAATTAAAATCAAGTTCGATAAGATTAATTAGAACCGTCACTACCTCACTCACATCATGTAGGTATAACATTCGCAAATCTCTCTATCTTCTCCTTATCAAAGGCTTTTAGTTTACAGCAAATATGTAGGTATACGTACGATTTTTGATTTGCACAAATCACAAAAAAAAATTCAAACGGTAACAAAGCACAATTTTGCTACAGCTATAGCTTGTAGCTGGCTTAAGATTTTTTTTTTTTCGAACATATATACAATTTCCATTGCAAAGAAATAGGCGTTCTCTATGGGGCCTTGTTGTTTTTATTGCGATAAGACGGCGAACTGTTATTGAAATGATAATCACGAGCAGTAGGTAGGTATTCAGTGATACAGCAACATTATGTAACGCAAACCAAAACTAAAACGTGTATTCAGTCCTGCACACGATTTCTATACCATACGAGTACTTACGCAGTCACTACCCTGTCGCCACAATCGCACCACGCCGACACTCAATACTGACTGACAAAACACTTGAAGATCTGGGTAATGGGTAAGTGATATTAAACTTATGACTGAAACTGAATGCGAATGCGGTTTGACGTCGCAATTTGGCGGGGACGACCCATTGAACTTTCGCACGCCGTTCGATGGCTTCTACTTCCTCTGTCTCTCACGCTTGCACTTGTAATGTTACTCCTTTGTTTTTGTTCGCTCACTCGGAAGTTCCTATATGCGCTACTGTTTATGGATGTCGATGAATTTTTGAAAACAACGTACAAACTCCTTTCGAATTCCAGATCTGTTTAGCATTCTGTCCCGAAATGTTAATCGAGAAAAATGTGATGGATATTGTCCGATGCTCCATATATGGTGGAAGGACAGCCAACTGCGCGAACAACTTCAGACCCCGGCCGTTGTTTCGGGGGAATTAACTGCGTGCAACCTTTTGCCGCACACATCACCGCGTATAGAGTAGTTTTGGCAGAGCTTTGCATTTGCACGTCAGCCATTGGTACTAGGTATATATTGGTCAAGCAATGACCACAATATAAATATTTAAACAGAGAAAATGCAAATTTTCTGGCCAGTGGTGTGTTGTGTGGATTCTATTGCTCGTATTTTGTCGGCCGATAAGCGCTTACACCGCGTTTAGTATGTATTTATGCGGCTTAAGCGAAACGGGAAAGAAAGGGAAACAACCGAAAAAAAGATATCACGTTCCTTGTCCATGAGCTAAATGCGATGTGTTTTTGTTATGCGACATTATGTACGTTCGTTTTAATGTATGCCTTGACTAATATGGATCTGAACTTGTGGCCATCGAAAGCTATTTAAGCTATGGGAGTTTTGGAGGAACAGGAACAGAATTCAATGACATTGACATTGGATTCACATGTTGGTATGCTACAGCCGGCGCATTGCAGAGATGTTGTCATTGTCATATGGCCGACTTGTCAATCCAGTTGACAAACACACACGTGCCGTTGAGCTCGAAGAACGCGGGGTAAAAACAAAAAACTTCGCACCAGTTAAGCGTCTACTGGTCAGTCGGCACAGATCACCGCATGTGCTAAATGTGCCTGCCCGATTACCACTGGCGTGGGTACACAAATAACGAAATGGGCAACTGTATTTGGCGAACTCTGATGTCACCCTGTCGATGCGCAGTAGATTGGTTTAATTGACAGGTGCAACAACTTAATGAATATTGGCAATTAACGTCAAGTTATGCAGTGAAACGATTTTCTAAAAGTTTTGCACCAACATTGTTATATTTGATAGGCATGACAAATTTGACAAGAAACGAAAGACTAAACATGCATGTTCATTCTTTTGCCTATTGGTTTGGGAGGCTGAAGGTCATAATAAAACTATGTACCTAGTGTTTTATGGCGTTTTCCATTGAATAATATAATTGCATCTTCTATGAAAAGAGCAAGTCTAGAAGTGCTCTTTCTATGTTTTCTATGTTTCACTGAAAAAAGTGCACTTCCATGTTAATTCTTAACACAACAGAAGTAGGTATCCAGGATATTTTTAAAGAATTGCCCTGAACTTACCAACACACACTAGCAAAATGTCACATTAAAATGTTTGTTGTGTAATTAGAAACAAATTTTGCGCTATGCGATCCGAAAATATACAATTACTTGTGAAAAATGTAAACTAACATTGAAATATATTTATTATGCCTGTTAAAACGTTCATATTTACTGTAGAAAAAAATCTCACATTATGATGTCTACCGCTATTACAAAAGTGCTCCAACGAATTTCATTGAACAGAGCAATTTTGAATTTCAAGAGAATTCTCAGGGATCTTTAATGAAAAACTCCATTAGTGAAGTACTATTAGGTTTATGTCATTTTTAAAATGACACATAACTGTCATCAATATGTTTAACAACAAATTTGTGCATTGCTTTTCTCAACTCTCCCATCAAATTCATATTCAAAATCTGTAAGGCTTGTTTTTCATCTGTTTTTTGCAGATGAAGTCATTGCAAGTCAAACATAAACAAATTCTCAAGGAAATTAAATAAAAATTAACTTTCGAATTGACATTCTAGAGACTTCAAGCCGAAGAGCCCGAAACTGAAAATCCTGCCACCGCAAGTTGTGAGCTCATTTTTAAACTTCTTCCACGTCTTCTTTAAATTTGATAGCCGCCAATCGACTCTAGTAAAACACACAAAACGTCAGTGATTGCCAGACGTCCTACCTATCGAATTTGATAAAAAAAAATCTATGACACGCACTTGGTTTCCAGAGCCAACGAATCGACAGAGAATGAATGCGGTATTTTTCCCTCTGCGAATCCTGTCGACAGCCCTGCTACATATTATTCAATTTTCATAGCAACATTAGCAACACGTTTTGGAGGACAATAGGAAATCTCCTCAACATAAGGGTACCATATTACAAAACAAAGATTTTGCCGTTCCCAGAAAGCAAAAGCAATATCAACATGGCGTTGGCGTTCTGCTTGATTTGGGTGTTGAAAATTGACAAATAAGATGGAAATGAGCCTTACTAGTAATCATTTTTAATCTTGACACTTAACATTTTGTAGATCACAATGGGTAATTTTATATGGGAAAATTTCGCCATTGTTAGTTCGTAAAATGTAGTCTGGACAGCGGCCATATTATTCACTACCTTTAATCCGGGTTAAACGTTACACCCGGGTTTAAGTGAGTTTAACCCTAAATCTAAGCCCAAGTCCATAATATTCAGTCGTTTAGCCCGAGCATAAACCCATTTTTTTAAGCTTGACAGCGTTTAATCCCATTGGATTTAAACGCACTCCGGAAACCAGTTTAAGTTCTTTAACCCCGAGTTAAAAGCTCAATTTCATAATATTGACATTTTATTTCTCACAGGACGCGAGAAATAAGAAAAGAAGAAAAGTGAAAAAGAAAACAAAAAGGAGCTAAGAGTTAAAAAAAATGGATTTCATTCATGAAATGGAGAGTTGATAGTAAATCAACGTCGTCCTCGATTTCGATGTGGTGGATTTTCGGTAATATATCCGACTGAAGAATGTCCTTTTCTAAAGGCTACATACTTTCCATGATTCTACTAATGCACTAAAAACTAAAATAGGCACACTACAAATTAAATCAATTTCCAAGTGTCAAATAACAAAACACACATGTCAGTATTTGAGAATTTTGACATTACGAGGGTTTAAAACGGGTTAAAGTGTTTTAAATCAGTATTTAAATCCAGCGGGTTTAATGTACGTTTTTTTAGTGAATAATATGGACGCAGGTTTAAATTATCGGGTTTAAAAAATGCGGATTAATGATCGGGTGTAAAATAAACTTAAGCCTGAGTTACACCCGGAGTGAATAATATGGCTGTAAGTGTGTTTTTTAGTATCGTGCAATGACAAGTAAAATATTATTTTAACTGTTTTGAAAAGGTCAATATAAACGGTGTGAAACGACAAGAAAATTAAATAAGATATACATAATAGGATGTCAAAAGTACAGCCTATTACGCACTATTAAAGTGATCGTTATGACAGATAACTACCTTTGACATAATGAACCAATTAGAAGAACAAATTAGAAGAAGAATATTTTATTACATTAATTTGACATCCGCCACCTAAGAAGGAGCCGAATACTTAAATATTTCGTTTTAATTATAAATAACCATAACTGTTTTAATGGTAGGTAGGTTTCACTTAAAAGGGCTACCAAATTATGTTATTGACAGTTCAAACCACGAAGATGTTTTTTAATAAACAACCTAGGTCGTGGAATAAGTGCCATATACGCTGAATTTTTCTAATACATGTTCCACACCAGTATAAATATCAATGCACGAACGACCAATTTAAACTCGCGACACACAGCTTCCTTCTTAGACAGCAAATACCAGGAAATACCGCAATAGTAAGCGGAGCCACATCTCACATCTCACCATAGAAAAAGCGTAAGGAAAATTTTGGTTTTCTTTGTGAAACCGGTTGTAAAAGGAGAGTTTCGAATTCGAGTCGATTGCACAAACGTACTTCGCCTAGATGTTCCCCAATGAGTTGAAGTTGAACCCCTTAGTCAGCAAACAGATTTAAATTCAATTTACTGACAGTGACAATGTCAGTGTTTTGATTGACCAATGACATACAACAGTACTATTAACGATCTGCCGTCAAAGTACACTATTCATGCGCATAATTGTACACAAAAAGTTACGCAAGCCGTAAGCGTGTATGGTATTTTTTTGTTTTATTTATAATTTGTACACATATGTGTATAATTTTTTTTCTACATGTGATGAGATAATTTTACTCTAATCATACTCTTACCTCTATTACTGCGGAAAACAACGAGAAACGGGTTTGCATGATAACCACTAGCACTAGTACATCTACATATTGGCAGTGACGGAAACGGTTACTCGATGCAATTAGAGACTGTTGCATGAACTATTTTAATACACAGACAACGAGTGGGATTAACATGCGAGAACTTTGAATAAGACCGCCTTGATATTAATACTGTGTCAATGAAAACTATTAATGATACCTACTCATGAACTAAGCGGGTATGTGATTTTCCAATTTACAGCAAAATTTCCTCTAAATAGCTGAGAAAAATATACAAAATAAACACTTTGCAATTTTCTTTGTTTCATTCGGCTGAAATGGAATCAATTTGAGACTTAAAAAATCCCACTGGCTTATTCATAGTAAGGATAGCATAAACCCAAGGTGGTGCGTTCTTCGAATACAAGACTTTATGTGATACTATACAATTAGGTATACAAAAGTAGTCAAAAAACTTTGGAGCCATTTTTGCATTATATTTATTTATTTTATGTTTTAAATTTGTTCCCATTAAGTCGAGAAATGGTTATCCGCCGCTGGAATTGGGACCGATTTATCGGATTTTCCATCGCTCTTGACAGAACTTTCGGTCCTCGCATTCTTCAAAAAAATAAAGTACTAAGAGAAATTGTCCAAGCACCGTGGTATACTAGAAACGACGATATCCACAGGGATCTCGGAATTCCTACAATCGAAGCTGAAACTAGAAGCTTCGCGCGAAAGCATAGAAACCGACTAATCGGGCATATCAACAATACAGTCCGACAAATTTTGGATGAGAGTAATTTATTGCGCCGACTACAAAGAACGAAACCTTTCGACTTGGCAAGATAAGGATTAACCGCGTCTTAATTGCGGAACAGGCAGGATCTTTCAGTGGAAAGTAACCTGTCAAAAGTGTTTTTATTTCGTTATAGAAAAATTGCTTGATAAGTTTTATCTTAGTTGCAGTATCTAACAATTTATCGAAGGGTGGTGTTTTTAGTCAGTAGAAATCTGACACTACTATGAGCACGCGCTTGCTATTCTCATAGTGTCTTTGGAAGATTTTCACCTACCCTCGGGGAAAAAAAAAAAAAAAAAAAATTCTTCACGGATATTCTATTTGAGAACTTGAACGGTCTGAGGTTTGTCGAAATAGGGCACATTCAAAAATCTAGTCGACTAGATTGGTCTGGACTAGATGCAATCCGAATGCAAGAACTAGATTTGTCGTTAATGTCACATTTTCTTTCCACGTCAGCCACATATGCGAACTGTCAACTTTCATGACTAGATTTGTCAGCTACCCCTTCATAAACGTCAACTGAAAAGGCTGTTCTATGAACCGATCTAGGCCAATCAAAACTGAGACACATTAGGTCTGTTCCTTTACTTTTGAAGTAAGAATGGAAAAGACTGACAGAATTACAGTGGTGGTGATAAATTCTCTCACAGATAGAGAGACAATTACGAAAAAGATAACGAACGCTTTTGTAGTAATCTATGAAAAATGACAGAAGAAAATTCATAAATTAAAAAAGTGGTACGAAAACTCGTTAAAATATCTGATAAACCCGAAAAATTTACTAACAAAATTAGTTACCTAGCGATGAAAGTGATTCGGAATTAACCGAACCTCTTTTTGATGAATCCGAGTAGGAATGTGAAAGAGAGAAAAGGAAGCAGTGATACTGCATTAACAATTACGTAGAGGAGATTGTCCCTTCTTACTGTCAAAAAGAATCTTGAGGACAATATTCCATTTTGTTTTGCCGGCTGTTGGTATGGTTTAATATGCAGGAGAGGAAAATCTTACTCGAATACCATATGTGCCAAATAGGGCATCAAATTTCAAATCATATGTCAATACCCAGGGGACTTGACAGCTTTTCCAATTCTTTCACCAAGAAATTTGTTGAGTAAAAATTCGTAAGATTCTCAGTGGAGGGGTAATATCTTGTATTCTCGATGACGCTCTCTGTTACCAATTTTTTTCCAGTTAAGGATAGACATTGAGTAGAAAATCGTAAGAGTTAGTAAAAATTCGTTAGATTTAAGAGCAAAGGAACAGACCTAATGTCACCCTAGATAACGTTTGAAACCAATTTGTCCCGATTTTCATTAGCTTGTTATGTGAGTTGGCAACTGCACCGATTTTTATTTGACGTAACCTATCATGTCTGGTCTTGTGTCTCAATTGATTTCAAGGTTCATAAGCACTCCACCGCAACCGACACTGATGGTCCACTTCCACCGACTTCTGCAATGCTTCATATATAACGCAACTTCAAGTTCCAGCATATTGGGGCTACAAACAGAAACGTTAGCCTTGAGGTAACAAATATTGCTTCCATAAAAAAACAATGATAGGATACTAGTTACATTCAGTCCGGTTTGGTCATGGTCAGAGGGATGAAATCTCAGTATATTATTTGACTTTGACACATATTACCTGTTATTACAAACGATTAAGTTAAAACATATCAAGATTTATACTCTTATATCTTATTTTCTTCGCGATAGCAACGACAATAAAAGATCGTGCTTTGCGCAAATCATTTCTGGTAAATATTGCCAGCTGTCTTTGAGTTTTCGCACCTGCTGTGTTAAGACTCTGGCGAAATTTTATGTCTAAGTCCATTAGAGATGTGGATAATGAGTAGGAATGACTTGTGAAACCGCGAGAGTGGAAATTGGACAGTCACACTTTCGAAAAGGGGGACAATTGCATAATCAGATATGTAAATTGATTGTCTAACATTGCAGACTGTCTGTTTCCTACGTCAGTCTTAATGCATGTCCCCCAAGGGGAACAGTCAAAGACGTCAAATTAAATTAGAAATGAACATGAATTTGGTTGGCGGACATTGTTTGGCAAGAAAGAAATATACTTGGTGGACAAGGGTGTTCTTTCCTCTCGCAAAAGCCGAGCTTTTGACCGTTCATCCAGCGTCCCATTTATTCGGTCATTATTCACGCATTATTAAAAAAACTGCGACTTATTCGAAGCTCCAATAACTCTTTATCAGCTAAAATTAAGACGTAATTGACATTTGTAAGTCGGTGTGAATGAAGTCAATTACCGAACCTGAGACTACGCGTTGAGTCAATGTTTCTTTTTTATTTCACTGCACAACAATGATTCACAAAAAAGCATGCACTCTTACTAGTCGAACAAGAAAATGTTTCGAAAAACGAGATGACATTAAAATGTGGTCAGGTTCACATGCATTTATCATACGCAATGTAAACAAAACAATTTCGAGACGAAGTCCATTTCATTGAAATTTTGAAAAGAAAATTTCAATTTAACCGTGGAAAGTAAAAAATTGTTCAAAAACACTCAAGAGATCACCTTAAACCAAGAAGGTCCTAATATTCTCAGCTCTTTTTCGTTAAAACCTGCAGATATTTTTCGTGTGAGAACCAGTAATCTCGAAATAGTTCCTGATTTTGGAATTTAGTAGTCGACAGTGCTGTACTACTGAGCGAGGAGTCTCAAGTTCAAATCCCCGAACACCTTTAGTTTGCCGCAAAGGCACTGTGATGCATGTTGGTGAGTTGTGGAGTTTACATAAGTAGCTACTGATTTGAACTTTGCAAGAACCTGATATTCGAGTCGTTTGCACGAGAACGCTTACTAAAGACCAGACCAAGAGGCTGCCTCGTAATTCTTTTAATATGATTAGGCGCAAAACAGCTTACAAGAACTGGGTTACAAAAAAGGACGATTGGTGAATTGACTATGATCAGAAACTACGGGTAGTTCTAAGCCTAGGTCGGACCATCACTAGCATAAACTTCTCTTTATCTGTCTTATTCTACAGAAATTCAATGCTTTGCCTTTTATAATTATCGAGACCCGTCTGCCGAGTAGTCGTTCTGGTTGAGATAAATAAGAGCGGCGACGTAGTAAATGGAATTTCAAAGCGTAAAACTTGTCTGGGAATTCAAATCACTGTAGCCGATCACACGCATGACCGATAATTTATATTAAATGCTTCATACCCAATTCACACGTGTATCGAATAAAAAAAGGCTCCAAACCTACGCCCCTGGTGACATTATTGTACGAGTACCTATATACATTTCAAACTCTGCTCTGTAGAATTTCCTATCTTGTTATCTTTGCAGGAGTCCCTACCAAACAGATTTTAAAATCATTCCTCTCCAAATAGCTATGTGCACAGGCTTCAATATCGCCACATTTTCAGGCTTACGTTAGATAGACTTTTTTGCAACGCGCTTCGCCTTTTACCATAGATACCTATATCAAACAAAATCTTATCGCTCCAACTAGTTGGACTCGCTATTTGTGTACCCGTTATCGCGAAAAGTTATTCAAAAGCCTCTCCGAGTGATTACACTTAGATAACAGCAAACAATAACAGATTATTTGTTGATACAAGTCCGTCTGACTGTAACATTAACATGGATCAGCAACTAAATTAAATAATTTCAATTCAAATCGACTTCTGGCCTCAATGAGGATAAGAAAGATTACCCATATCTTGCGGCAGGGAGCTGTACACGGTTTTCTCCGACTAGGAAGTGAGAAGTCATTAATTTGGAGAATGAAAAACTACCTTCCGTCGTTGACCTCAACCTATCAACCCAAAAAAAACACTTTCAATCAGGGCAGCGATGACAACCTTGACCTTTGTTTCGTTAATTTACAAAATACACGTAAGTTGAGGAAACCTTTTGCATTCGCGGTCGAGCGGAACACGCTGCAGTGAATTACAAACGCAAAGAGACAAACAAAATAATAAATTATTATGTGACTTACCAAAGTAGGGGATACACTCGAAAAGTTATCCAAACAAAAAAAAAATACAATAACCAGCTGGTTTGCAATATGTATTTATGTGAAATGGTTGATTATTGTTAGCCGCACATGAGAAAACTAAACGTTAATTGATGAACACGACGGCAAAGATGGACAACAACGACAACGACGACGATGTGCACACCACAGTAATTGTGTATGTCGCGCGAATGACTACAATCAAAATCTAATTAAAAAACAAGCACACAAAATAAAAAGGTAACCAGAAGACCTAGTCACGGAATGGCAAGTTCGAGAATAGCAAGAGGAGATTTAACGTCAAACACTCTTGGAAACGCACCAACGACTGACCGACGAACACACTTAGATTGTCCATAGACTGGATTTTGTTTTTGTTTTTGCAGCTTGCGCGCGCGATAAGTATTATTCAGTGAAACAGCAGAAACGGCTGTATATAATGGACAGCACCACACAAGTGTATGTATATATATAGATAGTTGGGTGCGATTACAATTTCGTTGGGAAGCGTATGTGTTGCGTCCACGTCAGACGCCACAGGTTGTATTGTATCTCTGCTTCGGTTTTGCTTCCTTTCAATTAGACTTAGGCACGGGCACACAGTCCAAAGTGTACTTGTTACTTGTTGTTCACGGACGGAATGATGATATTCGACTGATTTGTAAGAAGCTACTGCCAGAACCGGAGCCAGTTGTCCCCATCCCCAGTGAGCACTGAGCAGACCAGTGAATGAACATACACTTTCGTCGCTGTATTCATCTCTCTGTCAGTTATGTATTACGTATTGCTTCAGACACACAAACAGGTTTCAATTTCTATCGTCTGTTGCACAGCATACATAACTACTCTCCGTCTACCACCAACGCCAATGTACGATACGTCGCACGGTACTTGTGCATTGCCCAAGGATGGTGGCTCTTAACTTTTCTGGTACATATTGGTGATGAGCGGTGATTTATTTTCTAATACGATTGTCATGGTTAAACCAGTTCATCGACGGTCGTTAGATATCCATATCCATCCATCTTTGTGAATACATTTGTATTCTTTGACCGGCCAATTATTGTTAAATGTCAGCAAATATGACGAAAAAAATTGCAATTTTCTACAACAATCAATCAAGTGCAAACATTCGGTAGGTATATTCGTTGACCTTCGGATGCCTACGTGATAGTTTGAAAAGTTTTTTTGAATATTGCACCAGGTGCGACGTGCGAGCAGCAGTTAGCTACTCATTAATAATTCGTGTACACTTTGAAGAGAGAAGCAATGTTCCCCGCGTAGTTGCTTTCGAGCGAATTTACTAATTAGAAACTCAACTTTTAAACTCGACTAACCCGCACGAATCCATTTCCTGTACGGGGTCAGTTTCTGCATAGTTTTGAATTCGAATTTCGCCAGCTGCGTGCAATATTTGTCGGGGAATATGGCGCTGAAATGCAGCGACGGCTAGAAACTGAAATGTATTGCGGTTAAATTTCATTGCAAAAGGCTCCTGGATTTCACAACTTCTCATTCAAGGCTCAATTGGTTATAATTTAGAACTGAATCAAATCGACGTAGGCTGCAAAAGCGGCTTAGATTATAATCGGTAAGCCGCACAGTACCACAGGACGAATCGTTTTAAATGGTAGTTGAAACAGTTCAAACCCGACACTCACAAGGGAAATATTTTTCGAGTTTGAAGAGAGACGAAAGACGGGCCAATAAAGAAAGATTTTTCTTCATATTTACGGGGAAGCAACTCAAACATTCAGACGATCTAACGCTCAATTCTAAATGTGGGCTGTTGGCTTTGGAGGTCTCTTTATTCGTGAAACGTCAACTCTCAGGTAATCTTTGATAGTCTTTTTGTTATTTTTGGTCATCATGTCACATTAGGTAGTCGGACAACTGAAGTCCGACAAGAACGGACCATGAGAGATCAGCGTATAGGAGCGGCATCTTCAATGGGTGGAACTACACTCAGTTTTTAGTTCTACAGCATTAAGGTCTTGCAATAGGTATTGATAGTTTTTTTTTTTTATTTTACCTACCTTATAGATCATTCATTTCCACGGATTATAACAATAGTACGAGATCCAACTGTTGTTTTAATCCATGGATCTCAACGATCTAAATAGATCTTTAAACTTATACACAGGTGTATAATAAAAAAAAGGCCTAAGATTAGGTTAGGTTAGGTTGGGAGGGCAGTTTTGCATCAGATGCAAATTTTCACCCGGAAGCCGTGCAGGCCCATTGTGAGTACCCTGTTTATACATGTAAGGACACTTGGCTAACAAAACCACTTTGATCTGTTGAGGAATAGTTTTATGTCTGATAGAGGCACCCCAACCAAGTCGCCCAAACTTTCGAAGAACCTTGCTCCCATACAGGATGAGCGGCGTTCTTCTAAAGTTAGGCAGTGGCATAGAAGATGTTCCACGGACTCTATTTCCTCTTCGTCTCTGCAGCTTCTGCAAAAGTCATTTGCAAGAACTTCCAGCCTTTTAGCCATGTTTCCTATGGTGCAATGTCCGGTTAGAACCCCGACGAGCATCCGGATTTGACTTCTGTTAAAAGAGACCCGGAGCTTTGATCTTTTGGTGTCAACCATGGGCCACAGACTACGGGTTATGACGCAACCGATGGTGTTGCTCCATTGTTCCTTAGCAAGTTGTGTGATGACGCCGTCAATAAAAGTCTTAGCAGTGTTGAAAGGCGGTAGCACCTCTCCGTCCGCAAGTTGAGGGTTCATATCACAGCCGTATCTGGCCAATTCATCCGCTTTTTCGTTCCCTTCCACCCCAACGTGTCCAGGAACCCAGCAGAGTAGAACCGAGTGATGACGTATAGCCC
This sequence comes from Cheilosia impressa, assembly GCA_948293265.1. Classification (NCBI taxonomy): domain Eukaryota; kingdom Metazoa; phylum Arthropoda; class Insecta; order Diptera; family Syrphidae; genus Cheilosia; species Cheilosia impressa. The sequence continues at coordinate 47,073,490 of OX411882.1, read as the reverse complement.
TAAGTGCCAAGAGGCAATCTGTAACACATTTCGCATTAACAAGGTTGGAGCCGATTGCTTTGAGTGCTGCTTGACTGTCCACACAGATGGTTATTTCCATTGCTGGTAGTCCCATCGAAAAGATAGTCTGTGCTGCTTTCTTAACCGCATAGATCTCAGCTTGGAAGACGCTACAGTGATCAGTCAGTCGAAACGACTGGTTAATAGCAAGTCTTTCTGAGGTGAGAATACGCCGGCTCCTGTACCATTTTCTGTTTCTGAACCATCCGTATAGACGGATGGTACTGGGTGAGTTCCAGTCCTGTCTTTTGGGTATAGTGATTCTGAAATTTTTCTCAAAGTCATATCTGGGTTTCTCGTAATCTGTAAGTGACATGAGTCCCTGCCGATCAAAGATTTCAAGTATGCTTGAGTGTCCGCAGTAACCAGGCTTTCAAGTTTCGTTCTCTCTTAATCTGAGAGCGGCTTTCGCCGACACGTTCTTAGTGAATAGCTCTATGGGTTGCAGGTTTAATAGCGTTTCCAGACCTAGTTGTGGTGTGGATCTAATTGCGCCTGAAAAAGGCCTAATGTACGCCGCAACAGCGATTGTGGAGTGTAATCAATATTTTCTTTTATGGCAATTGGCACTTGTTTAATGTAACCTTCTGATCTTTAGCCTCTTTTACCAAATGTGGTCTCGGCCGCTACTCGACAGCAAAATAAATCGCAACTTTTACTCTGAAAGAAGTCTCTACTGCGCAATTGTAGATTAAGATTCTGGGCCACATGTACATAGTTTTGTCTAAATACCTTTCGGGAACGGGAATAATACCAAATTTTGTCAGAATTCTGATAGTCGATTGGTTTTATTGCAGATAAGTACGGACTGGTGTCAGCATGTAAATTTTAACCATTTATATCGTGAGCCGAACAAATATATTTCTTGACTCATTAGTCATCAAGAACGGGGGCATTGAACAAAACAAAATGATTAGTAGCACGCAGCTTTACTCAATTAAAATTTAACAGACCAACTGTGATTATTAAATTTTCTTAAAAATAGTTTGTTTATTTTCTATCTAGCAAATGGAGGTTAGGGCATAAGCTGACCTTAAAATATGTTAAGACGACAGTGTCAAAGTCACTCACTCTACCAAACCACTAGTACAACAAAACATCCATGGGAGAAAAAAGACAGTCGATAAGAGAAGGCCAGTGAGGACGGACGCCATAAAAACATACATTACTAATAATTTTGCGCTACATTTTTCACCTTTTTAACTTTATTAGTTGCTTTATGATTAACAAAAACCATTTGTGAAATAAACTTTTCGATTGCATAAAAAATGAGTTACGTTCTTTCTTCTTATTTATTAGTAAGCCGAGTTTACGATTCAGGAAATAGCAGATTATGTGAAGGTCACGTTTGGATCCCTGTCTTCAGTGAGGATTGGAATACTCAGCTACACGGGGATACACGGAGATATTTTGTGTAACTAGGTCCATGTTTGTAGAAGTTGTATAGTCCGTTTATCTTCATTATTGACAGATCTCTGTGTTTAGCCGATAACTGGTTTCTTGCAGGAACTCCTTGCTCAACAGCATTTTAATGGATCTAAGTAGTATGATGGATTGGATTATCTACACGACATTTTATGAAGTGGTAGTCTTTTGTATTTTATTTAAAAAAGAATTGCTGTAATGGGATGTGAAAGAGGTAAATAAAAGCCACATGAATGCAACAACCAATAGCTACCGCTCGGTCATAGTATTTAAAGTAATACGTATTTTTAAGTGTATGTCTCAAGACATCTGGAATGTTATTGGATCTATTATAAGTTGATGAGAGAAATGCGATTTCCGATCGCTCTCCAGCCGCCCTTGGTAATTTTTGTTTATTAAGTTAGTAGGTTCTCTGAGGAATGCCAACATAAGTAGGCGCGACAAAGTTCATGTTCTTTTTCCATCCATCAACGTGCATATAATTTACATTCTAGACGGGTATGCAACCACTTTGAGGCAGACCACAAACTGTACCCTAAAGAATCTAACAAAACAAGACTGTTTTCGGTCGCTAACCGGCGTCAGAGTCAAGAACATGTGCGCTATCATAGCTAAAGGCACTGACAGCATTCATTTCATCAACGCCGAAATACTTGCAAATTATTTAAGTATAAATAATGATATACCTGATTGAATTCTATGGAAATCTCCTATCGCTATCTTAACAGAGACCAAAACAAGTTTATCTGACATTATGAACTAGGTTCTTCGGTTATGAAATCGATATATTTCTTGCTATTGGAAGTGCGTTCAATCACTTTTTCGTTCATTCGCTTATCGTTAACAGAAACAGTTACCTACCGGTGGTGATTAATATAGATTTATATGACCGTCATGTATTTACAAAATGTGACTTACCAGGGGTATTCCTGCAGTGAAGGTTATATCAATGAATATGAGAAATGTGTCCTTTTGAAGCGGTGTCCACGTACGACTTGTGTATTGCTTGAATAGTTGGAGAGCAGAGTAGTTCTGCATTCGATTCTATTTAAGAAGCTAATGTGTTCCTGCAGTTGTTCATTAAATAAAAGCACTAATTTGTTCGAGAAAGATAACTATATTTAACAGCTAAATGTATTTTTGATTAAACATGCACAAAACTTTATTCCTATTTTAGCACTTTTCCAAATAGATCAAAAAATTATGCGGCACCAAGACAGTACATGTCAAAAGTCAAATTGATGTTGACATCAGCAATGGTGAATATATGCAACAAGTGCTGTGGTGAATTTGGTGCTTGTGATTTGTGAATTACGATTTACACATTCACAATATGAACAATTGAAAAAGTAATTTCTTGTTCGAAAAATTGTTAATCAAAGAAAATATACCCAAAGTATTTTTTTTGTGTGATCCAGATCAATTTTTAAAATTCATTGGGCAAATAAATCACTTATACACTTTTGGACGTTTGTTTCATCTTTTTGTCTTTTATACAATTAAAAGTGAAACATATAAGTGAAAAAATTCACGCCTTATCTTATGTATAAGACGTCTAGCTGCCAATGGAAGGCATACAATTTCTGTCGGTCACATATTGATAGTTGATACAAACAAAGAAATAAAAAATAAAAAATAGTTGGCGCAACAGGTCAGTTAAGAAGACCCTAGGCATAGCTTCTCACAACTATTCGTTTTGTGTGAGTTTTTTGGGACGAATAGAAGGGATCTACAATTATTGTATGCTGAGTCCAAACGGTTAATTGAGAAACTGGATGAAAAGTTTGTTGAGGTTACATCTAGTCCAAACAAATGTACTCGACTTTAGATAAAAAATATATATTTCAATTTGCCCTATGTCGACAAGCCTCAGACTCAAATACAATTTTCGTTAAGAATGCGAGGACTACCTATCCCCAGAAGTTCTGGCAAGAATGATGGAAAATTACATAAATCGGCACTAATTCTGGCGGCGGACAACCATTCACCCCTCTAGGGAATAATATTTCCCTCGGAATGTTTTCTATTCAGCAATCTGATTTACATTGCTGACAAGGAAAACATTTCGATCGGAATTTGTTCACGATACCACTGATTATCTACTCCGATAATGCAGGTTAAATCTTTTCCAAACCAATCTAGTCGACTTAAGATAGCTAGATTTTTGAATGTTCCCATATTGCTCGCGTGGACCAGAGATTTAACGTGAAATCGCACAACTTTTTGGGTTTAGTTGATGTCCTACATCGGTTCTTCTACATATACCTATTGCCGCCCATGTTTTTCTTTCAACAAATTAGTTTCGACAATGCAATGTTCCTGTATGCAAACAGGAAGTAATTATACTAACTGAACGGATTGCGTTCTAATATTAAAAATTTAACTAAAATTTTTGAATCTGCCGTACATATTTCCCATATGGTTCTTTATAACCAGAACCACACCCTTAAATATGCATATCGTTGAACAGTTGTCAGAAATTTCACATTTTGTATATAACGGATCGATCTCTTCCACGACGGTCTTCCAGCCACTTGAAAAAAAAAACACACAGAAAACCCTTTAAAAATGAAAATGCATTCCTCATTCAGATGAATTATTTTTAATTTACCAAAAAAAAAAGTATTTTTAAAAAAAGAGAAATTGCAAAAATTTTAAATTATTACAACACAGAATAAGAATATAACAGCTACTTAAAACTTATACAATAATTATTACTTTTTTATCTTTTTCTCGATTTTATTATTTTTCTTTTATATTTATATGTATTTCTTTATAATTAATTCTCTTATTTTTACTTCGTAAATATCTCTTACTTTTTCAATGTATATTTTTTTTTGTTTCTTCTTTTATATTACAAAATACATTTACGCCTAAGAAAAGAAAGAGTGGAAAATTATAAATTACATTTTCTCGCGTTGTCCCTTTTGATTTTCACTTGTTGGCATTGTAAAGAGAGTGAGATGGACAGAATAAAAATATTTATATGTAAAACTAATGTAAAAAAAAACATTTTAAACCAAAATGACACTTTTTGTTTTCCTCATTAAGTTAAAAGTAATATCTAAAAAAAAATATATCGTCGTTAAAACTACAATTAGTATACCTAAAAATTGTTTAATTATACATACGTAAGTAAATGTACAAAAGAATTCTATACACAGTGTTTGTTATTATATTTAATTCCAACAGGTTTGTTGCTTTTGCTTTTTTATTTTACAATTTGAATTTTTCTTTCTATGAATCATTTTTGTTTAGTTTCACTCTCTTTTTGTTTTAAACAATAGAACAAATAATATTTAACAATTATTAAAAAATTTGGCCGCAATTTGTTTTTTTTTTGTTAAATCAAATGTTAAACAGTTATCCATTTATTTTTATTTTTTTTTTTGATTTTTATCGAAATGTACAAAAGAAAGGATACAACAATTTTATGTTTAAATACAAAACGGTTCATTCAGGTGGTACATACGTTTAAAAAAATAACAAAAAAAAAAAACACAATATCTGTTTAGAAATATTTTATTTCTGGTGAATGCATTGCATTCGCGCGTAAAAGTTAAATTATGTTACGTTTACTGAAAAAGAGAACTTGCCTTGTATACTTAAAAGTAAATCGGTTTTATTTTTTCGTTATTTGCTGTGTTTGATTAAAATTCTATTCAATCAAATCAAGTAAAGTAATATCAACAACATGCACAGGTTTGGATGGGGAAGGGGCATTTTGCTAGTTAAAAACGATTCCTATGGTTCTGTTTTTATTGCGTTGGTTATGGATGAAAGATAAGAAATCAAAGAGTCTACACGTATTTATTTTTTTTTTTGTTGTCTTATGAAAGTTTGTGAAAACAGTAAAAAGGTTATTTTTGTTACTTTATGGTAAAACTTTAGAAAGAAAATTAAAGTATAAAACTAATAATACTCTCTAAAATCTAGTGTTGTGATTTTCATATATATATATATTTTTATTTTAATCGTTTGTGTATTATTTTTAAGTCAAATATATATATATATATTGAATTTATACTTATTTACTTTAACTTATTTATTTTTCATGTAGGCACTATTTTTGGAAAATTCCTTTTACAATTTTTATCTTATTATTTTCATTTTATATCTTTTTTTTTGCGTTGAAACTCTTTTGTGTGTTTTCTTATATTTCGTTTATAAAATTATTTAATTTAACGGTGGATTGATTCAAGTGATTGGATGAGATATCGGAATTATACTTCGTTTCACTAATAAGGTTGGATATGTTTTTTGGTTTGATTTGTATACTTTTTGCTAAACGCTTTTTTTTATTGATGAGATCAGTTGTTTTATACTTTAATTACAAAAAAAAAGAAAAGAAAATTATTTTATTTAAGACTTGAATGTGGTGCTTGCGATTTAGGTGGAGCAGGGGAACTTGTGTTTTGTTCTTTATGAAGAATATTCGTTTTGTGACTTTTAGTTATTTCTGTACCTGAATTTGTCTTCGAATTTGTGTGCACTAAATTAGTTTATAGTTGGAAGGAGGCTACGATGTTTATCATTGGAAAATTTAAAATCAAGATTTCGAATGCTTATCTTTTAAGAAGATCCCGATGGGTCCATAATGGCACCTAGTGTTGCATGCGGTCTTCGTACGCTGTTTAACCTAAGCATCTTCAGAGCGGCTTTAATTATTTTTGTCTGTGCATACGTAAGTGGTACGCATGAAGGAAAACTGCATAGGGAGCAATGTGACGAGCTACAAGACTTAACAAACAATTGGACGAGCTGAATTCCCCTACCTATCAGACAGCCGGCACCCATTCAGGTCTCAAATAAATAACATATTCAAAAAGTAAACCAAAAAACAAAACCAAAGGCAAAGCACAAAACCCTAAACACTTCTTGTGAACTAAATTTGGGATTAACATTAAACTAAATAAAATGAAGGAAAAACTATTCCAAATCTAATTCCGACCACAATTTCCTCTTCTCATCAAATCACCGCTCTCATCGTGGCGCAATGATGCCGTCGCCGACGACGACAACGTCGTTTGCCCCATCCTCGATTGCACTATTCCCGATGAGGTCAGTGGTTGAGTCGTCGTTGTAGTCACCATCATCATTCCATTTCTTCCGATGCTACTCAAATTCAATGCGTCCTCGTGTAAACAGCTAACCACGGCATTGCCAATCACCTCACCGCCATACTCGGCGGGCAAGGGTAATTTCAAGAAATGCAGCGGCGATGTCGAGCCTAGTTTCCGCGAGCCAACAACATCCACGAAAGATGTCCTACCAAAGGACGCCACATCACTATCATGCGTGCTAGTGGCATCAAGTAAATTTATATTATTATTGTTGTTGCTTCTGTTACTGTTGTTGCTTAATGTTAAATTTAGATTTAGATTTACACTAGTCTCGTTACTAAGATTATTATTGTTTTTTGACCCCGTTGCTTCCATGTCCTGTGATAAATTACAAGAGATTTGAACTTTATCCTTAATCGTACTATTACTATCGTTATTCCTATTGTTACTACTAATGCTACTAATTAAATTACTATGATATCCTCCGGATGATAATGTTGTTGCTGCTGATAATGATATTGACGACGACGACGGCGGTGGCGACGATAATGTTGCAGCGACGGCGCTGGATGGCATCGATGGGTGCAGCAGCGGCGGTGATGACGATGGTGATTGGGGGGATGATTTGATTGATGTTGAATACTTTGATCCGATTTGATGTTGTTGCTGGGTATCGGTTACTGTTGCTATTGTGCTATCTACAATTTGTGGTGGTATTACCATTGCTGGGGGCTTTGCCATTGCAACCGTTGCGGCTGTCACAGTCATAGGTATCATTGCCAAATAACTGCTGTTGCTGTTCAGGTTCATAGTCTCATTGTCGTTATTGTTAATGCTGTTGTTATTTCTACTACTGCTGCTGCTGCTACTGTGGCTTAGGCCTAGGTTATTGTTCTCATTAAGGTTGGTGGTGGTGGTAATGGTGCTGCTGCTACTATTGGCCAAAGGAAGAAGCTCATGCTATTCCTTTATCAATCGATAGATATGATGTGTTGCCCCACTATTTTGGGCGGCCACTTCGAACACGTACGCTATGCAGAGCAGGGTTTCTTGTGTGTCACGCGATGCAATCACCTAGAGACAAATACACATACAATATGCAATCAAAGTAAATACTGTGCAAACATTACCTGTAATATTGTAAAATTCTCAAGGACACTGTTCATCATGTATCGCTCAGGTAGGTTCTTCAGCTTTTGTATAAAGTTTATCATGTACTCGCACATCGGTGACTTTTGTATGCGATATACAAAGCGACCGTTCTCAAGTCGTGAGTATTCAGTTTCGACTTTTTCCACAACCTGATTTCCAAACGAACACACCTTCGTTGAGCAGATAAGGACGACATTTTCATTGCTTTCGTACCTAGAAAAACAAAACCCAGTTTAAACAATGCCTACGAGTGTGAAATTGTGTGCCACTTACTGGCTAGTGACGCCATAGAAAACTCCCGATTCTCCGGATATTTCCGTATTCAGATCCGCCCAGCATTTCACCAAGTAGAAGGCATTTTGTGGGCCCTTCTCGTAGAGATCCTTTAGGCCGCCACTCTTTTCGGGGAATTTGTCAGATATTTGTCGAATGTCAACAGACTGCAATGGAAATCAAGTTTTTTCTAAATGTATTCAACATTTGGCTTATGCAACGTGTGACTTACCTCTAGCAGTGGGTCTGTGTAGGACGGTTTGCCTCCAAGCTGTACAAAAAGGTGCCGGTGATACTGTGAGAATAAAAAATATGTATTACTGTGTCTGGATAAACTCTATTCCCAAAGTCGCGTCGTAACAACATCTTTGTAGAATAACACGATTATGAGAATAAGCATTTCAACTACATATTTGTTTGTTGTTTACTTACAATCTCATCTCTTTGGATTTCCATAAACGCGGAGAATTCTAACAAACGAAATTTGTGCGTCGCTATCGCTCTGCCCTCCCATGGTGGCTGGGCTGGTGGAAGACCTGCTTCTATTTCACCAGACACAGCTGTGGATGGTTTGCCGGCGGGATATGGTGGTTGTGCAAATGGCTTTATGCTGGAAAGATATTCTCTACTTAATTAATTCGTTTTACTATTCAAATAATTCCTTTAGTTTGTGGTATATAAACTTACTCTTGTGAGGTGCTCGGTTGGAGTCCGGGTTGCCAGAATTGCTACAAAGAAAGGGATCATAGATTAAACTTTTGCCAACAAAAATTATTCACATGGCGAATGAAGAAAGGTTCTAATTCAAAGTCAAACTAGAACACGGTTAGTATAGATTTCTGTTAAATACTCTTGTAACATGGAACCTGAAGCATTTAATACACGAAATGTATGGCACATAATTAAAGCATGATTGTTTGCTCGCTCAGACTATTCCCCTTTAATTTGGACAATTATTTATTTATTTTAATTAGTTGAAAAACTGAAACTAACCTTAACCCTAATGTTAAATTCAAAATAAACGCTTGAACGACTTTACAGCCAATTGGGTAATTCATAAGTAACGAATCGTTACTAGTTGAAACTAGTTTTCTCTTTTTGTTTTTCATAAGAACGCGCATAGAGTTTGTGCGAATTCAGTTTATTTCGTTTGTTCAAAAAATAATTTGCAAATAACAGTTTAAGAAGCGTAGTATAATTTTTTCTGTTTGAAAATGTAATCGGCTAAACTTTAAACAGCAATGACAGTCATGAGTATAATAATACCCCAGGGAACCCTATGATCCCACTGTTCCAATATTTTGCAATTAATAGGTTTGTTTGACGTGGGCCCTAGTGCGCACTAGTGCGAACAATTCTATCAACTATTTGCAATATGCAAACCTAAATTCAGAATTTAGTTCGCTCATTTTTAACTATAAACGGGAAAAAATGTTACCAAAAGATAACTATTTGTCAATATCAACAGCTGACAGACTTCAGGGCAACGTTTTGCGTTCGATATAGAAGTCGAATTTTCAGGGAAGTGCAGGGTTTTTGACAGGCTTGAAAATTAGCTGACACTACTCAGTGCGCACTAGTGGGCACTAGTGCTAGCCACGTCAAACAAACCTAATGGTAGGTACATTTAAAACGTCCTACAAACAAACGACGTAAATTGATAAAGATGCTCAATACTAATTTCGTTTTCCATTAGACAAAAAGAAGCGTCCGGGAGAGTCCGGAATCGAAAAAATGCCGTTCCATTGGCACAAAAATACACTTCTGGTGATTCTGAGAAGAGAATTTCGCTTCTCGATTTGAAGTCAGAATCCCCTCAAGAAGCACTCATACAAGTGCAATTTATGTACTTATTACAAGTCAGCTGACAGCAGCCATAGATTATTCTTTGGCATTTCACCAATACTTTGGTGGATTCTATCAGAAGCAGTTCTGCTGTTCCATTGGATTTCAGAATGAGTGGATCCCCGAGTGAAACCAATGGAAAACGATATGACGGAAAGGGACAGCATTTCCTTCCATTCAAACTGACGTTTAATTGATATGAATTTTCTTACAAAAAATATGGCCTCCGAGAGTGGTACGAATAACAATTTCTTTGTTTCATTTCAGTTACAAGTGTTTTGCTGCATAAAATAGGAAGTAAACCATCATTCGTGACATTAGTTTCAAGGCAATAATTGCTCAATTTGCGTTCCAATGTATTTTATATGTAACTTTGAATAAGCGAGAAAAACTGTGTGGGCATATTTTTTTTTTCTAAACAAAACGAGAAAATAGTTTTTTATCCATTGAACGCATGCAGCCCGTTGAATACGCACTGTCAATCTATTTTTCCAGTTGTGCATCGAAGGAATTCGCCGTAAGACAAAGCCACCGACACATGCTCACGAGCTGTCAGCTTACCCTGTCATACCAACAAGCAGATGGTAGAAAGATGTAGAAATACCGTTGAAAGTTAAAAGACTAAATTAGTAACAACCTACGCATTGATATTTTCCATTAAAAGTTCCCAATGCAATGTAATAGGCTCAGCTAGCACATTTCAACAAATTTGAAGTGTCACTTTCCGAAATATATGTCATCGCCATCAACTATCAAAATGATTTATAACGAACAGATGAGTATATGTTTTAAATCAAAAAAAAGGAAAGAATTTTTTTTAATTTTTGATGAATAGCTATTTTGTTTGAGTTTTCTTTTATAATGACAGACGTCAGTTCCTATAAAAAAAAAATGAGCAAATCATTTCATTCACCACCAACAACCATCACCAAGATGAAATTATGCCAGTTAGTTCGAGCACGATATCCACCAGCAGTTACAACAGTGTTTATTATTGTTAGAAACATCAACTATTAGTACAGTGAGGGCCAAAATTATACCACCAAACAAGTTATTATAAACAACAATCAATGCACTGGCGAGAAATACATTAACCAATAATAAAAAATACTGCGAGCGAGCTTTGTTTTTTATTTAAAATTAATTTTTATACTTTGGCCAGAACTTAAAACTAAAATCAAATGTGTCAAAAACAATTTAAATGATGTATGTATGTTTTTTTTTTGTGTGTGGGTGTGTGTAAAGTAAACATATTTGGATGCTGCATTTTATATATAAAATTATTTATTTATGGCGAAGGCGAGAGCGCGCTGCATAGCATTAATGACGTTTTACTCTTGCAGAGAGATCACTTTGGCAATTAATGAATTATTACAGGTAAACAAATAAAAAAAAGATAAAGTACAAAATATTTATGGATATTTTTGATTTGTTTGTGATTCTTCTTACACCGGGATACAACGGCGGATGGTGCAGAGGATGGTGCAGATGATGCGGATGGAGTTGCGACTGCTGCAATTGATGCTGCTGTTGTTGTTGCTGTTGCTCGAGTTGCGCCAGAGTTGGCAATTGCGGGAGATGCTGGTGCGAGTGATGTTGTGCGGATGCTGCTGAATGCTGAAGGGCGGCCAGACTCTTGGCAGCTGTAACGGAAACAATTTGCGCACTTGACATGCTGGACATGGTGTGAAGAGCTTTCTCTTTACCGCTGCTACCACCTAAATGATCCTAGAAATAGTGGAGTAAGGAACGGTACGTGGTTGTGGTTTTGATTGAGAGTTTGTTCTTTTTGTTTAACTGAGATTTTATTGTTGTTGATTGTTTGTGTGATTATAGTCCCTATGTATATTTTTTTTTATTGGATGAATTTGCAAGACCGTTTATTGAATAAATGTTCTTTTGAGATGATGCTTGTGAGTGGTGCGATAGTAAAGGTTATGAAGATGCGATCAAGATATGATGTGTTTTGATTGATGTTGATTGGATGTGCGGATCTACATATAAGATCTAGCGAAAAGTTAAATAAATGGAGTCATACCAAGTTGGGTTGTTAAACTTTGCTTTAAACTGTTCTGAATATGTTCAGAGGCGAATTCTTTGATTGGATTCTAAGTTGCAACTTCGACTGTAGGGCTTACGTAGTAGAAGTAGGCCAGTAACGTTGCTTTGACTACTAGTCGACATAAGACAACTAGAGTTTAAAACGTGCCCAATACAATTTCAAACTTTGCAACCGGCACAAAAGACCTGTGTTGCTTTACGCTTACATTCATAAGCAGGCTCATGAATGTCTTTCAACGGACAGCAGCAGGTGCTTCTTCTACCAACATTCCTTTCATCTAAACCGTTATTTTATATATCCACTTCCAGAAACTAACTCCTAACCCACCTAACTCTCGAAAAGGCAAAAAACCCTCCGTAATTAAAAATAACTCTGGTTTTTCACAAATAGGTATGTACAGGTACTGCATCCTTACCCCCACCAAAAAGTACTCAAACTCGAGTTCGTCCTTTTCCGCTCACTTTCTCGAAAACAAAAGAAACATTTTCCGAAAACTAACCCCTTTGCCAGTACATAATTCAAAAAAAAAAAAAGAACTATTCGCAAACCACAATATTGCACCAGTGCTGCACATGAACTCGAAGAAAAGGTGGTTAACAATGAGGAATGTGCTCTCTCTCTGTGCAACATTCAAAACAATCAAAGAAAATTCCTTTGAACGTCATTCAGAGGTTTCGTTTCGTCCCAAGTCCAACCCCCTTTCAAGGGGAAAAACAAAATGAAACCACTCGTACTACATAAAAATGAAAAATTTTCGTCAAAGCAACCTTTGTGCCAGTTTTGCAGTAGTTCTAGTTATCCTCTCAACTTAGTCCACTTGTAGTCGATGTTTGCGTTTCTAAAACCCATTTCCTTCGAACCGAAAACTGTAAAAATGCAATCAGCTTTGTCAGGGACAAACACATACAAAACGACGAAATAACTTTAAGCTCTCAAACTGAATCAACCAAAAAATAAATAAAGGACACGACGTTTTTCCAAACGAAAATATTTGACTACGGTGATAGCTGATAGATTGTGCTGTCCTAGTACGTACTATAAGTTCTTTAAACTACTGTCGATATTAATGGCCCTTGAACTTTAAATACATCGATCGAAAATGGTTGTAAAGATAATGAGCGTATGTCGGTGACTTAAGCTACGATTACACTTGCCATTTTTCATGTCAATTTTGACATGCCGACGTCATTATGACGTCAACATTTGTCCTTAATTTGTCACTACGACTACGTGTGATCGCCTGTCAAGCGTGTGGCTGTCGCTGCGCACTCTCACGAAAGATACACGAGTCAGATCGATAGTCACCCATCTTTTTATCGATTTTAAGGCCGGATATGACAGCATTTATAGACACGAGCTACACATACATGTCAGACTGTGCAGAATGACAATGGAGAAAGGTCGGGGGACAAGCTCACGAAGACCTTTAATGTCAAAAAAGAATTTAGACATGGGACGTTTTTAACATCATACTTGAGAAAATTGTGCGAAACTCGCATGCCAACACCAGGAGCACAATTTCACAAAAGTCTGTGCAACTTGCACAAGCTGATGACATCCAGGCTAGATGACGGATCTGTCATTGACGTAAGCGACGGAACAAACAGTCCCGTAGAATCAGTCGCATGCGATGGCAGCCGATGACAGTTTCTCTCGTTCTCTCAATATTTCCACCATTGAAAGAGCTTCCTCTCACGCTGTGTCAACTCAATCAACTGTCAGTCGAATATGGAGTACGCAACTTGAGACTGCAAGTCAAAGATCACGCTAAGGCCGTATTGGTTAAGGCCCAGGTCCACTGCGGACTTTTGCGCCACCTAAAGAGAGAATGAGCGTACGTGTATGAGAATACTTCACATTCCCGTCAGACGATTGTAGCGATTTCGATCGGAGTTGCCAAAAAATAGAACAAACTAACAATTAATTTACAGAAAGGCTACCAAATTTTAAAAATAAATTGGCTGACATCTTTTGCATACAATAAAGTTCGTAAACGGTTAAGATGTTTACGGACGAAAGTGGCAAGATCTAATGACGTTTAGATGTCAAAAACTGATCACTTGACCCGACCGAAATTGGTTTACGATTAAACGTGTGCAAGTGCGCTGCTACAGCCCGGATGACCAGACGCTTGACAGGCGATCACACGAAGTGACAAATTTAGGACAAATGTTTACGTCATAATGACATCGGCTCGTCAAAATTTGACATGAAAATTGGCCTGTGTATAATCGCAGCTCTACAGCGGAGGACAAACAGTTTCCCAGTTTATATCACACTGATTGAAGTTTTAAAAACGCCAATAGAGTTAACTGAATCACCCTGTCTTTCTTCACTCTAAATCTAGTTCTGCTCATTAAGGTCTGCGAGAGCATTCTAAAAAAAATCTCGTCCGGTTAAGAGGTTAAAATGCGAAATTATCTTTTACAGGGTGCTTCAGTAAATGCTAAAGAAGTTAAAAGAAAAAATGTTAAATGATTACTAAATGATGCACATGTCACATTGTACCGTTTGTTGGTATCTTATTGTTAAACTATATTTATCCTCTGAATTGCCCAATAAATAAAACAAAGTTAGCTCGTTATGTAGAAAAAAAAAGAAGATATTTTCTTTTTTGATGGTTGGATGAAATGATTTAGTAAGGACTCTTTTGTTTAAATTAAAAAGAAATGAATGGAAAGCATGAAACAAACAAATTCAACTAAATCCCTTTTTTCTTTGTATTTTTATTTTTATTTGCAACTACAAGAGTTAAAAATAAGAGAAGAGAAATTCTCGCTTTTTTTTTTGTGAATTTGAGTTCTAATTAACATTACTTACAACTTTGAGTTTAGCCTGGATTTCACGGAGTTTCCGTCTGGCCAGCACCTGAATATGTGAGCTGACTTGCTTTCGTGTTCTCGTTTTTCCTGTGCGAAGTTTTATGTATCGTGCTATGAGTTCATTTCGTCCTGCAATTAGACAAGAGTATGTATAATGAAATAAGAGGGGGACAAGCTCAATTAGTTTTGCAAAAAGTATAATTAAATACAGGGAATAGGTCATTTTATTTGAATTTTAAAAATGTATACATGTAGGGCTAAGCGAATGGAATGGAATGAGATTATTGTGTCCTCCACACAGGATACTATCTACCTACAGTGTTCTTGTTCTTGTTATATTTTTTTTGTTTTGCTTAAACGAAACGCCATGTACAGAAATATAGGAGATTTATTATCAGACAAGGAAATCAGGTCCGCCCCTCGACTTCTTGCATCCTGCCGATGAGAAATCAATAGATGTCCCTTAAGACAAATAGAATATTTCATCCTATGCCATTAAATCATGTTCGTTTTGGGTTTTTTTTTTGTGCGTGAGTGTGTGTCTATAACAAATCAAGTTGGGGGTCATATTTTGAGAAATGTCCTTTTGTTGCATGTGTCGCTCTATTTCGGTGGAATGTGATATCATATATACTAATAGGCGGCGCACACAGGATATTGTCTTTTCCCAGGCTTTGCGTCGGTTGGAGAAGATTAATGAGTGGTCGCCTTCTTTCCGATGTCCTTATCAATTATACGCACACACGTCGTTATATGCGGATGTGAATAGTAATTATCAGCGCGGGTATCTGTGTGTAGTTTCTTCGAATATAATCAATTATCCTGGAATGCAATAAAAATTGTTTCGGAAGGACATTGAGGATTTAATTAAATTTTTTTTTCTGCTTCTGGTGCTGTTATTAATTTTATAAATCGATCGATGGAGATGATAGAAAGGCCAGGACATCAACAGCTTTAAGATAAAACTTTAATCGTATATTATCCTTTTCGACGATCCCTCGGTAATAAAAACTCCAGTTCAAATAAAAGGAACAAATTAAGAAAAAATAATAAAACCGACGAAGAAGAAGAAGCGGAGAGGTCCTCCTTCTGCAAGAACAGAGAAGGAAATTGAAAGTGATGATGTGATGACGTGTAAAGGATAATAAAATGGGTATAGACGACTAAAGGACCCCCAAGGAGTAGACGGCACAAAATGTACGCGCTTGTTGTAGCTGTCAGTGTGCATCGGTCGTTCAAGCACAGAGCGAAAGAGAGTTTAAATTAAAATGAGAAAGTTTTTATCCTTCCCCCGTCCTCCATCCGGATTTTTTTTTTTTTGTTAAAAAGGACAATAAAAAAGGACAAGCGAAAAATAATGGAGCACGGAAGGATACGCTTAAGGAAGAATTCAAGCGGATGGGGTGAGAGGAAGAGACATTTTATAACACGTTTAACCTTAAGACACAGGAACATCAGCAGCAGCACAGCAGTCAGCCAGCCAGAGACTTTTAGTCAAATAAAGCGCACACAATGAGCAAGGAGCAGAGTACCATCCATGTATGAACGCGGGGAGCATCCTTTATCTGTCATCCATGTTTTATTTTCTCGCTGTGATATTCTTTTGAAATTGTCTTCTTTTCTTCGGTCTTTTTTTTTTTATTCGTTTTTATTTGATTTCACTATTTTTTATGACACATACAATGAATGAAGGATGGATGGAGAATCCTTGGAAATTTAATTATCTGTAAATAATGAAGGGCTTCGGGACATTGTCGAGCGAGCTACAGGTAGAGATAGAGTTGACTTTTACGTGTTGAATTGGTGCGAACATTTTCAAAGTCAGGGGAACAGATTAAACGAGGGTTTAGAGGTTTCGACTATACGAAAGTGACGTTTCATTTGGAGCGAGAAGATGACTTTTGAAACGAATTAGGGAGTAGCAAACTATGCAACGGTGGAAATTGAGAGTTTAAATGTAATGTGAGGGGATTGTAGAATTAACAAGTTGAACTCTTGTTGAGGGAGTTGAAAAATCTACTTGTTAGCATTGTGCCATGGGTGTGGTTCACTTCCTGTCAAGATAAATGTTTATTTAAGAGAAATTTCCAACTGATAACACAGACACCTGTAAAACCTATATAGTCAGTCAACCATTCATCGCTTTCTTAGGCGTACCTGACATACGATCTGTATTAATGTCATCTATTCAAAATTGACTGCCATAAATTTCCAGCCCTTCGCGATTATTAATAATTTCACAATTTACTTGTGAGGAGCTAGAGCTAGGGCCCACAATCTATTTTTATTCATTTCTTCATTCAACTTCATCTGAAAAACGTTTTTTCACACATTAAACGGTTATAATGGCACACATGTCATGTAAGTGACAGTTATGGCTCTGGCGCGAAGGTTTGAAGACTAAAGAAAACAAATGACACCCATAAAGCGAATTGGAACGTGGTATTGTGTTTGGTTGTTGAGTGGAAGACTACGTGCCCAAATCCGAGTCATGAAACAGTTCCCATAAACAAAAACATTAGCGCTAGCCTAGCGATAGGTAGCGCTGACTTTGCGAAACCAAATTCTGGGAATTATTAGCACCCCTTAAAAGTATGTAGGCACGTTGAAGTATTTTTTAGAGTGAACTGTCGAATATTTTTCAAATATATGTTTATTGGCATTTCAATAGTTCCACCAGAATGCGCTTTTAATGTCACTTAGACATCAGCATCAGCAATGCAATCGAAATGTTTACTTAGTACTCAGTCAAGAAATTTGTGACAAGATACTACCCGCCTTCATAAATTTCAACCAAAAAAAAAAAACTGTTCACGCGATCAACTTCGACTAATAAAATTCAGCCATACGACGACCGCCTGTCAGACTAAACTAGTAAACTAGAGTTTTGAACGCACCCATTGACAATAGAAAAGATTAACCAAAATAATGGAAACCTTTAAAGCATTTTACCTATGGCCAGGGGTGTAAAATGGTGGATAAGACTCTTTTCCTTGTTGTTGACTACAAGCTAAGAATCGGAGCCTGCATCAGCTTAGGTGGGTATACCCTAAGCTTCGTTCAAAAGGTAGGTATATGGATCTGCAAACAAAGCAAAGTACATCCAACTAACGCAAATTGTGTTCCACATCTAGGAGAAATTCCTCCATAAACTCCATTCAGTCGAGGATATTTATATTATCAAAAAACCGCATCTCTCCTGATTGCACCGACAACCAAATTGACCTTCACACAATCATCGCCAGAGCGAAGCAGAATTAAAAGTTCAAATGTGCAAAACAAAGGAAGCGCACATATTTTCAATTTAAACAGCAAATGGAGCAATAGAATCTCCATCCCCCCCCCCCACAAACAAAAGACTAGTCCAAAACAAATAAATAAACAAATTCCATCCTTCACCCACATATTCTTGTACATGCGCTAGTAGAAAAGTGAAGAGTGTTAGGATAAAATAAACGCCATCAGCCATATTACAAAAAAAAAAAAAACCTAATTCATTTATAATAAAACCGAAAAACAAAAGCCAGATGAAGAGCTGAGTTCCAGGATATCCCCTCCAGTCAGAATAATGAATAGAACAATAAAAGAGAAACTCGGTTCATTCCGACTAAAAACGAAAAGAAGAAAAAAAAAATAAATGAACGGAACAACAGCGAAGTCAGAGTTAAAGTCATAGCACAGCAAACTTCATATATTCCTCATACAAAACAAATCCTTCACAGGACCCAGAAAAGGTGTGGGAGAATGGAGGCGAATATATAGACGCTGCACAGCACAATGCGAATAATATAATTTGCGTTAGAACTTTTGTCGGGAGGACATATACAGAGAGGAAGACGGATCATGTCCTAGCAGTGCGACAAAAAAAAATAACCGCCCCCCTCTACCTCGAAGGCTAAAAGTTTAAACTTTTATTTAAATCTCACTATACAACTACCCGAATTGGTCAGATCTATCCAACACCGAAAGGACCTTCTTCTTTATTTGCTGTGTTTCGACACTAGCACTGGTGGGTCTGTATACTGTACTTATACCTACTCTACAGTGTACACGCGGCATAGAAAGGAACGATTCTTCTTCGAGCGATTTTGAATATAAATTCTATTTACATTTCTATATCCAAGTGGGTGTACAGTGTATACGTAATCGCTGCTGCTGCTGCTGCTGCTGCTGCCCGATTATATAAGAAGGAGCACGTTTGATATTTTATACTATGTGCAAAGAACGACGACGACGACGACGATGGCGACGACAACGATAGCAGCTAAGGCTAAAGCCAGTTGCTTCTGCTGCCGGCTCTGTCAGCACTGCCAGCAACCCTACGGCTCTAAAACACGCTTCGTACACTCACTAATTGCACATTCTTGGCATAGTTTCAGTTCTAACCGAATCCAAACCAGTTGGCCCCCTACCTCCGAGAAACCGAATCCGAGACCGTTCTCCACCACCCACTTTGCACCCTTCTTTTGTGTCTTAAACATTTCCAAGTGGTGTGTGTATAGTTTGCTGCTCTGTCGTCGTCGCCGTCCTCGTCCTTCGAATGGTATCCACTCTCTGTTGTCGTCGTGGCAGTCACCGTGTCGTTCCGTTTTAGCATACAGAAGGCAAGCGCATAAATAAAATAATACAAGGGAAGGGGATGCTTTTCATATATTCAGCTGTGTGTGTGTGTGTGTTCGGATGTGCGCATTTGTGTGTCCTGGGAAAGGATAGTTTAGAACTTAGTTTCGGTAGAAAGCAACCAGAGTCAAAGGACTCTTTGGCTCTGTTACGTCTCTTAGGGCTTGGGGTTAATTGTTTTTTTTTTCCATTCTCTCCTTCCTTTTTGCAATGGAAATTGTACAGCAGCAGAGTCCTTCGTGTCGGAGAGCCCTCCTCTGGTTCACTTTATAAAATTCAATTGTCATATGGAGCCAACAGATTCCATGTTGGCAGGCTTAACACTGCTGCACACAGGCAGCGCTAAAGTCAAAGTCATACGTTTAATGTATGTGCATACGTGTGCATATTAAGATTGACCCGAGACCAAGACTGCTGATGCTGTTTGTCGTCTCAGCATGTGGGGTTGGCAACCTGAACTGAGTTTTTAATTAGAAATCAAATTAGATTTCAACAATCAACAAATTTCATGATGTCTATAGCTGGGGTGGTCAAGTTGTGCTTCGAAATTTGGACCAAGGTTTTGTCTGTTTGCCTGAGCTCAGCGGGTTGCCAGCTCCAAGTACATCCCCCCTGACCAACAACGTGTATTGTTTGAAAGACCAATGGCAAATGTCACACCCGGGGATACCAAATTTGCCAATGATTCTCCATTTATGGACGTTAATAAAACAAATGCGGCACGGAAAATGCAAGAGCCACCAACTAGTCCTGGCAAAGATGTCATAGCCCACGAACAAAGGCACATATCAACATGATATCTACTTGTCACAGTGAGAATGAAGGAAATACGTGTTTCACAAGGAAGAAATAATGCTTTAAATACCCAATAGATGTCCTGAAACAATCCAGTAACGGACTTGAATGTGAAACACTCTCATAGGTGCGGGCCTGGTACCTGAAGCTAACATCAGTCAAGAGATTTCACATTTGTTGGTGGATGTAAACCAAGTTTGCTGATCAACGAAATATATCACTTTCCATTTAGTTTTTGCAGCAGTTTCATTTATTTATTTTACGAGAATCGCGGGTGCAATATGCTCAAGAGGGACCTCAGCTAGATATATATTTGCTTTGCCAGGTCGAAGCTTTTGTTCAGTATTTGTAGCCCAATCCTAAGTGAGGTGCAAAAGGCCGCAAAAGTGTTGAATCGAACTATAGCGCAAACGTACGCCTTTCATTATAAAAAAACGCACATTTTCCGCCTTTACGCACGCATACCTGCCAAAAGCAAATTTGAACTTGAACTCATTTAAAAAATACTTCCACAAACTGGGCTAACAGAATTCGAAGAATTGCCTTGACGGAGTAAAAGGTGGCTTCTAAAATACTGGGATTATACACAGGTGTATCCAATCTTCGCATTTCGTTCGCTGGAGAGTTCTCCGAGAGAACACTTTCATTCGCCGGCTAATTTTTCTGGGAATTTGTCGCAGCAAAAATGTCGAAAGAATAAATTGACTAAAACCAACAAGGAATACCAAACATGAAAATCTAGAGGAAGTATTATGCAAACTTCATGGGGAACAATGTGCAAATTTGCGGGGGTGGATTATGCGAGCTCCAAGAAGAAACAATTACAGCGAATTGAAAACTCTTGCCACGAACTGTCACACATTATTTACATTCCACTTAACAGAGTCTCGGTCCACAAGCCAACGGATAAAAAATTCGTTCGAACTTAACATTTAAAAATTGAACTGAATCTCGGGTATCTGCGACTAAAAAAGAGAATTATGTGTCAGAATATTCGCTTGTTTGCAGTTCGCAATTCGCTCTCATGTGAACAGTCTTTTAGTGATACAATTTTAATCAATTACCCGTCACATCTCTTAGCTTTTACTCGAGCAACTCATCTTTCTGCACTGCAGTGCGTTTCCATCGCTTGTCAAATATAAGGTGAGGCCGTTTGTCAATTATAAACTAAAAATAATTAAACTCGGATAATTTTCTGACACTATCGTGGTGAAAAAACGAATCTTTCAGCTGTACGCAGTGAAATCATTGCTTTAAAATCAACAAACTTCCGGTTAAAAAATACCAAGTTACATGGTTAATACAGCTCCGACAGAGTTTGTGGATTAAAAATAACCAAGGAAACTTGGTTAAAAATAAACGAACTGGTTGAAATTAATCTAGAAATTTGGTTAATAACAACTGATAAAGAGTGTTTTTAGCAGCATTTAACCTTTAACGAATATTCTTTTTTTTTTCTAAGAAAGTCTAAGTTAAATTTAACCCATTTTTTTAACCGGGCTAAAATAGCACTTCGTTAGAGCCAATTTTCGAGCAGTATAAGTAATTTTAAGTTTATTTAATATCCCACTTACGGAAAAAGATATAAATTTACCATCTTTTAAGAATGGAGTTTGGTGAACTTCTCTTTTCTATATTCAGATGTGTGTCAAAAAATTAGCCGAAGGTTTTTTATTGACACTCGGCCTAAGTTGGACTTGGAGTCAGGTGGTTTTTGCAAAATAAAAATGCGGAGACGACAGTTTTCAGAAAAATACAAAGACCATCTTTTTTCTCTTTCCATTTGCAAATAAAATGTACAGTAATTTAGAAGAATACTTTAGTCCAGTGCACTCACAAATGGAACCCTTGAGGTGTCTCTATACTCTATAAATTTGTAAGTTAAATTTACTAGTAATTCCGTAATTTTTCAGACGATTATCGTCGAAACGATAGACCTCCAAAAGTAGCAACTAAGTGCCAAATTTACGATTTAATCCAGTTCGGACTTCTTATGGTCATCAAGGTTTCTTAAACGATATCGTCTCGACGATTATTGTTACGCGGAATCTGCCCCCAGGTTAGTGCAATTGGTTTTTAAGTATACTTCTCGCGAGATCAAATTGGAGTACGAAAAATGACATCGGCCTAATGTGATGGTTTTTAATGGATCTTTACCAGCAACTTTGCCACCAAGTTTGAGAAAGACGTTCTACCGTTGCTTGATGTTGTTGCAGGCTGCCAAAGCGCTTGTTTAAACAAATTGGATTACTACCGCAACTAACTTCACAACCTATGTCCAAAATGCGCCAAAAATTTGTCAGAAATTCACCAAATACACGGACAATTTCCGCAGGTATAGTGGATTGGTGGTTAGAGTGTACTTAAGCTAGGGGTCCCAGGTTCGATCCCCGGCAAAAAATAAATTACATCTCAAGGTTTGTTTTTACACTGCGCCACCTCTCGCAACGGTCTGACAAACATCCGAGAGTGTAACTGCCATGAAAGAGCTCACGTCAGAATTTCCAATTTATTGCAACAGCTCACCACCCGCATTTTGAGTAAAACGCTCCACAGATGTATATTCCGGGCGGCGAATTTAAGTATTTTTCGCGAGCAAAATGCCCGCCTAACCTTTAACAGCTCCTCCATTAACTGATTATTTTCTAAGCAGTCTTAACTTATTTTCAAAAACCTACCACCATGCCAATTGGCGCAGCAAAAATGAATTCCACCCCCACCCCCTGATCAGACGATTCATTCGTCGTCGTTAAGCTTACTGTAGAACCCCATCCGCAACCCCCATTGGCACCCCTCTAACAGCCATCATACGCAAAAAAACCATACTCAACATAAGCCGCTTGTCATCGTAACACTCGCCTAAAAGCCGCCTATCTGTCCGCATAAATTTAATTTTCCAATATGCAGCAGAAACCATCCATGAAACCTCGTATATGTGTATGTGCAACCAACAGACAACTAACCAACCGTCATCATCCAGCCATTCATTCAGCCAGCCATCTAGAAGCTTAGCATGTTCAAGTTGACTCATAAAACATCGACCAGAACTCACATCGTCATCGTAATACCGCACACAGAGCACCACTCTGCGTTGCGTTGCTGCGGTGGTGTGTAGTAGGAGGCGAGGCAGCACCAAGCGCAACGCTGAAATTGGAGATGATTAACCCTTTGACCCAGAACTAGTTGTGGCGCTGCCAATACTGACAGAAAGAGAGAGAGGACAAAAAAAAAAAACAAATATGGATATGGTGACACAAAGTGCAGTATCATCAACCTCGCTTCGGAAAGTTCGCGCACGGTGCAATTAAACGCGACGGGATGACATTTTTGGGGTTTTATTAATTTTTCTACCACCAAAGAGTGTGGAGATTTTCCATCCTCACACTCTGACACCTCCACTCATGACAGAGGGCTGATGCCTTGACGTCTGCGGGAAATCAAAATTTTCGAAAGTGATAAAAGATGCACATTTGAAAAATGTGCGCCCTCCTCCTTGTAGCGCTTCCACGGGTAGAAACTTTTGCCAGTTCACAGAGTATGGCGGTAAAGGATAATGGGGAATATTAAGGATCAACCTTTTAAAATATGTTTCGGTGAATATTTTGCATTTTTTGATCGATGGATAAGTTTTGAGAGCGCGGTTCGTGTAATATACGTGGTTTGGGTTTGCTACCTTTTTTATGAAATAGTTTTGAAGGTGATAGTTTAGAACAGTGCATGCGGTTATTGGTGGTGTAACGAAAAGTTTTTAGAAAACACTTTTGATGGTGCTGGCTTAATTTTTTATTTGGCTTCATGTTCAGATAGACGTCTAGTGATAATTTGTTTACCGCACATTGGTATGGATTATGTTCACTCAAAATTCCCAGGCTCATACACAGCTTCGGCACGAATTGCAACTATGGACTTGTTGCTGCGGAAGAGGCAGGAGGTAGGATAGTGGATAGTTGAATTAGAAAACAGTTCTGACACCACCAAATGAAGTTAGAGTAGGTAGAGCTAAGTCAAAAGAAACTGACATCGAGAACAAGCTCCCCTTTGGAAGGATGACGAAGTATGCGTGAAGGAATGAGTACTCAGAAGAACCAAGTTATTCCATCTTCAAAATGTCGACTTTTTGACAGCACTAGAAGCCTCTACCCTTACTGACAAAGAAACCTTGTAGGTGCAGAAGTTTGTCATCAAAAAGATACATTTAGGTTTCTTCTCTGAAAACTTATGGGAGGTTTTTTTGACCACCTTTTTCATGCGCCGCTCCAGATATTGCGTATTAAAAATTTTGACAAAAAACCTCCCATAAGTTTTGAGAGGAAGCCTATAGGTATCCTGTTCATATGCCACTTCAGATAAAGCTTAAGTTTGTCAAAAAACTGTTCTATGTTTGACTTTATTTGGAGTTGAGTCATTTCTGTCATCAAGCGAAGTCTGTATGTTTAGAGAGCTAACAGCTCCGTCCTCAGTTCGTCAGTTTTTGCAGATTAATAAGAACCTTCGAATACACTCTGTTAAAACCTGAGAGCACTGCGAAAGGCATTACTTTACATCACGCGTTTCAGTTCTTGTCAGGCCAGTAGTATAGACAGTTGTAATTCCGCGGACAGATGGCGTTAGGTTATTGAAATTCTTCACAACACCTTTTGGGGTCGAAAATTTAAGCTTTAATTTAAATTCAACTGTCCTATCTTAGACGTTCTTTGGTGCCATCAACAAAGGTGGATGTCTTTGCTGGAATATTTGTGAAAGTACGTTTTCAGCTTTATAAACTCTATTAACCTAAGCAGACACCTTAACCGATGAAATTTGTTCGCACTGACGACCAGGTATTTACCAATAAAATACAAATAGCGATAAAATCCCACGACAACAACCTCACAACCGACAATACACTTCGTCATAAATAATTCCTCCATCAAGTATCACAATCGGCTATAATTTTCCTGACCCACTTCCTTTCAACAATGACTATATGACACTCAACAAATCAACAGGACGTCCCATCCAAGTCAGCAAAAATTTCCCCAACACACACATGATGGGACCGCCATCGACCTAAACACCACCACACAACAAGACCAAAGTACATGCGGAAAGGAAGACTTGAATCAACAGCCAAACCCCACCGACCAGCAAGCAACTTGCCATTCCAAGGAAAAACTTTTGCGCTGGGACAATGAATAAATTTCCTCGCCGTCACCACTATTAACCAACACACCGGCGGAAAGTATTTGTGCGATAATCCCGGTAAATCCTTCGCCTCAGGACTTACTACTCGAGAACAGCTTGTTACTACTATACCAGAGAGACCGAGGTGGTTTTAGGGAAATCCCGCCAAATAAATAAAATTCATCCCCTTCAAGTGTTTCACAATAATGTTTACGTCCTTCGTCCTTGCAGCGGGGCGCAAAAACACACACAGTCGTGTATGCCGTGGCGCAATAGCTGGTGCTGTGCCAAAAGACAAAGGCTCCGTCGACAGGCATTTGGCGATAGCGAAGGCGGTGAAGGTGGAGCAGCAGCACCGATCACAATCACACATAGCCAGCTTTGTCGAGGAGGAGGCCAAAGACCAGCAGGCCTGTAATTTATGTTGCCAGGATATTGTTTTCTCTGCTTTTTGGAAAGTAATTAATTTCACCATGTGACAACAAAGATGCTCGGCCTTCTTCGTTCTCATCCCCATGAATATCCTTTCTCTTTCAGTTCTAGTTCTAGTCGGGCATGGAATTGAAGTGAATGTTGGCTTTGTTTCTATTTATATGACCGGGATGGTATGGTGTTTTGGTCTAAATTCACAAAATTGAAACTGGTGAGTGTTATGGCGAAGGATATATGAGAATTCAGGGATTTCTTTTTTGTACGAGTATCTCCAAAATTGTTTCTCCTCTCCGAAGATGGTGTGTGTCGTTCTTCTTCCCTCCGACAAACCAAAATGAAACGTGGGCCTTTCTGCATGCATCGCATGGAAATAATGACAAGGATAATACTGCCAGCAGATATACATATGACAAGGCGGCTCCTACATTGCATCCCTTTGCGATTTGCAATCTGAGAGAACGCATTGTCTAGTTTGAGTATTTTGCTTGCAAATATGCGATGTTCTATATAAGGCCTTTGAAAGGATATATGGACAGAGCAAGGATACGTGCGGCCATCCTAGATTAATTTCCCATGTCAGAGGGAAAGTAATAATTTTGCTGATTTTATTCAATACCTACGAGTGTGTGTGTGTGCTTCATAAATTTTCGGCAATTCCTTGAATCAAGTCGGGATGTATCGTGTAGGTATGGTGATCCCGGAGATATTTTCAATTTGGAGTTGCAAATTCCAAAGGAAACTGAATACATACGACTTTTTAGTAGTTGTGTATATTTTGTGGTCAGGTAATGTATACGTTGAGGAAAGGTATTTTCGGTGTGTTGCCAGAAAGCCCTGCGAAGTTATTGATTTAAATAAAAACAAATTCAGTATACTGAAAAGTTGTATTTAATAATACAGTGAAGGGACATAACAAATCTGTGCAATTATATATTCGAAACGAAAATCGAATACACTTCGAATTTCACAAGCAAGTTTTGAAAGTTGGAACTAGATCTGCCGCGGGTGTTGCTCAACTAGATTTGCCAACTGTCATATCATTGACTTTCGTTTCTATGTTTTCTTGTCTTGTTTTCTTCGAAAGGGTTTGCCAAACTACTCGTATTTCCATAAACGCTTAATCCAAACATTAAAAAAAAAACAATTTGACGCCGCAATTTGTTTTCGAATTTCTGTGAAACTTTGACACATCGAAATGTCAGCTGCTGTCAGCCTCAAGTAGGCGTTTTCGACTACATTTTTCGACTTGTGATTATAGGTACGACAATAAATGTATAGATCAATCATCAC
Organism: Cheilosia impressa; assembly: GCA_948293265.1. Taxonomy (NCBI): domain Eukaryota; kingdom Metazoa; phylum Arthropoda; class Insecta; order Diptera; family Syrphidae; genus Cheilosia; species Cheilosia impressa. Next base: position 47,046,488 of record OX411882.1, on the reverse strand, counting down.
AGCACAGCAGTGGCAAAACTGTCGGCCTAGAAGTTGAAACGAACCCATCCATATTTAAATGTGTCGCAGTTTGTAATGCGTCGCATGCGTTGTGTGCGTCAAGGTTGTCTTTATTAGACGAATTTTATTATTCAATGTTTTTTTAATTATTGGTTCGCAATGGATGTATTACCTTTAAAGAAGTTTAATCTATTAAAGGTCACAATAGCTAATTTTAAATGGAAAATCTCGCCATTGTGAACTAAAAAATTTACAAAGTTACGAGTTCACAATGTAAATTGTGTGAAAGTACCACTTGACTACTCAATGGTTGTTTAAATATCACAAAAAACATTTTTTTTTTAATTACTCACACGAGTTGCTAGATGACATTTCTGACGAGTTGCTAGATGACATTTGTCCGCCATCAAAGAATGTAGTGCTCAATGAGTTTACATTTTCTGGTCCCTAGCATTACGATGCCGTAGTTCTAAATTCAATGGAAACTACTATATCCGAAGTCGTAACATAAACAAACGGAAATAAACGGTTTTTATAGATGTCAAATACAGTCGAACCCGCATAAAGGTAACTGGCTTCGTATTTGTGCGATATCAATCAGATTGTGCTATTAAGCGGTGTGCAATTATCCAGGTGCGACTGTACTTATTGAGCACGAAGACCGGAGATTTGTTTAAAAGACATTTGGACAAACTCTGTTCCAAAAGATCAAAAATATTACACAAATTCAATTCTCAAATTAAATTAATAAATAAATTTAAGCCTTTGTCATTCTCTTCAATGAACCAGCTAACCGCAAAGTATTTTAACTCTGACTGACACTTAATGCCCTTTTATGCGCCAAAGTTCAGATTCAATTTATTCAAATTTTCCTAGTCACCAACTAGTTACTTATAAGTTTCGCCAAATTTGTTTATGAAATCTAACTCCTTTAAATGTCTTGTAAATAAATAGTGCATTCAGCCAAAGTCTTCGATTCATAGCGCTTATTTTCAATAACCTCAGTTGTCTTTGCCATTCGAAATATTCAAACGAAATATAAAACTCGCATTGAAGATTGAACCCATATGTAACATTCAGTTTCTTTATTTACGAACCATTCTTCTTATTTCACTTTGTCGCTTTTGACAGCTCACTGACAGTAATGATGAATAAGTAGTACTCATCACAACGCTCTCTGAGGTGTGTCATAAAGTTCGTATCGCACATATTATTGGATCAACTTGTTCCCGACTGCAGTAAACAAAAAAGAACAACCAAAATAAAAGAAAACGGTGTTTGTTTGGTTTTTGTTGTTTTTTGTCTTCTCTTCGGAATAAAAAGTGCACAGCAAATCCTCTTAGGGTGGTGGTTTCATTTCTTAAACGATATTTTGTTTGATAGAGAAGAACAACCAGCGCTTACTTCGTTCGTATTTAGCAGACATAAGGTTAAGAATGTGGAAAAGGGAACTATTTTACTATGGCATTTGACCTAAAGAAACGTAAGTAAGTCTTTAGTCTTTGAGTCGTTTTTACGTCTTAAGTGTACGTTGTTTTTTTTACTATACACTGAAAATGTAATTGTATGGTTACGTTTAGCAATCAAGCGCATAAAAGACAATTAAATTTGTCACATTGGTGGATTTTATAATGAGGACGTTTTGTGTTCTAGGAAAAAGGGACTATAATCTTGTTTGTGCTGCGCATAAAATAAATGATATATGGTTTCGCTGATTGGGCAGTCCAGTTACCCAGAACATGAGATGTCAAATTAAAGTAAATTCGGGTAAAATATTAATGACCATTCAAACTTCAAAGGGGCGACGATGTTTTTAAGCATAAGAGCCGCGCAAAAATCGACCTTAACAAATTTTACACCATGTGTTTGTTAAAAGCAACAGCAATATTTAATACTGTATGTGACTTCTTCTATAATACCTATCTAAAAAAAATCTTAAAATCTTTGTACTGAATGCACTCATTGAATTTATATGACATCTCAAAAGCAAATGACTTGTACATTATAACTGTGGCCATTCTTTTTGAGAAAGGATATGGAATTTTTAACTGCCTTCGTCAATCTTACTGACATTACATTATTTCATTGCGATTCGTCAATTTTGTCTGACAGTTAAAGCAGCACTGACATGAAACCACAATGGGGACGTTCAAATATCTAGTTTAGTAAGTCGGACAGCTGGCTGACTTGATGTGTCCATTTCGATTGGACTAGATCTAACACATGCATAGTCTTTTTCAGTTGACGTATATGGAGCTACTACTCAAGAATTTTGTGACTTGGATTTGGTAGAGTAAAAAAAGTGACATTACCAACCAATCTAGTTTTAACGTTCAGGGTACATCTAGTCCAGACCGATCTAGTCCACTTAAGATAACTAGATTTTTGAAAGTTCCCATTTTTTTATTTATAATAATGGTATATAGTCGCCTTTGTCGTAATTATGGTTCTTAGCTATGCTAAGATCTGCTAGGTGGCGCTGAAGTCAAGTTTTTAGCAAATACTACATTTGTGGACTAGAATTAATGACATTCACAATAGGTTTAAGTTGGTTTAGTGACAAAAATTAAAAATACAAACTCTGGTAGCGTTATGGTCGAGTTATTTAACAATTTTATATTCACAATGTAAAAAGTAACGAACTCGGAGTCAATTGACTAGAACGGATGGTTTTTACTGTCGTTCGAACGTGCATTAAAATGCTTCAAGACCATTTTAATTTTAAGGAGTTTTCAGCCTCGCGCAGTGAGAACTCAGACCCGAAATATCAAACTGATCAGACATCTGGTCTCCTGTAGCATCCTTTAAGACTTCAATGATCAAACTAAGAAAAAAATTTCCTCGTCATTTTTCAATCGGCTTCAAAGTCTAAACAAACAAACAGCAGCAAAATAACTTGCGCCCAAAATAAGTTTTGCCGGACTTTGTCCTCCTACATGCATAGGTGCACACATCCATTTATGAGTAAGTAATGCCAGATAGTACTCCCTCATAGTCCACCGCACACAAATTGCAAATTGACTTTTGCATTCAAAATTTATGACTCCGTTTTGTCTTCCTATTCATTTGTGGTCTGACCCACAATCCACTCAGTCACTGTGTCTTGTCTTAATCTCTAATCTCATCTTTGCGTGGGCGCAATCCACATCAAATGAAATATTTTACAATAGGACTTTCCTGCGTGACAAATTTGTTTAAACAAATTACACCCGATTTGTGTCTGTGAGTGTGCGCCGTCTCTATCTATATACCTACAGCTACAAAGAGCCATTTAAAGACAAAACAAATGCAAAACAGTCTTTCCACAAACTGTGAGAATATATTACACAGATAAAAGTTGCACGAAAAATAATCATAGCAAATCTAAGTACTCGTGGCGCAGAAAGAGGAAATGTGTAGGCGTCCCGTCGCACTGGCATCCATTCACAAGGAGGAGGCGTCTAGCGTACATATACCCAATGGAGGAACATTCGGAAAATGTTGTGCATTGTATAACCGTAGCGCAAATAAAAATCCGTGGTTGGCCAATTATGTTGCTGGCTATGGAACTTTTCCAGCAATCTACTCCTTGAAGTGGCTCACATAATCTCCGGCGAAGACGGCAGTCAGCGACACCTACATTCGACGATCGCACATAACCAGGAACCGCAAGACGGAATCTCATGTATCGCTTTAGTAATTGCCAACTTCGCTTCAATTGAGAGTGAGCGCGGGTGAATGATAGTGATGATGATTTATGGCTTGCGATCGCTTGTCACGACGGCAACGACGACGATGCACTGGGGGGGGGGGGGACCTACCGAGAGATATGCTGAATCAGCTTCTGGAATTGCTTTTCGCTATCCGACCCTTAAAGTGAGAGTTGGCAGCGGATGGATGGATGGATGAACGAGCATGGGCACGTGATGCGAAACGCCTACAACCATCGACTCTATCAGTTAAGTAATGACGGCAATTTGGACATTGATGGGTTTTTCTTGTTGGGGAAAACCTTGTTTAGATACCTATAGTCTTTGGATCGGCACTTACCGTACATCTTTCCCTCGTCGGACAGGATGATTTTTCTTCGGCCACATGGTGGGTATATTGTTAAGGCTTCTTGAAAACTCTGTTCGATGTCAGGACTCCAGACACCCTCGGCATCGGCTGATGAGAGATCTTTTTCGTCCTGAAAGGCAAGGATATTTGTGTTAAATTCAAAGACCGGTATTTTGTGTCCCTAAATGTTGTAATTTTATTCTGGCTTTTGGCTACTTGTGTCTAACAGAGGTCGCTTGAATGCTCTTTGTGGATATAGGTGTTGTTCTTTGCAAAAGGTGTAGGAACCTTAAAGGATATGAAACTTATCGTTTAGATTCCAAGCAATTTGTTGGTTTCTTCTCTCCACAGGGTTGTGAGATGAGATTTTCACGCAGGATCAATGTTGAAAAGAGCAAATTTTAAGCCGTAAGTAAGTCCGTGTTATAATTGACACGAAATTGCATCAGAAAAAATGATCTATTGTGACCTACAAAACAATTGCAGATCAGTAGGAGATCGCATTGACCGAAAAGAAGCTGAGAGACAAAGTCAAAAGGCTTGGACATTATTATTTTAGGAAATGTTCCTCCAGACTTCACTGAGAGTCAAAAAAATGAAAAGACGGACTGGGGGTAAGCTTAAGGTCTATACGATACTACTTACGTCACTCATGTCTCCGACGTCTAAATTTTTGGCATCCGCCATACTGCCATTTGTGTCTGCCGGTCCCAATGGACCTGGGGGACCGGCACTCACTGGTGTCCACCGCGACGTTATGGTGCCGGCTCCGACAATACCGTCTGTAATGAAAAAGCAGAAGGAAAAATTTGAAAACTACGTACATTGACAAGAATGAGAGTGTGCTTGTAATTCATAAATTGGTTCTTATTGTGACCTACAATGAATTTAAAAATTAGTGTGGCGCAAAGAAAGTATTTTTGTTAAAATTTTATTAATTTTTGTTATCCCAGCACCATTTGTTTACTTATGACATCGTACTAAGCCGACTTGTGAAGGAGGTCGAGTTTGCGACTTGTAGAGATGACTTTTAAATCGAAAAGGCAGGTTGAAGGCAACCTTTGGCAGGCATATGAAGAGGTGAGAACATCGTCATTTACGAGGGTAGGTGTTCGGCAAACTAGAGATGTATACAGACGCCCAATGGTCAGGATAAAGAGATGGGGACCTGGATGGCTGCCTTGTGGAACACCATTAGACACGGCCAAGGAAGGGGTCTAGAGAACGCATAAACTGTTTTTCTATTTCATCAATATTTGTTCAAAACAAAGGATTCTTAAACAGCTTTGTAGGGCACTAAGCTTCAGTCTTAAGGTCGAAAGCAGGGACGTATTTGACAGTGGGAAGCTGATGTCGTAGTGGAATCAAAAGAAGAAAACGTGGTTGGGGTTGATTCGAAATAGAGGCATTTTCGGGAGGGTTTGGCTACCAAAAAGTCATTTCGCAATACTAATAATCATTTCTTCGAACTCACAATTGCGAAATTCTCCATACAAAATTGCATATTGTGACCGACAAAATACAAAAGGTGAAAGTTCAAAATAGGAGTAGAAGTGCCACCAGTCAACAGAAGTTGAAAACTGGTCTTTATTTGTTTAAGGGTCTGTTAGATTGAATCTTTCGCGGAATAAGCAAGGGGTTTTGCAAAAATGCAAAAAATATCAGCACAGGGAGGGTGGATTTTATAAAGAGAATGGTTACACCTAGTTCTCTGGAAAATAGAGTTTATCCAGTGCCTGATAAAGACTTGTTTGTTTTTTATTCACAGAATGTGTACGCACTTTTTTGGGTGTCGACAATAATACTTCCCAAAACTCAACGCATTTCGAATACACACATCGAAGACACCCTCGCCATCACAAGTGTAACACAATCCGCGTCAAGAATCGAACTTCGCAAAGGATTAAAGGCAAGAAATATGAACCAACCCATTAAAGTGGTGTATTATATACGGATAAACAGAAAAAACTTGTACGCATCCAGGCATCCACTACTGCCATCCGTTAAGCCGTCATACGAGCTGAAACACTGCTTTATTGTTCCGATGTACCCTTTGTTACACGGTGCGGTTCTGTTGCGGTCGGAGCACAGTAAATGAAAGATGCGAACTTGATAAGAGTAATTCTTTTTTGTATTCCCCTCCACCGAAGACACCATACCCGAGTAATGGATGCTATTTCACAAAGCTACAGATACTCTTCCTCTGCTGTAGGTTTATACGCGTGTAGGTGTTTTTGGGCGCGATTCACAACAAAACTATACGATTGCGAACTATAAAGCTCTTCCATTAGAATTTTGCCTTCATCAGAGGAAATGCAGAGAATTTCACAGAGACAAAGTGAAGCACCTTGGATATCAGGGATATCTGTGTGCGGTGCGGGATATTAAATGTGATTAATATTCTACCGCTTGGCTGTATGACGAACGCATGGAGATGATGATGATGATGATGGATTCCCAACTCAACAATTTAGACAAAAGGAATGAAATAGTGGGTAAAGTACAACACATCAAAGCCGCTTTGATAAAAAGTTCAAAGACATAGCACTGTACCTGTGCCAGTTGAATATGTATCTGGGGCGGAGTAAGTATTTCATTAAATGTGTGTTTACTTTATAGGCTGCTTGAATTTCTATACCCGTAGGGATGGTAATTGTTATAAAAATATAGTCGATAGAGGGGGATGTCTGTTTGAACTAACTATACAATCGGAGGTCGGAAAAAATGAGCTCAGTCGGCTAAATCGGTCACAATCGACAGAGGCTCGCAGGCTGTTGGTTGCTATATTAAATGAACTGTGACAGTAGTTTTAATTTACGGTTTTGGTTGTCTTCTAAAATGTAAATTTGTGCAAGAGCAACGCAAATATGCGACAAAAATCAATGGGTCATGTATGTAACGCCATCTGCCAATGGAGTTCGGAAGTTAAAATGTCAGATGGTTTGTGTACTTGCTGAAATTTCCACTCCCGGTTGGCACAATGCAAAAATTCGGTTCAGAGCTCAACCAAACCAAGTCATGAAATACAAAAAATTTAAAAACTAGTGCGAAATTCTCCGCAAAGTTTATCAGGCAATTTGCATTGCTTTGCTTTGAGTTACCCCCAAGAAGAATTTTTTCACCGACGAGTTTATCGGCAAATGCCAGGCAATACATCTGTCGTGTGGAACAGTTGACTTTGCATTGTGACGGTCGTCGATAAAGAATTGACGGCGATTCGACAAAGACTTTCTTACAATTGTGTTCGCGATGGAGAATCGAAAGCGATTCGTCTCAGACTCTCTTTGGATTTGGATTTAATTCGCCAATGAAGATAGCATTCGCCCAGTGGTTTGATGGGGTTAAGCAAATGAAAAAAAAAAAAATAATAAATGATCAAAATCCATATGTAATTTCGCAATCCGCACCAACTGGTCGCAGAAATATATTTAGCTGTCTGCCACCTGTCAATGTCAACTGTACCTATATATGATTTGTGGGTTACCTCTTTATTGGGTGACATTCGCCGCATTTGTTAAAATTACCCGTCACCAGTTGTATATGCAAGCCCAGATCACTGCCGATATTTTTCCTCTGAGCCAATCAACTCTGAGTCTGAGTCTGAGCAAGTGTCCAAATGATAAATACGCATTCAAGTCTCTTTAACTTCTTCACTTGTTTTCGTTCAAGAAATATCAGAAATATCCATCAAATCGGTTAAAGCGACAAAAAACAACAACAAGCTGACAAGTCAAAAAAATAGGTATAATAAACTCCATCATCACTCGCCAGAAGGTAGCAACCGCTACCACACACACACACAAAATTTCTTCTTCAACTTTTGACAGCCATATTCACTTGCGTTCACTTGCGACACATCAAGTTGCACCTTGTGCACAATTTTCCATGACAGCCGGAGGAGGAAAGTCCATTGGCGATGATGATGAAGAACTCCGAAAGCGCAAAACACCCAACAACAACAATGGCGATATATTAAACAGAAGAAAAACACTGACGGACAACCCCACACACATATACACTCACCATCCCATATATGTACATTAGAAAGGAAAACTTTTATTATTTACTGCATTTTCCAGTGTGGACTGTCATCGTCTACCAAGAACACACACAAATTCCTCGAGGACATTTGATTTATGAGCATATATGGTAAGGAAGGTACTGTTGTTGGGGTCTAAATGATAAAATGAATTAAAACGCACGTCAAGCCCTGAGCTCTCTTATCCTACACACGGTGGCATTATTTATTCATTAGTGTGTACGAGCACTCGTCCCACAGAGCATGGGATACCGTATGCCAAGTCGAATGACTGAAGCACAGTGTTGAAGTGATAGAAAACAAAAGAAGAACAAGATGGAGAATTTATTTGAGTAATATGCAACGTTTTGGTGTTGTGTCGTGTTCGTGTGTGATGTCTTTATGAAGTTGACGATGGATGGTCTGGTCATTGGTCATCATGGCCATCGTTGACGAAGGGCGAGAAACATGAACAAAATTGACGATAATTCATTTCCATGGAATTTTATTGTATATTCGTTGCGCGGTTAATTATTTAAATTCAAATTGAGTATAGCGCAGTGTGGTTGATGGGTGCACGATGGACTTTTGAAAATAAAAGGGCTGCGTGATTGGACGTAGCTGGAAATTTTAATTGTATATACAAGTGCAAAAGTATACACATCTGTCACATAATTTTTGTCAGAGAAAAAAAGGAGTGGGGTAAAATTTATGGAAGGTGGCACTTGTGCACTATTGCATATTGTACTAGATTATGTCTGTTTCAGTCAGTAGCCCTGTGGTAGCCCAGTTTGAACTCGAGAATGCATAGATACCTTGGCGTCTCATTGAATATAACAAAGTCCCAACCATTCACTGCAGTTCTGTGTGAGAAAACCCGAAGTGTTTAAAAAATGTACTACCCTTTAGTGGCAACAATGGTGCTAGTCAGCAGCCTTCTGGTTTCAGACTTTGAACTTGAGAATCCATTGATCCATTGGCGTGCTATTTAATGTAATGAAGTCCCAACCACTCGTGTCAGTTATGTGTGAGGAAACCCGAAGTTTTAGAAAAATAAGTGCTCCACAGACAGCTCTCTATTTTTTTTTCTTCGAACAAAGTGTCAGAAGTGAAAAGCTCTGTTTGCATTTATTTTACCACCTGCCTGCGTTCGAGAATCAGCACGCATTTGCAATCGCAAGGGGAACCGCAATAACTGTTTTTCCTCCTTCCTCGACTCAGCATGATTTAAGCTCACACTTCCTGCTTAGGTTCATGCATCTCATAGCTAATACCTGTTCCACATATTAACACAACGGTCACCTTATTACTTTAATGCCATCAGACGTCAAATTGTGAGGAAGAAAAATCGCAAACCGCCACTGAAATCGGGCTTTCAACTCCTGTCATAATTTGACACGCAGCACTCGTACCGACACAGATTGAACAACCTGAACAGCATGTAATTACGATGTCTAGTAGGTACTACCGTTTAGTGCTACAACGAGTGCATTATCTCTTGGTTAGCGAGCCATAAGCGCACACAAAAGGCTGGCTCACCATATAGCGCCACTGGTGGTGGCACACTTGTCGAACACGGTCTAATCACTTTTATAGCCCGTTGACAGCTTATGAATAAGTGATGCAGTAAAACAGTGACAAGATAATTAGGTGGACCGGGTGTCCTCTCGTTGGGAAAAAACTGGCCCAACTGTCAAATTACGCTATGAATTCCTTCAAATACAGTCTGTCATCGCATGACGTGACTATTGCAAGTTCCTCATGTCTGTTAAGTGAATTAACTATGCACATTCGAGTCACTCTGATGGTACATTCGTCCGAGCGAATTGTAAAAATGGGGAAACAAACATTACTCACCCTATAAGCCGGCGAAAAAAATGCACACAGTCGTTTGAAGTAAAAACGAAAATAGTCGGCACGCATGAAGCTCGGGAGTTCTATTTCAAATCATTGGTTATGTGTGCGACTGCATCAGAGTACCGACAGCAGCGTCATCATCATGAACAGTGTTGGCGATATGCAACAACGCATGCATTGTCGGCGGAGAGTAAAGTAAATAATCCACATAACCCACAAAAATGGCACACAAACCAACAGCCATCGCATCAATCTCGGATGTATCTAACGCTCTGCGGATGTAGGAAGCATCCAAATGGAGTTGGGCTGGGATTTGATGCGAAATGCGAAAATCTCTGCCTTCCCAGCTGCACTGCACTGAACTGTGCAGTGTGTGCCTGTGCATATGTGCGGTTTTATCCTGAGAAGGAGAACCCAAACACACTGCGACTGCACACAGCTTCACGGCTGAGTTGAGGACTACATTTTTGCCACCGTGAGGATGATGTGCGCGCTGGCTGCTTTGAATAGTGCGGCATATAGTCCTGTGTTGGGTGTGCGGACGTGAAGCATTTCAAATTACTCTAATTTCAATTCGGGGAATTCGTAGAGGTGTTGAAATTGAGTCGAGAGTTGAATAGTTTCCGCGTTTCGTTTTTTTTTTGCCGATTTTTTTCTGTTGCACTCCCTGCGGGTTAATTTTAAATGTTTTATAGTGGCGTATGCGTGAGAAGTGGCACTGTTCAAATCAATTTTGGATATAGTTTTAGAGACGAGGGTACTTTGGATTGAAACGGTTTTCTGGATGAGTGGGTTTAGTTACGGCTGAAGTGGACACTTGTGATAATAGAACTTGTTTCTTACACGGGAGTTGGCGCTCAGTTGGCCAAGGCATGCCATTTAAATATAAGGACACTCATGGGTGGTAAGTCCTCAAAGAAGTACAGCCCAATGGCGAGTTGAGCCTAAAAGCTGAGTGGCTTTTGTGAAAAGTAATGCACGGTGCTTTTTGTGGAGGTACAGAACTAAGAAATGGTCCAAAAATCATGGTACTGCCCACTTTCACTTTTTAAAAAGGATAATTTTATGCCAATTCTGCTTATGGCTTTTTTCGGACGGCATGGTCGAATTAGGCTCATTCAGAATTTCTAATTCTCCACACCAGTATTTCGAGCAGCTGGGGCTGTCGATAGTAAGTCTTTACTCATCGAGCAATCACAAAAATGAGCTTAATTCAGCTGTCATCTGTCAAATTAGTTTGTTGCCAATTCGAAAAAGTAACTTTAAAGAAAACTCCCTTAAGTAAGCGGTCACAATAGCACACAACTGAGAATATTGCTGCTGTAGCCCAAAGTGTTGAAGAAAACCCAGGTTTGTCCCTTCCTCGTCGTTCTTTGGAATTGGGCGTTCCACAAACGTCAAAACACCGTATTTTGCTTAAGGACTTGGGTCTTAAGGCTTATAAAGGATGGCATTGATCTGGACAACGTTTACTTTCAACAAGACGGTGCTACGTGCCACACAAGCAACGAAACCATTGATCTTTTACGGGAAAAGTTTCCGGACCGTGTTATCTCTCGAAGAGGTGATCACAATTGGCCACCGAGATCTTGTGATTTAACACCTTGCGACTTCTTCCTTTGGGGCCACGTGAAAGATAAGGTCTACGCCAACAGCCCAGCGTCGATTCAAGACCTCAAAGATAAAATTCGTGAGGCTATCGAGGACATAGGGCAGCCACTTTGCGATTTGGTTATGGAAAATTTCATGAAAAGGATATGGTCCTGTATGCGTGCTCGTGGTGGCCATTTGGCTGATGTTGTTTTTCATTATTAACGGCATACCTTCCTCTTTATTATGAAATAAACGTCCGATCATTTATCTCAAAAAATGACATTTTTCTTTGAATACCAAAATAACACCTCTTATTGGAAAATCCTATTTCCGCTGTCGGATAAAGATTTAAAAGGCCTTTTTGAACGTTTCGTTTCATTTTCATTTTATTTCATTTATTTCAACAGGCTCTGCTGAAAAGAACTCTTTGTGTTGTTGTTGGTTAAACAAATACGCTTCCGGGGTCTAGGGTTGGATCATATGCAGCGAATAAAGACCGATAAATCAGCCCGAAAGGCTTTCTTATCGGGTTAAGAACGACTATATGGAAGAGGAAGAGCTAACATTTAATGGGGCGTTTGCAAGTAAAGCAAGACCTCAAAAAACTCGGAGTCGGTGAGTGGAGACAGCACGCTTAACCCATAACGCAAAATTCATATTTTAAAGGCCCGGACTGGACTGGAGAACCAATTCCATTTAAGCCCTCCTTCAACTTGAACTACAAAGGTGTAATCAAATTTAATTCACACGTGCGGTTGACATTACATTCTCCGTTCGAGCTGTCGAAGTCGATTTTGTTCTGCTTTGCATGACTTCTACCGCTCATATCTGTTCTACATGTGTTTTTGGATCAACAACTGCAAGGAAAAGTATCAGCACCGTCGAATAGACTCATCGTCCTCGAATATGAGTCTTCCCGCCCCCACGCATCACCACCACGACTGCATATCATTCATCTCGATGAAATGGTCATTTTCACATTCAATTACTAAACCTGTACCCCAAAAGAGTCACCACAACAATATACATAAAACGAGAAGGTTTCACGTTACTTGGGCCACAGCCTTATGGTGTCCTCCTCAATAGAGCGCGCAGCTCATACCACCAACCGCGGCCAGTAGTCATTAGTCATTCAGAGTGCGTCGCACAATTCTACGCCGCGGTTCTCGGTGTGAGCGACCGAGTGACGCCTCTGCAAATCGCTAAAGAATTGCAAAAGAATGGTAAACGACAAACAGAACAAAAAAAACAAAACCAACCTCTCAGAAATATACTCGTAATCATAAACATTTTCCTTATACGTAGCGAAACAGACTGCGCAGACAAACAAAAAAAATACCTTCTTCCTTGTTTGACAACAACATTGCATTTTCCCGTATAGACAAGTTGTCCTTTCTTAGTGGGATATCGTGTATCTGCGACCAAAACAGTGAACAGCGCACTTCCCATAGACAACTAATTACGGCCGACTCCTTGACTCCGGCGACAATGATGATGACCCTTTTGGAAAGCAGACCACACTTGCAGTAGATATGCCACTCCGTCCGCATTTGGGTGAGATCATTAGACTGAGAGCGAGTTCAAGAGTCTGTGCCTCTTCAGGTAGGCATACACTATACCAGTCAGACAACGTTACAGGTGTAACACACCATTTCTATATGGGAATATGAAATGCGTTTATAATTGCGCTGTCGCGTAAGCGTCATCAATGTTTGATTACTCACGTCGTCGGTCGTCGGTTTGTTGTTTGTGCGGCTGGCTACATAGTATCGCTATAGCAAAAAAAAAAACTGAATAGTTCTCCGCATTTTGAATACACAAAGTCAACAGATACGAGTAATGAGCTATTTTATTTACTCAAGTCCAATGGCGGTGGGGGCTCTCTTGTCTCTATATGTCAGTGTCAACGTCAAGCCATACCTTTGAGTGCGCGCATATTTGGTGTTATGGTTCATTGGGTGCATAATGGAGTCTGCAGTGAAATTATCTGATTTCTTTTTTTTTCCGCTCGACCAATTCCGGTTTGGATTAGGTTTTTATGTGGCAAAGCACTCGACGTTTATTATGACATAAACGGGTTGATGCTGGCTATAGTTCGGTAGCCTAAGGAGGGGAGGTGATACCACCCACGGCGCAATGGAAAGAGTAATGTGCTGGTCAAGATGGAGTGATGCCATTCATGGCATAAACATTTTAGCTGCTCTTAGAAGGGTACGGGAAGTTTTTTTTTGGAAGGGTTTTTGATTTTTCTCGGAAACTGCAACATGAGTCCCAGCACGAATTTTGAGTTCCTCCTTTAATTTTTTTTTTGACAATTTGCAGTGGAGAGTGCGGATAAAGTTAAGTTCAGTTTCGTGTAGACTTTGGATACTAAGCCCTTATTTACCTACAGCAAACGATCAATTGAGCGGGCAGCGATTGTGACACTTGACACTTGACTTGACAATATTTGCCCGGCTAGGGAAGTTGTCCGTCCAAGAAGGAAAAGGAAAACACGCACTTACTGCAACCAGTGATGCCATATTTGCAGATTTATCGTCATTTTGCGAGTTTCCAGCCTCCATGATGATTTGGCGATTTTGGATAGCCATTTGCAGATTTTAAGCCCAACAACGATTTGACGAACTCAAGTTACACTCACAATATTGCATTTAGTCGGAACTCCAATCAAATGTTAGTAGGTCCCACGACAGATTTCAAGACCACTTCCCTGATGTAGTTACACAAAAGCTTACGCTGTGTTAGCTAGAAGCTGCATATCATGTATAGAGCTGAAGTTCGAATCCAACTCGATCTAATCGATATGAGCACCGATGAGAAGAATGTTTTTAAAATAAATTGCATTTCGAAAAAGGGTGGGCCATCTAGTAGTTTCCTTTTAAATCACAAGTTATTTTGACACTGATAGCTGTTTCCCGCTCGAGGTTTTGACAGAAAGTCAGTATCATACCTCCGCGGAACGAAATGAGTCGCTTTACGCTTGAACAGGGAAATATTGAAAACTTGTTTCCAAAGTGAGTGCTGTGTAGCCCAAACAGTGCGTTTTTGGAAAAGAAGTTTTGTCCGAAATGAAACATCCACCGCGCCTGCTGTACGCAAAGTTTGTGCAAAAAGTTCGTGAGACTGGTATGCTAGTGGACAACACTCATGGTCCCTATCCTTGTAATGTGCACACAGGCGAGAATGTGGCTGCTGTAGCCGAGAGTGTGAGGCTCAATTCACGAACATCAACTTGCCATCGATCGCAACAGCTCAACATTTCACGCACTAGGTCCAATTGCGTTCCACAATTAATGGGAATGTTTGCTCTTACTAATAAAGCCTAATACATGGGAAAATTTTAATTTTGTTAATCTTGTATTTGGCCGCTCCAAACGATAAAATTTTGATGAAATTGTTGCACAACATTTTTTATTTGAAGATCCTACGGAATATTTAAAGACAAGTACGTCAGTAAAAGTTCCACACGAACATTTCCCTAGCTGGAAGCGATTTTCGAAAACTCGATTCAGAATTTAGAAAAGTTTGAAATTTGAACCACAAGGGTTTGTTTAAAGATTCTATGGATTCAGTAGATTTGTGGCATATTTTAAAGGAATCGTGTTTTTTTCTTTCTAAAATGAATTTTTAGGGTTCTACGTTTCACCAACTTATGGGCAAACGTTAAAAGTTTTTTTTTCTACATATATCAATCTTGATAAAATTGAAACAAAGAATAGGCTGCCAATCAGTACAAAACGAATTTATAAGTTTATTAAAAACTTCACAAATGCGACTATCATAACCTTAAAGACGCGGACACACAACTTTTTAAGAAGTTTATTTATAATATTCTTATATAAATATTGTACAATGAGTTTGTAGTTTTTAAGTATAATTATTTCAGTTATTGGTACTCTGCTCCTTTAATGAATTTAAGAATGTGCTCTTTTTTTTGTTCTGGGCTGACGGATCTATGTTTAGAAAACATAGTTAAATTTTTTGCTAAAAAAAAATTAAGAAGTCGTGTTTTTTTTTATTATAAACGTCTCAAATCCCACATTCCTACAGTATTTTCTCGAATGTGGGAAGACCTAAATTTCCATCATTGCTGACTTTGTAATCGCAACTTTTCAAAAATTCTGCCTCGATGAGTGCCACTTTTTTCTTTTGTTTTGATGAAATTTTACTTGTTTTTTTTTTACAGAATTATAGCTGAAGTAAATAAAAAAAAATTTTGCAATATTTAAACGTTTAAGGGCCGTTTGCTGATACGACTCACAGCGAACTAAGTTCAACATAAACTTTTATGTGACAGTTTATGACCTGAAAAAAGTAGCCCATAAGTATTTAAGTAGAACTTAAATCGTTAAGAGTCGTATGAGCAAACGGTCCTAAGAGTTCTATTTTGTGAATTCACAATTTGCCTTAAAAAGTTTCAGACTCGGTTATAGCACCGACCTTAGTCATTGTAACTTCTCCCGACTTCTATCGGGAATGCACGGTACCATCAGTATTTTCGCAATTTATTATTTCTTTTTTGAGAATGACGACTTTTAGACGATTTTCCAAGTGCAAAAATGCAGATTTTTAAAAAAATTATCTTTCAGCTGGACTTCAATTTTATTTTAAACTCTAAAGGCGACAAAATAGAAAATTCTAAGAGTCAAAATGAGGTTAAGAACGTTCGACAAGTTTTGTTTATCTTTTTTTTGGAGTTTAAAGAAACAGGGATATTTATTTTTACCTTGCCCCTAACTTTTGCACGAAATATAAAAAGCTCGTAACCAAAGCCATTTGACATTTTTTTACAGCTCTCTCTACAATCGACGTAGGTAGGTACCAACTATGACGTCTTGTTCGCAGGGATGATTACTCTTTGTAGCGTTTACAAACTCCCCAGCACCGATCACCAACTGGTCTGTTTACATTCACCAACATTCACATGTGACAGGCCAAGCTTTTCTGTTTTTTTTACGAAAGAGCACGGCCCCATATACGAGACGTTTAAAATTCCAAGCCACGCTTAATTTAATTTCTGGTAACAATTTTTAATTTTTCTTTTTTTTTTGCCTTGTCCACCTCGTTGTCTAGTCGAAGCTTAACAACACAGCATAGAACACAGAACACTCTTCCTAGACATGACCGACCAACAGCGACGACGTGTCAAACATACAAATTCACACTCGCCGCAGCCGATGGTAAATGCATGTGCGTGTGCATTAATTTAATAGTACAACCTCTTAGTTGTTATAAGGTTCACACAACTCATTCCGGGGTCTACAATGGACGCTTTGAAAACGTGCCAGTGGTATACGCATTAAATAGCTATGCGTGCCCAGCCATAGGAAAACATTTCAATGTACGCCTCAGCTCGCGCCCATATGCAATCGATTGGGATCCCCAGATATGCATACAGATGAAGATCCCTAAGCGAGCCATTTCTTCGAGTGATGAACTGAATTGAAGCGTGATTTCGAGTGGATTATCGCGCTTCACCCTCTCCTTGAAGGTCCAACTGGAATGTGGTAGTTTTCGTTTTCGATTCGGGAATTCCCGCCGCCCTGTGAAAACAGACAACTGTTGGAGTGACACTTGAAATAGGTGCTCTCACTCGCCACTTGAAGAAGTTGAACCGACTGGCTTATAGTCCTTGCGTTCGAAGCGGAAATTCAATTGTTTTCCCCGCACTGTCCTTATGCAATGGGTCTAGATTAGTCGTGTAGTGTCCTTACAAACAGTGCTGGAGGATGAAAATTGACCGGGAATTTGAAGTGCGCTCTACTCATTTGAATAGAGGTCACCCTTGAGATAATCTCTTCGCAACAAATAATATTGCCTGTGCGAATGACGAAGGATTTCCTTAATTTTTTTGAGTGCGGACATTGATAGCGTTCCTCTGTTTAGTGTTTAGCCACGTGCCAAATTCAGTGATGCAAATATGAAGAGGACAAGGGATGAGGTATAATGATGAGCCAGCTGCACCGTTCGGCTGGGGGAATATTATTTAATAAGTTTGCACCAAAGTGACGAGGTCTATAGACTAGGACATAGATAGTGCTCGCAATTTTTTTTTTAAATTAAAGTATGAAGGTGGTTTCGGGAGAGAACCAATTTTTGTAGATTAGAAAAAGGCCTGTTGTGAACACTTTTTCTGCTTTCGCATCTATGTAGTCGCACTTTTTCTTTCACTAACAGAAGTCGCATTTTTACAGAGTAAAAAGCATCACTCGAGACACCCTATTGAAAGCTGTTCCTTTTTTATAAATTTCATTTAACGATGGCTTCAATTGCAAATGAAAAGCTTGCCCTGAATATGCAATGACGGACTTTTGCTTTGGCAACTCTTAATATTCCTAACATCTCCAAACAGCGTTAGATGGATGAATATTTTAAACAAGCCCGGATTGCTCCGTTCTGTTGCTGCCACTGGTCAGTTCTCTTCTACGCTTTGGTCTTTTAAAGAGTTCCTAGCTATTCGGTTCACAACTTAAAATTTAAGGAATGTAACTAAAGCTAGGAAAAACTTGAAGTTCAGAACATTTTGAAGTCGAATTCTATAAAAAACGGAATGAGCTTTAGCACCAATGGACGATTCTGAGACAGGACTAGAGTTTTATGTGCTCAGGGGAATGAATGACAGACGCAAAACCAAGCTGTGAATATTTAGACAACTGCCTACATTTTGTTACGTCAGGTTGGAACTACAAAATTGGTGAAGTAGGTGGAGCGTGGAGGGCTTCCTTTAAATTTTATTGCCAAAGTGCTTCAGCCTGTTACCCAGGAATAGTCAAACGGATTGCCAAGCGGTCTTCTGTTATTTGTGTAAGGTCTCCAAAAATCATGAAAATTCTATCTTTTTATAAAAAAAAACTCAAGAACCAAGCCTCGCTCTGCAAGAGGGACTACAACAGGATATAGGTTATTTGCAGACACCGCAGAGTTAACAAACTCTCAAATATCGGGTCTCGTGCACTTTATTAAGAGCAATAACCGGGTCGCCAGCTGCCCGGTAACTTGATTGGGTTTGGTCTTTTTCGTATTTTTATAACAGGGGATTCAGTTTGGATGGTCTTGGTCTCCGTGCCGAGTTTTAACCTATTGGAAACCACTATAACCTAACCTAACCCAAGCATTAAATAGTTTTAGACCCATGATCGAGTTAATGCATAGCGAAGCTAAGTAGAATTTTTTGTATGCCTTTTTTAGTCTTTTAGCAGAAAATAGAGCTGCGTTTGGTGTGGATTTCGATTAAAAACGACCATCAATCACTAATTTAAATTCAACCAACTTTCGTTTAAAAACTATCGAGTAATACTGTTAATATAGCCCTTTCAGTGTTAGTGGATTAAAAATAACCGAGTCAACTTGTTTAAGGAAACTCGGTTAAAAATAACCGATTTATAAATTTTCTCGGTCGTAAGTTAAAAACTCTGTAGAATTTAACCAACTGGTTGATATTAATCCAAAAACTTGGTTGATAAAAACTGACAAAGTGTGTTTTTTTGACGGGATTTTTATCTCGATAGCTTTTAACAACGAATACTCGATTTTTTCCACACAACCCTAGCTAATTTTATAACGCATTTTTTTTAACCGAGCCAAAATAGTATTCAGTTAGAGCCAATTTTTAAGCTAAATTTGAAGAGGCGGAAAATCTCGAAATATTTTATTAAGCTCACAGATTAAACCATGCGAATTCACGATATCAACATTGTCCATAAAAATCATCCATTGTGACCTATAAAATATTTATAAAAATTCAGCTTAGAGGCTGAAAACCGAAAGAAGATTGCAGCAGGTAGGAGGCTGCTTTTATTTCTTCCTTTCCACTTTGTATTTTTTTGTAGGTCACAATAGTTATTTAAAAAAAATCAACTTTTGTGATTTCAAAGAATCTAAAGTAGAAAAGTTGTATAAGTGCAACGCAATGGACCTTTTGTCGTCTGCACTTCAGCAAGGACCACATAAAACCAACGCCGATTGAATTTAGTACTGAGCTATACATGTATGAATATGTAGCAGAGGATCGGAGGCTGCATTGTCCCAGGCATTGTTTCTTCAAGGGTCGGCAACATGTTTTGTAAAATTTTATTTAAATATACAGTGGACGTCCATTATAACGAATATCCGATATAGCGAATTTGCGACATAACGAACGCTTTTCAGATATGCATTAGCCCACGATTTGCTATCCGATATAACGGATACTATAAGTTGGTTTAAGAACCCTGAAAGTATTTAAATGGCAGGGCCATCATCTTTTCAATTTAACCTCAAATAAAATCGTGAGCATATTTTTTAATGACTTTCTTTTTCTAAATAAAATCGATCGATGTAACGAACGCTCGGTATAGTGAATCAGCAATACTTATAATAATTTTTAGCGTCCAGGCAAAATTAGTGTCACAATGGCGACATTTTTTATTACATATTGTGACCTACAAAATATTTGTTGTGAAGGTTAAAAAAAGATTATTTGTAAGGCCCAATGGCACCAAACTTTGTCATTCCTTGTCCAGTACAAGTCTACTCTATTCATAAGAAAGGCTAATGAAGGACTGATGCGGTGGCGTAGATGCTGTATGTAAATAATTGAGTACAACATTTCACCCTTTGACGAATTAAATTCATCTAAAATTTTCATCTTACCACAAATAATGATGAATGCAAAAAGATATCCAAATTTCGAAAAGCTGCTCAAAGTGAGAGTTCCCCTCAGCTCTTACTCAGAAATGGCTTGTCAAACACTACGGCACAGAATACAAAGAAAAACACAATACAACTGTTTTCATATGAACACTTTTTTTTTTGATCAAATTTATATCGAAACACTTCCACAGTTGTCGGTCGTCAATAACACACACTGGCGCACAATTGGACAAACAGTAACACCGCAGCTGCTATGTGCGTTATGAATTGCTCAGCACACCTTTGTCAAAGGATCGGAAATCAATAGCACAGGCGAACTAAAGTTTCACTCATTCGTGTGTGATTAGAAAAATTTGTTAAACATATTTTTGTTTTTACTAATAAACATTACATCCTATTAGAAAGCACACACCACAGTTAGACAATAATTAAGCAAATCCGACAGATACTCGTGACTGCGCGACGCACTACACTTTTTGAATTCCCAAGCGTAACTGTTTGTTTGGTATGGTGTGGCGGGGTAGTAGTCGTATATCCTGCCAACGAACTCTCTGTCGCATTCACCCAATAACTGATATGCCATTGTATATCAGCCCTTATATTAATGGAATGGTGGTAGTAGTAGCAGAAACATATTAGGAATAGGACAATCAACCCTCTGGCATATAGGGATCGAAACAACTATAATCAACACAACACAAGATCGAATGGAATTTGTAAAATTCTATGGAATTTCGTGTGCACCCCGAAAACTATTTTAAAAATTCTGACTGTGGTTGCATGCATGTGTGTGTGTGTGTGTGTGAGCGAGGGAACCCTCAAAAAGAAGAGAATATCAAAACAGAGTTTTTAACAGGTAGCTAGGTGAATGAAAGTAGTTTCTGAACGGACGATGTCCAGTTGAATTTTGAATGCTGTCCAATTAGAGGTCTTTTGACAGATGTCAGAGTGGTCCAAATGGTGAGATTGTTTGACCTCTGAGAGAGTTCACTTGGCATGAAACACAGATGGGAGATTGTTTTTCAAAAAAAAAAATGCAGCTTGACATTTCAATAAGAAAAAAGTGGGGTTACAATTTTTTGGTGAGTTACTCAAACTCACCAATTTACCAGTGTATTTTAAAGTGAGTGCGGGAGACGGAAATATAAATATTCGCCGAACCCCAGTGATATGTAGATACCTTTTTTTTGTAGTCATAGCAATCGAAAACAAAATTCACTCACCAAAAGTCGTTGTCGATTAATGACTCATACCAAAAACCATTGCACTGTCACTCTAGATAATATGACTGGGAAAATATTTTCTAAACGAAAATTGCTTAAATAAATTTAAAGTGAATATTAGAACTGATATTCGTAAAGTCAATCAGTTGTGGGATTGCGACACTTCGGCGAGTTTACGTAGCTGTCACTCAATAGAAAGTCAAATTGTAATTCGAACTGAAAGTTTGACATATTTGCCCCATTGCAGTAGACTTAATAAAGCAATGGGCACATTCAACACTAGTCGACTTGAACACAAAAACAAGATTTGTCGGAAACGTCACTTTTCCTACGTCAGCCACATATATGTGAACTGTCAACTTAGTACTATGGCACGAATTTCTTGACCAGATTCGTCGGCTACCCCTATATAAAAGTCAACTGTTCATGCGAACGATTTAGGCCATTAAAAAGTGAGCCCCATCAAGTCAATCAGCTGTCAGGCTTCCTAATTAGGAAGCCGAACGCCCCCAATGTGATGGATTCATAGCAATCAAGTCAATCAGCTGTCAGGCTTACTAAACTACATATATAGTTGAACGTCCCCAATGTCTCACCAAAGTCACTTTAAACTGCTCCAATCGATACAAAGTAAAGGAAGAACTACTGTATGATTAAATGAGAGTAATCCAGCTTAAGCCAACGTTCGGTTGTATTATCATTGCATGTTGTTAGTAACTACGATTAGTCGACCATTTCTACATTTCGAACTCTTGATGCAGTCAAAGTGGGTTTCCAGGTTTGACACAAGTTTAAGCTCACATAATCCAATCAAAGTTGACCCTTCAGTTGAAAAGCGGTATGCCAGCTGAAGCTAGGCTAGGTTGAGTGCCTGTCTCGGCGAAATCAAGATGGAGTAACATCGGAATTATAAGTTTATTGTAGCACAACCTTCAATACCATCGGCCAAAGGTTTCCTATTAAAAAAAGGTTGGTTGACGTTTAAACGCCTACCCACATCAAAGGCTGATAGACTGCTTTCACTTATACGAGTACCTAACCGAGCCAGCTCTATCTTCTGGAGAATGCCTAAACAAATTATATTTCTTTCCAAGTTCGAGGTGGTATTAAAATGTATTTCATAATTTAAAGTCGACTGTCCATTACCGAATTTAAAAAACTACACGCATCAAATCTAACAATCGCCCAAAGGACCTTCATACAAACGAATATGCGGACCCGAAGGAAGTTTCGCTACACTCTCTGACCCCAAACTGACCCTCTATCAAAACAAAAACCTACACCCCTGTCCTGTCAAAAAAAAAAATTAATTTATGAATTTCCAAATTCCTGCTCACTTTCCCACAACTAAGGCAAAGCGTCGTTCGTAACCTTCAAAAAGGTAAGTCTATACCCCGCTCCGCCACTAACCTAGCTTTTCCAAAGTCCCCTGTCAGAAGCGGTTGCTGTTCGACTTTTGTGCGGGTAGCTTACTCTTTCTCTATTTCATTTTTTGCCTAAACTTGGAATGTTGTATCGTATTCTAGGACAAAACTTCCAAAAACTCACTTTATACCTTTGAACGCTTGCAAACAAAGTAGCCCACAATCACCATGAGTGCTGTGCGACGACGACGAGAACGGTGTGTGTTGTTACGGCGGAAAATAAATTTTTGGAATTCTTTGCAACATTTCAATATATAATATTCATTTTGCCGCCACCCTCAGAAAGGAACGAAAAAAAAGGACGACAAGGGGTGTTGGATGTAAGAACGCAGAAAACCCTGAAACGAAAAACCACCGAACCGATGACAGCAGCAGCAGCAGCAGTAGGACGGTTCGGTTATTCTCAAGGAGTAAGTATGCCAAACTCACTTCGATTTCAATGTTACGCAATGCACTCGGTCCTGCACTAAGGACAGGAATGGAACACATACTCGTAGTGCATACAGCATATAGCACTGTACAGTATTCTTCTCTTTGTTATTGTGTACGTGTACAGCTTTGCACCCTTCCTTGTGGCAGCCGCCCATATACGGGGTCACAGTTAGAGTGGGTTTTTCCGAGTCAGAATACAGTTCCTTGTGTGTCTGAATTATTTGGTGGTGCATACATTCTGGCATTTCCCTTTTGCGAAAGGACACGCCAACGGCAATACAATATACGACGGCTCAGCATAGCCGTGCATGAATTATTTTTAGGGGTGAATTTTCGTTATCCTCCTCGACTGCGAATGCGGCTGCGACAGAGGAATAGGGCAGGTGTGTAACGTTCATCGGGTTGATCCTTACTGGTTTCGCAGTTGTGTAGCTCTCGCCTCGGTTCAAAGGATTCATTGGATTCTACGACTATTAATTGCGGAACGGTAATAGAGAAGGGGTGCCATGCTCTCTGTACAACTCGAAAGCCCATGTAAGATGACATATCAGAGATACGACTACCTTCCACTAGAGAGTTGGATTAATAAAATATGCAGATAGCTGTGCGTTATTTGGATGACCATTGTCATTAATTTTGTTCATTTATGATTTAGCAACCGGCGCGACAATGGTGATGTCCTTTCGGGTTTTTAATTAAATAGTGCATTGTTGAGTGGTCGTTTGGTTAGGCAATTGCATGTTGTGCTTGAACTGTGGGGCTGGATCGGAAGCGAACGTTTGGTTCGAACTATAGGTGGGCATTGCTATTTCGTAACCAAGCGATGCGTTTCGGGTTTTAGGAAGGCATCCTTTGGTATTTTGTGGAATTGCTGTGAGCGGATATGAAAGTATGAAAGGCTTTTGAAAATGGTGTATTTTAGTACAGGTAGGGACAGGCTTCAAACAAGTTGTACGGAAACAAGCCCCACAAGGTTAAATTAATTTTTAAAATCTATTTTCTTGATTAGGAATGCTGTTCGAAAAATGCGTGCAAAACATTCAGCTAAGTCCGATTTTGCAGCGCATTAAAATTGCATTTTTAAAATGAAAAACATTTTTTCGATTGCGAGAATGTAAGCTGGACATTTTCACAAGTATTTGATAAGAAATTTTCTTAAGTTAGGCAGCGGTTGGGCACACAACTTTCGAAGCTATGAAAGCCGTAATACAATGTAAGTAAGCAACAGTCACTTAAGCAAATTTGCCCATAGGGGAACGCCACAGGGCGACGTCTTTTCTCCCCTACTCTTGCAAATGGTTATTTAGAAAATGCTTTGTAAAACTAGACAGGGAACGGGTCAAAGTTGTCGCATATGCGGATGACGAAGTGCAAATAGTAACTCTACGTTATTAGCGAAATGACGGGCGCCGCTCTAGACTGGGTAAGACCCTGAGTGCAAGTTCTGCCCTCGGCGTCAACCCCATCAAAGCTGAGGTGATGCTGTGCACTACCAAAACTAAAATACCCGATCTTACTCTCCCCCGTCAAATAATTTTCATCCATTCACACTATCGTTCACCGCTACGTATCTGGGAAACAAACCATCGAACTCGGAGTCGGAGCCGTCTACACCTGCAGCAAAACCTTTGGAAAGAAGTGCGGGCTTCGACCAAAGATGACCCTGTGGATTTACGCAGACGTAGTGTGTCGAAATCTCATCTATGGCGGTAAGTAAAGGCTACAACCGAACGAAACTGAAAAGACTGCGATGAACAGCCAGTATAGGCACAACGGGACAGCGTCTTCCCGGCGGAATTACTGGCTATCCGAGAGGCCTGCATACAACTGGGTCGCGAAACAACGCACAAACAAGACGTTGCCATATAAGCCATCGACTCGGCTACCATCCCCTTCAAACAGGTGCAGGAGTGACGAAACGAACCTGTCCATCTGGGTAAACATTCAAACTTCCAAAGCATTGTGTCATAACAGATAAGGAGCGTGCAGATGAACCAGGCAACTATTCGAAAACCTTTGCGACATCTCGGAAGGAATGCAAGATCTTATCCGTTTTCGCTACTCCACAAGTTGGATTTTGGTGCAGCCTCAAAAATAACTTAAACCAAGTCCCACGAGTCGTGGTAGGTTAGGTTAGGTTTAGAACAGGGTGAGCTCGCTCACTCACTAAACTGGCCGTCTTATACATTTGTTCAACAAATACTCAGCTCATTTGTTCAACAAATAGCAGCTTTAAACACTGGTGGTCCTTTCTAAAGATATATTTCGGCTGCCAGTTTTGACAACGGAAAGTCTTCAAAATATCGCACCACATTGACAGAAGATATATTTTTCTCATGACAGACTAGTTTCTAATCCTAAATGGACCTGTTGCCCAAACTATATTCGCCTACTTGAACGCCTCCTTTCCAAACGAAAGAGGAGAAATCTATAAACGCCTGCAACGACTGACGACACAAAAGTTAGGCTCCCAGTCAACTCTGCCACGCCATATTAGCCTTTTAGGTCGTTTCACAAGCCACTGGCTTTCTCCAATCGCCGCCGACAATCTTCTGAAACGAACAACATTCGAATACCTTCACCTCGATTCAAATATAAAAGAATGCCCATTGATATTGAAGAATTTCCGCTGCAAAGCAGCTCGCGCGCACATCACCTATTGAAAGTAATTAAAACAACTTTGCACCAGCTGCATAAAAGTCCAATTAAATTCCAATTTAAGAGTGCACACGCTGCAGTTGCTTGTAAAATGTTTAATAACTTTTTGCGCAAAGCATGTTACACTTTTCCATGCAAAACGGACCGTGCCGCGGCTGCGCTAAAGGGTTTTGCACAACCCCATACACTTATACGCTTAATCACCACGGAACACAGAGCGCACACAATGCACTTGTAGTTTGATTCACCAAATCTAACTACTAAATATCTGTGAAGCGAAATAATTCAAATTTTATTTGCGCAACGCAAACATGCGCGCGCTCGCGAGTTCTAATGAATTTTCCGCCGTGTCGCGTCGTAACGGAGGGGGGCAGCTCACTTGGCTGAACAACCAGCTACATGTACAATCCTCGTGGGGAATTGTATGCAACAGTGTTGCACCGATGAGCCCGTCGTCGTTGCACGGTGTTGCACTCCCCTTTTGGGTGGAATTACAAGCGTGGCAATTTCAAAAATTACATGCAGCAACACAAATCGATGGTCGGTCTACCTCGGAGCAACAATCGAATCGAATATTAGAAATACTCGGTTCTTTTGGTGGTAGCTGATGGCGTGCTCGTCTATGCGGTTCACGATTTGCTTTGCATTCGGTCGCCGGGTTTAGAAATCAAAGTTGTGAAGTTTTTCTTTCATTTGTTTGCAATTTACCTCGGCTTTGCCTCATCATTTTCAACATAAAAGTCGGTTGGAGTAGGCATTTCCCTGCGATCGCTGATTTCTATGCGGTGCAGTTGCATATATAGTTACGCATTGATGTTGCATTATAATTGGAGTTGGAGTCATTTATAAAGTGCGCGAGAGTAGATGCAGATGTACCTATACACAGTTGCAGTTTGGTGATTTAGTAGGGCATACGAGTATTTGCGGAATACCGTTGAGGTTTCCAAACAAAAACTGGGAAAACAACCCCTCAAAGGCAGGCATGCGTTCTCACACATTGGCTGATGTAGGCAATAACCTTCGGCATCGTTGGATCTTTTGAATGGCAATCAGTACCAATTTCTCAATTTAAACCAACTGCTAGGTGCTCGCAAGCGAGTTTGGATTGAAAATTACCAACAACAGACGGAAATTGTTTCAGTGGTTTATGCAAACAAAAATCTCCTCCAATAAAGGTCAATATTATGAGAACTGTACGCAGTCTTCTCTGGAAGTCTAGAACATGAACCAGCGTTCTCAGTTAAGGAACAAGATCTGTAATTAGACATTAGTGGCAGAGCACGGTTCCCTTAACCTTACGAGGAGACGAGGCGTGTTCTGAAATAAAGCCACAAATAAATTAAAAAAAAATACAAACAAAAACCCCACTGACTGTAAAAAAGAACTATAAAGCTGTAAGCAAGACACTTTGACAATCAGAGACTACCTGGACCGACTAGAAAAAATATGAGCAGCCTCCGACTGCCAAATAGTTATACCTGAATGTATCTTGGGTAGAGCTTTTTTATTTTTTTATTTACAGTACGGCGGGTTTTTGTTGGTTTTTTTTAAATTAACTTTTTTATTTTATCTTTTTAGCCTAAAACAATCCGAGGAAGAATACGAATCTAATGACACCTCATTCTTCAAAATCGGTCAAGTCGGTTAGGCTACAGGAGGTCACTTCTAACCAGACATAGATACGCCTTCTGTGCCCAGTTGGGTGAAAAGCGTGCCATACGCTTTGCCTATAGCTTCACTCAAAAATGTGTAAGCGGCGCAGTGTAAACAGCATAAAAATATAGTTTGTGTTTCTCCAGAGGCTGAACCTGAGAACCCTCGCTCAAAAATAAACTGTTTGTCGGGTCTCAAAGTTGCCTGCAGATTCTGAACAAATTTCGTATTGCAAGGAAGTTTATCAAAGAAATTTCAACTAAGCGCCAAATGGAGCTATCGACATGTAATTGGGTAGCTTCAAAGAAAGAAGAAGGCAAGTTCTTGAAAAACATCATTTTTGCGAAAAGCGATTTCGTAATATAAATATGGGTTCGCCATTTTGGAAGTAGTCTCACGGTACGTACAACATGAAACAACAAATATTGCAAAAGTGAAGCAATTTAACTAACAACTTTTTCAAAGGTTCTTTTAAAGGTAGAAATTTGTTGGTCCATGTGGTATAGTCTCTAGAAGTCGGGAACACATGACTAAAGATATTGGAATTATGCGGGATAACGCTGTCGGGTATCCACGACTTCATTGTTCAGGTACAACCTCAAAAGGCTAAAGAAAAGATGACCGCGCTTCGATTTGTTTGAGTTTTTGTTTTATGGGATGAATAAAAGGGACCTCCAATTTTATGACGATTCCCAATTAATTGACATGTTACGAGTATTGTGTCACACGACAAGCAACATCAATCCGATGCATGGTAATTGTCACACAAAAAGCAGACAAGGTGTGACAGTTAACCAAATCACAGAGTTAATAGGTGCTCGGTGGACATCTAGTCAATACTTGGAGAAAGGCCTCGACGATTCTTCGCTTATTTCGAAAGAGGACCAGCTCATTTGAAGTAGAGTCACTACAAAAGTTGATAGTAACTTTTATAAAATCAGATCATAAATCATCCGAAAGAGTAAAGCAACCACCGACAAAAGACTCGTCCCAAGACCCGTCCGAAACACAGTATGGCTACCAAAAAACGTACACCACTGACACAGAACTTCTTACGACCTTCCCAGTAGCATTTATTGTAGATCTGTTGTCCCATTTATGGATGAGTTGACCTTTTAGGTATTTTGATGCTAAACTGGACTGGTCGTGTCCAGACATACTTCTGACGATAGACCAAAGATGTTGTTAAACTATTCGTCAAATTCAAAAAGTGTTTATTGCTGGAGCCCTATGTCACTTTGACGAAGTTTGTTTGGTGTTCTAGAAGTTTCTATGAACACGTTTATAAAATCGCGGTTCAAATTGTAAAAAAAAAATCCAAAACAAGTCCACATGCACAATACAGTTAAAAAAATTCAAACGCAGCCCTTCCGAAGATGCAAATATGCTGTTTAAAAATTGGCTTAAATAAGGCAGCAAAAGTTCCTTAACAATTATTTCTACATACTTTCAGGTACAAGCGATAGGCAATTAAATAAATAAATAAATACTTGGCGCAACAGTTCCGTAAGGACCCTAACCCTAGATTTTCACAACTAATCGTGTGAGTTTTTCATATTTGAGACGAATGGAAGGGATCCACAGTACTATGTCGAGTCAAAACGGCTAATTTGGAAGCTCTTTCTTAAGAGTTATACTCACGGATGATTGTCAGACGTTCGCAAGAGGTGGCGCAATGGAAAAAAAAACCCAAAGATGTAATTTGTCTTTTTCCAAGGCTCGAACCTGGGACCCTCCGGTTAGTAGTCCAACACAACAACCACTAAGCCACTGCGCCTGGCTCTTTTTAAATTACGAACTGTCTTACACTGACAGTGACAGTTCTTTTGCGCTAAATTAAAAGAAATTCTGCGAGGTTGCTTGGCGACAACTATGTTATGCTGAAGGCTTTGAAGCCATTGACTACTGTCAGTTATTCTTCCATAATTAATCGGCAAATGTCAAACAAAGCAGCAAACTTTATAAAACGCTTTTTTTCTACATCAATTTAAAAACGAAACCTAATTCATCGGCACTTAGCAACATTTTAATCAGTTATCAGATTTTTTTTCAGCTACCGCCATCGTCCGATAGATGGATTTGTCAAATATCAATAAACACAAAGAAATCATCAATTACCAGCTCCGATGACAAGTGGTATAGGCAATCGAGCTTGAAATGAGCAGCATACTTCAAACCTATTCAGAAAGAGGTCATCTTCAACCAAGTCCTTATGCCTCACAGAGTCACAGGCAAAACGCTTGTACCAAACACATTAAGTCATTAAGGCCGCTTCACCTAACAGCCATAATCCGCAAATGCAACCCACTTAACTGCCAAGTCCAAGACTGTTCAGTTCCAAACAAGTCCTCATCAATAATTGGCTTATAACCAGACAAAAATGGCTTCAAAAACAAAACTCAAACACTCTATATATCTAAATTTAATCGGCCGTTCAATGGCGATCGATTTAACAAAGTTAACTCGGCTAATGAATTCAATCAATAACATTAACTTCTTCCACGAAAACCAGTTCTATCTGAGTGCTGTTGGTGCTGGCCAGGCTACAAAATCAAGACCTCAACGTGCGCCCCCACTGCACGACATGACCAACTTACATCAAATTGCACGAGGGGCAACCGAGGCGCTCGGACAGATGCAACCCAGACCCACTGCACAGAAACTACTCAAAAGAAGAATAAAAAATTCATCTTCATCATAATCATGCATCATTATTGCTGGTGGGTTTTTCTCCCTCTTTCCGAGCCACAGAAAAGAGCGACAAAAAAAAAAATGGGAAACATAAAACGAGACCAGACTCGGGCAAGAACGAGTATACTCGTAAGCGCGTCCAGATCGCTGACGGTGACTCATCGGCATGATCGTTTCGCGTCGCCCCCCATTGGGTCACCACTAAACAGACTCCATCACCAATACAACTGCAAGCGCATAGATACTCTCGCTCAGTGACTGATCAACGGCAACGCTTAAGTGGTCCTCAAGCGCACACTTGGTTTGGCGTTCCTCCATCTCCATCATACTCCGGGGTTTGTTGTCATTTTGTTTTGGTTTCTCGAAAACCAGAGCACATACTACATACATGATTGCGATCCCACCGATCACATACACCAAGGGCTGAGTACGTTTACTATTTTTCCTGCAACGCTGCTCGTTTCACTTGGAGCGTTTATTTATTCAACTGGTGAAATTGAATGAAGCAAATAACAAAAAAAAAAACAGGAAAATTATTTGAGGGAAGAATGTGGAAGAAAAAATACGCAAATGAAATACATTTTATACGAAAAAGAAAAATAGGTTTGGTAACACGAGTTGGTTGTTTGAATAGCAGTAAAACTGAGTCACAGGCTATTTGTTGAGTAATCACTGTTGGCTGAAAATGTACACTTGTACAGTGGTTTTGTGCGGAAAGTAGGAATGTCGGGGATCGGATCGGATTTGCGACAGTCAGACTTGTGGGAATATTTAAGTAGTCAGTCGGAGAGCTAGAAAAGTAAATCACTCGTGTCAACAAATAATTTTTTTGTTGCTTTGTTGCCACACGAAAAGTGATACAAAACTGAAGACGCCTCCCATCGCTTCTGAGTGACATAGTGCGGATCTTGCGCAGTCGCAATTGAACATTTTTGTCAATGGAGTCATAGCTAGATACCAATCATTCTATGGATCGTCTTAAGCACTTCTTAGTTAGTTTGTAGTTCAGTTGTCTCGGAGATAGGATTTGCTGTGGTCATTTAAAAGTTGGCCGTGAATATCCCTTTTGGGGCCTTGGTGGTGTAACTAATGGGACAAAATAGGTTGGCCTTTGAGTTAACACATTGAACATTTTATTTCATGTTTAAGATCATTCGATACCTTTTAAAAAAGAATTAGTACTTATGGTCCCCAAGGCTTACAATTTTGAATGACTCAAGCACAAACCTTGCCCATAATCTACAGTTTAGGACGCCAACAACATTATCTTCAATATCAGCAACGTTTGCTGGCCCACTACGACTTTAAATGCTACGACTTTAAATGCGTGCAAAGTTCCAGGGTAAAATAGTCACTATATGACGGACGTATAAAATGACAACAGCGCTCGACTGTCAAAGTCCTATCATAGCTACTGAATGACCCTCGTAGCCTCTAAAAGGCACTACCCTGAGAGTGTTTCTTTCTTTCGAAGTAAGAATAGGTTTATGGATAGGTAGAGCAGACCGATCCCTATTGAACTCCACTTGTGTCCATGTGGACCCATTATGATGTCCTTTTTAGCCGCTGTTGTTGTAACCTTGTGGTTACTCGACCTTTTTCAGCCAACCCGACGTATTTATAAATCGGCACGATTTAGACAGTGGGACATCAGAAAGTTCCTGCATTTCATGGAAGTTGTTAAGAAAAATTAAAACCAAGCGATAAAATAAAAAATACTTAGGTCCAAGTTTAGTAAGCTTAAATACAAAAAAAAGCAACCGAAATATTAAGAAGAGAAATTCATAAACTGTCTAATTCATGGTTGTTTATACTTTTATATAGGCAAATTAGGACGGAATTTGTATACATAACGCAACCTCTACATCTACATATATCATCATCAATTTTATTACTTGGTTTCTTAGGAAGTTAAGACCCGTCAAGGTCCCTACCAGTTTATAAATATAAGGACATTCTATCAAAACGCATAAGCTTGTTAGTCCGACTTGTATTATATTCTAGACATAGCTTCAGTCATATTCTGCAGTCCACCTGTTGTTGGCTTTCATATGTAAATCATTTTTCCGCTTTATTGCTGAGATTACAGAGCAGTGGCTTGATCGACTTTAGCCTCTCGGTCTTGAGCAATTACAGATCCATTTCTAGCGGTTGCTCAGCCATCTCATTGCCGGTTTTGTCCCAGGAACCCAACAAAGATGTTAAGCTTTCCACGACAGTGGTGAACTAACTTCGACTTAATTTCAATAGGACAGACTGCATTTATAGGCAGCTTTCAGAGCAGTTTCTCCTATTGAAATAAATTCAAAGTTGTCAATAAATATGGTAATATTGCCATTTGGTCTTGCCTACGTTGATATCAGAACCTCTGCCTGGAAGAGACGTCTGTGATCAGAAAACCTGTACCTTGGAGAATATTACGGCACTGGTTCCAAAGTCCATCTTCGATCAATCTGTGTAGATGGATAATTTCCCTTTTGTGGGTTCATTTGTGTTCCATTCCACCCTGCTCGGAAAATAGCAAGAGAATTTCATACCAAAGTCCAGATAGGAACGCTTGTAGTCAGAGGTGGCAGCATTCCTCATGAGTATTTATCCAAAATATGTGAGTTTGGGTAATCCTTAGGGTACTTTTCAACTGCAGATTCTTGCATATACCTATGGGCCTATCGGTAGAAAGTTGAGGATTGCCTCCAGCCCAGCAGTAGTTGTTGACGTGTTATGGTTGCTCCAAACCATGCTGGTCTTTGTATTTTAGTCAATAGCTTTAGATTCGATGAGCGTCACAAATAAAATTTTTTAGTATCGACTCTAAATTCTAGCAGTTCACAGCTGCACCATTTACCATGCAAATTTCGCAAATGACAGCTTCCATATGTTAAAAGTCGAAACTAAAATTTGTTATTAGTACGGAGTGATAGCTTGCTCATGGCTTGACACCAGACTAAGCTGAACCATGTCAGTATTGGTCGGAAGACAGCTTTATACATGCACAGAATTATTTTAGGGTTTAGCTGCCAATAATATTTTCGATATGCAGCTTTTAGAGGTGTGATATTAGAGTGTGTATTACAAACGATGTGGACCAGTACCAAAGATGCACAGGTGTGTAAGATACTTTACATGCAACAGCATTAGATCGAAGAACGGCCTCTGCATGTTGACGAGTATATTATACGAACTTTTCGTAGTCCGACTAGGAGTAGCTATTTCGGTATAAGCCCTTTGTTAAGGTAAACGATACAAACGAGTTCCTGCATACCTAGGTTTGATAAACGGGTAGGTAGATCAGAGACAAAGCCGTGACTTAAGTTGAGCTTAAGAAGGCGATTTATATTATAGATAAAAACCCCTCATTGTGTTTTATTCGTGAAAAGCTCTGGTCGCGTCCCGCTAAAAAAAAACTGAAAAACGTCTCCGAGTATGACTCTTCTGAAAAAGCTTGTCAATTCAAACTGAGTTGTCGTCACCAGATTGGTATTTTTCCAAACTGTTTAAATATTTAATGACTACTAGTCAGCAGGTCGGTATTTTTTAAATGGATCAGCTAATTAATGGCTAACAAGCATGCTATTTCACAAAAGTCTCATTCCACTGCGATAAGTTTCAGATTCAACAATTTATCGAGCACACTTTCATACCCGGAAAAGAGAATGAGCTGCTTCCAAATGTAGTTCATCGCGACCAATATCCCAATTAAAAAAGCCGCCACAAATCACTTCCACAAGTTCAGAATTTTTTTTTAAAAAAAAACTCGAGGCTCCAAAATATATTAAAGAAAATAATTTTGCAAATAAATACCATAATCCTACAAGCAACTCCGCCTTGAACTTACCTGAAAATAGACAAAAGGAAAAATCCATTAATACAACATTAACAAAACAAGAGGAAAAAAAAACAAGATGCTACACTCTTTCAAAATTGCACCCTGCTAGCAGCAAATTAATAACCGTTTAAGACCTAGGCATAAATAATTACCACACCGTATACAGTTGAGCTGACATAAACGTTTTCAGCTTCATCATCGTTGCTAATTGTCGTACTTCGTATTTTGTTGGCCCCAGCCAAGAACTTCAGAAGTGCATGACTTTTTGCCATAAGCCCTTGTTTCGTCTGCTGGCGTCTTTTAAAATTTGTCAACGCCTTTCGCGCGTTTAGTCTATCTGGATAATTTATTTCAGACTCAGAGCTACTACTAATTAATGCAAAATTGTAATTAACAACTTCACACCATTTAGTGTGGGCTCGGGGTCTCCTCGTTTTGTTTTTCTTCTCGAAAATAAAGAGAATTAGCAGACGAAACGGAAAGGAAGATAAATAAATTACTTACCCACCCCTCATTATACTAAGAGTTTTTTTTTTTTTCTAGACAGGTCCAAAAGAGACATGGGCTAAAGTTTAGCCAACTTTAGATAAACCGCTTACTCGGGCACTTGATTTGCGCTGTGTGCGCTACCCACAACAAAAATACACACCAGAGCCGTCTGTTGTTCACTTGGTTTCATCGCTGATCGTATCACACTTTAGACAGAGCAGCGCTTGCTGTTTGCCAGTGTCTGGGGAGCACACATTACCCATTGCCTGTAATCAACTGTACAATGAAAATCCGCGCGAAACGAGAAACAACAGAAAAAAAAGTGAAAATTGCCCGTCATTCTCATAAACACGACATGACAATTAATGTTTTTTGTTGCAGAAAAAGTGGAAAAAAGGCAACAGAAATTAGAGAAGAAAATCCCCAAGAGAGCTGGGTATGGGATTTAGAACCATGAACCGAAGAAATTAATCATTATTCGCTAGTTACCACGCTTTCAGTTACGTGCCGGAATGGGTTTTATGATGGGAAATTTCGAGGTTGAGGTGGGCATATGGGGGGATGGGTCAAGTGCACTTTGACACTTGACAATAGTTGACTTAAGTTAGCTGAACGTCACAATTATGGGGCCAGACATCCCATTGACATCGGAGATAGTGAAACTGGACGACACGCCAGAAGAAAGAAGACAAGATTAGTGTCTTACTGCATAGTAACGTACCAAGGGACAGAATTGAGCGTCAATTGATGAGCGTGGCGGAAATTCCTATGTTGGATTGCGACACTAGCTCTCATTGCATACATAGCAAAACAACGACTTACGTCACAGCAAAATGAGGTGGAGCAATGTTCCTTAAAACAAGGCAAAGCAGTTGTAGAGAAATGGATGAGAAAGGTAGGCGTCAAAACGGTAAGCCGTTTTCAAATCATGTCAACAGGTATCCTAACGACTTAAAAATTTGGTCAGAATTGGCTCATTACATTGCAGATTTTTATTTGCCAACAACCATCTATGGACAGTCTCTTTTTAAGTTCAGCATGGTTTACAGTCCTAAGTGAGTCTTGTAAAAGGATCCCTAAGACTGTCAGAATTATGCACTCGAACCTATGTGACTGGATGGGAAACGACAGTGGAAAGCATTAGTGTGGTGCCGTACTCTATATACGAGTGTAGAACGCTAAATGAAAGTGTTATCACTACCCTACTATAGTGACACAGCTAATGGTGACAGTTTCCTTACTTAACGATTGAGGAATCTACTCTAGGTCAACGCAATGATGAGTTCCTAAACCAAATTCGATTTTTACAAACAAAAAGCAACTTAATAACTTTAAGTAGTCCTTAAAAGACACCCATAAAAAGAAAGTATTAAAACTAAAAACATAATAAAAAAAACAAAAAAGCACTTAAAATCTGAACTACTTGGGCGTATACGTAACCTTTTCGTTATTTATTTTTAATTACTAATAAAACTGAAAACAGAAATAATTTCCCGTCCTTAAAAATTAACCCCAACGTCTGTGAATGTAATACAATTTTAGACTATTAAAATGCCTACCCCCTCACACGTCTAATGATCTCTCTGCAGGCACCAGAACATTCCAACTGACCCTCATACTGTGCGTAGTTCGTTCACTCGCGCCTCAAACCACATAAAACACAAACACGACTCTTGATTGATATGTTATAGAACATTTGGCCTGTTGCCACACATCTATCGTCTACTAAAAAAAAAAGAATGAATACATTCACAGCTACGAAAAGATATTTCATGTTTCCTTCGCAGCATTTGAATAAATCTTCCTACAGTTAAATTCGACCATAAAGTCGATTTTATTGACATTTCTTTCGTCCCTCTGCAGAGAAAAAAAATTATGACTCATCGCAAAACATATTATTAAAAGCCACAGCAAAATCACTATAAACTATTATTATATCAGAACCAGAAGTTGAAATTTTATTGGCGCGAGTACGTCATCTCGTGGGCTGCAAATTGAAACATTAAAAAAAAAATACCCATCTATCCATAGGCTCATAAGCGCTGAGCGAGTATGTGCGCGCTGTCATCCCACCAAGTGTATCTCAATTAAATTAGTAGATGGATACAAACGTTTTTGAATAAAATTTTAATTTGATTGTGTTAAAAAATAAAAAAAAAACAACCTACCGCAGTCCGGTGGTCTGTTGATGATAACTGCGTGTCATCCCTCTTGAGTTTCTCTGATATGCAAATTAAATTAAAGTGACACATTTTATAATTTTATTCGAACTGACAGAGAACCGACAACAGCAAATAAAAAGAAAAAAAGTTGAAAAACTCGTTAAATCGCTTTCGAATTATGTGGGCTTTATTTTAAGAAATTCTTATTTGCTGCAGAATGAGAGAAGTTAAAGATATCATCGGATGAATTCTGTAGTTCAAAACTGACAAAAAATCACCATCCATCAATAATTTTATACAGTACCCATCAGCCGACAAATGTTTTTTTTCCCAAATATTTTCTATTATAGTT
Source organism: Cheilosia impressa (assembly GCA_948293265.1). NCBI lineage: Eukaryota > Metazoa > Arthropoda > Insecta > Diptera > Syrphidae > Cheilosia > Cheilosia impressa. The sequence continues at coordinate 47,009,441 of OX411882.1, read as the reverse complement.
CTGAATTTTATATTTCATTTTAAATCGGAAAGGAATAAAAAATATATTCAAAGGCTCAGATCTATTAAAGTCCACCATTGGAGAGTTGGCAAATTTTTTGAATTTTAGTACTTTACCTCGGGGGATTTAGCTAGACAGTACAAAAAAATAAATAAATCACAAAATGCCATGTTTCGCGAGTAGTACTTCTCAGCTAAAAAATACTTTAAAGAGTGTACAGACAGTTTTGCATGGAAAAAATAAGGCCACCTCAGTCTCCGAGCTCAGCGAGATCAAAGGGCCAAGCTGTACTTCGTTACTTAAATCCCTTATTGACTATAAGGCTACAAAATTGTTTAAGAAAATTAAAACTGTCAGCCCCAGAATTTTGGGAAATAAAAGACTCGATCAAGAAGAAGTTATTGATTTGGTGTCTTAGCAAATGACAGCTAAGTAAATGGTCGACTTTTCCTAAGATCACTATTTTCGAAATTATGCCAAATTAAAACCAACTAGTAAAAAATTATTTTTTAAGGAATCTTTTTTATTTTTCATATAAATGTCAAGCGTAAAAATTAAAAATCTCTCTGCAAGAAAGAGATCTTTTCGAACATTTGTCGTTCCATTAACAAGTGTCTGGCAAAATGTTCTCTCTATAAAATTTTCCATCACCTATTGGACACTGAAACATTCAGAATACGTCTCTGATTTAATTTTTTAATTCCTATAATTCGTCTATTAAAAATATAATTTGTTCTTACTACTCTTTCGACTAAAAGAAACAAATAAAATTTAACATAACCCAAGTGTCAGCCGGACATCAATAACAATAAAACAGAAATAAATATATGAGAAATAAACAAAAAAAAAGTCATACTCCCAGCAAATTGGCCAATGAATCCGAAATGTAAACATACCCAAGCACAAAACACTCCTCACTGGTGCGCTACATCAATCCAATGTCAAGGTTAATGTCACTATGCCACCAACGCGCTTTCTCTGTGTATTTAGTGAATTGAACTGATTGTCAACATTATGAGTAAATGTTACAATGTGTTGTCATTTAGCTGACATAAAATTTGACAGGTGATATCGAGCATAAGAGAATGGTAAATATTGGTGAGGAGAGACAAATGTAGTAGGTGGATGTATTGGAAACTTTGAGCTGGAATTTGGTTTCAGCTGGGAGCTTGACATGTAGGAGTTAATTAGATGTTTAATTATTCCTCTTTTAGAAATTGTGTTTAGAATTGTTGGATAGAAGTGAAAATGAAACTGCTGTTAAAATAGCAGCTGTCATCGGTAAATATTAAAAACGGACAGATCATGCCAAAATGTTAAGAATGAAAAAAATGCTGTTTGTTAACTTACACCTGGTGGAAAATAATACGCTCAGAAAAAGGAATTCTGACAGTATAATTTGAAGTCTATTTCCTTCGCGATAAATGCGCGTAATAAAACAAACGACAAATGCCCAGCACCCGAACATGACTTTGCATGTCTTTACCAAGCGAATGTGTCCAAATTCGGGTAACGAGTGTGATGGATTACAGAGTCGGGGGTATACCCTCGAAAAAAGGTTTCTTCCCCAAGCGCCACCTCTTGCGGGCGCTAAGAAATATTTGAGAGTGTAACTGTTAAGGGAAATCTTCTTCAATAAGCCATTTGTATAAAAAACAAACACATTATGAACTGGACATTATAAAGTAGTAAACTGTCAAAAAGTAAGGCAGCCTGCACCTTTGTTTAACCAAAACTAATAACAAGCACGCAACGTAAATCAAAACAACAAACGATGTTTCAAACGAACAGACTTAAAATATACCGAGTAGCGAATAACTACGCGTTGATTTCTTGCATGGTTTAGCGAATACGTACTATTATCGATTTCAATCATTATACTGGGACCAACGCTTTAGGGCAATCACTACTCTTGTACAGGTGATAAGATTGCGACTATTTGCACGGTAGATCCAGATCACTAATGCACTTGCAACAAATGACAGGCGACTACATAAAATTGCAAAATCCACACCCCCAGACTAACCTAAATTTATCGCAAATGCAATCGAAAATCTGTTTCGCCATTTCAACACCGTGCACACATCAGTTTAAAAACGTTTATCGAAAAAAAAAAAAAACCGAAAATTGGCAAACAAACTTCCTGTGGTAAAATTAGTGGGGAAAAAAAAAGACCGAAACACAAAGCGTTTTCCTATTGACAAACGGTTAAATAATTTGCGACATCACGAGCAACAGATGTTCTTCAACTCAGTCTTCTAGTCGAACGGGTCAAGGAATGGCATTACTCGTAAGTTCTTGAGTCTCTTTTCGGGTCAAAGTTTAAACAAATTCGAAATAATCCATCTGGCAGATTGGCAGTTGATGTTGCTTACGTTCATCTTGTCTGCTGCTGATGTCGCACGTGTTTTTTTTTTTTTTGTGGTTTCAACAAAAAATATCTTTTGATTGGCAATTGTTTTGTAGAGGTTGTGTCAATGACTGGCAGTGGGAATTTTTGAATTACGATTTTGCGAGGATATTTTTAGTACTATTGGTTAATAATAAATTGGGGTTAGTTTGTGTTTCGCAATAATGTATCGGAGGTTTTTTAAATTGATTGAAAAAGGTAGTTGAACTGCAAATTTATTTGGTTCACCCTTATCAAGGTCAATGGCTAAATGCAGACACGCTAAAAGATACTTAGTTTAATTTTTTGAGTCTCAGCAGACTCAGTTGGAACCTCAATTTGCGATTAGAGTAAGCTAGTGAGGATTTATTTTTGTAATGTTCAGTTAATGGGAAATATGCTTTAGAGGCACGATTTACTCGATGTTAACACGGCGGCTTATGATTCTTCAATTAAAGCTGACTGTGGCTTAACAACCCTAAAACGAATCTTCGGTCCAAAAGGGTTTATTTTACAAAGTGGCGCAAAAATTGTCACCCGATGTTCTTTCGCTGTAATGTGTCTTGGTTCTGCTTTTGGAATACGTTTATTTGCTCTCTTTAATTGTTTTCCATTGAGTCGAGGAAATAATATCGGCTAAGTTGACGCCGCCAGATTGGTGAACTTTCGTGCCCGATTTATGACAGCTTTTAACACTCTTGTCAGAAAGGATCTTATAAATACTTTAAAAAACCGCACAAGTCTGGAACGGTTAGATCAGACGATGGAATTGCCAAAACGATAGATTAGACTTGGGCATAGTTCACACGCGCTTGTGGTGAACAGCTATTAGCTGATACACTGCCTGCACTTTGTAGGAAACACCTTCAAGTCTTTCAAACAAAATTCTTTGTAAAGACCGCTGATTGATGCCCACTTACGTGGCATGTCGATACTTCGGGTTCAATGGCTGCTCCGGAGACGGTCAGACCCAGTGTTGCCGCTGAAAATTTTCAAAAAAGGGAAACAAAAAGAGGCCCGAGCCAAAAAACATTCCCACAACTTTTTTTTCATTAAATAAAAATAATAAATAGAATCTTACTTAAACTGAAAAAGGGGCCATTTGGATAATTTTCAAAAGAGTGGGAACTACTACGGGTCTTGAGGTTCAAACGGAAGTCATTTCCGCGTTTTTTTTGATGCATAGATTTTGCATCTTTCAACATAACAATTGTCAAAATAGAATCGACATTTTTTGCCGCCATTTACAAAAATTATAGGTAGCATCTTCCGATATAGTGATGACTATTGCGCCACCTAGTACCGGTAACAAGTCGATTTCAGTACCCAATTGAAGTGGAAAATCATTGCCTTAAAGTTGAAGTACCTATGGCTATCTCCAAGAGGAATACTTAACCTTCGAGCTAATCAATAAAATCAATATTGAGACAGCCAGAATCGTGGCAATCAGTAAACGGCCATTGACCCAAGCTAGTAATTCTGTGAAATACCTAGTCACAGCTGTCTCTGGAAAAGTACAACCATTAAGCAAACTGCACGTTCTCATTTTCCATCTTCACAGAACGGATCTGAGTTTACCACAGGCAGATATATTTCCTGTCTACTATGCTACTATGACCGGAGTGAAGTTGGCAACTGTCAGTTCGAAGTAAGTACTATTGCTCAACTTTATCACACTTTAGTGCAATTTGTACGTCCACACCTAGGGTTGAGCTAATAACTTTTTGTCATTGTGATATTTCAGCAACAATTTCCAAAATTATCTTTACAGTCTGAATAAATAAAAGGTGACTGCACTACTAAGCTGACAACAATCAACTGTCGCTCTAGATCTCTAGATGTTAGGTCCAGACAAGGCGTAACGAGGCATATACCTCAAAAGTTTAAAACGATTCTTTAATGTGCGCCTAAGTACCTACTTATGTGCACAATATCAGTCACTAAAAATTCGACAACCTGCGAGTCATTAAGCAAAATTACCCGCCAATCGATTGTATAACAAATCTAACAATCGGTCAGTTATTCATTCAATTCTTTTGTATTCAAATTTATACACAAACCTTTGTCATCTCCATCTATCCATGCACAGCACACATGTAAACAGCTTCATTTCCAGCGCAAACAGAACAAACAAATAAATATTTAAAATTCACCACGGACAGGTGAGTTCATTTTTCTGCTCGTGCATAATCGAACAAAACTAATGAACATACTCGGACAATAATAAATACAAAATCCGATTCCTATTCGACAAGAAAGGGGTTCATACATCATACAAAGAAAACAACAACAGCCGCGCAGAGCTGCGCCTATATAGAAAAGAGCAACAACAGCAGCAGAAAAAAAACATAGAAATCATGTTTTGAGAACATAATAAACAACAAAGAGAATCAGAAAAAAAGAACTTCAAACAAGATCAGAGAGCCCAAGACCACATACGACATACACGATACACATAACCAACTAGCCAAACCAACGAACTACGAACCAAAACCAAAACCAACCAAACCAATTATATTTCCGATGACTCACACAGGTGTTTCCACTTTTGCCAACATTCAGAAACTTCAAAGCGAAAATCACTGCCCGATGATGATGGAGATGACGAATGAGACGAAAAGAGAACACCGACCAACTGCAGAGTGGGAGAGCAATTGACAGTCGCACATGCAAACGAGCGGGACAAGCGATAAACGAGTTTTACTTCGAACCTTTTTCCTTGTTTTTTTTTTTTTTGTTGTTGTTTTCTACTCGTTTTCGCAGTTGTTTTTTGTTCTTGCTCTTCACCTATTGTGTCGTGTTATCAACCTTTTTCCACTAGGAAATCGGTTTCGAGTAAAAACAAAAAAAAGTATCCAATAGATACTTGAATGGATGCGGCTGCAATGGTAGCAACCCGAATATCGAGAGGCAAACTGGGGTTACGTTCGGCAGGTATCGGGTGCGGGTCACTGCACAGATACGAGGCGATGCTTATCGGAACTCATTTGCTTGCGTCATTAGTAATAGATACGATATTTTTGAGGTTTCTCTGCCAAAAAGATACACACACCGAATCCGATAGATATCGACCAAATCCGATAGGCAGATTACGTCTCCAAGTAGATACAGATACAGCATACAAGTATACAATCAGAGGAAGTAGGCAGACTAAAAAGTGAATGGCTTTGCCTTCTGAGCAACAGAGAGAGGGAGTGATCAAGAACAAACAGACAAAGTTGTGAAAGAGGCGCCCGGTGATGGCGGACGGAGTCTGGGGGAACGAAATAAGAAATTCAACAGAGCAACAGCACAAACCACTTTTTGTTGTTGTTTTTCTTTTTCTTCTTCTGTAAAGTTAGATTGGATTTAGGTTTCGGTCGCGGTGCAGAAGGTGGCAAAACAGGTAGGACAACTTCTTGTTGGTGGCTGTGTACTCTAACTCTAGCTGATCGTGCGACACCGCATATACAGAACCAACACACACGGTTTGGTTGCGCGCATAAACCAGGTGAATTAGACAGATACAGTCATACAGACACAGAGATTTATGCATCAAAAAGCGAATATATACCTTCCAAGTGCTGCGTTATGATTGGGATGGCTTTTTGCGGATTATCCGCTATCCTGGGGCAGTTTTGCGATATTTTGGCAACAAACAGAACACAGCACACTAGATCACGTATAAAAATCTCACTCACTCACGTCACGCTCTTCACTCAAGATACATGAATATAGGTATACTTTTTTCTTCTTTTCACTCTACACTTGAAAAATTATCATTCACTTTAAATATCGACTGCAAAAAAAAAAAACTATACTCGCGCTACTGGTGTACACTTGATAGATACTGTATCTTGGGGGAAAAAAAAAACACACACACACGCAAAACTAGGACGTTGTCGTGCAATCGGATGCGACCACAACAGACTAGAGAGAGTGCATTGAACACGCAAATTTATTGTAATTGTAATTAGATAAATTTGAATTGTATATTTATATTTCTAACCACAAAATTGAATAACGCGAGAAATCGTACAGTTGTGAACGAACGGGGGGCCGCTTTTGTAACGCGCGCGTACGGTATCACACTATTAGGGCAGTGCACAAAATCACCTCGCGGTTGGTATACCCAGTTTCTCTTTGAGACTTGATCGAAGTGGAGTGCCATTCAGTCTCAACTCTCAGATACACGATCGTTTGTTTGAGTTGCTTGGCAATTCGACTCGAACATCACCGAGCGAGCGAGAGAGAGAATGGGTTGGTGGATGTTTGTGTTGCGTTTGGTGAACAACAGAGGTGAGAGGGGAAAGTCGCACTGAAAGTTCTTATTCGAGTACAGTAGCGGGCCGAAATAGTTGCGAGAAAAATAAGTGGATTTTTTTTAAAGGGCTGGGTAATATTTTCCAATAGGATCCACTTCAGTGATGTTGATGTGATCAAACGGTGATTGACACCTTTCTAAGGAAACTGATCTCCTTGAAGAAGTCTTTGCGCGATACTAATACAAATTTTATTCTCGAATTTAATTTTACGGAAGCTCACAATTGCGAATTTGTATGGAAAATATAGCCACTGTGAACAACGAAAATTTAGAGTCGAAACCAAAAATGTTTATTGCTAAGGCCCTTAGTGTGAAGAATTAAATGATTATTAGAAAAGCACCTCGACTACACTGCCTTGGCCACATTGAGCGGATGGAGAACTATCTCGCAGCCAAAAGGACTTTTCAATCCCAATGGGTTCACGAAGCCCTAAGTGTGGTATTGTGGGGTTCACCCTGATCTACCCACCCGTTTACCCAAACCTTAAACAGCTCGCTGTCGAAAAAGGTTCCTAAAGGCGGAATAGCAAAATAACTTCAGACAGTGCTTCCAGTTGTCCACGCTGCCCAGCGATCCCGCTGTCCTCAAAAAACTGTACAGAACAGACGGTGAGACATCAGAAAATTCTTATAAGTCTTTCTTGTTCCTAGCGTTTCTTGCGGTTTAAGTAAGAAAGTAAATTATCTGCCCGGTAGTACAGCGGAGTAGTCTCTTTTCGGGAATACCCCAAAAGATATGCAAAAGGTCTTACAAAACAGCGAAGGCTCAGGCACATAAAATAAGCTTTGATGGGAAATGGGTTCGATATGAATTTGAGACTGAACCGCTGTACTACCAGGCAGAAAATTTACTTTCATGCATTCGTTTGTACTACCCGAGGTGTAAATTTGATTTGTATCGAGCTTTCAACCAGCTTTAGAGGCGGTTTAAGACGCCCAGAGCAATTTCTGCCTTAATTAAAAAGACTACGTAATGTAAAGCAGGCGTAACGACAGTGAAGTTGAAAAAGTTTTAGGCGGCTATCGGTTTCTGCAAATCCACATATGTATTTTCAAAAAACGTTGATCATTGCTTATAAGTTATAACAATTTCTAACCTCTAATTAAAGTTTATACGAGGCCGCTAAACCTTATTTTAAATGTGATTTTTTAAAATTAAACATGGAAAAGGATACCAGTACCGGGCAGAGATTAGTAGTGCAACAAACTCATTTAGACCCTTAGGCCCCAAGCTACCCACAAGCACTAGCTTTTGTGTCGGTCTTCTTTTAAAAACGAAAATGTTTTTTATTCTCATTGGGCCGTTTTAACGATCATTTTTAACCCTCACACTAAACATTTAGTAGGTCACAATGGGTGATTTTATTTGTGAGTTCACAAAATCTATCTTCGACACCAAATATGAATATAAGTATAGCCTATAGCGCACTATTATTTAATTGTCAGCACTCGCCTGTGAATTTCATTGAGCGCCTACTGTCAATTGACCCATGATGCCCATTTGACATTATTACTGTCAGGAGATATAAGCAAGAAAGCGTGTTAATCGACAACTTGGCCGACATTTACAGGAAATCTATCTTTGTCCTCTGTCGATGATGTTCGACATTAAACTCAATCTCAAGACTACGGTACGAGTGCGATGCGAGAGCATCTGCAAACTGCAATGCAATGCAATGCAATGCAACTCATCACTCTCATACTTCTCGAAGCCAACGAACCAAACAAATATGGCTGCGGCGACAACCCAACTGAGTGGAGCTGTTCCGAATAATGGGTGCCTATGAGACGGACAAAGAGCAGAGAGAGCACAAAACAAACTGGCCCCCGTTCTCCCCTTTTTTCCATGTGAACTGTGTACATGTTGTGCCTGGTGCCTGGTGCTGGTGCCCCAGGTCCCAATCCCAACCCAACTTTATTCTCAAAGCAGAGCCGATTCGACTTAAAATTCACCACACGACCATCGCCGTCGTCGTCAACCGTCATCTGTGTGTGCTGCTTTAACGAGTTATTCTAGTCTCGGATAGCTGTGTATATGCACATTAAGCGAAAACTAAAAATAATCGAACGAAGCGCAAAACAAGAAAAGAACCAAAAGGCACACAGAATGAGATAACCGCACAGAACGACCGCGCCGTGCTGCGCTGCGACACCAAACCGACACAAGACGAAGAAATTCAATTGAAATAACTTTCATAGTTGCGTTGTCGTAGTACCCGACGTCCAGTTTGACGTATCTCTAGCTATGAGTAAGCCCGATCAGCATTCAGCTCGTACAGACGATCGGTCGCGGCCGGCCGTGCAGCGCGCTAGTTAGTTACTTGCCTCGCCCGCTGCCATCGCAATCACGCTCTCACTTGTCAAAGTGACGTCAATTAAAAGCATTTTATAAATATCATTCGAATACAGAAAAGTAGAAGCTGGTCGACAGGAGGGGGCCCCAATGATCGAGGAAAATTGCAATTGAAAGCGAACAGACCCCAAAGTTCCAATGTTGGGTGTGTGTGTGTGTGTGTGTGTGTAGATGTGGGTAAGGCTGGTGTGTTGTACAAATAACTGACAGTGACGCCAGAAAAACAAAAACACAAAGCGATCGCGGCGCGATGATTGTACACCAAGTCGTGTTCGCATAAATAAATCTCTTCCTCTACTCGGTTGTGCAGTTCTATGTATGGGGCCAGACTGCTACTGCACTGTGTGCCGTTATTTTAGGACACCATCATCATCATAAGCAGCAACAGTGTAGGTTAGGTTAGGATAGCGCTCATTTCCCTTGCCATTCACGCTTCACGCGCGCGATCGTAACCGACCACAAATGGCAAAACAGCGTGCGCATCATTGTCTCCTCGGGATCTGTACAGCTCGAGGTGGTAGAAGGTAAAATAAGACCCCGTTTACACTTTGAAAGGTTTTTTTTTTGTTTAAGTAGGCGTTGCAGCCTCAAAGCTGATGTTAACTGCTGCTGCTCTACACGGAGCGTGATCATTTTGAAAATGGAAGCGAATGGTACCTACATGTTGTACACATGATGACGGCAGAGAAGTGTGCCTCTGTCGAGATGCTTTGGAAATGCAGAAGCAAAAACATAAACAACGCGATTGGGACAAAAAGTTGTACCAGTTATACATTGTTGGCATCAGATACAGTTGGAGGATTCGAAAGGGGATATGGGTGACGTAACTTGAGTCCCAAACGAGTGGGCAATTTGACTGCAGTAATAGTTCGATAAATGAGCTCCAATGAGGTGTAATAAAAGGGGAAATTCGAACGTCAAAGAAAGCAGTTTAAAGTCAACATTAACGCGTTTTACCTAAAATAACTAAGTGTACTTTTTTTCCCGGGCTAGGAAACACTCCACTGGAGCACTTAGGCTCAACTGGGTTATGGTGCTAATCTTGGTACAGGAATTTCCTCGACTTACTTAGGAAGCTGAGAATGCACTTCAGCAAAAAGCAGTTTTAAGTATCAGCATTCACAACATCAGCATCGAAGAACTGTCATCTGATCCGAGCAAAGGCAGGACAGTAGCCGTGGAAATGATACGAGGTATCGTCGCCCTTTACACAGCGTCGCAGACAGTTGTGAAAACTGAAACCCAGCACATATGGGTGATTAGCAAAAGGAAAGTCCTTTCTGCTGAGGGACAAAAAGACTCCGGTGCGGATTATACCAAAAGTCAATGCGTTTTAGACGGTGGATTCTTTTGACAGTAGAGCCCATGATAAAAGTAGCAAGGGGAGGTAAATCAAGCAGAGGATCTAGAACAGGCGTACTCGGAAACGCTTCAGTGCAGCAAATATTGGCCGTCCTTCGTAGTTTAGTCAAGAAGGGAGTCAAATACTTATATAAAAGCCCTCTCTAAACAACCGACGCATAACCTAGAAAAGGTCTTACCAAAAGGACCCTTTTCGCAGGTAGCCCCATGTCTTGCCAAAAGCGCCTTTCAGTGCCAGCAAACAAAGAACGATTTGACTTAACACTTTTTGCCCAAAGAAGTTTCTTATCCAGAACTACTCCCAGGTATATCGCTTCATCGGATATATGGGCATAGTGACGCCTTTTATCACTGGCCGAGTCAGGGCGGTTACAGTCCTTCCTCGAGTAAAGGGAACAACTTTAGTTTCCAGGGGTTGACCGAAAGCTCATTAATCTTCCATAGAATAAGTTTTTTTTTAATTTGTCAGGTTTAAAAAAATTATTGATATCTTAAAACTTAAAATTGAATGAGTTTGGGTTGTATACATATTTTGGAGCTCAACAATCTTGTTAAAAAATAAAAGGAAATCTTGTAATCTGGCATCACTGGTTTGATCTTTAGAGGGTATGCCAGCAGAGAGTCAACTACCAAACGACAAAACGCCAGCCTGCGGATAGCTTCTGTTTAAAGAATGAATAAAAAAACAATAATACCCTAGGCCTAGCTTCTCGCAAGCACTCGTTTTGTGAGAGTTTTCCATTTTTGGGACGAATGGAAGGGATCTGCAATTTCATGTCGAGTCCAAACAGTTAATTGAGAAGCTATGGCAACTTCCACAACCTCTTTCCCTCAGAATTGTTGTCAGCCAATGGCATAGGCTTTTGCAATATTTGCGAAAGGTCAGGAGAAAAGGAAGGCTCAAGATAAAAATAATACACCCCCGTATCACAAGTGGTTTTTTTTACCATCAAGATATAAACAATTTGACGGGTGAGGTTTGGAATCTATAATCCAAATCGAGTCACACAGAACCTGTTGACTTGGAGGAGCCTTCCCATAACTGCTTTTCCACAATCGCCTGTCTAATTCCTTTCAGCATGAGAACTGCGACAAATAAACTTTTTTTTTATTGTCAACTTTGTTCAACTAGTAGGCATAAGACGATCTGTCCAATTCAGTGTCCCGCCAAGCATACTGCCAACAAAGATCTCCCACCCATCGAACCTATAGTTAAACGTGTGGTATTTGAGCAATAGCCCGAAAACACATCCCACGACGAATCTAGCTAATAACCAAACGCTGGTCAAACTCATGAATGGTTTTCATCCAAAAGGACGTACCACAATGTAGGCCATAGCTCCTAACCACTGTCGACAATTGCTTGCATATACTCATACTCATATCTGAGTGCGGGATAATTTCAAAACAAATACCACTGAGTCTGTTTGCAGTTTGTGCTGCTTTTGTCTCTAGTTACGCGTGGGCCGGTAGTGGAGAAAAAACAATCCGCCCAATATGGCATGGAAAACAATTTCAAGCGTTTTTCTCACGGTGTTCTGTGCAGTGTGTCTAATTTCGTAATTTTTCATGCAACAAACTGCAGTCCAGCTTATAAGGTTAACACGGGCGGGCGGACAGGCACAGACAAGCACAAGGCATTGCATAATCCAGGAAAGTAAATAAAAATCCCAACAAAGAAATTCAACTTTTTTAGCGAGAAATTTATTAAGCGTGTAAGTCATGAGACGTGTGCTTTCGCGGCTTGCATGTCGTTGCGAATTTTCTTTATACTGTTCTTCGTTTTTTTTTCTCCGTCTTTCTTCTTGTGAATTTTCCGCATCGGACAGCATTGTAGAAAGCAAAAGCAAGATTGACAAATGCGCGATGTCATTTGAAACATTACCAGAGCAGCGGCAGAAACAAAGATGGATGGTATCCATGTGCGGTGGATGTGTGCTAGGGCAGATAAAATCGTAAATTACCCGTCGGTGGTAACCTCAATTAGCGCACATTACCAGACAGATTCGTAGATACGAATATGTGTTGTGGAAATGAGAGAAAAAAGGCGGTTATATTAGTGGAAGTGCAGTTTTTTCGTTAGTCAATGCTGATGCGCTTGTTCGAGGAGAGAGGAATTGGCATAAGTGAAGAAGAACTCACAAGAAAAAGGACCAATGAGAAGAATAAGTGCCATTTCTATACCTAACTATTCCAGCTCAAAATATATAACAAACAAAAAAAGCTCAAAATAGCAAAAAAAAATTGTGACAGACTCTCGGAAAAAGTACCAAATTGCATCTTTAGTCGCTGGTCAGAAATGTCTTTCAGAAGTCGTAATTGCGGGCGATTTCAGTTGTATATATAGATCCCCATTTTTTTTACTTGATAAGTTTGTGTTTTAAACAGAACATAGTTGGGGCTTATGTACCAAAAATCAATCTAATTTTGCAGGAATATCGTCAGATTATTCGGCAGCTATGCTGGGTCGTAGAAAAGTTCAGGCAGCTTTGTTCGGTCGTATAAATAGCGTTGACATAGCCCGAAGGAAAAAACGGCGTGCGGTGTTCAATTCAGAATTTCATTTCTGAAGATACTAAGCACCAAATGTCAACTCCAATGGGGACATTCGGATGTCAGTTCATGTACAACGTCAACTAGATTTGTCTGGACTAGGTATACGAACGCGTACTGAACTTGAATTCTTTTTGACACTTCAATAAGTCAACTATGCAGGCAGTATTTTCTTGACACTTCCTCCAAAAACGTCAACTGATAAAACATTTCACGTATGACCAATCTAGGCCAATAAACACTGAAATACATCAAGTCAGTCAGCTGTCAGACTTTTTAAACTAGAAATCCGAACGTCCCCAATAGCTCGACTGTTTTAACATGTGAAGCCATCTTTTCGAAACCACATGAGCTCCAAGTCATCGACTTCCAATATACTAATAGTCAGCCCACATCGACCGGTAGCTACTCCTACTTTAGGTTTGACAGCTGAATGCTTTTTGACAAATGTTGCGATTCAATTAGAAAGTGATTTATGTAGGAAAGGACCTGATGGGACCGATCTTTGAATGGTGGACCGCTCGGATTCAAATACCGAGGCAACTACTAAACAGAAACACCTTCGTTGGTCCAGTGGTACAGAGGCTCCAGTATGATCCATCAATGGCTGCTTCTCGGTCGGGTCTTGGAGAAACATATACTCCTCGGGTCATAAACAAGACCGCCACCATGGCCACCAACTTATGTTGGCTTATAGTTGGCAAGATTGTGCTTCGGAGAGTGTCATGTACATAGCTATTACTATACTTGTTTAATTAGAATTGGTTTCACAGAATTACTCTCCTGGAACTTATGAAAATCTCTGCTTAGGATTGTAGATTTCAATAACGAGTTGAGGTTTGAAATAGTTTTGTATATCTTTGCTGTGGATCAGTTGCGATATCAAGTATGTAACAGCTGCCCATATCGTCTCATTTGGGGCTCTCAATGTTATAGATTTGCATTGATGTTGTTGATTAGCAGGCTGCAAAAAGGTTCTAAGCTAACAAAGGAACTTGGCTAGCCTTTGCGAGGTAGCTCATCAGACTTGCCGTTACCTTTGAATCTCTCATGACCTGGAAACACTCGCATGTTTCTGTCGAAAGGCAATAAGAAGGACCGCTTTTTAATTGAATGCGTTTCCATAAAATTGCCGTTCATATCAGTTAACTGGTTCACGCACAAGCACACGCACTTATCCCCATATCACTCCCATAAGATAAATCATTTTAAACCATACACCTGGACCCATATGCGAGTATCATCAGGCAAACACCTAAAGCTGATCCACAAAACAAACCAACACAAGACGCTGAGAAATCCAAAACCCAACACACGCATGTGCGCCTTCACGGGTAGGCCCCGTATATGCTCGATAAAACCTCGTAAACCTATCTCACCTCAGTTACAACGGAAACTAATGACAGTTAATAAAAAAAAAAACGAGTTTTCGATAACACTGTCAGGGGAAGGGCAGCCAACTACAACAAAAACAACAACAACAACAACAGAAGCAGCAGCAACACTCTTGTAAACTAAAACCGTATGCACGAGAAACGAATGTGACCTCACGAAGCACTCGTAAGTGTGTATATACCGAGATGCAACTTCTTTAGCTCCCAGCATCCACTTAAGCTGTTCCATTCAGCAGCAGCAACATCTGGTAGCACAAGCAGGCGCAGAACTACAACTGTACGTAATCGCTATCATCATTTATTATTGAGTGTAGTCGATCGAGTTGAACCCCATTGCGCGAGGTGGCCGTGTGTATCTGTCTACCTATCTCGCAACGAACAACGACACAACCGCAAATCTATTCTTTTGCACCTGGAAATTGTAATGCCTTTGAGTTATTATTACTTCGCACAAATAGGTTTATTATTTGTTTTGGCCGTGTGTGTACGAGTATGGCCTAATCTCGATTCTCGAATCGATTGCAGATAAAACATACTGCCAGATAGAAACACTTGGCGTTCTGTCGTGCTACCCTACGCAACATAAAGTTTCCTTTCTCTTTTTGCTGCGCGGTGTGATAGGATGCTAAGTTTGAGTTATTGATATTCAATGGAATCGGCTTCTTTTATGCTGAGAAGAGGAGCCTGGTGATGATTGCTTTGGGACGCGTCGCGGGGGACGTAGTTTACTTGAAGAGTGTACTGGTGGTTCTCATTTTGGAATCGTTTGTCCAGAAGTACACAGTGCATGCGGAAAAATCCGTCAACTGGAAAAAGAACGCATCGGACTATTGAACGTGATTGTGATTGATCATCCAACTTGGCTGAATCATAAATCTACCCAACTTATATTATAAGTTCGGACTATAAGTTTCAGGAAATGTTAAAATTTTCAGTCAGTAAAGAAAAGTCAGAGGCCCAGGTTCATCCCGAACTGTAGCGCCACCTACAAAAACACACTTTTTGGCAGTGCTTTGCGATTTACAATTCAACATCAATTCATGTTTTGCATCGGGAAACTGCTTTAAAATTAGCCAGGAGCAGCTTAACAATCAAGTGCTTTGCTTACTGAACTTTCTCGTCACGGACAAAGGACATTTTTATAACAAACCTTTACACGAGTGACTTAAGACTGGAGGGGCGATATTGCTTCCAGGCAAGCCAACGTTGGCCAGAGTTTTGTTTACCGAATTAGTTATTTGGGTCGCTCCATACAGAAAGTTGTTCGCCTCTTTGTATGTGGTCTTGGATTTGTTTTTGCATTACTACTAATCGAATTTATATGAATTTCTCTGACATAGCATAGGGCTCAATGGAGCGACACTCAATTTTTATTCTATTCCAAGCGACCAGATTCTTTTAGGAGATGTACGGATTTGATGGTTTTCATCGCACGTTTTATTAAATTATGAAAAAACAAAATGCCGTCTATTAGGTTCTTATTTTATTATTCAAAATAAGCTGACAATTTTTAACTTGCTCGATTACGTAGTAAGAGAAATATTTTGTATTCGTACAAAATTTCATTCTCGAGAGGTTTATCAATTCTGACATTACGATGATGGAGGAACTTAAAAAAATAGTTCGCGCAATTCTCTCTGTCTGTCCGTAGGCTCCCGAGGCCTACAGCCTAAACCGCTGCCCTGGTTTGGTTCAAACTTCGGAGTTTGTGGGCCTACAGTTCTGGGCCGTTTTTTTTCAATGTAACCTCAATTCCAATACAAATTTTTCATACCAGTTTGATTTGTTTGAAAACGGCTCTAACGATTTCAACCAAAATTGACATTTGAGCTAACGTAGGTGATGTTAACATGACTGCTTACTCAGTTTTTCGCTAAGAAATCGAATAACGGTTCATACAATTGGAACAAAGACTCATTTCTTAGGAAATACGGTCAATTCTAACTTATATACGAGTATCATCAGTTTTTCTCTATATTATCGTCAAATGTTTGAAAGGAGCCATTTTTTTAAAAATTTATATTTCTTTCAGGTAGATAAACCTGAAAACGACGAACGATTTTGACCAAAATGCATAGGTACTTAGAGTAAAATTTATGTAAATATTGTTATTTGGCATATATACTGTCGTAATTATATGAATAACCCAAAAGTGGATTTTATTTAACACGATTTCTTAATTCTATGAACTATTTATTTTATTTAGCATCGCTTCTCAGATTTGTAATAAAATAAGGAAACGACCAACAAACTTCTGATAAACGAGCAAGTTTCGTTCGACCCAGTCGTGCACTTTATTTCTCATGAAATTTGCTCTGAAAAGCCATCCAGATCGGACTTAACCAGAACCAGAACGCTATGCCAGCTTTACAGCTTGTTCGACAATAATCTCATACCATTTGGCCAAATGACAGACTCTTCGCTTTTTCTAATCCCAAGCAAAACAGAATAATAACCTTGTATGCGCATCTTCCGCTCCCCCTACACACATTCGTGCACATTGCCTGTAACTCTCCTTTACAAACAACGGCCTACAATAAAACTCACGTCATCCTTGACTTTACACTTTTACGTGGAAAATCGAAAATTGCCACGTTCGGCCAATCGCCTGAACGTGATCTTTCCCCAATACCAGTGCCCCATCTACTCCCACTAAATGTCAAAAACTTGCTAATAAATTGCCATTTTCAGCAATTACCACGTGTGTCCAAATAACAATAGCATCTACTCGTACAATTTGCTTCGTCAATTCGCCGCAGTTGAGCCATTTTCTTCGATTTTGATGTGCCGCAGGTTAGCTTTATGCGGCACCTCTTCTCATAAACCTGTCACTAATCCATATATGGGTGTAAAAGCCCCAAGCAAATGGAAATCAAAAGAAAAACACAACCCAAAAACAAACAAGTACATACTGCAATGCCAGGCGAATTAATAACATTCGCGTGTGATTTCAGTGACATTCACTGTGGCGCGATATGGTGCAAGTGAGTAGTGTAGGTTGTGCGCCGCGGAAGACGTAACCCACACGGTGTCTTTGTTTTACGTTCTCATTATAGCTGCCCACAAAAAAAACAAATAACAAGTTCTGCATAAAAAAATCTCGAGCATTTGCAATAATAATCTGAGAAGCCACGTGTTACGCAATTATTCCCGAGACAGCGCAGCGCCTCATCCGCGAAATACCCATCGGACACAGCACGTGCGTCCGTCCGTCAAGCAGTTCCAACAGTTCCACATCCCCATGCAAATCAATTTATTACTATTTCGCCATAGATAAGAGCAAGAGGTGTACTCTGGTTGCAGTTTGTTTTTTGTACGAGTGTATGTATTCATGGAAGTGGGACTCGGATAAATAATTTAGTACCCAGCAAGTTGAGCTGTAAACAGTTGGCTGCTGGCTTGTTGCACTGGCTATAAGCTTTATATGCGTGATGTATCCGTTTCCGCAAAATTGCAACAAATGTCAATGAATGATTTATTAAATGGCAATCGGTGTCTTTTGCTGCGGAGAATGATTGACTCTAATGGCTTTTAATGGTTCGTCTATATAAGCTAAGTCTGTGGTAGGTAATTATGGTTTCTGTTGAGAATTCTTAAAAAGGGGTGCAGTTCAATTACCTCTCGGCCGTCTGAAAGACTGTCAAGTCTACTAAGTTAACCACATATTTAAAAAAAAATAAAAATTGAGAGCACTTGCGAATATTGTAGACACAATTATATAGCAGGTGCCTGCAGAAGGCCATGTTAAAATGATAGATAGAGGTTTACAAGAGAATTTCAAATGAGGTAAAGTTTGCCGGAGAAAGTTAAAGGAAGGGTGGGCCTGGTGCGGTCGTAAATGAATTCTAAGCTTAGGTAGGTAAAACACTTGAAGAGTCGACCATATAACGTCGTGTGTGAGCTTCCCCTGTCAAAATAGAAAAGCTTTCCAGATCGACTAAAGACAGATAAATGGTTGACTTCACATTACAATATTGAGACATGTTTCGATTGCCAAAGATGGATGCCCTCACGGAGAAGAATCACTTAATTAAAAACAAACAAACTTTCGGTTAAAAACTACCGAGTAATAAATACTGTTAATATAGCTTCTTCAGGGTTAGCGGATTAAATAATAACCGAGTCAAGGGAAACTCGGTTAAAAATAACCAATTTATCAGTTTCTTACAAATCTTTTTGGTCCTTAATAAAAAACTCTATGGAATTTTGCCAACTGGTTGATATTAATCTAAAAGCTTGGTTGATAACAACTGATAAAGTGTGCTTTTCAGCAGTATGCATTTAACCTCTTAATCTCGGTAGTTTTTAACAACGAATACTCGATTTTTTTTTAACAGAGACTTAGTTAACTTTTACCCATTTTTTTGACTGAGCGAAAAATACACTCGGTTAGGCAATTTTTTAAGCGTGCTCTCAAGGCATCTGAAGAGCAAGCCCTGACGGTACATCTAGTGGACAAAGCAAGCCATTTACAGAGGCGCATAAAGAGACTGCTAAAAAAACAAAGCTGGTTGAATTATTAAGCATTCTAAGGGCAGCTTTACTCTAGAATGTATATTAAATCTCCAAGCAATGGGAAAAACCTTAAAATATAATTTTGTATCCGTCCGGGGACTGCACTTGAATTCCCTCGCTCAATAGACCACTGCGCCCACATAAAAGTTCTGAAAGAGTTGAAAAATTCGCAGAAGCGATATGTGCGAGAATTTCATTAGCATTTTAAAAAAGTTTCTTCAATCAATTTCAAAAATCGTGGCTAAAAAAATGGTTCCGATCTTTCGCCACCGACTGCAAATTATCAAAGACAATCCTCATACGGATTATTCACAAAAGTCCGACTTAATCCATCCACCTCAGCCCGTTTAACGATACCTAACCATCGCAGCATAGATCACTCCATTTGGAAGGGTCCTCGAGATTGAGTACCATCCGTTTGCTGGTTTTTCTTGTACGATCTCTGGGAGTTACGGGACCGCAGCGATGTAACAAGAAAATCTGATTTCGACAGCTAGAAAAATCAAATTGGTTGCCCTAAGGTGTTTGACCAGTGCTCAACCTCTCACTTCCCCAAGCTTTGTTCACATTCGATCTCTACGACAAAAAATCAACGTTAAGATGAACTTTGTTTTTCTGGAACTTTTATTAAGAGTCATAAACGGATATGATTTTGTAAGCCTCGATTCCAGTTTCGATGACAACAAAATTAAACACCATTTACCCACAAATGTTTTGCAGCAAAAGGAGGGGCACTCCCTATTCAGGCTGAAGGATGTTGACCGTCATAGGGTCTCAATTTACTGATTTTCCTAAGAGAGACTTAATTATAGGTACCTCAAAATGATCGAATGTCCTACTTTGCATCAGTTCAGGGCTCGCAGTGCATAAAAGAAAACCTTAGACTTGACAAGCTCAGAGGTGGAAAACGTCAAAAAGGACACACAAAACCTGAATTAACTTTACTAAAAACTCGATATCGAGGAGATGTACTTTTACGACTGAGTATCAGACAGTTACCCTTCAAAAGGAAAAACGGAACTTCTGGTAAGACTCTTAAGGAACGCGGGGGTCAATCAGGGCACCATGTATAAAAAGAAAACAAGTATCTATGTTTAAAAATAGAGGTGGGAATCTACATCGCCAGCTTACCTTAATAATTTATAGAATAATTGTAGTAGACGGCTGGCAACGCTAAAGATTCTAGTAATGAAAGAGCAGTGGGGTCGTTCAGTGACCAAATTTAATAATTATTCAGTTCATTTATGGAATTACGTGTAAAAATTCAAAAAAATAATCCCCAAACTGCTTTGGCACAGTTTTTTGCCCCTTCCAACCCTTGACAGTGATTTCTTTGTTTGTGTATAATTATCCGGTAAATATTTCTTCATCGAACTGATGTTAAGTCTGTCATCTTTTTAAGACTGAAATTTAAGTACGTGTAATACTCTTGATTCCTTAAACAGAAAGGAAGTCTATTTGATGACAGATGTCATAAACTGTTACAAAATTAAATTGATCTAAATATAAGGCTAGGTCCAAAATTTATAATTAAATAGTACTCGATTTCTCTCCTAAATACACAACAACTGGATGTCACCAAAAAAATTTATACGAGTATATTCAAACAATCAATGTTTGACAGGACAAAACAATGTTCAAGTGCAAGTATGGTATGTAAGTTGTAAGTCCTCTTAAGTCTACACTCCATAGGAAGATGTGGATCAATACTTAGGGGACTTAAGTCATTTAAGCTTACTGTCACCGCATGTGGCGGTTTACTAAACCGTGATAAACTCTCGACCTGTCACAAATACACAAACCATTAACGAATACGCTGCAGTGTCGTTTCAAGCTTTGAACAGTAGATAAAAGCATGTCTACTTTGTCAGGTTTTTTTATCTGTCAATCATCTAGCGAAAGATGGCGAGTATTTGTCAACAAAATCGGTTCTATTTCTACTATCACTTCTCAATTACATTAGCCCAACCGAACATCAGACGTCAAAATGCATTCAATCACAATGACGGCCGCACAATTGTCAGTGCCTTGGACTGGAGCCATCAGCTCGACTAATGAACTATAAAAATCAAAGCAATCACCTTTCCAAATCACTTCTGGTCATGCTACAAGAGATCGCACCCAATTCCCAATCTCCGCGTTCGCAAGCGAGCCTGGCGTCAAATTGCTGCTGCATCGCGCAAGTAGTATAAGACACGCGAGCTCCTTCAAGCGAGTCCAAAGTGAATGGTGCGCTTCCATTACGTAACAAGAAACAATTTAAACTTAACCTCAATCGGAGCAGAAGACACCTGATTGGTTACGCTCCAATTAGTTGCCAGTGAGTGGGCAATGTATAACCTTTTGTCGAAGCAGCTCATTGGATCGATCGCTTCGATCGTCTGGCGACAGGAAATCCATTCTCGCGTGGACAAGTGGGAAATAAGAAACGCTTCCCCAAGAACAGTTGAGATCCCAACCAAGTTGGTGTCACCATCACAGAGAACCAGATAATGCAGCGTCGTCGGGTAAAACCAGTTTACCAGCACAGCAGCGAGCGGTTTCGACGTTGGCGACAGGGCGACAGAGTTATTGGTAAGAGATTACCCTGAATTGGCGCAGATTGCCCGAGTGCTACTGGTTTTTCGGTCTCGCTTCAGTCGGCTATGCCCCAGCACAGCGCATGCAAATGAGGGTCACACACGACCAAAAGGAGCTGCAGGCGGACCTTTCATGCAAATTTTCCGTCGTGCTGCATGCTGACTGCTGACAGCAAATAAAAAGCTCATTTACCCAAAGATTGCTGCTGGTGGTTTTGATGGTATAGTGTACGTTTCGATCTTGATTTCGGTCTGACTTTGATTGGAAATGGCTTTCAGGGATTCTGGTCCCGTTTCCTTTGTCGAACTACTGGCGACGATATTCGGTCTCTTCCTCATTTTTCAATTTCAATTCTTAACGGTTAAATTTACGACTGCGCCGATGCTAATGTTGCGGTCTTGCGAGTTTCCACGCACCAGACACTGCACAGTCGGGAAGGTGATGCAGTCGCGGTATAAAACAAAAAACAACCAGATGGCGGTTTACTGCAAAACGGCATTATGACGATCCATTGCTTCCTCAATTCGTGGTGCAGCACATGAGCAGAAACCCAACCAAGATGGATTGTGGTCTCTCTGGCATGCTTTACGACTTTGGTTAAAGATGTTGTGGGCTTTAACCACTGTTTGGAGAGACTTTTGACCTATCCCGAGAGTTGCTGTTGTTGTAAGGTGTTGCACGTTTAATTGAATATTTTGAGTTATTGATTGGATTGGGCATGATGATGGGTTCGGCGAACATAATTTATACTCCAATGTTTTATGTTTTTCGAGTGTCATTTCGACGAAGAAAATGATCGTGATTTTGGTTGGAAGAGCAAGGAACTTGTAAGACGCGACGTTGCACAGTTTAGAGGCAGATTTGTTGGACAAAGTATAAGAGACGGCATGAGGAAGTGAAGGTCAATAATATGGCTCGTTCTGTTGCAAAGCACTCAAGCATGTTTGAAAATAGCTTCTTTCACAAGCTCTGTCTATAGTAAATTTTGGACGTAACATGTCTATATCTTACCCAAGGACTAACTTCTTGCAACCCTTTATGCGTGGTTTTATTTAGGCACGAATGGAAGGGACCTGAGAATTTATGACGCAACGGCTAAAGGAAGGAGCTTGCCGATAACAGTCCCATGTTTGTCAGACTTTCGCGAGAGTGAAAAGAGTGAAAAAAACAAACGCTAGGTGTAAGTTTTGTTCGGGGGTTGAACGCATAATCCATCGCTATGTAGTCCAACGCTCTAACCAGTAGTTCACTGGGCCCTCTAAGCTTATCCTCACGAATCACGAGTAATACCGGAATTTAAGCAAAAAGGCAGTAGTTCGAAGCAAGGCCGCAGTTTGTTGTGATGAGATTTGAACTGCTGCTACAAACACGCTTTCGTCCTTAAACCATGCAAATTTTTGTTATATCCACTGGTTGCTTAAGCTTTACTGAAGGGTTTTCCAATAAGGACGAGCCAATGTTGAAGTGGGATAAATGAAGCTGTGTGTGAGGTATTGACGAAATTCGTTTCTTATTTAAAAGGTCCATGTATGCCATTACGTATGGAATAAAATCGTTCAAACGTCCAAAGCAGCTTCTCACCGTGGCGCGGATCCGAGAAGTCCAATTTTTTATCATATAGATGTGTCTGAATTTTAGCAATGGCATTGGTTACGTTGACCTTAAGGGCATCGGTCGATTCCGGCTTATTGACATAAAGCTACGACTTCAGGAAACGCCACAAAAAAAAGTCTAGTGGGGTCGTGGCGTCTGCTGAGTGGCACTTAGCCCCGTCCTGCTGGAACCACATGTCGTCTACATCCATATAGTTCAATTTGGGAAAAAGATTTATTTTGGCCACAGCTTTGTTCTGAAGCGCTCGTCGTTGATGGTGATGGCCTCATCAATTAATTTTAAAAAAAAGTTCGGACCAATGGCGGCGCCGGACAAAAATCAGCTCTAAACAGTAACTTTATGTGGGTGCATTCCAATCTAGTGAACTTCGTGTGGGTTGGCGTTGTCCCATATACGGCAACTTTGCTTTTTAAAATAGCAATTCATCAAAAAATTCGGCGCTAAAGATGATTTTTCGCCCGAAATTTTTCAAACGCTCTGAATCCCAGTCAGCGAACAACCGGCGTTTTCTGTGGTTAATAACTTTGGGCTCCTGGATCAGTTCGATCTTGTTGGAAGTTTGCGAAAGGCCGACTTCTTGTGTACGGCGGGGAATTGTGTTCTCCTGTTCGTTTTCAAGGACCGGGGCAGAGTTCTCGGCTGATCTGGTGTTCCTTCGACGTACGGCTGTTGTCTGATTGTTTACCAAAAGGGTTGCCTCGAATTTGGCCACCAAATCTTAGAGAGTCGATTTTGAAGGGCCACTGCGGCGTCTGCCGTAAAATGAGCCCAACACGCGCAACATTTCCACTGACGAACACTTATTTAAATATAATAAAGTTTTATCATTTGGACGTGTTGCTCAATCGTGTAACTTGCGATTATGATTTGGCATCTGTTACTGAATAATAAACACCAGGTTCTAAAGACGCCCCCAAAACCACATAAGGGAGCCTGCGGCGCTCCCTTTTTTTCTGGTTGAACATCAACCTGACCCAATTAAAGAACTATTTATCTGCCTTTTCTATTTTGTAGGGTCCTCGATAGATGGCGTGGCTTTGGAATATGTTTACACAAAGCTCATGACTCTTTACTTGACTTACCACTTACAGTACCAGCTTACTACAGGAGGGAGTTGAGCATCCACAGTCCACAGTAAGGAGGGTAACACAATTAGGATTCTCGTCTCTGGTGTTCGCTCATATAGGTCACCTACCAATATTTGAAATTGAGTATTCTTTAGGACTCATGTCTTGCAAAGGCTGATGCTTCGATACTCCACCCGCTGATGCACTGCTCCGCTCAACATCTTCACTCACTCATGGCTATGATTTAATTCACCTCCCTTTTGCATTTTTCTACAGACTTCCCCTCATCAGTGACCGACTTTTAGAGTCTTTTAAATAATTCGTATAATTAAAAATTATAACATGAGAGCTTCAATCTTCTCTACTAGAAAAAGAAACTCTTTTATGCGGGATAAAGTGCTGGGTCCGATTCAATCGGCCATCTGCAACGCTATAACAACTCTACACGAGGTCGATACCAAAACCAATCAATTCCCTCACGAAACACTGTGCTCAATTAAATCTTAAATGAACCTCACCAAGATGAGAGAATCCTTCAAAACACAACTCAAAGCGTGTAACCCATCGGCATCTAGCAGATCCAACTATAACCTGCCGCCAGCTAAACGATCTCTAGTTTCTCAATAAGCATCGGACGAGAACAAAAAACTCACTATTTAAGTGTAAATTAAATGGCGCCCCTAGGTGCTAGCCCAAGACACTAGGCCATGCCGCCATTCAATAGCTGCATCCCAGGGCGGGGGTTTTACGCTCTCTGATTGACTGAAATTTAATTTGAAAATTTTTCGAAATCCCCCTAAATTGGATATCGCCCGACGACGTCGACGACGACGGCACTCTGGGCGTTATTCATAAATACGTATAACGAGCAATAGATACGTGGGAAACTCAAAGCCGCCAAAATCTATCACTGTCAAAGGTGGCGGACTGACCCGTGCGCGGAAGTCGGACCCTGATTAAGAGAAATGTATTTTAAATCATTTCGAATCGGAATTGGTAATTAGCTGAATACAGATACTCGCCACAGTTGGCTAACAGCTCTTCATCGCTAGATTAGATGTGAGGTTTGGATATACGTACCTGGAAGGAAAAAAAGAACAAGCATTAGTTTCGGTTACAAGTGGTTGGAGCAAAGAAATTGGTTAGGCTACAAAGCGAGTGCAGGCGGGTTTCGTGATGAGTAAGCGCGTCACAGTCAAGTCTGGCGAGTGACAAAGACAAGTCGTTCTCCTTTCGGTGCTATGATGGGTGTCAGTGCATCATCATTCCTTTGTCTGTTGCAGGCGCACTGCATACCATCCCACTCCACGCGTATATGCGCATTTTAGGTGAGCAAACACAGCAACGTGCGGTTCGACGATGAGGGCCTACAACGAGAAGCGTCTATCTAGTACTCTGCATAATTACAAAGTCAGTCACATTGTTCTGTACATATAGCTGACTCTGACTCCGCGTGTAAATACCACAACACTGAGATGGAAGTACGAGAGCTAAGCCCAAGTCGCAGATAAGGATCATCATTTGGTGACGATGACAGCCCAACTCAGACGAGTTGAGATGAGAGATGACAAGCCCTCTTTTCTGATTATTTTGGCGCGATAAAGGTGCAGCAACAGTGCGGGCTTATCGCTCTGGTATATGTATATAAATTGTATTATCAGATTGGGTGGAGGTACACTTCCCTTGGAGTTCCAGGGAAAAGCCCTTGATTGTTCTTTAAACAAGTCGTAAGCTTTGGCATACAAATCCGAAATGTTATACATAATCACGCGTTTTATTAGGATCGGGGCAGACGTCAATTATCTTATCACAGATGGGGCATATTGTTGTTGCCCGAAGGATGGCGGGTTGTATGTGAGTGGTGTAAACACCGCGTTGAGGGTAAAATACTTTTTTATGAGTTTTCGGAGACATGGGCAAACATAAACATTAAACATATTTGAGGAATGTCAAATTTTAAAATAGGCTTTGGCGCTTTTAACGCGCGCCATCTGCGCTGCTTGAAGTTGAAGGCAAGTGATACTCATAGTGAGTGGTACTGGTATAGCCCGCGGGAGGATAAACCTTCTGAATCCTCCGTATTCCATTCCCTTGCTGATACAAAATGTGTCGAAGCGGAAACTGCGAAGATATGTAGATCATTACAGAAAATATAGGAGCTAGACAATTTGATTGGTAGTGAGTCTGTGCTATCATTCCCCTACCGATTCATCTGGGATTCCGAAGCGATACATTTTTTTTGAGAAGGGACAAACTGCGAGCACGCAGCCTTTTCAACGGACAAAATTTACAGAAGTGGAAGTGTGAAGCCACAGCTTTGTATCCATTTTTAGAATTTTAAATGTTGGATTGAATGATTCCAAATTTCGCGAACGTCTGACAACCGAGCGTATAATTGTCATAAAAAAACTTCTCATAAAATTGTACAAGCACAACGACTGATGATGGTTCCTAACTGTCAGCCATTTAAATTAAGACTGAAGCCTTTCGATATAAAATTTATCCGTCAAAATTTTGAGTGCACTTGTTTGTAGGCGGGCTTTTTTGATACCATAGATTGGTCCACTACCATATATGGTTCAACTCAGTCAAGATCACCCCCGAACGACAATCCCTTGATAGGACTCATGATACTCGTACTTCTCACACCAGCAAGCAAGAGGGATTTTTACGAACGAATGAAAGCAAAAAGCTATATGAGACGGAAGAGGGTGGCGGGTCAGCTTGGGTAAATGTACTCTGTAACCATACTAGGCAGCCGACACCACTATAACAACCCTAAAACTTGTGAAGAGGTATTAAAAAAAGTCAGCCCGGTACCTATTTGGTGTGTAAAATATTCAAAAACTCCATCAGTGAAAGATCCGAAACACCTACGACAAAGTTTGCTTGGATGCGAACTGGGATTATCTATAAATTTAAAAACATCAAACTATACGCATGCAGCTGCCCTGTGCCTTAATAACCCACAGAGTTGACCTTGAATCCTAGCGCAGCCTTCTGCAATAACTCTGATTTCATTATTTGGATTCTTCTCATTTTTTGCGCTGATTTTATTTCAAAAAACCATAAGAAAAATCCTGCGCACTCACAAATTTTAACGACAGACTTTGTAGACTTTTCGTCGCAAATATAAAAACCCACATCTAAAGCAGTCAAACTACACCGAATTATCGTAAAAAAATTGAGATAAATTACAAAATAAAAACATATTAAACGGCATACTCCCACGGGGGCCAGACGACTTTTTCTCGATAATTTATTGGCTACATAAAACGAACAATTTTAGATAACAGCAGCGCTAATTCGCATCACCATCATCTACGAAAGAAAGTCAATCAAATTGTCTATCTCTAGATTGTTCGCTCCCAGCAGTCGTGTCTTGTGCATTTTTATTATACTTTTGAATGAAAAATTAAATAAAAATGGAGGCAAATTTATCTCGAGCAGCTGGGGTGGTGGTGGCTTGCGTTGTCGACAGAACAGCCACTAACCCAACAACAACCGAAACAAATGTGTGCGACTGACTGTTGAACGATGATGATTGGGAATTTCCAAGGCGAAACATTCTAAAATTAAATCCGCATTTTCCGATGGTTTTTACTTCTCTTTATTGTAGATTTAATGTTTTGAAAAAATTCGCAGAAAATTAGCAGCGAACAAAACAGAAAAAAAAACACACACACAAAACTTTTCCCTATACAGTCAGCAACTATATTTTTAATATATAATTCGGTTCACAACTGAAGGCTATTTAAGTTGTGTAATTTTGTAGTTCCTCTTCCTTCCGACATCAAAGGAAGAAACAAAAACACGCTTTCGGCTTTAAACTAGAATTTGTTTATACTCATGTTTAGATGAGGAAAAAGCGGCTGCTCAAGTGCCCACATGGTCAGGTGATATAGGCAATTGTTATCAAAATAATGAGCTGTTATGGTGTAGGATATTGTTTTTTTTAAATAGAAATAATTCACGTTCGTCATAGGCTTGAGAAAGGTGACGCGGTAGAGACGTAGGTATGTACCGCATGCGTTTACATTAGCTCAAGTGTTTTCAGCAAACAGTATGAAATTAAGATGATAATAATTAACTCCTGTAAATATTTACGCGAAATGGTTGACGGACTTTTTCCGGAGGTGGTAACTTCTGGTTGCTTATGTCTGCTGTAATATTTCGGTAGAAAATATTATGAGGTGTTGAAAACATTCGATATTTTTGAATAAATTGCGGATCTCGAATATGACTATTTGTATTCATGAGAAGACCTTACCTTTTATTTGTAGTTCCAAATTTGCACATTTTTGTTTTAATTTTTTTTCGTTTTTTTGAAAACTCTTTTCCGAATATACCCGCTGAATGCAATCATTCAAATTCCTGTCACAAGGAGTTAATTCAACTGCAGCAAGCTATGTCAATCGCATTTTGTTCGCCTACCTACCCGGAAGAAGATGCGTTGACAAGTGAGTTCAGCTGAGAATTTCAGACGATACAATGTAAATACAATGCAATGGTTGAATGCACAGCGATTGTCGATGGAAGAGTTGAGGCGATTAAAAAAAAAAAAGAATAAAAAGCAACATAGAATTTTATGCAAAGTTTGAAACAATGTGCAAATTTGTACTTTATTTACAAAAAAAAAAGAGATATCCACACATATAATTTTACACGACAAGTACCGTTATGTTGCCTGTTATTTACAATATTTTCATTTTGTCTCTTTGTTTTTTGAATCGAATGTATCAACCTTTGCTATATAAAGGGTCTTTCATTTTCTTGACAATTTCAAAACTTTCAGTGTGAACGCACCCTTAAACCGAATAAAGAGCTGTCAAAATATTCAGTAAAATCAACATTTTTGAAGTACGTGAAGGAACAAGTTTTACAAAGACTTTATCAGAGCCAATATTGAACGAGAAATAGCGGCCGTATCTGTGGAAATGTGAGGCCGAGTCATCGAAAATTGGGTTCAACGTATCGACCGCTGCATACGTTCCCGCGGTGGACATATGAACGAAGTCGAATTCCATTCAAAAATGTTTTGATATTAATTCAAGCCAATAAAATTGGTTTAATGAAAGACCCTTTATTCACCTAGGAGCAGGCATTTCGCATTCGTCGAACAAATTGTTGGGATGAAGTCACTTTAATAATAATAATTGAAACAATCCCGTTCAAGAGTTTTGTTATTTGTGTAAGTTTGTGTGTTGTTCAGGGTTGTTCCGAAGAAATTTTCGTAGTTGAGCCACTCTCCGAGTCATTTCACACAAGTTTGAGCCACATTAGTTAAAGGAAAACACGTGTGGTAAGAGTTCGTTGTGATTTCTCAAAAAACAAATGCGAAATTGATGGGTGCGTTCACTTGGTAGATCCTTTTAACAAGCTTGTGACGTTCAGTCGAATAAATTCGCATTTCTTAATTGGTTTTATTTTTTAAATAATTTTTAAATAAAAAACTAAATTTGGTTAAGCTGTGAGACAAATTAAGCCAAAGCTGAAATTTTGTAGCCAAATTGAGTCCTTCAGCATTACGCTGGTGTTGTTATAACATTCCTGGTTTCGCTCTAAAAATATGGTCACCGTGGGTGGGTCTTTCTGGACTCAAATACATAAACAATTAACCCCTTAATAACAAACGCTGCGTAAAAGTTATCAACTCGTTATTCAGAAGTTACGTAAAATGTTTGTATGCTATCTGATGTCTACTAGCTAACTAACTTGTGCGCATTTGTTTATTAATACGGGGGTTACTAGATAGCTGTATAGGAGAAGCCTTGTCCGAATAATTTTGCTTATTTTTACTTTTCCTAAATTTTAACAAAATGCAGAACAAAAATTTTCTGTACTATCAACAAAACTTCATTTTGTCATCATCTTTGTAAAAAAAAAACGACCCTTCTCAGTGTCAAATGTAACCAGTTGCATCCTTCAAGACTGTGGGAATACAATTTTTATTAAAACCAACAAACGACTCGCCCAAGCTACCTACACGAATGGTAAAAAAAATGCTCTCAGCCTTTCTGCAAAATCTTAGATAACAGGAATACAAAAAAAAAAACAAAAAGAGAACTCCCTCCTTAACGCAAACATAAAACATAAGAAAACGCAAGCTCTCTAGCCATTCCTCGTAAATCCATTCCACAACTGGACCTAACCCAGAATAGAAAAAAAATACCTTCATAGGTAGCTAACACAGAAAAACATTAAATTTAAAACCTAAGCCATACCACAACCCGTCCGTCTACCTGGGAATGGTATTCAAGGAATGTTTGCTATTTTTTCGTATTTCTTATTCTTATGAACTTAAAAATGTAAGCAAAAGCACAAAGTATCGAGATGAAATGTAATTCGCTGGACTAGAACGTGATTGTTGTTGTCTTTTCTGTTTGCTTTGAGGCGGGAGCAAACACTAACAGCAGCAGCAACTCCACAGGCCACGGCTCCAGTTCGACATACCTGCGGCAGTTGTTTTAAAGAAATTAAATAATAGAGAGATAGAAAAAGAACGTATTTCTATATGAAACCCTGTGTGTTGTGTGCACGTTAGAATGATACTACTCCGTCTCTATATAGGGTTATACGATGGCAGCGAGGGTATAAACGTAAACGTATATCTCGCATTTATTGTTTTATTCATCTTTTGTATACGCGAAACGTAACCGCGGCGCATTTTTATGATTTTTCATTTCATATCAAATGGAATTCCATGAATTTCACTTTGTTGTGTTTCTAAAAACAAAAAAAAAAAAAAAAACAGAAGCCGACGGGTATACACACACAGAGAGAGAGAGAACAGAATATGGAACAAGGTGAAGGCGGGTGAAGTTGGAGTCTTTGAGAAGCTGTCAGGATAAACATTGACGAGTGTGAGTCATTTGGCGCAAAAGCCAGCAAGGTGTGCTCTCGATGTTTTGGGATGGAGGCGGACGGGTGGGTGTGAAACAAGTGCCCCCGCATCTCGCCGGTACATCCGCTGATATTATTTACATGACGAAGGCGGCAGGTACTGGTATTCCATTTTAATGTGAAAATTTTTGCTTGCTACTGCTATTTCATCGGTATGCCGTCTCGCTGAATGAGAAATCCTATATTGATGCGGTGATAATGATGACAACAATGACAGCAATGACATTGACGATGTTTGATGATGGCAATGAAAAATGTTTAATTAATATATGCATGGGTAATGGATGGAGATGGAGTGTAAGAAGCTCAAGGACTCAGCAAGTGGATATGCTTGAGTACTTCAGAGGGACTGCCTTAGATATTCGAGCATCGTACTGGAATTTCATCTCTCTTCAATTTATATGAGTTACTGGCAGGAGGGAAATCAGTGAAAGAATCTGTTTATACCTTTGTCGAAAGTTTGGCCCTGAAATTTCGAAAGCAACAGGCGATTGGAGCTTGTTGGTATAGAACTGGAACTATGAACAGGCAACTTGGTGATACGTTTGATGCCGGAAGTCAATCAAGGAGCAGACTAATATTCTTTCATTTTCCGTCGGCCTTCGTATTAAAATCCCAAAGATATTTAAAAATAAAATCATCTTGTCTTGATGGAGCCCTTAAGACTGTTGACAAGATACAGCGGTCTGGCTGTAAATTTAACTTTTAATTATTTTTTTTTTTTGGTTGAAGTTGCCATCTAGCTTTCTTTTCTGACTCAGACTTCCATGACGTCACTCTCGAACCTTGAAGCTTAGGTGTAACTAGTTTGAAGATTCCAATAAGTTATTTTCTTCTGCTCGTTTATTCCAAAGTGTGAGATTAAACACCCCAGACGTATCCCACGGGTATCCCACCCTTTATTGACTGTGTTTGGAATTCCTCCTATTTTTATGGTCTACTTTTATTTACGGCAACAAACAAATCCAGTCTATTGACATAGAAATGTGTAACATCCAAGTCAGTGAGCAATTCAACTCGCAAGGAACACTAATTAATAACACAAATTGTTTTAATGATGGAAGACTGTGAAGGAGTCGCTAACGCGTGTAAAAACGAAACCACACGGTCAGATAACACCCTTGAAATATTTGGGTTTCCACAAAGCAAACAAATAAAAGGGAGTGTTATAAAAATCAACCGCAAGATGATCCACAAAGTCGATCGTGCATAAACAAAGTCCTCAGAAAGGAACACGGAATCAAGTGGTGCATCTCAATAGTGGAAATATTTTCGGCTGTATTTTGACTGATGCTCGTCATTTGGTTAAGTGGCAGGGTAACAGATTTTGAATGAAGAACTTACTAAACTTAAGTATTTTCTTTTCGTCTTTGTGAGTTCGTAAAATTAGGCCTGCAAATTTTTCTTATTTTATTGAAACAGCAAATGTTGGCATAAACTGAATTCAGCAGTCTGTCTTCGTATTAGACAACATTTTTGGGAGGGAGAAGCTAAACAATCGCATTTTTGGCAAGCACATTTTTTTACTGCAGGACAACTTTAAGTTTTCGAAAGAAATAACAGAAACTGATGAAACATTTAAATTTATTACTCAAAATATTATTATTTAGCTGGTAAGTCGTGATAAAATATTTATTATAAATTACCGAATTGAAAAGTTTTATGATCGACTAGCCCGTTGTGATGTGCCTCAGGGTTAAATACTGGGACCATTATTTATTTCTTCATAGATCATAAATGAAGATCTTCAGCGCATACTGAAATGATGCTAAAATCGAATTTCTCCGCAACTTTCAAGAGCTGAAAGCACTTGTTATTCTTGTGCAACTACGTATATTTCATCCAGCAAATAAACAGTTGTTTTCTCTGACAATGTATTCTTTTCTATTCTCTGGATCTTTCATGACATATATTGTAAAGTAAGCAGCCGATCTATTTATGCAGTGAGCGTCCTTTGCCTCGGTCAAGGTGATCGTGTCTGATAAAACACTCCAATTATGCTGTTTAGCTAAGGAACGTTAGTTTTTCTGTTAACAATCACCGAAAATTTCCTGCCCATAAATATTTGATTGAAGATTAAAAGCACAAATTAAGTTTTAAAATTTCTGAACACTCACTGGCACTGTGAAAACTTTAGTTTGCTGCCTATCAGCTCAATATTTTGAATTTTCCATTAACCCATACAGTTCTTTTTGTTTTTTTTTTTGCATTCGTACTTCTTATTTCAAACTTTAAAAGATGTTTGTTACATTCATTATTAAACAACAACTCATTAAAAAATGCTTCTTATTCTGGGAATAGGATTTCTGATAGAAGCTGAATTGAATTGTAGTTATGAATGCATATTCTTACCATATTGACAAAAACACAATAATAACAAAAAATATCAAGAAATTCGAAGAACTTGCATGATATAAAAGATTTCATTCATTTCTCAAGTTGTCTTTGACTGAGCTGTTGGGCCATCTATCATTTTTTCAGGGCATAATCAATACCGCTTAACACAGAAAAAGTATCACAACACATTGAGAAGTTCGCATGATAGAAGTTTGTGATTTAATAAAAAATTGTTTCTTATAAATGGACCTGAGAGTTGAGAGCTTTTGCTACCTTGAATAAAATTGAAGAAAAAATCGACCACAATACGAGTACTAAGTAGCATGACAGATAGAATAGCTCGCATGATAGCTATTTGGGGTGCTCTGTGTACTTATATTAGTCACATTGCAATTAACTTGAAAAATATGTATTTACGCAGCCAATCAAGTAGAAATAGAGAGTTCAACTGATTTTACCATCACCTAATCTGTCACATTGGCCATCTTGCGGTTATCGCACCATAAACTGACAAGAGGTCATTATCACCCAAAACGACAATAGATCTTAGCCAAACAACCCAAACTGCATGCAAACTACCAACAGATCGTTCCCGTTTAAACTGAACGCTCCTGACGCTTGTGTGTTTAGTTTATGTTGTTGCTCCCGATTCAATGTGCTTGCGCATAGGACAGGGCTAAATTCAGCGTCCACGCGCGCCTTCTGAAACGTGGTTCCTGTGTGTTTTCTTTTTATTGGAAAAGTTCAAATAATTTTTTTGCTCTTTTGATGATGTTCGCGCGTTGTGCACTCTTTTGCTTGCCGGGTTTCGTTCGTTTCTTTCATTTATATTCATTTGGCAGAAGCCAAAGAGCAACGTAAATAGAGTTTTGGCCCATTGCCAGTCGGAAAGCAAAACTAACGCTCATAGATAGACAGACAAATGGACAACACACCAACGCGCGCATAAAGAAAGAGATGTGTGTGTGTTGCAAAACTTCTGAAAGCGGGGAGGTTTTCCAGGGGAAGTGTCTAAGATTAACTAAACATTCTTCTCCTCCTTTTTTTGCTTTTAAACTTGAAATTCGTGGAATTTCGAGAAGACTCACTGCTTCTGTATTCTTTCTTTTTCTTTATTTCCTGTCCATAAATTTCACGCGAAGACACTTTTTCGTTTTGGCAGGGCACAAACCGAGGAACAGGCAATAAATAATTAGTGACGATTGAAAGCGTAAATTTTGCGACTGTACTAAATGAACAACTAGAGTTGGCTGTTGTTCTGGCCTCTGGTGTCAGTGGCTTTTATTTCGGATTTCCTATGTTCTAATTGAACCTAATGATGATTTAAGTGGAAATTCAGACAAAGTCGGATGATGTTATGCAATAGATTTGGATCGCGAGGGTATGCTTTGTTAATTTTCACTTGGAGTGAATTCATTTAAAAATTTGTTTTGCAGATTCTATAGACGAAAGTGAAATGGTTTCGGAATACGCACTAATTAGAGTGCAAAAAAAGTATTTGTGTCTGATCTATTCAAGGAAAAATTATCAAATCATGATATAAAAAATCGCATGAAAGTTGGCCATGGACAGGATACATTAAACTGAGTTCACAGAATTTTTTTTAAGGCCCGATTTAGATAAACTATTGCGTATTGAGGTTCTTGTCTGTTGGAGATATGTGTCTGCGATAAACAGTGACATATATATCCATACAAATATCAGAGGTTAATTTATTGCAGTCCAGTTTTTAGACCTGATTTAAATGTTGTCACTGGCGAATATTCAGAAACAATTCCTTAATCTATCATGATAGATGTTGTGACACTTAAAAAAAAATGGATGCATTTTTTATGAGTTTCTTCAAAAAGCTTAGATTTTTGACAACTGATCATAATGAACACGATCTCTCATTAGATGAGTGTGATACTTTACTTCAAATATCAGGTGCACTGATATTTTTCGCATGAGAAGTCTATATTGTCGCATTGGAAAGATAATCGCCAAACGGGCAGTATGTACATATCGATTAGGCTCTGCATTGGTCAGGCTTAATGGCAGGCATAGTCAACGCATGCGTTGCTGATTCAATTAAATTTTGTGCGGCTTCTTTAATATAAATAGATAAGAACCACTTTCACTGCCTAAAACACAAGATATTTGCTTGGAAACATTGTGCAGAGGTGCAATGTTGTGTGTAATTTGTCCTCCAATATGTTATACATAAAACGAGTCACTATAATGGTAAAATTTCTACCACTTGGCGAACTCTACTTAGGTGGCAGCAAAATTTACTGAACCTATATGCAGTTGAATTTCTTTCAAACGAAAAGGAACGTCTAAAGCTTATGAATGGCTTGAAAAATACGATAGATCGCATCAAAAATACAAAGCAACGCTCGCGATCAATATGATCCAATACGATCAGAAGCCAATAATTATCCTTTGAAACGGTCGGAATGATTTCCTTAGTTTTAGGCGGTGGATTGAGAAAGATGTGCCCAGTCCATGTCATGGAAAGAAGCCCGATCGACCAACAACATCTGACCGTTGTTATAATGCGTTCGAGCTTTTGGGGAATATTTTGCAGTTCTTAGGAGTTACCACTCAATGCCCCCGTATGTAACAAGGGACCACCCAGAAGAGTTTGAAAAAAAAAAAATTATCGTGATCGTAGGCGTATAGATCAACTGATTATTTCATAAAATTTCTCATAGAACTTGCTTAATTTTTATAAACTGTAAGTGGGGATTGTTCTTTGCCAATATGAACTAATTTGATCGAAAAAATATTCCAATGGTAGGTACCTATTCCAATTTATTGTCCAGTTGCAAATGGGTTTCCACAAGTCCAATAACAATAATTTCAGAATAGGCAATCTCAATCGCATCGATCTCAATTGCCAAACAAACACAAATCACTTCCGATTTATCATATTCACCAGAAGACATGGCGTATACGGTATACCTCCTCAACTGCGCGCTCATTCACTCTTCGTTAATAAATTGCATGCTACTCTCGCTGTGTCGATAAACATTTTTAGGCTCTTACATGCACGCAACAAGCCGCAATTATTGTGACATAAATATCAAACCGAATAAATGCGACACTAAAAGATACTTCAGATACTTTAGATCTCCTCGTTTGCTAGCCGCGCTGCGTTGGTATCTTTTCCTTTTTCCACCCATCCCACCTCTCTATTCTCGATTCCACGCACTGCCATCGAATGGTAGATACATGGTTGTTGGATAGACATTCTGTTAGATTTTGTCTGTTGCCTATTTTTATGCATTGCGTAGTTTTCGTTGTACACACAACTCTATTGCGATAGCCTACACATATAGATATAGAGACACACTGCATGTTGTATAGAGGTAGCTATATCCATTATGCAATTCGAAAACACGCTACATGGAGGAACGAAATGAAAGGAACTGTTGCAACAATCTGGGGCTTCTGACAGTTCGGCGGCATACAACACCTAATAAATAAAATGCAATTCAATTTGTGCATGTATCTTGCATTTGGCAAATAACAACAAAAAAAAACAAAAGAACCAACAATCCAAAGGGGAAACATTGTTGAGATACTTTTTGTTTTCTGAATGTATGGCAATTATTTACGTTTTAATTACCAGCAATCGGTGGTCAGTAACACGCTACAATGTAAACCTCTCCCAGGAGCATTAGAACCGACCCTGGAATGTTGTGTGCCTTCACACCCAAAACTTCAATTGTTTGTGCGACGTTAACAGAAGCAGACATAATGACTGTTCTAAGTTATCCGGTTCTGTTTTTGGCGGACACGACGACGTATGGTTTCCAATCTTACAATTACAATTATGTACGAAATACTTGTTTTTATTTTCAGCACGTGTTCAAGGCGCATACATTAAACTTAATTTGTGGGTTGTGTTTTTGTTTTTGCGTCTTTGTACAACTGAATGAGTTCGCGCACAAAGTAAAAGGCGCCTATCCCTGCCAACCTAATTAGCCGCCTTACGAATGGCGATTAATGTCAAAATCTTGATCAGATAAAACCGTTTAATTTGTGTATTTTTTTTGTGATTCGAAACTCGAAAATCCGCAAGAACCATTAACCTTGCTGAATGGCTTGGATATTGGTTTCAAGTTTACTCTTAAATGGAAAGTATTTCGCTTTCATCTACGTAGGCACATGGTTTCTTCTCGGCAAGGAGGAATATGGGTCATGGCGGGACAGAACTTTTTCAAACGAATTTGGGTCAAGTTCAATTCATCGGAAGACGTTTCCCTTTTGATGGAGTTTTGATTGCGGCTTTGTCCAAATTTCTATGCTTTTCCATTATTCTTTGGCTGTGAATGCGCTGATCCGTTCTTGCAGCTCAAAGGGAAATTAACATTTTGTAGTTTTCTAAATGAAATTACAAACAAAATATATTTTAATAATAGTGTGGGTATTTTTTTTATTCAAATGAATTGAATTATAACGTAAAATATGTTTTTTTTTAGACGGGTTAACTTAAGGTGGGTTGTCAGATCGTTAAAAAGAACTGGCGCCACAACGGGCCCATCGCCATCCCCAAGGAACCATTACGGTTATATACCCAAACCAAATCGCCCAAAAAATAAATTTCCCTGAAGAATTTAAGTATGGTCTCAATTTTGTTTGAGAGAAGACCAACCTCTTCGAAGTTATGAAGCAAGTACCAGTGGAGGTGCTTCCTTCTAGTTCGAGCAATTGCCTGGCATTCACAGAAAAGAATGTATCCTCCGTGGCTTGTGGCTCCTCACAGTACCTGATGCATGTATCTATATTTGTTGAGCCCAGTCTTATGGCATGCTTCCTCAGAAGTCAGCGACCAGATACGTATCTCCATCGAAAATGATAAATTTTTTCTGCTGCGATTGGTTAGTTCTCCCGACTTTTTCTTTTTAAAACAGGCCTTTGTAACCCTGTGCCCTTATAGTTGTGACTGTCTTGTAGCTGCATTGTTGAAAGTTTTCTTTTTAATAGCCGGTCTTATACCCTCGATCCTTGCATTAAGTGAGTGCTCTGCTGCTTCCCTTTTTTAATAAAGGGTTTTCCAATAAGAGGTGTAATTTTGGTATTCAAAGAAAAACGCCATTTTTTGAGATAAATGATCGGATGTTTATTTCATAATAAAGACGAAGGTATGCCGTTAATAATGAAAAACAACATCAGCCAACACGAGCATACAGGACCATATCCTTTTCATGAAATTTTCCATAACCAAATCGCAAAGTGGCTGCCCTATGTCCTCGATAGCCTCACGTTGAGGATTCTCAACAATAGTTCTTGGGTTTTGCGAGCCCCAGATGCGACAATTTTGCTTGTTGACGTAGCCACTGAGGTGGAAATGGGCCTCATCAGTCAAGATGATTTTTTGATGGAGTTCCAGATCATTTTCATGCATTTCAAGGACCCAATCAGCAAAGACACGACGTTCTTTCACCATTTTTGTAGTGAATTTTAATAATTTCAATGCGTTGTTGAAGCGTGTATCGTTTCATTTTTAGTAATGGCGTAGTTTCTACTTATCAAATGTCAAAGAAAAAAAGCTTCAAAAGTGACAGCTACCGAAATAGCGGGTCATTCACAATAACACCTATTATTGGAAAACCCTTTACAATAAACTTCAATTTAAAATACTTCAAATTATCGTTACATGATCTGTAAGCGTTGTTTTTTGTTTTTGTTTATTAACCCACAAAAACAAACTATAGCTTTAAATGCACGAACCGTATAGTCGGTCCTTAGTTGTCTTTAGTTTTTAATGGCGCAACAATTCTGAACTGTACCTCAGCCAAGGCCAGCCGCAATGGTCCACCCTTTAGTCGCTTGATTTCAAACACTTGCTTGTTAAAAATCTAAACGGTTTCAAACTCCATTGCTTCAGCCTTTACGAAGTACAAAAGAGTTCCCCACCAACTAATTTCTAGTAAAACTATACCGCTCTCGAGTCTTAAATTAAATCAGTCCCATTCATTTGAAACTCGCATTGGAGAGGGATACCATCACCAAAACGTAAGCGTAGAGCAAATTTTGATTGCCACAGCAATAAAATAATCCGCACACAAAAAGGAGCAGATGGAGCTGCAGCAGCAGGCGCACATATATACGACCAGAGACCGACCCCTCGCTCCAACTTAGAGAGAGATGAATGACTTCCTGCAGCAATGAACAGAAAATCGCAGAAAAGAACGAATTGTTGCGCAATGTCCGTCTATTCCGTGGCCCAATAAATACATTGTCCTGGCATTCTTGCAAATGCACATGCATTTTGCGAACAGACACAGAGAAAGAGAGACTTCCTCTGCGCTAAGCTGAAATGTGTGTGTTTCTGTGTGCAAATCCGAGGAGCGAATTTTCCATTTTCCACCGCACCGTCTACTGTATAGACTATAGACCGACCGCCCGACCGACCATATGAATTGGGGTTATGCGCCCTCTCATAAATCGTGCGGTGCAGAATAGAGTCATCGCTTTGAGTGTCGCGGCGCGGAGAGGGATACCACGCTGCTGCTGCTGCAAGTCGAGTTCCTTTGTGAATGAACTTTTCGAGGGGGTGGCACGGATTATTTTCAAAAATTAAATCAAAGCCCAAAGTGAGTTTTTCTGTGGACTACAAAAATAAAGGAAAAAGTTAAATGCTCGCATTTTATTTGGAAAATATTTTTTCTCGTATATATTTGACCCCCTTCATGCACGGCCACAAATAGCGTTTACTTTTATGACCCTTTTATCATTTACACGCTGTTTGCTTTCCCTCCGCGACCATCCCAGGACTTGTGTTGATTTTAATGGTTGTCGCGCAGATATCTACTTTACGTAGGTGATGTAATGTGGCGAGGGTGTTCGCCGTGTAGCGCCACGAGTGTAAAGCTCGTAAAATGGGTTTTTATCAAAATACACAAGCATTTTTGATTTAATGCCATGCAAGGCGCTGACTGTTTGGCTTTTCGAATAATTTGTCTCATAAATCAGAAGACGCATTAAGAAAAGTTCTGAGGGACAAATGTGTTTCGGAAACGAAAACACACGAGGTACGAGTATGTTAATGTTCATTTTGTCAAAGACGCACGTATTGCGAGTC
This sequence comes from Cheilosia impressa, assembly GCA_948293265.1. Classification (NCBI taxonomy): domain Eukaryota; kingdom Metazoa; phylum Arthropoda; class Insecta; order Diptera; family Syrphidae; genus Cheilosia; species Cheilosia impressa. The sequence continues at coordinate 46,968,996 of OX411882.1, read as the reverse complement.
CGAGGGTATCGACGATTCACACTCTGCGAACACTGCTGCTGGTGCTGCACCACTCTCCTCAGCAAGCGAATTAACAGGTCGAAAATTGTGATTTTGTATTCAGAGCTCGTCGTTGTAACCCGAAAAGTTTTTACGCGTACGCTTTTGTTTTTATTTTTAATGGACGAACGGGTATTTTTAGCTCTCGGTGGGATATTGATTTGTTTACTAATGGGCGCAAGCTCTTTTCTTATTTTATTGTTATTTTGGAAATTTTCCTTGTTTCAATCATCTGCTATTTACATGGTGTACATGATAAAGAGGTTCGTGTTGTCCGCCTTTTTGGACTGACAACGAGGACTATTTTCATATTCCCAAAGTCCATCATAGTGCGTAGTAAATAATAGTCATTTCCGGGTAAACAGGGTATTCAGTTCAGTCCAGTCTATACAGTTTCTGAAACTTGTAAGTAAGTGATAGGCCCTGTACACTGCGACCAGAAGAGATCTATTGTGTTGAAACCTAGCACGCACATCTTAATTCAAGAATTTCAGATTCATATGGTTTTTTATTTGAAAAGTTTGGATTTAAGGGAACGTTCTTACGGATAGCTAATATTTAGTAGAGGTGGCGGGCTTTTGTAATGGCTTTCGAAGAAGATCACATATAGAACAACAAATCGAAAGCCAAAGTTTATAGAATTGCATCAGTCAAATGTGCCTGTGATAAATTTAAAAATGCATGTCCTCATTATGCAGGTGAAAAATGATTTCACTGATTTAGATAATAACAAATAACAGAGACATTTATAAATAAAATATTGTTGGTGCTCTGTTTCCAAAATAAATGGTCCAAAGCGAATTAGTTATCGTCTTGAAAATGCTCGGCAGAAAGCAAAAGCCACAGCAGCTTTATTTATTCAGTTCATAAACGAACAGCGCCATCTAACAGCGAAGACTGCATGAACTGTCATCGCACTCAGATGATCGAATTCAGAAAACCATGCAAACCTGCCCGCAACCCGGTATGTTTCGTTTTTCGTTGAGCCACTCTAATGTTGGTCTTTATAAGAAGAGCGACTTCAATGAAAGTGATTGTTTTATAAAATAAGCGCCATCTTTTTTTTGGACTACTCATATCACAACATCATAAGGCGTGTGTGGGCCGCTTTACACTATGATGGGAGTTTTCGCAGCTAATTTTCGATATTTTGGACAGTTTCTTGAGAACTCCAAATATCACACAACTTTTGCTGGATAGTAAACTCGAAAATGGTAAGCAATACTTAATCGCTTAGTTAAATATTTCCACAAGGACAGCTTGGTAAGATGAGAAGATATCAAAAAAGATAACGAGAGACAGACATGCCAAAGTTAGAGGTTAATAATGAAAGCGACCAACCTTCCTGTAAACGATATCGAATGTGTGATAATTTTGACAACAATTGCTCCACATGATCAGCATTGCCATAAGTTCAGTTTTTTAACAACCAATATATCGGAATAATATATTTTGTTCTTTTTAAAAAAAATTTCAACATTTGCTTTCCCTGTATGCTATCATTTTTGTATTCAGCTCTTATTTTTCTTGTTACTTAAATAAAAGAAAAATATTGTATACAGATTTTTGTGGTCCATAATTGCAGATTTGTCCAAATATTTTTATGGTGCCACTCCGAAATGATACAACTCAAAAAACTGCCCTATTTGTGGTTCAAACAATACAAAAAAAAGTTGTCAATTCACGTGTGTGAATAATTATAATTAATCCAAATGCTGCTTTCTATAAAAAATTATTTACGCTTTCCTGAGCTGAAAATTTAAAACACAAATCTCAATGACGTTAAGCGTTTTGAGGTTATACCTCGCTAGGTATTTGACTTCGCTGGTTTGTGGGCTTAAAATATGTGTATTCGAATTACAAATTTATTTTCTGAACAGCTTTTAAACGAATTTTCTCAAATCGAAATTTGTGAATTTTCTTTTTCCCTCTCATGTGAATGGTCCTTAAGTCTTTTGATGAGAAAATGCATTTTCCTATGCGAGATTTTCGTCACGAAGCTAAGTTTATTTTATATTTTTTTTAGCAGTTTCATGTTTTGTCTTGCTTTTGCCAGGCCAAGGTCGCAAAATGGATCAGATTTCGTTTCGAACGATTTACAGAAACTGAGGAATGTGTTCTTTAAAGACGTTTGACAGTAGCTTAAAAAGGTTTACATTTTTAATGATAATTGTAAATTACCAGTGCCATGTTATATAAACTTGTTGGACATTGTTGTTGCCACATCATGGGTATAAAGAAGGAAACATCCCTACCTGATAAAAAATTGCAGGAATATTTGGGTAAAAAATTGAAAAAAAAAAAACAAAAATTACAGGTTTAAAAGAAAATTTCAATATGAAGTTTTTTGCAAAGCATGTGTATACAACTGCATTCCTTGTGCTGAAACCATGCACACGATAGAAGGGTGCATACACCTGCCCTATGAAATTGGCTTCACATGGGATCATATGTACGCCCTGATGAAGACAACGGAAATATTATTTTTTACCCACTCGGAGTTGGGTAGTCCTACCGACCCACCGCCCATCACATAGCAATCCATAAATTAATACCATGAAATGGATTGTAGGTTGCAAGCCATGGTTGTGGGCCATTCCCTACTAAAGTGGTAGTTGGATTGGATGCATGAATGTTGCCCGCACCACCGAAATACATTCTGGGAATTGGAATTCAAACAAAATTGTTAATTAACATGTATGATGCGTCCCGCTCCCGCCGGCTCTCTGCTGCGCACTCTATACCATCAGGATCGGAATGAATTGCCGGATTCGGTTGTTATTTCATTTTTATTTTGCCAACACATACAATGTATTTCATATACGTTGATGTTCGTTTGGAAAAGCCGCCGCTTGCAGTATGCTTCCACTTTCGGAAAATGGACAAGAATGGAATTTCATTCGTACAGAGTGAGTGAAATATTTGCTCTGCTGCTGCTGCTCCTGGCGGCCGGCCGGCGCGCGGTGGTGATGGTGGCAATGATGATGATGATGTTGCTGCTGGACGGCTGATGGGTCCGATGGTCAGTCGAACGTATGGAATGCTAGAAGGGAATGGGCAGTGGACACTGCAATGAAATTTATAACAACCTCATCTGTATTCACATTCTCTGGCTGGTGTGCAGGGGCCAACAACCAAACAGCAGCAGGCAAAAATCTCGACATTTTATTTTAAAATGAATGCGAGAGCGTGCAAATAGGTTTTCGGCAGCAGATAGCCCACCAAGTGTGGAGTGGAGGATGCAACGCAGTCCGGTGTTTAATTCGCGACCATGACGAAATATTTACTCGCATGCAGGTCCTCGCCCAGAGATGGACTGTGAACACAACCGTCACACTGTTCACACGGAGGATATATCCTGCGGTTGCATTAAAAATGCATTTTCCATTTGCGAATTGGCGGCCAGAAGGAGCAAAGTAATTCGCAGATAGTCCATCCATCATATCTACTCTACGTTTCCGACTGCGACTACTACTCAACCCCCCCCCCCCTCCCCCACGCCCTTATTCTCTGTGTGCGGAATGCAGTACGTCGTCATCGTCATAAATGAAAAATAACATCTTTTCATTATGCGATTACATCCAGGAGTCAACCAGCCAACGACGACGACGACGAGGCAAGCCCAAAACCAACCCGCAGCAACCCACCGCACACATATGGGGTGGGGGTGGGGGGTGAGATGTGAAAATCCCGAACACACACCCCGCCCATCCACTCAGTAGTAAATTTGGGGGTTATTCATTACACATATTCCGCCAATGATGCGCCTCAGCCCCTCGCCCCCACCCGCCCGGATAAGCGGAAAATATTTCAGGGTTGAATGAAAATTATTCATTTGGAAAAATTTTTGAGGATATTTTTATTAAGTGAAATTATTTTTGCAGTCGTTGTAGTTGTTTTGTATACCTATATATGCTGCGAGTGAATTTTATTATGTTTTCTGGTGATGGTTTCATTTGTAATAATGTGTGCGGCGGGGGTGCTGTTTTATACTGCTTCATCATAAACAAAAAAAAAAAAAAATGTATAGTGACCGGGCCAGCCGGGATATTTGGTTACGATGCACATCGAGTTGGTGGTTATGCGTGTTTGGCACTAATGGATGGAGTGGAATATTTCAAACTAAATGAATATCTGACGGCAGGGAGGGGTGTGATAGAAAAAAAGCAACAACACACACATACAGTGAACACCACTACACTTGGGAATCTTAATTAACTCGATGATGATAGTGTGGTTAGGCATTTTTGTGTCCACTCTACGAGTATGTATATGGGGAAGTTTTCTGTGGCATATTTGGACATTTTCAAGTTTGAGGGTAGCAGGGAGTTGTAGGCCATGACTGATTGTAGGCATGCATACATATAGTTGACTATAGATAGGGAAAAAGGTTAAAAGCGTTCGAGAGTTTATTAGTAACTGCTGGTGAGCGTATATTGATTGGGTCTGATTAGTCGGACAATGAGCGATCCACTGGGGTAGAATGAAAAAAGGGTCAGCATTTTTGAATCAAATTAGGACTGCATTTAGAAGTGGGAGTGGTATGTATGTCACAGAGCCGAATAGCACAGCCTCTGGCGTTGGATCAACTTTTAAGTATCTTAGGGGTGGTCTAAGCCCCTTAAATAACTGATACATATGTTAAAAAATCGCGATGGGTAATAGATTTGATAACCGAAAACCCAAATTACATTTTAAGGCACAACCTCTAGCTATCGTCTGACAAACATCCGAGCGTATAAGTGTCATGAAAGAGTTTCTAAATCAGTCGCTGAGGCTCGGCATAAATTTGTTACGATTCGTCCCAAAAATAAAAGCTCACACAAACGAATGGTTCTAAGAAGCTAGGCCAACTATCTATTCATTTTTATTTCTCTTAAACTCTCGTCTGACAACCTTCCGTAAGGCCGTTCGGACTATGGAACTTATAGGGATATGTTACAGCGACTTTTTTGCAGCCCTGAATAGAGCAAGTCGAAGTGGTAAGACCCCGATTGGCACCACTGCGTTTTTGAGCTATTACGGGTGACAAAGTGTATATAGGACGTTGCTGATATTATGAGCCCTACAATAATGTCCAACGGTGAACTGGTGTTGGAAATAAAGACATAATATCGTGGCGCCATCTGGTGTGAGTTAATTTTTAATTCACCATCAAATATAAATATTAAATATTGTTAATGAAGAATATTGCTAGATATTTATTTCACTAAGTCACGTAACACAAATTGACCAAAAAAATGCATGGAAAAAGTTCCACTATATATCGTTTTGACGGGAAAAAAACAGCTTTAAGGCCGTTGCACACGCTTCCGGCACAAGGAGGTAACAATTCCATAGAGGTCCGGAGCATATTACCACACATCCCAATTAATATCATTGAAACTAATTTTCCAAACACCAAAATCCAACAAGAAGTCACCACTGCAATTAATTGATTTAACTCGTAATGAGCTCTATCGACAGAAAGCATTCAACACTCCCCAACTGAACTCACCCATTTACTTAGTCTAAACACAGCTGCGGTAATTTGTATAAACACGCTGTAGATTGATCAAAGTGTCACCCCCGTCAGCCCACCTTGACAGCGCGACAGTCAAGTAGCTGGACAACAACTTCGCAATGTTTCCGATTGTCTTAGAAATGGCAATTCCTTTGAAACAGAAACAGAACAGATTCCAGTATTCAGTCGCAAACGCAATTAAATTGTGCAACTGTCGACAATTATATTGCTCACCATCTAGTTGTGTAGTTAATTAATTTAATTACAAAAATATTTCCAATGTCACACAGTCACATGGTGGGCACAAGTTATTAACATTTTCCACACAATTTAAGCCGGAGAATTAAAATATCAATCTTTTCGACTCAACCATTGAGGTCACAGCCATAAATCTGTCGCCAAAGTTCATGTCAACGCCGAAGGTGGACCTGAATGCAGTCAATTTGAATGGAAATGGCGAACACAAAAAATAGATCGCTGCAGCTTAGCAACGACTAGAAACGGTATGTGTGATTGCCAGACTGTGTCGAATGGAAATGGAAGCTCAAAACTGACCCGATACATTGTTAAATGCATGAATAGACATTCATCTACGTGAACAGTTTTTCATCGGATAGGTAGGTATATATCCTTCTCGGACACACCCGTCCTGCTTAGGATTCTATCATTTAGGTATGGAAAACGCCTCAGTGTTCTGCGAAGAGGAAACATATTTTCGCAAAAAAAAAAAAAGGATTGCATTTTCATTCAGGTATCCACTGGAGCTTGCACCTACGTAATGGATGCCGGTGGAGTCTCTTTCGGTTCATTTCAGTGGAATCATTTCAGTCATTTTGTAGTCGATTTTCGTATTCTTATAAAATGTTTGTAATTTTTCGAATGGATTTATTTCTTCAAATTCTTAACAATGGAGTCAAGTATTCAAATTGCAGGTGTACTGAGGAGGTATCTATTCCCAATAGGTATGCGTTAGAATACCGACAAACTCGGACCGGTAGATGCTTCAATTTTTGACCAAGAATTTAAAAACTGCGTCATGGAATAGAAGTTTTCAGCTTACGATACATATGTTAGTTTTGCTAGCTAAAAAGTCAGTTCGGTACTCATTCCTCAGCTTGAAATGCGTTCATGCGATGCACCATCCTGCTGAAGGTACATCGTGTATCATCTTTCGATAGTGAGCTTAGTTGATGGTTACGCAAAAACTAAGCTTAGTTTCTGCAGAACAAGGTATGGCGGCTCACCAGAGGACGGATCATGCATGCAGTGCATTTTGAATAAGTTCGGGATATTTTTCTCAAATATTTTCCTTAACAATTTTAGTTTGGAAATTAAAAAAAAATTAATTATGTAATATTTTCAAATATTTTAATTAATAATTTCAGTTCTTATTTTAAAATTATTAATATTAAAAATAACGACTTTATTTTATAAATTCGTTTAATTGATGTATTCAGTTGTGAAAGGTTGAAAATATTATGTACCTACAAATGTAAAGCTCTATGGCTTTGCAAATGCAAACATTGAAAGAGAAGAAAAGATAAACATTTCAAAAGGGGGCCTCTGTATTTTGAATTTTGGGCGAGAAAGTAATTTTTAAGACGAAACAGGGGTATGCTGTCCACCCATAGGGGTACGTATGGCAACCCAACGCTTGAATAACTTTTCTGCTTAGAGCTGTTTAGGTAGCGAAAATGTTTTTTTGCAGTCATTTAATCTACTAAGACTTTACAGACCAAGATCTTTTTACAAAAACAAACAAATACTTCATTTCCTGTGCACGGCATTTTTTAATAGATTACTATCCGCGGCGGCGACATATTAAAAACAAAAAATAAAAAGCCTTCGCCTGAGATAATTTAAAATTGCAAACTTTTGCAAAGAATTGTATGCTCCCTCTATTGTTGCAAAAATGGTTTATTTCGTCCAAGTAAATCATAATGAAAATAAATAATTTTTCCACTCAAAACGGCTTGATCCAATCACCAGCCCACAGCTACAAATGGCCACAAACTCCAGGAACATTCGCACTTGAGTTCGAAACCCACGTTCATAGACTTGAACAATTCAGCTGTTGTTTTAACATGTGCCCAGTGCCTTTCCGCAGAACGTACATTAGACAAACAAACGACAAAAAAAAAACAACAAAATAATCCAGATGCATTTATATTAACAGACTCGCTAGGTTTGCACCGCAATTGTTTGACATGGCACAACTCCTTTTCAGATGTTCGCCTTATGAATGTGCAATAAATTGAATGGAACATTAGACAGCGAACAGACAAGCAAAGCCCATTCCAGCTCTCTAATGGAAGGCAACTCTACAAAAGAAAAGGTCGTTAATTCGATTTTCAGATTGACGACGATGTCGATGAGGCAGAATGGCATTGATATTGAGTGAAAGTATATATGTAGACGCTAGACGAGTATGTGCCGAGCTGGGTTAAAAAGTGCTTTTAAATCGATTTTTAATAATCCCACAGATACAAATTGACTTGCTTAGAAGTACGAGCAGATTGCCATCAGATATACAGAGAATGCCTACTAGATGTGACTTTTCAGATAAAGAACTACTTACTCATCGATGGTGGTGGTTGGTGCACTTTCTAATCGTTAATTGTTATGTGCAATAATGGGGAACTTACCTGAAATTAAAAAAGAAAGAAAATACAAAACAATTAAATGTGATATAGAAAAATAGAAGACAGCAGCTCGTTGACTATAAAGTCCGGAATCAAATAATCCTCGTAAAATTAACTAGACAACGACTGATGGACTTTGATCAATTTAAACGGACTAGAAGTTTTACTAAAAATATCAGGCCTGCGTTTTGCATATATGCAGGAGGGGTTTATCTTTTTACGGGCGATGTCCGTCGAATGAATGTCTCCAAAAGGAAAGACTCTGCACTCAACTTACACTATTGAGAACAGCACACGGTTCAACAAAAAATATAAAAAGTTTCTACTTAAGAATTAATCGCCGATAAAATTTAAGGACATGCAAAAAGAGAGCTTGGATGGTTCTCAAAATTTAGAAAACCATATCGTTGACATGGACACATGGTCACTACTAAAAGCTTCATACACTTGGTTTGCTTACGAAGTGAACCTCGCAGTCCCAACTTAACAGCAAATATTTTAGCCCAGTTGTACTCTTTTCCATTTAAAATCGTTAATGCAAAGGAAATTGAAAAGGAGCCCTTTGCAATTTTGTTTAGAAAAATACTCGAATCTAATAGAATTTTTGTTGAAAAATCAACAGCTACTATGCATTTGCAAACAAATACTTTGGTTGGAATTATATAGCTAAACAAAGCGATTTTTTTTTGTTAATTGTAAAAATTGTAATAGACTCATTAATAGCTTATGTCAAAACTCAATTACAAGTGTCTTTGCAAATATAATTGCTTTTTTTTATTTAAAGCCTAACGAAAACGGGAAATCCCACACAAAACTGACACGAAGATCAGCTGAGCTATCAGTTAAGCTTTCAGTTAAACTGATGTCTAAATGCAAAAATTGAAGCGTTTAACTGCAACTGAAACTGAAACTGATGGAATTCCGGTGACTGTCAGTTCAGTTATCAGTGTAAACTGATGTGTAAATTAATACGTGTTAGGTTAGTTGTGATTTGATGAATCAACGACTTTGAGTTCCGGTTTTATTTTTTTCTAATATGTCGAAATGGAGTGATAATTTTGTCGATTTTATTGAAATTTAACTGATAGCTGATCGTTTCAATGGTCGATTTCATGGAAATTTAACTTATAAATGACTAAATGGAGCTTAAAAAAGTACGCCGTTTTACTACGGAATGACATTTCTGTAAAAAAGTAAAGTTGATTTCCATGTAGAAGTTCCAAATCTTTTTCCGCGCTCAATTTATTATATGGGTCATTAAGTGCAAAGTTTTGATGTTTCAATTTGTTTGTGATTAATTTGTTGCTGAAGCCTGGTATGCAGCTGTCATGTAACGAAAAATCCCATACAAAAGTGACACAACAAAATCATGAATAAAAAATATCGCTCTCCTTTTCGTTTTTCAGTACGCTGCTACTGCAAAATGATGGCGAAAAGTGAGTAATTGTAGTAGATTGCTTGGTACAATTCTGCACTCTCTTTTCGTACACGTTCATTTTTCGGGACATTAATTGATAATTGCTTGCGAAATGTTGACACTTGTACTCAGTGTTGCCAGCTTTTATAAGAGGTAAAAAGGGGAAAAATCTTGGAGCCAAAAATAACCAATTTTAAATATGAGTACCTATTAAAAATGCACATTTTTTTGTAATTCTAAGGCCCACCTATTCTGATTAACACAAAATCGTAATTGTGAGAAATTTCTCAAGTGTCCATTTTCCACTGTTTCATATTTATGCATATCTCGTGAGATGATTTCACTGCTGAGATGTGAGAGTCTGTTCAAAAACTGTATGAAAATGGAGTTGGCTCATTCACAATTAACTGTTGAGAAAGTTTTAGTTATACGAAAACTACGTTCGCAATAGAAGTAGAAATTTGAATTGAGTAGCCTAAATGAGAATAAATCCCAAATGACTATTTTAAGAAGCCAGTGAAAAGTTTGAGTACCCAAATCGAAGATATATTCAGCAACTTTTCTGCAATCGCAGAAGCTGCCTTAAATTCAGGCGGCATTGTCAATGGGAGTTAAGTAAGTTTAAGGGCCAAAAAATTCGGTATCAAGAGATATTAGACAAATTTCTCGCTGCGGGAATTGCGGCTCAAAATTAAGCTCACCTTGAGTACGAATAGGGCGATTGATAAAAAGGTTTTTTCACTGCGCCACCTATCGCGAAAGTCTGACAAGCATCCGAGAAACAGCCTGACAAAACAGCCCTGAGAAAGCTTCTTAAACTCAGCTGTTCAGAATTTAATTCACACAAATAAAAACACACACAAAACGCATGTTTGTGAGAAGCTAGGCTCGTTGTGCCTATGCGAAAATATTGCGCCAACCGCATTTATTTTTAAATTGAAAAGGGTTATGTTTTGTTTGAAAGGGATAACTTCTTCTTTAGCAATCACCTGTCGAACTGCGGCCGATAAGTATTTACCCAAACGGAATGGCCACTTTAAAAATATATATCAGCCCCTCAAATGCCAGTCGCGGAATTCATGCCAAGAATGCCCGTTGTGGTTTTGATGGTATTTTTTTAAGGGTTAACTGATATGAACACGAAATTGTTATATAAACGAATCGTCTTTGGTTCTACCGCCGGCCAATCTTCTTTCCAAAGGGTTCCTTTGCACAAAATTCATAAGAATAACAAAATTCGAAGACAACCGTAGGTACATATACTTAGCTAAAAGGAAACACTGAAAGAATGAAGCAACGTGACATTCCGTAAATTATTTCTCTTCGTCTCCGAAAAACGCATATAGAAAAATAAAAATAAACGCTAAACCAAAATGGTTTCGAAATGGTCTCCTCGGAAGAAAATCAAGAGAAGAGCGACGAAAAAAATTCCAAATGTTGCAATGCAATGGAATTCCTACAGACTTGCATTTGTCATGAATTCCTTGCTCTCGGCGAGGACAACGACTGTGGAATAGCTAGCTCCCCATCGGCTTTCAGCGTTCTATATCTTTCGTGTATCTCGGAAACGCATCACGAGATGTGTCTTTGTCTTGACCGTGAAGGGAATAGATTGTTCTGTGTATGTGTGATGAAAATAATTTCGCGCGCTGATGACAATGTCAATCGAGTGGTGGTAGAAGTATCCTGCAACAATTTCTCTTGCAAAAACAATCTCCGTTCGATGTGTTCAAAATGATAACACAGACACAGATACGTTGGCGGATAATATACTCGGTCTGTCGGTCGGACCCAAACAGCCGCATAACTTGCGGAAATATGTTTGCAATTTTACAAGGGCATGGAAAATAATTACCTCCTCGCTGTTGCATCCTTTGGCTGCTTGAGAGCATGCATCCATCCATCGTCGTCGGCGTCGTCGTCGTCGTCGCATATATCGGATGTGCGCAAATATTTTCTGACGAAAATATTCCAAATTCGTACGGCAAACAATGCGAGTTGATGTAGTTGTGGATAGTTAATAAGACTTTTCCTGATATATACAGTGCACACGCAGCCGAACACAGGAGGTGCAGGAGGAGGATCGCCACATTGATGTATACCACAGATAACACTAGAGAGAAAGACCGGGAATTTCTCGATTGCGGTAACAGATAGGGCGCTAAATTAACAAGACAGTTCGTTCCGTTCACTGCCGCATTTTCTTGTGTAGCCCGTATACGCGCCGGACTTGGGTGTAGAGTTTCTCTCATGTTTCTTGTAAAAAGGATCGCATGGGACGATCGGCTTTAAGTGGCGAGATCAAAGATCAATTAACATGTTATTTAGAGGGTTGTTGTTTGATCTTCGCCCCTACTACAAGCATGTTTATCCTTTAGTGTGTGATGTGTTGTTTTGCAACACAAATGGAGAGCTTGTAGTTCATCAGGAGTTGTTGTTCTTCTTCGTTTTTTCTTCACAGTGATTGGGCAAAAGATTCCGATTCCCTCGGCTGCCCGACTAACTAACCAGTTTAATTTTGGACTTTGTTATTAATTAACAAAAATAAAACAAGGAGCGTCCAGCAAGTTTCTGGGAACTAAACGCGCACAATAAAATGTGTTTTTCATTTAAACTCTGACGATTGTTCATGTGTAAGGCGTATATTTGATATAGGTTAGAAAGTGAGGTTGTCATTGTCATACTTTTAATGGGCACTCCAATCAGCCTTATATGTCTGGGTCCTTCCTTTACTGCTTTTGGGGGTTCAAATCGTAGACTCTGCGGGATGGTAGATTTAAATTTTTTCTGCATTTCCAAGAGATCTCACATGTTTAGTGCTCAAGTTTTTTGTGTGTTGTCGCATGACAGCGTGTTGTCTTATTTTAAATCTTCTTGCACATAGCAGGTTTCGGTAAGTTTGTAAAGAAACCAGCAGTCTTTTGGCCTTTAGCCTAGATATAAAGGGTTTTTCAATAAGAACGCTACAAAAGTTTTTTTTTTAAATAAAACAAAAACGGTTTTGAATATCAATGAAATTCGTTATTCCTGTGAAAGTACGTTCGATGCCATTATGTATGGAACTCGATTTCTTTTGCATGGCCACCACGAACACGCTTGCAGAAGTCCAGACGCTGAACCCAATTTTCGACGGTTTTCAAGCATAAATCGCCCGATACTGCTGCAATTCCACGTTCGATATTCGTACGAAGTTCATCAATCGTCGCTGGCTTGTTGGCAGAGACTATAGACTTGACGTAGCCCCACAGGAAATAGTCTAACGGCGTCAAATCGCACGACCGAGGCGGCCAAGCGACTGGACCATTTCGTGAGATGACACGTTCTCCAAACTTGGTTTCCAATAAATTGATTGTGACATTCGCTGTGTGGCTTGTGGCGCCGTCCTGTTTGAATCACATGTCCTCCAAGTCCATATCATCCAATTGGAGCCAAAAATATTCGGTTATCATTGAACGGTAGCGATTCCCATTCACAGTAACGTGCCGGTCTTGATCATCACGGAGGAAGTACGGCCCAATGACGCCGCCGACCCATAAACTACACCAAACCGTAATTTTTTCGGGATGCAATGATGACTCCTGGAGTACGCGTGGATTGCTGCCTGACGAAGCCATTCAGCCAGAAATGAGCCTCATCGCTGAAGATGATTTTTCGATGAAAATCCCAATCATTTTCAAGTTGTTGCTCAGCCCAATTCACGAACATACGACGCTTCTGGTGGTCAAGCGGCTTCAGTTCTTGCGTCAATTTAATCATGTAAGGATGTAGGCCAAGATCTTTTCGCAAAATTCGCCACAACGACGTCACAGAGATGCCCAACGCTTGAGAACGACGTGTGAGAGACACATTTGGGCTTTCTTCAACTGAAGCCTCAGAGGCAGCAATATTCTCGACACTACGGGCACTTCTTTGTCTCACTGGCACGGGAACATTTTGTGCTGTGCCTGTGGATTCAAATTTTTCCACTAGACGCTCAATTGTTGATCTGCTAGGACGATTATGGAGACCATAAATTGAACGTAGCGCTATTAACGTTGAGGCCACTGACTCCGAATTTCGGTAGTAAATTTTAATAATTTCGACTCGTTGTTGGCTCGTATATCTTTTCATCATGAAATGGCAAACCTTACTGAAGAGAAATGTCAAAAGAGCGGCAAGAAATTCGGCGTCGTTTGCTGTCCCTGTCGCTCTACTTTTGTAGCGTCCCTGTTGAAAAACCCTTTATATAGTTGTGCTTACTTCAATTTCTGTCTTTCTATGTCTAAATTGAATGGTTCGCTTTGTGTAACTGAAGCCTCCGTTATGGAGTCTGCAGAAGTAGCTTTTTAGCGCCCATTCCGATTTTACTACAAGGTTTGATCAGTCATTTCTACAAGATCCTGTCAGGCACTTGCTTCTTTGCCACTTCATAAAACTTCCCTTAGTGAAAAAAACAAAAGTTGTCTAAAAAGGGTCCTATTCAACCTAACAAGGGATTCGCCTTCACCTATACCTTGTTCGTCAACTTCCAAGATGGCGTTCAAAAATAATACACAAATCGAGCTTTTAATTCATGCCTGCAAAGCCTTTGAGATAAAACAAAGAGTGATCCCAAAACTTCCCCTCTGCCAAAATCACCTATCGGCGAAAATCTTATCGAAAGTATTCCAACATTATATTAATTACACGCCGATAGCACGTCAGTAACAACAAAAGTGAAATTAAATTTGCACCCAGATTAGGTTGAAATCAAATCAGCAACCAAATAATCTTTCGCCGATTGTACGCATGGTTAGTCCTTTAAAGTTTCAAATTTATTCAGTGACTTATCGCAACAAAAATACAAAAAAAAAATCATTTACTTAAACATCAAACTCAACATAATAAAAATTAATAATTGCAAAAATTCATTTAATATCTGACGAGTACAACAGCTCGCTCCAATGGCAAACTCTTGTTGTTGCTGTCAAAAATAAATGAAAAAAGCACAAACGCTGATAAGATACGAGTATCCAACTCGGGCTGGTGATGTAATGTTTTGTCCCAACGAACGAAACAGCGAGTAGCTCCTTATCACCGAGGTATGAACTTGAAATCTGACAAATGTGCCGTGCTAAAATATGCGGGGTGTCACAAAATGTAGGCATCGCTGACGCGATCGCTATAGATTCACTTTTCTTGTTCAGCTAGGTAATTGTTGTAGGGACAAAGTGTTTCGATTAGAAGCACGTATGCGACAATTTTACAGTACGAGACATTTTTCGGTTTTTTTACCATTTTTGTTGATGCAAACACTAAAAGTACGTGTTTTAGTTTTCGTAATAGATTTCATCGCGTTGCAGTGTTTTGGGGTTTCACGCTATGACGAAAGTTGATTGCTTCTTTATCTCGTCGGGTTCCGTGCGATATTCACGAGCAATTTTGCACTAAATTTACGTCTTTAGCGTTTTTTTTTTTCTATGAAATTGACAAAACAAGGAAAATGTCACGATTTAGTGTACGTCAAACGTGCAGAGAATGCGCGCCGATAAGAGTGTAGTTTGCAAAAATTATTTTTACGTAAAATTGTTCAAGTTTCATGAACTATTTGCATCCGGTGAATTGGACTGCACAAAATAAAATGAACGACCTTCAATTGAACGTTTTTATTTACTTGTAACAGGTCAAGTGCGAAGCTTCCATTAGTCGCCAAAAATAAAAAAATAAAGTCACAGAAACGTATATGGCTGTGAGAAACTAGGTCTAGAGTTCTTATGCGGACCTGTTGCGCCAAGTACTTAATTTAGGTTAATTTAAAGGAAGCCGTCATCGGCTGAAAATGCAAAGGTGAAAAATCAACCTACAGGATAGGGTTACAAATGGCTACCAACTTACATAATCAGGCGGCTCAAACAAATTCCCATACAAATAAAGGGATACCATGTAAAACCTCAGTTTGACTGAAATTTTATTGGGGTGGACTATTTAATGGAAAGTCAAGAGTAAAGTCGATGGAAATAAGCCGCAGTCTGTCACGGAGCTGAAGGAAAATATCCTACATCCAGCCAATCTACAGCAGCGCGTGGCACGAAAAACGACGGCCTGCTTCCAACAGTGTGCGCGACTAAACGTTCGGTAATTGGACGACTTAATTTTAAAAATAAACCCCGCATTCTTTTTGTTTATGACAAACTAAACAATAAAAAAATGCATTTCCTATTTTTAGCTTTATTCACTTTTGAAAACATTAATCCGCCACCGGACACCCTGTTAGTCTTAAAGCGTTACTTCAGGCAAAAAAAGGCGCAGAGAAAACCAACGTCAACAAAGCAGACCTTTCTCTATAAAAATAGAAGCTCCAAATTCTGGAGCACTCTCATTTAGAGTTTTGGTCCATTATACGCTATAAAGCAGGAAGCCCACTTTTAGTTCAGCATTTGAGACAGAGACTTATCCCTATTTTCCTCTCTGAGGCTCTACAATATCCATCTGCGAAAGTAGTCTTGACTACGTTGCTGTTTGGAAACACACGTTTTAGGTGAGACAACGTTTAAGTATCTAGATTTAGGACCACTAAAACATCAATCATTGAGCCAACCATCATCAATCAGTGTACGACAAGCTGTTTGGATGTGTTTAAAATGTTTCAAAAACCATCAGCAAATTAAGCTTAAAACAGAAGATAATACAAAAATATAATTGCAAGCTAATTGCTAATTGACCTTACAAACTTTCAGACATTTTCAGTTCCTAACTTTAACTTTGAAAAAACTTTTATTTGTATATACAACCCACTGCTACTCATTTTAAACAGTTTAATTTGGCACGCGTTCTTTTTGTTAACATTTTCTTCAGCAAAGCGTTAAATTGAATATATTAGACAAACTTCTGTTCTAAATACGAGGCCTGAACCAAGCGGCATCAGATGACAAGGAGATTTGGAAAGTACAAGCCCCCTCGAATTTAATAGCTGTTACTTCTGACAGTAACTGACAATTTGTGATACCTAAATTCAGAAAAATTCGAAAATTTGTTAGATAGCCAGAAAACTAGGTTTGAAGCGCTCTCAGGGATTAAGAAAATTCTCCAGCGTATTAAGATTTCCCTAGGTTAAGCGTTTGGGATTTTTAAATATTTCCATGGCAGTGATACCAGATCGTTGATTTTTTGTACCGTCGGGAAATAATACTTTATTTCGAGAAGCACAACAAATTCCAATTCATACTAAAAGAATTAAATGTGTATTTGTCTGTTCATGGAATTGTCTTGATTTCAGCAAAAGAATTCAATTGATAAATTCAAAATTTTAGACACTATTTGTCATAAGAAAGATATACAAGTCCCTTCTATAAGTTCCATATTCACTTTTGAAGTAAGCCTTAAAATTGCTGGTCCTTTTTACAAACTAGCGGAACTACAAGTTGTGCTTCTTTTGGTTTAATACAGTGTTTAAAACAGTTAGTGCTTAGGTAAAATGGCAGGTATTTTTTTTATAAATATGATGTGTGAGAGATAGGAGAAATCTCAGGCTTTATCTTAGGGATTTTTATATCGAAAGGCTAGCAACACTAAAAAACAAAAATAACGAGACCAATACAAAACGTCTTCGTTTCAACTTGAAAACGTGCCAAAATCAACATTTTAAGGACTCTTTTTCCAAATGCCCGGTACCATTAAAAAGAGCCTAGAAATGAAAGTCAATTTTGTTGGAGTCATAAAATTATTTGCAGGCGTTTAGCTAAAAAGTTTTGCGATTTTTTCTTTCCCAACTAACTTTGCGGAGTTTCTTAAAGCCTCTTTTATGAGAAGCAAAATTTATCTTTGAGTTTCTTAGTAAATAGTATGGCATATTTAATCCAAGCAGGGAACTGCAAGTCTGTAAAATGTATTTCCATCTTAATTTGCAGATTTCACCGCCTCCCTTTTCATAAATTCTGATGACATCTTCTAATGGCATCATCTAACCTCGAAGACCGCAAACCTTGGTAGCATTTTTGAATGCATATTCCCAAGCTCAGCATCATTGTGCAAAACTCTATTTCCACTTCCATCACTTGCACGCGATTGTGAAACCAAACTTCTCTGCATCTAGTCCATATTCTGACACAAAGTGAACTCGTTAAGTTGCAAAACTATCGCCAAGATACGAGTGCTTTGCATCATCTGCCGAATGTAGCAGAATAAACATGCACTATCATCACCAGCACTGGCCTTTCTTGCTCTGAGGGTTCTTCCTCTAAAGGGAACAAAGATTATTTCACAGATTCAAGATTTGAGAATTCTGCAAAACATTTTACTAATGAAACTGTGCAATTTTCGTAGAAATTGAATTGGTAAACAAAAGAAAAAGTATTAATTTTCATTTGTCTGTCCTATCACACTATTAAGATCTAGGTGATGATGTAACTCTGGAAGTGATATGCCAACCTCTTGCACTTATTTAATTCATACATCCGTGTCTAGTCTTGCGATATTTTTTCTGCAGATTGCATAATAGAATTTTAGAGTTTGCACACCTGAGAGCACGTTTTAATTTCTGCACTTTGGTTAAACTGCTTTGTTGGTGGGCAAAGCTAAGCGTCTCTGTCTATAATAGCTACTTATTAACAGTAGTAAAATTGTTAGAAGTCATTCGGTTAGTGAGTCAGTCGTGAAGTGAAATTAGATAGCTATACGCTGATATCGGGTGACTTATAGTGATAAACAAACTCTTTGAAGACATTTGATAAGAAACTCTTTTGTTAGACTGGTTGCTTAAGACTAGGCGGCCTTTTATTTAAAATATATATCGCATTTAATTTAATCAGATGGAAATTCTTATGAGGTAATTTGGAAATGTCTTGCAGTATGATGTCACTTGTAAAACGGTTGGAATATGAGACGGGGTTTCCAATTGGAGGCCAACAAATTTGTATACAAATACAATATAAATTGTTCCTAGACAGCCTGAATGGAGTTAGTTCGGGACGGTTAGTTGTATAATAACCTCGGTTCTTGAACGAGTTAGGCACGTACCTGAAAAGAATAAAACATTTGAAACCATCTCACACCTAGTCGACAAATGTACATCAGAAGAGTCTTATGTTTCAATAAATATTTAATATTTACAATAAATCTGTTGGGGTAAACAAATTTCCTTTTTTTTGTTATAGGATGTAGGTAGGTGTGGGGTTTCTACGGAGCCAATTTGACGAGTGGCCGCTCTTCAAGTTGATTAAAAACATACAAAGAAGATGTTCTACGTAAAACCAGTCCTACCGAGTTTGCGACGAGTCAGAAAATATTAAGATCATCAAATTTGAGCATCGAAGTTACACAGAGGTATACCTCAAGTAGGTAGCGAGTGTTTTTAGATAGAATATACAAAACAAGTCGTCGTCAAATTTATGATCTGTAAAATCTAGTAAGTTAAACTCTTCGATCCGCGCAACGATTTATCGACAAATTCGGTTCAGCGATGAGGATCAATTTGTGGAATGAGAACGATCCCCAAGAGATCCTCTGTAGACTATATTTAATTAAAAACAAGTAAAAGTGTTATCATAGGCCTGGCCGATGCTTTGATACCCTCCACGGCATACAAGTCATGCAAAATACCAGAACTACTTGACCGACATAGCCCATTTTGAATACCAACCTAACGACGATAAAAGAAGTCCTTTCACAAAACTTCATTCACCTAGGTTGATTCCTTTGGACGCTATCGTGTTTTCAACGGAAAGAGGGACACATGGGTCTAATATTGGTTTTGTATGGGAGGTACCAGAACTACTTGACCGACATAGCCCATTTTGAATACCAACCTGACGCCGATAAAAAGAAGTCCTTTCACCAAATTTCATTCAGCTACGTCAATTACTTTGGGCGCCATCGTGCTATCAACAGACAGAGAGACGCATGGGTCCAATATTGGTTTTGTATGGGAGGTACCAGAAGTACTTGACCGACATACCCCGTTTTCAATATCAGCCTGACGCTGATAAAAATAAGCGCTCTCACCAAATTTCATTCACCTACGTTAATTACTTTGAGCGCTATCGTGCTTTCAACAGACAGACAGACAGACAGACAGACGGACATGGCTAAATCGATTCAGAATGTGATCCTGACTCAGAATATATATACTTTACAAGGTCTTCGGTGACTCCTTCTTGGCGTTACAAATGTATTGGCAAAGTGAATATACCTTCCTCTGGAGGGTATAAAAACACAGTTGTTGCCTGATATTTATCATTGATATTTATCGCTACCGCATCATGAGTAATGTTTTTTTTTTCGAATATATAGATCGGCGACCAACCATCAACAACCATCTTCTGGCAGCACTGGTCTGCTGTGTTAAGTTTTACTCGGCATCAATGAGGTCTGACCGTCGCCATGAATGAATGAACTACACCACAACCTATTCGGTTAAGGTCCTCTTAGCACATGTGTACCAAGAAACATAGTTGAAAGAGGATGACACAATTTTGCATTAACTATTCCGCCACAAATGCTTACAAAATACGTCACTGCGAATATACGTCACAATGCTTTAAGTAACCATATGCGCTTTGTTGTCAACAAGCTGACAAATTTTACAACAAAAAGAAAAATAATGATGCGAATGTCGTTTTCTTGTATTTCTTTAATTCTGCAGAAGGCGACGAAAGCTTATAACTTTTCGGGCTTAGAAATATGAACTCATACAGTTGCAGGGACTTTAAACTCTGATTGGCCGATGCTTCTTACAATTCTGTGACAAAATTTTAAACAAGTTGTTCAAATCAACAGAAATGAGTTTTCATTATTGTACTTCCCCAATTAATTAACAATCACCTAGCTAGCTTAAGTTCAACTAATTTGTACAGTTCATTAATTGCATCTTCAAAAGTAAAATTATGATACAATAATGTCGACCGAAAACCAATCTGACAGCCATATCCGACATAAATCGGATAAATAACCAACGTGCGAGTTCGTTCAATTTCTTCTTTCCCAAAATTTAATTAAAATAAAACTTAAGTTTGACTCTCTAATTGGGCTATAAATTACAATTTATCTTTACGACTAAAGGCATTATTTGAGAGCGGGCCATCAATGAAAACCGAGAATTAGCATATTCTGTTCCGTTTTGAACTTGCTCACACCTCGGAGCTGGTTTAACTGTGTGTCACTTCAAAATCACACCGACACCACTATGGATTTGAATAGTCTTCTCAAGATGTCAGGTGGAGGCACTTCATTTGTTATTCATATCTCTCTTCAAGAGGGTATTTCTTTGACACTTGGAAAACATTTTTCCAACACACCAACAAGTTGGATAGATATGAGTGGCATGTGACAAAAATTAGTATATTTCGGAGTTTTTTTCAGTTCAATAACTACAGACAAACACATTCGTCAAATTTGCCAAACCAACTTCGAAAGAAATACTTAAATTTACAAAAAAACTCGACGCTGCCATTAATTAGTCGGAAAATAAAAACGATCACGGAAGTCCAAATCCGAATGCACTTCGAAAATAGTTGAAACTGTGAAAACATCAAGAGCTGACACCCAGTACTTTGCCTCTGAAATGTTAACGGCTCCAACTGAGCCAAATGATATATACGCTACGAATTCGAGTTTGTGCGCGAATTCCCATCTTTAATTTAATTCCAATTAAAATACATTTCCCGCGAGTTGTATACCAACACTCGAAATAAAATTCACCCCACCTCGTCGAGCACGAAAGGAAAAAAACCCAAACCGAAACAGAAGAGAAATCTCAATTCAAGAGCACTCTCGCGAAATGTATCGTACCAAAGATGAGGAATACAGGCCAAGGGAGGAAGTTGCATGAACATTTCATGAAATCCAAAAAAAAAAATTCAAAATTATCCACACGCAGCAAAAGAAAAGTGCGAATCAACAACCAACAAGAGAGAGAGGATATAAGCGAGTGAGTTATATACTTTTCATTTTACATTTTTTTTTTGTCCAAAAATAGAACAAAGTTGGCAGCATTCGGTGTTTCAATTTTAGAAATTACCCCAAAACGAAGAAAATTTCCAATCACTGTGAAAAATGTATCTAAATAGAATAATCGTATTATCCTTTTGTTTCTGATTTTTTTTTCGTGTACATGGGGAGATAATAAACGTGAAACGAGGTGACAATTTATTTTTTGGTAGAGGCTCATCTACACTTATAATATTTTTGAATAAAAAAAAAGAGAAAAAAAGATCTAAGAAACGCAGTCATAAATTTAATTGAATGTCAGATGAATGCCTGCTCTGAAAACATGAGAGGTTGTTAAGTTTAGAATGGCTGCGGTGTATAGGCACCGCGGGTGGTGCGTTTGACACTCATTGGATTTTCTCAAATAATGCAGTTGTTTCGAAAAAAAAAATATATTGAACCTGAGCTGGACAGTTTTTGGAGAGGCATGAAAAATGCTGAAATCCTGAACATAGAACCATGCATTGCTGTATGTTTAAAGCTAGGATGTGACTTACTAAAGGTAGGTCCGCAATGTCAATGGGCTTTACTCATACTCGTAATCATTTTCAACCTTCACATTAAACATTTTGTAGGTCACAATGGGTACTTTTATACGGAAGATTTCAGAATTGTGAGTTTTTAAAATGATGCTTGGACACATAACAACTCCTTTGGTCGGACAAGTCCGTTTAACAAGCTTTCATGATTCTGATTTTCTACAGTTGAGGTTTCCTTAGGCGGGCGCTTATTTTCCGGAACCCCGACTAGCATTTCTGCCACAAATTTGTTCACTTTGTCCCTCAGGCGGACAAGGAAAAACACCCATTGCTTGTCAGTTCAACACCTCGACTTGAAAAGGCATTTTTATGATATTTCAACCTTTTTACTGATTTTTAAATGCAATTATTAACAATTTACGAAAACTTTTAAGTAAACAAGTTTCTGGCCTTGTTTTGATTGCGTAAATGTTCTTTATCTTTTTTTTTTAATGTTTACCTATAGCCTAAAAGAAAGTTGCTTCTTCTGTTTATATTAATAAATATAGAAAGAATATTTGTTAAAGAAGGCATATTTTGGACAAACATTGTATCAACTATCAAGAAATGTAGCAGGAAGCACTGTGTACATGGTATATGTCAGGAATTCAATGCTTGTCTGCGTGGTTGGGTTGGTTGGTTATAGCTACCACCAAATCCTGTAAGTATCGGTCAAAACCAATTAAGATCATGTTGCGTCAAATGCCAAGCTCAGGAAGCATTCAATCTGGCGTTTCGTGTGTTACAAAAACTGCTTTTTTAACATGCGTCGGTGGACTGTTCTTATGCGTACTTGTTCAATAAGTTGGATAAACACAAACTTCCTTCCCAAGTTAAATCTCTCCTATAACGTCAAAAGGTGTAGCTAACTCCAAAAATCACCCATGACTAAAGCAGGCTTATATCTATGAACGCACACAAAGCAAACATGCTAAATGTCATCACTTATCTAAATTTACCACTTCTAATCTATCAAACCTGTTATATTATGAAAATTAATAACAACCTTAACAAATTCACCGAAAAGCATTGGCTAAGTTATGCCACTTGATATGGGCGCCGGAAACAGTGGAAAAAAATTCGATTCATTTGTAAATGTCCATTATCGCTCGTGCGACAAAGAGTGACAGAAGAAGCCACATGCGGACGCGGTTGCTTCTTACTTTTATAACACTTTTATGCCACCTAATCGGGTAAGCCCAGAACCACTACCATACCACCGTCAACTCTACTGCCTGGCGTCGCGCCGTCTTTATACAGTCATCTTCTCTTTTCGTCAACGTTAAGCTAAAGCAGCGACTAGGTTACGAGGTCATCACTTTTTTTCTTCTGCTTCTTCGTCTTTTGTTTTCTGTTTTGTCTTTTTCGCACTGCATTTTAGCTTTTCTTCATTTACATATATTATATTTTCTTATTCCAATGAACTGTTTATAAGAAAAAAAAAACACAAATGGACTCCACGAGGAATGGCGGCTCTGAAATACAAACCCAATTCATTCATTAAGAAAACAAAACCCTCATTTGCAGCGGAAGCACAGGTTTGTCGGAGATCCAATTCGAAATTTTATAATTACAAAAGCGCGCGTAGGTATACGTACTGCGGGAGGGAAATTGTATCTCAAAGCAGTTTGATATGAATTGCATTACTTTGCTCCCTTGCACACCATTGTTCGATTTTTGTTTACCAAATTCGAAGGATAAGGGAGAAAGGTACACACACGCAAAGGGATTACTGGCAAAACGCGCAAAAGGAAAAAAATCCACCCGATTAATTGATTAGATTAGAATCGGATTTACATAATAAGAAAATTTAATTAAGCTGCCATTGGTTGTGTTCGACTTGGTGTCTCTTCTGGTGATGTTTCAAGTGTGTCTCGAAACTTGTTTTCAAATTGTGTGCAGTGTACGCAACGGTTCACTTTATTTTTGGATCGCGAGAGGGTGGCAATGGGCATTCTTCTTCCGAAGAATGTAATCTTGGGTTAACCCTTAGTCTTATTAACCTTAATTGTTATATGGGAATTAATGAATTGGTAGCTAATTGGATTGGAATTTTTGACTGTTGTGTAATTTTGAATAGTTTTTTCAATGGTAGTTCTTTGTCAGCTAAATCATTTCATTTGGCGCCAAATCGCCTTTGGATATATACTATGCGCCATTAAGTGCATCTTCTCAAATTTAAGTAATTTTCATGGACTAAATCTAGTGTTAAACGCAAAACAAAACCAGATTTTTTTTGTGCACTAATAATATTTCAATGTCAGCCACCCTGTATAACACTTGCCGGATTTCCTAACAGTTTTTATAAGTCGCTTTTCAAATATCAATAAAACATCCAAAACACACGTTAAACTTTGAAGTTGGAATGTGTTTTTAATTAAGGGTAATGATCCAATGATCCAACACCGATAATTCACTTTCATTCTTCTGGCGAATGACAAATTTAAGGCTTTATTGATGAGGCAGAGCTATACTCTAAATGCTGCAAAGAATGACACAAAATTGGACCCCTTTTCAAAACAAAATTTAATTTTCAACAAAACGGTTATTTATTTGAATTTCGATATTTCGTCCTTAAATGGGCACTCACTGCGCTGCGTTTAAATAATTTTTTTTAGAAATAGCATTGTAACGCCAAACCATAAAATTGAGAAGAGTTTCTTAACAAGATATCCACCAACCTGAAGCAATTTTAACTGTTTTAACGAGAATGCACCGTTTGTAACATACGCCCATGCCTAACATCTTGTTTTGGCGATTTTTACTAACCAGCAACGGTTTCTTACCGATCCAGACTTATTTTTGTGGAGTTGCTAAAAGCCACGAATTTATTTAAACAAGCCTCAAACTATTGGAGAATATTTGTAGAAAATACGAGGACCTATCGCCGGAAGTTTTGGCGGGAGTAATGGCAAATGCCACAAATCGGGAAAGAACGGTCTTCAATCCTGGCGGCGGCCACTTAGTCAATATTTTTGTTCTCTACTTAATGTAAAACAATTTAAGGCATCAAATAAATATAACCCAAAAGCAGAACCAAAGATTTTCACTCGCGAAAAAAAATACTCCCAAAGAAAATCGGGTGACATTTTTTGCGCCACCTTGTACATAATTGCAACGCATAACGTGACCATTTGGCCTCATATTTCATGTCAAATCTGCTATACGTTTTTTTTTATTTTTTCCTTCCAAGTCCAGCAGTAAATAAAAAGAAACATCTCTCCAGAAAAAGTAACTCTATTTATAGACTCAATTTCGAAGAAGACTACACATACGATCAACTTTTGCTTACTTTTTCGTTATTGCAAACAATGTAGCAACCTAATCGCGAACATGTTAAGAAAAATAAATAAATATTCCTCTGTCATTGCCTCGGCACTGTCAACCCCTTTATTAAACAAGACGAAATTAATTTTAATAGGCTAATTATAGGAAAAAGAACAAATTATTTGAAATTGTCACGCGCGACGGGAACGTGTATATATTTCTTATTTACAGATACGAGCGTCTGACATATCGGCTAACTAGAACCGTCTTTTTGTCACAGCATATTTTTCGGCTTTTAAAAAAAATGTTGGCCATTAAATTTAAAGTGCTTGGCACCACTTATACAAGAACGAGGCGATTGTGTTTGTGTGTAAACAGCAAAAGGTAGGTACATATTACCGACGGCCTTTTTTTTGCTTTGAATCCGATGTGTCAAATGTTTTCCGAGATCCGGAAAATTCATTAAAATATTGCTGTTGCAATATTATTGCGTTTGGACGTTAGAAATGCTTTTTAAACATGTAGTTTTCTTAACATTAATTTAAACTTTGCCGTTTTTACAACTCTGCTTGTCTTTGTCAATTTTATTTGCCGAAGTAGAACTCTAGCTTCTTTTGACCATAATTCCTTTGTGTTAATTTTGGGTGTGGGACAAAGTTGGAATAACTACACAAAACACCAGTAAAAAAAAACTCAAGTGACGCTCTTTTTAGTATGAAAAAACGCCAAGTGCGTGTTTGCTGTTTGTTTTTCGTTTAAACGATATGCAACAAATATAAAATGAAGTTTGTATCATCCTCAAGTCATATTATTTATTTATATATAGGCATAACTAAAAAAGTGTTTTTTAATAAAGACGCAAAAACTCATTTTGAAATTGGATTTGGTCGGAAGAAATATAACAAAAGTTTGCGATTTTAACGCCGACTATCAAATGGGGAACTGCCTACAAAATGTCGTTCTACATAAATCGGATTCCAATCAAAATGCAAAATTTAACTACCGCAATGAGTTGGAACAAAATATTTCTACAAAGGTGTAACCGAAGAAGATATATCATCAGCAGAATTGAGAGACCAAGTTGAGTTCCGTTTGTTGTCCGAGGCATGACACAGCAAAGCTCCTCTTTCAATGTAAACGACTACGGGTATAGCCCCCAATTAAGGGATGAGGTCAACCTTTGAAGTGCTGGATTTATGACAGCCCATTCTGTTCCAGATTAGAGTCGATAGTCAAGTACACAAATGAGCTGCAAAAAAACCTCTGCAAACGAGTCGTGAATGGACGTTTGAAACTCCCAACAAGTTGCCTGTGCATTTAAAATTGATAAGGAGCACTGTCGAGTGTAAGTAAGAGTCAGTAACTAAGTTACTGAGTACATTTTCTACAATAGACTGGACTTTGTACCCCAAAAATGTTGAATCCCCCTTTTCACTAAAAACAAATCATAATTCGACAAAGACAATGTCTATAAAAGTGTATTAATATTTTTTTGGTAGTTTTAAAAATGAAAAGTTGTAATGGCGGACAGTCTTTCGCCTTTATTTACCCACAGAAGGTTGTATCCATTCCATATGTAAAAACAAGATAAATATCAAGCCAAGATCTATCAATTCGAGTGCATGGTTATTAAAAACTACAACCAAGGACCCAAATTACAATCGTGTTTAATCGACAAGTATCTGTGGACACTTAAGTGCATTTGCAATTAAAAACAACAAAGCATACAACATTCATATTGAACGGAGCATTACTATCATTTTTCGAGCACCTATATAGAAACCAAAGATAAATAAAACAGCAAAAAGCTACTTGATAAACACATGCTGCTGTTTTAATTTTATATTTCTGTCGAAGGTACATTTAACTTATTTGAGTCAATATACAAACTCACGCCGAGCCGACTACAACTACCTACGACAGCACGCTGAACTGGTCGTGACTCATTTACTTTGGTTTACCGGCAAAAAAGTTGCTCCACCAGCGAAAAACAGAAAATAAAATATTGCTAACGAAAAAAAGCAGCACTTTGTGTGTGTTTTTTTTTTTGCCCGGAAATGTTATCACACTTTTAATGGGTCTTTTATCGCCATTAGACGTCTTTCTTATTTCAAAGTCTTTTGTGTGCCATGTGCCACAGTTGGTTTATTATATATTGTTATGACTGACGACGCATAGAACTATTATTGGTTTTGGCGTTTTTATTTGAAAGGGATATGGACACATCTACCATTGTCACAAGACAAACAAATAATGAGATTAGAAAGGTTAAACATGGTTTTAGATGTGGAATTGGCTTTCAGCGAGGGTCTTATGGTGGGTCTTTTGGTTTTAAGCACGAACACAGCTGGTAAAATTGCTTTTATGTTGCATTGAAAGGTGGTCCGAGTTTGGTTGGAAAATTATTGCCTTTGCTAATAAAAAAAAGGGGACTCAATTGGACTCAATTGCAAAACTAGCATAACCAAAGCAGTCACAGAGTCACTCACAGTTGATGAGTGATTCTGAAATAAAAAAGTCAGAGCAAGACCAATAAAGTGGGCCCTTTCATGTTTCAAGGCTAATGATGCATAGTGTATAAATATACCTACCTTACCTTACAAAGACGCCCCAAATTTGTGAAAGCTTAAAGTTGGAATAAAGATCCAAGTACCTAAATGGCCACTCGCTGGTAAATTCAAAGAAGAACACTACCTGTGCAATGGCTTCAGAGCTGACAAAATTATGATTTTAGCTTGCGCCGTCACACACGTGTTTTGCGTTGACGGATTCCGATAAAAAAAATTGTAAAGCGAACTGCTGTAGGTACTGGGATATCGACCAGGCCAGTAATAAACAAAGAAGTTGCTTAAAATGTAGAGCCAATGGACAATAACGCTCCCGACAGAAATGTCTTTAAGACATACCCTAAAGAAGACTGAAATTAATGAAAAATTCAGTCTACTTGCTTGTAAGTGATCTAAGTTAAAAGTTTGACATCTCAAATTTTCTCTAAATACACATAAAACAGAAAAGAAATTGTTTGAGGTATCTCTACTTTTACTAAAACCATTTCGAGACTTTTGCTTTATATCCATTGTCTTGCGGTCTTGAACGTACGAGTCTCATTTTATTGTTTGGTTGACCATTGTGGAATGAGAGCATGGTTTTCTCAATTTGCAGCCTGTGGCAGCTATTTAAAAATTGAGTCGGTTGATCAATATGTTAAATAACTTTTTAACATTAACGTCCCAATTGACGCTTCGAATTTGGCAAATAATATTATTATTAGGAAACCGGCAGATTGCTTTTAAAAATGTCTGTTTTTTTGTTTCACCGCCATTTTCCAGCAGAAATTGTCAAGGATGGCTTTTTTGACATTAGAACTGCGGCTATTCCCATCCCAAGCGAGAAACGCTGTTAAGCATTTTCCTCCATTTCTTTCTGTTTAGAAAAAAAGCAAACTTCTTTTTAGATCATATTGCGGATATTTTTTGGAGCTGACCGATCAAATTAGCAAATGACATCCTCAGTGTTTGTCTATTAATTTAGACTAATTTAGAGTATCGCTTGTGGTCGAAAATCGACCATACCTTTTATAAGAACGTAATACTAAAAAACGTTCCACAATAATTTTGTATGTATTTTTTTTTTACAAACGAAAAGAGCAACATCTAGATATCGAAAAAATACGTAAATGAGCTGCTCCATCGGAAACAGGTTCTAATCTAAGCTGGTTTATATTTGAATACGTTGCTATGGTAATATGGCGGCGAAAAATTGATTGTCACCAAAATCCTTTCAATTACTTGTTTTATATGGGGAATTCATAACTTAATTTTACCATCCTTAATGGCGGCAAATACCCACGATTTTTTGTTTGTGCACATCTATGGCACAGTACCTTTCAAATAACATAAGTTTCATTCTCCTCATTTCATAATAAATACTTAAAAAGTGTACCGAAACTTTTGTGTTCACGTATTAATATAATGATGACATGACATTTCTAATGGTTTACAGCTAGTGATTTATATGGAAAAGCAACGATAACTGAAAGTTCCAGCGGCAAGTCTTGCAGAGAAGTCGTAAAGAAGTAAATCTACCCTCTCGCTGATTTCGTGAAACCCTAATTTGATTAAGCCAACAGGTCTGAGATGTAAGTTCAAACAAATAGAGCTGTTGCCAAAACTTTTGTTTTGAAATAGAAATTTGTTTAATAGAAATGTAGCCATTTTTAAATAGCGACGGCAAAAATGATTTCGTGCTAAAACTGTGTTTGTATGCGGATGCCGAAGTTGTGAATTATTTTTGTTGTATATTTTTTTAACGAAATCCTATAAATTTGATGCGAGCGAAAGAACTCTAAGGAATATTTAGATATGCACAAAGTTGTTGTTTGTGGTAAAGCATCCCTTTTGTTTTTTGCAGGTAGTTGCTTGCAACATCTTTGCATCAACTTGGATAAATGTTAAATGCGACTTTAAAATTGTTTAGAAAACGGCAAAAATTGAGTCGGTTTTATTTGAATCGTCTAAACTAGTCGGGTAAAAGGAAGTTCATGATTTATCAAACCATTTGGCAAAGATAGCGTTTTCTGTTGGTGTTATTCAACCCGCTCTGACTTTCTGTTTTGAGATCATTTGAAAAAATAAATATAAATATAAATATAAATAAAAATAAGGTAGTGAATTTTTAAATGGAATAGTAATACAATAGTTCTATGACAGTTCTGACTACATTGTCATAAGCGCGATGCAATTTTTTGACAACTTTGTGTCTTGTCACTGTGAAACATCAGTATAAAACACATAAAGTGGCAGTGATGTCAATCCATATCCCTACAACTTTTAAACCTGTATATCTTTTTTATTTCAGACAAAATTATTCAAGTCTATATTGCTTGTGAAAAATTGACTTCAATGGGGACGTTCAAGTATCTAGTTTAGTAAGTCTGACAGCTCTCTCACTAAGTGAATCTCGGTTTTGATTGGTCGAAATCGGTCGAGAGAGCAGCTGCTTCAGTTGACGTTTATGGAGGTGTAGCCGACGAATCTAGTCGAGAAATTCGTGACTGACTACTAAGTTGACAGTTCTCATAAGTGGCTGACGTAGAAAACGTGACGTTCCCGACCAATCTAGTTTTTGCGTTCAGGTTGCATCTCATACAGACCAATCTAGTCGACTTTAGATGACTAGATTCTTGAATGCGGCCAATGACATTGACAAACGTCAGATCTGTACACGAGACACCGCGCTGAGGCGACACCCTCAGTGAGTGCGTTCAGACAATCGGATTTGCGATTTTTGATATGTCATAAGAGGTATCTTCTCATATTCCATAAAGTGGTCTGAAGTTAAAGGACTTCATATTCCTGATTGTTTGGAATGACCTTTTGTAGTTTCTGTTGGTTGTTTTTAAGTTTATTTAAAAGAGGTGCTTGAATTCAAGAGGTTTTTTATGAATAACTAGTTACAGTAGGCCGCAAGAAGCAAAACAAATGGACCTTTCAGGCAAACAAGGATTGTGTGAATTGTAATAAGGATATCTCGCCTAGACCTGTAGTTATAACTATATATCACATATTGACATGTGCATACGATTCTCAAGTTTTTGTGCATAATAGACCGGCGGAGTTACCATTACAAATGTGCCCATCCGGGCCTTTAAGACGTTATTTGAATTTTTTTCAATTGGACGGCAGTCCTCCAGGAAATCCAAGAAGAAGGTGGGTTTTGACATGTGCATACGATTCTCAAGTTTTTGTGCATAATAGACCGGCGGAGTTACCATTACAAATGTGCCCATCCGGGCCTTTAAGACGTTATTTGAATTTTTTTCAATTGGACGGCAGTCCTCCAGGAAATCCAAGAAGAAGGTGGGTTTGATCCAGTCCAATAGCTTTCTCCTACACTCAAGGGGATGGCTTTTGTTTACTTATAGCTGGTGTTGGAAGATCAAGATCTATTATAAATCTACTTGGGCTGCTCCTATAATGAGTCAGGAATTTTCGTTATTTAGAGTCTTCAGACAAGACAAAGACAACAGCTATTTACTGATATGTGAAGTGTTGCCAAGTCAAACTCACACAAGTTTTCGTTTTGCCGGCGGCATCTACTTGAAGAGAATTTCCATTCCTCGTTTTCCGAACTAGACAAACAGCGATCGGAACTATATGGATAGTACCATAGTCTCAATGTATTATTTTTGAAATACATACCTATTTTTGGATAGGTATTTACGAAAAAAGAAAAACTCAGCGATGGTACCTCAAACCGATGTCGGTACTTACACACTCCTATTTAGGGAGGGAAAAATTATGACGCAATGCCTGAAAAACAGAAAGAGAAACCACCAAATCACCTATACAAAAACAAAAAAAAACAAAAACACAGAGTGGGTAACGAAAACATTAATTCGCCGCAATTAGCCGCATGTTGAGTACGTAAATTGTTTGTTCCGTCTGCTGTCTCTAGCTATGTAATGTGTAAACTCATTTTAACGTGTTTGGAGGCACCTAACAAACTATTCTGCAATTAAATATGCACCCACGGTACAGTGTGTCAGTGTCAGACGAGACGGATAGGTAGGGTAGAGGTACTCACGTTTATAAAGAAATTTCGAGTAATCACAATCCATTGTTAGCTGCTACTGTTGCAAATGATGTTCTGGATAACGAATTTGCTGACAGTTTGATGGTTGTTTGTTTGAGAAAAATATATCTATAAATTTTCGTAGCACAGTAAGTTATAATATATGTATGTAAATAAAAGCAGAAAATCAACAAAGAATTAAAAAACAAAAAAAAAATAATTAAAACTCAACCGGCGCACTGATAAAAAAAATAGCAATTATTGGCTGTTTGAATATATAAGGAATACCACTCTAAGAAGACACACTTGATACACCAACAACGACAAGGCAATCAATTGATTAAATAAATAAATATTTTATTTTAATTTATTTTTATTTTATTTGTTGCACAAAATGCGACTGATTGTTGTGAGAAATCCGCGCAAAGATACACAGACGACCACGACGACAACAACAACAACAACGACGGCGACGACGGGTTGGTCACTTGTCTATCAATTTAATTAGATTATCAGTGAATGACTGGCGGGCCATCATCGTCAACATGGAACGTTGGCATTGATTCTGATTCTGATTCTGATTCCTTACTAGGTATTATTATTGGCAATTCCCTTGCATTTATCTGTCACTTTAGTTGACAGTGTAAGATACATTCGACACCGCACAGATACTTTTATTTGTTGAAGATTATCAAATATCCACTTGTAGATACATTGTAACTTTTTTCTTTCTTTATTTATTTAAAGGGGGCGCGCACCTGCAAATTATCCACATTCATCATTTATGAAATTGACAGATGACACTGACACTGACACTTTGTGTATATACAAATTGGTTTTTGTCACTTTGTCACATAATCGCATCGGAGCGGATCATCCACCCCCCAAACAAACGAGTGTTGTAGTGTGGACAGGTTGAAAAAGCGCGAAAAAAAATAGCGGAAAAGTTCAACCCTCGTTGGAAAAGTGACAACAAAGAAAGAACAATTTTCAAGAGTTTTCCACTTTTCTTCGACAACGGCGGCGGCGGCGACGGCGGCAACGATGCAATTGTGTATAAGCAACGGTGAATTCTCATGGACGCGACGACGGCAGCATAAACAAAACTACTGGCTGACTGGGTTGGCTGGCACGATGGCAGGCGGCGGGCGGGCATTCAGTTTTCAGTCAGACTGTGTGCTCTGCACAATTGGAGTTTTTCCACAAAACGCGAGATACCCAGAGCGAGAGACACATAGATAGATAATTGCGTTAGAAAAGAGCGATAGAGAGAAAGAGAGAACAGTCCCCCACTTTGATTCTCTCACTCACGATGAAATGGTACATATATTTGAGTGGAAGTTCTCCACTCGTCGTCCATGGAATGGATTTATGCGTATTTGCTTGCGTTTCTGCGTGTAGATACATCACTCGAAAGTCAGAACTCGAAAGGAATGAGTAGGTTCATAAAAGGAAAATGTTTTGAGTGGAAACAAAAAGTTCCCTATGATCCATGCTCTCCGACTCCGGTCACTGCACATGCTTTTGTGTGCGGGATTTTATTTTGCTGTTGTTTCTCTTTTGTTTGAGCTCATTGGCTTTGGTTGACTAGATATCTCTATCTCTATAGCTTTGGATATTCATCTTTTATCTTAAGAGCTGTTTGAATGCTTAAGAATTATGTTTAATTTATGTATGTTGGCTTACGTTTACGGTGAAGTGACAAAAAGAGATTGGCGTTGCCAGATGGGAGTTGTGATACATGACACTTTTGTCAACCGGGTTATTTTTTATTTGATTTCTTAAATCTCTTTCCACTAAGTAGAGAAAGTGAACCGTAAACCATACGGACCCGATTTATGACATTTTCCATTTTGCCAGAATTTCCGACGATAGGTCTTCGCATTCAGACAGATATTGTCTTTGGAGGCTTCCAGAGTCTAAGGGCTGTTGACTTATGTGACACACATAATATGGTCTCGATATCATGGTACAATTACTAGGGGATAGTCAATACCACGCTAGGTGACACACTTCGCAACGTAAATAGTTTGACAGTTGCCACGCTCCGGCAGATAAAAAAACCCGTGACCGCCACCTAGTATACCCACCATCGTATGAATACTTTAGCATTTTCCATGAAAATGACAGGTGGTTGAAGTAAAACTATTCTCCGCTTCATGATAGTGGCGCTGCTTTCGCTAGGGAGATGGATATACCACGCAAAAAACCCTAGTATCGATACCACGCTCAAACCACATTGCTCAACTTGTATTACCGTGGTATAGGTATACTCCTCTAGGCCAGCGGCTAAACCTTGTAGTGTTTGCACAGTTAGTGTCGGACGACCGGGTAATGTGTCGAAATTCACGCTGCGCCAACACCACCGACAAGTTATCCCGCAAAAAGTCGAAATGAAATTTAGGAGTAGCGTTCATTACCTGTGGACGAGGATTAGGTATCTTTCTGTTTACATAACAAATGTCAAAGTAAAATTATTGACATTTGCGGCCATTAGCTAAATTTATAGCATATTCCGATAGGGTAATGACTTTTGCGTTTATTTGGGTAATATTTTGGAGCCCGATGGAGTCAGTTCAGTATCCAAATTTGATGTTACTTTCCTCCATAAAAGCTCTTCAACAGTCCCTCGAGCACCAGAGGCTTGTTGTAAATTTCATGTTGTCTTCAGGAGTCCAAGGGTCAAGGGTTACATTCACAGTGACTAAAATTTATATCTGGTAATACTGTACTACCTAGCCAGCCCAAAGTGAATGCAAAATCAACTCAGCTCAGCACTTTACTTCTTTAATCGTTTTTTCCCCTTCATAACTGTCTGGATCTGGATATGTATTAACACTGATTTTCTCAACTTACCCCTGTGTGTCCATTTGCAGTGCACACATTCAAGTCTGAACACCAGAATCATCAGAATCAGACGAGACAAGGATGATGGAACAAACAATAGTGAGCCAAAGAGCAGAATTAATATTTAATGACAAAAGAAAAGAAAATTCTTATTTAACCCGGCCGGTTCTTGATCGAATGGAAGTGCGGTTGTGGGTTGTGGCCTGCCTTTTGGAAGCCCGCACCCTTCTGCATGAGCACATATACAGTCAGTATTCTGTACTGCTGCTCCATCTTGTGGCGAACGACTTCGGTGTATCGTAGCTCGTTCATTTTGTCGTCTCGTCTGTCGTACGTGGGTCTGAATGGTGAGTTCATTATTAAATTTTTTTTTTTGTTTTCGTACACACGGTAAGAAAAAACAAATTGGTGAATTATTCATGAGAGAGGAGACATTTGAATTTTTTGTTTTCCTTCTGCTCTTTTTTTTTCCTCGTGTTCTTTTCTTTATATTAATCTTTTATTCCTCCCTGCTATGAGATGGAACTATAGACGGGGGGGCTGGGCTGAGATCGATTATCAGTAATTTCATAATAATGACAGCCTAGCCTATCCTCAACTACGCCGAGCAGCATTTGCTTCCTCCTTGCTCCTCGACCATCAACAGCTTTGTGTTCATTTGGTGGGAAACAATGCGTCGCTTTCATTCACTGGAAATCGATGTGATGGCCGGGAGAGTGGGTTAGATATAGACGTATAGGTATATGAATATATTCCTGACCGAGATGAAGAAAAGAGATGAAATGTTCACAAGAAACTTTCTGATGGTCAGGCAGTGGTGCCGCATTCAAGTATATAGGTCACTTTCGGATTCCGATTTGAATATTATTGAATGGGCTTTGACTGACCGATGATAGTTCCACTCTCGCTGCATTATGCGTCTCCTCTGGACCGGCCTTTGAATAGAGGTTTTCAATTTGTTTGATGAACTGTGGATGCGAGAATGATTTTGTGGGCTGCTTGTTTGAGGGTGAGTGGTACTTGTGTACCGATAGTTGCGCCTTCGGTGTCGGCTTATCGATTTGTGTAAATCTTATTAAAGACCAAGTGAACTTTGGAGTTCGCTTTCTCTAATGCACGCACATATTTGCGGAGGACTTCTCCTTGCAACAACTGAAGTGCGTAAGTGATATCAATCTGCAAGCATCTCGCGGCACAGTTAAAGGGTTGGTTTCGCTTCCCCCCGGTGAGTGGAAATTTAACTTTTTTCAACTTTTTCCGATTAAAAAAAATTGTAAAGGCCTACCCACTACTTTAGTAAATAGACGAACTAGAGCTTTGTTTGCAGGTTTTGGGATTGTAAGCCTTTTTAATTTGCCCTTGGTAAGAAGATAGAAAGTGCTTTAATACATTTCGATTGTCGGCACAAAAGACTGGAATAGGAACTTGAAAAGGTATCTCTAAGTTAGATGCAAAAGTGAGATAATATTTTATGCTTATTATACTCCTAAGTGGAGGCCTCTATGGTGACGAAAATAGGCGCCACCTGTTATAGGCACCTAAAATTCAGTGCAAGAGCTCTACAGAGACATCGACGTAGTTACAAAATGTCAGTCATTACAGATGGCTAGGACTAGGACATAGAGAGAATAAGCACCAATGCATGGGCCCGTAGCGTCTTAAGGGAGACAACACAGTAGGGGAAGATATCACTCTAAGTGGCCAGCAGAAGTATTGAAGCGGACCTCAAACGACTTGGATTGCGCAACTGGAGTTAGTTAGGTAAGGAAAAGGCTTATTTGCAGACAGGCTTTTTAGGTACCTAGGTAGTTTAAACTATTAAAGCTTTAGCCATTTAGCCAGGTATAGTTACGCCAATGCGGGGTTACAAAGCGATCCGAATTCGCCAACAAAATATAGATTATCTGACTCATCTATAAAGGTAGGTACCTACCTATCATACTTATTGAAACGTTTGAGCAAACTAAGCTGAAGAGTTGCTTTTAAGAAAGAGTATATTAAGTATTCCCACTTGGCCAGTTACCGACCTCAAAGTCTCTCGTTTCCATACCTAACCTGCAAAAGATGTTTAGCTTTTACTTAATTGAAAAACAACCGTATGTACCTATTTGTAGCCCATTGTGATTGATTTAAATATTTATAAAGTCATTTGCACTGTGAAGACATATTTAACCTCCAGGATTATGCTCCATGTTGTACGTAAAGCACTTATATATAGAGAAACATATATCTATCTGCTCAGAGATTCCCTTGGTAAAATCACATAAATACGTTGTAACACCCCTAATCAATTTTCAAAATTAAAACAATAAATATTCCTCCAGTTGCCAGCAATCCCCCTTCAACTCGTATAAACATTCAACAACTCTAGCAAACATATTAAAATCACACAATCAATTTCCAGTTCCAGAAGAAAAAAAAAGCCAACTTCAAGGGAATCAATTGACAACTCCCCAAAGAACGCTTGACATTGAATTCGCTGTCATGACTACCTACGTCCTACGTGCTTCTAAACTTAACCCCCTTTTTCATGAACCCCCTTTATATAGCAATTTCTCTTTTAATTTACACACAATCGCCTTCGTTTTGCTCAATACTCTCTACAGAGTCAAGAAGACGTGCCCAACAACAATAAAAAAAAAAAAACAATAAAAACATCTTAGGGACCCAAAATCACCCCTCATGACGGGTGCTGCTACCAGCAACACTCCGCCACCATCCTTTGTCAATAAACAATAAACACCCTTTCGGAACATTATCTTAATCACTGAGACAATAATAATTTGTAAACTCATCTTTCGACTTGATGTTGCTACCACCCAAACACCCAAACACCAACCCACCTCTCATCCAGTTGTTATAACTTGTAAGGCCCCTTTATCACCCTCTTATCGTTCTAGACGTTAACATGGACGTTAGCCAATAAAAGGATTCATTTCGTTTCAGTCAACGAGAAAAGGCAGCTTTGGGGGACGATTGCATGAGCAAACAGCAAAGCAACAGTATCTAGTATCTACATGTGGACATGCCAGATAAACTGCCGATCAAATCAAGGGGGATGAAATGAACGGCAACAACTACACACCCAAAGAAGCGATTTCGATGAAATCATGACATGACCTTTACAACGAAATCAACCGAAATTTCAATTTAATTCGACTCCGCCGCATTCAAGCCATCCCCGCGCTGAATTTACAACGCCGCATACCATCAAAGAGAAAAAGAGGGTGCGCTCCAGCTCCAGCTCCAATCAGCGCTGCCACTTTGCTACGATCGTAGCAAAACTGCTACGCAATTGCCCGTTTGCTACGCTGCTACGCACTCTCCCTAAAAACGCCTATTTTGCTACTTTTTTTTTAAGCACGAAATGAGAACAAAAATCTTGTAATTAAGGCAATGCTTACATGCAAAGCGCCTTTTAAGTGAAGTTTTTAATGTTTTTTTTTTTTTTTTTGTTTGATTATAGTTTTGTAAAATATATAGTTTACCAACTATACTTGTACTAGTCCTTAAAAAAATATTTACTTTGAATAAAGAATTAAGTGTTTTTTGTTTATTTTCGAAAAAAAATTTATATTTTGGACTTTTGAGTTTTGCTACACAAATTAAGTTTTGCTACGCAAATTTGCTACGCAAATTTTTTCCCTTGTGGCAGCACTGGCTCCAATCCAAACGAAACGAGCGAAGTGGGGAATTTTTTTAAGACTGAATGAGCGCGCATGGGGAAATGCAATACTCAAGTGAGAATTGAGTCAATTTTCTACAAACCACAACCCCCACCACCCAACTATGCGACAAAATAAGGAGCCGAAAATAGTTGCAAATTTGGTTTGGGATTGCCGATTGCCGACAATGCTTTTGAGTTTAATCATGCATATTGCAAAGATTAGCCAGCTAAATGTTTTTTTTTGGTTTTGTTGCCTTTCTTAGTTCTTACTTCTTACTGTGCGTAATTATTTTCTCCGCCATTTGGCTCTCTTTGTGGTTTGTTTTGCACTCTCATTTTGGGGCAAAATGATGTGATGATATGAAGATGATGACCGATGAGTGAAACGAATTATGTAGCATGCGCAATGGAAATCAATTTCGCAATAGATAAAAATATCTTTTGTACATTACTATCTATACAATACCAACAACAATTACGGATGACGTGACACAAGAGGCGGGCTAGCGGCTAGCAGCAAAAACGCGGCAAAAAACGGCAGTTATGAACTCATAAAATAAACTTGAAGCCAAAACAAGAAAAGAAGTAGGAAATAAATAAATGAAAAGTAAATGCAGCAGAGTATTTTGAGAGAGAATTATGCAAATGCATATGCAGGTGTAGGACAGAGAGCATTTGAAGAGTTGCCAGATTCATCAATATAACCGACATTAAATTATGTTACGAGTACCTACCTAGGAAGGTAGCTAAGTGCCTGTTTTATTTTAAATCTGTAGTTATTATTAATCCATGCAACTAAACGTTTTTAGATTCGTATTTAAAGTTCACAATAGCTACGAGTATACCTACTAGGTATCGTTTTCCATACACACTTTCTCACAATTGAGAGTTTTCGTAGTTTTTAAGTTTGGACTAGAATTCGGTTAGATGGGTTAGGCGGTCAATGTGGGCAAGAGAAAGTATAGGTAATGCTATCAACAAGAAAAGACACACAACACCGTCGTCTCGGACAGAATCATAGATAGCTATATACCTACCTAACTTTGAAGTGGTTAGGTATTCGTGTCTACCTAGGCTTCGCCTTGAATCCAGACAATGGGCCTTACCAGTAAACAATTTTTATCCAGACTTTAAATTTAAGTAATTCACAATGTGCCGTACTAATAATAAATTTAATCCTCGGCTTTAAGTTTACGGAAGCTCACAATTGCAAAATTTTTACAGAAAATTTAGCGGTTAAAAGAAGGCCATCTCTCAAATAACTAAAGTGAACTTTAAT
Source organism: Cheilosia impressa (assembly GCA_948293265.1). NCBI lineage: Eukaryota > Metazoa > Arthropoda > Insecta > Diptera > Syrphidae > Cheilosia > Cheilosia impressa. The sequence goes on along the minus strand of OX411882.1, from coordinate 46,929,304 downwards.
AAGACCCTAATCGTCCCAATCCTGCTCTATGGAGCAGAGGCTTTGACTTTACCAAAAACGTGAGGTTAGTCTTATTGGTTTTGAGAGGAAAATTCTTTGGGCCTTAATAATAAACATTTTTAGTTTCTAATCTAAATTTTAGTATAGTTCACAGTGGCTATTCCATACAAATTTAGCAATTGTGAGCTTCCTTCTTTAAAATGAAGAAAGTCGGCCTAATGTGATGATTGATATAAAAAAAAGGAAGAGAATTGCGGAAAGTACAGAATCGTCTGTGTTTCTGGCGTCGACGCGACAAGGATTGTTTTTGTAAACCCAACTCTAAGAATAAATCCAACACTCTTTACAGTGATAATTACCCAGAAGATATAATTCAAAACAAGTTGCTCTTTCCTAAGCCTGTAATGACAAATAAAATTGGGGTTCGCGAGAGCCTGGCAACTCCACAGCCCAATTTTAATTTCGACGCAAAAAACTTTATCAAAACTTAAGCACAGTACATAGGTAGGTACCTACAACTTTGACGTTCCACATTTCAATCTGATTAGTTTTCAATAAAAACGACAGGATTTACAAATGTTACCACGCGAAAAAGGAAAATTGATTTCGAAAAAATAAAGTTCTTGGTCATCAATCTTCGTGCCATCAATCCATGTCATTAATTTAATGTCAAAAGGTTGGTGTGTTCCCGCATACTTCTGGCCATATACCTATACAAGTCCAGAATCCATCAATTATCTATTTTGCTAATAACATGGCTACATTTCACAGATAACCATTAATACCTCGATTACCCATCGGGCGATTAAGTTCATCATCATCGATGAAGAGGAGTTGAACATGAACTTATACCTGCCACCTGCCGTACCTACCCAACGCGCGGCGTTGAAGTTTGACTTGTGTACGCTCTACGCCGTCGTACGCATGCTGAGATTTTCGTTTCTCAATTATTTTTGGAGCTCCCGCCAATTTGAGCAACTAAGGTTGGCTCTTTCTGAAGGCATGCGAGAAGGAGCAGGGAGCCCCCGTTGAGTGGTGAACTAAACCAAGTTAAGTACCTGCGCCGTGTTTTCTTTTTGATTGTTGTTTCTGTTTCTCGGGGCGAAATGGATTGGAAAATTTGGTTCTCATTTGATGCAACAGTTTTCCTCACTCTATAACGTTCCGGTTCAGTTCGTGTTCACTGATGGCTGGCCAGGGCGCAAATGCTCCGCTCTTTTATCGAATAGGTCAATCGAACATTCTGTCTGTGTGTACGTATTTACACGGGTTGCCATGCCAAGCTCAAATCATTTTCGTAATGAGCTTCTTGCGCGCCGAAAAGGTTTTCGTTTTATCGAACGCGCCATCATCGGGGGGCATCTACAGGTGTGTTACACCATTTACACTGCCGCCGACTGTGTAATGGGTGTCGGACATGCTCAGAAAAAGCAAACAAGCCATAAACTTGGAGCTTGGCGAGAGCGAGAACAATAAGGATCAGTGAATCCACTTATTGTCGTCGCAGCGTGAGATGAGTGACTTTGGCTTGGTTGGATTCACATGCGATGGATACCATTTACAGCGTTAGCACTTCGGACAAGGCGGAACAAGGGGAAAGATAAACACACAAAACGAAGAACACGAATATAAATTTGATGGGTGCGGGAGAATTATTTTGCATAACACATTGACGAATGCTGATATGGTATAACGGTATCGGTATATATGGCACGATTATGGTGCCAAGGGGAAGTAGATATAGGTACCTACCCACCTAGCGTATTTATGTAGTAAACATAATCTTGGACATTGTTACCAGTTCGGAAAAAGTGTCACAGTTCGACATAGGGCCGGTATTCGATTATAAGTTTACGAGGCTCATAAATGTAAGATTTTTCGACGTATTCACCAAGCACTATTTCGGTTGAACCTATGCCAGTTCGAATATGCGAAAAAAAAAATTCGAGTTTCCAAACGCGTTCTAAAACAATTTTGTGTAGGTACCTACTAGGTACCTACTCTTTTCCGAAATTGTTAATTGTCAAAATTGCTGATATAGATATAAACTAATTAATTTTCAATTCGTGTGTTAATATGAGCGATCTTCTTAGAACTTCGTCTAGAAGTTCTTCATTCTTGGAAAACAGCTCAGACGACGAGGAGTTCACCAAATATTTGGAGGAAGCCGCAACGTCAACAAGTGAAATAATTTGGTTCATGTAAAAATTTGCGGCTGCTGAATTCGAGAAGAGGTTTTGTTTGCCAAAATATATGGTAAGCAAATTATCGAGCCAATTGTTTCTGAACTATATTTTACTTGGATAAAACAAACCATCCAGTCTCAGCGCGTAATTAAATTTTCAAGGCTGTTACTTGATCTTTTTCCTTATCGGAAAGATTTAGCTTTCTTCACTTCCCTTCCATTTTGAAAACGGCAGCTGATTTCGAATTTTTAGAAGTTATTACTGCTCTCAACTTAAGAGTGGTCGGGACCACTCGTAAGTCTTATGAGCGCTCTTAAATATGCACTAATAACCATTGATGAATAGGTTTATGAAGCTCTTAGTTTAATATTGGTCTGTGAATACCAGCCTAGAGTTGCTGAAAAGACTAATTCGACTATAAACAGGTTCCTTTTAAGGTTATGATATTCTTTTGATAGATGATTCATTATTATTAGCTGCGAACTCCGTTTTAGGTGCGTTTAGAAAGAAAGAAACACACTAGGGCAGGTACCTACCTAGTCAAAAACCACAAAAATCAATTAGCCGATTTTGCCCGTTGGTCATTAGGTACCTATAACGTTCACTCTTTAAGGTATGTAGTTACATAGGTACTTACCCACCTTATCCATAGCCATTCATGAACGTGAATCGTGGTACCTACCCAAGGAGCATTTTGCGACTTCATGTGTCATGTGTCATGAGCGACGTCGTTAAGACGGTTTTGTTACCAGAAAATATTCCCAATGAGTAACATTTTCGACAAATGCTAGGTAACATTTCCCATTTAGGAATATTCCTATCTAGGGATTTTATGTCTACACAGATTCTTTATTGTGTCAAAATTGTTTCTTCAATGAAACATTATGTCCGCAGCGTGTAAAATGTGTGGAGATGCGTGTTCATACACACAATTCCTAAAAACTTACTGTCAACACAGATTAAACGCGATTCCCGATTGGGAAGTTTGTGGCACACAGAATAAACACAATTCCCAATAGATTATTTGCTACACAAATAAGAACGAATTCCTAATTGGGAATATTTTGTTAGGTATCCATTTTGCATTGAAAAAAAAAAATATATGGAACATAAGAAATTTTAAATTTACTGTTTTGGTGGATGTGGTGTAATTAAATAGGTTAAAATGTTACTATTATGTCTATATACACATCTTAGATTTATTTTATACTGATTTTATAATGCTCCTTATCAGCATTTAAAATACCATAAACAATTTTAAAAGAAAGTTTTCATTAAATACAGCATATTTTGTAAGGATCATGGTTTTTTTCGAAGTACATTAGTAACATTTCAAGGCAAAATGATGTTCCCCATAAAATTTCAGTAGCAGTTTTCTGTTTAATAATGAAATGTTTGATGCAGTCAGAATATTATATTGGTATATAACACAGGTACACAAAATGAATGACGTATTATAGCGTCACAAATTATATGGTATGGCATTCTTCCCAATTTGTGTGTACATAGGATTTGCGTCAAAAACAATTCCTACTTTGTGTTGCGCCACTTCCGAAACCAAATAGGAACTGTTACTTCGTTGTTTTGAAACATATGTTCCTAAATGGGATCACGAATTGACACCAGAACGTCGCCAGGCCTAAAATGTGTATTCGAATGCTACTTGGGTAGGGTAGGTGCACCAGTACCCGGCCAGTCACTAGTATCCGGCCACTTTGCGTTAAATAGTTAATAATAAGTAAATTAATAGTCATTTTCACGGGCGATAAATTGTGTCTATGATTTTTGACTTATATAACTTGCTGGTAAAATTTGGCAGCTGTGAACATCACTAAACCGCCATAAAAAAAATGAGCAGTCTATGTAGTTCGTCGACGAAGTGAAAAGTGCGTTTTAGAGTTCGAGAAAATTTGTGGAGGTATCAAACGAAAAACGTAAATTTCTGTGTTTTTTTGAATATTAACCAACTCGTTTATTGTTTTTCTGATAGGAAATTTAATTATTAATCATTAAATATTTAAAAAACGAATTTTTTTTATTTTTATTTAATTATTAGATGGTGGCCGGTTACTAGAACCTTATTTTTTCAAGGTGTTCTAGTGTCCGGTCAAGGTGGCCGGGTATTAGATATTTGGTTGAAATGACATTTTTTGTTTATTTTTGGTTCAAATGAAACCAATTACTTTTCTCTTTCAGTCGATATAAATAATATGTGTTTAATATCAAAGGTTTCAGTATCCGGCCACGAAAAAACACACTGGCCGGCTCCTAATATATCCTGTTTCAGTATGCGGCCATTAGAGATAATTTGGTTTATTTTCCAATTTTCATAGGAAATAAACTAAGAAACTGAAGAATTCGGTTCAAAAAACTTATCGCGAGCTGATAAAATTAAGCTTGCCTTGGAAGATATTCGACAAAACTATTTAAGCTACAGAAAAGCTACTTCCAAATACAACATCCCAAAGAGTACTTTGCAAGATAGGTTGCATGGAAAAGTAGACGAGGAATGTTTAAAAAGGACCCGAATCTGTTTTGTATCCTGAAGAGGAAAAGCCGATAACTGGCTGGTGCGTAGATATGGCCAAATATGGCTTTCCCCTAAAGAAAACAGCTCTTATTGACACTGCTCAATGAATTTTCAAATCCGAAAAGCGTAAGAACATGGTTCAGATCGTTTTTTCAAATAAATCCCTATCTAAGCCTTAGAGAAGCTGAAACAGTTTCAAAATGCATAGCGATTATCACAGAAAATAGCATTTAGTGAAATATCTGACCACAACTACGTCATCAAAAAGATCGACGCTTGCCCCCATAACTTTGACCGAGCCGAACATTTTTGAAAGTCCAGGTTCCACTTTCAATTTGACCGATTTGAAATCAACTGAAAATCAACCAACTACAATAGTTCCTCTTTATATTAATAACCAGTCAATATCAGAAATATAGGATGGGCAGATTCCGTATATCAACGATCGTCTAAACGATATCGATTTTGAAACTTTGATCACCAAAATAAGTCATATTCTTTTCGAATTTTTTTTTCACAAATGTCAGCTTTCATTACATTTTTAGAAAATTAACTGGATTAAGCTCTCAAACTTGTAATACTAGCACTTAGTTGCTAGTCTATCCTTTCGACGATAATCGTCTGAAAAGTTAAGGAATGAGTGCCCAACCTTGCAGGTCTCCTATAGCGTGTTATTTTTTATTTATTTATGTATTATTAAAAATGTATACCTAGGAACCTATTTTTATTATTTTACTTGATATTATTTGAATTGTCTTTGACAAGTCTTTAAAACGATTATTTATTATTTATTTTATAACTTATTTTATACCTACGGATACATGCATGTACTGTGAGGACATACAAGTCACGGAAGATATCTCCCACCTCTATGCGAGTGTCAAGCAAGGAAGAACCTAGGCAGGTACTTCTTTAACAACTTAGAGGAGGTTGGTTCCTCAAATAACATTGGGGCAATAATTGAATTCTGTAGGGAAATTGACTGCTTGGGTGATTTGGTTTAGGTTTTTAACCGTATTGGTTCCCTGGGGATGGCGATAGGCCGTCTTGGTGCCCTGTCTTTTGTGACAATCTCACAGCCCTAATCAACCTATACCTACGTACGTCCCGTTTTAAAAAAGTGTAACTGAATTCGTATTATTTTGCTACATAATTATCTACCTAACAAATTTTTTTTTTGTCAAGCTTATAAAATCGAATTCACCTGAAGGGTATTGTGTACCAATGTATATAATATATATGATACCAAAATAAAAATGTATTTTTATTAAATAATCGATTTAAAACGAGTTTATATGTTTAATTTACTTTGTATTTGAAGTTTTTCAAAAGCAAAAATAACCTGGCCGGATACTGGTGCAAAAGTGGCCGACTACTGAATTTTGCTGGCCGGGTACTGGTGAAATTTCACTTGTTTCAAAAAATTAATTTTAATTTTAGATACAAGAACGCAATTATATTCAACTATTTTTTTTTTAAACAAAAATTGCATTTGAAGTACAAAAAAAAAGAAAAAACATGATTAAATGGCCAGGTGAATTATATATCACGGATCAAAGTACGAAAAATAGTTAGGTGGCCGGTTACTGGTACATCTACCCTATAATACTTAGCTATGTTACCCCGCTTTGACCGCGGAAAACAAAAAAACAATCAAGTCAAACGAGTTGCCTACCACTGTCCAGAGTAACGAACTTCAGTTTGCCACTGCCTTCCTAACCATTCTTTTACCATTCCATAAACCGTAGGGATTCTGTTAAATTAAGCTGCTTGCTTTGGGTGTATGTACAATTTGTGCTACATACATGTGTACCCACCGAGATAACCGGCAGCCATATTTTATCCACAACAAAACACATAAATAAAGTAACAAACAAATCAAAGAGTCGTCATCGTCATCATCATCTTTTGGGTTGAATGAGACATTGCTGAGAGTATAGTAAACGACTAGCGGAAAGTAAACACAACCCAGATACTGTGGAATTTCATTGAATAAAATTTTTGTTGAGGCAACTCACGTAATTTTGCACCTCTTTCACTCTGGCCCACCCTGACAATGGCCATCTGCATCTTACTCTAACTTTTGTAAAATTTGCTCAAGCAACGACGCCATCTGTCTCAGAATATTCCGACTAACGGAAATATCTATGCTATGTGTACGCTATGCACGCAATTATTCCAAAAACTTGGGAAAAATCTGCGGCGAAAACAGGCAAACCTGCCCCGACCAGTCCAACATTTCAAACCAAAATAACCACGAGCACGAGTACTTCGCTCAATTCAGCCAAATGGGCTGGAAATAAAATGAGCGAGACAGGGATGGCATGACTGTGTTGCGTTTGGCTTCACACATGTTGTGGTTAAGTTTAAGCTTGAAGTTAATCATGAGGCGAATTCATCTTTCTCTCTATTTCCCCTCAGTTCAGTTAACCGAACTGACTCTGGTATTTATTTTTATTTACGAATGTTCGATGGTATGTTGCAGGTATCTTTTGTGTTCATGTGCAGCACTACCATACCAGATACAGATATTGTAAATTGCACTATTGCAGCCTGGTTTGTTAACAAAAACAAAGACTTACCTGCAATCAAATCCTCCAGATTAAATCGGCGAGTTTATGAGGTTTTTTTTTTAGCTTCGATTTCACTTCATAAATAAATTAAAAATAAACACAAACACACGCACAAGCAAAATGCGAATAAAATACCACACTGCACCGCGAGGAATTCTCTTGGGGAATTTTTTACCCCGAAAAACACAACAAAACAGAGAAATGAACGCGGAGCTTACAAAACAAGCTGCCGCACAAATACAAATGCACGCAACGCGACCGAGCAACTCTACATCTACGTGTACGACGACGAAACAATTTATTGGCAATTACGGTTTTGCGGGAATAGTATTTTTTAATTTGATTTTATTGTGAAAAATATCTTGGTTGCCTTTTGTTTTTATGCTCAGATACGAACTAAGTAGGTTCTGCTGCGGATACCAAGTCGGGTTAGGTAGGTATCTTTAGTCTTTACACAGTCAGATGGAAAAAGGGGCAGCAAAACAACGACAACTACGTTTACGGAATGCGCGGAATGGCACAAGGAATCCAGACAACGCGAACGCGTATCCAAGAAAGACCAAGAGCCGGCAGACTGCTGGTGGATTACAGCAGAGGGAAAACGAAAAAACCGAAACCAAAGTTGATTCTTTGACTCTTTGTGTGTGCTGCGGGTCCGGTTCGGTTGTTGCTCGCTGGCTGTGGTATGGTAGAGCTTTTTACATCAAGTTGCTTGGCTAGTTCGTTTGGCCAAGCTGATTGGTTGCGTTTGCCATTACACGATTGAGTCGTGGCGGTTGTAAAACTGTGCAGTTTCTTGCGATTCGATTATGTTCGTGTATAGCGTGTTCCTGAAATGAGTTGTCTAAGTGGCAGCAGGGGCTGGTGACAACGGTTGCGAACGCGAAGGCAACCGAATGTCGGGTGGTTTTTCGGAGGATGTTGGTAACCTGGCCAGGCTAGGACAGGAGGCAAGAGCAGGAGTAGAGCCCAAGGTAGTCTCGGTAGTACATCGGTTCTGTATGATCTTAAAAAATATCCATAAACCATGACCCATCTAACCAACTAGTCTAGCTTGATTGTGGATTGTAAATTTTGCATCTTACTACGTGTGTAGTGCTGGCTATTGCCAAAATCAATAATCATAGTGCATAACAAGACACATGTTGTAAATTAAATGCTGGAAAACTACGCACTTTTTTCGAGAACAGGGTGGCTACAAATGTGTCAAACCGAACAATTTGGTTAGATGGGTTCGTTGCTGCTCACTTCACTTACTTTAAGCGGTCAGCAGAATGGTAATGTTCGAAAATCTAGTTCATGTAAAACATCAACTAGATTTGACTGGACTGCACTTGATAGTTTCGCGGTTTAATTTCAATTTTGACACTTTGAAATGTCAACTGTGTATGTAGGCAGGATTTTATTGACTATATTTGGAATCGCTCCGCTCCATGTGCGCCAGTAAGAAATCCGAACGACGTCACCAAATGTAATTTTTGTTCGACTTGAGACAGAGCTTATGTATCTAGGTAGGTAGGTACCTACCTCTAGGTGGGTTCCCTTATTTTGATGGATAATCAATAAAATTCACTTATTACAATGATGACATAAATTACACACCCCAATTTAATAAAAGCTTTTTGAACAAAGGATTTTCTCGTGAAATCGTTCACGATCTGTCAATCATCTTTAAGCTCATCCAGACATCCAGTAGGTGACCTTCATCCAACCCAAAATAATACTCTTGCTATTGGAAAGCGATTGAATGTTGTAGCTCTGCTTTAATTATCTTTATTAAAGTCATACAAAGTAGTAATGTGTGGTTCACTTTAGTCTTCACACACTATTCTGTAGGTCACAATGGGAAAAGAGTTCGTAAGATCTAGCCTGGACACTAAATATACTAGCCATGGCGCTGTCTGTCCCTAATGTCGTTTCTGCATTAAGCTACCTTCTGAAATATAGAAATGCCAACATTTTGGTTAAAAGCTAGATTCGCAGCAATCGTGAGCGAACTTATCGTTCACGAAATCACACGATCTTACGCACTACCTATCATAAACAAAAAATGCTGACACATCTCGTTTGCGATTTTTGTCTGTTAGGCACGTTAATAAAATAGGACCAGAAAAGTAAAATATGTAAAAGTCAATACTTACCTCTCCACCATCTTTGTTTAGATGAAATAATAGTGTAGGCTCGGTTAGGTATATCCCTGTTTTTGTAAGACTTGATCTCAGCAAAGTAAAGTACAATTTACAGCACGCAATTACAAGAACTACTTACAAGGCCTTATAATTCTATCCGTAATAAAAGCCAAGATTTCTATAATAATTGATTGTTTTTTTTTTATTAATAATTTCGAATGATTGACCAAAATGAACAAACAAATTAATTTAAATAATTTTCCTTTATACAGTTTTGGAAATTGTTTTTTTTTTCGAGAAGTCATAGTTCCGTTTGTTTCTCCATTTTCTTAAAATACATGCCGAGATTACATATTCGTACAACTTCGATTCAACAAAACTATGTTCTACTTCTTGTTTAATGTTATACTTACTATTACTTTAATATATCACTCTATTGCAATAGTATTTTGTGTTTCTATTTCTAATCTGAGAAAGTTCACTGATGTGTTACAAATGTTTGGTTTTTATTTTTTTGGTTTCAAAAAATGCATTAAATATTGAAATTCTAAGCGTAAATACAACTTTAATTTGGTTTTTAATAATAATTTAAAATTTATTTAATTATCTTTTATACAACAAAACAATAAATAATCAAGTTAGTATACATTTTTAGTTGTTAAATTTGCAAGAACCTTTTTTATTTTTGTTGTTGAGATATGTAATCCTAACTGATTGAAATTGTGGTTTTGTTTTAATCTTTGGTGGCTTAGACACTTAAATAAATATGTACAAATAAACAAATAGATAAATAAATATAATATCAACATAAATCGAACTCAAAAGATGCAAGGAACTGTGGTGAGAATAAATACCAAGATAATGGTATTGAAAGCAAATTGACAGACTGTACCTCCACTTCTATTGGATAGGAAAAATTTCGAATATTAGGCACAATTCTCAAGATGTTCAAAGAAATACGTCTTAAGAGGTAATACAAACGACAGCTACAATATTGACAAACAATCGTCCTGACCAAATACAGTTTTAAGCTGAGCTTAGACACTTCGTGGCGTGCTTATCTCGAGCATATGTTTTCAGTGACAAGACATTTACGAGTAAAATGTCCTGTGTCACCAATTAGGAAAAAATTCATGAAACTTGCTGGAACTATGGGGACGTTCAAGTATCTAGTTTAGTAAGTCTGACAGCTGCCTGACTATATGTATCTTAGTTTTGATTGGCTGAAATAGGTCATATTATGACAGTTCGCATATGTGGCTGACATAGAAAAAGTGACGTTCCCGACCAATCTAGTTTTTGCTTTAAGGTTATATCTTATCCAGACCAATCTAGTCGACTTAATGTAACTAGATTTTTGAATGTGCCCTAATATCATTTTCGAAACCGAGTGCTAGTGTCACATTCTACCTTAAGTTTTTTTTTAACAATCATTTGCACTCATAAATTAAGTATTAAATAGACCGTCAGTTCAGACAACTGTTTTCCGTGTCACTGAATTAGCCGCACTCATTTTATTTATATCTCCCGCCATTTATATTTTTTTTTCTACTTCACATGTGGGAAAAATAAGAGAATTTTATTTTAAAAATGTGAGGGAGCTTAGGTGCGCGTTAGCTGACGGCCAATTTAATACTCAGTAAATGATACATAGTTTATGATTAAATGTTAATGATGTGATTGTTGGAAGCAGTTTTCCTGATTACATACATTTAAGAAGTTGGGTCTGAGGTACACGCACTATTCTTTGGTCTTTGCACCTTTCAAGGACATCACAGGGCACACAAATTACACTCTAATACTGTTCGTTTATTTAAAACCTAATAAATATGCGTTTCATTAATTAAACTCTATATTACACAAATAGAAAATAGCACAAATGAAAAAAAAAAACTAGATTGCGCGATGGTCATAAATGTGTGATTTCTCAAAAGTGGGACCTTTGACCTTATGTTAAGAGCGATTTATCTGAAAATAGTATATATAAAACGGTAGCTGGAGTGGACAGTCGTTTGTGTGTTGAACCACTCAGCGAGGGGTACCAGGTTCAACCCCTGGAAAACCACGTAAAACAAATAAAGTCTTGAAAACATATTGGAAAATTAAAAGTCCATTCGTCATAAAAATAACAGCTCACGCAGGCGAATGGTTGTGGGGAGATAGGCCTTGAGTCCTATATGAACCTGCTACGCAAACTATTTTTTTTTGTGAGTTAATTGCATTAATACTAAATAAATCATACATAACTACAAATAATTTAAACTGCAACCAGAGGCAATGTTCTATAAATTCCAGAAAACACCCACAATGAGGTACGAGAAACACAAACAGAGTTACAACTCGAGGTGATACAGAACATGGCCGCATATACTAAATGACTGATTATAAGTAAAATAAATATAATACATAAAATAAATGTTAAAAATCAAACACAGTTAAGATTGACTAGACTAAATGTTTGGTTACAAGAGCTTAGAAACACACGTGTGTCGCATATAACGTTCCTATATAACTTTTAACCTCTGATTAAAACTTGTTCGTATATATGTTGTGGTTTTAGAATTTTTATTTCTAAACTCTAATTTACCTACAATTCGGTTTAAAAATATTTGTTCGTATAAGCATTATTAAAATTCCAGAAATTATAAAATCAAGTGTAGAAAATGTAGAAAAAATATCGTGTATCATTATAATAACAATTTTTACAAATTTTTGTTTTGTTTTTGTATATAAGGTACGTGATAAAGAAATAGATTCACTCGACTTAGTTTTTTTTTCTTCAATATTTGTTTTTAGTAGATGTTAGAGTTTGGAAGTGGTGGTGTTTTGTTTTTTTCGCAAGTAGACAAGAAAAGAAGATACAAATTGTATTTTGCTGAATACAACGGCCTTGAGAGGTTACTTCGTGAGACTTTTAGAACGAGATGGGAAGGAGATCCAATAAGTACATTAGTTAAGTCGCTCTTACCGAATAGATCGGCGGAATTAACATATCTCGCTAAAATGTGCGTAGAGGTGAACGAGGGAAACCATGTTTATGGCGTCAACAAGAAACCACACTGAATACTGAAGAAATGGCTAAAATTGTGCAAAAAACCATTCCCATTTGCAATTGATGTTGGGCTAAAACGAAAAAACAAGGAATATTTTGGTCATAGCAGTAATGTTCTATAGGTCGACTTATAGGATTGCAAAAAGGACTATAACCAAGGCGGTATAGGTATATATCCCGAAACTAACGGCCACTCTGACAAAGTTAACAAAAATTCTGAACTTAAATGTACAGAATGTCATTCGTTTTAGTGGATGAGCCAGAGCTTCTTGCACTGGTTTACTGTGAAATAATCTGAAGCAAGACTAGCACATTATAACTCTCAAGGCCAATGTAATGCTAAACTGAGCGAAAGTCTCTCACAAAACCTATTTACTTCTATATAATATAAGGCATAATGTTCAGAAAATTGATTGGCTGACAACAATCAGCAGAGTTTAGGTGGAAAGCAGCCGTATTAATGCGGCAGTATGGTTCGTTTTTATACACTTTCTGAAGTAGTAATTGGAACTTTTAGAAAATCATTTAAAACTTGCACAAAACTTGCTGCATACAAGCTTATAATTTACACATAAAACTAACTTACAAAGAGAAACACTGGTCATAGCCAGAGTGACAAAATATAGGCTACATGCATTTTGCATTTCTCTTAAAAAACTAAATAAATAGGTTCCTAATATAGCACAATGAATTGTTGGAAAACTATTGAATATCTAAGCTAATGCACACTCAAAATATACATTACAGTTGCTCAATTGTTGAGGAAATCGAAATTTTTTTTAAATTCTACAGTACGTACCGGGTCGTTGTTAGACATTTCCAGTATTGGCTTGGTTTGATCGTTACTAGTTCTAGGAGAGAGAAAAACAAAAGAGAATCTCTTTTGTATTGTATCCAAATTTCTGTTGAGGCACCATTTTATCGTGTCTTGAGTGTTGTTCCCTCGATTTTGCGCGCGATGATCTGCAGGTTGAAGCTCAATTCGGCTTCCAAGAAGTTGCGCCACAATTCGATAGCAAAGTTAGATATCTGTAACCTAAGAAACGCAACTTCAGTCCAAATAGACTTTCAATCTGATTTCGTCGACCAGCGTTTGTAAACACTTTTTTGAAAAAAAAAAATCTAAATTAAAAGAAAGCGCGCGCACACAAAGCACATCTCTCGCTACACACAGCTTAATCACTCTTTTTCGATTCAATTGACGATGACGGGTTGCTCAAGTGATGCTCGATCATTTTCAGCGGTCCTTGCGCAATAAACATATACTGGGATGGAAAATCCCAAATGATTGTGAAGTGGAAAAACATATTGGCCATGGCAATGATGTACTCGAACAACGCAAACCAACTGAAAGCTATACAAACAAAGTTTGATTAGTTTGTAATTAATTGCACGCCAATTTGACCCACCTAAGTCGTGACAGTAAAATCGATGTTTTGCAAAGAACACCAACAGACCAATCGTACTCAGGATTGAAATCACAAAGAGAATCTTCTTCCACTTCAGCGAGTCCTTTTGTCGTTCTGTAATACTTGCGTCGTCATGCAGTATGCGATACAGCTTAATTGTGGCCAACATGTGACACAACGAACATGTCATAAAGGTAATGAAGATCTTCTCGTGAAGGGCTGCAACAGTATATAGAGATCGATAAAGTTGTAATACAGCGAAAGGGATAGACTTACGGTAGTTTTCTCGATTTGAAATATACGTTACTCCACCAAGTGATGCCACTTCGACTGCATTCAACCAGAAAACGAGACTCGTCAGGAGTTTTGCCTTCTCCATTGATTCCGGTGAGTTCAGTTTGTCAATTAGGCTACGATAATAGTTGCGGTATACAACTGCTATAGGAATTCTGGGACCTATGTGTAAGGCGATACTGATTCTCCAAAAGTAACGTTGCGGACTAACTCCAGTAATTGCACTTATCGATGGAATTATATTATAAACCTGCGCAATAAGAGAGTCGAGACTTAATACATTTAAATAATTCAATGACTAACAATAATTGTTTTTAAAGTTAATTTTGCTAAATTAAAATGGATAATTTTGTAGTGAAAATTTTGCCAGGACTCTGAAATCGAGTTAGCGGGAGTGTAAAAATGATTCCTAACATCTATTACTACTTTTCGCGAGATGGAAAAATTATGCCTCAGTCCTCCGTTCTTTTAAAATACTGGTGAGCATCTTCATATACAGTACATGTTGTTTTCCATTGGTTTCACTCGGGGATCCACTCATTCTGAGATCCAATTTAACAACAAAACTGCTTCTGAAAGAATCCACAAAAGTATTGGTAGAAATGACAAAAAATAATCTACGGCTGCTGTCAGCTGACTTGTATAAAATACATAAACTAAACTTGTGTGAGTGCTTCTTGAGCGAAATCCCTTCTCAGAATCACCAGAAGATATTTTTTGTGTCAATGGGACGGTTTCAGAAGTGATTTTTTCGATTCCGGACTCTCCCGGACGCTTCATATTGACCAATTGAAAACGACATTAATTTTACTCAAATTTATCTAACGAGCAACGACTCAAGATTATAAACAATATTGGCAACTCTGATTTAGGTTTTGCCGAATAGTGTAGCTGTCATTACTCATTATTGCAGTAAATTCACGTGAACAAATGAAAACATATCTGTGCATTTGCATTTACTGCATTTTTAGGATCACAAGTGGGTTTGCAATAGTTTAATGGGTTCCCATTTAAAATTTGTTATTTATACAGTAGTGTCCGCTTATAACGAACTCGAAGGGACTGACCAAATTGGTTCGTTATAACCGAAGTTCGTTATAAGTGATACGCTAAAAAAATCATCAAGTTTTGTTATTTGTCTTTTAATGTGAAACATTTTCTTTTATTTGTTTCTGAAACTCCCATTTTACCATTACCTTTCGATTGTAAACATAAGGTTACTCGGGAAAGTACCGAACAAATTATTATGAAAGACAAAATTTTGACGTTTGAGAATATTGGTTCGTACGCAGTTGGGAAAATCTGGATGACAATGTAAAGCGACAGATTTTTGGTTCGTTATAACCGGACATTTTCTTTATTTCACGCGCAGAATGGGTTCGTTATATGCGAAAGATCGCTTTAAACGGTTACTACTGTAGTTTCTTTTGACCGCAGTTTTTTTCGTTTGCCCTAATTAGTAACCACAATGTGTGAACTGTGAAATATTGACAAGTTGTTTATGGTTTTCTATTGGTTCCTGTTTTTGCCTTGGCCTTGTTTTCCTTCGCAATTAAAAAATTTTATTTAATGTTTATCGTTAGATCAGCGGGTATTTTTCCACCGAGTTGATGCACACGGGACAGCTTTTTAATAATTGAGGGCATAGGTGACCGTTGGCGTTATGTTCGACGTAAAACTATTATAGCGTGGAACCTAAAATGGTGAAGTGTAAACAACCCATTAGTCATCAAACAAGTTCCACTTTCAATTGGAGACTAGAACCTGTCAATTAAGTGGATAGTTAAGTGAGCTAATTCAAGAACCATCGAGTTTGTTCGGGAAGAACCGGAATCAATTAGAAGTTTCCCGATAGATGGCGAGCGGATATAAAAAGGCCCGTTTGAGAACAGGACAGGAGGACAGTTGATTTTTAAGCAGTTCAAAGTAGTAATCGGTTGTGAAGATAATTAAGTGTAAAGTAGGTAGGTACAGTGATTGGCTTAAATCGTTTGTAAATTGTTTTTAGAGCTTTTGCTTTGAAGTGAATTATAAGAATGATCCGTAAAAGTATGATAAAAGTGATTTTATTAGAAACTTCAACAGAATAGCGTTTCTTTTCGAATCCCAGCTCGGATGTAACACTATAATAATCGAGTACAAACCGTTCCGCATCAATTCTATTGTCTGATCGGTATAAACGTGGCCCTAAGCTTGATAAACGACCTGCCAGGCTTTTATATAGGACTTTAAGTAATTTCATTGCTCGTCTCTTCGAAGGTATGAGATCTGTATTTTCGTCTGAAAACATGTATTGAGATCATACCTACAATAAAGAGGCCATCATAAAAATAGGTACCATACCGCTCACATAACAATCAATTTGATACAATGCAACGTTTTTAGCTGACCCCTCACTTGAGGTACCTACTATAAAATGTATTATAACTCTTATACAAGAGACATCCAATCATCAACCTCGACAGTTGGATCTATTCAATGGATGGCAATTATTTTCAAACAGACTACTTAATCATAGCTCGCGCTATTACATTTCGCAACTATGTATGCGTTTCAGGTCGTTTTGTTTGGAATGCCATTACAAATCAACCCCCCAGAGCAATTACCCTTCTTATTAGACACCCACCCCATATTACATGTTACGTATGAGGTATGACTGATAAGTAGTATAAATATGTGTCACAGCACACATGCCTATTACTTTAATTACTTACTCGGCAATGTGTTTCATGGACCTCATCTGCTTGGAAGACATACGCGGAGACAAAACAACACAACAATGTGAACAACGGAAGCATTGCGGTTACAACACAGATATCATGGAAGCTGGCTAGGAAATGTATAACAAACTGCAACATCGGCACATAATAGGTACATGAAAATACAAAAAGACGAAAATCACAAATGTAAACACTATCCAATGGAAAATCTTAAGAATACACAAAAAATAAGAACAAACTGTATACAAAAATCAATAACAATAAGAGCGCGATGCTATTACAATTTTTTTTTTCTTTTTTTTTCGAGACATGTGTGTTATGTAAAGTAACAAACTCTTTGGTCCTGTAATAACTGCTACGGAATATCACATTCGAGTACCTTTTCTGGCCTGTTTGCATCTTTCTTATTGGGATTTTCAGCGTTTGTACTTTGAATTTCATCATTCGTCATGTTGTCCTAAAAATGCTGAGTCTCCTTAATCCCCTTGTAATATTTGCGCAATTGAATGGGTAATCACTTTATTTATAAACTTATTGGGAAATCAAAGATCAAATCATTTTACTCCGAATATGTATATACATTTCACTGAAAAACCGTTTGTAAAGTGTTATACAACGAATGATTGCACTATATTGCTGAATTGTTTTTTAAGAAATTAATTTGAAATCGTGAGAGTTGAATTGTGCGTTAAAGAAGAAATACTATAATTTTCTTCAGCTGCAATTTTTCTTGTGTTTTATTTTGCGGAGGAGGAAGAAAATTCGATTTTTCCACCGCCGTATTCGACTGCTTTTATGTTTGTGTTATGTGTGATGAATCCTGTCAGAGTTTAGACAGTTTTTCTTACTACAGATTTACGCGACATCTGCGTGGTAAAGCTGCATAGGCTATTGTGAAGCAGACAGCTGACAACTGCGAAAAGAGCTACCATAGCCCCTTTGTTAATGTTGCTTACCATTGAAATTCTCTTGTTGGATTAGTTTGTCTGCCTGTGAACGACACTGACTGATTCTGAGCTATACTTCAATGTTATGAACATATCCTGTGAGTTGTGTCTTTATGTGAGTCTTCAAAAATCAACATGGTCAGAGAAGTTATTGATTTGTTTTTGGTAAACAATTTAAAAAAGAAAAATGTGTCGAAAAATATTTCCTCAATCAAAAAGGACAATATTGTTTTGTTTGTTGGATTTGTAGTTCCTGTAACATTTTGAGTTTTAATCTTTTTTGCAATTATTTTCACCGTTACGAACGCAGTGGAAATTTCTGCAATGAGAACACTCCGATTTTTGTTTGAAAACAAAACTGTACAATTGAAAAGTGGGCTTTGGTAACCCTATACGGAACTGTCAAAACAGCCGTGGATTTCTTCGCAAAAAAGGTTATGAAAAGTAGAAAAGTGTAAAAATGAATTCATTAGTTAAACAATTCTCCGTTCTCTGTATAAATAAACAAATTATAAATACAACAAAAGCACTAATCCCTGCCTGTTCCTTTCACACGACAAACAGTTTGGATAGAAAATGGAATAAACACAATGATGGACCACAGAAGTGGCTTCTAAATAATAAGACCATCTTTCCGCCACAGGCCCCCGAAGAAGAACCCCGGAAAGCGGTAGTTACATAAAGTTCTTGCAATTACATTTTCTTATTAATTTCCCATCTTTAGTATGTTTGTCATATGACGACGAATATTAAATACAGTCCCGACAAGATGTGGTACATTGCCTCGTTGGTTCGTGGCCTGTCGGTGGATGAAGCTGTCAGGCAGTTAAATTTTGTGCTCATGAAGGGTGGCAAGTATGTCAAGCAGACGATTCTCGAGGCCCAAGAAATGGCAACTAAAAGGCACAATGTTGAATTTAAGAGCAATTTATGGATTTGTGAGTTGTGCCGCATGTTTATATTCTTTTCTTTAGTTTGATCGAGCCTTGCATTTATATTCCAGCCGAATCTTTTGTGGGCAAGGGGCGTTATTTTAGGGGAATGCGCCGCCATGCACGTGGAAGAAGTGGCATGGTAGAGTACAAACATGTTCACTACTTTGTCCGGCTGGAAGAAGGAGAACCGCCAAAGAATTACTACCTGCCGTATCCGCTGACGCCAGAGGATCAATTCAACAAATGGATGGAACAGATGCGAAGCAGGAAGGTTATCAGTTCGTTGTAAACTGTGCTCGGACTAAATTCAGTTATATTGCTATTCAGTACTAATAAAGTTGTTTTCCCAAATTCGAAATGAATATTTGAAACATTTGCCAAGGACCCCAGTCATCTTAAAGCTCTTCTAGTTCCAGAACCAACAAATGCACTAGTCGCATTCGCACTGTCAATACAAGCACTGGCAGTTGGCTTATTTAAATTAAATATTTTATTCTCTCGTAAACAGTTGCAGTTATTTAACAATATTCTAGTTTGGGTGTGAGGGTATCGTCCACAATGTATAAAACGCGCCACAGGATTAGAAAAGGAAAGGGGAAGAAAGGAAACAAAATTAGGAAATGTCTGCAGTTTTTCTTAAAATAAATTTGAAAACAATGGTGGACAGTGCTCGCAAGAGCGCTCGCTGACATCAAATTGATGATCAGGAACGCGAAGACATCATTCCGCCGCCGCCCATTCGACGCTTCTTCTTCTTCTTTTTGGCAGTGAGACTCTCCTGTCCGCTATCGGTGTTCGAACAACTGTCGCTGTCATCGTCGCTGGACGACGACGACGAGGACGATGAACTGGAATTGCTAGAACTATCTGAAGCGAATCCGGTGCTTTGATCTATATTAATACTTTCGGCAACTTTAGCGAGATCAGGCTCCTTTTCCTAAAAAGTAAGTCAAAAGTTAGAAACAGCAGGCGTTCATAAAGAACACACTTACTCGAAGAACGCGAAGCCACTTGCGCGATAGTTTTGGCCGGCCGCGAACCGTTTTATGCCAAACTATGGGAAAATTGGTCCGGCTACAGAAGTTTTGGGTTACAGCCACTGTATCATCAAGGTTCAGCACAACATGCCACCAACCGCCTGGCACGAATACAGTTTCCCCTGGTCCCTGCAGGATCTCTATCTGCAAAGAGTATGGTATTTTCGCAAGTGCAACCCAAGTACAATCTTCTTTTGACTTACTGGTGCATATTCAATTGGCCAATCGGCTGATTTTGTCTTTGGGTAAATTACACTGAACCAGGTTATTGCCTCATCGCGCTGCTTCCCGCCAAGACAGCCGGGAACTTTCAGCATTTCCTTTGGTGTATTGGTCGGGAACAGGCACCATCTCTTGTGGCCAAAAACTAGAGCATTCCAAGCGCTGGTGCCTAACGGATCAATATGAATTCCTGTCCCCGAACGTGCAGGCCCCATTACAAACCATCGATATGGGGGGCGGCGCTCCTCCCCCGAATACTTGAACAGATCGTCTTGAAAATATGGTGGAATCGCATAGTCATCGAGAAGTTTTTTTCGACGATGGTGCTAAAAGCATAACTCAAATTTAGCCTCAAGAAAATCATTATTAGTGGCTGTTTGAACTTACCTCCCCGAAGCTACTGTCGAATATGTAAAGTGGACTGTCGTCCTTAGTGGTCTTCATGTATTCTACATAGTATTTCATTTTCATCTTGACACTGTAGCCCTCATTATCTTCGCCGCACTTGAACTTTTGATTCCTATACTTCTTGACCAGTCGGCTCACGGTCCACTTTTCTTGAGCCTTCCAATCATCCTGAAGTTCGGTAATCACAACTGGCAGGTACGGTTTCTCGAATTTATCGATGAACGTCTGACAATCAACATTCTTGCCATTGATGCGCTCTACATTGTCAGTGAATTGTGTAAATTGTTCGAAACGATCGACATAGCGGAGGGCGGTCCAAGCCTCTTTGTCGCCCAACTCTGTAAATTTTTATGTTTTTAGGTTAACGAGTACAAATATGAGATTAAAACTGTTCACAATTACCTGGTCGGGCTTTTCTCTTCACTTCTCGTAGCCTTTTGCGTGAACGGCGTGGCAATTTGAAATCCTCAGACATTACACTATTTTTAACAATAAATAAACTGTTCAAGTCAAGCAAATAAAACAGTGAAAATCAATTTTACTAGAGGAAAAAGATGCAGAAAGATTTCTGCCTCTAAAGTTGAGTCAAAGTCGAAGTAAAAACGAAAAATGTAAAATTTGACGGCTTGCAAAGTAGTGTGTGTGCGTGCAGTTCAACAAATGGGCAATGGCGGTTCGGAATGGGGATAGCGCGTTGCCAGATGCTACAGCATCATTGCTGAATGGACTCACTTGTAAATGGGTCTATTCAACAGTGCACTTTCATATTTTTTTATTAGATTGGTTAATACGTGTAGGTATTCGATTTAAATAGAGTTCAAGCACACAAAGTCGGTTTACGTTTTCTTTTTGAAAAGATAAATTCAGTAATTCTCGTCTTGGCTAATAAAGATCAGGGAAATTCTTACACCATAAATCAGACCCTAAAAAAGTTTACTTAATCTCGTATCCATTCGAAAAATCAGTAACAAAATCCTTAAGGCAGAAACATTTTTTATCGGCGTTCGCATACATTCCATAAGTCCTTTTTGTTAAAGTAAACTTCATATGACTGTAATTTGGAAAACTGCTGGAACGAAAGAGAGACGGCGACATGGAATGACGAGACATACTTCTTGGATTGGCTTGAAACATTTTATAGCTTATATAGATTACAGGAAAAAAAATTCTTAGACTGCCACAAACTTTTTGACTGATTTAAAAAATCTATTCACACCGCTCAAGAACGGCATAGATTTATTGAATCGTTTCGTCACCGATAGCTTGATAAAGTAGGTAGGTAGTACCATTGTATATGAAACTAATAGTACTATCACTTTGGCAAATCGATGGTGATGCCTCTATCGGCGCGAGATACTACTAGGCCAAAGAGGGCTGAAAATATTACGCTCTCTTTATTAAAATTAATGGAGATCCACTCACATAATTTATACAGTTCTACTTAAAAATAAAACCAATCGCATGCCAATATACTATTTCTTTCCCGCTCATTTTGTCAAATACGAAAGCGAAGTGAGTTACTTTGTTGCAATGCGAATATACCGCCGATATCAGCAATCGCATTTCATATCTCAATCTCAGTGCTGCAAAGCCATTTGCTGAGGTAGGTTGTACATGTCTTGTTTCATATTTTACTCAGATTCAAATTTAATTTTCGTATTTTTGTTGTTAATTTACTCAAAGTATACTAATATTTGAGCCTGAGTGAATAAGGAAGCATGAATAATGTATGTTCCCATCATCCCGATCCCATCCCATATCATCTTTGTCCACGTACAGTATGCACTCTGCTTCAATTCAATAACCGGTTTTTTGAGTATTTTTTTTGTGTGTGTGCATTGATACTCATCGCTCATATTCAACCTCTACCATTGCATATTGCTTATTATCTTATTTATGGTGTTTTCCATTGGTTTCACTCGGGGATCCACTCATTCTGAAATCCAATGGAACAGCAAAACTGCTTCTGACGTAATCCACAAAAGTATTGGTGAAATGCCAAAAAAAATATCTACGGCTGTTGTCAGCCGACTTGTAATAAATACATAAAATTGCACTTGTGTGAGTGCTTCTTGAGTGGATTCTGACTTGAAATCGAGAAGCGAAATTCTCTTCTCAGAATCACCAGAAGAGTATTTTTGTGCCAATGGAACAGCATTTTTTCGATTTCGGACTCTCCCGGACGCTTCTTTTTGTCCAATGGAAAACGACATTAGTTTAATGCGAGTACGCTAAAACCGGTTTGTTGTTGTTTGCACTCTTCAAATCACTTATAAACTCACTCATTACGCCATTATTTACTCTATTCAGAAGGAGTGAACAAACGTTTCTTCTCTCGAGAGAAACGATCGATCACCCCCTAGGCGGCTGGAGACAGAAATAAAAAAATTGGCGTGATGATACTACTATAAGTTTCATATACAATGGTAGTACCTACTTAAGCGATTCGAGTACTTTTTCGTGCTCTGCCAATTGAACATGTCCCATATTTAACGATTGAAAACCAGCGGGTAAACAATATTTCTGCACATCCCAAAATTTCAGAAAAATCTGTCAAAGTGTCAACTTATCTGTCAAGCAAAATTTCTTAAAATTTATTTTTGAAGCCATTTTGTTTACATTTTTGGTCTGTATATTCCACAATATCTTTGCCAGCAAATTAATAATATGCCGCTTTCCGCATATTGAAAAGTTATAGGTGTAAAATTACCTACCAGAGTCAGAGGTAGTGCATGAAGATGTCTGTCAAGTTGGACGACACAGTGTGCCGCGTATGTTTAAGTTCCTCTGGCAACATACCAATTTTCGATGGATGCGGCAAAGATGATCAATTTCGATACTGCACTTCTTTAGAGGTAAGCACATATTGTTAGTAATGTTGCAAATAACGCCTACTACATTTTCCCAGGCGAACATGGACGATGGATTACCGTCCAAGCTCTGCAAGAAGTGCAACGATCATTTGAAGGTTGCCTATGACTTCCGATTTCAGGCAATTTATGCCGAGAAATATTTCAGGAAGACAATATTTTTGCCTTCTTTCAAAAAAGAAGATACTGAAGGGACAGCAGACATCTCGGATGTGCGCAACTGTACCGATGAATTGGATGAGAATATGGCTGAGATTGATATGTTGCTAGCGATACACACTGAAACCGTCGATGACGGCGACGAAGACAACGACGACATGAATAATTCTGGGTTCTACGATGATGATGAGAGTGTTGATGAGAACAGGAAGCACGTTGAAATCATTGGCATGGATACGTTTGAGAAGGAGCAGCGAGAACAGAAGGATCAGAAAGTAAAAATTGAAATAGCTGCTGTCCCTCCACCGCTTGTGTCATCAACAGTGAGTACTCTGGAATATGTGCCGCCGAAACCTGTGACAGGCATACCCGCGGAATCACCACAACCTGCAACAACAAGCAACAACACGATGCCTAATATAGACATAAATTCCTTACAACAGTATACAACTTCAAGTCCTTTTTCCACACAATCAGTGCAAGATGTACAGATCGACCATGGAACCGAAACATCCCTTCAATTAGAGATTATCCCAATCTTGAAGAATGATCCATCCACGTATGACTTTAGCACCACTGCTACAGTTACCGACGCCTATGATGCATATAATGCTCCGGCGCACATTCAGTACCAACAGCCTATGTCCATGCACCTGCAGTACGAGCAACCAAGCGTGACATTGCCATTGCAGGAATCTGTGTCTGTTGCAGACAACTATGAGTTCCCCTACCAACCACAGTTCTCTACGTACACCGCCCAAACAATCGAAATTAGACCTGCGAATGAGACAATTTCTCCAGCTCACCAGGAGCCACCAAGTCAGATCGTTGCTATTGTAAGAACTGAAACTCAACCCGAAACCACAACAAAGACTGAAAATCTGAATCCCAAACCTAAAAAGTCTAAGCGAGAAGGTCCCAGTCGCAGGGACAAGATCGAGTGCAACATCTGTGGAAGCATCTTCACGCATTTGAACTCGCTGAAGACGCATCTCCTTAAGCACTCTGGTGAAAAACCCTTCCGCTGTGAGTTTTGCGATAAGGCCTTTGCCAGAAAGACTGTCCTCAATATCCACCGACGTCTTCACACTGGAGAGAAACCCTATCAATGTCCGCTTTGCTCAAGCGCCTATGTGACTAAGGAAGCCTTAACTGCAAGTTTATCATTTCTCTATTTTATTCACTCTGACTGTTAAATTTTGTATTGCAGCGCCATCTTCAGAAAGACCACGAACAGGAAGTGGGTGCCAATTTCCGCAAGGACAAGGTCTCCTACATCTGCTCCATATGTAACAAGTCGCGTTGCTCCAAATACTCTCTAGCGTCGCACATGAAGACACACTCGAGCGATGCGAAGGCCAGACGCAAGATGGTTCGACGCAAAAAGGAAAAATCCGACGGCAGCAATGGCACCGCAGCTACCAGCGCTCCGCACAAGTACTCGTGCAAGATCTGCCAAAAAGGTTTCCCCAACAAATGGGAACTTAGTACCCACGCCGAGTCTCATGACATGTACAAGACGTTCGAGTGCGACGTCTGTCAGCGAACATTCGAAAAGAAGTTTCAGTTGCTGTACCATCTGCAGACGCACGATGGTGGCGATGAACTTGTAAAAGCGAAGGTGCAACCAGCGATCGAAAAGCGAGAAAGTACTGATCAAGAAACGGATAAGTCGGTGCAAAAGCAACTGCCAACTGGAAAAAAACCGAAAAGAAAACTCTCGGCGAGGAAGCGGCATAAAAGGAAAGCGAAAAATGCAAATACTGCCATCGATGAAGCCGAGCAATCACTGGAGGAAGAAGAAAATGACGATGGAGATGACAAGGACTTCGAGCTTGTGAAAGCAGAAAAGGACACAAAGAAGAGGACAAATCGAGCACAGCGCGAGAACCTCAGAGCACTACGAGCGGGTAGTAAAATTGAATGTCACATATGCGAGGCTGTATTCACGCATCCGACATCGCTCAAAACGCACATGTTGGTGCATTCAGGTGAGCGCCCCTTCAAGTGCGACCATTGCGATAAGTCATTTGCAAGGAAAACTGTTCTCAATATTCACCGAAGGCTGCACACCGGAGAGAAGCCCTACAAGTGTCCCCTCTGTGATAGTGCCTACGTCACAAAGGATGCTCTAATGGTGAGTAAAAGGAGTCTCCCAACTTATCCACAGTAACCAATTCGAACTCTTTATAGCGCCACATGTCGAAGGACCACGACGATGACAGGGAAGCCGATCGAATTAAGTTCACCTGTGGCATCTGCCATAAGGCGATGGGCACCAAGTACTCGCTGCAAGCCCATATGAAACTGCACGAGCAGAACTCAACGGCGGAGACAGAAGTTAAATTCTCGTGTAATACATGCACTGAATCCTTCGACAGCAAGTCCGACTACACCAAGCACATGGAAGTGCATGACTCAAACCGCAATTTCCAATGTGACATCTGCCAGGTCACATTCGAGAAGAAATTCAAGCTGCTCTTCCATTTGCAGACGCACAAGATCGAGGACCTGCCCTGCAAAAAGTGCAAAGAAACATTTACAATAAGGTAAGTGCATTCACGATTTATAGCAAGCAGTAAGAATAGGAACTTGCCACTAAATTTTGGTATTTCTAGAGAGAACCTTATTCAACACATAAAGCTGCAGCATATGGGCCCTCGAAATATGGACTTTCAGTGCCCGCAGTGCAATATCGGGCAGTACGACACCCGTGATCTGAAACTGCACATGTTGAATGCACACGACGTGAGTATGGGCCCCCTAAACGCCTGCGATCTGTGCGGGGAGAGCTATTCCACTGCAGCCCAATACTATAAACACATGCACGACAAACATGACACAATCAGCAAAACGTGCAACGAATGTGAGAAGTACTTTGATTCGAGGAAGGCCTTCGATAAGCACATACTGGCGCACTACATGTAACCGCTCGATATCAGCAGCATTTCTTCAGCGTTGACAGTGCATTGCCTTGTACATACAGTAGTTTATTTTTTAAGAAAAAAAATATATATATATCACGTCGGGCTAAGCCTGAACCTAGTACATACACACGCAAAATCAAAATCAAGTGCAAGAAACAAGAAAAATCAAGTCAAACTAATTTTTATAAGAAACAAGTTAATAAAATTGAATTGAGTTCTGCTAAAAAAAAACAGCGTAATTACTTTGTTTCCACCCTAAATCTTTGGGGGCCATTTTCCAGTTTTCCACACCACAGGAAAATGTCAAATGTCATTCTCAATTGCGATACATTTTGACATTTTGTTATCATCTTATCGTTTTATTTACTTTTTAGTTTTAAGCTTCCTCAATCAGTGCAATTTTCTTCCCTTTTTTAACATTTTTGCTTTGTTTTTATTGTTTTTAAAATATTCTCAGTGTTGTGTAATGTCACTTTCCTGTTGCTAAGATCTAAGTCAATTCCGAGCATGTTTGCTTGGTCTGAAATCATGTGGCAGCATACGTTCAATGATATGTAACGTAGATTATATGATTCTAAGCCTTACAACACGAAGTAAGTCCTAATTCGACTTCGGTTTGCTTATTCCGAAGTAAATATGCAAATCAAATTTGTATCTATGTTTGGCGACAAGAAAGAATTGTGATTTTGAGTTGATCCATTTGAGATGGAAAAGCATTTGTGTCAAGGTTGCACCTTGTGTTGTGACGTTTGTCCAACAATGTACTAGAAAATGAAAGGATATCAAAAAGGCAAACCAATTTTGATTAAAAGTGCTGCCAATACTCCTTTGAATGAAGGAAGGTTTTTGTTTAAATCTATCGAGCAAGTTTGATCTTTCTATCAGATAATGGGTTGACCTCTGAAAGATAATAGACACAGTCACTCAGAAAAAGCAAAAACGTAAAATTATGAAGGTCATGCCTAGGATAGAAGCCACAAAAGTTAACAAGGACTTTCCTAAAGATGTAAATATTTTTATTTGAACAAAGTGTTATTTTCTATTTCAGATCGCACCTGATTTACGACAAATCAATGTCTTTGCAAAAAAAATTCTATCCATCCCGGTATTAACCTATGGAATTATAAATTTTTGTATTCACTTGCGATCATTCAAACCGCACATTCAATGGAGACAATGCCCAATAAAAGTGATCTTCGAATCACAGACAACGACCACCGCAATGATGAGAATATTGGCTTTCAGTATGAAACTGCCTCTAATAATGGAGGTTTCATTGAAGAGCCATCCGAAAGTTCAACCCAATTTGACCCAAATCTGGATGAAGATCACGTGTCCTACATATGCGGATCTGATGTATTAATAGGTGCTTCCGAAACCATAGAAACAGACATTTCTCCCCTAGAAACTGTTAGTACAATTATTATTTCCGATAGCATTCAAGATTCCGCACATGATCCCGATTTTGTTATCATGTGTGCTCCTTCAATGGAGGAAACAGTCGATATCATATCGGTTTCTTCTCATGAGATTCTGTCACGTCCGTTGGATTCTGCTGTCACAAACTTGGATGCTTCGGTAGACGATTGTATCGTAGGAGACTTGTCCCCACAATCTGAATACGCAAAGTCGAAAAGCGTAAGACAAACAACTGTCAAGCTGAGAAAACCGCCAAATCAAGTAAAAAATTCAAAACAACGCAAGTGCAGAAAGCGAAATTTGGTGAAACCGAAGTGCGCCATTTGTGCGTTGGAATTCGCAAACAAGGCCACTTTTAAGGCACATATGCTTATTCATTTGGAAGGGCACGAGGCCGGTACAAAAAGAGGCAGGAAGCCGCATTTTGACAAAAACTCTAAGCCGACGTGCAGCATCTGCTCGGTGAAATTCACAAACACTGCATCTCTTAAGACGCATATGCTGATTCATTCAGGCGAACGACCCTTTCAGTGTGATTTGTGTGAGAAAACCTTCGCCAGGAATACAGTTCTGAAGATCCATCGTCGCCTGCACACCGGAGAGAAGCCTTATAAATGTAAACTGTGTTCTAGCGGTTTTGTCACAAAAGAGGCTCTAGCTGTAAGTTGGAAACTCACATTGTAATTCATATTGCTTTGCTATAGTTGTGTTTTTTTTTTATTAGCGTCACATGATAAAGGATCATCAAATGGAAACGGATGCAGATTCTCGGAAAGAGAAACCATCATACAAGTGCGAAGTTTGCGGGAAAACTCTATGTTCTAAGTACTCTCTACAGTCACACATGAACATACATCGGCAGAACGACGCTAAAGCTGGGGTGGAATGTAAGATCTGTAAAAAGAAATTCACCTGCCGGTATACGCTACAGCGACATGTCTTTGAGAAGCACAACCTACGCGGGATAATCACATGCAGTGTCTGTGAAATGTCGTTCTCCAGCAAATGGGAACATAGCAAGCATCAGGACATCCATGCAACTAGTCAAAAATTCCAGTGTGACCTGTGTTCAAAGACTTTTAGTAAGAAATTTCAACTTCTCTATCACTTGCAGGTGCATGAGGCAGAGAGGACTGCCCACTTTTCATGTTACCTGTGCAAGAAGGAGTTTGCCTCAAGGTGCGACCCATTTTTTGATGTTCGTAAAAAGTAATCAATAACCTTACTACATTTCCCAGGGAAACATTTTTGGAACACATTCGAGGCTATGTGGATCGCGAAATGCAGATTTACTCATGCCCTCAGTGTCACATCTCGTTTTCGGATGCTAGACAGTTAAAATTGCACCTCAATGAAAAGCACAAATTACCTGTGATCAGTGACCTTAACTACTGCGATATATGCAAACTATCTTATCCCGATGCCAATTCCTACTACGACCACCTGTTTGAAAAACACGATTATGTCGATATCTTGTGCAATGAATGTGGCTGTTATTTTAAGTCTAGGAGGCAATACGATGAGCATTTTACGGCACACTTTTTGTGACACCTAGTTTTAGTTAAAATGTTAATATAATTTTAATCGATCTATTTTTATGCATCACAATTTTAGCAGCTATCTAGAAAAAAAAAACGTTCTGTGTATATAGATGTAGTAAACAAATAAATACATCGATTTATGGCTATGGATTTACATTAAGGAATGTAAATCACCGCAATTTAGTTTACAAGAAAGTGCTACCCATATAGGGATTTGCCAATTCAGGGCAGTTTAAATGTTATATTTTTGTTATTTTATATTTTGTTAATTAGTCGTAGGTGGAGGAATGTGTACAAATAAACGTAATTTTTAGGAACAGTTTTTATTTTTCATTTCCCCCATTACTCAAACTGACCCATCTACATAGAATGTTGTCATATTTGAAACTGTCTTCACAAAGCTCACCAAAATCTACGTTTCGCTATATATGTATTATTTTTATTGATATGAATGACCTTAATATCTTGCATCATTTTGAAATTATTATTACAAAACAAAATATTCAAAATGAATGTCGTTTTTGATTTGGCTTTTCAGATTTTGATCTGAGATTTCAGATTTCTGCTGCCAATCGAACATAAGATCTGAATTTTATTGGTAAGTAAATTTCAATTGATTTTCACATATTTCGAAATAATTTAAAACTAGTTTCCATACGCGTAAAATAAATAATGCAGTTAAAAAACTATCATTCCAACGATAAACAATAATTCATAACCACTATGAGTCATACACGGTATAAGTGAAAGTAGAAAATCTGTGAAGAAAATCGGGATTTCTCAAAAGCGCCTCAGATAAAAAAAAATTATTTTTTTGGCAAATCGATCAAAAAAAAAGATTTTTTCTAAAAAAATTAATCCTTTTGCCAAAATATATTATAAATATTCAGCCGAAATTTCTCCCAATTACAACTTGAGCTAAATAATTTTACTTAACAACTCACTGAATACAGCCATCCCACATCTACTACAATTATTTAGCGACATCTCAAAAGTTCCAACCTTTCAAAAGTTGGTTGTCAAATTCGTCATTGACGTTTCCTACAAGACCGACATCTTTTTCGATAAAGTGAATTTTCAATTGGATTAATTGCCTGAAATCGTATATAAACTAGTGTTATTTCGCAAGAAATTGAATTGAAAAGTAACGCGAAATCGAAGTGAACATCATGCCACTTAAGTTAGATATCAAAAGACGACTCACATCGCGTTCGGATCGTGTAAAATGTGTCGATATACATCCAGCAGAACCGTGGATGTTGTGCGCCCTATACAATGGCCACGTACACATCATGAACTACGAAAATCAACAATGTGTAAAGGATTTCGAGGTGTGCGATGTTCCAGTGCGTTCCGGACGTTTTGTGGCTCGTAAAAATTGGCTTATCACAGGATCGGATGATATGCAAATAAGAATATTCAACTACAACACCCTGGAGAAGGTACACTCTTTCGAAGCGCACTCTGATTACATTCGTTGCATAGCTGTGCATCCCACTCAGCCACTTGTCCTCACTAGCAGTGGTAAGACAGCAGGCATTTGCAGAAGAATGCAACCACCTAAACAGTTGGTTATATTAATTTGTTTCATTTCTTTGTAGATGACATGTTGATTAAGTTGTGGAATTGGGAGAAACTCTGGGCTTGTCAGCGTGTCTTCGAGGGCCATACCCACTATGTAATGCAAATCGTCTTCAATCCAAAGGACAACAACACCTTTGCGTCGGCATCATTGGATCGCACGGTTAAAGTTTGGCAATTGGGATCGAATTTCGCAAATTTCACATTGGAGGGCCATGAAAAGGGTGTCAACTGTGTCGACTACTACCACGGAGGTGACAAACCGTACTTGATTTCCGGTGCAGACGACCGCATGGTAAAGATCTGGGACTATCAAAACAAAACTTGTGTCCAAACATTGGAGGGTCACGCGCAGAACATATCAGCCGTTTGCTTTCATCCTGAGTTACCAATAGTGTTGACTGGATCTGAAGATGGAACCGTGCGCATCTGGCATTCGGGAACATATCGCTTGGAGACCTGCCTAAACTACGGATTCGAGAGGGTTTGGACTATTGCCTGCATGAGGGGAACAAACAACGTCGCCTTAGGCTACGACGAAGGTTCGATTATAATAAAGGTTGGCCGCGAGGAACCAGCCATGTCTATGGATGTGATCGGAGGAAAGATTATCTGGGCCAAGCACTCGGAAATGCAACAAGTCAATCTGAAGGCTCTGTCGGACGAGACAGAGGTCAAAGACGGCGAGCGGTTGCCTGTTGCTGTGAAAGACATGGGCGCTTGTGAGATCTACCCACAAACAATCACCCACAACCCAAATGGCCGGTTCGTTGTCGTCTGCGGAGACGGCGAGTACATCATTTACACATCCATGGCGCTGCGTAATAAGGCTTTCGGTTCAGCGCAAGAATTTGTTTGGGCAATTGAAAGCAACGAGTACGCGATTCGAGAGAACAATGGAACAGTCCGCCTGTTTAGAAACTTTAAAGAACGCAAAAGCTTCACCCCGGAATACGGTGCCGAGAACATTTACGCCGGCTACCTGTTCGGAGTGAAGACATCCTCCGGCTTGGCATTCTACGATTGGGAAACGTTGCAGCTGGTTCGACGCATTGAGGTTCAGCCCAGAAATGTGTTTTGGAACGAGGCTGGCACTTTGGTCTGCCTGGCCACCGATGAGTCGTATTTCATTCTAAGCGTTGACACAGGAGCTATTGCTACTGCGATCGAAACCAAGCAGGGATTGGAGGACGACGGAATTGAGACTGCCTTTGATGTCCTGGGTGAAGTAAACGAACAGGTGAGGACCGGCTTGTGGGTGGGAGACTGCTTTATCTACACCAATTCAGTAAACCGCATCAATTACTATGTCGGAGGAGAGATTGTGACCATTTCCCATTTGGATCGCACAATGTACCTCCTTGGATATGTGCCCAAGGACAACAGACTCTACTTGGGCGACAAGGAGCTGAACGTCATTAGTTTCTCGCTACAGCTGAGTGTGCTGGAGTACCAGACAGCCGTGATGCGACGAGACTTCGAGCGCGCAGACTTGGTTTTGCCCACAATACCCAAGGAACACCGCACCAGGGTGTCACACTTCCTCGAAAAGCAGGGATTCAAATCTCAGGCACTTCAAGTGTCCACCGATCCCGATCACAGGTTCGACTTGGCGCTGCAGATCGGTGAACTCGAGGTTGCATTGAAACTAGCACGCGAGTCAGAAAACCCCCAGAAGTGGTCTTCGCTGGCCGATGTCGCTTCTCGCAAGAACAACATGGCCCTGGTCAAGGAGTGCATGCAAAAGGCGAACGATTTCAGTGGCCTTCTGTTGCTTGCCACCAGTTCCGGTGACGCTCAAATGCTTAAGGATTTGGGAGAGGTCGGCTCATCCCAGGGCAAACACAACATTGCATTCCTTTCGAGATTCTTGCGCGGCGATGTAACTGGTTGCCTTAATATTCTCATCGACACTAATCGCCTGCCAGAAGCTGCGTTCTTCGCTCGAACCTACATTCCAAGTAAAATGCCCCAAGTCGTGGAACTATGGCGTGAGGAACTTGCCAAATTCAACGAAAAAGCTGGACAATCCCTAGCTGATCCCAGCAAATATGAGAATCTATTCCCTGGTGTGAGCGATGCGCTCCGCGTTGAAGAATTCCTGCAGAAGGAACAACAGGAGGTCTTACCTGCACGTGTAACATCCCAAATTCCATTAAATATTGACCGCAATCCTCTGGAAGAGATGAAAATCGCCGAGGAGAAGGGCATTTTTGAAAGCAACCGACCCGCAGCCGAGGTACCTGACCACAAAAAGAACGACGACTTTCAGGGTGCCCCCACTCCATCTTCCACCATTGCTGCTGCCTCTCTAAACACACCCGATGATGCTGCGGATGCAGATGTAGATGTGGATGACGATCTCGATCTGGAAATCGAAAACATAATTCTGGATGATAATATCGATACGACAGATGTGATTCTGGATGACTATTTGAGCGATGATTAAGGACGGTGTCCACGCGCTAAGTATTTGCAATTATAAATAATCCATACCCACACACACAATGCAGTAAAGTGGAGAACGACATCTATATGTATGTGTTTTGTTTCCTTTTTGTTGCCGCGGGGGTGCCCCTGGGAAAAATAAATCAACAGTCACTGCATCCCTCTGTGTATTTTTGTCATTCGCATTGGAAAATAAATTTTATATATTTTTTTTAGTACATTAGAAATATTTGTGGCGTCCCAACTGAAAACTATCCGCCAAGACGAATTCATAAGCATACTGCTGCAATTTTATTATTATTATTATTCTGTTATTGTAATAAAAGAAAAACAATAAATATAACTAAAAATCAAAATCGCGGCACTTTGTTTTCGTTTTCTATTTGTGTGCTGAGCGCGGGCAGTAATCTTTAATGCCCAACCCAGTGTCCTGCCAACTATTGCAGCGGCATATCCTTCAATAGCAGGTTTGTATGGGAGAAAGCAGAGCGGTGTATTTACAACTGTTGCATATTCGGGAAAAAAACAATATCTTTGCAACTACATTCCGATAATTTTATCAAAGACACGTTTGTCGAACACCACATGGATAGCCACCTCAGAAGGGAACGAAACGACGTCGGTAATTATTGCACATGAGTAATTTGATTCAAAGACAAACCATACCATACAAAAGTATTGCCTTTGATTTGATTAAGCTATAATAATAATAAGATTATTTGCCAGTTGAAAGCCTATTCAACTGAGTTGAATTTTTCCATCTTTGAGCTTAAAGTTTACTGGGAAAAAGTATTGTTGACCAATCGAAATGCAGTCCGGATACCCATTAAAGAATTTCAAGTCTAACGTCTGTTTAATAATAACGTACATACACATTAGCATATATCGCAACCAGTTGCTCGATTCACAATAGCTACGGAAGCCGAACGCATTCACAAAATGTGACAGCTAATACAAGACGCAATGGGAAATGTCATCCCATAATTTGTTGTCTGTGAAAGCAGGCGTTTGGAGAATTTTCTGGCGAAAGATTTAATAATTTTATTGTCAGAACGATGAATTTTAAAGTTGATATTTCTGTGTGTCGAGTCTGTATGAAATCCGAAAATGGTATTTCACTTTTAAAAGACCGCGGTCTAAATGAGAAATTCGTGTACACCACCAAACTCAAGGTACGTACTCTATTATAATAGATTTAGTTTTTCGTTTTTGTAATAAAATGGCGAAGAGAGCATACCTCCACAAAATTATTGTACCACATCATCGTGATTCGTTCAAACAACAAAAAAAAACTAAATCTAGATGCGTTGAAATTGTAATATTTTAAAACGACAAAAACAAAAGTAAATTAAATAAAAATGTTTTATGTAGGTCAACGATGAGGACAGTATGCCAGTGATTTTATGCAGGAAGTGCATAGAACGGCTGAAAGTTGCGTATGAATTCTGTCGCTTGGCAAACTCCTCGGAAAGGCATTTGCGAAAGTTTCTGAACAAAATATGCACAGACTTTCAGGAGGTGACCAAAACAATACCGGTAGATGACGAGGACTGCGCTTTTATTGATGATGATGTCAGCGAGGCTCAAGCTCTTATTGAGGAGGCTGGAGGATTCGACCAAATCGGCGATCAGTCGAGGCAAGCCAAATCTGAGTCAATCGCAGAAGACCTTGAAGTGGTCGAAATACAGGAGGACGTTGCAACAAAAACCGAAGTGTTTGAACATGAAATTTACATGGAGGAGTTTCACGAGATAATCCAAGAGGATAATTCTGACGCACACCTGTACTTGGATGAGAATTCGGCCGAGGAGTTGCATTTATATGAAGACGGCGATGAAATGTTCGAAGAAGAGAGGGAAGAAGAAACGGAGTCTAACGTCCCTGATCAGCAGGAGATAATGTCCAGCGCTGAAGCTGTAGAAGATAAGTATCCACAAAGAGCGGCAAAGAAGTCTACAAAAAAAAGAACTCCGCGTTCGGCTAAAAAAGCGAATTCAGACACAGCTGCTTCTAAGTTTGAAGGTAAATCGAATATATGCATCAAATGCAACAAGGATTTCAGCACTAAGACCAACCTTATGCGTCACATGAGCACACACGATGGTGTAAGGCCATACCAGTGTAATGTGTGCGGCAAGGGGTTCACTCAGAACGGGTCTCTGAAGCAACACATGTTTATTCATACGGGGGAGCGTCCTCATGTCTGCCAGGTCTGCGAGAGAGGGTTTACACAGAGCAAGAGCTTAATATTTCACATGCGGCGTCATACAGGGGAGAAACCCTTCACCTGCGATGAGTGCGGAATCAGCTTTCGGCAGAAGGACGGACTGAAGGTAGGCAGTTTAGCTTTAATTCATATTTTTAAGTGTCACACCCAAGTTTCTTTACAGCACCATGTTCAGAAATACCACAGCGGTGCACCAACAACACCTGAACGTCACGTGTGCTGTGTATGCGACAGAATCCTGTCCTCTAAATATTCACTTAGTGTACACATGAGAAAGCATGTTAACAAGTCCGATGGAGCCACTGAAGTTGTGCCCGAGAAGAAACCTGATTTAGACTTCGACTCTGAGGCAGCGGTTGCTAGTAGCAAAGATGAGTTAAGCCGCACACCAGCGCCAGAATCTGAAACGGAACCGCACCCGGCATCATCCCCGGACCCAGCCCCAGAACAGGAAACACGTAGAACTCATTTGCGACCATTGACAGCTAGTGCCGCAGCTGGACAGCGAATGAAGCAATTTCAATGCGGCAAATGCTTTAAATCGTTTCACATAAAGTAAGTCACCAAAGATTGGAAAATGTTATCCTTATTCGTATCTTCTTACAGGCGAAACCTGCTGCGTCATTTAAGAAACCATGATGTTACCTCTTTGGAGTTGCACGAGTGTGAGGAATGCAAAATAGGATTCGATACAAAACGGTCACTTAAATTGCATCGCCAACGTGATCACAATGATTTGGTCGCCGACCTCAACAATTGTGAATACTGCAACGCACCGTATGCCACAGTCGCCGAACTCAGCGAGCACATTGCCACCGTGCACGATGCAATCGAACAGAATTGTCCCCACTGCAGTGAGCAATTTAAGTCGCAGAAGCTGTACTACGACCATTTGCTGGAGCACGAACACATGTTGGAAGACTAGGTGAAATGAGGAGCACTATCCATACAAAGAATGAGCTGGAGTCACATAACTACACGAAAAACTGTCATAATCAGTAATGAGTACATTTCATTCAATCATTGAACTTGTATTCCGTGTATAACACTAATTTGTTGTAATGTTGCGTACAAGACACTTTTTCGTTTTTGTATAGCTACAAATGCCATATTGTTAGGGTTTTCTGCATAATACTGTAATGCTGTTACCTACCAGGCAGTAACTTATTTTCTTGTGCTTTTTTAATAAGCAGATTAATGGAATAAAATCGCAGAGATTTGATATAAAGTAATTACATTTAATACGTTGTTTTATTTACATTTTATGTAACCGTTCTAAAATTTTTTAGGCGAACCCTCTAAAGCTCTTTACCACTAGATTTACACCCGCAATACTTAATTATAAAATGTTGGCATTTGAAACAACTCAAATCTTTTCCTTGTAAAATTTGCTTCTGGGTATCGAACTAAACTATTACATTTTACTGAACTTGGACAACCAGCAGAAAAACTTGCTGGTTAATAAATTGTAGTACACAGAGTACATACGTAGTAGTTTTATGAACAGATCTCTACCAAAGCGGAGTCAGGTTAACATGAAGAATACATAATATGCCCTAGAGAGATTTTAAATTTTTGAAATTCCCACGATTTGGTGCATTATCCCTTTATCCTACGGAAGGCTTTTCGGACATCGAAATTCCCATAAAAAGGGATAAATCCCACGATATTATAACACTGCCCTAGAGCTTAAAATTGATTATTGCACATTCCAAAATTAAGTTAGGTACCTTAAGTCGACTAGATTGGTCTAGGCTAGATGTACCCTGAAAGCAAAACTAGATTGGTAGGTAAAGTAACTTTCCTTACGCCAGTCACATATATACGAACTGTCAACTTAATAATTAATGACAAAATTCTTGAGTAGATTCGTCGCTCGTCGGTTTCCCCGGCGTCTGTCAGCTTAAAATAAAGTTTATTTGATCGATCTGGGCCAATCAAAACTGAGACAAATCAAGTCAGACTTTCAAAACTAGATACTTGAAAGTTGGCATACCTAGTTCATGTAAAACGTCAACTAGATTTGTCTGGACTAGGTATACGAAAGAGTTAACTAATCAAGTTAAATTGTTTTTGTATTCTCGCGGTTTATTTTTAGTTCTGACATGTCAAATGAGTATGCAAGAAGTATTCTCTTGATTTGTAGGTAGTGTCCATAAAAGTCAAATGAAAAACTTATTCACGTGGCCATAATCTAGGCCAAAAAACTAAAATGCAACAAGTTTTCCAGCTGTCAGACTTACTAAACTAGAAGTCCAAACGTAATTATCTACCTTTGTGAATGTCAAAAGTGTCAAGATGAGTACAATTGTCGTAATTCCTTAATCGCATTTTTGATTGAAGAAAATAATTGCCCTTTCTATCAAAAGATCAGATTTAGAAGTGCTCTTTCTATGTTTTCTACGTTTCATTGAAGAAAACCGGACACTTTCAGGTCAATTCTTAACACGCCAGAAGTGTCAGGGATATTTTTAAAGAATTGCCCAGAACTCACCAACACACTCGACTAGCAAAATGACAAATTAAAATGCGTATTGTGTTGTTAGAAACAAATTTTGCGCTATGGGATTTAAGCGTGCCAATGTAAACTTTAATTGAAATAAATTGTTTTGATTTATTAAAATATCAATATTTATTTTAGAAAACAACAAAAAAGTGACAATAGAAAACCAAATCTCACAATATGAAGTCTAACACTATTGCAAAAGTGCTCCAACGAATTTCATTAAAAATGAAAACGCCATAAGACATTACTATGTTTTTTTTTTTGGAGAAAAATGTGACTTTAACACATTAATGTCGTTTTCCATTGGGACAAAAAATCAATCTTTTTTTTGATCTAAATCACTTTTCGCGTTCCATTGGGAAAAAAAATCAATCTTTTTTTCGATTCGGAGCACTTTTTGCAGATCTCGATAATTTTTCAGATTTACACATACTGCCACAAATACCCACAGCTGTTTTACGTCATTGCAAGAAGTTTGCTTTGAAAACAAATGCGCAAAGTTTCGTGAAAAGCAAAATAAAGAAATACATAAAAAGCAATTGATATAATGTTGGAGAAATTATTATCTTTATCATCTTCCTCATCATCTGGAAACTACGAATCACCGAAACTATTCCATGTGTGTCTACACAGGGGAAACATTTTTCAAGTCGATATCCATAGCAGATTTTTGCAAAAGCGAATGCAATTTGAACAGCTGATATTGCTGTCAAATACGCACTAATCCATTCACAAAAGCAGATCAATTTCGTTGCAAGTTCCATGAGCCGCGATAAATCTGAGATCTGAAAAAGATTTTTAGTGGTCCCAATGGAAAACGACATAAGAATTTGTCTTCTACCTATCAATTCTCAGATTTGTTTTCAAATAAATACGCATACGCCTACGATTTTTTTTTATATTGTTACTTCTTACCCTACTACAATACGCCTGACACTTTTAGTCGTAGGTATAACGGCGTATTTCGGAAAAACTCAGTCAAAGGTCGGTTGAATCATTTTTTTTTAGGTTTTCGAACTCATCGCTGGCGACTGGGACTCAACAAATGTGATCAAGTCACAAGCGCTCACATTTTGATACACAATATTTTAACTTCTCAGTTGTTACCAAATACGTTTGATAAACATATTTTTTTTACTGAAAAGTACTTTTTTATGTAGGGTAGTTACTTATCAGTATTTTTTAACATAATTATACTACATACATCCACACAAAATCTGTTCTGTATTCCCACAAGTCTGTGGTCACAAGGAAAAACCGCTAAAGTCTGTTATTCTCTTTTTTCAGGAGAGCACTTTAAAGTTTTTGACAAACGTGTGAAATTACATGTAACTCTATTGACTCTAGTGACTTAAGCTGTTATGTTTTTTTGAAATTGTAGCCACATTTTTAAAGATATAAAGATGAAAAAATTTTACAAAATAAATTTGAGTACGCTGAATCCAATGACATCAAAATCTCAATTTCATCTAAAGTCGACTTTAGCGGTTATGGTTTGTGGCCACAGAAGTTTCTTAGCTGTCACTTGGATTTTTCTTCTTCCCATTTGACACTGACGTTGTCGCGAATTAGGTAGGCACCCTATAGAGCTACCGACTGTGATAGACATTCCTACTGTGAAGTTTTATTTAATAAACAACAACAGAAGTAATCATAATAATGCCTTAATTTGATCACTGCTATTGCCTTGGTTGATTAAATAAATAAATAAAACTAATTTAAACTCTCTGTCACAATTGACAATGACTTCTATGTGCACACAATTTGTCAGCGAAATTTTGTCCATCAGATAGAGAAACTCGTAAGACAACGTCATGTTAGATTATTGTCTAGCTTGTTCTGTCGCATGAGCATTATTTGTTTTAACTGCTTATCTAATGAGAAGTCATTTCTGGTTATATTCGCCAGTCATCGTTCGTCGGCATTCGAGATACATACTTATCAGCTATTTTATTTATTTCAAATGGTTTTTAGACTCTCATTCTTATTAACCAAAGAACCGAAAATCCAAAATAGAAATAGTATTGGTTGTCAAATTTCTTAAATTTGTATTGTACCACAATCGCATGGAGCTACGTCTATGTCATCGTTTGGTAGAGAGATATTCCATTCTAATCCATACTTTATTGTTAATTGAAAATTAAAGATCGCTTGCGTTGTGTTATCTTATCACTTATCACACTAGCTGTTGGCATTTGAGGAGTATTTAAATAAGCTGCGTTCATGCGTTTGGTATTTATTTGAACAAAAACAGTAATGGATAACGGTTCGGACTACCCTAAATATTTTTGTGCAGACTTTTTGAAAAGTGTCCTCGAAGAGGGTTTCAATAGGACGGATGTGAAAGTTTTAAATTATGATATTAATAAGCCATCGCTTGGTGGCGACAATTATTCCAGTAATATTTATCGTGTGAAAGTAAATTACGAATTTGTGCGCGAAGATGAAGAGCACGCAAAGCCACTGGAGATCAGTCTGATATTGAAAGATATGAGGCGCGATATGGAGGATAGTATGATTGTCAAGTCAAAAGAAGCAACAATGTACAAGAGGGTTGTGCCACAAATGGAAGCCATTCTCGGGGGAAAAGAAATGTTGGCAGCAAAGTGAGTAGAAGTGATAAGTATAAATATAACTGGAAATGTGTTAGTTTTTGTCGAATGGTGTTGCCAAAATTGAAAGTTTGAGTTCTCAGGGTGCTGCAAGTTTGATAAAGAGTAAGAAAAATACA
Source organism: Cheilosia impressa (assembly GCA_948293265.1). Taxonomy (NCBI): domain Eukaryota; kingdom Metazoa; phylum Arthropoda; class Insecta; order Diptera; family Syrphidae; genus Cheilosia; species Cheilosia impressa. The sequence continues at coordinate 46,888,452 of OX411882.1, read as the reverse complement.
ACACACAAACAAGTTTGCATGAAAAGTGTTCAAAGATTTGTTCCCGTATGTAAATGCGTTCGAACACATTAGTGAATTTCGATTAAACCTGGGCAAAAGAGTGAGACAAAAATAGCTTGAAATGATAGTCTTTGAAATATATTTGGGATATCTTGTTACGGCTGACAGACAGCTGCTAATTTTTTTCAAATATGTCTATATAGGCCTGTTTCTTCACTTACCCACGAATTTGTACGGGCTTTTACTACTTTATGCATTATGTCGTACTCCAACGCGAGAGAAAAAAGATATTATTCTTCCTCTCAAAGTCTACTGAAAATCCTACTTCGGTTTTGAACGCAAAAGCAAACAGAAGCCAAGTTAAGTTTTGTAATCTTGAGTCTTCGTTCGGGTTTGTTTACATTTAAAAGATTTGCACTGACAGCCATTATATGGTTTGTATTATATGACGTTGTCATAATTATACCTACCTGTGCTATGCTAGATTGCAAGAAGTAAAAAATCTAGAGTTCTAGTACAATTATAGAGTGTAGAGTGTTTCTCAATTAAAACAGTTGCTCATATGACCGGTTTTTCCCAATCAAAGCAGAGATACATCTAGTCAGACGGCTGTCAGACTTACTTAAGTAGATACTTGAATGTCCCCAATGTAAATAATAGCAAACGTTAATTATAGGAATTCCAATCCAATATTTTACGACCTGTTAAATGACATTAGGGTTTCCTTGATAAGGCTCGTACCCTTGGTTGCAGGATGATAATAAAGAATTAATTAGAATAACTTTTATTTATATCCTTAAGTTAGCTTCGTAAACATTCATTTATACTTAAATTTAATTTGTCAACCCATTAACAAGGATCTTGAATAACATAGGATTCTTAGGTAAACTCATCCGCGAAAGAAATGCGAAGCTTTATTCTGGTATGCATATTTTAGGTCTCTCAAGCTATAGGAAGATTAATCACAGCCTTTATATTATGGTTTGGGCCTCTTCTGCTTGCTGGAATTAGCCATCTTCAATGACTTCTTTTTAGATAGGTATTCAAAAACATTGATTGGACTTATGTTTTTTTTTTTTTTTCATTTTCTCAGACTTTTTACAGCGAGAAAATATGAATCCGAAGTGTATGTCTTTGAAGACCTTAACGTCGCTGGTTACAAGCTAAAAGACAGAATATCTGGCCTCAATGAGGAAGATTGCATAACTCTTCTTAAGAAAATCGGCATATTCCACGCCGCATCAATGGTATTCGCTGAAAAGGTATGTTTGTCTTAAATATTTATAATATTCCCATATGATAACGTTTATTTATAAGCATCCCGAAATAGTTGACGAAATCAAGGATCACATATTGCAGTACGGTACCAAACCCTCCCTTTTTATGCATAGTTTTATGACCGAAATGATTCGCAGTGCTGCAGAAACCATTGAAGCATGGGATGGCTTCGATTCAATTGCACATAAAATTTATAAGTTGGCTTCAGAATTCCATGAAAAGGCAATAGCGAGCGTCAATCGATCGGACTACCGCTACAAGGTGATCAATCACGGCGATCTATGGACTAATAATTTCTTGTTCAAGGGCAAAGATGTTGTATTTGTTAGTTGATTTAAATTGTCCATTTGAAATGGTTCTAATTCGTTGCTAATTGGTTTCAGATTGATCTTCAGCTCTCTTGTTATGAAAGTCCAGCGACAGAGGTCAATTACTTTTTGTACACAAGCGTACCTGTGGAGCTATTAAAAACAAAGAGATACGAGTTCCTACGAATTTACTTTAAAGAGTTCCAGGAAACCCTTAAAAGTCTTCACTTTGAGAAAATACCCAGTTGGGAGGACTTTCTATACGAGATGAAGAAACAAGAGTTCTCTGGCGTGTACACCGTAATGTGCATGATGCCATTGATGTGTCTAGATAAAGATGGCTCAAAAGGAACAGATCTTGCAACACTGCATGACGAGGAGGCCTCTGTCGAAAAGAGAAAAGTAATGTTCAGTTCGAAGCGAGTGCAGGAAACATTAAGATATGCCTTGGATAGGTTCAATGAAGTGGGGGCTTTAGATTAAAACCAAATATGTGCTTTTTATTTAATAAAGATGATTATGTCTTAATAGTATTATCTTTCTTGTATCTTGCCACATTATATACATATCTACGAACAGTTAAAGCAATTTTACAAAGCTTACAAGTCAACATCAGAGGCACAGTTTTTCAAAAAACAAGATGGCGCGTTTGTTAAGCATTGAGACAGAGACAAAAGAAAATGAGTCTGAATGATTAAGGGGATGAAATGAAATCGGTGAATTGTCCAAAACGTAACGATGTGCCTACAAATAACACTTTAAAGGAAGTTAAAATATTATTCCCGGAAGCAGTCAAAAACTTTCCATTTTTTAACTAAATGGTCAAGCCAAGACATACTTTAGTCGACGTGGGTAAAGCTGGAACCGCCACATTCGAATTTTGAAAAACAAACTACATGGGATTTAATTGCTATTTAATTGCTATTTAATTGCTCTATTCTTGATTTTTTTGCTCTTCGGGAAGTGGGAGATTTTGTGGCGGTCCTAGCTTACCGGTAAAGCTGGAACCGCCACATTGGCTTTTGAAGGATTTTTTTAGCGCATACCAATCACTGATTTAATTGCTCTGGGAAAATGTACTTTTTTTTTCGATCGGACAAGCCGTTCGCCCACAATTTCAAATTTGCGTTTTTTTGTAACGGTCAGTTCGCTATAAAACTCTTTTGTTTTTCCAGCAAAAGCAAAAAAAATATTAAAAAATTAATAAAAAATTAACCAATTGGAATTTTACTACGCCACATAACTTAAAAGAAGCGTATATTTGTAGGCTACTACCCGCTTAAATCAACTATTTTGTCGCTCTTCTATAAATGGGCCAAAAACAGTAAAATAAAACCTCCAAAAACAAACACTTTGAAAAATTAAAAAAAATAGATTCCGTTACAATTCTACTAATCCATATAGATCAAAAGAAGCGTTTGTTCATTACCTATCAACACATATAATAAAATGATTTTTTGCTCTTCTCTAAATGAGGCAAAAAGTAAAAAGTTTATTTTACCACCAAAAAAGATAGCAAAAAATACAAAAACAAAAATGTTCAAAAACTAAAAGTCATATACCCCGTTCGAATCCTACTATGTGACATAGCTCATTAGAAGCGTGTATTCATTCGCTATTAACCCAATTCATCAAATAATTAGTTGCTCTTCGTTAAATGTGTCAAAAGCTAACAATTTCAATTTGGCAAAAAAAACCAAATATACCCCTAGTACGAAAAAAAAATTAGGAAATTTGAAAAAAGTCATATACCCCGTTCGAATCCTACTATGCCACATAGCTCATTAGAAGCGTGTATTCATTAGCTATTAACCCAATTCATCAAATAATTAGTTGCTCTTCGTTAAATGTGTCAAAAGCTAACAATTTCAATTTGGCAAAAAAAACCAAATGTACCCCTAGTACGAAAAAAAAATTAGGAAATTTGAAAAAAGTCATATACCCCGTTCGAATCCTACTATGCCACATAGCTCATTAGAAGCGTGTATTCATTAGCTATTAACCCTATTCATCAAATAATTAGTTGCTCTTCGTTAAATGTGTCAAAAGCTAACAATTTCAATTTGGCAAAAAAAACCAAATGTACCCCTAGTACGAAAAAAAAATTAGGAAATTTGAAAAAAGTCATATACCCCGTTCGAATCCTACTATGCCACATAGCTCATTAGAAGCGTGTATTCATTAGCTATTAACCCAATTCATCAAATAATTAGTTGCTCTTCGTTAAATGTGTCAAAAGCTATGTGGCATAGTAGGATTCGAACGGGGTATATGACTTTTTTCAAATTTCCTAATTTTTTTTTCGTACTAGGGGTATATTTGGTTTTTTTTGCCAAATTGAAATTGTTAGCTTTTGACACATTTAACGAAGAGCAACTAATTATTTGATGAATTGGGTTAATAGCGAATGAATACACGCTTCTAATGAGCTATGTCACATAGTAGGATTCGAACGGGGTATATGACTTTTAGTTTTTGAACATTTTTGTTTTTGTATTTTTTGCTATCTTTTTTGGTGGTAAAATAAACTTTTTACTTTTTGCCTCATTTAGAGAAGAGCAAAAAATCATTTTATTATATGTGTTGATAGGTAATGAACAAACGCTTCTTTTGATCTATATGGATTAGTAGAATTGTAACGGAATCTATTTTTTTTAATTTTTCAAAGTGTTTGTTTTTGGAGGTTTTATTTTACTGTTTTTGGCCCATTTATAGAAGAGCGACAAAATAGTTGATTTAAGCGGGTAGTAGCCTACAAATATACGCTTCTTTTAAGTTATGTGGCGTAGTAAAATTCCAATTGGTTAATTTTTTATTAATTTTTTAATATTTTTTTTGCTTTTGCTGGAAAAACAAAAGAGTTTTATAGCGAACTGACCGTTACAAAAAAACGCAAATTTGAAATTGTGGGCGAACGGCTTGTCCGATCGAAAAAAAAAGTACATTTTCCCAGAGCAATTAAATCAGTGATTGGTATGCGCTAAAAAAATCCTTCAAAAGCCAATGTGGCGGTTCCAGCTTTACCGGTAAGCTAGGACCGCCACAAAATCTCCCACTTCCCGAAGAGCAAAAAAATCAAGAATAGAGCAATTAAATAGCAATTAAATAGCAATTAAATCCCATGTAGTTTGTTTTTCAAAATTCGAATGTGGCGGTTCCAGCTTTACCCACGTCTTTAGTCGCCCTAATTTATTGAAACGAATATTGTTTCCCCAATTTAAGCTTAATAACTATGGTCGAGCTAAACTGATGGCATTTGTAATGCATCCTAAATGTATCCTCGACTTGATCGCCATTTAACATTTCTGCATTGCAATTTGCATTGGTGATTTATATTTCCTATTGTCGTTGCATACTTTTATATGTTAAAACTGTTATTTGTCCAAAACAAGCAGACATTTGTATGAAATCGAAAATATTTGTTTATTCATATTTATACACTAGCTGACCCGGCGAACTTCGTTCCGCCCAAATTCGTTAATGAAATGAATATAATCATGCTTATTTTCAGATTCGAACGAATAGTCAATTCTAACGAATGTCTCTATTCAGAATGTCAGAAAATGAATTCAACTTTCGAAATCAGCGGTTGCACATTTTTATTTTATATGGAGTGAACATACTTTTGTTTTTTTTATAGAGGCTCTTTTTTCATTGTTTTATTAAAACTATATAAGTATTTAAAATATTAACTACCTACTTATTGAGAAATAGCTGGTACCTGCGACTTCGTCTGCGTACAATTAGTACTTCGAGTAACTGAATTAAAATATTTATATCAACAACAGCGCCGCTTATCGGGTCCAAAACTATTCTATCTTTTAAGCCAACCTATCAGCCCTACAGCCTACACATTTAAATTCATTGGTAGATATTATACCAAAAGTATAGAATTTTATTATCCCTAACTTGAGAAATAATTGGTTCGTCATTTAAACTTGCATCCAATTCTTCATCCCCTTCACGTTTTGTTTTCACGACAAAAAGTAGCGAATGTCATTCTCAGAGGTCCCATCTATCCCTATACCAAAATTGATAAAAATTGGTTTTGCGGTCGTTAAAAGGTAACATTTTAAAGGTAACAATCTTACTTTCGCAGTTAAGTGGATCCCAAATGTCTTATTTATAAACTAAGTATTAAAAGCCCGTCAGCTTTAGCGTTCCTATCCAATTCCCCCGCTAATTTTGAAAATAAAATTCTCTCTTAGTTTTTCTATCTCTGCTGTGAATTGCAATTCAGCGTGATCATTATGCGACTAAAGTTGCGATTTCAAACTTTTTTCGACACCCTGGCACAACTTTTTGCTATTTAAGCCGGTTTTTGGTTGGAGAAGGCGCTTTAAAAATATTTCAAAAGCTCTTATATCCAAATAAAAACATTTCAAATGTAACGCAGTTGCCTATCACAACTTAATTATAATGTTTAACGAACCAATACTTCTTAAATATCGTTCACGAATTTGAAATAAGCTATTCTGCTTCAGAAATTACTCCTTTTTTTTCTCATTGGCCCTTTTTACCCGACTGTACACAGGGAGGGTTATGTGTTTCGCGCGTATCCTATGTACGTTCCTACGGGACGCCCGCTTGCCTAAACGTCTTGACCGATTTTGAAGAGTGAGGTGTCATTATATTCGTATTCCTCCCCGGAGTGTCATAGGCTAAAAAGATATTAACAATTGAACAAATTTGAACATTTACTACATTAAATTTCAACTACGCAGTTGGGTAAAAACTATACTTTTCTTTCATTCATCATGCCTGTACAGTACAGTGTACAAGCAACTCCGACGCAGACTGTGTGATTGTTGCAGCATTCTGAAAAGTCGTATGAAAAAAAAAAATATAATTTAAAAAAAACAAAAAACCCGACTAACTGTAAAAATAAGAATTGAAAAGATATGAACAAGACACATTCAAGTTCGTACACCTAACTATTTGGCAGTCGGAGGGTACTTAAAACTCATATATTTGGTAGGCTTTGTAGGTATATAGTCTCCGATTGTCAATAAGTTAGGTGTACGAACTTGAATGTGTCTTGTTCATATCTTTTCAATTCTTATTTTTACAGTTAGTCGGGTTTTTTGTTTTTTTTAAATTATATTTTTTTTCATACGACTTTTCAGAATGCTGCAACGGTCATACAGTCTGTGTAGGAGTCGCTTGTACGGGCATGATGAATGAAAGAAAAGTACCTATAGTTTTTACACAACTGCGTAGTTGAAATTTAATGTACTAAATGTTCGACTTTTTCAATTGTTAATATTTGAAAAAAACTAAAAATGCAAAAATAAGAAGCAAGAAAATCTCTTTTTTTTGACACTTCATTTGTTAAATTTGGTTGAGCGTGTGAATCGCAAGAGGTAAATATACTACTATAGAAACTACAGAAATAATATAGAGTGCATTGTATTTACACCAACAATAATTCAAACAAATTTATTCACCTATATCGTTTTCAGTTCCTGAATTCTTCAATTCTTTACTGTAGATATCAATGTAGGTAGTATCACAAGCCCCAAAAACAAAAACCTTAAACTCAATATACATATTTACACCACCATACGCCCATCATCGCAAGTTATTGGCCATCTGCGCATTTCCTCAGAAAAACATTGTCGTTGTTGATTACATCCACACTCACCTCGCCTACTTCTCTTTCCTTTCACTTAATCGGAGAAAACTTCACGCAGTTTTTCTTGACTTGTATGTGCTTGTGCGATGTGCGACACCCACCCACCCCAAAGCAGAACAGCGATCAAGAACAATGGTTGCTGATAATTTTCGATTTGAGAAAAATAAATTTAGTTTTTTCGTGTTAGATTTTGGGTTGTAGCTTAGCTTATAGATAACACAGAAAGTTGATTGATGTCTTAAAATAATTACGGAAGTTTTGGCTCTTGTTAGTATTTTGTTTTGTTTGCATTGGTTAAGAATTGTTTGAGTAAAAGCGATAAAAAGGCAGTAAAGTCAGAAAAAAAACACATTTTGGTCAAAAACGCTCCAAAAAAATAGGCATAGCAATGAAATGAATAGCCTATGTCCTTCTCCAGATCTTAAGGGACATTTCAAAAAAAATTTCATTGAAATCTGTGCAGTAGTTTTCACGCCAACCGCGTACACATGAAAACAGCTACAGTTTTATTATATGTATAGATATTTAGGATTATGTATATCTTAAAATCAATATAATTTCAAAGGCAAAAATGCATTATTCCTATAATCCCAAACTGAGCTAGCTAACTAGCTTTTTGTTTTGTTTTTAAATCAACCAATTTCCACCGCATACCTACGTACAGAGTAAAAACAACAAAACAAATAATTTCCCTTTGCTGGATATCTTCGAAAATAAAGCACCACAGTTGCATTTACAAATATTCAACAGATACAAGATAATCAAAGTACGGGTAGGAGGAGTGCTACCTCCGTAAGCCTTATCCGTTACTGCTCCGCGAATTTTATGTAATGAATAGATAATGGGCCTTACTACAGTATAACCCGGATAAGTACTTCACGCTTAAGTACCCAAAACGCTTAAGTACCCACAAATCTCATATACATTTTTTTTCTGCCTCCTTTGTGTGCTTAAGCGGGTTCGTTTAACTACCTCACCCGCTTAAGTACCCAAAGAAAGCTGAAATTGTGAAGAGGTAGTTATCCGGGTTTTACTGTAATAATCATTTTTAACCTCCACACTAAATATTTTGTAGGTCACAATATGCAATTTTGTATGGAAAATTTCGCCATTGTGACTTCGAAAAATTTAGCCTGGACACTAAAAATTATTATTAGTATCGCGGAATGATAATAGTCAATAAGCAGGCACCTTTTTGGGACTTTCAAATGAATATTATGTAATAGATGTAGTAAAAAGATATCTGTTATTTTTGTATAAAATTGAAGGGCATTATTGAAATGGTTTCAAGCGGCTTTTTGTGCATTGTTCAGCTCCTGTGCAATCGACACAGTGCTTACATGACGGGCGGCTTTAATTTTATATCATTTTTGAGAATTGGCCTTCCGGAGCGTGGATCATCTTTAACCTCAAAATTACCGGAACGGAATCATCGAAACCAAAATTACGCATGGTTGGCTGTTATAGTATCAGGACCATAAACATAAACACTATTCACATTTTCAGCCGCCTGACTTGCATTTTCGCCTTTATAGAAGAAAAACGGTAAAATGTAGCGTATTTTCTCTTTGCAAGGGTTTATTTTGACACGTGCGCAAATGGAACTAAATAAATCCAATGCAAAACTGTCAAAGAAGTTTTTTTCGTACTAACTACCATCTTTACAGCGACATCTGTTGTAAATCAATGAAATAAAAACTAAGCCAGATATAGAGTATTAAAGCAATCTATTGAGAAAATAATGGATGAACTCGTTAAACTAAAAGAATTCTTATTAGGTACGCAGCTTCTTAATATACTGCGCGACACCAAAAACAAAATTTTAATCTCGACTTTAGATTCACGGAAGCTCACAATTGCGAAGCTTGTATGGAAAATTTAGCTACTGTGAACTACTTAAATTTAGAGTCGAAACTAAAAATGTTTATTGGTAGGCCCCACTGTCAAAGGCAGTGGGCCTTACTAATAATCATTTTTAACCTCTACACTAAATATTTTGTAGGTCACAATATGCAATTTTCTATGGAAAGTTTTGCTATTGTGATATCGAAAAATTTAGCTTGGACACTAAAAATGATTATTGGTACCGCGGAGTTTCACTTAGCAAAAGTAATTCTGTGCTATATTTGTTTTTATCTCGACTGTCTTTCTTTATATAAGTATAAAAAAATACGCACGACAAGCCGTATGAATCGGTCAAGCGCTAAAAAAAGAAGTTATTCGAATGAATGCATAAATTAAAATTTATTAATTGATATTTATTAAATTGGTTAATTTTCAGTTCCAAAACAACAAGGTTCGTCCACCATTTCAACTATTTTGCTTATCCTGTGTTTTTTTTTTTTTTCTGTCAAATGTGACTGGACGTGTGCAATCAGCTATACACTCAGCCTGCTCAGTCAATTTCTTCTGAGCTCATCGAGCGCGCTCTGATAGCGCTCTGAACGAAAAAAGAAACACAAATTCTGAGCTCTGATGTATCTGAGCTAAAAAGAAACACGAATTTTTTGTATAACAGTTCAGGTTGTGCTCTGAACTAAAAAAGAAAAACGCCTATTATCGTTCGTATACGCATGAATGATTTTTGATTAGTGGGTTCTAGTCCGATTTCTCAACGAACAGTTAATTAAAGTACTAGTCTAGCTATTTTAATTTTTCAATTTTCTTCTGTTGAATACTTGAATAATACTGTTAGGTACAAACGTACTTATTTATAAATGCCTTGTTGCTGTTGTCAATCTTTTGGTTATAGTACGTATTGCCCTATTCGCCCTATTTTGTAATTAAAAAACCAACCGAGGGTCATTTAAATAGACGACATTGGTGGTTTTTTTTTTTAATGTAGTAAATGCTACACATCCAAAGTATTTTGCTGCGGACTTGCTGAAAACCTCGTTCGACAATTGTTTTCAACAAACTTACGTAAAAGTGTTACACTACGACATTAAATTGGCAAGTCTCTGCTGCGATAACTATTGCAGTGAATTTTTTGAAGATGAGCGCAGTAAAACGCCGAAGGCAATTCATCTCATATTGAAAGACATGAAGAGTGCCGTAGAAGAGATTATGCATATTAAGACAAAGGAGACTGCCATGTATAAGCAGGTTGTACCAGATTTGGAGAAGATCATTGGTGGGAAAGGAAGTATTCGCACCAAATTGAGTATATATAGTGGGTAAGGCCGAAGACTTTGGGCGTTACCAATATATAGTTCACCGTGGCTCAAATTTCGCAGTTGTGGGCTTCCGTAGTTGTGAAGTCGAATCTTGAAATTTGTATTAGTACGGCGCTTTGGGTTTCAATTATTATCCATTTAAATTGTTTTGTGGGAATATTCTTGGCGCAAGAATAAATCAAGTATTCCACTGTACGGTGATGCTTTACCTACATACTTTCAGGCTGTTCTTAGCAACGAAATACGATTCAGAACTGAAGGACCGAATCACTGGCCTCAATGAGGTAGACTGCACAGCTCTGATAAATAAACTTGGTAAATTTTACGCTGAAAAGGTTTGAAAATAATTTTTTAAGCATTCAACACACCCAGATTTATTGTGTTTTGCAATAGCATGCAGTAATCGATAAAATCAAGGAACACATGTTCTTAATAAAAGACAAAATCCTCTGTCCCTTTTCTTTTATAATTCGCCTAATCTATAATAACTATAACCATTGGCATTCGCTAATTTAAAAATGTGGTATAACCGAACTCTATTACATTTCAACACGGCTGGAACATTTATTTTTGTTTTTTTTTTTGTATGTTTTGAAAGCAAAATGGCGGAATTTGAAAAAAAAAATTGTTGGGGGTCTCAGCATGATTTGTCTATGGCTACATCGATTTTTGCAAGATGGAGTGCCGTGAGTAGACGCAGCTTAATTAGATTCATTGATCACCTTAAATCTATTAAAGATCGCAATAGCGAAGTTTCTAAACAATCCCTGTGTATTCACAGAATTAAAAGTGAGTACTAAAAGAACTCAACGAATCAAAACTAAAAATACTGCTCTTAGAAAACCAAGCTTTTAGTGTTGCAACAAGTTTAATAAACTGAGTAATCGAAAAGACAGGTATAGCTACTGCAACAGAAGTTGTACTTAAGCCCGGTGCTATTCTAAAGAAGCCTGCGTGACCCAACATTACGCCCATCGGGGTATACTTATCTTATGTATTTTCAAATTCCTTAATAATGAATGAGGTTGAGGTAATACTCGCGAGGGTAAACCAAGCATAAATACCACTCAGCTGAAGTTGCGGTTGTATTATAAATAATTAAACCCCTATTGATTAGGACTCAAAAATAAATCTATACCAAAACTAAAACACACAAGCACTTGCCATTGTAGTTCCCATAACCTACAAGAGCACCTGCAGGAGCACTTCGATTTATTCAAAGCCAATTGACAATGGCGATTGGTCCACACTATCTCGATGAGGAGTTTTTGAAAATCGCTTTGGAAATCCGGCTTGGGCAGGCAGACATCAAGGTCATCGGTTTCCACGTGAATCTGGCTAGTTTTGGTGGTGAGAATTATTTCAGTGACATTTACCGCGTCAAAGTCGACTATCAGGACGACGATGCGGACCCAAAGGAAGTGCACCTAGTGTTGAAAGCAATGAAAAGGGCCGTGGATCAGGGCGTTGGCTTGAAATCAAAAGAGGCTGATATGTACCGTGAGGTGATACCCAGCCTAGAGGAGATTCTTGGGGGTGATACTACATTGGGGCCCAAGTGAGTATGTATACACATTCCATGGGCATCATTCATGAATTTCCATTCCAGACTCTTCACAGAAGTCAAATACGACTATGAAGTGTACGTTTTACAAGACCTTAACGCGCTTGGGTACGAACTAAGAGATCGTCAAGTAGGCTTGGATGAAGAAGACTGTGTTTTGGTGTTGAAGAAAATTGCAAAATTCCATGCGGCATCGATGATTTATGCGCAGAATGGAAGCTCAGGTCTGAGGCGCTTCGGTCTTACAACTAAAAACGCCTTTCAATAGTTTCCAGAGGTCATTGAACGTATCAAAGAGGCAATGTTTGAGTTTGGAACGGAGATCCACCCCACCCTGCACCAGTACATAACAGGAATGATCGACAGTGCTGCTGAAGCGGTGGCTTCTTGGGAGGGCTACGAGTCCATGGCGGAGAGAGTCTACGCCTTCAGGGATGTTTTCAATGAGAAAACTAGAGAAATACTCGATTGAACGAAGAGTGCTTATAATGTCATCAATCATGGCGACATGTGGGTCAACAACATCCTGTTCAAGGATGAGGATACAGTTTTTGTACGACGAATGTGCTTGTCTTTAAAGTGGTTTCTCTGATGGACCCAATTTATATCTTTAGATTGATTTTCAAGTATCCAACTACAATAGTCCTGGCTTGGATCTCAACTATTTTCTCTACACCAGTGTGCCGTTGGAAATCCTTAAAAGCAAGAGGTACGACTTCTATAGGATTAACTTCAATGAATTCGATGAAACTCTGAAAGCCACCGGCTTTGGGGATATTCCATCCTGGGGCGACTTTATGGCAGAGATGAGGAGGACCGAGGTATCTGGCGCATGGGTGATGCTGACCATATTTCCGATGATTGTCATGTGCAAGGACGATTCGGCTGGCAATGACATTGACACAATGAGAAACGAAGAAGTTTGGGCTGCAAAAAAGAAAAAGATGTACTCCACGAAGCGGGTGGAGGAGACCTTCAATTATGCTCTCGACAGGTTTTACGATATCGGGGTTATATAATGTACGAAAAGGTTTGAGAATAAATGTACATGATACCAGCTTGGAGATGCTTAAAAGATAACCTCATTCTTTTGTGAAAACCCACTTTCTGGTGGGAAAATCGGTTCCGGGTGTTTGCGAAAGACCTATACACTCTTTCGGTCTCTTTAAGCTTCTCTTAGCTAAGTTTTATAAACATTCAGGGGCAATGCCCTGTAGTATGAAATACATATCAACTGCAAACACTAAAAATACCGACCTTGAATTTCATCCTTGACAGTGACCATATTTGAAAAAGCTGACTTAAGTTTCCTGCCCGATTTCATCAGCTTTCTAAGCTTTCGCTGATATACATACGTACATATATAGTATACCTGTGGTATAAATATAGTGTCATTACTCGTATCACATTTCATATAGTGTCACAACCTTAACCTTAAATCGCGATAGTACCTAAAGCCGATAATGGATAGACGGTTCTTGGCGCGACATCTTAACACATGCCAGATGAAAGCGGCTTCTAAAATAACCATTCTCTAAGGCGATAAGAGCCGTTCAAGGATGTATGAGTTGACAATGTTGTATTTAGATTTTTTAGAGCAATTGCCATGGCGAAACACATGCTCGCTTGTATTAACACGGCGTAGGTCAGATAGTGTGGGAATCTTGGGCTAGAAAATTACTTTTGTAAGAGATAAGTCGAAGACGATCGAATTGTAACAATCAGTCGGTAAACAAACATGGCCTTGATGCTTCCAAAGGTGTTTTCTATAAAAAAGAGCAGACTATCTCGATTACCACTGTTTACAATTTGAGATTTCATTGAATTGATTATTTTAGCTTGAGTCCGAATTAGCATCGTAATGCTAATCGGAGTGCGCCGATTGCAGTAGCTTCAATAACTGTACATAGGACATAAAATGACGTAGGCTATATTGTACCATAGCGATTTTTTACAGTGGAACAATGACGTCTATACTTCTATATCAGTCTTAAGGCAGGCATTGGTAACTGTGAGTATGTAGCTTATCTTCACTAGTATAGTACTCATCCGTTGTGCTCGTGTCCAAACATTGTATTAGTTGGCATGAACGTTCTGTTAACTGGTTGGAATTGAGACATATTTAAAGAATACATGCTATATGCCCCGCATGATCTCTTAGATCATTTGAGTAAATTATATGCTTAAGCAATAAAGTCTAGATGAAGCCTTCCCCATAATTTGGTGGGGATTATAAACGACTATAATGAAATCAGAACTAACAAAAAACTCTAAATTTAACCCCTGCATCAGGTACACCACTTAAAAGCGAGCGCCATAAAGCGCGTAAAATTTAGAAGACAATGTGTAAGAAGAATCAATCAAGATCTAGTCTAAATTTTGAACCGTGATAAACCAGTTCAGGTGTAATGACTAAAGGGGCCAATAATGGTGTTGGTGACCTACTACTGGATACCTTGACAACCTTTTTTTTTTTTTTTACTAAAATGAAAACTATTTACTTGACATATTAAAAAAAAGTTGACTTGAATTATTATCAAAACATTTATGAATGGAATTCAACTTCGTTCATATGCCCACCACGGGAACATAAGTAGCGGTCGATACGTTGAACTCAATTTTCGATGACTCGGCCGATACGGCCGCTATTTCTCGTTCAATGTTGGCTCTGAGCTCCTCTAATGATTTAATGTAGCCCCATAGCCCCATAAAAAAAAAGTCTAGATGCGTTAAGTCACACGATCTCAGCGGCCAATGGACGGATCCGTTTCTCGAGATAACACGTTCACCGAACTAAGACTTCAATATCTCGATTGTTGCACTCGCTGTGTGGCTGGTGGCACCGTCTTGTTGAAACCACATATTACTGATGTTCAATTTATGCAATTGCTCAAAGAAATAACGGCTCTGTAGCGAATAGCATTTACAGTAAAATGATGGTCATCTACGACAAAAAAAGGCCCAAAACCGCACCAAACAGTGTGGCTGTTTGCGGATAAAGTGGTGTTTCATGAAGCACATAAGGGTGTTCATGTTCACCTGTCCAGTAACGCATATTTTGCTTATTGACAAAACTGTTTAACCAAAAATGCACTTCATCGCTGGAGTTGAAAACTGACGTTAACACTCTTAAAGTGCGACAGCCGACTCGGAATTTCGGTAGTAAATTTTAATTATTTGTAAACGTTGTTCCTTTGTGTACTTCACCATGATGAAAATGTTGATTTTATTGAATATTTTGACATTGACAGTTTAGTGATCGGTATAAGGGTGCGTTCACACTGCACGTTTGAAGTTGTCAAGTCGCTAGGCTTCAATCTCCTTTTAAATTGTCGAAATCATTCCTACAACAAACCACGCAACAGTTGGTATTTCAAATTCTGGATAACTGCTGAACATGCATGGTACGCTGCGTATACACTCAAACGGTAGTAGTCAATAAAGTCAACATCAATTTTCTTTGCATAGCTCTATTACAGACAGTTTGATAACTTTCGCTACCTGTCAGATGAAATCAACAACAGATGTCATTAACACTATTTTGTTTCCAAAAGGTAAGTAATTATATTGTAACCTTTATAAAAGAACGTTTAAAAAGAAATATTTCGCAACTCTATAAGAGAACTAATTTGACAAGTTGACTGTGACAGCCACAGCACACTTTTTAGAGCCACTGGTTTTTAATGACTTGTGGCACATCTTCACAGCAAAATCGACACCGACGTTAGATCTGAATCCTAAATTTAATACTGCTTTTTTTTTATAAATGTTTAATTAAACTAAAATGTGTACAGCTGTCCAAGAGAAAGTTTATAAAACAAAAAAAGTGCAGTAGATTGGATTTCGATTTATTGGCAGTAGATTTATTTTTTGCGAAAAGTGCAGTAGATCTACTGCTATTGCAGCAAAGTGGCACCGCTGGTGAGGTTTAATTTTTAGAATATTGCAGCGTTGAAACTTTAATCTGAAGCTGTAGAGCGTTAGTCAAAAAAATGTAGTATTTTCAAACAAAATGTAGTATCAGATGTTTTTGTTTTAATTTATGATAAACATACTTTCCTGAGCGAACCTGTTGGAACAGAAAAAATAAATTAAATAAATATAAAAATAATTTAAGATTTATTAGATATTCTCCATTTACAAGTTTAAATTTCAAGCAATTCCTCTGTTGGATCTGACGTCTTTCATTAGCTTTCATTAGCTCTTTAGTTACTAAAATATTTTTGTCTATATAAATACAAGGTGGTCCAAAAGAAGTCATCCGATAATGTTTGGCTCTCATTTTTTTTTTCTAAATAAAAAATTTTGATTCTGGTTTTCAATTATATTTATTTGAACCTTTAAAATTTTATTGGTCAAGTCGAGAAGATGATATCGGCCAAATGGGCGCCGTCACAATTAATTGCCATACGGGCTCGTTTTAGCAATGGGATGTATGACAACAGTGGACGGTGCGCGCTATAGGACCATGTTAACTGAGTCTTTTCTGCCGCAATTGGACGAATTAGGACTGGAGGACACGTGGTTCCAACAGGACGGAGCTACAACACACCCTGCGCGAGCCACAACCGATATTCTAAAGGCGGCGTTCCCAGTTCGCCTCATCTCTCGTTTTGGCGATTTGCACTGGCCCGCAAGATCGCCCGATTTAACCGTTCCAGATTTTTTTTGTGCGGTTTTTTGAAGTCCCGTGTTTACGTGAACAAGCCCGAGACCCTAGAAGCCTTTAAGGACAACATTCGAAACGAGTGCGAGAATCTGTCGCCCGAAGTTCTCTAATTGAATTGAAAGTTAAGAATTTGTTTCACCTCCAGTCCCGAACTGAAGATCGAAAAAGTCGTTTGATTTCAAACCACCTGCACAAATATTCACCCTCCACATATTTTGCTTTCAACTTTGTTTACAAAACTATTTTTATTTACTGAAACTCTGGTAAATCTCTATTAATTAAAACACAACCAAAATTCGTCATCGACAGAAGTTGTAGCAAAACGTTTTTTTTTTCGAAAACACTGAAATGTAGAGATTTATAGAAATTATTGCTTTTAAAAATATGTGTGTGGTCCAGTGACTATGATAACTCAACACGTTTCATTGCTCTGCAAAAGATTAATTGTACCTACTATAGACGTAGCGTACATATCTTCTTCGTAAATAAGCAAGGCAATCCAATGCCGGATGTACATACTAAAATACAATTTTCGACTGAGGTTAGTTTTAAACGGGCGCGTTTCGCAGAGCATTTTGCTAACCCAACTATTGGCACAAGCTCTTGGAACTCTCCTGAAAATTATCCGTGTGGCTAAGGTCAACCACACTATCAAGGCTTTACAAAATCCAATTTGTAGATGCTGTTATAAAGTATAACTAAAACAATGAAACTAACTTAAAAGTAATTTTCTGTGAGGTCTATGTTGCTATGGTCATCCATGAGTATCTGTCTCATCAATATAATGAGTGTAGATAGTCCAAATTTCTTATTTGTCGCCACTACCAAGACAAGTCTTTTATCTCCGAATTTGTATTTTTTTTTTGCGTTTAGTCTTCACTTATAGTTGTAGATGTTAGTTGTACGATAGACAAATGATTAGTGTCCCACACCAGTACCTTATATACAATCCTATCTGTTGGCAGAAGAATTTGCGTTTCAAACGTGGCATCAAGTCGAACATTTTGCATTATCACCTCAAGATACGACCAACTTGACGGAACTACCGTTTCTTATATGCAAGTTAAAACATTAACTGCGCGGTACACACTCTTGCAGAGATTAATAAATAAATACACGAGCACGGACTGCCGACTTAACATCTAGCTGTCGTGCATTCTGTCTTCAGTTCTATTTCGTCCACGAATCGGGAAAGAAGGTTGCACTCCAATTGACCAAACAATATGAAGCTAGAGGTATCCCAACCACCGCCGACTTATTTGAACGAGAGCTTCTTCAAGGCTGCCCTCGAGGATGGTCTCAGGGAGATGCGTGTTGACATCAAGAAGATTGTCTTTGCCGAAGGCAATGGAGGCGGTGAGAACTACTGCAGCAAGATCTATCGGGCACGAGCACTGTATCGCAGCAGCAAAAAACAATTGGACGAGGAACTGGCGGTGATTGTGAAGAGTATTGCCATAACGCCTGCCACGGATTTTCTCGAAGAGCTAGCTGTCTATTTGAGGGAGAAGATTTTCTACTTTGATGTCCTGGGAAGGCTGGAGATTTTACTGGGAAACGGATGTAAATTCGGAGCAAAGTAAGTGAATCGAAATGCCACGCAATGGATGGATCTGATTTTGTATGAACAAAAATTGGAAATTGTTTCATGTTAGATGCCTGTACACGACAAAGGAGCCCATCCAGACGATTGTATTCGATGACCTAACACAGTATGGATATAAACTGGCGAGCAGACAGCAAGGACTAGACGAGGAACACTGCTGCGTGATTTTGAAGAAATTGGGCAAGTTTCATGCTGCATCGATGCTATTGGCAGAGAAGGTATGAGGTTTTGTTAATTTTATTCTCAGTAGAACACTGTTCAGTATTTAATTAGCATACGCCATCTAGTGTTAAGTGTTTTTTCGAAGTTTGAGAGGGACTAAAGTGAATTGGAAGTTTTTTAAGCACTTGATTTGACTTCCATTTGACTGACTGACATTTTTTTCCTAACTTCAAAGTAGTCTGCTGTATGCGACGATCACACACATCACCACGGGATTTATGCTCACAAGCGAAAGCGTCTTTCGATGGGAGCGCTCATCAAATGAGCATAAGATGCCTTAGTGCAGTCGTTAATTTCCGTGCTTTGATCAATGTTTTAGTGCCGGTACTAGCTACATGTACCTCAGTAAATTAAACCAGACTCAGGGCGAATGACCTAAGAAGACCTGCGCGATCAATTTAAAATTGATTGATTTGTTATTGTAACATTTTTCGCTTAAAAGGGATTAAAATATTTATAACAATCCGTACTGACAATTGTCCGTCCGCCATTTGCTCTTCGTATGTCCGCGCTTTGCAGAGTAGGATAGAAACATTTGAAAATATTTGATTTGTTTTCTAATTTGCTGAAAAGAATTGTTCTCTGCAGTTTTTCTAGCACATATTTGAATACCCATATATTAAATGCATCCATACCTGTTGGGCTTAAACAAATGTTCGAAAAGAATAATAATTTTGACGCAGTAAAACCCAGAAACTGGGGTCAAATTACCGCACTCGTAAGCGAAAAATACGTCACAGAATTATTTGGACTTTACTTGAAAAAAATTAACAAATTTCGTTACGCATGACTCGCTGCGATAATTTAGTCTCTGTTTTTTTTTAAATTCCTATTTTGAATTCCTGACTGAAATTCTGGAATAAATTTGTTCCATTGTATAAAGGAAGGTCGCCAACCTCTAGCGCTACATGTGTCTTTTATGCAGGACATGTTTTTTTTTTAACTTTAAGAATGACACTTTCAGCCATTTTTGGGCCCAATAAGCAATTATTAGGCATAAATTTCCTTGACGTAAAAAACGATAGAACTTTTTGTCAACTGAAGCTTGAATTTGCATAATCATCAACAACAATTTGAATGTCGACTTAACATTAAAAGGGACTTACTAATAATCTTTTTTAACCTTCGCACTAAATATTTTGCAGGTCACAATGGGTAATTTTATATGGAAAATTTCACCATTGTGAGTTCGTAAAATATGAGGTGGACAATATATACGAGTATGGATATGAGTAGGTACCGCGCAAAGTGTTCACAATAGGCCTTATCAACAAATTTCGACTTTAAGCTTAAGTAGTTCACAGTGGCTATTTTTTTATACAAATTTCGCAATTGTGAGCTTACTTTAACGTACTGTCGAGACTAAAATTTGTTATTAATTACAATTTTTATGCAAATATCGCAATTGTAAAATTTCATTTCAGGAAAAGACCAATAGATTTCATTTCCATGTAAATTTTAGTGTACAAAATGGAGTTTTTTTTATTAATAAGGAAAGCGGTATTTTTAAATCCTTACTTTACATAAAATCAAGCTCACAGAGGAAGAATTTGAGTTGTAAATAGTGACCCCCTTGACACCAATTGTTGTACCGAATATCGTGCTTGTTTATATGTCAACACGGTTTTGGATCTTCTGAGCAATTTCCTAAGTGCTGCTAAGGTCGCGCGTTTTTCGTCGCACGATTATTCAGTTCCAAAAATAACAAACTATAAACAAGTTCCCATACTACCCTAGCAATCGCTTAAGTGTGATTCTTCACTTGATAAGGGGTACAACAACCCATGACTAAACTGTACTATTTTCCAGCCTCCCACTTCTGCATCAGCAAATTTCTGACATATTAATATAAAAAAATATATGAAACCAACTCAAGTTAAAGTTCAATCCAAATTGTGTTTCATGTCGTCGTTAAAATGAGACTTTAGACTGATAAGTCGAAGACATGTGTAGTAAAAACAACAAAATAACAATGGGCCATACCGATAAGCATTCTTAGATTCGACTTTAAATTTTAGTAGTTCACAGTGGCTATATTTCCCATATAAAATTGGCAATTGCGAGCTTCCGTGAATTTTAAGTCGAGACTTAAATTGATTGCTCGTGCGGCGCAATGAAACACGCATTACTCGGCAACCGGTCAAGGTGACATTCAATTTCTTTTAAATATTTGATATATATATAAAAAAAAAAACAACAAATTATTTTGGAACTGATAAGAATGCACATTACTTTTTTGTGATTACGGCTCATGACCCGGTGAACTACTCTTGTCGATTGATTGGATTTCTTAAGAATCCAAATAACAAAAATTGACAAAACAATTGATTTCTTATAGCAATTGATTTCGTAATTTTGTTATTTCTTTTTCTCGCAAGTTTGATTGCATTTTTATTTCCAGGAAGGAAGTCTCCTTTGAACTCGGTTATGTTTTTGGAAAATAGTTTAGTAAATAAAATCCGTTTTGCATTTTCTGTCATCTCATCGAATTTTATACTTTTACATAGCTGTAGATACTTTAAGTTAGCTACCATCTGAAATTCGTAAAGTGAGAGACTTCCACTTGGAAGAAGCAGGTTTGTGGCATTGCTATTGGTTACCATGAGTTAAAGCCACACGTATATACAACCTTCATTCCTAAACAACCAGGCGTGATGTCAGCAGTAGAATACCTGCTACAGGTTCTGCTTAACTTGCCTTCCTGAGAAAAAATGTTCATTTTACCAGGCACAAATTAAATTTTTGCAACAACTGCAATCATTTCCTTCTCAATTTCCATTACAATTGTCTTTCTTTTTGTCATTTCAGGACCCATCAGTGAAAAAGAACTTTACAACAGGAATGCTCGATGAGAAATACATCCGCACGAATCAGCGGTTTATTGATTTCATGATACTGCAGCTGAAAACTCTGGCGAATGTTGTCTCCAAATGGGAGGGATATGAGCAAATTTCCGACAAGCTTTACACACACTGCGACCATATTGTGGAGAACCTTGTCATGACGGGAAGACCCATTGCAGGCGAACTAACAGTCCTGAATCACGGTGATCTGTGGGTGAACAATTTCATGTACAAGTACGACAAGGAGAATAATCCCATTGACGCCATATTTGTAAGGAGAACTTTTGATCAGACCTGACCTTTTCCAACTAACAGCTTGCCCTCATTTCAGGTTGATTTCCAAACGAGTTTCTTTGGCAGTCCCGGATGCGATATTAATTTCTTCCTCAACAGCAGCGTTCAACTGGATGTCCTTATCAACCGCCGCGATGTCCTCATAAAGACCTACTCCGAATCCCTAATAAGTTCACTCAAGTACATGCGCTTTGAAAATATACCATCACTCGATGACATTCTCTATGAGATTCGTCAACGGGAACTTTATGGCTTCTTTTCATCGTACGCCTTCCTACCAATGGTGGCGATGGAAAAGAAGGACTCTTACGACAACAGCATTGAGGCCATGGCAGAGGACCAAGAGTTTGCCAAGAAAAAAGTCGAATTGATGTTTGCATCGAATCCAAGGACCACGGACACGCTGCGACACACTCTGAGGCGTTTCGATGATCTTGGCATTTTCGATCACAACTATTCGATAAGGACAGAGAATCGAAAAAAACCCCTAGATTAGAATAGATTTGTATTTTTTTTTCCCAGTTTTTTTTTTATGTAAATATTTATGGAGCAATGAACGAATGTACATGTAAACAAATGAACAGAAATGGATTAAGATAAGAGAGACTGAATAGTTTGGATTTTTTTTTTGTTTTTTTTTTTGAATCTCTATTGTGAGTTGGCACACGTCTGCGAGTTATGTGCTTAAATTTCCAGCAGTCTAGTAATAAAAGTCATATGCCTTGGGTGATATGCAAATTGATAACGCTTGTTATTTGTTTTGTCCCGAATAAGTGTGGTGACTGGTGAGAACAACAGAAAGCGCTAAGTCAGAGGCGAGTAATTTACAAGACTTAAATATCGCACATTTAGTCCTGGTGAGGAAGTTTTGATCGTCCTTTATTCATTTCAGCTGAGATTATGTTTGCATGAACATTCTGTGGTATTTAATAATAATCGTTTTTAGTGTCCAAGTTAAATTTTAAAAACCCGTCCGCCTTACGCTAAATATTTTGTAGGTCACAATATGCAATATTGTATGGGAAATTCCCTCACTGTTAGTTCGAAAAATTTAGCCTGGCCACTAAAAAGATTATGGGCTTTACAAATAAAATTTTTTAGTTTCGACTCTTAAATTTAGTACCTAGTTCACAGAGGCTAAATTTAGTACCAAGTTCACGGAGGCTATATTTTCAATAAAAATTACGAAATTGCGAGCTTTCGTGAATTTAAAGTCTAAACTAAAATTTGTTATTGGTATCGCGAATTGTCTTTAGAAGTACAATTTTTTGTGATTGAGTAGTCACAGATAATATTTCAAATGTAATTACAACTTCATACTCACCTTTTGTGCTCATTATGTACCTTACCTACTTAAACTCACTTCACATTCTCTGTATTTTTGTCTTTGGACAGTCGCTTATGCCTGCTTAGAGTCAGAAAGTTCGGCTGTCCGGTTGATGTATTCCGGGTCCGACTGTATTCAATATTGCTTATTTTTTTTAGGGCGAAGGTATTAAATGATTTTTAATGGGGTCTAATGTATAAACAGTTGGACAAACCAAATAGGGTAAATAAAAGGAGGCCCTAGAAGTACAAAATTTAAAAACGTTTATTACTATCACGAAATATACAACTCTGTCAAATACTTTAAAATTATGTTTTTCTCTCCTTAACAGGACTTCCCAATAGTTGTGCATTTCACTGCTAGAATTATGATACCTACAGTCGAAGTCGGATAATGTCGCTAAAATCGGGCAACAAAATAATGTGACAGCATTATAATGATGACAATTTATCCGAAAGAATATGCGAATCATAAAAATATAAAAATAGACTAAAATTAGAGTAAAAATTGAATTCTATTCACAACAGAAAAAATGCTCCGGAATTCTAGTCATGCTTACAGGGCATAATATTAAAAAGAAACTACTGAAAAAAAAAATAAAACCTTGCCATTTTAAGACGACATAAAATTCAATTAAATTAGATAAGATTTTATTAAACAATTAATTGATAGCAAATCTTAACGTTAATCAAACCAAAGAAACCAAAAAAAAAAAAAACATGGCAATAAGCTGTCTGCCGATTGACAATATTTTTTCCAATAGCCGCTTTTATTATTAAAAATTGTAGTTTGTTTTTCTATAAAAAATTAAAAGACATTGGGCCTTACTAATAATTAGCCTTCACTATAAATATTTTGTAGGTCACAAAACGTAATATTGAATGGAAAATTATGCCATTGCGAATTCAAAAAATTTAGCTTGGAGACTAAATATGATTATAATTATCACGGATTATGGGAAAATCAAAGAGCTTCTTTTGGTATTATAACATTTTTAGTGTGCTGTTAACCGATGATGAATTGAACAAGACTGACTGCACATATTGTATTACTCAATCGAGGAGTTTTAACCTGGCCTTGACTGTACCAACTGCAGAAACTATAAAGTGAGGATGTAACCTGTGAATTGAAATAAAAGCTCGATCCGCATCAAAGTTTCTATGGTTTTGACAGATTATCCTTCTTTTGTGAATGCATTGAACATCCGCGAAAAAAGCAAACCGATATTCACTTTAGCGCCGGCATCCGATGAAGCGAGTGAAAATTTTTGGAAAAAATGCCAGACAACGGCAAAGTTTAAGTTGAATTCTGACCAAATTGTACTTAATGCACATTTTTATTTCATAATATTCAGCGTGTGAATACATTGATTGGTGTTGTTGATTAATTTAATTTAATAAGGTAAGGCGTTTATACTTTATACATTACAAAAATTTTTGACTGCAAAAATGTAATAGATTTCCCTAGAAGGCAATAGTTGAGGATCAAATTTACTGTCGTCATTTACTAACTAGCTGAATACCCGACATAGCTATGGAGCAAAATTTCCAATTGCCCAAAATATGTTACTGAAATTATTTTTAATAGGATCTTCTGTTGTGTTTAATTTTAGCTTTCTCTAGACATAATAGTCTTCAATTTGTTTGTGACAGATGATTTCCTATTGCTTATTATAAATGCGTTCAGGTTCTATCTAGTCTAGACGAATCTAGTCGACTTAAGAGAAAAACTTAGATTTTTGAATGTGCTCTTTAAATTGGATAAATAGGGTGACCATTGGCTTACTTTTATAAACTGTCCATTCTATGCAAAACCCCCGAGGAAAGTGGTTCCTTTCAACCAATGGCGATATATTAACATCATTAAACAAATTTCCATAGCAAGTGTCTCCATCTGCCGGCAGGTGATATAACGTTATACCTCCATCTATTGGCTGCTGCTAGAGTTGACTATTAAAATCTGTTACATTTTTAAAATAAAAATGTGATTTTTATGAAGGATTTACTTAAACCTATTATGCGTGGGTGAATTGCTGAAAAACGTTTTCGGCTTCGAACCAGATTTTCACTCCTGGAATTATGTCAATTCTGTTCGCATATATTTACGAACTGCCTGACGGAACAGTTTTGATGATAGAAAACCGTGTGTACTTCGAATAACGACCAGTTAGAGCATGAGTGCACTAATCAGATTGATGGGGGTGAAAAATTCCACTTAATAGCGTATCTCGTATTGTGTTGCGATATCAGACTAATTCCGTGATACAGCTTCTTTGCTGTTTTATATAATGTCTATTTAACGTCTATGAAGGCACGCATTTTCCCCGCTATTCCTCATTTTTAAATAAAGCCGACAATCCGAACTAGTAAAACGATAAATACATTCATCATTGTTATCTCTATAGAGATGCTTATTCCAAAGGCACATCAACTTACGTCACCATCAGCCTTAAGAACGAACACCTACTTCGAGATATAGAACAAATTATGTGCACGATAAGATATATAAAGGAACAGTCTTGCGAAGAATTATTTCATTCAAATCGTGTAGCTATGCACATCGAAAACAGTGTTGGTGCACCAGAACATTTGGACGGTGCCTTTTTCGAGGATGTCCTCGAAAACGGACTGCATGAGCCCAATGTGACGACGACAAATATTTCGCTATCATTGGGCAGCAGCGCTGGCGAGAATTATTGCAGTCAAATTTACCGAGTGAAAGTTAACTTTAAGCGCGCCAAGGATGGAGAGACGGAAGAGACATCTGTGATTGTAAAGAGCATTCCGTTGGGTGAGAATTTGGAATTCCTCGAGGACTTGCAGGTGTACTTCAAGGAGAAACTCTTTTATTTCGACATTCTGCCAAAGTTGGAGTTTTTGTTGGATGGTGTCAAATTCGGTCCACGGTAAGGGTCCTTGTCCGAAGACATTTGCCTTTAAACTACTTTGGACTACACTTGCTTTAGATGCTACCTTGCCAAAAAGAAGCCTGTCTACACAATAGCTTTTGAGGACCTGAATAGTGCGGGCTATGTTATGGGGAACAGAGAAATCGGTCTCGATGAGCTCCATGCAAAGATTGCGCTCCGAAAACTCGGACAGTTCCATGCAGTCTCCATGGTTTACGCCAAAAAGGTAAGTGCTCGTATGCAGATAAAAAAAAAATGGGCGACTTTTAAGCATAATGCAATCCTTTGCAGGAACCAGAAATGATGTCCCGATTCAATGCTGGCCTTCTTTCTCCAAAGGCAATGGTTCCGTCGTCCATTCTGTATAAGCTACTCTACAAGTATCTCGGCTACGAAATCAGGATAGTCTCACAGTGGGAAGGCTACGAGGAGATAACTAAGAAACTGCAAAAATTCCACGATCACTTCCAGACCCGTCTAGTGGCTTGCCAAGCTCCCAGGGACAGTGGAATCAAAGTTCTCAATCATGGCGACTTTTGGGTCAACAATTTGATGTTCAAATACGATGGAACCACCCCTACAGACGTTCTGCCACTCGACTATGCAATGAGTGTCGTTGGCAGCCCTGGTATTGATTTAAACTATTTCCTCCACGCAAACGTCCAACTGGATGTGCTCAAAAACTGTGACGTAATGCTTCAAACGTACCACGGTGCATTGAGGGATACTCTGCTGCAGTTGCGCTATGAAGACATACCCACCTTCGACGAGGTTCTGCATGAGTTCCAGCAAGCCTCTGCATATGGTGTGTTCACAATTTTCGGACCACTGCCGGTAATGGCGATGGACAAGACAAAGTGCGGAGACAACAGCTTCGAAAACCTCGTAGAAGGCGATGGATCCGATGAGAAGATGATGGACACTTTCTCCTCTAAGCGGTTGACTGAACACTTGAAGTACTCCCTGAAGTTGCTCGATAGCCTGGGGGCTCTAGATGTGTAAAATATTCCCATGAATATAAGACTTACTGATTCGAACGGCAAGTGCAGTTTGTGTTTTATTAATTTTATTACTTGCGGGCGGCCTCGACAAACGATCCAGAGATATGTAACGAACGAGATAATGTAATCGCCTGGCAGATTGAATGGCGTTTTGCAATCGGAATGCACCAGCGTGTTTGCTTTAAATTGTATCGCCTTGAATGGAATGCAGTAACAGGCGTTTCGTGGTCTCTCGTTACTCTCGTTCACGTTACATTACATGATTGTCGAGTGATGATGACCCAGAAAATATGAAACAAAATTAGAAGGCAAAGACTTTTTTACTCATATAGGCTGTTCTCGTATAGGTCCGTTTTTAGGTTGGGCTTAAAAATTAAAATAGAAGTGTAAGCAGTAAGACTTTGGGTGTGTGTGTGTGTTTTTTTTCCATTTTTTCCTGTTGGGAGGAGGTGAAATGCTTTATGCACCATAAGGAGATGTACTTCCTTTCGGCTGCTAGGAGGTCTATTGAGGTCACTCCTGCGACAACAAGGACAGCCGGTTCCGACACCGTTCGGTAGGAGCTTGCCACGCGTAGAGCTACACGCCTCTGCACAGCCGCCATCTGCTTCCGCACTTTTCTTGTCTAAGCGTTCTTTATCTGATGCCAGAAAGTAAGTTTGAAATACTTCACGGCGTCTTTGCTTTTTATTACATCCTGGCCGATTTGGAAGACGATTAAAATCCGAATTCTTTTTTTCGTCAGAAGGACTATTTCTAGACTTTGGGTGTGTAAAAGTGACGAGAGTCACTGTTTGATCTTTGTTGATCTTGTTTCAGATGACCTTTCGGCAAACTTCTAACGGGGACAACTTCATAGACGGTGGGCCTTACCAATAAACATTTTTAGTTTCGACTCAAAATTTTATTTCGACAATAAATTTTATTAGTTCCATACAAATTTCGCAATTGTGAGCTTCCATAAATTTAAAGTCGTGACTAAAATTTGTTATTAGTACGGCGCGTTGGCTTTAAATGGTACAGAGTTTGAAGATGTTTTCATATAGATACGATATTTAGCAAAAAAAAAAAATTAACAAAAGTAAATCCAAAGCCAACTTGTTGTCCAATTTAGGTAGCCAAAGCTTACTCTTTTGCAAAAGACCTAAATTTGTCCTTATAATGTTCGTCCCGTTTTATTGGGTTCAAATGTTACAAATAAGTTGGCTGTCTAATGTTTTAGCATGGAGAATTCATTGCAGCAGTGGCGGCTGCCTACCTATACTAAATATTTTTAGCAAGCTTGGTATGCTCCACTGTCCACTGATAATAAGTAACTTAAAAGATGTCGCGGTTTATTTGATGACTTCAACAATAGTCACGATCGAAGCAGTAAACCAGGGGAACCAACTCTGAGCCTGTAGAAATACGATAACCTAGAAAAAGAGTCCCAACACAGAAGACTGAAAGAATCAGCTAAGCGAAGGGAAAAACTATATTTTTAAGAGTGCATGTTGTTTTCCTTCTAATATTTAGTAGCCTTCAGCGTTTCTAGGCTTTCACCACAATGAGACATTCTTCGATCTGCAAAGGCTAAAAATTTGTCTTAAATGGCATGTTTGAAAGCGTTTTTAACATAACCATAGAAGCACTAATCAGGTTGGCCAATTGTGTGAGTTATTACTAAAGACACGTAGGTTCAAAAACATTTTTTATTGGTTTTTTTTTAGTAATGAACAGCCGAAAAACCGAAATTCCAACTTAAGGTTTTTTTTTAACTGCGCCATCTCTCGCGAACGTCTGAATAAACATCCGAGGGAATAACTGCCATGAAAGAGCTAATTGGCCGTTTGGACTCGGCACAAAATTGTAGATTCCTTCCACTATCAGAAAGGAAAAAGTCACACAAAACGAATGGTTGTGAGAAGCTAGGCCAAGGGTCCTTACGTTGCGCCAATTATTTATTTATTTTTCACAATAGGCCTAGCTGTGATTATGCAAAACTAAAGACTGTTCGTCGCCAGCTTGAATACAACTTCTTCCAAGACCCTTCCCAATGCCAGCTTAAAAACAGACTTTTCAAGCCTAAACGGTTTTTTTTTTTTAAATTGTCGGTATAACAGACAAATGCATTCAAAACTACATGTTACCCAACCCAGAATCTACTGCTGCCAATTAATGAAATGTTATGTAAAGTTTCAGGCGGCAACTTACAGCTACGTGTAATTAATCACAACTACCCCAAGCTTCATTAAGGCAGCACCACCTAACCTATATATGTTGTTATTTGTTGATAGGTATTGTAATAAGTACTGATAACTTTTTTTTTTCAAATTGCACTTGCACATGAGAACATTCTTGTAATATCTACACACTTGCTGCTATACCCTGCGGAGTGTGTGTGATTAAGCTCAATGATCGGCACATTATTACAATTATTGCTCGAGTGCGATTCGTCTCAATTTATATCACTCTCTTGACCTTAAACGCGAGTCGATTGCGCGTATAAAATCGTATTTAACCACTGAACCACTCGCAGTTGCCTAGTATCGCGTCGCTATGAGTGTGGAATATTGCAACTCGGTTAGTGCGCCAAAGTCGTTGGACGTGAAGCTGTTCCAGGAAGTGCTTGAAAATGCTCTCCTCGAGGCTTACGTGGAAGTTAAGAAGATCTCCTTCGAGATGGGAAGCGGTGGCGGTGATAACTACTGCAGTCAGATCTACCGGGTTCGACTGACCTTCCAGCGTGGTACCGAACCTCTGGAGAGTATGACTGTGATTGTAAAAAGTGTGCCCATCTCGGATAGTAATAAGTTTCTAGAGGATTTGAGAGTTTTCCTCAAGGAGAAGATTTTCTACACCAACATGTTGCCGCGGATGGAGATTTTGCTGGACAAAGTGAAGTTTGGCGCGCGGCTGTTCCACACGCATAAGGAGCCAATCAACACCCTTGTTTTCGAGGACCTATCCGCGTCGGGGTACGTTATGGCAGATCGCGAGAAAGGCCTGGACTTAGCGCATTGTAAGATGGTTATGAGGAAACTGGGCCAATTCCATGCCATATCCATGGTCATTCATAAGAAGGTGAGTGAAAATGTGTTTTTGGTGCATTTTTTTTTTAACGACTATCCCATTAAGGACCCTGACTCGATGAACCCCTTTCGCAGTGGAATGCTAACCGAAAAATGTGTGAACTCGGAAATCTTTCACAAATTTATGGGCAATAATATCCAGGGTCTCATTCAAACAATCAGCAAATGGAAGGGCTATGAGTCCATTACTGAAAAAGTGAAAAAGTACGCTGCGAACCTGAGTGAGAATCTCATCAACAGTCAGCTGCCCATTGCCGGTGAGCTGAAGGTTCTCAACCACGGAGATCTTTGGGTGAACAACTTGCTCTTCAAGTATCATAACGGCAGCAGGCACCAGCTAGACGACGTGGTCTTCGTTGACTTTCAAATGAGCGTGTTCGGCAGCCCCGGCTATGATATCAACTATTTTCTTCATACTTCAGTGCAGATCGATGTGTTGAAGGATAAGAGGGATGAACTTCTTTCCACCTATCACACGGCATTGTGTGCAGAACTGACGGCTCAAAAATTCCAGAATGTGCCGAGCTATGAGCACATTTTAACGGAGGTGCGTCTCAGAGAGAGGTACGGGTTCTTTGCGAACTATGGAATCTATCCGGCGATAGCGATGGACAAGTCCCAATCGGCCGACAATACGTTGGATAATTTTATGGACGATGAGTTCGCGAAGAAGAAAGTCGAAATTATGTTCGCCTCGAAGCGTTTAGAGGAGTCTATGCGGTACACCCTGAAGAGGTTCGACAAGCTGGGAGTCTTAGATTGAATGGTTGTGTGATAATAGGTTTTTTTTTTTTTTTGATAATTTAAGGAAATTTAAATAAATAAAGAAGAATACTTGACAGTGCTATGAAGAATTGGTAGTTTCATAAGATCCACACTGAGGACGTTCGTTCTTTATGTCTGAGAGGTGCCGGTTATACCCAAATATACTTGCAAAAATGTACGGGACAGAAATTCTGATAAAATGCAGCCATCACCATTCAGTTGCTTTTGCGGACACAAGGTTTAGATTATAAAAACCTCGGGACTAATCACGCCTTGATGCCATCGTTTTTGAAAACAGCTGTAAGAGCTATTATATCCATTGACAACAATTCTATGTTTTATTGTAAGACTAATTTCAATTGTGATGACTAAAAAAAAAATTGTTTGCGCAACAGGTCCGTAGCGACCCTGTAGACTCAGCTTCAACCATTCGTTTCGTGTGAGTTTTTAATTTTTGGGACGAATGGAAGGGACATACAACTTTATGCTGAGTCCAAACGGCCAATTGAGAGGCTCTTTCATGGCAGTTTTACTCTCGGATGTTTGTCAGACCATGTGACGAAATTTGAATTGTTTCGCAAATCGCTTAGTACTCCAACACACTGATCAATAAGCCACTGCGCCTATTGTGGACTTGACTGAATGCTTCTATCAAAATCTTACCAGCAGCACTTAATTGATAGTCTTAGGACTTTGGAGGTCTATTGTTTGACGAAAATAGCCTGAAAAATTGCTTAATTGGGTTTCGGGGTTCGGCAATTTTTTTAGTCAGTTGATCCAAGTTTTCGAACAAAATCTAAGGTCCATACTTTGCTGAGCAATGGCTTTGATTAAGATCATGCCTTTTGGTTGTGTTCACAAAGTTTTAACACTTCTGTTAAGGGATTTCTGTCAATTAGTTTTGGAGTTATTTAAGTCATTTTAATTACCATTATAAATAAGTCATACAGTGTTCTTCATATTCTCAATAATTCGTATGACAAAACACGCTTCCGCTTCTTATATCCCAGTGGTTTCGAAAATTTTCAAAAATAAAGAGTTTCCGACTGAACTAAGAATAAATTTGGAAAACAAACGGGAGCGAGTTATAGCGGAATAAATGAAACATCAAAATATGTCATTTTCGAACTAAATACACTAAATTGAGCTAACAATTATAATACACTATAATGTGTACGTACCTTGTCTATTTTCTTATATTAAAACATTTTTTAGAAAATACTTCACTTAATTTGACATATAAAAACCTTAATGTCGTTCACACCCCGCCCAATAGTTGCGATCACCTTGTATGAGGGCATATAACTTCTAAAACTTCAGAATAGTGGCAATAGATAGGACTAGTGATACATTTTTTGACTTCGAAAAGAGATTTTATAATTTGTTAGCTTCTAAAAATTCGTTGACTTATGTATTTTTGTGACAGATATTCTTGTGCTATCTTAACTTCATTGCAGCTCCATTTTCCAGACGATTTGATTTCATTGATTGAAAAAGGAAAGTTTACTTAGAATTTTTATAGATAAAAGGATCTAAAAGCTTATGATGAGCGAATTTCTTCTTAATATGAAATTATGTCAAATATCCCATTTTTCGAAAAGTTGTCGGCATATAAATATATAAGAAGGTACAAAAAAGCGAAAAGTTATTGTTTTAATGATATAAAGTCTTTATCCTTCTTGAACCAGATTGCATTAACAAAAAAAAATGGTTTTCCAACCAATGGCAATGACCTGATTGATAAAAGCAACAGTAGGTATAACATTGGTTCAAATGACGGAATCATATCGGACGACCTGAAATCAATTTGTTGACTTTCCACTCGAAACCCCATATTTTGTTCCTTTCTGTTCAGTTTCTCTTTCTGCCATTAAATTTTAGTCGGGCGAAGAGCAATTTTTTTTTACATTTGCCCATGTTCTCTTTAGATTATCAATTCGTGTACGTCACCTTAGAATCAGTGGAAGGTAAAATGGAGTCAAGCATTTTGTAATAACGAATTATTAAGTGCGAATGCTGATGTGTTACGAGTGATAGTTTTTAACGTCTCGTGATAGTTGTGAGTTTGAATTTTGAAAAATAAACTTTCGAGGAAAAAGAATCCTTTTTGAAAAACGTTACATCGCTTAGTTTATAAACGGAAAACCATACAAAACTTAATTGGGCCAATTCCAGCTTAATCCAGAGTGACATTACATTGACATTGTATATCGTAAGCAGAAAGATAAGTATGACATATTTCAAGCGATTGGCGACATTATCAGTGGACACATTCAAAAATTATAGTTATCTTAATTCGACAAGATTGAACCTGAACGCAAAAACTAGATTGGTCGGGAACGTCACTTTATCTGCGTCAGCCACATATAGAACTGTCAACTTAGTACTCAGTCACGAATTTCTTGACTAGATTCGTTGGCTACCCCTTCTTAAACGTCAACTGGAACATCTGCTCATTTGACCGATTTCCCCCAATCCGAGATACATCTAGTAAGAGTGCTGTCAGACTTACTAAAATAGATACTTGAACATCCCCAATTAACACTGGGAAACATCAAGTCAGGCAGCTGTCGGAACTACGAACATGATACTTGAACGTCCCCAGTGTAATTGGTCTTAATGCGCTGCCTCCCGCTGACGTCTACAGATGGAAGGGGTACGGTGTCATCTCTAGTGTGACATAACGCCAAAATTGCGCCAAAATATTTGGCCTCAGACGTCAAATAAATGCCAGTCTTGCTATATTTTTACCCATGTTCTATTAATTTGGCTTTTCGTTGTGCTTTCTGTTTTAAAATATATTAGTGGCAGGCGTACAGCATGTCGTAAATAATTCTAGGCAACCAACGCGCAGGTTTTAAAATCTAAGAGACAAAAAGTGAGAAGTAGGAGAGTCCGATATTTATATTTGTCATGTTTTTCCGACACAAATTTTAAAGTATTTTAATATTTTAATCACTTTTGTATTGTAAAAAGTTGAACCAAGGTGGAAAGCAGTAAAAGCAATGCAAAACCGTTTCAGTTTCGCACTACAACCAGAGCTGAACAGAGAAAGTCAATTTTAAGATTAAAAATCGCAATTTAAATAAATGGATTTAAATCTGTCGCTTCTCTATTATTTTTATATTTGCACTCCATCTGCCTTTTTAGCTGCAGCAAGTCGTACGACAAAACATATATCTACGACTTGGATACGGCAAGGCTCTATAAGCTATGATAATTTACATAAAAGTTAGACAAATAATTTGTTGACTAATTTAAAAAAGCAAACAACTATCTATTCGGGGGAGTTTTTTTGGTAGTAAGACAAAAGAGGTTTAGAAACAAAAAAAAGTCAACTAGAGTATTTTTCCTTACGTCGAAAAATGTTTCGGATTCAATACAACGCAGTTATAGCCTCCTCCTAAACAGCCATCTCGGCATGGGATACAAAAGCTTTAGGCAAGTCAACGTCAGTGGTAAGGCCGTCTTTTCATCACGCACGGTTAAATCCTCTCACGCTGTCACACATCCAATTGCTGATATTAAAACTCAACACAAAAACACGACTTGTTAAATATTTTCCCATAAAATAACTGCAGAGTTGCGATGAAAATCAGTCAACTGAGCACGCAACTGCCGACTGCCAAAGATGCAGAACACAAACTTACAATTTCAGATCATTAAAATGTAATTCACTAACCTGTTAGTTGTATAATAGAGTTAAGTAGCAGACTGTCAATTAAACCGCGCCTTCGCAGTATATTTAGATTCGAAAACACGTCTACTCCCCGATGAATGACGGAAGCACCCCTTCGATTTGTTGTTAACCTTACGTTCAGAGATTTTACAGTCAAAACAATGTACTTAACGATAGCGACTGTTGGCGTGCTTCGTGCTTATCAGTTCGCTATACTTTCTACAGACGTATATAATTACAATATGACAAGCCTTTCCTAATCTGAGAGCTCTGGTACTCGCATTTAGAGCCATCCCAGTTAATTGCAGTTTGTCGAGCTTGCACGATCGTATTTATAGCTGAATAGTGGAGATTCTACTCTCAGTTGGAGGGCATTGGTTGACAGCTACAAGTATGACTGTGGAATATTGCAACTCTATTGGTGCCCCAGAGTCCCTGGACGAGAAGTTCTTTCAGGAGACCATCGAAAATGGCCTCCTCGAGGCCTACGTCAAAGTCGGGAAGATCTCCTTCGAGATGGGCAGTGGCGGCGGTGACAACTACTGCAGTCAAATCTACCGTGTTCGAGTCACGTACCAACGTGAGAGTGGGCCTCCTGAAAGTGTGTCGGTCATAGTGAAGAGTATCCCGGTGACGGATAGCACAGAGTTCTTAGAGGACTTGCGGGTTTTTTTAAAGGAGAAAATATTCTACAGCAGCATGTTGCCGCGATTGGAGATTCTGGTGGATAGACTAAAGTTCGCGCCGAAGCTTTACCACTCGCATAAGGAACCGGTCAACACGCTGGTCTTCGAGGACCTTAATGCATTGGGCTACGTTATGGCCGACCGGGAGAAGGGGCTCGACTTAAGCCATTGTGAGGTGGTAATGAGGAAGCTGGGACAGTTCCACGCTGTTTCCATGATCATGCATAAGAAGGTGAGTGGTGGTGAGAGTCTTTTTGTTTTGTTTTGTAATGAAGACACACTTAGGATCCAGACTCGATGAAAGCCTTCCGCAGTGGCATGTTGGACGAGACGGCTGTCAAAAAGTCTGACGTCTATGACGCCTTCTTTGGAAGCAACATCAAAGGCCTCATTCAGAGAGTCAGCAAATGGAAGGGCTACGAGTCCATAACTGAAAAAGTGAAAAAATACGCAGCGAACTTAAAGCAAAACCTCATCAAGAGTCAGCTGCCTATTGCCGGTGAGCTGAAGGTCCTCAATCATGGAGATCTGTGGGTGAACAACTTCCTTTTCAAGTACAATAACAAAAACAGGCAGCAAGTGCACGATGTGGTCTTTGTTGATTTTCAAATGAGCATCTTCGGCAGCCCGGGATACGATTTGAACTATTTTCTGTTCACATCTGTGCAACTGGATGTGCTGAAGTCGAAGAGGGAGGACCTTCTCAAGACATATCACACGGCAATGTTAGAGGTATTGGCCGCTCACAGTTATAAGGATATTCCCAGCTTTGACGTCATTTTGGATGAGGTGCGGCGAAGGGAAAGCTACGGTTTCTTCGCGAATTTTGGCGTCTTTCCTCCAATCGCCATGGACAAGACACAGTCGGGTGATAATTCCTTGGAAAATTTCATGGACGAGGACTTTGCGAAGAAGAAAGTCGAGATAATGTTCTCGTCGAAGAGGCTAGAGGAGACGATGAAGTACACTTTGAAGCGGTTCGATGAGCTGGGTGTCTTGGACTAGCTATAAGAAGGAGGAGTTAGTATTATTTTGGCACCAAAAGCACAAGTTGAACTTAAAATATGTTTTAGCTGGACTTAATTTATAAAACTTATTTCTACTACTAACACAAAAAATACGGTTGTACGTTAGGTATTTAAGTCAATTTTTTTAAAACCGATAAGCGCATTCTTTTCATAAAACAAAGCAGCAAACTTTCTCTAATACTGCAAAAACCTTCTGAAATACAAATTCATTTAGATTGTTAAGGCAGTAATATAAAAAAAAATTCAAGTCTTGCGATGTATTGCTGAAAAATTTACGTACGCCTTGGAGCAGGTTGAAAAAGCTGAAAAGGTAAAAGACCGCAATATTTGCCCTCTACGGTTTTTGACAGTTAAAATTTTGACGTACGAACGTCACAAAAATTTGGCCATTCGGTGGTGAGTGGTGACTCGTTTGTTTTTCGTGATAGTGATTTTTTTTTAAGTAAACAGTGGGAACTAATATTAATATTAATAACAATAAGGTACATAGCACATACAATTAAAAAAAAAAAAACAAGAACTATATTGCACAACGTTAACATTTAATCTTTTTAGCCGATTAACGATTTTCGCATCTATCAGGACTAGACAAATTTTATCTCGGCGCTATTCTTGTATAAAGTCTGAACGTAATTTTTTTGGAACTCCCCACCGCGCAAATTCAGAGAAATAAGATTGAAAAGGAGATTTTCAACTGAACTAAGATCTTTCTTGTCTGCCAGTTAATTCAACTTGTTTTTTGTAATTTTAAAATTTTGTATCTTATATATTACTATAATCTTATGTTTTTAAATTTATTAGTATTGTGCTTTTTGTTTAATGGTAGTCCTCATTGTTT
Organism: Cheilosia impressa; assembly: GCA_948293265.1. Taxonomy (NCBI): domain Eukaryota; kingdom Metazoa; phylum Arthropoda; class Insecta; order Diptera; family Syrphidae; genus Cheilosia; species Cheilosia impressa. Next base: position 46,851,554 of record OX411882.1, on the reverse strand, counting down.
CTTGTAAATCAATTACTCAACTTATCACTATTTAAAAAGATGTAATATATCTTCATGTGTAAGCCTCCAAATAATCTACTTTTATAAAACAAATAAATTAAAAAAAGTTACATATCTTTTCAAATAGAGACTTTTGTACAAAATTTGTTATAGCTTTCTAAATAAATTGTTCCTTATTTTTTTGAAAGTATGAAACTGTAGTACGAAGTACGCAATCATTATTTGTATTCTCACTTTTTTTAACAAAAAAATGTAGTACAAGCGCTACAATTGTAGCAAGGCAGCTGCGCTAGAGGCATTAATAAAAGTCGTAGTCTTCTACGCAACAAAAGTAAGTATTTTGCACAAATAAAAAACCCTCTTACCGCAATTTCTGCTGATCAAATTATAAAAACTGATAGAGAATTGGCTAAGAATGCTTACAAGCTTATTTGGAAATGTGAATTTACCCACGATCTGGTATCACTGTGTACTACAGGCTTGTTGTCCATGGCCATGCCTTCATTTTGTCAGCATTAGTCACCAAAAGGTAGAAGTTTTTTCTGACCTAATTGCCTGATTGTTCGTAGGTAATCAGTACCAAAAAACAAGTAAAAGTGTTATCATCGGCCTGGCCGAAGCTTTGATACCCTCCACTGTATTCAAGTCATTTAAATTTGGTTTTGCATGGGAGGTACCAGAACTACTTGACCAAGATAGCCCATTTTTAATACCAGCCTTAAGACGATGAAAGAAGTCCTTTCACAAAACTTCATTCGCCTATGTCAATTCATTTGGGCGCTATCGTGTTTTCAACAGACAGACAGACGGACATGGCTAAATCGATTCAGAATGTGATCCTGATTCAGAATATACATACTTTATGAGGTCTCCGGTGACTCCTTCTTGGCGTTACAAATGTGATGACAAAGTGAATATATACCTTCCTGTGGAGGGTATAATAATAAAAAGTAGAAAACCAACACTGCCACAAATATTTTAAGCTATCAAATAGTCAACTTTTGAAAATAGTTCCCCCATGGGTATGGACGGTTTGTGTCCACACTATTGCGCTTTGGATACAAATCTTCATTTGGTATTTAAATTCAGAGCGTGAGGACGATCAAATCGGCCGTCTTTATAATTTGTTTGGTATTTTGGAGTGTCCTAATGTCTTACAATCCAAGTGCGCCTTGGTTTTGCGAGTATCCACAATGGACGTTTATCGGAATGGTACGCTATTCAAAAGTACAACTCACGACTGCACCTATCTGCCTTATCTGGATGTGACTCATGTACTCCTCAAGTACGAGCGAATTTATTGATCCTCAATCAGTTATAGAAAGAGATCACCGCAAGTCGTGACACGTGTATAACAGAGTAAAATATATGTAGTACAATGTACAATATATTTCAACTAATTAATGAACTTTCAGTATGAAAGCTCTTATCTGACAGACTAGAAGAGAGCAATATTTGCAATTCAAGCGATCGTTTCCTACTCGTATTTGAACGGCTTTGCGCTAAACAGAAGTGCTCCACGAGGCCGGCTGCTTTTAGTTCTTATCATATCTTTCATAGATTTGTTTCAAGTTCAACTAAGCTCATAGTTTTCCAAAGTGCTCCTAGTATTAATAGCGCCGCCTTAAAACAGGTCCACACAGTTGCCTACAGACCCCAGTGCGACCAGTTCACTCACTTGGAATACAATATACATTACATCTACTGCAATTCGGTCAACGCACCAAAGTCCCTGGACATTAGGTTCTTCGCGGAGGTTCTTGAGGGTGCCCTGCTCGAGGCCTTCGTGGAAATAAAAAAAATCTCCTTCGAGATGGGGACGGATGCAGGCGATAACTACTGCAGCCAAATCTACAGGGTGCGACTCACCTTCCAGCGGGAGAGTGTTACAACTGAAAATATCTCAGTGATAGTAAAAAGTATTATGGCCTCGAACAGCGCAAAGTTCTTGGAGGATCTGCAGTTCTTCTTGAAGGAGAAAATCGTCTACAGCAACGTTCTGCCACGAATGGAGATTCTTCTGGATAAATTCGGAGCAAGATTGTACTACTCGCAAAAGGAACCCATCAACACTTTGGTGTTTGAGGACCTTTCCACATCGGGCTACATTATGCAAGATCGAGAAAAGGGATTGGATCTGGAGCATTGCAATTTGGTTATGAGAAAACTTGGACAGTTTCATGGAATCTCCATGATCATGCAGACGAAGGTAAGTGAAACCATCCAAAGGCATTAGCAGCTTTATCACACATAAACAACATTCGCAGGAGCACGAATCAATGAACATGTTTCAGCACGGCCTTTTGTCCGAAAAGGGTGTAAACGGCTCTAACTTCTTTGAGGTGCACTATGGCAACTGCCTGAAAGGCCTTCTCGAGCTCATAAGCGAATGGGAGGGTTTTGAGGCGATAATCGGAAAAGTGGAAAAAATAGCGGCCAACCTAAAGGAAAATCTGATCAAGAGTCAAGAGATCCCCGGTGAGCTGAAAGTCCTCAACCACAGAGATCTTTGAACGAACAACGTTCAGTTCAAGTACAAGAATGCCAGCACACAGGAAGTGGAGGATGTGGTGTTTGTCGATTTCCAAATGGCAGTCCCGGGTACGACATCCTCTATTTTATTTACGGCTCATCGCAGCTGGATGTGCTGAGGGAGAAGAAGGATGAACTAATTTGGACTTATTACGAGGCACTGTGCAAAGTTTTGAGGTCGCATGGTTATAGAAAAGTTCCAGATTTTGCTGATATTTTGCGTGAAGTTCGCTTGAGGGAGTTTTTCGGATTTTTCGCAGTTAGCGGCAGTTTACCAGTCATTGCAATGGACAAGACTAAGTGCGGTGACAACAGTATTGAGAAGTTGTCCGACGGAGACTCGGCGATGAAGAACAGGGAAATCATGTTCTCATCGAAGAGAGTGCAGGACACCCTCAGGTACGCCCTGAAGAGGTTCGACGAAATGGGTGTGCTGGACTGAACAGTGCGATTAAGACAAATGGAATTGGTAATTAATTTGAGTGTTGTTTGTTAATGATTTTCGCTCCCAGAGTTTATATCATTGAAATGTTAGGGAGAAGCTTGGTACAGTTGTAGTACAAGTCAATAAAGTGTTTTGGAGATGACGGGTCAGCCATGATACAAGCAGTCAAACAAACTACCCGCAAAATCTTCGATTTAAGGCGGGAAGTCTATGCAGTAGATAGGTAGGTAGACGTCTGGGACGCAAGTGGGAAAGGAACTCAACCAACTGTGAGTGTGCAACTGCAGGCAGTTGAAAAATCGTCACACTGGAGGTGGTATTCTCCTGGCTTAAAATAGCTTCACCACCTGGATTACTATCCGAGCGAACAGAGCTGCTTTGTAAGGTTTGTGGACATATACAAGTGGACAGCAGATAAGCTCGCCAGTTTCCTCGTTCTCGAATCCTTGTAGCTCAATCAATACAAACTACAAAGCGTTTCCTAACTTTTTCGCAATTGTCCCGCTCTGAGAAAGAATTTACGAGAAAAGAATTAAATGAGAGAAAAATGTATAGTGTCCTACGCAGTGTTGCCAAAACATTCTGGCGCTTTAGCAATGAGCACGTTTCTTAAAATTGCACCCAAAGAATGAGAATAATAATGTCGGTGTCGGAAACGCCCAAGAGCTTAATCGACTTTGTCGGCACTAAAATGAAATTTTGGGCACTAAAATTAACACTGAAAACACTGCTTTGGTAGCGCTTGTCATACGAGCTTTAACCTCCGGCCTTGGGCTTCTATATTTCTGAGGTTAACAACTAAATAAAATTTACTGATGAATTTACCAGCAAATTAATTCAATTGATAGCGATTTAACAAGCAGGAACATTGAAAGTCCCAGTAAACATCATTCTGAGAACATCCATCAGTCAGTCAGACTTAATTATACCTATATAAACTCCGTAGCAAAGATGCATTCGCCTATTATTACACAATCCACAAAGTATCATACGCCCAATAATAAAGCGAGATTAATTAAAAAAGCGCATTTATGACAAATCGTTCTGACAAAGCTCATTAGACAGGTTCTAAAGTGAAGTTACAAGTTTGTATTGACCAACAATCTTTTTGATACATCACTCAGTACAGCCTAAGGTGTTGGAAAACTACAAATACATAGATACAGAATGACAGTCAGTATTATACTGATCGATTACCCCTACCTGTCTTAAAATACAACATGTATTGTTTTATAACACGCTTCCTATCTTACCTCAATAAGTTTTTGCTGATCTTTTTGTACCTACTAGGTAGGTTTTTATTTAGATTTTAATTTCGACATAGCTCGAAATTCAGCCACGCGCCTTTCGTGCCGCTTTATCTCGCTCTCACTCGAGTCACAATCGCTGGCAAATCAAGTCGTGTAGAAAACAAAATCAGTCAGTCATCTACCAGTTCAACTGCTGATCGCAATGGGAGTAGAATATTACAACGCGGTCGGCGCACCCGCTTCCTTGGACGAGAAATTCTTCCAGGACGTGCTCGAGAATGCACTTGTCGAGGCGTACGTTCAAATCAAGAAGATCTCCTTCGATTTGGCTTGTGCCAGTGGCGACAACTACTGCAGCACGGTCTACAGGGTACATCTGAGCTTCTACCGAGGGTCTGAGTCGTTGGAAAATATCCCAGTGATTGTGAAAAGTATTTCAGTGAACGATAGCACAAAGTTCTTGGATGATTTGAAGTTTTTCCTTAAGGAGAAAGTCCTGTACAGCCTCATGTTGCCACGCATGGAGATTCTGCTGGACGAAGTTAAACTCGGTCCCAAGTTGTACCACTCGCAGAAGGAACCAATCAACACGCTTGTGTTTGAGGACCTGTCCGCACTCGGATACGTTATGGCAGATCGAGAAAAGGGTCTCGATCTGAGTCACTGCAAGGTGGTAATGAGGAAAATTGGACAGTTTCATGCAGTCTCCATGATCATGCACAAGAAGGTGAGTGTAGTGCGCTAGACCTTGAAGTGCATCTGTTAAATGTGCTCGTTCACTTTGCAGGAGCCCGAGTCGATGAACTTGTTTCAACACGGAATTCTCTCCGAGAAAGGTGTCAATGGCTCCGAGTTCTATGCATCTCATTTCGGCAATGTCCTAAAAGGCCTGATTGAGCTCACAAGCACCTGGAAGGGCTATGAGTCGATAACGGAAAAGGTGAAAAAATACGCTGCTAACCTGAAAGAAAATCTCGTCAAGAGTCAACTGCCGATTCCGGGCGAACTGAAGGTCCTCAACCATGGAGACCTTTGGGTGAACAACGTTCTCTTCAAATACAAGAAGGACGGTGCAAAAAATGAGCTAATCGATGTGGTCTTCTTAGACTTCCAAATCAGTGTCTATGGCAGTCCGGCCTATGACATAAACTATTTCCTGTACAGTTCGGCGCAGCCTGATGTGCTGAAGGACAAGAGGCATGAACTGCTGGTAACATATCACACGGCAATGTGTGAGATATTGAATGCCCATAGATTTAAGAATATACCAAGCTTAGATGACCTTGCGGCGGAAATGCGTCGGAGGGAATTATTTGGATTTTTCGCGTGTGCTGGCGTTTTGCCTGGCATTGCGATGGAAAAGAGTCAGTCGGGTGACAACAGTATTGAGAACTTTATGAACGAGGATTTCGCCAGGAAGAAGAGGAAAGTTATGTTCGCCTCCAAGAGGGTACATGACACCATGCGGTTCGCATTGAAGAGGTTTGATGATATGGGTGTCCTGGACTGATCGGAGCGATATGTGACGTAGGTGTTGTTGTGATTTGAAATAAATCGAGTTTTACCTTGTTTAAGGGATTTATACTTTCTTCCTTGTGGGTAAAAGCTATTGAAGCTTACGAAAGCCTATGAAACTCAATTTTGTGATGAAATGTTTGCCAATTGGATCCAACTAAGATTTCTTACAGCTTTTTGAGCTGTTGGGCTAGAAGGCGAGTCCCTGAACCCCCACTTCCCTACCTTGCGCTCACAACTGGCACCTACTCTCAAAGAGCAATAGATAGGTGTAGCTCGGATAAAAGTTGAGTTGCTGTTGACCGATCATTTTCAGGGACGTGCGCTATGATCGGCTGCTCCCAATTGTTCTACTTCCAGGCTTGAAGTAGTATTGAAAATTTAAAAAAATTTACTCACTTTTGAAGCATTTAACACGGCCTTGGTTTCACCTAAGACGTCTTAAAAAGGTACCTATTTGTAATGAAACAGGAGAATCCAACAAACTTTATTTTACAGCTTTAGTAAAAGCGGAGTCTTCCGGACGTGAAGTATTTTTATTGGTGAATTATACATAATATGCCAGAAAGCGATCCCATTTTCCTTCTCTGTGCAGCTGTTCCAAAATTGCTCTTAAGAATCATATCCGTAAAAATCGGGCAAGAAGACCGTCTATAGAACAGATGCGGTATGGTTGAAAGTTGAAACGCATTTGGACATTTTGAGGTTAAGCATTGATGACACTTAAATTCGCTGAAATTAATTTGAAAATACTTGCATAATTCAATTCAAATAGTATTCGACATGAGAGCTTTCAAAGAGTCCTAAATATTCCGCCCTCCTAAAAGTAGAATAACTTGAAGTAGGAGGTAGATGTCTGTACTACTATTGAGGCAATATGAGTTATCACCTCCAATTGTGCTAAATAAAACATTCCTTGCAAATAGAGATAAGACAATTCACTGCCAACGACATGGGAAGCCATATAATTTTCAAGAGTTGCGCGAATCTGTGGACTCAATTAATTGTAGAAATCAAAACTTATCTTGTGTTTTGGGAGATAAGTTTATTGAGGGCGCACTTGAATTTGTATTTACTTTTATTTTCTTCAAGTGCAAAACTTAGTGCTTCACAAATATTATCACTCTGAGTGAGAGATTGATTTCATATGCCATTACGCGCTATAAACGTAGATACTATCGTCTATCACATATATAAGTACAAGAAGGGTTCGAAAAATGCGTCTTTCTGTATTTCCCCGCCCATCCCGAGAAGCAGTCAATGGATTTGAATGAGGTTCTCGCTACAATGATCCGCATTTCTCGAGGGAAAATCGAAAAAAAAATCCAAAATGTCCTTGTTACACTCTTCTTTCTATATATATTTCAAAGCAAAATCACATCCAGGTGCTAGAAAAGCTCACTTCTCAATCCAAAACCCCAAGCTCATCGAACCGGTCCAAAGAGTACTTGATCGTGCTCAGAAATCTCTCCGACGAGAACATAACCTGGCGTTTCTTGAGCGCTCCCACTTCATTGTTGAAGCTCTCGATGTTAGTGTCCTTCGAGACGGCTCGGTCCATCGAAAGCAACGGCAGCACCGCCTCAAACGCCCAGAATCCGATGAACTCCTTTGCCCTGATTTCGGTTTTCAGCTCTTCCCACGTGGGAATATCCTTATATTCCAAGGCCTCCAGCGTGGACTTCAAGGCCATGAAGTAGGCTCTCAGCAGGAGGTATCGTTTTGAGATGAGCACACTCAATTGAACGCTGGTGTTGAGAAAGTAGTGCAGATCAAAAGCGGGACTAGCGTAGTAGCTCATTTGGAAGTCGATCTGAAAGTAAAAATGCCTTCAAATTCGAAGAACGCATTTGAGGTAGCCAACTTACGAACAACAAATCAACTGGGTGGCCATTCACGTGCTTGAACATGCAGTTGTTCACCCAAAGATCCCCGTGATTGAGCACCTTAAAGGCTTCTCCCTTGCAGACGCACGCATTGACCCGATCATAGAAGTCATCCTTGATGGCCCGCAACTTACGTGCGATGTCACCGAATCCGTGCCACATGTCCACCAAGTCGGCCATGTCGCCGATGTTTTGCCGGAAGATCTCATTTCGAATTATGCAGTTGGTGTTCTTGTCGAACATGGACTTGTTGAACCTGTGCATGAGCTCTGGTTGCTAGAAAGACACACAACTGAAGGTTTCGGCACCCATTTGGGAGGAGAAAACATACATCCCTGGCGAGGATCATTGAAGCAGCATGAAACTGACCGATCTTTGTCATCGCCATCTTGGCGTGATCCTCGTCCAAGCCGTGGTTTCGGTTACCCAACACAAGCCGCAGCTCGCTGAGGTCCTGAAAAACGATCGTGTTCACCGGGTTCTCCTGTGAGTAGATCAGTCTGCAATGATGACAACATTGAGATCGATGAGGATCATGCCAACCAGTCTTACCTGGGGACAATCTGACCCGAAATATTCTGCGACGCTAGTATTCCCTCAATCGCTGGCAAGACCTTGGAGTACATGATCACCTCTTTGCCGTAGACATCCATAATCTTGAACACCTCACGATCACCTTCGACGGGAATGCACTTAACGATGAGTGAAGTTGTTTGCGGTTCAGCGCCAGTTGAGTAGCGCACTCTAGCACGGTATATAAGGCTCGTGTAGTTATCGCCACCAGAACAGCCCATCGAGAACGCGATGTCCTCGATTTCCACAAACGACAAGTTCAGCCCGATTTCGAGGGCCTTGCGAAAGAACGTCTCCGACAGGTGGTCGGGTATGTTGCAACCGTTTTTCTCTATGATCCCCATTGCACGGTTGACGGTCGATAACTAGACGCAGCTTATGGCCTGCAGATCGCAAATTGTCCGGCAGTTTGACCAAACAAAACTAGAAGCCGCATGTGATCTTTGCACGTTACGCAAATGATAATGAACATCAAGTATGCAGCTCGAGATAGTGTGGAGTACTGCACAGCGTGAGCTATTATTCAATTGCAATGCGGGGCGGAGAGCAGCAGTAGGCTCATTGAAACATCTGTCACTGGCCGGGAATACACAACGAGGGTAATTCATTAGCTTGATTGACATTGGCAATTATCGTTGCTTCCGACGGAGCCGCGCACTTTATTTATTTACATAGAGCGTGTCTCGCCTATAGATCGACAGCGTGAGGCTTTATGACAGAAGAGTGATGTGATTTGTGTTTCCTTATTGTAGCCGCGTATCGGTATACGGTGATTGATAAGCTATTCTCAGTGATGTATAGATCAGTTTGAAAGAAAATTAATTCCAGTCAGCTTACTTAATCAGCTATTAAGTCATAACTCAGCAGAGCTTACGTTTGGAAGGAATTTTTTGAGATGACAGAAAGATTACAGACTGTCAGGGTAAGTTGGTGTCTTACGCGGTACATTTTGTAATAAAGCTGCTCATTAGGTGGTCAATCGTAGCAAGTGATGATCGAAATCAACAAAGTCTTGCGGTATTTCGGTGGTAGAAGGATAGTCGCGAAGATCAAAGTGTGACGCCCTCTCGCCTTGAAAATAAGCCATGCAGTGGTTACTGTCTTTGCCATTTTCAAAAGGAGTCCTTTGGATACAACAACTAAAATTTGTTTGTATTCAAAGTTAAATTGGCAATGCAAAAGAGTTGAAGAGTTAAATAAGTAGTAAAATAATTGTAAGCAAATAAAAAAATTTATGCCTCAGTTGCGATAGGCTATTTCTTCAATAATAGACGAGTTGGAACAATCAAGAAAAACTGTTAATCGGGTGTATTCGCATGAATTTTACAAAGAAAAAAAAACCATAAGCTTTCCCCTTACAGCTATTGAGGTTCAAAATACACAGAAAGGGATTTTTCTCAAGTTTTTAACCAGTTTAGACCAGTGATGCCATTCTGCCATTTTTAATACTAAATGTAGCATTTTTTTTTAAAGAAAAGCGGCAAATGCTTTTTTGGCATTTTAAGAATTATTTTTGTTCGGAATTTTGGTCATTCGTGTACATTATACAGTTCATCGAAATTTTAGATGTTTACCATCACTCTCGCATGCATCAGATGGAAAGTGAAATGTCAAATAGGCAGGAAAAATAAATACATTTCGATTTTTAGATAAATGTGCAGTATAAGCGACAAAATAATATTCTTTTTTGACTTTATCGGAACTCGATATGTTAACTAATTCTAAAATTAAGATGACAGGGGAACTCAAAAAAGTGGGTCGCAAAATTCTTACCATATGTCCTTCGGATTTGCAGTTCGGGGGCTTACAGTTCGGGCAATTTCTTTTTTTTTTAAAGGGTAATCTCAATATTAATGGCACTTCTTATATAAAATTTGTATACCAGTTTGACTCAGTCGTGCACTTTATTTAGAAAAGAAATGAAGAAGCAAAAACCAATTGAAAAAAATTTACTTAGCTTTTACTATAAATTTCGAATTTGTGGGATCGATTTTCCTGGTTATTTTCGGGGAACTGCATTGACAATTTGATTCTCCTCCTTTCTCTCAAACTAGCAAGTAACTCTACGATTTTTATTTAACTTTACACCTCTCGCGAACGTCTGACAAATATCCGAGAGTATAACTGTCAAAAAAGAAAAACTCACACAAAACGAATGGTTGTGAGAAGCTAGGCTACGAACCTGTTGCGCCAAATACTTATTTATTTTTATACACCTCTATTGCAAATGGCTGAATCCAATTTCATTTTTAATGGAGTTTTATACGTAATAGTAGTCATTAATGAAGCGCCCTGTGGGCCTACCTCATAATTTATTAATGTTTATTTGTTTATTAAAATAGTTGTAAGTCTCTTTATCTTTGCACATTGTCACTTTTTGTACCAGCTTACTACTGTCGAAATTAGGGTGACAGAAGACACCCTTTCCAAAATTTGTACACAACTAATACATTGTCCTTATTATGTTTGATTTTATATAAAATTACTATATGAAGAATGTAAGAGCTTTCTACACAATTTTTGTCAGCAAAGCAAATTCAAATGAACACTTTAGCCAACATAATGAAAGTGTTTAGTAATAGTTCACCTGCAAATTGTACTAGCGTACATTTCTTATTTTCACTGTCTCTTTCGAAATTACCTCAGGTCCGACTCGCAATGAATGGAATTTCCGATTAGATTCGCAGAATACAGTGCGGTACCCCAAAACGGAAGAAGAATTTAATTTTAGTCAGATTTGCGCCTCCGCTGGGCATTTGGTTTAACCATACATTACGAACGGCCGTTTTCTAGCACCACTATCATCATAATTGTGCAAGTAAGAGAACAAAAGAGCACATTTTTTGCAGCACCACACATCGTGGCCATTATCCTTGCAAGGCTCAGCTGGAAGCACAGCCATACATGGATGTGGTGTCGGTGTGATTCGCCAAAGTATATATCAAAATCATTGTCTGGAACACATTCCGACAGCAGCCACTAGCAACAAACAAACGGCATTACTGACCCAGAATTTGACGAATTCAAATTAAAGTTCCTCTCTATTCTTCGTGTCCTTTATAAACGTATGTACGTACATCGTTTCCTTTCTCTTATTATGTAAGCCTGCAGCCTGTCACTTGGTTGCATTGTCAAGAATAGAACCTCACCATACCACATGTGATGAAATAATATTGCATTGGGTTCACGCTGATAACTTACGGAGCCTCAGGTTAGCACAAAACAGCTGCTGTGGATGTGCTCATTTATTATTATTATTCTAGGATTCAACTTTGCCATGGATGAACTCCAAATTGGAGATGGGAATTTAATTTTGTTAATGCTTCTCCATTTTAGGATGTTGAGGCTTACACGCTCCGCAAGCCTTGAGTTTGCAAATAATTATGAAAAGCACCTCATAAAAGGCATGTTCTAAGGATTTATGGAAGTAATAATCCCAACATGCGGTGGCGCTGTTCCTAGGAAGTAGCCGATTCAGAGCAAACACGAGTGGGGTTAAGTCATGCACCTAAATTGAGTTGTTATAGTTTGATAGATATTACTTTTGCAGGATTCCTCCGGAAATTCCAAGAGATTTGGCGGGTATAACTGTCAGATTGTGGCAGATATATTACTTAGAAAATACTGAAACTCCTGTATGTATTAACCTTTCAGAAAAATTGCATCAGAAGTACTCTTAGTGATCATTTTTTGATGTCCTATCTGCCTTTCTAACGCCTGCTTTTGGTGTCGTCAAAATGAATTTCCTTTAAAAACTGGGCACAATTTAAAATGAAGTTCCATTGACACCATATTCATGTATACAGTTGCACAAAAGTCCGACCTTATTTGTCTCAAATGTGCGGCGTCATTTGTGCTGCCTATTCAGGAATTAATAAACAAAAACACACACACACACCCTACAGCAATCAATTTATGTACATTGTACACTAGGCCGCACTGAATGGAACAACTTTATTGAAATGGCCTCACAATTGAATCTGTCGCTTTTAATCGAAAACGCCAAGTTCATCGAATCGCTGCATTGCATAACGCAACGTGTTGAGCGTTCTCCTATTTGTGGTGAACATCAGTTCGATTTTCTTCGCAGCGATCTCAGCGTCTTGCATTCCCTCGAGGCTGTTGTCACTGGAGTCCTCCTTGTTCATGGAAATCATCGGAAAGAACGCAAACGACACAAAGAAACCGTACCGTTCTCTGTTTTTGATCTCGGTTAGGATCTCCTCGAGGGTAGGAATAAATTCGTGCTTCAGCTCCTGCAACGTGTCCACCAGCGATTGATAGTAAGCCATAATGAGGTGATCTCGCTTCTCCATAAGAACGTCCAACTGGACACTAGTGTAGAAGAAGTAATTTAGATCGAAGCCGAGGCTACCGCAGAAGCTGAATTGAAAGTCGATCTGGAAGGCACAATTTAGCGCGGGACAAAGGTACGACACAAACCTACCATTCGCATGTCGACGGGGGTACTCTCGTTTTGTTTGAAGAGCAAATTGTTGACCCAAAGGTCACCGTGATTGAGGACGTTGACGTTGCCCTCCAACGGGAGGACTGCTTTTAGAACATTTTCCGAAAAGTTCTCGTAGTATTTGGAGAGTTTGTGGGAGATGTCCTCAAAGCCGTCCCATTCAGCTGAAATTGTAGCCAATTTCATGAGCTGAGCTCCGAAAAGCGTCACAAACGGTGCGGACTTGATGGCCTCTTCGTGCAGCAAGCCCTTGTCGAATCGTTGCTTAATCGTTGGATCCTAGCGAATGATCAGTTTTGAAAGAAAAAAAAACATCTGATGTTTGCGGTTACAAACCTTCTTCATAAGAACCATTGACAGGCCATGAAACTGCCCAAGCCTCGCTAAGGTCATTAAACAGTGGTCCTCATCTAGCCCCAACTGCCGGCTTTGCAGCTCAAAGCCAAGACTGGTTAGATCCTGAAGGACAATCGTCTGCACCGGATCGGTGGTCGAATAGAAATGCCTTAAACAGTAGACTTGAGTAAGTTTCGTCAAAGTCAGGACTTACGTACTTGGCGCCCAGGGTGCAAACTTCCTTCGGAAGAACCTCCATGCGGTGCATGATGTCCATGTAGAATACTTTCTCCTTGGCGTAGACTTGAAGACGCTCCAAAAACCCATAGTTCACGTTCGGCATGCTCTTAACTATCAGCGATATGCTCTCTGGCGAATCGGTGGCTCCGCGCTGATAGTCAACCTTAGCTCGATAGATGGTGCTGCAGTAGTTGTCACCACCGATTCCAGCATCCACCACTTCGACGTTGTTCACACGGATGCCGAGCTCTCGGAATCCTTCCTCCAAGGCTTTGCTAAAGAAATGCGTATCCAAATATGCGGCCATAGTACGAAACGAATGCGCCTGCACTTCAAGGTGGACAAGTAGTAACTGAGCGCTATAGGCGGTGCACTGCTTAAAAAAGAGCTGCACTGAGATTTGCTTCGACTAGGTATGCCATTGGCAATTGTTTGAATAAAAAAGGGTGAAACCAATTGACCCTACAGGGGATGCGGCATAAGCTCAGACCTCTTTTTTGATCGGCGAACAATAGAGCTAAACGAACAAGGCCCAGCAACGGCGAACGGATAATGCTTTCGAATACAACTTGTGGCATCACAGAAGTCTGTGGCTCGCATCTATTTGATACAACCGAAAAGTGTAAATCTTTCACGCAATGTCGTTAATTAAAGAAAACTGTCGTCTATTTAACTTTGAGCTGAAAGCGGTCTTCTGACTTCTGAGTTGTGGACTAGGTGCGCTACTGAATGTGGGTCAGTCGTAGTGGGTGGAGTGGATAAAAGGCGGCTTGTAAGACTGATGGGAACTCGCCACTTGCGATGCTGGGGCTGTCTTTTGAGATGATTGATGGTCATTTGAGTAATCAATTGCGGTCACTTACTCACTTACATGGGACCGCATGTACTCAAAAAATGAGGTTAGTTTCAGTCATTCGTAGAAATAGATGATGGACTAAGGTCATACCTGTTCTGGGTCGCATTTATCCATGTGTTCCATAAACAAAAGCTGGAACAAATAAGAAAGAGACATTCAAGCCTTGTTTAGAGGTCCCGAAAAACTGATTAGCTCTAAAAAGCGCGATGCGTGATTGTTGTGACACTCTAAGGGCTGAATTTTTGCCCAGCATTTGAAGACAGAGTTCAAAATATAACTTAAGTAGCTGACCTTCAGGAAGCTATACTTTAAGTTAAAGATCAAATATTATATAGAGCCTATTTTTCAAGTGGACTAATGTTTCACAAAGCATAGTTGCTTTGATTTTACAGCAAGTTGCAACGCAAAGCACATGAAGTCTTTAACAGATTCTAAACTTCACTTCAAGGCGAAGAGGAAAAAGAACACAAATCGCTACGTAAAGCTCCCAAACGTTACAAAAAGCAGATGAAGCTCTTTGTAAATGGAGCAGATCAAAGTGACACGAAGCGCTTTCAACCGAAAGATCTATCACAAGATGATACAATAAGCAAATAATTGAGACGAAGCGCAGGGAAACAATATGTTTATGTTACAAAAATGCAAGGGAGCAGTTCTGCGAATCTTTACACCCTACAAAAAGTCACGAATCACTATTGACAACAAGACGCAAAAAGTGAACAACAAACAGGAAACTGCAAAACGATGCCAGGCGCAAAAATCGCCATAAAACGTCAACAGAGCGCCAGGGCAATATGCATATTTTTCTCGAGCCGTTTATTCGTGAATTTGAATTCTAAGATGACCTTTGACTGGGTACATCTCTATCTGAGGAGAGATTGGCATCTGATCATTTTTAACTTTTGTTTTCGTGATCAAAGTCAACCAATGGGTTTGAAAGGCTGAATAGGTTGAAATAGGCTCCTTTTACCCAGAAAAGTTGATCTGGCAGTTACGTTTTTCTCCTCTAGGTTTGACCAGTCTTTAATACGAGTATCACTTTGCAAAACGATAACGGCGCAGAGATCAAGCGAAGAATCACTCATGCCAATCGCTGCTTCTTTGGGCTTTGAAAGGCCTATAAGAAGTTAGGCCCTCGCTCATAAAACCAAGGAAAACTTCTGGAATCTCTTGACAGATTCTTCGGGTTCAGTCGAATACAAATTTTGAGACTGTTATTCACTTCATGGTGTAATAGTTGTGGGCATTTAGAGTTTTGGTTAATCCTTTGCAGAAAACACCGAAACCTTAAAGCGTCTATAAATAGGATAGGGAAACAAGTTTCGTGCGACTCAGTAGAAAGGTAGGTAGATAGGTGTGGCGGTTTGAAAAACTCGTGTCCCGTTTTGTTACCACAACTCATTAGACATGGTTGTTTTAGATTGTTGAAGAGAAGAGTCTGCTCCCCAATGCAGTCGAAGAAGGTTTTGTTCATTGATCGTGGGTCAGCTGGTAGCCCTGATACATAGAATGAAAATAATCTACGTATACGTGTAGTGCGAAAAACTTAAATTTTGTCTAAAAGTTCTGCGGCTGAAACAATTTCTGTCAGGATGTGTTTAGCGGCTCTCTATTTTTTGTTAAGCTATATATATATACCGAAGTATAAAAAAAAATTATAGTGCGAAAATGTATCGGCCATTCGAGGCATCGTGAGAATGGAGGCATTCCCTACGGGCCCTGATGGTAAAGACGGTTCTGGTTCGAATCTCTATGCTAAAAGCAGAATTATAAATAAAGGGCTGCATTTGGCACAGTATCTCCAGTTAAATCTTATGGCGCACTAAATCGAGTCATGCACTTACCTGTGAAACCCAGAGCTTGGATCTTGATTTACATCTGTCTGTAAAACAAATTCGTTGTCCGCATATTCTATACCTACCGTACCGGTGATTTTGGCGCACAGCAAGTCAAAACCGAAACGGAATTTAATTCAAACCCACTGATAGTCGGTAAATAATCTACGACCATAACTTATGTCGTCATACATACACGAGTATATTGCAGATATACTTCATCCAAGTGCCATAAATCTAATCACACAATTACTGACAGATAGCTAGAAGATTACTGCCCTGGCAACTCAATTACGATTTAATTTATTTACCTTTTATGAATTATTCATGTCAAACAAATCGACAAAAATCACAGCCTTAATTGAACTCATCCAAAACGCCTAGTTCGTCGAACCTCTTCAAGCCGTACCGGAAGAACTTGTGCAGCTTCTCGTTTGCAAATACTTTCTCTATTTTTGTTTTATTGGTATCTTTGTTGTCTTCGCTGGTCAGTGCCTCTATGTTGTTGCCCTCTGATTGTTCCTTGTCCAGGGTAACAATTGGCAGAAAGCCGTACAAAGCAAACAGCCCATAGGCCTCGCGTTCTCGTAGTTCCCTGTAGATGTCCTTGAGTGTGGGGATCTCGGGATAGTTAAGCGACTTTAATATTCCCGCAAAGGACTGGTAGTAGATTTCAATTAGCTCATCGCGTTGATTTACTAACACGTCATACTGGACGCTGGAGTTGAAGAAGAAGTTCAGGTCACAGCCGGGACTGCAGAAATAACTCAACTGGAAGTCAATCTGGGGAAGAGGTTTGAAAAGTCAAAATCGGTTGAATGTCGCTGGGAGTACTCACAAATATAGCGTCTGTCGGTTTTTTGGGGTCGTCCTTGTCGTAGGAATACATGAAATTACTGATCCACAAGTCTCCATGGTTGAGGACCGATATTTCACCGGGCTTAGGCCGCCCCACAGCTACGGTGTTCCTCTTGAAGTTGGCCTTGTACTTCTTTAGCTTCTCGCCGATCTTCTCAAAGCCTGGCCAGCCAGACACGAGATTGGCCAACTGCGTCAGATGACCTCCGAACATAATTTCGAAGGTCTCCGACTGCTCGATGGTGGCCTTGGAGAGCATTCCATACTGGAATTTCGACAGAATAGACGGGTCCTACAAAAGACAGACTTTAGTTCACTTGACGAGTACCTATGTGCTAAAGATTAGGTTCACCTTTTTGGCCAACTGCATCGAACTGGCGTGCAACTGTCCAAGCCTCTCGAGAATAATCTTGCAGTGGTTGAAGTCAAGTCCCTCCTGGCGACATGCTGTGGAATATCCATGTGTTCTCAGATCATCGAACACAATCGTCTGTATTGGCTCCTTAACTGCATAGAAGTACCTAAAGACGATACTTTAGTCAAGTATACGCCACAGTGTATACGAAATCACTTACTTCGCCCCCAGCTGGACATTGTCCAGCAAAATTTCCAGCCGCGGCAGCACGTCACAGTACACCGACTTCTCTTTCATAAACACACCCACGTCATCCAAGAACTGTGTGCTACTTGTTATGGGAATTGTTTTGACAATAACGGATATGCTCTCGGCGGTGGAGCTGTACCGACGATGGAAACTGATCCTAGCCCGGTAGATACTGCTGCAGTAGTTATCGCCCGCATTGCTGCCCAGTTCGATGCTGACCTGATTCAAAGCAATGCCCGATTCCCGGAAGCCATCTTCAAGGGTGTCTTTAAAGAACTTCTCATCCAGATACCCTGGGACTTCGATGCCGCTGTTGTTTATAACGACCATCTTGGACTGCACTGTCTGTAACCGAAACGCGCGACTGACTAAGTGCGCGTAGATTGAGGAGAACCGTTTTTATGTTTCACAAATTTCACGCACGCTTTTACGTAACACAAATAACACAAGTAAAGAGTCTCCGAATGAATGTGTTTGTCGTTTGTTGATACAAGAACTTCACTTGATAGGGCAACTTTATGGCAACACCGTGACGGTGAGTACAGATTTGTTTATAGAATCGTCAGCACCTGTCATTTAGTTGTGCGAGCTTTTTGTGGGGAATACGTTTTGTTGACGATTAAAAGCTTCGACAAATAAAAGCCGCTTATCTCCCTTATCTGTATATTTGTTTATATATTAGTAATACTATACTGTTATCGCATGTTAAACGATTTGAGCTCTCGGGAATCACACCGCTATTGTCTTTGAATCTGCTCTCCAGGTTATGTTCCGTATTAAAGTTTCTTTCATAAAATTTATCACATTGGAGGTCGAACTGATCGCGCCGTTGACTGTGTGCCAGACGCAATCTTATCGCTTTTTGTAACATTTTACAGGTCTAGTAAATGAAATGATCGTAATGCCAGTTATTGCCATATGAACATTGGTACCTTGGAAATTCGATGACTTTTATTTGGAGGCTAAAAATGGGTTAAATTTGTCTTCTTAAAATAAAAATGTATAATTTCTCTCAAAGGTTTAAATGAGCTATTTTCTTTTGATCGAACTAGTCATGCTTCCACTTTGAGGGGACTACAACTGACTGTGAGGTCTAGGGCTCTGTTGCGCTATTTTTTCTTATCATGAAAATCACGACTCCGAAATTTTTACATTAAAGCTGATTTTTATGTCCAGCTCAGGTCAAGGTACATGTGGATATTTACCTTCCAAAAAACCATACAAAAGTCTGTCGTCAAATGGCTTTGCAATTGCAAAAGTCTGCCAGAATGTTTGTCCATACCCAGTATTGCTAAACCTCTTCAAGTTATTTTATAGCATAACTTCCAAATCTAGAAAATCTACTTTCTCTATTTTTGTTTTATTGGTATCTTTGTTGTCTTCGCTGGTCAGTGCCTCTATGTTGTTGCCCTCTGATTGTTCCTTGTCCAGGGTAACAATTGGCAGAAAGCCGTACAAAGCAAACAGCCCATAGGCCTCGCGTTCTCGTAGTTCCCTGTAGATGTCCTTGAGTGTGGGGATCTCGGGATAGTTAAGCGACTTTAATATTCCCGCAAAGGACTGGTAGTAGATTTCAATTAGCTCATCGCGTTGATTTACTAACACGTCATACTGGACGCTGGAGTTGAAGAAGAAGTTCAGGTCACAGCCGGGAC
Source organism: Cheilosia impressa (assembly GCA_948293265.1). Taxonomy (NCBI): domain Eukaryota; kingdom Metazoa; phylum Arthropoda; class Insecta; order Diptera; family Syrphidae; genus Cheilosia; species Cheilosia impressa. Next base: position 46,832,501 of record OX411882.1, on the reverse strand, counting down.
TGCAGAAATAACTCAACTGGAAGTCAATCTGGGGAAGAGGTTTGAAAAGTCAAAATCGGTTGAATGTCGCTGGGAGTACTCACAAATATAGCGTCTGTCGGTTTTTTGGGGTCGTCCTTGTCGTAGGAATACATGAAATTACTGATCCACAAGTCTCCATGGTTGAGGACCGATATTTCACCGGGCTTAGGCCGCCCCACAGCTACGGTGTTCCTCTTGAAGTTGGCCTTGTACTTCTTTAGCTTCTCGCCGATCTTCTCAAAGCCTGGCCAGCCAGACACGAGATTGGCCAACTGCGTCAGATGACCTCCGAACAAAAGTCTGTCGTCAAATGGCTTTGCAATTGCAAAAGTCTGCCAGAATGTTTGTCCATACCCAGTATTGCTAAACCTCTTCAAGTTATTTTATAGCATAACTTCCAAATCTAGAAAACAGATGTCTTCTCTGTTAGGAAGCTTTAGGAAAAACCGAGTCTGATGTGATTGGTTTTACAGGACGATTATCAGGAAGAAACCCATTTTTTGTATGCATGGCCTATCAGAAGGCATATTTTGTAAAGTGCCAAAAAAAAGACAAAAATGTGGTTTCTCGACGAAGGACTTTTATGATTAGGCTAATTTTGGTTGATGATTGGTATAGCGGCTTCAGCTCATGTTTTGATTTTGAATCCTCGAAATTATTTTATTACAATTATCTTCTTGCTAACTTCTTCCGAGTAAAAAGCCCCTGAATCGATAGAAAGTTTCTAAATTTTTACCAAACGGTGAGGAGACGTATCATAGCTACACGAAGTCCTATTCGGAGTCCGCAAAGACCGATAGTATAGATGACAACAACAGCAATAATAACAACAATAATAATAGCTACAACAACAACAACAGCAACACCAATAACAACATCATCATCATCAACAACAATAACAACAAAAACAACAATAATAACTCCAACGACAGACAAGCAGCAAATATGCTGAGAGCTAGCAAGGCTCATTGCTGTAGACCACTTGAGCTGTAATCATCGCTGTTGGCTTAGGTTTTGCGCGACTCCTGTTGTAGATTAGAAACATTGATGTCGTTTTGTAAGTTTTCAGCGAATTTTTGTGGGTTGTTTTTTTGTTCTGTTTTCATTATTTTTTATCTTATTTTGGGAGGTATTATGGAGCGGATTTGAATCAGCTGTATGCGGAAGCTTGTAGTTTGCCATTACCATTACCCATATAAAGGGTGATTTTTTAAGAGGTTTAGAAATTTTAAAAAAAAAAAAAACACAAAAAATTCGAAAAAATGAATGAAATATTTATTTGAATCGATAGTTTGAACCTTGCAATTTAATATTTAAAGATAATTTCATGCAAATGTTGACCGCGGCTGCGTCTCAGGTAGCCCATCCGCTGAGTCCAATTTTGGCATACTCTTTCACACATATCGGCCGGTATCTCACGAATGAATGCATGGATGTTGGCTTCCAGTGCGTCAATCGAAGCGGGCTTGTCCCTGTACACATTAGCCTTGGCATACCCCCACAAAAAATAATCTAATGGTGTCAAATCGCACGATCTAGGCGGCCAATTGACCGGCCCGAAACGTGAAATTAACTGTTCACCAAACTCGCCTCGCAATTGCGCCATTGTTCGCGTGCTGTGTGGCATGTGGCACCGTCTTGTTGAAACCACATATCATGCAAGTCAAGAACTTCCATTTCGGGCAAAAAAAAGTTTGTTATCATCGCTCGGTAGCGTTCACCATTGACAGTAACGCTGCGATTCGCATCATCTTTGAAGAAATATGGCCCAATAATGCCGCCGGCCCATAAACCGCACCAAACAGTGGCTTTTTCGGGATGCATTGGTAGCTGTTGCAATGCTTCTGGCTGATCTTCACTCCAAATGCGGCAATTTTGCTTATTTACGTACCCATTCAACCAAAAATGAGCCTCATCGCTGAACACAATTTTTCGATAAAAAAGCGCGCGATGAACATTTCGAACCGAGCACGAATTTTGATAGTAAAATTCAATAATTTGCAACCGTTGTTCATTTGTAAGACGATCCATGGTTAAATTGCAAACCAAACTGAAGCTGTTTGACAGTGACACAAGGTACTAAACACACGTCAGCTGTCAAAACCAGTGTTGCCAAAACCAAACCAGCTAAAAAATCACCCTTTAGCTATTTCCTATCACCCATCAATAACAACAGCAACAAAAACTACAACCAGAATAACAAATACGACCGCAGACAGATAAGCAGCGCGACACGCCGTGAATTTAGTGCCGCATAACCCCGATTAAACCAAATACCCGCTCCAAGTGCTACCTGATGAGTACCTAATTTGTTTTTAAAAATGACAAGTACATTGCTACGATTGGGACGAGATTATAAACTTTCAAGTCTGGTTGTTATTTTTGAAACAAACAGACAAACATTTTGTTCTTCGGGACAATTTTCTTCCACAATATAGAGGCTGAACTTGTAAAGCTCTGTCTCAACTAATTCCAATATAACGATGGTTTACATTTCCGTAAGTGTCCTTTGGATATAGACTTGTATATATATCTCTCTTAAAAAAGATCGCAGGTGCTTTGACAATCTGTCCATCTGTTAGCGACATCAATCAGTTACCAACTGAACTACTAAATCATTATCGCTCATCGTGGCGTTCGATTGCGCATGTATGACTGTGCGTAATCTGCTAAGTGCGACAAAAAAATATCTGCAAGTACATACTCCCAAACACACAAATAAGACAATTGTACTAAGCCAACTATATTCCGCACTGTATTAATTATCACAAAAGGAAATGCCCTATCACCCACAATTGTTCGCCTTATTCATCTCATCGTCATGTTTTCGGCATGAAACCGAATGAACTCAGCACAAAACATTCAACTTATGTGAACCTTTAAAAGGAATTTTCACGCAAAAATTTTCAACTAAAATTTTTCTGGACATTGTCGAAATATTCCTTGAGTTTTTGGTTAGATGTACCAGTACAAACAGGAAACATCGTAAACGAATGCCTGAACAATGATTTTGGAGGTTATCCTGCGTCACTTTGATCACTAAACCGTGACTTATTAAATTTGTTGCAGTTCACTGTGCAAATTGTTTTTTTTTTTGTGTATTCCTTTAGGGGGAACTCAACACGGCCTTTGCACAAAGTGAACGGCGAGTCGGGAGGGTAGCGAAATTGAATCTTGTGCTTTACAAACTTTTATCATCGCCATCATCATCATCATCGTCGTCATAAAAAGGATTTTGATTGTTTTGCTGGTTGCAGATAGACACGAAGAGCGAAAGAGAGCAACAAGGGATAAACTAGGGGTTTGTTTACGTTTATTATATCGTTCTAGATTGTGATTTCTTTTTTGTTGTGCCTTTGACCACCGTTTTGTGGCCACTACAACGTTCAAAGTCCTTGATGAAAATTTATGATTTTTCATCACTTTTGCCTCTAAAAAAAAACCAGGACGACAACAATCTCGAAATAATTACAAAGCCGATACTTTAATCGGTTCGCCAAAGGCCTGGACAATCATAATGACAAGTTGGGATTTAGAACTTGTGTCAAAGGGGGCTGTGCTTTGGAATATCCGGGTCGAAAAGATTGCAGAGAAAATACATTTTTTTTCACATACAACAGCGAGGTCAATGCTTGAATAGTGACGCTTTAGCATTGTTTTTGGTAAATTATTATACACATGTGCATTATAGTATTTATTGTTTTCCGTTGGCAGCTTTTTGTCGCCAGTAATTAGCTTTTGCGTCGACTGTCATGCGTTGTAAATTAAAAATGTATATTTACCCTAATGAAGTCAAGCAAAGACTTACGTTGAGAGACCTGTTGAATAGTAAATTACGTCAGATTTACAGGGGTGAGCAATTACATTAAAAAAACTACTTAAAAAACATTAAAAATATACTTGGTTTTCCTTTCCCAATCATTAAATAGGTAGCTACACTCTTAGAGCTTAGCCCTGACCTATTGCGTGATGACCACAATAAAAAAAAAATGTACAAGTCATTGCGAATTAGTGAAGAAATGACGAACACAACAACAATTCAAATCTCATTATCAGTTCGTAGATAGTTTTTTTCTATTTCTATATTTAAAAACACTTCGAGCACAAAGATAGTAGCCATCGAAAGAGATCCGAAAGAAAGGAAAGAAGGGTGATAATGAAAAAAATTATGAACGATAAGCCCGCAATAGGTACTTGTTGACTTTACTAGTGGATATGGATACACAGTGCAAGTGACATTTCGAAAAGGGGAGAATATTTTTATGAAGAACTCAATTTACACACTGGTCTTACTGACGAACCGAAAATTCTCTGTCAGGGAGCTGGAGTTCATGTTTTGTACCCATAATTACTCACAGCGCGCCAGACTAAATTTTTGCAATTAAACGTTTTAGCTAGACCCGTTTTTTGTAGAAACCATGCCAAATGATCAGTGTAGGAAACACTGTTGAAAAAAGCTTGCTATCGTACTGATTCTGGTACTTTTTGAGTTTTAATAGTACGCAAGGTCCACTTCACAGTTTTTTTTGAGTACTAAATATTTGCACTGTGTATAAAGTCATTTCACTTACGTCCATATTATTCACTCTAAAAAATTAGACCGAAGTCTAAAATATTTAGAGTTTTTTAAGCTCGTCGGCGTTTAATCCGATTGAGTTTAAACCTCACTCAAGAGACCAGTTTAAGTATTTTAGTTCGGGTTAAAACTTAATTGCTTAAAATTGTCACTTTTTCGTTCGCAGGAATCAGGAAACAAGTAAAAGTGAAATAGAATATAAAAGTAGCGAGAAACTGGAAAAAAATAATTTTATGTCAAATTTAACATGACGTAGGTCTAAATCGGGTTAAACTCTGCTTAAACTTCGCGTTTAAATACATCTTTATACAGCGGGTTTAATGAATGTTTTCGACTGAATATTATAATTAGAGATTTAATTCTTAAAGCCGATAATTGGGCTTAAAAAATCCGGATCAAATGGTCAGGTGTAAAATTATCTTGCACCTAATTAACAACCGGAGTGAATATTATGGCTGTTACATTAAAACATTTTTTTATTATTTTGTAATTATTCGTGTTTTCTTTCGTAAATTTTATTATATTTACGTTTTAGTACTATTTTTTGGTTTGATTTCAGTACAACTGAGAAAAGTTGATTGGTATCACTGGTAGTAATGCATTTTATTGATTCGTCCGAGCGCTTTCATGCCGGAAGGCTGGTTGTCATCTCAAATGAGCTATAGATCGTTTCCATCTTAGATTTCAAGTTCCAGTTGCTTCTTTGCTAAGGTCTGTGGCTCTATATTAATATTTCTCATCAATTGCATGGAAGCCTGCTTTTTAAACTGAAACATAGAGAGGCAATTAATATTTTTCGCAGTGTTGTTCTGGTTAAAAATTTGAGTGGTCAATAGAGTAGAAAATAAAATGGCTCAAAGTCAGATATGAACCCTTGGATTTAGAAAAATCTCCGTCAGTATAGTTTGTTTGGAAGCTCTTTAAGGCTTTGAAGGGTAGAGTGAATACCTTTTAACTGAAATTTTGTGAATTTAAGTGCCCACGACTTCCTAGAACTCCTTCCCCTCCCCCCAAAGAAAGAGAAGAGAACAACAAAATGGACATTTAACCTAAAGTGTAAGAAGTTAAGCGCCACCTATCATCAAGTTTCTGCTTAACTTTTTTTCATGGACTTAAGTCCCATTACTGGGTTGGTTAATATGGACGGTTCGCGGTATTTTGTCAGGAAAACCGTAGTTGGAAAGCCTAATCTTTCAGGTCTGTAATATCGCACAAATAAAAGCTTATAGTTCCTTCGCCTTGAATACAGTCTACAGGTCAACAATCAAATGTAATACCGAATACATGCTCCCACTTTATTGAGGAGCTAAAATGTTGATCTGGTACATTTTTATAATTCAGACTTATACCTTTCTGTGCACTTATTGAGGACGTCAAATCCCACAACTTGTAGCTGTAAACTAGATCAATTAATTAATGTAACATTGTTTTTCATACAGAACTAGCTGACCCGGCGAACTTCGTTCCGCCCAAATTCGTTAATGAAATGAATATAATCATGCTTATTTTCAGATTCGAACGAATAATCTATGTCTCTATTCGTTCGAATGAACTTTGTGTATTTTGAGATTCGAAGGAATAATATTCACTATCGAGAATGTCATAAAATGAATTTTTAATGAATTCAACTTTCGAAATCAGCGGTTGCACATTTTCATTTTATATGGAGTGAACATACTTTTGTTTTTTTTATAGAGGCTCTTTTTTCATTGTTTTCAATAAAACTATACAAAAATGTGAAGTAGAAGTCTTTTCTGAAATGGGACCAGGCTTAAGAATATTAAAATGTGTTATTAGTAATATTTTGACATGCTAAAGTCTGAAGTTTATATATGAGCTTATCTAAAATAGGTTTTAAATTTTGTTATAAAATTGCGAACCCATATTGTTGAAGTAAAGAATGCAAAAAGAAGGTACATATTATGTTATATTGAACCTCAAGTTTTTAAGTTATTTATTCAACTCAATTCTGGTCACACTAACTCTTAAATGTGGTTATTGTATAAACAAAACAAATTTTTTTTTTGATATAGTTTTTCTGCAAACAATCGGTGACAAATACCAGCAGACATGGCGATTGTTTTGTTTATGGATGAAAGAAGAAAAAATTCATACAGGAGGATGCCTCAAATCCCTTTCCGAAAAAAAATCCCTCAAGAAAATATGGAAAAACAACAAATATCACTGTTTAGCGTTAGGAAAATACAGACGAATAGAAAAATGACATTTGTTGCGAACGATTATAAAGTGAAAATATACTCAACATTGGAATGAAAAATGAACTTTCGATTAATAGAATGAACTTCCTATCTGTTCGAAATTTAAAATACAGATTCTTCAAATTCGACACACTTTCGAAAGAATCGAATCTCAAAATAAGCATGAAATAATTCCGAGAATGCACATACTATAAATAAATAGTTGGCGCAACAGATCCGTAGGGACCTAAGGCCTAGTTTCTCACAACTATTAGTTTTGTGAGTTTTTTTTTATTTTTGGGACGGATGGAAGGGAAGGACAATTTTATGCCGAGTCCAAATGGGCAATTGAGAAGCTCATTCACGACAGTTATACTCTCGGATATTTGCGAGATGTGGAGCAGTAGAAAACAAATTTTATTTTGGAATTTTTTTTTTTTTTTCGGAGTTCGAACCTGGGACCCTTCGCTTAGTAGTCCAACACGTTTACCACTAAGCCACTGCGCCGACATACTGCTTCATGTAATTCGGTCAATTCAATGTTTCGTTTGAAATGCCTGATGCCGAAATGTTATTTGGAAGCATGAATTGTACATTTGAATGATATCCAAAAAATGTTTTGATTCTGGTGTTGTGCCAGAAAGTAATGATCGTAATGGTTCAGGTGGATATTGTAATTCTGGTAATCAAACTTTCCCAGAAGCTTTTCCAGAAGTTTTATTACCAAATTTTAATGCATTACAATATTAATATAGCTTGTTCATTGCGCCAATAACCACAAATTTGTGCAAACTATAATCAATGGCACTATTATATCGAAATCCAGCACCATTTAAAACAACATTATCATTGATTTGTTCAGCTCGTTGTTGTCTTTGTTGATTGATTTTGCCTTTCCTTTGATCTATTTTGCGTTCTACACGACCGACTACCAATATCACTTCTTCGCTGAGGTGGCATTTTTGATAGAAACAAAAAGAAAAAATTTAATTACATATAAGAATTCAATTTATCTTATCTTCAATCTTAAAAATAAGTTAAAGGTACCATCCTAGGAACCGCAGAACTAAACTTTTTCAAAATGTTGGAAAAACATGAAGAACCTGATTAAAAACTCGAAAAAGTATTTTGACAAAATAAAAATTGATTTCTCATAAAAACAAAAAACTTATTTTACAGTACAAACACATTTTTATGCTCCGGTTTTGGTAAAAAAATTGTCATAATCTTCCAATTAGTAGTCTTCAGCTTCTCGAACGACATCTTGAGATGTCAAATCACTAAAAAAATCATTCAAAAACCAACCCACGCATACGTATTCCAATTTCAACCAAACTTCACAAAAATGATATATAGACCAATACCAGAGATGTGTGAAAGTTTGGTTAAAATCGGTAGATGCGTTAAGGCGTGAATCGGCGACAAACCAACACAATTTTAGGCTCAATTTTTATATATATAGATCTTGTGAATAATGTTACTATTACGTTTCTGCTGACCTTTGATTATCTTTCTTCAATCTTGTCCAAATGTGCATCAGTATCATCTATCCTCTGCAGTATGTCCCCAAACTTAGCAAAATTGTCAAAAGCACATGCTCCTTGCTTAAAGCAGCTCCTTCTCTACCGAAAATTTGCATAAAAAAAGTAATAATATGAGCTGAACATTCCATAGACCCGATTTGGCTCCGGGCGATTAGTGGAATTAATTTCGTCTTCCTTTGACAGGTAGGAATTTCAAAGATCCACCATTATTCACATGTTTTTGTTGGTAACAAAAAACAAAAAAACATATATCGACGGAATACAGAATGTAGGTAGGTACATATAGATGCATACGTTTCATGCACCATCATCGGTCCTGCCACGAAAACGTATATACTACATACTGTAGAAATGGTTTTACAAAAAAAAAAAAACTCCCAAACTGGCAAAGAGCCAAAAAAAAAATCTCCAGCCTCCTCCTCTGTGTGCATGGAATATCCAGGACAAAGTTTCAGTTTCTAGAAGAATGGTTCCCCTCAGGCCATGGCCTAGTGTAGTAGTACTACGGATACATATACCGCGGCGAGAATCCGGTAGCATACGATACACCATATCCATATGAAAATACTTCCCAATCCTTGTTGTTGCATAAAGCAACAGAAACAGAATTGTTGTTATAAATTTATTTTAGTGCTCTCCTGAAACTCTGCAGCCAGCCAGGCAGCAGCAGCGCATGCAAACACGGCGACGAACGATGAGCGGATGGTAAGGTAAGGTAACCAGGAAGGCCTGAATGGATCTGAGCCAAAGGCGCTTTAGAGCGACTATAATGTTTAATTAAGTTAATTACATGATTTTCGGAAGAGCGAGAGACTGGCACTAATATTATTTTCCGCATGGCTTGTTGTTTATATGAATTTTGAAAAAAGAATTCACCTCAGAGCGCCCAGACTTCTAACAGTAAGACCGGCGTTTTTCGGATGTCTATGAGTTGTATTTTTTTTCGAGTCAAAATAAATACTTGACAATGGGATAGACAAAAATGTTGCACGTTGCTGTGAATTTGAGGTTCGTCATGTATGGGATGTCGAAACTATTTCGCTTGGAATTGTATGCTTATCGAAAGACGTGAAGAGCTCATTGCAATTTCCCCTTGGCCAAAGCTCAGTTTCCTACAAAATGATTTGGGGTTGGGTTTTAGTTTCAGGCTGTGAGAAACGGCAATGTCCGCGGAAAAACCCTTCAGCACTGTGGACTTGTAAATCTCTTCAAATAATTAAATTGCTTTTATATGAAGTTGTTATCGCATCACGGTGAAACTACTCACCGAATCTGTATGGACTTCCCAGATATAGCAAAGGACAAAATTTAATTTTCAATTCATCGCAAGTTGACCAGTCCTTCAGAAGACACACAAATTTGAGGTTTTCTTTTTCATCATCAATAATATGAGCTCTGCCGTAGCGGCGGTCGCAATATTTGGAAAACTGAGACAAAGAGATAAAAACTTTCACGAAATGTAATTTCTGGGAAAGTAGAACACGTTGAAAATTATTATGCTCCAATTTACGCACATGTGCAATAAGCTGTTCTAGTAACCACTTTTACTTTCCACTGTAAAATTTCAGCAATTCCCAATAGCTTTACCTACCATGAAGAGTCCGAAGCTGTGAGCTTCAGTAAAATAAAAATTGGGACTGGGCCAGAGTAATGTGATAAACCTTTTGTGTTTGTCTTAACAACAAAATCACTGTACAGCTAGAAATATGGATGCTGACAAAAACCTAAACTAAACAAATTAGAGTCGTTGCGGAAACTTTTTTCAATTAAAAAGAATTTATAACAAAGCTTTATACAGCAGGTAACTTTCGGCGAGTAAACTTTTCTTTTACTTTTTTAAGTTTCAGTTTCCAACCAGAACCTTGGCACTTGCTAAAGAGCTGACTCAGGTAAATATTTTGGATGACTGGCAGATTTTGCATTGGGCTCATTTGAAAAGCAAATATTTATACCGATAGTTTGCAGAACGGGTAGGTATCTAGAGAGATTTCAACATTTTATAAGCCATAACAAAGATGCATGTTCTTAGTCCAACAAAACTTGCCATAGGCTTCATAGACATAGACTATACTGGCTATACTGTCTGTATAATCTTAATTTGTTTATTGCCTCCAGGTTTTAAGTGCTAAGTTTTATGCCAGATAAATATCAACATCAGCACTTTATGAGCGTTTTAGTGGTCCACCACCACTTATATAGGAAACACTCATAAAAGAACAAATCGCTTATAAGAAACACATGTTGAAACCCGTTTTCTATTCATACGAGTATATCATTATTATTTAAAATTATGTATATAACAACATATTACGCATTGCAACTTCATCAGTTGTCAAACCGAATTATCGCTGTCAGTTCTCTTCGTAACCTAACCTCGTCTCCTAATGCAGCTGCTGGGTTCACATGTATTATGCCTAATTTTAAGAATTAAGCATTAGTCATCATTCGTTTTAGAATAACAAATATGAATTAATAGATATTAGTATGATGTTAAAATTTACAAATACTTGCAGAAAATAAATTGCAAAGTCAAACATTTTTTTTTTGATCTAATGCTAGCTGCCTGGGTTCGGACCAGGGTCTTAAAATATGGGAAAGGATGATATATGGAGTCTTTGTGTTTAAGGATTATAGAGCTGATATAAGACACACGTTAAGAGGAAGCATTCGGATATAAGAAACGAAGTTCCATTCACAAAATCTACTATTCAAAAGAAATTCCCCGCATATAAGAAACATGTATTTGTATCTTTTTTGAACACTTAGTAAGTGAATGATTTTGTATTCGCACAAAATTACAAACTCGAGATAATAATTCAATTCTATTATTGAGGAACTTGAAAAAGTATGTCATGAAATTCTATCCTTCTGTCCAACTGTCCTTATGTTCCTGAGGCCTACAACCTAAACTTCTGCCCTGATTTGGTTTAAGCTTCGGATTAAGAGTTTGTGCGTCTACAGTTAGGAGCCGTTTTTTTTTGCATGGTACCCTGGTACTTGCCATAAAATTTTCTCTAACGACTCCAACAAAAATTGTTATTTGAGCTCAAGTAGGTGAGGGTAACATGATTGCGTGCTCAGTTTTTTTACTAACCAATATCGAATAGACGTACTTTTGAAATTCGGACATACTCGTATGTATCTCGAAAACGGTCCATACGATTGTAAAAAACAAGGTTATTTTGTTATTTCTAATTTAATGGCAAGCTCATATTCTAATTACCGCATCCGTGAGCGAGCAATACGTCACTGAATTTTGTGGATTTTACACGCAAAACAATAACAGATTCAGTCACGTAAAGCTAGATCACGAATGCGGTTATTCAACCCCAGTTTTTCTCTGTTTTATCGTGAAACGGATTGTCGAAAAAAGTCATTTTTTAAAAATTTAGTTTTCTTTAGTTTATTTGAAAACGTTATTGCCGATTTTGACCAAAATGCAAACTTAGAGTGAAATTGATGTTCTCAAAATTATTCCGTCCTTAATTTTCAATTAGAATCACTGAAAACTCAGATTTGAGAAACTGCTCATATCTCGCAAACCCCATTTTTGATTTGGTTATAACTTGTAAAGCAAACTAATGCTTACATCTCGAACAATGTCTAATATTCAGTTTTCACCTATATAAAGGGTGATTTTTTAAGAGGTTTAGAACTTTTTTTAAAAAAAAAACACAAAAAATTCGAAAAAATTAATGAAATATTTATCTGAATCGATAGTTTGAACCTTGCAATTTAATGTTTAAAGATAATTTCATGCAAATGTTGACCGCGGCTGCGTCTCAGGTAGCCCATCCGCTGAGTCCAATTTTGGCATACTCTTTCACACATATCGGCCGGTATCTCACGAATGAATGCATGGATGTTGGCTTCCAGTGCGTCAATCGAAGCGGGCTTGTCCCTATACACATTAGCCTTGGCATACCCCCACAAAAAATAATCTAATGGTGTCAAATCGCACGATCTAGGCGGCCAATTGACCGGCCCGAAACGTGAAATTAACTGTTCACCAAACTCGCCTCGCAATTGCGCCATTGTTTCGCGTGCTGTGTGGCATGTGGCACCGTCTTGTTGAAACCACATATCATGCAAGTCAAGAACTTCCATTTCGGGCAAAAAAAAGTTTGTTATCATCGCTCGGTAGCGTTCACCATTGACAGTAACGCTGCGATTCGCATCATCTTTGAAGAAATATGGCCCAATAATGCCGCCGGCCCATAAACCGCACCAAATAGTGGCTTTTTCGGGATGCATTGGTAGCTGTTGCAATGCTTCTGGCTGATCTTCACTCCAAATGCGGCAATTTTGCTTATTTACGTACCCATTCAACCAAAAATGAGCCTCATCGCTGAACACAATTTTTCGATAAAAAAGCGGATCCTCGGCCAGCTTTCCAAGAGCCCATTCACCAAAAATTCGGCGTTGTGGTAGGTCGGCTGGCTTTAGTTCTTGCACCAGCTGTATCTTAAAAGGCTTTACGCCCAAATCCTTCCGCAAAATTTTCCACGTAGTGCTGTAACAAAGGCCTAACTGCTGGGAACGGCGCCGAATCGACATTTCGCGGTCTTCTGTCACACTAGCTGATACGGCCGCAATATTTTCTTCACTACGCACAGTACGTAAATGTGTTGGTGGTTTAATGTCCAACAAAGCAAATTTGGTGCGAAATTTGGTCACAATCTTCCGAATAGACTGCTCAGAAGGTCGAGAATGCCGATCATAAAATGGAAGCAGCGCGCGATGAACATTTCGAACCGAGCACGAATTTTGATAGTAAAATTCAATAATTTGCAAGCGTTGTTCATTTGTAAGACGATCCATGGTTAAATTGCAAACCAAACTGAAGCTGTTTGACAGTGACACAAGGTACTAAACACACGTCAGCTGTCAAAACCAGTGTTGCCAAAACCAAACCAGCTAAAAAATCACCCTTTAGTTAAGAAATAGTATTTTTCAAACTAAGCACACTGCAATATTCGTTACTGTTTGGTATGCATAATTTTACAAAAACCGCTCTAACGTTTTTGATCAAGATACATACATATTAAAAAAATAATATTAGCATTCTTAATTTTTCTCAAAAAGTTCGAATAAATCAGTATTTTAAATATTTCCCAAATCCCGATCTGTGTTCACATATCGCTTCGATTTTAATATATCAGTTGTTTTCTTATAAGAATTTGCATATAAAAATGACTCAAATAAAGGGTGATTTTTTAAGAGGTTTAGAACTTTTTTAAAAAAAAAAACACAAAAAATTCGAAAAAATGAATGAAATATTTATTTGAATCGATAGTTTGAACCTTGCAATTTAATGTTTAAAGATAATTTCATGCAAATGTTGACCGCGGCTGCGTCTCAGGTAGCCCATCCGCTGAGTCCAATTTTGGCATACTCTTTCACACATATCGGCCGGTATCTCACGAATGAATGCATGGATGTTGGCTTCCAGTGCGTCAATCGAAGCGGGCTTGTCCCTATACACATTAGCCTTGGCATACCCCCACAAAAAATAATCTAATGGTGTCAAATCGCACGATCTAGGCGGCCAATTGACCGGCCCGAATATTCTTCCGAATAGACTGCTCAGAAGGTCGAGAATGCCGATCATAAAATGGAAGCAGCGCGCGATGAACATTTCGAACCGAGCACGAATTTTGATAGTAAAATTCAATAATTTGCAAGCGTTGTTCATTTGTAAGACGATCCATGGTTAAATTGCAAACCAAACTGAAGTGACACAAGGTACTAAACACACGTCAGCTGTCAAAACCAGTGTTGCCAAAACCAAACCAGCTAAAAAATCACCCTTTATAAGAAACATTTTTTTATTGGGCTCTCCTCATTCCTCAAGTAGTGCTTACTGGAATTTTTTGGTAGATTTTCTACCTTTTAAAATACAACTTCCCATTTTTAAGTGGAGCCCGTAGCACTGTATCTTGCCTCATTTTTTAAAAAAAAAATCGTTTCATTAGCTATCTTCAAGGAAATCGTATATTTTTTGAATCAGCCCTCTGATGAGACTCTCTGCACAGTACCGAACCGCTGCCGCATTTTATGCTTCCTCAACCCTATAACCATCCAGCACTTTATAGGAAATAAAAAAAACACAAATCCGGTCTCGATCTTTTATTCGAATTGCTTATTAGTTCCAACATCCTTACCCGAATAAAAGACTCCCTCAAGATCGAGTCCCTTCAGGAATAACTACCCCACAAAAGTTGCCTCTGCCTTCGAATGTCTGAGACGAAGAGTTTCGCAAGAATTATCCTTCACCCCCAAAGGAGAAACATAAAGAAAACTCAGAGTTTCTGAGACATTTTCCAGCACTGCCGTAATATCCTACCTATACCAATTCTTAACCAAAGAAGAAGAATAAGAAAACCGAAAGAAAAACACAAAGAAACTGGCTCCAGGGCTTTTGACTGTTGACGACTGGACCCCGGACCAGTGTTCCCGTTCCTCCGGATCCGCATCAGACCAATTAATACATTCAACCATCAGAGTCGGTGTCTTCCAACAATTCTGCAATTGTACTAATGTCCCTGGCAATGGCAATGGCAATGGAAGCACACATCATCCATAATGTCCCATCCCGTCCCGGTTTGCTGCCACAATTTACTTTTGATTACAATGGAATGGAAAATGCCGCTGGCGGCTGTACGCGCGCTCTGTGTGGTTTATGGGCAACTTTTGTATTTAATTTTCATCTGCTTTGTTGAATTTTAATTTGAATCCATCCAACCAGCAGTTCTCCGTATCCCGGCGCACTCCGCCACCAGTACACCAATGTCGGTAGGAGTGAATCATCATCAGTCCGATCCGGAGTCATAGACTCTCGGTATATCTCGCTCGCTCTCCAGCTCGTCGCAGCACTTGGAAAAGCCATTATAAATCTATAATTATGCAGAAGCAGGGCCTTCAAATAGAGTTGTGTTTTTTTTTTTTTTTCAAAATAATACTAAATGCATGGTTGATTACATTTTAAAAGGGTATGCTTTGTATGCACTAAAGTAACCATACAACCACCCACCCCAACGACCGGCAAGCCACATAGCCCGTGGAACTACGAGTAGCAGCGTGTTCAGTGACGCCCGAGCTGTGAGCTCTGAGGGAATTCGTTTTCTATGCGAATTGCGAACCCATCGACATGGTTCGTTGGCAGATCTAGACACGGGAGAGAAATCAGTCCCCCTCCGCCCTTACATGCAGATACGGAAACAGATACAGCTATACAGATGCAATTAAAATATCAATTAATATTTTATGTTTGGAGACTCGGCAAAGTGAGCCGACCCATGATGGCTGATAGGGGACTGCTTCCGCGAGGACTGGGGATGCTGCCTCTGTAGGTAAGTATGAAGTATTTTTTATTTTCCATACTACAATTGAAATGGCTTATGGTTTTGCGGAGAGATGCTGGTTTTGTTTTGGGTATTCGCTGACTGATTGGAAACACATTTTCGCGTGTTCATCGTTTAAGTTCTTATCTTAGTATGGCATGATTCGAGTTAACTTTTGTGCGTTTACTTATCGTAAATCTTGCTTCTTCGGACTAGATAGTGATGGCTGATGAACATAAGAGATAGTAGGTATAATAAATCTGAATAACCAGCCTACGATTGAAAAGCGTTGCATACTCTCAGCTGACTCGACAATTATTCTTATAGGAGCTCGCCAAGGAAATTCGAAACTAATTTCGTTGCATATATGTACTTGTTGCCATTGATAATTGAGATTTAACAAATTAGGAATGCTGATATCGTCCTCACGGTACAGGCCCAGGTTCACAATTTACTGTGGCTTCACAGAAGTAGAGATAGCATGCTCGTACTTTTTCACTTTGCAGCATGTTTGTCTTTTGTAGGTTAAGGTTTGGGCACATGGTTTCCTGGGGATGGCGATGGGCCAACTATAGTGCCTGGACTTTTGTGACGACTTCATAACCTCTCTCAACTTAACCTAACCAAACCTATGTCCATTCACAATAAAGCATGCTTTTTAAACAGTATTTGCGTGGTCCACTGGGATTGCCTAAGGTCCTCTTTAAGTAGACTCAAGATAACAAGCTCAATAAAACGATACCCAGTTAAGGAAAATAGCCATCCAATTAAATTTAGTTGTTGATTTAAGTTGTTAACAGCAATCCTTGAATTTGCAATCGATAGTTTTAAGCAAAGTTATTATAAATATGTTTATAACGCTCCAATGAAAATGTTTGGGGCAACCATGTGCCCGAAAAAACATTGACAAAACCGCGTCATATATTCAAATGGTAGCTATTGGATTGTTGAAGGAAAGGTTACAATTTTAACCCAGAAATGCAAGCCTTAGTTTCAGTGGACACTACGTGTAATCAAGCCTTTAATTCGAGGGCCATGGATCACAAGTTCACAAGTCACTGCCATCATAAGATAGGCACCTGGTTTAGTTGGGTTTTCTGGTCGTCTTACAAACATCTATTCTATCCCCAGGATTTGTTTTACCAATATCGTGCTTCATACTTGGATTTCCTTTACTGAAGCGTTTTTCTCGTAGAAATGTTGGCGATCCCTTCCTTAATCAGGGGCTGGTAAAATTGTAATGAAAGTTTTTGGGTAGAAGCAAAATCAAGCACCTTCAGACCCTCTATAGAGACTTGGTCGATGCAAATCTCACTAACTTGATGTGCCAGGAGACGTCCATCAGCTGCACTCAGTTCACAACCCGTACATCTTTTGGGTAGGTCGCCTTAATAAAGAAACTGGACTGCAGCTTCATACTCGCCACGCACATTCGATCACGAACTTCTTTAGCACCCACCTGGCAGCGGCCAAGCAACGGAATAACTCAACTTGTTGTTGCAGTCCGCCGCAGCTACCCTCGACCGACATTAAACGATGGAACTTCCTTAACTCGCGAATAACCCAACACCAACAACGGCAGCGGACAGTTCTTTTGATAAGATCACATTTCTGGTAAACACTCGGAATTCCAAGTGCTCCTCTTCGGCGATTTCCTCCTGCCCATCTGCAACCATGTCCATAGTCCCAACACTCTGCTATTGTACTCCCCATAAATATCCAAACAGTATAGTGCACACTGAATGGACTTAAGAGCATTGACTGCACCGACTGTATGTGTGCATAGACCATAGAGCAGACACAGCTCCACCGCCCTGCCCCACGAAAACCCAGTTCAAGGCGGCGGCCAGCCGGCGGAAACATGACTTTACGGCGCGGAGCGTGAAAACTACGGCGACAATTGGAATTTATTTCCAATGTTCGCGCCGAGATCGGACCTACACTTTAATGGGTATCCCGCGAGTTTGTCGCGAGTGCAATTAAACTGTAAGCCACAGGGTGACATTAGTTTTATTGGATTGCAAATCCGAATTGCGATTTACAGATGCAGTCTGCCGGCCTGCGTCTATCTGTGGGGGTGATTGGGTGTCACATATACTCGTATATACGAGAGGCAGAGTGTTGAAGTCGTGCGCGAAATTACCACGCGGAATCAATTGCATCGAGTCGGAGGTACTTTGCCGCAAAACGAAAACTGCGCGAATGAGGCGACTTCTTTTATACATGTTCGGAAGTTAACACGACGACGATGACGCTACGATCTGCTGCCGCGATTAGGCAAATGGAAATTAGCAAGTGGTGTCTGTAATGAGGACTCGGATGCAATTCCATTCAAACACCGTTTCGGTAACAGTTCATTGGGAATGATTTTTCAGCGGTTTTGTTTGGCATTAATTGAGCGCGGCTACAGCTTAGATTTAGACTGTGATGACATTTTTTTCCCCGTTGGCATTCGATGTTTGTGCAAAGGTTTGCCCATAAAAATGGACATCTTAAGTTGTCGCCTTTCTGGGGGCTTTTGTGTTAAGGTAATTGTTATGGTTGAAACGTGATTCGGGGACAAAAGCCGAATGCATTGTATTTTTGGAGTGGTTCCTTTCCGATGGAGTTTGCTTAATTTTTAAAGCAAGAAATAATGTGAAGGTCGACTTTTGATAGAAAGGTTGATGTGGACCTTACCAACCTGAAATAAATGAAAGGCTACAATAGGTTTGCAAAATTTAAAAAAAGTGGCAATTTGCACGGCGTTTTCAAAAAGAATCATTTGGTGGCTTAAGCAATGAGCTGCTAAGTCAACTTGATCTGTAACGTTGTTGACATAATGGAATAAAAATTTGTTGGTAACGAAAAGAGCAAAATCGATAGAGCGGTTCTAAGTTTCGTAAATGAATATTGTTGGTTCAAAGTACAGGATCGCTTGTTTATTTTTAAACGATCAGGAATAGGCGCGGCGCCTTTCACAAAATGGATCCCCTGGAGGTTATTTTTTTTAAAAATTACTGAGACGATTTGTGAGGGTTCAAAATTTGATAGGAAGGTCCAATGCGAAGCAGAGGGTTTCAAAAAATCTTCCATTGTCTCAAATCTTTTTTGTTAAAAGAATTTTAATAAGTTCTAATTTTGATCTTCTTTCGAAGAAAATCTCTTTGAGTTGTGTGCTCGCAAATATTAGTTATAGTCGGCCATTTTTTCAAAAACTGACATTGCTATCATTGATAGAAAGTGTTTTGATTCTCATGTAGGTGAGGCCGTTTCAAGAATCAAGTGTATATCTAAAAATGTTCTTACCGTTCCTTGAAGTTCGCATAGCTTACCGGTATACTTCGCCAAATCTTTCTGTAAATATTAGCTTTTAATTCTTTCGTAAGCTTTTTGACGAATTGCAGACGAGTTTTTGTAAGGGCCACTTCACACCATGTCAAAAATTTGGTACAAAAAATGTATCGCCTGGGAGTCTCAGATAAACTAGGCGGCGAATGAATGCAAGCGTGATGAACGAAGAATGATTTTCTATGGATTTGCTGGGAGCTCTAGGGAACTTCTATTAACGTGGGATTTGTCGCTGTTTCTTTCCTGTATGATTAAAAATGTTATTAACCATCAGAGTTAGATAATTTAAATACACACTTCACTTAAACTTAATTTAATATTCGCCAATCAGACAGAACAAAAAAAGTACAATTTCAGCCAGTCATTCGGCAATTGTACATTGGTAATGGGCACTGTTGCCAGCTAAATTTTTACAAAATCGGCATTTTTGCACTTCTTGAAAGATCGTCAAAAAATCGTGCATTCTCGATCAAATAAAAATTAGGAGAAGTTGCAGTGAGTGAGGTTGTTGCTATAACCGAGTCTAAAACCTTATGGGAGTTAAATTGTAATATTAGTAAAGAATTAACAAAACAAATCACTAAATAATAAATAATGCAAACATTTTCCATTTAGTTTAGTTATAATTCGGAATAAAAAAATTAAACAAAAATAGTAGATAAAATAGTTGTGCTTATCGAGGTTGAATTTTTAAACAGTTGTGACTAGGTACAAAGTCATGGAAGATAAAAATGTGGGTCCCTGCTATAACATTTATAATAAAAATTACAAATTCTTTCAGATACGCGATTTTTTTTCGCAAAAAAAATTTTATGTATATTTTTTAAAATAGATCCGTCAGCCAAGTACAAAAAAGGAACACGAGGTAGGTTTCAATAACAAAAATGTTTATACTTAATAAGTACACAAATTAATTAGTTGAATTAAACTTCTTAAAAAAAGTAAAATTGTCTCAAAATTTGAACATAAAGCCTCAAAAAAATGTTATTTTAAGAAGTGATTTATAACCACACTTGATATAACGATTTTTTTAAAATATGCCACAAATCCACTGACTCCAATAAATCTTTAAAGCATAAATATCTAACTTCTCTAAACTCTCAGTCGAGTTCTCGAAAATCGATCCTATCTACTAAGCTAGGGAAAAGTTTCGATGAAAAATGTCTCAAGACAATTTGAAGAAAATTAGAGCATTCGAAAATTTGGGCGCACAATTCCGTGTAAAATGAAACACAATTAAGATTATATGTATTTTTCTCATCGGTACCTACACATATAGTTTAGAGTTGGGATCGAACTTCAACTCCACATGCGTATGCAGCTTCTAGTTAACACAACTTTAGTGCTCTTGAAATCTGTCATGGGACTTAATACCATTTTGGAGTTGTGATAATGTGTAAAAATGTCAGTGTAAAGTGGCCTAGAAATCGACAAGTAGCTTTCCAAGATCGGCAACTCGCCATGCAGACTAAAAGTCGGTAAAATGACGAAAAATCTGCAAATATAGCATCGCTGGCTATAGGGCAGAGTAACACCGCTCTGAATAAGTTAACGATGCTTAGTCCCTACTCATTTTAAAAATTTCTTCTATCTATTTCCATAGTTCATTACATTCCCAAAACTAGTAATAATAAATCCATTGCACTCTGCAACTCATTAAAAGCGGGAAGTAGCGAAAGAACCTTGTAAAATAAACTGAAATAGACTCTATGAACGCTTCAGACAGTTAACATAAATGCGATTGTTTGCTACAGGATCTTGGATATCAATACCTAAAGGCAGTCAAAAATTAAGTCCTTTTGTTTCTTGGATATGAAAAAATGTATTTTAAAATAAAGTTCCATACAAAATAGAATCTTAACCTATGAAATTAAAAAGAAAAAACTTCGGCAACTTCTTTGACTATTTTCCTTAGAGCTAGCAATATAATCTACATTTCATTGGCACCCTGTGTTTATTGCGTCGGATTTAGCTGCCCAAGTAAGTCACTGGAAGAAACCTTAACCATTACCTGCTTCTCTTCTATCAATGCACGTCCGGTATCTAAATCCTCTTCTGCCTCCCTGTTGAACTTCTACCTTACCATATAAAGTTCGCATTTATGTCAACTGCCGTGAATTACTACGGTCCTTCCTCCATCCACCGAACAGAGATTTGCTTGTACACCGAACTATAAACCACCGAACAGCACGCGCAATTGTCCATTTCTGGTCAGAAGTCCCAGAACACACACCGTCGAAAATGTCTGCACGCACATTTCCGTGTTCAAAGCAAACGAAAATATACCATGATTACGGGGTCAAAATTCAACGTCGGTCGTCCCTCCTTCCGTGTGTACCATGTCCACAATAAGACACGATATAGCAACTTTTTGTGGCAATTATTGCCACTGATGCGCTGCAGCACCGAATGCCCATCTGCACACACAGTCTGCATGTGACACATTTCGGGTACTTTATGTCCATTTCGGTCAACGGATTTGCGGATTAATTTATGAAGAAATTGCAGATTCCAGCGAAGAGATTTGTGGCCTTTGTCTTCGCTGGGGTAATTACGAGGACACACACACAATATTGGTACGGTGAACTCTCATGTTTCGCCAAACACAGTGAGAATGCGGGGGATTCGCCAAAGGACTTTAGAGCCGTCCATAAATGCACGAAAAGGGCTCCTTGTGGTTGTTGTGTCATCGTTGGGATGCATGTCGGAATGCACACCCTTGGACTGCCATGGTAATTAGCTTTTGATGCTGTTTGGTGTACTCAGGCACGATTGTGTGTTAACAACAGTTTGGGCCAAATTGTGGATATTTTCGTGAAATTGCATTTTTTTCTTAACAAATTGCAGACAATTTCCTTTCATCGCAGACCGGGGGAGAAGTTGAATTTTAATTTCCATGCCAAGTATTGGGTGTAATTTATTTGTTCTTATAAGTCGGCCTTATTTGGTGAAATTCAACTGAAGGATGCCAGCAACGGCATTCACGCATGTCGAGGTCATGATCCCGCGAAATGGGGACATACAAGTATATTCCTTGTGGCGAGTAATACGGTAGCTCACGATTATTTTTCTTGAAATATGTCGGAACTGTGTACAGGTTGTCGGTGGAGGAATTTCTTTCATGTGTCACAACTTTGACAAGGAGTTAAGTTGGGTGGAAACGTGCGTTCATTTACAGCGGCTGTTTTTATCGTACCATTAGCTCGAGAGTTTTTATTGGGGTTCGAGATGTGCTGTACTTTTTAACTTCTGAATGCTGTTACCAACGGAATAATATACATTATATGGTGGCTAATGAAAACCTTGCAAACTTTTATTTAGTCCAAGTTTGACTAATATGCAACAAATGCATTGCCCTGAACATTTAAGCAGAAACAGAGGCAATCATTCTCTGTATGACCCAAATAATATGTTTGGCTTCACGGAGATCCTACTAGAGGCTGGCTGCTCCTGGAACTTTGATATTATCTGGCAAGAGAACTCAGATTCGTGTTGAAAATATGGTAAGGGTAGAAATAGCTTCAAAAAATTTAGTAAAAATTAAAACATTATATCAGATGGCACTACCGCCTACCTGAAGGCAAAGTTTATTTTGTCAACTATTCCGAACATATATATCTGGAAAATAATTCTTTGCTTTTCCCTGTCAGAAAGTGAATCGGCACTATTCTTTGCCGTCAACTGAACAAGAGCCTGTTACCACCTGCGGCAGTTCAGCAGTGAGCTCAAGGGCTAAAGCTGTAATGAATTTTGTTGCTGCCAGCGAAACTTTGTCGGCTTTCCCATTTTTCCTCTTTTTTTATGATGGTTACAGAAGCTTATTTCCATTTTTTCTTTTAAGTCTGCGTTATTTTTTCCAGACTAGCCCCTTAAAGAAAAAAATAAATCTTTTGGTTTTGATGAGTTTGAATAATTTTTACAGTCGCAGCTACATAGATTGTTCAATATTGTCCTTTAGGTGTAGAATTTGTTATGAAATTATAGGATGGGCCAATCTTTAAACTATGTTTTGGAAGTTGCCACTAACTCCCTTTTCTGTACTTCAAAATGGAAACCATTTATGAAGCCTTCGAATATCTTAATTTCAATAGTGCGGAACCTTGGAAATCTTACTGAATTAGGCAGAAGGAATTAATAAGGCGTGTATGGATTTTGAGTCACGTTCGAGCTTCAAGAAATCCCATTGACTACCTTAACTAAGGCCTAAAAGCAGACTTTTCAGCCTTATAAACTGGAAAGATCTAAATCAGCTAGCAAACTGAATATATAACTATTCAATAAATATGCCACGATGGACAATAGACCAGGCGTTCACCATAAATGCCATTTAAAAGCTTGATACTACTTTTTCTAGTAGTCCCCGAAGGTGTCCTTATAGCCTTTAAAAACTATCCGCTAAGACAAAAAAAAATAAACTAAAAATAAATTTATGTACTACGCCTGTGTCAAACTGACATCCCCCATTCGGCTGCTCGTTACATACCATCGCCATGTGTCAAATGACTCGCCTATGCCGACACATCATCATCATCTTCTTTTCGGAAGTTATTTATCACATATCGTTCCATTTGCACTATACTGGTGCTCCTGATGCTCCCCACGTTCTCCGAAAGTAACTGCACACATATACTTTTTACGACTTTCCTTCGAGGAGATATCAGCAACCATAAAGCGGAATAAAATGCTCGCCGTATACGGTTTTCCGCTTTCGAATTCCTCCTCCTGGTGTATAGGCTGTGCCATAAATTTTCGCTCGTAAAAACCGCTTTGAGCCCCTCAAAGCTCAAATTCCTTTTTGTCGTTCTTTCGCTGTATATGTATGTGTACGAAGGACTTGTTTCGTGTGTTTTTATGCCGCCCTCCCCAAATTGGGCCTAAATTCAACTCTCGGAGAAATATGAAACATTTTTCAGTCGCCACGTGACACATGAGCGGCGCGCTAATAAAAACAAGCGGTAGCATAGTGGTGCAGGATGTTCGCATAGATAACACACAAGAGTTGTACCCCAGAGGGATCTAATATATACCAACACACGCACCACCACGCATAATCATTTTACATTTAGTATTATATCGCTCGACAAAGTCCTGTGTTGTCCTTCCTTCAACCTTGTGTGGCGAACAATTTGTTTCACTTAAATGTGGTCCATGATGCGAGCCCGCTCCCCATGCCACTCCAAGCAGGGCGCGATACGAGCAACTAATGAAAATGAAATTTTATTCGCACATGCTTTTACGCGTGGCCATTTTTCCTTGTTTCGCGCGAACGATATAGCTGGCAAGACTAGACAAAAGGATAATTTGGTTTTATGTGCATGTGCGCTGCTTTTGGCAACAGCGATGTGGTGCTGGTACTTGGTTTTATATGCTGTGTCAAGATCGGGCAGATATGGAGGGGACATGGAAGTACCTACCTTCACCCCCTCCTGCACTGTAATGGCTGTCGAAAGGATGCTTGATATCTGTTGAGGGAAATAGCGTACGGCATTTGATTACCAATCACTTAGGTTGTAACTCGTGAGGGCATACGGATGGTGGACATAAAACCGGCAGACACGAGACGAATGACATTTTTTTTAAAGGCCCAATTTGGTGACACTACCCATTTTGGACTTTTATGGCTAAAACTGAGAAACTATCCGTTGTTTTACAGCGCATGGTTCTTAGATCGCATCTTTGCCAGTGAGGAAGGTAAGAGGTGAGGAGTGCCATTAATTTTCGAAACGACAGTCCCAAGAACAATTTGACAGATCACAGAGCCATCTTAGAGCCGGTAGTCTAAGCGAACCAACTGTCCTCTTCGCTGTTGCTTAAAACAACATTTTCTATACTAGTGTGTCAGCAGCATTACTCAAATTGACTCTGCAAATCAGTCATCGGCGATTCAAAAACCTTAAAGTGGACCATTGGCATTTCCAGTTTTGAAAATTGTAGGAAACAACTTTAGAGCTAAATTAGGAGCCATTTCTCCTGCATCTTCTACCTCATTTGTGCTCAACAAACAGCATTTTATCCCCAACGACTGACCGACCAATCGTAATGATGTCTCCATTAAAATTTTACCATGATCCCACAACGTCGTGTAATGCGCACGCAATCTACCACCACAGCTAACTGCTCCTCTTCCATCGCAACGCTGTCTAATTAGCCGAGCATTTGCATATTCAAGAAACCGACGCAAATCGCTGGAAGATGCAACCAAATAATTAGCCTGGACAGTTGAAGCTCGTTGCCAGCTGCACATTGGCCATCTTGTCGTCGCAGTGCATCCACACTGACCACAGTCACACAGACACGCGAATGCACCATTCTAATCGCAACAAATAAACGAAGAACAACCAGAACTGCAAACAAAACACGGAAACGAAACGAAGCTTCTTGTGCCCACAAGGATTTCCAAAAGCGGTAATATCCCTCTTTAAGCCATATATATCGAGAGAATACAAATAGCAGAGCGCAATCCAAAGCCGAGCGAACAAACAAACAAACAACTCGCACAAAAGGGTTTTCGTTTCCCATTGTTGGAGTGAAGGCATCCTGTGACTGTCCCGTCCATGGGATGTACGGAAAGTTGCTTCTGCGCCCTGCGATGCTTTTATGCAGATCGCTTGACTCTTGGATATGCCGACCGCCAGAAGTTAGTCGGGTTTTGTCACGATTCCGCAAAAGTAAATTGAGTTGTAAATTGAGGCAGGAACAGGAATAGCACATGCGGTGCCTTGTGCTGTCCGTTTGCCTGGGCGGACGCGGCGAATGGTATATTCTCATTGTCGCTTTGGTCGATTGTCATGCGATCGAGAGCAATCGGATGAGCTACGCGGACACTGCGACTGTGGTATATACGTAGAAGGAGTTGACCCTTATCGAGTGTGGCAAGGCGAGCGAATATGGATAGGCCGTGTGTTGCTTGGTCATGGTATGGATTTGAATAGTCACCGAGCCGCCATTATCGATTACAATACGAGTACCTTGCGCATCTGCAGTGGCGGGCTCTCTTTGGAGTGGAAAGTGAACATCATTAGAGGGGCGGTTGGTGGAAGCCGTCGAAGAGTACACGCGTTCGAAATGATGATGTCGATCGTGTGAAAGAAAGGTGCCGCGGGTCAAACTATAGCATGTACCTAAACGCACCATGCAAATGAAGGTGATGAGAAATGGGGCTCCGTGTGATTTTAGTATAATGGTCGGAGATCATTTGTGTACTTCAAACATGGCTTAGGATTCAGTTGGCTTCAATTCAGAATAATATTTCACATCGCAAGTCGCGACATTTTTCAGCTCTCTTGCGTTTTTGTGTTTCTAGGAAGTAGTTTGCAAATATAACAATGAATTTAACTATTTAAAGGATCGTAATGTGCTCTAGAGGACTTTGTTCTTTTTGTCCTTCGCGGTTTTTATTTTTTATTTTTAATTTGGAGAGGCTGTTTTTTGAGCGCAAGTTTTATAACAAAAACTACAGTACCTACGTAGTTCAAGAACTATCTGTCCCAACGCACAACGCTCTAAGTATGAAAGTCTTTTTATCGACTTTAGGAAAGCACATGGTTTCGTAGATCACGAGATTTATAAAATCTTTCGTTAGGTTGAAAATTTTGTTTATTGAGTTTTAAATGTTTTAGGAATTTATTCAATCTCCATTTTTTAATAAAGTTAAAAATGGTTTTAAAATTGTAAGTGGTTTTATTAATAAAATAAAAAATAAATTTATAAAATTTATAAATAGTTTCCGCTTGCGACATAATTTTTTAATCACATGGTGCCGTAGTCTTGGAATTGAGACATTTTTCCTCGACTCAACTATTTTGCATTAAGTGTGAAATAATTTTTTACAGATTTAAAAATCTTGGCCTGACTAAACTTTTATAAAAATAAATTAAGAGCAAAATTTGGTCTAAGAATTGTTCATTGACCTGCGAAATGTGTTGATTATCTATCACACCATACAATAGATTTTAGATAAAAATACGAAGAGTTCATGAAAGTATACGAAAGGTTAGTTAGGGCAACATTGTATGTAAGCTTTTCTTTGGCCCAAGGAATTATTTATAAAGCAGCGAATTACTTTCGTTGAGCCAATGAATATGACATTCTGGGAAAGAAAAATCAGTTAAAAGGGAAAGTTTCTTAACGCTATCAAAAGTGTAGGTTATTTTTGAAGTGTAGGTTTGAAAGGTGCGGCTTTGTAACGCATATGGAAAATAGATTCTAACCCGACTTTTTTGAGGTTATCTTTCTTTAAGAGTGATGATTGTATGATTTTCGCATTTCGATATCGGACTCTTAAATAAGGTACTTTAATACATTTTTTCAGAAGGGGGGTCGGTTTTTTTTAAATATATTTCTAAACTTATTTAAGTCTGTTACTGAAGAGCGCTTAATTTGTACAACTCTGAGCTTCATCACTGTACCCAATTAAATCCACTGTTCTTTCCGATTTCCATTTAGTGATGAAACATTGTCAGCGTCTTTTATTCTTCAACGTTGCAAAACTACAAATATCTGCCAAATTACAAGCTAAAGACCTAGAGTTGAATCCAAATCTTTTTTCAGACTATACTGGTGTAAGTCCGACTTGAAACTTGGTGTAAAAAGTTCTCATGCGACTTTCTTCTAAAGAATGTCTCCAACTTTGCAAAATGGACTACGTTGTTGATCCTTCATGCTTGATAGGATGATTATGATATTATGTTTAAAGATTTACGTGACAGTCTCCATTGCGAATTTTCTTCAAAGAGTCATGTTGACAATATTGTTGTCGAGCCAAAAAATCCATTGGACTTAAGGGAATTGTAAGGTGCCCCCTCATTGTTTTGAAATCTCTTTCTAAATATATTTCGTTGTCATTTGGATCCGATAATTTGGTGTCTGGTGTTTTGGGCTTAGTTTATAGAGTTTGTATACAATCCGCACTGGATCCTTAGATCGTTTCTGGTCTCCACGAACTAATTCAGTCCCGAACCGACTCTGACAATGACGTTATCCCAGTTTCTTGCTTGTGACAGCATTTGACTTAGCATTGAACAGCCCTTTGACTCTTTTTTTTTTAGTAATTCGACGGTTCATTTATGAAAAACGCTGTGGAATACTTACAAAGTCTTGATCGTGGATCCAACAGAGAACTTGTTTTCTATGTAACTGTTCGACATAACTGGCAACATTGCAAAGCTTTTCATTGGGCCAACGACTCATTAATCACTGTTGAAAACATCTAGTTAAAATATTGTTCAAGTGAAGTGACCTCCTTCCTCAGTCTTGTTCTGTATATAAATCGACAGTTCTAATACCAATTGAATTCAGAACACACCACGAAAGTAAGTCACAAGTACGAGAACTAAACACAACGCAAACTTGAGACCCGCACAAATTAAAATTTTGTGCGAAATTGATCTAAGGAGTGTATTTGATACGTTTCAATTGAATTTTGAAAACAATTTTACTACTCACTAAATATCCATATAACAAATTTAAATCCATTTAAATAAACAAAGAAAATGTAAATCCACAACTATTTGAAAACGAACCTAAGGAATTCCTTTTGCCGAAATTGTAAACTTGCCTGTCGAGAAAGTCTGCCTTTAATGGTTCCCCGCTAGTGGATGTGCAATTAATTTGTTTGTTACACTCAATTAAGTCTGCCAT
Organism: Cheilosia impressa; assembly: GCA_948293265.1. Taxonomy (NCBI): domain Eukaryota; kingdom Metazoa; phylum Arthropoda; class Insecta; order Diptera; family Syrphidae; genus Cheilosia; species Cheilosia impressa. Next base: position 46,803,850 of record OX411882.1, on the reverse strand, counting down.
CGATTTGCCATTTTGCTCCTTTCCAACGAATTAAGGACGCAGGGAATGATAATGATTTGAAGGAACCCTGCCAAACTCCATCCAACAAGTTGACGACGCGACGAGAACCAAATGTGCAAATCAACAAAACTTTGCTCGTCGTCCTTTTCATTACGAGCATTTTCTCGGTCTGTTTGCAAATTCGTTCGCCTTTGAATTCCAGAGGATATACACACAACAAACGCCTTCGATCTGACTGCGAAAGACACCAACCTCAGCACGCTTTTCCCGTTCGCCCAATCCGTCAGGGTAACACGTAGGAAGAACACCAGCCAAACGGTTCATTAATTAGCCGCCAGACCTCCATACCTCACCCCACCCCCATTTGGCATTATCAAAGGCACGACGTAACGTGCACACAGCTCGCTCGCGAGTGCCACCAAGAGAATTCGAGTTTTTATTTAATTAGACTTCTGGTGATTTATTTATCCGCCAAACTGAAACTTTCGCCAACATATCCTTGGCGTAGTACAAGTCTATACATATGTACGGGACTGTTGAAAATTAGTTTGAGTGTACGGTTTCCAGTGGACTATCTTTCGACAGCCAGCAGCGCAGCGCGTACGTATAGTGAGTGATAAAACATTCCAGCACCCATCAAGGATAACGAACCTAATACCCATCGACTCGTCTTAGCCGTCGACGAAAGTTGGAAACGATTCCCAGTGTGTCCCGCATCCACCCCTGGTCGTCGTGGGCTCTCTCCTGCGAAGCTGTCATGATAAAATAGGTACAACATAGATTTATGACCTCCTTACAAACGGGTTTTATGTTACTTCCCTGGCAGTAAGAGGAAGACGAAGACGAAGGCGAAGCCAAAGTCCTTGCCAATGAACACCTCTGCCGTGAAGTGAAAGTAGCACGTGTGTGCGGCGGTAGTTAGCGCCATGCAACTCCATTGATAAGCTAAACTGCTGCATCAAGAGTGTGTCTGCAGGATGCCTGGAGGCCTACCTGGGGCTGGGCGTTGGGGTTGCTAAATCTATCCTCATCTAGTCTATGACATCGTAAATGAGCATTTATCACGTCCTCGGCGGGAGAAATGGAAATGGGCGTTTGCCAGGGGTGAATGCTACCTATGCCTCTTCAGAAAACACTTTGTTGCCAGCCAACACAAAGGGCCGCCGCCGCTTTATGATGTTCTTCCGCAGCGCATGACGTGTAATCATAATTTATATCAGTAACCTGGATTTGGATTCGATTTTTCATATTTCCCTCCTTTACTCTGGGGGACGTTAGTTTTTCGCTTCTGTGGCCGATATAATAAGCCGGGGGATGGTATGCGATACCCCACCGCCGCCGCCGCCGCCACCGCTGACGTGAAATCAGAGAGGACTGTGTGCTTCCAGGGGGTGGTTGTGGGTGAAAATGATTGATTTGCGGTGCAGACATTTTTATAGCCCCATATACGTGTGAATGGGACTCGGGATGAAAGGTTGTTGTGTGATCAATTGTTTTGGGAGCAACTCACGGGGCTTCGGGTACGTATGGGAGCGATACAAAAAAAAAAAATAATGGAAATAAAAATAAAATCCAAATTACGTCTGAAAGGTAGGAGTTATGGTGAGTGTCCCTTGGCATGGCTTGAGTTATGGTTTACGGCTGGAATAGTGTCATGGTTGATTGGCCGATGAAAATGGAGGTATGCAGTGATGCGTTTCTCGTGGGAGATCCTCTATTTATGATGCATGAGCTACACCATTGACAGTGTGATTGGTGTGATGGCGATTTTTCGATTTATACTACAAGGACTTACTTTAAGTCGATACCAATGGGAGCCAGCGACAAATTGGTAACTGGTAACATCTGAGCAAATATTTAAAAGCATTAGTAGATCTATGACCAGAGAACGTTTGGCGAACGCCTGAGGCCTGACACACCAATCGATAGATTAAAACCCTTCAAAAACCTCAAAATGCAGCCTTTTGGTGGGGACATAAAATGGTTGCTCCTTCCCAATTGTCCCAGATAAATTTTTTTCTTTAAAAAAAAATAAATATGAAGCGAACGATCCGATTTTAAATGGAAGCTATCACAAACCTATACTAATCACTATTGGATGATTCAATTATGAACCTCCGATCAACGCCACCTGTTGGGCTTTTATAGGTGCACATGCCACACACCTTCCTCGGACCTCTTCATCGCTTCAACAAAATCTCTTCATCTGAACAAAATCTCTTCATCTGACGCAACGTATCGCACTCAGACTAGGACTGCCGGAGACCCTCGCAAAAATCCCGACAATCCATGATTTACAATTTAATCTTATCCGAGCACAGGATCTAACGCCTTATTAATTAAATTGCTCCGAATAATAACGATAATTGCCGCGCCATACCAATGTGCCACAACGACGACGACGACGACATCTTTCTTTAGACAGTGCGCGCAGCCCAAGGCACACATCTTTTTGTTCCGCCACGTGATAATTCCATCTGAGAGCAGATCCCATAACAATCAAGATTCCAGCGGGCCACAACGACAAAGCGACCGGCGGAGTGCCAGACAACAGACAACAACGATGGCGAACAAGACTGCGTGTGCAACTATATACAGTAGGCAAGCTGTTGGCAAGATCGATTCCGATCTGCGGAAACCTAAGCCGAACGCCAACAAAAAGATCACACACAAGAGCATGACCAGCAAACAGGCAGCGCGTCTCTTTTGGGTTACTCGTATCTTGTTGCGCCTTTGGTTTGGCTATCGCGTTTGTTGGTCTAATAGTTGGCGCTGTTCACTCCGACTCCGAACGCATGTCTTAATTAGTTTATAATTATCGGTAGTGGATTCCAGGCGGGGTGGTCGGCAGTTGGTTGTTTTCATCTAATGGCAAATGGGGAATACGCATTCGCCATCATGATGTGAACGATCACGACGTTTCTGGCAGCGGCAAAAAAGGTAATTTTCACGGACACAAACACACGCACACATTGCGAGACAAAACAAAAAGCGAACAGCAAAAGGAGAGGAACAAGAACTGAGTCCTATTGAGGGAAAAACGTGTCGGAATGATTCCCTTCTTGGAATGCTCACAAAGGTGGTCGTCTTTTGGACAGGAAAAACAATGCAACCATCTAGGCTTTGTAACGGGGGTCGGCTGCATCTGGTCGGTAAGGGTTTTCGTCAAGGGAATGATGGCAGCCACTAATATGGATATATGTACATTTTCAGCTTTTACATCGACTTTGTTTTTAAATAAATAAAATACAAGCATCCACACACCGCCCTGCTCTGTGTAAAGAGTTTGAATGGGACACTTTTGACTTGTTCTGAGGCTTTTGCCGAAGTGCCCCCTTTTTGCTTGCTACACATAAAACCCTAAGGCAGCCACAGGGTGTGCACTGGGAGTGGCTGGTAGAGTATGCTTGTGCGTAAGTGCGTAAGTACTTACCCGTTTTGGGAGTCACATTTTAATGCCTAGAAGACGTCGATTTGACCTCTAGATTGCATAATTAAGAAAATCTGTCCGATAAATCAGAATCAGTAGAATTTCTTCAACATTTGCCAAAGAGCCTCAGCGGCGTCTCTAAGTTCTCCCATTAGGTAGTACCTGAGGTCTGACGTTTTACCTTCAGTCTGACCGATTTTCCCCTAAACCGTTTCCTCTTCCTAAAACAGCGAATAAAGCAAATCTGTTTAATTCGTGTTTCTTTTGGGAGCAACCCTGTACCTGACTAGCTTACCTTAGCCTTTGAGAAATGGACCCTCACGAGGCCGTTTTAGAAAACATTTTAGATGATAAAAATATTTGTGTTCATATTTTATGCACCACGCAAATGCATGTAGCAACGTTAAAAATGTTTGCCACTTAAATAAAGATGAGTTTGTCAAATAAGCTGCATGATTGAAGCTTTCAAGTTTTACCTACTGTTATATTTACTTCCCATAGCCTTTATTAATTTTTATTTTATTTTTCATGAATACGAGACTACAGACCGAACTTATAATCACTTTGAGTCTTCTCTTGAAGTGCTAGGTCACAATAGAGAGGTGGAAATGTCGCCATTGTTACCGTCGCCGAATTTAACCTCTAAGTCGACACTACAAATGACTTTAGACTATAAATTATAAATATAACCTCCAAAAGTCATCACAAATTGTTCACAAGGACCCAAGTGTAGTATTGTAGGGCTGATCCTGCTCTACCTACCCGTTTACCTAACCTAACCTAACCTAACATTCGAAAGTCCTATTAATTATTACTGTGCCCACCTAGCGCCAGTGGGGCTTGCTAATAATCATATTAAACCACCACACTAAATATTTTGAAGGTCACAATGGATAGTTTTATATGGAAAATTTTGCCCTTGTCAGCTCTTAAAATTTAGCCTGGATACAAAATATGATTATTAGTATCGCACAGTGAGATCCACTTGATCGGATGATAACACGAGTTGGAGGTTTTAAGACTCTTGAGTTCCAGACAATCACCTAAAAATGAACCCAAACAAACTCTCAACTCCTTAAAAACAAAATACACAAACTAAAAGCGTTTTTCCGCAAAACAGTTTGAGCATCCCTGACTTAGCTAGTCCACTCAGAAATTTCTACTCAAAACATTTGCAGAACAGCATTTCCCCCTAAGAGATCCACTCGTTGCCTTGACCATTTTTTGTAAAACATATCCTTCTCCAGCAAAACATTTGCAGAACGAGTGCTGCCATATTTCTCCTTAATTCCCCGCAAGTGTTGCCAAGTCTCTTCGCTAAGAGCTCTCGTGTCATCTCTTCCAATCTGCAGCGAGGAGCGAACGTGTTCCATTTTAAGCTCTTATGTGCTGGCGAATGTTATTCGTTCCACTCATTGAAATGCTTTGTCTGCAGAGCGAGTTAGTGGTCTCTTGGGCGCAAAAATCGATGAAACAATAGAGAACAACGGATGAGACAGAGTGGCATGGCAAGGTTGACTTTGGCGATGGGGAACCTGCTGAAACTCACACCAGAACTGGAAATAAAATTAATTGTGCAGCAAAAATATGGCCAATGCCAAATTAAAAATGTATCCAACCATGAATATCCAAAATCTCTTGAATAAGAGATGGTAGCAAAAGATGCTTAACTCTGTAATCCATCTGTCATGCAGAGGTTCCATTACTGCACATTTCCCCCCACACTCGCGTACCAACTCCACTATGCTACCCTGCAAAAATATAACTTGACCTACATTCCTACTGTACCTATTACGTAAAATCCATTCTCGGGATGAACCGAATCAAAGTTGGTAGACACAACGTGTTGTATGTAATTTGTATGAAAATTCCTGGCGGCCACTTTGGGATATTGATATTCGTATTTGTGCGGATGTTGAGTTATGTATGGATAGGTGCTCTTATTTATGATGAAAGGACGATGCATAACCAAATTTAATCGACTAAATTGAGTCTCTGCTCAAATTCTTAACCCGAATTCCAATGAATTTTCTCTGCGATAGATATTTTCGTAATCATTTTCAAGAAATTGGAGATTTCGATGTGAGTCCTTGAACTAGGAAAGTACACCTATACAAGTGGGTTGAGTTATTTTAAATTGTCTCGTATAGTACATGTGCAGAGATTGGAATTTAAATTGTTCTTCGCAAGACTATATGTACTTGGAGGGGTAACAGGTCCTTCATTAGACTGTTATTGGGTAGATTAAGATGTTTGGGTTAGATGAGAGGATGTGGGGACTTTGGCTGTTGTTGCCAGAGGACTTTTAAATTGTGATTAGGCATAGAATGCGTATTTTAAAAACACGGGTTGTCGAAAAGGACTTTTATAAAAAATTCAATCAAAATGTTATTGGTATCTAAATCGATTTTGGGATCAAATTACACTTTTTAGTCAACCTCCGCGATTTTTATAATAATTTAGTATCCAGGCAACATTTTTCCAACTCAGCCTCTATGACATACACAGGGGGCCTTACTAGTAATCATTTTAAACCTCCATACTAAATATTTTGTAGGTCACAATATTCAATTTTGTATGGAGGTTTAAAATGATTGTTAGCGAGGCCCCCTGTGTACGTCAAAGAGGCTGTCGAGTAGATAAATCGCTGAGGATGTTAATCAGAGTATGGTGCAAGGTGCATATAACTGGAATAAAGGAATTTGATACATTTTTTAGGCAAAGCACCAGCTGTTGGTCATTTAAATATGAAGGTTGTTCCTTTCAAAGGGTATTTGTTTTAGACTTGTACTTCTAAACCTTCCAATCTGAAAAGCTGTACTGGAATTTCGAACAGTTCATTAAAATTTATATTTAGAATTATTTTAAAAATCATCACGAATGGACCCACCGCAAAAAATGCCTCCGTTTATAATTCGAACTTATTTTAAAAATCTGTCTTTTTCATTGTCACAAACTAGTGTTCAGTGTCGAGGCTCAGTTGATTGAATAGGTTTGGGAAGAAGCTAAATTTCAATTTCCAGAGTAATGTGAATCCTTAAAAGACTTATCAGCCCCATTTACGTGCACAAAGGTGAACTGTTTGGTAAACTGGTGGTCGGTCTTTTTAACAAAAATGCAGCAATACAAATACAAGTCGCTAACTATTCAGTCTTTTGAATGCAATTTTCGACCCATTTGTTGGTGGCTCAAATTCTAAAAAGAGTTGCCCAAAGTCAGACCGACAGGATATGCTTCGTCAAGAGTCGAGGATTCTTATGCATGATATTAAGGTCATGGAAAACACCTTGTAGCGATTAAAATACCTCAATCCAGCTCAATATTGGTCGTTATTATTTCAAAAATAAGAACTCTGTAGCTCTGCAGAATAAAAATTTTCCTTTAGGGAATATTTGTCTCTTTCAGGAAATTCAAGCTTAGCTTTTTACAGCTCCAGTTGTTGTCCTTTTTAAATATGTCTCCGGGGAGAGGATTTCAAAGTCTTTCAGTGAGAGACTTAGACATAAAAAAAAGAAAAGATATGTCGCATTGGTTTAAAGCGTTTTGTGAGGTTATGTCTATAAGTCTTCTGTTTTGGTAGGGTGTTTATAAAGGAATTTAAAACTAGCCCGGCGGCGGCAGCAAAGAGAAAATCCACAAAGGGACATCTATTGTTGAAGTGATTATCGCTAGCCTGTGCTTTAAAGTATGATATCCCAATTCTTAGGTTCGAGAGAAAAGTTTGGAAAAAAATTCCAAGTCGAAAACTTTATTTTTATTTCGATTGCGTGTGGAACAAGTAACCACTAACCAGTCATGCTTTTCACATCCTTTTTTTGAAGTCATCCTCGTTTAGATTTAGATCGTCAAAGAGGCAAAAACCTTCTGTAGGCTTTAGCCCACCGGATGCAGAGGAGTGAGAAATAGTTCATTAGTTCGCCCCAGAAAAAAAGAAGATTGACGAAGGAGGTTTTCATGTCGTGGGAGTCAGTTTATAAATACGGTCAGCTATCCTCAATTTGTCAGCATGAATAAGGTATTAAGCAGACGATTTTGGCTCTGCGGCGGTGTTTGTATAAGTTTATGCTTAAGAGCTCTTACACTTGTGTTAAAGTTCAAGGTTTTAAGGTCTAGACTATACATTTTTTTGTTGACGACCCTGTTAGCCATTTTCAGTGTTATATGCTTTGTTCGAAGATTTTTAGCAAGCTTAGCAAAATATTGGTTAGTTCCTGTTTTTGGAGGTCCATCGTTTCGACTAATCGTTTAAAAAGTTACGCGACAATATTGACCCAGCCGATTGGCGAGACCTTTTTTCCTTTTTTCACGATCCCTGGCGGAACTTAAACCTAGAGCAAACTGTCCCGACACCCGCGGGACTGGGTGAGGATGGAAATTGTGTGACACGTACGTATATCACCACCTTTCAGGTCGACTTTGATCTTCGGCTGGTTTAGTGCAATGTCTGCATCGGCGATAGAACCGTTCCTAGGCGCAAGATTGATTGGAGCCGATGATATTTTTTGAAACATTGGAAAGATCTCAAACGAATGAGGCCCGATGTAGCTAAAGTTGGGTGAGGAAATGATTTATAACGACTTTTATGCTCGTTCTAGCCCAGCCAAAATTATTTTTGGTTTTAAGGCTTGCTTGTCCCAGCATCAAAACTGCAACAGGGTCAACGTTTGTTCCAATAAGTGGAAATAAGTCCTACCTGGTTATATGATGTAAGCTTTCCTTGTTGCTGCTGTAAAAAAGTGGACGTCTTAAGTCGTCCGCCGACATAAACTTGGCAAGTTAAATAAAAAACAGTCCGGACCGTAAATGCCTGCTACATCCGTTCCGCCTGTCTTAGCTCACCCCCGCACCGCCTACCCCTGGCAAGCGCAAGATAATTAATATTTTCCGAGCAACCAAGTTTTCACATTACTTAAGCATTAAAAGGGTTGACCAGAGTTTATGGCTCTGCTTGCCACTCACACCCCTCTGACGTGTGTACAGTGTATTTCCCTGTGTCTTGCAAGGATGCTTACGCTTAGGCCAGGCCATCCTTGGGTATATGTGTACATACCTTCGACTGTCGTCCTCCACACACTATACCCAAGGTGAGCCATACAAAACCTGCACTTGCTGTGTGAGTCAGTTTTATGGGTTTTATGGTTGAAGTGAAATTCCGACAGCATACATTACGGTTTGCTGACGCAGGCAAAGGGGTAGCGGACGACAACGAAGGTCCTGGGTTAGAACGGAGACAAACACGGGACAGGAGGCGGACACACTGTGAGTGAATTATTTCGTTGTTTTTGTTTCCAAAAACGATATTCCCATACACGAGTTAAGGTACGGGCATGTATATGTACCTACATCGGAACAAAGTTGTGTTTCCAAGAAACCAAATGGCCCAGATATAAATTTCATTCAGAGCGCAACGAAGTTTTCGAGACCTCGCTCTTGGTCGTGTGTTGTGTCGGCCCAAAGGTTGGCACAGCATTTACCATTACGTAAGGGGTTAAGCAGAATCGGAAATGTGCGCTCAGAGATTTGTGTGTTTTGATCCTGTTTTGGTTTTTATTGTGCTCCGTGTATGGTCCTTGTAAAAATGTTGTAATATTCTGAAATTATTCTTCGTAAGGAGCCCACACCCCCACCCCCATACATATAGTACAAGGTGGACAACCAAAAACCAACAACCAACCTCCCTGGGCTGGGACAGTGTACGCAGTATTGATTTCTAGAATTCCTTTTGAAGACGAAATGCTCTTCGAGTGGAATTTGTAGCCCGAGGCTTTGTGTCGAATTTTATTTTATTTTTCTGATGCTATCGGATTTGTGTTCGTCGGGTGGGAGTCGGGAGTATAATTCTGTGACCCAGAGTCCTGCTGCTGGTGCTGCTGCATCGGTATTCAATTAAATTTCAGACAGTCGAGTGGATTTTTAAAATTATTTCCATGGACTTTCTCTCTGTGGGAGGATTATAATTGTGGTATTTCGTTTTATTTGCTTGAGTTCATTCAATTTGATGTGAGTTTTGGAACTGCAAAGACTGGGGATGGCAGAGACTTGAATTGCACAAGAAAGGATCATCATGGGGATTAGGAGTTTATATGTTCCAGTTCTCGAAATCTGATCCGTAAGACATGCCATCGAGGAGAGTGTATTTGAGTTTTGCGAGCAATGAGGATGAACTTGGGGTTGGGATGATAAACTTTCGAAAAGAGTATGTGGAAGTGGTTATAAGAGTGGTTTGTGCTGATTAATATGGAATGGGGAATTGCGAAAATTGTTTGGCTCAATAAATTGAAGGCGGCTTTAAGGCATTGGGGAAAACGAGGTTAATTCCGAATGCTGGGCTTTTAAGGGGTTAAAATTTAAAAAGGTCTTCGTTTACAATTTTAGGTACCTTTGCCTGTAGGGAGGAAACAATTCATTTCCCGTTGGATCGATAATGGTAGTATGAAGGTTGATTTTGGCAAACTTGTGCCTTGTCTGAATTGATAATTCATCGCTTCTAACGAGGTGATGGTGTGCTTTTGGACCATCAAGGGGACGGGTTCAATATGCCAAAGTCAGACCAACAGTTGGAAGACATAGTAGACACTTATTGAGCTTTTAAACTCGCAAAATGTTTCTGTAGCGGGTGCATTATTTTTTATCCTCCTCGTACAACAATACGTTGCTGGTTTTCTGAGATACGAATTTATTCCTGCATGAAATGTACTCACTGTGATGTTGGATTGGTTAGTACCCAAGCTATACCAGACTGGTGTAAGACCTAAGACACCCCCAACCAAAGGCAAAGCTGCGGAAGTAGCCCTGAATTGTGCAACAAAATTCAGTTTTCTACAACAAAATTCAGTTTTCACAACAAAACAGTGCAAATCATATAAATGAATGGAAAACTACAATGCGGCGGACAAACTTGTTGAATTCCTTTGTCTAGCTCTATAAATGGTTACGCAGCACTACTCCATGGCATTATTTTCTGCAACAAAGCGGTATGAAGTTTAAGCTGTGACGTATAGAAAGCAAAGTGGCGCTTTCTGCACTGGTGAGTGTGCCATAAAACTATTGGAGGATGATGGACCAGTATTCTGCGGTTGGCTAAGATGTTGGCGATACGGGTGGCTATTCTTGATAATAACTTTATGGCCGGTGTCGTCTCGGACTTGTTTTAGTAGAGGAAAGCTGTGACTATAGTCACAGTAACTGCCACCTGTAGCTAGGTGCTTCAGGTCATTTGGTGAGCGCTTGACTTTTTTTTTTTTGCTGGACCTTGAGGTTGCAACTGTCGCTTTGCACAACTATCAGGAATACGATATGGCTTTCATCGGAACAACCTTTAGTCAGGCTTACCGTTCCCAAAACTATTGCAATGCAAACTAGAATCAAAATTTCAAAATTGGATTTACAACTTGTTGCACTTGCTATATAGTAGAGAAAAGCTGCCAAAAAGACGTCCAGATTCTTTACGGAACTGTCGCTAATCTGTTTATCAGAGGAGTTACGAGACGGAGTTGCCGTTTCTTAAGAGTTTCCAGGGACAGATATGGTTTTTATTCGATATCATCTACTTGGCATTAAAGCGCAATAGCTGCTAGTTAGCGATTGGTTGAACATTGTCGACGAAGTATGTTACTAGTTTTAGAAAGTGGGAATATTAGATATGCAACAAGCTTTGTAAAAGGCAAACATACACCTAAAATATTTTCGCCTCTCTATTGCCTGGAAAAAAACTCTGCAAAAATGTCACTCTGCGTAACAACTAAATGTTTTTTATTTTTATTGAAATATAGGTCCAATGTAATAATATACAAAGCCAAATTCAGAATGTGGTTAGACTTCAGATTTATAAAGCTTAAGCCTTAGTCAAAGTAGATTTCAAACGCCTCCGAGTATTTTTGTCAATATTTCAAATGTGTGACGTAGATATTTGTATATCCGTTGCATATAAGAAAAAGCGAAAGTGGAAGTGGCGCGATGCTTAATACAACTTCACGCCATATGTATGTATGTTTGCTGACTTAATAAGATGAGATGTGTGAAATATTACCTCATAGAAGATGAAGAGCCTGTAATCTTACATTTAAAATATTTAAATCGACGCAGAAAGACTTTCATAAATCGATTTGAAGCACCGCGCGGATTGTTAGAATGCATACCAATGCCTAGCATACCGCATGTAAATACGAACAGCTGAAAGAAAACAAATTTAAAGCAAATTTGAAGCAGATCGCATATTAGAAATGTATGTACACATCTAATCCCCTTAAAATTGGAATACATTTCCGTGCAAAGTTGTGATGTTCCCTTTAATTTAATGTGCCAATTTGGTGGCACATCTGATGGTCTTACAGCTCACTCCGTCCTCCAGCCATTAACTAGGCTTTGCCACAGCCCCAAGCAAAAGCAGTTGACATTTTGAAAATGAATTAATTGCACACCAAACATACACAGTGAGTCAACATTAAAGGCTCAAAAAGCTAGCAACTGGCATAATTTCATTAGCAACGCATCACGAATCGACGCCGGCAATTACGCTTAATATCTCCACAGGAATCCGCGTGTAATTTCAAAACGCCATATCCAACCGAAATGCAATCCACTCGCTTGTGAAATTAAAGAGGACTCTGCCACTGACGGTAATGGAAACGATGATCCCTATATATACCACCCTCATATCTGATATAAAATTTAAATTAGATGGCACAGCCAGCACCAAATTAAGCCATAAGACAATGACAGGGCCAAAGGGAGCATCGTCTCATCCTGCGACGTTAAGAATTTCCTTTGAAGTTGCGATGGAAATTGTGCGAAAGCTACCCACTCCCATCGAATGGCAGCGCAGGTGCGAGCAAAAAGGAAAACGCAAAAAAATAAAAATAAAAAATAAAACAGAATCTCCCCAAAACAAACAGATTTGCGAATAGAGAGGATCACAAGGAGTGGACCGATTTGAATTTCATCAATTCTCATAAAAGTTTATGTGCGAATCTTGATTCGCAGGAGTTTACATTACACGCAGGAAAAAAACAATAAACAGCATCCACTTTGACTCATTTCAGCCATAAGTGGGAGTATCCCTATACAGTTATGTAAATTTCCCAAGGAAAAAAATTCGAAATTCAAAAGAAATTCCATTTCTGGGCAAAGTTAAAAAGTTCACGTTTTGTTTGGCTTCTTCCATCGACACCTCTGTCCCAAGTGATGGTACCTCCACCTCGCCGGTCGGGTACACTTGCATAAGCAGCCATACATTGAGTCTATATTTGAAACAGAGGCAGAAGGATCTAAATATAGAACATTCGGGTGTATCCACGTGTGGCGAAAGCTTTTGTATAAGGGTTGGGAAACCCATTACCGGTTAACAAATGCAGAGGTCCTTCTAGGTGTGCACACGAAAGCCGAATATCCTTTTATTCGTGCAGAGGACAGTCATTCTCACTTTCATTCGTTCCGGGGTAGGGAGCATCGAAATAAAATAGTGGCAGTGTTATCCGGTGGACTCAGTCCCTCTGTCTATATAAATGCAATGGAAAATACGTCGGAGGTCGGAGTAGTTTATCGTTCTAGGGGATGTTGACATCGTAGGTGGATGCATACAGAGTGCGACGTTGAAAACAAACAATCAAACTGATGGAGGGCCATCAAATTAAATTCGTCCTTAAAGAGGGGTGGTTTGTGATTCCTCATAGCTCACTTGTCCTGACTTTTGCTTGAAAGTTGGGCCTCTGTTGGGAGTTTGACAAGTACTACTTCTTTGTATGTCTCTCAAGTCTCTCAAGACTATTAAAGGCTCTCCTCAAGGAGGTATACTTTCAATTTCGTGGTCACTTGTTAAAGACAGTCTTCCATTCAATTAATATTCTCCATACATACGTATAACAAGACTCAGCGTTCGTCAGCATGCATTTTTTGTTTGTCCGCGTTTAACTCGATAACCACTGATCCAAGTTACGAGCTTATTAATTCAGTTTAGAGATCTGTTCCCTTGGCAGGTTTTGGTATAAGTTTTACTCCGTTGGGGGGACTTTTATATTTTAAGAATAGGTAGAGAAATATTTCTCCGAACAGAGCTGTTTAAGGTTGGATCTTTCCTCTTCAAAAACATCACCAGTGAGGTCAAATATACCAAATGTCAAATGTCCTGCATGAAAGACTAAATTGAAAATCACCTGCTACATGTACATCACGACTATTATTGGTGAAAGCTATTGAAACAGCAGTCACTTACACCCACAATCCTTAAAAAAAAGAAGAAACACCAGCAGCTATGATCAAAATTCTTGTAAATTTGCCTTCATTCCCCGACTACCAAGTGAACAATATTTACTCGAAGGAACAATCATATTTTTTTCTGAACTCATTGTAAGCACCTCTAGCGCTCTAGCGAGGACCGCTCTCTGTTCGTTCGCCTTATTGGGGGTTTAGCCTAGTTGTGGTGCTTGTTTTTTGGAAATTTATTCAGAAAATAAAATTCTCAGTGGTCGTTAGCGTCATCAGGGCAGAGAAACCTCTACATCCGTATACCTTAAGGTGCACCAAAGGCTTTGCTTCTTCCTTTTGCGAAAGGATTTTGTTGATTTGTGTGTGGGTTTTTTTTTGTAGCTTTCTTTGTTTTCCGGTGGTGGATGGGAAAATGCAAACAAGTAAGAAGTGATTGCCAGCATGGTTCTCAGAGCGGAACTGTTAGGTGTGCATACCTATAAGCTATAACGATGGAGGAATCGCGAGTAAACCTATATTGATGAGGTGCATTATGGTTGACTGGAGTTATTATACGTTGGGTGGTGGGTTTTTTTTTTTTTGATATTGTGCTGTAAAAGCAAGTCTGAAGAAGAAGATATGGATGAGGGATAGTGCTACTGGAGCGTTAATTAAGGAATCAAAGTTCATTAAGTGAAATGACTGTCGATTCGATTCTAATTTGAGGAAACCCGGTGGAGGGGGATTTGTTTTCAATTTGACATAGTTTACGATTTTCTTTTCCACCGATAAGGACTGAAATGTTGTACTTTGTGGTTGAAAAGGCTATGGGGAATAAGGAATCAAATTTAAACAGATAGTGCCTTTGATGTGGTTTAGAATTAAATGGATAACTTTCGATCTTTGTGGTGGGCGGCGATGTACGTTAAGTAGTGTTTCTGTACCCCCATAGAAAAATAGGAATATTAGGTCGCGTTTAAGAACCAGCCTCAGATTAAAACCAACATTCAACTTAGTCGGAGAACTTTATTTCTTTGTATACAAAAAAAAAGCTCTTAAAAGCAACCTCAATGATTATCGATGTTTCAACACGACCAATTTACTATCAAAGTTCTTTCAGAGATTGGTTTTAAATAAGTGATTACTGAAAGTAATGGCTGTCTCATGCCCTAATCGATCCCATATCAAAGTCGGAACCTTTTTGGTCATCCGTATACCTAATTCAAACGTTTAAGCAGACTGTGGGGTTTCGTTTCATTGACTGGTTTGAATAAGATCGGTGCCACTTGAGTCATTGTAGGACTTCGGTCTTAGTGACGGGATTTATTTTTTTCGACTAAGCCGCTCTTCACTAGTGCTGATATTAGGCCAAGCGACATAAGGCCAAATTTTCATCGTTTCATTTGTCGATTCCTCTCAAGAAGCAACTTCGAAATGGAACACTGTAGATCCACGAAGATGCGGCCATCCTTACATTAATATTTGCTTCGTCTATCCAGCAAAAGGGTCGAGCTATGGCCCTTCTAAAATTGACACCAGTGTGAAACTGCAAGCAGTAACAATCAGGTAGAATGCCTTATGCCGCAATTAAAAAACCATATCCAGAAGTTGTAGCCCCAGATACACTTCGTTTTTAAGTGTCCAGCTACAACCCGAAAAAATCCTAATTCCAACCCGTCCGAAAATGAAAAACTCACACAAAACGAATGGTTGTGGAAAGCTAGGCCCAGGGTCCCTACGGACCTGTTGCGCCAACTATTTATTATTTTTATTTTAGAACTCATTATTAGCTGCGGTAACCATTTTCCACATAAAAGGACATTTGTTTTGTTGTTTTTTTTTGTAGGTTTGATCTTTGAAAATCAATAAAACATTTATATCTTTGTAAGAATGGAGAAGGTACCTACTTGCAAGGAAGGTGGTCTCTTGGGAAGACATTTTAGAAAAAAGAGGACAATGTATTGCTTTCTTAAGGTAAAAATCAGAGAGGACATATTAGCGGATAAGAGGACTGTCCTCTCAAAAAGAGGATGAATGGTCACCGCATTATTTATGGTGTAAGACTATTGACTGCTTGGGTTAACCAAGTTTTGATTGTTTGTACCTTTGCGTTAGTTTGTAACCCCTAAGATTAGCTCGAACTATTCTGTGAAGAATCTGCTTACAGCATTTTTGCGCAATTCACACTATGGATGATCTTGGATCAACCATTCTTTCAATTTTTGGTTAAAGGTCAAATTACAAGCTAATTTAATTTCAAAACCAAAATTGTAGCTCAATTTAAAATGCCACCTCAATTTATGCAAACCCCTATACCACTATACGTATGGGTATATCTACAAAAGCAATTTCCAATCCCCAGTTAGATTACGTGTCCCCAATTTACAATTCACGGACAAACCAACAAAATTATGCATTTAATTTTCGTCCTTCGAAAGAAACAGAGGAACAAAAAAAAAACACCGACAAATATGCAAAGCTACCCGGGAGCTGGCAAAATATACGAGCATGAACGAACGCTTCCACATTTTACGACCAACCAAGGCCATAATCAGAGTGCAGAAGGACAACAGCTAACGAATGCTGTAATCTCAATTTAACTGTGGCCCGCATAGTGTGATGATTCCTGATTTTAATTTTAGATAAAACGCTAAACTAAAGAGATGAGGGGCCCAAGCTTCCTTATATTTTGTTCCCACAAATCCCCCCTCCCTGGGGGAAGGATATTTCGCTGTTCCATCCGCAGCGTCAGCGTCTTAAAGTGCCACCATTCATCTTGAAAAGTTGAAACGTCCCACGCGCTTTCCCATGGAGATGACTTTTTGTGTATCGGCTTATCGCCTAAATAGTAATAAACGGCCTCTAAATATGGCCTTCAGCAGATAGATGTTCTGTGAAGGTCGTGTCGCGTACAAAAGAAACGACCTACAACTTTTTCTTGTTTGCTATCCATTCCGTGGGAACAAATACTTTCCATTCATGCGGGGCTTTGTGTGTAGCTTATGGATGTATGCGCGGTCATAATTTTTGTGGGGTCGAAATTCTGCGGAGAGTTGCTATGAAAATTCCAACCGGAATAATTGGGGTGAAGCTTTTCTATCCCCTGGACTGGATATATGAATAACCTGGAATTTCTTTGAGGTGAGCGTGCCACATGTTTTTCGTTCGTTCTTTTTTTTTTGTCCGGATTCTACCTGGGGTTGGAGGGCACATTTTTGAGTATAGGGGAACAATTCGAAAAGTCAAATGTGTTTCAAGTTGTTTGTATACTTTTTTAAGCTACTGTGGGTATGCCATGTACTGTATAAACGAGTGCGGTCAACGGTGCGATGTGTGGGCATTTGATGAAGTTTTGGGGAATTTTTGCTGAAGAGGAAATATGCAAGCAACACATTCTCGTGTGGAAGGTGTGCAATTGCGAAGGGGTATGGAGCTGCTGTCTAATGTGGGTATGGGTGGTATGGGGTTGGTATAACTTTGTGCTAAAGTTTGTCTCTGGTTTGAGGAGGTAGTCCGAGGTATACAGCAAGTTTGGATAGCTGCGACATGTTTAGTGCGGCGGGAATAGATGGAGTACTGACGATTTTTTTGATAAAGTGTTCTTATGCATTTTCTTCTGTGACTCCCTTTGTGGTGCTTAACTTGCACTGCAACAATTTTTATTTTAAATTTGTAAAGCTTGGGAGAACATGTTATTGATACCTATCTATAACCTATATGCAGGCATTAAAATAACTACCATCGCTTATCCATTTTCTCCCAGAGTTTATGACAAATTTACATTTACATTTCTATATAAAGATTTGTAAAGTTTTTGTTAGTCAGTCCTAAATGGCATTGATAGAGATTGCAATTTTTACGGACCTTGGTAAAGCTTCAAAACAATATTTTCCAAACTGATGAAATGGGGAAGCCTCTGGGCCCTTTTGATCATGTCCCATAAATTTTTCTCAACCTATATTTATTTAGGTTTTCCGACTTTTCAAAATTTTTTTTATGCTTTATATTGCGAGGAGACAAGTGCACATAAACCTGGAGAGCAAAAAAAACGGGGTGAGGTTATTTGATTCAGTTTATTTAAAAGAGCTGTTAACTAAGATCGTCTTTGGATTAATTCGTTTACTCTGTTGCAGCTAAGAGGATCCTTTAACCTCAGCAACAAGTTTGCGGTGCCAAGGAGCCTCCGTATAAAATGTGTGTTCAAATAAAACAAATATTTGGAAATGTATAGCATACTTTTATGTGAATTTTGTATAAACAAACTTCCGATTCTAATTCAAAAATACCATAAAGCCGTTATTATTATTGCGTACTAACTCCAGACCCATGTGAGTACCTTTTTCTACCGCAATGACAAACGCTTCTGTAAAATATTTCATTAGTGTGCTTCATAAGTCCACCTAGTCCAGTTGTGGACAATACCGGCAGCCGAAATCTGAAAGCTGTCAGAAACTAGTATGCTACCACAATGCACCCGTGAGAAGCTTCAACCAAAATGTTGAAATTTCCCGTATCTGCTCCATAAGATTGGCACTGCTTTAACTACCCACTCAAGAGACTGCTCCTCGGACAAAATCAGTCTACTCCAGCACCTGTAACCGTCCCCCAGCTGTGGACACAGCATTCCATCTGTAAAATTGAAAAATCCGCCTGAGAAAACTTCGCACACTCTCAAGTGTGCTATGTATACCTTTCATCCAATTTTCCAGGGGACAGCTCATTACTCCGCCAGAGAGCATAAATCCGAATGCCACTTGCACACGGAATATACAAATGCGCAGTCAGGTCTCAGTTGGCATCGCTCTACGGCAGCGCACTCAATTTTGCATCTCATCGCCCCGCAGAGCATAAATATAAATTGCCCATCCGGGACTAGCCATAGAATCACAGAATCCAATCCGCCAGATCCTCAGTGTCTATATGCCCCAACAAAAGCAAAACCTAACCACCAACAGTCCAACAGTATAGCTGGCTCGAGGTGCGCCAGCCTATTCCGCAATTACCCCGGCGCACATAAATCCGGTAGGAGTATAGTAATTTTCATCGCTAACTAACTTCCAGCCTCGTTACCGGCAAGTGCAAGTCTCTGTGTACAGATCGTTTATTTGGAGCAATCCGGAGTCCACATTCGATAAATAGTGTGAACTTTGTGGCTTCGAGCCCTCCGGCGAGGCGATGATTATTCCCGGCATCCAGTTATGACTTGGAGACGAGTTAATTGCGGGCGAGAGTCTTGAAATTGAATCGAAAACGCTCCGGGCCAAGTGTTCTAAGTCCGCCAGCCGCACAGGTTCTGGTGTGTTGCGCATTGTGGAGGTCACGCGTCAAAGTGGAATGACTGGCCCCGGTATTGATCTTTGGCGTCGTCGCTCTGCGAGACAGAGGAGTCTGCGCTTTGTCACCGGGGAAAGGCTGCATTTCAATTCATAAAAATCACACCATGAAATCGAAACCGTGAAGGAATATTTTCGTTTTCCGTTGAACCGCGATGACCCGAGCTCCGAGCACTGCCTACATACATTCGCACTCTTCCAGGTATTTTCGCCAAACGAGGAGGATGCCTTATATACAAATGGAAATTCTAAGTTTGTTCGTTCGGTGTAGTTGGGTATGTGTGTCAATTTTGTTCTCGCCACAAATGTGCATCTGCGACAATCGTAGATGTGCGGCGGCGGCCGGCCGGCATTTTGTTGGTGGTACTCCAGTTGGACAAAGGCAAATCGTAGATCGCCATCCTTGTGCGCTGGAGATTTATTTGCCATTTGGCTTTGGTGTTTTGTTGGAATTTTTTCCTTCTACCCGAGGTGAAGTGGGGAGGTGGACTTGTGGTGTCACCCTACGTGTGTTTATCTGTGCTGCTGCAGCTTGCATGCCAATGAGTAGACTAGGAGAGTGGAAGTGCACAACGGTGCTGAGTTGGAGTTGTTTACCCGAATGTTTGTGATGTCGGACCGGCGCGACGACGCGGAAGACCTTCTGCTTTTCGAGGAATCCATGTTAGAGGGTTTTAGTTGAGTACTTTTAGTGTGAATTGAAGCGATGTCCCTTGGGTGCTAAAAGATGTTGTAAGTTTTTCTTGTTTTAAAAAAGGGGATATCTACGTGTTTATACTAAAAGGTGTCTACAAAGTTTTGCTGAGATCACTCCATTTTTGTTAGATCGCAGGCTTCCTACTTAAATAGGTATATTACGATAAGACGAACAAAATTCTACACCGATCTCTAGACATAAAAATGCTGGCGATTGTCTCTTATTTTGTTCGCAGACTTGCTGAGCTTTTGCACCTTAAACTGTTATAATTGAAAAGGTGCGTTAACATCCGCAAAACGTGAGTCTCGGAAACAATAAGAGCCTATGCAAATGTTAACGAAACATCTAAAGAAGCTGTAGTCGACAATTAAGGCTTCCGATACTCAGCGGCCAAAACAATGACCAAGTAAACAGATTTGGCGGGTCTGGGACCAATCTCATTATTTGGTCACTGATGGCGAACTGTCCGTCAGGTTTCTTAACGAACTTCATATCGAAGGTCCAATCTGACATACGGTAGTCTAGAAATGGTAGCGGATTCAAGAAGTTTCTTTTTTTAACAAGGCAGTCTATAAGAACAGTTTTAGAGGGCTCTTTTCAGGTTTTCTGTAAGTCAGCTTCCAACTTTGTTTTGGCAGTGAAGGTCTATACCAAACCTGGCATGTATGTTGTTATGGCTAAGCCTTCTCATTGATGTTGGCTAAAATCCGTTTCTACTTGTATACTCCAGCAAAACTTCGTGCGCAGCATTTCCAGTTCTTTTAGGTGACAGGTCAAAAGATCGTATTCCATAGGAGCTGCTTTCAAGACTGGTGAAAGTCTCGAACTGTTTCCTTTTGCTTATACAAAAAAAACACCCTGTAAGCCGCCTTTAAAGACGAAGACGATGTTAAAAATGTGAGCCGCAGGTGCTACAACTTACCACTTTTGAATGCGATAAATTCAAAGAAGTTCAGAAGTTTATAGTACGCTGACGGACTTCGACATTTGAGGGCGAATTACTCACTTTAAGAAGCCCCTACTTCTTAAAGTAAGTGATTGGCTTTCAATTGGAATCGGCAAACTTGAAAGCAACTATCTTTTACTCTCGCTAAATAAAGCTTGTGAATTCTGCAATCTTCGGTCCTGACTGTAATCTATCATGTTTTGTCAGCAGCGGCCTGTGTGGAGAATGAACTAGATGAAGCTCTAGATGAAGCTCTTAAACTGGTACTCTTTACATTTAGTTGCTAGTTTTTGAGGTCTGTCACTTCGACTCAAAAGTGACGGTCCCTATAGGTAGTGGCGTGTTTTCTAAAAATAATCAAATTATCCAAATACTTCAAATACTTGGAGTTCAAATGCAACTCCTGCTGTCAAGCCTACGGTCGCAACCACTTTCTTTTAAGCTCTTGTGGTGGAGTAACCGCAGCTGTGGAAAGACCGCCTACTCTCGGGATTGATGCTATGAGCAGTGTTGTTAGCACTCTCTCTTCATTTATCCCACGAAGCGTGGTCATTTTTCTCTTTTTTCCCTTTTCACCATACTCAAATTCCCTTTTTAAATCCCACGACACTTTTTGCATTAAAATCCAGTTTTCAAAAGTAAAATTTGTATTACACGGAAAGAAAATCAAGTTAAATTACCCTTTAGTATAAAAACCGCAGTTTGTAACACTATTATTATTTTTTGGTACTAGATAATTTTGATAAAAGACGATTTACATGAGCTGTTTTTTATGGACATTCAGTTCGTTGATAATAATGGTGAAATACAGGTGTTTGGGTAGAATTTCACCAAAAATTTATAGTTTGAAAGTGTTTTTGTTAGATTTCTGAAAATCCCACGATTTGGTGCATTATCCCTTTATCCCACGGAAGGCTTTTCGGACATCGAAATTCCCACAAAAAGGGATAAATCCCACGATATAACAACACTGGCTATGAGTCCAGCTGCAGGGTGTTGTCTTCGAGTGTTTTTGTCGTGCGCCGAGGCACCTTCTACAGAGTAGTACCAAGTACAACTTCTGTGAGCAATACTGCTATGTAGGTAAAACTAGGTCGAGCTTGCATGCTTCTTACTTCAGCCGAACTCAAATAACATGCCTTCGAGAGAAATTTTGTCATTCGTTTTACTTAGTACGGCGTGTTTAATTTTCTTTCAATTTCTTAGAGGGGTTGGGATACGCTCCGACGTCGGACCCTAACATTTCTTCATTTCTAACGATGGCTCTTTTGACTGTCCTTCGTCACAGGAGAACTCCCTTCTCCAGAATAGTCACAATCCCGATGCAATGCCTTGCAAATGAGGGAAGAAACAATGTCGATGCTGTTTAAATAGGTTTCCTTTTTGAAGAATGTTCAGTTTCATGGACAAGTCTGTCGGAATACCCTATTCCTAGGATATGCATAGGACAATTCCGTTTAACTTTTGATACAAGTTGAAGCAAATGCCAATTTTGTCACATTACTCGACAGAAGCAAACGACTCATCGACTTCCGAAAACTCACACGGAAACCCAAACCACTTTGCGAAGGAAGATCCATCAAAACCGATTTAAACTGTTGCGCACAACAACTCCACCCCGGCCACTGTTATTGCATAACTCATCTAAGCATGTAAGTCATTAATGCCAAAGCCTCCACCGCCCACCCAACGCACACTTGACCACACAAACTCTGCTTCTAATCTCCTTTTGCAATTAAATGGCTCATAACGCCTCATTAAGGTTGCATTATGTGCCGGAATTGCTCGGAAGCCTGTACCACCCCCCTCCGTCTCTCTATCCATTCGATGAGGCGTAAGTGCAGAGCAAAGTCAATCGATGCGTTGTTGATGTTCCTTTATACTGGCATTTACCATAGACTTCGAGCATGCTAATGCAATTGCAACTACGAGTATAATGGGGTTTTGCCGATTTTCACATTATCCTTGTGGATCAGCCCGAAATGTCTTAGGAAGCTTAATTGGATTCGAAAGTGGGCATTTCACGTCCCACTAACCCGAATCGACAGATGGCTGCTTGAATGTCCGACCACCGTCAGAGTCATCAACACCATGCCAGCGTCGCAGGAGCATCAGTAATCTGGGATAACCGCTCGGTGGTCCTACACTGATATGAAGGAGATGCTCTCTGCTTGTCGACTACCCAGCTTAAAGACACTCGTACTCTCTATACGCTCAGCTTTAATTAAGACAAACTGAGATGTGTCTTGTCGTCCATCGTCCAATGATCTAGTGCAGCACAAACACATACACGAAGAAGAAACTCGACGGCGACATTATCCCAGCCATCCATCTACATGTGCCTCTTGAGATACTCGACGGAACCGAAGAAGCCACAGCAGAAGACGAGGAATTCCTACGTGAAACGTGAGGTAAATCCGAAACAACGTTTTTCTCAGGAGTAATTATGGACTTAGTATGACAGTTGATTAACATAAACGTCCCCGAAGATTTGCCCTCAGGATATACGTTGGAGCGTTGGCCCCGCATCTCTGGCTAATCCCTTGTTTTGTACCTAAACTCGGATGTTCGTCACAGTGTTGTCGTGTCTTTTCGTATCTCACGCGGATCACTCAGTTGCCAACTGCGGGGCTCTGCCAAAGTTCCGTCTCGGGAAATTTATGGCTGTGACTTGGATAGCGAAACTCCAGATTGGTCTATACAATAACGACGGTGGATGGCGGCGCGACTGCAACCTGCCTCCGTTGCCCTGATTATAAGGTTCCTTGCCTCGCCTGCGAAATTATGCTTAAAAAATGGGCCGGTTCTCCTATAATAGCCGATGATGCTGAGGATGTTGAGGATGCTGAGGATACAATCGGCGGTTATAGGGGGACGAGGCTTAGATGTTGATGCTGATGACGATAATGATGACGATGACGATGACGATGACGATGACGACGACCAAGACCGACAATGATGACGATGATAATGATGATGGCGATGATGACGATGACCATGTGAAGAAATTTTCGGAGCGAGGGGATGATGTAGTGTTTTTCGGCCGTGTATATTGTTTGAAAGTCAATGACGGTGACGCGACGCGACGGTGGCTTTGGTGCTGTTGGCATCTCGTTATTAATCCCGACCGCTTCGCTCGGAATTAAAATGAACATTTTCCGCAACCAGGTTGGTATGGATAATTATGGAGATTCCGTGCTGATTACGGATAATAAATGACATGTAATTGGAATGGACTGGGGTGTGTGGGATGTGCGACGGCGGCGGCGGTGGTGGTGCTGAACGGCACAAGTGATGATTAAGGCGAGTGACTATAATTTGTGCAGGTGCGGAGAGGATAGTGGTTAGCCTCGTTTGAGGAATTAGTGTAGAAAGATTGTATCCTTAATGATGGCAGCGCATCGCGATAGGGAATTCAATTTTTCGGACTTTCAAAGCCGCTACTCCAGCGTTACTGATGGGGAAGTCTATGTCTTTGACTTGGATTGGTTTTAATGTTGTGCGCATGATATGATCATGCTTCGGCTTGGAGCTGATGGGAGTTTTTGGTGAGCGTGGCTTTAGAATTTGAATGATAAACGAAGTTTGCGGAGGCCAATAAGCTTGCTGGGAAATGGGAACAGTTTTTTGGAGGTGTTGGTGAGTTTTTTTTCAATCATATATGTTTAGCTAGTGAGCTTTCAATGTAAATGGCCTTTTCACTGCTTATTTAGAGGTATAGAAAATCGATGTCGATAATTAGAGTTCGATCAATTAAAACCACTCAGGTAAATGCTCAAACCATAAGCAGGAGTGAGTGGCTTTCCCTTAGCCTTGTAGTGCAGAAACTCAGCTGCAATAAGTTTCTCTTTATGATAAGGTCGGCTTAAGCTGGTTTCAAAAAATGTCGTAAGTCCCTGAAAAGCTTGGTCAAATGTTTGACGTACTATTTCAATGTAGTCGCTTTTAGCTCAAGCTGGTTGTACAGGATGAAAGAACAGTAGACCTGCTGAGTAGTACATTTTGAAGTCGTTCTATGGAAGTTACATAAATTTAAAAAAATGTAGCCCAAGACCAAATGCAACCAAACAAGTGACTAAACGTAACTGAAATGAAATTTATGAGTCAAAAATCTAAATCAATTCGGTCATACACTTAATTTCCATTCCACTTTGTTTGAGCAACCATATCCAGCTCTAGATTGTCAAGGGAGTCCCTTTCGAGTTCCGAGGTGCTTCTTTCTATGCTCCGAGCAACATTTATAGAGAAGGTGGTGTTACTTCGGCGGCTTGCAGGTCGTCACAATACCTTGGGTATCCATATCTATGGAACGAATCAAGCCGTTTAGTACAATTATTCAAAAGATTGGGTTGGTTTCTGTGAAGCGAAACGTTCAAACGGTTTCGTGTGCACGAACATTTCACTTCTGCAAATCAGAGAAAACGAAAACGCATGAACGCGCATGAAAACGATCACGAAAGCCACAATAACAAAAAAAAACAGGCCAACAACTTCTTGTGGAAGCACACTTCTGTGGAAGTTTAAATCCATATAGCTCCCATTTTTGGAAATAAAATGCATTTATAGATGTCCACGATGTATAAGAGAAGACAGGACAATCGAGAGGTAAAACTTAAGCTTGGAATTGGTAGATAGATCTTTGTCAACAAGGTCTTGTTAAACGACGTAGTGCTAAGTCACTAATCAGACTCAGATGGGAGCCCAAAATGTTCAAAAATAAGTAAAGTTTTGGACAGGTCGCCTTCTATATAAATTTACCACATAGGACACAAGTTGCTTTATTGAGGTTGACTCAGGAAAGATTGCTTCCTTTTTTTTGTCAAGACGATAAATATTCAAAGATTGCAAATGAGTGTATAGTTTAAGACCGGCATAATGGACGATTTTCATAAATATTATTGGCATGTAGGCCAGCTATCCATGGACAGTTACCTTCGAAATAGAATCCTATGAACTCTTAAATTTAAAAAAAATACCGACATCTTTTATGCAATCATCTTCTAATGTGAGGATCCCACTGAATTTTTCGCTTTCTCCGCAAGAAGATTTTCGCAGAGGAGATATATATTCAGATATAATTATACTTATAAGTAGCAACCATCAGTGCTGAAGCAAGAAATTTGTAGACTTGCTCAAAATGGTCACTTTCTTGCCAAAAAATCGCCTCTTGCAAGCACAGAGATTTCTTACTTCCTTTTCAGATGCCCGGAACACCGACAATTATTCCAAGGCGGTATATGTCGTTTTTTTATAAATATAATGGAAGAACTTAAACTTCTCCGAAATTTATCAGGCTGTATTTAAGTAAGCACAACATAAAATAATGCAAATTGTGTTATAAAAGGTGGTTACCTACTTAGCCATGAAAAGTTTTTTGATCTACATATATTTTCAAACAGTAGTCTTGAAAATTTGTTGACAATTGAAGAAGGCAAGTTCGACACCTTTGTACAGCGTTCAAAGCAAAGATGACTGCGGCTTATAAGCAATAAAGTGCAAAGTGAAATAATGCAAACAAAAAGGTCTTAGATGGAGTTACTCAGGATGAAACTCAAGCTGACAAAGAATTGAAACGTATTGTAGGAATATGTTAGAGGATTTACGAGATTATGGGTTGCAGACAATTGTTCAAAGAAACAAATTTTTTCTGCTAATGCCTATATCTGTCAAATAGCCTCCCGAATGTAGGTATCAACCTATGGTCGGCAGCATTCAGCTTATTAAATCACAAGAACAGCCTATCGATTTAATATAAACTCTGCTGAGGATTGAAGGCTGCAGAGGTTCTTTTGTCGAGAGTTAAGTCAGAAAAATTTAATATATTGGTAACATCGGTCAATGTCCATCAGTACTCCTCAGTACTCATGGACACGTTCAATCGTTCATATCAGTATCGTCAGCAATAAGGCTTATCGTTAAAATATCTTTACCACCATAAGCATTCCCAAGAAGTTATCGGCAGATGTAAGTCGCACAACATCTCAAACCACAATCAAGATCATTTGTTGCAACCTATACAAGTACCCAGTATCTACCACCATTTAAAAATCACCAGGAGACAGTTATACTCATACATACAGTCAAAACTGGGTCAAACGTCTCTAGGTTGAGAAACATCCACTCGGACGGGCACCATATGCCTGTGTCCATACAGAGCCCACCTCTTGCTCTCTTTGGACCACGTACTGTGCAGCGTCTGTGGGAACTGACTGCTCCTCACAGCACCTGACGAAAAGAATGCACCACTCACATTTGAATTCATTAAATTGCAGTAAATTGCCATCGAAACGCCTACACAATGACATCAGCCGAGCTCATGCAGGTGTCAACAATTTAAATCGTAGGCACAATTATTGCCTGGCTTGTCTCCAGCCACCTGCAGTTCAACCAAACTGAAACTAAATGCCACTAATTAAAGCTGACATTACAAATGCAACTTTAATCGAACACACAAATGCCTGCACACACCGCAGCACCTATTTGCACAACAATTGCCGATGCCTGATGCTGTAGCGGAGCGGCTGCTTGGCTTTTAACCCCCAGCAACGCAAAATATACTCCGTCGGCAACAAAGGAAGCCATTAGACCACAACAATCGAACGTATTCCATGGCATGGCACCGTGTGTGCTGGCTTCAGCTCCATAACTGTATCCTACATGTGTCGCACTCACCGACAAACTAAATAAATTCAAAATTAACCTCACATTATTCACACAAAAATTCCCAGTAAATCACACAATCAAATATAATAATTTCCATTTCAATGGTTTGCCGTTGAACAGGGGTCCTGTCTTCTGTCGCCTCCCCTCGATTGTTATTAGACTCGGCTCGGAGAAGACCATCATAATCCATTAAACGATAAGCACCACAACGACCATTGGAGAGAGAGAGAGCCCGGCTACAATGAATTTATTACACCTAGAATGCCACGTTAATTGCCATCGATATCCGAGGGCTTTATGCTGTGCTTTATTTTTCGAGCGCTAGGATCAAATGGCAGGACATTCACAGCGAATGGCAACTGCATCATCATAGGCATGGAGCTTCGCAAGGCAACACCACCGTGCACCATCGACGACCATCAGCAGTCAATGGTCCAACTCGTCTGCGGAACGTTATCCTTCGATTATGACGGGCATTCGATATACCCTCCCGCCATAGGGATAACGCAGGCTGCACTGTCTCTGTCGTCCTGGTGGGAGATGGGCCGTGTAAAACTGCATACGTTCTACTATTTGACGTTTTATGAGACAGACAGTCTAAATTGCACAAGGTCCTTAACGACTTTCCAATGGGCTGCGTATAGTGCTCCGTCCTATATGTGCCATTATGTCCCTGTGTATGACAGAGGTGATGTTATGCACTTTGATTGCATTTTGCATTAGCGAAGGCTTAGGGAACGCCAGATATGGCAAATATATGACTTTGAACGATTTCTCTCGATTGCCTGTAATGGCGTCATAAAGACAGACGCACGAGATAATGCGATAAGAGCACCACTCTGGGATTATACATAAACTCGTAGACGATATCGATGTTGGAGGACTATACAACATGTGCTTACAATGAATTCGTCTAGCGGGGGATTTAATTTATTCCCGTGGAGCTGGGTCTTATATAATCTAACGAATTGTTTTGGGAAAGTGTGTAATCGATCTAACCATCTCTTTCATTTCTTATCCACCATGGAAATCACGCACATCACGAAATCAGTAGGTAGTGGCGGATTACCCCTAGCAATGGCTATTGGCCCAGCGCATTTGGGGACCCAAGTGTGCGCCGGTCACACCAAAAGTTATTAAGTTAGCAGTAGGTAACATGATTTAGAAAAGTTTGTAACAGTTTTGTTTCCTAGGGACCCTTGGTAAAATTTGCTACAGGCCCCGCGCTGGCTTAATCCTGCACTGAAAATAGGACATTGCTAATAGACTTTTGTTACATTCCTCAAGACATTCCTCGCGATGCTTCATCTACGTTTTTTCTGTCTCTTGTAAGCAAAGACTGAAGCAAGTGATCTTTTTCGGTGGCAATGGTCCAGCGCTTAAAGTCTTCGGAATCATTTAATAAAAGTTTTGTTAGTTTCTTAAAACAGGCGCAAGATGATCAGACTAACAACGCTACCCATCGATTTGTAGCCAACGCAAGTGATCTGCGAAAGAAGTGATTGGTGTGCTAGAACGTTCAAAGCGAGTTCATAATGGCCCAAAAAAGAAGCTTCATTTCTCGAATGGATTTTTGTCCAAAAAATCTTCGACAGCTTTCAAGGTTTGTATTTTGTTCTTTGGTCCGACTTTTTTAAGTGCAAATTACTTCCTTTAGGCGCTTAAAATAACCCATAAGAGATTTGTAACTAAAAAGAAAGAACGCTTTCCGTCCTCACCGCTCCTAAAGAAGAGAACTAAATAATTGTGTAGTTTAAATCGTTGCAAAATATCATACAGCTGACACAAAGAGATAAAGAAAACAAAGTTAAAGCTAAAGCTTCGAATTAACTAATCGAAACTAGGTTATTTCTAGCAATCTTGTCCAAGCTTAGTCAACAACACAACTGACTAAGTGGGGGACTATTCCTTAAAAACCCTCTCACAAACTAATATCATAGTTAGACTGACACCCATTTGCAAAAATTCAAAACATTAAAAAGGTGTCTGCACAGGACCTCCATTAATCGCCCCATGAATAATTCGTATATTTCCAAGTCCCTTTTGAAATAAATGTAAACGGTTGCTAACTCCTTAATCCCATAACGGCCTCCCGCCATTGTGTGCACATTTCTTTTGCTTCTCTTTCGATTTCAATTGTAACTCTCGGCATTATCAAGCGTCACCTCCAGATTTTTGGCATGCTCAGCGAAACTGAAAACCTTTCTTGACCAACGCCCTGCAACATTGGGACGAACTTTCTTACCGCCCAACGGAACCAACTTCACTGAAGAGTGAAATTTCTCATCGACTTTTCTTGGTTCCCGTTCACTATGGCTACAGCCGTAGTAGCGCACACCAAAGGGAATGAGAAAACTCCTTATTTACCGGAACAATGACTTCGCCATGGCCTAACTTTAAAATACGAATCCAACTCCTCAGCCTTTGCCATCAAAAAAAAAAACGCCTCTTGGCATTGAACAAAAAAATTAAATTCCACAAGAATGGCAGAAAAAAAAAACCAGCTCTCGCAAAAAGGTACAAAACTTCTTCCCAAAAAAAGGACAAAAAAAAGTTAAAAGTCGCAAGGACCATCATCAGCATGGTGGTGGTGATGGTTAGCCAAAAGGAACAAAAGTCCTATTCATCAGAACCATTCCGAAGGCCTTTCTTTTCGAAAGGGGGCTCGGTTATTGCTGTCGGAATCATTTTGAAGTATACCCACCGCCGCACTCGAAGAAATCAGGATCCAACAGGCGGGCTATGTGCACCGCACACAGGACAAATGGCAGAAACAAAGACAAACCGTCGTCGTCGCACATAAAAAAGTGCCCACAAAATCAACGTTAACAGTTTTTCCAGTCGAAGGAGTTTGCAAGGATTTGCATCACACGGCAACACCGCAACCACCACGTGATGTTGACAATGCACATGTACAAGGGAGAAACACCCGCGGCAGCCTCAGGGTGGCTTCGACTCGGTGCGGCTTTGTTTCGCTTTAGTTTATTTGCAATTCGGCTGGGGATGCATGGACGTTTGTACGAATACATTGCGCCTTGGAGCCAGGTCAGTCACCTCGTGCATTCAGTTGGATTTCTGACTGGCAAAGAGCTTGCTCCTCCGCTCCCAACTTTATCGCAACAATAATTGGAGTTCCATCAGAGGGCTGCAATAGAAAGGGGTGGAGGGGGTTGGGTGCGGATTAGATGGAAGTCCTTTTTATTTCGTTTCCTACCATAAAATCGTTTTTCGGGGATGCAAACAGAAAGAGATTCCTTTCATCCTTCGGAATACATTTACTTTTATTAGGCGGCCGTAAAATCTCGCAAGTAATAAAATGTCCCTCCTAGGATGAGAACTCTGTGCGCGCGCGAGAGTGGGGAGAGTGTTCGAAGCGGATTCGTTCATAAAATCGAAGGCGCTTTCATTTTTACGAACCTACGATATGCGAGTGGAAGTCCTCCACCTCCCCCGAAGGAGAGTGTTGGGGAGTCTAACACAAATATCCACTCAAGGCAGGCGGGAGGCCTTCTCTCTGGGGAAGAGTTTCCGTAAACACTTTAACGTGCATCCGAGCCGACTCGGCATACAAACGTCCAAACATCCCCTAATGGAGTCCTTTTTTGGACAGTCAAACGGGTGGGTGGACGCATTTCAAAACGCATTACAGGATGTGACCTCCGATGTCCACTCAACATAAATCCAGGAAACGGATTTCCATTCATTTCGTCAGCAACAACATGGCGGCGGAGCAGAGAGCGCCTCTTGCTTGTGCATACGGTTCCCGGCCAGAGGAGGGGGCAGCCCGTTTGAGGAAAGTGCTCGTAAAATCCGATTGCTGGTAGATTGTCTTCCATTTTTTGTCGAGACGCACACCCAGCGCCAGAACATTGTGTCCAATCCAATGTACACTCATCTTCTTGTGGAGCAACTGCTGTGCGGGGTTTACACAGACCGGCTCTGGATCCTGGGCTTACACAACAGTTGCGTTACACATTATGGAGAAATGCGGTGGACATTTGTGACATCGTACACGTGGTTTATGATCGTCGTACGTGGAACTCATGTCGCAGGCATGCACAGCACACAGCCCCGAAGCAGGAGGACACATAATGTTCCAGTTTGTCGCAGTTGCTTCCTGTGGGCTGTATGTATATTATATATACTTCGTGTGTGCACATTACAAGAACTATCGGAATGGGCAACGGCACAAAAATGACATTTTGCATGGGTAGCCATAAATATTGCATTTAATTAATTACGGCGGTTTTCGCAGTGCGTCCGGTCGGCGGTGGTCCTTGGTCGACTGTCCGGTTCGGTCGTGTCTGACGATCCGTCATGTTTGTGGTAAATTATGTTGCACATGTCGTGACGTGACGGCACACTCACTGGCAGGGTTTATTTTCGGGGTGACCGCCCATGAGTTTCCGAATAATGTTTGGGGTGCGAAAATAATCGGCGAGCACTTTTCGACTGGAATCTAGGAGAGTATGGGTCTGACATGCTGGGGTATCTTCATGCGGATGGACTCGCTGGTTGAAATTTGCGGTTAAATTGTCATAAATGTAGCAATTAAATTGACTGTTCACGCTCGATTGTTGTGGTGCTGTTTGGATTACCCTGTGCGCCATGGTGAGGTTATGTGCTCAGTGCTAAATTCGCAGTGGATTAACAGTATTGTTTAAACAATGACGCGCTAAAACAATGGTCCGGCCAGTAAATAAAAATAGTTTGGACTGTCCTGTACCAGAAAACATTGCCCTCAATACACTGCATTTGAAGGGAGCCTCTGTCTGTCATTCCAACTGCAACTGTATAGAAGTTATGACAATGCAACAGTGCTAATAAATAAATAACTAAATAAATAAGAATATTGTAGATAGATATGAAGCAAACGTATTGCCTGATCGTCTGAAATCTTTCTTAGGCCATCTGTTGAAAGCAAACTCCATAGTTTGAGCCTGAACTTCCGATTCTTGATTCCACTTAGCTAACTTTTGTTTGTTTGGACGGATCAACTTGGACCGGCACTCAAGAGCTCAATTCCCAAGCTATTCTGGCCAAAAGTTCAATATAACTATAATATAGTTTTTCACCTATTCTCTGTAAGATCTACCTCTGTTGCAAACTTTAGCTTCTAAAGCCTAATAAACTTTAAAAGTAATTTTCCATCTGCCACAGAAAGGCTTGAAGAGAAAAAACTGGTTATAAAAATTAATGGTGAGAACTGAGCCTCTTTAAAGCTGAAAAACCATTTCACAAAGATTGTGTCATCAGTAGTTTTGCTAGATTTTGCTCGCAGGACATATGGCAAAAATATGGGGAAAAAACCGGCAACCCTAGTCATCTATCTAGCTTTATACTCGATTGGGATGTATTTTCAATGTATTTTAAAACACCTATAAGGCCTTCAAGCCTTTTTGGATGGTTTCTTCCTAGTCTTGCTTTTGTCGATGTCGCCATAGCTTCTCAAATAAATCTAAGAACTTACGACTCTGTTCTTCAGCTTTGTAATTGGCAGAGCAACCTATGTATCTCGAGCTCATTAACCTTGATGGCATTTGAAGTGGGGATAAGTAAAGTGAATTCAATTCAAAGCTCTCTTAAAATATTCCTGTTCGCTGTTATGAATTCTAAGTCCGAATTGTTTAACATTTTCAGGGTAACAAAGTGGCACAAAAAAAGCGAAGAAGATAGGATATTCCAAGGCTTCTATGTCCCATATTATTTCTTTTGAAAAATTCAAAATTGAAAGATTCGCTACTGATTGAACGAGCACTGTTTTGAAAATCAGTTGTTGCACGTCGACGTATTTTGAATGTGAGAACTGGACCACCAGAAGCAACGATAAATCATCTGATTGAACCTTCTTGACAACATCTACTTCGACTTGAAAGACCGTAAACCGTGACAATTAGACTCTCAAAACTCTACAATTTAGCATAAGAGATCGTCCGAGTGGATCTGAAGGTATTTGCCAGAAAGAAATCGCCGAGAATGCTGCAAAAAGTCTAGGCTGGATTTTTAGCCTCATCCTTTTTTAAAAATATTTATGTGATCACTGGTTGTTTCTAACCAAAATGCAGACTCAATCGGCCACATCACAAGTGACGCTATAACAAACGCCGAAGTAAGTCCATGCTGTTTAAAGGACTCTGTCCAAACTGCCCTCAGCAACAGGTTATTTCTGAAGTCTCTAAATGATAGGGACAGTGGAATGGTGCCATGGTATGTGAGGCCAGATTTTAAGATTTGTCTGGCCTCATTTTGAGATGTTTGCTAAAGAGTCGCCTGTGAATTAGTCAACTGACAATTTTTTCTGCAATAAAGGGATGCGCTCTGTAGGCGACCATCATTCATCACGTAGAAATTAGACTTTGAATTTTTGTCACATTAATGGCGACTGGACATATCTACTGAAGAATCGAAAGCTAACTTAAGTCATCATAGGATACATGCCTACGTACAGCTGAAAACTCTCCAGCAGCATTATGAGAATTTAGCGCAACAGTGAGTCGTCCATCATGGCAACGGCACAATTCGTATTGCGGCTAACATAACAAGTGCGCCAACAATCCCATTATCTGTTCCTGTGCTGCTCGTCAACGATCTAATTTCCGAACAAAACGAAACCAAAACACCCATCAGTTGCAGTGCAGGCGCTTTGAAACTGTGGCAACGGTTGCAGCTTGCGCCCCGTGCAAATCACACAAATTGGCAGCAACCTGTAGTACAATCAATCATCTAACAAGGTCACTCCATTGTCTCTACATCCATCTTCGGCATCCGTCCAACTGCAGATACACCGATACAGCTACAGACAGGTACCTTACCCACCTATACCCCTTGGAGGAGATATTTTAATTATAGAATTCTGCGTCCCAGTTTACTTTGATTTCATCTTTAATTGAGCCGATGTTGATTGTACGTTTGGCTTGCTTTACTTTTGTTTTTTTTCCTCGTTTTCTTCTTCGTTCTTGTTGACTGCGCGCAACAAAGAAGATGCTGGCGGCCTCCAGGAACAATTTTCCACAATTGACTGTGCAACGGAAGAAAGCAAAGTGCTCCAGTTTCTCTCTGGCATTTCTACTCCCGTTTTCAATCGATGCCCGAGTTGCATTTTGTGGAGCAGCAGCGATGTGGGGTGGTGTGCAATTCTTGTTGTCCTCCTTCGCTTCCTCTTTGCATTCGCAGGCAACTGCTATTTAATTCTGGGAATTTAATTTCGCAATTCAATTCAATCATCTCTGATAACGAGATTCGAAAAGTTCAGAGGGCACCTGCGTTGGGCTACCGCACACCGTAGGTATATATGACGAAGTTACACCGTTGTAACTTTCGAGGCGAAACGTCAACAAATGCCATGCGGGCATCAGAACCACCCTCACCTTGTTATTGACCCAAAGACGTAAGCACCTTTGAACAACGAACAAGGTGAAGTGATTACCTACACAGTCGGTCGTATGTTTCTTGCGCTCTGCATCCTTCGAGGAGTCTTCAACACACATCCATCTCGAGTTCATTCATAGGTGAGTGCATGTGTTCAGACAACTCGGAATAAGTAGGACGACAAGTGGCTGAAGGGGAGGGTGGGCGAGAAAAACAGCCTTCGTCCTTACGCCAAAAATCGATTATGCCCCTAATTGCATGTTGGGTGGGTAATGACGCTGGTGATGCTGGGATATGTGCTGAGTATCCTTGGTTGTGTGTCATTATCATTATCCTTTCATGGCGAGCGACACTTTCTGGGTCACAGGCGGATTTATCTTTCGGAACCAAGTAAACGGAACTGAGAGAGTTGTTTAATGGGCCTCAAGGTGGTTTATGGTATGGACGTCTGTATGCTGCGCCAGCTTCTGCTGGATCACATTGTGTACATTCGGTCACAGGATGTTTTCTCGGGATTTAACTTTTCTGCTGTCCAAATCTATGGTTTTTAATTGTTGGTCATTAATGGTGTATATCGGGGAGGACAGTGGGGTCAAACTGTGCCGTGGGGTAAGTAGTAAAAATGGAAAATATGGGACACTTGAAAGTGCTGTGGATATTGGACTTGAATGTATTTTATAATTAAAAAAGGGACCTTTTCGCCATTCGTAAAACTTGGAGGTTAATATATATGTAACGGAAAAAAATATAAACGACGTGACTAAGGTATGTAAATACCCAAAGTGCTTCCAGGTGGATGTTGGTTTTGCACCTTAATTAAATGGCAGAGCTAAACTATGATTGTCCTTGGCTGCTTTTCTTTTTATTCATAGTGCAAAGACCCAAGCTTATCCGTTTAGCCTTCCCTCTATGGAGTTCCAAAGGCTGGCCAAATGCCATACATTGATTCACAGAAACAACATTAAGCCTAAGTGTCTTAAAAAACTACGTCTCTCATTGAAAAGATTCCATCTTATCTCACTGCGCCACTTCTCGCGAACGTCTGACAATCATGCGATTGTATAACTCTCAAAAAAGAGCTTCCTTTTGAGCTGTTGGAACTCGGCATCAAATTGTAGATCCCTTCCACTCGTCCCAAATATGAAAAACTCGCACAAAACGAATGGTTGTTTGAAGGTAAGCCTAGGTTCCCTCCGGACCTGTTGCGCCAACTACTTATTTTTTTGTTATTGACTTTGGACCGCTTTCTGCCATCAAAGGAATTTTTGGAAGGGTTTCACAGAATGACTTGTCGAAGAAGTCATCGAAAATAATACTGCCAAAGCCCAAGGAGTCACCAAAAGCACCAACTGATAACAACCGTCGTCTCCTAATGCGAAGGAAATGATGCTACTTGTACAGCCTTTGTCGTCTTCGCAGCCCAATTTTGTAAGCAGCTTTACAGCCTTCATCATCTACCATAACGGTGTGTTGTCGTCGCTGTCACTATCGATGCTATCACTCTATTTAGTCACTTGGTCGGGTTCAGGAGTTCAGTGAGGTTTATGCTGTTACCACCACCGCCAGCCTAAGCAGTCTCTATTGCTACATAAGATCACAAGTCACCGTCTCCATTTGTACTAGTGTCGCCATCAATACTGCTTTTTAAAGCTACGCACTGTCAAAATAACCATTGCTGCCATCACTGATCACAGTCATTTTCGTCATCGAATTACAGCCATAAGGCTTCTTCGACTTTGTCCACCTTCTACAGATAGATTTCTTGACTAAGCGCACAAAGACAATCACTTTTTTCCAAATTTGTCTCTCGGGACAGGGAAACCATTAAAGGCTTCAACTGTGACCCGAAAAACTTTGCAAGTAATTGATAGATTTTGAAAAAAAAACTGCTGAAATTAACTAAAATTGCAGTCTTTTTAAAAAAAGCCTCCAAGTGGCAAAGTTTGCTTGTTTCATTCCTAAAACTTGAAGTTGTCGGTTTTGGAAAAAGCCGTCAAAGATGTTCTCCCGAGCTGGAGTATGAATATAAGTATGCCAATTCTGCAAAAAGTTTATAAAACCAGTCAAAAGCTGACAATCCGATTTGATGACACTCTGAACCTGTATGGTTATCAGAATTAAAGTCGTTCCATTATTTTCTACCAGAGGATGCTTACCCACAATAAAAGGTATCTTGTTATTAAAGCCAACCTTTTGCTTATAAAATTTAATTTTGTTTGCTATCAAAAAATATTGACGCTATACTTTTTTTGTTCTTTCAAGCCCAGAAATAAAAAAAATTCAACCGGCCTCACTGTGCATCTGAGCTACACCGTGAGCTCTTCGTCATCCGCTCTGATCTTTTGTGTGCCGAGCTAAATGGTTTCGCAATTGATGCCAGGACATTTGTTTTCGGTCAAATGCCAGCGAAATATAGTCCCTTGCTGAGAATAAAATTCCTATCTTCGGCGGCACACTCCGACTCCAGAATTAATCACCTATCACCCAACAAACAACTCAACTGAACTGTAGATTTGGGAACCCGGATCCTGACCGGCTATGCCTCATTTCAAATTCCAGACACAGTCGCCCGCAGTTGACGGCGAATAAGAAGCCGTCCCCGACACGGTAACAAACACCTCCCATTCCTGCCTGCGATCTGATTAGGGTGTCAATCGGCGATGTGGTTTTGCCAATTTCCCGCCCGTGAAATTGTTCAATATTGTCACGTGTTTTGAGTGCTCGAGCTCGCTTGCACCTGTAGTTCACCACCGCGCCGCCGTGCAATGACGAGCGCCTTTTTTGGGTTGTGGGCTTATCCAAATCCGTCGTTGGAACACAACAACCGGCAATAGGATATCTGCGACAACGACGGAGAAGCCGAGGTGCACACGGCACACACAAAAGGAACCGCATTGATTTTCCACCTTGGTCCTTGTTGCTTTTCTTTTCCGATTCGGTTGCACGTTGCACTATGCCGTCACCAAAGTGGAACTGCACGGGAGAAAATCCCTCCTCCACACACCGATGCTAGGTGTTCCGGTTGCTGGAATTCCACGATGAAAAAGTGGATTTCTGGTCTCGATGTGTCCCTCCGCAGCGGGATATCTCGCGGCTCCATCTTGATGGGGAATCGGGTGTGTATTGGGGATACGCTTTGCTTGGATGCGCAGTTACAAAAAAGTGGATTAAATAATGATTAAGAAATGTCATGAAATGAAAAAGCTTTTGCCGCCACCGCCAAGGCCTCCAGCAAAAAAGCCTCAAACCAGACCAATTGCGGATTATTTTTTTTGTGTCGTCTGGTAGGTACCTACGAGTATCTGTGGACTGTGACAGCTCCTTCGAGTGTGCGTCGCATTTCCTGATTGTTTTTGTTCGCTGCCGTGTTGTTTTTTGCTGTCAACGGTTATAATTTTATTTTATGTGAATTATTTTGGTATTTTGTGCTGCTCCGCATGAGGGACAGCAGCATGATGGACAGACTGAGATGAGATGTTGGATTGGGTGGCTTCCTGATATTTGGAATGAGCATTCTCCTGGAATTGTGTGCGCTGAAATGTGGAATTTATTTTTGGCGTTCTATTTTTTTTGTTTTTTTTTGCTGTGATGCGCAGTTAGGGATAATCGGAGATGAAATGTGGGAAATTTATGGATTGAAGTTGTCTTCGCTATGGTATGCTGCATTGTTGTGGAATTGGTGCGTTCGCTTATCGTGTGACCGATTGATTGACGGTTTGGCTTTGAGGCGGCCTTTGTTTGTGGTGCTGAGGTAACGGGAGTGATGATTGGCCTCCAAGCGGAAGTTGGATATTTTACAACAATTTTTTTTCAAACTACTGGCTCGGTAATGAGAGGGACGATCGATGGAATCATCTCACCGACTTGAGTTGAACTTTTATCATTTCAACTGTTGGCAAGTCTCATATACGACTTCATTACCTCAAGTTCCCATGTGAACACTCATATTCAACCAATAAGGCGCCAAACCTAAAGACCAGGTCGCAGCCTTCTTGCGTATTCGATTTGATGAATTTAAAGATCGGTATGTCGTTGCTTATTCACTCTATACCTAAGCCGTTTGAGAAAATTGTTTTTTTTTGGACTAAGTCGCTGTTGAGCCTCTTTATCAAACGCTAACCGGTTCGAATATTTTATAAAGAGTTTTTCTGCTAAAACCAAGAATTTCTTGATAGGCCTCCGAGCTTTGGTGCGGGACAAGCTGTCGAAATTAAGCAACTACACCATGGAACTAAATTCAGTCATTACGATACGAACTGTGCCATATTTTACCTCGCGTTTTTCTTGTGCTCTATAGCTTTTAGCGGCAGAATCGTACTTCTGTCTACTGCGCTGATGTAAAGAATAGCTATTGTCACCCCCAGACAAATTTGACGTGGTTCTCCCTGTGGAACTTGTGTCTACGTGGAGGTTGTTCTTATTAGATAACTTCAGACTGTAGGTATACGAAACGTTGAGGACCTAGAGAGCTGAGATTAGTTTCGTCAAAATTAGATCTTTTGGCGAGAAAAATCTGGAAACCACTAATTAATAGACAAGCTTGTTTGCTACAAGTGGCTTCCAGATTTTTCTCGCCAAAAGATCTAATTTTGACGAAACTAAACTCAGCTCTCTAGGTCCTCAACGGACTTCATCGACAAGAAGTCTAAAATCTACCAAACCCTACTACAAACTTCACATTGTCAGCTTGTTTGTCAACATTTCGTGATAATGACTGTAAATTGTGAAGGGGAAAATTTATGCCTTCGGTCATAAAAAAAGGTGAACACAGCCTTCAAAGTCTGGAAACACTGGTGCGACTTTCGAACTGAAGATGTGATGCGAGTATCACGGGGGACGGGGCAACCCACCAGCCTGAGTCAAATGCCAAAACCACCAGAAAAAAACCCCCATCCCTTGTCAAGTACGTTGACTGCTTCATTTTGAATTAACAGCGTCTTAACGGCACCCACGCATAACGCCCCAATTATGTACATTAAACGCAACCAACATCTGACGGCAGTTATTCTTGGAAATCGAAAAGCTGTGCAAAAGTACCAATGAGTTTGATTTCGTTATGACAAGTCTCCCATCAGAGTTCCGCTCCTGGATGCCTGCGTGTGGGCCCATTAAAAAACTGTCTCGTTTACGAAACCATTCGAGCAGAAAATACGCGCCGACAAAATTTCAACGAATTCCTGTGCCCGTCGCGTCGTCGTCCCGACCATGATAATAACATTTTGAATGAGACCGCACCGAGTGCATGATGAGAGGATGCAAGGATTCCCTCAATTCCGCACGACGACTGTTGGCTGGGATTATTTACACAGATCGGACACGCGGTAATTATAATTTTTTTTTTGCTCTCCATGCCGGTGCCGGTATAGGTGGCTAAAGACTGACTGTGTATTGACATGCCGAATGAATGGTCGCACGGATGGATGCATGTCAATGAAAGACTCATCATCGTCGGACGACATGCTGTGGAATTGAGGGCGACATTACATTCGTTTCTCATTTTTCGAATTAATCGGGGTGGCATTCCTGCGTCGCGTCGTCGTCATCATCATCATCGTTGTGGCCACTAAAATCCCGAATTGGCATATATCTCTCTCTGACCGACAACGTTCGTGATTTTCATCGATAGGTATTCCGCATGGTAGCAGCATCGCATCGGTCGCCGCCCGTTTAATCGGAGACACCATCTGCGGGCCTACTGCGGTTACGTGCCACCGGCTGGCTGGCTACATCGAGCATCGATAAACCCGTACTCGCCGGTCGGCAGCTCCTTGTCCTGCTGTGCAAACGGGCGGACTTATAATTACCGTCTGATCATATTAAACTTTAATTGCTGAATCCGAGGAGCTAAATGAGTAATTTACAATCACGCTGGCCATAAATTAATAGCTCAACTGCAGCGAGTGTGCATCTGCGTTCTAATGTGACAATGTCGCTCGGTGATTTAATAACGCATCTACTGGTGGTAGTCCCGTAGTTTCTATTGATCGCATGGAGTCCTGCTTGGGAAGCGCGATCAATGGCCTAGTCGTTGTCGTGGTGTCGTCGTCGCGTGATCTCTGGCGTTTTTGAACTATTCGGGCCGAAAAGTTGCGTCGCCTCTCCCCTAAATCCGGCGAGGCCGCCGCGGCGGTAGGGATATTGATCGCTTGTGAACATGCATTAAAGATCGCTCCAATGGATTGTTTTACACACGACCACGACGAGGCAGATGATCGCGCGCGCGAAGTGGCCGAGACACCGACACCACAGACAGAGACCATCACAGACTGCGGCTATACCATACCGTTTGGTGTTGGTGGTAATGTGCACGCGGGACACCAGCACCACCAGCACCGTTCGGTGTTACGAACGCGATGATCGCGTAAAATTGATAAAGATCACCTGGAAATGCATGTTGTCCCGATCGATTTGCCCTCCCGCTGTACCGTATATGCCTGTCTGGGCATCGGTAGCAGTCGGCCGCTCGGTGTAGGGGTGCTCAGGTTGGAGGTGTCTCTAAGGTGACTACCGGTAACGCGTTAGAGCCACGTTTTGTTATGTATTTCTTCCTCATCGTCTCGAGATCATCGGATACGAGTTGCACTCGTCCTCATACTCGGACTCGTTCATGCGGTGGAATAGCGCGCAATGAAATATTGATCGGAAAATTATTTAGTGCAACCGTGTTGGTACGAGGAAGTGAGCTCGGTATCGCTTCGCGCTTCACCAACTAATAGGCTGTGTGCGGTGTCTCGCTGATGGCTTGATGCTCCGAACTTCGATGCAAGGTGTAAAAAGGTGCGGGTCGTTTTTTGCTTGTTGCTGCCTCCTTGGTCATTAACTGGGAAATTCCCTCCGCACAGGAGGAGACGGAGAAATTTATGTAATGACCCGTGATTATGTGTGAAATAGGAGCATAGCGTGCGAACGGACGACATTTTGCTGCATAGACCTAGACCCTAGATGCGACAAGCGGCGGTGGGGAGGTCTCTGACTCTATCTGGTGCTACTTGTTTTCTAGCTGAGGAGTGGCGCTGTAGGATTCTGCTGCTGCCGAAGTGTAGATGGGACTGGTCGCGATGATGGTGATGGCTGCTTATCATGTGTTGCTGTCGAGATTATTGGGGCAATTGGATGTTGGATTTGTGTTTTGTTTCTCTAAGTGGTCAGCGGGTTTTAATTTGTGTGTCGATTGCGGTTAATTTGACGGAGAGAAAACGTGAACTGGTTCGACGGTGGAGATGTGTGCGCAGTTGGGCAAGTTTTGTACGCAGGTTGGGTGTGTGAAGTGTTTATGCAACTGTGAGACCTATACCTGTAGTTAAATTGGCAGAGCTGTGTGGCTGTCTTAGAATGCCAACTTGTTATTAGAAATTCATGGACTTGATGAAGCCTTCTGTTCGGAAAGTGTAGCTATAACAATTCTGCTTTGGGCTTCATTTACGAGGCTTGCACTATTAACAGCAGACAACCACTTATGCCCAACATTTTAGGAGATTTCACAGCAGCGTTCCACTTGAAGACTGTTTTCCCCTTTTTTAATCAGCAAAAGCATCATCAAAAGCACTTGCACTGTTTTTATGTTTTTATATAAAAAAATTAAAAAATGTAAACTTTTTTATTAACAAGCTTAAAATAAACATATAACAAGAAATATGCATATTGTTCAATAATTTCCTTTTCGTTTAGACATAAAATACACAAAATCCTTACGTAGACGTTCGATGGGCTGCTTCTTTCGTGTGTAATATGAACAATTCGTAATGCAAATAGGTTTTAATTTAATTTTAAACAAATAAACGTTTCAGGGAGATTTGTTATTTTTTCCCTCTTTTTTTTTAAATTGTCCCTCGTTTTCCCCTCAATCTGGAATCACTGTTGTACAGCTTTGAAAATATAGGCAAATAGGTTCTAAAGTAATAAGCTGGTACCTGCATATTCAGCTAAATTTTCAATGGAAAAACTGGAACTGGAACTTGGAAGCAGTGCTATGGTTCAAGTTTAAGCTAACTGAAAGAAGTTCGTAGTCCAACTTGGTAAAGTTTTTACCACACTACCATGTTTCATCCGTTGAAATATGGAAACATATCATGGGATAGGTTCCAAGTAGAGTTTCACAAAGCAAGTCATTGGGTTGTTATACATGAGATAAATATTGGGAATTAGTTATCAACACCATAAACAAGTCAGATTTTGGCACCCTTTCCTGATGATGTTGTTATGTGTCCAAGAAATTGTGTAGTTTCAAATGTGCTTAGAGAGATATTTCAAATGGTACCCAAACTAATAGTGACCATGAATATCCTTCGCATTTGCAATATATGTACACAAAAGTCAGATGTGCAAATATCTGCATCGATCCTAAAAGTATGCAATAAAAACTGCACATTTTCAAAGAAAAAAAAAACCGAAATTAAGGGTATTATTAAAATTTTCAACGGCCTTATCTCAATACAAGTTAACGCAAACTTAGGCACAGTCCTCTATGCTGTTCAAAGGTCAAACAATTTTTTGGCTAACTTCTTGAAAGCTAACAACAAAGTTATATGCTGAACGAAGCAACTGGTTTAGGGGAAGACCCAGTTTAAACGTTTTTTGCGCTGCCCTACCTTTGCGAAGATCCCACAAACAAGCCTGCTTCTGAACTCAGCCGTTCCGGTGACGTCAACTATTATAGATCCTGTTTCTTGGTTGCAAAAATAAACCTTATGCATACTAGTTAGTCTTCTTTATGGAACTGTTGCAATAACTATTTTTTTAATGATTTAAAAAATTGTTATAAGGCCCAGATGTCATCAGCGTTGCTTTTTCTTCTCATATGAAGATATCTAGAAGCTCGTCTGGCTACGGTAGCTCTTACTAAGTCAGCCCTAATCCATCCTATCCATGGATTTCTTATAAACATATAAAGCTCATCAACAAAGCATCTGAGCTGGCAGGCCAAGTCCCCAGCAGACCTTTTATTTCATCTCGAAAATAAGGAGAGGTGGCGCTCCTGCCAAAGTCTGAAGACTCTACAGCGAAGTGAAAAATTGTTTGACAAATGCACGTCTGTCTTAGCAGGAAGGGTATATCCGATAATATTCAGTAAAGATGAGCTGACACTCTTTAAAGACTCTGGAAAAGACAGAAATTCGTTGTACAAGTCGAGGTTTTAAGGCAATCGCCTTAGTTTCTATAGCATCTTAAGGTAACATTTCTGATGACAATGTGCAATATTAGATATTTTTAGATGGAGCTTACAGTCCAAGGTGGACCATGGCTTAAAGCAACATGCCATCAGCCAGCTCGTTCGCGTCGTTCTCTATTTCGCTGTCCCTCTGCGATGAGATCAAAGACTATTTGTGGTAGTGCATTTGTAACTCATGCGCTGCACATAACTTAGTTACCTCAGCTCTTGTGTTTTAATGTTGAAAAAGGCCACTAAAAGCAGCGAAGCCCGGGATCGCAGAGGATGGAAGGCTGCAGTGTCTCAGGCAGAAACTCTCCACGGGTCGGGAGCCCGTTAAGTATAAGTAAGTAAGTATGTATTTCTTATATTTTGTATAAGAAAACCAATTATGCCTACCTTAGTTCTAAAAACTGAAGAGCCCCGCAAATAAATATAAATACCCACTTGATAATAGGATACATAGCCGAGTCTTAACTCAAAAACTCTGCTTAAGAAAG
The DNA here is from genome assembly GCA_948293265.1 of Cheilosia impressa. Taxonomy (NCBI): domain Eukaryota; kingdom Metazoa; phylum Arthropoda; class Insecta; order Diptera; family Syrphidae; genus Cheilosia; species Cheilosia impressa. The sequence goes on along the minus strand of OX411882.1, from coordinate 46,759,583 downwards.
CTGTAGACGATAAACTTGCATGTTAAACTCATGTTGAAGAAACTGTAAGGGACGTTGCAGCGATGAGCAGACTTAGCTTAAAAAAACTCAGAGGTAAGTAACTCAAGACTTCGACGGAAAGGCTTTTTGCAAAAAATTGTAGAAGCCCACTCTTATCTAAGCACGTATATAAAGATTTTCTAGGCCCCTTGAGTTTGTATTAAAAAACAAATATTTTTGAATTTATTCGTTTTAAATTTTACATGAACCTTTCGTTTCTTTGAGCTCCTTAATTGCACCGAAACACCTCCATGGAGTTCAGACGCACCAGCCTCTGTTAAGAACAATCTTAAGTCTCGACTTTAAATTTAATGAGTTCACAGTGGCGATTTTTTCCATACAAAGTGATCAATTGTGACCTTAAAACTATTGCAGTTAAACTTCACAAATACCAATACCATAAGCCCGCAATTGTTGCGTTTTTTTTTACTAATATTCTTAGCATTTAGACAAACCCCTGTTTTCTGGATACAATATCACTTTCATGGAACTGCCGACAGAACATTTTTAGCTCCCGCACTGGACAGCTCTGCCATCTTACCTTTCGAAAATTAAAAAAAAAATTACAATAGCACTTTTAATCCCTTAGGCCAAGTGGCAGCCCCACTAAGCGATAAATTCAAAACCCGCTCATAAGCTGAAACCCACATACATCGTCGATGCTAATCAATTTGAAGTCCACGACGCCTAGTCCTTCACGATCCGCTCCTTTGTATAGAGACTAATAAAATCTAACGTCAGTCACCAGGCGCCTCGATATACATTCTTTCGCTTTCCCCGTCATAAACGGTCCGCCTTATGAACATTTATTTTGTTATCCCTTGATATAATCTGTCGGAGGGCAAAAATCCCCATCAATTGATGCTTCTATCAGGTTTCGCCAAAGTTCCACACACCATCACGATCGTATTTAAAGCGAAAACTTATATCCACGATCATCCTTCGCTCAGATTGATCTCGGCCCATCCATCGCTCCATAATGGCCCCCAAAGATAAAGAACAAAGTTAGAGGTGCACTTAAAAAGCCCCACAGTCGACATTCACATCAGCCGGTGGGCAACTCATTAGCACCAGTCTTGTGCGGCTGCTGGTGTCAGCTCAACCTTTGTTATATGGGTTGGTATGTGGTGCGCAGTGCCGGCTACGGAAGTCATCGTTGTTGGTCTGGCATATTTATTGGCATGTCGGACATTTATTGAAATCTCACGATATCGCGATCGCAAAATTATGACATTTATGCGCGTGGCCGATGCTGCTGCTCAGATGATGATGATGATAACGACGAGCACCATGATGATCATGACGGCGTTTATGAGAGGTTTGCACGATCAGCGGCCGTTTTGGTTGGCATTAAATGTTTATAGCATGTCGTTTGAGATAAGGCCGTTTGTGTACACTGTACAGTTGCTGCTGTTTAGCTGTGGTGTTTACTGTTAAGCCAGTGAACATAGGTTACGATCAAGGGTGTTGCTCCACTTTGGCGTCCAAACAAAGGCGGGTAATAGTGTCTCGTGGAAAAATCCCAGCGCCAAGGAGTGTGCCTCCGCATGTGAAATCACCAATGTTATCTGCCATACAAATTGAATGTTTGTAGGGAGAAGTTTTGCAAATGCGTTGCAGCCGTTCGAATTAAAGGTGATGTCTAAATTTATGGAGAAATGGTCACGACTGGAAATAGCCCGCCAGAAGTTCAATAAGTTGAGGTGCTCTTCATTTATAGCGAGCGAAAGTCTTGAACTGAAATAACTGAATAAGGCTTATAGCTCTGAGTCGGTGAAGGTCCATACCCGAAAAGGTTTGAATTGACTGATTTTTACAACTTAACAAAAATAACTCTTCTGCTTACAGGTACTGGTGAAGAGCTGGTCAGAGTCCGAGCAAGTCTTGAACATCCTGGACCCATCTTGTGATTTTACCTGCAGTATGTCTCGACTACACCCAAATCTTTCCCAGTTTACTTGCACCATGTAGTTGAAGTTTAAGCGTTCAAAATTCAGTTGAATTAGGGAGAAGATTTGACAACTGTTTACTACTTTCAAAAGCTGCACGTCATCTATACCTTTTTTACGATTTAAAATCAGATGGCCGCATTTAGACGTCGTGGATCCACGTCATACTATGCTTCTCACGCCATCTACCGACAATACTTTTCACCTCACCAAACATTCATCTATACAAGTTCTTAGTTAGGGACGAATTTGACAGCAGCTGTCACAAAAAAGCGATCTTGCGGAGTCACTCATTTCTTCTTTTTTCGACATATAAGAGATATAGCTTTTGAAATGCCAACTTATGACAAAAATTGCCTTTCAATTGATACCTATCTCGTGGATCCGGGGAAGCCCTAAAGCTAGTTTGTTCATTAATGATGGCTTGGAACGTATAACATTAGAATTTTTTTTTTTAAATTATTAAGTTTTTTAAGAAACCTCCTGTATGGTGCTTACTTCGTGCAACTGCTATAGAGTAGGTGGGGGATGTCTTCTGCGAATTGTAGGTCCTCAGAACATGCATATATCCGTTATATAGATAAGCCTTGTTTGATGGACATTTAGGAGCGTTACAAGCCAAAAAGACGAGACGCTTTTAGAAACTTTCTCTTATACATACTAAGGGGGTGGTGTCAAAACAGGAGACAACCGTGGTAAGTGGCTCGGCTTTTCCTTTATGGGGCGAAACTGGTATTATTCTACCTTGCAGCGTCCGTCACCATCACATTTATTAAAATAAAGTCAGTTAACTTGTAGGCAGCTAATTGAATGACTTGAGCAAAGTCCATAAATCTCAGCCAGCCCAGCATACCCAGTTTCCAATTAAAGGGTCACAAGTTAAAAATCCCTCCAACCAACCATATATTTCCAATTCAATATCCACTTCTTCTAAACTCCAAGACGCTCCGCAGACTTTCCACGGCCAGTTTCCAATTTAGATCACGTAATACTGAACTGCGACAGGTTTGCCCTGCTCTGCCCATTCATTGTCATCGCAATTCCTCGCCATATCCCATGGGATGTGCAAGCCCACACGGGCTATAATCCCCACAGCCGCCGCCGTGCATCTATGCTGTCCATGAATTCACTTGTCCGTCCATCCAGCTGACTGTCTCGTCTTGTCCACCACACATCGAGGTGACCGCCTAATCGCAAATAAATGCATCTACGTGCAAATGACTTAAAAGCCTTTTACAATAACGCCCGGCCAGCCAGAGGTCTGGCAACAATCTTGTATTTGCACAGCCGTACGATGGCGGTGCGCGGCTCAGTTTGTCATGTTCGCCTGATGTTGTCCGAGGTACCGACCGATTGAGACATAATTCATGGTAATATTGCGGCCTAAGTGCCGATTATCTGTGACGGAGCGGGCATTCGTGTGCAAGGTGATGCTGCGGTGACTGGATGAGTTTTTGTCGCGAAGTTGCCTCGCATCATTATGCAGTCGTTTTGGAGCGATATCGGTCTCACGATGCATATGCATCTCCGGTGCTCTAGTGGGAGGGTTTAAGTGTGCGGCTGTATTGGGCGGGGGATGCAGGACTCCTTTCGATGTGGAGTTGCTCTTTAGAACGCCAACGCGAATCATATTTTTGTGGGCATCCTTCGAAAGTCATGCACTACAGCTCGTGCATTGGGTGCGGACTTGGCCTGGCTGACTATTGCACTTTACTGTGACGTGAGTTGGACTGACGCTAGTATTTTTTTTTTTTGTTTTCTGCAACTAATTGAAAGGGGGTCGCTAAGGGCGGACTGTGTCCTCGGTCTGAAGGTATTTGCATTCCAAACGGACACTTATAGCTGAAGAGGCGCGTGTGTCTGTGGATAGCGCATTGACTTAGACTTAAATATTTTTCGGAAGGTATTGTTGGACAACTAAGAGAGGGGTTCCAGGATCGATTCCCGAAAAAAAAACAAATTCCGTCTTAAGGTTTTTTCCACCTCTCGCGAACGTCTGACGAACATCCGAGCATATAGCTTTTAATGTAGAGCTCCTCAATTAGCCGTTTGGACCCGGCATAAAATTGTAGATCCCCTCCATTCGCCCCAATAATCAAAAATACTCTATTAATCAAGCTACTACTTCAGCATCTTATAATGCAGTAGTCGTAATTGTAAAGCTCTACAGGAGGGACGAGGACAATGATCTGTGGGTCCATATTTATATTTGTGCTGCTGAAAATAAAAATATCCCCCACAAACCCAGAACCGGAATCGCATTAGATAAATTCTAAATGCACTCAGGTCAGTCCCTTAAATGCTAAAAGATCCGGATTTTTACACAAAGTTGTCTAAAAAAGCCTGGGTAAAGTCAAACTTCATAGAATTTTGACTGTGAAAATCCACACAGATGTCAGGTAGAGTCTTACTGTTCCCCACAGTCGGCTTTAGCTTAGTGCCCTCTAATTAAAGACATTAAAACTGGGTCATGTTGTAGCTAATCTTTCACATTTGTCTGCCTTTTATGTCATATTACATTCCTTTGTTTTGATGAGTTTTTGGGATTAGGCTCACGATAGACGCCATTAAAATTCGAACCTAAATACGGTCCAGTTTTTCTCTGAAATCCATCAGCGTTCCGCTGGAGAAGAAAGAAAATCCCATCATCCTAACCAACACATGTTGGACATGTTTTGGAAACATAAATAGCTTTGAGGTTTGGTAAAAGTGTCAGAAAACCAGCTACGATGATGCTAACTTTTTATAATGCTCAGTGTTGCATGTAGGTGCAAGTTTCACACATCCATTTTTAAGCTCCATGTACATCTGAGGTTTGACAACCCTTCTGGGCTGGTTGGTTTATTTAATTCCACTTAAGTTAAGTTTAAAAAAAAAATTGCGTATACGCCACCACCTAAAAACAGACAGAAAGGTCTTCGGCAAAAGACAACTGATAAAGAATTAAGTTTGTAAGTAAGTTAAAATGTCTACGGAATTATAGAAAGGGATGTGCAGGCTTAGAGTTAGAGGTTTTAACTATACTTCCGACTGTTTAGATACAAAATGCAAATCGAATAATCTCGACAGTACGTATCATGCAACGCGTGAGAGTAGGATTTATATGAAACTCGCAAGCTCATTACCTCCATTTACAAGTTGCAGCGACAGTTTCATCTACTTCCATGACTGATTTTTAAAAATTAATTTTTTCACATTTTCTGCCGTTGTCTGTATAGAAGACGGAGACCCATATCATTCGATACACGTAGAAGTTCCTCAACTCCTTTGCATAGGGTGCAAGTTGCCCAATATTGCGCTCATCGCAGCAATGAATTTCGGTCCTGGCTGAATTTGAATATTCAGGGCTCAGCTGCCAGTAATCCAAGAAGTGTTATGTGTGCTAATCACCCATATTGCCTTGTATCCAGCTCATCCTCAAATCCTCATATGTGCATTTTTTTAAGGTACTTTAACGATAGTTGGTTGGCCCCCAAGATTTTATTTCGGAGAATTTTTCAAATGCATTTTCAGTTGTTAGGATCATGACACCCTGGACATCCACAGAGCTTCGAATTTAAATGTTGAGATGTTCACTTCATCCGGAATTCGTTTTTTACTAAAATCCGTCTCTGCAACACAATAAAAGACCTCTTCCCCTCCACAAACGTCTTCTTTAATCCAGCCCTGTAGCTATAAAAAAACCCTGTTTGACCCTCTTGTGCAAATCCATTCGAACTCATCTACACAATTTAATTAATCGATTTCATAGCCATCGCCATCGTCATACAAGCGATATGACTCATTTCGCCCCCACCCCTTGCCAGCACATTTACTCCACCGTACAAGAGCAACACAATTATTAGCTTTCAACAGTTGCCCCACCATCGTATATAGAGACCATCACTCTTGCGCCTTCAAAGGGAATTCGATAACATTTTCCGCTCAATTAAGTAACAAAACATCTCCAAGATGTTTCAACCCAGTCCACCGAGGATTCCATTCGAAAATAATCACTTTTGCAATTAATCACATGACAGTAGTGCCGAGGCTATAGCTATATGACTAAGTCACATGCGGCGGAGCCCACCCTCCCGCCTAAATTTACGACGTTATCTTGAGATATTAAAACATTCTCATATCGAACCGGGGGATAGAGCAGGCAAAAAGCAAAAATAGCCCTCTCCCAGGAGCGAAGCTATATTTTTTTTTTGCGAAAAAGGATAAAATAACTTCATGCGCGGGACAGCATGCATATTCATGAGCAGATACATCCGATGCTGAGGACGAGAGTTGTCTGCTCGAGAAGGCTAAACAAATGCACATGCAATACACCCTGTGTGTATGGCTGGCGACAGGAACGAGTCCATGAGTGCATTATAATAATTTCCATATCTAACGGGCCAACTGGGAATCCCGATCAACATACAAACATCTGTTTTACCCCGGGCGGGTAAAAAGAGTATAATGGATATAACGGAATAACGTGCAAGAATCACCCTCTCTGTCCCTACGAAATATATTGAGCGCCGTAAACGAGGTACCCATTTGGCGTAGAGTCCTTTTCCCCTCCCACCACTGCTGAGCCCAACTGTACCCGAGCGGTTAGTTAATGCAAATATTGATCTTTAATAAACATGCAAAGTTCCTTTTCCTTGGAGGATTCTACTTTCTCTTGGCCTCGATGGGATACCAGATGCAAAACGCCACGGAATAGCGAAAAGCATATACAATTCTGTCTGTGCGTGCGGATGTCATGCTGATGCCGTACATATTGATGATGGAAATTCAATTTTGGTTTTTATGCCAGCGACGACAGCTACAGTGCGGAACGGTTCGAAGGGCAGTGCAGGACTTTCTCTAACTAACCGCCGTCGTAGTATCAACCAGAGATAGCACAATGTTTATGGATGCAAACATTGCGGCAGCATATAACTCAACTCAAATATCCTCGAGGACTCTGCGCGATTTACGAGGGACAATATCATAGTTATTGCCTTCAGAGCATCCCTCACATGGGGCGCCATTCGCTTGTTTGTTGATGGTTTGTTCTGCGAGGTTTTTTTCTCCTTTTTTTTTGCTTTGCAGTGCAATCATGTGGATAGTAAAAACCAATGGGAAATGGCGTGTTTCAGCCAGTGTGAAGTTGTTTTTCAGCAGCATCGCGTTCTTATGGATGCTGATATGTGGGTGCGGAAAAAAAATCGTTGGCAATATCATCGTTTCACAACAAATGGGTGCAAGCTTGACTAACAACTTGTCGGCGGAGAATGACTTCTACCAGAGTAAACCAATTCTACGATGAAGTAGGGGACCTTCATTAAGCTGCAACCTGAAGACATAGCGGATGATTCAAACCGTACTTCAAGAATTATTCGATATCACCGGCCTGATGCTCTCTCCAACCAGACACTTACGACGGAAAATCATCACATGTGCTTTTCAATGCCATCTTACCAGCTTAAATGATGAAATTTGGAGACCTTTTGTGAACCTCAACTCAAATATACTGTCACCAGATGGTAGAACTTCATCAAGAGGCCATGTTGTCTGTCAAGTCATTGCCTCGACGTGGACATTAACAATTTTTCTTAAAAAACAGTGTAAGAAAAAGTTAGGATCGCATGAGTCACCCGCTCGGAGAGCAGTCCTTAATCATAAGGTTTTTGAGTGCAAGACCGTGCTGCACTCTGGGTCCCAGCCAAATTTCATCACCTTACGAGAAATGAAAAGACTTGTGAAACGCTAAGAAATCCGATATTTTCATGTATAAAATACATTTTAAGCTTGACAAAAATGCGAAACAAAAAAAGGCTTTATAAAAGATCGGATCAATATTTTAGTACCGAAATGTTTTAGCTAAACCCAGGACCTAATTTTACAAAATTTAAATATTTTCGGTACTGATGGCTCAGAAAAATGTATTTAGCTTGATAAAAGGTCAGAAGTCGGATAAATTTTTTAGTACCAAAATATGTTATCGAAGACCTAGTCCCACTGCGGACCTGTCAAAAGCTGAAAAAGCGGTACTTTTACTAGCTGATCACAAATCCAATACCTATCGGGACAAGTAGACGTATTAATTAAGGCTGAGCTATATTCCTCTTTTTAGGTAAGGTATAGCAAATGAGGGGGCAGATGATACAAAATACTGTACTCTGGTTGTTATAGCTCCCACGATTTATTTATTTGCTTCAGAATGGTCTGGTCTTTCTATGAACGAACTTTATGTGGCCATTAGACTACGATCATGAATCATGAATAAACCAATCATGACAAAAGAGGTATCGAAAAGCGAACCTCAGCTAAAACACAAAAAGAGACAGAGATGTGCTTCAAAAGCAATTCCAACCTTCATTACCTTCTCAATTGTGTGCCAAAGCTCATCATAAACAAGGTAAGCTCCCAGTAAAAATTCACCTTCAACAAAATTATTTAAAACATCCTTACTTTCACTTTGCATGTACAGACACATTACCAGCGCCCTTGTTCTCGCCCACCTATCGATTGGCAATTAAGAGTAGAAAACTTTTAATCCATTTTTTCTGTGCTAGGAAAATTGCCAATTTAAGGTCAAAGAATGATTAAGTTAATCAGATTAACTTTTTCATTGTTAATCATTCTCCATCCAAGAAATCAACCCTAACGAAAGGAAAAGCCGAAAACTTTGTCTTTGATGGGGAAGCCTTTTTAATTGTCTCTGTAAGGGGTCGGTATTGGTTTTGTTGAAATGCCTTTTTGTAGCAACTTTATTAAATAACATTTTTGTTACAAAAATGTCGAAGGCGGGGGTAGATGCAATTGATTGTGTTGACCAATGTTTTAAATGAAAATTATTGTTGGTCAAGATATGTATCGTTTGGCAAAGTATGCGACATTTTTTAGAAAGTCAATAGGAAAGGTGAGGTCTTATTTTTCTTTCTTTAACGAACAGATGTACAAAATTTATCATTACTCCTAATTATGTTCGCTGGTTCTTTGACGCTATTTATAAATCTTCCCTTTCGAAAACATTTGCGTGCGACCGAGTCTTGCACTTTAACTCATCGCAAAAATAAAGTCCCACTGTTAATTATGATATTAAACAAAAAGAAAAGGGAACAATCCTCCACCACAAAGGTCTGTTGTTTTTTGCGTATCCTATGTCCCGATTTCTTAATGCTTCAGATTTGGGACTTTTCAATGTAATTAATGAACAGGAAAACGATGAAATACGCCCGCTCATTGGGAAAAGTTTTCCCCTCAAGTAAATTATGGATTTTAGAGCTTCTATTGACAACCAGTGAATTATCGGTCTCACTTTGTAAGCGAGAGTATAGTTTTGTTACGTTGCAAATGGAACTTACATCACAGCAACCCAAATGGGCAGAGGTCCGTTCCGGCTATTGACAATAATTACTTGAGCTATAACTATATGAGTACCTATGTCATTAGCTGGTTTATAAGCATTCCATGCCCTATCGACTGAGAAGAAAAACCGATCTTTTGTTGCGAATAGGTGCGCCGGGGGTATAGAAAATTTCTTACACAACTTTGTAAGGTCTCTAATTCATATATTGACATTTTGAAGCCATTTATTTAGTTTGCATGTTAGAGGGCATGATCGTGTCAACCCCGATCGAAAATATAGTGTGTGATAATATTGCCTGATGGAAATAGCTTCGATACCGCATATAAAAGAAATGGAAGCATCAAGGGGATGTTAGTGCAACTTTTCATTTCATTTGTATGTAATCTCGACGGTAACAGTTTGGTGTAGGTCTTTTAGGTTAGATATAACTAGTCTCCGAATTTATTAAAACAAAACTTGCTGACTTCATTAATTCGAATAGTCTTCCACATTTTATGTCTCTTATTTTTATTTTCACATTAATTTCCTTTCTTCGATAAAATTGTTTACTTTTATCTGAAGACTGTGATTGCCAGCGTCAGGCGCTTTGACAAAAGTCTACGACACATAAATGCATTATGCACTTATGTCCCCCTGAGGTTCAAAATTTGGTTATGGACTTATGTCCTACCGAAGTGGGACACAAGTCCAATATGAACTTATGTCTAGTGGACTTCTGTTCATGCGCCTGAAAGTTGCAATAGCAATTAACTCTGACACACATTGTCTTCCTGCATCAGCCGTATAAAGAAGACTGCCTGAATTCACAAGAGACAACAATTGCTAATAGATTTCGCAATCAGAAAAATTAACGCAAATATCGAAAATTTTGGTTCAAGAATGCAAGTGTTGGCAAGGAGAGTTTTTGTTCTAAACCTGAATGACTTGATTCTTGAAAGCGAGTTTTAAAATTATAGTAAAAGCAAAAACTTTTAGCTTACAATTTTTAGAAAACTTAAGGGTTATTACGGACCTTTCACTCGCATTCTGGGACAGTGTGTAAATTTGTAAGCCAACAATCTTGAATAAAATCTAACACATTATTGTCAAAAACACCTTTCTGCAACTTCTCTCAAAGTACGGGCCATGAAGAGTTTCAACGTGTCCTATGTACATCTCGAACTTCTTTGATTAAGGTTGCTAGGGTCTGAACTGAATTTCTGTAGCGCGTTGGCCCATTTGCTCAACGTTTAGTGTGCCGTTCTAGGTTCTACTGAGTTTACAAGTCGAACATCCGGAGAGCTCAAAAATTTCACCTTAAAGTTTTTTTTACACAAATATTAAAGACCGCAACGGTCTTGAGATACACAAGCTACAATATTTCAGCTCTTTGGTCTCTTGCGAAACGGATGGTTGTACCAAGATAGATTTTAGCGCTACCCTCGACTACGTAAATGAAAAAATCGTTGTTCGTCCAGGCCCTAATCACGTTACTTTTGAGACGACTAGTATCGAAACGATACACCTCCAAAATTAGGAACTTAGTGGAAAGATTACGAGTTTAAGTGCTTCATATAGTTCATTCCCGACAAACGTATTAAAAACTTACGATAATAAAACAAATGTAACTTATGTTTATTATCAAAATTTCAAAAACCAATCGTCTGGACCAGTGATTCCCAAAGTGGTCCAGGTGGACCCCCAGGGGTCCACGGGAGACTCGACGGGGGTCAACGTTGGCATGAAAAAAATGTCTACTAGTTTAAAGTGACGAAAATTTATCTGGTTTTGATAGTAAAGAACAAATTTTTACCACTTCGAATTTAGGGTTGGAACTCATTCGCCACTCAAGTTTCCATCGTTATTCACATTTTATGACGAGTTTTCGGAATATGGTAAAGATGTAGCAGCAGGAGGTCCACCGAAACCTGGCTCATTTTGAAGGTGGTCTACGAGAAGAAATAGTTTGGGAACCTCTGGTCTAGACGATAATCGTCTTAGGTGATCTGCCCCAAGGTCTGCGATGATGTCATGAGCAATATGTACATTAATAAAAATATCACCATTCCTGTGCAAAAAAATCTATAAGGTATAAAGCCAACTGATCTTGTCACCGTCTGTGAACATTTCAGCTAACTGCATCCCAATTTGGGATTGAATTCAGTAATATTGGTTTAAAAGTTAACATGAATGGCTAGCTGCTACCAGAATACCGCAAACTGTGTGGAGAGTTTGAATTTTTTGAGCTCCAAAAAATCGGCCATGAAATTCGGAAATCCTATCGAAAGGTGCTGGAAGTTTTAAATAAACCTGTATATATACTCAAAGAAAGGCTTGAGTTCTATTTGCAGTTGAAGATTTATCTCAATATTGACTGATGGAGTAATTTTTTAATCTTTCAACGAAGTACTTAACATTTTGCATAAGTTTTCGGAAAGTTTTAATGGACTTCCTGCAAGACCTTGCATTTCAAATAGTTTTGATGAAGTTAAGCATACTAAAGAGCAAAAGGAAATCATTTGAATTTGTATTTGTGCTTTGAAAAAGATGTTTTATAGGGCTATTTTTCTTTTTTATATTTACATACTTTCAGTATCTAATGATAATAAAAGAAATTATAAGGGGAAGCTATTTTTTCCCCCTTTTTTCAAAATTCTTTGTCATTGCGGCGAACCTACTTGTACCATAGGCTGTTTTCTGCTACTGATCTCATGATTGGCTTTTTAAAGCGACTGTCACAGTATTCAAATAGTTAGATGATCTTAAAGATATGATGTACCCCAAGCCTTCTATCGTCAAGATCGGCAGTTTATTTATGTCAATGGTAGGTTTTGCAGTTTTTGAAGCCTTGGGATGCCTTTTTTTCGAAAGCGTTGCTTTAAGCGAGCATTCCATAATATTAATTTGGATTCGATCAAACGTAAACGTATGTGGTATGATGTGGAAGATGTGCTAAAGCCTTTTTGTGATATTTATTAAAGCGCATACTGCAAATAATATGGCAAAAGTCGGACTTGACTATAGGGTATTTAAACAGCAAGAACAACTTACCAGTACCCGCATGTTTGTTTTATAGCTGCACAGATTTTACAAAGCTGGAAAAACACAGACCTCTTCGCTAATGTCTAGACATATTGTTTTAAAGCTGTTTGCTTATCAAAATACCAAAACAAATACAAAGTTGATACCTATCTTAGCTAAAACTTAAATGTCTATATAATAAATGAAAAGAGAAAGTGTAAGTGTGTCTCTGCACTCCACTAGCTTTGAGTTATCTTATTAGAAAAGCTTCATTCTAAAGCAAGAAAAACGCCAGACGCTGCCGAACACTGTACTTCATAAGGTAAAAAAATGCTTGGTGTTGTGATTGCCCTGATTGGCGTTGTATTGACGCTGATTTACATCTATCTGACATGGAATTTTGACTATTGGCGTAGTCGGGGAGTTCGTGGCCCTAAGCCAAGGATTTTGAAAGGAAACTTTGAGAAAACTCATCGAGGAGAGTGCAACTTTGTCGAGGAACTGCATGAGATCTACTTGTAAGAAGACCAAAACTCAAATTTTTACAACTAGATACGTTTTTTCTATATTCCAGAGAGTACAAGGCGAACGAAAAGTTTGTCGGGGTCTATGTGGCGAGGTCTCCGGGACTGTTCATCTTGGATCCAGCGCTGGCTCTTCAAGTTTTGTGTACAAACTTTAGCAGCTTTCACGATAACGAGTCTTCGAGGTGGGTAAGTTCAAAATTGATCAGACAAAGGAACGTTTTTGAAGTATGTCTAACAGTCGAGGCCAGAGGTGGAATACTTGCGATGTTGCAGCCCGTTTGTGTCGGTTGGGGAGGCGTGGAAGGAAAAACGCTCAGAAGTCACTCCAGCGTTGACCATAAGTAGGGTAAGTTTTCATCTTAAAGTTCCCAGAGATAGACTTTAAGACTTCTTCTTGCAGTTGCGGTCTTTCTACCCGGTGATGCAGCAGGCTGCTGGCAAGCTGGTCAACTTCATAGATGCCCATCGAAGTCATATCGACGCCAAGGAGGTATTTATATACTCTGTAACGGGACCAAATGACAAAATAATATTCACTCCTAGGTATCGAGAAGATTTACCATTGAACTGATGGTGGACTTCATTTGGGGCATCAATGCGGGCGCGTTCGATGAGAAGAAGCTAAGTCCCATTCAGCAGGTGACCTCCGATATGATTAACCAAGCTCTTAAGTGCGTCAGGTACTATGGGCGAACTGCAGCCTGGCCCTGGATAAGACGATTTAAGCCCGAGCGCTTCTTTCCCGAGTCGGCAGATAAGTTCTTCACTCACCTAACCAGCAGCTCAATAGCGCACAGATTGGAAAGGGCCGTAGACCGTTCAGATGCTCTGAACCATCTCCTACAGCTTCGTGATAAGAAGCGTTTGACAGCCAACCAGTTGGCGGGTCACTCGACAACCTTGCTAATTGACGGCTTCGAGACAGCCTCCATAGCCATAGCTCACTGTCTGTTGTTGGTAAGTTTGTGCCACTATTTGCAATTTGAAAACTCACAGCATATTCCTCAGCTCGGAAGACACAAGCCCCAGCAGGATAAGCTACGAAGGGAGCTCGAACAGAACCTAGACGATGATGGAGGTATAAGCTTCGATCGGCTGAATGACCTTCCCTACCTAGATCAGTGTGTTCATGGTACGTATGTATTTTATATCGCAGTACTGTCTAATACCTGCATTTTTGTAGAGACTCTTCGAATTTATCCACTCCTCCCGACTTTGTTTAAAGTCTGCACCGCACAGGCCACACTTGAGAACTTCGATGGGACAAAGGTCCTGCTGAACCCCGGCGACAGTGTGTACATCTCATCGTACTCGTTCCACCGCGATGGGGATATCTTTGAGCATCCGGAGGCTTTCATACCAGAGAGGTTTGACCCAGACTTGGGCGGTAGCCGCAAGTACCGCGCTATGGGGGCCTTCTTGCCCTTCGGTGATGGCCCGAGGATGTGCTTAGGTGATTTTTGTATGCACCATGGAAAGATATGTCCTTAAAAAACTTTCCAATTTCAGGTATGAAGCTGGGTCTGCTCGAGACGAAGTTGGCAGTGGCGGAAGTTGTGCGGAACTTTCACATTTCCCTGGACAGTCCTACACGGCTTGACAATCGAGTGGCTCCAGATAGCTTTCTTCTTTCCTTACACGGTGGCATTGTTTTGAATTTTAGCCAAGTGGGCGGTTGTTAGTGGGATTTTATTGTGTAATTAAAAATGCAGTATGCTGTAAGATTGAACTTCGAACTGTCTGAAGCCGCGAAATTTAAAAAGTGCACGACTGGGTTGCAAGAAACTTTCTTGTAAATATATTACAGGTTTAGGTGATGTGTCTGTTTTTCTTTGTAAAGGGTGATTTTTTAGCTGGTTTGGTTTTGGCAACACTGGTTTTGACAGCTGACGTGTGTTTAGTACCTTGTGTCACTGTCAAACAGCTTCAGTTTAGTTTGCAATTTAACCATGGATCGTCTTACAAATGAACAACGCTTGCAAATTATTGAATTTTACTATCAAAATTCGTGCTCGGTTCGAAATGTTCATCGCGCGCTGCTTCCATTTTATGATCGGCATTCTCGACCTTCTGAGCAGTCTATTCGGAAGAATATTCGGGCCGGTCAATTGGCCGCCTAGATCGTGCGATTTGACACCACTAGATTATTTTTTGTGGGGGTATGCCAAGGCTAATGTGTATAGGGACAAGCCCGCTTCGATTGACGCACTGGAAGCCAACATCCATGCATTCATTCCTGAGATACCGGCCGATATGTGTGAAAGAGTATGCCAAAATTGGACTCAGCGGATGGGCTACCTGAGACGCAGCCGCGGTCAACATTTGCATGAAATTATCTTTAAACATTAAATTGCAAGGTTCAAACTATCGATTCAAATAAATATTTCATTCATTTTTTCGAATTTTTTGTGTTTTTTTTTTAAAAAAAGTTCTAAACCTCTTAAAAAATCACCCTTTAGTTCATTCATACTACCAATTTATTAAACTATTTAATGGCTGGTTCAACTTTTCCTGTACGAAGGTTCCAGGACAATTTTTAGCACGACTTGAAAAGGTACCTCTTGTCATAAGCCACAGACGAGACAAGCTCAAAGGCTTCAATTGAATTCGAGTACTCGGAAGACATGCCGAAGGGTTAGGAATATCAATTCCAATGATATTCGCCACAATTGCATAAATAAGGTATCCTTTTCTCAGAGAACCTTCTTCCTGGAAAAAATTATAAATATTGACGACGTTGAGTCTTTTGCGCCGTAGCATGCTTAACGACTGTCCAAGTCGGGTACGACAATTTTTCAGTGCATTAGGTCTTATCATGGTCTTAGGTCTTATCATGGTCAATGCAAAGCACAATATTCCTCTAGGATACTGCATGGATTGACAGCCATGCTACCATTTGACGAATAGTTCCAATTTTCACTTCGATACTGCAAAGACTTTGAAAGATAGAAAAATACGCAAAGATTGAGGTTTCTCTTACTTATTCCGGGTCTTCGAGAAGGTCGTGGTCGTCGATGGTATTTCGTTATTCTTATTGTAGTTTTTGACAATTTTTGTAGGGAGGTGCTTAACAAGTCTATGATTAAACCATGATCAATCGCTTGGACTTTACAGTTCTTGCCATGCCTGAGTCTGACTGCCTCATTGATAGTTTTTACTGACAACACCTAGACGTTGATGATTCAGCATGATTTGTTAAGCGGCGTTTAATTAGGTTCTCGGTGCTCTAAGCCTTTGCCAAGACCTTTTCATACCATGAAAATGTGAACAGGTATCTTTCGTTGCACTGCAAAAAGCCTCATGTTGACGAAGAGGCCTTTTTTGGAGCCGACAGAAAGATTATAGAGCCTTATTATGGATTCCGTTAAGGTAAGCTTGCTGCTGATGCCAGGTTTTCAAGCTTCATAAACGGATTTTAAACAGAATATGAAAGGAAATGTCGCCAAGGGATAAGCATTTTGAAAGAGAAGCATGGTACTTAGCTCGATTTTGTTGTCAGAGACCTCGCTCTTTTGTTGGTATTTGGGGCACATTTCAAATGACTTTCCATTCTTTGCAGCTCAGCACTATTCACATTCACCTACGTACACTTGAGCAAATTGATCTTCACGCAACAAGTACCTCGGACTATTAGTCACAATATTGCCTAATAGCGATGTAGGTACTCGTAATTGCCAGCCATTAACCTCT
The DNA here is from genome assembly GCA_948293265.1 of Cheilosia impressa. NCBI lineage: Eukaryota > Metazoa > Arthropoda > Insecta > Diptera > Syrphidae > Cheilosia > Cheilosia impressa. Next base: position 46,743,048 of record OX411882.1, on the reverse strand, counting down.
CCAAGTCCGGTCTTCCAACCGCTATCAGCAGAAACAAATCTCGATCTCAATATGAGTTAAGTAGTTTCTATTCAACTACCTATCCCATTCATCACACTGGCGAACCGAAACGTGGCAGGCTCACCCGCCTCTCTCTGAACCGCACTCGAGGAGTTTCGCCAACAAGTGCGCCCCGACTGGGATAATTATGCAAAGCATCGCATCGCGCATCGTTAATTTGCCCATGAATTGTGAGTAATTTCCAGCGAAGAGGAAAGAAAAACCCCAGCGATAACAACGAAATCATCGGAATTGTTACGTCAGATTGTGCAGACTGATTTGCTGCAGTTTTGGATTTATTGGCTCTATTACCCAAGCCGAACCATTATAATCCGTTGCCAGGCAGTTCCCATGCTATCCCATTAAGATGATATATAGTATTCGCGATTGCGCGATATGCAAATTCTGAACGCGATGCTAATTTCGCTCGAGCGACTGTGCGTCGCGTCGCCTCGGTTAAGTGCTTCGGTCGGCAAATTCGCCTATAGTTGGGCAACACTAATCCCAATGCCGGCCGGAAGTCGGTGTTGTTTCTGGCTGGCTGGAGCGCACATATTACGCTCACTGGCCGATATGGGAATGCCATTAGGACAGACAAGTGCAATCGAACTGCAGACCAGATGGGTCGATTTAATCGGCTCGTTCGAAATATGTCCCCAACCCGACTCTGTGCTCTGTGGATTATGTCCGAGTGCTGTATCGGGCTGGTATTTAATATTTCGAAACATGCAGCTTCGAGAGGATTTAGAACAGCAACGCCGAGAGGGAAATATTTACAAATCACTTCGAGAACGCATGCACTGTACACCAGACATCAGCACATCTTGTTGGCAGTCCACCCACACAGTGGAAAGAAATAAATATTCCGGATTCGTTTTCGCATTGCCGTTGCATTAATTAAGACACAAATCCGAAGAGGTATTGTTCGGGCTCCTTATCGTGTCCGAGCGGCGAGTATATGCTCGGATTGTGTGCTAAGTTTATGCATGCGGGAGTGCAGTACAGCTGGACATACAGGATTTGCATTCAATCTCCATTTCGTAGACAAGCTCATAAAGTGGGATATTTACCCAAGTCAGAGAAACAAATGTCCACTTCTGGTTGTGATTTTTGAAAATTATTAACTCCTGTTGCTTCGTAAAGTGAGTCGAATGAGAAGATTTTCGAATTGCAAAGCGATGCCCATGCCCGTTTATTTTTAAAATGTAGAAGTGGGTCAGAGCAGCTTCTTAAATTTAGTAGCAACAGAGCAGTTCAATGACTTGTTCTCTGTGCCTTCTAAGCCATTTGGACTGGCAATGAATTTATGTAGGCAATCTCACCAACCTTCAGGCTCATGTATAATTCCGCCGCCCACAGCCTTGGGAAGTGAATTCCAAAAGCGAGGGATGAAATTAATTCGGTCCATCTGATGATTGAATTTGCTCGCACTGGAGTGTGGAGTGGTTTGGGAATGCATGTCGGCAATAAACACAAACTTCCTTATAATCCCACGTGAATGTAGCCAGATTGTGCTGGATGGAGCTCGCACTTCTCACACCCTCACTCGCCCATTCAATTTCAAATGAAAACAAAAATCAATCATCGGCAACTGTGGTATTCCGCTCTATTGCTTCGTTTGCGCTTCTTTTTATTTTCGGTTCTTCTTCGTTTTTTTTTTGGGCGTCCTAGAAACACACCAAAATTAAATCAGGAAAGAATAACAATCTTAAGGACAATAATGCGAATTGAATTTCGCTCCAACTCTGCGTCTGCAATCAATCGAAGGGCGCTTCCTTTTGAGGCGGCAGCGGCGCACGTATCACTAGATCCATTCGTCGCAAGTGTATGCGGCAGCAAAAAAAGCAGAGAAAAGCAATAACTTTCATCCCCTAATTCGAAGCTTATTGACACCCTTCAATGTTTATTCATGAATGAATCGGCAATAAAACCGAATAAGGAATCAGTACATTCGCTCTGCCACCATATTACCACCCTTTTCAAAAACACAGCCGGAGAGAGCGAGCGAGAGCAAGTAAGTCCTTAAGCCCCTCGGTGGTGGTGGATGGGGGAGGGGGTATGATACGATCGATTCAGAAAAGCAGACTCCTCTGCTGCAGCTAAGCAAGCGATTCCATGGGTGGGTGGTGCGTAATAACAATAATAATGTAGCATTACATCAATCGGGGGGTGGCTGGGCACATAATGCTGAATTCATTTTTTTAGGATTCATTTATTCAGCGACGAACAAGGGTGGCGACGACGCCGAATTACTTAAAATACTGACTGAAGGTGAGTGCGGACATTAATACGTCTACATCTGTCTAAGTCGCTGCAAATTACCAGTAAGACGTCGACGTCGCGGTAGATTTGATAAATTGAATTGTTATTGAGTTTTCGTTATTACATCTGGCAAATTGATGACGGCCAATAAAGTGGGCTTTGTCGCAATAATGGAACGCGCCTTGGAATCTGGCGCCATGGGGCGTGATGAAACCATCAACGAGGAAGGGTGTCGGAAGCGGGTCAGTGAAAGGCCTTTACGTGCGCACGGATTTTCTTACAATTTATACAGAAAGTGGGTTTTTCTTTGGATTTTAATTAGGCAATGGGGGGCTTAAGCAACTGCGATTAATGGACAACATCGGACGCTTTGAAATGAGTGTCACAAGTAAATGTGAGTAAGGATTTGCCAACTGAGTTGCGAGCGACGAGTGACATGGGAGAGGACAGCTTACAGTGCTTTTACAGGGTGCGGTTTCGATGGTCGATGTTTGTTTCAGATGAAAATTGTCAGTAAAATAAATAAATCCAACTGACAATATACCCATTTCACAAATTTTATTGTTAATACTCTTATAAAAGTTTAGATATTCCGCGATAGACACTAATTATCATTTTTAGTGTTCAGTAAAAATTTTTCCAACTCGCAGTGGCGCAGTTTTCTATACAAAATTGCTTATTGTGACTTACAAAAAATTTGTGTGAAGGTTACAAATGATTATACTGATAATCCCATTTTGTTTGAAACAAGTTTGGGGATGAAAAGTGCCAAGCCCTATTTGCCAATCCAATCCCACCCTGACTTTAGGAAGTGCTATTTTTGGAATATTCACATGAACGTTTACAATTTTAAAACTAAGGCTTCGTTAGTGTCGAGAAACAGGGTTTGGAATGAGGTTTTTTTTCTTTGAATGGTGGGTGCCACGCCCCTTTATTAAAGCACTCACAAGTCAATATAGAAAATTTTCTAAAACAGCGCACCCAATCCGACCAGAGGTTTTTAAGATTTACGATTTTTAATGTTTTTTTGTATATTGTACACGCCCCTTTCTACCAATGTATGCCTATGTCCTTCTTTAGGTCTCAGACTATCTCTCTGCCAAATTTCATTTCGTTTGGTCCAAAGGTTAAGTCGTGAAAGCATAACAGGCAGACAGAGTTACCTTTGCACTTATAAAGTGCGATAATGAAAAATTGAGTATCGCCTTACTGACGTCACATCTCCCTTCTGACGGCATATAGTATGACCACTAACCTAACTCAACTACAAGTCAGACCACATATGTCAGACCTTTGGCGGCATTAGTTTTATCAGGTTTGTCACACCACGTTCAGTTCAGTTTCAATAGACGATCGAGCGGCGTTCCATTGCCTTGCGTTGCTTTAAATTTCCTTTCATTTCGTGCAATGGATTGCATTGCGTTGCCTTGCACTGTGTTGGGTTGCACTATGGTGCGTTGCATTGCGTTTTCTCGCATTGCCTTGAATTGTGTTGCGTCCAAAATTCTACTATATCTTCAAACTTTGTCATTAGCATGGAGTCAGTTCGTTGCTTGAATGTCAGTTGGATCAGTCTGCAAATGAAGTCGTCAAAAAGTTGTCGTATTGCCTTCCGGCACCACTTGTTTAAAAACGAGTTTGCTGCGGTTTCGATCTGAAATGCGAGTTGGGTGCAGAATTTTCGACTACACCTTTTAAGTGTTCAGTAATTTTTGTGTTCTTTTACTTCATCCTTGAATTGCCGAATGTCGAACGAAATGGTAACCATAGTAACCATATCCATAAGGATAGTGCTTCGTATAAAATCGTAGACTTCCTGGATATTTATCTTGGTTGAAGTTACCGACATTAAGAATTCTGAAGATGAGTCTTTACCAGGAAACTAAAGAGTGGCCCACTTCTTCCACTGTTGCTTGTAATTCTTTAAAAAGCTTGCAATACGCCCAGTCTTCTAGAGCTACACCTTTTTGTTATTTATATTTGATATTCCCTACTACAAGTACCCAGCCCAATCTTCCATTTGGTCTTTTAAAAACTGCCTTGTAAGACCTATCAGTCCCATTCGTCACTCCCAGTGAACTTGCACATTCAGCAAAATCGTACATTTACACAGATCACAAGTTGGTACCTACTAGGACGACTAATAACAGCGGTTGTAAACCAAGTCGACTGGCAAACTAGTCCCATACATCATGACAGTAAATTATAGCCCATGCTACTTGTCAAAATATGTACAAGCTAAGAGCTGTCATGAGCATTTGATTTTATTGCCGATAAAACTGTAACCGGCACGAACCGCGTATATGCGAATTCCAAACCCGCATTTGGACGGTCCCGCGAAACAATCACCTGCACAGATACTATTGCTATGGCTCAGTCATTTCATATTTTATTTAATTGCGTAATTATCGCGCGTAAATTACTTATAAATCGGACAGTGCTTCTGTCTGTTGTCCGTCTACGGTCTACCACGGAGTGATATACTGCCGGCGACCATTTGGGGTCGCTTTTCGGTAGGCGCATTGAGAGCACCAAACCGGAGCTGTAAATTATTCTGGTGACTATTTCTCGTCTCGGAGGTTATCACAGAGATATTTCAATTCAATTGGATTAAGTCGTTCGGTCCGGTGGGCTTACAACGAGAATGTAAATGAGCTCTTGGCAAACACGAACGGTCCATGACGAATCAACGTAAACCTGCCCAGTTGTTCCCATTGAGTCGATGCGACAAGTATGCCAACAACGGGCGCGCATGTTAAGCCGGTGCTAGTGCCAGATAAGTAATAGGATCGCATTCAATCGCATTCACCTATAACACGAGGCACCTGCACCGCTTGGTGTTGTCGTCGATAAGTAAAAGTCGCATTCGATAGCCCCTCTGGAGGCCGGATTGCTTCCTTTGCCCGGGGTCTGTTCGCTGGCAACGGTTGCAATTAAACACAAATTGAATGATTTGCTGCATAAATGAATCCGTTAAGACGCCGTGTGTCATCTGGATCGGAGAGGATAATCGATGCGTGCGGAGCGGTTCTTGGCGTGCTCCACTTCACCGCAGAGAACCAGTTCCAACAATGCAAGACACACCACTCGGTCGGTCGGTTGGAATTGGATTTGCGGATGAAACTTGAAAATGAGATAACCCAGTGTTGGCGTCTCACTCCTAGACCGCACTTGAAGTTGGTAGTCCTAAATAAATGCCAGAGGCCGTGTGTGTGAGACGGAGAGGCACTTGTATAAGAAATCCTTTTGAAAGCCCTAATGATTGTTTGCTTGTTTATGTTTGGCGAAATCCCTTGGATATGGGGTCAGGGATCAAACAGCAATATTTTTTGTTCTGGTCCTTTTCGGGTCAAGTACCTATAGTTGAGGTGGATCGAGCTCCTTGTGTGCCACACACAAGGGTTATAATTGCCAATTTATGGGGATTACACTCTGTTCTCTGGGATGGGATGTACACGTACACACACAAACAGTGATTGTCTGCGGATGAGCTGGAGCTGTGGAGAGCCTGCGGAGAGGGGATTTTCGAAAAATCAAGCATCGATGGAAGTTTAGAGATTGTTTTTGATTTTAATCCATTTGTATGGGAAAATATTATGAAAGGCGAAGAGTCCTTCTCCTTATTACTTCAATTTGATTGAATTCTTATTGGCAATACAAGCATCCTTGAGCGCCATGAAAGGATGCCGAGCCAAGAAGGTGGAGTAGTCTAGTAATTGAGCAGGATTACAAAGATTAAGATTTTCATTTTCAATATAGATTTATGCGGGGGTAGGTGTGAGTAAGCTGACCAGTAAGTGCGATAGGGGTTTAGCAGTTGGGTGCTTGTTTTATACTGACGTGATGAATGGAGGCGGAAGCATTATGGGCAGAGTTGTCAGTGGCATTTGAATATTTGGATAGGCACTCAAGGAAGGCGCAGTGGGGTAGCGGTTTGAGTGTTGGACTACTAAGTGAGGGGGTTCAGTATCCGGAAACAAAATTTAAGGTATTTCCACTGCGCAACCTCTCGTGAACGTCTCACAAACATCAGAGAGTATAAGTTTCTTAGCCTCTTGGGCTCTACGTTGAATTGTAGATCCCTTTGAATCCTCCCAAAAATGAAAAACTCATACAAAACGAATGGCTGTGAGAAGTATATGTCTAGGGTCTTTACGAACCTGTTGTGGAAACTATTTTTTTTTTCTTTTTTTTATTCAAGGTTTTCTAGGAGGGTTGCTGGAGTTTGATAAAGAGGTTTAAAAAGAAGAAGACAGAGATGGCCTGGAAGGACACACATTCAGCTCAAGTTCTATCCGCGTTAACTAGTTTAACGCCTTTCCGAGCACTGCATCGCTGGATATTTTGATTTGAAGCGAAAGTGGGGTACCACAGGGCTGAACTTTATCACCGATACTTCTTGCACTGACCAAGCAATGGACATTGAGCAACAGACAGTCTTCTTATTTCAAGGTAAATTTCGGAAATATGCATAGAAACTATTGCCTCTGCTTTCTTACAGTTTAGAAAGCAACTCTACTTGAAATGCGTTTCACTCTCATATTCTAAATTCGATGACAGTCAATCGCTGCAAAGTCATTTTGCAAAGCCCCGATAGAACGTGTGTCCTCTCATAACACGCCCACCGAAACATTCCCTCATTTGGCATAGCAAAATTAAGCTGTGCACAGTTTTATTAGCTCATTATCGGCACCTTAGCACGTGTCACATAGTGGGTGTCCCAATCATTTAACTCATTCATCAAAGTCATCCCTTATCGCACCGATATCAATCCCTGTAGTCGATTGTTTTGGAAACATTTCCGCTAACTCAGCGAGCTTTACGGAACTCGAGAGACAAATGTCTCCAATTATTAGTGGAAGCCTCAGACACAGACTATTAGTTATAATGTGACACGAGGGTTGTTCCTTCAAAGTGGGGATGCAGGGTGTATATATTTATTCATCGCATTTCGGCAAATATCTGTTTCATATTCGTCAATGTCCTTGCAAACAATGTGGAGAATTTGATTGCCACCCATGAACTCCCTTCACTTGCTCAATCTGTTTTCCTACAGGGAAGGTGAGGATGGTACATATAGTTACAAGGATTCAACAACAATGCGAGCTCCTCGCAAATTCGAAGAGCCCAGAGCCAGCACACATCGTCGACGACGACGACGACAACAACATGCCTTCTTCTATTGCAATCCACTTAAGCTAATCCGATTTTGTGTGCGCCATTATTGTATTTGCGCGACATATCAAGGATGTGAGTCCTTGTTGTGTTGTGATTGCGTTCTTTCGTCGTTCCTTTCTTTGCCGAGCTATGCGCGACGGAATGCGACGAAGGTGGCTGCTTTCTGCTTTGGTGGGGTAATGCGCTGGGGGTGCCAACACAAAAGGACCTCAATCGTGCACAACAAACATATGACTTCCTTGCTTCTTCTGCCGGTGGCAGCGCACTAAGACTCTATGTCACATTGTTGTGCAGTCTCGCTGTGGTGCGCGCTGGCAGATTCCATAAGTGTGAGTATATCTCGCTTTGGCTCTGAAGAGGAGGATTCCGTTCCATTGAATGGATATATGTGCAGTGGAAAAAAAAACTCGTAGGGCATTTTTCATTCGCACCCTATCGCCGATTCTTGCAAGCTCCAACATGACATATGTCATTCGTCGACTGACATTTAATTCAGTTTCACCAGCTGAGGATGGCGAAATAAATAAATAGGCTTTTGCGGAATTTCCGAATTGCGGGCGCCGCCGTTTCTCACTGTCAGTCGGCGGGGGTGGTAAATGGCGAATGGTGAATCGCTGCTATCTCCTGCGATACGCCCACCTTTCAGCGATGGAATTTAAATGGGAATCGTGTTGCCTGAACGTTATCGACTGCTTTACATCACTCATGACCCGCGTCAGTGCGCTGCTGCTCCTCGCCCTCGCGCAAGCATATTAAATGGAAATCGCGCTCCTCAAATCCCCCCTGAATTATGCATGGACATTTGTATTCCATGGACGAGTACTCGTATACCCAAGGCAGGTGTACGAGCAACATACTCGTGTACGAGCTGCACTCGCGGTGTAATAAATCGAGACTTCGAGAGCGTTCCGCAATAAGCGCTCGTCGAACGCTACACCGTGTATAAGGGAGGGATGGTGTTTTTGTTGCCGCTGCGAAACTGGAACGTGGATCCGGTGTAAACAAGGAGCTGCAGCAGTCAGTTGCAAGAAGGGGCGGCAGCGCATGGGCGAATAAATCACACCTTGCAGGCGCTTCTGTTTTAATTTTCACGTGCGGAATTAGGTTAACATCATGAATAATGAAAATCAATTGCACTCAGTGTCTGAGTATATGAGTCGAGGCGGCGGCGGGATGGGCCAGTTTTGTACTTCAATGCAGGGTTGCGATTTGTGAGGTGATTTCTCCCAAGCTGTGAGAGAAATTCTCTAGAGTGAAGTCTCTGCGAAATGGCTGCCGAGTCGAAAGAGCTTTATTCTATAAGTTTGTTAAGCTCGGTATACTCAGTTGTGGTCTCTAAACGTGTGTAACATTGCAATCGAGCGTAGAATCTGCATGCCAATCGGCGTTCACTAGACGCTGCCATTTCCGCGTTTGAGTGATAGACAGATGATTTAGAGAATCGGGAGGCTCAGCATTCATAAATAGCGAGCTTCAGACCGTGTATGCCTTAAAAGCATGCTTAGCGGCCTTTTCTTGTTTTTTTTTGTAGAAACCTTGTCAGATTTTTGCACGCTAACAACATCTACCCCCAAAACTTGGGCATGGTCAAAGAAACTTTTCTTATGGATAAATTATTAAAACGAATAAGTCTACAACACTATTCTAGCTTTCGAAGAAATGTTTGCTATCACGTTTAGCTACGAACGCCCCTTAAAAGGGGGCGTGTCATCAAATTATTATATGCGCCAATTGCTAGAAAAAGCATTGCCCACCCATTTTGTGAAAAGCACAACCCCAGTTTCCATCAATAACAATATGTTTTTTTAAAGTAGGCTCTAAGGCTCTTTTTTTAGTGAACCTTTTCATAAGAAAATGGCTCAAAATGGAACAAAAGTTGCCCTCCTTAAATTTTGTGGTGAAATGTTTGCCAATCAAGACACCAACGAATTTTTCGCAGCTCTCTGAGTTGTTGGGCTAGAAGTTTGGGGCGCACAAGCCCCTGAGCCATTTCTATGTGGCCACTTTGTAGCAACCATGCAAAGGCTTATGAAATCAACATCTCTAGACCTCGGAATAATGGTGAGGTGCTTAACCGTCGCATGCTGATCCTCATTTTATTTACAAAAAGTTGCAATCATCGTAATATACTTCTTGCGATTATGTACTAACTAAAACTTAACTAAAAGTCACCGCTGGCTGGTGTTGCAATTATACAAGTAACAACACAGTTGCAAATGCAACCACACTCATACCTCATCCTGCTCCGAGAAGTTTTTCCCTCATTAAACCATTCGAACCGATCTCACCGTCAATCAATGCGAAAACTTCTCTAATGTTCCATTAGGCGAGGAATCAACATACACCTCGAGTCCTGTCTGCGCCGGCATCTCGTACACTCGCACAAAAAATCCAGATCAAGACGAATCACCAAATTGATATGAATTAATTCCAAAGGTCTTCTTCGGCGATTGCCGAACGGATTCCCAAGTAAATTGCATTCCAAGCGAGGAGTGATTGTCTCGCAGTCCTGCCGAGGTGCATATTAAGCAGCAGCAGCCACCATCATCACCATCGCCGAAGATGCAAACACGACATCGATTTGGGATTTGGGAGGGAAATTACTTAAGGGATACATATTCATCCGAGATCCGAGATCGTCCCGTACTACATCCATCTCAAATGACATTGGGGGCCTGCAATCAAAACCGAAAACACTCTCAAATAAACATTTCGGACAATGGAACTGACTGACAGACGATGTCCGCTAATTGAAGGATTCTGTCAGAGTGGAAAGGGGCCCTACAAAACAGAGGAAACAAAAACTAAAAACAAATCAACCCAAAAACAACTCCTCGCGTCCGCTGGCTGACCTCGTCACAGGTCGACATCGGCGGACACGGACAGAGACTTCTCTGCCGGTGATGCTACTGCGCGTTTGTCGGCAAAATAGTGCTCCTTCGTCCGCAGCTCATCACTCGAGTGTCCAGTGTGCGTCGTCGTCGTCGTCGTCGTCCTCATCCTCGTGCACGTTGTTTTGTGTTACCTGTTATCTACTTGGCCATTGTTGTGTGCCGACGACGGCCTTCTCCACCGCCACCACGTCAAAGCCTTTTGTAGTTGGCCGCCAAAGAGTCAAGTTGCTCTGCAGCTCTTGCTCCGGGCTCTTGCTGCTGCGCGTCTTGTCGCTGCAACGGTTCCATTTCCAGAGCAAATTCAATTTGACCGAATGCAATTTATGTACGATTTTCAATTTTCCCAAATTGCCGCTACTGCTACTTGTGTTCCCATATCCAAGCCGCGTCGTCCTCCTCCTGGGCCGCCAAATTGCCAAACGTAAATTATTGTGGAAATTTTATTTTTATATTTCATTACGTTCGACGTTTCGGGATGAGATGTCTGCACGTCGCCGAGCACTGTCGGGAATTATGTGTTTGTGTGTGCCCCACAAGTCCAGCACAACCAATTCGCGACCGTAGTTGCTCGACTACTCCTTGGAGATTTATCGATTATCCGAGTTGATAAAAACAAATCCGGCGCATTTTTCGGAATCATAAATAATGAAAATCGCTCGATGATTTATGGTTGCCAGCGCGCAGTAGCTGCGTTCGTAGTCCGCGCCCCAACAGAAGGCACATTTTCGGTAATGATGCAGCTCGTGATTTAATTTTCGGCGACCAGCGCGCGTATTGCAGAGCATCCGTCCGTCGCAAGTCGTCGAAAAGTGCAACGGCAACAGTCGCGCTTGACATTGCGCAAAGGCATAAATTAGGCGGCATTGTGAGTTTCTGATTCGATTGTGATTTGAGATTGAACCGACTGCGACTGGCTGATGCTGGGGTCCGGTTAATTGGTTTAAATGCTATCTAAACGGCTGATTTATGCTGTTGCGGTTAATCCCTGTTCTGGCCCGAATGCTGTGTCCCAAATAAAAATTCGAATTATTAAATTGGCCACTTGAAGAGTGAGTAAATAAAAATTGCCCCGCCACAATCCACCATTCGATTATTATATGGGCGGCCATAAATCATGGTAACGGGTGAAAGGTATTTTAGGCTCGGCTAATAGGTAGAACATTTGGAACTGTTTAGTTGGTGCTAGTAATTATTTGTTAACAGAGCTTCATACATTTATGAGTAAAACCAGTAGTAAAATAAATAGTTGGAACAACAAAAAGGTCCAAGTAGGACCCTATTTGGGCTGAAGAGCTGTCACAAGTCGTCAAGTTATGTATCTTGCTCAGGGTAAGATCGGTGGTTCGCCACATTGGCCCTTTTCGCTGATCTTTCCATCCGGTGAGAAAAAATTGTAGGAAAGGTTTTCGCTAATTGTTTCAACAACTTTAAGAAAAACCCTCAGTTTTCCCAAAATTGAACTGCACCAGCGCAGGATCGACTGAGTCAATGCAGATACATAAAAACCCTGATGTGCGTCATTAACTGTGGGACCAAAAACAAAACGCAAATCGAAATGCCGCAAATTGAAAAACCGATTCTTAGTCTTAATTATATTAATATGCATTTCTCCAAACTGATTGACTTCACGTAAAGTGTAAGTTGTGCATTACGCAAGCTGTGATAAAAACGACACAGCTTCGAAACCACTATAATATTTCAATTACGCAACTTCGAAACGACACAGATCGGAATGACGCAAAGCAAGGTTTTGGTTTTAATCAGTTGACGCCTTTTGACCTGCATTTTACAGAGTTCCTCTATCTAGTTGAGTCCCAAAACTTAATTCCAAAATAGGATGTCAGATAAATTTCGAAACCTGGATCCGAGTTAGCTTTTCTAAGCAACTTTAATGTCTGGATCTTAATTTCAGGAACGATATAGAAAGCCCTACCCCAGAGCCTCCATACCTTTATATGGAAAGATAAACTGGACCTTTCGATAAAAATCGTAACGTACCTACTTGATTTTTTTACCGCAGACTGTGTTATACGAATTTTTTCCTTTGTGTTTTGTCTATTCATCTTGATGGGTTACCGAATGCTGCTACTGGCCTTCACGAGCACCTACACAGTGTCTCAAGATCCTAAACTAAGTCAGCAAGATAAGTTTCCTAAAGAGTGTAATACCGAAGACTGTTCGCAATCCATTACTCCCAGCAGCAGTTGCAAAACTAAAATCACAGAAGCTCAGTGACATGTGTCTTTGACTTCTAAGCGTGAGGTTATAGGTTCAAGCTCCGGAAAAATACAAATTTACGGGGCTCTATCACTGGGTCTTATATATCTATACGTTGTTCTTCCAATTTACTTGTTTATATAAATGCACACGTCATAAGTTCTATCAGTGAATGGTCTGAATCATTTTTCCAAATGACTGCCACTTTAGCCAAAACTTGCACAAGTTCTTAAGCTATTGCCAAGAAGAGAAATGTCCATGAATTTGATAATTGAGCTCCCTTTTAGTGGGTATACATTAACCTTATGTGCATCTAATCAATTTAAATGGGAATAACCTCAACTTTAAGAATATAAAAACAAAATCTTTTTATTCGCCTCCAATGATGCAGTCTGTTGACATACCCCCATGAATCACCAACCCTCTAGTAGATGCGTAATTTCTCCAGGTGGCTCCACTCCCAATCTAATTGGAAACCATCTTTCCAATACAACATATGGTCCTTCGAGCCGCATACATATAAATTCATCGCAGCAATCTAAACGATTACTTTACAAGAAACGCTTCAATTATTCTAATTAAGGCAATAAACCATTCCCACTCAGGATCTCCAGGAAACGAAGACACGCATCGCTCTGGCAAATCAATGAACAGACACTGCCATTTCCTGACCAGCAGTCCCCCGCCGTCCGTCCAGCCGGACCAAACGCAGCCATTTCAATTTCGGCACATTACATGCTTCGATTGCAACCTCAACTGATCCTTCCTGTTTGCATTGCATTACAGGATTAGGAGTAACCTTTAACTTGGGGATACAAATAATAACGGCATATTAAATGCCAAGCAGCCTATATTAAATTGAAAATGTGGTACAACATGACTTTGTATAGCCGTCGGCAGTCCCCACAGCCACATCCTCCTCCGTTTTGTCATTTGTTGTAGCTACATATGTGCGTGTGTTATAATAGCCTGTCAATTGACTTCCGGCATCTAGGAAAAGGAAGAAAATCAATTAAGGATTCGTACATAGAGCACGGCATGCACAAGCAGGAGGCTCCTTGAGTTACAATACACGTAGGCGTCTGCACGGCCTGTGTCTATATGCGAACGAATTATGAATATACGCACGATGGCCGTCTCCAAAGCTAAGCCAATTCTGGACTTTCCCTGTGTCGTCTACAACTGTTTATGGTGGTACATGTCCCGGGGGCAATTGGCAAAGACACGAAATTCAATTGCGGTCCGATAAGGCACAGTTTGTTCGATAGGTATGACATATATGTATATATGGAAAGGGAATCAGTGTCCTGCGGGAACTCTAGCGCGCACAACTCCTGTCCATAACTAGGTAGGTAGACTTGGTAGGCCCATATGGTAGGTTGCCAGTAGTTGATAATTATTTTACAAAATGAGTCCCTCGAGCTGCTTGGATATGTTGAAGTTGAGTAGGCAGCTATTTCTGTTCAAAAATTTATTGTTTACTTTGCGAGGACATCTGCCCAAAATACATAGATGGTAAAGGATATGTACTCGTACATATAATGTAGCGAAAGCATCCGCATGGATGCGGTATTGCTATGTCAACCAACTGTACTGCGAGTATTGTTTTGAGGAGAATGCGATCAGCCAACATTATTTGAGAGGGTCCTTCTTCTCGAGCTTGGCCAGTATCACAAGTCGACCCAGCAAAAGTCACTTCCTCAGTGATGCTAGTTAATATTTCTGCCATCAACAATCCAAAGTTGAAATCAGCAACCAGGCAGTCGGGTTATTGCAATGGGGTGCCACAAGAGAGCAAAATAGGACCACTGCCTTTTGCATATAGTAGGTTGGACTGCCCTAGACCGTCGTAAAACCGTTTTAATTTAGCCGCAACCATTTATGTACGTCCTTAAACAGATCGGAGGTACTTGGTTCATTTATAGACCAATTGTTAGGTTAGGTTAAATGAGGTTAGGTAAGCGGTTTGGCGAGACTGGGGGAGCCTGCCTCCGCCGCACTTAGATAATAATTCTCGCTGGACTCAAGTGCACATCACTAAGTCGTTTGTTGAAGTAAACTCATGGTTCCATATGAAGACGCGCACTGGCTCTTCAACCGGCAGAAGAACACAATTATCTTCTGCATTCACTATATACAGCTCTTCAACTCGACTGCACTGGCTCTATTGATGAATGTTAAACGTTACCAGGTTTTGCATTGCCGCCACCACACACAGAACAGAACAGGACGATTTGAAAATCCATCAATGATAAATGCAGGAAGCTTCCGAATGATTGCATCCGTGTAAATGGAAAACTATCAATCCCTAGTGCAGCGTCGAGTGAGCCTTCTTCCCAGCCTCCCTTCCAACCACCCTCTCAGCCTCCATCAAGGTATTCCAGCTGAGCGCATTCGGGCGAAGTGGGAATTTCCGATGTAACCTCGTCGTACCCATCAACATCGTCATATGTCCTGCTCTGCATCCTATCAGCGCACCACCAAAAATTTGAAACGTATCCTGCATTTTTAGTGTATACGTACTCGATACACACACTCCGCCGCGGCTATCGACAATCACTGTGCTGATGATGATGGCTCGCCTCGTGTGGCAGTTTTTGGTCTATTTATCCATGGCGGCGGGCGGAAGTGTGTACCGTGTGCTCTTCTCTATACTTGTATCTCGTACTCCCGACCGGAATATGGCACGCGGCGCTCCCGTGAGAGGAACATGATGGCGACCATGTGGCGTCTGAATTTCACAAAATTGATTTTGCAATCGTCCGGCGAGGACTTTGGTGGAGTGCTTTCTCCTTTGTTGCGCGACGATTTTGTCGATTTTTGGCCATTTGGCCAGCGCTCCACTAAGTCCACTACGTCTCACTCGAGTTTTTGTTTGGTCATCCCTCCTGAATGGGCGGAAATACTTAACGTGTTGTATGGGCGCAAGTAAAGAGGCGCGTCGGCTTTAAAAATGCCAATTAGACGGCGAAATTTCCATTCGCACAATATCGGCGATTTATTTGTGCTTCGTTAAGTGCATTCAGTTTAATAGCGCGCACTTGCGCTTCCCCGAGTTGTGGAGCCGTTAACATGATTGATGGCCGGCCGTTAAAATCCGAGCGAGCGTTGGTTGTTTTCAAAGGCTGGATGTCTACCTGCATGCGCGCGCAGCATATATTACAAAAGAACACCGGTAGCGGTATCTTGGTTAAGGCAGAGGGCGCAACGGTGTTCAGGAGTGCGGTCGTAACTTATGTGCGTAATAAAGCAGTGCTAATTTATACCTCCCGGGAAGGTGGAGTATCTCGCTTTGGGAACTACTGACTTTGGACGCGGTGGGTAATAGGATTCGAATCTGGTTAGACGCTCCACATGCGTGTCGAATTGGGGGAAATTGAAAACATTTTTAGAACTGATCAGTCGGTGAGATGCCGCCGGGTTATAGTGACGACCCAAAGGTGAGAAGATGAATGGCATTTGCAATTCTTCGAAGGACATTTAAGTGGGAGCCAGTTATTTTGAATACGAAAGTCGCTGGAAAGCGGTTCCGACATGGCTTTTGAATTTAAACAACAAGATTCAAATTTGTAGTGGATAGCGGGTTGTGGTCTTCCAGACATCGGTGGAAATTTTGATAAGGAAGTCGGCTTGGATGATATGAACAAATGCCGACTGGGAATCCTTGGTGATATTTCCATTGGTTTACATGAGAAAATGAGCCAAAAGAGTGTCCTCCTCTAAGATGGAAGTGTTGGCGGATCTAATGGTTAAGTGGGTTTCAACTGCTCCAACTCCCGCGAAAGTCTGTCAAACTTCCGAGTCTAGAACTGCCAGGAAAGATCTTCTCAGTTACCCATTCGAACTCGGCCTAAAATTGTAGTTCCCTTCCATTCGTCACAAAAAATAAAAAACTTACGCAAAACGAATGGTTGCGAGAAGCTAGGCCTAGCGTCTTTACGGACCTTTTGGTCCAACTATATATTTATTTATTTTCTAAAACAATTACAGTAGCTTTTCTAGACCCATCTGCTGCGTATTTTCTGTGGACCCGATCTCCTTACACCTTTTGTTGTTCCACATAGTACCACCAAAGCTGTCGTCTTTAAAAAAAACGTTTCATCAATCCACTGTCATTTTTCTCAGTGGAAATAATGATTGCCAATCCAATTTTAGGTAGGCAGCTCTTTAGAAATACCGGGTGAGCTTGAAATGCCTTATATGATGCTTAGTTCGGTCTTGTTCAAGCCCAGCTAAGCAAGTATGGTTGCCCACTCTTTTTCCTGAACCAAAAGACATCCATCCGTAGCTGGGTTTCTTACATTAAGAGGCTTGAGGCTTAAAATGTGAAATGCCAAACTATTGGGTGCAATGAGTCCGATATAGGACCTCCTGAACTCACAATGAGTTTTATATGATTAATTTTGAGACAAAGGAAATAAATTTGGTGTAGGTACACCTTATCCCAGCTGTAGAACTTGAAAGCATTCTCAAAAAAGTATAGGTAGATGAAAACAAACTTTAGGTTGAATTTTTAAGGGGGTCAAAGCTCCACTTAGTCACAAATATCACTCAATTATAATGCAAGCATTTTATGAGACTCTATGCGACAGGTTTTAAGTCACCTTACTTCGATTAGTTCCAAGATGTGTCTCGCTTGTTACCCGAGGAAGACTCTTTTGGAGACCTAAATGCGAGAGTCGAGTGGATCATCATCCGGTAGGCAGATAGTATCTACCCTTATATCAACAGAGACCATTTTTTCAATCACATAAAAGAGGAATTTTTTTAACTACCGTTGGAAATGAAAACGTTCTTTAAAAAGCGAATGGCGAAACACAAACGACTTTCGTTATTTTAATTTAAAGTCCTTTAAAACAACAGAAGTCTCGGCATTGCAAAGCCAGCAAAAAGCAAAAGACCTTTTTCAACAATTTGTTAGGCGAAAGGAGTGTATTTGGAGGTCAGTTTAGTAAAAAGAAGACAACATATGGTTTTCTTGTAGTAAAAAATCAGAGAGGACAAAAAGGACCCTACTTATATAGAACCGAGTAGGTTTTTAGATTATTTTACTACCGAAAAACTCGTCTCTTTATTCCATGAAGTAAGTTGGTTGAACCTTTGGCCATGACCACATAGGAACAGCACTTGAACTCTCTTTTACCCGCGCTTTTTACAGAAGGAGGTGGTGGCGTTGAATAAATTGAACTTTTCAAACTGAATTGAGGTTGAATACAGTAACCTACCTACCTTTGAAGTCAGTGAGGCGTGGCAGGGCAAGAGAATTCAACTTTAATTCATAAGTCAGTCCCAACCCAACCTACCTAAATGAGCTCGCTAGTTACACCCACCCTTTAACCCGAATATTATATCGACCACTATTGCCCTATGCAAACCGCATCGCTTTTCTCAAGTATACCTTCTTCGCGTTCCTATGTAAATTTGGAATAGTTGATTAACGGAGCTGGATTGTTATGAACCGCAAATGACCCGTTTTGGATGTCAGATATCCCAATGCAGCCATTTCACACTCACGACGGTGCACCGCAATATTGCAGGTCTTCTCTGAATTGATAATTGACAATGAATTCAAAAACCATCTTGCGGTGTAGTTAAGGGACACTAATGTCAGTTAAGGGACACTAATGTCATTAGGCAAAAGTAAAGGTTCGGATATCGGGTATTGGAATTTCCAATTTGACTTTAAACTCCGAAATTGATGCCGGGTCTGCAGTTGGACCTTATCCCGACATTGTCGACAAAGGTCCATCCTCTGATCCCATTAAATGATAAATCGTGTTAACGGTCAGCCCTATCTCTTAGATAGCACACATGCCATTGAGCTGGCTTACTCCCGTCCCGGCCATGTAAATGCTCATTCGCCGTTCCATGTGCATATCCTAATGCGGCATTCATTCCACGCACACAGACCGAATGGCCTGTCCATCCCTCCGTATACGACATCTAGATTTCTATTCATTTGCAAATTTTCACTTACCTATCTGAGAATCACTTGCAACTTGATACGTGGTCAGCCTTATCACACCTCCAGCCCACATTATGTGTGAACAGCACATTTGCATATCGCAGCTACAATCATGATGCATTGGATTGCGTTCGGGAGGCACTCCATGAACGAGTTGAATGTCTGATTACGAGGACGACTGCAACTTTAGACCATTTTAGCAGCCATTACCCTAACTCTATCAATGGCGCGTTGCATAAATACGTCACTGGATACAAGACGCTGCATAAATTAAACCATCAAGATGAGTTTTTCACCTTCTCTAGGAAAAACTTTCCATCAGATCCTTGGCTGCAACAATGCATAGCACGAGTATATATACTCGCACTCCTTGGCTTGACTGCGCCATGATTTATTGCATTTGCAAACGAAACGTGCTCTGATTTGTGCCTGTAGGACGGCGGCGGCGGCGGCGCTTGCATTCTCTCCACACGGCACCCATCTGGAAGACAAGTGGCACTTTGTCCAAGGCAAAGTGAATATAATGAATTGGTCATGTTTTGCTCCTCCGCTTCCCATTTCGGACCGAGGTGTGGGCTCAGGCGTAATTAATTGGAGCGTCGCAGTACTAAATTCGACAAATTTATTTCTCGTGCTCTGCCGTCGCGCTGCTGGACGCTGGCCACTGTACCCTGTATACGCCAGTAGTATTCCGCGCGATGCCTCTCAGTGGGATACCCGCGTAAAATTAATGATCGATGCGCAACCTTAGCTGTGGCCATAAGTACTTGCAGCCTGGCGTCGAATAATAACTTTGACAAATTAAGATGTCCCCGGCAGTTAGGTTGGAGTGGCCCCGGCTAATCCTTGGAACAGATCAGATACAAATCGAACATTGCCACCACACGTCCGATGGGTATCTACGAATGACACGGCGACGCTGAATTATTATTATTGACATCCCGGCGAAGAGGATTCTAGGTGAGTGGAGCGTTCATTTTTTGCCTCTCATCCTGTCCACGGCTCTCAAACTCTGCGCGACTAGCGTAACGGCCCAAGATTAATAGAGACAGGTGAACAGCATCGTTCTGTCAGATAAATCACGGCGAATGTAAATGCAACACAGAGGCAATCTCTCATAAATAATTCAGGTCCTGTGTCACGGCTAGGAGCTGAGAAGCAACAGCGACGCGAAACTCCTTTTTAATTCCATTCCTTTGGTTGTTTTGTTCATTCGGCTTATTGTGTTCGAGGAGCTGCTTTGCGGAAAAGGGGGCGAAAAAAGAACTGAAACCGAAAGGAAAAAGAAAGTGAACGAAGAACAAAGAATGTGACGTAGTGGGAGGGGGGTAAATAATAAGTTGCACTGTTGCATGTTAATGGTGTTGAAGTTGCTTTGTGTCAAAGTGTATATCCTTTGTGGGCACGTCTTGTCGTATGTTTTTTTGCGCTTTCTGCGGGGGTTAAGCAATTTTGTAACCACTCGAGTTGGACACTTTGTTTGAGTGCGTTCCTTTGAGTTTGGCTGTGGGAGCTGGTGAAATTAGGACAGCGCTTGTGCCCAGACCTTGCTTTGGAGAGGAAGCAGTTGTAAGCTTCTTACTGCCTCAAGTGGGTTCGTAGCAAGGGAGGCTTTGTTTTTTGAAAGACCTTGTGACCAGCTTGAGACCGCAAGTCGTTTTGCTAGAGGCGTACTTGCGTACAGAGACGATGAATACTGAGCGAGGGGTTTCATGTTCAAACCTTGGCAGTGTTAGTCACAAATGCAAATGTATTCACCAAAAGCTTGAGCTGGCACTCAAAAACTGCAAACGGTTTTAGTAGTTCGTTTCCTGACAAATTTTGAACTTACACCCAAAGGGAAGGATGGCTGTAGGTCTTGGAAGGTTTGGTTCTATTATGCTTTGTTTTTGTGTTTTTTTTTTCAAAAAAAGCTTTGCGATGCGTTGTTCAAAGTGTTTTTTTTTAGAAAAATTTAGGCGACTTCAGAAGAACATACGACAGCATTCTTTTGGGGAGTTTTAGGCTGTTGCTGGGTGCTCTTCTCATCCTTCCGGGCCCATGAAATGTATTCAATTTTCATTTCGTTTGAGACGTTTCTCGGAGAATTTTGAAAGGATTTTCCAAACCCTTTTGGAGCGAATTTGGGACCAATTGAATTTTTGAGCATTTTCTCAAAGCCTCAGCGTTTTTTTTATGGCTTTTATATTACGCCGTTGGCCGGTTTGTTGTTTGGTGCATTTTTGGGACGCTGATTGGAAAATTTGTAAGTGCAGGGCTATTTCCAGAATGATTTTTCGAGCATTAACAACAATTTATTTGGAAATTTTTCACTAGGTTATTCTGTTACAGTTTTTGGGAATTTTTCAAGCGTTTTTTAAGACTGTTTTTTTGAATCGTTTTACCGATACATTTTCGAATGCGCCTCTTGAATAGTTTCATGAAGCATTCTCCAATATTTCGGGGGAATTTTTTCTCAGCATTCCGGGAGCGTTTTTGAGCTTGTTTTAGCATACTTTTATATATGTTTTTGGAAGGTTTTTGAGGCGACTTTTCGAGTGTTTTTCAATGAGTTTAATGGGGCTTTTGAAGCGTATTTTTAAAGAGGCATTTTAAGTAATTTTTACGTAATTTTTTGAGCATTGTTTTCCGTTGAAATGTGTTCTTTTAAATTATTCAATGAGTTGTTTAAACAGTTTAGCATGTGTTGCATGTGTTGAGTCTTTAAAATTACTCAGGTTCTGTGGAGACCAAATTTTTAAATTGAAATTATGTTGCTTAATAATGCACCGATGGGCAGCCCCCAAACCTTGAGCTTATTTATGGATAGGATTCGCCTTGAATTCATCATAAAATGTGGCTGGATGCCTCCCACCCCCTGGAAAACCACAACAAGCCGAAACCTGTACGTTTGAGTGAGATCTTAATAATATCCCATTTGGCACGTATCGACAAGACCACAGCATACCAATGATTTATATTCAAAAGGAGCAAATTCTCCCATTACCACTGTGTGTGTACCTACACGCACTCAATGACTGATTCATTAGCATTTCGCTAGTGTGATTGTGTGTGGATATATCCTGTGGGCAACATTCCTCTGTGCCAACACCCTCACTGACGTCTTTACAACAAAAGTAAACACAAATGGGATAGTTGTCAGAGCAAGGAACTGCAAATCCTTCAGAATTTGCTGACACTGCTAGTCAGATTTGCTCTTGATATAGTAAAGCGCGCCAAGGTGTACGTAGGTGAGTGCGAAACCCTTTTCTGAGACGGAGTTCGATTGTCGCACGAAAGTCATCGAGACTGACGACACAAACAGAGAAAAGAAATAAACGAAATAATCCTTAATAATGTAATCCAAAGTCGCCATCGCATGAATGGGAGCAGGCGAGAATACCAACATACACCCACTGAATGAAATCGAAAGGAGTCAAGGAAAAGAAAAAAAATCGAAACACACATGCAGAGGAGTGTAATAAATAATTTTATTCCGAACGCGTTCCGTTTTCGTCTTCTTTCTCATAACGCGTGGCTCACATACCAAATGCGCGCATGAAATTGGAATCCTTCCTTGCACCGCAGGAAAAAAGCAGACGGTATGTAGCTCTGACAACTTTATTCTGGCAGCGAGCAGAGGGGAGACACTGTCAACCCACCCAACCCAGCGACACTAATTTCCGAAGAATCTTGCGATCATGGATTCCGGACACGTTCGGGTGACGAACCTTTTAAATTTGGCAGTTCCGTGTGTTATATTAGTCGACATTTCAAAGGGATTAAGATGACGACGAAGACGGTGTGAGGCGAGGTGAGCTCAGAAGTGTGGGTCGCCACGTATCGAGTTTGTTTGCCTAGAAAAACTTTTCCCGCTGCCGGTATTAACTTAACTCCCTGTTAGACTGCACAATATATAGACTGCGAACTTTGAATTGGACTCAAACTCACACTCGGAGGCTGCAGGCTGATTATTGTTATTTAGCTACTCGTTGTGTGACTTGGTTTGCTAAGCAGCCGCCGCAACCACCAGCAGCAACAGCAACGAAACAGTTTGCCGACATCCAAGGGAGTTGGCCTTGCATTCGCAAATTGGTCACACTCATCGCTGAAAATCATAATGGCGATCATAAGCATTCATAACGACGACGAATGCGTTTCACGGTCTTCCTCCCCATTTGACAGCACTTCCGCAACGAATGCGATTTCGTTTTCATTTCACGGATCGGGTGACAGGATTTCGTTGCAGGATACAGATACGGGGTGGCATGCGACTCAGTTAAGGGCGGAGATTTGCCGATATTAACTTTATTTTTTTTTCAGAGTTAATCGATTACGCGGTGCACAGCACACGATGGACGAAGGGTGGCGGATTGATGTGTGGGAGGGTAAATCTCGAATGTGCATTACATGAGTCGTTCGAATGAAAAATGGTTTGAGCTTAGGGTAAGGGGAGTTTAATGGGCCCAGCTAGACTGATTGTAGTTCGGTGTTCCTTTAGAAAATTCAAATATGTCGTGATTTTCCAACTACCCAGCTGGGGGCTATATGAAGTGACTACCATGGACACTGCCCACAAAGAAGATAAAGGGAGTGTGCCAGACAAATCTGTCGAAATAAAAATTGCTTACCAATAATAAACATCTAAAATGCAATTGAAGCGGTTTAACAGAGATCCCAGCATACAAGTGGTAAAAAAAAAATTTAAAAACTGTTCCGAAAAATGAGTATGAGTATAATATACTCATCGGAAAACGAAGAAAAAACCAGCAAAAAATCTAAAAGCGCTTCAAAAAATTCACCGAAAACATGTATAGAAACAGATTAAAAACGAGTCAAAAACGCATCGAAAACGCCCAGAAAATGCACTAAGAAGCGAGTCAAAAAAATAAACCGAAAAACCTATCTAAAAAGTGGTCGAAATATGAGTCAAAAAACGCTTTAAAAACTCATCTTAAACACTTCAAAAAGCACGTCAAAAATGGGCCAAAAAATATTAAAAAAAAAACCCCTGGAAAACGCTTTGAAAATGCAACGTAAAACCAGATAAAACCAGAAAATCCGAAAGCCGATTCAAAAAACGTGTGAAAATTAAGTCAGAATACGCATAAAAAATACCCCGAAAATGCATAAAAAATTAATCAAGAAAAACGAACAGAAAAAATATGTCAAAAACGGTCTTAAAACTAGTCGAAAGACACATAGAAAGCTTAACAAAAACGAAATCGTCTCAAAAATTGGTCGAAAATTGCGAAAAGTATTTAAAAACTCATCTAAAATGCTTTAAAAAGCACGTCAAAAAACCTTGCGGGATACATATCAAACGGTGTCAAAAATGCTTGAAAAACGCCTCTAAAACTCTTTAAAAAAAAATCGTCTAAGAACGGGCGGCAAACAAATCAAAAGACACATAACAAAGCAGGCCAGAAAAAGTTAAAAGCAGGCTGAAAAAACGGCAAATAAAAGGGGTAAACAACGAGCCAAAAACGCTTGGAAAGCCCTTCGAAAAGACAAAAAATAGTGAGCCACAAAACAATCCGAAAATGCGTCAGAAATGGAGAGAAAAATGTAGGAAAAATGTGTCGAAAAAACTAGTCGCACGACGAATGGGAGACGAGCTGAAAACGTATCAAAAACGAGTCAAAAAACAAACCAAAAAATGCGCCGATAAATGTCTCAAACTATTGCTTCAAAAACTCCTCCAAACGCTTTGAAAAGCGCGTCAAAAAAGGACAAAAAACAAGTCAGAAGACACATGGAAAACGCTTCGAAAACGTACCTAAAAGCGAGCCAAAAAAACAAACCAAATAACGCGTCAAAAACGGGCTTACAAATTCACCGAAAAAACAAATTCAACAACGCGTCCAAAACAGGCCGAAAAACGAGTCATAAGACTTGTCAAAAACTTTTAAAAGACAAGAAGAAAACGCATCAAAAAATTAACCAAAGTTGCAGTAAAAACTGATACACATGTTGTCTAATCTCATTGAAAAATATTCAAACCGAAATCCAATCCACTACCTCACTTTTCAGTAGTTCTTTTCTGACACTTGCTGTTTCAAAAAGCTGACTTAACCTATGTAGTCGAGTTCAACTTTTCAAGTCTAATCAGTCTCCATATACCAACTCATCCAAATCAGGCGGCCACATTTGCATTTTTTAATTAACTGCCGCATTTTGGCACAAACTTCCCTTATCTTGTGACTGAAGGAGAAACTTTTCCCAAACTTCTAACAGCAATTTGCTTCCTCCCTCCCAAATATTCAAATCCACCCCAAATTAGGTAAAAAAGAAAACTTTCCCTTATCTCCCCTCTCCCATCAGGCGCATAACAAACGAAATTACGAATCAAACTCAAGACAACAATTAATCTGCGTCCACGTTAATTGAATGCCATTCTTCTACTTCTACCGGCTACCGACTACCGACTCCCTTACCGTTATCTCTGTCCTCCTGATTGATGCATCCACAGAGAGCATCTAAATTCATCTCAGCCGAGTTCATTAAAATGAACCACCGCATCGACGAAACAATAAATTAAATTTGGAATCAGGAGGCGAGATGCGATAGAAATCTTCAGCAACCACCATCGCATCGGCCGCTATCTTCGCACCGGCAAAGGCCGGCATCTAAGGAAGACCGCAGAGAGACTTTGACAAATAATCCCTGGTTATGAATAATCAAAGACGTCACTCAGTGGCAGATCGGCAGCACTTGAATAAAATTTCCATAACATTGCCCCGATGGCTAGTGTCCACTGTCCATAGCGCGAGAGAGGACTGATGGTGCCAGCACTTGCAACCGACAACGACGACGACGACGACGACGACGATGGTTGGGTGGTGTCAAGCCAGTCAACCCCCAGTGACGTTTTCATCTACATGCAATGCCGCCGCCGCACCGCTTGAAAGACACACTAGCCGAACCGAAACTGGATCAAGCAACGAGCACCGAACAACCACGAAAATGAATTGTGTGCACTTCCTGCCGCCAGCACACTCGCAGACCACCGTCCACACAGACACAGGAAACATAATAGAGCATAAAGTAGCAGCAACTGCAGAGATGGCAGCTCTCGGAGCTGCACTGGCACAACCTGGACCTGGACGGGTCATAAATTTTCACCAACAAAGCGACAACCTCAGCCTAAAACATATATCTTAGAGCTGTCCGTCCGATTGTCGACTTTAGCCACCTTGAATGCAAAGAATGCATGCCGTCCATGAATGTATGCCTTGGCCCCAGGCTCACTCCATACCCCAAGTGCATGGCCTCCCGGACGAAATGTAATCCACTCGGCCGGCCGGCGGCAGCAGCAGCAGCTATAGTTGGTGCGCTGGTTGTCAACCTGGAATTCCAAGAGACAGGGAATCCTATGGGAATCCTTTATCGTTCTTTGGGGCGAATAAATGGAACAGACAACCGGTGTGTGCTGAACGAGAAAACGATATCTTTTAATATTTGTGTGCGCAATGTTTTGAGTTCGTCGGGCGGTCATCTTGATCCTTTCGGGCAAAAGCAGCCGACCTCTCATACCCCGCGCGCCATAGCCAACTGCAACCCATCGCAACTGCTGGAGCAGTAAATTTAAAATCGCTGAAAGGTATTTAATGGACATGGAGAGAATAAGTGACATTCGGTTTACATTGGCGACACAGAAGATACATACACTTATATACGGGAATATGGCGAAGGGATCACAAATCATTCGGCGTGCGCTGCGAGGTATCTCGTTCGGTTGCCGCTTGCTCTGCGCATTTGGGTTGGCGGACTTTCGTGCTACATGCTTTGGCTTCTCGTGAAACAATAGGCTAATAACGCTGTACCTTATGTCGTTTGCCTGATGGATTTACCACTGGAAATGGTCAAAGGGGACCAACTATTTATGTATTGGCCTCTAATGGGCGCATTGCATATCGCAGGAGGCAGTCATTCTACGCGGAAATTGTAGATAGTTGCAGG
Organism: Cheilosia impressa; assembly: GCA_948293265.1. Classification (NCBI taxonomy): domain Eukaryota; kingdom Metazoa; phylum Arthropoda; class Insecta; order Diptera; family Syrphidae; genus Cheilosia; species Cheilosia impressa. The sequence continues at coordinate 46,716,552 of OX411882.1, read as the reverse complement.
CAAAAACTGATACACAGTTGAACTGCTTTAGAGCAGATCTGCAGAATATTACAGAGAACAGCGGAGGAACTGTCTTAAGCCAATGAGGTGGCCGTGGCTATAAGTGGTAACGAGTAGAAATTTGGGTGACAAAGAAAGACTACGCGATCAAAGAAATAGAAAAATGCTACCCCAGAAGCAATATTTGAAAATTGTACCACAAGCTAAACTGATCGTATTTATAAGGATATAAAACCCGAATAGAGTCATGTAGGGATGAGCTAGGAAACCTTTTAGATGAGCTAGTTGGGAACATGCAAAAAAAAAAACTCTTCAGAATGTTCAACGGCAAAGTCGACTCAAATTTTGCTGTTAGGCAGTAGGAACCATTTACCATTGACAGTGAAAGTAGGGACTTTTGACCACACGGCCAAAGTATAAAGTGAAGTTGGAGAAGGACTTAAGATCTATAGCCAAACTGGAGAACCACTGAATGGATCCTTCCAGTAGGTCCCCAAAAACTTCGACACGCTTCTAATTATTTAATGAAAGGTTAAGCTGCTACATCTATGAGTTGCCAGAGCTATAAAAAAGTCTTGTGCAAAGACGTCCGTGCTCTTGAGTCAGGTTCTGAAACCAAGGTTAAGTCAGTGAAGCCAATTACATCAGCCTTGCCGCTTTTTGTAAGAACGACTGTTGCCATTAAATTTGTTAACTGAAAGGCGAAATTTGTTGCAGCCACCTACTCTTGAGAACAAAGTCCCTCCCCGTCGCATCTAAGACTCTTAGAATATCCACCATTTTTAGAGTTAGGCTTTGGTCTGTTCGGAAAATGAAGCACCCCATTCAAACTGCAGCTCTAAATCTAGCACTTAAATAGTTTTGCTACACTTAATTCCATTTTCCAGCACTAAAACTCTTGACGGCATAAAATCTGTCCCTTTACAGAAACCACGCATCGCTTAATATCTATGCAGCACAGACCTAGGTAGATATAACAATAACTAATGCAACTGGCCCATTCATGTCCGAGCAGCATGTAATCACCCCCCAGCCATTTGACATTGTTGCAGTCACTGCTTTTGCAAAACAACTCCTCTCCGTGTCACCTCAAGTGGATAAAATCTCTCTATTTACGTGTGCTCCCATTATTCCCGACCGATAAGTTCGCAACTGCAAAGGGAAGCACCCTACCAGGTAATCATCCCACACCCTAGCCCCGCACCGCAACACCGGCATTCCCTTAAAGGTTCCTGAGCACAGCGCGATGGTGACGGTGACTACTTAATGCATGTTCGAACAAAGAGTCTGGAAAGTACAACCAAACGAACCACATCCCGCAGCCGAACAAGCCGGCGGCAGACGCCAGAGGGATGAAGAAGATTTTAGGTGCCGACCAACGCAGAACAAGACAAACAACAACGATGAGCAGACCGGCAACAAAAGCGGAACAAAAGTACCAACACTATGCAAACGAAGCACGATTTGCCAATTTCCAAATGAACATTGTCCGCAGCACGAGCCCGCGCATGAGCTCTTGCCGCCGCTAAGCCACCGAGTGTACACAATTGAACCATAATTCATCTGTCAAGGTGCTGCTCAGGTAGAGCCCTATATACAATGTTCCTCTCCAACCCTGCGGAAAGTTGGTCGTCAACAAAGCGAAGGTGGTAAGCTACCCGGAAGCTTGAAGACAGGTACAGTCGAAAGAATTTTTATTTGCGCGCCGAATTCAGTGCTGGATGTGCGTGATAAGGATCGAGGAGCACATATATTATGACCTCATTCTGTGGGATATCCTTCTTCAATTTTCAACACCTTGCTCGAGCTGTTCGATATAGAAGCCATCCCACACCAAAGACGAATTAAGCGCATCGTCCTTTACGGTCTCAATTTATCACCAGCGGAACAACATGAATTTAATTTAAAACAACGGATTCCACTCGATTGGAGTGTATTTCGACTGAACCCAAACCATCATGCATCACTGACAATCCACGAGGACGAAGTAAGGGTGCCACAGCAACGCCACCCTGCTCAGGCACAACCCCATTCCACTTGCATTCCTCGAACTAAAGCCGGCAATAAAATTTATCATAGTCACACCCGAACGCCGAACTCCCAGGAAGAGAGAGGGACAAAAAGGGGGACTCCGGTGTGCGAGATAAGGAATTTCTCTGCTTTTTAATGATAATGACGCCAATTTGGACGCGAAGGGATGCCGTACGACTACCTCGGAGACTGGATCCTGTTGTATTGCTTTGGCTGGCATTGCGATGGCTCTCGCTTTTCATCGGTAGACCCCGAGTGGATTTTATTACACCTCATTGTTCTTCGCCAGGGTGTGGACTGCGGATGGATGATGGTTGGTGTGTGCTCTGTATACCAGGAACCAGCACCAGCAACCACCACCAGCAACCAGATACCAGAGTAACGGAGAGAAGTCACTTTTACTAGCTCATTCAATGCATTCCACTTTTGTAGTTTTATTACTATTTGGACTTTTGTTATAATTTTAATGAAGATAAAGTTACCCTGGTGTGAGTTGTCTGTTGACTGTGTTTTATGTGTATTTCCCAATTAAAAGTTACATTCCTCCTAATATTTGGTGTCGAAAAAATGGAGTTAAATCTTGGAAACAGCTCGGCAGAAAGGAGCTTGGAGCTACCAAAAATACAATTAACGCGTGGGGGGAAGTTAACAAGGTGTCGAGGGCGGCGAGGGCTACGTATTCGATTGGTAAAGTTATTTAGCCCCTTTTAAGAGGTAACAATATTAACCGCTCTCTGGTAGTTTACAGTAAGATACAACATAATGAGCCTTAGGCTTGAGGATCATTAGTTTTTATTCTTATAGAACAAGGTATATGAAGAATAATTTTGTTTAAAAGCAAATGGAGGATGGCACCCCAAAGAAAATGAGAGCAGGGCTCGCCTATACACAGTTGGCAACACTGTATAGATCTAAAGCCGAAAGAACTCTTTCTTTTTGGTTACCTGCTTCCAGATGCGCACTACAAGTGCCTTTCCACTTCTTCTTGCCATATAAGACAAAGGTTTTCCAATACTAATGCAAGCTAATATCTATATTTCTAGGCTCTAAGACCTCACCAGGGAGGGTACAATAGGCTTCCTAAATAGAGGCCGCATTGCCAGAGCTTCAGGAAGGCTCTACCGTCTTTTAATCAAGTCTAATACATTTCCGGAAAAAATTCAACGAACAGCATATATTCTACGAGGGTCTCAACTACAACGAGACAGACGTTTAAAAGATCATCCTTAAAACCATATACGTTTAAAATTCAGACTCCTTAAGGAAACTGGTCCAGAAAGCGTGGTCTGTTAAGCGAGAACTTTTTTTTTGTGGCGATATATTAAAAAAAAAATGGAAACAGAAACTGAATTGTAAATATGTACCAACAATTTTGTGAATCCAGGTAGCAGTATATAAAGACTCTAAAGTCGCAATAGTTAGAAACCCTCATATCATTTCTTTTTGTAGATAAGTATTGGAAAAGAGAATACGTTCAACAATTTTAAGCGAGCTATCTTGGAAGTGAAATAAGGCCCTCAGGTACTTGACTATATTTTAGAAACTTCAGTCTACGATCGAATGGAATTAGTCCGTGAAATCTACCTGTAGCTTTCGTAAAGGCTTGTAACGACATCTTTTTCCAATTTTTTTTTTTGGAAACTGAGCTTTTCAAGACTTGTTTGGTTAGTATTCTGAGTTTTATCAATTCTAGCGTTATATTCAAGGTTTTAAAATAAGAGAAAAGAACTAAGCTAAACAAGACTCACTCCGAGTTACTTATAATCATTTCCAGTGTCCATGTCCAGTCCATACTACTTTTTTCGAACTCGCGGTGGCAAAAGTTTCAATACAAAATTGCATATTGTGACTTACAAAACATTTTGACAGTTAAAAATGATTTTTAATAAGGCCCACAAGGTTAAGCAAAAAAAAGAATGTTTGTTGGTGCAACAGGTCCCGAGGGACACTAGGTCTAGCCTCTCACAACCATTCGATTTGTGTGAGTTTTTAATTTTTTGGACGAATGGAAGGGATCTACAATTTTATGCCAAGTCCAAACGGCTAATTGAGAAGCTCTTTCATGAAAGTTGCCTCTCGGATGTTTGTCAGACGTTTACGAGAGATGGAAACAACTTTAAGATGTAATTTGTGTTTTTCTGCAGATCGAATTTGTGACCACAGTTCAGCATTAGGCTCACTCTAGTGTTATTATAAGATACCTTTGACTGTATCACCATTCTTAAGACTTATAGCCAAGATTCGGGTAAGCTAGGGCTGGACATAGACCCATCCTTCTGAAAAAAGTTTTACTGCATCGGCATAAGGCGAATACTCTGCCATACCCGATTTTTATCTGTTAAGCTTATATCAATATTTTGAATCTATAAAAACATTTATAAAGATACTTGGTTTGGTACTGAGAGATAGGAAGTGTGTTGGGGCATTGAAGCTTGAACCTTGAAGGCTATTGCTGGTTTATTGCATCAGTCAAGATTTGGTTATGGTTCAGTCATTTTGAGATTGAAAAATTATAAGTTTCGGTAAACAGTGCGCCCAGCTCTAGAGCCACTTTTTGTGGGTGTCATTTCGAGTCTCCTTAACATCGGCTCCTGAAAGTACTTTTGGAGTATCAGAGTAATGTAAAAGCTGCAAAATTCACCCCTTTGGATGCTGCATAGTAATTTGTCCTAAAAAAACTTACAAAAGCCAAAGGTTGTAGGCTAGGCCTATGCTCTTATATATTATAGACTGGACTTTTATTTTTTATTTTTGTATAGGGGCAATACACTTAATAAATATAAGTAAGTTGGATACTCTAATCCAAGTAGCTTCCGCGTTTTTTAATTGGAAATTGAACTGTTGAGAAGACTGGCAATTATTTTCGAACCACTCGTGAAGTCCTGCGGTAGAGCGTAGAGCCTCTTTTAGACATGATTTCAGGCTGTATTTTTATTTCTATGACAACTCTAATCTCCTTTGCAGCATATAAATAGTTTGACGGGTATACCTACGCACTGTACCCTTTAAATTAAAACAACCCATTCGTCTATTTGCAGCAGCTTTATCGCTCGTTTTGCAGCTCATTCTGATACGGCAGGTCTGTGTCTAATGCTTACTTCGCCGGCACACAATGTTTTATATTAATAAGAAAAGCACTTCCAAACGTATTCACATCCAAAGGGGTTGAATAACTTCACCTTGCCACGTCTATTCACAATTCTAACTCTAAGGCGAAAATAGCGACACCCTCACCAGGAGAGCTCATTTTATGTTAATGCAATTTTCCACACCGGAGATTCCCACTTATGTCGTCGTTCTGCTTACCTACGGGTGGGCTTCTTATTTTACCACAGCTCCTGCAGCTCGTATCGTAGGTAATAGCATCTCGTCTTGAAATGAATTCGTTTTGACTTACTTGCGCTCACACCTTTGGGTCACCCCCGCACCCTACATCATGCGTGGTTGGGAAAATATATATTCGCTCACTCACATCACATGTGTGTGTGCTTGTGTGTGACAGAGTTTTATCATTATTTACTTGAAATTACTTCTTTTCTTTGGATTCGTTTTGGTTCATTGTTGCAGGAGGGAAACCATCACGTTCGTCAGTGCGCGCTGCCCCTCCACCCATTCACCTATCACCCAGCCTGACGCACCGTCTTGCGGGGAATTTCGCTACAATTTTCCACCGACATCATCACTTTTATCATTTTATCTGTGTCTTTCCTATCTAATAAGAAGTTACAACACGTTATTGTTTCCAACCCCCATATAAACATCTCCACCCCCTCCATAACTCAAGATTTTTCTATTCTTTTGCGAGGGCACACACATCCAACACGAAATGAACAGCGTCCCTTATTCAATTGTGTTCTGTTTTGTTGGCGTTCCCCAGGAACTGTGCGGCGCGGCGGTCGGAGAAGATATATCCCATCATAATTCTTGTGTACGTGTACTCGTAGTAATAGGTTTGGATAGGGCGCGGAAGAGCACCCCAGCAGAACTGATGTTTCTCCAACGGATACGTGCGGCAACATCTGGAGGAACGGTGACAAAACTGCATTCTGCTGCCACCCGCTTGTTGGGAAACAAATATCAAAATTAGCGCACTCCCCACGCAAGCAGTCGTCTATTCGATGTGTCGGTATCATCCTGGCAGACACACACACGTGTCGGGGATTTGGCAACAGAGTTTCACACTTTTTTCGTGTTAATAACTTTTGGATGAGTGACAGAAGCCAATTGCGGATTGCAAAGGGTTGCCGGTTGCTGCTTCCTCCTGCTGGTGCTGTGTCTGTGTATACGCATAAATCCCACCGTTTTGTCCGTGAGCTGATGTTGCGGTTCGAGTTGGCCGTATACCCACCCCCTGCGAGCTGCGCTCTTATTGAGTCGTAAATTATGATAAAAATTTAATGAATGGTAAATTAAGGCGATAAATTATGTTTGTGTGCTACTCTATTGTGTGCGGCACATAGCTCTTGTTTAGTGCTTTTTTTTAAATTAAACTTTTTTAACTGGCACAGGGGGTAGGTGGCAGTGGCAGGCCATCGTCATTGACGGTGTCTGCGCATGTTGTAGGAGTTGGGGCAGTGGGAGATGGGTTTTTATTGTTGAAACATTTCGTAGTTAATTTGATTGTTCACGCTCGTAAAAATAATGCGATTCAAAATGAGGAACCACCCCCGCAACTTAACGACATTTCGGCACACAAACGTCCGGAAGTAATGATCCGTTTGAGTTATGACCTTCAGTAACTGGTGATTAGCGTAATTTTGTGTAAGGAACCACCCGGCCGAGGTATGGAAAGGAATCTTGGACTTGAGGAACTTTCTGTCCAAAGGTACATCAAAGACCAATTTAAAAAGAAAACTGTGAGGAACGCTATACGTTTTTTTTTTTATTTAAAATTTTAATTTATTATTAATTAAAAGTTTAAATAATAATATGTTTCTGAGAAGCTTTAGGGTTTCCACCCTCTTCGGATCAGTTGTAGGAACTATTTATTTTATTTGTTTTTAGGTGTCTGTCCGTTAGGTTGTACGAGAGTTCCCAAAACTCGTTATACCCAACTAAAGACAACATGGCGTCCACCAAAACGCGTCCTTTTTTTCCCCACAGGCAGTCCTTATCGGCTTCGAAATTCCTCAGGTATACATACTGTGTAGTTGCTATCATAAATAAGTTTTATCTGGACACGAACATAATTTGAGCAGAAAATAAAAGACTTCCCCCGGGGAAAGCATATCAGGTTCATCTAAGATTTTGTTTCAACCCCAACAATACACTGTACAATGGCCCGAGGGAATTATGAAAACAAATTAGCACATCTTTCTTTGAGAGTCCATTTTCGAGCAGTCACAACACAATGGAGATATGCGCATAGGAACACTGTCCCACTAGGGGTAAGTTTGACGGTAGAGGTATTCCCAAAGCAGTGATCTGCGTATCTGCGCTTGAGTGCAACGATTTCTAGTAAGCCCCTTTAAAGGGTTTCTGTATATACGTTTTGCGTGGGGTAGAAAAAGGCAGTCACTGTTTTTTTTTCCTGTGCTAAAGCGTGCTAAAGATTTATTAAATCTGTAGATAGCTTACGCTTTTATGCGGTGCATAAGTCAAGCAGCTGCAGTTGATAAAGTCAGAGGGGTGTCAGGTGGTCGACCCACCGAAAAACTGATATAGAGTGGCACTAAGTCGCAGAGGGAATCAGACGGTTATATATTATGTCCACACGGTAGAGTGTCATCTATGTAGGTATCATGATCGGATTTCATTTAAATAAACGGTGGGCTGCCCCAAGGCTCTATACTTTCTGCGACTTTATTTCTTCTAGATCACTGGATATCGATCAGTTATAATATTTAAAGCTTGGCTGCACTTTTACATCTTCCTTCGGTAAAAGTGGGTCTCTAACTACATAATGCATTTAGAGATATAAGTAAACAAGCTCCTTAAATGAAGATATGAGCAAAATATTGAAGTAATGAAAAGAAAACTTTGCTTTTACTGCGCGGAAGACATAAAACCTTTTATGAGACTAAAGTGGAACATAAACTCAGCCATACCACAAGGAATTCATGCATCTTCATGGGGAATCTGCGAGTCTGACATGGCGGGATCATACTTTACATAAGAGGCCGCTTACATTTGGGTTACCTGAGATGGGGCTGCCCTCTGGTATACGTTGTCCCCCATGTGTGGCTCGCCGGGCTGGTTTGTAATTGTCAATCGACTCCATGCATATAATTAAGCCGTTTTAGAAGGTATATTTTAAGCCAGATCGATGTGTCTTCGCTGTATAGCCCGTAAAATTCGTCCTTGTATAACCAGGCTCCATCGAAACAACCTATGGAGAACCAAAGCTGTAGAAGAGACTTTCATTATACTTTTCGATAAGGTCCAATGCTATACTGCAACACTGATGTGTTGCTGCTCCACCCCAAGCCTATCTTTCTTATCGAAGTCAGACGAAGACAATGAAAGGCTGATTTTCGTGGTTAGTCTGTTGAGTTAGTAAGCGACGGCTCATAGGTTCGATCCCCGGAATAACACATTTAACTTCTTAAAGTTCTTTCCATTGCACCAACTCTGGCGAACGGCTGACAAACATGCGACAGTATAACTAAGGGCATCACAAGGGGTGCACGAGGACCTAAGTGTGGTATAATACGGTTTACCCTGCTCTACCAACCCGTAAACCTAACCTATCCTATAACTGTCATGGGAGAACTTCTTAATTAGCCGTTTGGACTCGGCATTAAACTATAGATCCCTTTCATTTGCCCCAAAAATCAAAAACTCACACAAACGAATGGTTTTGAGAAGCTAGTCTTAGGTCTTTTATATAATTAAACTTTGCCGCTCATTGGGGTATAAAAAAATATTGGCCATCTTCAGAATTTTTTAAACTTTGAGAATGTGATCACCTAATGCAGAGCTTGAAAATTAAAATCGATCCCTAAAAGGTGAAGCAAGAAATAGCTCAGTAAAATATTAAAAATAACCTCTAGCAACACATACAAAAATCAGAAGCGGCACACTTATACGACGGAAGCGATAAGACCAATCTAATCGATTGCAAAATTTCCATTTGAAAACAATTTACCGGGCTGAGTTTATCTATCTACATATACCTACCGCGCATATCACTGAAAACCATACGATCAGTATTATCTAGGAGTTGATTCTACACTGACACACATCGAGACGGCTGGCGGCTGGCACTCTTATCAGTGAGAATCATTTAACACACCGGCTCATAATATTAGAACTAGTGCAACGCGACAATTTGCTTTGTAAAGACGTCCCGCCATGTGTCCGTGTACATCAGTTCTATTCGTGCTTGGTGCGATCGGAGGACTTGTTTACATTTATCTCGCATGGAACTTTAACTACTGGAAGAAGCGCGGCGTTAAAGGACCTGAACCTGCCCTGATCTTTGGCAACATCCCGTGCATTGTTAAGCGCAATCGACATATGGCCTTTGATATGCAAGACCTTTACGAGTGAGTGTTGGGAGATGAGTTTAGATATTGAGATAATTATAGATTATCCACAGAATTTACACAATTCTTTTGCACACAACTGCTTTCGGTTCCTATAGCTGTATTAAATTAAATTGTCCACACGAATGGTGGTAAATGTAAAACGTCAGTTGAATAGATCTTCGAGTAACGACCTTCACAAAACGAGCAAAGTGATCTTTAAATTCAAATTCATTGCATTCTATCAACTTAAATAAAAATCGCAAGCAAGACGGGAGCTCAAGAACAAGTGCGCATAAACAAAATACATATACACATTTTGCTTAATATAATATGTACTTGCATCGGGCTTCTTTACCCCACCCTTCGTTTGCTGGTGCACTACCGAGCCACGGACGTGTTCATCGCAAAATGGACGATTTTTGTTTACACATTCACGCGACTGCATTTAATGAGTGAGCACATCATCTGAAGTATAGCGGGCTGAATGTACAAATTTGTTGAACATTGTCATACGTGCATAGCATCTCTGATGGATTTTTACCTCACAAACTAGTTTAGTACAAGTAGTGGGCTAGTGGCGTTGGGTTTGTGTGTTTTTGTGACTGTGAGGAGGATTTGTAGGGTTGATTTATGCAACATCACTTTTTGGCGTTGCCAGCTACTTGCAAGACAGAGATGGGTATAGAGATACAGAGGACAGAGATACTGCGATAGGATTCTGTGAAAAATTAAGCAACATACCTACATTTTCTGCTTTCAGCAAAACGACAGAAATCACTCGAAAGCGAGAATTTGCTTCATGTTGATAGGTATTTACACTTCCTTTCTGTCGATCATGAAACGGTTTATGATACTATTTCACTTAATTTAGAAAAATCTAATTTTCACAAGTGTTTAACTTTTAATATAGTGGGATACTAATAATCATATTTAATGTAAAGGTTAGATTTGCGAAAGTTCCATCTACTACATACACGGGTGATCTATTTCGGCGAATTTATTATTTTATTCATTTGGAAAAAGAGGTTATAGTACTCCATGTAATCTATAAAAATGAATTTTGTGTTAAAAATGTTTATACTGCGTGGTAGCGTATTGTAAAGTTATTTTGGCTAACACTTTTCGAAAGGTTAACAAGAGCTACAAAAGAGAAAAGTTTGATTCAGTTGACACTATTTTGCGCCGTGAAGTTAGCACTCCAAATAATTAAAAAAATCCTAAACGGATGGTGTTTGAGTGGCGCCGGCTTTGAAGAATAAAGGTAGCGCATACGGGACTGTAGACCTATTGCAGATATTCAAAACTTAAGGTACTGAGTTCACACACTCATTATTTATGTTGTAGTTAACTTTTTAGAGGTGAAATCCTCCACGCTCCCCCAAGAAATTATTATAAATACAATTTAGGTATATAAATAAAATTCCTCATGTAACAGACAACTTTTATCAATAAAACTAGCTAAACATTACAAAAAAGACAGTTGAAAAGAGATATTTCTAGCAAAATTATTATTTTTTTATTCTCATAGAGAGTGGAAGAAAACCGGCGAAAGATTCATTGGCATTTTCATGACGCGCAACCCGCAGATCTTGGTGCTGGATCCGAAATTGGCCCGCGACATCATGGTGACCAACTTCAAGAACTTTCGCAACAACGAACCATCGTTATGGGTAAGACTATAACAATAGGTTCCGCTTCCGACTGATTTTTGTGACTCTCACCACACCGTTCTAGGTAAATAGAAAACATAGAAAAGTAGAAGAAATCTCCGCGCGCAATCCCTTCTTCTCACTGCCCGAGCATTGGAAGGAGAGACGATCCGACGTATCGGGTGGCTTAAGTGCCAACAAGCTCAAGTTGGCTTACCCGATAGTACAACAGGCGAGTCAGAAGATGACGAACTTCATCAAGACGTCGCCCAGCAACACAATTGACTGCAAAATTGTAAGTAGTAGTAGAACTTGCGCGGAACTCTTTTAAGGCAGCAGTTCATTACACACAGGTCTGTTATAAGTACACATTGGAAATCATAGCCGACTTCGTGTGGGGCATTAGTTCGGATGCGTTCAACAAGGATGTAACTGAAAACCCCATGTTAAAGATGTCACGGAAAATGTTGACCAATTCGTTTCTCACCGTTGGATTTTATTACATTTCCGGATTGGCGCCGTTTATCAAAAATTTCGTGGAAAATCGGCTCTACCCAGCTGATACAGACGAGTTCTTCTCGCAAGTGCAAAAGGATGCGGTGGAACTGCGACTGCGGAATAAGAACGATCGTCCGGATTTTTTGAACTACTTGATTCAGTTGCAAGAAAAAAAGAATATAAGTCACCTGGATATGGTGGGGCATAGTTTGACAGTGTTGCTGGATGGCTTTGAGACATCGGCATCGGTTACGTGTCATACTCTGTACTACGTAAGGGTCTGTGATGAAATGAATGTGGGCGGCACTGACTTGTGACTATTTTTAGTTGGCCACCAACCAAAGTGCGCAAAAGAAGCTTCGAGAGGAGATCGTGGCGAATTTGGACGCGGAAGGCGGAATAGGCTATGAAGTCCTGGTGGATCTTCCATACCTGGACCAGTGTATAAGCGGTAAGTGAGGCTTGAGACTTGAATATGACAGAAGAGGTGTCAGGCTGCAGTTTGTCTGTCAAAAATGTCAAGTGCAACAAAATGGGCGCTTAGCTTATCACATCTGGCCAGTAAGTAATCCAAGGGGATATAGGCTTCATTCAACTATATACGTTGACCTTATTTAAAAGAGCGCCCTTAGTGTACATATGGAAGACTCAATGCTAGACTTTTTCACTTAAACAAATAAATTTTGAATAGATTCCCCCTTCTAGAAACCATTCGGCTGATCAGCCCCATACCGGTGTTCTCGAGGATATGCTCGGATCAGACACAACTGGAGAATAGCGTTGGCGAGAGTGTGAAAATCGAGCAAGGAACGGTTTTGCATATCCCAACGTATGGACTGCACCATGACGCGGACACGTTCCCAAACCCGGAGGAATACATTCCGGAACGTTTTGACGACGACCGAGCAAAAACATTGCAACAAGAAGGGCGCTTCTTCCCGTTCGGAGAGGGACCTCGTATCTGTGTTGGTGAGTCACCTACCCCCTTAAACCGCTTTTTTCTTTTCCAACTTCAAAGTCTGTTTCTTTCAGGAATGAGGTTGGGTCAGCTGGAGATCAAGGCCGGCGTTTTCGAGGTTATAAAGAACTTCCACCTGAACATCCTCAAGGGACACACTGCCGGGACTATTGACCCTTCGGCGTTCATTATCGGCCTGTCGGGTGACTTAGTAGTTGAGTTCCAACCGGTCAATAAATAAAATGCACGAATTTAGGTTACGATCTATTTATTCACTGTAACCGCTTGTAGCGGATGTATATTCCGCCCTTCAGGTTCAAAATGAAGCCCTTAGGCACAATGGAATTATCTGCAACAGTTCTGGTGTCATCCACAGTCAGTTGAAAGGTTTTGACCACCTCAGCGACGGCGGCTTTCGCTTGGGTCAAACCGAACCTCATACCTAGAAGGGCAGCTCATGAAGAGGGAACTTTAAAATATGTGCAAGACTACCTAAACATATCCTCGGACCATTTCCAAATGGCATATAGACCCCAAGGTCCTTGTATTTTTTTGCTCCTCCGTTGTCTTCACTGAAGCGTTCGGGGCAGAAGTTTTCCGGTTCCGGAAAGTACTCCTCGTCGTGATGGTATGAGTATATTGAAATCAAAACAACGTCGCCTTTCCGCACTTGATGCTTTGATCCGTCAGTGTTCGTCAGCTCGCAAGGCTCTGTGCAGAGCTTGGACATAAATGCCAGCGGCGCGAAGATCCGCAGGGTCTCTAAGAGAAGAGGGTAGCACTTACTGCCTTTAAAGTCATAAATCTCTGTGGGGATGCTCACCGTTGATGACCTGATCCAAGTAGGGAAGCCCATTGAGATCGTCGAATGAAATTGAACCATCCGTGGAAGAGTTCTCCTTCAATTCCTTCCGCAGTTTGGCCTGGCACTCTGGATTTCGAGATAGCTTGAGGAGAGAAAGACATCATCGATTGTCCAAGGCATTGTTTGCAACCTACCAAAAGCAAACAGTGACTGATGAGGCCCGCCGAAGTCTCGAAGCCATCAAATAGGAAAGTCAGATTGTGGGCCACGATATCTGTGGTAGAGAGATTCTTCTTCTCCTTCAGCTGAATGATGTACCCGAGGAAGTCCTGCCGCACCTCTGGGTCTTTCCGCAGCTGGAGAGACATTTCTGTCAATTTTGTGAAGAATCTGTCTGTCACAGCTGGGAAGACACGAACGCGGTAGAATCTCCTGATAAACGGGATAAAGCCCAGTATGAAGAAGAACGCCACTGCGTTGAACGATTGCTGTATCATTTGGTAGGCCATGTCCACGAAGGTACAGTTGCCCTTTTGGAAGGCGTTAGCTTCGATGCCCCAAATTACATCCGCTGTCACCTCGCCAGTGAACTTCAGCGCGATCTACATCAGAAAAGTTGTGCAAACACATCTGCTTCAAGTTCAAAACACTTACATTTTTTGTCTCTATGCCGTCCAAGGAGTCGCAGGTGTTTTCCTTGATAAACTCAACAAGTCGTCTGGCAGCTTGATGAATGACTGGATACATCGCTTTGGTCTGGAATTTGAAGCCGGTAATATTGTGATTGAGAGGCGCATGAATCTTACTTTGGAAACTGTAAGCCCTGGCACAATCTCGGACCGCTTATTTTTCCAGGCATTGCCCGTCATCACAAATGGATTTCCACCCGCAATCGGTTCGACTTCTTTGTCCATCTGCGGATTGCATAATTTATAAACCACCGGTACAGGCGATTGATCTTCACCTCACCCATTTCGAAGACCCATTGTCCATAAAGCACTTGAACTTGTTCACCAGAACTTCCTTCGCCATTGCCGGGTCAATGATCATGATTTGAGGATTCCTAGTCATGAAGACTCCCACAAACTTGGCTGTACTCTTGAATTGCCTTGAAGATTAACCATGAGTTAGAGGCGCGAAAGAAGTTCAAGACTTACCGGTAGATGTCGTCCAGATCGTACACGATGTTTCTCTTTCCCGTGATCGTACCGGGGAACGTTCCAAATAGTGGCCATGGCTTGGGGCCGGGAACCCCGCGTTTCTTCCAGTAATTGAAGCGTGATGTTAAGTAGAAATAGAAAACCGACAGGAGCACCGCAAATAGGGCCACAGGGTACACCAATAGGTGCAACATTTTAAAAGCGATTCACTTTGCGAAGCCCTCGAAAGCTACTGCGGTAAATGTTACATGGTGCTTGCATCCTATTTAATTGGAAACCGGATGATAATAAGTTGGCCAGCTCTTTGTGTTTACACATTCCATGGCCTTATCGAGGATTGATTGGAGTAAAAAGCAATATCAAGCATCTTGTGATAGCCTTTACGTGCTTATCGGGCTAGCAGTCGTATGTTCAACAGGATGAAGGTGTGCGGTGCTGCGCAGAAGTACTGCTAATTGCCCACGGAAGAAAGGTTATCAATGAATGACATTAACCGTGAGTACGTTCACCCACATCAGTTGAGTATGGAAATGACCATGAAAGAGACTTGCTCCTCTACTGTTTATTTACTTGCAAAAATGTTGAGATAAGGGATGCAGTGGCAAGCTATGGCTGATTAGTTCTGTTGGGCTTAAACTTCCAAAAGGTCTCTCGACCTGAGAATTGTATGCTCGAGTTCAGGATGAAAAAAACAGGGCATCTGCAATGATTTGATCTTTGAGTCGGAGATTCGGTCTTCATTGTCCACTCGAAAGATCGAAGGCGTTTTGAGCGGATCGGTTGCTTAGGTTACGAACACAAAAGTATAAATAGCTGAACAGAAATACAATTCGTATCCACATAAATTTTTGATACAATTTAGCGAGGACATAAACCAATAGGAGGCAATGCCTTGAGCAGAGATGAATGAGTAAAACAGATGGATATCTTTCGTACGTCTATCCCCCAAAAAAAAAACATTTGTTGACATTGTTGTTCTTGTAATTTCAACCCCCGTCTGTGAATACGTGTGATTTAAAAAAAAAACATGTTCCTAATGGGCGGCCACCATTCCTTTTGCTTTTATGAGCATCGCGCTGTTCAATTGCTTTGTGTTTTGTATTTAACTTGTTTGGTTTTTGTTTAGGCTTCGATTAAAATAAAAAATATAGTGAAATACACATTTCGGAAAAGCAAATTCTTGCAGTAAAGTCCAATTCATGAACTCACAGACACTATAAAAGAAATGAGCAAATGTGCATGTCATCATGAATTTTTCGGTAAAACAGCTTTCAGGCAGCCGCCTTTCCACTGGAAAGTTATCCATCTCTGTATTCCATTATCTTTGGTATGCAGTTTAAACTAAACCAAGGATGGCCCTTATTATATAAATAGCTAGATATTAGTGGCCTCGCGCTAGCGTTGATTTTTTGATAAAGAAATACACAAAAAGCTTTCAAAAATAGCCTCAAAATTCTCCCGAGAAACAGTGAAAATTATGGCAAAAAAAAAGCCCATAAAATTGCATTTGCAAAATCACAATGGGACAGAGACATCCCTTCGTCCGCAGGCAATGTTAAATCTGACGCCTATAAAGTGTCAAGGATGACCTACCCATAATTATAGATATGGAAAACGGGAATACACATAAGTTTGGGCAAGCATTTCCGCAATCGCTTGAAAATGTTTCCATTACTTTTACTCATAAAAATTATATCAAATGAGAGGGTAATTAGTTTCAGTCAATTCAAATAACATAAATAATCGTCCGTTCATCACATCCGGGAGCCATTTTGTTTTATAAGAAAGTGAAACTCCGTTGGCCATCGCTATAAAAATATCAACAAGCAGATCTTTCCCATAATTCCTACCACGTAAACAAGATGGGTGACCAAAATACGTGTCAAGTTTTTTTTGCACTAGCTACCTACTGTCCCTTTCAGTCAGATGGCTCTTTAGTATTGGGCATCCCTGTAATCGTCCGTGTTAAAAATGTGTGACGTTGTAAATCCACTATAAAACCACATTCAAAGCGGTCTGTATCTATAATTTTTTGGAATGATGTATGCTACCTGAACATTTTCCTAGCCCCGAAAGTATTGCATACTTAGCATTGTTTCAAAGTTAGTTCCTGTCTAGTTAAATGAATGAAAAATTTGCATAATTCTCTGCAGAAATGTCCAGAAAAATGTTCAATCTGTTATTATTGTTACTGTTAAACAAATAATTTGACTGATCTAGGCTACCTACTCAAAAACAATTTCGTAAAAAAGAAGGTATAATCCCAAAAGTATGCACGCATTTTACGTGTCTTTTCCGATCTCTGTTACTTAAACCAAAAGAACTAAACTTCAGTTTTGCTTATCTAATTTATTTTACTCAGCTCCTTAAACCGAAGGTATATCCCGCCCTTGAGATTCAAAATGAAACCCTTCGGCTCCAACGTATTGTCCGCAACAGTTCTCGTCTCGTCGACAGTCACGTGGAAGTTCTTGATCACCTCGGCCACAGCCGACTTGGCCTGGGCCGACCCGAATTTCATTCCTGAAGTGAAAGTGTTAATGACTGATTTGAAATGCAAGCGAAATAAATTACCAAAACACATTCTTGGACCGTCACCGAAGGGAAGGTAGACCCCAAGGTCCTTGTACTTCTTCGTTCCTCCATTTTCAGCACTAAACCGCTCCGGTATGAATTTCTCCGGCTGTGGGTAGTACTCCTCGTCGTGGTGGTGTGAATAAATGGCCAACAAGACGATGTCCTCCTTCTGAACCTGCAGCTTGGACCCGTCAGTGTTGGCCAGTTCACACGGCTCTGTACAGATTTTCGCCATATACGGCATAGGTATGAATATTCTAAGCGTTTCTGGAAGAGAAAATTTCAAAAGGCTTTGTATTGAAGGGCACTCTCTAGAGTCTCACCACTGATGACCTGATCCAGGTAGGGCAGCTTAAGCAGGTCCTCGAACGAGCACTCGGAGTTTGCCATCAGCTCCGTTCGCAGCTTGTTTTGTTCATCAGGATTCCTAGCCAACTACAGAAAGTATTAAGCGGGCTTTCGAAAATGCGACCCAAACCTACCAGAAGCAAACAGTGGCTTATGAGGCCCGCTGTGTTCTCGAAGCCAGCGAACAAAAAAGTCAAGTTGTGCGCCACCACGTCTGTGTCGGAGAGACTCTTCTTCTCCTTCAGCTGAAGTAGATGTCCGAGAAAGTCGAGCCTATCCCCTCGGTCTTTGTGAAGCTGGATGGACATCTCCGTCAGCTTGGTGAAGAATTTGTCAGTTATTGACGGGAAAAATCGTACGCTACAGAGTCGTCTTGCGAACGGGAAGATCTCGAACAGGAAGTAGTACGCGAACGCTTTGAAACTCTGATGAATCATCTTCTTTGACATTTCGATGAAGGTGCAGTCCGCCTTTTCGAAGGCGTTCGCTTCAATGCCCCAAATTATGTCGGCCACAACCTCGCCAGTGCATTTCAGTGCAAGCTTTATCAAAAACGATCTCATGACACTGATCTCAATACGGACTCTGAAGCATTAACTCACATTTTTAGTCTCGATTCCTGTGGCCGCATCCTCCGGGTTGTTCTTCAGGAACTGCACAACCAGTTTGGCGGCCTGCTCCACCACGGGATACATCGCCTTTGTCTACAGATTTAAAACGAATTCAGCTATATATCAAATAACTGTGTGCCTTCTACTCACTCTGGAGACCGTCAGTCCGGAAACAATCTCGGACCGCTTGTTCTTCCAGTCGCTGCCTCTAAGGAAAAACGGGTTGGAGCCCGAAATCGGCTCGTGCTCCTTGTTCATCTGAAAGCAGATTCATTCAAATTATGTAACACATGACTGACGCGAGGGCGTTGCTCCGAACTCACCCACTTCGAAGACTCGTTGTCCATGAAGCACTTGAACTTATTCACCAGGATATCCCGCGTCATTTCGGGATCGATGACCATGATCTGAGGGTTTCTCGTCGCAAAGACGCCCACAAATTTCGCTTTGCCCTTGAATTCCCTTAAAAAGATGCCGTTAAAATGACATTCAACACAAAAACCACTGCACAAACTCACTTGTAGATGTCATCCTGGTCGCATACGAAATTCCTCTTCCCAGTGATGGTGCTGGGGAATGTACCGAACAGTGGCAGTGGCTTTGGACCCGGAACCCCTCGCTTCTTCCAGTAATTGAAATGCGTCGTCAGGTAGATGTAAACGACGGCCAGCAGCACCGCAATCAGTGCCAGGGGAAAAATTAACAAACTCAGCATTTTTGCATGCATTCGACGATCAGAAGTGCTCAGGAGATACTGCTGTTTGATCAAAAAAAACAACAGCGACGATGCGGCTTGTTTTGAGTGGGGCGGTCGGTGGATTTGTATTTTTAGTTGATAAGTACGCATTTGTTTAAGTGGGGCAGCGTGAAATTTACTTTGTCTGGCTTATCGAACAGCAACTCTTTGTGCTGCTCCAGCGTGATACATACGAGATTCGACATGCGAGCAATTTGAATGCCATTCCTATTTTCGTGGAAGTGTCTGTACGAAATTATCAGCTGTTTGGCTGGTTAAACAATAAACAAAGGCAGACGAGCATGGGTAATAATGGGGGCGTAATAAACGCTGTTGATCTCTGGAAATGCTTTGCAAACCCAAGCATACACAAGTTTTCTATAATTTTAAATTTTATTTGCGACAAGTTACATCTATGACATGAGTCACGGTAGTTTTAGTTTCGCGGAAGCACCGTCTGTTTCCACTGTGGCAAAAGTCAGAGTCACGGTGGGTTTTATAAACTGAAGACGGCTGGGGTTGGGAGGGGAGGGGAGGGTACTTTGTGGATTTTAGTTGGCAGTGGCCATGGTCAGACTCGCAGTCGCTGTTACACCCATTTCTGTTTGTGTCAGCATTTAGCAGATACACGCCAAACTAATTTCATTTATTTTTAGAATCGATTAAGACGAGTTTAACGACCCCTACCGCTATGAGCATAACCTATGTATAGGTACCCGCTGTTTTCTGTTTGCTCAACCCCTTACGGGTGGCTTGTTGATTAACTGTTTTGATGCGGATTACATTCGACTAAGGTGTAGTCTGATATGAATCACGTAGGTACCACCTAAAAATAAACAAAAACGTAAACAAACTACTGTAGGTATGACCATTGACCCGCTGCGATCGCTTCAGAAAAAGTGTTTTCTTTGTTTACAGACAACGGAGATTGGGAACTTGTTTCTTTCTTTTTTTTTGTTTACCCAACCACTCGTTCTGCTCTGCTCACTGTTTGTCAAGCGTACTCATCTTGCTCGCTCCGAGTCCGAATATATCTACCTACTCCGAATTTTACTCTTATCTTAATGTGTTGGAGAAGGAGGAGGGTTGAGGAATACATACGGTACAAGTTGTTTTTGTGCTCTGTGCTATTGCGAATGTGGACTTTTTTGTAAACAAATCGCGACCTTGGGATTTTTTTTAGCGTTTCGTAAAAGTACGTAATAAGAGAAAGATATTGTGTTCGTGAAATTTTTGTTTTTTGTTTTTTCTTTGTGAAATGACTCGTTCGGCAGTAGGTACTAATCTAGAACAACGATGGCTACGTTGACGATCTGGTTCATATAAAAATCAATAGTTTTGTGTTTGATATGATGATATATTCATTATGAATTGTTTTATATATAAAAATACCTATGTAAATGATTTTTACTTTGGAGGTTTCATTTAAATTCTTAAAATAATTCACTTAAATGTGATAAACGAGCAAACAAAGAAATCTGTTACTAAGAAAATTATTTAAGGTTTTGTTTTATAAATAAATTAGTTATCTACTTATTTTTTAGAGGAAATAAAGAATTTAATAGTTAAAAATTGTGAGGAACTTGTTTTTTTAGTGCTTATTATTTTTAATTTTAAAATAAAGCCATGTCCGGCTTCGAACAAATATAGCGTGTTCTCTTGAGAATTTAAATGGGAAGCTATGTTATTTTTCTTTTTTTTTGTAAAAAATGTAAGGGATATTTTATATATTTTTTTGAAATGCTTTTATCAGAGTCCTTGAAAATTATTGTTTACAAAATTCGCTGAACAATTAGAATTTACCTACCTACCTACCTCAAAAAATGCCAATAAAAAAAATCCTATATGCATTTTGGTTTTCTTTCAGATTTTATCATCAGGGTCCTAAAACCCTTTAAGAGATCGTTGCTTCTAAAATTTCCTTAAAAACAAAAATGCATAGTTATTTAAAAGTGTCTTACAATGAGGCCTTTGGAAATTTAATTTTACCGAAATATCCTCGAAATTCTTAAAAAGGGCATTTTACCAAAATGTTTATAAATTGATACATTTTTCCTTAAAAGCCCCAAAAAAGAACATTTGTACCAAATATGTCCTTCCGAACAACAAAGCAATAACACTCAGAAAAATCGATTACTTAAAATTAACCAACTTTCAGTTAAAAACTATACCAAGTTATACTGTTAATATAGCTGCTGACGAGTTAATAGTTTAAAAAATTATAAATTTCCCCTTCGGCAGTAAATATAAAACGAACTCTGGAAATTTTAACCAACTCAATTTGTTTGGTTGACATCAATCAAAAAACTTTTTTAACAACTGCTGAAGTGTGTTTTTTTTACCAGTATGTTAAATGTTAACCCTTTTTATATCGGTAGTTTCAAACAATGAATAAGTACCTATTCGTTTTTTTTTTCAACAGAGACTTAGTTAATTTTAACCCGTATTTTTTCAACCGATCACTCGATTAGAGTCAGTTTTAGGTAGGTTTTGCTCGGAATGTCTTCTACTACTGAAGTACTGATCCTTGTTATAACAACTATTTATCATGTTTTGTAGGTGGACTTTGTGGTTAGTATGCTGGACTACTGAGCGAGAGGTCACAAAAATTAAATTCTAAGTTTTTTTCGCTGCCCCATATCCCGCGAATGTCTGACAAATATTTAAAATTATAATTGTCCTGACAATGATTCTAAACTAAGCCGTCGGAATAAAATTGTACGTCCCCTCCATTAGCCCCCAAAAAAATTGGAACCCACACAAATGAGTGGTTTCGAGAGGGTTAAGGAACTAGGGTAGATACCACTGTAGACCTTTTTTTTATGGACTCCTTAGCTTCATACGCTGTTTTAATTGTTCAATTGTTGTGAGTATGTTTACACAATTTATGTAAGATCACTGATCGTGACATAAAATTCGGAAAAGTAGAAATTTTAGTTTTTACATTTTCGACCTCACAATTATTTGAGTAGCATTTTTGAAAAGCAGCCGTTTTGCGTTCCCCGAGGTGCCTAAAAGTATGCTTCACAAAAAATGTATCTGCGCTAATTTACCGAACTTTAAATGACATTTCTTTCTTCGAAAGCATCAGCATCTGAACTTTTCGTACTTTAACCTATCCAAAGGAAGCCTATTGAAAAGAAATGTATTTTTAAGTTCCTTCACTGCAATACTCTTCTTTGCCATACGTGTAATGTATTGCATTGGCCGTTTCGGTGGCGTTTGAGTGGGGACATTTTGGTGCTAAATGTCCGTTCAATGATCACTGATAAACTGACATAGACGTGATTTGCATTTGGATAGCTTGGTTTTGAATTGAACGTGCCTTTCTTTAATTGTGTCATCGGCAGTACATACTGTGTCCAACCCAAGGAACACTTGTATAGCCAACAGCCAATTCATCTAATTCAGCTGCACTCCAAAAGATGTATACTCCGACACATAATTTGCCCCGAAAGTTATTCAACTTTCGACTTTGCATTTCAAAAGGTGTGCGCAGTGCCGTATAGTATACAAGTTCACAAAAAAAAAAAAAAACACACACAAATTCGTTTAAACTTAGTTGCAGTTGAGAAACTCGCAAACACAGTTCGGGAACAAGTCAAATCCTAACCGAGTTTAAATTAATAATCAAAGTTGCCCCCGAAAAACTTATAACTGACACACTTCCTAATGCACTGCAAATATCCGTCAGAATCACCTGCACCAGGGGACTGCGCAATTGCTCGGCATTTCAACTGCCGTCAAACAGCAGAACAGAGCGTACAACTTGTACCTGGATTTATGAATTTTTGTTTGGCCAACTCCACTGCCATTCCATCGCTCTCAGACAAAACTATTCACATGTACACCGAATACCGATACACATTTCTCGCCCCGAGAAACTTCTCGCAGTGAAAAGTGCAATAGAAAGTTTTGTTCATTTAAAGTTTAACCCGTTTTGTGTGATTGTCGTAAATACAAAGTGGGGCCAACTGTATACATAGGTACCAGGGCAGGGCTTATTTGGAGAGTGCACATTTCGTAAGCTGCACCAGGTGAGATGGTACGGATACGAGTAAGCCTCGGGAACTCCGTGGAACGCCCATTCGCGATGCCAGCACTTTTGACGCAAAGAGCACTTAGGGCTTAGTGGTGCCAGGTCTCGGGGAACGGCACTTAACGCTCGCCCCTTGAAACGCAATGAAATGAGCACTTTACTGAGGCAACACATTACGAGTGGCAGCGCATTCGGCGAGAAATTTACCTCTGATTGCATTAGGAAGTCCTTGCTGGCAATAGCCAGCCGTCTTCTAGTCGTGTTTATTTAGCGTAATTTCATTCCTGGCTCTCTCCCTCTCGGTGGCAATTGGGTAAACAACAACTACCAAAATAGCAGCAACGTCAATAAACTTGGCGAAAAGGGCTCAAGACGAAGAATCAAAGTTTCGACTGTGATGCCAGGCACTGCATCGTCGTCGTCCTAGCAATGGCGAACTTATGACAATCACGAAAGTGTGTTGCACAATATTCGACGGAAGTTTGGGTAGAATGCACTCAAGTCTACTAGACGTCTGGAGTTAATTTGCAGCAGAGATTTTAGGAAATAGCTGGAACGGTTCTTCCAGAAGAAATATGTACGAAGAAATTAATTCCGTTTCGCAATCAGGACAATTATGAGTGGAGTAGAATGATAGTCGGGCAGCTCTTCATTCGAAGAATTTCTGACGAGTAACTTAGCCTGGGTTTTGCTTTTGCTGATTATTGCAAACAGAGAGTAGTCCTTGTACGCACATATACTGGTGTTGGGATTGGAATTGGGATGTATGGCGGATATGTGTAAAGTAAGAAATGCGCGCTTTAATATTTGCGGAACTGAAGCGACTGCCAGGAAATATTGTAGCGCTAATGGATAAGTTAAAGTTGTTCTAGTCTTTCTTTAAATATTTTTTTTTTTTCAAATCTGGAAGTTGTCTATATCCAAAACATGCAAAGCATGAACCCCTTTAGTTAAAGAAAAAAACTGCCCAAAAGTAAGTTCCAAATCGTTTAAAAAATGCGTTGAAAAAGGCGTCAAGAATAGGGGCAAAAACGCGTTGAAAATGTATCAAGAGGCCCGACAAAAGAAATTTCAAAATGCGGAGAAGCGAGTTGAAAAACGCACCAAACAGCCCGCCAAAATATGTGAAAAATCGCGCCAAGAAACGTACCAAAAATGACCTAAGAAACGTATTTCAAAATGCATCGAAAACTCTCTATAAAAATGTCCAAGATAAATGCGTTAAAAACAAACCAAATAGCCAAACTATGTCAAAAAGGCTTTGGAAAACGGGTCAAAAAAGCTCAAGACAATCATGTTAAAAAAGCGTCAAAAACGAGCCAAGAAAAGGTAAATGCGCCAAAAAAACGAGTCAAAAACCAATTAAAAACAATTGTTATTGACTTGGTAACAAAAGCTATGCAGGTTCAAAAATCGCAAAGTCAGCCTTTTGGGCAACGACACTCTTCCAAAAAAACTACAAAACTACGACTTAGTGGAGTTGAACTTTTTATGCCGCTACAAACCATCAACGATACCTACAGGCTTAGCAGAACATGCGTGGAGATGTTTGTGAATCTCCACATTTTCGTAACTTTTGTGCGAGGTCGACAAATACCTAGGTGGTGTCAATATTTAAACTGGGCTTTCGAAAACAGCACAGATATGTTCTTTAAGCCCCTTAGGTGAGGCAATAATTTCAGTCAAGATTGGAAATGACTCAACGACGATATGCCAAAGTTGAAAGGATTAAAAAAGAATTGTAAAAAACAAACAAAGCCCTGAAAAGTCACGTGAATATCAAAATCACCATACCAAGCCGATATGGATACCTAGGAACGCCCCCAAACTCATTCACACCACCCTACATTAGCTAACATGATTCGGCCCCAACCCAGTGCCCAGTCATAACCCCTCATTGGAGACCCTTACAGCCCAGCAATGACGGTGACGTCGAGTTAGGAGCATTAATTATAAATTTACCATTTTTAATCAACGCGGACTTTTATGGGAAAAGTGGATTCATAAAGAACCCTCTGCATCCCTCCGCACACCGATATGACTTCATTCAAACTTTGTCCTTTTGAGCGATTAAGGAGAGGGGTGGATAATGTACCACAAAGGCTTTCGCTGTTCCGCAGGTCATAGCGGCTACGCTTCCCTTTTTTACGATTAAATGAACTTATGCGGCTTAAAAAGCCCCCTAACTCTCATCCTGCCTTATTGTGGTGTATATTTATGCAGTTCCAAGTGCGAGTCCTTTCCCGCCAATACTGCCTGCCTGGCTGCTGCTGCTTCCGCATGCAAGCTACTATTATGCAATTATTATAATGGCGATAGTTGAAACGACAGCTACTGGACTG
This sequence comes from Cheilosia impressa, assembly GCA_948293265.1. NCBI lineage: Eukaryota > Metazoa > Arthropoda > Insecta > Diptera > Syrphidae > Cheilosia > Cheilosia impressa. The sequence continues at coordinate 46,691,329 of OX411882.1, read as the reverse complement.
CTCCGCACGGGGCACTGGGCTTTTGTGTCCTCGTTACGGTTATTTTGCGTTCGTGCATTCACGGGTCACAGGATATTTACACATTTTTTCGCCTCCCCTTCCCCCGTTGCCTGCTGTTGCGTTGAATGCGATTAAACTGACATGCGAAATGAATCTAAAATGGTCAAAGTTTTTATGAAGTAATTTACACCGTGATTTATGAGCGGGCAGTTAGCGGTATGCTGTCCCGCTTGCACATTTGTTAGCCTAGTGCTCAAGGGGGGAGAGAGTTAATAGTAGGCTGCCGCTGCACTGCAACGAGACTGGGTATTATTTTCGCGCTAATAGAGAGAATAATTCAGCGAAACCAAAAGCGGAAAGTTAGCAGTGCAACTACACTCGCACTGATGTTGTTTTAATTTAGATTTTAGTCATTAGCATTAGCAAATTATGTTTAATTGATTTTAATTATAAATTGAAATTCTGTAATCAAAACAAAATGTAATCGATCCATTGAATTTAATTTGAAATCAGTTTCGGCAGGCAAATGAGGTCACTTGCAAGTGCTTTGATGTTTTCCCACCCTCTGGGGGTTTTTCAACCACACGCTATATGGATGTCTGTTCTTCTTGGAAGTTCCAATATTGGTGGTGGTTTCATGCAACATTATGCATTTTTTGCTGCTCACTCGAACTATGGACTTAAATTGATCGGACTTGTCACTAGTCACTATGACACTGTACTACTTTTGAACTATGCTTTGTAAAAGTGGTTATCCCAAGGCAATCCTCATTAGACTTAAATAGTTCGATTTTTTAGCGTATATTTTGACAATCTCCAAGACGTACTTTCAGTGATAACTCTGTGTTCTTCGGTGAAAAATTTTGTTGTTTGTTTATAACACTGATGGGCTTTAGTTCGAGTTTGTCTCTAGTTTGAGTTTGTCTCATTCAAAGAGATCTACAGTCCGAGCTTCGGCCCGTACTCAGATACACGTTAAAAAATTGCTTCTAACCGAGTGCGATTTTGTTGTCTGTTTAAAAACGAGTATCTATTCGTTATTTAGAACTATCGAGAAAAAAGGTTAAATCAGATGTTATCAACAAATTTTCTAGATTAACATCAACCAGTTGGTTTAAATGTACAGAGTTCGTTATTTACGACCGATAACATTTTAAGGAAATTGATAAATCGGTTACTTTTGACCGAATTGGACATGTTGAATCGGTTATTTTTAATCCACAAACTCTCCAGGAGCTATATTAACAGTATTAATTGGTATAGTTTTCAACCGAAAGTTAATTGATTTTAAATGAGCGGTTTTTCTCCGTGTATTGTTCTCTAAATTTTGGGAATATGGCTGATCGGCTATTTTATAACGAGTTGCTAAAGAGGTTGCTCTAACGATAAGCTCTTCTTTTTGGCTGATGGTAGAAAAATGTAACAGTTCTATGGACGGTGGGTTGCGGAAGCAATGCGTTTTGAAATTTTGAAGGTTGTCGACGAGAAATGCTCCAGGGTGGAGTATACTTCCCAAAGACAGGAAAAACCACCCATACAAATCCACAGTTTTTGCCCCGTCGTTGTAAAGATAGGTGGAGTCCACATGCTCAACGACAACAGTTTTCCATTTAGTACCTACTGATGTCTGGGAGTTAGCAACAAAGGAACGCAGGCATCTATCAGAATGTTGAAAAGATCTGGGACTGTTTATGATTTTTTTTCCAATTTAGTTTTCATTGGTCTGGCGGTTTCTGTTTATCCAGCAGAAAGCCCAACCATCAGCGACCTTTTGACGGTTCACTCAGTCCCCCTTCGAACCGAGTTTTTGTCAAGAGTGTTAGCACTTATAGCATAACATCCAAAACGGTACAAGGGGTAATTTTGAGATCACCGCTTCGAAGATAAAGGCAGCTCTTTAAAAAGCAGTATACCACCTGATATCGCAAAGGGCTATAAATTCACAGATTTTTCGTTTGTCGTCTTCCATAGACAGCGACAGCATTTACGCCCTCTTAAGTCATGCCTATGTGCAGGTGATAAAAGAGTCGTATCTCGTATGTTGATTTTAGATATTATCAATTTCAGGTCCAAGCTTTATTTTTATTTATTTCGGCAGGGCCTAAGAGCTGTTATAGGATGATTTGGAGGTCCCTCTAGAGATACAGCATAAAACTTCTGAGAAAGTGAAAACCTGGAAGACACCTTTACTAGCCTGTCTATCGTTTATTTCGCTTCCCCTAATCCTCAGACAAACAAGAGAGTCACAATTCGGTCTTAGAGGGCGATAAGCCAGTGTTGACCGCTTTTATCACAGACCTTAGAATGATGCTCGCACATTCCCGAACAGCATAAGGAGTTCTTAAAAAAAAATCACTTTCGCATTTAAAAAAAAAAACGACAAAAAATCATGTTCTAAAAGCGGAAACGTATATTCTGTAATAAAAAAACCTTCAATTGTTTCCGCTTTCACGATCTTTTTGCTTGATAAATACTTGCAATGCAAGAGTTAAACTTTTAAACAGAAAAATTCACGGCTTCTTTCACTTTCTTTTTCTACAGAATCCCAGTCCATCAGAGTTTAGCTCCAAAGATACTGATGTTTTTCTGCCACTGACCTCGAAACTTTGAAGTTGTGTCTATATCTTCATCTGCGGTGTTCATTTGAGACTGACTTACATTCCAACTGCAAACTTTTGTCTTCTTTTTTTAAAAAGGCGGCGTTAGTTCAAAGAAAGCTTCCAGGACCAGCTGTATGAATGGTGATGCCTGCGAGTCTTTCTTGCCTCTGCAGTTTCCTAATGGAAGACTTCTCTTTAGTTTTTCTACATCATATTAGGGATGAGTTAGCGGTGACTATAGACCTACCATTATTGGTTATATCAAATGTGTGATTTTGGAGCTACTTCTCAGGTCTTTCTCAATAGGTCCGCGTGTTTAAAGTCGCTTTGGGAATTTTGTACATAACCTTTTCATCGAAAAGAGCAAGGATTTGGAAAAACCTATGGTTGTATTATTGAGGGTAATCTGATTAAGACTCTGATTTTTGTTGCATGTTGAAGGAACTGAGATTGCTTTACTAGGCTGCCATAGTTTTCTGCAACACCCTTCACATTGTTGCATACTTAGTACTTTTCGTTTCATCAATAAGGTCTATATGTTGTCACCAATCGCCCTGTAAGTAAGACATCATTAAAAAATTACTTTAGGACCGGTCATTGGATCATTCTTTGTGCGTAAGTATAAAAAATCCCCTATGCAAGCGTTTTCGTCCCACTTCTCAGCAACGCTTTTCATCTACATCGTGTACCGTGTCCTTGTGATAAAGAAAGAAGATATTTGCACCTTTAAGGGCTTTCTAATTACGTTCAATGCAGAAACAAAAACTCCACGCACCAATGAAACTTAAAGTCCTTGCAATAGTGGGAGCGCAAGCCAATCAATAGCCAATTGGCAACGCAATGCACATGACGATCTCCATGTAGGTTCTCCTGTCTGTATCTCTTCGGACAGCTCTGCATGGTAATGGTACTTCAAAAGGCCGACCATGGCGCGTACGCCCCAATCTGAAACAAAGTTGCTCAACAATCCGCGAAAGGTAAAAAGGCCGCTTTCAAACAATCTCTAAACCCACTGCTACTTCAAACAAACTCTTCAATCCTGTTCCAACATACGAGCGCCGGTCGACTGCAGCCATTTCAATGGGAGGAAAATCAAAAAAAAACATGAACAAAAAACTGAAAACCCTTCCACTTGATCCATTAACAAATTGTACACCACTTCATCCCTTGTAACGAACGACGCCATCCGCTTTTTTTTTTCCTCCTCTGCACAAAGTAATCCACTACAAAGTGATTTTCGTCCGCAGAGCAGCGCAGCATTCAGTCGCATAATGATGAGGAGAGGATGTCCGTGTCCGTGTCCGTTGTTCGGATCTGTTTCTATTCCAGGTGCTGCATCAAAGGTGCGCGGCAGCAGACACACATCGGAGAAAACGGGCCTCGATGGGTAAGAATAAAATTAAACTCTGTTCGGTGGAGGTAGAACGCCAACCCCATATACACTGGAGTGTACACGCACGCAACCCGGGGGCGACCAGGTATTCCAATTATTGGATGTTAACATAGCGTTTCGCGTTCAAAGAGCTCTCCTCGCCACAAAGTGTGTGTTCGTATGCACTCTGTTCGTTACACTCTCTAACTCGGTATCGGGCAATGGCAACGCATTCTCCTGCGCTGCACCGCATTCGTACAAAGGCACCCGGCCATATGGAATTAACTCTCCCCGAGCGAAGGAGTACAAACCAAGGGCCGACCGTCATAAAAAAAAAACGGAAAAAACCGAGAGGATGTTTGCACAACGCAGGATCTCGATGGTCGGCTGGGTGCTGGGGTGTTGGCTGGGATTTGCTTTATAACGTACACACCTCAAGCTCTAGATACCGGTGGTCGACTCTGTGTGTCTGTGTGGCACAAACCAGTACAAACACTCAAACGCCCAAACAAAATAAAGGATGCTGAATGCAAATAGCCCTCTGTTGGCTTCGCAAATATTCCCGTTGATGTTTAATTTTAATATTTATCCTGTTTTTCAGTTATGACCAGGACTCTCTCCGTCTCCGTTTCTGTGGTCGGGGGACTCACACAGGTACAAGGGACCACTCTGCTGGAAGAAGGGGCCCTGTTCTGCTGTCGTACAAGAGGTACAGTGCATTATAATCAACCCCCATTGACGGCGAGGCGAGGAAATTAAATTTGTCATCAACAGTGGACATGGAGTGTCTCTGTCTGTTTGAGGACTGCAAACAGAAGTGCAAAGTGGTGTGTAGCAACAATGCCAGGACATAGTCGGTTTGTGTGGGTCGGGGTAGTATGGCTGATGGTCGACGTTCGTCGTCGGAACAACGGTACAAATGAGGGTTGCACGCAATCGTAAAAGTAAACATTGAACTGCACAAGATGCACAAGGCGCTCTGGGGCTGTGTACATGGTCCTGTTGGGTGCCGGAAAACATCCATTGCTTTCGTGGAAAAGAATTTAATCCCTGCAAAAGGATTAGACATGGGACTTGTATGCTGTGTGCGTGTGTGTGTGTGTAGTCCTGTGGTTGCGGGATTATGTGGAATTATTCATTGTTTCCATTCGATTGCTGAATTCTTGCTTTTGGTGGGTCTGGGCATGGTATGCCGATCGATATAACCGTCCGTGCGGAGGACAAGGGGCAGAGAATTTCCTTCCGTCGAATATGGCGCATATCCGATAAAATTTAATCATTTAAATACGAATTTGCTTGCGGAGCTCACATGTCGAAATGAGGCTATTTAAAGTCCATATGTGAAATTGGCTTACAAAACGGAGAGCTCGTGCAGAAAGAGTAAGCAACTGCGAAGCGGTAAAGATTAAACGTTTCGCATCCGGAAGATTATTATACTTTTAAGAAAGGATAATGGTTGATTTCCCTTTGCGAAGGCATTTAATCGCCATGGGAATGGTTATGCTAGCTCCGGCCTGTCTGGAAGTATTTTAAATATCCTGAGGCTTGAACTCAGTCCCTGGCATGGATGATGTGTATAGACGAAGTTTTTGGATAGGGCAAGGAGTTGTGCCAATTGTATTGAAAGCTTAGTCACTCCGGTTGGTATAGATTTCCTTATGTCGGGAGGTAGGTATGTCGAACGAGTGAAATTTAAACGAAGTGCTTAACTTCGGCTGTCCCCAGTTTTTTGTTGTTTCTTCAAGTCTTTCCTAAAGACGAGACGGTCACATGGGTGTAGAAGAACCGCCCTCCGCCAGGTCATCGGCCCTGAGGCTTTCTTAGGTAAACCTTTACGTTAGTTGCTATGTTCCAAATCAAGCAATTGGAAAATTGCAAAAAATAGTGGCCGAAGTCCAAGGCACAGCTTTTAATAGGGAAAATTTGAGGCCAGATCGCGAGTCATTTTAGATCTATTCCTTCATAACAAGTGTGCAAAATCAGTTGAAAAGAGTTGAAAATCTAAGAAGAGCTAGAGCATAAGGTGCTATAATCAGTCTGTCGGGTAATAGCTAATGGGAGTCGGCCTGAAGGAGTGGTTGAGCTTTGGAAAGGTCTGATGGTTTAAAAAGAGAGCAATATGTTTCGCTAATCCTGCAAGCCAGCTTGTACGGACTGCTGGTACTTACCTACGAGGAGTTCACACCTTTTGGACATATTCACAAAAAAAAAACACTGCCCAGTGCTCACTACCTTTTTATTTGTACAAATAATCCACACTCGGGGAGTGGAAGCCGCCTTTACCTCTCACTGTTACAAATCGTTTAGCCAAGCGATTGTGTACCAAAATCAAGTGGGGAAATAACAGAAGAGACATCTCTATACAGAAATTGATTGCAATCGGTACCAAAAATGAGCCCCTAAGTTGTCGGCCTACATCACTGATCCTACTTCCTGACTGATAATATTCATAACAGCAGCATTCATTCATAATCCACCACGATTTATGTCGTAGGGCTTCATAAAACCGCATTTAACTTTCGACCGCTTTATCTCAGTTGTCTAATAATTATTACAGGCGCCTTTTACGGTTATTATAGCAATGGGTATCTAGTTTTTATAACTAAAGGCTTGTACCTCTTATTCAAAATTAGTGGCGGGAAACCCCAGAACCAAAAGGGTCCATGCTACAACTTCGGAAGTACACTCTTAATAGACTAGCACCGATGACAACCAAGATCTCGCTGTGCAGGCATGACAAGGTGCAGCATTAAATTGACTACCATGTTGTAAAAAAAAATAAATGTTTCGAGTGAATAATCGTGCATTTATCTTCAGTCTAGTTCCTGTTGAAGAAACGAACCTTAAAGCCTAGTTACCGTATCAAAATTTGAATGTGAAATTATGTCCCACCAAAGTGGCATAGTCTATAGTTCATTTTCCAAAGATGGGACGTAATTCCAAAAATTTGTAAGTAGAATAATATGTTATTAAGACAAAGTCCAAGTCCCACGTATCGGACATTTTTTTTTAACAAGTAACCGTAGAAATATAATTCACAATTTAACACATTAGAGTCATGTATAAACAATTTACAATTTATTTAACGAAAGGGCAAAGAAAAAAATGTCAAAAATCAAATTGAAAATACGAAAGTGAGTACAAGAGTAAAAAGTGTCACAGATGAACTTGGAGCTAGTTTTTTCTTTTTTCTCTAATTTTCTGAAACTAAAAGTCAATTCACTTTCTCAAATTTAACAAAATGAATTTTTATACATATTTTCTAAAATTTTCTGAAGCTAAAAGTAAATTTATTTGGTCGAAAAACTTTTTGTTTAAGCTTCAGAAAAATTGAGAAAACAGGTAGCCCGGAATAGATAATATTTCGTTTTGATTTCAATTTTAAACAATTTGTGCTATTATTAAATAGAAAAAAGCCCCTCAAATTTAAAGTTTACAGAATTTCTTAAAAATCAAAACATGATAAAAATGTCTTAGATCCATAAAAATTATTTTTGTGGACATAAGTCGGACTTCGGTAGGAAATAAGTCCGTAACAAAATTTCGAACATAAACGCTTACCTAATGGATCTATGTCGCGTGGACTTATGTGCCGACGCCATGAAGCCATAAAAAGGACTAGTGGTTAAAGAAAAATTTCCACTGACATGAAAAGTCCACTTAATTAGCCATTGGGACTCGGCATAAAATTTGTAGAACCCTTCCAATCGTCCCAAAAATCAAAAACCAACACAAAACGAATGGTTGCGAGAAGCTAGGTCTAGGGTCCTTACGGACCTGTTGCGCCAACTATTTATTTATTTATTTCACCTTCTCGTCACTTTGTGCACCACATTTTGTGTATGCCTTCTGTTACCTCCCACCCACAATGAGCCCCTTACCGCCCGTATATACTTACCCCATTGTCTTCTTGTAACGCCAATTCCTAAGCATCTCTTCACTTCCATTATACATATTCATTTTTTCATCTCCTGCCATTCGTCTTGCGTTGAGTCTGAGTGCCTCTTGCGCGCCCATTCTATCCAATAGGAAACTTTGTATCCCGCACATTTCTCAAACTGTGCAAAACTAATTAAGAAATTTAACGAACCTTTAATTCCGCACAAAAAAGGACCACCCCAGGCACATGAACTGCAGGAACTCAAGCCACGCCGCCGCCGCTGCCACCACCGACCGTACCACACCGTCATCACCACTAACCAGGCCCCATAGTATATGCGAGTCGCAAAACTATGCAAACACACAAGGCGCGCTCGCACCATATCCGGGGGGGTGCCCCCAGCCCCACTTGAATTTTTGGCTGAAAAGTTAACAAACTTAACATTTCTGGGGGGCGGCAATAAAACCGAAATTAAAATTCCCATAGTCAACCGCATGCATTAAAATTTTCTCCTCCATATGAGTTTATAACTTTCCGCGGTTGTCAGAAGCGCGCATTTGCATGTGTATGTGTGTATGTGTGGAGACGTGCAGGGTGGTTGCATGGACGTATGTGTGCTTTAGATTGGGAGTAATAAAATTTTCGAAAATTTCATCTCGTCCTTGCACACAAACATCGGCAAAGGGAGAAGACAGGAAAAAAAACACTTAAAAAGGATTTTATTACTTTTTGCTTCGTTATTCTTCAAACAATTTCCGAGATCATAAAAACTTGTCATTATCTGCAACGTAGTCGCTAGTCGGACGAAGGCGCGCGCTTCCGTCACCGGGTACCCTTCAGAACTTTAACACTGGAAAGGAGTTCCCTTGCACTGGTTGAACAAGGATGTTTGTGTGCATTATTATCGTTTACGAAAACACATTGTTATCCTGGGTGGAAATGCACACACAAAGTCTGAACAAGGCGAAGCACCAGCATCGTAAAAAACTCAACTTGGCTGAGGGTGGCTGTGCCTGTGCGCGCAACGTACAAGAATACCGTCACTAATCTTAGATGAGACAACGAAACAACTACACCCAACTAGAGAGGAAGAGATAAAATTAAATAAATATTGTTTGTCTTTCAAGGAGAATTCCTTCAGGATCTCATAAATTTTATTCCATTACGTTGCCTTTGCAGGGATACTGCACAGAGACACACTTTCGTTGGGAATTCGAATTCCATATATTTTTTTCTTTGCTCCTCTAGAAATTGGGTTTATTCGGTCGGTTTGGAGTTTCCATTTCCATAGGAACAAGCGGCGGCGTAGCAAATAATGTTTAGCGGGCTGATGAGACTTGCCACGCATAAAAAGTCTGCGACAACGCAAACATCTTGCGATATTTACTTTTATTACGGTACGCAAACGAGATGGCATACCTTTGCATCCTTTGGATTCCATTTTCAACTCGCGTATAGTTGCTCCCCGAGGGAGGGCTACGGTTCGCTGTGTTCTGGGTATGTGAATTACAATGCAGTGCAATCCCAAAGGGATCATAAGATTCGCAAACGTTTTATTTATGCTCGCACTCAGGTCCCGTCGTCGCGTCGCCCGCACCACTGCGTTTCAGACCAGAGTCCCGTATGGGGTTTGCTGCTAGGCAAAATGTGAAATGCGGTGAGTGGTGGGGGCTCGGATGTGGCAAAGGCCTTGAATTGTTTCGGCGGTAAAGCTGGAAGAATTGCTGAAGATTGGGTGAGTTTTCCACGCGCCATTGCTTTAAAAAGAATGAAGGAGGGGGTTAACTGTACAGCGGATTCCGTGGGGATTACACTGTTCAGAAATGGTTTTACTGCTTTGCACTCTGGTGCGGCGGGGGCTTGAATTATAGGCAACGTCTCAAGTTCAGTAGTATATAACTGGGGGGATGTGGTAAAGTGGCATTTTTAGAACCTTTCAAGATAGAGAACTCGAGAAGGAAAGCCTGGGATAGAAAAAAACTATCAACATGACGGTTATTCTCTGATATTCATCAAAAAACTTGTTGCTGATTTTGCTCAGCTCTAACTAAGGGAATAACTTGCTTCCCGATGAAACCAACCGTCAAAACAGGGCCTACAGGGTTCAGCTTAGACCCCACCACCTCTTAGTTTATTTTACTTTGTGAGTGACATTTCGCCTATAGCTGAACAAGAAAATGTTTTTTTTTGCATAAGGCAAAGTCCTTAAAACTCAAAGTATAGCTGCTTTCAAAAATGGGACCTGGACCATAACCTACATGTGCTCAAACACTCACTGCCAGAAATTGGTACTACACACCAAGCTATACTAGAGTTCTATTTTGTTCTTTTTTTTTAGAGAGTCCTTCTGTCTAAACACAGTCTGAATACAAATCCAGTCTGACGGCTTTGTGATTGCACTCCCTTTGTCAGAGTTCGGTTGGGTATTCCATTTAAAGGGATGGTAGAGAGAAGACTTCAAAGCATTTGACCTAAAAACCTGCTTATAGCTACTTGCAAAAAACAGCTTTAAAATGTTTCCAACACTGACGATGTGGCCATAAGCCGACCATCATTTTTTTTCTAATCTAACAAAAAAATTCTAGAAAAAGCATACCCCTCTGAACTTAACCAGATACGACCGCAGTGCCCCCAGTTCATGAGCCCGACAGCACCACCCGTGCCTTACAATCTGTGGCCGCATTCTCCATTATCCTGTTCAATTTCTGACTCCGGCATGAACATTTCCCATCCATGATTAACCACCTACGACAATTCTATTTATACGTACGAATAAAAAGTATCTTCTCCCTTGGAATGATTTTACCTCTCCAACTGAAGGACACCGTAGAAAATACACAGTACCTACGCATGGAAAATGTAAAAAAAACGACCCAGGTAGGCGGTAGAGAGACTCTCAACTTGCTGGCAGTCGTTTTTATTTTAAAGGTCCATCGGTCTCATAAAAAAAATAAAAATTAAATTACCATATCCTCCCCATGAGGACACTAATGTCAGAACAAATTAAAATTCCCCAAAAAATGCGCAACGCCTCGAGCCCGTCAAAATCATCATAACGACACGGGAGCAGGACCCATCACCAGGCTCGTTTTCATTCTCATCTCATTCCACAGTCGGCAACAACGACTACGACGATGACGACGACAACATTCTCGTCCATAGCCCGCATGGACGGGTCAGGCGGCCGTACAAAATTTGAATTTATAATCGCAAAGGCATTTTTGGGGTTGCCCAGGATATCTCTCCATTTGTAAGGTGAACATATGCCAACGCTCTCCTTCGAATGCTGTTTCAGATGCGCATCAGTCGAGTCCAACAACACATGGCCGAGTCAGAGGAAATTCCCTGCGGAGCTTAGGAAACATTTTATGCAAATGTCAAAGCATTCCGGTCGTCGTTGTGCTGATGCTCGTGGTACGATGAAGACGGGACTGACAGACTGGCAGGCGACAATACGACTTGATGTCATACATCCACCCACCGAGCATCGACTAACTGAGTCTGTTGCTCACACCAAGGAACACATAACCTCTCGGGCGACTGGTATGCAAATGTTCTATGTTTTCTGAGGAAGCCTTCGGTTTTTGGGCTCCCCTGCCTCTCCGTCGTTTTTTCGCCCCTCTGCAAATGTTTTTGTTTCTTGGTATCAGACGAAATTGTCCATGTTTTCCCATATGGTGCTGTCCCACCAGAATCAACTGCCAAAAGGGAAATATCCTGGGTTCGAAGTTTTTCCTCCTCGGTAATGGCAGTATGTGGCTGTGGATCCCTCAATTACCATGGCCGGGACTCGAAGTGAGTGCGGGTGGGAAGGGGTGCGGTATTTTTTTGTTTTTACGGACTGATTACCTATTCGGAATCGAAGGAAACATGATGAAATGTATGGGTGGTGGTGGTGGTGAACGTGTCGTCCTCTGGAGACGAAAACACGGACCAAACTCGTGTCCACTTGATGGAGATTTAAAGACGGTCAGCGGGCGATTGTGGCTGCGGTGGCGGTGGCGGACGGAGTCAGGTGACAACGGGAGGAGGTATACATGTGGGCACATCAGGACGAACCAAGAAAAATATATTAAATTAGAATTACTACCGGAGGTTTCGAACGGGACCAGGAGGTGTTCGGAAAGTAAAGTTTTTCGAGAAACAAGTTTTGTCAAACCATTGGGGGGTTTTAAACTAATTACATTACTGAGGGGGGTGCTGTGCCATGTTGGTGGACGAAGGACATGACCAAAATAGGTGGGTTTCGCTAAACTCTGCAAATAATCCACCCCGGGTGTGAAGACGAGAGCTGGCTGGGTGAGTTGTTCAGCTGAGATCCATGGGTGTCCGTGAGTATGCGTTGAGCGTGGCCTTTCATATACCTGGTTGGTGCCAAGTTTAATTACCTTAACTGGATAGTGGATTCAGCTGGATGGAATTCTTTCGAGTTTATGATGCTAATATAGCAATGGACTGGATTTGTGTAGGATTTACTCTCAATTAGCTGATTGGGATGAAATCGCAAGGGGCTACCGCGACTACGAGGCACCGTGGCACAAGCTCTGACATCATCAGATGCTCAAACTTGACCAAGTTGATTGTTTGATTTATAATTCTAGAAGAAGGTCCACCCCGGGCTGTAGCGCCACCTAAGTCAATCGAAGAGGTGTCTATCTATTGTCTACAGAGAGCTTTTTTTTCTGTGTCAATTTTAATCGTGCCTTGTGAGCTGTTGTTCAGAGTTCGGTTTGGGCGCCTAGGGTAGGCAGGGGTCTTTCTTATAGGTCGGAATTTAAGAAGTTTAAAGGTTGCCAAGAGTTGACAGAAGAGTTGTCATTGGCTATAAGTTGTAAGTTTTATTAAATGAAGTCTTCCTTCACGGATAGAATACTCATTTGGAGTTGCTTAATTTGTAAGTTGCGCCTAAGTCTAAAATCCCTCAGACGACCCGTTTGGCTGAATCATTTGCAAAATTTAAGAGAAGCAGCATCAAATTTAGTCGAAAATGTTACTTCTAGCCCCCCTCTCCCCTGCAAGGGTAGCAAGTTTGTAAATGCTTAAAAAATGTAGGGGTTTAAGGTCCATTCGCGGTTAACATGGGAACTTTTCTATGAGCATTTGTTGAAATATTTCTTGCAGCTCTCAGAAGGATTTATCGTTAATTTCCACGCCTACTTCTTGGGGGATTTTTTGACGAAAACGTATTTTTTTCTGAGTTCACTTGTCTTCACTTAAGAAATTCTTAACCCTAGTCGTACTCAATTTAAAGAAAATAAAGAAAATGCCAAGCAAATATGCTCTTCCGTGGAAGAACCGCTAAGGATGAAGGTTTGTAATGCTTATTGCATTAATTCAAATAAAATAGAAACCTTCTACGTGTTCACATCCTTGTAACCGACTCAGGTCATATAACAAACATATTGCAAAATGAAAGCCCACCATTTTCAACTAAACAGCGCTCCAGCTTTTCACTTCCACCCTACATCACATCGACCTACACACTGCGGGTGTAAATCTCGGTCATTTGTCACGATGCGAGGTTTCAAATTTACTTGCTGCCAGAAGAATCATTTTTAATGAGCATCGTCCTGCCGCACAGACCTCCATCAGCTCTGATGCTACTTACAATCACAAGGGTTCAACTCGGAAGGAATTTTATTAAATTATGAGCGCACAAGAATCCCCAAGAGTCAACTATACCGGGGGTTGGATTTACTGCCTGACGCCCGTCCGTGTTTAGTCCATTTGCGCGCACCAGCAAATTTCATGGGCCGCGCATAAATGTCAATTAGCTAATGACAATTAATGACTTCCCCGCGCCCGACCAGGAAAAATATTGCGAAGGGTCCTCCGTCCTCCCCGAAAACGTGGGATCATAAATACGAAACTAGATGATGGGTTTGGAAGTTTCAATTAATTGGATAGTCCAAGGAATCGCATACAACAGGAATTCGACTTTAATTGGCAAATCATTCGGTGGTGTGTGACATGGGCATGCAACTGAATGCCGTTCTGTCAATCAGCCACGACACTCAAGGCGTCAACGTTGGGCCACTTCATCTTGCGAGACGTAGCACGCAATTAACACTCGCCCCGTCAGCGGATGGACTGCGGCACAGATAATAGCATCTGCTAAGTGCGATGGTGACACCAACTGCCACTGGCCACAGCGTTATAGAAAATTAGTTAGCCTCCACGAGTCACGACGACAAAAACGGAACGAGTTGGACTTGAATCAATCAATTAGTGTTGCGTGTGCATCACAATTACAAACGTCAAGGAGACCGATCCGCCCCGCTCCTTTGCCCAGTGACGGTCTGTCATTTCGCAAATTGAATTGCTTCTCGGGCTGAGAAGACGACACGATGACAATGGCGGTGACTCCAATGAACCCGAGCGGCCTCCTTTGTGGTTGCGGCGGGATTTGAATGGAGGGCAAGGATAGCGCTGGGCTGCGGTTCCCTTAATAACTATATTTAGCGAGGAAGGAATAACGAGAGACGGCTCTGTAACAATGGTAGGTCGGCCATGTTTGTGTGCTTGTTGCCTCTCGGTACTCCTTCGCTTGGCGGCCAGGCGCTGATTTATGAGGCAGAATGCTCGCGGAGATATTTAGAGCTAGCTCGAGATTTTCTCCCAAGATGAATGTACTCGACCGCATGCATATGATTCAGTGGATTGCCTTTTGTGTCAGAGCAGCTCCGAGGATGTGACTTTGTATTTGCGTATTAGTTTGAGGTCATAAATCGTTTTATCTCGCTGATCGTGTAAATGCTGTGTGGGGATCGAAAGGACTTCATTGTTGTGTTGCACAACTAGACCGAATGTGGTCGCGGGTGGAGATTGCACAGTGAACATCGGTGACTTTGTTAAACATTGCAATTTGTGGTCCAGGTATGGAGTGCTCAGCTGGAAATGTATGCAATTATTGGGGTATTGGATGCGGAAGAACGGGTACAAACATTTAAATTGGGAGCTTACGGCGGCTAGGTTAGGTTCAGAGCCGTGTGAATCTGGTAGATCAGCTTGAGTAAGCCGTATTTAGGTGACTCTGAGGATGTTAAACAGACTCTTGGGATCATTTCAGCATTTTTTTGATGATGTTTTGAATTTTCAAGTTAATTTAAAATTTATTCTGCCCCCAGTTTAGTCTTACGAACACCAGTCTCCAAATCGCCACAAACGATTTTACACATGAAGCAAACACTAGTTTCGTCACGTATATTCCTGTTTTATTTATGACGCAATCGGACCCCGAATTCTCTTATAACTTGCAAGTTTTAACGGGCTTTGTATTTTAAATGTAAATTCTGATGGGACTTTTGAGTTGTTTGGCCTAATTTTAGGAAGGCTTTTGGTTACCTATTTACATTCGATACATTTCTACTCCTATGACACCTGTGGTCTTTTTCCCACGGTTTTGTTTGGTAGGTTAAGTATAGGTACAGAAAAAGGGTAGGTACATTGAACGCGAGAGAGATTGCGACAAAAATGTCGCGATTTTGACCTCTTCAGTTCTATTGTTTGTTTTGTACGCCTAATTTTTTTGACAAGATTTTGTCAAGCTCAACAAGTTTTTTTTGTCAAAAATGTGATTCGCCTTTCTGACGATAAAATTTCTGAAATGTTTTTAAAATTTTGATCGAATTTTTAACTTTTTACAAGTTTTCTGCATCAAAACACGGACGAATTCGGGATAATTTGTTGGCCGTTTTTGATACTCAAAATTCCTTTTTTTTGAATTTTAAATTTTGAGCCAATTTCAATCGAAGTTTGTTGCGATTTTTGACAAGATATGCCTCTCGTTTCTGACTCTTCTTTTGTTTTTAATTTGTTAAGAGTTTTTAAATTTTGAGAGAATTTGTATCGAATGATAAAACGGATGAATTTGGGATAATATTTAGGGCGTTTTTTGAGATCTTTATGATCCATGGGCTCTTCTGTCCATTTTTCATCTGTAGATTTTAGTGGGGCTTCATCAAAAGGTTGTAAATTTTCTGATATGATTTCTGACCCGAATTTGGGATGATCTTTTAGAGACTGCGGCTCATATTTTTCTGAGCCATTTTTTTTTTACTATTTCAACTGATTTTCTTAAAGTGTTCTCAATGCCTTTCAAAAGAGGTAGCTTTTTATGTGATTTTTTAGCGCATATTGCTTGGCCATTTTCGGGTCGGCTTTTGATATATCTGCTGATGTTATTATTATAATTTCTGGCGCTTTTCATTGAACCTTTTTAGAATCATTTTTGAGCGATAGGTTTATATGCGATTTTTGCTGAGTTTTTGGAGATACTTTTGGGCGTATTTTCGTAAAGATTCAAAATCAATTTCCGGTCACATAAAGTATCATTTTGACGTATTTTTAAAATAATTGAACCCATTTCTTAATTGTTTTTCTACAAAATTAAGGCTGCCGTTGATCGGGTTTATCAGACAGTCCAAGACCTATTTTAAATAAGTCTTCAGAAACGGTTTTAGATATATGATTTTCTGTATCAATAATGGACACATATTTTGGCGAGTCTTTCACAAAAAATTTAGAGCCGATTCTTTATAAACGAAAGTTAGTATCGGTGGTGTGTTTTTACCATACCTACTTCTATCTATAAATTTTTTTTCAATTCGATGAAACATTGGAAAATGTTTGTTTATGTGCCGCTGCAACAGGTAGACAACAGACTTTTTCAGATGAAGCAAACGAACCCACAAATTAATGCCTATTTCAAACGACTGAAAAGAAGCCTTCGCAGGACAGTCATACTTTCGGATAATTGTCAACTTTCGTGAGCGGTGAAACAGTGGTACAAGGAACTCAAACGTATACTTGTAAATTAAAGGGGCTTGAATATCCGACCTTTCAGTCAGCACCCTAACAAGATAGTGCGCAAAACTAGCTACTATTACTCCATCATTATCGACGTCTTAAAGCAGTTTTTTTCTTTCCAGAAAAGAAGAAAAAGCGTGGATTATTACATAAGCAGCAAAGACCTCAAAAATGCTTTCCATACTCGCAACAGTTGATTTTTAGCATTGATGGATCAGATCAAGAACGGTTGTAGAAGAACTAGAAAAATTACCTCCCACAGAAAAGTGGACCACTCCAAGGGAAGGCATTCGCAGATAATAAAAAGCTGAACCAGCAGAACTTAATATAAGCTGTTTCGAAGTCAGACAATGAAATATTTAGAAAGATTTTAAAAATCGGATCAGAGAATCTGGACTTGAGCACGTGCTCTCAAGCGGAACATTCTTCGTCTGTCCCTACCATGAGAAGGCTTCCTTGCTAGTATTCGCAGAGAGAACAAAAATTATAGAGTACTGCAAAAACAAGTAAATAAATGAAAGTTGTATATCTAGTTCAATGGTTTGGTTCTCGTTCACTTTTTATACAGTAGATTTCTTGTTGTACCCACTCTAGAGTGAACGTCAGCGAAGAAACAGCGAAGACGAGCCACATCCCTACATGAACGACTGAGAAAAGACTTGAAAACTTCTAACCCGCCACTCCATTGACCGTATCAATAATTCACAGTCCAAGTCATACAAACCCGCTGTGTCCTTAATATTTATGCACGTTCTCGTTTACCAGATAAAAAGCCGAAGCGAAAATTCCCTCGAAAGAGTTTTGTGTTCATAAATTTTGTTGGAACGAGAAACCCCCAAATAAAATGCATAATCACACAAAGGCTTCCTTAGCTCGTCAATAACTAACCGCGCTCGTCGTCGCAAACTTCTCTATGCGAATGCGGTCACCCGACAAAGTACAGAACAAAAACTCTGCCTAGATAATCAAGAGATAAAAATGTCAAATTCAGAAGCGGTTATGGCATGTGCCCCTATATTTGACCCAGTCCCAGTGACCACCATTCGAAAGGCCGCTCCACTATATGGACTCTTGTGTGCGCTAATGCCATAGCCACATTCAAGACAAGAGCTCATTGAAATTCATAAACGAAACTGCTCATCCTCGGTGCGGAATAAATTGTCATAAACTCAACTCTTTATGGCGTCTTGAAAGGCACACAAATTTTCTCCTCGACTAGCGACGAATGGAAATCGAAAATTTATGGACCTCCACCATCCACCGAAGCGCACCCCGACCGATCGCTCCCATATAACTGCCAGTCAGTTGTGTGTGGCTGTTGGCCGACTCCGTCTTGGTCTTGGATATCTGCTATATATGTCTGGACACCGTCGTTGGTCGTTGGTATAGTTGGGATTGGGAGTGAACTTTTACTATTGCCTTGGGTTTGGTTTTCCAGTTTTTTTTGTTGTTCCTCCTTTCTCCGTTTACTTTCGAATTGAAAGAAAAACCAATTCGGGGAATAGTATCCTTAATTGAAGGCTTCAAACGTCCACTAACCGATTTATGGACGAGTGTGGTGATACCGGGCTAGTTTAGAGGAGGCGAACGATTCAATTGGCAAAACCCTCTGACCACTGAGTACTTCTTTGACTCTCTGGTTCTGTGTTCGACCGCAAATTGAGTTTCAAAAAGATGAAGAAGAAAAGAAAAATCCCAGCTATTCCCCATCTCGTTATCGGCGGTGTCGGTGGGGCGATGGTGGGCATCGTCTCTCCCAGAAACCGCACCGAACAACCGAAAACTCAATCTCAACTTGGAAGGAAACAGTTTTGTTTTCTTTTTGTTGTTCGGTGAGCCGGGTCAAGCGGAAGGGTTAAGTGGCTTCATTTGTAAGCAAAGTTTGAGCGGCGGCGCTCCCACACCGACACGACCGGAAGGCGCAGATTGTGAAGTGAACTGAAGCCCTGCCGTTGATTGGCAAATGTATTCAAATCAAAGTTAAGATGGATAGGTATTCGTAGCAATGAGTTCTCTGTGGGTATGAGGAAGTGGAAAAGTTTTGCCAACATTTGCCCCAAAGTGCGTGGTCGGATCAAGGGTGGTGTGTATGAGCAGCGGACCAGATAACTGTGCCGTGGAGCGATGTTGTTAAAGAAATAACAAACTTTGCTGGCATATGAATTATTTAGCAGGATTGGCTAAAGTTAGTTGTATACACGGGTAGGGAGCGGTTGGGGCTGGTTGATTTTGGTCTGCGCAAATGTTTGTTCGACTAAAAAGTTGCGATTTGAACACTTTTGACGGACAATGTGTTGTTGTTGTTCAACACAATGTGCCCTGTTTCTTGATGAGGCGAAGGAGAGGGAGTGGCTAGCCAAGATCGGTTGGAGAAGGAAAGTTTGGGCCATATTATTGTACCCAGAAGGGCCTGGGTTCGATAAAGTATTCCGCGATAAATAGCGAATTCGGAAGATATTACAGTGCGGCAAATGAATATGATGGAGCTTTTCTAAAAGGTTAAATCAAGCTCGTCGGAGGTGGTTTCCCTCAGAGAATCGCCTTGGGTCTATAGAAATTCAATTTTTGGATACGTTTTACTGCGTTAGACCTTGTCAAGCAGGGCAACTGGAACGCTACCAGTATCTTGCGCTGGCAGGGTAAAACGACCCCGACGGGGGTCGGTATCGTTAGAGCTAGCCGGGTTCTATTCTGCAGAGCTGTCGGTGAGCTATACTCACAAGATTTACGGCCGAAATCTGAGAACAAAGTCTCAGCTGTAAACAAATTCAAGGTCTAGCGACTGAGTAACTGATACCTAAGCCGATATCAACTCCGAGGGCAGCTCTTTTTTTGCTACAGTAAGACGAGGTGTCTTCTATGGGCGAATACAAGAACCTGTCCCTTTGGAAGGCTTTGACACCTTGATACCTGATGGTTGAAACTTCATCGAAGTCAGTATAGACCAACCACCAAATCACAAGACACTGACAAAAAGTTTATCCCTAACAGTTTTATCTTAAGACCCCCCAACACAACAATAGGACTTCAACCATTTCCAATATATGTAGGTACATGTAACATAACACAAAATACACAATGTCATGACCAAAAGGGGTTTAAAGTTACATTTGCTGCCGTAGAACGTGTCCATGTCAGCATCACCTGTTACCACTGCTGCTGCCTTTCATTACATTTTGCTACATATGAAAGATTAATGTACCATTTCGCACTGGAACATAAAAAGGACCTGCCAGATGATTTCTTACTTCGGCACAAGTTGAAGTTATTACATCTTCACTTTAAAAGTTGAACCTAAGCACGCACTTGTCTGCGGAGGGGTGAACTTCAATTAATTTCCATTAAAATGCGCTGAATGGAATTTAATTTCTTTCGTAACTTGATAGAGAGAGGGCGGCAACTGATGGCGAGGAAGGAAGTCGCGTTCTTTTTATTATTTTAATTTTTCCTCCTAGACAAATGGATGTAACTGATGTTGATTGCGCCCCCATGCTCGCATATACCTACATCCAATGGCTGTGTAAATATTTTCATCCCCTCAAGGGTTCCGTCTTTTTTTTTGGCAAAAGGTCGATGGCATTCAAACAGTGGAAAAAAAATTGAAGATATGTACAGCCAACATTGTCTGGGATAAAATTGGAATTGATGATGTTCGGTCTTTGGCGCGGCGCTTCGTTACACAAGTCGAACTGCAAAGGCGGTCCCAAGTGCATAAGAGAAGTCGGAGCGCCGTTGTTTTGTGCTTCTAAAACAATGAATAAATTTCACGTGGGGTCCGTGGTGGGGCGGCGACTTTCGACGAAGACGAAGGATGGCATCAATATTTCATCCCTCTAGCTCTCTAGCCGAAGACAGGAGAGTATTCTAATTTACTATTCATGAGATAAGGATAAACGGTTGTGACCGGTAGAACCGTCGCGTCGCCTCGTTTTGACAGAACAATTTTCCCAACCAAATATAGGAAGGAGTGGAGGCCGCTGTCTTGCCGACATTACTCCGGATTCAGTGATAAATGATCATGTACTTAGTCTCTGTGTGTGTGTGTTTTTTTTTATCTTCATGTGCCGAAAACATAATTTTAATTGGACTCCCTGTCGGAGCTCCGCATCCTTTCAGCGCACATATCCTTCAGAGAGGATGTGTGCCACACACGTTGAACGTTTTATGGTCATTGGTAAAGTTTCCGCATTTAATGGGTGTTTTTGGCAGGGGGTTGTGTTTTTTTTTCTTCATCCAATGACAGGATTAAGCGCTGGAAAGGACCAATGAGTAATTTTTTTTTTCTGCCAGCAAAGCCGCCCAAACTTTTAATTGGACAATTGGTATAAATTTATAGGAGGCAAGTGGCCATAAAAATATAGTTTGCCACATGGACAATTAATCCGGATTAAAGTGTCGTTAAGTCTCGATGGAAATAACGTATGAGCGCCTCCAGTTTTTGGCCAGAATTTGTATGGGCGTTTCGGGGACACGCGATGCCTAAAGCTGAGTATAATGATTGAGTAGATGTTGTTAGAAAAGATTGCTGCAGTTCGCATGGAGCTTTGCCTCTATGAATGCACGCGAATGCTGCATGGATACTATTTTTTTTTTAAATTAAGACCGCTTAAATTATTTGGTCCTGTTGTGACTTGCGAGGGTAAGTGCTTTTCAAACTAACTTGCCCGAGGAGCGTAATTTATCTAAAGCGTCACAGGATTTGGACCTTTTGCAAAGTCAGATCTATGAATATATTATTTGAAACTTAGCAAGGATGGTTTTGGACTTCTGTTTAAGTTCTAATGAAGGAAGATCGAACTAAAAATGTGTTTTTCATGGAACAGAGCTTTGAACCAAGACGCTGATCGAAAATGGATTTTCAGGTTTAAATATAGGTACCTTCGTCTTCGGGCTAAAGGGGCACAAAGAAGTTATAAGTCTCGCAATGAATACAAAACTTCGGCTTCGGAGGTGAGGCATGTTGGGAATTCTCTGAAGAAGCAGACACAAACCTGCAAATATACAATTTTGACAAAAAGGATTCAGCGGTAGCTATCAAGGCTGATATAGCTGTGTAATGGGTTGCAGAGTCCAGCGGTCTCTAGAGCTAGCTAACTTTTCTTTGAGAGTGCCATTCGATCTGCACCAGCGTACCCATTTTAAATTGCATGGAAAACTCATGGAAGGATACCTAATAGGCGAATGCTCTTCTAGTCGATTCCGAATTGAATCTTGTGGTCTGACATTTCTGATCTTGTCCCAGCACTACGCCAGCTGTTTTCTGATCGATTTTCGCAGAATTAATAGGAAGTTAGAATCTCAAGTAAGCTTTGCTGAGCAACAATTTTTAGCTCTGTCGCTTAGAGGTCGCGCGGGTCTTATTTGATTTAGGTTTTTATAGTTTTTATGTACTGAAGGGTTTGACCACAGACTCTATATTTTTGAGATATCTTTGTGGTTAGTGTGTTGTACCCAGGTTCGATCCTCGAAAAAAAAACAAATTCCATCTTATGTTTTTTTTCCACTGGGCCACCTCTTGCGAAGGTCTGACAAACATCCGACTCAGCCGTTTGGACTCGGCATAAAAAAAGCATATCATTTCCATTCACCCTTAAAGTGAAAAACTTGCGCAAAACGAATGGTTGTGAGAAGATAGGCCTATGGTCCCTACGGACCCGTTACGGCAACTATTTTTTACATATTTTATATTTTCAAATATTTTTGAAAACACTTTTTTCCACAAACCTTAGCGGAGACACCAAACTGACTGAAATTATTGTACTATACTCTGGATACTTTCCACCATAAAAATCAGATAAAAATAACTTCCCGCTCGTGCTCTGAATGCGAAACAATCTCTTAACGACTACCCCCTCACATTTTGTTCATTAAATTCATTAGCCCTTCAACTCGGCAATTCTGCCGTCTAATTCTAAGTGCTATACCGCTATACCCTCACCCCTGGCGGCAACTTTTTCAGACTTTTGCAATTAATCGCCACAAACAAGAAAACATCTGCAGCTGCAAACATCGCCAGCAACACAGCCGCACCAACAGCGAAACAGCAACGAACGTGTGTCACTCAAATAAAAACGCCCGTATGCATGGCCGGCCATAGGACAAGGGGTGCGAGGATAATCCGTGGCGCTCCCCACAACCACTCCATTCCGTAATTGAATGCAATCTGCTTTGGTCACAGAAATCCAAAAAAAAAAAAAAAAAAATGCCAAAGGACACAGAAACAGAACACACTCTCTGGACAAATGTAATTTTCCACATGACCACGCTTCCGCTTTTAATTGACCCCCGCATGGCATCCAGTGCGACCCCTCGGCGGCAGATATTCGTGTGCAGCCCTTAAACACACAGACCCATCAGCAGAATGAATTAGATGCGACACTTTCTTGCTCTTAATTTTATTAGTCCTTTTGTCCGCACTGATTGCATCAGGAGATGACCCCTAGCGGTCGTCGACTGAAGGGGTGAGTGGTGGACTGGGATTGCAATTAATTGGCCTCCTTAACCTCATGCAGGCGATTCCGCACCGACAACGAGCGACACCGCCTCCGCGCATCAATCAACTTGCTAACCTGTCAATTACACAGCAGCACAACACCGCAAGGATTCAATTACACCAAGGACAATGGCGGTGTCTCGAACGTCGCGTCGCGTCCTCGCTCGGCTATAGAATCAATTTTTAATAGAGGGGCTCAATTGAGGTTATATCACCGAAAATGGAACGTACGTCCTCCAGTTCTGCCTTCGCGATCCTTAATGGAATAAGTAATGGATGTGTACACTGTGTATGTGTATAGAACCAGTGAGGTGCTTAAAATTGAATTTCTTTCCATAGTGGAACGGTTTGCTTCTTTTTTTTGTCCATTTCTGTACTCGAATCTTGAACGATGCCGCCGCAGCGTGCTGGGTAGCTATATGCATTAGAATCACAAAGGAGCACAATTTTACTTAAGGCGTTGTCGATGACGACACCATCCCCAGAGCCGGAGTACAATTGCCACCCTGGCAGCCCCATCGTCATAGCCGTCATCATCATCATCATCCGCCCTCGTTTATTGTAAAAACCTCTATCGTTGCCGTTCGAGTGAAATGTAAATATGCTAAGGAGGTCCTGATATGTGAGAGCATTCGAGGTTCGATATTGGTAAGCAATCCCGTTGCGGGGGCGGACAAGAATCACGAACACACATTTTTGGCAGCGCACCCTCGGCAATAATGAGGAATGTAGTGGTGGTACTTCATCTACTTCGCGAGGGGAATTCTCTGAAAGGATCTGATGGGGATGTGGGTTCGGCGGGCTAGGAGGTGCCGGCGAACGTACTTACCGTCAATTACAATGCGGTACACGGAGTAATATGGTGGCTTTTACGATGTCGTTGGAGTACCTATCTAAATTGTAGCGGTGCTGTTCTTGATTGCACGTTGTTATGAGTGGATGCAGGATATGGGTGATATGGTGATGTGTTCGAGGGAAACCCATTATCAGATTTTTTTCCCTCCCTCCCCTCCCCCGAACTGATGTCACAAGTTATGAGTGAGACAATTTTATTGGGTTAACATACTTTCTCCATCTCGCTGATGGTTAAGTGATGATTGATGGTGGTAGGTGGTCGTGGTGTATATGATGTCTCAAGTGGAGCAGAAAGCGGAAACCCTCTAGAGGAAGGAATTGTACGCACAAATGGGTGCGGTGGCGGTGGGTTGAGGTCAACATTTTATTTAGAAAGGAAATCTCTGTGTACGTTCCCAAAAATGTTGATGGAAATTTGTTGATTTAATGGCGAGGAGTCACTTGATTGAACATGTCAACTTCGGGTATTTGGAGGAATTATGCATGAACAATAAGCAGAAGGTGTGGTTTGAGTCAATTCACTCTAAGAGGCGTTCCCAGCTTGAATTCAGATGTTAAATAGAGGCCGACTTAGGCCACTAAAAGGATCTGTAAGCCAAGAAGACAATCGAAGGGATTACATTTTCTGTGTCAAATTTTGAGCCTGTAAAGGTCAATCAATCCTATGTTGAGTCTAAGACGGCGGAATTTCGAACATTGTATTTCTAACGTCGGTCAGTATTCAAGCCTCATGACGAAATGCATTTTAAAATCGTAAGCAAGACTGATGGCGCAGTTTGGACAATAAGCTCGGTCTTCTTGAAGAGTTTATCCAGCTATTTCCAACTAAACAGCTTGATGCATTCTAAAGAAAGAAATACGCAGCCTTATCTTTCACACCTTTCTCTCCTCGTGGAGAAGACCCTTACCTTTCGTTTGGATAATGATCAAGGCGATCCAGTTTACCCATCTGGATATAAAAATCTATGTATTTACAATCTTTTCAGGGGCTACATCTACACAATCTATGAAAGTTTCATCATACGATTCCGGCCCATAAATTTCAATACTTATACTAAAATAGTGTTGCGCACTTTACTTCGTCTATGACAAAAAGCCTATCCCCCAAATAGTTCGTCGAATACCTAAAATTGTTTTCTTTTTCAAAGTCACGGCGTATGTTTGGATTATTTTTAAAATATGGCCTCCACTTTGAACAAAATCAGGTTCCAACAAAACCGATTCCAAAATTAAAGTCAATGGCTAAGGGAAACCACCCCACACTACCACCCATATCGATTGCGTGCTAGCTCGACAGCGTTCGCCCCAATCTTCTGCAATCCCATCATCAATTCAAACTGTGCAACTGCATAAATGCATGGATGCGCATTCACAATAAGCGCCCTCACTCTCGTATACGACTTCCGCTCGAGTCTCTACACATCGCCAGTGCCAGAGCGTACTCGCATCGACCATTAAACGGAACATAATAATTTATTGACTACTTGGGCAAATATTTGGCCAAATTCAATTTATTCTCCCAAACATAACTTAAATACTAATTTTGGGTCCGAGAGTTATTTAGGCGCACCCACACAGTTGCACTTGCACGCCCGTGCCATACCAATGATTTAAAATGTGCCATCTCTGCACCTGGATGCCTATGTGTGACTGCTGCATATGTCTGTCCTGGGTACCGCAAATGCATTCCCCTATACAGAGGGTGACGCGATGGTTAACAAAATTAATGGAACAATGAACATTTTAAAACCGCATTAGAACACGCACACACAGTTTCGGAGTGGTAAATACTTGAGCTGCACTCACCTCACGGGGGGTGAGGCGCACTGCCCATAATTGAATATTCGGATATATAGAGGACTTCAGGTTTTGGGCAAACATTTAATCGTTCGATTTAAATAATTCACCCAGCCAGACGGGGTAGGCCCATCGCCACACCCCAGCGACCACCGAACAGCACAACAATAATGAACGCACACACACAGTCGAACTGGGGAGCTTGTAATTTATTGAAATTGGCCCGTAGAACGGCCGGCCGGACCTAAGGCCAGCGGCTGTGTAGTGCATGGTTGCTGGCCATCGGCCACGGGCCTCGTTAATGCGTTCATGTGATGTATTTACAAAATTGATATTTTATGCATTAAATCGCACACCGCAACTCCGTGTGTGTTTGGGGGTGGGTGCGTGGGCGCAATGAAATCAATCACAGAAGGATGTAAATGTCAAAGAGAGTACGGCAGTTCCGCCACCGAGGAAGGATGCACAAAATTTGTCCCAATTTCACTATCAACATGCCTCGTACCGCGGGGGTGAGATTGGGGCTAGAGATTCCGCTTATAATTACAACATTGCGCGCATTCGCCGGTCAGTGGTCAGTGCGATTTAGGCACGACAGCATGTTTGGGGGTTTTATCCTTGGAATGTACATGATGTGCAATGTTCCGCTATATTCAACGACGCACTGTGCAGCATCGGAGTCGAGTTCACTATTTCGTTGATTATTTCGTTTGAATGCATGAATTGTATGGTAGCTAAGGGATGGGGGCGAGTGCCATTTGAATGCACAATTTACGATTACAATGGAGATGCGCCGCCGACCGATTAAACTTTCAATTTATGGACAATGTGTAATTTCGGAGACTATTGGTGCGAGATGGCGCTTTTGTTGGGCATAGCACCGTACGGCCGGCGGGGGCCGACGATGAATGATGACATTTACGGATTTGCAATTTAGTGACGCGAATTTATGCGGTAATCGTTGGCATTTTGAGAGAATATATGCGGGGATGTGAGTGCGTACGCGTGGGAAAGTGCTGCACACTGTATTTAATAAGGGAATTCCTCGGCTTGAGTGGGGGGTAGGTTTTCAGTTGAATTGGTTTCGGTTGTTGAGGTCTTGTAACTTTAGTTATGTGGGCATGAATAAAGTGCGATGGCCCATCCTGATGGAGGGGCGGTTTTTGGGGTAGTCCACCATTAGGCACTAGGCCATGGGATTTGCATTCAATTGAGTGAGAGGCGCTGAATTTGTTTGTTGAATACTAACCCGTTGTGGCAGTTGTATTGTGGGTAGGTGAAGTTGGATTGGCGCTTAAATTCCGAAGCTGTTGGCGGATTCACTTTATATGTTCACAATGCATTGCATTGAAAATGCAATATAGACTGCAGATCGATCATCCGTTCAAAGGGACCGGATGTAACCAAAAATTCTCACTAATCTCTTATGGAGGTGGTACAGCAGTTCAACATTCAGATTTGATCATGCCGGCGGGCCATAGGGACAATTCCGAGGTATTCTGATTGTTCGTGATAAAACTGTGGGTGGACAAATCGGGTAAGTTGTACTTATCTAACAGAAAAGACAACCAGAGCAAAGCTAGACCTTAAAGGCTCTAAAAGTTAAATCTCTCTCGATAGACTGCATATCAGCGGTATAGTTGATAAAATTTATGGGCACTTTCTCAGGTCAGCAAACTATTTTTCCGGAAGCTGTACGAACTGTGGTTGTGGTAAGAGGTAAAGGAGGAGATTAATCTCTACTTTTTCTATATTGGTACGAAACTGGGTCTATGCGACAAAAGAAAGCTCCATCTGTAAGTAACGATCTTATCTCAGAGACTTGTGGTACTTTGCGAACCTTATATTGGTCTGAGTTCGACAGTTGGTGGTAATCACTTCGACTAAACTTAATATGAACTTAAAACCCTTTTTAAACTCACCTAAGCTGTTACTCTATACAGCATTGAAAACTTGAAGTGGCCATCTGGCAGGCGATGTCGACATTGCAGGTAGCTGCTAGCCTATAGATATCGGGCGCTCTTTTTTTCGGCCAATTGGTTTGTACCCACTATTTCGAAGCATCATCTACACATTTCTAAGGCTCCTCTTGTTAACCATCAGAGTCCTCGGTCTTGCCATTCAACTTTTTCATACCTAAGCCATCATCGTATATACCTCGAGTTTGGTGGACTTTATTTCCCACTGTATGGGAAATGGGTTTTGGTTCTCTAGCGATAGTCACTCACCTAGGTAGTAAGCTACTGGAATCTATAGGCGGCTAGACTGCTTCGCTCTTTCGAGGAGCCTGCGTTTCAGTCTTCTTACCAACACCCAGTTGCTTATCGTACGTCTGAATGGGATTACGATTGCGGGACTCTATGATCTGCTTCTGATTTGGATTCTTCATTAGACTCATTTTACCATGACCTTACGCTCAGGGCTTAACATTTTCGTCTTCTGAGACTTTTTCTCTGTATATTTGAAGACGCTTTTCCTTGGCGTGGCTGGAAAATGAAAAATGAGGCGAATCGTCTTCATTCCTCTCCTTTAAAACACTTAAAACTAAGGACTTCGTTCTACAGATTAGCTTCGGTTAATGGCTTGATTTTCTTCACCGCTTTAATCAGCGAACCTTTGGTCTCTGCGTTATTGTCTTTTTGCAAAGGCAAAGAATTTACAATATGCAGTAATCCACCTTTGTCGGTCACTTGCAGGTAGGTCCCTATCTTATGCATAAAGGCAAACCATACAGCATACTGCGACTCAGTAATAGGCCGTGATGATAAAGCTTTGCTCTAAATTAACCGACTGTGCATTTCTGCGCCGATCCCTACTCACATTGTCTTTTGTTTGAACTTGAGTAAGATTCTGTAAGAGAGAAGACTGACTATTGACGGTGTGCCTAGGACAAAGCTTTTACTCACGATCTCTTTTTCTCCATTGGAATTAGATAAATTCTGATCTAAATTTCAAACCGTCGCATTTTTTGTGCGCCTGTAAAGTGTTTATATTTGTCCAGTGACTGCCTTTTATTAGGTTCCTTCAGTAGCACATTGCTTGGTGTGGTATTTGGTACAGATATTTGAGCAATTTCCAAGTGGATTTTACGGGGATATGCTATTATTATTTCACTGGAGATGAGGTAATGTCCTATGTCTCCATATTTGAATTGAATGCCGGTGAGCGACATAGAGCTTCTATATCCGACCTCAGTTTTAATGTTCACTTGTATTTCCGCCGCCATCTCGACAAAAAAGTCCTGCTCACTGCCTGTAAGCTGAGAGCCTAATTCCATATATGCTACAAAAGCTTTTGTAAGTGTGGTTTGATAATGAAGGTTCCTTCCCGGACCTGTAAGTCCACTCGAGGTATTTTATTTTCTTCTTTCCAGCTACGGGCAATTGCCACACAACCGTTTTTATATTAACATACTTCCAACTAACTGACAGCTTGATTCAAATTAAGCGAAATTATAAAATTACCAGTTCAGTGAGGAACATCCAAGAGCAAAGAACTAAACACAACCGTCCATAGCGGTGCCCATTTGACAACCAGATCGCATCGCATTGTTATATTTGGCACCACTCAACAGCTTTAGTTCCTAGACACTGCAAAACTTCCCAAATTACTCGTGCAAGTTGAATGAAAACCAAGCAGACAACTGTTCGCGCAAGTGGATAAGAGAGCGGTTTTTTCCAGAAGTTCCACTTAAAAGTTTTTCAAAAGGCAGAGCGCACAAGACCACGGATAGCGTAAAGTTTCCCGACGATGACAACGAACTCAAATTTGTTAAGCGGGAACGTGTCTCGGGAATTTTGGCAAGCAAGCCAAGTTGAGGGGTCCACCACACCCATCCACCGCTTTACTGGAACAAGAAAATTGCGTGACTGTTCCCTGCCCGTGTTCAATAGCATCTCGCATCATTGAAACCAAATCCAGTGTTCTGCAGGTTCAAACAACGGGAACACCCATCTAACAGTTGGTAGGTTCAACTACCTGGCGTTTCTGAGCCGACAGTCCCAGCTAAAGGTTGCATAGTACCAGTAACACGGATAATTGTTGTTTATTCACCAGCGCTCACATGGTAGGTAGTCGCTTCGCTAGTGGGTCGCCATCTGGGTATAACTAGGTGTGCAGTGTGCAATTCCCAGTGACGGCTAATGCCTGGAGAACTTCCTGGCTGCCACACTTTTTTTCTTCCTAACTTTGATTGGCCACTTGTGTGAGTGATTTGTTAATAAAGTCATTACATCAGCTAGCAGCAAGGTGATGGTATGGCTATACATGCAGTTTACAGGTCATGAATGCGCGTTTTGAAACGATGCCGGAAGGTGAGACCGGAAACTCGCTGGAAGAAATCACTTTGAGTAACGTTTCTTCCGCGACGCTTAATGATATAATATTCGCTGCTATTAATCGCGTGACGGTGATTGGCTTCTGTAAGAGCGCGAAAGCCATACAACTTTGCCAAATAATGACTTAATTTACACGAGGGCAAATTGCAGCCCTTAGCTGTTTGCGATCAAGTTTGACGAAGTTGAGACTTCATTAGATCCAATTCACTGCAAATCAACACTCTCACGTATGGAATCGTGAATCACGAACGTGCGGAACTTTGGCAGAATCTGGGTCAGTATATACTGTTTTTTTTTTATATGGGGGAATTGACAAGGCTTCTGGAAGGGTAGGTGGGGTTTTGGCAGGTTTAAAAATTATCCATCTAACCGCTGGGGAGGAACTTGTTCAAATTTTCACAGAGCTTTAGACCGGCGGAAAAATGGACCTCTCTGGACCAAAATACCTTCAAATTGGGACACATTTGGAGGCCAGAAAGTTGCACTTTTAACTGCATCACGTTTGGGA
This sequence comes from Cheilosia impressa, assembly GCA_948293265.1. Lineage (NCBI taxonomy): Eukaryota > Metazoa > Arthropoda > Insecta > Diptera > Syrphidae > Cheilosia > Cheilosia impressa. Next base: position 46,660,679 of record OX411882.1, on the reverse strand, counting down.
TGTTATTTACCGTAATTCAATAGGCATTTCTGTATATAAATATATCAATTATTGTGGAGTTTGTCTATTTGTATACGGATTTTAACTCACATCACGATAAACCTACCCACCCAATCCCTATGAGTCTTGTAGGCAGCCTAGTGCTTAATGAGGAGCAAGATACTGTGCTTACATCACCGCTATCGTCCAACTCATTCAGAAGAAATAGAGCTTGCCATTGTCGGTCGTTTACAGTCGCTGGACATAAAATTTTCTTAGTCTGACGATCTTGTACTCAATCTCAGCAAGGTATCCCAAATTTTTACGAGTGTGGTAGAAGGTATATGTTATTTGTCGGGAGAGCCTACATGGGGCTCTGTACTCTTTTGAAAGAATCCTATTGTGCCTTCCCTCGTTGAGCTATCTTTTCACACCGGAGGCAGTGAGGAAGGCAAAAATCTTCTCTGTCGCATAAAAGTTAGGGGCTTCACTAGAACAGTTAATAAAGTCTTTCGAAGTGATTTAAGTTTTAAGTCCGCATACAAATCACGCTCAGACCGAAGGACAGCCTAAGAAAAGCGGATCAGCCGCTTCAAAACAGAAACCCGTCTCAACTCTGGATATCCATCGCGTACAACCTATTCCAAACCTCTAACCACACCCGAAAGACTTGGAATCAAACTTCAGCCCCACTCAGCAGCTATATCCACTAATGTCATCCTCATTACCCCATCATCCTGGAGGATGTGACTCCAAACACAATTAAAACTTAAAGCTGCCATCGATCCGGCCTGTCATCTCCCACTTGGTTATCGGTTCAGTGGATGAGCTGCAGCCACTTAAAAAGTTGATCAACTTCGCAACGATTACACAGTTGTTGCATCCCATTCATACCTACTCAAGAAACCTCGTTATCATCGTCCGGCTCCTCGTAAGTCGCAATCGATTTATGGCAAGCCCTTGTGCTATGATGCCGCACGGCTCGCATGGGAGATGCTGACCGCAAACACTGACCCGGTTTCGCTTTGGAACCGCAAAACTTATCTTCACCGCACGAGATGACCACAGACCGCAAAGTTACGCATTCAAATGCGACTTGCATGTGAATTCACATCCATTTCCGTTCACCCGGCCTGCGCTGTGCGCCGATAAGCATATGGTAAGGACACTATCATTACGAAAAGAATGAGAAAACTTGAGTGTTGCACAAACACTTGTACGGGAGGGTTCTTCACTCCCTCAATCGGCATGTGTTGCTGCTGAAAGTTCGCAAACATACACACACACACACATGCAATACATACGGCCACTCTTAGTCGGAACCGGATCAGAGTGGAAGAAAACAAAACGAAAACCCCTCACTGGCGCTATTATCTCAAGAACTCTCCACGCACCTATTAAACCAGCCTCCCCCGGAGGACGATTGCTGAACGATGACATGTTATTTCACAGAGAAAAGAAAATTACATCGCGCAACACAAGCACAATGGCTTAGGCGAGGGCACGAGTGGGAGGACGATTATCAACTCCATTGTCGCGCCCTCATCGAAGACACTCCAAGGATAATGAAGACAACATGCGGATATGTACGAAAGACGACAGAACTCATTGTAACCATTTCCTTTGACAAATGCGAGGAAATAATCAAGTGGATGGAAAATAATGCCAGAGTGGTGGGGGGTATACCAAAACTGGAAGTCCTCTCTAGCGACACTGTGTGACAAATTATTGAAATGAAAAGGGTTTGCCTTTGTCTTCCTTGGGCACGCAGAAATTGCCAACTGGTGCCAAATGAGGAGTCACTCAACCGACTGTGCTGGCAGAAAAGTTTAAACAAATATATGAAAAAAAGGACACTCATCCCCGGTGCTCATTTTTCACCACATATCCAGCGTGTGTGCGGGGACATTGTGTGTGCCTAATGAAGGAGCAAGCAAAAGAATGGCAAATGATTGCTCCTCGAGTTAGGAATGGGCTTTAAAAAGAGCCATGGACACATGGAGACGCTGCAATGAAGTGGAAAATATTTTACCCTTCCGGGCGGGGGTGGATTGTTCTTCTCCACCTCCAGTGATGCTGTCTTCTCTCGGTTGTGTCATCATTGCTTCATTGTTCTGCTCTGACGCGTAATGGAAATTTGCCGCTTCACCGAGTGGCAGACAAATGATGTTTTCATTTGAGATTTGTGGAGAGCACACAATGTCACTTTTGCGCTGGCGTGTACTAAGCGCGGCAAACTTGCATATAATGCGCCGTCACATACACATCAGCCAATTCCGCGGAAATGAGGTCGAAAATTGAATTTTTCCAACGTGCTGAATCGAAACACTCCCATGGTGCAGATGAAACAAATGGAATCCCATGTTGGCGCATCCTTTGCGGGATATTCTGCGGCTTGTGCGGGAGTTGGAAAGTTTTTATATGTTGACTGTGTGACAGATGCAAACTCATGTGAAAAGTTACATGAAGTATCCGTGCTGCAGCGATCAGATTTTTGAGGTAGTTTTGGAATTCCTTCCAACTTGGCATTGATTTAATGGTGACAAGGATGCTGGGACGGTCGGTGTGAGGTGTTGCAACTTGGAAGTGAAATTGCAAGCTGTGCAAATAATCTGACTTCAGTTGATGGGGTGGCGCAGCTGTGGGGTTAGGTAGGCTCTCACATATGCGCTTTCGTCGAAAAAGGACCCTCAAAGGAAGACTGATGAAATCAAACGTTGAATTCGCAAAGCACTTCTCCGAATGAATCTTTAGAGGAATCTACAGTCCGTGGCCAAACTTAAAATACCAACTAAGGGACGGAAAAAGTTGGATATAATGATGCGGCCATATTGTTCAAGGTACATCTGTCAAATTGGCTGTCATTTATTTAGCCTGTTTTACCAAATCGCGATGGACGGACATAGCGCTCAACAACACGTGCAAATGATAAAATTATTACATCAAAATGGGTGTTCTGTTCGGGCAACGTTCCGCGCGCTTCGCCCATTTTACGCTCACCATAATCGTCCTGCCGAGAGATCTATTCGCAGTGCGGTGGATAAATACCGAGATCGTGCGATTTGACCCAGTTAGGCTTTTTCTGAGGTCGCAGGTCTATGCGAATAATCCAAGCAATACCATCGGTCTAATTCAGTCGGATTCATGTGCCAGAGTCATTGAAAAATATTCCGAACTAAGTAAGGGGTCTTAACCGCGGTCGGGAACATGGGAACAAACAAACAATAAAAAATAGGTGTTCATCAATAGTCATCATTTTCAGTGACCTTATATCAAGTAAATTAGATAACAGAACTCTTTTTTGGCAAATTTCACCTTGAATCCCTTCCGCGGTGCATTAAAGTTAGACAGAGCAGGAATGAACCATAGTCCCCTCCATATTAACTCAAATATCTACTTAAAGGAGCTCCCACATTGAAGGGAAATTTCGTCTCTTATCTTAAAGCGAAAAGAAAAATACACTCATCAGTAAAACAACACAAAAGGTCATCGCAAGCTCAGAGATCCAGTGAAAGCAAAAGAAAAATCCTCATAATACAAACAGCAATGGATACGCTCCTTTAAGCACATAGGTCCATCGCTATACCATCACTGCCAGCCATATCACGTCGGCCGGTCGGTGGCAGCTCAAGGAAACTGCCAACTGTGGATGCCCATCAAAGCGCCTTTAATAAGGCCGCAGCGGCGGCACTGTCATCTGTCAACGGATTTGTTTTGGCTTACGAAAGGCAAACACAAACGCAAACCCTATAATGGGGGATAACGTGAAAGAATATGCTGCTCCTCGAGGTGCCATTACCACTGCGCTGTCTCTCTTCCGTTCGGACAATAGTGTTATTGTTGTTTTAAGTTCGCTTTGCCTTCTTTTTGTGCTCGCAGGAAGTTCGATTTGTTGTTGACGCTGTTGCCCTCTCGGAAAGCGACTCATTGTTGGCTTCGCCTCTGCCGATGGCTTTGTTTTCCTAAGGTGGCACTTTCAGCTGATTGCAATAATGAGGCAGCAACCATGATGATGACATTTTTCAACCATGCTTCGCTTATTCCGAATCGGAAACCTGACGGTTTTTCTACCGATGAATTGAGGAAAATAAATAAATATCGCCCCTCCCCCGCTGACAAAACACTCTCCTCGACAAGGAAGACCAAACAAACGTTGATTCTTCGCCTCGTCACTACTGTTGGTTTGTTGTCTTTTGTATCGGGAGCACCGCCCTGGAATCAATGAGATGACTTTGTTGATTTTGAAAAACTGTCTGCCTGTTGGTCTTTTATGTTTATTATTTGTTTTTGTTTTTAACGCGCGAAGGTCACAACAGAAGCACTTGTGCGTAAGTGATACCGGATTGGAGTCGAACGGCGTCAGGAGTGGGAGATACATTTTTATATTCATATCGCTGGCACATAGATAATAAGTTTCTCCGCGGTCTATGGAGACAGAAATAAAAGTTCGATCTTGATTGGGGATTGTAAGTGATTAATCATCACCAACAGTTTTTTTTCCATGAATTCGCCTCAGTTTTTGGTCATAAAGTAGCAAATGACAAATTGTGGCGGATGCTTGTCTTCTCAAGGACACATAGATAAACAGTAGTTGGTGTGTCTCTTTTTATATATTTTTTTGGTTAGATTTATGGCAGCGTTTTGCAGACATTAGGAAACAAATGATCTATTTGTAAGGAGATTAAGGGAAAAGAGAAAAAAATGTCCCATTAGGGTGACCAAGGACACTGTTGAAAATCGGAGTGATGATAAATAGTTTTGCCTCAGAGAGATATGAAAAGTGAATGACAAAAATTGCCAACTTGGCGATATCAATTACTGCGTTGGAGCGAATTTCGAGGACTGTATTAGGAGTGACGGACAGGATTTTATTGACGACGCGACGCGGAGAAAACTCAAGTAATGTAGCTCTGAGTCCATTGTAATGAAGTTGATTGAGCTGAATGGACTTTTGAAGCCAATTGTTGTTGCGTGACTTGATTGCCTTTGGAACTTTAAGTTGGAATAGGAACGGAAGTGGATGTTGCCTGGCGGATGCATCGAACAGCGGGATTTCGTTGAGTATTGTAGTTCCCCCAAACTAAGTTCACACCTAGTGAGTGAATAAGCTTACGAAGCATTATAATCTGCCTACTTTCAATCGACTTTGTTGACTCCAAATCTACTTGAAGTTTAAATTTGTCAATAAGTCACTGTGCCAACACTTTGTACGAGTATCTTTAGACACAAATGCCATCCAGATGTATGGAAAGTAAACCGGTACCAGATGAAAGAAAGTAGTGCAAAAAGGAAAGGAGTAGTATCCACACATGGTTGAGCGACTCTACTATCCACATGGGTTAGATCCGATGCAGGGTCACTTAGAAGGGAGCTCTGATGTAAATGGTGACAGATATATATCGAAGATCCACCCGCTGAAATTATAGATAAGAAACGATTTGACCTGAGCTATATGCTGGCAGTTGGCCGCATTCAAAAATCTGGTTGCTTTAAGTCTACTAGATTGGTTTGGATTAGATGCAACCAGAACGCAAAAACTAGATTGGTCCCGAACGTCACTTTTACTACGTCAACCACATATGCGAACTGTACTCAGTCGCGAATTTATTGACTAGATTCGTCGGCTACCTTACCGTAGAAACGTCTTTTCATATGACCGATCTAAGCCAATTCAAACTGGGGAACACCAAGTCAGACATCTGTCAGACTTACTAACTAGATACTTGAACGTCCCCATTGACTTAGGCAAACAACAAAGATCAGCTGTTATAAAAAAAAGAAAAATACCAACGCCCCGCTTGTGATGAGGAGCTGAATGGGCAGAATCGGCATATCGCGCTAATTTGGGAGGCGTATTGGTTGTGGCCCAAGTCCACCCCGGACTGTAGGCTCACCTAAGAATTGGCAGATCTTTAAGAGGTTAATCTGTCAGACAGCTGAAGGAGATCCACAATTGTAACTCCAGCTTCCTTGTTTATGTTATAACAAACGCAATAAACTGAGCCTTAAAATGAGAAATGTTGGGCTTTATATACCCGAAAGCGATAACGATACTATACTGCGACCTTATGATCTATTTTACCCCAAGCTTATACCTTGAAGATGTTAATTCCCTCAAATAATGATTCCTTTAAGATTTGGCTCCAAGTGTCTTTTTCCATCCATTTAATCAGTTTTTTCCCGATAAAACAAACGTCCCCATTAGCAATTAATTTCCATCTTCGAACTAAACTATTCGCCTGAAAGTTGCTGCAGCCCACACTTCGTCCCCTTTGTTTTCTTTCAGTTCTTACTCCATTTCAGTGCCCAGTTTCTCTTTTTAAACTGTTTAAATCCATCGGACACGCTTTGTTTATGCCAAGAATCTCGATTCCCGAATTTACTCAACTCTTGTTTGCGTACGAACCGCGTGCTATATACCGCCCCCAATAAAGGCGAACAAAAAAAAAACCTCTCGAACGAAATTGCATTCCACAGCCACCCTTGATAAAGCAGCCGAGTGTTTATTTAAGGGCTTAAGCTATTTTCCATAATCCTGCATCACAGACTAGACCGACATAAAACAAAAAAACAAAAAAAAAACTTTTTAATCGAAAAACATCTTAACAATTTTTCGGGAAAAATTCCCTTTTAGGAAAGCTTCCATGTTCCGGTGCGTTGCTGTTCCATGCCTTGGGCAAGAGCCTTAGTGAAACGTAAATCTCAAGGATTTCGCCCAAAACTAATTTTGTAATTTCTGCTTTAGTGGTGTTTTTTTTTTATTTATTTCTCCCGTCTTTCTTCGAATCGAGCAAGGAGAACAACAGTACTGCATTTGAGGCGAGGAATTGTTTTAAAACCAAAAGGGAGTCTGTCGTCCGGCACGAGGATCATCTCATCACAAGGGTATAAGGGCAAAAGAGAAAAACTTTCGCTCATAAATGCAAATAACCAAATCAAAACTTTTTAATTGGAATCTCGTTATAAATCCTTTGAGAGTGCATACGGTGTATATGGCAGCGGAGTGCGAGCCAAGCTATGCAGTCCAAGTTTTCTAGCGAGTTGCGGCAGTTGCAACTTGTAAGGTCTTAGCCGGATATCATGGACAGATTTCGAGGAACCAAAAGTGCGAAAAAAACATTAAACAACCGGGAAGGGCTATAAATTAAAAGCTTTCGATGTTTTGTAATTGCATTTAGGAAAAGTGCTGATGAGTGTTTTCTTGTGCTCCACATAAGCGCGGCCAAGTCATGAGAAATTATGCAGCCATTTTTTTTTGTCAGTTTTTCTAGGTTATTGGATTAAGTTTACCCAATGAGTTTACCATGGAGCAAATTACGGTTCGAAAGTTTCCGTCGTGATCGATGGTGAAAAATGTTGCTTCTGGTGTTGGGGCGATGATGTTTTGATAGCTTGATGCCGGGCAAGGAGCAAAAACAGTTCTAATGGTAAAACTGTTGGTAAAACTGATTTTATTTATGCACACAGTTTGGATGGACTGTAAGCGTAGTGAGTACGATTACATTTATCCATGCATCAGAGGGCGTTGAAACCTAGAAAATGGTAGCCTTTCAGGTTAGTGGCACCCACTTCCCACTTCTTCTCCAAAGAAAGTGAAAGTGAAAGCGAACTGACCACCAGTACGTAATAATGTGCATCCCTTCTACTTGCTGATTCTACTGAAATTTTGTTGTGCTGATTGGTTTCGTTAGTTTGTGCGATAGGATCTCCGCTGTTGGATGTAAGGTCCGACTACATCATTTCTCCGAAAGCCTCTTCGTCAAAGACTGCGTGTCCCTTCTGAAAGAAAAACTGAATAACTCGTTATAGTGATATCTAGGATCGGCCCATTGGACTTCTTTTTGCACCATTTTCATCCAAAGTTAAACATAAAAATGTGAGTGGTTTAATATAGGATAGCCCACCTGTCTCGGAAGTTTTAAAGACAAATGTGAGCTAAAGAGCTCTGCTTAGAGGTAGGCACAGTGGATTTGTGGTTAGCGCGTTGGACTACTCAGCGAGGGGTTGCAGGATAGATTCCCGAGAAAGCACACGTTTTTTCCACTTCGTTCATCTCGTGGAAGTCTGGCAAACATCCGAGAATACAAATGTCATAAAAGAGCTTCTCAAATGGCCGGCGTAAATTTGTAGATTCTTTTCATTCGTCTCAAAAATTAAATACCATACGAATGGTTGTGAGAAGCTTGCAACAATTTACTTTATTTACCTATTTTTATTTGAAGAATAATTAGAGATGCAGTTTAAAGGCACCGTGCGCATGGTTTAGGTATAGGTACCAAAAAGATAAATGAATGTCGTCTATGTCCCTGATGACAGTCGGTTCTGGTTAAGTGTACAAATTCTTTTTGCAAGGCGATAAAAAACCGGTGCCCCTTTCTCAATCAGAGTGAACTTATCGACGATTATAGCAACTACGTTCGTTCATCTGCTCAAATCGAACAAAGGTCTGAAGTCCGCAAGTTAAATATGAACAAGAGTGTTGGGCACGATGTTTTAGTCATAAGTGTGCACTTTGAAAAGGAAAGTCCTACACTGTTGAGTATAGTTTGGTTTGGGCGTACGTCTTCCCAGCTAGCGCAAATATGATAAAAATTTTGAAGATTCTGAAAAACGGCCTCGAGAATGATGCTCACGATTTTAAAGGCGCCGACAACAGTATTGAAATCGAAGTCCTCCCTACGACTAATTTTCACATTCATATCAAGGTCTTCACAGTTGCAAAATAGAAATTAGGCGAGACGAAACATATATGCCGCTCAACTAGCCACTTGTGCAACAAGAGTTCTATACAAGGCTAACCAGATGTAGTTTCACCATCAAAATTCTCAGGAAAAGGTACATTTCCCACGATCTACAACACTTGACACTGCGTACATTGAAATCTTTGCTCCATCACATTCCCAAAGTTGTCAACAACTCTTCAGGTTCGGTTAAATTGAAGACAATAACCGATATTTCCCTCAAATGTGAGCCCAAGATATACCCGAACATATTCGCAACCCAATGGAGACAAGATAACGTCCTGCTGAAATGCCATTCAACAAAATGCTTATTTTTGCCTTTCTGCTGAAGAATATGCCATTCGAAACATTTATCTACGTCTAGGCTTAATAGATGTCAAGCACAAGGACCAAAAGGAAACGTCCAATTACGATTCCAATGAAGCGAAAGCAATTTTCGCAGAAACTTTGTCAGGAAATAACTCGATGGCTTCCGTTTACAGGCGCGCGTAATGTTCCTCGACTTGTATTGTGATGGTAATGAAGCGACATCAAAACGGAACAATAGAAGAACGTATTTTGGCCATTTAAGCATCGTCCCTCCCGCTATTGTCTCGGCTATATAGGCCCCTTGAAATGTCTCATTAACAAATGCGTGACGCATCCATAAACATCGCTGTTCACTGCCAATATTCCGCTGCAAACGAGTCTATAAAGTTTATTGACTCCTTTCGCTTCAATTCATGACATTCGCATGTAATAAAGTGATAAAATTTGCGCCCCCAAAAACAACAAGAGGGGCGGAAAAAAGCCGAAGCTCATAAATCTGTTTAGCTTGCCTTGTGCATCATTGTCGACTTCATAAATGCTAAGGCATCTGGCAGTTTAAAAACCATTTCGGATGGTTTACTGCCAGCTTCGATTATTTGTTGGCTTATATTTGCATCCCTTCGCGGCAGGCATCCCCCAACCGAACCCATTTAGATGGCAATATGTCGGCCTATGCGGCAAAAATACCCTGCAGAGGGGGCTGAATTAGTTTTAGGTGTCAACTTGATATACAGTCGCCGTGTATTTATTGGGATGGCAACAGCTTGACAGTGGCAGTGGCAGTGGCAAAAGACACAAGTTGCAGAGTTGCAATAAATCACCCCATCGCTGCATCGCCGCCCAACGCAATAATATTGTCGAGCTGAGGGCAGTACCATATATGCATGTGTAGGTATGGCAGAGTGGGGGTGACCATTTTGAAAATTCTGCAATAACAACAATTTGCTCGTCAAAAAATGAGGGAAATAAATTACTCACATGGAAATGTATGGTGACTTGGGGAGCTATATCGCCAGCGTATACGTCGAGCGGGGAGGCTGTGCCGAGATAAAACTGCCGACCAGCGTTTCCCATTTCGTGTTTTTTTTTTTTTGCCTGCGCTCAATTTATGAGGGGGTTGAGTTGCCATTTGGACAGTGTATTGTTTGGCACAGCGGGCGGCTGATTTGGGCTGATTCAGACTGATTTCGAGCTGCACTCACACATCGGTGAGTGAGGGGAGAGAGTGGACAAATTTAAATAGCAATTTAACTGATAACAGGGTTCCTTTTGCGAGTACAGGGAGCGGAGATAAATGAGAGTATTTTGTCGTCCCGCTGCCGCTAAATGAGCAACGTTTTCATTATTTTCATTACAATGGGGATAGGTTTTGATGCAGGAAAAAAGGGGGAGCAAATGCTGATCGTGGAAATAGACGAAATGCAAGCTAGGCCAAAAATAAATTTCAAGCCAGTAGCACCTAAGCATTCTGCAGTCCCTGTCGAACCCTTGGATAGTTTTAACAAAATCATGTAATCATTGCGACAAATACTGCCTTCCAAAGAGATAAGCTTGTCTTTGGTTCGTGTTCAAAATGAAATGAGTGTCATAAGCCCGTCGCCAGCAAGTGGCCAACAGTAGCCTGAATCTTCAGCCTTCAGTCACTCTGCAATAGAATGCACCATCAGCAGTAGGTATGACAACCAAGTTCTTAGTCGTTAAACACGACTCGGCCGCCTCTGACTAAATGGCAACATTTTGACACTCAGTGCGTACACACCTACACAGTCCTCCGAGCTTGTTTGTTTATCGTGCACCTCCATAATTAATGACGAAATTCCGTGTGCGCCTATTGTGTGCCTTCGTATCCGAATTCAATCAAAATAATTGCGACATACAGCCAGGAAAAGGACGACCGCCAACACAATAAGCCCAGAGCCACACAGGCGGTACTCCGTGCTCGTTACCTAGTCATATACAACTTCCAATCGCCCTCACAGTCGATGCTCCTTTCGCTGGGAGAGTTGACAAATCGGCTGGCTGGTTACCGTGACGGAACTACAATCGGAAATTCCATTCATTAAATATGAAAACCGCTCGTGACAATTATGACAGTCAGCCAAGTTGGGTGACATTCGCGCCAGCTTAACGGGTGTGAAAATGGCCGATAACTTTAATTGAATTGTAATTAAAATTCTTTTATTGTTTACCAAAGGACCTGGCCACCCATCCAAGCCATAGGCGCATTCCTGACATTCGATTAAATCGTAGGATTTTTGATCTGCGCGTCACGGTGAGAGCGATTGACTTTGCATAGGGAAGGGGATGAAATCCGATTGATGGGGGTTGATTTCCAGACGACACCCATATCGCTGGAATGTCCCAAATCACCGAAACAGGGGATCAATTCTGAAGCTGTAGTTGTTTTTTGCCATCGCTTCCGGTGCATGCATGAGGGGTGAAAACGCAATTACGGCGTTGGAAAGGTTTTCATCCGTCGTATTTGTTGTCGGAGGGTGGAAGGATTCGAGAGTGAAAAAAAGTCAGTAGAGGCTAAATTGAGTGCATAAAGCGATCCACACCCCCTGCAATCGATGCGAAAGATGATTGCATCCATTTTTCTTGATTATCCACCCCAACCAAGGGGGCGGACAACATGTGTATGTGTGTTTAGTTCCGATTGCTTTCTTTGGGTCGGATTTACTATATTTATACGTGCAGACGCGGGTGTTGTAACGTCTTTGGAGGAGGAGTTCTGAGTCGTGTCCCTTATCGGGTGATTTTGTGTGCATTTGCAATGATTTACGAGTGGGATTAGGATTAGGTAAGTTCACTTTTATTATCGACGTCAATTCCCCCTGCGCTTTTATGACGAGACACGTCACAGACCTTCTTGGTTATCCGAAACTCAAACAGCGCAGTTCAAACGGAGGAAAATTAAGATCCATGCGGAAATTTAGATTGAGTCGTCACAATTATGGAGCGGTTTCTATCTCCATTGACCATAAGGAAGACAGATCCTAGTGGCAGGCCAAGAAGTCTACTTGCTACCAATTTTAGGTTCCCGCGAAAGAATTTAGAGAATAATCCTTGTGAAACTTGTCAGGTTGTTAGAAATAATGGTTAGCTAAAGTCGGAAATAGATCGAATTCGCTGATGTCAGAAAAAAAGGATTAAGATCTGTCAAGGGACTTCTTTAACAACAAACCTGCAAATGATGGTTCACTGATATCGGAAAAAATTTTGCCGAGATTGCTGATGTCAAAAAAAGGATTAAGGAGCTCTCTCGAGTGACTTCTTCAACAACATTCTTGAGAAAGTTGCGGAAGTCTACATCGCAAGGACATAGTTGTGCAAAGGTCATCAAAATTGCTTTCACGTGCGTGTCACAAGTTCCGCGAACTGAGCTGTAAATTTGAGGTAGTCAGACCTTTAACAACATTGGATCTTGTGGAAATGGCATCACGTGAGATATTAAAACCAATCGCTGCCTATTAAGCTAAAGCCGGTAACTAAGTAGTACAAGTCGCTGTAAGACACAGTATAGAAGACTATTACTATCCCAGTTTCGCTGTATGGCACTGTAGCACAGATATCCTTAGTCATTTTGATCACAACATTTTTTTAGTGACTTCCAGTCCCCTTTGCATTGACGGGACTTGAAGAAGTAGATTTAGCAGCAAACTTGTCAATCTGATTTGTAGCCACATGGACCCAATCAGTTAGTTCAAAACAAAGCGTCTAGGGTAGCCGAGACAATAAGAGCGAATGAACATAACGCTCAAGCTAAAGGAGCCTTTGATTGTAACCCAGGAAGACTACGCAGTGGAGAAGGATTTCGCATTATGTGGAGTGCAGAGAATGGGTACCGCAACCATTTTGGACTTAGTAACAAAAGCGACGCAATTTATGGAACATCATGAAACTTCAACGACAATCTTAAAAAGTCTCCGGCAAAACTTACCGAAACGAAATTACTCTCAAAACCATTTAAAAATCCGGCTCGAAGGATCAACAGTTTTGTGTGAAGAATTTTTTAAATATTCCACTCCATGTAGGTTCACATAAGCACCCCACAGCTCTCGATCCTCTTTCACTGACTCACCATCATAATTCTGGAGGATGGATGACGCCTATCTGACGGCTCGAATTCTAGAGGACGTCTTTCATTTCATTTTAAATTCAATTTACGATTTATAATCACAATACAATAAGTTATATAAAAATAATTTAAATATGAATTTCATTGGTGATAAGCGAATCTTGGAATCCGCATGCGATGAATATGAAACATAGACCGCTTCGCCCTTAAAGGTAGCTGCTCGACACTGAGTGCCTCACGCTTCACGCATTCTGCTGCCTTATGATAAGATCTCTGCGAATAACTCCATCAAAGCAATGAAGGAATCTCCTTTCGGTGGCTTGTATACCCGATCTAATTTTTTCTGGTCAATGCAAATTGGAATTTGTCATTGTAAATCACAACTGCTGGTGCTGAAAAATGCGTGACTCTAAACTGTAGATAGATTGTTTTACACGTCAATTTTTGAATTTGATCACAACAAGATGGGGCACAGTGAAATCATCCAAAGCGAACACTTGCTTGCTTCTTACTATAAAGTCATTTCCTAAACAATTGCTATTGAACGGCGCTAATTATTAAGTACTTGTCTCAGCAGGTGGCTCATCGTTTACCTGCCAGTTGTCACTTTCCATCAACAGCTTACCGAAAACTTTGCCAATCCAAGTCAATACCTTTCACAAAACCACCCACTCACAGCTGACATAACAAAACGACATTGAAACTCCTTCAAAACAAATAACGTGCGGCGTCTCCATAAATTATAAAACAAAAATTAAACTTCCGATGCTTGCAGTGGTTTACTTGGAAAGAAGCTGAATAAACACTGAAGATAACATTGGCTAAGGTCTTGCGGGACTACGGCGAAATTACTGTTACAGTCGCCCTCGTCTGGAGCCTGGCAATCCCTTGGATTGTAGTCGTATTCCCTCAACCTCGTCGTCGATTATTATCCGCTGCGTTGGACCAGAAAAGTACCCCACACCATCGCTACCTACTTAATTCTCTTGTGCGGCATGGCTGGCCTCTGGGACAATAGCGAAACCTCATCGGATTGATTCCCCGGCTCAAAACACAATAATCCTCTACACACAGATGAGTTGTTTTCTCTTTTAGCACCAAGCTGAACTTTTCTGTCTGCGATTGTATGAATTTTCAACTACAACAAAGTTCTCCTATCGGGCTTGTGTCGCGAAGTTCTTCTTATCTTTGACAGTGTTTTTTCTATTTTTCCTATTTTTCCAGAGATAGGGATTTGCATTTCAATCAGAAGTCGTATAGTGTCGCGTCAATGCAGAACTGTGCAGACAAATTCGCATAAATTCCACCTCGCCTCGCCTATTTAATTAAAAGTCAATAAATCATCGACCATTCCGAATGGACTGCCCAAATGTCATTCCATCGTCAATTCGTAAAAATGTAGCAATTAAAACGTGCGACTTGTGCCCCTTTTAATTTCACACCCACTCGCCAGCTGTCACCTTTGCTAATGAGAGCTGTCATTTTGCTACTCTTCTTCTTCGGTTTGGGCAACGCGCAACTCTATTCGGTGGCGGTCGTTTCGCTTTGAAATTGACAAATCCATTAAAGTCCCATCCACCTTCTGGGGTTTATGTGTCGTAAATTTGTCGTCCTCATTAATTTCTCTACGTTTGCGGCTATTTTTAGGCCTACATCTAGGGTGTTATTATAGAGAAAGCTTTAGGGGTCTCCTAGCGGACGAATAAAATTCATTTTTATTAATTGGGGATTTTTGCTTTATTTATTGAAGATCACTTGTAGCATAATAAAACGCTCCCAAACGAATGGTTCCTTAAATATTGAAGAATGTCGTCGAACACTGCCAATGACGAAAATAGATTAAAAGATGTGCCCGCGTTAATTAGAAGCTATTCGAAATGAGGCCAATGGATGGATCCATGGGACAAATTATTGATTTATGAAGGAAAGGTTTTCGGTTGTATTTTTAGTTTGACAAAATGTTGTCGTCGTTGTTGTTGATGAGATAATGAGCCGACCAAATAAATGAGCAGATTTTTTGGCACAGTATTGGGAGTATTTATGAAGGACGAGGACAAGGACTAGATGCTATGAAAACAAAATACAGGTCTTTACGCTTTTTGGTTCAAAGATTAATTCTTTTTCGGAGAGGTTGGCACTTTTCTTTCTTTTCCAATTAAAAGGGGAATTGAGGAACCTCCAGAATTTCACATAAAAAAAGTGTTTAATACTTTCTGCTTAATATCATAATCACATCACCCGCTTACGATCTGAAACTTACTCCCTAGAACTTAGTTCGATAAGGATACCAATCAGTTTGATGACCAGCACCGACAAGAGTGAAAATAAGACATGCCGACCAGGTTTGTATTGGAATGGCATCTTTTTTTAAGATCTTCGATCTGGACTTTCTAAAGCTCCCTCAGAGCAAATGTGCCTAAATGCAGACCTCTTTCTGTTTTTCGTAATACATCATGCAGAGCTGTTTCTGTCGGTGCCCTCTTCATGGAGACATTCTGTTTCTGACTCATTAAAAAAGTCGTTATTCTACATTTGCCAATAATATTAACTTTCTTCACTCTTTTTAGAGTTTTAACCACAATAGATGACATACTGTGTATACAAGTTTGTCTGTGCTCTGTTTTTAAACATAGTGTTAGAATTGCCTTTGATGTACTTTCTTCGGAGGCTCTTTCATCGGCAGTCAAACGTCTGGGACTTATTCGTCACAATGGACTGATTAACTCAGCGTATCTTATTCCGACTAATAAGGTTTATTTTATATCTTTTCCATGGTAGGAGGAAAACTATTCACCTCCGTTTTCCTAATTGACAGAGACGAGTAGGTAGGTATAGGTAGCTTTTAGAATCTTTGAACTGTTTTCGGACCCAGCTTCGGTAATTTGCTTTGTAAATAAAATTAAAGTAGTTTCCAATATGAAATGGAACTGAACAAACTGTGTATGGGGTATTATAACGAATTTGTTGTTTTATTTTAACTTGAAAGGTCCATGTAGGTATGCCATTATGTATATCCATCGCATAAGTCCGGCTGAATTTGACCGATACCATTGGTTGTCCTGGCTGTCGTTGACCTCCATATTGCTTAAAAGGAAATGGATTAAGATCGCTCTATAGCGCTCGCCATTGATGCTGAAGACCTCACGGACCAATGACGATGCCGGCCCAAAATCTGTACCAAACAATAACTTTTTTTTGGATGCATTGCGACCTGGTAAACCTTGTGTGGATCGGCATCTTCCCATATATGGAAATTTTGCTTGTTACTGTAGCCCTAGCCATTCATATAAAAAAGCTCCTTGTCGCTAAAGACGATTTTTAGCTCAAAACTGAAGCAGTATTCCAAACGGTCCGAAGCCCGATCAGCGAACAAGCGGCGTTGTCTATGTTCAATAACTTTGAGCTCCTGTGTTAGTTCTATCTTGTACGAGCGCAGACCCAAGTCCCGACTCAAAATTCGACAAATTGAAGTCTGCGATAAGCCAAATTCTTGTGCTCGGTGAGGAATTGACTACATCGGGTATTCCTGTATACTTTCACGGACCGCAGCAATGTTCTCGGCCGATCTGTCGCTCCTTAGACGTACCGCTGATTATTTACCGAATCTGTTGTCTCAAATGTAGCCACCAAACGTTTAAGCGTCGACTGACGTAAAAGCAACATTTGCACTGACGAACTTTCGTTTGGATGATTATTTGAGCTTTAGCATCTGGACTTGCTGCTCAATCGACTAACTTTGGTGTTTTATCATCAATCAAGCTGAGTAATAAACACCAGATGAGACAGACGCCACCAAACCAAACAAACCAAATATGGCTGCCAACATCGATCCGTCCCACTTGAAGTACTCTTTACAGTCTAGTCAATTCTGGTTATCCAATCGCAAAAGTTTTTTCATGTTTAAATTGGTTTTAAATTCCCGTCCTAAGTCCCATTCTAAAGCTTCCTTACAACCTCTGAGTCTTAACCGATTTCCCTGCTCCACAAATTAAAAGGTTAAAATCTCTTCGACTCTTCCACAACTACAGGCTCTCTTGTTTAAACATAACGTACCAATTTACCTAACCAACTGACGCCCGTTGTTAGGTAGTATAGGTTTCCTATAGATTACTCTTGCAGCCTGCGCTCCAAATATGAACTGAAATGTTGCAGTCTCCAGAAACGTTTCCGTAGACAACTTTAAATGCGCACTTTGTGGTGCCTCCTCGCCGTAAATACTTTTACTGGCTCACTTCATAACACCCTGCCCACTTACACGTTTTAATGTATCCAATTTTATTATCCCCCATCAAAAGTTCTGAAAAGTCGAAATCTACGACTGAGATAATTAATTACATACGACTGTGTACTGTGTTCCATAAGCGAAATATCATGTTAAGCCCCGCACACGGCACAACTTGACACACGCTACGAGAGCGCAATCATTTTTGATCCGCCATAACAAATGATCATCTCCTGCGACATGGCGACATTTTAATCCAGAAGCCAACAACCTGCCACAATCGTTCATTACATGAATGAAATTCTATTTTCGGCCAGCATGCGGCTCTAACGCTAGAAATTCGCGTTTAAATTCAAGAAAGAAAGTCTGCCGCCACCGCCACTGTCGCTTATTGTGACGCGCTCCGACTTATGAATGCGGTGCGGGTATATGTAGGTAGAGGATCTATTTTTGGGCGGGCTTACGGGCAGGCGAGTCATTGTGCCAACACTGCTCCGGTTGATGGAATTTTAATGATGAATTTATTGCGATCTCTTTAATTCGCCACGAATTAGGATCGCAGCGCGCGATCCGACTGAAATAGATGCGCGCAAGCAATAACCACCCATTTGTGTGTTTGTTTGCGGTGCGTGCTGCAATTGTGTCCCGTGTGCCGTGCCCCGTGGCCGCCTGCACCGCAGCGGGGGACTTTGTTCGCTCGTCGTATAGAGATGTTATTCTTGTGCCATAACTGTGGCGGCTTGAATTTATTATTTAATTAATATTTTTGAAATTCATAAATGTCTGCTGTCAAATGTAGGTGTTGCCCTGGCATAATGTTGTCTACTGAATATGGAGCTGGCAGTATCCTACGTAGGAGGGGGGATTCGTAATTAATCGCAAGTGTTGGTATGCATTAATTGGGATGTTTACCACGGCTGAGGAGGTTTCTCGAATGCAAGGAAGATAGTCAGAGGTATACAGCGTGGGAGGGAGCTCATAAATGCGTCTCGGTCAAGTTGTAGGGGTCATTGGACGCACGACCACCCATGCGGAAGGGCATTTAAGTATTTTTTGTGCAGTTGGAAGTCATGACCCCGTTCTTCACTGACTTCTGAAACTTAGAGTTTAATGGAAAAGTTCAAGTTCAATTCCTCCAAACGGCTCTTTTGAATTATATCTGAGGTGGTCTAAAATGGAAGCAAGCTTCATCAATTTTTGCTCCTCAGCCCTTAACGGCTTTGTCATTTAACACGTTTTTGACTGTAGTGTGCATGTTAAACTTGTAGTTGTAGCGCAGCTCGGCTTCAAGTTTTACACGCAAACAGATCCAGCTCCAGTAGGCATTATGTGGAACCTATTTGAAGTCTGAAAGCTATTGAAAATGATGCTAAACAAAATTCCTAAAGACACTGATCCAACTCAGTTTAGATTTCATGTGTCAAAAGCGTTTTTTTCTCGCGGTTAACACCCACGACTGTATTTGGCTTTTCACCTTCGCTGACAGTGACGAATTAATGAGAAAAGTATCATCAAGTGGGTCGTGCGGTATACTCTCCGAGGCAATTTGCACGACAGTCTGAAATTATAAAATTACCTACCCCTAATTTAACTTTGTGAAACTTCTATCAACAAGGCCGCACCTTTTTCCACAACCATCCAGCGCGAAATGCAATCAAAAGTATAGACACTGGCTTTTCAGGGATTAATTGAATGACTGATTGCAGGGCGTTTAAAGCCGTTCAAAGGCCAAAAGGATGTCTCACTTAATCCCTCTAGTTCTTCTTTAAGCTCGCCTTCTATGTTCTATACCAAACTTATTAACATCCCATTCAGTTTGGATGTAGACAAAAAAAAAACAGAAAAAAAAGACAAAAACGTGGCAGCAGCGATGATGATGATGGTAGCGCGCAATGGTGGTATATACGGTATACCTCATCGTGGTATGAATAATTTATAAGGTAAACGAAAGAGAAGAAAATATTTTTTCGAAGGAATTCGTTCCCCAGAATAAAGTCGGCGAAATAGAAGATACTCGTACTATTGGGGGCAAAAGGAGGAAAAACGAAATGACTAGGAACAGATAATAAAGTCACCCTAAAGGAATTTGGATTGTTCGTCATCTTCCGTTCTGTTTCGGTCTCTTTTTTGCGTCGGTTATTTTGGAAAAGCATTCAGCATTCCGCCCTCGCACCCGGCGAATCTTCGAAACGAATATTCGTTTTCGTATAGCCCCGGCTGGTGGAAGGTAGATCTAGGCATGTATACAGCACACAGTCTTTTCCCCCCTCTTTATGGTAATGAACAATCATATTTCGTGCGAGTACAAAGGAATACCTGTCATATTTTTTGTTCTGCGCTTTGGAGTTTCGGCCGCTGGCTAAAATCAAGCACACCAGGAATCAGGCAGGATCCTCTTCTGATGTAGGGATCCGGTATTCCGACACAAAACCACTGCTGCTATTCTCCCCTGGGACTTTATCAGCAAGAGAGAAAGAGAGTTGTAATTTTGTTTTCCTACGAGACTGGGAATGAAGGAGATTTAGCATGAAATTTCGAAGTTGCGTATTTAAAGCTGAGAATATTTTTAAAACTACTTTTTCCTATAAGACCGTCTACTTTAGTTGAAGTAAACGAATTTGAACGAGAATTCGCTGTGGTTTACTCGGAGTTGGGTAACCGAACTCGGTGTACTTGGGAGGCTGTCTTTTGTTGTGAGTAGCAGAGTTTGAGTAGATCATCGTCTTTGCCCGAGTTTTAGTGGACTTTAATATGCCCAGCACTATAGCAAGTTAATTACGAATTTGCGTAGAACAGTGGCCTACGATAATTTGTGCAAATTGCCAAGGCAGTTAGAGCAGCTCGCTTAGGCTTGAAAATGTTGCGACAAATTCCTTAACATATTCAAGCTGTGCGACGGAGTTTGGACAACATTCTGTTCGATTTTTCGCAACTTGTCATTGCTACATTTGCCTCCGGCTTTAATGGATCTAACCCTGGTACCCTCCCTTAGGAGGGGAGGTTCAATAATGTTGCAGAAGGGAGCTGACTCGCAGTGAGCGCGAAGGGACACAGCAATTGAGCGACGTCGCTCTATATGGAAATCAGTAATCGCTCAGGGCTTACTTGGCAACAGCCATACGATTTCATATGTCGCTCACTAAGTGACAGCTACCTAAAACCTACCGGAAATTGCCGGTAAACATTTTTTAAGGCACGTGTGTAAAATCACCGTAAAATGCAACAATAAAATTTCGAAAAAGGAAAAGCAATTTACCCTAATGCTACAAAAAAAAAAACAAAGAAGGAAAAACTCGAAAAATGTGTTAAAAAAAATCAACAAAACCACGACTTAGAAATTGCTCGAGGTAACCTTTTAAAAATAACACTAAAAACAAAGGAAACTGCTACAAAAATCGAAACAAATGCCTATCCCGAAAATTACTCGATAAAAACCCTAAAAAACAATATTTCAAAAAGGTCCAATATATATTTCATAAGATTGAAAACCGCTAAGCTAATGCCCTGCGCAAATGCCCAAAAATCGCACAGCAAAGCACCCGGTAAATTAGTACGAAAGACTTTCAAATAACATACCAAAAATTGGTACAAAAAATCAAATCATTCCAACAGAAAACTGCCCGGAAAACCCTAGAAAGATTTAGCTAAGCTTCTTCAAAACCAGAAAAAAAAACCGGCACTATCACCGGAGACTTTCAAACCAAGCTTAAAAACCGACCCGAAAATCTGATATCGGATCGGATACGCTTCAAGTTTGGCTCCACACAAATGTTTTGAAAACGCTAAAAAATCGCCCAAAAATAACAAACAAAATTAAAACAAGTGAAAGTGTTATCATCGGCCTGGCCGATGCTTTGATACCCTCCACTGCATACAAGTCATGCAAAATACCAGAACTACTTGACCAACATAGCCCGTTTTCAATATCAACCTGACGCTGATAAAAATAAGTGCTCTCACCAAACTTCATTCACCTACGTCAATTACTTTGGGCGCTATCGTGCTTTCAACAGACAGACAGACAGACAGACAGACGGACATGGCTAAATCGATTCAGAATATATATACTTTATGAGGTCTCCGGTGACTCCTTCTTGGCGTTACAAATGTATTGGCAAAGTGAATATACCTTCCTGTGGAGGGTATAAAAATAGGTACACAGAAATTTTCTGAAAAACGCTTAATTTTTTTTTTAAAAATCGCTTAAAAAGTCCACAAAAAAGGCACAGAACTCGTACAAAGAAAAACTTAAAAAATTCTTCCCCCAACATTGACTTACCCCTAAAGTATGCATTGATATCGATGTGCATTTCTGAAGATTTTTGCTCACTATGCACTTGGACGTGTACGTGATTATGATTACCAGAACCGGCGTTGTTTGGTTCAAAAAACTATTCGAAGTCATTACAAAAAATAAACCCACCGACATAATGCCCAATGGACATCGTAAAAGCTAACCTGACCAAAACCCCCCAAGTGCACCTTCAACCGGAAACCTAACCCGCCAATCCCTATTGCACTTGTCAAAGCAATCAACTTTTAGTGGCTTCACTGGTTCTACCAATCTTGGAAAGACTACGTCCCCAATAAGCTTGCCAAATCCATCTTCTATCCATCTGCACCAATCCAACCGACCAGGTCGGTACACAGCAGACACTAATCAATTCAGCCCGACAACGCCGTCAGCAATACCACAACGTCACATATTGTATCGAACATAAATGTACAAAGGAACATCCACAGGTACGACAGCCATGGACGATCTTGCCAGCGACCATGTGCCCTATGAGCCATCGATAAGGACAGCCCCAGCACTCAAAGGGGAAAACTTTCAGCAAAACAAGCGTAAAACAGCTCAGCAAATGGACAAATTTATTGCCTGGGCGGCGACATATAGTCCACACTGTGTTAATAGCCCATAAAAGGATAATGTCAGCAGCAATGAAAGACGAATGACTTGCTGCACTCGATGGTGGTGGTACATCTTGACTATGGGCGAGCGACAGAAAGAGAGCCACTCCACCCTGGATGATGAAGGACAATATCGAGATTCGAGAGGCGACCCAACCAAATGACTTTTCGGCCAAGTCCAAGAGATGTGCACAACAATCTTACACCACCGACGACGGCACAAGCAGCTCCATTCCATTGGACTCGCTCACATCATTTGGTCATTTATCACGGAACAATGACCATGGACGATGCGGACACTGGATGACCAGGAGGAGGCACAACCAGAAAAACCTCCGAGTCCATTAGGGTCAGAGTTGTCTTGTCTCCCGTATACACAAACACATGCATGTGGGTACCGGTCAGAGCTAGAGCTCTCTGATATCATAATTGCCATTTTATTGGGCGGTGTCATTGTCAGATTCCAAGGGAAACATTTTAAAAGCATTCAACCAGAGTTCATCTTCGCTGCAACACTGTTCGACGTTCGCCAGAGATTAATGTTCGTCGGCGACGTCCGTGCGCTAGGTGCGATTCGATTATTTACAGCTGAGTGATGTCACAGTGGGTTATCAGTCGCAAAAATTGATTTATCCTGAGAAGTCGGCGAAGGTTACCGATACGAGCCGAAAGGATTTCATTATGCCTTCTTGATGGCGATGGTGGTGGTCGGTGCGGGATGGAAGCCTTGATCGCCGTTGACATGAAGGTGGACAGCGATAATCGCTAAATGTCAAAACTAAGTGCACTCCATGATATCGCAATGGGAGAGACAGATAGACGTGGAGGTACATTAAAATGGGTTTTGTTTGTGGTAATGGACCGTAATGGTGGACATTGCAGCGGATGTCATCGCATTTAATGTTGGCTTTTAGGACTCTTTAAGGAGATTTACTCTGGATAGCAGTACAAGCGATGACGCGGCACTGGGACATGAGGTTGTTTTTGCTCGACCGTTAAATAAATCCAATCAAAGTGTTTTACTGTCGAGTTTGATGTAAGAAGGTGTAGGTGCTGGGAAATAGCTTTTGGGAAACCTACCGCATTTCCTCATACAACCACAAGAGTCAAAGAGGGGTTGTACATACTATGCCACAAAATTCAAGGAGGACAACGAAAAAGTTTAACAGAAGACCGTGAACAAAAAGGTGTGACCCACTCATTGTCGGCGTAGAGGCTATAAAAGAGTCAACGCAAAAAAACGTCCCACAGTACAAGAACTGTATTTAACAACGAAAGTCCAGACTTCAGCTCAGTTCAGACTTAAGGGAAGGCTAAAAGATTAAAGAATAGAGCCTTCAACTTACTCCAACTAGGTAAAGGGACATTTTTGCCTTCGTGATTTTACTACCTTAGCATCATACCTTCGAATATTCTGCTTTTGGAAAGCACAATTTCGCAGAAGTCTTTACAGCTATTTGTTCTGAAGAAATTGAACTCGTCGTGTGGACTCGTTTGGGATAGAGGATGGGGTAAAAATGGGTTAAGTTCGGGAGGTCCATTCAACATCACAGAATCTGACGTTACACCCAGTTAGCCTTTATTTTCGTAAAGGCTCCAACTTACATTTTTACGCTTTCGACAAATACAGGAAATTGTTAATTTTTTTCAATATTGACTCCTACCTTTCGTACTTAGGGTTAAAGCTTCTAGAGAGTGAGGTTTTCAATCGAATTTAAAGAAATAGCATTTGAAGCAAATATGAAGGTATTAACCCCGAAATCGAAAATTATGTAAAAAGTTCCTTTACGGAAATAGGGAGAGTACAACTTTAAAGCAGTTTGGGTCTTTGTCCGCAACTTAGTTCCAATAAAAATGGTTGCACACCAGAAATCAAGCGTCGAAAAATGACGTTTTTTTTTGTCATATAGGGCTTGTCAACGAAAACAAAGAAGACTCTATATAAGACCTCCAACTCACATGGCAGCCTGTATTTTAGCGAAAGTTTGTCAAGAGAGAAAAATATCTTTGATCGTTTCCAACACAAAATTCTTCATGCGATTATCTGTTTGCTTTGAAAAAGGAGACTTAACAGCAAACTCTAAGCTGTACAACGATGGACGTTGACCTTATCAGTAAATTGCGCTTCAGCTTATCAAAGTTGGCTTGTACAAGAAGGCTAATTGAACCCCTGTTATCCACCAAGAGGAGTCTTTTTTTTGCATATAAATCAGCAGCGACAACATCGAAGAGGAGCTATAAAGACCCCTTGCTAAGTAACTCGCACAAATGGAATATAACCTCCAGTACGCAGCTGGAAAAAACAAGCCAAACCCTGTAGATTTGGACATGGGTTAAGGTCCATTTAAGACTAATTGAGCTAGGAAAAGTAAGAAAAAAACTTACAGCTTTACGGAAGCACATCTGAACTCGTTTCTTTACTTTTGTACTTGAAATAAAGGAAGTTGCACTTTCTGTGTTATTTACTCACAGTTTTGTGACCAAAGGACCTCGACTAATTAAGCGACTTTCCGGTAAAGCCTCAACATTTTTCGATTCTTATCTATTTCTACATCATCGAATACCTACAAACAGAAATCAGTCAAGAAAAAAAAAACCGAACCATTGAAAACACTCTTACGCCTTCAAACTCCTATCTCTCTCTTTCTGTTTCTTTTCAGATTCAGTCCAATCTCAGCTTTGTGGGCGCAATCCATTTCAAAGCGACTGCCATTTAAGCCCGACCGATGCCATTTTTTATGCGAACCTGCGTATCTCTGCATCCGGCCCAGGCCGATTTCAGAAACTGTCAACTTTTAAAGCTGTCGGCAGTTAAATCGCTGCCACACTATATCCTCCACCGAAGAATGTGCAAAAATCCAGCGAGCAAAAATGAACATCCTATTGAACTGTAAAGAAGGTCGACTGTGTCTACAACACCCTCAAAAACACAATTGTCTGTGTGCTTTCAACGCTGCATGTTTTTCTAATGCGAAAACTTTGTCTTGTTGCGCATTTGCGCACACATACTCGAAGCCTAAGCCCCGAACAGCAAGCGTTGTCGGCAAATGCACTACAAAAAGCCCTCATCACCAACAACTCGAACGAACAACTATTGATAGTATGCGCCCGAGCCATTGCTGATGGTGGGGTGTGCGATGGCAATCTCCCCAAAAAAAGTTATGGAAGTCAACGGGCGAACGATTCGAATCCTTCCGTTTTGGTGCTCTCTCGTCGTCGGTTTCGCTTTTGTGTTCAGCCGGAGCTGAAACTTGTCTGGTATGCAAATGGCCGGTGGAGGGAGTTTGAGTATCTGAATGTGCATCTGTGACCCGTACTGCCGCCCTCTCGCCAAATCTCGATGGTGGCCAACTGATGTGTGGACAAAATTATATCTGTTCTGTTTGATTATTCGCCATTATTTCAGGACTGGTCCTTGGCCCGGCTCCTTCTCGTGCAGGATGTGGTCGAGGGACCCAGACAAACAATTTAAATGTAACTACTGTCGAAAAATGTGGCTCTCATGTGAGTGGGAACATCATCAACAGCTGCGGGGCTTAACCGCATTGCTTCACAGGACACAGATGGTTGGGAGTTTTTTTTTTCTCTCCTTTCGTTGTTATCCTCTCTATCTCCAGAGCAAGCAGCCTTGATCAACTGATAACACTGCGGGCAACCCGGTAGTACTTCGATATGCACATGTGAAGTTATAATGGCTGCACTCTTCACTTTGCCTGTATAAGGAAGTGGTGGTCGGACGAGCTCTTGCTCTGTCTGCATTCTCTCCTCGGGCTTAATGAGATCTGTGCTGGGTTTTTCTTCAACGAGCGACCCATGTCGATGGGGCACATTCGGTTTCGGAGTCGTATACGTTTGAGAATGGCATCCAAACACACCACATCGACCGGTAGCAATTTTTAAGGGTGTTCGGTGTTCGGTGCTCTTGTTCTCAATGGCCATGTGGATGGCTGCAGATACGTGGGTGTTCAATTAGGGGTAAGCAAGCGTAATGTTGCAAATATAGTTTTAATATGTGCAAATGGTCGAAAGGGTCAAGCTCAAGCGGCATTACATGCAAGGTATAGTCGGGAGGTGGTCTATGGCTTGGTTTGTGGTCACCGGACTCTGAATGACCCCGGGGCTGCTGGGGTATGAGTGCATAAATGAAATGAGAACTAATTGCTTGCATGTGTGAATAATAATTTTTGGAGAACACTGTTATGTGTTGCCCGAAGGTGGATCCGCTGGTTGCCGGTTGGTGTAACGTTGCGTTGTAACTTGTGTTTTTGAACGTTGTTCGGACAATTATACGAGGCTATTCGAAAGGATCAAGCGGTGGGTCGTAGTCGTGTAGTCGTCAGCACCGACGGGGTAGTTTTAATAGACGTTTTAAACTTTCCGGATCCCTAATGTGGTGCTAATAAGGCGGAATGTGCTCTTTAATAGATTTCGATGTGAATTTTGGAAGGTGTGGGAGGGCTCTTTGGGGAGATATTTTATGTGTGGTATGATTTTGTCTCTCTCAACAGGAAATAAAGGTCTTGGCCGAAGGTGGTCTACAAGAAAAATGTTCCTTTTGCAATGAAGCACTCATGGGGATCAAAGGTGGGACGTCAATAAGGAGGAGTGAGCTGTAATTCGCCCAAATGCCTTTACCAACTGAGCTCTGTAAATTTGGTTTCTCGTGTACTTTAAGTGAGGTACAGAAATTAAAGATCGACTCGTTTAAGCTCAGAAGCTAAGTTGGCAAAGCTATTTTGGCTCCATAACTTGCTGCTGCTCAGCTGGTGAATTCTAAAAAAAAAAACACAGCGGAGGGCAGCTTCAGGTCACAACTTGAATCATTAACGATCTGGGAATTTAGCCGTTTCCCGAATTCTTATGTAAAGAAATAAGCTTTGCAAATCAGTGCCACTCAAAACACGGCCTTGGCAATAGGTGAGCTGTTTTAGAGGTCTGCCTATTTAATGTACGATCGTATTTTCTAGTCGGCTCATAATGATACTGGGCTAGTAGATTGCTTTTAGCGCCAAAAACTTTCAGCGAGTGGATACCTACTTAAAGAACCAACTACAAAAGTAAAGACATGCACCAAATTAAGCAGTTCGTAGCACTTTCTTATAAATGCTTGCATACCTACTAGGCTACTTTACTTTTCTTTGCCATGACAAAGGGGGCTGATGAATGGACTGGACAGCTAGGTATCTAATCCATAGTCCTCTGAGTAAAATCGCCACTTTACATGCTTAGATGTCAGCTCTTCAGCTGCGTTTTTAAATTTTGAACTTTATTTGCTCCTGGACTTGGTGGCAAACTGACTTTCTTTCTATTGACTTCTGGGTATAGGAAGTATTTAAGAATATCAGTGCACTTGTAATGTGTAACTGTCCAGTGGTCTGTGAGTACAACATCGCAGGGACAGCTAGTTAGAATTTAAATATTTTTTCGCGAACGATTTTTCGGTTAAGTGAGAAATACTTATATACAGTCAACTCCTCAAAAATTCCCTGAAAAACGACTCAAGGACTCAGGAAGAAACGCGGTAAAAACTCCGCAAAAGACGATGACAAAACAACCGACCTTAAATGCTCTCACTGCGTCAATCCTAGTCAGCTTAAAGGTTCGAAGGCTCATTTGTATAATTATATAAAAAAATACCTCCCATGTACAAGCTTAAGCTCTACGAAGCTGCATAAATCAAGTTGGGTTTGGTTTAATGTTGACCTTCCGCGAACTAATTTATACGACTGATGTTGATGTTCCTCCTAAATCTCTGACAAGAGATCCATCATTCCGCTGAGAACGAATTTAGTTCTGTGATCCCAATGGGAGAACTTTCAATTTCCGACCTTTTGTCTGCTCCTTGCGTGGGAGACAACACCACATCGGCAAGATTCAATGATAAACTATAAACTCCACAAAATCTCTATCGCTCAATCCCAACGTCCGATTCGGATAACATAGAAGAACCAATAAATTAGTACTCGCCGAGGAAATCCCCCAACAGAGATGATCGCAAAGTAATGATTGATGGCCACACCCCGGGACACGTGATTCTTCTCGTTCCATTGTCTTGTGGGTCACAACAGTCGTTCACCGTTCTATTGTGTTTGGCTGACACACGAACATCTCATGTATGATGTCATGCCTACCGGATTGCGCGCCTCCGACGAAGATGATAAATGGTCGGGAAGTGTTTTCTCAGCTGGGAGTTTGTTGCTTTGTTTTTACGGGTCCGCAGCCTCTCTTGCAAGGACACATCACAATCATCGTGGCTATAAATCACGCTCCAAAAGCAATGCCTTCGATTGGGCTGGGATATGCGAGTAGGTCTATACGGCTGGACTGCAAAATTATTAACGGTATCTTAACACACAAAAATTTAATTACTCATGTTTTTTGGTTTTATTGGAGAGAGCACAAGCGCCTTATCGTGCGCCCCAATCCACTGCAACAGCATTGCAGACGTGACTTTTCAATTTCCATCTGAAATAGGCGCAGCCACGGCTACGGACGGATAGATGTTCGATATTTCATGAGGAGGTGTCAGAATGTTTTGATTACTGTTAGATGCGAGAAGATCAAAGCGAAACCCAAAACTAATTAAAACATGCTGATGAGTACACATGGCTGGGGTTGGTACACGATGAGTCGACTTTGTAGTCATAATTACCCCGCCGCCGCCCAGCTGCAAAGGAGTAAAGGGATGCGAGCATGAAATGTTGATTTGGTGCATGTTTTCGGACTGGGATTTGTCGCCTGGAATGCTATACTAAGTCGTTACACAGTCCGACGTGACATTTAGTCAAACACGACTCCACTGCGGCTGAATAATTAAATGTATTTAATAAGCGACTGGTGTAGTTGCGTGCCTAATGACTGTGACGGATGATTATTTTATGACAAATACGATGCGACAACAATGTCTGCGATACTCTAAGCGGATGGTTAATGGTCAGGCATTTGATTTTTTTTAAATTTTGGGTTTGGTATTCTGAAGTCGAACATGCCTTTTGTGGAATATATCAAAAATGTCGTTCGTTTAAGTGGTGCGATGTTGTTTCTTCGTCATTTGGTACGCACGAGTGCCAAGAGGTATTTAAAGAAGACTTGCTATCATAATTAAGCTATACAAAGTGGCGGGCGGAGTTTGGGTATTTTTGTTTAAGGTTCTTAGTTCAATAGCTCGATCATATACCTTATTGACAAACATATTGAAATGGGCTAGCTCTGGCAGGGCAGCAGAGAATTCCGGTAAGCCTTGCGAGATTTTGAGCTCCAATCCTTCGGCCTCCCAAGAGCTCTGTCTGCCCGTAAAGGTTGTGATGACCTGTGAATTTCAAGAAAAGAAAGCTGAAGTCCCTTCCATGACAAACATTTTTCTCAGACACCACAGATAATACAGGACAAGATTCAAACAATTAGCAAACCCGTAGCCATGCTTAAGGGAAAGACTTACGACAACTTTCGGAAAAAGCTTTGCATCAGTGTATGGACCATGGAGGAGGTGATTTGCCTTACACGTTTTCGAAAACCATGTACGTTATATCAAATTTCATATACCTACCTATCTTTGTGGTATGTTCAATATTAAACAGAAGGTTTTGAATCCTTAGTCGTGTTCGATTTAAGTTTATGAAAAGTGGCTTTCGCTAAAAGCGTAAGTCTTAAATTTGATTATTTTTGAAAAGCTGGGTACAGGTGGCTTGATTTAAAAAAAAAAAAAACTCTTAGGATAGAAAAGCAAAGTGCATGATTTTTGACTTTATTTTTGACACATTTGAGACTTACAGTAGGTATTTATAGAAAGTATAAGGGACTTAGGAGCAGTTAAATTCTGAGATTGTTTAGATCAGATCAGAACTGTTAAGAACCTCCTTTCGGACCATTCACTTTTAAAGAACAGGTACCAGGGAAATTCGAGCCATACTTACACCAAAATTATTAAAAATAGATGCTCAATGAAACAAACCTAGTACGGACTGTTAAAAACGAACTTGGGTACCCATACCCAACTCACTATTTCGATCAGTGTATATCAAAGCTTCTACACAGAGCGAAAAATGACTATATAAAATCAATAAGATTGCCTGATTGGGATACTTTACTATGTAATCTGTTTAAAACAAAAGAATAATATGATATTTCCGTAGAGAAAACTTAATAGTTTAATGAAGAAAATCGTATTAATCTTTTTCAAGAGGTTTTCATATTATTTTAAAGTGGAAAAGCTTTTAAAAAAAAAGTAATAATGAGAAAACCTTGTAATTCTTGGCTTTAAGAAGTCAATCTTATAAAAAAAACTTTTCAAAGCCAATCTTCTCAAATCTATAAGCGTTCTCTTTAAAATTTTAAAGAGATATCACATTAATTGTATGTGGCATTTTCACATTGTTTGATATAATAATATAAAAACCTTCTTAACACTCGTTTTTGTGATGACGAACTTATTGACAGTGCTTGTCCAAACTTTAACATTCTAAGATCAATAAGACTACCTTCTTAGATCAAACGCGATTGTTTTTAGATTTTAATGCGAAATGGAAAAGTGAAACTAAATCATGAATAAATATATTTATTCATCCAGTTTAGTTGAAAAATATGAAAATGTAAATGTACCGTGTTTAAAATAGCGTTTAGTGTTCCTGAGGACGAAGAAGTAGGTAATGGATGTGAACTGGTAAGTCCCATTACATACGTATTTTAATGCATTCAAAGTAATTAAATATATATATAAACTTCGAATACAGATTGACATAGATTTTGAAACCCTACATCCCGAGAAGGAGGAAATTAAGGATAAAACGACGACGCAAATGCTTAAATGTTCGATGAAAGACAGAATTTAAAAAGGTAATATTTTGTAAAAAAATAAATCGAAACGTTTAATCATTACATAACTTAATTTTTTCTTAGATTCTAAAGACTGCACCACATCTCTCCAGCTGCATTGAGTGCTTCAACTTATTCGCTTCCAGAAAGGATACAAGGAACAAATAAGGCTGCCAGGAAAGGTAGGAAAATCTGCAGCCAAGAATTCTTGTTTTGAGACCAGAAATTCAAGAAAAGCGAAATACAACTTTTTTTTAAGATCATTTGAAGATGTATAAGTTTCCCAAATAAAGTTTTAATAAGTTTTCCACATATTTGCCAAGTGTATTTCATATACTTTCATTAAGTTTTCCCTATTGCTGCTAAAAGGTTTTCACATACTTTTCAATTAGATTTCATATTGTTTTAATATGCCGCCATATCAATATTGTAACGGACCTCCTATTGTCCGCAGAGCGTTGGCCGTGAGTTGCGTCGAACAAACAACTTTAATTTATTTTTGTTTATCTTTATTTAATTACATAAAAATATTTCGTTTTGTGTGAGCCGATTCTGGCGTATATGAAAAAAACCCTTCCTTTCCTTTTGCTTATGCGGTCGTGGACTGCAGTAAGCGCTGACAAAAGGGGGGGGGTAGTTACTTCCGCGCTGGAGTGTGACAACTTTTCTTGTGAGGCAGTAGTGTACCGTCGACCACATAAGTCATCAAAAACCAGATTAGTAATCGATCCGCGCCGTCTTGGCTGCCGGTATTTATACAAGAACCCATGGGAGCTTTTGAGTATTTGTTGAGCTTTGAGCTTTGAATCGGTTCACGCGGTTCTTTAACAGTGGCTTACAAATGTTTGTTTAAAACTGTGTAACTTATATAATTCAAATTATGTAATTATTAAATGAACAATAATAATAAGTAAATATCAAGTAAATATAATAAGTAATTCATATATGTTTTGTTTTTAAAAGTTAGGAATTCAATATAATATGGTTGTTATAGTCTCCCCCTCTGCCGCAGAGATCGGCCCGATGAGGCGGCAGGTTGAATTGGTGGCTTCTTTGGTCGTCCTCGTCTCCGCAATGGTTGCACTGGTAGATCATTTGATGAATTATCGGATGCTCGGTTGTATTTAGTTAGCATCGAAACATGGTAAGTACCCAAAGGAAGTGTAAGATCATCTTGTCCGGCGATCTGATAAGTGGAGATTCCGGTTTGCTTTGTGATCACATATGGTCCGTCTCTTTTTGGCGTAAACTTGGCGGTAAGATTTTTCGATGCTTTGCTAAGGATGTGAGTGGTTACGAAGACTTTATCACCGACCTTGAATGCAATGTGTGGTCGTCGTTTTTGGTCAGCATAAGTTTTATTGTGGTCTTGGGTTTTCTCTGTTGCCTCACGAGCGTTGAGCAAGATGTCCACAAGTTTGGTCAGCTTTGGCGTGATTTGCGGGATGAAATTTTCTAGGGACATGACATGCCTTAGATCATGGTTGACGTCGTCGATTGTACGAAGTTCCCGGCCGAATGTAAGATATGAGGCCGTATAACCGGTGGATTGACACTTTGCTGTATTCATAGCGAATCTGATGGCTGGTAGGTCATCTGCCCAGGTTGTATGATTTGTGCCTACCAAGATCGCCAGTTGCGTTTTCATATCCCTGTTTTTGCGTTCTACAGGGTTGGCTTCGGGGTGGTATACTGGAGTTAGTGTTTGCTGTATACCGAGTAAATGGGCGAGTTGCTGCATTACGGCTGATATAAATTGTGGGCCATTATCAGTGAGTAGACGTCGAGGAGTGCCATATCGAAGAAACATCTCGTTTAGTAGAGTAACGGCACATGCTTCTGCTGTAGCTTCTCTTAGTGGAAAGATCTCTACCCATCGACTCGCTAGATCTTCGGCAATTAGAATCCATTGAAATCCGTCATCAGTTTGGGGTAGTGGCCCGAATAAATCAACAGCTAGAACCTCAAATCGTTGATTAGAGCTTACTGTTTGGAGTAGTCCTGATGGTTTTTGATTGCTGGGTTTGTATCGGAGACAAGGCAGACAGTTTCCGATATGTCGCGCAATATCCTTTTTCATTCCAGGCCAGTAATATCTAGCCGCAATTCTAGAGTAAGTGCGGTCTACACCATAGTGGCCTGCGGTTGCAGCATCATGGTAAGTGTCCAAAATAGCTTCTCGTTCTTGCTGAGGGATCACTAGTTGTGCATCCTCTGCATCCGACTCAGGCGAATATCTGTACAGGATTCCATCGTTCATTAAGTACCCACGGGATGTCCACCGCGGTATATTTTCATCGTTTTTCTCGTAGGATTCAATTATCGTCTGCAGTTCTTTGTCCTTGAGCTGAGCTTCACGAATCTCCTTCGGTCTTTTTGATGGCATATCGACCTGGAAGTTCTGAATGTCGCATTTTATTTGGGCCTCATCACAAGGTGGTCTAGATAGCATGTCAGCGACAATGTTACTTCTCCCTGGGGTGTAGGCAATTTGAAAATTATATGGCTGAAGTTGCAGCGCCCAACGAGCGAGCCTGCCTGTTGGTGACTTTAGGCTCATTAACCATTTCAAAGGCTGGTGATCCGTCATGAGAGTAATTTCACCTCCCTCTATGTACCCTCTAAACTTGTTAACAGCCCATACTATGGCCAAGGCTTCACGTTCTGTTGTGGAGTAATTGCGTTCGGCTGAGGTGAGGAGTCTAGAAGCATACTCGATTGGGTGTTCTTCAGCTTTCTCCCCCTGGACTAAAACTGCACCGATAGCGTAGTTACTGGCGTCTGTTTTCAGAAAGAAAGGCTTGTCATCTCTTGCTTGCTGTAGGATT
Source organism: Cheilosia impressa (assembly GCA_948293265.1). Classification (NCBI taxonomy): domain Eukaryota; kingdom Metazoa; phylum Arthropoda; class Insecta; order Diptera; family Syrphidae; genus Cheilosia; species Cheilosia impressa. The sequence goes on along the minus strand of OX411882.1, from coordinate 46,626,797 downwards.
GGTGCATTTGTAAGAAGGGATTTTAAGGCATTAAACGATGCTTGCTCTTCCTTGTCCCATTTCCAGAAACTTTTCTTTTTTGTCAGGTTACTGAGTGGTATGGATACTTCAGCAAAATTTTGGATAAATCGTCGGTACCAAGAGCAAGTTTGGAGAAAGGATATAACTTCCTTAACATTTCTTGGCTCAGGTCGACCGAGAATACTGGATGTTTTATCCGGATCGACTTTGATACCCTCATCTGTAATTAAATGTCCAAGATATTTGACGATTGAGCAACAAAAATTTGACTTCTTTCGATTTGCTTTTAGCTTATATTGTTTGAGGCGCTGGAAGATTCGTTGCAGATCTTTATAGTGTTCTTCGAAACAACTTGAAAACAGTATAATATCATCCAGATATACGAGTATTGATACGTCTGGGAGCCCAATACAAAATTTATCCATTAATCTTTGGAAAGTAGCTGGCGCATTCCGTAATCCGAATGGCATTCGGTTAAATCTAAACATTCCGTATGGGGTAACGAAGCCTGTTTTGTCGAGGTCTTCATCTGCAATTTTAATCTGGTAATATCCAGACTGCAGATCCAGAGTACTTTTAAATAGAGTCCTTTTTGTTGCGTGCAAAAGATCATCGACTCTTGGTAATGGGTACCTATCTGGGACTGTTATGCTATTGAGTTTTCGGTAGTCAACACACAACCGAATTCCGCCATCTTTCTTGGGTACCAGCACGACAGGAGCTGCCCACGGGGACTCGCATTCCTCGATTATTTCGCTTTTTAAGAGTTTATCTAGTTCAGATTTAAGCTGTTCTTTACGAGTTGGCGATAATCTGAAGGGGGTTACAGCTATTGGGCTTTCATTGCCAGTGTTGATGCGATGCACTGCATATGGTGTCGGATCTGATAAAGCGTCGAACACAACACTTTCTGTTAAAAGCAGTTTATTTAGCTGTTCTCTCTCACTTTTGCTTAATGCCAATGCTTCTTCGGCTCGAAGTTCAATGTCCACACAGTTAATTTCAACGAAAAATGAATCAGGATCATATCTTTCGTTAGGTGGGGATGGTTGAGGAAACAGATTTTCATTTGTGCTTTTCCGTTCAGGGGTTATTTCGTTATCTCTTAACGCATCAGCAAAAATTTCTTGAATTGAATGTGGCGAGTAATCATTGTTCTTTTCGCTTTGAACTCTGTTATTTCTTCTTATTTTTGGTTCTGGGCCTAGATGTTCTTTCGAGGCAGCTGACGTGGAGCTTGAATCGATTGGATCGAACCAGGTCAGGAAAGCAGATGTATTTGGTCGTTGCGCTTTTTCCCCACTTGTCTGAGCAAAGGTATTTTCAATTTGTGATTGCTTTTTATTTCCTCTTCTTACTGGAGTTTTTGCAATTGGAGATATATATTTATATTTATAGCTGTTAATGAAAGCTAGCGTATCTTGGTCAAGGCCCTTCATAGGTGTTCTTTGAAATAATTTTGTGTGAGATGTATCATAAAACTCAAACGCTTTCTGTGGATCATCTGCAAAATACCAAATTCGTTGTCCTAAATTAAGTATTACCCCATTCTCTTCGAGGAAATCAATTCCAATCAGGGTACGATTGTCAGTGGCTCGTGGTAATGCTATAAAAGTGATAGGTCGTAATCGATTACCAAATATTATGCTTGTGTTGGCGATGCATATCTCCTGTTCCTGCGATTGTCCGTCGGCGAGTGTAACGTTAGCATCGATTTTTCGGAAATGCGTTCCATTACGTAATAGGTGGAGAAATAAGCTTCTGCCAGCAACACTTATTCGGGCAGCAGTGTCTATGTATGCTGTTCCCATCTCACCATGAGCGAATATAGTTATTGTAGGTAAATCTGTACCAAGCGTGGTCCTCATGCAGTTGAATGAGACAGTCGAGGGACCTTTAGGCAAATCCTTGCATGTAGGGCAATTGGATCGAATGACGCCAGGAGTTTTACATTTGTAGCAGTGTATTTTCGGGTCTGCCACGTATGGCTTCAATTTTCTCTCCTCTTCTTCCTTCGCCTTCTTTCGGCAATCTGCAATTAAGTGACCTATATGGCCACAATAGTTGCAGCGCTTTTTGGTTTGCGTATCATTGAATTTTATTTCTTTTTGGGTATTCTTCTCAGCCAATAAGAGTTCTACAGCTCTCGCTTTTGTTAGCAGTTGCTCAAAGTTGGCGACACTCTCTCTTGGTACTCCATCCCGAATTTGAATGTGAAGGAGACCGTAGATAAGGTCGATCATGACTGATTCGCTCGGTAAGGGGTTCGGTAGCTTTGATAATAGCGCTCTTTTTGCGCATATAAAGTCGTCGGTGGATTCCTTTTGTTTTTGTTTTCGTTCAAACACCTCCATATATATACGATATGCTGGCTTTGAAGGTGCATATGTATTACGAAGGAGAGCAAGAATCTCATTCCATGTTCTTACCCCAGCTTTAATACCTTCCCACCAACTTACTGCACTATCTTCCAGCAGCAGTGGAAAGCTTCTAATGGCATCACTCTCGCTTACGCGCTCGATCTCTTTGAAGACAGTTATGGTGGATATAAAACGCTCCACCACTACCGGATCTCTTTCGCCGTTAAATCGGGCAGTGCATTGGCTAAAGCTGGAGTTGCTCGTAGCTTGATTTTGCATTGCAGAAATAAATTCCCGCAACTGTGCTTCGGAAAAAACAGCCATAGCGCCGTTTGAGGTGCGGAGTAAATTGTTGGCGGCAATGCGCGAACTTCTACGAATTTCGTTATCTATGTTTTAGCAATGTTGTTTACGTGTTCGTTGTTGTTGTTCCTCGGGCCTCTAGTTGGGCGTCAGTGTAACGGACCTCCTATTGTCCGCAGAGCGTTGGCCGTGAGTTGCGTCGAACAAACAACTTTAATTTATTTTTGTTTATCTTTATTTAATTACATAAAAATATTTCGTTTTGTGTGAGCCGATTCTGGCGTATATGAAAAAAACCCTTCCTTTCCTTTTGCTTATGCGGTCGTGGACTGCAGTAAGCGCTGACAAAAGGGGGGGGGTAGTTACTTCCGCGCTGGAGTGTGACAACTTTTCTTGTGAGGCAGTAGTGTACCGTCGACCACATAAGTCATCAAAAACCAGATTAGTAATCGATCCGCGCCGTCTTGGCTGCCGGTATTTATACAAGAACCCATGGGAGCTTTTGAGTATTTGTTGAGCTTTGAGCTTTGAATCGGTTCACGCGGTTCTTTAACAGTGGCTTACAAATGTTTGTTTAAAACTGTGTAACTTATATAATTCAAATTATGTAATTATTAAATGAACAATAATAATAAGTAAATATCAAGTAAATATAATAAGTAATTCATATATGTTTTGTTTTTAAAAGTTAGGAATTCAATATAATATGGTTGTTATAATATTGAATAAGATGTCTTTTTAAAATTATGTGGCTTTCATATAGAAATTTGCCCATAATTTTAATAAGATTTTCTCTATTGTTTTAATACGACTTTCTTCTTGGATGAAAACCATAGAGATTCCTTATAACTTTTCTTCTATTTTATGTGGTTGTTTTCGCTCTGTGTAATGACAAACTCGCGGAGCGGGCTGAACAATAGTATATAGCAAACTCTTTTCGCATGCTAAATGAAGAAACTGTGCACTTAAAAGCGACCATCAAGTTTAGCTTAGCTTTTTCTCTACAAATACCCAACAAATCAGTTTTTTGTCATCTAATTTTCAATACTTTTTCAAGAGTCCACCAATTTTTTGGCACTTCTCCGAGAACTGTTATTATTTTTACTGCGATTTTAAAATAATTATACGGAAAATCTTCGAAATTTCTTTTCAGATGTAGTGGGAACAAGACGTCGAAAAAGAACCTGCAGCACCAAATATACGGTTGGATATTTCTATTTGTTGTTAAGCCTATTACAGCTAGCTTCGTTCAAGGCGAAATTTTATTCAACTCCTTCTGACGAAAATTTGTGTAACGTTTCAAACAACTACAGCTGGGTTTCGTCAATAACAGATCTGCTGGGAATTCTTTCAACATACCTTGTTTTATCAGCTGGAGTAAAAGTCTTAATACATATTCAATCAAAATCGAGTGGCTTATATTATTGATTTGTTTTACAAGTAAACTTCTAAATAGGTATACAAGATTGGCGTAGGGTAAACTTCTTGGAAAATACAAAACCTTGGAAACCGATATAGCACTTCTGCAAAAAAATTATTTCCATCGGATATAAAGGGGAGGGGAAAGAGGCTGATGGAATACTGCCTTGGCTGTAGGTTATAGGGTTTGAAGTGCTGACATTTGTCTTCTCTTCACAAATTCCTACTATTCCTACAATTCGGTGAATTTTACTCTGACATTAACAAAAGCTGTCTCAGTCTGAAAATTAACTAAACTCCCAATCGCTGCTTCAAGTTTAGTTTAGTCTCAAAGTTAAATGTTAAATTTGAAATGCAGTCGCAGTTGCCTATGCAAGTCTGACAGTAGCCTAATTGCATCAGGTGTCACTCTTTTGGTTGATCTGTAGATTGATTAATTGACTGACATTTATGCAAGTCTACAAAATAAATTTACTTGTTTTTCAATTGGCATTTATGCAGGCTTAAAAATTCCTACCTCGTTATGTACTCACTTTTCAATTCGATGCGTCAGTTAAAAAAAAATGCAAAAACTTTGAAAAGAAAAAAATTCTGACAGCTATGATAATTGTAAAGTGTGTCTAGAAAATCGAATGTGTGACAAATTGCAAGTCCACTCAGGCGACATATTCTTGGAACCTTTAGCTACAGTTCACAACAAAAAATACACAAACTAGTTCTACGAACAAAAAATGAACGCAGGCAATTTATTTGGAACCCTTTGAAACATTTTTGGCAAAATCAATCGGCGGGCAGAGGCGCTTCAATAAATTTGAACAAACCATTTACTTGATGAACTGTTTTGATGAAATTTTGCTTGCGAGTCAAAATTCCACGAAACAAGTGAAGAGTTCATATCAAAGACCACTTCAAAGGCTGTCTGCATGAGATAGAGCACTTGCTTGATTAATTTTTGCCTTCTTTGCAAGAGCACCTGCGTCATAGTGCCACACTTTCGTCATCACATCGCCATAACCGGAAAAGGAGGCAACAAAGTCCCTACAAACGACACAGAGAACGAGATCGCGCTCCATAACTGATAAGAAATTAATTATTTTCAATAGACACTCGAAACTAAAGTCCACAGTAGAGAGTCGATACGATACTCAAGAGATACGTCTACAAAGCGAGTCCGGAGTCCCCTTAAAAAAAAAAACATTTTAATTTAATTTAATTGCAGTTCACACACACCAACGCGCCAATGGAGTGGCCCAGTCATCCCTAGTTTGGAACTGTCACCCTCATAACGACTTATTCTCGCTAGATAGTATTTAATTTTGTTAATTACTCCCCGTTCGATTGGAAGCCGCCGCTGCCGCCGCCGCCACTTGAGTTATCTTCAAACTGTCCGGTCGCGAGGATTTTTCTTTTAATTAAAGTATATCGAGCGGGCAAATGTGGCAGTTAAAACGCAACCCCTAACGATGGCGCGCACACAAACCGGGGGTGGCAAAGCAAACAAAAAATCGAATCTACCGATAAGACTGAATGGGTGCAATAATTACTCCCGTGTCTGTCCACATTTTATGATGGCCGTCTTCCTGGTTCGTGTCCACTGGCATCACAATGGTATATACGTTTCTTTTTGTCAGTTCCATTTCGCCCTTTAATTGACTTTCAAATGAGTCAATTAAAAGTGCCAACCAAAGCGGAGAGATAACTTAGATGCGCGTGTTTAATGACGGTCGTCCCACCCACTCGTCACAGTCTCCCATTGACGGTCATGTGCCACCGGATGATAACCGTTTTCATATCTTATTACGAGGATAAGACTCATCATCATCGCCAACTAAGCTGAGATTTTAATATTGCCTCTTCTCATCAGCAATAATGGGGTAACCAATAAAAGACGACGACGAATGATGATGATGATTCCGAGAATACAGCGTCCTCATCTGATGTTTAACCTCTTCAAAGTGACCCGTTAGCAGTGCACGAGGTTTATGACATCTTGAAGATGGATTTTTTTATGGGCCACCAAAAGGGTCTCATTTCCTGACGTATATCCACATCGATGTTAATAAGTGATAACAAGTTGTGCTTAGAGCGTGTCTAGTGTGCGAGTATGCGGAGATTAGCTAATGAGTATTTAATGCAAATCTGTATTCATATAGGTGACATGGCTGTGAAACTAGCTCGAGGTTATCGTGGTGATGTCTTTAACCAAGTTTATCGTTTGGTTGTTAAGAGATGTCTAATCTGGGAGTGGCACTTTGTGGCACTTTATTGTGGCCGGGATGTGGAGTGGTTGCTCATTAGGAGGATGGGGCTACAGTTGGGCGGATGAGTTCTTTTTAATAGTCGAGATTTTGCCAGTCGAATAGGGGTGCGGTGTTGTGATGTTGTGATTGGGATTGCGTTTGATTTGGAACTCGCATATATGGGATTCTGAAAACGTGGTTTGTTCAAGTGGAAACTTCGTGATGCCATACACTCCGAAGTTGTACATTGAGCTTTTTACAGACCCTTAGGCAAACATGCGACAACTGCAAGTGCGAAATGGCTAAGACGGTTCGCATCAGTCTAAAGGCAGCGTGAATCGGCAGTCTCCACTTCCGATATTTTTCCGTTCCGCATGCCGATATTACGCGCCTAGCATGAGGGCAATTCTTTGCTATTGCGCATGGACAAAGATTAGTGTCCATTGTCCAATAGGGGAAGAAGATCATCAAGGTGGCAGATTCCTCATTATGATTTCATGCGATGTAGGTTGGACATTTTGAGATTGACGGGCATGGATGATTAGATTCGTTTAAGTAACGGCCCCGAACACCCTTTACCACCCAGGAATCCACCAATATATGAAGGGGACATTTTCTGCGGTACCTTATAGTCCCACAAACTTGGTTTCAGTGCCAGATTCCGCCACGCAATACCAAACTCCAATGGAGCTCTATCGACGACGAAGAGCAGACCTTTTACTTTTAATCAACAGCCGAAGCAAAACGAACTTGTCACGGTGAGGAGGGTTTTAAGTCAAGGTAGGAAATGCCTACGTAGGTCTAATATATTACAACAAACATGGATCAGGCAACAGCAATGACAGTCTCGGGCACTATGTCGATTTGTGCAAAATCATACAAAAATGCCTCATCAACAGAAATGCCACTTAAGTTTGTTGCAGTTTTAACTACCGCGCCCCACAATTAACGTCGCGTCCATGATAACTCCCAGCCCAGCTGACAACAAACAGAAGACATGTCATAGCACAAAAACAATTGCAAGCCATCTCATACCAGCAATAGTCATCTGAGAGGTGTTGACAAGCACCACGACCGATATCTTGATGGAAATTACAAGCTTGTTTCTGTGGAGCTACTACTTCTGCGAGAGGCTGAGCTCCGAAAACAAAAATTCCGTATACTTGTCTGCGGATAGTCGTGAGAGATTATCCCATCGCGTTATAATTAAATCGAAAGGAGAACTGCGCGCTCCTCTGGCGCAGGTGACACGGACATGGACTTGGGCATGGCTCCCGAGTGACTGATATCTTCACATCACTGCAGCAATGCAAATTAAAAGAAAATTATGGACAACCATGAACAGTCTTAATGCATTTGCGCCTAAACACACACACACAGTGTTAAGTGGCTTCCCAGTTTTTGTTTGTTGGTTGTTTCGTCTTGTTGACACAAAAACAAATACTCAGCAGGAAAGTGATCTTCCTCTGTTCGCAGTCCCTGACCCTTGGTTTGAATTTTCCCAGCCACAGCAAGACAGCCGGGGGTGAGTGTGTAGGTGCAAGAAGGCCATCTCAGTCGCCTCTGGGACAGGTTATAAAAATATCTGCCATTCCTTTTAATTGATTTCCATGTTGCCTGAGGTTTTATGGCCGCCAATAAATAGTTATGGCATTTTTATGGCAACGTCTGTTTTCGTTTTGATTGTGTGTCTTATATATGGATTATGATCCTCGAATCGGGAGTTTTGTGTTTTCTGATTGCGCACAGCCAGTCGTCTGTCATTTAATCACGATCACCCCGTCGATGGATGTAAGATTCGGCTCGACAATCAGTTCTTTTTATCCTATCGAATAAATCAAGCAGCCCCGATGGACATTTATGTAAATCATTCCTAAGTAGTGAGTAATGTCCTCGGATTATTTGTCTTTCTCTCGCGCTGCGCCTGTTGTTTTATGGACCGGACTTGGTGCGGCGATGGTGACGGTAAAGGGAAATCTTGAAAATCCAATAAAATTTTACTGCACCCGATGGCCGATGCTCGTATAATAATTATTCAAATGGGAGAGAGTATGGGTGCAGTTCAAGGGGTTTGCGGGTGTGTTGCACAACTGGGAATGATGAGCAAACAATTTTATGGCCATTAGTGGGATTAGTTAAGCGATTTACACAACATTATCGAAAGGCGATAGATTTGCAGGGATTAGTAACACTTTGGATAAGTGAACGAAAAAGGGTAGCGGGGTGAGTGCGAGTGCGGTCACTGGAATGAGTAAGTGGGACAGATGTAATTGCAAAAGAAGGCCCTTCGCGGGTATCTTTGTAGTCGTTTCTATTTATTGCATGAAGCGGCTGCCTCGTTGCTTTGGTAGTTTTTAATTTGAATGTTTGTTAAATAAATTGTTACTTACGTTTTTTTATTGGGGACCAAAAGTTAAAACAACATAGAAGGCGATTGGAATCACGTCGTTAAAGACTTTCGCTTGAAAGCTTTGGTATCATTAGAAAAGAGTCAAAGAGCGGAGTGCTGAATTTCCCATCGGGATTGTTAAGAAGAGAACCTAGATGTGACACCCTTGCGGAATACCAGATGTGACCAGCAAGGAGACCAATTTTATATCCTTAAAAAAAGCACTGTAAAAGCTGCCTTCAAGGTCAGAATATATCAATTGTAACAAGTCAAAGTGAAAAGAATTATGCAGCCAGCATATGGGGAAATCGAAAAATAAATCAGTCAAAACGAGAGCGAAACTTGTTACTACTGACTATTTTCTATATATGAAAGCTTGTTGGGCGTGCTCTGGAAAATCACTGTTTCTTTGGGTTCAGAAGGCAGTTAAGTAGTAGAGCCTTTCCCGAGGCCCTAGTCGTGTGACAATGAAGCTTGGGGGTTTTTCAATAAGAGCGCTACAAAAGTTTTTTTTTAAATAAAACAAAAACGGTTTTGGATATCAATGAAATTCTTTATTCCTGTGAAAGTACGTTCGATGCCATTAAGTATGAAACTTGATTTCTTTCGCACGACCACTACGGGCACGCTTGCAGAAGTCCAGACGCTGAACCCAATTTTCGACGGTTTTCAAGCATAAATCGGCCGATACTGCTGCAATTTCACGTTCGATATTCGTACGAAGTTCATCAATCGTCGCTGGCTTGTTGGCATAAACCATAGACTTGACGTAGCCCCCCAGGAAATAGTCTAACGGCGTCAAATCGCATGACCCAGGCGGCCAAGCGACTGGACCATTTCGTGAGAAACACGTTCTCCAAACTTGGTTTCCAATAAACCAAACACCAAACCGTAATTTTTTCGGGATGCAATGATGACTCATGGAGTACGTGTGGATTGCTGCCTGACCAATACCGCATATTTTGTTTATTGACGAAACCATTCAGCCAGAAATGAGCCTCATCGCTGAAGATGATAAATTGGACGTAGCGCTCTTAACGTTGAGGCCACTGACTCCGAATTTCGGTAGTAAATTTTAATAATTTCGATTTCTTTCCATCATGAAATGGCAAACCTTACTGAAGAGAAATGTCAAAAGAGCGGCAAGAAATTCGTTTGCTGTCCCCTGTCCCTGTCGCTCTACTTTTGTAGCGTCCCTATTGAAAAACCCTTTATAATACAGATGGAGGTATACTTGGTCGTCACGGCAGAAAAGTTTTTCGTAAAACTGTCAGTCCCTTTTGCCTTGGCGGGCTTCGAAGGCGAATTTCCAAACTAAACGAGCTACAGAGCGACATCTGACTGTCAAAAAATTTCGCACCATTCGACTAAGAACATAAAGAGCGAACTAATAAATTCCCGTAGGGGCTGCTGATTTTGCACCTAGAGTTCCAACGCTGTAGAAGAAAACCTTACATCAAGTGGCGCACACAAGTACAAAGAGACTTAAAACGGCTTGGAGTGCACAACTGGCTGCAGTTAGCTAAGCACTGGACTAACTAACGAGCCTTAAAAGTTGGGGTCTAGGTTCACCCTGAAATAAAAATCCGCTAAATAAAGTCAGTATGTTGTTGGACGAGGGTAGCCCGAGAAGTTTCGGTTCCTTTTAAAAAAAAAATTGAAAGACCACAGAAATACAATCTACAATTGACAGTAAAACCCTGTACTGAGCTCCCTCCCTGACTACGTACCTTCGGACAGTTAAATTCTTAACTCGGGCACTCGAATGCTCTCAGCACCTCGAACACAGGTCTTCATTGTCACTGGCGAGCTCAGAATCGTATATTGAGCGTGGTAGTTCTATCGCTAACCCGGTGCACACTAAAAAGTCATAAAAAAGACATAATGATTTCTAACTATGAGAACTGGGTGCTCGCGATAACGATTTGCAGAACACTATGGGACTTGACTTGAATTTGTTGTCATTGGTTTGAATTCTCAACCCAATACCCGACTACCGCCTTGTTTATCTTCATTATCGGTCCCTACTAAGACTGTTTGTGAGCGGAGTGAACTACGATGATAGATATTGTGCTGCTACCACTTGTACTTGCAACTGTCAAAAAGATGGTGTCAAGGTGAATGATTTCAAGTGATACACATTACGGGAGAAGCAACAAAATATCCTATTAAAAGCCTTGAATAAACGTCGACTTGCAATTTTCGTTCCCTCTTTCTTAGGCTAAGAGGCCAAAACATTCTGATTTCCCCAAGCTTTGGAAAATTGTAAGACTTTGCTATATCTATCTGGCTTTTTATAAAGTAGTCAAGTTAGGCGATATCAAGTCTAATGATTTACAGCCAGTTTTTGGGAGGGTAAAAACACAAGTTTATGTAAATATCAAGCAACAGTGCGTCTAAATCTGCTGTAGGTAGTCACTCAATTTATTCGAAACGCAATGTGTACATGAAAATTATTATAATTATTGTAGAAGCCAACTTAAGCACAAGTTCGGTGAAAACATCCCCACCACAAGTATCCTCTGGCCTACAAACCAACAGTCGACTGAATAAATAAACAAATCATGTAACCTTTACCATAACCACCGAACCGCGTGCCATAATAAATATTTATGCATCGCCCACAGAATTGAATTGAATTTGAAAACTGTTTACATAACCCAGTCCGGTTCACCTTTTAACAGAAACAATTTTTTTGCCTACCTTTGAGCAGCGGCCTTTGCAAACTATTTCTAACAAAGTTATGACCCAACAAGCCAACACATACACTGCGCTGCAACTGCATTAAATCGAGAGACAAGTCTCCTGTGACCGGGTCCAGGAAACCTCATTTCCGGAGGTCCATTGAAACATGCTGCAGCGCGCAGTTATTTTGTGGTTCACCAAATTCCTATATGAAAACCGAAAACAGAAAATCATCGCCCCAATGGCAGAGCATATCCTACTATACGATTCACGCGCGCTGACACATTTCCCAGCGGAACACGAACACAAAATAGGTATAGAAAAATGAAATTATTTCCCTCGAAAACATTCGCCTGCAAAAATATCAATTTTCATTTTTCCACTCCGGCGGGCATAAATTTCACTCCTTTTGCGCCCGTCTATGGAAATTCATTCGAGAGTGCCAAAAGGACTGAAGCGAGAGTACAAAAGTTAATGCGAACGCATCGATCAGTGGCGCGCACGATATCCTTTCAGCGCGATAAATTATTTTCCATAACATTTATATCCGCATCAGTGCGAGAACTCAATAAAATACTCGCATGTAGTCGGGCCAGCACCCATGAGAGATGCCGGCCTCCGTTTATAAGTATGTGGCCGATACAAAGGACGAATTATCGTCTGACTAACGAACTCGCAGTGCGGGATCGCCGAAGCGAGTGGGCATCGCACAAAGGCCATGTAACAAGTTTGCTGTCAGAGTTCCTGCGAATGTATCCTTTTTCCTTTTGTGTCCGCCTCAACGGACATTCCTCGACAGTTATGGTCGATAATTTTTTAATTAGCTTTTATTATTGAATTGGTGTATATTCGGAGAAAAAGGCCAGCGCCATACATTCACCAGCGCTGCCACTTTGCTACGATCGTAGCAAAACTGCTACGCAATTGCCCGTTTGCTACGCTGCTACGCACTCTCCCTAAAAACGCCTATTTTGCTACTTTTTTTTTAAGCACGAAATGAGAACAAAAATCTTGTAATTTTTCTGGAAAAAACAAACGAAAATAACTCAAACTTTACTCACTTCCCCACAACATCTAATATTCTTGTTCTACCATACCCAACAAGTACCCATTTCTTTGGATGTGTTAGTGTTTGAATTTGACTGGAATCTGGAATCGGTGTGGAATTACATTGCAAAATTGTAATGGAAAATTAGTGAGTGTTGCAAGTCGACATGCACGCACATCTCTGTCCATGTTCTTGATGTCAGAGTTTGTTATTGTTTTCTTTGCGACGCCGCGAGTGTTTTGTGTATTATTTTCGAAAAAAAAATTATATTTTGGACTTTTGAGTTTTGCTACGCAAATTAAGTTTTGCTACGCAAATTTGCTACGCAAATTTTTTCCCTTGTGGCAGCACTGACATTCACACCCATGGCCTGGTCAGTGGTGCTGCCAATTAAAACGAGATTACGCACGCTAGCATGCCTCGAGCATCGGCGCGGAGTCGTCGTCGTCGTCGTCGGCCCTCGTCAGAATTAAGGAAACATTGCCGTTGCTTCTTAATTACGGTCTTGGAAAAAATGAATTTCAGACAGCGACAGGAAGAGGAAGCAAACTAAGCATTTTTATGAATAGGCGCGCTGAATAAATTTCCGGTCGACAACTTCAATGAAAAAATTTTAATTTATGCAAATCAGCGACAGTTATGGGGGCGCGATGTGAAGAAATGTCTGTCGAAATCGGTTGATTTCTGCACGGTGCGGGTGGGGCTGGAAGTCAGGATAACGAGGGGGAAATCATTGAAATTCATTAGAACATTTTTCATTCATTTATTCGGTGTCCTTGGGGTGATAATTATTATTATGATTCCATTTTTGAGAGAAGAAGAAAAAAAAAAACCTCAACTCTCCTTGCGATGAGTTCGTCTTAGTGTATTTTCGTTTGCCGGAGGTGGTTCGTCCTAATTAGGACACATTTTGCAAGAAGTAATCTCGACGGGTATTCTTTGCGCGACGAGTGATTACGTATTTCTTGCTTTCTTAGTCGGTGGTTATTTTTTGTAATTGCATTATTAATTTAAAATACCCCGAGGACACTTGTGTTGGCTGATGGTTGTGTCTTGTGTGCGTGTGTGATGTGAGTTTGTTCGTTAATCTAAATCTTTGGGGACCCAACTTTGTTTGTGACAAGTTGCGTAGCACAAATTGGAATTTACTGGAGAGGAGGAGCGGCGCGTGCGGTTTTATTTAAAGCGACTGTTGGACCGTTTTTGACATGGAACGAACTTATTTAATCAGTGTATACTTATTAAAGTCATTTGGAAATATCAAATTTAGTCGGGCTGTCTGCCATGGGATTTTTTCACACTTTTTGACAAAATTGTGCAAGCCAACACTAGTGGGGCACAGTTTTCCAAAAGTCTGCGAAACTGCTTGCATTCGCCGAAGACTTTGAGCTGTCGATGGTTTTTGTGCACGCATCAGAACCATCAGAAGCAGCAAACATGAGTTCTTATGTGAATAACAGCAAAATAAAGTGTATGCCGTCAAAGAGATTAGCCACACAACACAACATCGACGAATCGGACAGAATGGGCAGCCGTTAGCTACAACTTTGATTAAGTTTGGGACTTTGTCTACCTCGGCTCCGCACTAACTCTGAAAATGACATCACTCACAAATAAAGCGAAGAGTTAAAGAGGGTCTTGTCAGAAAATACTAAGGCCACTCTAAGACCCTCATCATCCCATAAGTCCTGATTTATGGCGCAGAAGCATGGAAGTTACCAACGAAGATCTCCTTGGGTCGGTTTGATCGCAAAATTCTTCGAGTGATTTTCGGTCTCACTTGCGTTGATTGGCTTTTGCAGGAGAAGATACAAAAGCGAATTCTAAACGAGCCTGCAGCCCAAATTAAGAGCCACTAAGCGAGCTAACCGCGCGCTCTTTGAGTTATAAAGGAGGGCGCCCAAATTTTCGAAAATTTTAAGAAGGTCACGTGCTTATCTGCAGAGGTTATACTTCAAAGCTTACAATTTTGCTACGAAGGCTTGAAAAAACGTTTAGAAAGAAGTCACTGGAACATGGTATAATAATCGGTTTTCATGATGTTAAAGGAACACACAGGCTTCAAACGGCTGAGTCAGCCTCGATCTCGATTTAGCTTGCCCGCCGTAGGGTCAAAACTTTCGATCACCCGATCAATACAAAGTGGAAAAAGCTGTTGCGGATGACCAAACGGCAGTATTATGACACATCAGATGGCTCCTTTTCGAGCTTCAGTACCCGTGGCCCTCACTTTTTTAAAAATGATCAAAATTGCCCCTTTTTCAGTTAAAGAAAGATTTTATTCCTTATGGAAAAAAAACAACTGCAAAGAATTAAGAAAATTCTTGAAAAAAAAGCCAGAAAACCTCACCAGAAACCACCCCTAAAAAGTCTGCCAAAAAGCTCAAATTTCGCAGTCACCTCTTAATTTTTTGACACCCATTAGAAGCTCTTTACATTTAGGCAAAGTCTGTCCTTGCAAAATTTACCTACCTATTTCTCGAATCTATTCATTTTGGCAACATCTAATCTATTCAACGTAGCACACCATCTCGGATAGGGCCACCCCTAAGCATTCTACCATTAAAATTGCAAACAAAAATAAATCCCCACCCACCATTACCATTCGCCAAAACCACCCGGCCATAGGATACACCCGCCAACCGACTGTAATTACAAACTCTTTAACATGCGCTCTGCGTTCGCTCAACTGTCAATTAAACAATCACAATTAAACATATTTTCAATTAACGGGCCGACATTTTTAATGAACTTCCATCATATTTGAGTGGAAACGGAAAGACACTGCACACCTCATTATGCGGTCCGCCAGTCACGTAAACCTGATAAATCAGCAATTCAGCAAACAGGACACGTTTCGATTAGCTTTATTGGACATCTGTCTGCCCCCTACTTATACTTTGGCGAAAATTAAATAAAATGTAAATTATGTTCACCTGCATTAAGATCAAATGAAGGGTGCCAGTCATGCGAGACGCTACTGTTTGCGCACGCATATCCTTATCCATTAATTGCGATTCGAAAAAAAAACATTTTTTTTTCGTTTTGTTAGTGCGAGCATTCCAACATCCTGCTCACGGAACTGCAGTGCATTAACACCGGAAGAATGAAAAACGGGACAGTTCAGGACATAAAATAAATACCCTGTGTACCTGCATTAATATTTATACAAAATAAGCTGCACATCCTTTCTAGAAAAAAATTATACTAGGTATATATATACTGTATACACACGATTTCGCATTCATTACGATAATCATAATTCCATCCTGAAAATGGCTGATGCTGCTGCTGGTGCTGGTGGTAGTATGCTGCTCGAACGGTAGGTACCCATCCAGCTGTCGCATGGACTAGTACCTACCGGAAGTTGGACGTAAAAATAATAAAATTTATGTGACTCGCTGTTAAACCCTAATCCTCCCATTGCGCGCCATGCTACAGCGTACACAATCTGAATTTCATAGCCATCATCCAGGATCCAGCCAGCACACTGACGCCTTTTGTTGTACACACCCGGCCATTCTTGTATATATACGGTTGCGGAACCATGGAGCAGTGCAAAAACCCCATAAATAGGGAAAAGCTTCGCTCCGAATCCCACTTAACACCTGTAAAAGTGTTTTCTTGTGCCCACCCACTGTGCCGTAGATAGTTCCGGAATCCGGAATCGGGAGTATCTACCCCCATTCGCTTAAATGCCCTGGGATTGACTGAATTGCTCGCATAAAAATCCCATTGTCGTGGGGCATTAAAAGTGTCAAAAAATGGAGAGCGAGTCGCGCGGAGCTTACACCTACATTATACGAGGATACGGGCGAACAAGTGAAACCCCATTCGCACCGCGCCCGTGCTACGTGCGAATATGATTTATGGGGACGATCATTAATCATCGGGGGGTGATTGTACCTCATGCCGGGCGCGAGTGTTTGGATAGAGGGTTAATTACACACAGTGTCCGAAAGTTGTACGAACAAGGACAATTTTTAAACTGCTACCGCACACACACACACACACACTGTATAACAGCGAACAGCAAAAAGCTATATACGCGGTGAAAAAGTCCTGTTTCGCTACCGATGCGATTGCTACAAGGACAGTGTGTTCTGTGTAAACGAAGCCTTTTGCGAGGAAACGAATGCTACTTTTATCGCTGTTTGGCGAAGGCATGTTTGGGTTAATGATGGCGTTGCCGTGCTTTAAAGGGACGACGAGACGGCGAGATGTGGCTCTGACGGCGGGAGGAGTGAATGGGATGTAATGGATAAACTCTATGGCGCGGCTGGTAAAGGTACTTTTATTGTGTTTTGTTTGGGTAGGTTTTTTTTTTATTGGGGATGCTGGACCTGCGGAACGTTTTGGTGGTAATTAAGTACGGAATGATGATTGGATTTTTGTTTTGTTTGACGGGAAGGGGGAGACGGGCTTTAGAATTGGCTGTGAGCACTTCAGAAGGACATTTTATGGCGGAAATGGAATTGTGCGGTGTGTGAGACGTGGATATTATTTTTCAAGCTAGTTTTTTCAATCGAAAGGAAAGTCTGTTAAGCCGAGAAAGGAGGTAGGTACGAGCTGCAATGAAGGACAAGTCGGCTGAAGATCAGATGCAATATCTACCTCTTACAGACATTTCACTATGTGTAGTGAAAGCCATGAGAAGTATGAAAGCTGAATGCATCGCACGTACTGCTATCGCCTAAATTTTTTAACTTGAAAGCCTTCCGAGCTCCCGCAGTTAGTTATAGAGAATGCTTACAGTTTTTAAGGACTGCCTACACAAACACAGAGTAAAACATCGGGTGCAACATACATATCCTTGAGTCAAGCTTTCACCAACCATTCATAAATGGCGCATACCTATAGAATGAACAAAACGTACTTAAAGCTGTTGGCTTTTATATTTCAAGTCCCACATTTTCAATGACCCTACCCGCTCATAAATATTTATATGGGTCGCTCTAAGCCTATAAAAGCATGCCCCCCATACATATTCGACGAACAGCACGATTTTTCCCGATAACTTCTTAAGACGAAAGTGCTTTGATTTGTATTAGGTACCTTCTTAAATCCTAAAGAACAAAACGCTTGGCCTTAAAAAATACCTACATGATATTACTTATTGCAAAAATCTGGAAAACTACATTTGGTCTTATGTCTCCAAACAATTTGGCCTTATGAACGACATAAGATCAAGTACTAAAATTTGCCCTTGTGATGCCCTCTCAAAGAGTCATAAAGGCTCATCATAATGTTTGACAAATTTTGATGCCTACCAGATCAGAACAAAAGCAACAAGGGTCGTAGGCATAATTTAGAGAAGTGATCTTCCAATAGGTCGTCAAATGCATGATTAGAACCAGCTGCAGATTAAAGCTAAACATTAGAAATACCTATGGCTTAGGATTCCACCCCACCGAGTCGTGCTTATAATATTTACTGGATAGGTACACCAACCTCAGCTGGGACCTCACTCGGCACACTTCCAATTAGAAAAGTCTAAGAGCCGAGTCCTTTATTTAATATTCTTTTTTATTCTTCAGAAAATCAAAAACAAAAACTGTTCGGGAAGTGCTTAGTTATTTAGCTTCCTGTGCAAAAACTTTAGCCAACATTTCACGGTTTTCCTACAAGCAAGGGCTCATTTTATATACAACACATCATTATTTTTTATTCTTTAGTACAAACATCACGCGGTCGGCTCTCCTACTAGTCGAACGACATTTGAGTAGACTGTAGACGAAAAATTCCCTAAAATGTAAGTAATACAAAAAGCTACACCCACCCTCGAGTGCCAATTCCAAAAGACCTCCAGACAGATTGATGAGCTGTATGTACAATTAAACTGAAATACAAAATCCAGCCGATCGACAAATCATACAGGCACACATACTCCCACCTCGCATGTACATTGCACATGTACAAGTATACTTGAAAAACTGCGAAGCCGACTATACCACGTTTGCAGAGCTCATTAGCTGCATGCTCTTTCGGTCACCCCAAAAACCACTGAGCCATAAATTCCGCCTCGCAATAATAATAAATGTAATAAAAGTAGTGAACAAGTAGTGCTCCGCTATAATGGTATCCGCACTTACCGAAATTTATTGCTTCAATTGAATATAGTCGTGCATCCTTTCTATAGCAGCCACACACATCCTCGTACCAGACTGCCTGCCTATTTACGGTATACACTATTTGGAGCTGACTGCTCGCATTCATTCATTTCGGAAATCCATGGTAAATGATAACTCCAATTTCCTCATTGGCCAGGAGTTGAGTTGAGTGGCCCCAACCAAAAGCCCTGTCCTGTTTAGCATAATGCACATGACAAGGTTCGTTTTTCGATTTCATGCAAGAGGACCATCATACGACAAGCAATGCCAATTGGGGTGTGCAAAAATTGCTCGTGAATAATTTCGTGTCGCGCTTGTGTGTTTTGAAACAATTCCAAAAGTATCTGTACGAAAGAGTCCTCAGTCCTGTGTATACGATTTTATGTTGGGGCAAAAGTTTTATTGCAAATTCAGCATTTCTTTGGTGAAGGCATTGATTGTTTGGGTATAGGTTTGGTATAGGTTTTTATCGTGCCAGGACAATAGGTGGTACAGGAACCCCAAACCATGCCAGGCGGTTGCTCAATGAACTTCCTGTTGTAGTTTGTCATTTTCAATTGCCGACCGAGGACTGGGATGGCATGGCTTACATTGTGGAGTGCATTTGGCGCTTTCAGTCTTTTGTCACTTGGCTGTGCTAGAATTTGGAAGTGAAATTAATTTAAGGGTATGTCGTCGCGAGTTGGTAATTAGCTAAAGAGGGAGAAAGGGAGGGAGACAGGGGAAAGAGAGATATGGTTAGATACGATTTGCATTAGTAGAGGGATAGTTTTTTTTTTATAGAATCGGTTGCGTGGTGATCTTAACACCCGCTAAATATGGCAAGTTGTTGAAACAGACAAGTTTCCAAAGTGGAAGGTCCTAAAAGGAAATAGCTGCTGATGTAAAAGTTTCCAACGAAATTCACCTCAAATCTGTATTTAGATATTGAAAAGTCTACAAGTTTTCCGGAGTATGGAAGGCTGCAATAACTCTCAGCCAGAGACTCTCCACTTACCGAAAGCCCGTTAAGTAAGTAATGAATAAGACAACTTTACAATGATTGGCAAAAAGGATAGTTTTTTTATTTCGTATTACTACAAACTAAATATCGGCAGTAAAAGACGTACAGCTTTGAAGCTCTTCTATTCACCGTTAAACAGCTCCATACAAAATATCTACATATAGCAGACTGCAAGCCAACTGCCCATCTATCCGTCACTTTATTCACTAATATTTTAGAAGTGGATGGCCTCCAACTTTACCATCTTTCAGTTCTACTTCATTTCAAGATCTCTGGGTCAAAATGTCGAAAAATTAAGGATAATCCTCCAGCGAGGGCGATAGAAACTTCAGTTAAAGACCTCTGATTCGAGACGTCACAAAGACCGAACTTTTGTATGAGCAGCTTTGCTATCCAAGATGCCAGGGTGGTTTAAAGAATCGTGTCTATTACCTAAGATGTCAAAATTTGTATATCTTAGACAGAGACTTATCAACTAAAGTTAGCTTATAGGGTGTCCCATAACGCAAACATTTTAATTTTGGTCCACGCTTTGCAGAAGTCGGCCTTCCAAATATTGATCAACACAGAGCCCTTCAAACTAAAACAATTCATGCGAATTTAAAGCATCTACTTAGAGAAAATTTTCGACTGCCTTTAAAGGAATGACCATCCTGATATTGTTCATCCACATTTCAAACTCCGAACCCTTCTCCACTACCTTTCCAATACAAACTCACACTTCTAAGCCAATTCAGAATGAAACTCCGACTGGAATTCCGGTCCAGGAGCTCCTATCATGCACGAGTAGCTGCCATCGAACTCTTCAAAAATTAGCTAAAGCAACAGTCGACAAAGACACGGCAAACATATTCCCATTTGAATATGTAAACCCTTATCGAAGCCCGACCTGGCTTCTTCCGGATGCAAAAAAAAAAACGAAAGAAACATCAAAACATGTTACAGTAAATCGAATTGACTGCATGAGTCTCTAGCACGGAGAACGCATTGCACACCTTACCCTATACCTATGCTCCATCAATTCAGGTATGGAGTACGTGTGCCATGGTACCACTTCGTGTTTCTCTGTAGACTGACAGCCATATCTGCATATGCAGCACCCCATTATTATTCCACTCTCAATTGGAAAAGAAAATAAACACCAAGGTGGTGGTGGTGCTGGAGATGTAGTCGCCTCGCCGTTGTGAAAAATACCAACCCTTCCTATCACGGAATCGCTCTGATGTAAGGATAATAAAACGAAATTGGTTGTAGGTTAATGCAAAACTGAAACACCAACTGGGGTCGTATCAATCTCCCATCAAGTCCGCACACACAAGAAACACTCTTGTCGGTGTGCTTCTTCATACAAAGTCAAACCCTTCGTATTAGCCCAATCCAGTGACCCTTTCGCCCCGAAAATTCTAATATAATTCCGCTTGTTAAGCAACTTTATTACTCGTTCTTACTGTCATATTGTCAGCAGCTCGGTTGATCCAGGAAAAGGAGGAACACCCCCTACCGACAAGGGGAGAGGAAAAAAAACCAAAAGTGTCAACGTCATAAATTTTCTGTTCATTTAAGTTTGTGATCTTGCGACATAAAACTCAGTCGTCCATAAAAAAGTTGTTGTGTGTGTCCTTTAATACGAAATTAAGCAAAGCGGCTACGGCATGGCGTATATACTACCGGCTACGTACGGCATTGAGATGAAAATGTAATATGCATGCTTATTTACTTGCTCCTTTGAATTTACGATGGAGAAGGCCAACCCAGAGGATGTACACTGTACACTAAAATCGGCATTCCGGCGGAATATACACATTGATCCATGCCTACGCGCAATTTTTAACACGCTTTGCCAGCCAGTCGTAAAATTGTCCGGGATGTGTGTAGGTATATAGGGATGAAAGGCCTAACGCAGCATTTTTACCACAAATAAGCTTTTGGGTCAATATTTTGGGGCCCGCTTCTGGGCTCATTTCATTACATTATATGGATTGTGTTTGTCGGGGGTGTTTGTTTGTATATCTTTTGCCGTTGAAGGATCAAGGACTAATAAGGTATTTATATCGCCTGAGTGGATTTCAAACGTAAATATGAGGTAGAGTGTTTCCAGTCTTATAGTTCCACCTTCAAGTCGGGAAGGCAGCCATTTCATGCATGGAGAAAAGCCTGTAAGTGCGGTGTCTCAGATACGATTTTCTACAAAGTCTTTAAAGAAAATGTGGATTAAGCAGGAGCTCGTGAATTAAACATAAAAGACGCATCCTAATGTGGGTCTTAGTAAGCCAGTCTTACTGCTGACTACCTTTTTGGCTTGATGAATGGATGGCTGCATCCGGACAATGGTAATGAATCCTATTGACTATACCCATACTGCGACGCCTTTTGACTGCCGTTGTACACCGGCTACACAGCCTTTACCCTTTAGGTAAGAAATGTAAACTTTTCGGGCGTGAGTCAGAGGCACATCGCTTTATCCGCCCGCACAGTTTGCGCTGCACCAACATATTACGTGTAAACATATAACAATGGCAAGTCAGTGACCTGCCGGTTCTAGCCTCAAGCCTGTATAAAGGAGGAATGGAGCTTAAGATAAATGTGTCATATGCAACTCGGTCAGTCCTCAAGACCGTGTAGAGAGAAATTTAACTCTAGATCAACTCGACTCAATACGACTCGTATCAATTCTTAACTGGGCTGGCGGTCCTTAAGCTCAGTCGTGAATGGAAGACTTATACAGAGCGACCTAAGCTAGATTTGGGAAATGACGACCTTGGTCATTGGGGCTGCTTTTAGAAGCACTTAATCTCCTACAGTTTCAATTGTCAAACTTTCACACTTGACCTCCTTTAAGGGAAATCAACGTCCATCTATATTCGCAGTTCCATAGCCAGTGGAACATTTTTTGTTGTCCGGCACAAAGAAGGACTGCCATTCATTTGGTCACTTCGTACTTGGCAAAGACTTGCTTAATGGTCCGGAAAAATGCCAAACCATAGTGGCGAAGGTGTCTCACCGTAGACCAAATACTGCTTGATTAACTACCCTCCGTCGCTATTGCTTCAACTCAACTGAAACTATGAAAGATGTTTGATCCGACTCGTGGCTTTTTAAGTTAGGGTTAATAGTTAATATTCCCTCACTTTGAAAGAACCACTCTTGTCTACCTCAAATGGGAAAACCTATCTACTACCT
Source organism: Cheilosia impressa (assembly GCA_948293265.1). NCBI lineage: Eukaryota > Metazoa > Arthropoda > Insecta > Diptera > Syrphidae > Cheilosia > Cheilosia impressa. The sequence goes on along the minus strand of OX411882.1, from coordinate 46,604,039 downwards.
GGGTTTGGTATATTTTTGCCTTTTTATGTGCATTCTTAATCATGTCTTTCGTCCAGCTTACATCCACCATTTGCATGAGCGGCTTATAAGGGAACTTGGGGACTTTGTTTTACCAACTTTTTGCCTACTTGTACCTCTGTAACAAGACTCCAGGACACACTCTCCAAGCCTCAGTTTAGGGTTGGATTGACACATTTATCGGTGTTTCTCCTTTGCACATGATTTTGACTGCAGCCTCTTCCCAACAAGAGGGGCCGGGCATGATGTCAACCGTTCCCTTGTGCAATTAATCTTCTCCGAGCTAAAATGTATCAAATCTCCTTAGCGTATGGATGGGATACTTAAAATTTAAATTTTTTCATCGCTTTTTAAAGGTCTTAAGAAATTTATGTTAGGCCCTACCTTAACAAATACCCTGTGTACGTAGAACGCCAGAGGACTCCCAAACCCGTTATCATTCGGGTGAGTTTTTTAAGGCCTTACGAACGTACTTACCTCTATCTATCAAATCTTCATAAAACGCCCCTAGGGATGTTTTCCAACCCCCTCAGTGGATACTTTGGTTGCGTTTTCTCAGATAGAACTGTCTAGCCTCTCAATCAAGTCAGTCCTTCAAAATAACCGACCCGCAGACATTCACAGCCATTGAACTCAAGTCCGATGAGTATTCAGCTGCATCATTTGCCAAATTTACCCACTCAACTGAGTTTTTTTTTTTCAAAACCAACAATGAAAAGTACACCCAACACTGCGTTCGAGGGCCTAACCGCCGACAAGCACAAAACAATTCACCGGCCATGTAACAGCTGCAAATATGATTTCCCATTTGGAAAAACCATGGCAAGAAAACCGCAGAGAGCTGTACGGCGTACACCCACTCAACCATTGGGTAGGTGGCCACTTCAAAGATCCAATCCAATCCAGTTAAGGCCAGAGGAAAAGAACACCACCCACGCCAAATGCAAACTCCAACAATCAACCTGACCAAACAATTCCGCTGTCCGAATGTCTTAATTAGTGCACCGGGAAATACACACAAAAGCCGCACACGCAATGCAATGCGATCCGAATAGAAACGCAAACGGCCAGAATCCAGGTGCGTTGCATTCCATACCGGGAAACGGGAAAAACTTCCAATGAAGACATCAACCCACAGTTGCAGCATTCAAGTGCATATACCCAGGCCACCATTTACGGCTGAGTTCTGCACTGAACCGCCGACCGACCATTGTCCTCGCACTCGTGAAATGTCCATTTTAATTGCAAGGAGTCATACACACACACACACACATATATATGAGTAAATTTGAATTTTTATTGCTACACCGTCTCATTGAATTGCTTTAGGTAGTCGGCCACCCAGGGCAGCAGCTCCGCGATCCTTGTGTACACACCCGGCTTGTTGGGAAGCGCACAGCTGATGCCCCATGACACAACGCCTACGAGCTTTCTGCCCACAACCAGCGGGCCGCCGGAGTCCATTTGGCACGCGTCGATTCCGCCCGTAAGCACACCGGCGCACAGCATCCGATCGGTGATGGCGTACTTCATCAGGCGGTTGCAGGTGGCCTGGTTGATGACTGGCATCACGGCGTACTGCAAAAATTCCGCAACAGGACCAGATGTTGTATAATAGCCCCAACCGCTGACAAGAGCGTCCGTACCGCTAGCTACGTCCTCGCGATACTTTGGCAACGCAATCGGCTGCGCAGTGTCCGAGAACTCTATATCCCTCGCAAGGCGGATCATCCCGATGTCGTAGTCCATGTTGGATGGCGTGAAGCCATCGTGGTACTTGACACTCTCCACTGGGATCAACTGGCCGCCGAACGACTTAGTCTTGGTGCCAACGCGCACGGTCATCAGAGGCAAGCTATCGGCTCCCACAAAAGTTAAGCAGTGAGCGGCGGTCAGGATGGTGCGCTTGTTGATAATCGACCCGCCACACACATGCCGGCCGTAGTTAGAAATGGACGCCATCCATGGCAGGTTTATTGCGGCCGCAGATTTGCCGCCGACAATTCGACTAGTGATCACACTAGCACCCCGAACGAGGGGTGCCCAGAGGCCGCACGAAATCGCAACTATCACCAATGCTCGTCGAAGCATGTTTGCGTTCGTCGGAATAGTCTAATTTCGCTTTTATCGGTCTGATGGTTGAGTGTAGATAAGGCTGCACTGGATGCCTTTACCTTGTTTGCTATCGTGTTACATAAAAACGCGATAAGAGGAAGTCACCGCTTATACAGGTACTCGTGGAGCCGCTCTGCTCTATTAAGATACCACTTGAAAGTAAAAAGTGTTTTTTAAACACGGGCTTTTTGAGTAATATTTTCGGGAGGGAGGCGACGCACTTCAGGGCTTCCTGATTATGGTACTTGGAGGGTATTGAGGTCATAAATACTCTTTGACAACTGCTTCAACGTCTTGCTCGCAGTACATGGCGTCAGAAAGACGTCGCGACTAAAATCCGAAAGCCTATGACCAACGATGGCTCCTTTCTAATGCCACGTATTTGTAGGGCGAGTGTCTTGAATTGAACATGAGTTTGAAATGGATGTTAGCGTTTAAAACCCACCAGTCGGAATGGCCGTAGTATATTTTTCATTTCCATTATCGAAGATCCATCAGGCAGGATTCCCCTAGGCCATGTTGAGAAGGTTGGTTAACTCTGACGCATCTCCTCTACCCTTATAGAGGTTGCCTGTGATGGCTCACAGTCGATGGTGGATGATCTAGAGTTATAGGGGTCCGTTTTCTATACCCCTGACCCTTTAACTGTGGAAGGGGCTTTTAAAATAGACGAAGACGAAGATTCAAAGACGATATTACCTAAAGCTCTTTCTTTGGCTGAGGACTAGCTAAAGCTTGTCCACCTCCAAGAAGCTACGAGTCAGCTTCCATATTTGAACAACTACCTCATTAAATTTATTAGGACGGTTTACCAAGAAAAAGCTTATATGGACCTTGACCAGGAGTAGGTAACCGGAGAGGGTCACCATGCCTCAAAAGGAGGAACACAAAAATAAAACAACACGGATATGCACTCTGAATCAGACTCAACTTTATTTCAGCTCATCGTACTGCGCGAGATAGCCTCTGATCCAGGACACCAGCTCCGACACCCTCACATACACACCCGGCTGGTTCGGGCGCGCACATCCGATGCCCCATGACACGATGCCCACGAGTTTATTGTCCACAACCAACGGCCCACCGGAGTCCAGCAGACAGGCGTCACGTCCACCCGAGAGTAGACCGGCGCAGACCATGCGGTCTGTAATGCCATACTTGTACAGCATCCTGCAGGTCTCTTGTTCAATAATAGGCACAGTGGCGTACTGCAGATACTCCCCCGTAAGGCCGAATATCGAGTAGAAGCCCCATCCGCTGAGAGTAGCATCAGAGCCTGCTGGCACATCCTCTCCGTGCTGTGGCAGCGCAATTGGCTGAATGAAATCCGTGAACGTTATATCCCTGGCTAGACGGATCACCCCAATGTCGTAGTCATAATTGACCACCTGGGGCGTGCCGTATTTTTCGTGAATCTTATAGCTTTTCACGGACAACAGCTCCCCACCAAACGATTTGATCTTGGAACCAACGCGCACTTTCAGCTTCGACACCTCCGTGTACTTCAAACAGTGGGCAGCGGTCAGTATAGTCCGCTTGGTGATGATGGAACCGCCGCAAATGTGCTCCCCCAGGTTGGTGATGGAAGCCATCCATGGCAGGCTTATGTTGACCGCAGCCTTGCCACCAATCACACGCGGCGAAAGAACACCACCCGTGACAAGCGACACACAGAGGCCGCCTAAAATCGCAACTAGAACCGCAAGCGTTTGTCGAAACATCACTTTGTGGGTGCCGCTCTCTGCTAATTGGGCTTTTATCGGTTCAACAGCTCGATATCGAGCGCTGATAAGGCTCAATTGAAGTCATTAGACTGATTGAATTGCGCGATAAGTGGTGATGTCCCAAGACTGGGCCACTTCACGAGGAGTGTTTGACAAACACAATGAAAATATGTACACCGCCGCCCACGGACCCATTCGAACTACAAATGGAAATGATGATCTTGTCAATATTGAGTAATCGCTTGGGTGGTTATAATCCACGATTAATGCTCTTTCGTCGGAGGGAGTGGTGACAAGGTGTATGCGCAAGTCATGGACCGAGACCACCATAGAGCGCTGATTAGTTTGGGGAAAGAAGGCGCAGTGATCTTGTCATGTGGATCGTGGTTGTGTTATCTTCCTTACGCAAGATCGCTTCGTATAGGTGCTCTGCGCATAATTGGAATTATTCAAATGTCGTGCGGCTTAAGACATGAGTGAGAGCATGCACGGTGTGTGTGGGATGCGGTTGTTGGGTATTTTGTCCCCAATTTGTTGGGAGATTATCGAAGGCTGGTGGTGGTGGGCTGCAATGAGTGCGGTACTAATCTTGTTAAATTGATCTTAATACCGTCGAGTGGACTGTTGTGGATCGTTTGCATTATGTGTTGCACTGGAACTGAAGTGGCTTGAATGGTTTACGAACGTAAACGACATTGAAATCGACGGCTTTCACTCTATTAAGCTGTAATGGGGGCAAGTCTATTGTCAATTGGAGCGGTGGGTTACGTTTTGTGTTCTATTTAGGGCACTGTTTAAACTTGAACAGTGTGGGCGATCGCAAGGTTGTGCGGTATACTGACTGAAAAGCTGGTCCAAACCCGCGCGAAAGTATTCATGTCTTTAGTGACACTTTAAGTCAATTTCTCTAAGCTTTCAAGGGATTTATTTGTAACAACCTCCTCAAACTCTCCCCCCATTCAAGGTCAGAGACAGCTCCGCATTCCAATCGATGTACTGTCCTCCTTAGCGCTAACCAAATCAGATATAACAACAACGCAAAACAGCTCAGCTCAACTCACAATGATGTCAACCACAAAGCCAACCCTTCACAAAATGTGTTACGCATCTTTTGTCCGAAATGGATTTGCCCACTCCAATCGAACATACCATATACACAAACCACGTAATTTGTCATTTTGAAAACCTCCAACTACTCAGGCTGTCGATTTGGAAAATATCAGACATTCCACGACCGCACCAGACGCAACCACAACCGAAACCGACATTTGCGTACGTCTGCATATATTTACACAAAATGTCAAACAAAATTTGTGGGTAATCTCTGAAAAAAGGGGGAGGATGCTGCCGCACAACTATCCGTCGCGTCGGTCCAACCTTAAGGGATGGTTTGCGCACTTTTGCTCACTTCACAATCCCTTAATTTGAATAGTAATTAAATATTAAAATTACAAGCAAAAGTCTTTGATTTAATGTTAAGCCCGAGCGTACACTGTGCCGCACTCTGTGCAAATAGCATCGTATGCCGTCTCCATTTTGGGGTGGGCTTAGAGTATTTTGGGCGAACCCTGAGATCTTCGTGGAAATCGGCTTAAAACTTTCAAATTGCTACTTGGGCTGAAGGAGAAGTGTACGACGACGTGTGTCTTTCCGCAGCTGCTGTCGTTGTCGCTGTCAACACGCGATGGCATTGACGGTGAACTTTTCGTCGCTTTCGCTAGACGCTATTGCCATCTTAGCCGCAAAAGTTTGCTCAAGAGTGCCGCGCTAAATAATAAAAAAAGGAAACTAAACTTCTGGTTGTGGTCTCATCAAACAGGTGTTGCAGTTGTGGGGGGGAATTTTTGGAAGCTGCTTTTACAGTTGCATAGGACACTTTTGGCATTTGTCTTCCTGAGACGAGGGTGGGTTACTCAACTCATTTCTGGGTGCATTTTCATCCAATTAAATGTTTCATTCAACCGTAATGGAGTGTTAATGCCAACACAATGCTCCTGCTTTGGCATATGGCACACAAAGTGTACTTCGTAAAAGCGTCACTGCGAGTATCAGCGAACACGGATCGCACACAAATGTGGCCCACGGGCACGACAGCAGCGAGGAGAGCCGGTGTGGTGGGTGGTGAGGAGAACACTATGTGCTACAAGATGAGGTCAGATTTGTTGAAACCTAAAATAGAAAGAGCTCTTTGACTGATGGAGGCATATGCAGAGTTTTTGATTGTGGGAATTTTGTTGTCCGAAAAGCCTTACGCAGGAGAAAGATGAAAAACTGCAAGATCGGAGGAATTTTAAAAATCTGACAAGGCAACAAAAGAGCTAATTTTAATCGCCTTTTATCAAAATTTTAGAGATCCAGCAATTAAAAACAGTACCTGTCTAATGGTAACAAACTAAGATTTTGATACTAAAAGTTATTTCAGTTTAATTTTCTTTCCATGTAATACAAATTTTACTTTAAAAATTTAAATTCCTTAACAAAAAAGTAAAGACGGCTTTTAAAAGGGGATTTTGGCTACGGTGGAGAGGGAAGAGAGACTGCTACAGACACTGAGATATGTCTAGAGTTCAGGTAGGCTTCTATCCGCCAATACAGAACTTTTAGGCGATGGAGACAGTCGTCATTTTTGCTGTTGAAAGGCATTCAAAAACCACTTAGTCCAATATGTTATCCGTTCTACGGCTGACTTGCTTAGGTACATAACTCACCACAAGTCTGAGTGTGAACCCTAACATAACAAACGTCAAAAATTTTGTTAGTGCGTCTTCCTCTGATTTATCAAGCAAAATTCATTCGACAAACTGAACGATTGTTTCCGAAGTGTGTCTCCTTCTCCAGGTAATTTAAGATAGTCGAAAGTAACAGTCTAACTTCGAGCACCTGTACTTTTGTAAATCCAAAAGGACGACCAAACTTGGTATACGGAAGGTCTTTGGCAGTTATAAGCTCGCAGATGGTCTTAAGAGATGAGGAGACTTCAAACTTCTATTGGAGCTAATTTTAAGGACCAGAGGTTAGCTAAGTCTATAGCCCTTAGGAAAGCCAAAGTTTTTTTTTAGCTCAACAGACGCAGACTGAAATGTTTGTACTGGTTTTCCAGCGGGAAGTCGTCTCCTAAGGTATAATTATTAGAAAATTGGACAGACCGAGAATGACTTTTCGAAGTTCTGAAGAAAATTAAACCTCTATTGGTGACTTATGACGAAAGCAGTAGGTGAACGAGGACTGTTTCCAAGCTAAAAATAGAACCGCACCGGAGATAGAACACAGAAGTAGATATTCCGTGGTTGTTGCCTCATCACCTACTTGTGTTAAAGGAAATAAATGCCAGCGCAACAGGACTTTCCTGCTTACACTATACCTAGCACTGTACCCCTTCTTTCCCAACACTCTGTCATTCGTATAGCTGCTAACGTTTTGACGATAAAGGCATTTCCTTATTAAATATTTCATCGATGGTGCTATTGCTTTTTATCGTCACTACATCATTTTCCCGGGAAAAACACTACGGCTATCCCGACTAAGCTGTTGCGCTGCACTCCACTTATATGGCTGCCATCACCATCGGAATCTCCGTTGTGCATCAACGACTTCATAATATTTACAAAAGTTATTGCTGGCTATATCGCGGATCTAATCTTCCACCCAGCATCGGTCCGCGTGTGTGAGTATATATGCGCTTGAGTGTGAAAATACCATCGCTAAGTAGCTATCTGCTGCGGGAAAAGCCTCCAATGCAAAGAGTGCACCTATCTGCGACAGAATGTGTCGTTGTCGTCGCGGCCGAGTCTGGGCGACACAATAATAACATCGGGACGGTGTCCCGCACCCCGACACCCTTAGGTGTCGCCACGCCACCATCGCCAATACACCGATTGACCATTATCTCTGGACAATCTGCAGCTATGATCTGACATAGTCTTTTAATTTTAGCAGCGCGCGCACGCAAAAGGAGCGGGATCTATCTCTTCACTTGTATGCATAGCAGTGGAGCTTCTTTTCCATGCTGCTATACTGCTACCGCCGCTCCTGCTGATGGAGATTCGGTGTTCGATCGGGGAATTTCGCGGATATTCGCAAAACTATGTGTGATGTGGCCTGGCCCGAAAGGGGCAAACACGATGACAACGCGCGACTACGCTTTGAGTGTGACTATATAGTGAGTGTGATGTCGTGTTCGATTTGGGGAATTTCGTTTTCTAAGACTTTCCCTATGAGATATCTTAATCCGTCATTTTGGGCTTATTGCGCGCCGGAGCTTGGCTGCGAAACGGATATTCCGGGAAACACTCGCCGCACAAGAGGTCAGACGACATCAGGGACTAGATTCGGTGTTCACCTGCTGTGTGCACAGGAAAAAGGTGTTAGACGACACTCTTGGCGGGGGCTCAGTGTGGCTGTGTCGCAAATGGCAAGGATTGGAACGTGTTGCAAGGTTATCAATCGTAGATTGGGTTACATGCTCGCATAAGTGTGTTGTGCTTAATTGAAGTGGGTATTCGGCAAAAGTGTCGAACAGCGCTACGGGGATGTCAAAGCGTGATAAATACTAGACGCTGCAAGTATGTATATGCTCTTGGAATACCGTATGGAATGTGAGCCTTTCCGATGTGGATATTAGACACTCTTGCTATACGTAAGAGTTTGTGCGAGTAACCGTTACCTGGGGAAGAGTTGGGTCGACGGCGGTTAGGCTGAATTTGCTAACCAGGGTATGGCACATCGTCTCATAAAAACTCAAGTAGGTAACTATTTGCTTTAAGGTCCGGTTTTGCGACATCAGTTACCTTAAAATGGCTACGCTTTCTAAGAGGAAAAAACTATAAAGGCCAAGCCAGGACCAATGCTTTGAGATTCTGCAGATACAACTTTTGAGACGGTGCAAAAGATCAAAGGCGAAGAACTTTTTTAGAGCCCTCAAAGACAGTTGTAGAGTGTTGCCTCTGCGTTGATTATAACCGGGGGGAAGGCTCCAAGCCAGGAACAAAATTTTAATCGATTGCCTAAAACGACAAAGTTTCCCATCTTGTAAAGAGTATACTTCAATCCAAGGAGCCATCAAAAGAACTCTTTAAAAAAATGTAGACAGCATTCGCAAATTGCAACTATGAAGCCAAATATAATATTTACATATTTTTCCGATTTATTTTAGTGTTTTGAGTCTTTGATTTATGTGGTCTCGTTGCAGGGGATTCGCCTTGGAAGCAACAAGAGGTTTCAAACTAACCGAACCGACCGAAATTTGGTGTAAATTTTAAATTGTTTTAAATTTTAATTTATTTGCATATCTTAGGGCTGACGGTAAATACGCCTCAATCCGCTTGTCAGCTCTCCGTATTACTTCTTAGCATCCCTATGTCTAATCTTTGTTTTGATGAGTTGTAGGTGCATCCGGCAACTACAATGATAGTGTACCAGATAGTGTACCAAAACCAAGTTTGGGATTTAATCTTCAATCCACATTTTGAGTGGTTTATCCTTTTCGAGAGATTTTTTTGCGATTTTTAATATGTCCAGGGGATAAAGAGTACATCCAGCTATTTAATGATTTTTCTTTCATCGTTTTAAGTTACATATTATAAATATTTGAAAGCTAATTGGCAGCATGTCGCCCCAACTGTTTTATTGAGCTTTGATTGGCCGAGTTTCCCGACTAAATGCAGTCACAAAATGCGGAACTCAAACTCCAGGTGGCTCACATTTCCATTTGACATCGAATTGGATTTCGAATCTCACCACACAAATAACAAAATCGACCCCCTCAACTTTGTATGCAACTTTGTTCGTTCCTTTCGATGGTAGTAATAAAATCTAAGCACTGCAAAACTTCCTTCCATGTTGAAGCATCATAAAACAGCACCAATCCTCGGGTTCAATTCAAAATTAATTCATAAACTAGCCACAGTCCACTTCCGCGGGGCCTAGCATTCCCCCAGCCTGGCATAACATCACTTCGTCCACCTCACGAAGCCCAAGTAAATGGAAAACAAATCGTAAAATAATTCTAGGCCTAACTAAAACAAGTTAGAAACAGAGTAAGTATATCACCGCAAACTGGAAACAAAGTAAACATCTTCGAAGCGAGTGGCAAGAAGAGATCCTTCTGGCATACTTTCAGTTCCAGCACGCCATGAATAAACATGGAAACGATTTGCTTCATAAAACTTTATATCGCCCCAGCAGCGCTCCATCACAAGCCAGGAAAAAATAGCGGAAAGCTAAAAAAAAAAAAACGAGCACCCAACCCAAGGTGGCCAAGTTGTATGGCAAAGATGCAAAAGTGGTTCTGCTTTGTGTTCGCGCGCTATACAATCGCAGTCGCAGTCGCAGTCGCGGAGCCAATCAGCAATCTGCGTGTAATTATTTATTGGAACCCCTTAATTGGAATTTAAGTATTAATTTGCTTTGGGAAAAGGCAAACAAAGCGCACACCAGAAGGATGTGCAACATTGTTGCCACGGAATACTGCTTCACCAGGATGAACTGCGTGAGGGAAGAATTTGATTGCTCAACTCAGAAACGGATTGCCGGAATGTCTATGAAGTACATTCCGAGACAATTTTTTGAGGAAGGATGCCTCAATATGTTGTCGTAAAAAGTTGCTCTGCCCCAGTCTGGATTTCCAAGGAAATATCGATTACGATGTACGTATTTAGGTGAATTGTCTGTCATTCCCATGTGGCGACTGTCCTCTGGTGCGAAGCTCTTTGGCATTGAAGTCCTAGATCCTGCTGGTGACATAATGCAGTATCTGCATTTAACATAAGCGGAAGACCAGTCTGTGGTGTTTGTCACCACAATATGTCACTGAAAGGGGCACAAGATAGCCATGGAATATACAGTGGATGCATCTGTGATGCAATGGTGATGAAGAGAGTGTGGGCAAGAGGTCTTCAAGAGTGCCAATTGTATGAGGTATTTTTGCCTCTAGGTACCATAAAGAGATTTACGCCTGTCCTTTGCTCAGGCATATTAAAATTTGTCACATGGATAATCCGTTCAGTACGTCAGGCACTTGCTGCATCGATTGGGTAGATTGAGGTTGAGGGTGAGGCACTTCACACTCACTCATCATACGCAATAGGGGAGCAGCACCCAAGGTGGGTACGTCTTCTAGAACAAATCAAATTTAAAATCGGAAGCAGTGGGTTTGAAATGAAACCTTCTAAAGTGGCATAATGAGATTGCGGCGTTTCTGAAGTTGTACGATGGTAAATACAGGCAGTTGAGAGAAAGTCATCGGTTCGATACTAAAAACAACCTTACTGGCATACTACAAAGCAACGATTGGAACAGCTTTTCTATGGCATATCCCACAAAACCTATATTGCGGCGATAAAACACTGTCCGTGAGGGAGAAAATGAAAGCCTTCAACAGCGTGCCCCCAAAATGTCCAATTTTGTGCGGCGAATTTGCAAACGAACTAGCACTAAGGACATCTCAGTCAATGTTTTTGCGTCCCAGAAATGAGAAGCCAAGTCTTAGCGGATGTAGCGACCCCACTTATACCAACTTTATTTAAATACGTACCTATACGGCACTGTCAGGATTTATGCGCTTCATTTTAAAATCTCAGCCGCCTAGACAAACCCAGCCAACAAAATAAAAGTGAGCCACAGCTTTGAGTAACTCTGGCACAGCCCCCAGCTGTCAGCGATTGTGTGCAACACACCCCATAACTTTTGTTCGAGATAAGCTATCGACAACTGCGCAACGAAAGTGTTGTTCCTGTTCTTCATCCCCGCAGTTTTTCTCTTCAGTCCCCTTCACCCCCCTGAATACCGAATGAATTATGCAAAGTTTTCCCTTCCAGTGGCACTATAAATATACGACAGGCCCTCTCCCCCCTCCCGTTCCGAACTACAAAGCGTTAGGTAAGCGAACCAAACTGCAACACAAAAAATGTAATTTATTTTCTGAGACGTCAACTTCTTTACGAGTGCCCTGGATGGGTATATGCAGCAGCGAACTAAACTCAATGTAGAGAAAGCGTCTTAGCTGCTCCAATGCCTCCACTGTGTCTGCTGGCAGTGGCGGTACCAAAACGCCACTTCCAAGGGTTGAGGATAACAAGGAGACAAAGCGAAGAAAAAAAAGCAGCCAGCAAGGGTGTTGCAATAAATCGTGAAACTTTATACCGCTCTTGCTCCGCTTTATGTTCGTCCTCGTTGCAGCAGTTGCCGAAAGAAACGGCATCTCCGTGCCTCCCAAAATCGATGCACATGTGCATTTGTGCATAGAGGAGTTTGCTTTTTGTATTTGAAATTTTGGGCGAATTTTCGGATGAGAATGGACGTCATGGAGCTCGGGGAGCGTGGAGTGCGTTATCGATTTCCGGGACACCCGACGCCGATGAATTGTGTTGTAACACAAAAAGTGGAAAAGAAAAAACAACTTTTTATGTGTTGCGCCATTTATCAAACGAACGGGAGGATAAAGCGCTAGGTGGTGCAGTCTCTGACCGATATTTATACAGCTATCCTCCCATTCGATTTTCACATGTGTGTATTGGGTTTCGCTCAATTTTTGATGACACCAATGGATCGACATTTCGTCGCCTGGATTTTATTGCTCCGAAAGTTGGCGATTGCGACGATTGCTGGATTCGAAGACTGTCATAAAGGATGTCGGGGGTAATTGAGCGAATCCGATGGCGGATAATAAAGAAATGTTCGCAGTTACAGACATATTGCCAGAGTATAAGGTGAGGTTTTGTGAAAAACGTTTGAAGGGCGCTCTGAGCCATTTGAAGTTTGGGTCATTAAATTTTGTTGCGCTCCATAGAAAGTCTGATGGAAGTTGTGAGTTACTATTGGGTTACAAAGTCGAAGACAAGTGAAATAATGCTCGTTGGTTCCCAAAACTACGCTGAACGCAAACTACTTTTGGTTACAAAAGGCAACTTTGAATTGCAATGGTGACTATACTGTAAAGAATCGTGAACTTAGGGTAAACTAGATGGTCTAATGGTCGCAGCTGTAAACTACATTGTCTTTAAAAAAGGCAAGTATACACTGACCATGGCTATACCTATTGACGAAGTTTAGAGCTATTTTTCAAACTCGGCGCATGATGGAAAATTTGTTACTTAAGTTATAATACGTTAGCCATTTACTTTGGTATTTGTGTATGCAAACGATTGCACTTGCTACTGGCAATAGGTACCTACCGAATTATATAAAATGTCCTTCTGGTGTAGTTCCACCGCGAATACCAATAACCCGCTGCCAGCAAAAAACACGTCAAATTTAGTTTGATTCTAAGTGATTGCATTTCAGATCAGTTTGAAAAGGTAGTCCTGATCGGGAGAGCCCGACAGCATTTAATGTCAGCGACTTTCTAACACCTCACAACCTGAAGGCAACGTCAAAGATAACCTACAGCCCGTGGATCTAGGACTAACCTGCCACCAAAGGCAAAGTTCGCTACCACAATAGGAATCCATTTCCATTCATCTCAAAGCCAATCCTTCCTTTCCGACACTGCATCCCATCGCATTGCTCGCACTGTTTCGAAAGTCGACGAACAGAATCCCCATCGATATTGCATATAGGGCGCACGAACTTTCCCTATACCACAGAGCACGCCACCATTCATTAGGTTCAAGCGCCAACCGATTGTATTCCTATATCCCATTCATCGACAGTCGAAGCGAATTCGAAATCTGGGCGTGTGTATATCGAGAGGTAAATTCCCCAAAACATTACACACTCTGGGTGTCCACACCTGGAAAAACGTCAAAGAGACCAGAACCGTAGCCGTAGAGTCATCCCAGCGCGAGTGTTGCGCAAAAGAAAGCGCGCACTCATAATTCGATGGTACACTCGAGAGTCGAGATCCCCCATCCCACGGAACGCTCTCATCGATGGGGCGCGCGAGCGAGGTGATCGTAATTACAAACCTCCAAATCAAATTAACTTGTGCCCTTTAATGGAATCACGATCGAGACCGAGCGACGCGGTCCAGCATCACCAGCTGTGCGCGGCTTCTAACGAGTTATAAGTCCACGAAGGTGCGCCACGCCACATCGGGCGATGATGATTGTCAACAACAATGCATGACATACGCGATCACAATTTTATGATTGTCGCAATTATGTTCGCCGCTAATCTGCGCGAACGCGAACGCAAACCCTGCGCCGAGGGTTCTTGCCTCTATCCGAGTATATGTGGGTGCGCATCAGTTTGGGCGGCCCAACATCAAGCACCATGTGAGTATATATGGAGTGGAGGGCTTGGCTTGGCTTCGAAATGGAATTCACGAAGAAGACTCCAACTCCGACTCCACTCCCTCGATAGAGTGCACTTTCGTGGATTGAGATTTGGCCGCAGCGCAGTCAGCAGCCACGGGGGAATTAGCGCTACAATTAATCGAGGGGAAATTAATAATTGCTCTTTGGCGCGGCGTGTGCTTCGGTGGCTGCCGACCAATTTGTCATAGTGAAGCGTTGGGGCTGATATGTCGTCTGTGACAGACCGAGATCGATATTTCGTTAGTTGCGTCGTCGGTGTGGGTGTCAGCCATCTTCAACCGGATGTTCGTTCTGTCTGCGGATCGCGGTATAATTGATGAATTGTGGCTCACGATTGATTGGAGTAGGAGGACTTCCTGACGAGGACATTTGGGTTGGAAAAATAAACCTATTCAAATGCATAGCATACGAGAACAAGGTTTGTTGTTCACGCCAACTAATTGAAGAAAAATTTATGGATTACGCACCACACCACCCACAAGCCACAACGACTAACAAGATGCAACAAACAACTAAATTCGGATGGAACGTATGAAGACCGTTTCCCCAACCATTTGGTCGCCACAATAAAAATCCACATCACTCCAAACACTTTATGAGATACACAGGCAACCGCAATCCATCTGAATGCCAGCCACTCAAACTCACCCCGCATGTAGGATGTCCATATAATTAACGTCCGGCAGTCGCAACTCCTTCACATGGCCACAAATCAAATCACAAAAATTCCAAACCGCAGGATTGACCGAGTCTCGTAATCGAATAAAAATAACCATAAAACAAAAACGGTTCATAATCATTGTCATTGGCCAGAGCGAAGGAGATACTCTACAGAGTCGTGAGTCGTGCGAGTCCTGACCACGACACGACGACTGGAGTGCACTCTCTGTGCGACTGAGACTGAGGGTGGCTACTGACAGCCGCATTGAATGAGAAGACGACGACGATGGTCAAATTCATTGTCATCCCATTGAACGGTTCTCGGCAACAACAAAACGCCGGCATGCAAAAGTGAAATATGACATTCGCGGCGTGGACACTCGATGTGCACAAGCTGGTGGCTTCTTGGACATAGGACACAGCCCAAGCGTCTTTCGTCGTTCCGCTATTCGGGACTTTATGACTCCTGGCCGGACTGACTCATATGCGATCCATAATTTTCGAGCCCATTCAATGGATGTCAGTGGTTTATTGTCGCAGTGACTTTAATAGCACACTGGGTGGGGTGGGGGGATGGAGTCAACCAAGCCAAGTCGAGCAGGCCACGGGGCCACTCGTTTAAAGTGTATATGCACACACATTGGCTGCGGGAAACGTGCTCAGCATCTTCGACTTGCTTAGGCAATGTGTGTCTCTATGTCGTCAGCACACACACAGTCATCATCAGAGTCGACCAGCTTTTCAGCGAAATTTATTGAGCGCTTAATTATGAATGCCAAACATATCGTCATCAGAGGGAAGAGAGCGCCGGCCATCCAGAGTCGTGATTTCCACGAAAGCAATAATCGGCGAAATAAATTTCCATTGCACATCCATTATTGGCGGAACTCTAGCAAGGACAACGGCATAAATCCTAAGCAGAGCCATGAGCCAGCAACCATTGCAGAAGCAGCTCGAGCCTCGCAAGTGGACAGATATTTGCTGCGGTGATTAATTGCACGGCGTGTTATACTGTATATACGATGGAGGGAGAGAGAGAGAGAGCTTTATCCCTGTGCCGGAGGATTTATGGGGTTAAGGAAGCCTCCTGACCGTATGGTAATGAATGGCGGTCATGAAGAAATTCGGCCATTTAAATGCATTCGGCGCGCAGTGTGCTTCCACTTGGCCCGGCTACCCTGACGCATGAGAATTGTGTTTTGTTAGAGAGTTTTATTGCCCTCGAAATGGCAAAAGGAAGTGTGGTTGGTAGTTCCTTTATGGAACCGCAACCGGTTAGATATGTGTCGCCGATTCATCATTACCCGACCCGCAGTCAATCTGCGGATGAATATTCTTATTTTATTCAATTTCAAGGCAAATTTGAGTAAACATGACATGTCCTTATCACTTGGCCCCTACCCACGTCGCGTCGTCCTGACGACATAATTAGTCAGACTTTCAACAGAATTACCAATCTTTTTGCGAGTCCCAAAAATGTAATCCACTTAATCCGGGCCGTCCGCCACTGATGCCACCCACCATCACACTCGATCATCAACCCTTCGTCACTTCATTAGCGCAACACGAGCGAACCAGTTTCGAAAGGAAAATCTCTCCAGCTCTTCTGGCAACCGCACCGCACCAGCACCCGCAAGACAGATAAAAGCTGAAAGTAAACAAAAGAAGGAAGCTCATGAGAGGATTAGGCACAGAACCAGTATCCTTTTCTGGGTGAAGCAAAATATTAGCATTCCACTCGCTGAGGCTGAGAATTAGAAAATTCCATTCCGAGAATCATCAGCAGACAAATTAGATTTACCCGGACGAAAACTTTGTTTCTCTCCTTCATACGTCATTGACATTGACACAAATACGTAGATGTACTCCTTGTGGGGCTGGGGAATGAGTTGTTCGTCCTTTGGCTGGAAAGAAGGGCAGCACTTTGGCGTTGACTTTATTCACAAGTATACTGCTATGGAAGTTGCTGATTACGAGATTTGTGGAGGATAGCGTCCGGTCCCAGTGCTGTCGCTTTAAATGTATGGAACAATTTATTTTTTACACCGACACGGTCAGGTTTAAGTACCAAGAAGGGTTAAAGGCTGAGCTGGCAGGATATGGAAATGAAAATTTAAAAGAAAACTCTATGAGCTATACCCTTGTTTCGACCAGCAGCCTATAACACAACACTACAAGTACTTGTAATACAGGTGAATCTATACAAGTAAATTTTTACAAGTGAAATTATACAAGTGAAATTTTACAAGTGAACTTTTACAAGTGAAACAAATTTCTACAGAGTGTAAAGTGAAAAGTAAAACGCGAACCTTTTCGACTCTTTTGGAAATTTTTTAGAGGCACTTTTTAGACTTGTGAACTTGTGTCGTGTACTTGTGAAATTGTGAACTTATGTATACTTGTGAAATTATAAACTTATGGAGTCTTCGACTTATATTTTCGTGTTAAAGGACTTGAAAAGTTGTTAATCGATAATCAGAGATCAGAGATGTTTGGGGCATATAGAGTGAATCGACATTAACGCTCCAGATCGAAGGGATGTGCAACAGCAAGACAGTACGTAGTAGAAGAAGACAGTTTGGGGGGTCTGGGACTTAATTTTGTGATGAAATGTTTGCCAATGGAATCCCTCAAAGAATTATTCGTTCCGCTTATAAGATTGCACCATGCGTTTCTTAAAATCATAAACTCGAAACATATCCTTCAACAAGATGCTTTCCGATTTAATCTATCAGCAGAACCCTTAATCTGTTCATTGCACATGGAAATATGTTGGCAGAGCTTCCTTCCGGCTTCGCGCACGTTCGTAAATTTATGTCAGAACCACACGCACGCCTTGCATCCAAGCAAACGCATCTCTTTGCTACAACTTGCTCACCAAACGACTCCATCCGAGGTCCCTTTATTAATTTTGTCTGAAAATCTCACTCCAAAAGGTAGAATTTAAAATGAACGATATTTTCTTCGGAGCACTACAAGGCGTTACAAATTTATTCCCAGGCTAATCCTTAAGTGGCACAACAATTGGAGCAGAAATTAAATGCGCTACACAAATACACGAGTAAAATTGTCCTGTAAGCCTCTTTGATTACTAAAAGAGAACGAGAACAAGTACGAGTACGAACACGAATACGAATACGAGTACGAGTATTGTTGTTATTTCCAAGTCACCTTTGCGGGGTACGTATAACGTACAACGTGTAAGTGACAAATAGAGGCGGCTTGCAGAACTTCCCGCTGTAAATTATTTAAATCAATCTGCCCTATGTAAAAGCTGCCCCGCCAAGTAAAACAACACCTTCCTACCACGCCAGGCGACTTGACACACACGCACGCAAATGCTCTGTGGAAAAGGGAGAATATTTTCATAGGAAAATCGATTTCATGGGAAAAATCACACGTGACTCCTTGTTACCGTCCTCGAACCCCATGTGTACGCTGTACGCCTGAAAAAGGTGAGCTTTTGTTTTTAGCGTGTCGTTTTCGAGTTGTGATGTTTTTATTGTTCTTTGTTTGTCTGCAGCAACAAACAAAAAAAAAACACGATAGGCAGGGGAAGTAAATGTGTTTCGTGTATAAGGATAGACTTAATTGAATTTCCCCCGGCACATGAGTGGATGTGGAACCCATTCGCCAGATCGATGAAACGAAAAAGATTTCACATCACACACTCGCGAATAAATTCCTTTTCCTTCCGAATCAAGGTTAGTCTCGTCGAGAGAAGGCAATTTCGTTGTGCAAAATCCCAGACAGACGCATTTTTTGTCGTCGCTTCAGATTAAAAGGGCTGACACAATCGAAATGAAAATGCTCATCTCAGTTCTCAGAGCAAACGCTCGCGTAGATAACATCTTCCAATTTTCTGCATGTGCTCCTGTGTGCATAGCGTACACTGACTTCAATTATTATATCCCATTGTGTTCTGTTGCTGTTTCTGTGTTTGTAGCAGCGAAGACCGGTGCTAGACGACAACCAGCGACGACAGGAACACTGATGGCCTGTGATTAGATCTTGAAATTTCGCCGGCGCGCACACAAACAACAAAAGGATATCATTTTCATTTGATTAAATTCCATTCGGGCTTTTGTTTTGTGCGCCCGAGGATTGCTTCCTTTCAAATGAATTCGTCATCATACCCATGTATTTGCATTTGAACTGAGCCATTATTGCATGTCCTTTAGCCAAAGCGGTATGGATCTGATTTAAACAAAGACAACGGACCTTTCAAGGAGGACAATCGAGTTAAAAAGGACTCTATTCACCGGAGAAGGGAATTCAAATCAAGAGGTCCTCGAATCAGTTTTACATGTCCGCCTAAGGAAAGTAAATCGCGCGATAAATGTTAAAAGCGGAACATCGCCGAGCAGGGGTTGCGTTTGTGTACCTGGTCGCGATACCAGCGCCACTACGCACGACTCATACTGTTGTGCGGCTTTGAATTGCGTATCCTTTTTGCGGTATCAAATTACGATGTCACCATTGTTGTCGGTAGCATTTGAACTTTGCCGGCTTTTTTTTTTAATTAGCTCAAGTAGCTCGCTACCCTCCACCACAGGGAATAATGTGTGCAGCCTTCTCAGCTGGGACTGGGACACCAACAGAACACGAGACAAAGGATTTCCAGTTAATTTTTGCAAATGAGGGCAGGAATAATTATGTTGACCTTGAAATGAAAAACAAAATGAGAGGGTATACACAATCACAAAGGCACAGCGAGTTAAGCGGTCAATTTTGTGTTCGTTGCGTTCGGGTAATAGGGTTAAGGTAGGGTTGAGGCCACAGCAGGAAGGACATCGGCATACGTTTCAAAAGGACTTGAATGAGGGCAAAATGTTAGGGGAAATGCTTAAAAAAAGCTATTGTTTTTGTGTAGGAGCGGTTTAAAACAGAAGGCATAGTGACACAATAAGAACGAGATTTTGACGCAGAAGACAAGAGGACAAGAGGCTAAGGTCTGTCATGTCGGTTAAACTTGATTAAAAGCTCTGAATTTAAACTGTGTGAGTGAACATAGCTAAAAACAATTGAAGGCGGAAAATAGAAGACAAAAGACAAAAGACAAAAGACAAAAGACAAAGACAAAAGACAAAAGACAAAAGACAAAAGACAAAAGACAAAAGACAAAAGACAAAAGACAAAAGACAAAAGACAAAAGACAAAAGACAAAAGACAAAAGACAAAAGACAAAAGACAAAAGACAAAAGACAAAAGACAAAAGACAAAAGACAAAAGACAAAAGACAAAAGACAAAAGACAAAAGACAAAAGACAAAAGACAAAAGACAAAAGACAAAAGACAAAAGACAAAAGACAAAACACAAAAGACAAAAGACAAAACACAAAAGACAAAGGACAAAAGACAAAAGACAAAAGACAAAAGACAAAAGACAAAAGACAAAAGACAAAAGACAAAAGACAAAAGACAAAAGACAAAAGACAAAAGACAAAAGACAAAAGACAAAAGACAAAAGACAAAAGACAAAAGACAAAAGACAAAAGACAAAAGACAAAAGACAAAAGGCAAAAGACAAAAGACAAAAGACAAAAGACAAAAGACAAAAGACAAAAGACAAAAGACAAAAGACAAAAGACAAAAGACAAAAGACAAAAGACAAAAGACAAAAGACAAAAGACAAAAGACAAAAGACAAAAGACAAAAGACAAAAGACAAAAGACAAAAGACAAAAGACAAAAGACAAAAGACAAAAGACAAAAGACAAAAGACAAAAGACAAAAGACAAAAGACAAAAGACAAAAGACGAAAGACAAAAGACAAAAGACAAAAGACAAAAGACAAAAGACAAAAGACAAAAGACAAAAGACAAAAGACAAAAGACAAAAGACAAAAGACAAAAGACAAAAGACAAAAGACAAAAGACAAAAGACAAAAGACAAAAGACAAAAGACAAAAGACAAAAGACAAAAGACAAAAGACAAAAGACAAAAGACAAAAGACAAAAGACAAAAGACAAAAGACGAAAGACAAAAGACAAAAGACAAAAGACAAAAGACAAAAGACAAAAGACAAAAGACAAAAGACAAAAGACAAAAGACAAAAGACAAAAGACAAAAGACAAAAGACAAAAGACAAAAGACAAAAGACAAAAGACAAAAGACAAAAGACAAAAGACAAAAGACAAAAGACAAAAGACAAAAGACAAAAGACAAAAGACAAAAGACAAAAGACAAAAGACAAAAGACAAAAGACAAAAGACAAAAGACAAAAGACAAAAGACAAAAGACAAAAGACAAAAGACAAAAGACAAAAGACAGAAGACAGAAGACAAAAGACAAAAGACAAAAGACAAAAGACAAAAGACAAAAGACAAAAGACAAAAGACAAAAGACAAAAGACAAAAGACAAAAGACAAAAGACAAAAGACAAAAGACAAAAGACAAAAGACAAAAGACAAAAGACAAAAGACAAAAGACAGAAGACAGAAGACAGAAGACAGAAGACAGAAGACAAAAGACAAAAGACAAAGTTTAAGGTTAATGAAATTTTGAATGTGAATAAAAAATATTTATAACTGCCGGACTTGAGATACCTTCCAGCTGTGGTTATGTCCTTGCTCTTCTTAGGAGTATCAGAGATTAAAGCTGTTACATTATACAAATTCCGAACAGGTACACAATCCAAACAAAGTCATGTTCGACTGATGCGCATGAATTTCCTTGTCAATAAGGCAAAAAACTGTACATCGTTTACTCATCAGGGTGACATCAAAGAAGCCAAACCTTCCACAGGTACACCGACTTTCGAGAGGACCTTTCTCTTTGGATTTGAGAAAGCACTTCCCTGACTCATCACCGCATCAATTCAAGTCACCCACCAAGTCACAGGCCGTAATTCAGAAGGCATTTCACTAAATTTGCCTCATTTGCGTACAGCATCCAGAGCCCAATTTCCCAGCGACTTAAACTCGTTCCAACCATAAATTCACACTTCAACCGAGAATGTACTCAGCTGCATCAATGACCTCGTTAATCACTCAGTTATCTTGCTTACTGCACATTCGTTTAATTTCCAGATATCATCTGATTGCCCTTTCACAAGTCCACACATCCATTGCGCCCTGTTCCGACTAAGTCGTTGCCCTGTCCCAACATGGCGCGAAACAACAATCGCTGTGAAAGTCCGATCGCACCTACATATATACTTATTTGAGTGCGCTCTTCCAATAGTGCAACCCACCCTCCGCGGGTGAGTACTTTCCTTTTGATGTGTCCTATCCTCTTAGTGCCCAAAATCAAATTGAATCGACTCGCAGCCACCAGGGCCCATTAATTTATGAGCTCCACTGCACAATGAGGTGAAAGACATAAAACGCATTCGAACAGCAAAACAATCAAACCTGGTGCCTGAATTGCTTGTACTCGTGCCACCATATCGTTTGGGCTGTGCAGCGCATGCTTGGAGCCATCTAATGGAGCGCAACATTTCACTGCTCCTCTTCTAGGCAGCCGGTGTTAGATTTATTGGATCTTGGATGTGCCCCTCCGTTAGATATTTCCCAATAAATTTCACGGCTCGTTAGCGGACAATTTATGCGGTCAAAAGCTGGGTAGCTAGCTGCGACAAAAGTAAAAGTAAAACTGTTACAAGTAGGTATATGACCCGACCCTCGCAGGAGTTCGCGAGGGACTGCCTTCCTGCCCAGCGGGCGGCAATCAGCTTACAGCTCATATGCAGATTTGCCGGTTCTCACAATTAAGCACACTTGTAATTGTGCGCTCCATTGCAGTCTAATTTCCTGAAAGGCACAAGGTCTGCTGTTGCCGGGCGAGACGTCTGTTTTTTTCTTTAGTTTTTTTTGCTGCAATTTTCTGCTTGGTTTGTAAATTCGAAATTCATTCGCCATCCTTGCGGAGAGAGCCTCATGCAGATTAGTGCAGACATTTACATAATAACATACTGCAGTCAAGTTACAAGCTAATAACACTCTAAGAACATGTGCCGTGAATTTAATTTCTTCGGTCCGCAAAGCTGATTTATATCCAAGGTGTAAAGAGGCGGAAAATTGTAGCCGTGTAGATGGAATGCCTTGAGAAGATGCATTAGCTGCATCCGAGGGTTAAGTCTATACAATTAATTAGCGTGGAAGTGTAACTGATGGATATGCGGAGGAATGTGCCAGCCAAGACCGCGTACAACTGAGATGAGAGCTTGTCATTTTGAAACCGCCGCAATGAAGCAGGGAGTGAACTCATTTCCTCTATTTAATTAGGCTGAACAAACTGCGCTCTATTTTAAAGTAAGGCCGAGCTACCGTGTTTTTGTGATTTTAAATATTCTAAGAACGATACTTGGCCAAAAACTTGAATAGCTTCTTATGCCTTTAATCAATTTTGACAAATTTAGAAGGTTTTTGAAGACCAGGGGTTAGATTCTCTAAAGCGTTTTCGGACTAGTCGGTTGCATTTTGCTTCTAGCGGAGCCTCCATATTGGAGCAGTATTAACACAATGACCATGTGAACTCGGTTTACATTGAAAACATTTAGGAATTTTGACTTTTTTTCATGATTTTGAGCCATAAGCTGGTCTTGGGCTTTAGTACAATCAACAATTGTTATTAGCTTAGCTGCTCTGTAAGATGGCAGTTCTAGCTAGAATTGAGCAGAGCAGCACTAACTCCGATTGTCCGGTATAGCTTAAAGACTCTTAATTTACAGTCACTACCACGGTTTTCATAACTTCTTCTGGTAAACGGTGGTGCGGAATTTCCCAAAAGAGCCAAGCTCTCAAATTGCATTCACTGCACTCGTAAGTCGTAAGTGATGTAGGAATATTGTCCAATAGGATGAGGAAATACTGATTTCATGAAGGCGAACGATTTGCCGTAGCTATACTGGTAATCTATCCACAATCCAACGCCACAACCGCATATAGCTACCTTTGCATGGATGAGAAACATCGCCTCCCATACTTGCTGAAACAGAATTTCCATCCATCTAAATTCTAATTTTCGAAACATCAGAGACCACTTTTAGACAGCCGAACTCAACAATCATCGCAAATATGCAGTCCAGCACTCGGAGGCAGAATCAGCATCTGCCCTGGGGAATCCCTCAAAAACAAACTGGATTTTCAAATATTTACAACGCCAGCAGAGTAATCACTCCAAAGAATTTTCAAAACTCACATATCAATTGAAATTGCAGCCAACAGGATATTTGCCGAACGGACACCAAGCCCAATGTTTGCGAATGAACTTCAAACGAAATTGTTCAGTGCTGGCGAAACAAAACCCAAAGCAACCAAGGAAAGTGGGTCATTCCGGCCAATTTCGCGATGCGTTTGCCTGCACACCACTCACGCCACAAAAGTGGATTGCGACTGCAAGCCGGCATTAATCGCATAACTTCTGGGTAATCAGGTGCCTACGCATGAGTCCCGCACATGAATACGTAAGTACGCACTTAAGCGCTTACAAGTGTCACCTTTGCTTACTTAAGCGCCTGCTATTGCCTCTTCAAGTCCAATCATGCAGGAACGACTTGGGGTAGGGCAGATGTAGAAAAATGAAGGAAAAAAAAAATCAACTGGGGAGCAGTCTCCTCACTCTCTCACTCTCTCCCGCTTGGAAATTCTATCGTGCGCGTAACACAAATCGAATTAAGGAGTCATTAAGCTATAGGTACTATACAACTGCTGCTGTCACAAGAGAAGTGCACTCTGGCGAGAGGAGAAAAAGTAGGTCTTTACGCATTTAGGCGGACGTAATTCAACTTGTCAACGAATTCAGTTCAATTCCGGTCGGTTGCGGTACGAAGCAGCTCTGGCGCTGGTAATACAATCTCTGCGTGGGGTAGCAGCGCACTTGTAATCTGTGGAAATTGAAATATTTGTTGCCATTGGGCATGTGAATGTTTCAGGTGAAATTGTGGTGCTTCCGTGTAAGCCCTGTTGGGGTAGAGCTGCGGCAAATCAAGCGAATGAAATTCCGTTTTGAGTGTGCTTCATTTTTTCTGTTACCGCATGGAAGTGCAAATTGGCCAAAACTGCCACCGAAAATAATATAGTTTTCTAATAAAAAATGTGTAGGTTCTTAGGTTGAACCCCTAGCACACACACACATTTTAAAGTAGGCACGCTTCGTGCCTAAGTTAAGAGCTAAGGGAAGTCAAACAGAACATAAGAGGTGGAAAAGAAGAAAATCTTCGATTTGCTGGGGTGCAAGTCAAAGTGAAAGACTTGTTGGTTTATTGCTGAGTTTTTTTTTTATTATTATTATTAAATAGGCGAAGGCAAATAGTTAAGAACCACTTTCACTGCCTTAAACTGGGCGAACTTAATTTCATTAAAAAAATTTAAAGCTATACAAAAGATATTCAAAAGTTTAACAAACAAATGTTTTCTTAAATATTATACAGCTTTTAAGAAATGGCTTATAAGGCTTTTTTGTGTCACGTATTTTTTTATTTCAGAATTTTAACTTTTTTCTCTTAAATAATCCAGGGACTAAGCTGAGGAATTAGTTGAAGTGAATCAGTCCTTAATGTCCTGAATTACTAAGCCGTGGTCTTACTTTCGACGAAACACAAATTAAACTATTATTACACTGATGGTACCCTAGGTCAATGCCTACCTCTCGTGGAAGTCCGACAAACATACGAGAGTATTTTTCAATGCTTTGAATGAGAAAGCTTTTTAAGAAGTCGAGAAATATCAGGCTCCCTTGATTTTCCCCAAAAAATAAGATCAATACACAAAATGAATGCTTTTTAGAAGCAGGAGTTGAGGTATTACATCAGCCTTTTCTAGTGCAAACAGTATTTTTAGGAATTATCCTCGAAAGACCCAAATATGCACTTAAATACCTCATATAGATCTTTTCATGGTTTCATATTCACTGCCTCACTATTTCCGCACTAGATATGGCGATAGTCCTACCAGGTTTTGATATCAGCTAGGCCGCCCCAATGAGAACATTATGTATAACCTACATCTGTCAAAAAATTGTTAGATAGTAATTTACAATTTCTGAGCCATCTGAGTAGACAGTAACCTGATTTGCCCTGCCCTACCCATTGCTTCTCTTTGTCATATCTCCATCACTTTCCGGATATAACTAATCGAAGTTGACCAACTGCTAGGGCGGGCGGGTTTTATTGAACATCCAACTCAGCAAAGCAAAGTTCAATTAAACTTTTAACACGGAATTAGAACCACTACTCTCTACTGAGGGCTAGGGCGCAATTTATATGGCATCTTTCTGACATTGAAATTGGTATATAGCAAACTGCTTGCAGCTCCATTTTCATTTTCAGCTAGACAAAGCACATCAAAAGCTTTTACCACCAATGTGACTCTAAACAGTCCGAATCTCAAACAGGCCATCCACTTTAAGCTAGCTACTGCCCGAACTCTTAAAGACAACAACCTTCTCATCTTTTAAAGTTCAGAGAAGAACAAAAAGAAAACTTATCCAAGCCCATGCTTCCGCTTTAAACACATCGATTGGCACTGTTTTCGACTCGAAGCTACATACATATACACACGGGCAAAAGGCAAACACACGCCGACATTACCCCCCCCCCCCCCCTCCCCTAACTATTATAGATAGAGACCCACGCAGAAAAACAGCATCAACTGTGCGAAGGATGAAATTCAATTTTCTCGGCAATTCTAAAACTCATTATCTTCCTTCCTGATGGCCTTCTACGCCGCTGTGTGAATGTGTTCTGTTTGTCCCATTGCAAAGTCGTTCAAACGCTGTTCCCCCTCTTTTCCACTGAAAATGGATGTCCGCACTCTTCCCACCCTTGGAAAGTGTAGATACCTACAATATAATAGCCATTGATGCCTGCAATGCGCTTTGCTACTTTTCCGCAAAAGGAATTCACCTAATCCAAGCGTAATTCCACTATAACCCCATCAATTTAACCCACTCAATCCCCCATGTGCACTCCACTGCCAATGGCAGGGATGGAAATTAACAAAAAAAAATTATACAAACTCTTTAGTGTCCCTCTTTAGTTGTTTTTATCATTTTAAATTTCGTTGGAGTTTCGGTTTGAAGCACTGGGAAGAAGGATGAACATGGACATGGGACGCCTGTTGCGGTGTATTTAGCAATAATGGGCAGTACCACCTCCGGTGATTTTAATCACCGGTGCACCGTAAATTATCGGTTAATAAAGCTGCTCAATATTAAAACCAATAAACGATATAATCGATCGGTGCGGCTGATAAATGTCGATCGGTTTCATGAAAAAGCGGTCACATGTGGCGAACGAAATGAAATCCGTGAGTGTAAATTGTGATTTTGTTTTTTTCGCAGGAGATGGTCTTAAGGATGAAAATTAAATTAAATATGGTATCAGAAACCAAAATGAAAGGATGGAGTTTTTTTTTGCGGGGTTTATCTGATCGACGCAAACAACTGGGCGGAGGAGTTGCTTGTGAAAGTTCAAGACAAAAATTATCCTGCGATGAAGTTTTGTCAAGGGCTAAAGTCGACGTTTGTCTCAAGCTTAGACCCAGTGTGGATGGGTGGTATTTTAATTTTGTATGTTCTTTTCTTCTTTTTTTTGTGCAGAAACGGACGGTTTTCAAAATTTAAACGATCAAAAAAATCGGTTTTTGAGGTTGCATTTTTAGAGACTGATTTTTGAATGCGGATGTCAAGATCTTAACTTTACCGCAGTCTTGTAGGTCTTAGGGTGCAGCCACGCAGTAAATACTACCTATAAAAAATCGCTAATGGTTCAGAGCTTACGAAACCACCGCCATACGATTTCAGTATTAGTTTTTTAGAGCGACTTCACTTAACCGATGAAACTAGAACTAGAACAGAACTGAAACAATTGCAACAAGTTGTTGTCAAAGAGGTTATGTGCTTCTTGGCAATGACTCGTCAGATTGGTCAGCCTGTGTAAATTTTTGTAGGGAATAAGTCTACACAACATTACGAGTGCTGAACTTGGTCTCAAGGCATCATTTGTGCCACTTCTACCATTAGTAGAAATGGCCTTATGTTATAAGACTTGAAAAGGATTTCGAATACAAGCTCCCAAAATAAGATTCCTCTGCTGTATTTCTGTGATGATATACCTAGCAGTCAGGTCATTTATCTACGTCGGCATTATGAGTAACAACTATAGGGAGGCCAAGAATTTTATAGCAAGTTTAATGGCCAGTAGAATAATTTATAATCCCGGAAGCAGTAACCCTTCTGTTGGATACGGAATACCTTGTGCGAAGTTGTTGATTGAAAAAAGCCAAGAAACAACTTTTAACAAGCTTTCGAGCTTCAAAGAGGCTTTGAAACTCTTAGGGAATCATAAGAGTAAGGATAACCTATGTTCTTTGGTGACAAATAAATAAAGAAATATGAACCCAAGTGGTCGAAGCATTGCAGCCTCAGGGTACACTTGACTATAAAGCTGTTGTCAAACTAATCCACCAAAATACCATTAGCTTTATTAACAGTTGAATTTCCACAAATAATCTTTGTCTAAGAAAGGCTTCCATACTTCTCTCATGTCAGAAACTGAACCTTGCACTCGCTTCGTGGTCAATTGCCAACAAGAACCAAATTTTGGCAGTTTCATACGAGCAAGAGATTTATTCTGCGGGAGAATATTTTACCTGGGTGGCTGTTAATCAGTTCAATAGGACGCCCGAAAAGCTTACGAATTGGAATGCTTTGCTCTATCCTCTATGGTATTTTAACCTTCCTATTGACGTTGAATGTCAATAGAATAGGTTTAAAGCTTTGTTGAGCAATAAATTGACTTCCGTGTAAACGTATTCCGAGAGAGCTTTTCATTGCAAAATCTTTGAAAAAAGAAATCGTCTGCTATTTGAATTTTTTCGATGGTACCTACCTTAAGTAGAAAAGCTTTGTGCTCTACATAACTTGAATAAGTCCACTACAAAATATTTTTAAGTAGGATTAGTGCTGGAAAGTTGTTCAAAACGAGCAAAAGATTTTTTGGTCCGAAAAGTCGGAAAAGTGTTGACAAGATCACATCCGATTAACACCTTTCATCCATAAACGGGCCCTAAAAGAGTCTTTTGGTCTGTGTGTGAACGAAATTTCAGAATTTCTTATTATTTTCTGACTTCCCAAGCGTGAAAATTGTGACGACCACCATAACATCGTCAGCAGATCCCCTGTACATGTACACTTATGGACGAAACACTTAAAATTTGCATAGCCAAACCATTTCGAAACGCCTCCCATGGAATATAACTTCCTCTGGCTCTCGTTCTTGTTCGTTTCGACACAAGCCGGATTAAAACCAATCTATTTCCAAATTCAATTCAAATGTGTTCAGCGTTCACCCGAATCTATCGGCAAAGTGATCAATAAACAATCCCAATCTCATCATCTCTCCGGCCAGCGAACAGATTTACTCATTTAGGGTAAACACCAGCGACAAGATGACTCTTGTTCTTGTGGCGTGGGGACTGAGGAAACAATAAAACTGTAGAAAATCTCTCACAATTCGTGTCAAAATGCTTCAATTGACATTGGCATTGATAGAGAGAAGCGGCAGAGCCGCCCTCCGGAAAGCAATCGCTGGAAGTAGTATGGCAAGAAGAACTATAAAAGTTTACTTTTTTTTTATTGTTATTGGGGGACATTCGGAGCTGGAAGAGGTCGCCCTTCCGACCGAAAATAAATTGTCTCAAAGTTTTGACGTTGTAATTAAGTGTCCCCCAGAATGGGTATGTAAATGGTTGGTGTACGCGCGCAAGGGGGGTCCTGTGTCGAATAGTTACAACTACTACAAGTCACAAGAGTTTCAGTGGTGTTATTTGATTGGAATGACTTTCGGATGGAACCGCTAATGAAGACGATTGCCCTGAATGTTACCCAATTGGATGACAGTTTTGACTTTACAATGAATTTCCAGCCAGTTAATGTGTGCGTTTGAGATTGTGAGCATGCGATTAGAAATTAATGAACGTGTGGGGAAGGGGTTGCAGTGTTGCTGGGATTTTGTATGTTGGTGCTTTCAGCCGAATTTTACAGAACGCTTATTGGGAACGTAGCCTCCTCCTTCGAACAACAGTCCATGTCAAATAAATTTCCCGAGATCAATAATCCAAATCGCTGTACGAGTTATTATCCCAAATTAAAATCCCGCAACGATTCAATCTTCTCAATTAATTGCATTCCACTCGCTGCGTACAAAGTTCCGCACAATCGAAGCCGACAATCTAATTTAATTGAAGAACGCTTCGACGCGCGGCGGTCTGGCTTCACAGAAGAAAAAGATGTGTTGTTGTGTTCCCCAGCCCTTTACACTCGCAGGCATAAGAATGCAAATGAAATTATCCTTCCACTCGACCCGACCGACCGATGCGCCCGTCATAAAGGATACCTATACCCATTCTCCTGTTGGACTGCTGCTATCAAGATCACAGGATATTAACGTCGCGTTAAGAAAATCCACAAACACATGCACTGTGCTCCATCATAATGGCCTCCCTAATACGCTCATTCAAACTTTGGGGTGTTAATTTGCCGTGCATATGCGGCGCGAACACGCCACGCATATAGGTTATGGGTATAGGTGCTCGTTATATGCGCGAAACAAAGAGCACAACACGTGAATCAGCAATCAGCACTGGATCTTCCAAAGTGGGAAACAAATGAACTGCGAGGCGAGCACTGAGTCCGCCTTTAATTACCCGTCAAGATAAAAAGGGTCATTGGGAGGATGCGGAGGAGCCACACAACACCGGTGTAGAGTTGGTTGCATTTCCATTCTCGAATCGAAAATCGATTGCTTGGATTTTTGGTCGTGACTACATTAAGCGCTGTTGCGCGCTCGGAGGAGTTTCACAGGATTCTTCTGCCCAAAAGAATCGCGTTCTGGCGTTCTCCTCCTGCAATGCCAGTTCGCTGGACTGTCCGCCTTAAAGATCGCTCTAGCTGATGACGGGAAATTATTTTATTACAAATCGAAATTGTTCGGAGAGGGCGGAGTCGAAGGATGTTTTAATCCGCGTTTGTTCAGTCATTCAATAAATTCCAATTTTAATCATAATTACTTTTTTGCCAATTGTAAATGTATGTGCGCTGCGCTTTGGTTTAGTCTCGTTTTTATGGACGGAGGTGTGTGTAAAGATATGGCTCTATGAGGCTAGAAGTTTCTGGGGCTGTGCACCTCGGACTTGTAGCTCAATTAAGAAGCACGGCTGGGATTGGATTCAAGTGCACACAGTTTTGACTTGATTACAAGTGGGTGTTGGGACCCATAAATATGGGAAATATTTTCCCAGACGCGCACAATCATCGGCAATTTGGAGCGGAATTCTTCCGTTAAATTATGGGATTGCTCTAAATAGACCTGAGCTGGGCATATGTTGTGTGTTGGTCTAGAGAGGAGGTAGGCGAATTAACTACATATGCCAATGGCCATGTTAAAATTACCTGAGGAATAGATGGCGGGTCCATCGATGATATGCTTAGTTGATGAGTTCTTTAATGGATCAGTAGCCATAGCTGCAGGGTGTTGCGCATACCTCCGTAGAATGTTGGCGAGAATGCTCTACAGGAACTTGTGAAGCACTGCTGCATTCTGACGGAATGTGATTTCGCATGCTAAACGATAGAATGAGAGACACTTCGATATACCACAGACGTTGGTTTGTATGCTAGGATATATTTTCAAGCCTTACTACAAGGCTCCTTAATGCGCCCTTGAAAAAAAATATCCATATGTCGGTTGGGTATGGATCATCGGTGACCGAACGATTGAGTTTATTTATTTTAACACCTTCCTTGGGTGAACCCATAACGATCAACAGCGACCCGAGAAGATTGCAAATAAATGACCAACTAAAATATTGGTGCAACAGGTCCGTATAAGGACCCTTCTTCTTCTCACAACCATTCGTATTGTTAGAGTTAGATATCCATTTTTTCGGACATATGGAAGGGACTTACAATCTTATGCCGAGTTCAAGCTGCCAATTGAGAAGCTTTTGCATAACGGATGTTTCTCAGACGTTCGCGAGAGGTGGCGCAGTGAAAAAACACCTTAAGATGCATAGTTTGTGTTCTTCCGGGTATCAAATCTCGGACTCCTCGCTTAGTTCAACACACTAACCACTTACCCACTGCTCCTACATTTTGGAAAAGTCATGTAGATAGGTGATCTCATGGGCATTAATTTTATATCTTGTGGAGCTCTTACATCTCGCATTTTAAGAAATAATTTCGTGAAGTATGGCCAGAAAATACTTACCAGCCATAAGCTAGCGACTAGTCTTCTGAGGCTGTAGATTTGTTGCACGTCTAGGATCGCCTGTTAGTCGAACGGATCCCCTTTGTATGCTGTCAAGTAGGTTAAATGAATGTTTTGAGGCTCAGCTGCAAATATGGAACCATTTTCGAGGACTAGTCAAATGTGAGCTTTATATATATCAAGTGGCTACTTTTGCTAAGGTACCTCTTAGCTCATAATTGGTATGGTATTTAACCTGGATAGTGATCTTGCAAGACGGGGTAAATGCGGCCTGCTATTGTATTACTGATGCGTGACTCCAAGATGCGTGGATTTTTCGGCTACTATAACCCGCTAAACCCAACATATCGACATAGTCTATCTCTCAATTTGCCTCAAGAATGCTTCATGTTCACCAAGAAGTATTATTGCAGCAACATGAGCAGTAATAGTAAGCCAGACCTCCAATAAATTTATCCCATACGTCAGTGAGCTCAGTACGTTTCATCAAAAGCTTTGTATTACTCTGGAAGAGTCCTTTACTTAGAATATTTTTGTAATAATTGCTGGCTCCGATAAAACGAACAAAAAACTAAATCTTGTAAAATTGTCTAGAAAAAGCTTCAAGACTATTCTTAAGCGCATTTTCCAAGTCGAAAAAACTTTATTTTGAATCATAGCTACTATGACCAACATCAGTGACTGCCTTCGATAATTAAACTACTTCATAACACAATGACCAATACTACACGTTTCCTGCGCTTAGGTCATGCTATACCTCAAACAGTTTTCGTTTTCTCCCCAACACAGAAGCCAGTTAAAGCTTTTACTCAAACAAGCCCTGTGCCAACTGCCATCAAATGCCTCGTGCACCTAAGATGTGATTTGAATGAAAATCCAGCCTGCAGGATTCACTAAATTAGTTTAAAACAGTCTTTCCTATGCTTTTCCGCAAACATTTGCAACCTACGTGACCACTCAGTCCGCCAGTCCACCATGG
Organism: Cheilosia impressa; assembly: GCA_948293265.1. NCBI lineage: Eukaryota > Metazoa > Arthropoda > Insecta > Diptera > Syrphidae > Cheilosia > Cheilosia impressa. The sequence continues at coordinate 46,571,079 of OX411882.1, read as the reverse complement.
TGGGCTCACCATCCGTGCGCCTCGTTCTCTTGGTCATTAAATTTAATGCAATTATCGAGTTTGCAATTTCAAAAGTCCTTCACATAAAAGGGAAATGACACTCTGCAGAGAGTCCGACCAGGGTGCACACACGAATATTAATTACAACCCCCATTTCTAGACCCACACATGTTTACAGGACTTGGATTAAGGGACTACTGATGGCCCCAGCCCCCTTGCAACTGGAAATCGATCTGCCTTCAAAGGGAAACCAAGAAATAATTTCTCTTTTATCAACGAGTAGCAATCAAAGCGGTGATGGCCAATAAATTCACATCCATTACACTCTTACGGAGGACTTACCGTATATCGGTACATGTGTTCCTTTCTGGTTGCCTTATCCGATTTCATTAAATTGCCGTTAAGCAAACATTGCAACAAAATAATTTCACGAAAATAACAGATTACAACGGACCGCTCTGGCGAAGGTGAAATTCATATATACTTCTCGTTCCGTTTCTTTGGGGGTCCAGCCTCCCGAATTATCCTTGTCAAAAGTAATTGGGAGACGTGTAAAACAAAACATCTCATTTCGAAGAACACGCATTATACATCATCGGCTCTTCATCGCTTTCAGATGAACGATGGCGATGAGTGCGAGAATGTACGTGTGTGTTTGTGTATGCCATACAACCAGTTGGCCTTTAAATTGATTCGTGTAGCATTGTCGGGCGGCTGTCGGGTCGGCGGAACGTTGGGGCCACCTATAAAACCCATCAATCATGAGGTCATTCCGGACAAAATCTTCGTATCAACTCTCGATATGGAACACATTTTGTTTCAACCAATTTATCAAAACCGAAGGAATAACACAGCCACGGCAACAAATGCTGTGCCAAAAATGCCAGAAATTCGTATGTTTGCGCAGATGTGGAGGTGAAGGGACTTTGATGAGTAATTCAAAATAATTATTCTCAATTTTGGCGATTAAAACATTTCCAAGATGATTGCACGTTCAATCGGTATGTGAGAGCGAGTTGCGAAGGAACACACATCACACAACACAGTTGCTCGAGAGGCGATATGAGCTTTTGAGAGGCAATGTAGCGCAGGCACTCCATGTGAAGTACTTTTGAAGAAGGATCTTAGGAAGAGTGGCTGTTAGGTTGACTTAGTCGAAAGGTTCAGGTGTGTGGTGAGTTGGTACGCTAAGGAATCTCAGTCAATTAAGAAGCAACTTTCTATCACTAAGCCTTTTGGTATATTTACAGGATATTTTTCTTATTTTCGATTATAGCTGACTTCCTGAATTATTTCTTCATTCACTAGAGGCAAAAATACTGGCTTATGGGTGCCGTCTTTCCGCTTCAAGCTCTCGCTCAAGAAAGGTCTGCCGAAGAATTGTTTCATCGAAATATTATTCTATCTTTTACATCAACAGTTGAAAAATAGATTAGGTATCAATTTCCAATTTATTTGAAAGATAAATAACAGGCACTCAACTCTGTGCTAAATTTACCTCAATCGAGTAAAAAATTAAAAAAGTTATAGGTACCAAAGAAGGATTGAAAATGTATTTTGGGGAAGTTTGTTAAAAACGCAAGTTTAACTCGTAAAATTCTGCAGCTTAAAATGAAAATAAAAATTCTGGAGCTGAGTTATGTAAAGGATAATTCAGAGGCGCCTTCCTGAACTCGATTCGGCAACATATTTTGCAATAAAAGCACCGTATATAACTACGGAAACAAGACAAAGAGGCTACAATTCGCCCAAGAATATAAAAATAAACCCCAAAGGTGTGGAACCAGGTTTTATGGATAGAAGAAGTTTCATTTGAGCCTCATAGATCACCGTAAAGAAGATTTGTTCGGAAACTATCTAGTGAAAAGTATTCACCACTCATTACGCTTTGTAATGTTTTAATGTTAATGTATACTGTCCAACTGTTGTTCTAATTTGGAATGATGATCCAGCTCAACCTTTACGTTCTCGAATCTGGCGATAGAGGAAAGATTAATCGGGCAGACATTTATTCTCCAACAGGATAACGCAGATTTTCACAAAAGTCCAATTTAACTTTTACGGGACATTGAACTTGAAACACACAACTGGCCACCCGGATGCAGATTTTTTGTCATTGAATATGTTTGAGGTTGCATTAAATAAAAAGAACTGTTGCTCTGATACGGAGCAAAGCGGAGATCGTTTTTGTAGTAACAAAGCTCTAGGATGACATTTCTGCAAAAGTGCTGGAAAAACTCGACGAAACGACTCCAAAAAAATAGAGAATATTATTGAGGCTAAAGCGGATATACATTTTTATTAAATAATTTTGGTCTGTTCCCTTCTTAATTTCAAATTATATTATAAAATAATTATACCAAAGTAAAAAGCTAAATTTATTCATTTTAATGAATTTAAATTAATGGCTTTTAAATAAGAATTTCACCGGCTAATTAAGTATATTACTTACTTTGACTTAACGGGCTACCGACCCGTGAAGAGTCTCTGCCTGAGACACTGTAACCTTCCATCTTCGCGATCCCGGGCACGCTGCTTCCAGCTATCCAGACCAAGCGCTCTGGCATCCACGATGGCTTGGTCTTTGAAACGGAGGTTCGGTCTTTCTTGTCGTTTCGAAACTAAATTAAGTAAGCAAACTGTGTATTATTATTTTTTTTCACTTCTTTCCAGAATTCATATAATTTAAATGTTGCTTTTGCCGATGAGTGCAGGTGTCTGCATAATTATTATATTTAGGTATATCTATATCCATACGCATAAAAATACATGTACCTACTTGTAATAGTACAAACTTAAAGCAAATGCAACAATTTATATTTTTTTTAATTCTTAATTTTTATACATCTATAAGGGCCGTTTGCTCATATGACTCTTAACGATTTAAGTTCTACTTAAATACTTATGGGCTACTTTTTTCAGGTCATAAACTGTCACAAAAGAGTTTATGTGGAACTTAGTTCGCTATGAGTCGTATCAGCAAACGGCCCTAAGTGTTTTTAAATACCTACTCCGTAGCTACACAATTTTTATACCCTCCAGAGGAAGGTATATTCACTTTGCCAATACATTTGTAACGCAAAGAAAGAGTCACCGGAGACCTCATAAAGTATATATATTCTGAATAAGGATCACATTCTGAATCGATTTAGCCATGTCCGTCTGTCTGTCTGTCTGTCTGTCTGTCTGTCTGTCTGTCTGTCTGTCTGTCTGTCTGTTGAAAGCACGATAGCGCCCAAAGTAATTGACGTAGGTGAATGAAATTTGGTGAGAGCACTTATTTTTATAAGCGTCAGGTTGGTATTCAAAATGGGCTATGTCGGTCATGTAGTTCTGGTACCTCCCATGCAAAACCAATTTTGGGCCCACATGTCTCTCTATCTGTTGAAAGCACGATAGCGCCCAAAGTGATTGACGTAGGTGAATGAAATTTGGTGAGAGCACTTATTTTTATAAGCGTCAGGTTGGTATTCAAAATGGGTTATGTCGGTCAAGTAGTTCTGGTACATCCCATACAAAACCAATATTAGAAAACATATTAAAAACACGATAGCGTCGAAAAGAATCTACCTAGACAAGTGAAATTTTGTGAGAAAACTTATTTTTATTGTCGTCAAGTAAGTATTAAAAATGGGCTATGTCGGTTAAGTAGTTCTGGAACCTCCCTCACAAAACTAATTTTGCATGACTTGTATGCAGTGGAGGGTATCAAAGCATCGGCCAGGCCGATGATAACACTTTTACTTGTTTACTGTATATTTGTTATAAGCAAACATAGTGATAATTTTTCTCTTTTCAATTTTGCAATAAATAAAACTACATACATAATTCAAAAATAATATTAATTGTCCCATTTACATTGTAGCCTCTTGATAAAACTGATGCGGATAGGGCAAGGTTTCGAAGATCCTCTTTAGAACAAATAGTTAACGAAAATAAGTTCCAATGCTTTTAGTAGGAGCCAACAACAAAAAATTAATTTTTAACATTAAAACAGAAAAATTATTTCCAAAAGGTCCCCGGAGCCCACCTATTTCCCGAATGAAAAAAAATATAGGTTGTCATTTAGCAGAGGTATACTCCACGTCTTTGCATGAAGTTCCAAAAGAGAAAGTTAATAGAGTCCACTGGACGGATATTATTCAAGTCCATCCAGCTTCCTCGCGTCAATCGATCAGCAAAAAGCAATTACATGCACAATTTAGAACGCTGTTGTTTCAAGTCAGTCAGCATTTTAAAATTCATCCACCCAGCTATTCCTGTCTACCATTCGGGCTACTGGTGCTTACGCAGCACCCAATGGCAGCACAACTTGCCGAAACGGGTGTTCCGCTAGGAGTGCAAAAGCCCATCTACGAGTATAATCCGAACGCAGAACTGTGCGCCCTTGCCTACGTCTGCACAGAGGATTCCCCTCTCGCACAAGGCAAGGCAAAAACAATCGCGCCGCAGAACAACACGAAGATCCCATTAAAACTGACAACTCGAACAGTTTTTTGTTCTGCCAGAGCCTCACTGCAAAAGCACCCAGCAACGTCTGGAAGTCTTCTTCTTCGCCAGATTTTTAGACGGTGGTGGTGGTGGCCAGTTGCAGCAGTATATTCGCTTTTAATTCCCCCATCTCGTCCGATGATGGCTTTAGAGGTAATTGCCTGTTGAGACTGACTGTTTGACATCGCTGTCATCCATTTCGGTCGTCGCCATAGACAGCATTTATAGGAAATTCATCCCATGAAAATATCAATTTCTGCTGCATTTCCCAGCGTCCCGCACTGTCAGGCTCGCAGCATTTGCGTCAAACGGACTCCAACTGATTGACAGTGCGGAGAATATGTTAATGCTGCCCTTGGCGAATGATATGCGTTGCATCATTTTAATTTGAGTAGTCTTCCGTATTTCTTTTCTTGTGCTTGTGCGCTCAGTCCTTGAAAGAAAGTTGGCATCGGGAAAAACTTTATCTACCATAGAAGATTGTCTGGTCCGTGAATGTAAACGTTAAGTGCGGTGTTTCTCGCTGTGGTGCGGGAGATTGTATCTGGGATGCTTGGCAAGCAAAATTCTATTATATGGAAACATCATTTGTAAATTGTGTTTGCCTTGCATCCGATAGAGGTAGAGGAGACGCATAGTTTTACAAGGATCTTTGGTGGGTTATCTTGTTTGAAACTGGAGTTGTGATTGCGGAGAAAGGATCAACAAATTGGCGTTTATCGTTTATCGTTGTGCCAGAGCCAACCCAGTGCAAGTTTGATGTCTCGTTTTTTTTATCGTGTCTCTGATGGAATATTTTACAAAAATGTGAAACGTAATCGATTTGAAATTCAAATGAAAGTTGCTGGCGGAAAAATAGTTGGAAAGTTTCAGTAGAACTTTGGTCATTCTAAACGCGACATTTGGGGATGGAGAAAGGCCTTAATTCTTCTTGTTTTGCTGTCCAATATAATATTTTATTATTTTATTCATCAAGGAAGTTAACAGGGTTGAACGAAGCGAAACGTAGCTACAGCTGAAGTATCGGGACCCGGCCCCAGACAGGGTTAAAGGATTGAAGGGAGAGACTCCTCAAGGAAATAAACCAAGTATGAAAAAATATGGGTTAACTTGCTCTACTGAGTTGTCATTTAAAAATAATTTAAGGCGGCTAAAATTAGTTTCCGTTGGCGGTTTCTGAAAGCCAAAAAACCCCACTATGTATTAATGCTTTCAATGCCCTTTCTTCTTACACAAAGCTAACCCTTCGTCGATGAAGGTACATATTTCAATTCGATATTCTAAGCAAGAGCTTGTTCCTCCTACTGATATTCCTGCAAAAATTATAGTTACCTTATCTAGGGCTAGTGGACATATAAAGCTATACCCTACACTTCGATGTGGGCCTCTGCCAAAATTTGTTTGATTTGTGTTGCTGCCAGTTATGAAAAGGCCGTCCGACAACAGCCTAAAGCGCAGTAAGCTTCACTGGTTTCATTCAGTTAGCTCAAGACAATCTAACTCGATCTTCTCGGATATGCCATCTGTCTTCATGGCGCTGTAGGTGGCTTAGAAAAATGTTAAAGTTAGGATTTGTCGCCTAGGCGGACTGTCTACTTATTATTAGCCCTACAAAAAAATTAAAGCTCGCTAGTGGTGTGTGGTACGGAACTTATAAGGTTCATTAGTGCTTAAGCTGAGTTTTTTAAGTAATCGCTACATAAGTACCTCGGAAGAGAAAATGGACACTCGACGGAGACTCAGCTTTATTCAGTTCCTTTTAAGATGAACCAATCCACAAGTAAAACTAACTTGAGCTGCAATTGTGCGTTTGAAGCTATTGTTGCAATTGCCTAGGCTATGCGTATATCTCGCTAAATTATATCCTCGAGGAAGACACGTCTGGTAGAAACAGCTAAATGATTTCTTTCCGGTTATTGACGGAATTCATTGCTCTATACAAATGTTCTGACTTGCATTAGATGGAGCTTACAGTCAGACGGAGTTCACGTCCTCAACAAACAAGTCCCTATAGCAAGCTAGGTCCCGAGATAGCTGCTTCTAGTTGCCCACTCCAATTGTGCTTGCCACCTAAGCTGGAAGCTTCTTTTGCTTCGTATATTCACCTCAGCCGTGGTATCTTAAGCTGCAACGCCGATGTAGGTATATTCCCTAAAGTCTTTCCTTCACGGTTATGCTGTTGCACCGAAATGCTTAAGGTATTATCCATAATCTCATAAAGTCCATAAACAGCTGCTAAGCTCAATTCCAGGACCTGAAACTGTCCATAAAACGCCTTCAGACCCATTCACATGACAACCTATTTCTTTCATTTTAATCCCCTATACCCTGCGAAGCTATATTTTTAACTGCCAATTAAACAGCTCTAAGTCACATCTATAAAAGCCCAACATACATCAGTGTATACCTTCCTCCTTAACAGTGTGCCATAGATCTATTTTTGGCGCTCTGATTAACGACGCCCTTCACGGAGCAACGCGAATTATTCATCAACCATTTATAAAAAAATTTTGACATCGGAAATTCTTAACGACACGACTTTTACAACTCAAACAAATAAAATGACAAATTTAAAGCTTCTGGGCTACCTTAGTAGCCCCACGCTCTTTAGCATCTAATCAATATGCCTAATTTCTCCGATTCACGATTTACGATCGCTTCCCACAGTTGAATTCTCGACAGTTTTACGACTTACTGTAAAAAAAAAAAAAATCTTTGTAGACAATTAAAACGTCAAAGCAAAATGCAAATGCCCAGAATGACACAATGAAATCCAATACAGGGCACAGCCCATCAAAAGCTGTCATAAATTTTATTACTCATATACAAACCCGTTTATAGAGCGGAGCAAAACGGGTGGAAATGTCATCTCGCCATATATACTCGTACCTATGGCAGGTTGGAACCGTTGGGCGTTGATTGGCCCCCGTATACACCGTAAATTAGACAGAATGTAATAAAATATCAGAGAAAAAGTCTGAAAATCTGTGGAAACGGTCACGAGCCATAAAATCGCTGAACAATTTTATTGTTTGTCGATTTTTTGTCATAAAAGTGCATAAATACGCTTACAGGGAAAAGGGCGACGAATAGCCCCAGAGCACAACTCCACGGACGGCATTCTTCTCCGGCGATGCGGCAAATATTTATAGCCCGACAATCGGTCGGCGATCGTAAATCTAATTTCGGACCAACCTGAGTGTTTATTATATATACAGATTTTTTTCTGGTGCAGATTTTCATTTTCCGTTGGACCAGAGCCCATTGAGGGATGTAGACACGTTGATGCAAACACCGGAGGTGGGCTTTGCGTGTTTTTTGCGGGAGTTAATTCCGGTCGACAGAAATTGAGCGGTTTCATTGTTGAAGGCTCAGGACAAGGGTTGTTTTTTTTGCAGCCACCTTCACAAGGGAAAATAAAAGGCTGTTTGTAATATGGCTGTACGGAGGTAATTGGAATTTATTTCATATTTTGGCGTCCTCCCTTCCGGTTATTGGGTGGATGGAAAAACTGTGTCGCACGTTGTTTGGAACCGGTGTTTAGCAATGCGCAAGGTAAAAAACGGAATTGCCTTGATTGGCACAGCGCGTATGGTCATGCAGGCATGGTACACCGTTTTTTGTGGCGTCACATAAATAGCATGCACTACTGAGTTAGGGTTAAGGCGGGCACATAAATCTGGCACCTACGTGTTGACAACTAACAACCACAAAGTCTAAACAAATGTGCGGGCTTTTTTTTTAGTTTTTCCAACGCAACTGGCACTTTACACTTTGTAAGAACAGTCTTTGGGAAAGTCAAAGTCTCTTGATTGCGACAAAGCTTCGCCTCGATCGACATCATTTCGAGTGCAAGTCACAACCCCACATAAGAATAATGAAGAAGCTTCGCGTGGGTCCCCCTTGCCGCTCCAATCGTAGCTCAATAATGGATTCCAGCGCGAAAGATTTCAAATGCGAATGTCAACTTATCTGAATGCATTCGCCAGCCTTAGTCAGATTCCAACTACTCAGTGATATGTCAGTGTCCCGGACAAGGCCTGCGCCATTCCTCAAACAGAAACAGCCTATCCTATCTTGCGATCGCCTACACAACATTGTTGCATAGTTGCCGATGATCGGTCCGATTATGGCACACGATCACCTGCGCACCCACCACATGCATGACTCAACATACTCCCGCCATCGCATTTGCACCGTCGTCGCTACCAAAAGATTGAGATAAATTCTGAACATCGTTGAAAGGGTGTCGTCCCCCCACCCGATCTATGCCGAAAATAAATGCCATCTCGGTGCGAACTCATTAAACGCTTAACTGGCGATGTTGCTGCGAATGTAATTAAATTGTTAACAGACAGCGCGAAGAACACCAACCGCAATCCAGTCGAGTCTATTTCCAACTGCGATTTGATTAATTCGCAACATGGTGTTTCGCGGCAGGTTGAGATTACTTACAGACTTCCTGCGCCGCGCCGGCCGTTTCGACCGAACTGCAACATGATGCAAACGAGGGCTCATCGAACTCTGGATACGAATGTCGAGATAAATGTGGCAAAACGATTCGCGCAACATTCGCACGACGCATGGTATGGTTCGCCGTAAAGCGAAGGCTAGCAGGTTATTGACTGCTGTTATTGATGGAGCCTGCTGCTGCAATTAAAATTGCATAAAGGAATGCACTGGGATCCTCTTGGCCGGCCAAATCCAATCCAATTCACCTGCAGTGATGGACCAACGACTGCCGATGGTGTGCGAGATCAATCAATAGGCCAGTGCGCGCATGAGTAATGCGCCGTGTCTCTCTGCGGCGGCCATTGTTGCCGGCCGTCGGCCCCCATACAACAATAAATATTTGGGCTTCGTTTATGCTCCGAGGAGGAGGTGTGAAGCCACGATACTCGGCATCGACTAATCGCCCACAAACATCTCACTCTGCCCATGTCGATGATGCATTAGCATTCGCTTGTGGCCCGGCCTAGGAAATCCTCGCTGCTGACGCGCGATTATGAGACCAACAGACTGCAGTTGTTGTCGTTGCACAAAAGTCGTGATGGAGCCTTCAGTTTTGCCTACGAGAGCGCGCAGACTTGGTGTGGTACTGGCATCGGGATGGAGTGGAGTTTGATTGAACTTATGGGTGGCCTTTCGCTTGAGGGCATCCCGAGTACAGCCCGCCGCACCTCGGTCTCTCCTTGCGCGATATATTGAGCCGATAAAGCGCGAGTGATGAGTTCTGCTCAACTCATAGGGCGATCTCCCCTCCTGGGCCGATGATTATATTTTAATTACTTCACGAACAAGTGGTAGAGGAATAGGACTCTAGGTGAACACGACCCGCTTTACATGCGCCATACCTGAGTGGCTGAGCCCTGGTTGCCAGTTCCCTGTGGCCCGATTTTAATTGCTAATTTCGCTAAGTGCACTCGCTGCTGCGGGACAATGTTTGCCGCTTGCGGCTTGAGAGCTGGTCCAAGGGAAACTTTTCTCGATTGGCCCGGCCGATATGTAATTGAATCGAATGCTGAAGGATGCTGAGTTTGTGTCGGGGGGGAAAACTTTGTATCTGTGTGCTTTCTTATGATGAACTTTCGACGACGGGTTCGGCAAAGTTACGACAACTGGTTGGAGGGTATTGCCTTTTTTTTTGTCGATGCCCTCCACCCCGTTCTGCGCAACGTATCTGGAATACGCAATGTAATTTAGTTGAAGGACTGCCTGTCAGTATAGACTGTGGCGTTGCTTTGTGTCTATTTAACGTGATTACTATGCGAGCAAACATTGCCTTGGCATTCACATTCGCAATTCGCATCTTGCGCCAGGGTTCGCCTCTGTGCTCTGTGTTTGTTAATTGGGTGTGTATATACGGAGGAGGGGAGCACGGCAGGCTGAATGCTAAAGTTTGTGTTGCCGTTGCTCCTGCCTCATGAAAATTAGATGAGTGTATTTATGATGATGGAATTTCGAAAGGTGGGTTCGAGCGTGTTGCGGTTGGTCTAAGAAGTGAATTGAGATGCTTTTCCTTTTTTTTATAAATATTTTCCTACCGTATATATCTATCGAGTTCATTAAGAGCGGTTGGCTGTCTGGGGAAGAGAAATGAGTTGAGGGCTATGAAGTAAAGTTTTGCCAAGTTTTGGAATAGAACATAGCTCGAGCTGTGCGATAAAGTGCAAACCGAGAGGGAAACTGGGATCGAGGAGGTTTGACAACTCTGTCGGTTAGCCTTGTAGAAATCTTTGCGCAAATTGGGTTATCCGGGGAAACTTCTTTAATTATGAACCAAAGTTACTAGAAATTCACATGCCGACAAAGTAACGTATACGCAGGCACTAAAAATTGTTCCTAACAATTCAATTTGAAATAAAATATTTTTTTAAAAGGTAAATCATTTTTTTACTTTTATCGTCAGCAAATAGTGCAACCATTCCAACTCGTGAGCACGCAACGTAAAGCTTGCTATGAGAGAAAACTGGATTTTCGCAATTTATACCGCAAATTTCTTAAGAATATCCTTGCGACTTTTTGGTGGTAATGGCAAAATTATGTACCGCACAAAATGTCTTACTTGCCTATCGCAATAATTGATTTCAATGTATATAAGAATGGATCGCGATATTTTCGGATGCTTAAAACTTGAAAACGACTGGAGCAAATCGAATACTTCCTTCTGCGGGTTTTTTCTTAATAGCTACGCAAAGGTTTAGGAAAAAAGAAAAGTTGGAAAAGGTGGTGCTGTAGGCGCACATTTAGTTATTCAGTTCAATTGATTTATCTTCTAAAATAATTCCTTCTTGGTGAAATTCTTTGAAGTTATAACTCCATAACCGCTGAGCGAATTTACATGATTCTTTTTTTGTTTTGTTCGTATTGCTGTATTTAGGCAGACTTTAAAAAATAGGATACTTCTGGGTCCGATAGGTGGCACCGTTTTTGATATGCGGAGCCACTCAACCGATGTCAATGAAATTTTGTGGATACACTTTTGGACCCTATATAGGTGGAAGTTTGCAAAAGATAAGCGGTATACGAAAACAGGTTGTGGCACCTCGCACTAAAAAAAAAGAAGTTTGTACATAGAACCGCACTTTGTGGATTGGAAATTTGGAAATTCTAATTTTTGGAGTCTTTGGATGTTCGCGGATTCTGCTTATTCAAAACGAATTTGCCATTCGTATTTAAGCGTCTTCAATTTCCCGTGCGTCTAGCTTTCGCTGACAATTTGAAAGCCGCAAGGGCAATCACTGGATATTTCTGGAATCAATCCTGAATTCTCATGTTCCTCAATTGCATGTAACGTGCTCACGTGTGGACAAACCCTCCGCTTTGTACCTCGTGTACCGTAAAGCACTTCAGTGAAAAAGCGGAGGTCGGAAGTCGGCCAACTACACGTCAATCCGGTTTGATTGAAACACATCGACATTGCTACTTCAACTTAGTTCAGTTTTTTCTATGTCTATTGCATTTTATATAACTTTTGAATAAAGAATTTGGATTGACCAAATAACTAAAGGTGTATGTGCATTGTGCATGCTCGAAATTATTATTTTCATTTCATAGAGGATTCCTTTTCATTATTCTGGACTTTCCCAAAAGAAAAAAATTTCTTCCGATTCTAGATATGAGCATTCTAGAGCTGGGCATTCAAACATGATGTTTCGTCTTCTTTAAAACATAGTCGGCTTTTCAGGGAGTGGTCAGCGTGTTGATATGGTTTGCTGAATTTCGTGAAAATTTTTGGTTCATTTCTTGAACAGTCCTTGACTTTTAAACAAGCGACTCCATGACTAAACGGATGACTGGCTGAGGATTTTGCGTATCGTAAAATGTTTTTTTTATAAAAAACTGCGTTTCTTCCTCTTATTTTTTCAGCCTACAGGGGTAAAAGGAGCTCTCTTCTTAAATATACTCCATTTGCTGATTTAGCACGATTCGCCAAGCTTTTATAAATATACGACCGTAAACAGATTATGGTTGTTGGCATACTTGGATGGTGTTAAATGGTCTCAGTCTATATGTTCTTATCCTGATTTTTTTTTGTATACCTGTTCAGAGTGTCAGCTTTAGCTTTAACTCCATTAACGCAGATTGTGTAGCTCTTAGGGATCCAATTAAACCATTAAGACTTGAAAGATGAAATGAGTTCTCAATAGCTGTCAACCTTCAACTGATTGAGCTATATGTTAAGCTGAGCTGTGAACAGGCAGTTTGTCAAATGAAGTCTTTACACAAATGTCACTTATTGTCGACGGTTTATCAACATGCATTCCTTTGCCTTTTTAAGCGGTTTAAACGCGAATTGGGCTTATAATCCAGGTTAGTCGCCAGATAAAGAACGGCCCACTTTCTGAGGTTTGACTTTGCCAGTTTTTCTTCAAAATTCAGACTTGTATGGCAAACGTGCCCTCATCTGCTACCATTCCACCTGTGGCTGTGGAATGTAAAAAAATCTATTCAGACACCATACTCAATTTCAAACACAACATTTGTTGTCTATTACCCACTCAGTCGCCTTGCCCGTTAGGAACTCGAATGCAAATTGCTAGGTCTTTAGCTATGGTTTTACTGCTTTTTGAACGACGTTTCCCACTCTAAGCCTTACATCACCATTCAGCCATTATCGGGCCCATTAAGATGGACAAACATCACAACAGCCTCATAAAATATCGATTACCAAATGACCGCTTTCGGCCGCCATTCCATTCGTCTGCCTCCGTACGAGCCAGAACAATATACTCAGCACAACTTTATGTATTCATTAAGATCGTAAAAATTCCTTAATCTGTTCTATCTGCTGCGGCGGCGGCGGTGGCGATTCGCAAACAGAATTATGTGTGCGCGAGCCCACCAGTGAGACGCCGGCCCCCGGATTGGACCCAAATTGAAATTCTTGCCCGCTAATGATGTTCGCAATTACACATTGCGACAGCGCGCGCTCTTGAATCCCATAAAGCAATTCCGAGGCAGAAAATTGCCATAATTTCCATCATCATCATCCCCATCTCCATCATAATCACCATCAGCTGCATCATCGGCAGGAGTTTATATTGCCATCGTGAATTATAATAATTCCATATGCCCCGCATGACTCGACGCAGACCCTCAGCGCACCAGCACGCACGTAGAGAACGCGAAGGCCGAATGAAATTAATAACAGAGAGGAATCCGAATCCGAATCCGAATCTGAATCTGAATCTCAGCTGAGGAAGACTGAAGAGAGCCTAGTGCACAAAACCCGCACAGATGTGAGCTTCAGCTTACAGAAAAGCAGAGCACTTTGGATGGAGCTGCGAAACTGAAGCTGGAGTATGGTGCACCAGGCACACACACACTGCTTCCCATGATAGCGCTTGGCTTGAATTCAATATCGAAGTTGGAGATCCCTCTTGCACTCCATATGCGATTCGCGCTGTATATGGGACGCGAGCAATTTATGATTGGAATCAAAGGCGAAGCGCGCGCATATACGATCAATGGTGCGGCTGCGCATGCAACTAATCTCTACTGCTGCGCGGTCCGCGATAATAAATTATAGATGCGGACGGTTTTTCTTATTTTTTTCCCGTTCACTAATTTGATAGATTGAATCTTCTTTCGGGGGAATCTATTTGCTTCTTTGATTGCTTGCTGGGGTTTTTTTTTTGTGCCCGCCAGTGGGCTGAGTCGGAGCGCTCTCGTGGATGTGGGCTCCGTGTAGGTGGATGCAATTAGCGGGCAGACTTTTGCCGGGATATGAATGTCTTTTACGGCGCGTCGTTCGTGTACACGCGAGTTCATTAAGGGGCTCTCTGCTATCTGTGTTGTTTTTGCCAGGATGACACTCAATGAATTTGGAATTACCCCAGAGGAGAGTCGTTAAGATGGGAAGGTTCATTAAAAATGCAGTAAAAACGGTGCTGCTGCATAGAAATGGAAGCCCAGTTCTAGAGAAATCTGAAGCCAAATGGGCACTTAAAATGTTTGAAAATGTATCGTCTGGCGTCTGAAATGGATGTGGGATGTATAAAGTGCAGGGATCTATTGTGCATGACTAGGCCAAAGGTTTAAGATATATACAGCGCGGTAAAGTCTGTCATAAATGGCCAAGAAACAGGCGGTCGAATTGCGCATTCCAATAATAACAGCTTTCTCCTGAGGAGGATGGAGTTTGGTAGACTCCTCTATCCTGTGTCGCAGTTCTTGCAATTATGGTTACAACCATTCGTCTCTAAAAATGCTCGTTTACCAATGCCGGGCTAGGACATCTTGGCAACTTGCAGCAATCCCTAAAAACAACCGAAATGTGTTGAAAAACGTGCCCAAAAATCTGACAACAAGTGTTTAAGAAACACGCCCAAAAACGAGAAAATTCGGTTCTAAAACACTACAAAACCTAGTCCAAACATGCTAGAAGCAGAAATTGGGTCCAAAAATTAAGCAAACAAAAGTTAAATCGAGCAATAGAAAACGTCCAAAAATGGGTTATAAAACGCATCGAAAATAAAAAATAATGCGTTGAAAACAGCGTCCAAAAGTGAACCAAAAAGATTTTCAATACGAGTCCAAAACATGATTCGGAACGCGTCTAAAAATGTGTTCAAGAACTCACCTGGAAACGTGTTCAAGGCATCAAAACGAGTGTCGTAAGACGTCTTCAAAAAATCGTCCAAAAACGTGTCAAAAAACCACATTGTAAAATTCGCTTTAAACGCATCGAAAGGACGGGCAACCAAAAGCGCGCGAAACCGGTTCCAAAAATGCACCTAGCACCGCCAAAAGCTCGCCCAAAATTGCTTTCAAATATGCAATGAAAAATATCGAATCGCTTTTAAGAACCAGTTCAAAATTGTGCTAAAACGCATCGAAAATAAACAAAAATACGTTGATAACAGCGTTCAAAAACGAATCTTAAAGCTTTTTAATATGAATCAAGAAGGTGCCTCGTAACGCGTCCAAAGCCATACAAAAAAAAAGCGTTCAAAAACTCGCCTGAAATTGCGTTCAAAGTATGAAAAAAACGTCTCCGAAAACATGTCGAAAAACGCATTCAAAAATATCCAAAATCGATTTTAAAAACACGCCAAAAGCACCCCCAAAATAGTGTCCGAAAATGTAATGAAAATGTCGAATCGCGCCCAAGAACCCATTCAAAAATGGGTCAAAAACGGTCAATAAAAATATATGTCCAAAAATCCTACATAGAACATAAAAGCGTCCTCACACAAGTCTAAAATTTGACTCATAAAGAAAAATGCGTGAAGAAACTAATCTCCAACGTCTCGAAAAAAAAAATCAAAATCGTATTGAAAATCGAATTGTAAAATACGAATAAAAATGTCTCGAAAAGACTCATCCAAAAACTCAAAAAAATCACCAAAAAACACCTAAAACCGTATCCAAAAATCTACTAAAAATATCGCCCAAAATTGCGTACAGATCGCGTTCAAAAACGCGTTAAAAAGCTTCTCGAAAATTTCTACACATATATTTATTACCTGCATATTTCTGTGCAACGAATGTTGGTCTTATACTACTGGTTAGACGTTAGACGTGTCGGCTTCGCCTTTAAAACCTGATCAAAGAATTACATAGCTCCCCACGGTCGATCGATATGTTATAGTTGGAATTTGACAGATCAGTAGATTAGCATTAGTTTCACTGTTTTTCAAACCATTTTCGATTTTAAGACCTTTTTTTAAAAGCCTTATCTTTTAAAGGTTCATTTGGTTAAAAAAGTACTACCTCAAAAAAACTACAACTCCTGTGCGTTTTTCGGACCAAAATAAGCCTCCTTCGCTACTGGTCACCCTTTATTTGCTTTTATTCGACTGAACCAGTTGCTGGTATCCCACTACTCCATTCCACTTCCGATTATAACAAGTGTTCCTGTTCACTCGCCATATTATGCAGGCTTAGTGCCTAAGTACCAAGTCTCTAATTTCGAAATGTTTTCGCCATGCTTATCGCTGTACAATGCACAAGTCTGTATTTGTATTACGTTTAATTACACCCAGTAAACAAAACTCAAATAAATCATTACTTCATCAGTTGTCTCCTATAATGGGTCCCGCCGCCCCCACTGCGTCTGCACTGGTGTCATCGCCGTGCCAGTGATTGTGTGTCCCTCCCCCAGGCCGGGGATCCTACAGTTTACTGCATGTAATTAGCGAAGGATTAATCGACCGAAATAGAATCAATATTGATTGCTCTGTTCTGTGTCGTAATTATGATGGATTATTTAGAATTAATTGTATCTCTCGCAGTGCGGCTCCACCAACAGCAGCAACAGCACCAGCAGCACTGGCTGCGTCAGCAACAGCGGCCCGCTGCTCAATTAATACGGGATTAGATGGTAATACCGCGCGTGCTTTATTTACATTTCGATGCGGCGACAACGAAATTTTCAAAGTCCCGTCAAACAAAAATGAAGGATGTGGGTGTGGGTGTTTCAGCTCGAACCCCTTTTCCACTGGGTGTACAGTACACGTCTGAAGTGTTCACCTTCCAACTGTCGAATACAAATGGCTGAACTTTGCCAGCAGCACAACAACGAAAGTCGATCACAAAACCACTCCTTATAGGACAAGTCAATATAACCCCCTTTGTGCCAACACCCAGCGACAGCAGCAACAAAGTGCCATCATCATTACCGTCATGGACGTCGTATCCATCGTCGTCGTCTTCGTCATCAGCAGATAAATGAGATGTAATTTCGATTCAATGGCCAACTAATGCAATTCGACAGCTCGTTCAGTTTCGAAGACCGCAATGCTGGTGTTTGGACCACTGGCGTACATAGGTACTGAGGTATTTCATAGTCGACAATCGACTGTGTGCTCGGAAGAAATACTCCTGCACTACTATCCGCCGGAGGAATGTAAATAAAAATGCCAGACGGATGGATGCTTCACTTAGTCACTCACTCCGTCTTCCAGAGTCCAGCTCTGTCTCTTTGGATATCGAGCGACGTTTGTTCTGAATACAACTTAATTCGAACGACAAATGAAAAACGACGAGGGCGGGGGTGGACTGCAAAAGCAGAAAGAGTCGGTCTCTCACTTCATGATTGTGCAGAGCTTAGTGGTTGGAAGTTGGAACCGATGGCATCAGCGGTTTGTTTTTTTGTTCTGACTGACTACGTGAAACATGCATGGGGTGAGTTAATAAAAATGTAAGGGGTTCCTTCGCTAAGCTAGTTTTGCTTCAAGTTGGGGGCTAATTTGCAAATTCACTAAATGGGAATTGACAAGGTTAATTTGGGGGGTCAATGACTGCGCAGTGTGTGCAGGCAATTGCAGGCAATTTCAAGCAATTTCAAGGCCTCTCTGCGCGAACGGTTTTGAGTGGGAAATAAACTAATTTATTTATGACTTTGATGATGAGCTCAGTCTTGGGAGCTTGCGATCAGTTGGAATTGGAAGAGTAGTGGACTTTTAATTTGACAATATTGTAGCAGAGTACATTTTAAGTTCATGGCGAGTGGGTAAGGAGGATTTTAATTATGGTGCACGGTGCAGGGTGCAGCGAATCCGCTTGACAAACATGTCATTTTCAATCTCAAAACCTTTCGAAACGGATAGGCAAATGAGGGGGCATATGTGCTACTACAACATCAATCAGTGGCTCTCGTAAGGTCCCTCGAATATGCCCACATATGAAACAGGGCCATCCCGAAAGTATGGCGAAAAGCAACCTACTCCCTGCTATCCAAACAAGCTATATATAACCTTCCACCTACAAAGAGGACTTCTAGATCTTGCGCAAAAACTTCCAATCGATTGTCTGTGCTCCACCCAGAAAACTCCACTCCACTGCATAACAACAGCGTCATCATCCGTCCATGAAATTCGGTCGTTCATCCCAACAAAAGGCTCAAACGTTCAACCAAAACTCCGCTTAGTCTGATGGTTGCCAACCGACCAAAGTGCGCAATCAATTTCAATTCCGAACTGACCCAGCTGCCCATTTGACCAATCATCGATTATAATCTGATGCCACTGCAGCCAACAATGAGGCCCCGTTCACTCTTAGCGCACAAAGACACTTTATCAATGCGGCTGTGATGAGCCACAAAATGCTTCCGCGACATATCGACATTCGAGTCCGGTCATCTGGAAAATCACCGACATACCTATTATTACAGTCTAATTTTATATCTCTCATTGTTGGGTTGGTAGTACCTAGTGCGCCTTGGCAGCGTAACCACCACAATCTGCAATGGAGCCATTTGAGGAACATAAATCCACAATCGGACCCGCACCCCGCCCCAAACACGGAGACTCAAATCAATATCGATAATGCACCGAATTCGGGACACACATCGGGAATTGACATTTTTATGCTGGCAATTTATTTTAATGTCAACGGCAATCCATACACATACAAATTCTGCAGCTAGATGCGAGTAGGTTCCTCTCCCCTGGAAGAGCAGATCCAAGCGCCACAGTCAAGTGGATTTCTGGTCCAACCCTTCGTCGTTGTTTTCCCATTAATTAATTTGTTTTTGCTGTTCTGTGTGTGTGTTTTTTTATAATTATTTCCTAATTAATCAAGTCTGACAGGCATGTACGCGACGAAAGCATCGTTGGACGATGATGCTATGTCAACATATGGCCGGGAAGTAGGAGCAAACGCGGACATCGAGTCACTGCACCAGTTTTGTCCCGATGACGTCGGACGACTTAAACGATGCGGTAATTTGTCATTTCTGGTTATTTAATTAATAACTGCAACCGACACATGTACACATATGACACAGCGACAGGATAAGGTGGTGCAGCGAGTGCACGCGCGCACAGCTTCATGGCCATGCGTCGTGATGTTGGTTTAACCGAGGAGACTGACTACCAGATGTCACATTTGGACGGAACTGGGTTGTATTGTGTGACAGCGGTTTGACTTGAACTCGACAACTGTTTACGAAGTGATTTGCTTATCAGAAACATCTGCGGTTCATGTGGACTTAAAGATTTGTTTGTCGGCGCTTGTTCAGACGCGGAGCTGCGATTAATTTGTGTGTGCTTGACAACTGTCAACGGTTTTGAATAGTTGTTGTTAATGCAAATTTCTGCAGTCATGTGACTGAGGTCAAAGAGGGAACAATGAGTCACTGATCATGATGTTGGCACTGAACCTACTTCTGATGATTTTTCTGTCCGATTGCTTCAATGAAAGTGGGGCCCAAAAAATAAGGCCCAGCATTTTGGTACCTTTTGTTTGCATGAAATTGAAGCTTCAGCTTAAAAATTTTAATATATTTTTTTTTAAATATCCAAGCTGTCTACACAAAATAAAATTTTATTAAAATTTCCAAGCAATTCCAATTTTCACGAGTTCTAATTATCGAACTTTGCCTGTACAAGCTGTACATATATCTGGATAAGATGGCTATTAAATATTGTTCACGATTGGGTTGCACGAAACTTTCTCGGTTAATGGAAACCAGTAGTCCAAAGTTATGCAGGTTGTGATCAGTGATCAACGATTTGAATCGACTTCGGATTGCCAGATCTGTTTATCGTTAAATTTATATATCATGCAGCTCTACCATCACAGTGAGTCTAAAAGACCCACAACTGAATTTTGGAGCAAATATCTACCGCTTTGTCTGAAGGCCACTGAAGCAGACGAACAGAATTGTGAGACACACTGTTCTGGGTTATTCGAGTCTGTATGTCTCACTCAAGATTGTCCTCTTTTTGAATCAGAAGATTGCAGGCTTGTGTCGAATAAGCTATTCGAATTTATACACCGATCCAAACCCATCGTTGAAAATGTTTATTTCTCCCGTAATTGTCATTTGAAAAGGATCTTCCCTACAGATACATGCGGAAGGCACAAATTTAAGCTCCTACCATTGCCCAAATGACCATAACGCATCGCCTCCGACGACCACTCCAATTAGTGTGACACACAAAAGACCACCGGGAGAGGCATTACCCAAAACCGCAATGAATTTTACTTGAACATTCCTTATTCTGCACGTCCTTGCGAACATAAAAATCAAGTTGTTTACAAGAGTCCAATTAAATTTAAACCACAAAAACACAAACCAAATCTACCTGGGTGTAACGTACCACCCAATCCGATCCCGACTATACACATCCTGCATGTAAAGTCGCTTCGCACTATACAATTGTCTGGCACCTGGGGCGTAATTGTCTGAGTCGTATGTGTCCTTGTGTTGTCGTGCACATTTTTGCCTGCTCTAATTGTAAACGTCCTGTGATTTCATTGTGTCCAAGTGACAAAAGACTCACTACGGGTATACCAATACCATGCACACACAAAGCGACAAAATTAGCATCAACTTAGTTACAGTCACACTCGCTCCCACTACTAAAAACAAAATGCCAAACACAGGAGCAACCTGACAGGAAATTAAACCGAAACGACTCGAGAAGAAACGAATTTGCTGGAGCAAAAAAAAATTAGAATGAGAATTTCAAATTCATTGCGAATGTCCTTCCGAGTGTGAGATCGCATAATGCTTCATTATGAAATCGGATTTCACTTCAACCTTCCCCCTCCATCTTTGTTCAACGGTTTTTTTTTGTTTCCATTCGCACTGTATGCCTGTGCAACAGGATAACATGGATGCACACACAAAAGTGCATACCGAGTGTGCCTCGAGGACCTCAACGAAGAGGCTGCTGTTGCAACACCTACCCACCCACCAATGCTGCGACTACGCGTAAATATGTCGTCTGGCTTGAATAGCTGCAAACTGAGTGCAGGGATGCGGTGTGAAAAAGCTTCTTAGGACAAAACGAAAAAAAACCTTTTGAAAGTCATTTCACCGCCGAAGAACGAGCGCAGCAGGTACTTAGCCTTAGAGGGTGCAAAAGGACACGGAGGTGTTAAAAGCGAAGCGAACAAAACAAACAGAAAAGGGAAATTAAACTGCGTTTACGACCGAAGGTCCTTGGAATACTTACAAGGAAATTATCTCGTTTCTCGTGTCCTTAACATTCACCCATGGAAATTGTGTATAGACGCAGACGCCTTCGCGGGAGTACGGGTCTTCGTGCGGAGCACTTTATAAATCCTCTTTTGTTTTTATGGCCGTACATAAAAGCGGATGTATGTGAGGGCATAAATTAATTCGTTCTGTTAGCTTAGCACACATATAAACAATACTGAGCTGGAGGCAAGCAGCAGCATCCAAAGGACGAATTTTCTAATCTGACAACCAGTGTACAGACTAAGAAAAATGCCCAATAATCAGATTGCGGTATATACAGCAGGGGTGGTGCTGGTGTCCTTTTGGATGTTCTCCTAAAATGTGCACACGCACACCAAAGACACAAACAAAAATTTCCCACTCATATGATAAAGCACGTCACTCAAGGGCGATCCATTTTAGTATACGCTCGTACATCCTGTGGCCAAAGTTTATTAGAAAAAAAAAAAAATAATAATTAGTTTGCCCTTGGAGTAGAACAACAGCTTTTGCTTTCAGTATACACATAAATGTATCGGAAATTGGCGAGGTCGGCTGGAGAGGAAGGAAATTTCATTAACCTAAGAGAATCATTAAAGGATTTTGCGTGGATTTTCTGGGAAAGCGGTAACAAGAGCATCCTTTTGCGGCCATGTAAACATCCTAATGTCATTTCCCTCCGAATGTAATCATAGAAAATGTATCTGTTCCACTTGTATGGAGTTTGTTATCCTTGAGGCGATGGTCTTTTATGTTCGTATACTTATGCTTACCGCCAGCCGCCATCCTTCGTGCTGGTGCCTACTTTGTGGTTTGTCCTTCGATTTTAATTGAATATTCTGAACGAGGCGATGAGTATGTTGTCAGTGTGGTTGCGGTATAGAGCGCCAGCGAAATAATTGACACCAATACCAATGGCACATGTATGTAGATACCTACATGACATAATACCTGCACCAGCAATGACAGCAATTATCTTGGAGGGGAATTCTGCGGTCAAAAATGACAGCTTTGCCGATTCCTTATTTTGGGGGTATCAATGGGAGCATATAGAAAAGGACTTTTGTTTCATTTGTGGCCCGGACCGTTTTATTCATTACGAGTGTAACCTTTAATGCGAACTCATTCACACTTAGCAGTAATGGCCCTTAAGTTGCTAGTGGAGTAAAAATTAAGGTAACAAAAGGTAAGTCTTCTGAACACAATTCGTGGCACCCAGTCGTTTAAACGGGCTGTCAGCTGGTAAAGTGTTGTGTGTTGTTTGTTCTTATTTCTGGCAGCAAACCACTCAACTGCGATCTGCAAGATTCAGAGAGTACGATACACTAATTCGGTCCAAGAAGAATGCGCAGGCAGCCGCACTCCAAAGTCCAAACAATTGCATAGTACCGAATTAAATACTGGCAGTGCTAGCATAGGTTCCTACCCTACTTCGGGCAAAGATAAAAAAGTCTTCAAGAGTCGGTACCCTCTAACTTGCTGATTTTATTTCAAAAAAACTTTATGAAAAAAAAAAAAACATCTCTTATGTCAATAAAAAACCACAAAAGCGTCTTTGAATGGTCTTCAGAAATATGCCCCAAAAATGACACAAAAAAATCTTGAAACAGCTGCTAAAATGCCTTGAAAATGTGCCCGAAAAGAGGCAACAAAAATACTCCAAATATGTCAAAAAAAACTCCAAAAATTGCTAAAAAAAAAAATGCAAGTGCAAAAAGGGAAAATACACAAGGTATACCCAAAAAATGTGACATAAAAACAAGTGAAACACACACTTAAATCAGACCAAAAATTGCCGAGAAAAGGCATAAACGTTGTTAAAAAAAATTCCCGCAAATGCTACATCAAAAAAATCTACAAAACCCACCAAAAATCGTCCCAAATGCTATGAAATTTGGCTTGGAAAACATCCCAGAAGTACCCGCTAAAAAATGTAGACAAATTCACGGCAAACCAAGGCGAAGTTCATTCCAAAAGTCAGTCAAAAATCGCTTCCAATACGGCCAAAAACAACTCTTTTAATGCACCCCAAAAACGCCTCGAGAACTGCCACGAAAATTGCTCCAAAGTCTGTTCCGCAAAAGCCTAAGCTAAAGTCTAAATGAAAATTTAAAGCGCCATTAAAAAAAAAACTATCCAACATCTGCCAAAAACATTTTAAAAACCGTCACAAAAATATTCCCAAAAAGCCTTTAAAACGCCGCTGAAAAACCCCAAAAACGTTCCGAAAAATGCCACAACAACCTACGGCAGTCGTAGGTACCTATGCCGAAGTTGCTCATTGAAGAAACGCGAGCGTTGAGAGAAAATGCTTGAAAATTTATATTCACGTCCCGGTGAGATCAAACGTCCTGCGAAACGATTATGGATACCTGATGGGTGCAACTTGCTCGCCAATCAGTCAGTAACTTTTGCTGGGCAATTACGAGCGCCAATTCTCGATGGGCCCTTACTCACTCATACACATTTTTAACCAAACCTGTATACCGTTCCTTCTAATGCAGTACTTACAATCGATCAACGCAATTGTTTGACCCGTAAAAATTTCCGTTTCCTTAATTTGTGTAATCACTTATCCATTGCAGCGCCTCCCACTGAAACCTCGTTCCAGATCAAACTATTTACGCCCCAATAAATCTCGCATTACATGTCATCAATCCCCTCAAAGCAATCCGTCTATGCGCATCCAGACACTACACACAGCCCGAGCCGCATAATCCACTAAAATATCAATTTCTCGCAATTGAACTAATTGCTCATCAATCGAATTGCGTCGGCAACGCTATCTCTGAATGTGTGTGCGAGCCACATCTGTAATTACACTCGCTGGCTCATACCAAAATGCGGCGGCGGGGTCCGACTCCTTGTGCCTGGGCAGTGCTCTCCCATTCTCCCGGTCGCCGCAGTCAACCCCCCCTGAGTATACGTATCCAGGAAAATTATTATGTGGTAATTTTATGGTCTGGCCGATTGTTACGCAGAGATCTACGGTTTGCGATAAGATTCCCAGCTTTCGATAGTTGTGTCCCTTCCCAGTGAGTGGTATAGTGGTGGTGGTGGGGTGGATCCACTTGGCCATGGCAACAGCCCATTTGGCCCCCCTAGGCGTTGATTATGATTATTGTTATTGCATGCATCCTGGTTCCGTTCCGTCGAAATCTCCTTCACAGTCATGCTCCTATTTAGCCGAGATTCGCTCCGGGCCGAATGGGTACCTACTTTGTGCATAGTTACGGCCATTACCGAACCGAATAAATCATCCTTCGGAATAGACCTCCAATTATTTGTCAATTTATGTCTCCTTCAAGGGCAGCAGACCATAAATAATTGCTGCTGGTGATGCTGCTGTTGTAGTGCTAGTGGAGTGCTAGTGCTGGTGCCTTCGTCTATCTATGTCCATCTGTGGAAGGATAATTCCATTCGGGCTTAACGTTTTGTCTTGGTCGGTTTTTCCTTTAGCATTTTGTGAGTCTCCGTCTCCATCGCCAGGATCCGATTACTGGCAGATAGTCGTAGTCTACTCTATACGATTGTGCTGCTTCTTGGGATTTTCGTTTTCTTTTCTTTCCTCCTTTTTCTTTTTTGTTGAGAGGGATGATTCTCTGCTTCGATGGTTCAAGCTGGCTCTGGCTCGTTCCTTACCTTTGTCAGGAGGACGCAATTTAACCGGATTGAATGGGATACCCTGACCGACGGCGACGAGTGCTGAGCATCATTTCGACTGATGAAAGGATACCTTACACAGTGTGGGCCCGGGTGGCAAATGGCTGGTTGCTACGTTTCAATGGAATCCTGTCACTTTTCCCTGAGATTTGCAAAAACAGGATATTGCATGGCATTCAAATCGACAGCAGTCAATGCTGTGCCACCTATCCGTATCTGCTGAACCTTCTGAAGTGGATGAGGCAGGAGTGGGCATGGGCAAGGAGCTTATACAAAGAATTGGATTGCTATTATTTTAATTTTGCACCGGAGGGGAGTCTCCTCTCTGCGAAGTGGAGTGAATTAAAAGGGACACGCCGAATTGGGAAATACGAAAAACACACAGAAATTCACTCCTTTGCGACTTAGTCCTTTGAACTGCTTCTCTTTGGCTCCCCCCTCTTTGGAGTAATGTAATCCTTTTTGTAATTTTATTTTCCCCTTGCTCTCCTTTTGACACTGAAACCCTTCTACGTTAAATTTATATCCTTCTTGTCGATTTTATCGCACGGGGTGAACAACAAACCGTGAATGCCGGTGAATCAGTTCGGTGTGACGTGTTTAGTCCTTTCACACTCACACACCAGACTTGTGGAGAAGTAACTTCGTGGCATATTCGATACTCTGGAATTCGTGTATACTCGGGGAATGGGTGGCTCTTTCTCTCTATCTCCAGGAGACATTTTTTTTTCTTTTTTGAACGATTAATGGCTTTGGGAATGTAAAAGTGTCGTTTCTTTTATTTATTTTTTATTTCTTTATCATCCGTCTGTGAAGTGTTTTCTTTTTTCCTGTGTTGGTGTTGACGCGCAAGGACGAATTTATTGAACGTGATTTTCAATTTATGGTGTCAGATTTTGTTGTTGAAGAACGACCCCAAGCGAAAGCAATGTGCCAACTCGACAGCGATGGCGAAAATTGAGCAATCGTGTTGAGGCAGAAGGCATTAGTTGATCTCCACACGGGAGTTGGGATTTTTTTTTTGCAAATGTCATTGGGGTGGGTGTGGAGTTTATCGTTGCTGGACTTGGTGATAAATCTGTCAGTGGAAATGGAGATGTTTGATATGGAATCGGTATTTTATATATGGGGTCAGATTTGTGATGTGAATGTGACACAGTTTCGAAAGCATTAAAGTTGACTGGGCGAGGGATGTGAAGATGTGTTAGAAGGACTACTGCAGCGCCTACGCAACGATGCAAATGGAAGCTAAGAAAAGGCAATATTTGACTGTCATTAAGAGCAACCAGTTTCTTGAAAATGGACTGTTAGTTGCGTCGAAGATTTGCCATCAATTCGCCTTTCTTCAATGGAAACCTCTGTTGGCCCTATCAGAAATAACAAAATGGGTCTACCCACAAGACGTAAGACGCAAGCTCTAAAATGTTAACGCTGCTAAAAACCGAAAGCTAAGATCTCGTCATCCAAAAATTGGACCCTACGTAGGGTAGGTGACTATAAATTCCTACTTATAAAGTGAGACTGATTGCAACGCCAATCCATCCCCTCCGTTTTGAACCCAGCTGACTTCCTACCTTACGAACTTCCTATTGAACTTGTTCATTTTGAAGCACTATTTAGATTCATCCCTGCAGTTGCTGTGGGCAGATGAGATTCTATTATAATACGACTTGGAAGCTTAATTTTAGTCTTCAACGATACCTAGGTAGCTTTTTCAAGGTTTTTTGTACTTAAAAGACTACTGAAAGACCGCCGATTATTACAGTGTGTACGGCTTTTCCCAGGTTTCCTTTTTTTATCTTTTTGTTAAACTGTGAAATCGCTTTTTAAAAAAGAGACCCTCAAACTTTGCACCTCTAAGGCTTCTTGTACTTTGATCAGATTTGCCTTAAAAGCTACTTGAGGTTTCTGTTTTTGCTGTGTCTTCGATTATACAAACTTTTCGGAAAGTTCCTCGAATGCATTCCGTTCCGAGTTCCAATGCCACTCTGATACAATGGTGAAGATCGGGCTTATAGCAAAAGAAGACTGAATGCACCGTTTTTCATTCATGCCCTCACTGCTAAATTCCAAGCACCTGTCACTGTGTTTGATTGGCAAAATGTAAACATCAAAACTATCTCATCATCATCCATGGATGATCTAAAAGTTTTAAAGCGGTTGACTTTGGTGCTTGACTGTTTCCACTAGGAATGGGCTGTTCTTGAGCTACCTTCTTGTTTCGACCGTTCGGCAATTCTTAACCCTGAAAGCGTCCCTTCCACTCCGACTTAGCTTTTCTTGAAAAGTCAAGCTGTCATATTTTATACCATTTAAAGCTTATGACTATAAGTCGCGTCTGTGGACAGTTGCACATAGATGTTCCTGCTTTAAGGGGGATCGCAGCATACATTTGTCTGTTCATCACTCCATTGGATATGAACTTTTCCAACTTCTTATGGGCTATGTTCGCTTGCTTTTACCTTCTCGTTGACTAAAGTTTATCGTTCGTAGTACACCAATTATACCCCATCTCCTTAAGCTTCAACTGTTTAAATCTGCATATTCCACCTCTTCTCTTTGGGACAAGGGCACGCGCTGTTTCTAAGACTTTGAGTCACAAAGCATGATCTTGGAATGCCTGTAGCATTTTACTCTACGAGCTATAAATTAAAAGGCACAAACTCAGATCTGGAAGCCTGTCAACAAGTCGTACTCGATGAAATTCGACTCGTCGAAGTTAATGTTCTAGCCTCAGAGGCAAAAACGCATCAATCGCCGTTGTAGAATTTTCGGTTATTTCCTGATATAGCTGGCCAGTTGCAGCTCAAAACTGTTTTCCATTACAATCCCCTATTCACAAACTATTTCTGCCAGTGATGAAATTTCTACCACCCGAGCAATCTAGGGCGGTCCACTCAAAATCAATTTCCATCATTATGCGCAGTGGCGAATCCGCGCGGGCAATGTGCCCCCCACCAAGTATACTCACAACTCTAGAGCATCACCTTATCAAGGAGCCCATACTTCAAATCATTTATTATCCTCGGCGGTGAACTTTGAAGCGAAACTTTAACTCACCACAAGGACATCACCTTGCGGCTAACAACAACGCGACAAAATACGAATAAAAAAATTAAAAAAAAACACGCGCCCATCGCTGTTTGTCATACCGCCGGAGGCCGCTTGCAGCTCTTCCATATCAGCTCCTCTTGCAACATATCCCAGAACAATTTGTCACGCTGAGTAAAAAATGAGCGACCTTCCCCTGTGTCAGTGATTTGGCCGCTCCTCTCACAGCTATATGAGATCGGCAACCAGCAGCAACCTGAACTGAATACGCAATTTGTTGGGCAATTTATTAATATTCCATTAACATACCTGCTCTGGAGAGCTCTCGGTGATCTCTCGCTGGTCTATAAGTGCGCAGCTTGAATGGGCACTGGGCAGCACCTCATCTTAGAATGCAGCCCGTAGGCGATCTGTGTGTGTGCATGATAGTGGCATGGTTGCCTCCAGAAATCTCCAACATATGATTTATGTGATTGGGCCAGATTTGAATCGACCAACAGAGACAGAAAGAGTCTCGTGTAGTTGTAGAATATATACCTACATTGCGAATGAGCACACGGCGATAAGTTATTATCCTGTCCGATGAGTCTCCATCAGTGATTAGTTTCCTGTGATGCATGTCTTTGAATCCAGAGCTGCGATTCTGGTTTGCCATTGCGATTGATGAGTTTTGATTTCTCGGAACTTCCTACTGATGCTACTCTGCGTCATAGACTGGTGACAGAAGATGCTCGACGTGGACATTTGAAGAAGAATTGTGACGGGAAGTGATGCGTCCTATTGGTGCAATCTTCGGTGATGTGAGCAGTTTTGGCTATAAAAGTTTGATAGGCCCAAGTAGGCAGAGCTTTCTTTTACTAGGGAAATGGTAAGCAACCGTTTTAGCTCATGATTTTAATTTATCAGCCACACAATAAACGGGCCAGTAGATTAACAAATGCCAAATGCAAGTCCAGCTTGAAGTAATAAATGTCGTAAGTGCTATTGGTAAGCACGCAGCTAAGTACACTCAAAAGCTACACCGATTTATGAAGGCTTAAGAAGTCATTACCCAAAATGTTTCAACTTATTCAATCTTTCAGGCTTATTTGAAGTCGGAGACAACTCAAGTCCTTTAACACGAACCTGCAAGTTCACAAATATTATACTTGCGGAGATCCGCATCAGACTTTTTATTACAACTCTGCTGCCTGATGCGATCATTTTTTCAGGCTTGACCTTCTGTATGTAGATTTGAAAACGAATCGTGCTTAAACTGCGCAGCCAAGCCGAATGGAACTGTCAGAAAAATACAGCTCTAAAAATGAAGTTTTCTCTCTTCGATTGCAATCGGCACACTAAATTTGATTTCTGATGCACTCAAACAGCTCTAGATGTGGGGTCGCAGATGTCTCTTAGTCTCTTTTTTTTGTCACTTAGAGCTCTAATGTGCAGCTCCTTAAAACAATTTTAAATACGCATAAACTCAACCCGCCAAAGGCAGTTCATAATCGATCGGTTCCTTGCTTCTTGAGATAAGAGCGGACACCCAGATAGACGACTTTGGGAGACTCTTTTAAATTCATTTATTGATGGTGATGCTGCGAGACTATACTCAGGACTCAGCTGAAAATAAAGCTCTACAAAATCGTGAAAATGTGGTTAGTTACATCCTCAATCGCAGGGAAGCACAAGCACAAGCCGAAGATCTTCAGCCTTCTACGCATTCTTTCATTTCTACCGGCACCGAACCAAACAAAATTTAATTCCTTCCAGCGATTCATTTCGAGAAACCCCTCTACCCCCAAATCGAACATTCAGCCATAATTCAAATGCAAACACTGTTGCCACACTATCGCTTCCAACAAATCAGGTGAACAACATTTTTTTAGCCAAAATTCGTCGTCGTCGTCAATCGCCGAAATCTCGAGAGCATGCGCCGCACGCCAGTTTAACTCAGTACGACATCTTGTTCCCATGAAAAATGATCCACATTTATAAGAGTCACCTTTCCGATCATAAAAACAACCCGAGTGAGCACCCGCAACGACATCACGCTGTATATGCACTCACGTGCACTCATATCCGTGAGCGGCAATCACATTGCAATAAAAACCGATTCCGTATCGCGACGCGCGAGCGTCACACAGAGAATGTGCATCAACAGTCTCCAAGCATGGAAATGGTAATGCAAACCACCACAAGCCACACTGCCGCTATGGCCGCACTGCACCGCACGTCCAACGTCGCGGTCGCATCGCCGTCCACCGGGAGGCGAACGAGAACATTGTCTTCTTAATCTGGAAATTTATGTAAACATTCCTCGTTGCAAAACACCTGAACCTGCTACACACACAGCCTCAGCCAGCAAGAGGTGCTCACGAAATTCCTCCTCGGTGTGGAGCTGCAGAGTTGCAGGAACGCGAACGACCATGACGGCGACAAAAAAGGCGATCGCAGTGCAAAAATTGCAATTCACTCTGTCGTCGTTGTCGTTGGGTCGCAGCCGCAGCGGTACACTCTGGCATGGTATATAGCCACACGAGTGTGAGGACTAAATTTCTGGCAAAACCTCCTCGTCTGGGGTGGAAAAGGATTCCACAGCACTTGGGAATTACATTCCACTTAGGCCGCGGTACACGAGGACGGTATGCATCTGTGTGTCCCAGGACGCGGATGCTGGGCTCTGGATCAACTGGAGCTGATCGAGTCCGAATCCGAGCTCATCTCATATCACGGGAGGTGGCGTATATGTGTGGCGATTGGCGAACCGGGTGCATTGCACAATAAAGTCGTGCAATTAATACATGATCCTGAATAGATTGCATTCGCACGACTTTTAAGTGGTACACGTGTTCCTGCTATCATATATACCAGCCGCAGCGGTCGGTGGTGGAGAGATGAAGAGCGCGCGAGCATCTTCCAGGCAGAGGCTTGCATGCTCGGTCCATGCTGCAAGAGTTGGATTCTAGAAGTGATTACGGATTGAGTTGGGCGATTTTTTTTTCTCGCTGTGTCTTGTCTACCCGCTAGCCATGATGTGGATGAGACCCGCCGAATGTGTAGAAATAGAAGAGAAGACGGAGAGTGCATCTCATGCCATGACGAAGCTTGGAATCACGATGCACAATTTGGTGGTGTTGGACGATCTAACAGCTATCATTAGGTGGCAATTCATCTAGTGCCTCATGATTTAGAGGCTTCAAGAGATGGCGGCAAGGCGAGGTCTCTGTGACATCGCTTTCTATAGGTATAGTCTGTGAGAAGTGCGGTAGAAAGGTGAGGAGCGATGGGAAGTTTTTTCTCATGGAATTTTCAAATCAGCTTGCAATTGATGCATGACATTCACAGACGGATCTGTGTCTGTTAAGCTGTAACAAACTTGCAACCTATATTCAAAGGACCACTCATAGAAAAAAGATTGTTAAGAGAAGAATTTTGATATTTAAAATATTTTAGCCAAAAGTTCTTACGTTAACTATCATTTACAAAACAAACCTTTTTGAGGTTAAGTAAGTTTGGAAGTTTTTTTAGATAATGTGTCGGACTTTCTTTGATTTTTGCTACAATTCGAATCTAAGTATCTCATACCATGGAGAACGATTTCAGGTAAAATTCGAAAATACGACCAGCGAGTCTCAACAGGTGTTAAGAAATGGAGAGCTCCAAGCTCTAATGTTCCCGTGGTGCATTTCAAATCTGGTGCCGATTTCGGAGTCCATCTGAACCTAAGGAAAACCTTAAAGTACATTGATCTTCCCTTTTGATGGACTATAAGTACCGTCGCTTGACATGCAACTCCAGTGCAGCTTCCCTTCGCATCCAGTAGGCATAGTTCTGTCTACTCCTTCAATTCACTACAATTCAGTCATATGTATGCATCACCCATCACGAACTCACTTCTGGGGCTGTCTCTCTTGAGGGAAGCACTTGAGCTAACCGACGAAATTAGTATTTCCAAGAAAATTTCTTCCTTTGTTCGCAATGACACGTCCTGGTCCTGGTCCTACTCCTATTTGTCATGCTCAGGAGAGTCAGTAAACTGTACACAATCTCCTGAGCACTGGTTGACCTCATTTCTTCGGGGAATGAACATTTTATATCTGTTCCCCACATGCACTTGACAAATTAGTCCTTACCACACTCGTTGCTCCCTCTAGTCATAGTTTGTCCTTAAGTAAACTTCGCCACAAATTCACTCAGCACGAACAATGGCATGCACACCAGCAGAAGGCGAAGCTCGCGCTGGCTTGAAGTGCTAGACGAACTTTTCCCCCCTCGTTCGAAGATATGTAGCTAAAGTACTAAAGAATTTTAGTATGCTCTACACCCCTGCCGGGCAGATTGGTGCCAATATCCTCTTTTTATGCCACACATACAGAGAGGCAAACCCAAACCCCCTCACCACCCTGCACGACTTTTGGCAGAGGAGAGCGAAGATATTCCCTTCATTTCCACCTGCCACGCCCATGTTTACACCCTTGCGCTAAACACAAATCCCCCTTCGTAAACTTTTATTATCCTATCCGCATGGCAAACGCATTCCGCAGACACAATGACGCTAGTTCCACCGAATCGAACAAGGACCCCATCAGCCCGAGGCGACAACTTACATATACGCCGTCGATTTGCTCAGACTCCTTTGTTCGATGGAAATGATGACGATTCCGTGCGAATGGTGGCGTGAGTGTCTTGAAAGCATACGGAACCGAAACTTATATGACGGCAATGTCCTTAATCTATTTTCCTTTTTTTTCTCTGAAAACTTTTTCGGCGTCATTTGTTGGCGGAGTGGCAGAAGTATTCCTCCCGTCAAAGTGCATCCAAAACGGAATGAAGCTAAATATGATTTTTTGTCTTCCCCTCAAAGGAACCTCGTCGCCGCCATACTGAATTATATCTTTTTCGCTTTTAATTACAATTTCGTTTTCAATGCCTAATTAACCTAATTCCTTCCAGTAGCTGATGGAAGGGAAGTCAGGGTTTTTGCTTCTTCTGTGTCCCGTTGTGTGACATAAACAGTGTGCTTTGTGCCCCTACCATAACCATAGACCACATTAGGGTTGAATGAATATGTTTCCCGGGGTGGTTTGCGAGCATACACTGTGACTGTGTGTAGCAGAATCTTTGAGGGAATTCCCGATTCTTGTGTTTGTCTATTTTGAAGCGGGGAATATATGAATAAATTAGCAGTCGGGTTTTTTGTTATTGCAGAAGGGCTTTTATATTTTGTACAACGTTTTAATTGAAATTAAGGAAGCGCGGGATCAATTTAAAGTCGTGTTGGGTTGTAGCTTAATGAGGTACCCAGAAACGAACAGGTCTTGCATGTTAAGCCCTTTCTGAGGGAAGTTTAAGGCTGAAAATATAGGTGGGAATTGGATTAGAGAATGTAGTGATGGAGGATGTTGGCTCCATAAGCTCCTTCTTTCCCAATTGGTCAAATGCACATAAAAATGTGTCTTCAAAAGGGTTTAGGGAATTTTCGAAGAACCGTAGGTATGAACTCACTAGAGGACAACTCATTTAGCTAGATCATAACAACCCATGGAAATAAAATACCTAGTAGAAACGGAGATCTGTGATATATGAGATCGTTCTCGTATGCAGTTGTCGCAACGGTTCCATAAACGGAGTGAGCCAGAATTTGACGCATGACGGTACCTCCTTTTTAAATTTCGACTTCTCTCAAAAACGGTATATATGATTGTAACAAAAATTAATTTCTAAGGTAATATGGTCATATCTAACTTAATGGCAAAATGGAAATATTTTTTAAAAAATATGTGTTCTTTAGTTTACTTGAAAACGGCAATAACGATTTTGACTAAAATACAAACTTAGAGTAAAATTGATCTTTCCAAAGTTATTGCGTCCTTACTTTTCAATTCGAATCACCGAAAACACTTGTTTTAAAAACTGCTCACATCCCAAAAACCCCACTTTCGATTTCGATAAAACTTAAAAAACCAAGTAGGTAACAACAACTTGTACTCGGTTTTCAGCTCAATAGTTAAGTAACTGTATTTCTCAATATTTGGTATACTGTTTTGTCCGCCTCATTTCACAAAAACCGCTGTAACGATTTTAATCAAAATACATTATTAAAGATAAAATCAGTATTCTTAACAAGATTCCGTACTTAGTTGGTTTTCTCAAAATATTCGAACAAATTAATTTCTTAAATACTTTTTAAAAATTACTCCTCAAATCCCGGTCTGTGTTCATATAATCTTCGGTATATTTTTGAAATAATAACAATGCCCCACTTCCAATGAAAATTCAATAACAGCTACGTAAAACTTATTTTTAGCAACTTTTAAATTTTCCCTTTGAATATGTAATGCACCCTAAAAATAATTCCAACAACTTGGAGCTTACACAGCCAGCAAGTCCCACTTCATTTGTACCAAAACTTTTGATATAAGAGGAAGTTACGTTCGACCCAGTCGTCTTTATTTTTCAAGGTATGGGCGATTTAAGGTTGGAGAACAAAATTGCCCAATTTTTTTTTTGGCAATAATTTACACTCTACGTTCATACCGGCAAGTTGATGCAGTTCGAAATGTTGTTACAGCTCCCGCTATTAGTGCCATGATGAGCAAATTAAAGCGATAGTGACTGTAAGTATATGAGTTGTCATTAAAGCTCAATTAACTAGTCTCCCTAAATAGAAATTTGACATCAATTTCCCAATGTCAAACATCGTGATCCCATTTGTTATGGAACCCAATTGCAGACCGATAACTTACTCTGGAAACGAAGTCAGCTCTCCCTATTACTGATTGATCTAGCTGCCTCAAATTCAACCCAAAACTCAGCTTTGCGGGTGAATAAAGTCCCGAGGTATGTAAACTTTTCAACCTGTTTGAATGGTACTCCACAGACATGCCTGTTAGAATTGGGTCAGTTAACACTTTCAATAGCCAGAAATACATTTTTGCAAAGCAAGTATATAGCTTGAAAGTACCGCCAAT
The DNA here is from genome assembly GCA_948293265.1 of Cheilosia impressa. Lineage (NCBI taxonomy): Eukaryota > Metazoa > Arthropoda > Insecta > Diptera > Syrphidae > Cheilosia > Cheilosia impressa. The sequence continues at coordinate 46,536,000 of OX411882.1, read as the reverse complement.
TCAAATAGAATAATCCCAATAACCCTGCACTCCATTAAATCTACATCAAAGTATCCCCTTGGAGATATCAAATCTTCCTTTCTTTCTAGCGTCCTCTTGAAGAAATTTTGCAATCTAAATATAGCATCTGTTGCTCATCAATCATGTCATCCAGACTGCAGACATGGCTTGGCCTTTGTGTGTTAATTCTGAGGAATAATAATTCTGTGTCGCTCAATTAAATGATCGGGGTCACTCAATTAAATTCATCTGATTGCCCAAATAATTCTCCGTAGCTTTGTGAGTCCAAAAATAAGAAGAACGACAACAACTGCTGAACTTAATCACAAAATGTACCGGCAAAAAACAAGAGCAGACCCCAGACCGTAGACCGCACATCTTTCTGCTAATCGGTGGTGGTCTCCAGTGGGCCCTATAGTCCCCAGATGCCGGGATGGGTCTGTGTACTGCTCCTCTCTAGCTGCTGGCAACTAATAATTCCCATCGTGTCGTCGTATGCCATAAATTAAGTGAAAAACACTCATAACTCTCCAGCCTCACATGTTCTCAATTAATCACACGAATTTAACAAGGCACTTTGTGAAGACACCACAGTGTGGGTAGGTATGGGTATTGGTTGGTATATGCTATGCACACTCACTTTCGCATTCATTTGGTTAATAATTTCGATGCGCTAATTATTATTTCCCACTTGAGTGTCGCCGGGTGGATGTGGTTTCTCGGTGCAGGCGTTTTAGACGCTCCAAACGATTGTCAGGCGTCGACAATGGAGCAATCTCTGGGACTCTGGATTTGATATGAATAGCATTATATACATACAAAATACAAATCGGAATAACAGCAACAGAACGAGCGGAAAAATTGGAAGAAAACGAAGAACAAGACGAGGGTTTTATTTTTTATTTCTGTGGCAATTGGGTGGAGAACAGCGGCGGAGGAGCTGCGAAGCCATCAGAGAAAGGACTTTTGCGCCATGTCACACAGTTGGAGATTTAGTTGCACTAAGCAGAGAAGACCGGCTGCAGCATCCAAGCAGGGGGGCGAAGTGTCACCAGCAAAAGATGAATTTATCACCAGCAAAAGTCGACAGCAGTGACAACACAGAAACTCTGCGCGCAAGGAACCCAACAAAAGTTCCAGGCGGGCAAGCTGTAGTATAACTACGACTGCCATCCGGTCGCATGAATGCAAGCCTTTTGATAGCGCTGCGCTGACGATGCTCTTGCCATGTTGGGGTTTGGGTTGGGTGAAGCAAATGCCCTTAAATTGAATGTGAACGCAAGGGGACTGCAACATTGCTGCCTCAATTATTATTTCGTTCTGAAAGGGCATGCGTGGGAGGGAGTGTACGAGTGGACAAGCCAGGCCCACACCACTGATTGTGTGCTTTTCTAGTCCATGATTAGTTTTCAAGGTCCATGCGATATTGTGTATTTTATGCGGGAAGTTTATATCTACTTTCTGAAGAGTTGAGTCTATTGTGCTGGGACTGGGGCGATCTTTAAGGCAGCAGTTGCGAAAGAGTGCTTAAAGTTTAACGATGGCTAAGTTTAAAGAGGGTAAGCTGAAAATTTTGATTTGCTTACTCTTTGTATGGAAACGATTGGAAGTAGGAGAAAGTTGTATAATTCGGAAGACAAATATGTACGAGTATATATGTTGTTCGCAGTTAAGCAGGAGGTTGCAGGTTTAATCAGCGGAAAACAGATATTACAACCAACAACTGATCCACATCTTATATGCACACGTTTTAAAAACATCATACAGGTAGAGCATTCTGAATAAAAGCAGTCTCTCTCATTCCCAGCACCGGTTAGGAACTCTCAGTTTACTGCGTAATCACCCTCGAAACAAAATACCGCAGCAACATCCCCTGACCTTTCGGCAATCAAAAGTACTCAATAGTTTTGTCCGATTGCAAAAGGAGAAGGAGTAGGTAAATCTACAGAAATTTTGACCATGAACCTATGCCACACACCAAATCCTAAGACAGTTTTGGGTCAGATAATCCCAAATATCTCCACTAACCTAAGTGGACTTGTCAATGATTCCATAACAGCCCCAATACCTGCCAGCCGCTCAGATGAAAATTAGCCTCGTTGGACGTCATTTAGGTTCCCCAAAAACATTATCTCGGTGATATAATAAATATAGAACAATTGTGCAACACTACAGAGATTTTGCTGTGTCATTATGGGCGCTCTCTGAACCGAGTGGGCTGTACCAACTGCTACTAAACTGAAATGTTTAATTTTTCACCTCAAAGTGGGATTCTCTTCTTTGTTTGTTTTCGGACCTCTTTTTTGGCTAAAGTAAAATTTTTTCCATTACACCATCCTTTATAAAATTTTCTTCTTTTGGTATAATTCTCCCGCCTTTTTTGATCGTAAAGCTTGTGAACAACACAAGAACATGGACTTGCACTACAAAAAGATACTTCTTATGAACAAGATTCCGCAAAAACTAACCTCTCCTGGAGAAAGTTTTAAAAATAATATTTACAAAAAAATCGCTCGACTGCGAACTCCGAACTCCGTCTTCGCCAGCAATAAACGCCCACTTTCCAAAGGTCAATGCAACATTTTTGGATACCAACCTCGCTGGAAATGCTCGTTTAAGGCATTTCCCTTGTTCCATCACAGTGTGTGTCAATTTTAATCACCTTGCCGTTTCTTTTAATAGCCAATTTAGTGATTGACATCTTCCTTGTTCAATTGTCACACCACAAGCAATCATCGTCAATTTATTTATCTTGCAAAACAACGAATAACACCTCCATCAGCCCATCAGCCCATAAACGACAGATAATCTCTGGCAAATTGCAATTTATCTCCTTGCCAGAGAAACAGAGAACGACCAACTCAAATAAAGTCATTCTCAGACTCACCGCATCTTGAACAAAACGAAAACCGTTTAAACCGCCCGCTTTATGACCGCGAACAAGACAGGAAATGTCCGTAATTTGCATACACGTTCAAGAAGCACACTGACAGCCGCGAAGACTGCAGTCAACATGACACATTCTCTCACCTCACCCGATACCTACGTGCGACGTCGATGTTCCGATAAGATCGAACACCTTTTCAGCGAAATTCTGTAATAATCGCAATCGCAACCCATGCACGCCATAATTTGCCATAAATAACCCCACACCCCCCATTGACTCTGGACGGGTTTATTGTGGCCCAAAGATATTGCGAATGCCCCTTTTTCGGGGCAATAAAGGTGTTGAAAACTTATTTACGATTAACGCCAGAATGGCCAACTTCATTTGAATACAAATTCGATTCACAAGTCACAACCAGCCTGATGGTCTTGGTCTATTGTGTGCCAACATTTTAGGGCACTCAGATATTTTTGAATTTTTAATTATGAGACCCACCAACCGGCAGTCGGCATCGGCATTCGGCACTGTTGCTCCGATCCGAGCGAATCTGGATGCGAAACTCGCTGAATAAAATATGAACTCCAACTCCAAGTGACAGCTTGCGTCTTTTTGGCTTTTGTTCAGCAGTGTAAACTCGGGCCGACAATTTGTTGTCTTTTGTGGCGCGATTCATGATTAATGGCAACTGCTGAATATTTAATAGGCCCACGAACGAGCGCGAGTTGCTGTTGTGTTGATGGGACATTTCTATTACTTAATTAATTGGTATTAGCGGTTTTGTTTGAATTTTGTTGAATTCGCCGGAATCTATAATTTATTATGTGCCAAGTGGAGGGGTTGGTTTTCTTGTGTTCTCCTATGCGGCACGTTATGCGATATTGATTGATGGGGATTCGCCATTCGGGCCATTTGCATAATCTCGGTCACAAATTCAACAGGGACCGCTGTTAATGGACGTGAGTTTGACGCGGTCAGTTTTATTGACCATTCTTGTCGAAATGTCGCATTAAATTCGAGTGTGCAATAACTCATTGGGTATGAAAATTTGAGTCTGATAGTTTTTGACGTATTGCGGAGGAATGGTTAATTTAGCTCTGTATAGGGTTGATGAGTTGAGATCAGTCATCAGCCTTTCGCAGAGATTTAGAAGAGGACACACGTGATGAATTATAGTCTTCTTTACATGGTAAATTTAAGGTTACGATTGGAGTTGAACAGTTTGGCAACTTGTTACAAGCGCTACAAAATAATTTTGCTAAGTTATTTTTTATGGTAGTTAAGAGAAGAATATGGCGGCATGGTAGACTATCCTTATCCTTGTTTGAAGTCAATAAGTAACGTAGAGAATATGACATCAATTTTCTGACAAGTGCCATCAGTTTTCAAGTCGAAATGTGTCAATCTCTACAGCGGAACATCCGTCGCCGTATAACTACAGAAATGCGTGGATTACGGAGGCGTGAGAAAAGCGACGATATATATTTTTGACTGTGAAAGGCGTAGGGGGCTCCCAATGAATTTTAAAAGAGGGCCAGCTCAAAAGATATAATATATTGATATGAATTCCGTAAGAGCATTCGGCTATACTACAACCTTTCAAGGCGGATGGAAAATATGAGATAAGCATTGTGATCCAAGCGATACAATCAGTTGGTTGGGGTAGGTGTGGAAAATTTTAAAGAGCAGTGCCAATAAAGGCTAAGCTAAGCTTCTGCATTTATTTATAGAAAGACCTTGTAAGCCAAGAGTTTTCCTTGGAAATGAAAGAAGGAATTGATTGCAAGAGATTTTTAAAAAGACAAACCCTTTACAGGTAAAGTCTATATGAACCTTGTGCAAGACATTTTTTTAAGGGTTTACAATTCTTTACCAGTGACATCCATTTTTTCAGCTGCTTCATTAGCCAGTCACCTTTTTGCAGAAAATTACGATTCACGCCCTCCAAATACTAGTCAAAAATTAGTCCTCGAAATTGGGCTTCAGTCGACAGAGTAGCGGCGGACGTACCAATACGAAAGCCATAAAATTATTTTTCCAGCAAAATCAATACAACCTTCAAAACCGTGATTATTATCCTATGCTTTTAAAAGTTGAATACCTAACCCTAAAAATAAAGACAGCTTTTAGAACTGCTTTTTGCAAGTGTAACACATTTCTGTAACACAGAATTACAAGTCAATTGCTGATGCTATCACCTCTTGATGATAAATTTGGCAAGTACAGCTGTCGTCGGGCTAAGAATGACAATAAATTCAGGAAGATCGGAATCAGACTTTAAACTAGAAAATGATGACCCATTTGACATCAATGTGACTTGTCTGACAAAAGCAAGTTTAGATCAGCATGCTGTCTGGGACGTTGGAAGAGCTAATGCTTTAGGGATCGTCAAATGTGACCAAATTCGTTATTGCTCATTGCCTATATTTAAGTAAACTCTCCCCACCTTGACGAACCAGCTACAGAGCTAATTCGCTCATTACCGTAGGGTGGATCCACTTTTCCAACGTCTGGGTCCCAATTTTCTATGACATTGAAGAATTGTGTCCAAATGTCGCAGTTTGAAGTCCACCTTTTCATGGCTTCCCTTGGTATGGAATTTTTGTCGATCTGTCAATTTATCTTTTCGACGAAGCGATTCAATCAAAAATTCACTTCGTTGATTATGACAATTTTTCCACCAACTTTCACATCAGTTTCCGACTGCTCAATGACGCTGCCAGTATATATCTGACCCATCGTGTGACTGGCTTGAGTATTTAAGTCGATGACAGTTTGAGGTTACATAAAAACTCTCAAAGGGCACATACTTTCAGAAACAACAGCAATGTTCACAGCCTCAGCCAAGAACTGTCAGATTAAAAACTGACCCTGGAACTTGCAATATTGAAAATTGGGAATATATTTTTTTAAAAATTTGACAGTAAGGGGAACCTCATCACTGCATATAGAGCTACGATAAACTGTGACATAAAATCTAGCCACCACCAAATACCTACGTCAAGAGGAATAAAGCCTTCTGATTTCTAAAATGTGTTGTAGGTTATCAGCATCGAAGACTCTCGTCGCAAAGGCGACCGGGCCTTTCATCATCTTTTGAGCAACGCACTATATTTGCAGACTTCTTTTATAAGCTTTAAGTTAGCTGCGTTTTGTTCTGTTAGCAATATTCAATAAATTTTTTCGTCATTTGCACCGCTGTTAGAGACAGTCAATTTTCCTGAGCAACAAGTCGAAATTTATTGCTTTTCTGTCTACGGTTTTTAAGAACGGGAGCTTTCAGTTGACCGTCCGTCTACTGTCGATGAATTCACTGCAAGACGCCATCTGCCAATAAACCAGTTCTAATAATGAGTAACCTACCCTTACCCTACCTACGATCAGCACAGTGTACGACATCATAAACTCATTCGTGTCAATATTGACAGTTAAGAAAAGATCTTGGTTTATTTAAAGCTTGAATGTTGAGAGCCCTTACGACAGACTGACGTCTTATATAGCACTGAAGCCATATTGTCATTATTATTATGCGACTATCATAAAACATCATTCCCATTCGCATTGACACATTTGATTTATCCGATTTTGACATTTATTGCAACCGGCATGCTGTACACATGCATAACAAACAGTAAGCGGCAACTGGCGAACCGACAAGTTAATCAATCGGTGTCACCAGTGTCATGATTATTCTTCTGTGGCAGAAACTTGTCCGTGGAGGCGGTTGTGAGTCTGCACAAAAAGTTCAGTCAGTCTCTCATAACTCCACACATACACACAGCATCGAGTTGCTTTTCCATTTGTCTTCCTATGGCTTGCCTCACCTTAATGGCAATAATTGTAAAACGTGAGATTTACCAAAATTGATTCGGCGGCGGCGGCTGTATACCACTCCAAGTTGGATGCGACTTCGATTCTAATGTAAGGCGCGTAATATTCACCACACTCTGTGAGTTGATTTATTTCCGACTTTACAACTCTGCTGCCGCACGGCTGTTGATCATGCGCATTGCGCAATAGCTTCAAGTCCACTCGGCCTAAACGGCTGTAGCCGTGTAACTATACTCTTGGGAACATATGGGGCTAGCAAAAAGGTTATCAGTATCACTACGGGCTGCTTGATTGGAGTCAAAGAGGTGAGAATTTATTATTGAAGTCTGAGCGAGTATGCTTTTTGGCCAAAAAAAAAACCAACCAGCATTGTATCGGAAGAGAGCAGTGGTAGTGGCGGCGATAATTACCTCATTTGGAACGAGTAATTGAAGTATAGAGGTGCGAAGTGCCGATTGCGAAATTCCGATTCCGATGATATGGGCGGGTGTAAAATTTATTGGCTCATGGATTGGCTTGCTTTGGCTTGGATTGGCTTTTGGGGGTGAGCGAGGTGTGTGCACGTTTGAACTACAATAGCATTTTCGCTTGGCGTTGTGGTGTAACGTGGGTTAAAGCCATGCTGTGTGCGGTTTCTCTGTATAGAGCAGTGAGTGTGCTTACTACATGACCGACCTTCTCCCAGTGGGGGGAATGACTGTGATTAAATGATGCCGGTGTCGGAGGTCATGGGTACCGCGCGAGCAATTGTCAGAATGAAGAAACTTTGTTTAAAGAATAAATTTTGCGGGTATTCTCTGTCTTAGAGCGAAGTGGGTTATTGCCTTTGTACACCTAGGCCTAGGGTGTTTTGGTCGCAATAATTAGGGAATGTTGGCAGCAGATGTGTAGCAGCATGGTTTGGAATAAATTCTTTGCCTGATGGGTAAACTGGGTGATGTTATTCTATGATTTGGTAATAGCTCAGGATTTTTATTAAGTTCATAATAATTATGTATTTTCGAACCTTTCCACCTGCATTATATTCATGTTTTGCATGAGGATATAGGCGTCTTTAGTCTCTAATAAAAATAAAAATAAATAAATGATCGGCGCATCAGGTCCGTAGGAACCCTAGGCCTAGCTTTTCACAACCATTCGTTTTGCGTGGGTTTTTCATTTTTGGGACGAATGGAAGGGATCTACAATTCTATGCCGGGTCCAAAGGGCTAATTGAGAAGCCCTTTCATGACAGTTATACTCTCGGATATTTGCCAAACGTTCGCGAGAGTCTCTAACAGAACTAAGAAAAACATTGCAGCAGCGACCTTCGATTTTATAATACTCAAGAGTTTACCCCGAGCTGCTTAATCGAATGCCTTTTCCGCGGAGACTCTACAAAAGTTATGCAGCCATTTTAAAATTCAACCTACAGAATTTAGTATCTGCTGAAGCTGCATCACGACTCTTTCGTCACATCCAAATCGGATCTGGCCATCTGCCATAGAAAATGAAATATAGAAGACTATACTACGAATGAAAAGGGGTGAACCACATCCTCTTTCCTCCATGAGTGCCGCAATCTCATCATATAGGAAAACCAACGCTCAATCTAATTATCGAACAGCATCCACCTAATCCTATGTAATTTTGACGTCCGCACTCGAATAGTTCACTCGCTCGCCTCGTTTAATTAAATTAAACTTTTTCCCGCAAGATCCTCGACCCGGACGCAGAGATACCTCACACAGGATGTAATGCACTCACGTCTAGGTAAAGACCCCACTGATCCATAGCCAAGGAGCCGTAAAATTAATTAAAAGATGTCACATAAAACTCAAATGACCTCGTTCAGTGCGAGCTGCGAGGACTCTACGAATAGCTTGTCCCTGTCCACAGCTAGTGCCAAAGGTTTTGTTTCCGTTACGTGGGATTACGCTTCCAGCAATTAGCTAATTGGTTTTAATGGCTGCTGTTAAAGTCGAAACTACTCTCATTCATGTCGTCCACTTGCCCAACGTGAACAAGACCATTTGCCAAGCTTAAAGTCGCTTCTTCGTGCCTCATATACAACTACTGTAGGTATACCATGAGGTTATAAATATACGAATGATTGATGGACTTTGCATAAGAAAATCAAAAGTCAGATGCAAACAAACGGAGGACATCCTCGCTCTCGCATGGAACATGCAGAAGGACCTTTGTGTGAGCGAACATGACAACAACTCGACTGTGGAAATGTGATGATGGACATCACACCAAAATGCGGACATAAATGTAAATCCACGCTGGAGCTTGTGACTGTGATTGCTCTGCTCTGTGGCGGCCATTGTATTCAAATTTCATGTGCGGATAAGTTCTTGAGTAATGGTCGCTTTGTCATCATCATCATCAGTATCATCTTCGGAGTCAGTGTCGTCTTGGTCGTCTTCTGTGTTTCTTTTGGTCGTTCCACTTGTCCGTTCGTTTGACATGAACGCTCATTTTGCGTGGAGAATTACCCGGAATGGGATTGTGTTGTGTGTAGCTGTGCTCTTTGAAGTTCTCCGCCAATATGACAGTTGCGCATTCGCACTTTAGTGCCATTGCGAATGCAAATTCCTTACGGCTATATGTGCAATCAGAGTCCGAACTCCGGAGTGCGTTGTCCGAAATTGGGAATTAATGAGATTTTCCTGTTTTCCGTTTTATGATGGTCTCAATCTGGCGAGAACAGACGCGGGAATTAAGAAATAAATAAGTTTAGGATGGCAACGAAAGGATATGCCACACACTGAGCGGCTGAGAAGCGTAGCCAAATGGTAGTCCTAACCTGAATGCGAGATCTGTGGGAAGTGCAGATTGCAATAAAATCGCCGATTGTCAAGCGTCGGGTGAAGAATGTGCTCAGAGCAGTGCGCAGGAGGGACTTCAAGGGATTGCAGCTGAATATGCAAAATCAGGATTTTTGCCCTTTATTACGATTAAACTCGTCAACCGGCTATGTACACAAAGCAGCGTCGGAATGTTATTTTTAGGCCGATTTCCGATGAAACACGGTCCAAATGAAAAGTTTTTCTCACAATCGGTTTCCTCCCGTGAATTTGGAATCATCATGACAGACATTTCCACTTAAGCGGTTACGTAAAAATCTTCGTTTCTGGGGCACCGAAAATCCGCGTGTTATATACGAAGGGCCACTGCATCCACTCAAACCCACTGTGTGGTGCGGCGCTCACTAGTAAGGAATGATTGAGCTGTTTTTCTTTTTGACGCCGTCGGCAATACGGTCGCTGTTACTGGCGAACGCTACAGGGCCATGATAAACGACTTCTTATTGCCGAAATTGGATGAGCGGGGCTGCGTTAACATGTGGTTTCAACAAGACGGTGCAACTGCGCGCACAGCACGAGCCACAATGGATATTGTGAAGTAATCGTCTCCCGTTTTGGCGACCGCCGCATCTAGTAATCAGAGACTTTAAGTAGCAACAAGTCTCAGTCAATCGCAGCCAATAAGGAGAATATTCGACAGGAATGCGAATAGTTATCACCGGAAATCTTCCGGAAAGTCATGGAAAATGCGCTCAAATGGTCCAAAATGTGCCACTTGACGGATGTCATCTTTTCCACTTAACAGAAAAAAATTGGAAAGTTCCAAATAAAGATTTCCATCACTCAAAATCATTTTTTTTTATTTAGTAAAAAAGTAACCAATTCAAAAACAAAATTGGATGATTAATTTTGTGCCACCCTGTACTAAAGGCTCTTTTCAGTCGATACTGGTAAATCAAAGCGTAAGCAGCTACCAGTGATTTTCTTTTAGCTAAAATTTTGTGCATTTTAATAAGGGCTTCCATTTTTTTAAGTATAGATTTTTTTTAAATTCTCAAAATATATATAAAAACTTTTGCTATTTCAAATGGCAATATATAAAATATTATTAATTTCTGATCTGCTAGTCTATTAAATAAGAGGGTGGCAATCAAAGAAAATCAATAAATTCAATTATTGACAGGGTGTGCCAATTTACTTCTTCATATCGAACCACAGTTGTTGGCACTGCCAATAACTACTGTACTTTTGATGGCGCCAATAATTGTATTAAACGACGGTTATTTGTTTCAGATTTTTGAAAATGGCTAAGCAGACAAATTGTAAATCTTACGATGAGGATCGGCCACAACTAGATATTTGGGCAATAACCTTTTTAATTCAAATTTTGAAATTGCAATAATTTTGTTTTAGTTTTAAATTAAGTTGTTTAATATAAAAAAGGAAATTATTATATTTAACTAATTTATTACTTTCTGTTAATCAATGGATAATTATAAATTTTTTCAACTTTATTTAAATGTTTACTTATCAATCTGTTGCATTTTTGTTTAATAAAAAAGCATTATATGTATTTTTTTATTTATGGGAGCCAACCACTTCAGTTTCGGAAAGTGACAACTACTGTACAGAGGTGCCAACTGCTGTAGTTTTTGAGAGACATTTTTTTCAATGCAAAACATTACTTTTAGTAAAAAAAAAATCCCAAAAGCAGTAACGTAAAACATATAACATCGGGGTAAAAATATCAAAGCTACACTTGTTTAAAGTCAAAATTTCCTTATGTATACTCTCCACTATATAACCAGATTGCGTGAGTCAAACTGCTGTCCGCAAATATTTTTTTTTAACATTAGGATAGAAACGTATTTTAATTATTATCCGTAAGTGACGATAAAGCCTTAACAAAATTCAAATAGCTCTTCAGCTCACACTTGACTCGTATCCACTGCAGCAGTAATATGCAATATGAATCCAGCGAGTTGCAAGTATGACTAACAATGGCAGTAGTTTCATGGTAAGTACAAGAACTCATTAACTCCAGTCAGCATATCAAGCATATCGAAAGTAATATGTCAACTGAACACACCTCCAATCTACCCATTGATTTCAGTAGGGTTTCTGTGGAAACGTCATGTAAATTTTGTCTCTGTTTCAATGGACCACCTTTAGTTCCAGCCTCCATCCACCGTTCAACCGATCGTCGTCTTTACTTAGAAAACGATCGCAATCTTGACGTGCACTCTGACATTCAGCAGACCCCAAGACCAAGACCTATGCTAACAGCCAAACAAAGCAACGCAAGGACTTGCCTCTAACAAAAAGGAAACCAACTAAAATTCTCGATTTCTTTTCGCGAAACCCATTACCCCCGTGCCTGGCCGTGTATTTTCTTATTTAATAATCTGCATCATGACCAATCCGCATACAGGTCCACTTAATATGCAAATATCCGCCTCTCAACAGCCCATTGCGAGCGATATCATCGGCCAACATGCTCGCAAATAATCCTCGTAAAGTGTTTTAATTTATCGATGGTGAGTGCGTTTTTGACACAACACATCATCTGTGGCCATCTTCGAACACCGTGTGTAAAAAATGACTACACCACAGCACGCCGGAGGAAGGTGCGCGCTTAATTAAGACTCCTGAAATAAATAACCCACTGAATTGCGTTCACAGCCATTACGACGATGAACTAATAGACACTTTACGTCGCAACTGCGGCCGGCGCGACGGGCTGTGCTCATTAAGTCGCCCCTCGCCCCCTTGCCACCGCACCATCAGGATTCCCATTTAATTTGTTTTGGCTGGTACTAAACCGACGATTTGACGATGGTCGCCGATCGAGCGCTGGTGCAGCGTTGTGCGTTGTGCCCCAATTAGAGACCAAGTCGAACGCGCGCACCTCCGCCTGATAAGCGTCCTTCGGCTGCGTGGACCCATAAACTCTGATGCGGATTATTTAATTGGCGGAGGATCACTGCATCTAGCGCGTCGTGTTCTGTAATAATTCGCCTAGTTTATGGTGTTCCGTGTTGCAAGTGACACTCGCTGACATCCCATTGGAATGCGCAGCCAACTTAATGGCGACGTGTCGTTGCTACTGCCAGTCGCATATACCTTTCCGCAAAAGCGCCACTTGAAGTTGGTGTTTCCTTCTTTTTTATTTATTTTTTTTTTTTGTTTCTTCTATCTACGCTTGCCCTGTCGAAAGGACATTCAACTTTTTAAGGACCATAAAGCCAACGTTATTGCCATTGCTCTGCGTGTACACTTGGAATTCTATTAAAACTTTCTCCGGCTCGCACTTGGGCTGTTGGGCACTCTCTGTCCAGGTCGGTGTGTGTGTGCGTGTATTGACTTTTCAATTGGTCCTTTTGAGCATTTTTTTTTTCTTGTATTTTTGGACAGGAGAAAGTTTTAATTTATTTCACTTCTATCCTTTTGGCGTTCACTTTGGGACCGGCTGCGATGGTGAACGTCTGTGACGGCTTCAATGGCAAGAAATTACCACAAAGTGCCGATGGGAAAAGGAACCGACTCGGTCATGCGAATCGAAGGGAGCGACTCGCCCATACCGATCCGGAGGCTTTCGATTGAGTGGAGCTGGAGATGTGCTTTTTATGTGTGATGCGGGTCGGTTCCATACAGACCCACCGTTGCTGATGAGGTCCCATTTAATCAGCTGCACAAAACGGGTATATTGTGTTCATCATCATCGTCATCGTCGTTGAGGCAGATGGGAGAGGTGACGGTTCTCGTCTCCTTTTTTTGGCAACCGAAACGCTTTTTAATGCCAAGCTATGTGTGTATTTGGTGGCTGTGAGCGGTCCTTTTATTGCTTTGCTCTCTGTCTTCGACCAATTTCGGGATTAGTCGAGTGGAAGTCATCTGAAGCTTTTCGGATTTTAATTGGCGAATGAGCAAAGTGATGACGGTTACATGGAGAAGATTAGTTCCGCCGACAGTCTTGGTTACTTGAAGCGAATGTGATTCATTTCAGCTGAAAGATGCCCGCTCTAAAGTAACTTGTTGGACGGACTGTGACTGACTTTCGGATTGTAACAGACGTGTGTGAAGCTTGATTTCCGTTCCACTGATATGGCTGTTGAAATCGTTGACAGTGGTATGCCTTTGTTCGTATTTGACCTTCAGACTGTTTGGTGGTTTGTAAAAAAGCGGAAGGTTCAGTTGGACGTCAGTGCGCTTTAGTTAAGGAAGCGACAGCATTGCGGCAACAATACACTCGGTTCAATGAATCATCTGCATAAGCCAAGAGTGGCTTAACAGTAGCAAGTTAGAACGAACTGTTTTTAATACAAGTATGGTTACACGAGTACCTACTTAACAATGCTTCCTAGTGAGAGGCTTTTTAAGACGTGTGGAACGAAGATCGAACCGTAAAAGGATCGTGACCAAAACTGTTGACTTAATCAATGGCAATGTTAGCTTCTATAAGACGCCGGAACAAAAGGCTGACATTATAAAAATCGATTTCATTGAGGAATCCCTCTAAATAAAATGCCAGTAATCGACGAAATCCCCCTATCTTCGTATAGAAGAAAGCAATCAAAACCAGACTCGAGGAGTTCTCAGAACTCTATACAAAGCATTTGTGTAACGAGCTTGGATACAGTGAAATTGGTAGCCAATTGTAACCGTCCGTACCTCAGCGGACTTCTACATGCTCCCCAATGTTATTAAAAAAAAGAACCCCTTTACGGCTTACAGAGTGCTTAAGTGAACCCTCCGCAACTCGCGGTCATCCGCTTACGATCTTAAGGTTAAAGATGAGTGAAAGTTTTTGTTTAAATTGCATGGTTGGTGCACCGGAAACCTGCATACCTCTTATCTGACCATATTACAACTGCTTCGAAGATCGAAAGCGCTTCTACGAAACTGACAATTAGTTAAAAATTATGTTTAAGTATCTGTCCTAAGGACCACAGTCTTATGGTACAAAATTGCACTATAAAAATTATGAACACAGAGGCCGACCGTGGGTTGATGATATCCCGGTGGAGGTATAATAGGTAAGCTGCAACTGATCAGAGACGAAAAGCTGCTCAAAGGTAGCTTGTATGCCATCAACAAAGGTTCTTATTAGTATAGCCGGTGTAGAACTTCTGATGGCAACCTTCCCTCCGCCAGAATCATATGGCATCAGATTTAAACCCCTTGGAATTTAACATTTCTAGATCCATCGCAGGTAGGTCTCGTCGATTTCCAGGACTTCTGAAAGTAAGTTTTATCGTTTTCCGTGATCTCTGATCGGCGATTTTACATCAGCCATGGCCAGTGAGCTTGTGAAACGCTTCTAAGAAACAGCAAAGAAGACTATCGGCCTTAATAATAATCATTTTTAATCTTCATACTAAATATTTTGTACGTCACAATATGCAACTTTGTATGGAAATTTTTCCCATTGTGAGTTCGAAAAATGTAGACTGCACTTTGGGTGCAAATAATTAAGGAAGAAAACTCTTTGATTGAAAACCAAACCCTCCAGACTTTTGAAAAAAATCCTACAACTCTTAAAACAGTACAATATATGACTCACTTAGCCTCCTATTGACATCATGCCATGAGAAACACACATCATTTCCAGCAGCATACTTAACCAAGCACCATTGTCATACCTCAAATCCAAAACAGTTGCTAACTCCTGAAATACGACTTTCGAGTGCAATGGAAAATCTTTCAAGTGCCTGAAATAAACTGCAATATTTGACATTTCAAGACCTTATACGGGGTCCCTAAAAATGCATATATTTTGAATGCCTTTATCGATTGCACTTGATGGTGGATTTCTGAGCGAAACACAATTTTTCTCTATGGGCGGTGGCAATCTCTCTCCAAGTACGAATGCATTCGTCGTCCTTTCCAACACAACATGGAAATGGAAAATCTCTTGTCCTGATGGGTGGGGGGGATAAGAAGAAGTCGTTGTCCATCCGTACAAGAACCGTAGGATAAATGCAGACATTTGCTCAGATTGTGCACATATCCCCGCACTAAGCAATACCGACCGACGAGCAGGACTAACAAACAAGCAATATCAAGGAATGTGCATTTTGATAAATAAAAAAGATTTCCCATATCCGAGAGAAGAAGCAGCATTTTCTGTGGTCATTGGTCTCATAAAGTACACGCAGACACTCAACTTCAAACAGACACTCAAGTACAAAAAAAAAAAAAATGGAAAATAAGAAAAATCGCCAAAGAACTACGAAGAGGACATTGCATCCCGAAAAGTTTTTCTTGGTGCACAAGTACTTTCGGCTGGGCTAGGTATACCTTGATAAATATTTTCATCCTCGCCAGACTCTTACCAGTGGAACTTATTTATTCGCATTTTGTAAAGTTTTAATGGTTTGTTGGTCCTGAGTGGACCTGGACCCGCCTCCAGCGCAGCATCCGTCTTTCGCCCGCAGACTCTTGTTCTAATGTTGTATATTGTCCGGCATCCATTCAACCCCCCAATGAAGATGTGCTCTCCTGAGTGCAGGAGGTGCCGCAATTTTATCACTTCTGTCCGATCAGCGTCCTCCTGGAGAGTGCCTCGAAGGTACCCCTTCGTCTCCTGATATACATGGTTTATTGTCATGACATGCCGAAGAAAGTAATTGTGTCTTTGTAAAGGAAGCCCACCCACCTTAAACCTACAATGGAAAAAGGATACTACATGTAGCATGGATTTTAATTGGTTTCGATTGGAAGAAGAAGTGGAATCGACATTGGACACAGAGCGAGTCCTGATGGACTTCAATTTATTTTTGTTTATTTTTCTCCGTGAAACCTTATCAATTAAATTCCGTATTTATTTTCCTCCTTTAATAGGTAAGCATTTCTCAAATGAATGTTTAATTATCCTTCTTATTCTTTTCTTATCGTCTTGCACTCCATTGTCGCGTTTTTCGTTGCGGGCGACAACGACATGTCCTTAAAGTAAAAGCCACTGTTGGTTCTCACCTTCGCAGTCTCCATTAAATCTTCATCAGGGATAAATTATTATTAGGGCAAAACGAAAAAGGATACAGCGTAATGGGCTAAAAATAAGTACCTACAATGTCGTCATTGCCATGGAGGCGGTTGTGGGTAGGAAGGCCAGCTTCTGCCTGAGAATGATGGAAGCTTAGTGGTGTTTACATTTTTGTACATACTTTTCTTTTTGTTGGAGAGTGGAGTGTGATCAGAACAAAAGCTTGTTATGGGGACTTGCGGATATCGATATCGGAGATTGAGGCAATTTACGATGAATGGGTTAGGATGTGGTTTATGAGGCTCAATTTGTGTGCAAATATAGTCTGTGAATGATCTATGGGTGGGAATTACATTGGCCATTGCCAATGCGAGGTGACGGCGTGCATTTTTTTTTTAAATTGCAGGATATGATGACAAAATTCACTTGAACCGGGACTAATAGTACTACTTTTAGTGTGCATTGGAACTGCTTCGCTTTATAATATCTCCTCCTGATATTTTATGAATGCTCAAAAAAATCTTTAAAATTCTAGCGCTCCTGTCAACCATAAGATGAGTCCTTCTTGCATCACCAAGTCTTTGACACAAGCTTTCAACTGAATGTCGAGGGTGTTCGTTACTCAATTAGGTATACTATATGCTATATCTGAGAAGAGAAGGTGTCAAGGTTGTTGGGAAACAAATGCCAATTGTAAAAGGAACCTATTCATGAAAATACGTAGCTACGCCTTTCAAATAGCCATTTTTTTCAATTAGATGTCGTATACCATGCTGCTTCTCAAATTCATCGCGTGTGGATTTAAATAAAAAATATTTAATGACAGCATGCCACGGAAACGGAATTTTATCCCAATCACTTCAAAGGTCAAACACCCCACACCGCAGTGATCATGCAACTTTGTATGAAACTTTTTCTCCCTATAGACTGCTATACCTTAAAATTCAATTAATCAACCGACAACATTCGAACAACATTGCAAGCGCGCTCCATGTTGGCATCATTGAAATTGGATACCTCTTGCAAGTCGTGTTGGCAATCGCAATGAGCCGAAACGACACTTTTTGGGGCCAAAGGAATCCACTTTCATCTGGCTGACTTCTGAGGACACTGCAACATTTTAGCAAGCCCAAACGAAAACATCACTGGATCGCTGAAAAATTATCCGCGGTTTTGTCATTTCCACATGTTACCATGTCGAATTTTCGATATCGCATTCTGCTTTCCGATCACGTTGCTCCTTGCAAATGGCATCATTAATTTGGCATTCCGCGGCGCACACCCGAAACGACCGCCGGCCGGTTTTTTCCGTTTTGAAATTATGAATTCCTGAAACTAATTTATCGTGACAGGTGTGATCATAATTTTGTTTGGAATGTCGTCTGCCAATCGATTTGTGTCCCGATAGTGCAACAAAAGGCCAAAATTTGATCGCATATTGTCAAGTGGCATGTTGACACAAGTTTGGTTCCATTTGAAGAGCCGTCATTGTGCGATAAATCATCATTAGCTGCCGAATGCAGCTATCTTTGTCAATTGACAGCGCAATTAATTAGCGTTGACAGATGAAAAGCCCCAGCGAGGAGGGTCAACCAGCGAGAGATTCTGATGACTGCGACACCGCGTGTCATGTGGGTTCAGAGTTTGATCGTGAGCTTCTGCCGATGTTTTTCTATCAATGGGCTTAATTAATGAACACCGACAGTGATATGGCTGGCGAGCTGCCGCGCGATGCCCCAGGCTCGGTTCCTCGCCGATGCTTACCTCCGTTATATTTGATGGAGAATAGGTATGTCAATAGTGTGACCAGTCGACTAAAAAGAAATTGTCATCGATGCTGAACAATGCGATGGAAATTAATTTGATTGATGGATCACGAATCGAGAATCGTGGTAGGAAATTTCAATGAAGTTGTAAATTTTGAATTCTTCTCTCTGGGTCGATTCATTTCGTTTCAGTTGGAGCGCGGTATCGTTGGTAAAGCGTGGCGTTAATTGGGAGTGGAATTTCTTATTTTTCTATTGAGATGCTTGAAATTTATCTGGAATTGGTTAGCGCTATATTTACGGAGGTTAACATTGGT
The DNA here is from genome assembly GCA_948293265.1 of Cheilosia impressa. Taxonomy (NCBI): domain Eukaryota; kingdom Metazoa; phylum Arthropoda; class Insecta; order Diptera; family Syrphidae; genus Cheilosia; species Cheilosia impressa. The sequence continues at coordinate 46,517,425 of OX411882.1, read as the reverse complement.
TGGCGCCGTTTCGACCGACTTAATGGTCAGTTCTTTCTGAGGAACGAAGGTTGTGTTTAGGTGGAGTTCACAATTATCTCTCTTACATTTCTTGAACAGAGTACATTTTTAATTGTGAATTTTTCTTATATAGTATTAAACACTAAAATTTCAATTCAATTTCAATTTTAAAGTGCATTCACTTAAGTCCACCAACTTATTCTGACAGCTAGTTTCAATAGCATATTTACTTTGACACTTTATCCCTATAGTTCTACAAATTCAATAAATGCTACGTAAAACTGTCAGAAAGAAGAAAAGTTTGAACTACTTCGAACTAGTTTGGGCTTAATGGAAAAAAAAAGAGCCAATTTCTCATAACAGAAAAAAAAGCATGTGACTAACCCACTTAAGACTTCTTTCATTAAAATTTAAGTCAGCTGGCAGATTTGTATTCATGTCTTTAGTGGGAATCGGAAATTTTCGATTTTTTTACTGGATCTGCCATTGTGCCAAACTTCACGGTTCCACGATTCCAGCAAGGGAAATGCTTCATAATTTTGATGATCTGTCAGTAAGTAAGTTAGGGTTTTTGAAATTCTTGGAACACTGTATTTTAAGAACCATTGTACAGAGTTCGAACTTGGTGTTTGGTGAGGTTATCTTTTTTTTAATGAAATGCTTTAAGTTTTGATTTTTTGGTTCAATTGGTTTTGAAGTTAGGCGGTAGAAGACTTTTCCATAGAGAGATTTTGAAAATTTACCAAGACTTATTTAAAAAAAATCAGCCTGATCGATTGTATTTTTTTTATGATGTTGGTGTGTGAATTAGAATAAAAAAATCGAAGTAAAAGATCTTTGTAATTTAAATTTCTAAAAAGTTTCATTAACCTTTTTAAGTGACATGCCTATATAAGGTAGACAATTTTGTTTGCTCTTGTTTTAAAGAGGTAAGATGGATAATTTAAAAACTACCTTTTCAAAGCCCTCATGGGAAAAATCTGCATGCATTTTCATGCAAGTTCTGAACCTATTACAACTAAAAAACTATGTTCCACTTTTCAAATATTCACCAAGATTTGTTGGCTTACTTTTAAATAATTAAAACATAAACTCCCACAAAAAAAGGAAACCAGTGAGCGATTTTTGGAGTAAAAAGGTTTTCCCGCGTTTACCGTTCTATAATAGCTGGGCTATTGCTAATATAGCCAATTCATTCAAACTCTGTACCTTCTGGAGAGTTTCATTGTAACCTTTTCAGTTTCCCAAAAAGCAGAAAATCCCTTTCATTTCAAACGCAAAAACCTTAAGAAATCCATACCCCATGTGCTTCAAGGCAACGCCCCAGACCCAAAACAATCATAAGACCATAACACTTTGAAATTTGAGGTATTGTGGTCGAAAGCATTCGCAAGTCTGCGTGTCTGTGCATACATTATTGAAATGCATCATAGGCATTATATAGTGCCAGCCGGTAGATCCTTCAAGTTGAAAAATCCTTCAGGCCATAGATTCCAATGAATTAATTTCATTTCCTTAAGCTCTAAAATATCCTTCAATGCATTACAGGCGGCAGGACTCATCTATCCAACAACATGTTTATGCTGCATACACACATTCAACGCTGATATCCTTTTGTGTCTGATGCATGTACGCACAGTCTACTATTGGACAAATATTTTATCTTGCCAACAATTTGATTATATTAATCGAATTGACAAAGCTGCAGTGAATTATTGAAATAAATCCCAAGAACTAACAATGCGTTGTGGCAGGCAGACCTGCATCTGTATGGACGAGAAGAGCTCCGATCGATTCTCAAGACAATTATTAAATTGACTGAAACAATTCATTGTGAAATTCTACCGTACCCAGCGCCGGAGCCGCAGCCGGACCAACCATATACATTCATATACAAAATGCACATGCACGTATTGGGACTTTCGTTTTGTTATCCGATTGTGTAGGGGACAATATAATGCCGCAGGACCAATAATGCATGAACATAGAAAGTGCATGCAATTGGTGGAATGAGAGAATGAGGCGGACAACAAACGGGATGGCAAAAACTTCTGGCCATTGGACGGATGTACAAAAGGCCTCATACAGTATGGGTGGCAAGGCAAGAGCAAGAAAGCGTTGTCTGGGAATTAATGAAAATTGAAGTATCTCTCAAGTGTGCAGCTGCAGGCTATATTATAAGATAATTTTATGTCTTAATGAGTAAGCATTCAATTAAAATAAATGAAATGTAATGAAAATGAATGTCAATCATTTCAAAAGTCAAGTATGTTCAAATGTGCTTTGCATATGAAGGGCCATTCACCTTTTATTCGAAATTAATGAATTAGGACTGCTGACTGCACCCCAAACTCTTTTGAACTACGCTTATAGCCAGACTGACTTAGTAAGATCGTAGATGATATTGAAGATTTGTTGTCTATCGTCTGCTTACATATTTCAGATACTCTTCTTCCAATGTCTAGGAGGCTGTTATCTCCAAAGTCCATAAGCTCCCCTCCACTGCTATTTAGGTCCACGCAGCCATGAAGTTCCGTCACATATTTGAGAGCGGAGTTGTCAACTCGTACATCTATTTGGGTGTTATACTTGGGGCTCAACCTAAATGTCTGTGGAAACTTGCCAACATTAGCAGGTCGTGGTAACTTCATGACCGCTTTTGCATATCTACCTATACATCTTTTTAATAAAATGAAAACTGGGGGCTGAACCGGTCAACGAAAGGTGACTGTTTATCCAGTGTCTTTCGAGCAATAAAAGACCATCAGTTTAGAATTCCATGTTTTACAAATCTTATTTTAGAGTAAACTATTTTAAATACGTTAAAGCAAAGAAAAAACAAAAATTTTCGTTGTTGGGTTACGTTCTTGAAAAGAATTAAAAAAGTAGTTTTTAATTTTACGCGCTGTTTTTGAGAATTTGTTTCAGGTTTCCCTTCTGTCTTCCACAGATGATAGTGTTGCCAAGTTTGTCAACAGTGACGGTAAAGATTCTTACTACACCTGGAGAACGTCCTGCATACCGACTTCTTGGCATACTTACAAAAGGATTGAAGTTTGAACTTTGAAGACTACTGGGTTTTGCCTTACTTCATGCTTCCCTGCTTATGATTGCAGTTCCTGACTGGTGATTTAAGCAGTAACCTTTCCGGTGATAGAAAAACGCCTGCTGACTTTATTCTGTATTTTGTACAATCAGTTTGCAAGCAGATTGTCTTGCTGCACAGCCTGTTGCGTCGACGAGCAATTTTCGGCAACAACTATAGGCCTCTTTTCCATCCGGAATATATCTTTGGATCTGGATAGCAACAACAAGGATTTGCTTTCAACACAGAACCACACAATAAACTACAGCTGTACGTGGCCAGACCACACCATACGTTCACCCTGTTACCACTCCAATATTAAAGTGCATCTTTTCCTCCCTGGATATCGTTGGACCGAGAACCAGTAGGTAGTTAATATTATAGCATGAGAAATGGAGATATGAACATTCAATGATGTGATGGCCGAATGAAATTTTGATTATCCTTTTCCATTTCGAATTCATGAAAGACATTAGACCAGTTGAAGCAATCATCTCTGTGCAGGGTTGAAACCATTTGGAAACGGGACTCATCCTCCTGCCAACTGAAATGCCTTGATCTGCGACGGAATCCCTCGACGATGTGGGACTTTTTTTCATTGTGTATACTTATTTTTGCTCTGGAAACGGATTCGCTTCATGAACATGCTCTGCAAATTGTCAACACGTTATCGGGAATGTACCGACTTGTTGTTTGCCACCTACGCGGGTGGTGCCTTCAAGGCTGGCAGTCCTTGGAGGAGGCTATCATCGTCGTCATTATCAGCGTCATTACCATCGCCATTGACAACGTCTTAAAATAGATGAATTCTCGTGATCTGTTTGGGGGTGGCTGAACTGTGTACACCCCGAGAAGGAAACGTTTTCCATAATGAATCGCCGCAGAGGCTGTTGCTCGGCTGCTGTTCGACTGCTGCTCATCTCGTGTTATTACTTTTTGGCCGCATAAAAACCGACATTAAAATGTTCTATGTACATAATAATATGACCACGGAATGGAAACCAGTTCCTGATCCCTTTGCGGTCCCTCTCAAATAAAACAAGAAGAAAAACAAAAAAGAAATTGTATCCTCTATGTGTGTTTGCACGAGCGCGATCCTTAAACCACTCGTGGTGTCCTGTGTATATTTTTATTTAACTTCTCCCCATCAATTACTCACAATGCCCCCGAAATTGGGGCCAGTCTCCGGCACTTCTCCGTTTTACTTCATGTGGCCAAGCATAGAACCCCTACCCCAGTAAAAACGGGACCGTTCCTGCACCTTGGCACATAATATTTCATGGTCGCGTTTGTGTGTTCCACTTCACTCAGTGAAAAAGTTTTTTAATAAATTTCCCTCTCTCCTTTAGCGAAAGGGACATACGGGCTACGAACACATTTGCATCTAAAAAAATATTCAGAGATGGGTTTGGTTGAATTTCCTCTTTTTTGTTTGGGCGGTAAATGCTTCCAGGGAAGATTCGTTACGGAATGTTGCTAAAGGAAAGGGGAAACTTTCAACTTTCCATCCCTTTAATTAGAGCTGAATTTTAAGGCTCCCATCGAAATGAATGAAAAAGGAAAAAAAAAGAAGGATAAAGGCAACTCCAACTCACTCGATTTGCAGAGTTCCACTTGATTCCCTTGGGAATCTCGGTTGGATATGCACGGCGCTGTTTTCGGGCGATGTTGATGTAAAAAGTCATAAAGTTTGTCGGAATCCAGAGCAGAATACGGCAACGAAAGCGAAAACTCTGGGAGAAAACAAAACGAAAATGTGTCCAAGGGACGAGTGATTAATTTTTGTTTTGATTTTTTCCCTTTTGGCTTTCTGTTCGTTTCGGCTGTTGCAGCAAGAGGGAGGGGAATAATTTCAACGATTTGCGGTTCAAAGGATTCTTTTTTGTGTTTTTTTTTTTTTTTTTTTAAGGAAATTGTTTTTGCAAAACGCGAGAGCAAATGCTATTGAATGTTGATTTGCCGCACATCGCTGCGATGGAAATTAAAATGGGCTCTCGGTTTAAGGAGGATTGATATGCGGGGGCAGGATGGAACTTTTTTCCTGCGAAAGTTCTTACTTGGTGGAGGATGGCGGATGTGCAGGGTGCACCTCTTGGGAGTCTCTTTTATGTCTATGATCATCGGAAGTTTCCAGACAGGCTTTTAGTTTGTTACTTTCGCCTGACAGGAGAGATGTGCGAATGCAGCTCCGCTGGAAATGGCTGTAATTGAAATAAATTGTCTCAGGGGCAAATATGCTGGCGGTTGTTGGTTTTTTTTTAGAGCTTGTTGTATGTTTGAGATGGAGATCCGACATTGATCCCAACATTTCAGATATTTTTATGTGCCTCTGAAGGTTTTACAAATATCTCAGCAAGCTATTTGTATAGCTTAGCGAATGGTAATTCAGCAAAAGTATTTTAGGAATTCGGCGTCTAAGACGTCAACGTTTGGAGTTTTTTAACAAAAATGCGCAAATTTACTAGGATTCTATTAATATTAGTCTACGAATTTTTCTTATACCGCACTACTGATGAAACTGAGAATTAAAATGCGGCTCTGAGTTCGAGGAAGGCTCATTTTGGTTTAGTCTAACACTGGTTTACTGTTGGTGGCAAGTCAGTAAAAAGTAGATGTAACACGTAAATTTGTCGGATTGTTGGGTGATTTGGTCACATGTCGAAAAAGCACCGATGTAAATTTGTCATCTGAACTGTTGCGACTAACACCTCAACCGCGCACTGGACAAACAAAATCCATCCAATTTGCGCCATTTGAACACGAGCAACAATCCATTGGACCGGATCTAGTTCTTGTCGATGTCCCAAGAGCAACAAAAAGTCATCGTCTATTTATAGATTGAACTTAAACCATTTCTTCTTCAGTGTTTGCTTCCACACGATATACACGATTCTGCCTCAGTGCCGGAATAAACTTATTAAGGTCATTGTGCCTACCCATATCCGGTGAGAAAATCTATCTAAAGAAGTACTTTCGCCTAATTAGTCCACGTCCCATTTTAATTAGAAAACTGTTTTTTAGCCATACAATAAGTTTCCACAGCAAGTAATAATACCTCATGCAGGTATGGTCGAATTTCGTATACAAATGTCTCGAGTTTCGACTTATGGCTGCCCTCAACTAATTAAATTCATAAACACAGATTGGAGAGCTAAACCATTTAGTTTCCCATTTATCCTCACATTCGATAGACACCTGATCGTTCCCAGTCGACCAACTACAATAATTTTCGTACCCAATTCATGATTTAACAGCCTCCAGACCTACTTAACAATTCAAAAAAAAAAAAAAAAAAACATATACCCATAAACTAATCAATCAGAACGCGATTACGGGTTGTTAGCTTGATTAAGAAATATACAAAGCGGGCAATTAAAAGCCTACCACCACCGGTCGTCCTCCCAACCGACAACCCAGAGAGAGGCGTCTCTCTTCGTGTCCGTAATTAACTACTTAACAATGTAAATTGACCAGCAAGTCCCGTCCTAGTGGTCATAAATAAAGAAAACTTCCAAATTAATTAGCTTTTTATTGTAAATTACACTCGTGCTCTTGTTGGTTCGAGAAGTTGCCTGGGAGCCTCGCTGAGACTGAAACTGAGACTGATAGTTCAGTTCTAATCTTCTCGTTCTCGCACTCGGTCGAATGCCATTTCAATTCCAAATCCGATTCCATGTCGTCGATGATCTAAAAATAAAGAGCGCTGCTCTCCGTCGTCGTCGGCGCCCCTCGCCAACTGTCAGCCTGTCAGTTTAATTGTTTGTCCATTCGAAGCCACAGTGAATATTTTGACAGCAGGTGAAATAACTGAAAGGCACCGCGCATTTATGCCCAGAATAGGCCATGTCTGAGGGAAAAAGGCACCGCTCCAACTAGCCCTTCGAGGAGGTAATAACAATTCGACGGTCGATGGAGGATTTTTCTTTTCTTTTTTTTTGTTCTTGTTGTTCTTGTTAGCCGTTGAGCGCACATATTGAATTATGTGGCCGAAATGGATGAATAAAATATTGATACAGATTTAACAGAGCCCGAGACCCATTGGAGGTGCTTCCCTTCCCATTCGCAGTCGCGCTGGAGAGATGTCAACTGGACGGCAATAAAAAAGGGTTTCGCCTTACCGGAACGTTCATTAAATTTGAGCAGCAGTTGTGGGGAGCTAGCCGGCCGCAGCACTTTTGCTGCCGAATCTCGGTCGACTGGGACATAAATATTCGATTCTGTCGATGGACAATAAGAGATATTGTTGTGCAAACGCATAGAGTAGCCGTTGCGACTGATGGCAGTTGAGCAGGAGGAACGAAAAAAATAAAAACCAACAATCATAGGGTAACCGATCTTAGCATTTCATAAATAAAGTGGAACGCGGCATCAAGGTCGACGTTGATCAGACAGCCAGTTCGCATGGCATCCCCTGACAAGTCATGTTGATGTGAATTTATTACTGTAATCTGAAACCCATATCGGCTGTGAAAGGAGCAATTGGTTGCGGGTAATCGGAAAAGCGTTTTGACGAGGAGTTCTTTTAGAGGTTAAAGAAACTCAATATGAACTTTTTTACAGCGACATTGTTAGAAAAGCGGGAGTGAGTCGTCTGAGATGGCTGTGACTGGAGCTGTAATAGTCAGAAACTATGGCGACGGAAAACTCGTATTGGCTAGATTCCATTTCCAAAAAAAAGTGAACCTCCCTACGTCATTTATATACCTTCGAGACAAGTCAAAGGAAAAACATATTAAAGCAATATACCTACTATGACATCAAAGATCGGACTGTCCAAAAACCAAGTCTATTTATAATATGGACCAGCACTTCACCGCGACTTGACAACTAGGAGCAGTGTCTCAAAGGCTGTTTGGCTACTTTACACAAGAGATAAGCTTAGCCTAGGGTCCCATATAAACCTGTCGCAAAGGGCTTAAGATTCGGCTGGATTTAGGAAGAAAGCTATAATGGATATGGCTAACGAACTGACAGAAAAGAACCTTCAAAATGTAACACTTAAGTAGACCTCTGTTATCTCTGACAAGCTGTAAAATATTATGGTAGCTTTGGACTGAATATTACAAAGACGGTGCAACAATCTGTTACTGTTCTTGGTTGGTGCTCGAACAATAGATATCATGTCTCAAGGTTGATGACTTCTGAAGATGCTTAGGTGATGAAGTAGACCCCATATTTTGTGCCAGTATCCCCGAGTCTCTGTCACATTAGGAAGAGATTACTTCAAAGCTAGTAGGACTCCCGAGAAATTTTGATGAACTGTTCTATGTCTCAATATAGGTTTAACCTGACTGCAGAATGGCTTGAGAGTGTCGGGTGCTGAATGCAAAAAGTATAGTACTACGAGGCCATGGCTTTATAGTTTGGTGTAGTACAGTAGAGCTTAAAAAGCTTTACTAACCAAAAATCATAACCTAACCCTATATCAGAACAAAGCCTGCTCGACTGCTTTAGGAGCAGCAATTCCGTAATACCGCTCATGCTAACTCCTACACTAGGCTTGGTCTATATGGAGTTGATAGCTTCTGTCTGTCCTATCTACTTTTATTCTGTTTACCACTTCGGGTACTATTTTAATTCATACTGCTTCAAGGTGACCAATATCATTCTTGTCACCCATTTAATCTGACATATTCGACACTGACATAAGGTAGGGCTTGAAGCTTAGGCGCTCGCCGAATAGACCCTCTTCTAGAAAATTTGGATTTAAGCACACCCTGGCTTCTTATCCGTTTTAGATGACATCGAAGTGGTGAGTGCTTTCATTCATTCCTTTGTATTCCATTTCGAGAGCCCGGTTTGTTCATATTCCTGTAGCTCCGATGATATATCCTATCTTGAGGAGGAATCAAACAGCCAGCAATCATTTCAAGCTACTTAACATCCCATAAAACGTCATCGCAGCGAACGTGGTCACATCCTAAATCATCATTAGCAAAAGTCTCCTGATAACGAGCCGCGAATACAATCTGCGATACAGATACCTGTGCGGTAACCAGTATCTCGTCGAGATTAAAATTCATTTTATTTGCATGAAAATGAAAACATCACCTCGCGATGGGCAAACGTGGACAATGACGACGACAATATCGTTGTCGCCACGCCGCAGTCGTTTGTTGAATTATATCTCGCCCTCAGAGCATATTGGAGAGAGGAGGATCACCACAATAAGACCTACGGATCGTCTCGCGCAATCTTATCTCAAGCGACATTCAATAAACGATTACTACCCATGTTCCAATTGTGATTACCCAGCCAGTGTGCCAGAGTGGAGGATTCCGTGTCCCACTCACCACTATAGCGCGCACTCTTTTGTCCGGTTATCTCGCGCACAGTTTTGTTGTTTTGTTGTTACAGCTCCGATATTACCTTGTTCTCCATGCGCGGACTTCCTCCGTCCTCGATGAAACATGCGAAGACATCGATAAAAGAAAATCAAACAACAACGATAACGTCTGCGGTCCACGGCCGTATAATTATCTCGCGCAGAGTCTTTATTCGGTCCTTTACGATCCGATCCACAGAGTCACAGTCACACTGTACACCTATAGAACGTGTCTGTGTGGTGGTTGCGACAGAAAGAGAGTGAATATCAGTTGGGGGCATCACATAAGATATTCGACCAGATTTCAGATGCATACCTAACCTATAGATACGGGGGGGTCCATGGGGGGCAGGGTGAAAATATCACTGGCGATCGTCGTTTATGGCCTCAACAGGAACAACAATTTATGATAAGTAAATGTTATGTCCAATTTAAAATTGGAAGCACAGGGCAAATGGATATCAGTGTTTGGTCGTCTGGGAGTAAGATATGCGGAGTTCCACTACGGATATGGACTTTAGGTGGATATTTTCAATTGCCAGACATTGAAGTTTGTATACACTCGGAGTCGTTATTGGTTATGGATGTGATGACAGGTGGATGGCAGTGTTCTGGGAATAGTGTTTTCGGATCACATCGCATAAATATTTAGGCCCCGACTTTATTGCAAAGTCTTTGGAAGGATATCCGATTTCTATAGGATCAGGATAATAACGTATTTTAAGAGCTGACGTAAAGTGCATTGTTTGGGCGACATTTTGAAAGGGGTCGCTTACATACTGAAGTATTTCGGGAGACAAATTATTCAATTTTGCTTCTGGAATTTGTAGAAATTTTGCGAAGCGTATAGCAATTGGATCAATCACCAACCTTTGTCTCTTCCGTACAAACTTCGAAGCTAGATTTTGATGGGGTTAAGACACTTGCAATATGATTGCTACTAAGTCGGCATACGAATCATGGCAATTGGGAAGAAGTTGTAAATAGCTGACGGATAATGTTGAAAAAATACCCATAGGCGCTGTAAAGGCACAGAGCCCCAAAAGGAAAACAAGATAAAGTACGACCAAACGTTACATTTTACCTAGAGCTATTCGGTTTTGGTAGAAAGTTATTTGCCTACATGTAAAGGAGTGTAACTGTAAGTAAGCTGCTGCTCGTGATCAGTTGTAAGTAGCCTGACTTTTCTTTACAAAATTGGCAAGGAAATACCAGCCTACCTACCTGGAACTATAAGGAATGTCTAGCGGAACGCTTAATTCTTAACGTTTTGTCCCTTGGAGTTGTTGTCGAGCCGAGTGAATTTTATGAAATTTATGAAATAATATATATTTTGAATTATACTTTTTAAAGGTATAGGTACATAGAAGCTTTTGCAATATAAGTGAATGAAAGCTATAAATGTTTAGAGAATAAAGCTTTCACTGTAGTAGGTATTTCAAGTTGTACGTTGGTTGTTTTTAAAAAATATTTTTAATTATGGTTGTTACAAATATACTTTAAAATCCATTTATCATCTATTACATTATGTTAGGGTCAGACCTTAGTAAAATTTGTAGTGGCCCACTACCCGTAATCCCCAAAGTGTTTGACGAGGTTGATTGCCACAACTCAAACGTTTCTGTTTAAAAAAATCATATCCGAAATTCAATACATTATTATTCAAGGCATAGAGAAAAAAAATGTTTTCCAAACTGGAAGTAGAAGTTTCTTAAAACAAAAACATGAAGTTCAGTTCCAGTGGATGATTCAAAAACTGGACCAAAATTTAAAACTTATTTTTGATTTAATAAATTATAAATGTTACATAAAGTTTTGTGCCTCAAAAAATTGTTTTCCTCCAATTGGATCTTTTTTCTTTAATCGTTCATAGCTTTTCTTAACCCTAGAAACTGTTTGCTATATTTATATTCAGAAACAATAACTTATATCTTAATTTCCGAACAATTATTCTTGACCAAAAAAGGATAAGTCCAGATTAACTCATAGAAAAAGGAAGCAAGGAACTTTGGGTTTTGATGCCCAAACTCAATGAAATCAATCCATAAGCTCTGAGGTTCGACTTTTCTCTGTAAGAATGAGTATAATCATATTCTCAAATATTCCGAATTCAATTCGAATTTATTTTATCGCAGAAATATTGCAGATGGTGTTCCACAGGAAACATAAATTGGGCCCTTGCTTGCTCCATTTGTCGACGATTCTGGAGGTGTCCGAATGTTTTTCTGTCCAGAAATTCTGAATTTTCAAATAAAGTAATTACAAGTCATGGTAATGGCCATGGTATTTATAAGAAATTTAATAGTATATGCTATTTCTGTCCAGGTATAATTTTTGACATAAGTTAGGGTTGCCATCGTATTCCTTTTTCGCCCTAAAAATTACTTTGTCCACCAATATTCGAAATGGGTACAGAAAAGTTGACCTTTTCATATATCTTTTCACTAAACAAAAAAAAGCTTCTCATTTGCATATTTTATTCTCTTTTAATGTTTGCATATGCGAAGCCATATATGCATACGACGTGGTATACAAACTTTCACAAGTGAATACATCCATTTAACGAATCTTCTATATCAGAGACTAACATCCGTGTGTGTGTGGATTCGTATTGGACCAACGAAGGACATTAACTGCTTTTTGAAATAAGAAATTAAGTTTTGTGGAACAGCACTTTGCAAAAATAGAAAAACAAGGCAGTGTCACTTTCAGTACAACAAAAAATTTATTGAAATTTTTAAAATTCTAATTTCGAATTTTTTCTGCTTGTTAAATAAAATATTTAAAAATATATTAACATTTTCATTTTTTTTAACTCTGGAACTGAACTCTAAGAGCATTTGGATCTTCGCTAACATTTTTGTCTCCCCTACAATTTTATAATGTCCACCATTTCTCGTTTTTCAATTTCGCAATCTAAACATAAAGTGAACTTTCCTGGGTCAAATAAACCTCGATCTGGAAGTCTAATTTTCTAAAAGTTTTTAAGCAGCTGGGGGCCTTGATTCGCGTTAAGGCCAATTGCACTTCTGCCTCGATATAGGCAACAAATTTAAAATTTTAGATCTACTTTCGACAGTTAGTAAATAAATGTCCCTTTATGGAATTGGCGAAATTCGAACACTTGTTCTCCTTCATCACTATATTAATAGCCTTCACTGTTTTGGTTATCCCAATAAAAACTAAAAGAGTGACCTTACACATTTTGACAAAATAAATAAATGAATAACTAGCAACATGAAATCTATTTGATTCCCTCCACCAACACTACTGATTGAGAAGTGTATATCAGAGAATCAAGACATCCACCCAGAGGGCAGACGTGGCACGGAAAACAAACAACCCCAAACAAATTAAGCCCCGAATTCAATTTCACGACTCTAGCCACGGGGGAATCCTCCTAATAAATAAAATAAAACAGCGCCCGGCGAAACAGCGCACCACATGCATCGCGCCCCGCACCGTCAGAACGGTGCGAATTTAACCCGCCAGCTATCAAACCGAACGAGAACATCTCACGAGACTCCTCCAAAGGACATGCGGACGAATCGAAAGCACATACTGGCAGTGGTATCGCAATGGCACTCCAGAAATCGTATTTAAGATCGCAGCAGGTAATATTGACAGGTGATCGCGAATATTTCATTAAATCTTATTTCGGGCACAGAGCGGAGCGTAGGCCGATCGTTTAGTTCCTGAGAGAGATAGACGGCGCAACTGACCACCAGGGGACAGTGCGTGAAGGGTGAAGCCATGTTTAAATTATGGCCAATCTGAGAAACATTACCGCCATTATGAGCTCTGTTGGCATTTCTCTTTCTTTTATTCGTTGCGGCCTCGGCCAGGTATGCACGTTAGTTATACTCGGATTGGAGATTTGATGTTTCGTGCTTTTGTTGGTCTTTTTATTGCGTGATCCTTGTCCCCGGTCGCCACGGGCGGCGGCCACTCATTTGCCATATGGATACAGTGCACAACTCGTATGAGAGTGGATACTCGTAGCTATATGCTCGAGAATTATTGCCTGGCAATAAAACGACTCATATTGGAAATTTATTTTTACGATTGCAGTCGCTTGTATTGTTTCTTTTTTTTTCTTTTTTTTACGAATGTTGATTATTCGCCTAGCGCGGCGGCGGTGGTGGGGCGATGGCGCAGCAAAAGTTTATTACTTCCCTTCCCAGGGCAGCGCGGATGGTAATTATAAAATTTGCAATAGAAAACATACCCCGATGGCTGTGTAATGTGTATATGTATAGACAGGGAGAAGAAGTTTACTGATTGCTTTGCAAACATGCTCAGTGGAGCAACTTTGTTGCGGATGCTAATCGTTTTATATACGGCTGGTTGGCTGGATAGATGTTGTTTGGATTGAGTTTTCGAACAAACAGATACATCATCCAATACAATGCACTCGGATGTATGGTTATGTTCATGACTTCAAAACGGAAAATTGCTGTTTTCTTTTTCGTTAATTAAAATTCTGCTGTGTAGAGATAGGGACAGCTTCACAGCATCGGGAGATGGATGTTGGTTCATGTTGATAGTTTTATCGCCAATTTGCATTCCGATAATGTATATGGGTAGGGTAACATCATGCTCATACAGAATGTAATCGTTAAATTGTATGGATCTGTGCAATGCCTTACCGATGGGACTTGAACGGGTGCGAGCTTGGCTATGTAAGGCGGGTGCAAACGAAAATTGTGTACACAGTACACACCAATTAACTGACTTGCTAGTAGATATGACAGGCGCACTTGCCTTTTACCTCCAACTGAAGAGTGGAGGAGGAATAGCGGTACGACTGACTTACAACGGACGTTCTAATGATATCCCGCGATATTTATAATCATTTTCAGTGCACGGGATAATTTTTTTTAACTCACAATGGGGAAATTTTCTATACAAAATTGCATACTGTGATCTACAAAACATACTACAATCACTAAATATTGAGATAGGTACGCCCTCAAAATTTAGGCGTGGCATAAAACGGCAAGGGATAGAAGTCTATGGAGCATTTAAAAGAAAAATCGGCAAATTAAAGTCCACGACGGACATAACAAACCTCTAAGATCCAACAAATTAGTTTCTTACATCCGAGTTGCTCTTATTATACGAACAAATATTATATATGAAATAAAGTTCCACAGAGTTTCTTATAAGCGATTTTTGTTCTTATATGAGTATGTATTTCTTTTATCAGGATTGACCTCTATTCTAAATCCTTGCGGCTCGGGAATGTGATCCAAAAGAGATTGTGAGCAAGGCCGTCTACTGGTAGGTAAATCGGGGGCCTTGGGCATACAAGAAGAAGTGGCCCCATTGAAAAGTAAAAAAAAAATTAATGATGTTGTAAACTAATTTCAATACTACCGATGTAAATGTGCATGAGTACCAACGCCACTTAGAAAGGAACACCAAACAAATTACGTAAAGGAGGACGCCATTTTAAGTGTTGGTGTCTCTTTTTTCTCCTGCTCTTTCTTTGCCGAGAGCGGAAAACGATGGTCGCATTAATAACGGAAGAAAAATAAAATCCGTAGAAATTGGTTAAAATTATAAAATAATGTGAGTTATAATAAAAACTTTTTTGTTTAGAGTTAGCTCTAACAAACAGAATAAAAATAATTGTTCATAAATAATAATTAATATTCATGAAGCTTAAATTTAAGATTAATAATATTTAATTAAAAACTGTAATAGCAATTTATGTAATTTATGTAATTAAAAACTATAATTTTGTTACAAGGTTCAGCGTCTAAAATAATTTCTGTCAAAAGGTTCAAAGGCTATTAGGATATTTTTTCAGTTTAGCGCAAAATAAAGTTTTCAGGGATTTCAGCAGCAAAATAAAAGAAATTTATCGCTTCAAACAGACAGACCTAGCTGTTTATTTTTCTTTTATAATACATAGAGGCGAAAAAAGATTTTTATAAAATTCAGTTTGAAACTTAAAATTCTAAAACTGTATTTAAAAAAATATTAAACTTTATTTGTGGTCTTAGAATTCCCAATATACTGACTCTGATGAATATTTAAACAAAATTCTGATCTGGTGTCTGGTTGATATTTTATTTTAAAAAACTTGATTCTTAATACAGCCGGCCGACAAAAAAATCTCAGTATCCTACCTGGGAGTGCCATATTTTTTGTCTACAATGGCATTGACTTACCGGCAATTCAGAGTCCCGTGAGGATGGGGACCCAGGGCACATGCTTCCTTTGCCCTTACGGTAAGGACTGTACTGATTCAAATTTCAAATGTCAAAAATGTTTTTAGATCTTCAGATGGGGCAGCGTTACCTGGCTCTGAATTGCGCTCACTAACTGAGACTGCCGAAAGCAAATATTGCAAGGGAGGTCTTGGAACTAAATTCTGTCTGGAAAGCAACGAGTAAAACAAACATTTATTTCTGTATATTTGCATTTGGGGGTAAGGATCAATGGACGCGCCAGAACTTTTGTGTTATTTATTATTTATTTGTGTATGCAGTTCTTAATGAAGGGGAATGCCTTTTTATCTACAGGGCGTCATCCATCAACAGATTTTTAAATTGTACTTAATTTGTATTCACAGGGTGCCATCAAATATGACGCTGATGCGACAGTTTCCGCTCATTTAGTTAAAGGTTAGCTCCCAAATTTGCTCACACCTTGGCTGTGGGTACCCAAGTAGCATTCGAATACACATTTTAGGCCTGGCGACGTTCTGGTGTCAACTCGTGATCCCATTTAGGAACATATGTTTCGAAACAACGAAGTAACAGTTCCTATTTGGTTTCGGAAGTGGCGCAACACAAAGTAGGACTTATTTTTGACGCAAATCCTATGTACACACAAATTGGGAAGAATGCCATACCATATAATTTGTGACGCTATAATACGTCATTCATTTTGTGTACCTGTGTTATATACCAATATAATATTCTGACTGCATCAAAAACTTCATTATTAAACAGAAAACTGCTACTGAAATTTTATGGGGAAAATAATTTTGCCTTGAAATGTTACTAATGTACTTCGAAAAAAACCATGATCCTTACAAAATATGCTGTATTTAATGAAAACTTTCTTTTAAAATTGTTTATGGTATTTTAAATGCTGATAAGGAGCATTATAAAATCAGTATAAAATAAATCTACGATGTGTATATAGACATAATAGTAACATTTTAACCTATTTAATTACACCATATCCACCAAAACAGTAAATTTAAAATTTCTTATCTTCCATATACATTTTTTTTTCAATGCAAAATGGATACCTTACAAAATATTCCCAATTAGGAATTCGTTCTTATTTGTGTAGCAAATAATCTATTGGGAATTGTGTTTATTCTGTGTTGACAGTAAGTTTTTAGGAATTGTGTGCATAACCACTCATCTCCACACATTTTACACGCTGCGGACATAATGTTTCATTGAAGAAACAATTTTGACACAATATAGAATCTGTGTAGACATAAAATCCCTAGATAGGAATATTCCTAAATGGGAAATGTTACCTAGCATTTGTCGAAAATGTTACTCATTGGGAATATTTTCTGGTAACAAAACCGTCTTAAAGACGTCGCTCATGACACATGACACATGAAGTCGCAAAATGCTCCTTGGGTATGCAATACCCACCTAATAGCTTCTGTAAATAAAAATTGTATTTCGACATAAACTTGTACTATCTGACGAATGCATCGGACAAAAATTCAAATTATGTCCCTCAAAGAAAAATTGCTGGCGCATATTATCTCGTCTGATGGACGACTTCCTGTGATGGTGAGTCCAAGTTATTTTAAAATTCAAAGCACTACTTCCGGTATCCAGCGAATATTCCCGCATTAGCCATGTTTACGGTGCACTTTCCCTAAAGAAGTAATAATAGTAGTTCAAGTACAAAGCGCCTTCCAAAGGGACTCTAACTAAGTGCAGTGCAACGGATGCCACATTTATCGCAGTTTTTTCGTGCCTGCATTCTTTCACTCTCCCGGTGGCGCATCCTGGAAGCTCTAACACTGTTAAACACGATAATAGCGTCACCCGCACACAGAGGTATATATTATTACGGGTTGGACACAAGTAAGATGAGTGACAGGAAGAGCTAAATGATGGTAATACCAGTAAAGCACAGCTGCCATTTTATGAATAGCGCAATGAAAGGACCAACAAAAAAAAAATACTTTATGCGATTTAAGCTGCTCACATTTTGTTCGCTCCTCCTGGTGCACTCGTAAATTTCACGGGCAATTTGCTCCAGGGAAAGCATGCACTGTATTTAACCACTTTCCAGTGTTGAACGCTGAAAGGATGCTGCATAGCTCCTGCACAATGCACCGCACAGTCATTAAATAAATGGTGTAGCCATATGTGGGTGGAATATAAACGTATGCAAAGGATGCTCGTGATTGACCCACTCAAGTGTGAAATTTGGATATCCCTTCAGAAGACACTGGACTTCTATTAACAATTAATCACACTTATTACGAAGCTATTCGCGCTCTCTTTCTCTCTCTCATACTTTACTGTAAGTGAGAGTGCGAGTGTGACTGTCATCGGCAGGCTAACACGAACAATAAAGCAATCACCCTCATTTGTCAAACTGCTCCGGTGTGAAAGAATTGAAATTGGAGCAGTATGACATCAGGATACCAAACCCCCCTCCGGCTTCGGTGAGACAGTCACTTAAGAGGACTATTTGTAAGCCAGGACGATGATGACGCCAACGACGACGACGATGAACGAGAGCCTTTAGTTCATTTAATGTAGGAAGTGACACAGCCAACATGACACACAGCACAATGACGACAATGACAATGACGCCGACTACTACCTACTACCTCGACGACGAAGACGACAGCGACAACACCTTGAGAAAGGATAATTTAGGGGTTTTCCTTGTTAAACGAACCCCGTAGGAGGACAATGTATTGTCATATTCATCTCCTCCTCCGCCTACTTTTTTCCCTCACACACCGTGTGAGGGTGTGTACCTACCTGTCCGAAATAATAGGGCATCATCAAGTTTGTTCGCAGCAGCAATACACCACAAAAGGATCTGTCCTTTATCCTTCGGGGTGCTGAAAATAATACAAGAGCACCTCTAGAAGTACTGGGAAACTTCCTCCACAGCTTTCGCCATCGATAGTGTAGAGTCAGATTTAGAGTCCTACTCCTGTCTTCTGCTGCTGAGGTGTCCTATTACACCTTGGAAAGCACACACAATGGATCGCTTGGTGGTGTGTCCTTCCTGGAGGGCGTCTGAAGTGTTTTGCGCCATTGTTGCCACTTAAGTTGTGGGCGGTAGCCGATGGTAGACTTGCAGTCTGCCTGCCAGCAGATGGGGCGAGCCTGGTACAAACTTTAAAGCTGTTCGTATCTATGGCTTCTATCGCACTTCAGAGCCAGTTCCATCCGGTAAACCTTTTCGATAGAGCGCATCGTTCAAGGGGATAATTTCTCATCGCCGGATTATTTTATTGAAAGGTAATTTTTGGGGAAAATGTTGCTTTCCTCTTCCCTAGCCGGGATAGGCGACGAAATTGGTATCCTGTTCGGTTGTATAGATATGAGTCATAAGGGCAGAAATATTAGTTTCAGACGATGATGTGACTTGTGGCATGATTAAGCTGCGTGAGTTATGGGACTGCACGTGCCTAGTGCGTGGGCAAAATACTGATGAAGGCAGTTTGCATTTGCACGCCATTGCGAGACTATGCCAGACGGTTTTTATTGCGAATGCAAGTGCATGACGTTTCTGCTGGATTGTGTTGCGCTATTGAGTTATGGAATGGGAAAACGGTTGAGCGAGTGTGGAATTCGGTAGTAAATCATGCGCGAGTTAAAATGCTATAACCGGGGGCTTATGAATCAAATTCGTGGCAGTGAGTTATAGGAGTCATTGCTGTTGCAGGCGGTGTTTCCATCGAAACCAAACCGATAGCAAACAATGCTGTGCCAAATGGGTGTTGCATTGACACGGTAATTTAGTTTTTAACGCTGCAATTAGATATGGTCTCTGTTGTGATGCAGAGTTCGTCACACCAGGAAGTTTGCTACGGTCGCAAGTAACTGAGGGAGCTGCTCGTTATTTTTTTATGACTTCATTGACTTTAGTAGAGTGCGTAAAGGAGCGGCATGCACACGTTTCTGAAATCAGTGATGGGTTCAAAGTAGCTTTTATCGTTTTATCTGCTGAGCTTGGATGGTATAGCTGCAGTAAGTGTAAGAAGTCATTGACTTTTGACTAAGTCTTAGTAAATTACCAATTTAATTAGCTCCTTAGTGCCTTCCAAGAAATCGCCAAAAAAATGTATACCTAACCCACTTATAGTTGAAGCCCTTAGGTGAAGAAGGAGTTAAGTGACATTTACATACTTTCGATATACATGGGCTTAAAGTTTTGAACTGTAACTTTGATTGTTTAATACAACTCAGACTAGTACCTGAGGAACAAAATAAAGAAAAGATAGACCACATAAAGAGACGTGCATTGCACAAAAACTTAAGTTGCCATATAAAACCTTCATTGCTGAAAACAAATTTAATTTTCTGAAAATGTCGTTTAACCCCTTCTTCACCTAAGCGCTTCAGTTGTTAAAATATCTTTTTATGTACCTATATGGTGTAAAAAATGGAGGTGTGGGGCAAGTGCGGTCCATTAAATCAATTTAATCAATAGCTCGACTTTAAAGTCACATCTCACGATCAGTGTTTTTAATCTGTGGCAACCAATAGCTTTTTGTTCATAGCGATTAGCAGTTTTCTACGCGGAAATAAAATAGAATAATAAGAAAACGATCTTCCGTTGACTTTATTTAAACTTTATTTTTAGTGCGCTTTCATACGAATCTTTCTTAAGACTGATTTTGTTTACAGTTTTGTCTTACCCTATGGTTCGCATTTTTCATGAGCACATGATTCCAAGAAATTACGATGTCAATCCAGACGCTTATTCAGCGTTTTTAAATTTCTTGCAGTCATGAGCGCATTGCGACATCTGATTCGAAAATATCATATTACTTGATTCATGTGCATTGCGAAATTGAATTAAATTATATTATTGAACCCCTAGTTCATGTGTCTTTTGGGCTGGATTGACGTTGTTACATTCTGTAACTATTATCCTTTACCCTGATATGTTTTTTATTCAAGTTTAAATGACGAACCAATTATTTCTCAAGTTAGGGATAATAAAATTCTATACTTTTGGTATAATACCAATGAATTTAAATGTGTACGCTGTAGGGCTGATAGGTTGGCTTAAAAGATAGGATAGTTTTGGACCCGATAAGTGGCGCTGTTGTTGATAAAAATATTTTAATTGAGTTACTCGAAGTACTAATTGTACGCAGACGAAGTCGCGGGTACCAGCTAGTAAAACAATATAAGAAAACCTGGTAGAAAACTCAAAACCATAAACAAAGTTTGGGGTCACAATTTTTAAAATTAAAAAATTGAATAGGTAGATGCACCCCTTTACGAACGACCAAATTATAGAAACGAGTATGCGAATACCTACCCAGAGAAAGTTAAATGAAACCCAGTTGAGCACTTTTGTTAGTTTTTTTCTTTTTCATTTGAGACTTGGTGTTGATAGCTTGGTTGTAGGTAGATTAAACTTTCCCGGGGTTCAACTTTATACACTCGCTTCAAAGTAGTTCAAAACACTTACCAAACATTTCTCTATGATGGTACGGATTCCAAAGCACGTCTTTCAATCTGCTAAGTTAACCAGACTCTATTCGCATCGCACGACTTATCCTTTCCATTAGGAAAGCAGATTTCGTTTTTTTTTTCAAAATGAAACAGAAGCAAGTGTTCGTTTTTCACTAAAAACAAAATACGAAAACACAATTTCCGTTTAAAAATTTCAAACACCATTTCAAAAATATAATTATATTTTTAGAATCCGCGATTTTGTGGAAACTTAGCTACGAAGGGGAATATAATTCCTGTTTTAGGCACCTACCACAAACATCAATAATTAAGGACCGCATTCCCCGAAACAACCCACTGAAAAAGCGAAAACTTTCTTCCCTTTTCTCAAATCAACTTCAATTAAAAATAAAATGCAAACAAATTTCTTGTCATTAATTTGTTGTTTTATTTTATTTTTTTAAATTAAAATTACTTTTTACATAGTTTTATGGTAGGTCTAATATACTTGTATATATTCAGAATTCCATTCCTCATTTTCATCTGCATTCTTTACTCGTGTCATATAATGTTCGTAATTCTGATTACTAAATTTACAAATCAAATTTTGTTGAGATTTATTTTGTTTTTTTTTACTTTTAACTAATCGAAAATATAATTATGGCGTAGGCCAGCAGGATACGCGTAGAGATAATTTCTTTTCTTGTTTTACTTTATTTCATATACTCTATTTATATAATATATATATATATCTTAGTACATATGTATTTCTTAGTAATAAATTTAGTAATTAAGAGTTCTGTAGTTAGGTAATAAAATCGATATTTATATATATAAAAAACTATTATGTACAGTCTTCGTAATTAAAAAAAAGAACAAATGCAACTCTTTTTTCTTCGTCAGTAATAGTATATTCTGTTTCCTTTGTTTATTTTGTCCGATTTGATTTTATCCATATTCTTATTTATAAAGAAAAACAACTCTTGGTAAGTTTGTTTTGCAAATTGGATATAGAAAAAAAATTGTATTTATGTTAATAATGTTACTTTGTGTGTAGGACTTAGGCTTATGGTCATGGGAGGTTGAAATTAATGTGAAATCAATGATAGTTCTTAAGTTAGCCAAACAGTTTTACTTTTGAAAATAAATTTAATATTTAACAACAAATCGCAAATACAAGATTTTTGTTTCATTTTCGTTCTAATATTTGTTAAAACATAAAAATTGATTTTTCACATAAACATTTACAGAGAAATGTTTGTTGTTTTATATAATTTTTTTTAAGGAATATGATCGTGCTCATTTTGTTTCTTATGTTTCTTTTTTTTAGTTTTTTCTTGCAACTTTAATATATTTACAAAAAAAACATCGATATACTGGGTTTAAGATTTATTTATTCACAATCAGGTATAAAACAAGAAGCATTTAGTTAAGTTTAATTTTGGTTTTTTTGATTTTATGATTTAAACACCAATATCTAAATTTTGTTATGTATTTTTTTTTCTTATTTCTTTTATAAATGAGGTACTGGGAGAGGGATTGAGGGTAGGAGATGAAAATCTATAATTGAGCACACATTTGTATTGTAAAAGATCTAGTTCTTTTGTTTCCTATATTCAGTTTACTTATGTATTATGGGAGGACTTGTTTTTTTTTTTGTTGGGGAACTTGGGATATAATCGTATTTACTTTTGACTTATCTGTTAACCCGAAAAAGGTTTTCGACTAGTTGAAAATTAGAAAATATATATAAGATTTTTAGTTTTGATTTCAAATTGAAGTTATGTTTTTCTTGTTACTTTTTTTGTTTTTTTCTTACTTTTAGCGACAGTAGAGACAGCTATCGAGGTATTGAGCATGCTGTATACACTTTTCGGAGACATTTCTTCAACCACAGATCGGTGAGTATTTTTGACTCGATACTGAAAAATGTTCAGATCAATGTTGGCTGCATATTCTTATGAAAGTATGAAAGAAAAAAACAAAATCTTACTTCTTGTATTTTAAATACTAATGCGAACAAAGTAAAAAAATCAGCCTTGATGGGTTTAGAAAAAGGAGATTTTCACCAAACTCCACGAGCATAGGGCATCCACAAAGAATGGGCTTTAATGCTGGGCAATTGCCTTAGGTGGGTCAATTGGAATGACCAGGACCGGCTAACTAGAATTATCCAGGCTGTTGAAAGTTTAAGGCCAAAAGTTGAATAGTAGATGAGCAAACGAATATAGCTATTATGTAGGTTCTGATGTTTTTTCGTCGATTCAAAATATTGACACTTAACTCTTTACAAGTCTAGACAGGTGTTACATCAGTGGTTCATCACATTTAGCCGCGAACTATTGAAACCTTTAAATGTTGTGATTTTGGTAAACCAGATTTTGTTGATTTTCAAGTAGATATCAGGGGAAAATTTCAAGACTCGCTAGTTCAGTGGAGTTATTCCTTTAATTTTATTATATGCGGGCATTTGAACAAACGTTTCAATTATCTTTGAGTTCTAAGGGGGGTTAAAACTGTCCAGTTCCTTGTAGTTTTTTTTTAGATTTTGATTTTTGATGAAAGTAATTAATTTTTAATGTGGTTCTAAGCTAAACTCTGACAATTTTTTTGGTAAAAGATTGCTTGCAGATTTCTAATGGAAAGGTGGTGAAGGTCTTAAAAAAATGTCTGTCGTCTCGAATGTCTTTTCTAGTGGATTTCAATATTCTGTTTAGTACACAGGGTGATGAGAAAAATTGATTAGACTCCCAAACTAAAAATAAGTGGTTGTTACGTATGTGAAAATTGTGAAGGATCGTTAAATCGTTTCTTACGGTCTCCTCCCCATAGATAATTCGAATGTAGTCTTGCGCAAAGCGCCGAACTGATTTAGTCTATCCATAGCTATGTTCTGAATTTCAGTTTCATCAGCCATAGAGTCTCCCAGTTATTTTTAATCAAACAGAAGACGGTGTAAAGGTGGCTTAGGTTAAACTAACTAACTTAGACTGGCGAGGAGAAAAATCATTGTCACACCCAGGCAGATTGCACCTCACCCACTTTGACCCTAAAAATGATGGTCCTTACTAATAATACACTTTGAACCTTCACACTATTTATTTTGTAGGTAGAAAATGTCCCCATTGTGAGATCGAAAGATTTAGCCTGAATACTAAAGAAAGATTGTTAATATCGCGGGATATGCATAAGTTGTAATTGCTATACGAGGGATAAATGGGAACGTTCAAAACTCTAGTTTACTAAGCCTGACAGCTGTCTTATTTGATGTTTTTAGTGTTTGTTGGTCTAGATTGGTCACGTGTAAAGACTTTTCAGTTGCCTAGGACCCTAAGCCTATGAGTTTTTCATTTTTAGAACGAATGAAAAGAGTTTATTGAGAAGCTCTTTTACGACAGTTGAACTCTCGGATGTTTGTCAGACTATCGCGAAAGGTGGAGCAGTGGAAAAAAAAACCCTAAGATGTAATTTGGTTTATTTTCGATCACCGAACACTGACCCCTCGCTTGGTAATCCAACATACTAACCACTAAACCACTGTGTCTATATTTTTGAGGAGTATTCGAGGAATATCCATCAGCAAGACGCGGCAATTGCGTTCAAGACATTTTCTGTCAAGTAAAGTCCAACCCTTCCTTTCTTAACCGTAAATTTAAGCTGCACTAAAGGGAAAACTGGTTCCTTAGATGGTTAGGTACTGATGAACAAATAAAAGCGATCAGACGAAAACAAATAAGACGGCTTCATTTCTATATTTTTCGAGAGAAACCATATGCCCTGATATTTATGGCCACAATTTGGACAGATAATAATCCACCCGCCATTTATCATTAAAAATAAACAAAAAAATAAAAATAAAAATATTTTATCACACCAGGCGCACTAAATGTCCATCAACCGTGACCGCTGTGATGCCAAAAAAAAAACAATAGTCTTGGCCAGATCTCTTCTGTAATTATTCCCACAATTAAGTGTTATAAGGTCTCGCAGTCTCACTCACATTTCACCGTTACTTCAACCGTAAAATTTCGAAATTAATTACAAAAATCTGTCGCTCTATTCAGCTTTTGACGACTACCATTAATTAGGCTCTTTCTGCCTCGTATAGTCTGAGATATTGATCTGGAATAGAGGCCATCTACTCCCACAAGTCTCGCGATAGCTATCTCTACTGTCCGCTCTAGTTGTTTGTTTTTGTTTTTCTTTCTCTCTTTTTAGCTGGAAGCTAATTTATGAATTTTGCGATTAATATCATCAGGCTATCTACAGATGGAACAAAATAAGGAATCAGTATGCGCAATCATTCTCAGGAGACAAAACAATTCAGGAAAACAAACAAAACACCCATTCACTCAATTTCACGTGCACATATCATTCACGCTCTCACGCAGTCGAAGAATAAAAAATAAAACTCTGCACATATCTCACTCATTCACATTGCAGTTTTGTTTAGTTGTTGTTTTTTTATAGTTTTTTGTTTTCTTTTTTTATAAATCTAAGCATCACTCAAGGTTTATGATTCTGACCTGCGCCGCACTAACTCTATCGGTTTTTCGTTCGTAGTAGCAATTAGGTTTGTTTGTGTTTATTGTATTCTTTTGTTTGTATGCATGTTTTTTTTTTCTTTTAATTTTTAGTTCTTGTAGTAGTTACTTTGTGTAGTTGAGGGGGGGATGGCAAGGCCACTGAGGAGGGCGCTTACACTTTCAGGGCGTTTCTCGAACAAATCGCCGGATTCTTACACAGTTCGGGTGGTGCTATCGAGGAAGTTTTTACTGTTGCTGACGCACCCGATGAGTTGCTTTTGAGAGCCGAGGCGACTGGAATCGATACGCCGAGATAGGAATGCGAATCATTCTCGATGAGGGCGGTTTTGTCACTTGGCCGCTTTTGGTTGCGTAGGATGCACACGTAGAGGAGCAAGATGACAATTAGGATGACCGAACCGGCGATCATGTCGAAGAGAAGGGGGTTCTGCATTTCCGAGAGTGAGGTGATTCGAAGGATGTTGAGATCGGGCTTGGCGAGGGATTCGATTTTGGAAATGTCGCTGTTCTTCTGGTGCCAGTTGAAGATGAAGTTTGTGTGCTGATTGATGGACTCGCTGGACTGATCATCGAAGGGAACTCCACCGCTGTTGGTGTTTGTTGAAGGAACTGTTTCTTGTACTGAGTTTGAGAGTTGAACGACTGTTGAGGTTGGCACGACGGTAGTCCGTGGCGATGGCTGTTGATTGCGATCGTGGCTGATGGTTGCCTCCGAGGTGTCGATTGTGAGTGGCAGGGAGCGACTCATGGCACCCGTATCCTGCGAATAAAAGAAGGGACGGTTTTTAGTCAAATTGTTGTCATGAGGATTTAGTAAATACAAAATTTAATAATAACCATAACTCTGTTTTTAATAATAGCACAGGCTTAATAGTAGTACCCAGCAGAGCGGTTGTAGAGCGATATAAGTGTGGCAATCTCGGTTTGGTCGAATGGGATACATGGGCTTGTGATTTAATGCGTCAGTTGATTGGGTGTGACTTATTACTTATAGGTTATAACCTTCTTTTGTACCATCCGTCGTTGAACCGCACTCTACCCCACCCAGAACCGATTGAAAAACCAAAAACAACACCACGTAGTAAGATCATTTTCACATCTCCCTCTTATGCAATCCTCTTTACAGAAATTTGGTCAACAAGCTGTCCACCTTTATCCGACCTGACCCAAATAAATCACGAACCTCGTCTCAATCATACACAGAGTAAACAATGACGCGACTGATTCTATTCCCATTGCTGAGGCGCTTAAGTCATCTCTTGTCCGCACTTGTGCTCTTCGGATATACGCAAGTCACCCGAGGAATTATTCCAGCACTCGAATTCCTCGAAACAAGTCAACCGATGCTTTTTCATCTCGCAAACAATTAGAGCCGTTGTGTCCACCGGACCCGCATATCTGGGTAATCTCTTAGAATAACAGATCAATCACTGCATTGAGACTGCTCGTTGAGGAGTCTATGGAGTCACCGTATCAAAGGGGCTTCCCCCGTTCATCTCCATCGAAACAGATTGCCTCAAGTACGAGATATTGAACTCAACTCGCCTTAATTGATGATCGGCTCGGGCATGGGCTTCGATCGACAATTCATTAACCACAATGGCCTCTCGTGTACACACACGTATACTGTTGATGCTACGAGTCTGCAACAATGACGGCTATGGTTACAAACATATTTCTTTTTTTTTGTGGTTTTGTTGTTCCACCATTGTTTAGGGTTAATACACTTCCTAACCACCGCAATACTATTATCATCATCAACTGGTTGGGTGCCTTGCACTCTCCCTCTCTCCAATAATAAAATACCAATTCACAGCGAGCCCGAAAAACAAACAAAAGAGCTCCCTTCGACCGACCCGCTCTGGCTCAACTGCGAATTGGAGTATCTCATTGTTCGCGGGCAGCTTATTGTTAAAGTGGAGTTCAATTAACCGACCGAGAGAGTTTCTTTCAAATACAGCACCGACAATTAACTGGGCTGTCTAAACAATGTCAATTACTAAAAATATTTGTATATAAGATGCGGGAAAACTCACCTTATTCTTGCAGGTTACCTGCACTCGATACTTTGTGTCGGGCCAGAGGGATAGTTGCACGTTGAATGACTCGGTGAGAAGGTTGCCCATCAATCCGCCGCCGGAGACTTCCCATGTTACCAGACACTGATTGGGTGTGCTGAGCGGTGCCCAGGCCACATCGACCAGGACCAGAGAGTCTTGCTGCAGCATCGAAACAGTGCGCAGAGCCCACGTCTCTCGAATCGATTTGTTGATCTTGGGCAGAGTACGGAGCGCGCATTCATCCCAACACTGCAAAGAGAAGAGAAATTTAAATGGATTAAATTTTTTTGTCAGTATTAATAAAAACATTTAAAAAGAATAGGGAATATAATAAATATTTTTTTAAAGTTATTCAAACAAGAAAACACATTTTTTAGCAATAGACAAGGTCATATTAATAAGCTTATCAGGAGTCACAGATGCTGCAGCCTTAGAATGGACGGATCAGTAAAACAAGTTGAAATAGTCAAGTTAGTAGATTAAGTAGATGAAACTACTGTTCGTCTGTAATACTCGTAGCTTTTGCGAAGTGCAGGTGCAATACGCCATCGCCATAGGTCTTTTTCCAGATATATATATTTCTCTGTCAACCTCATTTGCATTTTGTTTTATGACAGAAGAATCACCATTCCAACTGTCGAATTAACTCCCGTCGCGTATAGTTCACTTGACTTGTGATTTAGAAGCTCCTCAACAGATCACCAAAGACCCACATCCCCAACAGGGAAGGATCAAACAGTGCAAGCAACCAGGCAACACCTTAAGCCAGTTCTCCCCGCCTCAAATTTGTACACTCTGTATCCAATGTTAAATACCACCAAATCATCACTTCCATTTCCATTTCCATTTCCTATTTTGAATCGCAACAAACCCACCCCAAAGTGATGGGTCAAAAATTTGTCCGTTGGCACAATTGAAATATCTCAAAGTGCCCACTTAATATCCGTTTCCTCCTGTTCGCTCGTCGGAACCCTCCCGCCTGAAAATGGGAAATAAAAAAAAAATAAAAAAATATATCCCCCCGTCGAACAACAGCGAATCCAACCCAAACCAACAGAAGAGATACACAACTTCCGCTGATGAATTGATGAATGGCATGTAACATCTTGTTACTGTCGAAATGATGTTTACCTTCCGAGAGTTGCTGTGTATTTTCGCCAACCATACCAACCCCCCGCTGCTGTGCCATTCAAAAGCAATTAATCAAGACCCGACAATAATGAGAATCTGCTTCGTTTTTCTGTCTCTCGGACAGATGGAGTTTCTGCTGCTGCTGGTTGTCTCACCCGCAATTTTTTGCGCACTCCTTTGGTCATTCATTTGGTAATTGGATCGAGTCTTACAGGAAACGCTGTTAATGAAGGTTCTGTCTATCGGTTCCGTGGGTGCGGATGCACCGTCGGGGGATGTCCGACATTGAACACACTCACATCCGTAATTAGGACGAGGGTATATTCCCACCACACGGATCGATACCCCCAAAGGGGCGTTGTAATCCCAATATTAATAAAATCGCAGGCATTCCTCTATCCGTTCGTGTTGTCATCTGTGATTAATTGCACCAGCCCGGTTAAGGGGGGCGTTCTCTCGATTACTACCGCAAATTGAGAGGTCATCGCTGTGTGCTGCTGAGAGATGGATTCGATCGATAATGTCTAGAAGGAGCCAGCTCCGCTGTGCTGTCGTCGTCGCAAATAATGACACCAATAATGGTCACACTGACCTAAGGCACTGCATGGCCCAGCCTTCCTAATGGATTCTCCTGAATGTGTATACAACAATTTGGCGGTGACAAATTGGTCGACAATTTTCGACACTTTTTCTCCGGTCGGCCGATGGTGATGGTAACGAGCGTGTTAACTACAACAATTCATTATGTGGAAATTAGCCAAACAACAATTTGGTGGACAATTCGAGAACGATTTGCATGCCGGCCAGGCATGCCTTTATGAAGGTTGCGTGATTTGGGACGATTTTTCCGTCGAAAGTTGTTGCTCCACCCTCTGCGCGCAAACAAGACTCACTTACCTACCTACAGCGACTTCGTGTTTATCAGATGCGCGCTTTTGAAATTGTTTTGACATAGTTATCGTGACTTATCTGCAGCGATTGGCAAATGATGAATGAAGGCTTTTTACAGCCGATATACCTTGCCTATACCGTTGCCCGTGATTTATGCAAATTACTCGGGGATAGGAGTATTTATCTCTCTCAAAACAATGAAATTCAATTTCCCTCCAAAGACAATGTCTGTGTCTGCCATCGAAAGATTTAACATAAATTTCAAGCCTGACATTTAGCATTTGCCATTTCATTAGTTGCTGCCTGATCCGTGAATGTGCGTTGTCTTTTTTTTTTTTTTTATTCCTCCCTGTTTGCAAAGCCAAACAAAGTTCAAAGTTTGGGCCTCCGCCTCGTAACGAAATAAATTCATTCCTTCAAAGTTTCACTTAACCAAAAGTGTAGACAGAGAAGTTTGTCAATTACCAACATTTAAACGTTAAACGTTTTATACGCAAATTGCGTGAGCAATAAAAAAAAAACAAAAAAAAACTCCAAAGAAAAACATTTTTATTGTCTTTTCTGGGGAAAATTTATGGCGCTGTCGCTTTTATGGGAAGTTTTTCGTTCGTTACAGGGGGGCACTCTGTGGGTCGATAGTTTTAACTGCGGTTTCGAGAACCCCCCCAGTGAGTGGTGTGTGTGCGTATGGCTACGATGATTGATAATCAGTCAAAAGGGGGATATAAATGTCATTGTTGATGATATATTTCAGTTCCATTTCCGGCCGAGAGGGCGGCGCGGCGAATGCTAAATATGAGTGACCTTCAGTTTTGACAGGACCATAAATAGGCATGAAGGTTGACGAAGGTAAAAAAGGTACAGATATGGATATAAAGTCAGGCATTATGGGCCACTAAAAGGCGGTTATTAACTTTTGCTGGGATGTTATGGCTTTTGACATGGAATTCTTGTTTATGCGAGCAGATGGGATGATGGCAGACATTAGCCCATCGGTATCGATTTAGATTGGGCAGCTATTGTGGGTATTTGGCTACGATTTACCTGTAGGCAGTGATGTTGTATTTTGGCAATGAAAAAGGAGACTTGACCCATAAAGGAAGCCAATCTCGGCTAAGGGTATTGTGTAATGTTTTCTGAAATACACAATACTTTGAGGCTTTGAAAAATTAGCGCTCGAATTAACATTTTCCGCCTACAAACTGAGGGCTCATTATGTCAATGAAGAATGGTACGGCTGGTGGTGGCAGGTCACTCAATGTGCGGGCTATATCAACAAACTTCGAAGCCCAATATTTCCCATTCAAAAGCTAGGTAAGGACGGTGGCCTTCAGAGAATTTCTCATGCGAATCTGTAGGAATTGAAGTCGTTGTATGTATACAGAAATAAAGAATTGATTGGCTTAGTCTGCATGCCAGGGCTTAGCAACAACTCAGTCAAGTCGGATTTTCAGCACGCAATTACAACAACTACTGTGAGTCTTTCAAGTGTCAAGTAGAGCGTAGTTTTTGTATTTGCATGCTGAAAATTGTAATTTGCTGAGATCGGAGCTTAAAGAACAGGCCTATTGTAAATTTTGTTTCTTTAAAAACGCGACTTAGAAGCCTAAGTTGTTTTCAGCAAATCCACCAACTTGTGTCGAAACTATGACCATCTCATATATCTCACAATAAGTAACTAGCAAAATTCTTGTTCCGCCTTGAGTGCCTATAACCTGTGGGCAGGTATTACATATTTGGAACGTCCCTAAGTAACGAGATCTATCAGAGTATTCGCTGCCGTTAACAAACTTGTAAAGCAGTGGCCCAGTGAAAAATTTTCGCTAAATTTCGAGCTTGCTCAGTCCAATAAGAGGCTGTGAACAGAGACTTCCATAACCAAAGGGACATCGACTTTATTTTAAAGCATCGGGCAATAAAATTCAATGGCTGGTTTCCTTGCTTTTACTGAACAGATCGTGCCAAAAAATCCTGTTGCACTCAGACTTTAAATCCGTTCAATTGACTAGTGTACTTATGCAGTATTGACACAATTTATTCAAGAAAAAAAAAACTCTACCAAGACAAATTAACCAATTGCCATTTTCAAAGAAGAAAGGCCCAACTGCTCTCCAAAAACCCTCTTCATATACAGTCACAGTCTAAACTCTAAAGTATTTGCTGGTTGGAATATATCAGATCAGCATCAGGGGTGTCAAACTCAAACTCCTGAAGTTTCGAATTTTTTTCTTGACACCGGGCATTATAAAAAATAAAATGTAATATACTAGGTGCATTGCGACAATAATTGCTGTCACACATGAAGTTATAAGACTATTCAATTGAGGCCGGGTACCGCAGGTAGCTGTCATAGCCCGCGTTCCGTATCTTTGACGAGCCTAAATTAGATGAAGAACATAAGCTTCCGGACAAATTTGACTGAATGTTAATATTTGGAGTCTTTTCGGTTAAAAAAAATAAACAACAGATGGCGGTCGCCAACTATCTGTCTGTGTAATATTTCCATAAACGAATTGACGGACAACCTGATAGTACGATTTGTATTTGTATTACCTACCTACTGATGGAAGTGCAATTCAAATAACTGTCAGTCTTTGGTTAATACAATATTTTTTTTTGTTGTAAAAACTAACCAAAAATTCCAATTACCTTGAGCCGGTGTGAACCATGTTTGTTTCACAAAAAATAAAAACATGTAAAACTTAATTTCACTCACCACGAGTAACAAAAACCCAACCAACCTAACAAATTGACTCTGCCAGCAAGACCCGCTATTGATACCAATTTATATTCAAATTTCATAGCACAAACAACGCTGCGTCCTTCACATGCGGTTTTTGTAAATATTTAACAAAAACTTTTGCCGCAAAAATAAAATACCCGAATAGCACACTTGGGTTATAATTTGGTACATACAACTCTAATATAACTATCAATTTATTTCCTAAGTATTGCAGTAACATTGTCACATCCCACATTGTAACCAAAATAGCCGCATTTCCCCTCATATTTTGCAACAAGTCTGTTGTATTTGTGTTTTACTTAGGTTATTTTTTGTTAAATGATAGTTTTTATTACGTTGTTTCAACGAAAATATGTTGCATTCATTTAACGTAACTGTTGAGTTGTATGAAAAATGTTTCTATAAACATTCGGGAAGTTTTAAATAAGTTATTATTAGAATGCTTTTTGAGTCTACATGTAGACAAACAAATTATGAAGTATAAAAGCAAAGGTGAATGCATTCGATTTGAAATATCTAAAGCATGTTATGTTGGAAGTTCGAATTTGCTGCGATTTTTGACCAAAATCTTCCAACGAATACTACTTTTGTCACGAACATTAATATTTTGGTTCCGGAAAATTCACGCGCCTTCAAAAAAGTGTTAAATAGAAGAAATGTTTAAACATCAGAATATATTAAAATTTGTATTTAAGCTTCAAAATCGCAAAAGACTTGTAGAAACAAGTTTTAATATACCCTTTATATCAGTTTCTATTAAACTGAATTGTAGAAACCACGTTATGTATTGGGAAAATTGAAAGGTATTTTTCGCATCTTAAAATATGGGGTTAAATGCGTACAGAAAATGGTGAAAAATATGGCGGTTGTTACATGAACCTTTATTAAAACATGAATCATTATTACAACTTTAATTTTTGTTTGAAATGTTATTGAAATTAAGGTACAACAAAATAACAACTAAATGTTAGCAAACTGTTGTTTCCATATTTATTATAACATCATTATAATTGAAAATAAGCTTCAATAGCATTATAACTTCTTTGTAACTTACTTTGGTTTGGTCGAACCATTATAGTCACTGTTGCCAAACATTCTCAGAAAAACTTAATATAAGATATAACCGGGGATTATAAATATCACGGTTGTGTTACAGTTATAATAAATGTTATCCTCGTCAGTTATCTGTCATTATCGAGGTGAGTATACATTTTCAAAGAATGTAAGCAATATTTTTCCCAAAAATCTAAGTTACTTTATACTTTTTAACTTACATTTACATTTTGAATTTTAAATGATAAAACTAGATATAAGTGCTATTTTGCCTCTTCGAGGATAAAAAACCCTGATCTCACTTGTACAACATATTTTTTAATTCCGAATCCTCTAGGTGGAACAATATTACATTCGAGGTTATATCTTGTTTTTGTGCATTGAAGTAACAATTTCTGGAATGTAGAATCATTGCGGAAAGCTGATTTGGCAACGCTGATTACAACCACTTGATGTTGTGAAGTATGTTTAGTTATAATGAAGTTAACATTATGAAACTTGGCGCTGACATTTCGATTTTCTTATCAACTTCATTATAAGAAATTAAAAATTATTTTACTAATCAGCAGTGATTGACGACGACTGAAGCTAATAATTCCAAATGGCGTTAGAGTAGCTGTCATATAATGAAACATATTTGACTTGTTAATATAGGATTCATTGTAAAAACATATAAAACTTATCAATGTCTTTAAGTTTATTATATAACATAATAAAAACTTTACGACTTTTGATTGTATAGGTAATTAAGTTACATCGTTGTTAAGATTCTGCTATATAAAAGTTTCATGGACTTTTTAGTTAGAGGTACCCAAAATGAAAATTTACTAAATGTTACTGCAATATATTACCAACCTGTTTAAAACTCTAACTTACGAACTTTTATGAAACTACTTTCAAACATCCCCCTTTTTTGTAAACTAATTTAAAACTTAAAAAAACGTATTTATAACATTGCGAATGACAAAGTTACAATTAGTCCATCATGAACATGAATACAACCGATATAGAACGGATTTTGTTACAGATTACTTAAATATAACAGAAATACAATCGAAGTTTTGTTGCAAATCACAATCTGTGCTATTCGGGTAACACTGCCTGGTGTCCCGGCTCCTGGCGAACAACAGCATCGGTAACTCTCAAGTACACCAACACAGTGTACTCGGTGTATCATCACTGTCCGTCCGGGAAACAGAGAGAACAAAAATAAAAATAATGATAAAAAACTTTTTAATGACCATTGTAGCTGGTGATTAAAATTTTTACCATTTTTGCTGGAGTCCACTGCCATTCCACCGGAATTGCACCCTTTTTTTATATGGCACTCGCATACAAATTTATTACATTCCCGGTGAGCCAGCAGAGAGTCCGCCATGATGAGGACCCATAATGAAACAACTCCGAGCGCTATACAATCCATTATCCTTGTAGCAAGCCAACGGACAAAAAAAATCATGCAAACAAGTGAAACCAATAAAAAATCATAAAGTATCCTCTCTTTGCGAGTATTTACATTCCCTGACAACTAATTCAATTTAACACAGGACTTTATCACGTATATATGTATTTGTGGAGGTAGGTGTATGCGGGTGCGGGCCCGACTCAAGTGCGGTCGCATTGTCTGCCTCATTAATATGTAATGTGAATGTGAACACTGAACAGTGACCAGTGAACACCTCTGTTGTTCCTGTTTTGCTGCTCAACTTTTCTGCCAGGATAATAAAAATAGCAAAAGGCCTGCTTCGGGGATAAAACATTTATAAATCCGCATAATAACGCAAACAAAAGATAAAAATTCAATTCAGGAAAAATTAATAAACTCGTCCCACTCTCTCTCTCACTCTCTGGAGCGCAAGCAGCTATCACAGGACACACTGATTTAATGGGATTTAATGTCTTCAATTTTATTTGGAAAATGGATTGCATTCGGTTTATTTTTTGCTTTCACTTTGGCACACACAAAAGTCCACTCGCACCAACTTCGGTCGAACTTGTTTTTCTGCAAACAAAACCTCAAACTTTTCGCTAGGCTTTAGTTGGCACGAGTGTGACGTGTGTGTTTTTTTTGTGTGCACTCCTCCTGCATGCATGTCATTGAACTGGGTCCCTGTGCGTTCTTTTTTTAGGGGCAACAAAATTAAATCCCGATGGTTGCGCATACGAGTCCGACATGTATAGGTTTGCAATTTGTGACTCAAGGTGACCTTTTTGGGTTTGTTGTTCGATTTGGGGGTAAACAACATGAGAAGATTAATGAAAAATAGTTTTCCATTGGTCGTGGCGTCGATTTTTCCTAGCTGCAGGGAGCAATTAGTTTTGCAATGCACCAGCAGATGTGTGTGGGAGCGACCCCTTATCTGGACGATCAATAAAATGAGTGTACAAGTCCAAGGATAGATTGCATTGCATTTCGTTTTAAGAACGAAGACCAAGGTAAATACACAGGATAGTGATATGTATTAATAGTATTTGCTTAGAGAGAGGGGGACATTTGGCGATGCCAAGAGCAAATGAAACGTCAAATGTTGTTTTTAATGAATGCGATGTGGAAAACCGGAAATTGGTGCATAAATCATTGAGTTGGAGGTCAGGCTAGTGGGTGGGGTGCAAGGTGAACAAAGTTTAAGGATACGTTTGCTGTGCAGATATGCACGTGCACGTTGCTACCGGTTTCAATGGAATGATTGGCACTTGCTTGTTGAGTCCAGCTGAGTCGTCGACAGAACTTGGAACTGTAAGGATAATTATTGTCAGGCCGATATTTATATATTAATAGTTTTTGAAGTTTTAGAGACATTTTTAGGCATTAGTTGCAGTACCTTCGTTATGGGTTTCTGCACTAAACTGGAACTTTTGCCACAAGTAGATATGCTCCTCCCCATCTCTACAGCTTCTGCAAAAGTCATTGTATGGCAGACCAAGCAACGCGCGTCCGCAGTTTGAAAGAAAGTTGACTGTTGCAGTGAAATTCGGGTGACCTATTCTTTTGTTAAATTTCCCAACGAAGGGAGTTGAATGTATCCCCTTTCAAGACACATGGAGAACGGAGACTCTGTATAAGGTTCTCATCTCATTTCTTCTCTATACAGCACCGTAGCGTTAATGGCACAAGGATATATTATTTTAAATCATGTGTGTAATACGTTCGATTGTTATTCGATCTTGGATGAAAAGATGCATGTTATTATGAGCTTTACTTGGTTACAGCGACCTAAGCAGGACTGTGCAGTAGCAAAAGACGTGTAGGTCCGATAAGAATACCAACCAAATCAGAGTCAAAAAGTCTTCAAATCCAAAACGGGACTTAACATAGTAGACCCCACCTCTAGTGAAGGCGGACCTTAACTGACCTCACCATGGACTGTCTATATTACTACAGTAAGTTAGGTGTCTCATGCTTTTGACGAGTATGTTATTTTGGTTAGCTGTACTGATCTGCGGTTAAAAAAGGTTCCAACGTGAAATTGACAACAAAAAGCTTACTACTCATGGTAACAAGCGCGACCAAGAACCCCCTCCCTATGGCTTAGTCGGCCCAAATGATCGCACATTACATAATCCATTCAAAAGCAAACCCGAGAACCTCTTGTGAAAAGCCACACAGTCGTCCAACGTGTCCATGTCCACCTTTTATCATCCGATCTACCTTATTATAGAGTTTTCCCAAATCGATGCAAAACTGTCAAATTAAAATTCCCGCAGTCAATTTTCGGTCGCAATTTACATCAGCTCCCGTCACTTTACAGCCAATTCAAACTACACTCCCATTGACCACCAAATAAGGCCGACAAAACAAAGGGTGTGACTCCAAACGATTGTTATCCGCAATACTACACCCAATTGGCTGCACAAAGCCACGGAGATTTATGTCCTCGACTTAACTATTTAATAATGTATCGATGTTGCAAAAAAAAAAAAACTATTTCTGTCTCCCAGCCAAATGTCACATAGTTTGCTTATGCAAATTACCATCGTCACCTCCTAAATATGGAAATTCCTACCTCTGACTCTTGGTCCTCCGTCGTCGTCGCGTCGGTGAAAAGCTCAACAAGGAAAAACTTCACTTCACGAAAGAAAAAAAAAAAAAAAACACGACAGTGACAACGACAACACGGCGTGCAGTCGCATAAATTCCATAAAGGTGCGAAAAACACTGTAGCGACGTTTGCTGTCGCTTAGTGTCGCGCTTTATAAATTAAAAGGCTGTGACTGCTGCTGCCGCCGGGCGGATAAGGCCATAAACCATGAACGGTCGTGGCATAATTTACTGAAAATCTTGTCCACAAACACACACTTGGAGTGCATCTAATAAATTTCCCATAGGAATTTTCATTGAAAGCGAAAATTATGGTGAACACGGCGATGTCGGGAGCGGGACTCCCACCACCTACAGAGGTGCCAATGACATAATGGTGTCTAAGGTAATTGTGGCGCCCGTTTCCCGGGCCAACTATGCTCCCAAATGTGGAGACCAATCATTCTTTCTTTTTTGGGCTTTTATCTGCGCAGCTCATCTTCAATCTGTCAGCGCGGCTATATGCACTCACCGAGTCAACAAACTGAAAACGAATATTTAAATTAAAAGCCAAATGGGTACACGATTCCGCCCGAGATAAGCTACGAGCATCAGTATAAATGTAAGCGCTCTCGCTCGCGTCGCTCGTTCGGACAGCAATGACGATTTATGAACCCAAATGGCCTTATAATGCGTCCGACATGACACATAATTTACGACAGAGTCTGGCAACGAGTTCATGAATTAAAAATGTTATAGGTACCTTCGGCTGCGTGTGGTTTTGCACAGAACATGTCGTCGTCGTGCGGAACGGATCAAATGACACACATGTCGCGCGAATCATGTAATTCCATATCCTTGGGCCGCCAGCCTCGCAATTCAGGGAATTCGAAATAATTAAAAGTGGAGATGGCCATCAATCCGCCTTCGAGTTACATCGAGTTGGTTGGTTTTTGTTCTTGTCATCTCAAGATCTGTTGATGACAGTTGAGGTTGATAGGAAATCCGATGCTACGACTGTCAGTTGTCAATGTGGACTTGATTTGAATTCCGGAGAGATGCGGTATTGGGTTTCAGTCCACATAATGGAGATCATTTCCATTACGTTACAAGAGCTGAATTTATTTTCCCGAAAAAAAACAGAAGACCCAGTGTGAAGGGTTTTCCAGGGGGCAGGGCGGAGCCGACGGAACAGCACGTAGCGGCGCAGTGGTGCGCACAAATTAAGTGGTCATTTAATTTTTCCCTACGCGTACGTGACTATAATGCAGCATTGCGAGTCTTTTGCCAGTGGGTACTGTATACGTACTACACATGCTTCAAGCGTCGTCGTTGTAGCCGTCGTCATTTTTTCCTGTTAGAATTGATATATAAAAATTAACAACTTCCTTGCGAGACGATGAGAGGACGTGCCTTGTTGGGGAATGGCAATGGAGTGCCCAGTGCAGTGGGAACTACTGTTTTCGATGGAAGCAACACATTAAGTGCGCGATGCTATGTATATTTGAATTGGATTTTGTGTTTTGGACACATGTGCACATCGTGGAGTGGGTTTTAATTTGATGGGTCCCGGCAGTGAAGCAGCGTGTAGGTACACGAGAAAGTCATGTACAGGTTGGTAATTTGTTTGATTAGATAAGGGTACGGGCCTGATAGAAGCGCCTGAAAGGTTCTTTGGAGTGTTGGAATTGTCTTCATTGTAAAGTTAGGAATGAAGACGACATGTTCGGGAAACTCTGCCACTAAGAAAACCGGAGGAGGTTTAATTCATCAACATCGATTTAACGTGAGTCGTGATTTCTTCCAAAAATCAATTAGATTCCTTGGATTCCTGTAGGACGACAGTTGGCTATTGGATATGTGTTCAGGAAATTTGAGTTTCAGCGGGATGACAAAGTGAATTTCCTTACAACAAGCATTTTTTTTTAAATTTTCAAGGGCGAAACTATAACGCTACCAAAGCGCCCGAGATGCTTGGCTGATAGGTGTTCCTCCTGGCTCTTAAATTTGGAGACTATTTCGGCAAGCAGCGAGTTGTCCTATCTAACTACTCAAGGAGGCTTTTGCTAAGCAAATCATGATCAAAAACATATGCATTGGTTAGATGTATTTTTGTCAGTGTGAAACGCACACTTTTTCACTCTATAGGACCAAATTATGCTACAACTAAAGGACTTGATGATCTACCACACGTCAGTCGATCTGGTGAGACTCGTTGTTTCTTGCTAGTACCGAACAGAACCTGTCAAATGTCATTCAATTTGGTAGATCGGACAGAAGAGAACTCTGCGCCTGGCCTGTGCAACTTCGCTGTGAATCGAATATTTCCCCGAAACTATTTGACATCTTTGAACGAGGTTTGCTGTGCTACTATATATGAAACGAACGAGTATTGATGGACTGAAAATAAATGCATATAGTCAGGCGTCGATGGTCGAAATATCATTAAGAAATCCTGATAAATATATAGGTGCCCGCATAACAAGCTTCGTCTCTCGAATTGGTCAAGTATTATGATGGTTTTTGATGGACCCAGCAAACGGTTGGTTTTTTACATAAATAAATTAAATATAGTTAATCCTGCCTCATGGAAATAGATCTCAGTTGGTAGATCAGCAAAAGAAGGATTGTAACCATGAGAGGACGAAACTTTCATGAATATCCTGATTTGGATTGAAAAATAAAATACAGCTCATGCCAATTAAAATTTCAGAATAAATGCATTTCGAAACTCAAGAGCTAACAGTGTCCAGTTCAAGTTTAGTATAGATTAACTTCAAATTTAGTGATCCACCGGCAACGTTCCAGTTTAACCGGATCACTTCTTTCCATAAAATTTCGATTAGAAAATAATAAGTATACTGATAATTGGCTGATCGATCCTATAGGTGTATCGGGTGGAAGAGGAACTTGACAAATCGTATGTGCAATTTTTTTGTAAGTAGGTGAGCCAAATTCTAGTGATCTGCCACATATTTTCTAGGTTTAAGGTGCATTTTTGTAGCATGCTATCGGTTATCACTTCCTTGATGAATCCTTGCAATATGGTAGATCGATTTGTGAGCTAATTGATCGATGTTGGTAATGAAAGATATGGATCTATGAGCTCGACGATTGTAAATATTTCTATATTTAGTTCTACAAAACAATTGATTTCCGTAAGATGCCAACAAACAAGCAGTAGATCGGTAGGAGTTTTACACTTAAATGCAGGAACCTATACGGCCAAAACTAAAGGAAGCTTGGTATACTGTTTTGCATCGAATTGTATTGAAATAAGTGATCTACCACACATTTTCCAATGTTAAATTAGTTCTTGTTTTACTATATTAAAAGTAGAACTATAAGGAATATATGCTGTGCTGAAAGATCGGTTTTTAAGTTTCCAATAACCGGAGATATTGTTCTTAAATAACTTGTCAACACTGTGGGCAAACTCTGTTATGAAATACTCTGTATTCTGTTATGAAATACAAGTCTTTACAACAAAATTCTCGTTCAAAAAAAGAAAGAAAGAAGTATATATGTTTGGTAAGCCGTTCTTCTGGTAAATGTACGTACATTGATAGTCGATCTGCCAGGCGTTTTTTGATGTCATATCAAATTTTCTGTTAATATACTAAAATGAGAAGTGCAAGGCACACAAGCTGGGATAGTAGATCGGATTTTAGTTCCTATGATATGGAAAAAATGTGTGCTAAGGTACTCTCCATTTTTTGACTTGAATCGTTAATAAACAAAAATGCCGCTTATTACAGCAATGGTATAGCTGACAGAGCTAGAAGTCTTACCTTTAAAAATACGCTACTTGAAAAGTAACGTCGCTATTCAGAATGCAATTAATATTCCACCTTTTTCCAGGACTGGATCATATTCATGTTCAGTTGCTTCATGTGTATCTATATGATTAATCTCTCATCATAAAAGCACCCAAATGCTCCATCTGTTTACCGAAAACAATACGATTCCCAAATTAACCACAACCAATCAAATATAATCCCCCGAAAGCAAGTGCGTGTGTGCACACGTACTTAACAATCAAATTTGTTCTAAAAATACCTTATAGCCGTGTGCCATGCCGCCTTCCCACGCAGATACAATGCGTATCGGGTTTCCCCATAAGACCACATCAAAATAAAAAAAACAAACACAAACCGTAGACACTTCAACGCCACACGTAACATAAGTATCTCAAATTACGCCAAACAATGTCACAAAAGCACTGGCATGCCAGAGCATGGCGATTGTATCTGTATCTATCGATTTGAGGTGAAAATTTCCTTTAAACTCGATTGTGTGTGTCCACAATGAGCTCAATCAAGGATATTTCATTTCAACCCACTCGTACCCGCCCTCCATCACCAACTGGAAGGCAAACGGGCAACGAGATGACTTCGAGGCACAGAAAAGAAGAAGGCTACCTCCTCGGAGATCACAGGAGGACTAACACATAACTGTAGAAATTGGATATTATCGAGCGAGAGGGGACGAAGCAAGAGAAAGGTTGAATTTATGAGTATGGCCCCCAGCTCTAGGATCTCATTTAAAGGCGAACAGATACACATGCGAGTGCGAGCTGGCGGAGACTGGGAATTTACTGCATTTCCATTGATTTATATGACAGCGAATGGGGATCCTTTTCTGGGTCCCATGTCAGTCCTTTCTCATTCGAAAAGAACAAAGTTCTACACCCTCTGCCTGGATTTTGCAGCATCATTGATGAAGTATTTATCTGAGAAAACATCCTTTGCCTTCTGCTGCCACACTTCGACATCCACCCCCCCCCCCCCCCCCCCCCCCCCCCAACTCCTGCTACAGGGTGATATATTAGGGCGCTCCTGTCAATATGAAAACAAGCGAAAAGCTCACAAAAAGAGGATAACAACAGAGTTGTTGTGTGCGTTTGTTTGTGTGTGTGTGTGTAAGGAACAAGATAACAAGTTAAACGCGATTTCGAGAAGATTTTGTCTGTCTCCGCTGTGGATGTTTGTTCAGGGTGATTCACACAAAGAAAAATCATGAATTTAATCGAAAAGCTTTGATATCCTTCCGTCTGAACACTGCAAAAGGATCATAAATCCCAATTAGGCACTTCTTCATTCCGCAACAGAGGGAGGCCTCTTTTCGTCATTCCTGTTCGATTAAATTTTAATTATTTTAATAAATTACCCACGTTTAGCCGTGCGGCGGAGCGGGGGTACCTACTTGCAGACCAAAAGCTAATTAGGAAATTGACGATAACGGTGTTGATGGTGGTGGTTGAACGGATGGTGTCCCTAGCGATGGTCGCGCGCATATAATTGATTTTTCTCAGTAATTACAGTGGCGCTGTGAAAAGTGAAAAAAAAACAAAAAACCCAGTTTTGCCTATAATTACGGCCTTTAGGTTGAACCGCTTTAGAACACGCGTCCCACCCCCGGCTTACCTAGGACTGGGCACCCTCAAAAAATACTATCATTAGAAGTAAATTAGTGGGCATTACTGTAATTTCCTTCGCATTTGGAAGTCATTGCGGAGCTTAGTGAAAATGTTTCCCATAATTTCCAAGCAATAAATGACCGAAACACTATGGCAGCCCTGAGAACGTCCTATCCGTATGTCCTTAGGAGTTTTCTGGATTTTTTGTTCGCCCGCCTGTGTCGTTGTGCTTACATTTTTTTTGTTTTGTGCGCTCCAATTTACTTTGGTGTCTAATGAGCGTTAGCCAACGTTCTAAAGCTGGGGGTGTGTTGTTGGGGAGTATCCTTTTATTTCCGTTTGCCATATATTAGGATGAAATGGAATTGTGTTAGAAGTACTATCAGGGAAGTGTAATGGCGTTTCTCGGAATGGTAATTGATGGTCTGGCAATTTTCGGTAAGTGGGATTTCCTCACTTCTTTGGTTTTTTTTTTTAGTGTGCTTTAGCTTTGGAGTAAAGTGGTGGGAGGGGAATCATTGTAAAGTGTAATAGAAAAGGAATTACACATCGAGACATGTTGTGATGGAAATAGGAGGAAATCTACGTGATGGATGGTGTTGAGTGAGGAAGCCGTCGATGGGTATATTTTGGATTCGTGAAGGAGCTTAAATGGGATGCCGTCATCATTTAATCGCTAGGAGCAGGATAATTCAAAGCGAATGCCGTTGTAGACACACACTTGAGATGGATGTATGGGAGCAATAAAAAGGGCTAACATTTTTGATGGGGTATTATGCACTTCTAGAAATGGGTCTTGAACGGTTGTTTAAATGCAGTGTGTTCCGATTTAACCAGTTGCATGTAGAGTTACGAGACTACTCCGGTTTAGAAGGCGGTGAGACTTGGAAGGGACTGAGTCACAACCGTACAATGAAGAACGATATAGCGATCTTCAGTGATAGCCAGGCAGCTGTCAAGTACCATACGCTTCAAACTGATAGCACTAGAAAGAGAGTAATAGACGAGTTTAACATCCTGCTCCTCTAAGTTCCAAGGCCGCAGAAACGATGGGAACATAAAGGGACTGTAGCAAGGCGCGGCTTAACCCTCGACTCGATGGTTCAATTACGAAGGTATTTTCCTACGTAGGAAGGCAGAATCATTCAGCGGTGTTGTGATATGAGGCCAAGCGACAGAAGGCCAAATCTCGTGACTCTTTAGGAAATTTCAAGATTTGGCCTTATATCTAAAAATTTTGCCTTGTGACTCTTTAGGAAATTTTAAGATTTGATAGATAACTGTGTGTCACATGTAGGATGATGTGGCTCTCCGGCGGCATAAATAAGACATCCGACTAAATTCACAGAACCTGTTTGAAATCGATAGCACACAAACAGTAACCCTAACCTGTAACAATCCTAGCCCCTTTTGGAAGCTACTTCCTTGATGAACTATAACAGCTGCGAAAGGTAGACTACCTATAGCAATATATACATCTTTGTGGGTCGATAAACTAAAGCGGACTGTAATCTCATTTGTTTAGAATCGATACTGTCGGAATTAACACACACATAGCTGGTCTAGCCCGTATAGCTAGCTAATAGCTTCTCACAACCAATCGTTTGTGTGATTTGTATTGAGAAGCTTTCTATGTCAGTATAGTTATATACT
Organism: Cheilosia impressa; assembly: GCA_948293265.1. Lineage (NCBI taxonomy): Eukaryota > Metazoa > Arthropoda > Insecta > Diptera > Syrphidae > Cheilosia > Cheilosia impressa. The sequence goes on along the minus strand of OX411882.1, from coordinate 46,472,846 downwards.
CTCGGATGTTTTTTAGACGTTCGCAAGAATAGTTGCAGGGAAAAAAATTCTTGGAGATGTATTTTTTAATGTTGAGATTGTAATTGGGATCAGCGTGACTGTTGTCCGACCAAAGTTGCAATTTGGCACTTTTTTCGAGAGCCTGCCACAATTTTTTGTAATTAAGACAGAAGACCGTACAAGCCATCTTTCTGAAACCTGGAATAACCCGATGTTGTTGGCCTCAAATTTGTCATGTTCTTCTGCGAAATGTTCGCTTTTAGTTCTTCTGCGAGGGTTTAAAGAGTCGCAAGCAATTTTGCTTTTCATCGGCCTTTACAACGAAAAGTTTCCTGCGGAACTCAAAGCCCTGTTTTCAAATTGTTTTATTATTTTATTATTTATGAATGCCAAATCATCGATTGTTCATCCCCAGGGCAACAAGTGTCATTTCACAAATTTAAATTTGTGCTTTAGAAACCACTGCTTTTGTATACTTCTATCCGATAGTACGTCGCTGTCACTCCTCATAATCCCTCCTCACGCCAAACAAATCCCAACAAGAGCCATTTAAGAGCCAGCCCAAACCTCAGTCCAAACAAGTGGCCACCGGAAATTGCCAACTAACAATACACGTATGCTTACAATGTGATGGATCACTCAAGTTCACTTCCATGGATAGCTTTTTGAATGCTGTTGTCGAACTTCGAAGAAAAATTTAAATATTTATCCAATTTGTCGGAGCTATTAGGTGTTTTTTTTTTTTGCCAACTGCCGGTCGGTGTAGGAACTTAGCATACCCTTTCAGGTTCGCTGTAGGTTAATGGCTTTGATCCCATCGATTTTCGTTGTCATTTCGGACTCGATTCATGTTTCACTAAATTTTTAATGTATCTCTATATCTATCGTGCTTGTGTAGGGGATGCGGTCGAAAACACCTGCGGATGGATTTTAATTGGATTTTAATGAGAAACATAATGTTTCAATTTTTTTTTTGCTCAGTTTCGTTTCGTGTTATTTTGGGAATAATTGCTACAAATATTTTCGTTGTGAGTCCGCATGGAAGCGGGCTAAAATAGGTGAGCGGAATAAATTTAATTTGAGAAACGCGGGTGGGAAAAATTATTGTTATTAATAGACATCAATCCGGCTGAAAAATTGTACCTCAGTTGGAAGCCGAATTAGTTTGGTTTTAGAAAACCACTCCACCACCTACCTCCAGATCACAGGTCTACCTCTATTTGTACATCCTGCATCGGTGACAAAAACCAGATTAAATATAAGTAGGCATGTCACTTGGAAGACCCCCTAGATCCACACAGCGCAAGCATGGTAAATTGATTCAAATTTCTCGCGTGGGATTTATGAATTTAATTTCGACCACTTTGTCGCCGTAATCGCCTTTTATGAAACAACACCATAAAAACACATATTCCCCCTTTAAAATGTATTCACCTCTTCCAACTTCCAAGTTCTTCAATCAAGATTATGAGTGTTACAACTGAGGGGCCCAACAACAATCAACACTCATACTGCGTGTGTTCTTCCCTCTACGCACCTAATGCCCGCGATTAGTGTAAAATATTACGCGTCTTATGCATACGAACGACCAGGCCAACAACATTTGCCGTGCAGAGGCAGACTAACAAATTTGTCAAAACTAAGAAGATTGTTTTCCTAAATCAAAACTTATCTCCCCGGAACAAAAACGTATTCAAATTAATTCAGTTGTCCCGCCGCCGCCGCCGGCCGCATGTGAAATAAGTGAATGGACGAGATAAGGAGAATGTTAATTCGGTAGTTCTAGTGTTGAACGTTGAAACACGATGCCAAATACTCGTAAAACATCTCATAGAACAAATTATCCATCTTGTATCTGCGGTTGTGTGCCTATGGGTGGAGAGCGCGCATGGCCACCGCGCTTAAGCCGCCATTCAGTCAGTTAGCGATGGCTTTGCTGACAAAAGACCACTGCCAGACCAGAATATTCGAAATTCTGAGCCGGCTGAACCATCAATAACTCTAATGCACTTGGACAGCGATCTAAAAGGGCTGGAAATTGAATCTGAGCGTATCTGGGGCTTATATCAATTAGCCGCCCAAAAACTGTGAGATACTCCAAAGAGCATCAGACGCCTGGAAAGTGAATTTCTATCTTCTTGAAAAGTCATAACCATTTCTTTTTCGTGAGTCTTTTGTGTGGGATACAAATGCGTTAATTATGGTAAAGAGTTTTTTCGTCTCCCTTTTTAGTGTTGCGGCTCACCAAAGTGTGGTAGTGGATGAGCGACGTATTATTAAATGAACGGTGAGATCCTATAGTCTATTGGTATCTTCTGACCTTTACTCTACCAGATGCTAAAATTTTGGTTTTAATTACCTTCCCAAACTGGATTGTGAAAGTTGGAAGTCGTTATAGGAAGAGATAGATAGGTATACCTAGCATTACTGAAAGAATTTCTGCCAAGGTCTAAGCTTTTTGATCATATTTAGAATGAAGAAGCAAAAAGTGAGTGCAGCGTCAGGACATTCGGCCTATGCTAGGCATTAAGGTAGCCAGCTTGAAAGTGCCACTCACTTGGCAGAGGCTAATTTGGTAACGAACATCGGTCGATACCGGTGGAAAAGGCGGAAAGTCTGCAGTAAGACATTCAGCTCGCATTGGGCGGCATTCGCAACTATAGGTACATATCTCCCAGACGTTGTCATGTCTCCCTTGATGGTGATGCATCCCATTTCAGTGCTTGGAGATTTAGTATGCTATACCCCGCTGAAAAAAACTTTTCGTAGATGGAGACTTAGCATCCCTGACCCGGCAATAAAATTATGGGTTTTTGCATTCGGTTATTGCCGAGCTGGGGTGGAACACTGGAGGTGTGTTCGAAATAGTGGTGCCACGCTCACGGATATGACGGATGTGATTGACCTTGTTTTTTCACTTGTCAACCTTTTGCTCAAAAACACAAGTACAGTCTTGCCTAGTGAAACCCAGGAGTAAGGTCACTGATAGAGCTTAGATATCCGACAAGAAAGCTAAAAGGCAAACAATATACAAGAAAAGCTAGTGACAGACGATAGAAAACATAACAGCCTGTCCCGCCAATAAGAGAAAACGGAATTTCAGACGGGCATTCATCTAAACTAACTACGGGGTGTCAAAAAGTGGCAAACTACAATTCTGGTTTAAGTTAAAATGCACATAGTTTTAGGTAGGTATGCAATAAGCAAGCAATGATGGCATTTAGTAGTCCAGTAGTCCTTTTAGGATTACAGAGTCGAATCAAATTGCTTATGACATTCAACCCACCTCCATTTGAGGTGCACTTGCGCCATCACACTGAGCCAACAAAAGTCGAAGTTATGTTGATCCCCTCCACCGAAAATCAATCAACAAACTTGCCATGAATTTGAAAACAAAATGCCGCCCAAGCACCCACCAAATTTTTAAGACTCGCAGCAATTCTAATGAGGAACTCATGATAAGGAGAAAACTCGCAAAAAAAAACTCCCCAGTTGATTCGTTTTTATCATCTACAGCAAAAACACTATTGAACCCCCAAAGCCATCCAAATCCCAATCGATCAATCGTCCTTGTCCAGCACCAAAGCCGTCTATAATCGCCAACACGTGTTATCTGTCACATATAGAACATCCATCGCCAAAGTGGAATAAAAGAAGCGAAGGAAAAATAAATATCCACCAAACTCTCAGATCCCATCCATCAGCATGTCTCGCAAGGATGTGACTTTTCCGTAAAAGAATCCCTTAAATATTTAATCCATTATCCGTCCTGTTTTATCCCAGTAGGCTTTTTGTCTTCATGCGTCGTTTCATAATGATGGTATACAACTACCCAACACCATCACCCGCACTCATTCAATCGTCCTCACTATACCGGGAACACCATCTGATGCTTTCTTGGTATAGGAAATCCTTATTAGTCCTCCTCAGTCACACACAAAAGACAAGCGAGCGAGGACCGACGAAGGAATGAAAATCAAAGACATCCGTTTGTTCTTGTGCTTTCGAGAATCTCCGCACATATAGATCACAATCAGGACGAACAGCAGCAGCACCAACAAGACGTCGTCGCAGACAACAACAAAAATGTCTAATAATCTGCTTTGTAAATATTTCCGCCCGTTGATAGCCGAGCGAGTGGTGAGTTTAAGCACCACCCGCTATCGCCGCCACACCATCATCCAGTGAAAAGGACAAAGGCAAAGTCTTCAACTGCAGGATGAGCTACGGCTGTATATATACACACACACTCGTTGATATAATTTGCAGACAATGTCCGGAAATCCTATTAAAATCCTTCTTCTTCTTTTTTCTTCGTTTTATTATCAGAAAAGTCCTTTTCTGTTTTATCACAGATTATCTGCAAAAATTGAGAAAGAGGAAATAGAACGAAGCCATCCGCGCTAATGTGGGTAGGTATTTGTATGTGGCAGCGCACCAACCCCCATCCAATCGATCGACACAAGAAGGTCCTTTACAAAAAAAAAATATGCCGTTACCTGCTCCAGCTTCAACATCCCTCGAATCTAAGTCAAACAAATGTTACACGAAGGGGTGACAAACATAGTCGCCCCGATCTCCCCGTTGGCTGACGTCGTCCTCGACTCCCAAACCGATTACTCCCATCGCCTCCATTCGTGAGCAAATATTTGTCAACCTAATTAATAATTATGCTCAGCCCAAACATGTATACAAGCAGATAATTTCGTGTCATACACGCGTCCCAGTCAAAGCAAGACCTCTCATCTCTCACCACCATCAGCCACATATACATGAAAAACAACCACCCCTTGGGTGGCATTCGGCGCAGGCACCAGGCACACTGATGGGGCAAACTTTTCTGCAAAGCATTACCGATCTGTGTTTGGTTTTAATAAACTTTGGAACGTAATTTACCATACCCGACTCGTTGTCGTATAGCAGGATGTTTATGCTGTGTACATATTGAAGAGAGGCGCAGGCAGCGCAGGGGTTGAAAAATTGCTGGAATCCTTTGATTGTGCGAAAAGCGAAATGAAGTTACTGGCAGCGTAGAAGTTTATGATGTACCCCAGAGATAAAATATTGAAATAGGATCCCTTTGCGACCCAGGTAATAGGACCACGCAAAACATGAAACTCCTCGGGGTAGGGCGTGAATGCTTGGGCGTAGGTATATCTGTTTGTGAGCCACGTCGATGGCACGGCCTGCGGCTAGCACGTTTGTTCTGTAAATTGCGCTGAATTCTATTCGCCCCGGGGCTGGGAGTGACATCAAAAGAAGGCGGCCACAAGCGAGTACTTTAACAATTTAAACAATTTGAAGGTCCTTTGCATATGGCACAGACCTTCCCTTGTATAAGGAAACGCAATCACATTCAAGTTCAACCCTGAAGGTGAATAGTGCTCTGTTGCTATTGCTTGAAGGCCGAGGGCCAAAGTTGTGGGGAAAGGCTTTTTTTTCTGTCAAACATTTTCTACCGAACTTAGGTCTATATGCGTCCTGGGGCATGGACCCACCTACGTACCAAAGTTGTCTTGAATTGGCCCAACAGTTTCCGTGTGATGGGATAACAAATGCAATGAAAGTAGCTCCATGGGAAAAATGGAAAAAAATGCACAATAAACTGTCCGGTGCCCGGATGGCACGTTTCTGTCCCGAAATCCCATTCATAACTCATATTCACAAATCGATGGGAAACCTTTATTACTGTCCGCCTATAATGCAGCGGACAATACTTCGCGACGACCGACGACGTCTGGAATTCTTATTATTCCCTCAAATTGACAATTAGATGAGATCAAACTCGTGCTCATCGTAAATTCATGGCACACTACGAAGCAAAGGTCCAAATATCGCGTTCGCGTCCCTAGCACAGAACAATGGGAACTGGCAAAACAAAAACCAAAACCCCAATGATGACCTAAAAACAGAAAAATAAAACGAAAACCCCCAGAAGATCGAACCGAAAAGAACCGAACGAAACGAAAACATGACACCCGATATGTGCCTGGTGTACGAAAATCGGGATGAGGACCGCAGGTAAACGAGCCAGGCACACACACCGGCCGGCTGGACATTCTCCGTCCGTCTCGGCAAAAGGTGGTGTAGTCTTTTGTAATGTCTTCAGTTGAAATTTATACCCATCAGGGTATATTTTAAGCTTTTTTCCATTGCATGTCCATGCTCCATGGACATATCATGGGACGCAGTGAACCAGGAGCTGGCATCAGCCAGACAGGCGTGTATCTCTTTTTCAGTCTTTGCCTCTTCTGTACGTATATGCGAGTACCTATATAATATCGCATCAAGTGATGGCGGTTCTTACGTGTGACAGCTAGAAGTTGGGCAGCAAAAAAAGCAAATAACCCTACAGAGGGTTCCACTGCCGCGCCGAAGGACCAACCCATTATAATTGCGGAAAATTGTTTGTATAGGTAAAGGTACCTGCTTGGTTTTGTTTTCTTTTGATGAAATGTCGTCATCATATCCTCCTATCGGGATGGTGACAGTTTTTCTAAGCCCATAAATCAGTCGAACCCTCGCTGATTGGTTATGGTGGCGGTGCGATGGTGACGACGACAATGACGACGCGACGGTTTATCGACCCCGAGGAGCCACCACCACCAGTGATGGACGAAAATCCATGATACCGATCAGTGATCAATTATTATTCGTCGGAAATTCCATTTATTTATCAGTTTCCCGTGAAGGAAACTGATTTCCAAATTAATTTTCAGTAGTTTTTCACGTTCCTTGCCGATGTGTTGGTTGTGTGGTTGGACTGGTGATTTATGGGACTGTGCGCGGTGTCTTGGCGGGGCATATACCTGAGGGTTTTGTTAATGCAGGTAGATCCAGTCAAAAGTGGATAACGGCAATGGATATGGATATGGAAATTATGGCCGTTCCATGGGAATTTTGAGATCGAACAGTTACCGGGGTTAGGGGTAATGGGTATTGGAGTTCGTGGGTTCTAGTTTAACTAATTGTGGTTCAGTCTTCCGATATGGGTCGGTCTGAGAAGGGTGAGGAATATTTAAAACACCATAGTGATGGGTTTCAAGAATAAAGACTTCCAGATTGCGTTTTATTCGACCCAACTGCGGAGCCTCTACCGATGTCTAAAATCGGGCCATGACTTTTATGTGCTTTATTTCATTTTATAGTTCTGTACGTACCTCTAAAAAGAACACCCTATGCCTACTTACAATCAGTATGTGGCTCAAAAGTGCGGATATAGAGATGTGGGAGCCGATTTTTCCTCGGTGGCACTGCAAAATCAGGACATTTTCAGATTTCCAAAACCATGTTTAGTGTTTTAAGCTGAATTATTCACAATAGAACAAGCTACAAGATGCATTAAAGACTGCTACCTGCTTCGGTGACATTCAAGCAGCCCATCAAATGATTAAATCTAGTTTAAAGAAATTAAAGGTGGTAGGGAAACGCCGTAATGCACTGATCACCATTAGGCAAAATTACTTCAAACTCGGCTAGATGCCCAGACATAGCAATATAAAAGGTATAGGGCCTTATTAATAATCCAATAATCGTTTTTAATCTCCACACTAAATATTCTGTAGGTCACAATATCCAATTTTGTATTGAAAATTTCGTCAGTGAGTTTGAAAAATTTAGCCAGGACACTAAAAATGATTATTGATATCGCTGATAGTCAAAATCAAAAGACGCGTGCTTAGCATGAAACGGTCAAAAATTAAGCTGACACATCTGGCTGCCACAGATTGAAAAGTTGCATAGCCGACGCCGTAATAGGGTACGAGGCTAATTTGTCCTGGTTATTTACGAAGGATTGTGCCACCACTCGTACTTACGTTTTGACTTTTTTTGCTACAATTTTTTTTAGGACTCGCAATGGAAAACTTAGATCTCCATGGGAAAACTTAGATCTCCATGTTGAGTCTTCACCTATTACGCACAGCGCAGATAAGCGACCAGCTAGCTACTTCCTACACCGTTTACAAAAAGTTGTTATTCGAATCCAACAGACGCATATAAGGGCGATGTCAATAGAAATACCTTTTTGTGCCTCACATAGTCACTTTAGGAAACCAGGGGATGTACAATTCTGATTGGGGTAAGGGTCTTTTTGGTGGAGAGATTTCTTAGTTCCTCCTGAAGCGAAGTATTTCTTAAGAACAAATTTAAGGTACATGTTCCGCGGTTTCATAGTCATTCATCTCGAGACGAACGACATTCGGTCTCTAAAATGGTACCAACATTCTGTAAGTAATGTCAAAGCTGGAATCGATCCGTTACGAAACCCATCAGCCTTCTATATGGATTTTTTTTTTTTAAAAGGACTTTATGTCGATACCTAATGTGGTAAACGACGACAGTAGACGACAGCCAATTAGTCACAAACATTTAACAGTGAATGGGCGTTTCGGCAGTTGCCCCCGAACTCAACACACCGGAGTTTACCCCCACCCCTAAACCGGTGTCGTTGGTGCCTATCCGCACTGGGAACACAAACATGCTTTAGTTTAGACACTCCAAACCAGTGATGGGACTTCTACCACTTAAGTGGTATTTCTACCACTTTTTACACTTTCGGAAATTCTACCAACCTGAACTCCAAATCTACCACCTTTTACTCATCGCTACTAGCTAATAATATTTCTTTTCCATCATTGCATTAATTTGAAAATTGTTCCTATACCTTCTCGCCTTAGTTTTACCCATACAGACTCAGCTTTATGCTATCAGTATTTCTCTCTGAGATTTGCATCAGCAAAAACTTCCAGTCCAGTACACCATTTACTGCGCTAAAATTTCTATATTTGACTGTATTTGTGAGAGGGTGTTTTGCTATGTTTGGATATTTTGTGTTTAATGATGAGTTGAATCTATGACGTTTTTTTAGTAGTTTAAAAAACTTTTAATTTTCAAATAATATTTAGAACTATTGGAAGTGAAAATGCGTAAATTCTTGGTTCCTACAGCAAGTGCTTTCTCTAATACTTGCATTATTTTAGTGCAAGTGGAAATTTTATTTTCTGCCACTTTTCTACCACCTTTTTTTAAGGCTATCTACCACCATTTCGCTTTTCTCAAGTCCCATCACTGCTCCAAACTCTAAAGCAACGTGAAGTGCGTGTCGTGAACTACCACGCAAGGCGTACCCACCCCAGTTCGCAAAGTGCTTCCTCCTTATCGGCTTTATTTTTTATTCGTCCATACAATTGGAGGGATGAACAGTAACGTCGATGAACAGTTTCTTAGTCCGGTCGAGTTTTGCTTATCGAAGTTTTTTTTTAAGAAGCGGTGTTCAACGGAAGAACGCCTTTGAGTACTCGAGAATCTTGCACCGACAAAGAGGGTTTTCTATTTAAAATAAACCAAGATTTCCCATAGCTGAAAGCTGAGCACTCGAAAATAACCCTTTCGACTTTGCTTTCTACCCACTGGTCCCGCAAGAACTGTTCTACACAATTCGATCAGCAGACAGCAGCTGCTCTAAATTTAGAGGGTATTGTTATCTTTCACTGAGGTGAAGTGAATAGTCGTCCAAGATCTTGCGATTTTACCTCGCTACCTATAGACTTTTTATTGAGGGATTTTCTAAAGTGGCATGTCCATGCTAATACGCATCCACCGATATAAGAAATGCCACCAACATGCTAAATGCCACCGCTCAAATTCAGCCGGATCTATGCGGTAGATTCACTGACTCAAAACCCTAGACCCCCCCTCTTTTTAAAAAAAAAATTATGAATCCAGCGAGACCCGTCCGTATTAAAAAAAAACACCCTTTACATAACCCATTTGATAGTGCATTTAAGATCAGTTTGAAGGACCCTAAACCCGACTCCTCTGAGAAGCTTTTACAGGGTAGGTCAAACTATGGGATAATATCAGACCTTTCCTAGAGGTGGCACTGTGGAAAACACCTTAAAATGCAATATTTAGATGTAATCATCGAACTACTTCAGCATAAAACTGCACAGGTTACCCGCGACAGTGTCTTGAGATAGTTTAGATTACAAAAAACTAAACCAATTCAAAACTAAGACGTCGGAAGGCATAAATATACAAATAGAAACGTCAAAAGCCTCCTCTGTCTATAGCTACCTCCGTTATTAGTCCACCTATTTGCACATGAAAAATGCATTAAAAAAATACAAAAAGTATCTATATAAACCGTCTACGCTCTCCAAATGACTTTTAAAGTAAATCTCATCAACAGAACCCAATTTCGTTCATTGCAGCGAATGAAACAGAAAACGGGAAAAAATCTGTAAATCTACAACACGATGATAAACTGGAGCATTATGCAAATTCCAATTTGCAGTGCAATTTTCCGTGAAAAATAATAACAAATTGTTTGCTTCCTCGTTGGTGGAACAAGTCGTAGTCGGTTTGGTGTGTGTTTGTGTGTAAGTTATAATCCTCTCATCGCCGTCTCGTCGACATGCTGATGGGTGTATATGCTTCATTGGGTTTGCAGCAGCAGCAGCATATCTACATGTGTGCACAACATTCTGTGGAGCAACCCCATCCAATCATGGTCCTTCTTCACTAGACATCTCTTAAGCTGCATCCTGCTTTATGACGAGCAAGAAGAAATGTGTTTAAATATTAAAGAAGAAAATGAGCTTCAATGTAATTTGTCACTGAGCACATATACTCTGCGAAAGGAGTCTCTATACTCTATCTAGGACATGCATGCGGAACTCAACTTGTTGCTGATGGTGTAGTTCGCTTCGTTTCTCCTGAGCACCATCTTAAAAGAAGAAAATCACATTAAAAGCACGAGTGGAATGAGGGTAAGCCCCACATGTGCACATCACGTCCTTTTATGCTCTACAGCTGCACATATACCAAGGACGCGAGTGGAGTGCGAGTGGGAGAAGAAAATTTAATTGCACCTGAACCTCGACGACGACTTTGGTGCGCTGATAGATGTGCAGTCCTCTTTTGTTGCCCGGCTCTCCCACGCTGTTCTCAGGGTGAAGTGTGAAGTGCAATAGCAACAGGATTGCAGCCACTCCGCATGAAGACTGTGCACAGCGCGACCGTCTTAAAGTGGAAAAGTATCCCTCCAACGTACCTACATAGGTTCAGTGCGCGTTTAATTAAAAAGTTTTGATAATTCAAAAGCCTGTTTGCCTCTCAATTAGATCCTCGAAAGAGGGAAGCAAAGCCAAAAGACGTTTCCCCAAATTCTTCCGAGGGTTGTTTTATACATGCTTTGTCTGCCGAAGACATCTGGAGACTACGAGTAAAAACGACAAACAACGGCCGGGGGGATACAATATTGCAAAAGTTTCGTACAGACGCTTTTTTGCCGAAGACAAAAAAGCTAAGGGTTGCTTTGTGTATTTGCTTAAACGTCTGCCCCGACCGGTCAGGGGGTTGTGAGAAGTGGAAAAGTTAGAATTGACAAAACACGCAACTTGTAAGTCGTTACGTTTTTTCTTTTGTTGCTTCCCTTCGTGTTGTCCTTTGGTCCACCTCGTGCCACCCACCGCGCAGTAAATGTTTGTATTGGGAAAGAGTATAATAAGGGCATATAAACACGGTATCAGATTTGTGCAATTCCTGCGCTGCATGTGTGTATGTGTGGTTCGTTTGGAAGGGAGCAGCATATCTGGTGGAAATATAGCTGCGTGCTCCAATGGGTTCTGCCAGCCACCTCCACCCGAGCTGTTTGTATTTGCTGTTCTATATTTGTTTTGTGCTGTTAAGTCGTCCCCCTGCAGTTGTTGTTTTGGGTGGTGTTGTGAGGGCGGCACGGGCGAGGTTTCTCGAACCCAGTTCGGTGTGTGTGTATCCACTTCACGTCATCTGTCTTAGCATACATATAACATGACCTGTACAAAATGCAATTAATCATTTGGGTATTATATGAGGGATACCAGGATGGTACGAGTAGTATAGGGAGGGTGCGGACACGTCGCCGACCCGGTTGTTTGCTGGGCGGTGAGGGGTGGCGGGGGATTGTTGTTTATTAATAGTCACCACGCCTTTTCTTTGTTGTTCTTCTGACCCGTTTTCGTGAGGATTTCTCTGTTACTTTGTTTTTTTTTTTTGTTTTGATTAGTTGGGTGGATGTGCATTCATAAATTCGCTCGATGGTCATAGTTTATCTGTATAGAGACATGGAGTCGGGAGTGGAGAGGTGGGAGGAATTTTGTTGTTTATTGTATTCGCTGCACTATTTCGGATCAATGGTTGTTTAATGGATCTATAAATAGGAGGTGTCTTGAGGGTCTCAAGGTGACAACTGACATCATGACATAGACCTATGGTCACCGAAGGAACATGTTACATGTTATGAAGTTAAATTAAAAAGGAAAAGTAAAAAATTAAGAAAATGCTAAATTTAATTAAAATAAAAATTTAGAAATGTGAAGTCTAAAATTAAAAATATATATACATATGTATATGTAAATTGAAAAAAAACTAAAACTAAAAATAGAGAATTTTCTGTACATCTCCGAGTGCGCTAAAATTTTCCAAACCTTCTTTTATTGCTTGCAGAATTTTGAAAAGCAGAATTATGAAAACAGAATTTAAAAAGCGGAATTCCGCAAATACAGAATTTTGACTCCAACCTAGGAATGACATTGATCAAACGAAAATTTAATAAATCAAAGACCTTCACTCTGATAATTCTAAGCTCGACATAGGTAATCTGCGAGTAGCTTCCTTAAACCTTTAGTCTCGGCAGAAGGTTCAATTCATTAACTACATATAGATCCAAAAGTTGCGAAACCTGAGCCTCCACAGTAAATATCGAAGATAGCATCTTGTATGTGCATAGATATGGGATCTTAAATGAAAGCCGATTTAGAAGATTGGTTTTAAGGACTACACATCACAGTTTTTAAGTCAATGCAATCACGTGAACCCCTTTTATGATGGCATATCTAGCTGAACTATACAAGGTAAAAGGGTGCAGTAATTTTTCTCATTCCTGAGGAAATTGTAGTACACCCACCTACTTACATCTTCTTGGTAGTCAATTTGTGAGAAGGTGGCATAGATAAGCGTGAGCTGGCAAAGGTAATTTAGCCCGAAGCAACTTCACACTCCTCCTCTACAAAGTATATGTTAAACTAGGGCTTACATTTTGACCCAATTTTCCGAACTTAAAACAGTTCTTCAGCAGTTCGAGTATAGTTAGCAATCCTGGGACCCCAGAATAGCATTGGAAACTTTTGCACTTCCATGTCACATGTTTGGAACCAGTGGTCCCACATTGAGGAGAAAACAGTCTTCGCAGTAGGGGACCACTATTTCGAACGTTCGGAAATACATCTTCAACTGGGTCCAAAGTTAGTAAAAATTACTATATTATTAAAATAATTTAAATAATCAATAAATAAATTGAAGTATTTTAATAATAGAATAGCAAAAGCTGTCAGGGCATACGGCTAAGCGTTTGAAGTCCCGCCGCAATCTTTCACAAAAAAAAGCCTGCCCTTTAATATAACAATAAATATTTGAATGAATTTGCATAAATTTCTTTCAGATATCAATCCCATCCCATCAACTTGAGCGACTTTAACGTCTGCCTTCTTCAAATCCCCGCAAGTAAGTCTTTCCAATGAAATTTGTTTCACAGAGTTATACCTTAAAAACTCAAACCAATGCGCCTTTCCTCAACCAGTTTTACCCTCAATTAAGTGCAGCGCCCAGACAGGGCTACACCTGTTTCATGTACTTTAATAATTACACACAATCCTACCAATCTATGTGTGGTCCGGCACGACACACTTTACGACCTATAAATCGACTTTTCTATAAATGGCACAGCGACCGTCCTATTATTCAAATACGCGCGCTTAATTGCACCTCGATGCCCCTTTCAGAAAAACCTCCCCAAAAAAAGCCATTTAAAGGAAACCCCCTATACGTACTTCGGCAGATTATTGAATTAAATTCCGCGCTAAAAATTAATAAAAACAAATTTATTTCCTTTAATCACAAAGTGCTTGCCCAATAAATAGTCTCGCGCGAAGCAATGCCCACTCGCAATTGAATTGCCGCACGCAGAGATTCCGAAAAATTTATGAAGACAACGCATCACACATGGTGTACAGGCCTGCGGCATCCCAATCATTCCCCACCATCAAATATTCACTTTAAGCTTTAATTTCTCTGAGCTGGCGCAAAAAGAGAAAACAAACAGAAGATGGGATGCGCATACATAACGTAACCGCCAACACCGGACCGCAATTTAATTCCATAAAACTCCAACAGATATTAATTCCGAGCGCGCCACAACGTCCACGTCGTCGTCGTCTCTGGGTTTCGTTGGCTATTCCCTTTTTGCGCGAGGAACGAATCAATTACAGCATCGAAAGCCGGCCACAATATAGAACTACAAGCGGACAGAAAAAAAAACCTCTCTACAGGTACACGGCTGCAGACAAACCGAGTGAAATGGAAGCTTCAATGGATGGATGGATCTCGAAAAAGGAGCTCAAAGCAGAAAGACACACGAGTCGGTAAACAGGCGTTTCGTTTGGGTTGATTTTTTTGTTGCTCTAAGGTCCCATCTCCGATGAGGCGGTGGTGGGTGATGGTGGTGGCGGTGGTTCACAGGACACTCGTTGCCAAAGTTCTCTACCTGTCAGCTCTGTTTGTCGTCCTGGAAGTGGAATACAAGCACATACACTACCGCATCACGTGCGGATAGCAATCTAAATGGTTTGCAAGCTTTTGACTGGCATCATCGCAGAAAATCGCCCGTGTAACAACAACAAACGGACGAAAAAAAACAGCGAAGGATTTTTTTTATTTTTTGCTCGATCGATTTTGGGTAATGCGATTTATGTGTCATCGTTCATCAATAGGCTTACTGAAAAGCCCGCGGGCAATTTAAGAACAAACATATTATATTCACGGATGGGGTTGCGGCAATTAACACGACACTCACAAGTGCGGTGATGTTGACAGGAAATTATGAAATACATCCGTGGAACTGGCTGTTCATTGCCGGCTTAGAGGCCAATGAGCTTTAAGCCAGCGAATGTGTGACACGGCAGAGGCTTTAATTTAACACATTCGCGCTGCTGCGACATTGATCCTCAAATTAACTGACATACGGATGAGATGGGATGGGAACATTTTTACTTACCGCTGAACATTCGGCGTGTAAAACGCAAAGCGATTCTCTGGTGGCGTACTGAAACGAAAAGAGAAGAAATTGTGAGATTTTTTTTCTTCAGTATAATGGAAATGTTTTTGAATCCAAAAAAATATATACCATTTTTGGGTTAAGAATTTTGGGCTACAAATCTGCGATACAAAACACTTGCAGACTGCAGACAACTACTGACGAATATTCACGTCGAATTAAAATAGAGCTTGTCAACATCAGTGTACCGTTCATGCAAACTTGTTTATGTTATGTGCTCAAACTTGCTTCATTTTCCTCGTGAATTTTCGGCTCTACCTAAAACTAGAGGTTGCTCATATGAAATATGAGCTGATGCTTAAACAAATTGACAGTCCAAATTTTGTTCGTTATATTTTATTCTCAGCTTAAAAACTTAAAGATAGAAACTCAGCTTCGTTTTTAGTTTTTACTTGACTCGTTATATGTATATATTTTTTTTTATTTAGCAAACCTTTATAGAAAATTCTTAGCAAACCAAAAGTCATCTTCTTATCTAAACCTAGTTCTTACATAATCCCTAACTAATTTTTTAAATACAAATATTTTTCTCAATTTTTAACATTATTTGGTGGCCATTTAAAAGAGTAATTCTCTTCGCTTATATGATTGCTTTAGGAAACCTCAAATGTAGCGGAAAGTTCCGAATTTTGATTAGGAAATTTGAAACCGGCCCTAATATTTTTGTGTTACTGCTATCGGCTACTATTTTGCTCTCTCTGTCTTAATTGTGTTTAAACCAAGCATTGGCAAGATAGGTTTAGAATACAGCTCGTGAGACCTCTAAAGCAAATTTTAAGGATTTCGAAATAAAAGGGGAACGGTTTATTTTCGCTGTCAAACGTGTTTTTTTTAATGCTAAGCAACTACCAGAACTCCATCAAAAAGTCCTACTAAATAAGATTAGTTCAGACTTATTTATTTTAAAACTTCAGGTTCACAATCTTTTTTGTTTGTCAAGTCTTTTACGACTAGAAAAGTCTTACTAAGTAAAGATAAGCAGGCTTTGAAAAGCAATTCTTAAAAAAGTGTCAGAACCTGCCTACTAAATTTGATTTGCAAAACTTGTCAAACTCGGGGCGGACTTAATGAAGTTTTTTTTAAATTTAGTACTGAAAACTAACTATAGCAAACATTAGAAATTAATTGCTGGACTGGAAAGACCGGCATAAGGGAACATATTGGCAAGATTATCGGACAGTCTTTTGAGGTGATAAATTTTGAATATTGGTTCATGGTACAGGCACTTACCGTAGCTTGGAAAATATAGCTAAAGACCTAAGATTAGAAAGGCTTTCACTATTCATTGCTGAAATAAACAAAAAATAAGTTGGCTGCTTTATGTCTTCAAAAAAAGCCTATAGGCTCATGACTTATGACTCATGACTTTCAATCTGTTTTAGTGAGAGCTCCCGATCGAATAAGCCTGTGTTGCAAAACTTTTTCGCATTCAATATGGATGCCAAGATGAAGGCCATTTAAACTTCGCTCCATTCAGGGCTATAATGTAGGTATAGACATAAGACATTAAACAAAATTTCAAACCAGCTTTAGATAATGCTTTAATGATGCTCAAAAATTCACCCTAACAGAGTTCGATTTTTGCTCGAAAGAAGATTATTTTCAACCGAGCTTGGCTCGGCTGTTTTCAGTCCACTAGCTCTGTAGGAACTATTTTAACAGTATTACTTGGCAGTTTTTACCCTAAAGTTGGTTGATTTTAAATAAGTAATAAGTTACAGATTTTTATAGTACGTTTAAAAGTAATATAAACTCTCTCGCTCTCTTCATATTTTGTTAAGTTTTCCATCTACGCACCAATTGACACAGCCAAAACAAAAATCATACGCATGGCGGACTGTTGCATATACAATTCTGCCACAAGAGCTTTTCTCCTACGTCACAACAAAAATACAGCCTTATTAATTAAAAGAAATCATAAATAAATTTTGCTGCTCTGGAAGTAGTCTCCTTGCCCGACAATCAAATGGCAAGTGTCCACAGGACCGTGCGCGACTACTTGGCACCCAAGGTTCATGCTGCCGATTTAGCGGTTACCCACAGCTCTTTTATGTAGAACTAGTTATAGACAGGTAATATTCCCCACCAAAGCTGTGCATGGGCGCATTTTTAACAGCATTTCTGTTAGTCGCTGCTTGCAAACGAAAAACAACCAGACGATGTCATGTTATGGCCCTTTGCAATGCGAGTTCTAGGAATTACACAACAAGCATTCCAATCCATTGGCCCCGTCACTTGTATGGCTGCCAAAAGCTGAACTGAACCATTTCACAGAACAACACAACAAGATTCCGACTTCGACATTGTATCGGATTTGCTAGAACAAATAGATACACCGACCATTTGAAATGGCTTTTGTGCTGTATGGCAGAAGCGGTGCCACTATTCGACTTAGAGCCCACTTTCTCCCACCGAAATTCAGTGTGGCCTTTCTCACACCACCTTTGTCTTGCTGGAAAGCGAATACGTAGAGTATCTGCTTAAATTTAGCGGAAAACGTGCCTCAAACCAAATAAAACGCAAACATCTCAACTGTAAGCCGCATTTATGTGTACATAACCTCACAGGTTACACTATGCCAATGACCCAAAGAAAATTATGCATGAAACGAGAACGAAAGTGCGGAGGCGAGGGACACTCGAGTCGGGGTAATCCCATATGGAAATTCCTTGGGCTTCCTCGTCGGTGCGCTCCTCCCCGGCCGGTGCGATGGTGGGAGTGCATTTCTTCGTGCCGGCCGTGTATTGCTTTCAGGATGGGTAATGTACTCGTCTCGGGTTACCACAGTGTGTCCATTCACACCACCAAGAGACAGGAACAGAGGAAGATTGAAACAGGGCTTTGCCTTGTATACGAGGCTCTAGACTTGGGATATAAGTCGCCGGGATGAATATTGGGTTTCCCATGTCGAGGAGCGTCACCGATTGCGTGCCTGTCCACGATGATCGGACTCAGTGGACACTGCACAGTGTGCGCAGATGCTTCGGCAGCAGTGCGAGCACGTGTTTTGCAAGACTCATATAGGACACGAATCGAACGGCGACGGTCGACGGTCGACGGCCGGTGTGGTTGGTCAAGGGGGCGCTCTGTGTAGGCGATAAATAAATTACCTCTTTACGGCAGTTTGGCTGACTGTGATATAAAGTATTTTTTTTGTTGCACTCCATGTCGTGGTAACGGCATCTCCTTTGGCTCGTAACGATTTTCATTATGTTATAACGTTCTCACTGGTCATTCAATTCGATGGCTGTCTGCCCATATTGTCCCAGCTGCCCGAGGCAAACAATTGGGCTCGGCGCGCACATGCATGCCGCAGCGCTGCTTCGTATGGACTCACGTATGGACGAGTTATTGTCGTGTATTGTGGTCATTTGATATCCATCTTTGGGGACAATGAGAGTCGGAGTCGTAGTCGGAGTCGAGTGTGGCTTTGTACGCAGGCGGACCCCGGAGGGAGTTGGGCATTTTGAATGGGCGCATAAACTATCTATCAGATACTTTACAACTGTGTTTTTGTTAGTCTCCTGTGAATCTGTCTTTATCGCGGGTTGTTTTGTAAAGTTTTGTTTGTGATCAGCTACCGCAAAGGTGTATCGTCTGAGCTTGGATTGTTGTTGCGTTACGCGGTGGGGCATCACAATGGAGGATTGTTTCGTCTTGAGATGATATAGCGGAAGTGGATGTGAGTGTCCGGTTGGTGAGTCCAAGGAATTTTACTACATTGCTGTATCTATGGGGGAATATTTGTTTCCCAGCGTTGACATAGTTGTTGTTGCGAATTTCGACCCAACATTAAATGTTCAGAAGAACAAGGACAAAAATGACCCATTTGACACATTTTGTAAAGCGCCTGAGAGATCCAACTAAATCAGAAACCAATCAGAGTAGCCCCGGGGTACCAATTGCATTTATTTATGTTTGACCACCCAAAACGGTCGCCTATATCATTTTTACTGACTTTTTAACTTAAGTGGCGTTACAGTTCATATATTGTACCCGCCTTGTACCCGGCACCTTAGGCGAGTTCTACCCCATTTGGCTCGATCGTCTTGTTTACATTCAAAGACTTTGTAGGCTGCCTTGTCGATTATAGTCTCTATCGGCTTCACACAAATCCTGACCATGTACCTACGGCAAACCCTCAAGACTGATTTGTCTGACAAGGTCAATGTAGCACATACAGCTCGTTTAGTTTGTCATTGAAACGTCTTAACATTCGTTTATCTTTCCAATCGTTTGTGGGGAGTTTTATTAAGAAGCGAAAACCTTTCTTGGTTATACTCTGGGACTCCACTTAATAGGTCCACATGGATGGTACCGGCAGTAGGAGAAGTCTTTCGTCGGCACTACAACTAAATATAGATACACATATTTTTTTTGGGATTGCGTCAATTTAGAACGAAGGGGCTCATCTCCTTCCAGGTTTTTTGAACAAGTATGTCTAAGCTTTAACCCCAATAAATGTGTAATCCACCTGTCAACTCAACTGCAAATTGGCACTTTAAAATAAAAATAAAAAACTCCCCTTCTACGGAGTAGTCCATTCTAACTAGAACTCCCCTTGCGACACTTTAAACTGTGCAAAAACCACTTAACTATTTACCCTCGCAGTTCAATGGCGTTCCTGAGCCTCCCCAACCAACCACCTTCGCCCACACAATTCAAAGCAATTTTCTCGCCCCAGTTACACCAACTTACACGAGACATGTCGTCGTCGACAAAAAAAAAACTCCACAGCCAATGAATACACTGAGCGGCCCAGCCCAGCCCTCCGGGAATCAATCTCCAACTCAAATTAAATGAGAAAGAAATTGCGAATCGAATTCCTGGCAATGACGAGTACCACTCGACAACAGAAAATACACACACCCAAACCATCGATGACTCAAATGGACTACCACTTGGTTTGTGGTAACACGAGAACTTCCACAGAGCAAAGGAACCAAAAACAGAGTCCCGGCGACAGAATACAAAAAAAAAAAAAAAAAACGGCAACAACAACCAAAATCAATCGAGATATAAAATCGAATTCAATTCCCGGAGGAGTGCTCCTCATCCAGCCTCGTCGTGTATTATGTTTCCAAAGTCCTACCCCAAAGTCAATCAGTTGTTGTTCCGACCCCACCACCGTAGTATCGCCATCATCATCATCATCGTCATCGGCGGCATTAACATCCGAGTCGTTGTCGTCGTTTTCGTCTTTTCCTGCTGCTGTTGCTGATCCATCTATAAATCA
Source organism: Cheilosia impressa (assembly GCA_948293265.1). Lineage (NCBI taxonomy): Eukaryota > Metazoa > Arthropoda > Insecta > Diptera > Syrphidae > Cheilosia > Cheilosia impressa. The sequence continues at coordinate 46,452,456 of OX411882.1, read as the reverse complement.
ATCAATCACACAATTAAAAGAGCTCCAATGGCACATTTAGTGTCCATTTGCGAATGCCACCAAAAAGCAGAATGTCCGAAAATGTTAGATTCCCTATCGCTGGGTGCACTCGCACTGTGAACCGCCACCCGAAAACACAAACGGAACAGGCCACCAACCAAACAGAGAACAAGAAAAAAACACGACCAACTGGCCAAAAGAATCGTTTGACCACGATTTACATACCCGAAGCTAAATCGAGATAAATTCCCGGCAAATACAATGAGAACCAGAATCCGAGCTGCAGCCGAAGCTGGGGCCAAACAATTTCAAATTAGACAAGATCGGACTCGAAAGAGTTATGGTTCCATTGAAATGTGCCAAAGCGGACACAATGGGTACATAGAGGATGCGCTGCTGAGCTGCTCTCAGGCGAGTTCTTGGTATTTGCATTCGCTTTGTGTGTACGTAACACAAAGGAGCCACAAATCTGTCCAGGGCAGTCCCGAAAAGTGAATCTTCTCCGTTCGGCTGGTGCTCGTTCGCATGCTATGCTACGCATGGAATGGAAACTAAAAGTGGATGCGCTCCAATTGCTCTGATTTTTGGGGTGGGGGGATAACGTGCTCCCCATACACCTATATATATATTTAGACCGAAGAATGTTTTTCTGTCCGGGAAATTTATGCACCTCGGACGAAGCCAGTCAGCCGCTCGGGAATAGGGTTAACGAATGCGACACCGATGCATAAGAAATGGGACAATATTTTGTCGGGAACACACGCTCCTAGAAATCGTAAGTTATGTAGATCTAATCTGGGCGGGATTAGGTGAACTCAAAATAGCTGCGCGCAACGCATGGAAAGTGAAAAGTTCCATAGTGTTGAAGCTTCTTGTGCTGCTAGGCGTCACTTGGGGAGGGAAGCCGATTTGCAGGGATGAGGTTGGGTTTGTTAGCTACAAAGTAAGGCACAAATTTCGCTAGTTGCAGTACAGCTATAGTTACTTGGGATTCAATCAAACATGTCAAATATGAATCCAATTGGTATTTTCTTATTACGGTCCTTCTTTTGTATCGTATGGATGGATCCTGCCTTGTGCTAGTTGCTTTGTTTAGTTTCGATACATGGTCCAAAAAACTCAAACAAAATTACAAAATCCCCAGCTCCATTGAAAAATCGCACTGTTGAACCTCTTTCTAGAAAGTCAGCATCTAGTATAATACCCATTGAGCTACCTACGCTCTGAGTGCCATCAGACGGTGGCCTCTTAATCACAGCTCTTTTTTTGATTGGGCTTTTGCCAATTTAACATCTCCGGTTCATACCGCAAAAATACTGCTGACAGCTCCCTCTGTTTCAGCACTTATTGTCAAAATCTTTGTTGAATTAGCAACCGAACTTTTAAAAAATTTAACCTCGTACGTTGGTTTGATTGTGGCTATGAAACAATCCTCGCAAGTTTGGTCTTAAGGAGTTATCGTGTAAAAATCTATTGATTTGAGGTTAAAATTCGGCATTGATGTCAAAATTTCTCAATCGTCATTCGATATAGAAGGACGAGTTTGACACGGATGATAAAACCAGACATGGCTCTGTACCTATATATATATTTCCATTTCTTACAGAAAGGCTTTCATAGTCTGCTTAAAAATCGTCACAATATTTTAGGTTTTGCCTTAGTGAAACAATTTGGTAAATGGTTTGAAATATCATCTTTAGAAGTCAATCAGGTTGTTAACGACAAGTTTGAGGCGTGACAGATAAGACACAACAAGCCATGTAAGGGAGTTCGCCCCTCTGTTGAGATAGTTGGGTCTCTTTTCTTGTAAATCGGGCAGTCGGTGTTGAGATTTCGTTTTGTTTAGCTATTCCTTCATCTGACTAAATTTGAAAAATGAGCCTCAATACTAAGTTTAATGTCTACAGCTTCATTCTCAATAAACCATAGGCGCCCTCCCTTAACAGCAACAGGGACCACACCAATCAGTCCCGCAGGTTGAGAGTGATTTTGCTGAATCTCATGTGATTCCACAGTAGGTGGAGTTGGAAATTTTGACAGAATTTTGTTTTCAGTTTGTAATTAAGTTACCATTATTTTGAAAGCGCTATTCAAATGCGTTCCATTTCATATAGTGAGATATTGTACGGAGCTTCTGTTACCCTTTTAAGGGCTCAACATCTGTCAGTTAGAAATGAGCATTTGATCCAAAAATAAACAAGAAGATGCCTGATTCATAGGCCATTTGCCGGATCTAAAACGGTCCTCTGGCCTCTGTTTGAACAAAATCTGGGACTTAGAATTTTTCCTGACTCTTTGGAGCTAGATTTTTGTCAGAACTCTAATCAGAACTCATGGGAATTAGCAAAAAAAAAATACTTAACCAAATTTCTGTCATTTTCAGAGGTCCGAAAGCAAAGCCTTCAAGCTTTAAGGAGGTTAAAATAAGTCTAGCCTAAAAATAGCTCACCCGATTGAAAAAGAGTTGTTTTTATTAAATGCGTTGCTGACTCGTTTGAGCTATCAAATAGACTTCTGTGTTGTCCTAGCGCTTAGCAAGGCTAAGCAAATTCCATTAATGTAGAGGCTTCTTTTTGGCTCAGTTTTATATTACATACGTTGTTTCCAGGCGGAGTTTCGACTTTGACGTCAAAGATGCGTTAGAAAGGTTTGTTCTGAATTTCAAAATGAAATTAAATTAAATATCACTGTCATCTGTCAAGATCTTAAACGCCTTGGATCCTCATTTTGGAGTTCACTTTCGTTTACACCTCAACTCAAAATCGGAAGTCTTTTCTCGCTTATATCCCATCTAACATGGCCTTGGCTCCACCTAAGACGACTTGGATCTTTTTGCGAACAAGGGTTTACTATCAAATGTCAGACAGATACAAAGGCAGAGTTGTATTCTCTTTATAGAGCTTAAAAAGTGATTTTTGACTTGCTTGCGACTGCTCCTGTGCAACATTGTTAAATTCACCATCGATACATCGCCCTAGACAATTTGCCAAAGTCCGGTTTTAATACCTCCTGAAGACGAGATAAGTACAAGTAATTAGTACACGTCCAGAATCCAGATCTTTCCGCCATCAAACTCCCATATTAGCGACAAAACTGGCTCTTTGCCACCAGATAGCGACATCCGTCATAATCTTTCAGCGTCTCCATCTCCATACCACCACCATTAACTCGAATGGCAACAAAAAGCAAATCAAATCAGTCACCTCATTTGCCATTCACATCGACTAAGACTGAGAAGATTTTGCTCTCATAATTCTTGGTCATGTCCTTGCCTTGGATCGCCAGTGTGCCGCAGGTGATTGCCACCACGAAGTTCCTCCAGACCAGACCTCCACCATATAGCTGCAGTTATGCTCGCCAATTTGCGGGAACCCACAGCGACTCGCGCATTTGCTATTTTCGCATAAAATGTTTACTGTGCACAACACAGCAACATTGTTGCAATTACCATCAGGCGAAAAGTGAACACACAATGTGCCTGCTTCGCGCCGTCCACCTTCAAGTTGTGTTTTGTCGTCTGGGCAAAAATGAGTGAGTGCCCGCATGCATTACAAGCATACACCTTATGGCATAAGGCCGCAGCCGTAGCCGTAGCTGTAATTGCTACCGTGATTCGGCTGGAGAGAACCTTCGATGGAGGTCGACTCGTGAACGTATAGTTCCAATGGTTGTGGCGGCGGCGACTATGTTCGCCAGCACCGCAGGGTGATTCAACATCTCATTGTCCCGTAGTTGGTGTCTGCTGCTATCAGGTGATTAATATCAGAACGCATTCATGATTTACCGAAGGAACAACACAACATCTCTGGGTGGCTGCGTCTTTTTCATTCGAGAACTCCCATCATGGGGTGCCGAAAGTGTTACATCATAGGCCCGGACTGGTTAACGTTCACTTTCACCAGCAACGGCGGGATGAGCATTTCTCTGTTTCTCTGTCTGTGGATCGGGATCATTATTCAGAGTTCAGAGTTGTCATCGGCTCAGGGGAACCATGATCGATGCTCAAGGAGTTCTTAAATGGTACTTCAGACGGACAGCGGCCGTCCGGGAGGGAGTGCTGGACGATTTTCAATAAGCCAAACGAAACAAACATTTCGCCATAAATCATCTCGGCTCAGCCGCATACAGCACTCGGTGTGATTGTGCCTTTTGTCTGCGGTCCATTGTGTGGACCACGGCACACTCCAGCGAGGCGCCCGGGGGCGCGCTGTCCCGCGCAATGGATAGAAGGAGAATGAAAAAGAATGCGTTATGGGTTATTGCCGAACAAAAGAGGGAAGGACGACGCAGATGAATTTTTAGAATAACATTTGTTTTCTGCCCTCTCTCCCTCTTTCTCTCTCTCTAATGATACGCTTTTCGGTTAATTCCTAGAATTTCGTCCCGCTCCCCTTCTCAATGTAGATATCCATCGAGGATCCACTCTCTGTTGGTCGATCATCGTGATCATCATCGTGGTCGTCAGTGATGCACTTGTTGCATGATGTTTCTGTTTTGCTGGCTGCAATGCAGATTACATGTAGCATCCGCGCCGCACACATCACAACTCCCACTTTGGGACTATTTACATTTCCCTTTGGAGCACAGCCACAGAGAGGAGCACCAGAAGCAGCATCAATGGCATGTTGTGTGCTGTGTGTTGTCGTTTAGCCCCGGCCGGTGCGAATGCATTTCTGCCGTCTTGCTAGCTGGTCTCGATCGGCCGTGTATACCGAGAGTGGTGTTATTACAGCTCCGTTGCGTCGTCTTAGATCCGCGCACTCTCTCATATGGATGGCAGGCTAGGAAGAACAACAGCGCTTCAGACCGTGCGCTGCGTGCTTTGCCGCAAGTTTCGTAACTGTTTTGGGGTAATTGCACTGAAATGCATGTACGATGGACGTGTGTGTTGGTATTATGCTTCCCGTTTGCGCACTCACCCAAGATGACGTGGATGAGATGTTGATGATGATGATAGTGATGAGCTGAACGGATAGATAGATAGATGGATGGATGGATGGCTGGCTGGGAGAGGTGAAATGACATAGCAGTGCGTATGGACTCGTATTATCCCAAGGGACTTCCTCGGTGAGTAGCATTTCCTAGTTATTAACAGAGAAAAAAAGAACGCAAACGCAAATTGGAGAGATGAGCGAAAGATTGCCCCAAACAGAAACAGTTGGGATGAGCATATGAGTACCGATGGCATGATAAATGGAACGGCTGAGTTGAACTTTGATTCTTCACACGTTAGGAGATGGACAGGTCATGCACAGGTGTATCGCCGACCGAAATGTGTGGCCACATGCTTCGTGTAATCGAACAAGTTTCTCCGCCGGTGTGCTGGTGATAAATGAGCTCTCCCTGCTTATGCAGAGCGGGACTCTGCGGTGAGTGTCTGTTTTTCCTTTTTTGGGATAATGAGAAATGGTTTTGCTGCAAATGGGGGAGCGGTGCGATTTGATGGATGGCCAAATCAGAGATTGATTTTCTTAATCGATGTATTAACGCCTGGGGGATGCCGATCTGGGCGCATGTACTTGTACTCTACGAGTGCTCATAGCTACATAGGATCTCTTACTTTCTTCTGGCAGACGGTGGAGTTAGACTTAAAAAGACAAGTTATGTGAGGTCTCCAATCAAAACCATGTCTACAAGTCTGCATGGGGAAGGTCTTTTAAATAAAAATTCTGTGGGGGACTTTCTCCATTTGTTGCAGAGTGTGAACTCTGAAATGGCCCACTTTTGAGTAGATGCCAAGACGCCTGCACTCGATAGTGATGACAAGGATGCCCGGAATCTATATTCGCACAAAGCAACTTGTTCTGTCAGCAGCCCAAAGCATCATGCCTTCGAAAGCTACTCGTAGAAACATAGTCGTGAAGACATGGTCTTTCACGGTTTCATGTAGATTTGCTCTCCGATAGCAAATCCGATGACCAAATCTTCAGTTGAAAATTTTATTCAGATGGCAGGCCGGCAAATCGAAGGTTGTGATCCTAAAGAAGATATTCCGATTTTAAAAGAGCAAGCAGAGGACACATTTTCTTAGATTCAAAACGACCTGATGGAACTGAAACCAAGATAAGACTTATTGGATGAGGCTTAGAGAGTTTTTGAGCTGCTGCACTGCTTTTCTGGTTAATGGAGTCAGCAAGGCTTAAGCTGAGAGTGGTTTTTACAACCAACAACCAACCTCAATGATATGACATAGATCTTTGCTCGAAAGACCGACACATATGCACGCAAAGGGGACTGAAGCAGATTTGCAGACGGATGACTCAAAAAGTGGCTGTAAACCCAAAATGGAGTTTCAACCATTCTAGCTTGGCAATGCCTGGCATGCAACTGCTCTGGAGTTGAAAATGACTGCCTGAAAGCATCTTCTTGACAACCACTTTAGGCCTGTCCATAAGACAGCCATCCAATGTGGACTACTTGCATTCCAAAGTGTATCCCAAAGTGCACTATGACATTGTTCTGCGATATAAATTACAATTTAATCAACTCGACGGTATACTGTATGCATTTTAATTTGCCGCGCCGGTGAATAAATTTCCGCTAGCGCTGCTGCTGTTGGGGAAAACTATATTCATTTAAGCCACTGCCGCACGTCTCTCATCAAAAGTCAATTTCTTTTAATTAATTCCTCTGTCAGCTTGATATTCATTCCGTTCAGCCACCACCATTCCCCATTCTGGTACGCGCTGCTCTAGTGTCCATCAAAACAGCGAACTTGACATCGCCACGGAATTACTATCCCTGAGGCCTCCTTTTGAGTCGTCCTATAGAGAAAGACACAGAGCTGAAGTTTCTAAACCCACAATAGACGGAATCAGCGCGCAATCAGGAATGCAGCTTCGCCCTTCTTTTGACTAGCAAACTCTCCCTACTGCTACTATGCTCCTTTCATAGAGTCCAATAGAACGACTATGACGACGACGATGACGAAGAACGACGACAGGCGAACATCTCCTCGTCCGAAGTGCATTGCTATGCTATGCGAGTTTATGCTTCCCCAGGGAGTTTGGTGTGTGCGTTGCTCCTTTCCACTCTCGGTACGTTGGCAGTTCGTTGAGACTTTTGGCGAATCAAGCTGAATTTCTAATTCCTTCCTCGGTTTCCTTTCGGTTTCACAGTGCCTCTGATGCCTGTGTCTGTGCCTGTTATGGCACTCCAGCTGTTTGCCGGAATGAGCGCTCTGGTTCTGGCTATACGTGCAGACACAACGTGTAATTATTTCGTGCTGCTGCTGCTGCTTTTGCTCCGGGTTTTGTCTTGGCATCTTCGTATTAATTACACATCTTGGCAATGCCATAGCTGCACGTCCTACGAGAGCCAGAGCGAGAGCGAGAGCCCCGAACCCAACTAGGCAAGGTTGCACGCAACACGCGGCAATACTCGTATAGTTGTAGGTTTGGGCTTTGGACTTCCTTCAAGTGTCCATCATCATTACCGCGCGGGTTAGTGTATCCCATACCTAGATATCAATGTTGATTGTTTGGCGGCGCGGTATCCAGCTGCGGTGTAGTTAGTTGCGAGTCAAGTGGACACCATCAGTGCTACATCGCGAAACGAATTAGGGTCTGGTACTGGTACCTGACCATGATGTACGATGACAGAGCCGCGTTGTTTGGCGGTTGTTATGCGGTGTGTGTAACAAGCATTACCAACCGCAGAATTTGTTCAGCAGTCAATTTTAAGTAGGCTTTGCCGTGGTAATCGTTGCACAAAATGTAATAGTGTCGCCACATTGTTTGCTTGCTGTGCTTTTGTGCGGTGAGATAGTGAATTGCGCGAATTAATAGAGCGGATCAACGTTGTCGGTGCTGGTATTGTTGGTCGTCTTTATATATTCTGAGTTATGGTTACGGATAAACCACAAGAATTCTACTGGTGCACTGGTGCAAGATTGTTGCAACAATTCGATTGCCAAACAATGCAACAAAATGAGGTATGGTCTTTGGGTATGCCTATTTGTAAGCAAGCTGCGTTCTAGATTGAAATGCACTGTCAGGTGTTTACGTTGCCTGTAAGATCAAAGAGAACAGATTTGGTGGAACTGTTACCGACGATCATCGGTGGCTTATGGTTTGATATTTCACGGAATTTAAGGTCAACTTAAAGGGGTTCTATCCGCAGTCTCAGTGAAGTCGGCTTATGGATATCTTTCAACTGCAGCTTTTGTTGGCCGTTTATATAGGTTGTTGGCAAAAATATTTGCGAAAGACATTTTGACTCAGGGAAGATAGACAACTTAGAAACTTATACCAAAGGACAAAAATCTTGAAAATTTTATATTAGAAAGAAGTCAAAATGTGATAAATGTTGAGCTGGAAAAATATATTCTAACCACGGTGAAAGTGTCGTTAAAGGGATGGATCGATGTTTTGCCAAAAATTTGCCAAATAGAAATTGTTGCACTAAAGTCGTTCAGTGGATTCGTTGATTCACACTTCAATTCAGTCAAATTGCAAGTAGGTAAAGACGGAGGACCGCAACATAAATGTATTTTTTATCAGAGCTATTTTCATTGGTGTGGAAAGAAAAACTGTTTTATGCCTTAAGCTAAAATCACTCTCATTGGCTGATAATTCTTTTCTTTAGCAACGGCGTTGGGTCCAACGTGTCCATAGATCTAGATCTTCTGCAACCGACTCTAAATCTTCAAAGGCAATCAGGAAGAGGAAGATTTCCGACTTTATCTAAAAATCTCACCCTGAGTCTATCTACAGGGGGCCTATATCTGATGGTACGAATTTCATGGTGGTGTTAGAAATCTAAGTCGTGACATCCGTTTAGACTGAACAAACAACCGAAACATGGACCGTACCTGATCTAACTTGAGTAGAAAGGACATGTATTTTTGCGTTCCTAATTAGCGTTGCCACTTTAGGACTATTTTTTCGCAGTAAATATTCAGCAAATTTATTTTTTTGGCGGTAGATTTAAATATCGGGAAAATGCAAACTGGCAATTGCAGCAAAGTGGCGACGCTGTTCCCTAAACAATTATTGCGACTCACACCAGCATGAACCACATGGAGGAACCACTTTTAGTCGGAACAAAAATGTCATCAGACAAAAGTTTAAACAAATACCGAATTGAAGACTGAGAACTTAGTTCAATCCTGCAAATGACAGTATAACCGAGCTGTCTTAAAATTGCCACAATAAAAAAAAAACAGTGCACTCCGGGAGTGCCGACAGAAGTGAAAACTTGAACAACTCTACGTGTATTTTTTGAATCGTCAGGCAATATTTTGTTGTGCAAGAAATACTTTTAAATGAAGTGTTTTCTAGTTCATTACTATAAACTACTACTACAAAAACCATAGGTACTACCTACAATTTTCATTTTCGTTTAATGCGCTATTGTATACCTACATGAAAAATAAAGCATACTAGCTAATACCCGCGACTTTATCTGCGTAGAATTAGTATTTCGAGTAACTCATAAAAATATTTATATCAATCGGGTCTAAAATTTTCAATATTAGGACAACTGTCAACAAAACTGTTTTGAAATAACATAACAGCGCTTCTTACTATCCGATTTCCCCACAAAATTTTGAAAATTCCTTCTTAGATTCCTACTAGCTGATACCCGCGACTTCGTCTGCGTAGAATTACTAATTCGGGTAATTCAATTTAAATATTTATATCAACAACAGCGCAACTTATCGGGTCCAAAACTGTCTAATCTTTTAATCCAATTAATTAGCCCTACACATTTAAATTCATTAATAAAATACGCAGAATAAAATAGAATATGTCATTCTCAGAGTAGGTACCCATCTATCCCTATGCTTAAATCATAAAAATTGGTTATGCGGTCGTTAAAAGGTAACAATCTTACTTTCGCATTTATAATATTAGAATTATATCAAGGCTATCTTGAATTTTCGGTGCTAAAATGACAACTGACAACAAAACTATGTTTTAAAATAACAACAGCATTCCTACCGATTCCCCCGCAAATTTTAAAAATTCTCTTTTAGATTTCCTACGACTTTAACTCTCTTCGGCCGTCGACTCTCTTTATCAAACAACAAATTAAATAAATCTATTCACCTAAAACACCAATTTAAGAAATTTAAATTCAACAACGTAAGTAATACAGTTCAACTTCTTGAATTCTTTACTGTAGATATCAATGTAGGTAATATCACTACCACCAAAAACAAAAACCTTAAACTCAATATACATATTTACATTACACGCACTTCATCGGCCATCTGCGCATTTCCTCAGAAAAACATTGTCGCTGTTGATTACATCCACACTCACCTCGCCTGCTTCTCTTTCGTTTCACTTAAACGGAGAAAACTTCACGCAGTTTTTCTTGATATGTATTTGCTTTTGCGATGTGCGCCACCCACCCACCCCAAAGCAGAACAGCGATCAAGAACAACGGTTGTTGATAATTTTCGATTTGAGAAAATAAATTTTGTTTTTTCATGTTAGATTTTGGATTGTAGCTTAGCTTCTAGATAACACAGAAAGCTGATTTATGGCTTAAAATAATTACGGAAGTTTTGGCTCTTGTTGGTACTTTGTTTTGTTTGCATTGGTTAAGAATTGTTTGAGTAAAAGCGATAAAAAGGCAGTAAAGTCAGAAAAAAAACAGATTTTGGTCCAAAACTCTCCAAAAAAAATAGGCATAGAAATGAAATGAATAGCCTATGTCCTTCTCCAGATCTTAAGGGACATTTCAAAAAAAATTTCATCGAAATCTGTGCAGTAGTTTTCACGCCAACCGCGTACACATGAAAACAGCTACAGTTTTATTATATGTATAGATGACTGTAACTCTCTTCCATAAACTAACTATTAAATTTAAAAGTAATTTTTCGCCAAAAACAACAAACGAAAACAGACTCAATAATAATTATAGGAACAAAAACATTTTATTTGAGCAAATGAATTTTTTCCTTTATTATTATTTAATATATTGATTACATTCGTTATTATGCAATTTGCAGAATATGAACATGTATTCGTTGTGAAATAAAACAACGAATTTAAACTCTCAGAACGCATCCATCAGCAGACAGAAATCACCAACCACACAAACTATCAGTCAGTGTTCTTAGACGTCTCTCTTTATTTTTCCCACGAAGTGTGTTCATTTTACTTTTTCACTAAATTTAAATTAAATAAAAGTAAAATTTGTATTGTTCGGACAAAAATCACACTTAATTAATCTTCAGTATAAAAATCGCAGTTTGCTAACACTTTAATGATTATTTTTTGGTACTAGAAATTGTTGCTATAGGCAAATCTTCTTTTTATGTGCATTTAGTGCGTTTATATTCATGGTCAACAAAAAGTTTTTCGAAAATATTAAATTCCCTCAAAAAGGTAGAGATACAACGATGTAGGAACACGCTGAATTCACACGTATTCACAGATAGTAAATTGCGAGCGGGAGGGAGGGGCTTATATTGAAAAAAATTGCGGTGGGAATCGGTGAGACGTAGTAAAGCTGTCAGTCTATTTCATACTTAGTTTATGCTCTCTTCGGCCGTTGACTCTCTTTCGTGGCGGCTTTTGTGCTACGGCTACGGCTACGGGCATTATGAATGAAAGATTATTTTTTCCTGAATCATAGTTTGTACACAACTGCGTAGTTGAAATTGTATGTGTAAGATTGGTTGAGTGTGTGAACAGCAAGAGGTAAATATACTACTACAGAAACAGAAATAATAATAGATTGGATGGATGGATGGATGGACTATTTTAAACACAAAATTGCAATCTATTGCTTAAAACGTAAATTTACAAAGCATGCAATTAATTGGTATTCTTAAAAATGAATACCAGTGAAACTTATGAAACGCACACCCGATTGCCCCGCAAATTTTAGAAATAAAATTCTGTCTGAAATTACTTCAGCATGGCAAAGGCAAACACACTTCCACACATTAACATACATACTGAGTCGTCAAAAGTGGTTGGCAAATGGCAACGCGAACACTGGTATCACACACACACTTGTAGGTAAATTCTCTTAAGGCGCGTTTTGCCATTGTATATAAACATTAGTTGGCAGTTGGGCAAAACAAATCTCTTAAGTTGTCTGAGATGGCGTCATCGTTGCCAACTTGAAAAAAAGATGCCTTTTTCAAAAGGAATTCCTAAATTTCTTTTTATACCCTCCAGAGGAAGGTATATTCACTTTGCCAATACATTTGTAACGCAAAGAAGGAGTCACCGGAGACCTCATAAAGTATATATATTCTGAATCAGGATCACATTCTGAATTGATTTAGCCATGTCCGTCTGTCTGTCTGTCTGTCTGTCTGTCTGTCTGTCTGTCTGTCTGTCTGTTGAAAGCACGATAGCGCCCAAAGTAATTGACGTAGGTGAACGAAATTTGGTGAAAGGTCTTCTTTTTATCGGCGTCAGGTTGGTATTGAAAATGGGCTATGTCGGTCAAGTAGTTCTGGTACCTCCCATGCAAAACCAATATTGGGCCCACATGTCTCTCTGTCTGTTGAAAGCACGATAGCGCCCAAAGTGATTGACGTAGGTGAATGAAATTTGGTGAGAGCACTTCTTTTTATCGTCGTTTGGTTGGTATTGAAAATGGGCAATGTCGGTCAAGTAGTTCTGGTACCTCCCATACAAAACCAATATTGGACCCATTTGTCTTTCTGTCTGTTGAAAGCACGATGGCGCCAAAACTAATTGACGTAGGTGAACGAAATTTGGTGAAAGGACTTCTTTTTATCGGCGTCAGGTTGGTATTGAAAATGAGCTATGTCGGTCAAGTAGTTCTGGTACCTCCCATGCAAAACCAATATTGGGCCCACATGTCTCTCTGTCTGTTGAAAGCACGATAGCGCCCAAAGTGATTGACGTAGGTGAATGAAATTTGGTGAGAGCACTTCTTTTTATCGTCGTTTGGTTGGTATTGAAAATGGGCTATGTCGGTCAAGTAGTTCTGGTACCTCCCATACAAAACCAATATTGGACCCATGCCTCTCTGTCTGTTGAAAGCACGATAGCGCCCAAAGTAATTGACGTAGGTGAATGAAATTTGGTGAAAGGACTTCTTTTTATCGGCGTCAGGTTGGTATTGAAAATGGGCTATGTCGGTCAAGTAGTTCTGGTACCTCCCATACAAAACCAATATTGGGCCCACATGTCTCTCTGTCTGTTGAAAGCACGATAGCGCCCAAAGTGATTGACGTAGGTGAATGAAATTTGGTGAGAGCACTTCTTTTTATCGTCGTTTGGTTGGTGTTAAAAATCGGCTATGTCGGTCAAGTAGTTCTGGTACCTCCCATGCAAAACCAATATTGGGCCCACATGTCTCTCTGTCTGTTGAAAGCACGATAGCGCCCAAAGTGATTGACGTAGGTGAATGAAATTTGGTGAGAGCACTTCTTTTTATCGTCGTTTGGTTGGTATTGAAAATGGGCTATGTCGGTCAAGTAGTTCTGGTACCTCCCATACAAAACCAATATTGGACCCATGCCTCTCTGTCTGTTGAAAGCACGATAGCGCCCAAAGTAATTGACGTAGGTGAATGAAATTTGGTGAAAGGACTTCTTTTTATCGGCGTCAGGTTGGTATTGAAAATGGGCTATGTCGGTCAAGTAGTTCTGGTACCTCCCATACAAAACCAATATTAGACCCATGTGTCCCTCTTTCCGTTGAAAACACGATAGCGTCCAAAAGAATCAACCTAGGTGAATGAAGTTTTGTGAAAGGACTTCTTCTATCGTCGGTAGGTTGGTATTAAAAATGGGCTATGTCGGTCAAGTAGTTCTGGTATTTTGCATGACTTGTATGCAGTGGAGGGTATCAAAACATCGGCCAGGCCGATGATAACACTTTTACTTGTTTTTTGTTCGACTCGCTAACGATAATAGGGGCATAAACAAAATTAGTTTTTGTTTATTTTTTCTATGAGAGTTTAAATTTTTGATTTAGGTTCTATTTCACTTTACAGAAAAAAAAAGATATTTTAGGCATTCTTTTATTGAAAAAGGCATCTTTTTCAAGTTTAGCAGTTTTTCGTTAAAAAAGGCTGGCAACGATGCCGCTGATCTGACAACTTAAGAGAATTGTTTTTCCCAACAAATGTTTATATACAATGGCCCAACGCGCCTCAAGAGTCTTCACGAACACTGGTGTCGGCAACATTGGTTACACAACATTGGTGTCGCGAGTTCAATGGTTTTATCCCATATCAAAAGTGCCCCAACGCGCCTAAAGAAGTTATCACTTCAAAAATTGTCCAATACTTGACAATAACAAAATCAGCATTACTCCTTCCATCAAGATATATGTGAACTTCTGCACCAGTTTCAGTAGGACTCCGCTAATATGCGTGGGACAGGCTGTTAGTAGGCGATTATCGTAAGTTCTTTTTGCTTTTATTTTTAGGAAGCTTAATACAGAACTGTACGTGGAGCTCCCAATCGTTGGTGTTTTATTTTTTATACCCTCCAGAGGAAGGTATATTCACTTTGCCAATACGTTTGTAACGCCAAGAAGGAGTCACCGGAGACCTCATAAAGTATATATATTCTGAATCAGGATCACATTCTGAATCGATTTAGCCATGTCCGTCTGTCTGTCTGTCTGTCTGTCTGTCTGTTGAAAGCACGATGGCGCCCAAAGTAATTGACGTAGCTGAATGGAATTTGGTGAAAGGACTTCTTTTTATCGGCGTCAGGTTGGTATTGAAAATGGGCTATGTCGGTCAAGTAGTTCTGGTACCTCCCATACAAAAGCAATATTGGAACCATGTGTCCCTCTGTCTGTTGAAAGCACGATAGCGCCCAAAGCAATTGACATAGGCGAATGAAATTTGGCGAAAGGACTTCTTTTATCGTCGTTAGGTTGGTATTAAAAATGGCCTATGTCGGTCAACTAGTTCTGGTATTTTGCATGACTTGTATGCAGTGGAAAATATCAAAGCATCGGCCAGGCCGATGATAACACTTTTACTTGTTTTAGTTAGATATATGCAAAGTCCTATTTGCTCGAAAGGGACCACCAAGATGCTCTTTATCGAAAACAGCCGAATAGGTCATATGAATATGACTGAAATTGTGTTCAGAGCAAAATGTCACGAACCATTATTCATGGCAAATAACGATGCTCGAATCAATCTCAATTTGGGTCGACATTGTCCATTAGAAGAAAAACCTTTTCCATGACCTAAGGACTTTGTTATCATATTAACTCACATACGAAATACTACCACACTTGTTAGGTCGTGATCCCAAAATCGTTTCAACTCATCCACACATATATTTGAGTGATGATAGCCTACCAGTTAAATGCTGCCACACAATGGATTTTTAATTACGCCTAACCGCCTCTTTCGCATACTGTCACTGTGTAGTGTGTACCATCGAGCTCATTTCTCTTGCAACTGCTGCATTATAAATTCATCAGCTGGAATTGAACCCACTTGCCGAGTTCACTGCGATTTATTAGCAATTGCATTCTTTATGTCATCATTACAGTGAATTGTATGGGAACTCACAGCCAGAATTCCCTTAGATAAATGTATCTTCCAGCAGAGGCCATAAAACTTCAAGCGGATTTCAATTTTACGATGAGCTCCACTGTAAAAAAAAAATGTGCACTGCTGTAAATACTGTATGGTGATGCCAGCAGAACCCATCCAAACAAGTGTGCGCCATAAAAACCATGGGATATGGAATAATCAACGCCTGCAAACGTCTGAACTGCATTAAGCTTTAATCCAATATCCGACACAACGCCGATGCCAAGCACAGCGATAGCGATGCCGATGAGTGCGAGCGAGTGTATATAAACCCGAACAGCATGAGCGAGAAAATTCCATCGATAATTCAGCGAGCAACAAACTAAAAATAGGAATTCTAAATGAAAATTTTATTTCAGCGATAAAATGAAGATTAAAGTATTCAGATACATTTCGGATACATATGCGGATGCGGAATCATGCTTTGAATTGCACCAAAGAGGTTCCGAAAATTTTATGAAAGTGTCATGTAAACATACTACCGGTTTATACAGGCTGCGCCAAAACTCGTTAATGTTTTAAATCGCATTCTTTTCGTGCTTTTTTAGTGTAAACAAATCAATTGACGGTTAAGTGAGTTTATCGGTTGTTTATGTCTTCATCGAGTTGAGTAGGTCATTTGCGATATTTTAATGGCTGTCGTTGCGCTGATGTCGTCGCCGACTTTGATCGGCAAAACTGAAGAGATCGTCGCGGTTATGACGGGAGATTGTGCATGTGCATGCTGTTTATGCGGATGCGAAAAATGTGTTAAATCCTGATGGGCGCAAAGTATGAAGCTGTGCTGGATATAGTTCTTGCCATTTCTAATTGCTTTTAATAAGTTTGCGGAAGCGAAGCGAATGCCAATGTCGGTCGGCGAATGTATGTCGGTCAGTGAAGACATAGCAAGTGAGTAGTGATGGAACAAAGGGTTTAATCCCGAAGGTGTTACCATATCACCCTTGTTCGTGCAGATTCCTTGTCGAACGCATTACACTTTGATTGGCCGAAATGTCCCATTCCTTTCAAGGTGGGAGCAACTTGTATGATGCGATTTACTCAATTAAATTCCTGTGATATATAACTGGATGCGCTTTCCTGGTGAGAGCTGAAGATGGCGTCGTATTATACATTCTGTCAACTACAGGTCGGTCATATTGCCGAAAGGAAAAGGCAGTCCATTTTCTCTTATCGTCTTATTTGTTTACTAGACTCGATTGTGAACTTCTTGGGCGGGTAATTTTCAATGAGCTCTACTGACCAATGCACCTTGGAGCATCGAATTTTTTATTTTAATTCAATCAACTAGAAGCCAAGCTGCTATATAGAGGACCATGAAAAGGGGCGCATTAACAAATATCGGACCAAGCGTTGAAAAGGGCGCATTAAGAAATACTGGACCAGATGTTGAAAAGGGCGCGCCGAAAAATACTGCGCCGGTTTCTACGCTCAATGTAAGAAATTCTATTGGGAACATATCGTCAGTTGGATTGGGGTCTGGACTGTCTTTTTAAGGTGTTTACGCATTATTCAGCGAATAGCGCCTACGAATCTAATAAAGATGCAAGAAAAGAGTAAGAAGTAACTCTCATCGTGCCACAAAACTCGGTCCTAGGTCCGTAGTCAAATACTCGCTTCTCAGATCAAGACGCCGGCCGTGGTGGTTGCATCAAAAACTGTATAGAAGACTCTAATTTACACCGTAGCTCGACATCTGAAGCAGTTTTAAGATGACTAGCTAGCATGACTTAGGGAAGTTGTACACTGTGCATAATTACAAGTACAATAGGAAAGTACGGTGTTGGATATCGCTAAGAGAAAGAAGGCATGAAGTATGGTTCCTCAGGTGCTTATTGGTAGATACCTTAGATGCAGTTATGCCTCTCTAAAACTACTTTTTGCAGGCGAACTTTCGTCTAAATTAGTCTTGAACTGTTCAAACTATTTCCTTCAGAGGCGGAGAAGCAAATGTTAAGACTTACGTGCGTTGTAACTAAGCAGTCCAACGCCTTAGGTCCAGTGGTTTTCGAATTATTTTGAAAGATGCTGTAGTCAGTACTCCTAGTATTTTAAAGCTTCCTATCGAGGCTTATCCAAGGCAGTCCCAAATGGCCGGGCAGACGAGAAAAAAAGAAAATACGAAATAAGTCGTATAGTATCGCAATCTGGCGTTTATTATGGAAAGTTGTCATACCAACGATATACCTATGCACGCATAGGTATATTAAATTAAATCATGAACAAGTTGCTATTTGACTCTGTTATTGGACATTAAGCTGCTGTTTAACAAGAAGCTGTTACAAACCCTAAACATTGCAAAAGCTAAACCGGCTTCTGCAATGTACCTTCCTAAGTGGAAAATCTAGGCAACTTTTTAGAAATTTGGTTTTCAAGAAGATCGCCGCAACCATCTCAGGTAAAAAAGCCTTACTACCTACTCCGGTATGACCCATCTAAACTCGAAACTAAGACATATTCAGTCTTGACTGATAAGTCATATTTTTTATCGTTTTACGTTAGCAAAACCACCACCCCTACTTTGGCAGAGGAAAACTCAAAAGTCACCCAACGGAGGCTGGCTTTTTGCTGAGAAATGTGCTTTTTGCTCCCATTTATGGTCTCGAGTCTTCATCGACAATGCTTGGGTATGTGCCGAGGCAACAACATGGAGTGGGGACCAACCTTTTACAATTTTTATTAGGAAATCATAGTCGAGTTTCAATGAATTGCCTACACTATTTAGGAACTTTAGCCATTTCGAAAAATGCCACTCAATCATCAGCCTCTTCTGAACTGGCGGGTGGGTACTTGGTACTAAGTTCCTACTTGTGTTGCGACTTTGGAATTCTACCAAAATACTCTGTGACCGTAGTTGCCCTTGAATGCTTGCCTATGAAACTTCATCTCAGGCATTGGCAAGGCTCAATAAATAAGCACGAGTCCGGGTGTTTAATGTTACCATAGAGTTTTTTTGAAATTCTGTCATACATCTTTCTCGTATAACAATAATCGTCGGTACGATATCGTTTTTGACACTTTAATGATCATAAGAAGTTATATTCTGCCCGAATTTGTTACACTATTGTCGAATTGGATTAAGGTCTCAAACTCGATATTTTATCACTTAGCTGCTGCTTTTGGAGGTCTATCGTTTCGACGATAATCGTCTGAAAAATCACGGAATGAGTGCCCTCGCTTATACACAACATTTTGGAAAACAAATTACACACAGCACTGCATCTCTGTACAGTCTTCCCAGCAAAATAAAATGAAGCTAATATGTTGTGTTTGAGGCAGTGAAATTGGTTGCTAACAGACCACGCTGACTATTTCTGTTTTGTTTTAACGCCATCTGTTAGTGAGGTTCTGAAACTTTCGTTCTTTAGGGTATTAATACATGTCTGCTTGAATTTTGTCATCGTCATCATCTTTTTCGATGTCTCGCATATTTTAAACAACTAACAAGGACAATTTTACTCTCCATGACTTGTTAGCGGGGATTTTTCGCCTTCCAACAATCTTACCCACAAACAAAGTAGGTATGGCGCAGCGCATATTGGCTATTTCCAATGCAACGTATAGCAACGCAATGCTTTAGGAAAAGAAAGAAAAAAAAAAACAAAGACCGGCCTTGCATATAAAACCGAATTTATGCGAAATCTTTCGTTCGATGGACAAATATTTATAAACACCTAAGAGAGAACAAAAATAGCTGATGCTATGAAAACCTACACACGATTTGAAGATCGATCTGTGCGTCAGCTTCCGAATGACGTATACTTATTTAATAATATATTCAAAAAACTCCATAGATATTCATTTATTTATTAATTAGACAAGATTTTGGAAAATAAAGCCCAGTTGGCTAAACAATGCAAAATTTGAAAGAGCCTCTAAACTTTATGGCTCTTTTCTTGAGCACCTAACCCTTTTCTAGGCCAAGGTGACCCTATGAAATAGAAGGAGTCCCAAGATTCTGGCAAATCAATATTACTTCTACTGGCAGACCTCCCTTAATCCAAAGGTTTAAGCGCCCCACTTCGATTATTTCCGATCTTTCGTTTTATTTCCATATACCTACCCACCTACACAGTACACACGAGCTCACATTCGTGCCAGCTGCCTTCCAGTACAGCGCATAGGTAGTCAACATTCTTCCTCAGAAACGATTTCATGTATCTGTCACTTTCAACGTTGAACTAATCGCCTGCCACACACTTGGGAATGGAAATACTTTGACAGACGTCAATGTAAACAATCGCATGCATCTGATTTGCATTTTCCAACACCCGATATCGATTACAGCAAAAGATTCAAAAACAAACACACGGCGTGTTTACATTTTCATTCTTCCAAAGCAAACAGAGTGTAAGCAAACAAATGATATGCCACTGACACGACCAAGTGGGTATATAACCTCAAAGTATTTGCTGACGAAGCTCTTTGTGATCTCGAAATCGAGAACCACCTACCTACCTATCTGTGCGGCTTATCATGCCTTCCGTTCCACATATATTTGCACTGCCCATCGTCCGTCTCCATTTTTATCAAATCTCCGGATGTCTGCCATGCCATGGTGGTCACTCTTTTCTTATCTGTCCACAGAGTGCCTCCGAATTGATATGGAGCCAACACACTGTTGTTGTTTATACTTAAAATGGACATCCATATCCATAGGCAGAATACTAGAGTGGGATCTACAGTTGTTGTTTTTTATACGGGCATCCATTGAAGCGGGTATTTTGCAACCCCTCCACAACCGAAATGTGTTTCCATTCCAGCGGCAGCTGCAATATTCGCAGCACAGCCCTGAAATGTCTCGCAAAATCACCCCTGATCCCATTCTAATTTGCATTCCAATTCAAACTTTATAGTACTACCTACAACAACTTAGAGCAGGCAGTAGTAGACAGACTGACATTCCCCTGCCGAAGGGGGCATCAATATAACGCAAGAGTTTATTTCAAATGGACTTTCTGCTGTAGGGATTCCCCTTTGCTGCGGAGGGCGACGCCAACCCCCAACTAGGGATTTGGCAATTAAATGCCGAATCACGTACAACCTCTAAAAGGAAATTGATGTTTACATTGTCCCTGCTCCACAAAATATTAACAAAAAAATTACGCGATTTCTAAAATAAATTTACCTTGCCCAGGCATCCGCCACGACACTGCTGCACCCGAACGGTAAGATCGTACTTTCCTTGGGTGGGACTACTCGCCGCCAGATGGGTGCATAATCCGAGCAGAAGGACCGCAAAACTGCTCTTGAAGGACATAATTTCGTTTGGTTTCGCCTCTCAACTAACAACCACAGAAACCGAGGAACAAAACTTTGCACTGATTTTTCGCTTCCAAGGACAAGTAGTGACACTATACGTCGCACTAGCCCAGCCGTAGCCAATCGATTTTGATTGATGAACCGAAAAAGAACTTTGTTTACACTTCTTGGCACTGACAAGGACAGAGAGACACAACGCACTAGGTACTCGTACTCGTATTCACCTTAGCGAATGAGAATGCAGCAGCAGATACTTTTTTTCTCGACGTTTTCTTTATTTTTGTTTACACTTACACAAACGAACAAACAAAATGGAAATTAATTAGGATTTTTTTTTCTTCTTATAATTTAGTTTCTCTTTTCAATGAGCCGACGGCGTGAGACAATACAACAACCGAAACGTCAGGGAGTCTACGCTAAACTGGAGTTTGCAGACGGCTCAATTATGTCCGGGCTACTCCGCTCAAAAAAAAGTCGTAACCGATTGGAAACTTCTCTTACGAAATGGGATCCAATTGGGAAGAGATACTTTCCGGGATAGACCAAATGAAAATGAGTGGTTGCTTCCAGTTTGCAGATGCAGACTGGGATTTGTGTGTGGATACATTTTGTAAAATCTGGGAATCGTAAACAAAAAGAAACAACTATTGGATGGAAGAGCAAACGCTATTCCCCGATGAAATTTAAGAGAGTATTTCCCCTCGCTGTGCAGACTCTGCAGATGGCAGAGATTCGAAGTTCCAATTGCGTCGAAGCCAAGCCAACTCGAACATGTTCTGGTGGATAGTTTTGCTGCCGGAAAATATCTAGGGATGTTTGCTTAGATTGTTAGACTCCTATTGGGATCTAGTTTGTTGCAGCAGGATTCGAGATGGTTGCTGGATAGGGTTTTACTCTGTTTGTCTTCTTCGCCGATGGAGGACATGCTTTCAGAAGTTATGAGATAGTCTTTCAGGGGACGACAAGACGCAAGTTTATAACGATGTAAAATATTTAAAATGTCTAAGAACCAGAATCGAAAAGGTAGGTGCCTTAGGTGCCTTTTTCAAACCTCTGTCTCGCACAATAAATCGAGTTATTTTTTTAAAAATACCTATTTAAAATCAAATATTTTGTGCGACACATTGGATAATTTTATATTGAAAATTTGCAATTATGAGTTCGTAGGTTCTAGCCTGGACACTAATTAAATGATTATTAGTATCGCGCTATTTTGTAAATGGTGTCATATAAGATATAAAGAAAAATTGGAACCTACCTACCTACCTCACAAATTATTTGTGCATCAAAAGTAGGTAATAATATTAAATAAAAACACCCGACTGACTGTAAAAAGGAACTTAAAAGATGTAAAGAAGGCACATTCAAGCAGTCCAAGGATATGCATATTTATAATGCACCAACTTGAATATATCTTGCTTACACCTTTTACGGTTTTTGTTACAGTCAGCCGGGTTTTTTTTTAAATTAACATTTTTGTTTTTACCTTTTTAGCCTATGATACTCCGGGGAAGAATACGAATCTAATGACACCTCACTATTTAAAATCGGTGTTAGCCGTTTACGCTACATGAGGTCACGTCGAAAAACCTACCCTTCTTCTGAGTCCAGTCGGACAAAAAGTGGCTTCGCAGGAATTTCAGTCAATAAATCCAGCGCCTGTATTCAATTTTGAAACTTCTTCGTACAAAAATCTGTTTTACTTTTAGAAGGAGAGTTATTGGTAACCCCAAAGTCTTTCAACTCCATCTATGCTGAGTGTCCCTTGTTTTCGAAATTTAATGCCAGCGTCGGTAAGTCTTCTTCTTTTTCCATGCTTGCAAAACTTAGGGAGGTCCTGTTCAGTTTAACAATTGTGTTGATATCTTCGAATAAAATTAGTTTCATTTGAAACGATGAAGCGCTTAAGGTCGATTGTGAGCTTCCTTTCAAATAAATTTAGGAATTGGTTTTTGTTTAATATATTCCTGTCATCAAGTTCAAGGAAACTGGAGAACTTGTTGGTTTATTTAATATAGGTTGACAACAACTGATAAAGTGTGTCTTTTTTACAGTATTCATTTAAGATTTCTATCTCGGTAGTTTTTAACAGCGAATACTCGTTTTTTTCAACAAAGATTTAGTTTGTTTTGATTCAATTTACAAAACCAAATCGTTAGATCCATTTGAGCATGTGGCTGTGTTTTATGAACGGCTGAACTCCTACGAATACCAACTGTCAAGGACGTGATTGCCCCCTACCAGTGCGGTTTTATTGTAGCTCTGCAACAAAATATTATATTTCCAGTATAAAAGAAACCGAAAAAAATCCCAAATAACTCCAGATGGATAGTTACCTTGTGTTTGGCGATTTAAAGACAGCATTCCTACCACTTCACCTCTAGAGACGAGCTATTTAAAGCCGAACCTATTTTGCGCATCGCTACCAAACTTATTATATGGCTGTACAAATTGATGACGAATAGCACTCGAGGTTCCAATTCATGAGGGAAACAATCCAACTCAGAACTTTGTCAATGAAAAAAAAAATAAAAATCACTGTCTGAAATTGTTTGTCAGTTGGCTTTTAGTTGCCTACATTTTTTGTTTCAAGAACGTGCGAAACTGGAGACAACTGGATCGACAGACAGTGCTGGCTGAACACGATTGTTGCGGTTGAGGCCCAGGTCCACCCCGGACTAGTAGCGCCACCTGAAGTAAGTTAGTTAAAGCGTTATGAATTCGAATTTAAAGTCAAATGCTTTAATTTTGTGAAACTTGCAAGCTATCTATACCGCACAATTGCCAAAAAGTCAACCCGTGTCGTTTTGGGAACAAGAACTATCCAAGTTAATGATAAGATTTACAGACAGGAACAGTACTGCCGCTTCATAGCAAATTTATAGATATTCCATTCGTTTCTGACAGTCAAATGGAGATGTAAAGAAGAAGAGTTAACTAGAAAATAATAACAAAAAAATTTCAACTCGGAGAACAGTAGTTCAGGCTTTGAAGACTGACTTCTAATTTTGTGCAGCCACACTCGATGTTTTGGCATTCATTGCGGAACGCACTGAGCTGTCAGCGATGCGTTTCCAAGTACAGCGACAGAAAGAGATCCAGTGCAGGTTTCGTGTAGACTGTAGAGTGACGACAAAGTCAAATAAATACTGCCAGCACTCAGAAGAAGAATACTGTAAGTGGCCTTATCCTGCTACCATGTAGGCTCAATAAACTCCAATAATGATTTCACATTTAAGAGATCTACAGACAC
Source organism: Cheilosia impressa (assembly GCA_948293265.1). Taxonomy (NCBI): domain Eukaryota; kingdom Metazoa; phylum Arthropoda; class Insecta; order Diptera; family Syrphidae; genus Cheilosia; species Cheilosia impressa. The sequence continues at coordinate 46,428,428 of OX411882.1, read as the reverse complement.
TTGGGAATCTACGTTTCTTTTTTCACAGAAGGCAATGAACGGACAATAATAATTCTCAAATAAACATCATAGAAACTGTTCGCTGCACTAAAGGATGCTCCCACATCTTAGGTGGTTGTTTATTTAAATGTGGAATATGCAAGTGAAACTCTAGGCCCCAGCTTACTGGTCTTATTCAACCCAGACCCAACTTGTGCTGCAAATTTCGACTTTATCGACCTGCAGCAGTTATGCCAACCTCACAACATTTGTTTGTCTCTGGCCGACAACTGAAACATACCAAGAGGTCAACATTTCTTGCATGTGGTAGGGTAAAGGCCCCTAATTTGAGCCCCCACCCAGTAATGAGCCCCCTGGATGTTTTTCGTTCAAAAGCTAAGCTCCTGTTATTTAAAACATAAAAACAAATATTTTTTAATTTCCGCTACTTCTTTACTTGTATTGTTTCAATTGTTTTCCTATATGGGGTTTTCCCAGTTGGTAACAGAAAATCGGTAAGTGCGGACGTTTCACTTATGTGTTGTGCAAACGTGTTTTTAGTCAGTTTTGCTAAGAAAGCATTTATTTAAAGCAAGTGGGAAAGTATTTTGTTTATATTTTATATTAACTCATACATGTTTATATTAACAATTAACATTCATAGCAATTATTTTTATATTAAATTATATTAAATATTATTTATTTATTAAAATATAGTGGGGGCGCACAACTGGGACTCAAAAACGATTAAATCCAATAATGAGCCAGGGGGGGCTCACTATTGGGCAAGCACAAAAAAACGTTGTTCCATTTACGAGCCAGGCCGATTTGCATATAAATATTTATAAAATTACTCTTTCATCGCATTTCCGTGTGTTAGTTTTAAGGAGTTGAATGATTAAATTTGGGGAAAAAGTAATTTATTATAGATATTAAAAATGTCCTTTTTTGATTTTTGATTTTTATAAATAGCAAAATTTGTCGAAACTATAATTAATTATTCGTATTAAACCCTTAATAATACTACGTACACTCTTTTATAGATTTATTTTATCTAATATATAAGATATTTTAAAATGCAATTTGCATTTGAACATTTTTGAAAGCAACGGTTATTTTGATAAAAAATAGTGGATTTATATAGGGGCTCGTTATTGGAACGGGAAGAGCTCAAATTAGGAACATGGGGGCTCAGTACTAGAACATTCCGTATTTTTTCAATATTTTCTTTTTACTTAAATCGTATGAAAACTAACAAAAAGGAAAGCCATTTAACAAACAAAAAATTGATCAATCTATTCTAAAATGAAAACCTTGTTTAGATATATGCAAACAGTTAATTTTGCGGAAGCGGCAAACTCAAAACTATCGTTAAGGGGGCTCACTACTGGGGCTTTTACCCTATCCATTCAAATCTACCGTTGGTAGTCGATTGAGAATAGCTCCGAAGAAGAAACAATCGAGTTCCGCCCTTTTGAAGTTATAATTCCAAAACTACACAAATAAAGATGCCGATTGGTCACACATGGGATGAATTTCCGAGAAAACGTACCTTCTCTCTTGGCCCCTCTCCGAAAAACATGAATTTTCCAAATTGCCTGGGCTCCCCAGTCCAGGCATTTCTAAACAGCCTCCGTTGGGATTCAATTCATCTTCGTCTACGTCTGGCAAGTATATTTTCTTATACGCAATTACGAGTAACACCGAGTAAACCAAAGAGTTGCATATAGTGTTCTCCCCAAGGATGTTCTCTGTGTGTTTGCAAACATTTCGTAAAATCCCCCGCACACAGACAATTTAACTCTGAAAATTGGAAAATGTGTCTGCAATTCATTTGGTTAATCCATCCGTACCATAAATTGACAGTTGGACAAACAAACAAACCGACAGATACACATGTCTTCTTTTTTCCCTTCTTCTGCGAACAGTGTGTGCGTTTGTGTGGGGGAAGAAGACGGGAGCCGCAAATGCCATCCCATCTTACACACGCCGTCGTTTCGCAACAAATCGTAAGGGATTACTCTCCCCCGATGTCCTGACAATAGATATCCTTATTCAACATTTCACATCCGTCGTTTTGTGAACACAATTAGCTGGGTCTCTGCTTCGCAAACTCAACCTGAACGTACGGTTCAGTAATCCAGTTCCATTCTTTGTGAGATCAGGTAAAAATATCTTCCTCTGATTAGCCGTGGAATGGAATTCATCTCTTCATCTGGTGGATGCGCGCATCGAGCCCTTTCTTTCTTGTGACACCGTCACGACAACCCGATGACGCTCGTTGAAAAGACTCTCGGAGCGAACAAAACACTGAGCGCGCTGGTAATCTGAGACATTCGAGCTGTGCCTCCTCTGACAAAGGACAAGAACTTCAAATGGAGCTCCCCTGTCCCCTCGCATTGGAATACACGAAGCGGAGGCAAAAACATGCAAAACAACTTACGACAACCGCCCAAAAACATAATCATGACGAAGATGAATGTAGCCCTAGAGAGAGACCGAAAGCGAGCACCGCATATACACGATCGTCTCTGGCGGCTCCGACAACGACAACGATGCGATGACGACGATCATGTGCTTCTGATGATCACGACGATGACGAGCGCGGCCAACATCACATTCTGCTGATCCACCATTTAATTGGAGCTCCTCCAATAAAAAACAAAAAAAAAGTTTTTTTTCCTTGTTTCTGGGTCACATACGGTCTCTGTATGGCAGGACGAGGTTTAGTTAATGACCAGAATACAAAATACCCGTAACTTCTATCGAGAAGTGGTGCAGGAGCAAAAGGACCGCCCCGACCGTTTTTCTAGGAAACTGGCAATTTTCGGGCGACTTTTTTTTCATAACGAATTTTGACAGGCGTGCTACGGTCCAATTTTGACGCTGAATTTCGACCAGGCAATTTCGGATCATGCAGTTGGCCAATTTCGTGAGGAACGGCGGGAAAAAATGATGGATCACCGTTTATTTTAATTACGGTCCGGGGATTAGGCCGAGCAGGCTATATGCGACGTGAGGGAATGGCGTAGCATGCTGTTTTCGGGGTTCGCTATGGTAGTAGCCGGATGTTGCGAAAATTTTGCCCGGTGACTCAAGGCGCATTAAGTCGCCCTTAAATGCGCAATTAATTCGATTGCGTTCAACATACGATTTTGCTCCGCACAATCTCGCTCGGGGTTTGATTGACTCGATGCGCTCGAACGAATTTTATAGCTGGTTATTGTTTTCCATGGAATTTATGATGACAGTCATCCCGAATCAAGCGTGATTTATAGGGCATATCATCGAGAAAGCAAGCAAATAAAAAATCAGCGCTCTTCAAAAGTTTGGCAATTAAATCGGTCTACGGGAACTTTCGTGGCTGACATTGTCCTGGCGAAGCAGGCGGAGTTAGTTGGCAGTTTTACTTTTAGTGCGTTGTTGACACTTTGCGGGGACTTCCCTGATGTTGATAGAATCAGTCATGATGATGAATAACAAGTCTTGGACAAAATGTTTGATTGGAGGCAGCCCATAAGGTAGGTATATTCAGTGCAGTTGTTGGCTCTAAGCAGACGGAAGTAGCCAAAGATTTAGGTGATGAACGCAGTGAGTGACAAGCGACAGAGAGATTGGGCGACGTTGCTCCCAAAATTTTAAACATATGAAATTGCGTAGCAACGGCCCCATTAGCCCTGAAGGACTAGCGATTCGCTCAAACGCTCTCTCGCCAAGACGAAGAAAATCAAAGCGCCAACTGATATAAATAAATAGCTGCCGCAACAGGTCCGCACAGGACCCCAGGTGTAGCTGCTCATAACCATTCGTCTTCTCCGAGTTTTTTTTTAGTTTTGGGTCAAATGGAAGGAATCTACAACTCTACCTATTCGGAGTCAAAAGAGCTAATTGAGAAGCTCTTTCATGACATTTGTACTCTCGGACTCACATGTTTCTCAGAAGTTCGCGAGAGTGGAAAAAAAACCTTAAGATGTGATTTATATTTTTGAGGAAACCGAACCTCAGACTCCTCGCTTAGTAGTCCAACACTACCACTAAACCACTGCTCCCAAGTTAGATCCAACGGCTTACAATGCTTTCGAGCAGTTCGTGAAAAATGGGAAGAAATCAGTCACATGGTACTACCCCACGGAGGTGGTAATGCGCATATTATCCCCTGGTATCCCTGAGCACCACTACCGCCATCACTTGCTGCAAGGTAATTTCCAACTCTTCCACCAAAAACATATTTAGTTCATGCAACTTTCAACATGGCATGCCAAGTCTAGTGCAACCATATATTTATTGCGCCTACTTATATATGACATTTAAAATTACCGATCCCTCATTACATGACATCCTTGATCCTTCGACAACTAACGACAGCATATAGCAAAAATAAAATCGACAATTCTTGTCTCCCACAGAACATCAATGTCACCACACACCATCGATTGTGTCGCTTGTCAGTTGACAGCCACTGCAACGGCAGTGTACACTGCAACACAATACAACATATACACATACAGCCAGGCCCGCATCAAGTGCGAAGACAAACGTGAGCGATGCACCGAAAAAAAAAAACAAAAAACGGAACAGAAACGAATCCACAACCCATCGATCATTCGCCGCCACTTTGTGTTGTCTTTCCTCGGTCCCATAAACGTTTCGCTGACCATCTTCTTGGTCTGAACACAGCTCCAACTCTTAGCACTCATTAGTATTCCACTGGTGTTGGAATCACCTCTAAATTAATGCAACCGCTCGCGGCCGCATAACATTCGCAGACGGTACACGGAGGGGTCGGGACCGGGACGTCCATCAGCACAGTGCCCAAAAAACACTGCAACACGAACAATTTCAGGTATTCACATGACACCGCCTAAAACGATGATCTGCGAAAGGGCCGGGGGCAACCTCCACCAGCAGGAGCACATCCCAGCGTATATTATTCATCTCTGCGGAAATTCCTCTGCCGCTTCTACCTTCTAAACCTGACCAAATGGACATGGACACTGGGCGGTGACAAAACACACGGACTGTGTGCTGTGTGCGACATCGACATCAACAACAGCAGCAACATTGAAGACGACACTTTTTACCGCCTAATTACACGTACACTATCCATAGGCGCATTCGCAGTTCCAGTGCAGCGCACCTGCGTTGTAGCGACGACTTAGGACGCGAGACGAAACCCTCCTGCAGTCTGTACCACAACGCAAGCACTTTCGCAGGAGCACAAGCGAATCCTTAATAAATTGATAATTAATAAAACAAGTAATGTACGACACTTCGCGGAGGCTACATCCTTGGAATACCAAATAGTCGCAGCCGGAGTGCAGTGCAGTTGTGCTCGGTGCTGCCACTTCTCTGGTGGCCCTGTCACATTGGTCACTACCAGTGCAGCTATACCATCAGGTAGTTCCTCGAAGTGATGAAAAATGCATCGGCGGGTCTGGGTCTGCTCGGCATCGGCATGAGCAATCCACTCGCATATATGGAACTCATAATTCATGTGCTCGGTGTTCGGTGTGCGCGCGATTGCAAAGTGTGATGGAACAAGTTGTAATTCGTCTTCGTCTGGCCGAATGAGTTAGTGCGCCGTCTCTCGAGGTGTCAAGAATGCTGGCGGGGGAACTGGTTCTTGCCCCGCGCGATACTACCAAATGTGGGTAGGTGTTATTACCGGCGATCACGAGGGCACTGATACGCCAGAAGAACAATCGACTGTGGCCATATCATGGCGGGAAATTTATTAGGGAACAATTATGGGCAATTAGCGATGGATGAGTTGGTGGAAGGTGAAGTCCGTCCATTCATCAAAAACAATTCGCGTGAGAAGTGGCTGTGCCTGTGCCATGGGATGACTTGTTCGATTAATTAAGGAGTAGGCGTTGTGACAGCTTAACGGACCATGAGTTGCTGATGGTGGTGGGCTGGCACGGTAGTAATGAAGACGCGTTCTACTTTCTGCGTGAATTGTAATAGCTTCCTAGATTTTTTTGGTGTGTCCTCATAATAGAATTGGAAACGACATGGAATCGAAACGAAGGAGTTGGCCGGCGAACTGGTGTTCTTTTCTATAGCTCACTCTTTCGGTCGGCCATCAATACAAAGGGCATACGATTCGAAACGGAGGCAGTCAGGAAGACAAGGATCTTTTCAGTCTCACTATAGGTAGGTAGGTAGGTATGTAGGTATACCTCTACAATTCTTCTGAAAAGTATACAAAGCCTGGTATGAAAGTTAGCCCTGCGAAGCTATCCTTCCTGTTGAAGATGTAAATTCAGCGAGGCTGCGCTTTAAAATTGAGTCCCAGAATTGATTGATTGCCGCATTTTACAGATCTATCTACCTCACCCATTGAACATGAGTGACATGAGCTTCCCTATCATTAGCTGAAGGCCGTACCTTCAGGCGACCTTTAACTTTATACTCGGCTACGACACCGGACTAATGGATATATCAGCCAACGCGATGACATCGAAAGCCAACATCGAAAAAACCATACGGTCGACTTATGTTGCATTCAGAACTAAGGACAAGATACGACCAAATTTTTATTAAAGTCGCCATAACTTGCTACGAATCTGGTCTTTACTGAGACGGAAAGTGTCGTAAAAAATATGTCGTGGGAAGCTCGAAAGCGATGTATTGACGATTTTGGAACACTATAGGCTTCGTTGCAAGACCAAATACTTTGAGACTATTTCCAGAGTTCACACTGTGGAAGGTGCGGGACAAAAGTCAGAAAAAGAAAGTTCCTGGAGCCCGAAGCTTCGTTGGGATTTTTCATGGACGAATGAGTATCTTGCCAGCACCGTAAAAGGTATAGCTCTGCTCTAGACGGGACTTAGGTTGCTGTCCGTCTCATTCCTTCAACTGCTTTTCATCGAGTTAGTGTAGGGTATCTACAGCTAGTCAAAAACTTGATTCACCGTCTCTCAGCTAGGTGACAAAGGAACCAAAGAAACCAAAGCAACCCCTAAAATAATCCCTTCTATAGATTTTTCTTGGGATGAACTCGTCTCAGAACCAATCCGCTTCCGCAGAAAGATACAACTTGTTCCTCGTTCCTCCTCGGGGTATAGTAGGTATACAGTAGGTATCTTAATTCACCTCCTGCGGAGTATAGGTTATTGTTGTTGCGGATGTCAGTGGCAGTGTATCCATACTAAATGCCATCGAACATGAGTAACATGAGAACACGACACTGAGAATTACTAAAAGGATTTCCAGAGAAGCATCAGAGCAGCAGCAGAACCGCCGCCTCCTCCATACTATACACTCCTCCGCACGCTCCACACTAACATGCCTAACTGTCACCCGTCGGCGGAATTAGGATTCTTAATTAAGTTGTTCACAATACATAAACTCCCTCGAGATGGAAGCCATGTTATGCTCTTCAAGGAGGCGAGGAGTGTGCATGCGGGGCAAGTGGGAAAGCAAAGTGCATGTAAGAAACTTGTCCTAGTCCATCCACCCACTCGTCGGCATAGTCGTCGACGTCGTCGTTTCCCAGAAGATATAGAAAACTTTTATCTCTAATTTTCTATTTCCACTTTTAGTTCACAAGTACCATACGTACACGAGAGTGTGTGCAGAGACAGGCAAGCAGAGTGCAGAGGGTAACAAAGTGCTATATCATCATGCGATTTGCGTTGTTTTAAGAACGCAGCACTGGGGCAAAGTTTCTGACAAGATTCAAGATTCCATTACCTCAGCAGCGTCTGCAGCGTCTCTCTCTCTATCTTTCTCTCTGGTAAAAAAGTTTCAGAAACCAGTCACTGCGCGCGTACATGCACACCATTAAGGTGAGATTTACATTTCGGAAGTAGCATAAACTAATTTGTCCCAATTTGCATCATTTCGCTGTCATTTGCGCTGATATCGCCCAAGTGCCTGTGGATTACCGGCACCGGTAGTGGCATCATAAGAGTCCAACTACCACCAGCCTCTCTAGACACTCGTCGTTCGTAACTCATCTCGACAAGGCAGTCGGTCCTTTGGTTAGTGCGGTTGGTTTGTTTTACTTCTGGCCGGGATCTTGTGCTGCACGCATTTGTCATTCTCTTTTGGGGAAAGTTATGCGCGGTGCGCGAGTGTGTGTGCTCCTTTTGGTGTGGAGGCAAAAGTTTGTCTCTTTGGAAATTCGATTTTTACAATTCCTCATCTTGTGGGGCGCTTAGTGCTAGAGCTCCCAAGGATTTACGGTGTGAATATTTATGCGGCGACTACACCTGTTTGAATATGATTTTCTTTAGTCAGATCCAGAGAGGAGGTGCCTTCTTTAAATTAATACAAAGCGAAGGATAAAGTTTGCTTTTAATTTGCGGCTGAAGTTCTACGTCGTCGTTGTGTCGTTGTCATTGTCATCCTGCTCCGTACCTGGGCGAACCCCCGAACATCGGCAGAGGGTATTAGTAACATTTGTTCAAAAGCCGCTTTTTCAGGAAAAGTGGCTCGTGGGAGACAACCGGGTGTGTGCTGAAATGTTTTTCTTGCCGAAGCGAAGCTGGGAAATGGCCATAATCTGTGTGGCAGCAGCATCAGCAAGTACACTAAGTACATGGCTGGATGGATGGAAGGGAAGGAAGTCTTTGGCACATTGTTTCAATATTTGCGTCAGCAGTTATCTCTAAGTCGGTCTGCATGGTCCTTGGCGAGCTCATAATTGGCAGGGAGAATTTATGGAAATTCGAATTTACTTTCGCCCGAGTGTAGCTATGGCTATAAAGAGCTTGATGGGGGAGGCGACTTCTAAAACAATTTGGATATTCTGAAATATTTTGAAATTTTGTTCAGCCCGTTGAAGCAGGGTTCGGAAGAAGTTGCTATAGCTTGTCGATAAAAGGACACACGAGCTTTGTCGTTGTGGAGTGAAATTGACAGTGGCCTTTGACACTCGGGAATATACAAATTGGGTTTGATTTTGTTGTTTTTTAAAGTTCTTGTGACATTTTGAACATAGGGTCTTTCATTAGCGACTTGACCTCAAACTTTCAGTGTGAACGCGCCCTTATACCGATTACCGAACTGTAAATGTCAAATTATTCAGTAAAACCGACATAATCATGGTGAAGTACAGGGGGGAACAACGTTTACAAATAATTAAAATTTACTAGCTACCGAAATGCCGAGTCGGTCGAGTCGCAACTTTTAGAAGAATTTCATCGCAAAATTTTTGTTCAAACGGCTTAGTCAATAAGCAAAATATGCGTTACTGGGCAGGTGAGAACCCTCATGTGCTTCATGAAACAGCAGTTCATCGGCAAAAACTCACTGTTTGGTGCGGTTTTCATGCCGGTGGCGTCATTGGGATGGTTTTTTTTCGTCGATAAAAATGACCGTCACGTCACAGTAAATGGTTTTCGCTACAGCGACGTTATTTCTTTGAGCAATTACATGATTTGCACATCAGTGATATGGGATTCCTACAAGAGGGGGCCACAAGCCGCACAACTGGTGCAACATTCGAGTTATTGAAGTCTCAGTTCGGTGAAAATGTTATCTCGAGACCCGTCTACTGTGTGATTTAACGCCTCTAGACTCTTTTTTTATGCGGCTGCATTAAATTATTGGGTTATGCCAACAAGGGTGCGATGTTAGAGAGCTCGTAGCCAATAATAAACAAGAAATAGAGGCCGTATCGGTAGAAATGTGCGCCCGAGTCATCGAAAATTGGGTTCAAGGTATTACCCTGCAGGAGTCATATGAACGACATATGAACGAAGTTAAATTTTTGTCAGTAATTCAATATATTTTTTTTGAGATATCTCTAGCAGTTTGCATTTTATTTAAAAAAAAAGAAGTTGTCAAGTCCTTAATGAAAGACCCTTTATATGTCAAAATCGGACCCACAACGGTTTCTACTAGATTTGATGAAAATGTCCCCCTGCATGACTTCCGACGACAGTTTAAGGACAAGAAAATGCAATAGGATTGCGGGTTATACGCCATAAAATTAGGGAAACACAAAAATTATGCTTTTGTTGTATTACTTTGCTACCAGAATTCGATAGGGTTCCTTCCAATATCCAATGTACTGAGACTGAAAGTGTTTAAAACTTCGCGATAGTTGGCCTTAAGTTTTAAAACATGCCACGTAGAATTTATTTCTTCCTGTTGAAGATAAATCTGCGAACCGCCACGAAAAGTCCATTGCACATGCAGAGTATCCATTTAATTGCGCTTGCTTGACAAATTGCATCATGTTGCAAAAGTTCCTCCTAAACTCCGCTCTTACGCTGGCCATACCTACATCCATCACTTTCGAATAAATCTCATGTGAAGTTATGTTTCCCTCGGTCGTGTCTCACTACCTCCCAACAATACATACACAAACACATACATGACAAAGCAGCTACGCTATAAAGTCATTAAAGTCCCGTGAGGAATTAATTCCAGCATTTGTTTCAACTCATCTTCAAACGACGACGCAATGTTGACGACAACTTCTCGATTTTGTACGAGTAGCTACGTCCAAGTCCCCGCTCCATGGTTGGCCTTCAAATTATTTCGAGTATTTCCGTTCACCGCCAACTGACTATGTGTTGTCGTCGTCTCATAAGAGTGATTTATTTAATATGATGTGTTATGTGTGCACCATAAGGATGACAGAAAAAAAAAAAAAAGACAACTTCCACATTGGCAGGAGGGCGGCGGGAGCTCCACAGACACCATCGTCATCGACCTAATCCAACACGACATCTTAAGTGTCTCCTTTATTATTTTGATTAAACAATTTTTAATCCGATTTATACGTTATTCGCTTTCAATGAAAATTTAATTTCTTCTTTTACGCATAATGGGAGGAAAACACACGCACACCTTTTAAGTGAGCTGATGCGTTTGTGTGGTGTGGTATACGCATCGCTGATGACACGGTGGTGGGTATATGGTAATCCTTCAGATCTTGTGAATTGCATCTGTCACTTCCAGGCTGATACTGAAAGCGGTAAGCTGGCTGCCATTTGAAGGGAATTAGTGCGCGCACTAGAAAGGCAGAGGAAAGGATTATTTTAATTTAAATTATACGAGTGTGACAGGGAAACTTACCCTTGGGAGTGATTGAAAATGTCGTTTGAAGATGGCTCAGGGTGGGGTGACAAATTTTCTGTTTACGACTGCTCACTTGACAATAAAGAATTTGTTACTGCCCGGAAGGGACCGCAGATATTTGTTTTAAAACCGGCGGAGAGATGGAAGACTGATTGCTTTCAGGTGTTGGAACTCGTTTATCCTAAAAATAAAACGAACGAATGTTTGTGAGTAGTTGCGGGTAAGGTCCAATATAGACTTGTTACAGCAACTCTATTTTTGTACGCACTCCTTAGTGCACGAGCTATTGAAGACCGTTTTTAAAAAGCTTCATCGACTTCGACTTGAATCGATTTGTTTATTGACGCAGCTTTTGAATCATATAGGTCTTTAAATTGTTGGCTGTACGTTTTAAATATTTTATTTCGACCGATTGAAGACTTTTCGACAAGTTACCCATCTTGTTGGACTTTTTTTTCGTTTAAATATTCAGATAAATATTTCTGGGGATCCATTTGATCTTGAGTAGGTACGAGGGAGTGGTGGCGGACCTTGAGGAAGGCTTCAAATACCTCGTTCTCTGAATCAGTTTCTTATTACCTACAGGCTATAATACAAGTACTTAGTCATCGACAGGCATTGTCCCGCTTTCAAAAAAGGTTTGAGGCAAGCACAAAAGTAAAAAGTGATGATGCGATAGGTATAGTCTTTCTACGAACTAATTTGATATTGCGGATAAACTGACACAAAACTTTGTTGCGAATTTTGATGCTAAAAAACCGTCGTGTCAAAAAAAAAGAAAACGAGTTAAATTGTTATGCATGTGGTGTAAAAAAAGGCTTGGAAAACCGACTTATTTTTGCACAAAGATTGCCTTCTTTATTTGGTCGAATTTGAGATTTTGATTTCAGGGACGTTCTCGAAAGTCTTAAAAGTTTATAGTTGACAAGGCTTCACTCTGTCCACCATGGATTTGTTACAGCCATGCGTCCGAGAGGCTCGATTCTTGAGACCTTTGCTATACTGAACTGTAGAGCCGGCTGAGAAGGAAAAGGTGTCAATCTGGAAGCTTTTAAACCTTTTCCTCGATAGCTAGCCTCGAAAGTCATTTGGTTGTCTTGACATTTTATATCGGTGGTTAAAAGCTATACCGTTGAAGAATTACATCAAGCTTCTTAGAACTTCTTAGAATTTTAGCATTACTAATCCAGCCAAGCGACTGTGGGCCAATGATTGTAAGTAATAGAAAGTCTATAGCCTTGATTATTGAGGGACAAACTTGAGGCTCTAAAAATAGACAGTGTTACAAATAAGACTAAGGCTTTAATTATTCAGATACAAACTTGAGGCTCTAAGAATAGACTTACTGTCTTCTGGACTTGGCCGATAACGCTGAACGACTCGAAGCAGACTTCCTCAATCTTCAAAACCGACTTTTTGGCTCATAGTTGAGATTCAGGCATATTCAAGCGACAAAGATTGGTGTCTGAGTAGAGGGCTGTCTACAATGACAGTCAACTTCCTCAATTAAAACAAACGCCTGACGGGCCATCATCAGTCCTTATTAAATCGCATGCCAACCGGCCAACAACGATAACCCCTTTCCATAGCTGTACCTACTGTTCCGAGTCAATTTATAGATCTCCGTTCGGTGTCTAGACTTGCCCGCTGCTACCGTCCAAAACCCAGCAGTCGTGCGCCACGTATCAAATTAGGGATCTCCTCTCGCTGCACACTTGTATACATTTTCTGCAAATAACTCCCAATCACACGCATAAATCATATATTCATGACAACTCGGCCAATACAGAAGTCGCCAATATACGCATTCGAATCTCGCCCTGATGGCTTTTTAATGGTCCATCAGGGTACTTTATCATTTTCAAGCTTACCTTGCAAAGTTGCATTGAGTCCGAGTAAGACCTCGTCCAGGGACCCGACACACTAAATCAACTCTGTGTCGCGCGTCCTCCCGTCTACCACGCAGCAACGGTCGCGACGCGACGGTCTCATCAAGTTCACGGGCGAAAAATAAATAATGGACCAATTAAAAGTTTCGAGGTTCGAGTTTGCGCGCAACAACAAGGAAACTGGAATTTGTAGCAAAGTGCAAGATGCCCTTCATTCACACCAACAGTATATACAGTATCCAGCTCCAGCTAACAGCCCAGAGACAACATTTCATTGCGTGACATCGGTCCATTAGTTTTGCTCATGACTCTAGAATTTTTATGCCGAACTTGGTCGCTGGCTGGTGCTTCCTCTCTTTGGTATCTTGTTGGGGAATTTTTGTGCAAAATGCTTTTTCGCGCGCGCATGAGCTCAGATTTTTATCAGGTGCAATCCGCAAGCTGGTGGTGATGCTGTTGGTGCTGCTGCTGCTGGTGATGGTGCTGGTGCAGCTCCCGGTGCTGTTGATCTAGCTCTGGGGCTGTGTTTGTTTTCGCTTTGCTTCCCTTTCGGTGCGCGACTCTTAATGTTGTGCAAAATGAGATAAGTCATTGGCGTTTTTTGTTTTTATATCTGTTTCTGTTTCTGTTTCTGTTGTTGTTGGTTGTTTGGTTTGCTTTTTATTGTACAACAGCGCGGGGATCCTTAATTAAAATTAATGCAAAACTTGTGACTTGTGAGTCATTTTATTTGCTTGGCTCTGGGTCTGGTCGGCTGGGTTGCGCTGGACTGGGATGGCAAGTTTTAATTTAATTGCTGTGTTATTTGTGTTCGCTGGAGTTGAGCAGCAACGCGACGTGGGAGATAACGACGCACTAGGTTTTGCAAAATCCAATCATCAGGCGGGAGCGCGTCTATGTGAAAAGAATTTATTCACACGGGAAGACGAATCGACAGCTCTGGGTTGTTGGGCTAAGTGAATCTGTCGGATATTGTTGCGACGAGTCTATCTTCAGTTAGATGAACGTACTCGGACATCGGTATACCTATATATGTAGGGATATAAAGTGTTTACAAATGGTGGCTATGGACTCAACAATATGAAGTTTTGCACTGTTGCTGCGTGGAGTTATTTCATTGTGTTTATGCGTGAAACATTTAGCTATACAACTGTTTCCACAGATGAAGATCTTTGTGCAATGGACCCCAGAATATTTCAAAAATCATACAAAGGTGTTATTGTGAATGACCCGCTATTTCGGTAGCTGTCTCTTTTGAAGCTTTTATTCTTTGACATTTGCCAAGTAGAAACTACGCCATTACTAAAAATGGAACGATACAAGCTTCAACAACGCATTGAAATTATTAAAATTCACTACAAAAATGGTGAAAAAACGTCGTATCTTTGCTGATTGGGTCCTTGAAATGCATGAAATTGATCCGGAATTCCATCGGAAAATTATCTCGACTGATGAGGCCAAAATTGTCGCATCTGGGGCTCGGAAAACCCAAGAGTTATTATTGAGAAGCCTCTCCATCCTCAACGTGAGGCTATCGAGGACATAGGGTAGCCACTTTGCGATTTGGTTATAGAAAATTTTATGAAAGGGATATGGTCCTGTATGCGTGCTCGTGGTGGCCATTTGGTCGATGTTGTTTTTATTAACGGCATACCTTCTTCTTTATTATGAAACCAACATCCGATCATTTATTTCAAAAAATGGCATTTTTCTTTGAATACCAAAATAACACCTATTATTGGAAAACTCTTTACATGAACAGCGATTTGTCGGGTCTTTTGTGTAAAATTTTGACATTCTAACCAGAGAGGCTTCCAGTTATGTGCGCCAAGTTGGTGTTGACTTGCGTATGTGCTTATAGATGATACATGTGCTAAGGAAGCCCATCTGTACATAGTGATTGGTGATCCGTTTCGTCTCATTGGTAGGTAAATTGAAGAAGAAGAAATTTGTGCTCATTTATCACCCCAGGTGCTAAAACAATTTCAGTAAGATAGGGTTGGCTGCCTAAGAAGTTTTAGAATCCCGGACTTTGGAGGACATCATCTTCCTTAAAAAAGAGGACAAACATAGGACGCATGGCAACCCTACAGTAAGCAAAGCACAGATAAATAATTCAAACTCCCGCATTCGATGGAGTTCAATCCCCTAGAGTCCTAGTCTCCGTGCTTCCTCACTCTGGCTTAATCCGCAAAATCTATCAAAACGGCCATCAACATCATACACACCTCTGCCGCTGCCACTCATATAAGCTTAAATCAACGTTGACTCTCATTTCCGGTGTATCATTTCTCAATCCATGACACTGGCATACAGGTTGAAAATCCTTCCAGTCCAGCACTTAAAACATCAACTAAATAATTAACGATTATCCTTTCGATCCCTTTTTCATGCAAATCCTCTCATACATCATCTTATTTCCTCAACTCGTTCAAATTGCACTGTGCATGTTGTTTTCCACGAACGTAAATAAAACACTTTCCATCAAAATCCGGACATCCACACCTCTCCATCGAACAGCAGCAGCAGCAGGAGCAGTCAACTCATTTCAGCCATCATTCATCGCGCCGGCCGACAGGTTGGGGTTGTTTCAAATGAATTCCATAACTTTGATTTAATTTCCGGACTCAGCACCCGTAGATCCCACAGGTATACTCATATTAAGCGCATTAATAATGCAACAACTAAAAATTCATTATCCTTTTTAGCGTAACGAACGAGTGGGCATGGGCATCCGGTACAAATTACGCTCCACAGCTTCAACTTTTGCTAGCGCCCGACCATGGAGCGCAATATTGTGAATCAAAAATTCAACATGTTATTAAAACAACATTTCATTTGAAATTTATAAAGCAGCGTTAAGCTGGCTGAGCGGTAGCTGTAGTAGTACCAACCAACCACTGCCAGCCAGTCAAGCCAGCCTTCATCGTCATCGGAAAGTGCCAGTTGTTGTTGGAAAGGAAAGAATTACGGCGGCAGAGAGATGTATTTTTCAGTTCGGGAAGAATAATAAATTATTTAGGACGCGCACAAACACACACATTTGTGATAACATCTGTTGGCGAAACCACCAGAAACGTCGTCATATCGTCTCACTTACCATCAGCCATGTTGGGGGTGAATGGTGTGGTTGGTTGCATAAGTAACGTATACAAGTCTGATTCACCCCCATCGTCTGTGTTGCGATTTTGTCGAAATCGATATGGGAAGTCACGATGTCCTTAGAAACTGCATCAAAGATGCAGGACCACCTCGAGGACATGGGCGCAATATCCTGCCATATGCGTTTGAATTTTACATTTTTTTGTCTGTTCGAAATATAAATCACATTCCAAATGGGGTAGTAGAATTTGCAACCCCCAACGGAATGAATATTGAACATGTCTGCGATTTGATTGTTTCGTCTGGGAAGTTTATTACTTCTTCTACAGATGCAATTCCGAGAAATGCCCAAGGGGTTAGTGCGTTGCTAATTGGAGTGAGGTGAGCAAGTGGTGTGGAGAGCTCCAATTTGACTAAAGGTATGCCTTTGCAAAGGGGCTAAGTTCACCTGTTTTTAAGCCCCCGTGCATATTTTAGCTCGGTCTAAGGTGGAACAAAATGCTGCTGCTGCGTAGGGTGAAAAGGCCATAAGGTATTGTACTTTTACTTTTTTCAAGGTATCCAGTAATGTCATAAAAAAGCGGTTAAGGCCAAGCCTCAGCTGGCAGCCTTTGGCTTCTCAGATGCACTTTTCCTTTTTCTCGTCATGGTCATTGGACGCGTTTTCGAAGCGATTTTTGTTGCGTTTTTTACGGCGTTCATTGACACTTTCCCGAAATGTTTTCGACGCCTTTTTAAAGCGTTTTTTGGAGCATTTGTTTGACACGTATTTGAACAAATTTTTCTATGCGATCTTAGATATATTTTTCGACGCATTTCTGAATCGTTTTTCAATACATTTATTGCTCAATTTTTGAGCCTAATTTTTTAAACGTTTTTGTGTACGTGTTTAGGAACATTTATTAAGTCTTTTTATAAGAATTTTAATATCCTTTTTTGAAGCTTTTTCCCACTAATTTTCTAAGCGTTTTTAGACACGCTTTTCGACGTTTTTTTAAACTCGGAGTCACCGTGTTTGAATCATTTCGACGAGATTTTATACCTGTTTTTACTGCCCTTATTCGAAACCTTTTGGAAGTGTTTTTGAAGCGTTGTTAGGCGATTTTGGGAACATATTTTTATCTGATTTAAGAGATATTTTGTAACGGTTTTTGGGCGAATTTTAACACGTTTTTTGAGGCGTTTTCGAACGATTTTGAGCACATTTATATGACCGGTTTCTAGACATATTTTCTGCCAATGTTTAGGTGCTTATTTTGACGTCTTTAGAAACATTTTTAGAATGTTGTGTGGGTTTTTTAGTGTATTTTTTTCAGTATTTTCCCAAACGTTTTTGATGTGCTTTAAAAACTAAATTAGATGAGCTTTCCTTACTCGATGTTTAAAACATTTGTGATGTGACAAGTCTTTAAAGATTTTTGCGAGCAATATTTAAAAATGTTTTTTATGCATTTTTTGAGGCGTTTTCACAAGTTTTCCTGCACTCATATTTCGAAAAGTTTTTATACAGATTTCTCGTAGCTTTTCAACGTGTTTTTGACCCATTTTTCGAGCCATTTCTGGCATTTTTGGGGACGTATTTCGAAGCAATTGAAGACACATTTCTTAACGCTTTTCAAAGTCTTTTTGACACATTTTTTGTGTCATTATTTTTTTCCGCTTTTGAGGACGTGTTTGAAAGCGATTTTAGACACATTTTTTGAAGATTTTTGGACATATTTTTGACGCATTTTTTGAAGCGTTTTATGGCAATTTTCGACACATATTTAACACCTCTTTTAAACACATTTTTACTACGACTTTTAAACGTGCTTTTGACACCTTTTTTGATGTATTTTTCAGAGCGTTGTTTAACCTGTTCTTAGAACCATTTAGACGCGTTCTAAAATAGTTTTCTTTTTGAAGCAGTTCTGCAATTTTATACCCGTTTTTGGGGGCATATAAAAGTATCAATTCTCTAAACCAATGTTGGGGTTTATCAGAAGAAACTCAACATTCTTCTCGCTCAAAGACAGTCTGTCATACTGACATCTTTAGCCCAAAAAGCTGTCCGCCTATTTCCTACCATCTGCCATTGCACAATCTCACGGCGAATTTAATTTAAGTTTTTCCTGGCCAAGTCTAGGCCTTTTCCCTGTTCAACATGATCCCCTCTACCACCTTCCAGCACACACAACACCATCCAACATCCACCTCAACTTACGAAGCTAATTGCAAATTTCTTCACTACGCACCGTGCCATTTCTATACACGCGAAAAAAGCAAGATTAATGGAAGCAATTCGTCAAGTGCCAGGCAGTAGATATTCAGAAACGAAAGGCTGATCCCAGGATCACAACTCCTTTGAATAAATGGGAATTCGCACTTAACATACCGTGGCAATCATTAATCGAATACTCGCACCGAGCCTCTCGGGAATTTCATTCAAAATAAAAACGCACACTTCTTTTTGGCTGGCAAAATGCGTTATCCATTGAGAACCACACTCGCCGAAGGTACAGACCATCTCCCCAATCAAGCGACAAATGTCTGGACTGACTGTCAGTCGCAATTACACAAATGCAGATCTCTATTAAGTCCTCGGTCTATTGCGGGACAGATAATCCCCAGCAGAAGCAAGACATTTGGCGTAACACTCCAATCAAATTAATTTCAAGAAATCCCCAAACTACCGAGGGCCGAGGGCGCACGGCTCCGAAAATACATCTCAAGAGGCACTCCATACACCCGGGCGATACGTGGGATTGAGACGTTTTAATGAATGAAAAACAATTCCCGGTGCTCCTTAGTTCTCCAATTGTAACCAATTTGTTTAGCGTTTCGCAACGAAGAATGCCAGAGCGCCCAGAGAAGGCGAAGGCAACATCGCTCAGTCTAAATTTGGACCACCACTCACCCCGTCCGGAAGATGTATAAAATATAATGAACAAAGACTTTTTGAAGCGCAGCCAGAGCATATTTTAGGACCTTTGTGTATGTTTTTTTGTTGCCTTCCTCGCGAGGACACTTACGAGGCGCGTTCATTATTTTCTGTCAGATGATGTTTCTGCGTTCATATGTTTGTCCTCTCCTCTTGCACAATGAGACAAATTAAATTGAATAAATTAAAAGATGCAAGTGTTCGCTTGCACATCGCGCGCATTAAGTCACTCGACAAACAAACGAAGGCGATGTGGACGCGAGGGCCTTGCCTAAGTTTGCCTGCACTCCCGTCAGTGATTTATGATGCAAAAATTGTTGGCTTTAGACATGCAGAACTTGTGCAGTACATGATTCAGGAAGATCATTAAGCGAACATACTATTTGTTAGTAGATGTGCTGCATTCTATCCGGTGCGTTGTTTTGAACATACGGTCGCCATTCATGCCGCACACCCAAAAAAAAAATTCGTTATATGCACGAAATAGTTGTTACATTTTACGAAACCGTTTGTACTTTTCAGCAGACGAACGCCTTTGTACAAATTACATGTGGCTATTTGTACAATGTACGAACGAACAAAAGTATATATCAATATATTATTGGACAAAGATATTTGTACTATGTACCGATAAATATTTGTAGATATTACGAATGCATTCGTTAAATGTACAAATTCGTTCGTAAATTTTGTACGAATCCATTTATTTAATGGACAAATATATTTGTACTATGTACCAATAAATATTTGTAAATATTACGAATGCATTCGTAAAATGCACAAACTCGTTCGTAAATTTTGTACGAATCCATTTATTTAATGGACAAATATATTTGTACTATGTATCAATAAATATTTGTAAATATTACGAATGCATTCGTAAAATGTACAAATTCGTTCGTAAATTTTGTACGAATCCATTTATTTAATGGACAAATATATTTGTACCATGTACCGATAAATATTTGTAAATATTACGAATGCATTCGTAAAATGTACAAATTCGTTCGTAAATTTTGTACGAATCCATTTATTTATTTGACAAATATATTTGCACTTTGTACCAATAAATAAAATATTTGTAAATATTACGAATGCATTCGTAAAATGTACAAATTCGTTCGTAAATTTTGTACGAATCCATTTATTTATTTGACAAATATATTTGTACTTTGTACCAATAAATAAAATATTTGTAGATATTACGAATGCATTCGTAAAATGTACAAATTCGTTCGTAAATTTTGTACGAATCCATTTATTTATTGGAAAAATATATTTGTACTTCTACGAATAAATGTATTTTTACATTTAACAAAGGCATTGTAAAAAAAAATGGAAACATTTCATTCGAACAATACATGGAACTGGTACAAAGGTGTTCGTATGCTGGAAAGAAAAAAAAAAAGATTTAGTGGCATGCAATAATTGTTTTGTACACATTACGAATTTTTTGGATATTTGCTTTTTATATTCTACAATATGGCTAAAAGTAAAAGAGATTTTATAGAACGTAGGAATTATGTCGTACAAAATACGAATTTATTCGTGAATGGAAAATTTTGGTATAATACATATTATAATAAATAACTTGTTTGTTCGTACGATGTTTGTAAACAGTCCCGTCAGGCATACGTCGGCTGAAAGTAAAAACGATTTTGTAGAATGTAATAATCTAATAAAAATTAATACGAACGAACATTTTGTGTATGAAAGTTTCTTTATAATGTAGGTACAGTTTTTTAACAAATTTGTTAGTTTGTTTATTATGGAAATGCTACAGTTTTGCTAGGGCTGCTTGCAGTCGATCTATTTTACGGATGCGCTGTAAATAAATTCATGCTATAAGCCTTCGTACCTCACCAGTCAGATAACTGACCTCGGCTTACCGGCAACCATTGAGGTATAATGTTATTCAGCAGGGGAACTATGCCATTAGCGTGAAACATTTTTAGTCCTCTGGAGCCGGCGCCAATTTATGAGTACCGAATCACCGAAATGAATTACAGCAAGCTGAACAAATTTCACGCAAAAACACAAATATGAAATGACTACCTAGAACGCTAGCAAACTGTTTTGCAATGCTCCAAACCAATAACCACGTACTTTTTCGCAACATTTTTTTTTAATACGAATGTCGATTGTAAATAAAAATACACTTTTCCACACAAAACGTTTAAAAAAAGCCCCTATATCACTTCGCACACACAATAATAATTAATAAATTAAAACACTTACCTGCGGAATCGACTTACAATTCCATTTGAAACCCGAATAAAAATCTGCATTTTTTTTTATTATTTTTCCTTTCTGGCACTACTTATGGAAACGTCTTGACTCTATGAAATATTTGATCGAACTGAAGCAGAGCAATCTAGTAGCTGCACGCTTTATTTGAAGTTTTCAAAGAATGTTCATGAACATTTTTCGACAATATTTTGTAAATCACAAACCACGTTTGTACTACGCACTAAACATTTATGCATTCTACGAATACTTCGTTTAAATTTCAGCCGCCATTTTGTTTACGAATGGCACTCGTACTATATAGCAATCATTTGTACATACTACGAATAATTTATTTTTTATTAATTCGGCTGCCATTTTGTATACGAATGACATTCGTAGTATGTAAAAAGCATTTGTACATTCTACGAATTGCTAAGGTTTCGTATTTTTACGAATATTTCACTTGTGTTCTTAAACTTTCCATCTTACCAAGTACGAACGGCGTTCGTAAAATGTACAAAGGATTCGTTAATTTTACGAATGGTGAAGTTTCGTATTTTTACGAATAGTTCACTTCTGTTCTCAAACTTTCCATCTTACCAAGTACGAACTGCGTTCGTAAAATGTACAAAGGATTCGTTAATTTTACGAATGGTGAAGTTTCGTATTTTTACGAATAGTTCACTTCTGTTCTCAAACTTTCCATCTTACCAAGTACGAACTGCGTTCGTAAAATGTACAAAGGATTCGTTAATTTTACGAATGGTGAAGTTTCGTATTTTTACGAATAGTTCACTTCTGTTCTCAAACTTTCCATCTTACCAAGTACGAACGGCGTTCGTAAAATGTACAAAGGATTCGTTAATTTTACGAATGGTGAAGTTTCGTATTTTTACGAATAGTTCACTTCTGTTCTCAAACTTTCCATCTTACCAAGTACGAACTGCGTTCGTAAAATGTACAAAGGATTCGTTAATTTTACGAATGGTGAAGTTTCGTATTTTTACGAATAGTTCACTTCTGTTCTCAAACTTTCCATCTTACCAAGTACGAACGGCGTTCGTAAAATGTACAAAGGATTCGTTAATTTTACGAATGGTGAAGTTTCGTATTTTTACGAATAGTTCACTTCTGTTCTCAAACTTTCCATCTTACCAAGTACGAACGGCGTTCGTAAAATGTACAAAGGATTCGTTAATTTTACGAATGGTGAAGTTTCGTATTTTTACGAATAGTTCACTTCTGTTCTCAAACTTTCCATCTTACCAAGTACGAACTGCGTTCGTAAAATGTACAAAGGATTCGTTAATTTTACGAATGGTGAAGTTTCGTATTTTTACGAATAGTTCACTTCTGTTCTCAAACTTTCCATCTTACCAAGTACGAACGGCGTTCGTAAAATGTACAAAGGATTCGTTAATTTTACGAATGGTTGAAGTTTCGTATTTTTACGAATAGTTCACTTCTGTTCTCAAACTTTCCTTCTTACCAATTAACAAAAGTACGAACGGCATTCGTAGAATGTACAAAGGATTCGTAAATTCTACGAATTCGTATTTTTACATATATTTTATTTTTGTTATTAAACTTTCCTTCTTACCAATTTTGCCGCCATATAACGAAAGTACGAACGGCGTTCGTAGAATGTACGAAACCTTTGTTCATTCTACGAACGGCTGTAAACAATTTCACCGCCATTTGTATATGTACGAACGGCATTCGTACTATATACGAATCATTTGTACATTCCACGAACGATGTTCGTACTCTCATCCAGTGTGGCTGCAGAAAGTATTCGTATAATATTACAAAGGTGGTTTCGTTATATGTACAAAGTCAACAAATCTAATAATTTTTAGAATACGACAAAAACAACAAATGTTCTTATTATGTACAAATAATTTGTGCATATTACGAAAATCACTGTTCGTATTTCTACAAAGATTTCATTTGTATTTTTATACTAACTATTTTTTGAGTGCAGAATGTCTCAATAGCTTCCGTCACATAGATTGGCAGGCCGAAATTGGTTGCTTGCTTCGAAGTCCTCGAAGATGTTATGTTTTCGAACGGAATAGATGGAGAAAAACACCCAACAGCATCGTCTAAAATGGCTACTGACTTATGGCTTTCGAGCAATGCGCGAGCGCCATCTACATTGACTTCGGGGAGCACCATCAAGATGTCTCGGGAACAGCTCCATAAATGGAGTCACAGCCAACGAAGGTTGAGATATGGACACCTTTATCATGTTGCTGAACGTATGGGGGACCTCCACCAGGCACCTAATCAAGTCCTCATGGTTGAAATACTAAAATTTTGCAAATATATATAGCTTTTTCCCAGATTTCGGTCTAAAGTGGCACACCCTCATAAGACCCAGGGCATCTCTTATAGGCCATGGATCTACGATACGATGACAGTTTTAGAAACAAATTAAAGGCGATAGCGGTACTCTAAACTTTTATATAGAACAACAAGAGTTAGAAGCACAAGGCGACGATTTAAAAATTTTTTTTGAAGAAGAGCGTGTGTATGAAGTAGAGCCATTACCTCTAACACGCATAAGCAATGGTTTATATTCTCAAGCGCACTCCAATCGTTTTGTGCTCCCTCCGACAACTTGTGCACTAATGACTCTTTATTTATTCGATGTCCTTGCTTCTGAGGCAACAAAGCCACTTCATTGACATAAATATTTATCAAACCGCACGCTTTACAATCCTCCGCTCATTGCACCAACGATTTCCCGACAGAATTTCGCTTAAAACAAAACCTTCATCTAAGTGTTTCCCTGGAAACGGACGCGCAGAGTGCACCTTTTAAAGGCTATCACGTCCGCAGCCAGATAAACTGTCAAATTAACCTGTCAAATTAGTCGCTACAAGGGACGAAATGAATTTCAACTTCCACCGAAAGTATTTCACAAGAATGAAATTGGAAAAATTCCCTAAACGGTGATACCGCACTCAGAACGGTGCCCAATTCCCAATGCGTGCAGCGTGCACTCTGCCAATGCAGCAGCGCAATCGAAATTCCTCGGGTGTCATTCGGGAGCCCCCGACTATTCGGCCGCCTCACCATCCAAAATTTTATTTTTGTTCAGTTTCTTTTCAACTAATGAACTTGGCCATCATCGTTGTATCTCACGAATGACAAATGGCCCTTCCAATTCAAAATTGATATGTCCCAGACCCAGTATCCCCGCGCTCCAGTATCATATCAGCAATTAGGCTTCGCTCTTTAAGCGAACGAAATTCTTTCAATTTTCAAAATTCTATCATGCCGTTTCGTGGCGCACAGCGGCCGGCAGGACTCATTCACGGGCCAAGCACAACTAGCGACATCTCAATTATTTATCTTAATTACGGCGGAAGAGCGTCCTCGTTCTGCGAAAACGAGCCAATCTCGAGGCATGGAGAATGTTGTCCAACATTGCAATTGGCTACGGGACTTTTGAAGTTGTTGTGCTAAGAGCCTTGTAGCGAGATAAGACGGGGATGTGTTTGAAGCATTCCAGGACCGGCTGCCAAATGGAGGGGGGACAGTAAACACAAACACCGTCCCCAGCAAATAGCTTTGGTCAATTTGTTTCTTTGTTACTGTGCAAATTCATAGAACACACAATGCAATGGGGGAGCTGGGCGCATTCCAATTCGTATTTGCTCCAACGGATAGACAAGGTCATAACCTGCATGGTGGTGTGAAATAAAATGCAGTGACACGTTTTCCAAATATAAAATGGCAGCGTTTTTGTTTTGTGCCATCTATTCGGAATGGAATGCGCAAATTGAATTGGACTGCCAGGAGGAAGGGGAATTAAATAAAAGTGTCAAATTGTCATTGGGAATCGAACATGAATTTATTGATTCAATCGGATTGGCTCTGTGTGCTGGTGTTGCTGTTGGTGTAATAAAAAGTTATCATGTGGTATCATGGAGAGGATAAATGTTGGTACCTATAGGTGTATCTAGATGACGTCCTTTTTTGTTTCGAAAGCATGACAGATTTTTTAGTGCATTAGAAAGTTGTCATTCAATGTTAAAGTCGGCTGTCAATTTAGTTAACAATATCCGCGATGGTATCGAAATTTTTTATAACTATTCCAGTGGTTTTTTTTTCCACTGCGCCACCTCTAGCGAACGTCTGACATGAAAGAGCTTCTCAATAAGCCCTCTGGAGTCTTTGGACTCGGCATGAAATTAATAGGTCAATTCCATTCGTTCCAAAAATGGAAAACTCATGCAAAATTAATGTTTGGTAGAATGTTTGGTGGGCCAAATTTTTTTTTTGCCAGTGACTTTTATTTTCATTAAATTTAATTTATTTAAAGTAATATTAGTGTCCTTGCCTAGGTTCTGTGTTCATACAAGATATTCTGGATGCTAGAGGGTGACTAACGATGTCTTCATTGTATTTCTATCACTTCTTTTAAGAACCGCACTTGAAGCCGGAATGTCCCTAAATATAACTAAAAACCCCTCCTACAATTGATTTAACTGACAATCATGCGAGGTCTTCAAACTTTTCCTCAAGTTCTAGCCTACGGTATCAGCTATCCACCAACATCGCTGATAATCCCTTCACTTACGTGGATAAAGAACTGCTAAAGCATTTAGTGTTAACAATGGAATTGGGCTCTTAAATATAAATAAATAGGTTAAATTGACTTTCTGCCTAAAACTAAAACAAGATGAATACATAAATTATAACTTCCCAATTCGTGGAGCTTAATCTAGGTAGGTTAGGTGAAAATTGGTATAAGATGGTGAGGTCTCATGCGGCACCAGGCACCTTAGGGGCTCATAGCGACCGTTAGACTTATTGAGCTTAGTTCGAAACATTTATTTGACGTTTTTCAGACAATGTCTCAGGGATAGCTCAAATTAACATATTTCATTAAAAGACCGCATCTACCTTCCTATTAAGCACTTAAATCAACAAAATTCTTTTATCAGCTGTTAACAGAGGCAATAAGGAAGTCTCCTACGCAGTATAACTAATTTTATAAAATAACCTACCTACCATTACCGAAGCTGCAATATGTATGCGTATCTAAGTCCACGGAGACCAACTGTCTAAAGGTTCTTCCAAGGAAATACAAAACTCATCTGGGAAACATAAGATGCCAAAATCCGAAGCCAAACTCCTAAGTCCTAGACCCTAGAGCATGAAATTGTTTGTATATTATATGCGTAACTTGGTCTAGAAACACAACAGAATTTGCAACCTATATCTACCATTTGATCAGTAGAGAGTAGACCATCACACAGTTCTGATGCCTTGCTGCAGTCCCAAAAAATTGTAATGGAAAAATTGTAAATGAAGGGAATTAGGTTTCGAATTAGTTTGGCTAATAGTTAACAGAAATGTACGGTACGGACGATAGCTGCTGAATTCGACTTGGGGATCACTGGTTTTAACAGAAGCAACGTAACATACGATACATACCTATAACTATCTACGACCCAACTTCGGTAAAAGCAAGAACATTCTTATATTTTTTTAGAGCTCACTTGGAAAATGAAGAACTCCCTTCTGTTCTCTTGTAAACCGTAGCTAAACTGTGACGTTAATCCTTCGTCTATGCTGAGTAATTTTCCACTCAAACTGACAAAATCCCATTGAATCATAATTACAGAGCTTAGCTCTGGCAAAGCATACATCAGCCCACCAACGGCACGAGATCACATTTCAACATGATCCCTCACAGATGGTCGCCGGTCTATGCTCCACAACTCAGGATACCTATACACATCACAAATGTGTACAATTAGCACTGTGCCTTGGCAACGGCGTGCGGGCAACTTCTGCAGTTACACCGTGCGCACGGAAGCCTTAGCTAAACCTACAACCAGACTCCATTTTCGGGTCTTCAGTTACAAGGCAGACATATGCACGGTATCCTCTCGTTGAATCGGATTCCAGCATTTCCCGCAGATAATCACTGTTATCGCGGAACACAATTGTGCAGCCCACAGGATGGAGAAACGTGCACCACCAATTTAACGCAAAACGAATGACGACGCGACGATTTTCCAACGAATCGCCAGACCCCCGACGATGTTGGTCAGTAATCTATCCCTTCCCCCCCCAGTAGGACGCATACCCTTCGCAATTACTACACAATGAAGTTGGAAAGATGAGGAAAATCCACATGCGGATGGATCATAAAGCCTCCTCGTCTCGCATAACAAAGGTCACAATCAGGACAAATTGCGTGTGTGCTTGACAGGGAGTCTTGGAATAGCTCCCCCGTGTGTAGTCGCCGTGACCTCGCAACAGCTTGTGTGATAAAGCTCTGAGACAAGTTCATCATCATTGAGACGAGCGAACGGAGTACGGACGCATGCACCATGCCCACCGCAAAGCAATTCATTTCGTGACCATTCTCCTCGATTGCAACCGCAGGCGGGTAATATCCTCGGAAATCCAAACAAAAACCGTCGACGACGAGCACATGATCGCGCGTAATTGAGTATCAATTAGATGCGCCCAGGACCGGTATGCGAGAGCTGCCTTCCGGCGCGGAACGCTTTTACACGTCGATCGGTGGGTCGACGCGTAACCGCAACGCTTTTCCATTTTCGAAATTTAATTGAGTTATTACGACGCGCGCTGCGTACGGATTATCTCTGCCAAAAGTCAGATGCGAGATCGCTATCTGGGTGGCTGCTGTATCCGAGAGGCAGATGGCCCGTCTCAGGACCGGGATGAAGCTGAGGGTTATTTGCTTATCAAATTGCATGCGCAGTGATACGCGAAACGTTTAATTGACTCCGAGTGGGGGATCTGCAGGAAATTAAACCGAATTTTGGTCCTCCAGTTAATGGGAAGCAGCATGCGGACGGGGCTTATGAAGAGAGCCGGCCGTTAAAACAGGCATTCTTCGGAGCTGCGGCAGTAAAACAAATTTCCAATAAAAACCTTCACGAGATTCAGTGATTGTCTGTGAATTGCCGGCCCTTCATCGTCGTCGTTGTCCTTTTGGTTCAGGCTGCTGCGTTTATCTCTCTGATGATGATGATGATGAGGAGGAGGACGACGACGACGACTACGACGATGGCAAATAATTTGCCCGGCATTATGCGTTGATTTCGCCGTCATCTAGATTGAATGATTAGCCCCAACAGGGTAGTGGTAGAGCGATCGTAAAGAATAAGTGGAAGACGACTGCGACCTACGACGACCTGGCGATGGACGAAGTCATATGTCACCCCGATGGAGGACAATTACGCCGGTCTGGCCATAAACTCGCTTTATGGGCTTTCTGTGAGTGCGGGACTTGACTCTTCTGAGAATGGCGTGCTTAGTGCAAATTTTTGCATTCGCTGTCATGTTGCACACGACGATGGCCCCTTGCTGATGTCTCTTGGACTTAATGGTGCCGTAAAAAGCCAATTGGAGGTATTTTTAATTTCGAAGAGCCGACCGGGGTTGTAACTGTGTCAAGGTGAATTTATGCGAGGCACTTTTAATTTTCGCAGAAATTACACCGCGAGAGAGCGTGATTTGTCTGCGGGCCATGTCGCTTTGAGGCTTTTGCAGGCAGTAGTTACCAGGTTTACGTCGTACTTAAGGTGACACGTCGTTGCATTGCTGATTGGGTGAAATTTTTTCCTATCGATGGAAAATCGGACGATCGTCAAGGGGACATACTTGTAATTGCTGTGGACGCCGTTGGGTGGTGAAGAAAGGCTCAAGCCCAAACGTGGTATCGACGGGAGTGTTTCTCTTTTATGGATACAGATGAATGGGGATTTAACAGCCACTTGGGTTGGATGATAGCCAAACATAACACGCTGTTTAATTTCATGCATTTTCATCACCCTTGAGGCTCTGTTGAAAGGCAGGGTATTTGAACCGGAAATTCCACACCCAAAGTGGTGAATGGCTTTTAGAGGGGTCAACAAAGTCGCCTTCATTTTGTAGCTTATGATGAGTGTTGTCTGGAAAAAGCACCTACTATCTCTCATGAACTAGGAAGCACTTTGGGGAACTAGAATGAGGTTGTATACGAGTGCATCTTACACAGCCAGCCAGTCAGCTCTAAATGGTTTTGATGCCACAGCAATTCGGCCGTTAGAGGTGTGTGATCGCCGTCTATTTAGTGTGATAGGTCGCAATTACGTCGACTTTATTGAATATTGGGCCACCGCTGAAGACTGGAAAATTCAGAATTAAAAAATTGACAAGTCAAAATGGCGTTAAAAATGCTAACGTACCTAAGTCTAAGTGAGGGGTTCTAGATTTGAAGAGGGAAATATAGTTAAATGGGTTGGGACTCATGGTAGCATTTCAAGTAGAGGGGACTTATAAATAACTGAGCACGCGTAACCTAAAGAGGACGATGACTACAAGCTATACATTAAAGATTTGAAGACGACGATTTGCATAACTGCAAGAATGCGCAGTGACTAGCAGCAGAAATGTAGTTTTATTGGGTTTGGATGATTTAACTTTCAGAGCTTTCAATGAAAGCTGTAGCTAAGGCGTGGAATCGAGAAACGCAAAGAAGAGTTCAGAGAGCATTGCAAACGAAATGCTTGTGAATCGTGCTCTTTAGTTGAATTGACTATGGAACCCTGACAATTTCAATGGCGGAACCTGAAAAAAATGTGTCTTCTAGCTACAACTCAAAAAAGAGCAGCAGCTATATTTTAGTGGTTTTCTTAAAAAAATTGTGTATAACAAAGGTTCCAGATGAATCATAAGCAGCAATAGTTAAATCAGGCGAGGATTTTGCAAATTTTAGGCCCAGCTATAGCTTCTGTACTGGTTTCAGGTAGATGGGAGTGGATTTTTAGCTCCCGTCACAGTTTTCTGTCGGTTTATCTCTGCTTTTTACATATACCTAGCGATTTCCTAAGTTCTTTTCAGCTTGTTTTTGTGATGTTAGCCAAATTTTTATGAAAATGTGCAAGGTTGGCCAAATTCCAAATCCGATTCTGTTTTTTGATTATGTTTATATGAACCTTTAGAATTCTAGTGGTTAAGTCGAGAAGATGTTATCGGCCAAATGAGTGCCGTCTTAATTGAAATACCACCGAAGCCTGTGATACCAATGACTCTTACCGTTTTTTTGCAACAAATTGAACGAAATCCCCAAAACTTTATTTCAGAATTTTTGTTTCTTAATATCAGTAAACTCACAGCCTTAGCTCCTCACCCAACACCTTCGTCATAGAGCTAAGGGATATACGATTTATACATTATTGGAAATATAACGAAAGAACTTCACTTCTTAAATCCATAAGAGTAAAAATTCTCAAATAAGATTTGCTTGCAGCTGTAACAAGTTAATGACTTTTTTCCAAAGTAAGTTAGTCAAAGACGCACTCAAGCAGCCACCATTCCTAATAGTGGTTGCAGTCTCTACAGAGACTCCATATGATTCCATATGGTTGCCACTCAATACGGCTGCAATACCTATTCCGTCTTAGGCCTACAAAGTGGCACCGCTCCTTAAACCTTCCCATACTCAGAGTCGTGGATTTATACTCCCTTTTTTATGTCCACACACTTTTTCTTAAAACCCTGAATGCAACGAGAACACATACACAAACCCCTGATAAGCTCCACTGTTTAACTTTTTACTCCGGTTCTTTCTTGGAATTCTCGATATCTCTCTCAGTTACTGCCCCGATCTGATTGATTGCAAATATGTTGTGATAAATTGCCGTATCTATTGAACTAAGTGATCTGCTGTCCTGTCTTAGGATTCCCATTTTGCCATTCCACTCCGGTTTTTAATTATCATCATTGCCAATTTATTGAGAAATAACGAAATCCATTGGGATTTAGTTGCAAGCCAGTCCTACCCATTGCTGTGGGGATACTTGCTGTATATGCACTCCACGTTTGTGTATGGGATGGGAACGAAGGATTTGCTCTACATGCGAATCAGCAGCTCGCTAAATAACACAAAGTGTTTCTCGTGATTTTTACATTTTGATAAGAAGATCCCCCTTTTACTGGTGGAAGTGCCGAGGTTGTTTCTTACACCATGATGTGCTGCATGGCGAATGGATTTTCCACCCAAGGTAGAAGAAGTATAGTTGCCGTGTTACGAATATTTGAGTGCCAAGTAGTGTATAGAGGTATGGAATCTGGATTTAATGAGTTTGGGTACAAATTGTGTGCTTGAAAATGTAGACAAAAAGGAAAAAAAATAAATAAACAAAGTAGTGAAACGGATGTAAAGGTTTTACGAGATCGCCGGAGTTCATTGTGCAATATAAAACTTGGACTGTTGGTAGTGGAGTGAGAAAAAGCTACTAGTGACCCAGAAACTTAAAGCGACCCATACACTGGGAACCAACACCGCTGCTATGTAAAGCTCTATTCGTTGAATAGTGACACATAATTACAGTTTGAGTGTGTTCCTTAGCTTTTGTACCACGAATGGAAAAGACTGTCAAAATGAGAGTGGTGGGGATAAATTCTCTCACAGAAAGAGACACTTACGAAAAAGTTAGAGAACGCTTTTGTAATATTCTATGAAAATGACAGATACATAACTTAAAAAATTTAAAAAAAGTGGTACGAAAATTCGTTAAAATATCGTATAAACTCGAAGAATTTGCTAATTTACTAACAAAATTAGTTGATTCATCGATGAAAGTGATTCGAAATTTATAAAACTTCTTCTTCATGTACTGAACTACATACAGTACAAGATTTCGAGAAGAGAAAAAATCGGCACGGCATTAAAAATTTCGATTAGACGATTGTCCTTTCTTACTCCTTACCTACAGCAAGGAAGAATTAGGTCGCGACTTTCAAAAAGAATCTAAGGAGAACATTCAATTTAATTTCCGCCTGTTAGTACCTACCTAACATTTTAATACGCAAGAAATCAAAACAAATGCACTCATATGTCAAATGGGACAACAAATTTCAAATCAGCTGTCAAAAGGTGACTGACAGGTAAAAATTCGTAAGGGTAATATCTTGCTCTCTCGAATATCTTGAATTTTTCGAGTTAAGGAACGGCATTGAGTAAAAATTCCCAAGAAATAGTAACAATACGTAAGATTTAAACGTAAAAAGTATTAAAAATTTGTACGATTTAAAAGGACAGACCTTTTGATTTATCGAGCAAACTTCATGTCACGAAATATGGAAACATTTGACAGGTTCTGTATTTAAGGGACAACTGCGGAGTGTCAGTGTCAGGAGGCATGGGTGGGTTCATTTGCAACATTGAGAGAGAGTGGCCACAATAGTCTTGATTGAAACGTAATGCAGAGCATACATAAAGGTTGCATTCGACCGCGTTATTATTAAAACTTGCGGGCATTTGATTGTAGACTGTTCCTAAGTTTTGACAGCTTTTGGTCTGCTATCGTACATTTTATATATATGTGTACCGGAGGACACGCAATGGTGCAGAGGTTGGTGTAGTAACTCGCCACATAACGTTGAAACATATATTTATCCTTTAAGTGGGCTCGTTCTCAGGTGTCGATCTGGAGTTCTGAAGAATTACAAAAGTATGTTCTGAAGGCATTCGCTACTTCAAGCAGCATTTCCAATTTAAGTTATTTCTCATGTGCCAATTCAACAGACGATAATTATAAATCTTTCTCCTTGGGGTATCATGGGTGGTCCTGGAAAAATCGTGGTGTTGGCTCAATCATTAGAGAGGTCTGTACTTTTGGAATGATGAACCATTCGGATCATCTATGCCCTAGGTAAGCAGCACCAAGCTCCACGTTTTCATTTCTAAGAAAAGAAGGAGCTGTTACCTATTCATATTCAAAGGAAAGTTCGAGCGACCGGTGTCAACATATGCCATATAAAGTCGGAGAGTCTTTCTGTTATAGAGATCCTTAGCCGCCAGTATAAGTTTTCCTGTAAATCTTCGCGGCCTTAGAGGATGAGTATGCAAGGTCTATCCATTGTCTTTTTAAAGAAGAAACATCCTAAATTGCAGGACTGTTTGCGGAATCGTAGCTTGCGCGTTACTACTCCAAAGCTAAGTACCTACGGCCAGCTCTTATGACTTATTTTTGATACCCTGAACCGACAACTACTCTCTTGAGCTCATACTTTCTTCTTCTTCAATCCGGTGGTACATCTCCTGTGCTTTCAGCGAGTCTTTTTCATAATCTGGAGACTTAGATGGAAGCCATCTTCATCTAAGCAAAGCAATTTCTTCAGATTACTATCGGTCGTATATGCATATCAACGAGTTACTTAATCGGGGTATGGAGCTGTTGCGCTCTATGAGACATAATAACCAGGATCACATCCTTTTGCGTCACCCTTTGCATATGGTTTAGATGTCCTACCTCCTTTCCCTCTTCTGTTTCTTAACCCAACTAATCAATCCGTTCATCCAGTCCGCAACCCTGCAGGCACTAAACTCCAATTTCATGCAACCCAACCTGGAACCGACAAGTGAATGCCCGCACCCGCCGATGCTCCCGTTTTCAATAGCGCACCAAATGAGTCGGATCAACGAAACAATTTCCAATTTTCGTGCAAACTACCGATGGCGATGACTCCAACTTAACACACCGGGCGAATCCATTTCACATTTAACGAGATCTCAACGTTGGATTAGCGCGTCCCGAAATCAAACTCCTCACTGTTTCGAGTCTGAAATATATGTACGGAGACCTGTGACTGGTGCAAGTGTTCGCTGTGCGCTCCGCATAAACATCGCACATAGCGCGCACAAGAGAACGAATTCCAACAAGCTTCCGCCACCGACCGTCCTCCTTCAAAGTGGCATTTTCCTTGCGATGCTATCATTGCCAAGCAATTCTCACCTTAAAATTGCACATCCTGTGCATTCCGCTTAATTTTTATAACCGAATCAGTTCGTGACAAGGGTCACAGAGTGCGAGCCAGCGAGGAGTTTCATCGCAGCGAACCACGAAGACGGCTAATAACGCTCTTCCAAATAAAACCCCCATCGATTAATTGCAAATGTTATGAGTGGGACTGTATATGTGTTGTATACACGTGCCCCATCTATAGGTTTGAACTGTGGGAAAACGGATGTGAGCTGCGCCTCTGCTGGTACTCCTCTTGGGTTGACAATGGGAATCTGATGCGTGCAATACACGCGGTCGACCCCCCTCAGTTTCGGTTCAAACGTCCAGAACGTTTTGTGAACGTGTGTGCTGGAAAAATATTCCAATTTCGTCAAATAATCGAATCGAGGCCAAAGCCAGGGGAGGTTGGACGCCTTGGCCTTTTCAGAAATTTTCCCTGTCGAACAAAGCAGTCACGTCTCCTATTGCCAACATCTATATGTGGGGCCGTGCTACGGTGCGCCTATACATGGTATCTCTGCGTTCTATGTTCAAGAACATGGCACCGAACGTGAGGAAGTACGAAATTCACTCTCTCTCGCTCGAATCGAGTCGATGGGATGAAAGGAACTTCGAAAGAACAGAACCCTCATGCATGGTAACTTAATGATATCCTTAAGGCATATTAGCCCAATACGTGATTGGCCTGTCGAACAGTGTGCACCTTCGTCCATGATGAATTATTGACAACATCAATCGGCGGAGGGGCGCAGACGAGAGGGATCCCAGCAAAAAGGACGAAAGGGCACAAGGTCTACTATCTGCAAGTATTTAAATACTACTGTGCGGTTGGAGGAACCATTTCGATTGCATAAAGTTGTATGCGGTGGTTATGTGTTAGGTATGGTATAGGTGGGAGAAGATGTCAAATATCGAATCAATTGGGGTAATTCCCTGGACTTTTCCAGAACAACATCATTACGTTCGGTGGTAGAGCAACGTTAACTTTGCGGAGAACATGATTTAATTAAGTCCATCGTCCATGGAGATGGACTGTGTTAAATATGACTTGGACTTGGGTAACTGATGGGTGTGTGGAATAAAGTGCCTCACGGAGGGGTTGTTTTTTTACGCAAGTTGGCCATTTCGTAAAAGTAATATACCTACCAAGCCAATTTTTTGTTCTTAAAGCGTCACAACTGTCTTCAAGACACAAGCCACTGGGGATAGATTGCCTTGTGCTGCTGACGAGTTGAGCAACTGAATCCATTAACCTGGATGCAAAGAAATACTACCCTCAACAGCTAGTAGGGTACGCAGGATTTTTGTTTTGTTTTAGGGGGTCTGAGACTTAATTTTGTGATAAAATGTTTGCCAAGGAAATCAATCAAAGAATTTTTTATTGCTCTCTGAGCTGTTGGGATACAAGTTTTGGGGGAGGAGGGCGTGAGCCCCTGAGCCACCCTTGCGTACATTCATGTCAACAGCGGTGGGGACATTACCTATTCTGAAAAACGCTTAGGGAGCTAAAGTTCGAAAACGACAAATCTATGATGGTCTCCCAGCAGCGAAGCTTCCAAATGCGGTCCTGCTGATTCAACTCAACGGCGGATTTTAAAGGTTCAAGGCTTAATAACTTTTTGCAACAATTGAGTCGTACAAGGTACCATATCTTCCCAGAACCTTTTGCAACTGTGATTAAGATTGGGGGACGTATTCCCTGAAGCTATTGCATGGGTGACTTAGATTGGGGGTCGTAGTCCAAAGGACCTCTTCGACTTCTACGGCTTTTCCACATCGACCGAATAAACCAGTGCCTCAGAATCAAAACACTGTCAGTTTGGTTAAAGGAAACTGCTGATCATTTAAAAATTAAAAACCGATCATGGCTGACTCCTTTTAAACACGTTTACCGCACATGCCTCGAATCGCGAATCCAAAATCCTCACATGCCGGCCATTAAACAAGGATATTGCTTACCTATTCTCGACATCAAATCTTATCGGAGACCACAGAGTTGAGAGAACTCTGTTATTTACAACCCCATGCGGAACACCTTTTCAGCAAATTTTTACAACATACTTGACAGTCATTTATCTTCCTCACTCAGCAACTACTACACGTGTAGTTAAACCCACCACGGGCATATAGTAAGAACCACTCCAATTCGCGTCTACTTGGCCGCATATTCTGGCCAAAATTTAAATTTGATCACACTCGGCAGTCGTAAAAATTGTCACCCTATGAATAAATAAATGGTGGCAATAAAGACGGCGGCAGTAACCCGAGAACATGCTCATTTCGGCATCGTTTACGATGCGTAGGAGGAATACAAAACCTCGTTACACCATTTATGTCTCCCGACGACTCTCCTGCCGCCCCTCTACTGCCATTGAGGATTATTAATAAGCAACTGAGAGTTCCTTCGCCTTGACGCAATTAAAATACTGAAATTAAATGCGGTTTGCCGTTTTAATGGCGCCATTAAGCAGCACAGCTCTCACATGACATGTACGTTACGTACGGGATACCTTTCTCCCGGCTATACAAGTGCGGGTGAGTAGATGTGTTTCCTTCTGTGTTGTGCCTCATTAATTAAGGGAACAAATCATACAACGGAACAGAGTCGCCTCCGGTTACATTGCCCCGCTTGATTAACTTTATCTCCTGTGAAATTGAATTAAAACTAAGAAGGTGCCTCCCATATACTGTTGCCTTAATCGAATTAAACCGCAGATATGTCCCGGTGCCGGAGTGCGCGCGTTCAATTAGCAGATTGCCTTCGCCTCCTTCCCCACATGGCATCTACATAAACACCAGCGGCCACCTCCTGATGAATTATTTATCTGGCCAAGTCGATTATTTCATTCGCAACGACATCGGCTATAAATTATCCGCATGTCCATCAGAACAGCAGGACATAACGATGCCCACTTGTGACAATAGCATGTCAATTGCTCGACGCGCACCATTTCGTGGACAATAGAACGCGGCGCTTGATCGAATGCAAATCCGCACACGAAGGCCCTCTGCATAAATGAATTTTCAATCATCTTCTTGACGGAACACATCCTCGTGGTCCACGGTGGATGATCACACCAACCAGCAGCGGCAACAGCAAATAACAGTGAAGAGGAATGACAATTGGCCGCCACGACAAATAACGTGTGGGGCCGCAGCCGGGGCCAGCAAAAAAAGTGCCCCTTCATAGAACATTTGGCTGATGCGGTCAACATTTTAGCAGTCAGTGCGATCTTGTCACCAGGAGCCTCTGTCCGCACAGGCAGTAGCTCATCGCTGAGAAATGAACTTGTCCAGTTTGGGGCCGTGTATAAGTCGATTGTGCGCCAGCGCGCACCTTGATCACAAACGCAATCACAGCCACTGTTCGAGTGTATGGCTGCTTTGGGCGGACGAGGATTTCTGCATATGACGACTGTTGCTACTCGACGAAGGATTGCATTTCACTTTGGACAGGAGGTGGACAGGAGACAGACTACTCGGAGCTGAATATTTATGGCCTTATTCAGCGGTTGTGACAAGTTTAAGGCAGCACTCCTGTGTTTGACTGATGATGGATCCGGCGATGAGATGCGCACAAACCAAGACCTGCTGTGTTTTATGTCGGAGAGTTAATGAATTGTCGGAATCGTGTTGTCCTGCTGGTGGGATATAGTTTATACAGAGTGCAAGTCTGTTTAAAAGGAATGTCTTGCGTTGTGTGGTGTTCAGTGGCGTCGCAAAGCCAAGGGGAAGTCTTACGCGGAGTGCCTGATGGGTAATTTGAGCTAAATCGAACGAGCTAGAGTCAAATCATCAAGTGTGTGCAGAAAATGGCCACAAAAACACGGCAACATGAGTTATGAAAACCCTGTCGAAAAACGAGATGAAAAACGAAACAAAAGCCATAAGAAACGACCAGCAAACGAAACAGAAAACGCAACATACTTCATGACAAGAAAGTGCAAAAAACGAGGAATGCGATAAAAGAGTTCAACATTTCTAAAATCCAATTAAAAAATATGTAAAAAAAATTGGTCAAATAGCGCGAGTCAAAATTCAAAATTGGAACAAAATTTATCAAACAAAGCTATCAAATGAAAACGTCCGAAAACGCTGAATAAACTCGTAAGAAAACTTGAGCAAAATCAGTCAAAAGCTGTCGAGAAAATTGAGTTGGAAGGAGTGGGCCGTCGAAAAGTATGAACCAAAGCAATGGGCCAAAAACAATAATAAAAAAAAAAACAAAACCGAACTAAAAAGCAAAGAAAAATGGGACAATAACAGAGTCAAAAGAGGGGAAAAATTAAAAAAATCTAAATTATATTAAACAACTACTTTTTTTTGGTTTGAAAAATCACGTCAAAAAATGTCAAAAAGTACAAAAGGCATACGAGGCATACAAAGACGAATTTAAAGTAAAAAAAAAGTTACCAGGAAAGAGACTTTTGACGCATGATGAAAACACTTTCTTAAAGATGTCAAAAATAGCGCTGAAAATCACATCAAAAACCAGTTAAGAAAGTTAGAAACCCCCACAGAAAAACGCTTTCGACAGCGATCATCACAAATGCACCAACAACACTTACCTACGGCAAGAAAACAAAAATCTGATTGAA
This sequence comes from Cheilosia impressa, assembly GCA_948293265.1. Lineage (NCBI taxonomy): Eukaryota > Metazoa > Arthropoda > Insecta > Diptera > Syrphidae > Cheilosia > Cheilosia impressa. The sequence continues at coordinate 46,389,883 of OX411882.1, read as the reverse complement.
AAATCAACAAAAAAATCAGGAACTCAGCATAACATTCAAAATAGTGAAAAACTTTATAAAAACCTTCTTTCAACATATTTTTCTTATATTTTTTTGAACGAATAGAGAATGGAAGTGCATCTTCTATGCCCAATTCTTTTAGGAGAATATTTCGATGGCCCTGTTCAAGAACATACTAAGTGCAACTATGATATTTTTCAGGAGAGGCGTTTGAAGTTTTTTAAATTTTTAAATTAAAAAATTTGTGATCCCTTCAGGTGTTACCCTAATTGCAATTTTAGCTCTGTTTTTTGGTTAATTGGTAACTCAAAACTACCTATACTAAGTGCACTTAAGTTTTTTTTGCATGAAGCCATCGATTTGTCAGATGTTCAGTGGAGAAGCAGCATTTGAATTTGGAAAACGCCTCATGTTGGAATAGGTAAGTGTTTTACCAGTAGTTGAACGTGACACCCGTTGCTCAGCGCAACTCGCAACTGGTCACAAAACACGTTGAACATTTTATAAATTCAACCAAACGATAGGTCAGTTGAGCCGGACTTGTTACGGAATAAAAAGTTGACTGCCCCCCAGCCTTGGACTTAAGTTCAAAAAGCGTCGAAACATATCCTTCAAATACTCGTAAGTATGTTTATTATGATTTTTGTTATCCCCCTTCTGCACAAAAAGCGGGACAGTCCACCCAATAGCCCTTTATATAATTAAGCTCTTGTAAATCTGATTTCCCTTTTTCGAGGAGCTGTATAATGACGACTCATTTAAAAGTTTCTTCCAAACATAGTAAGTCTGGGCCTTACCAATAAACATTTTAGTTTAGACTCTAAATTTTAGTAGTTTCCAGTGGCTAGTGGTCGAGACCAAAATTTGTTGTCCCTAGACCAAACCATATCTCTGCGTCAGACTTGTTTGGTAAGCGGGTCCAACAGTAGTAGCTGTAGTTGCTAAAAAAATATATCTATTTCCCGCTTCCGTATTTTAAAGTTCAAATGTTAAAAGTTGGCAATCATGCTCGATGCAGTTGGAAAGACGACTCTCCTTCAGTGGAATACATTGAGTTGGCAAGACCTTGGTAACCGTCTTTTACCACTAGCACCTTTTACCCCTACGACTTCATTGGATTTGTTTCTGATAAACGTCGTTCCGCCTTTTAAACGCTCATCTCCTCTCCTCAAGCAACCATAAACACCTTTCGAAGGGCATACACAAAGTGGTGTAAAACACACCTCTTCGATGCAAAATGGGTGCATACCCGGTGAATGGTTATTTCGAAAAATTATTCACAAATTACTACTCAAAGTAAACACCAATCATAATAGTTATCTCTCATCTATTTGGCTTGCAACAAGTCCCAACGGAGAGTGATCTCCGCTAAGAATGGACAGACTTCCTCTCAGTGGTGCGGCGGCCCTGTAGTTCAACTATTACTCTGAGACGACGATGACGTCCACTAATGACAGTCATTAGGTAAATTTCCCCAACCGTTAGTTCATACACGAGCCCCTCAATCAAGTCAAGTGTGGGTATCATCATTTCCCGACGACGACTACGACACAGATGTAGGCCATCAGTCGGCTAAGCAAAAAGCTGATCCGATCCTAGATTGACTGCGCGATCCATAGATTCTGCACCACGGATTAGAGGTGCAGTGTTTAAGCAAAGTGTTTCAGATCTCTGGCCGCAGATACCATTGCGTGAAGACAAACAATGGCAACCTGCCTGCAATGTGTATACGAGAAAACATATTCTATGAAGATCATGGGCGCAGCAGCATGCTCCAACCATTGCCAAACACAATTGCGCACATTGGCACTATCGATGATCGATTTCCTTGGGAACGTCGCCGTTGAGTCTTTTGCGAAATTGCGGCGGAAGGCGCTTTTCTATAACGGTACTCGCCGCTATGACTTTGTTGATCAAAATGATGATTATTATGATGGTCTTCCAGAGAAGAACTGCAACAGTGGCAGCTCTAATAACACAACAAGTGCATGTCTTCTACACGCCATATCCGTGTTTGATCTGCGCGTGCAGCAATTTTGAACTCGAATCGGTGATGGTGCAAGGAGTGCAATGCCGCCTTAGCCATCAGGTGTATGCGAAGGTTTAGGTTGAGTGCAATACCCGCATAAGAGGAAGTGGCTCAGTCAGTTACTGGGTAATGAAGTGTTCTTGTAGAGCAACTGGTTGTAGTAGCCACGTAATAACTAACACACAAAAATTCCAGTTGGGGTGATGCACCTTTTCGCACGTGGGACGGCTTCGCGTCTGTCATAGCCGTCTTCGTGCATTGGTCATGTGTGGCTATTCACGGAACGCATGCTTCTGCAGCGGTTGGAGTTGGAGTAGAGAGTAGGGTAGTGGTAGCACACATGTAAGTGACACAAACCTGATTAGGACCAGGAGTGTTGCGTGAAAAGTTTATGATTACACGGAGACAGACACTCATTCGTGTTTGTCATATACGATTCTTGTCGTTTTGGTGGCTAAAAGAGATTTTAACGGGTGCTTAGTAAAACTGGTTAAGATCGGCAGTTTTAAGTTTGTCCAAATTGGAGAAAACCAGGGAATAGCGAACCATATTTGCGTGTCCTTTACTTTGTTACCGCGAACTTGAATAAAATTGAGTTGGTTGTCGGAAATGACAGTCTTTTCTTTTCGTCATTTTGTTGTGGTCCTCATTTTTTAATGCACACTGTTTAAAAGTGATTTCTTATGTATTTACAACTTCCTCATCTTTTAAATCTAAGCTCCTTATTTAGTATCTCTCTAAGGTTTTGGTCAGAAGAGTTAAGGTCCAACGACTGAGTTGGTTGGGTCATGTTAGAACGAATGGACACGATTACTCCGGCCCGGAAAATCTACAAATCCACACCCGAGGTCGCATTAAAGAAGACCGCGAGCATGGAAGACCTCGAATTGATTGGCCCACACGAGTGGAAGGGGACCTTAACCAAGTGCGAAACTGGAGACAGCTGACTGAAGATCGTGCTGGCTGGGTACGCTTGTTGGTTGAAGCTCAGGTCGACCCCCGACTTTAACTAAAAAAGTAAGGTTTTGGTACAAAATCTCTCATACCCGGTTTGAAGAGCCAGCAGCTAAGACGCATTTGCCGTCGCCAAAATATGATGAACTTCGTATGTGGCTGGTACGTCATCGTCATTTGCAAAATAGTCCCGTGCATCTTTTACAAGACCACGCACAAGGGGATCTTCCAAAACTTCCTATCTTCCACCACCGACTCTCTAATTAAGGCAGTCCCGGTATAGTTTGTTGAAATCAATCTAACCATCTCATATAAAGGGCGCCTACCCGATGTCTCGCATTCCATAGCACATCTTCAAGTCCGAGTTGGGGTCGTAGTCAGCATAAGTTTAGTCTTGATAATCTCAAATCGCCCTCTATCACCGTCGCATTTGCACGAATCTTTGAAATATTTACGCTGTTCCGTCCACGCCTAATATGACTTGTCCAGCGAAAGTCCATGAAATACGTGTCCCAAGTATTCAGTGCTGGTGATTTTTCGCTCCCTCGTCCATCTGTTGGGCCGGATTTATCAAACTGATTTCTAAAAGCCTTCACCATCAAACCCTATACCATTTCTCTTGCACCGCACACACAGCGATACAGCTTAAAAGCCATCACTCGCCTTGTCACAATATTTCAGCTGCACAAATAGGCACCTATAACCATCCCACATCCAACTACACCTATTAAGAACCGAACCAACATATCATCACCAGATATACAGGTTAACCGAAAATTAATATCCCTCTCATATAACACTGCGCGCTTATCCTGTCACACACAGTCGACAGTCCAGTGTGCTTGCTGTGCACGGCAGCCAGCAACTACGGCAGATGATCTCCTCCTCCACACATCGTTTGACCCTGTGAAAAGCGATTTTTCATTCGCAAACAATGTACACCGCATTAAGGATCATAAACCGCGCTGCATCAGCCTCTTCGTTCGACCAAGGTCGAAATGTGCGATCCCCTAAATTAAAGCCATTAAAGCGGCGGGGAAAAAAGAAGAAAAATTCCCTTCAGAGCCGCAAGTCGTGCTCATATAGCGCGCGAAACGCTCAGCGATCAATCAACTGAAGGTTGCGGAGCAAGGAGTCTGCACTGGAGGATAAGCAACGTGGGTGCCGGGCGCTGTGACCGTAAAATTAGTTGAGACCTCAGATTGTCTGGCATTGTAGACGAGCTCTGTGTCGTGCTACAGTGAACGATGCTGTGCGGCACAAATGACTTGCGTCTGGTGTATGTGTGTGAGATGGAAAATTGCTCAATTTATGGACTCAAATGGATCGATTACAGTCTCACAATGGAGATTCCTTGAACAGCTTCGTATATAAAGCATTCACGGCGAGAATATACCAACGATCTGTGATGCATTACACCAGACCGAATGAATGCCAAACACAACCGCCCACAATAAATCATTTACGAGCTGTGCGCTCGCGTGTCCCTTCTCTGTGCTGCTCCTCGTCCTGGTCCGGTCCACTGGGGTATTCCATACTCGTAAGTCATCATCGTTGGTTCGTTTAGAGATCATTCAGCAGGATGCCCCGCTAGCTAAATTTGTACTCTATATGCATACGAATTGAAATTGAGGCTTATGGTAATGCAAATATGCGAGGCGAGGGTGATCTGTTCTATTCGGTACAGTGGCGGTTCTACCAAAGTGGACGTCGCTAAATATGAAACAGGTGGTCTGAGAAGATTTTTTTTTGTTAGATAGACTTACAAGGAACAAATTTTGGATGCTCAATCCCTGTACCATATACGTCAGTGCTCACCTTTGCGCCCAATTTGAGAATAGACCAAAAGCGGTTTACCTTACGACAAGACACTTCCCTTGGCAGATACTAGCACTTTTTCGTTACAAAACTTTTGAACTTTGTAGCTTTTCTCAAGTGCTAGTTAGTACACGTGAAGTTGAATTTTAGGAACGGCTACATTTTTGACTTGAAGAACTTTTCATTCTGTGACCCAACTCGAAAGTCAAGTACATATTCTGTTTTCCTAAACTCGAAAGACTCTACGGTTAGCCCCTTAATTTTCTATCAGACTTTCATAGTGTATACCTTGTAAATTGAAGGGAAACATTTTTAGCTGTCATTTAAGGCACACCCCGGCATTTGTTATTAAACAATTTGCTGACTCCATTGTGCTATTTGCAAAGGTAGATTTTGGACTCAAATTTTGGCCTGCTAGGTGATTGGCAATGGTCCGAAGTCGCCCCTTTCACACCGTTATTGTATCAAAAACAGCACAAATCACTAAGGGCCATTTGCTGATACGACTCATAGCGAACTAAGTTCCACATAAACTCTTATGTGACAGTTTATGACCTGAAAAAAGTAGCCCATAAGTATTTAAGTATAACTTAAATCGTTAAGAGTCGTATGAGCAAACGGCCCTTAAAAGCCTAAAACTCAGCACAGTTTTAGTGTTTGAGAGGCCATCAATAACATTGACAAAAGCGCACCCAGCGCCGTTCGACATTTCCGACCACGACTGTACCATCGCCCATTCGCGAAAGGTTATTGAGGCGCCCTCATGCATCCTAGTTATGATTTGTATGTTTGCTTTGAAGATCGATGGCTATGCCCCCCAAGGCTCTCGCAGCATATTATTCCCTTGCGTAGGCTGTAGAAAGGGAGAGCGTCCCAGGGTAATGTCCTCACACTATGTGTTCGCGATTTATGCGCTGATTGCCACACAAAGCGAGCAGCGAGCACAGCCAAGCCATATACACACAATTCCGACTCAGTGAATTATTGCACGCGGATAGATGACGGATTATTTCCTGAGTCAAAGTCGAACCGCACGCCTGTGTGTGTCTGTGTGTATAAGAAAAGGACGACTTGCGTGCACTATTCGTGGGTGCTTGTAATAGCGACGATGCCGATAAGCAGCAGCTCCACACAATCTTCATCCCACACACATGCCTAACGAGACTCGACGTCGCCGATGGCGATCCACCGTAGCGACTATTTGTTCGCAATTAAACAAAAGCGTAATGATGCGTCCTCGCATGTTATAGAGAGTCGTGCGCCAGAGGCTGCTTGGTGATGCTGAGTGCCAACAACATTGCCCAATTAGAAATTCCGAACAAATTTATTCCCGTCACCACCAGCACAGTACCAATAGTGTCCGCTCTACACCTACAGAGGTGGGCAGCAAGCCTATCGGCGGCATTGTTGTGCGCAAAATGACCATAGATGTCGAGGAACGCCGGAGTCTGCGAAGAAGTAGTCACAACAGCTGGAACCAAGTTAATGAGATTCGGATTAAGATTTTCGCCAAGGAATAGCCGCACGGAGGAGAGTCTATGAGAGGATGCCAGCAACTATGCGAGGTGATGCTGTTTTGCGGACCAATAAGGCGTTATTTTCGCGTTAATCCTTAATCGATGTAGTTGGCTTATAAGGCAGTTGCGGTATTCGGGCACGCATACAGCACACATGGTGCTATCTGTGAAAGTGCATCTAAGGAATACCAAATTGGCGGTGAAGTGAGTAACGCGAAAAATCTGTGGAGTACAATTCGAAGATGTGCCACTGAATTCCTTAGGGTTTTCTGATTTAAGAGGTATCAGTTAGGGAGCTAAGATGAGTGAGTGAGGCTTGGAACTTATGTTCGGTCCTAGAAAGGTGGCTGTAATTATTCTTTCGGACAGTCCTATCTATCAACCAAACTTTGTTTTGTGATAGTTTTCCGAATATTATTGCTGAAATTAGGGCCTTCCAGAAATATAGCAAAAAGGCTGAAAAACTGTGACGTTTTGTTGAACTTCTTCTTCTGGGTTAGACCCTCGGACTTGGCTATTTTACCAAGAGTTCGACTATCAATTGGAAAAGTCGTAGCTTATTAAAAGGCGAAAATAGCTTAGTGGATTCGTTGGCAATACTTTGAAGAAGGTTTTGCCATGTCAATTATTGTCAGCCCCTTGAGACAACCAGTTTCCACTGAATCCTAGCTGTCATTGGGTGAATAACATCATCCTGTATGAGAGTGAGCAGGGTCGAGTAGTTTGAGTTAAAAAAATGTATGCCATTGAGAAGGCGCTGACAAGCTGCTAATGAGGTGGCTCCAAATTGAATATTCTATCGATCAAGTTGTACCTTTAGCCTTAAGACAACCAAGAACCTCATTGGTGGTTTCGAAATATACCTGCTTGACTAAGGAAGACCAGCCTAAAGATGGGCCAATACCTGTTACAGACATTAAAAGGTCAAATTCCATAGCAGCTTTAGTTGAAACGCAATGCGAATGCTTGTGGTGATGCTCGCTGACCATTTGAAGCATAAGAGTTTATGAAGGAGCTGCAGGGTCGTTCCTTCTCTTGTTCTCTGCAGGTAGTATTCTTTGGATTGAATGTTCTGTCAGGAAAACTGATTTTTGCTGACAAAAGTGTAATCACAATTATTTCTCTCCTTGTCTCTGAATTAAAAAGAGGCGCACGGAAGGTATATAATAAATACAAACAGCCCTCATATCATAAGAAAACCTTACAAATCTACTTCTGCTAAAGAGAAAATATCGCGATACCTCTTGACCACAACCCCAGGAAGTTCAAGATTTATCTTTTAATTGAAGGAACATCTGGTCAACACAAAAACCCAATGGATGATGACACTTTTGACACAAAAGAAAATCTTCTCTCCTAACCCAGTTGAGCATTTCCCCAGTCCCAACATGCGCCAGCCAATATCTAATCTAACCGCCTCTCATCTAATCTGAGTCACTTTCCAATGGGATTTATTTGTACCAAACAAACAGACCCCCACGACCCGACACTTCCATTATAAATTCCTCAAGTTCTTTATATAGAATTGTGACACTGGGTGTCAGTCTAAATGAATTGCCCAGCAAACAAAAAGAAAAGTTCCGAACTATAGCGCCACCTCGTTTCTTGACACAAATTTTAATTAAGCCCTCATGTCATAACCGAGCATGATCTCCCGGGGCGCTGCCGCCGCCGCCGCTGGCACTGTCGCTGAGAAAAGAATCCAAATTCCCGTCTCTCGCATCATCATAACAAGCTGCTGCGGTTAAATAATTCATAGTTCGGTTTTAATTATGTGATCACCAAGCCGGCGCGGTAGAGACGCACCAGCACCGCGGGGCCTGGCTCTGTTTGTTATTAATTTAAAACTCTCGTCTAGCAGCAGGTGCTAGCGACTTTGTGACAGTGACACCGACCCTTTCATATTTTAATTCAGTGGATTGATCATTTGCCACACCGATCGGTATCGATCTGCAGGGAGTGGCGAGGCATTTCCGCTTTTGCTGCAAAAGACTGATCTTATGGAACGGTTAATTGAAAGACAGGTTGCTTTTGTTTCAGCTAAGTTACCAGTACCAGTGACCACTCTTGGTCGGTTAATTACCCGTGTTTCTTTGCATGCCGTATGTGGTGTTGCTTCTTGTTTTGTTGCCGGCTTTTTGATGGATTTCAGCAGAATTCCAAGACTAGTTTATGGGTACGCTAAACCGACAGGCAGGTGAGTTTTATTTTCTGTTTGTTGGCCTGGGAGATGCTTAGATTCCTAATTAAGTTCTTCGACTGTTGACTTTGACTGCTACACCGACGATTGGAGGTATATTAGGCAGAAACGATATTGTTTCCTTATTGCAGACGAATGAATTGATGGCTCATTTAACTCGGAGTAATTTCGAGTAGTGTTTATGGTTGTCATGATTACGCCAACAAATGAGGCTTTTGTGGAAACTGTCCGATTGCATGGTCTTTATTGTACATATTCGTAGATGAGGGCAGCGCAGTATAGACTTGCTAATGAGGATCGCGATTTTTTATATTTATTAGCAGTGGCAGCCTGTTAGTGTCTGTTTTATGTTCAGGAAATCATGGGCACACAATAATTGCCTCAGTAATTATTTTTTGTCTTTCTGTGAAAAAGTTTGTCTTAAATGCCTCAGTCAATTCTGACGAAATATCTGCTGAATACATGTTACATAATAATTGGAAAACGAAACCAAATTTGACGGTCTGCGCATCGACCATCTAATCCCAAATATGTGGACATCTAGGTCGACCACAGCGCCTTTGAGTTATAGAAGATGTTTTCTCTAATAATGCTTCTGTTCTCTTTCACCCAATACCAACTACAGCGCCGTTTCTTCTAAACCAACCTTTATTTCCAAAAAAAAATTAATTATAAATCACAGAAGAAGTTCCTGATAGGAACAAAATTCATTACTTTTTAGTTTCGTAAGTAGGTATGTACAAAGTACAAACATAACATCAGTCCATTAGATCGTCTTGGTCCTTAAAATCATACATTGATTTTTGAAACAAGGATAAGCGTGTTTGTTTGAATAGCAGCAATTTTGTGTGCTGAATGTCACTTAAAGTTTCTGTCTTAAGCCCATTTCTGAGCTTCGTCTTATTTCAATTAATGAAAGAAAAAATCCTTTCAATAGCCGTTGCCGAAGACTGCGGCAAGGATAAAATATGGTATACCTACAACCTACTAATTTTGGAAGAAAATTAAATATTTTACACCCATATCTCCTTTTTACAATTGAAATGTTTTTCTCCAAAACTCAGAATTATTTTTAGCTTCAGTAGCAAGATCTAAATTTCTTTTTTAGCAATGTTTAAAAAAAATACACAGTCAGTGGGCCTTAGCAATAAACATTTTTAGACTCGACTTTAAATTTACAAAGGCTCACAATTGCAAAATTTGTATGAAAAATATAGCCAATGTGAACTACGAAAATTTAGAGTCGAGACTAAAAATGTTTATTGCTAAGGCCCAGCATGTTGAATCAAAAAAAAAAAAAAAAAAATTGGAAAAATATTTAAAACAAAAAAAAAAATGCCGTTTAAAAAAAAAACAAGCCTTAAGGCCTTAGCTAATAAAATACTACCGAAAAGGCGTGAAAAATCCTCAGCTGGCATCACTTATCCGAACTGTTCTGAGCTATCAGATTTCCCTTTCTTTTAATTTTTGCATTGAGAGGTTTATTGCTATACGTGGCATTGGAACTGCTGCCTTGTTCAATTTACTGGTAAAAATGTTAGTTTGACGTTGGGATACAAAACTTAAAGTATTTCTATACAGATCTAGCTACAAAGCGTTATAGCTTTCTCATGAGCTTCGTTTTTGGCCGTACTGGTAGCCTTCTTCTGGTACGCGCACAGTCGATTATTTGAAATAATAAAACTAAATTAAAGCGTCATCGACTTGAAGTACAACAATTAAATCAGCTTGAACTCAAAAGAGCGTCAGGTCAGTAGCGGCGCCAAATCCATTTGCGGCGCAACAGCAACAACTGCCCCATGTCTCCGGCGATGTTGTTTAAGAACTGAATTTGGACCGACCCTCTTTCCTATATCTATGGACGCCGCGATCCTCATTGTTTGGATTCCGTTCTTGGTCGAGTGGTGAATAATATTTTCTTCATTTAGCTTTCTACTAGTGCAAGAATTTAAAAGTCGATTCAGTTGTTCCAGAGATTACCACGTACATACAAAATGGACTTGTTTAAAAGAAAGTTTATAATATCTGTGAGTAATTGTTCGCAGGGCTCGTAGCCTAGAAAAAAAATTCTACATCAAGGAGAGCGGTAGCTTTTTTGCCATGCTTAATTTAGCTTTCTTAAAATACTAAGATCATATGTTTAAAAAAAAATTAATATTTGGCGAAACAGGTCCATATAGGGACTCTGGGTCGAGCTTACTACAATAATTCGTTTCGGCGAGTTTTTAATTTTTCGAGCGAAGGGAAGGGACTTACAATTTAATGCCGGGTCTAAAGGTCTAATTGAGAAGCTCTTTCATGCCAGTTATACTCTCGGATGTTTGTCAGACGTTTGCTAGAGATCCCTTGTTCTGCAGTTGTATTAGATGTAGTGTGCCCTCTGAATACTTGACTGGCGAGCCCCTGGGTCCGCTCCTGGAAATAAACCATAATGGCGCTGTACTTGGATACAATACTACCGATTTCACCATTTTCGGGCCGTCTGGTTTTGTATAAGTATTGCTTATTATAGTTTCCCCAACAAGGGTAGGCTAAGTTCAGCCGCAGTCCTAATTACTTGATCTTCAGTCCAAATACCGCGCTTGCAAGATATAAATTATAATGCCTTTAGAAAGTTGAATAGAAGTCCAAGAATCAATTGAAACTCAGTGATTATGTATGTACAAGTTTAAAAGTCGACCCGTTTGTACACTTTACTTACTATGCAATTGCATCAGGTGCTTATATTCATTGGTTCATGTATATGCTAAGAGAAGTTAAAAAGATGGGACGGAGTGAATAGATGGCGTTCGGATGCGGTGAATAATTTCCCCAACTCTTTCATCTGTAAGGCTGCACGTGTGGTACCGATTGCGGCGATTTTTCAAAACCAAATGAAAGGTTAAGTTTCGTACATAATAAGAAAGTAATTTTTGTTCGTACATTTTGTCACAAAATTAAAAAAAAAATACAAATGGGAGTTCACTTAAAAGGAAATGCTCTGCGTATTAATGGGCTTAAAGCTTTTTTTTTCTGCATATTCTATGTATTTACTATAGACACACTGAAAATAAACAAAGCAGCTAAGAATATTTCCATTTTTTGTCAAAGCTTTTTTACCAGCCTTTCAGCTGCTCCGTCTGTCCCCCCAAGCATCGACCGCTTCCATGTGATTACGAATGGACCACCACCACCGACTCAACCCATTTTGGGATTGTGACTTGTGAGTCCCCATCTCCGTCGATTATTATTCACGAAAATACGGTATAACGAATGCTCCTCAAATTTCCCCAACATCCGCATTCGAAAAAAAAAGTTTTACGTCCTCCAGGGTGACCATAAACTGTTCAACTTTATGCGCCCGACACCAGATCCTTGTGACAAATTTTCAAATCTTAAACACCACAGGCCCGACATTCAGCAATTGATATGCGTATGCGCACATAATTCGCCCGAAACGGTTCCAGCGATTTATTAATTTCCCCCAAAATCGGCCGCGAGAAACCGAACTCCCAAAAATTGGGTCCCCACAAACAGATCATAAATTTCCACCGAAAAAATAAAATAAAAGAAACCCCCCAAAACGAGGAGTCGCACAAGCGATCGTGCGTCGTAAATCAGAGCATCAGCATCACGCACAGTCGCAGTCGGATCGAATGGAGATACGGAGGAGATTCCCCAAAACAGATAATCAAGTGGTTTTTATCAATTTCACCTTTCCTACCCGAGGAGCGCATTGTCTTTTAATTTATGAAATAGATACGACGCTACGCGGCCATCAATTGGAAATTCGAAACTGTCAAAAATCGGTACGGTTTGGGGCCGTGGCTCGATTGTGTGACGCTATCTCTGCGAGTGCATCTGTCGCAGTTCGATCAGCGGCCATTGTGTGCGCTGCATCAGTATGCAACGACGCACAGCGACGTTCTGCCTGCAGGGGTGTTGCGCGGAGTGTCACCCCTGTGGGCCATAAATAAACTAAATGGTGTTAATTTTGGGCCTTTCAATAGGGCACAATAAATTTGTCACAACAAGGCGGGGAACGAGAGGAACGGAATGTCTTGATTTTTTGAGCTTGTAGCCCCGTCCAATGTGCATAATCGATCAGAAATTCGATACGATCGGCCAGGGACCGGGATGAGTAGATTCGTGTTGTTTATTTGCTCGTTTCGGTGATCACGACACATGCAGATACAAAGTGGAACAAGTGTCACCATAAATTTCCGTTGCAGCCACGATGCGCGCGCGCGCGCTGCAGTTTTGGGCCTGTGACGCGTTCTATTAATGGATCACGAAGTAGTGTATCCTTGGCGGCCTACTCGCGCGTATTGAATTTCCCGATGTGATTTCGATTTGTCGGACATGGTCTAGAGTGGGCATTGACAGCAGATGTGTATGGCGGTTATATGGCTGGGATGGGACTGAATAAATTCTGACATCCACTTGGAGGTGCGTTTTGGCTCGATGACAGTGCCATGACGACGACGTCAGTCGCCAGTTGAAGCCCTTTCACAACCAGTACAGGGGGCAAAGTACCAAGCATAACCATTAAGGCTGTCATCGCATATTCAACGCTGGCAGAGAGGTGAGGGTCCACAATTCAGTTGACATTGTTGGCAGGTAGCGCAAAAGGCGTTTTGCTGAAAATAAAACGAAACTGGTAACCGGTCGGCAACAGAGAGAGAGACAGAGAGAGATAAATCGACGCAAGTTGACAGGTTACACACAAATGAAACTGAGATGGCAGTGATCCTTGTCTGGTTTTATTTTTTTCCACTCGTTTATGTGGTTTTTGGTTTCCCCGGTTCCCGCATGCGCACACGGGCCAAGTGGGGAAGTGGTAGTTCCTTTGGGAGCGGTGCGAGTATCTGTACCGAAGTACATGAGGCTCTTTACGGCTGAATGCGATAAGATGAAGAAGATGCATTCACGCACATTGCTGCCCAGGTTGAGGAGCTTTTACACATGTATGTGAAGAGGTTTTGTTTTGTCGCAGTTGATGACATTGGGTTGAGGTCAGAAACAGTTGAAGGGTTTCCACTTTCCGCAGGCACGAACTACCTTTGGAGCTGACACTTCTTAGTACCACTAAGCTCATAGTGCTAAGGATACTCGTGCTGTTACTGAGTTGGAGAGGTTGCAAAATACAAACGCAAAATAATTAGCAGGCTTTAAAAGTTCCCTTGGTCCTAACTGATTTCTCCGTATAAGTGCGCTTGACTGTTTTGTAAAATTTCAAAAGCAGTTTTGATTGGAACTCAGGTTCCTACATTACAGTCGGCTTTCTAGTTCCTTTAAGGCTGCAGCTTCAGACAAGGAAGTGCAGCATTGACCTTTCACCAAGATTGGGTGGGTCTATACTCTGTCTATAGGCATACGTACACCAAAGGTTCAACTGTCACTTTGACCAACTACGGATTATACCTACTGTCTCACAACACGCAATCAAAGCAGCATGTTTGTTATAAACTAATGCGTTGTGTTGCGTTTTATTGCGTTGCATTGTGGTACCTGGCATTGCGCTGGATTTAGTTCAATTTCCAAGTGCTTCATTCATTAGGTTGCACTGCATTGCATTGCGTTGTCCATGAAGCAGCGTTTCATTAATTAATTGCTCTGAGTTCTATTACCATCGCTTTGTGCTTTCTGCTCCGTTGCAATGCGCTAAATTTTATTGTTCTGTATTTCATTGACTGCGCTTCATTGCCTTGCATTCATTTGCACGAAGCTGCGTTTTATTGCTCAGCATTTCTTGAGTTGATTTGCGCTGCTTTGCGTTGTTTTGCGTTGCGCTGTGTTTCATTAATCTTTGTTCCATTTCACTTCGCTTCATTGCGTTATCTACATTGCATTGCATTCGTTGCGTTGTCCTCCATTGCTCTTCAATTCTTCTCACTTTGTTTCACATCGTTGATTTTCTTTGCGCTGCATCGCATTTCTTTGCGTTGTATTGCATTTCTTTGAGTTGTTCTGCACGAAGCTGCGTCTTGTTGCGCTGAGTTTCATTGCTCTGCATTTCTTTTAACTACGTTGAGTTGCTCTGCGTTGTATTGCATTTCTTTGCGTTGTATTGCTTTTCTTTGCATTGTGTTGCGTTGGTAAATGAATGTATAAAGTAAGTTCTGTAACACGAAGTAGGCAACCCCCTTAATTGAAAAACAAATCCCTGCCACAAGCTGTCTCCTTTTACGATCCTAGCCAATAACCACTAACTCTCAAAGCCATTATCTAATTGAGACTAAATGGTAAGGCAGATCATTAGGCGAGGGCATAAAGCCTCGCCTTGTCTGGTGCTGATGCCGATACAAATACGAAATACCTTTTCATTGGAAGTAGGTAATAACCTTTGGCAGATGTTAATGGTAAATCAAAACTGCAGCTTCACCGTCGCAATCACTATATACGAGTATCTCCGAAAAGGATATAGCTAGCTGCATTCAATTTCACGTTTTTTTCCTTGGAAAATCGTCCGTCTCCAGCTGAACCAACAACGAAATACCTTCAAGTAATTCCAATAGCACCTCAAGCTATTCAACTTTTTGAGTTAAAGCACCACCATCAACAGCAGCAGCAGCAGCGGGGAGACTGCTGCATCGCATTGGAACAATAATTGCGACCATTACAAATTGGGATGGGAAATGGAATCCCTCGTACAAAGGCGAACTGCTCCAAGACCGATGTGCACCAGATCACTGGGATCATCTTCATGAGAGATGCGAGCAAAGAATTTGGTTTTTATGTTCGGATTCTAATTACAGCGCAGAAATGTTTTCGCTCTCCGTTTGCGTTGTTGTTTTCAATTTCGTTTCGTCGGATGGCTTGAACTTGGCAATATACTCGCAGGTTGGTATATACGACGTGCCACTCGAGCTGATAGGATAGACTCGTATGGACGAGGTCCTCCTAGACCATGAAATTAAAGTTCTTCTTCTTGTTGGTGTGCTTGTTCTTGGGCAACCCAACACCCTTTGGAAGAAGCGATTCCATCTGAAACTGACTCGTATGTTTGCCATGGAGATATAGACACGCAGCTGAATGTGCCATTCGAATGGGAAGAAAAATGAAACCGATTCCCAGAGGAATGGTGTGCTGGTGGATTGTGAATCAATACACAATCGGAATTGCTGTGCCCGGCCAGACTGGGCGGATTAGTGATGACTTGTTGGCTGCTTTGAATTCTGTTAGAGCGCAAAGATCTGCAGCAGCAGTGCAACGGTAGACATGGACACCACAACAGTGGTCACTTCTTGTGCTGAGATGCAATGAGTGGCATACAAGATAACCGCGCTGCGTACTCATTGCTGAAGCTAAACGATATTTACGGAGCTAATTAAGATATCAAAATGTTCAAGGAGTGGTGCTTTGCCTTCGCACAGAGCGTGTGTATGGTTAGATGGTGTTGGGCAGGCGAGCACGGAGCTGGATGTGGCAGTTCGAGTTGCTTGCCATAGAAGAAGAGAGTGCTGGACTTTTTGCACAGGTTGGGGTGTGGTGATGAATTTGAATAGGACCTTATACATATAATATCGGCCAATCTCGGATAACGTTTCGGACGCCGAAAGGGTGTTTGTACGCCGTTTGCCCAAGTTCTCGGAAGTGCAATTGAAAAATATTCCGCCGTGCTTTCAGATATATTTTTCATTTCATTTTAAATGCCTATATCGGCGAACCATTTATCTAGTCTTCAACAGGTCCACGAGATACTTGCAGGTAGGGATCACTTGTGCACTTAAATTGTTGTGAGATGTACCTGCCTGTCAAGCCATGTCTCTCCATAAACACGTAGTCGCAGACTTAAGCATCAACGTCTCTTACTTTGCTTAAGAGCTGTGGAGCAGATATGATAGGCTTAAGTGGGCTTAAGTTAAAAGCCTGCAGCTAGGTTCAAAATCTCCAAAATGCAGAATAGCGTTGCGCTATAAGTTTCATTTCCACACGAAAGCTTATCAGCTGCTTTTAAAGCCTTCCAGACTTCAGAGCTCAACCTATAAAATCTATTATGCTTGTTGTGGTATAATATATTTACCTTCCATAGATGGATGGAATACTTATCCTTGAATGAAGCAAATGACCCGACACTCATGCTTGCAGCTACGTAATGTGAGGCATTTCGGTGTCGACAAGATGCAAATCCTGTCAAATTTTGAAACACAACGACCAGCCAAGCAGTTACGGCACCTGGAATTACAAATTTGACTTAGAAGGGTGTAGAAATAAATCACCAATGTAGATTCCAAACCGAAAATCTGTGCCTTTTAGAGCACTTCAACTGGGTAATCGTTCGCTTCGGTCAGACTCATGTCAATCTTTGAAAACGGCGACTGCTCTTGCTGTAACTTCAGAAATATGTTTAGCAGATCCGATCGGATTCACTTCTTTCGTCAGCGTTAGTCGCAGGTTCCCGTCTCCGTCACAAATAATATTTAGAGAAGAGGTCTAACTACCGAAACTTGTGGGACTGCCGCCGTATTATTCTATTATTTAATGCGCAGTAAGTCTACTACCTTATCTGCTTGTTTCAGATGTCACTCATTGAGTCACTCATTTGAGCTGGAATAGTGCGGCTTATTATTTCCGACTTGTAATGCAAATAACCCTTAGCTGATTTAAAGGCAACTACAGCTTTGTGTTGGCATTGTCTATAAACGACTCCACCTAAAACCAGCATTGGAGTTGTAGCCAGTTTTGCCAAAAAGTCTTTAAGACCTAGGGATAAACCGCAAATATTCTAGGGAACAGTTTGCTCTCATCATACATGGCTCGAAATACCTCTACACAAGTCCCAAGTGTACCGTTCGACCTTCTTCCGCCGCTTAGCCATTTCCAATTGGAAACACATTCTAATCCAAGTGACAGAACACAAGTAACAATCCCCAAACAAACAGCCGGCGGCCATTTGTTTTCAGAACGAGAACGTCACCACAGATAAAACAACCGACTACCATGTATAGACCAAATGGCCAGATCGCGTCTATCGCTATCGCACCCGGCGCGCACTCAATGCGCAACATTTAGCCGCAATAAAGCAATAAAGTGGCAATAAATCAACTTAATTAACTGAAAATCAATTCATAAATTATTCCCGCTGTCGTATGGTGTGCGCAGTGTGTAGCTGCGCACATTAAAATGATCACTTGGTTCGCAAGGTACCTGCCGCACAGCAGAAGCTTCTCCAATCCAACTGCGCTGAAATCCAATCCCGATGTAAGCCCATTTGCAAATTTAATCTTTGCAAAGTGATCTTCTTCCTCTCACTTGGGCCATTCCTGCGAGCGGCTGCCGCGAGTCCAAAGACGGTTCCTGCTGAAGCCGCATCCCTACCGACCGCGCGCACATTCATATATAATAAAGTGAGCGGCGTGGAATGAAGGTCATAGCGTGTGAGCACGTAGCACAGGTGACTTGTGTGATACGACGACGACTGCAGCGACACTCCAGCAGCAAATGACTCCAGTTGGCCAGTGCCGGGGTAATAAATACTGGGTGCGGGTCAAATATATCAGAGGTGGTACCAGATATTCGTGAGTGTTCGCAATGCTCATGTTTTACTTTCCTGTGATTAGGCATCCTCCGCTGAGCTGGTGTGTATAAATCTGTGCGCGGGAGTCGTGCTCGGCGCTGCTGCTGTTGTGGTGTTTGTGTTTGGAAATCCAATATGGCACTGTGTCGCCGGTAATAAATTTTGGCCCGAGAACAACGCGGATGTAACATGGTGCAGCTAAAAAAATGTCCCCAATGCGGTATGGAGCTTGTAGGAGGAGGTTTTGTGTCTGCTTTGTAGCCATATACATAGTGACACTTGGCGCGCAACATCTCGCCAGTATTTAACAGGGTTAGGCTATAGGTGACGGAATCTTTGAAACCATTGAAGGGACAGTTATTTAGTGTTGAAACCACGGAAACTTGTGTAAACGTTGTGGGGGAATTTCGACTGAACGGCGTCTGAGTTTAGCAAGTGATTTAGGCAGCACGGACAATTGGGACAGCGCAACAAGTAGGTATTGTTCACTCGAACAACAAAAGTAACTTTCGGGGCATAGTACACTCAACCAAAAGGTAATTGGTGCCAGATAGATCTGGGAGTACATAAGGTGGCAGGCACAATGTAATGGAATAAGGCACTGGATATTGTGATTTGTAGTCCGCAACAGGCAACTACTAAAGTAGGGCTGCTGCGACAAACACAAACTTTTGGTTCTGAAACCCTTTTTGAAAACCTTAGAATATCTCGCTCTCTGAAGGCTAAATAGGACCAGCAAACGTCTATGGGTCAAGAATTGAAGATACAATCTCAAAAGCCCATTTGAATGGACGTAGCAAACAGCGAGATCTATTATAGCTTCTGCAGTACCGGTTAGGTGGTATAAAACGAAGCAAGGTTCTGCATAGGTCAAGCTTAGAAAATTACAAAAACTTTGCTATGAAAACAAAACTCACAGGGTAACTGGAAGCCTTTTTGGTTTCTCTTCATATACGGAAATGTGGCTGCTGTGTCGTGGGGGACCTTTTGCGGACTTTGACTGACCTGGACGACCTTTGGTTTTAGTATAGCCTTAAGCGCAATGGAACGTAGCCACAATCGCCTTATGAAGGTTGTATAGGCAAGCCGAAAAGGTTTTCCCAAACCTATCTCTAAAAGGAGAGAAAATTCTCTTCCAACTATGCAGGAGTTAGATGCGACAAGTCTCAGGGGACTGCCATTAAATGTCAAAAAGAATCAAAGTGGCTTTGAGTGTATATTACAAAACAGTTCCTGGTACAATATTTAAGACAAAAATATGAGAGTTTGTATATTTTACGCCCAATCTAAAGTCGTCAGAGTGACCTTGGTGAATTTTATCTTGAAGCTGCGGTTATAGCTTCAAGATGACCCAAGTTGTTATGAACTTTTACAACAAACAGCAATATCGTGGATGAGATCTAAATAGTGAAAATCGCACCACTTTGGTCTTCTGGTGGGTGCGGTTAAGCCTCGACTTTATGCAGGCCTCTTTATTAAACCTCTTTTAAAGATTCTCTTATAAAGAAAGAGCTACAACTGTAGAAACGCCTGAAAGCCACTCCAGAAATGCGTTCCATTGCATCATAGCTTTGACTAAGAAACCTCCGACGGGTAACTATTTTTCTGAACACCGCAGAGTTACAAATGTCCGCCTTACGGACGAGAATTGGTCTAACACCTATTAAAAGGCTAATACTGTCAGCCCTGGATGGCATAATATATTTGAGACCTTCTAAAAATACCTATCCAGCTGTTTTTCTTTTTCTGATTCAAGGTGGTAGTTGGAAGTGATCAACTCACAAGGACAAAGCTGACTCTACAACTACTTCCACAGCAAAATACGTTATCCCCCCAAACAACCCGCCCTTCCACTTCCGAATTCATCCATCAGCCTTGTCACCTGCAAATCCAACACGCTTAAGAGGTTTCAATATCGCACCTTCACTTCTCCAACCATCGGAGGAGCACTCGCAAACATATTCAAGGATATTGCAGATTCATTATTTTGTTTTCTCCCAAGAAGCTAAAGGTGTCTTCCTCCTTTAAGCGTCAATGTGGACACTGACTATATATAATATAGCCTGAATGTATTTCGGTTGTGTAAATTCTTTTCTTCGGGTTTCGGTAATGGAAGCATCTTGTCCAAATTTGAAATTTAAAATTTCTTAAAAGCTCTGATGCTCTTGCTTTTAATGATCCTTGAAGTTGGGCGTATAATATCCGTCGTTTTATTGACATTCTGTAATTTGTGCGGAGCTTGCTTTGTGGCCTTGTGCGATACTTAATAATGTACATGAATCCATTTAGGATTTATGTCCTTTGAAGATGTGCGACCACCCAAAAATGAAGAAAATAAAAAAATATTGTTGTACCCTGAACGGTGTATACTGTTATTATCTTTGGCGCTTTATGGGCTTTGTAAATTTGCATCTGTTTTGCGACAGTAAATTTCTTTACCAACTCGGCTTTGGCATTGTTTCTTAGAGTTTGTCTGTTTCTTTTTACGAGGACTCGCAAGGCAAACATTTTGCAAGACAAATAAAAAGCGAAATAAAAGTAAAACGAATGAGATGTGGTATCGTTAAGTTTTTGTGGCAGCATTGATGCAACATTTGATGGTATTTAGTATTTTTTTTTAGAGCCCCAAATTGTTCTAAAAAAAGTTTTTGCGAAACATTTAAGTGAGCCATTGAAAGGATCATTTGTGTTGGAGTTATTACGCACTGCAGATGGGGAGAGTGTGAGCGAGCAAGCTCGTGTTCATAGAATTTGATGGGTATCATTTCGCACGCAATTTTTTCGCAGCCAAAATAAGGTAAAAATGGGCGAAAAATGTTTTTTTATCTATTGGAGTTGGTAGACTTCGGTCAAGACCTTGTCCTTGAAACACGAATGTGGACCACAATTTTGCTCAGTCCATGGATTTTGTAAAAAAAAAACTTTTAAGCAAATAGGGCACTTCTTGGTAAAAGTTATAAGATAGGTTATGGTCAGCAGTTGAAAAGTGATGACCCCTTCAACACAACCCTAACAACACACAAAACAAAACTCCACAGATCCGAATGAGAGGATTTCCACCATTCGCTGGGCAATAGCACTCGCAACCCTTCTCAATTATTTTCTAATTAAATTCTCCTCGCCCCCCACATATACATGCATGACATATGCCTCTGTAATGAGATCGCCCAATTTCCCTCTATAATGAACACATTACCCAGTAGGTAGAGGGAAAAAAACCTCATTACAGGGATTCATTACGGCCGGCTGTAGATTTTTGCAAAGCCAGAGCTCTAAATAAACGACCATTTGCACCTATGCCCGAGAGCCGAGAGTAACTCTAATGCCAAGGAAAATCCGAAGGAATCATCCAAAGACCATATCTAATAGTTAACCCCAATTCATGGGCATTAATTAAACATACTTACATACACAGCGGCCACCACATTACATCACTTCATCTTTGCATCAAATTTCTCCAGTGGCCGAAATGAGTTCTCTGACTGGTCGTCCTTGTCGTCATCGTCATCCCGGGGCTCACTGTATGCTACATCATTTACATTCCGAAATTACGAGACCTTACCTAACCTACCATACAATGCCGAACGGTTTGCAAAAAAAAATGTCCTTATCTATCTCCCTCTTCACATAATAGCAGACGAAAGTTCCTTTCGTCCTTTGTAATAATGAGAAGTTATTTCGCCTCTGCTTCTTTGTTTTTCTATTCGGTTTCGGTGTCCTTTCTGCCTTTTACCCTATGACTTGTTTTTTTTTTTTTGCTTTTTAATTAAAAAACGAAACTATGTCAAGCACAGAGAGTTCATCACCTCTTTCGCTTGTGCACTTCATCCAAAAGTATATTATATTCGGAACATGGAGGACAAAAGTGAGACAACGACAAGGACTCAAATGTGAATGAAATTTTCTCATTATTTCGGAAGTGTTCACGTCTATACTTGACATACATTTCAATATTTCGTTGGAATGACTGTGACGACGACGGTGACGAGACAAACTGTGAGGCAGGCATGTGTGTAGAGAGAAGGGTTTTACGATACGGCTGATTCGCTTGCATAACAATCCTCATCTCGTAATGGAACCAGATTATTGTTGAAAAGTTTGAAGTACACTACCGATGCAGATACTTGTTTGGGTTATTTTTATTTCGGGCTAGGATCTAGGATGTCATGGGAGACACGATATACTGGGGTCATGGGAAGTCGTTTGTGGACACTTGATGAAAGTAAAACTTTTATAATGAAGTGCACATTGTGGATCATTTTAAGCTCTGTCAAAAGCTTAGCCCTCCTCTTCACATAAATGTAAAAAAAAAGAAAAACTATCCCTAACCAATTTGAAACCTTTTCCCAATTCAAACTGTAGAAAAACGGTTCCCACCCAACCAAAGACAAACCGAACTTATGTAGGTGTGGGGATTTTGTTAAAACTTTCCAATTCCCTCTTGTTGTTTTGTTGAAAATTTACAATAAATTGGAATTAACTCGTCATGTCGAATTGTGCCTTTTATTTCGGATTACAACTTGCCCCAGCCGCCCCTCTTTGGCATATGTACTTGTACATTCGCACCCATGCGGACACAGAATCATAAAATCGCCTGGCACACATGACAACAATTCAAAATTAAAATGAGCGTACGCACATCCCAATCATGTTGCTGTTTGTATCTGCTTATAGTGCCGACCCTGACATTTCTCTGTGTATGCTCTTTTTCGGTTCAGTTCGGAACGAGCTCCATTTAAGCAAATGATGCGCACACAGGACATGCCGAATTTTCCAAAAATTATTTTTGCATCAAGAGGCGATCCGCCCCCCGTCCATACGTTAAATGTGATTCACCAATTTGGCGAAATGGGGATCAAGAATGAAGAGCTAAACACACACGTACATGACTAATCCCCAGGGGTTGGGTTGTGTAAAATCGTTTCTGTTTTTCGTACTCGTTGTCGTACAGTGGCTAAATGAAATTCGAGGCCAAGAATAGGACAAATTCGTTGGAAAAACTCTGAGCGTTCTTTGGAAAATCTGGTCTTGTGTTTCACTGGCGGATGCTTGATGGTGCTGATGAGACCTCACACGATGATGTCGCTCAATATTGTCGACAGCTTTAGTTGGCTGCTGATGATGATGATGTAAAACAAAAGAAGAAGAGATGGATGAGAATGACGATGCAGATGATGTGAGTATCCCGCGTTGAAGGGTGTTTGGGTTCAGTACAACAAAAAATAAGGGCCTCAATAATGGTGAGTTTGACACTTGGTGTGAAAAAACAAAAACACAAAGTTGGTGATAATGGCAGACAGTTGGAAAGTTCTTTGCAACAAGCTCCGAGAAAAAAAAAATACTTCCTTTGGTGGGTATTCCACAGAAGGTATAAATCAGAGACTTAGCTTGGAAAGATTGTCGACAATTCGGCATCCTTTTCAAAGTTAATCATATTTTGGTTCGGTGTTGTAAATTTTACGACTCGTATTTTTGACGTCAACATGTTGATCACATTTTGTGTCGTAAATACACCCATTGCACTAGCTTGAGAACTGATCACCCGGACTTGACTTAATTAACTTTTAAAAGCTAGTGTTGAAAAGAAGGAAAAAATAAGACCGGCGCAATGTTTTGTGGGAATTGACAGGATGAATGACTAGCAGAAGTTTAAAAAAAGCCTATTAGACTATATTGCATCAAATATGTCGTCAAAAACCCACATGACAGATACCTTACTTGAGCTACTATGGCATATTTTGAACTGAAGTCGGTGAGGATTTTTCAAGACTATTCTAGGGACCCAATAATGGTGGTTGAGAGGTTCGTATAATGAGGATGACATCTACGGAAATGCACGTGAAGGCTTTGAGCTCTGAATAGCAGACATTACCGCTATCCAGTGCAAGTTGTGGCACCTACTGCGACTACTTTACAGCGGAAATTTGAGTGCGAATTTGTTATAAGCGCCAGAAATATTTACACACTAGTAAACGTCTTATGCGAATCTGTGTCAAAAATAAATTCATATATATCCAGGCTGATATTGCTCTCACGACCAACAGAAAAAAACTATGGAACTACCAAAAATTGTTTCTATATAGATTCTAGCTCTCCGACAAAACATGATATGAGTTTGTCAATCTTTCTCGTTGATTTTATAGTCAAGAAGAGTCTTTGGTATAACCCAAAGCCAAAAGCTTGCACGTATACGTTGGTGGTTATCACCAGATCGACAAACCATCATCTTGGTTTTTACCATCGACATTAGGCTACCCTCCAGAAGTTTAAAAAATGTCCCAACGTTCTTAGCTGACAATAAAGCCTCGGACCTTTAAGAAGAAATACTGTAAAAAGATTTTACATTTAACAGCTTGATTCGCAACAAATCGCCAAAAGCTTTGTAGACCGCGTATAAATCTAAGCCTATCAAGAAGGAGCAAGCAGCCAGCATTACGTGGTGAGGAAAAATGCCATTGATGCTGTCAATCTATTAGAAACGTTGATTTCATGAGTTTTGCCGACTACCTCCGCAACAAGGACTAGAAATAGACCTGCTTGCTAAAACCTGGATATGAAAAAAACACTTGTGGAGACTGTTTAATGGGGAAGACGACGAAATTGCCCTGTCAAACAGAACGAACAATTCAACCTCGACCATCGAAGATGAAACTCAAGACTTTCACTAGTAATGATGTGGGAATTTCATACATGCAAACAGATGGCTGGCCGAATAATTAAAACAGAGCGAGGCGACTTGGTGGAGAGGATATACCCATATCAAACCATTTCGAAGAATTTGTCGGAAAAGCGGTTTTCAGAATTGTTCCGATTTATTGTAAAGGAGACTCTATAAACTAAAGCTTTATGTAAGACCCTAAAACCTTCTACCAAAGAACTCATTGGGCCTATCGTCTTTTTATTTTAACTAAAATAGATCATGGAAAAACCCAAAAAGTTCAGATCTATCCCCAGTTTCTGTTTGATAGTCACAAGTTATAAATGCACATATCCAGGCCTTATGAGGGTATTTTTGACACTCTCCTGATACCTTGGGTTTTACAAATTAATTTAGGTGAACACTCACTTCTGGGTCGGAAATAATTTCACCGAAAACTTACGTCAAGAAATAATTTAGACAAGATGATGCCATGTCATGTGACTTCTTTGACGTAAAATTTCAGACTTCAGATAATGATGTAAAACTCGCTAGGCAACACTAGGGTAGAGTTTTTTTAGATGTCGGTGAACTTGGTCAAAACGAAGTAATGTCAACAAGAAGACTATGCAACTTTGACAAATAAGAAACAACGTCCCACTTAATCTTTTAACGCATTTGGATCCTGACATCTAAAAATGGAATGCAAGTAAAGAAGAACACTCATCAGTCGTTGATTTCTTAGGCTCCAAAAAGCTAACACACAAATTAAAAGTGCTGCCGCTGTTTTCTTGCAATTGTATAGCAACGTCTTGACAAGAAACACTAATAGTTGCGGTAGGTCCTCCGTTTCTGTGCAAGGTATATTTGAATTCTATTTTCGCCAGCTTGATCCAATTTATCCTTTAGCCACACCTAGGTATATCTACTAATTGGTCATAATGGACACCCCCTTCACTGTCTAGATATAGCTTAACGACAAAATCATATAAACAGAACTGACCTACACCACTCACAATGCAAATACTCTTGGCAAAGCAATACTTTGCCAACTTTCTCCTTTGTCGCCGTCAAGTTGTTGTTTGCCGCACGAATCATTACTCACGTTGGTTAGTGTTTTAACGACACGACGCCACAGTCATTGCTGTATTTCCGGCGTTTTTCCCATCAAGCTGCGCGGGGCGACAATCAAATGAGACACGCCACACAAAGCACACAGGACGACACACAACAGAAACAGAAACAGAAACAAACAACCGCTCAGACGGTAATAAATCATCGGCAATCAGCCCAACCACCAACTGTCGCACAATCTCTTATCTCGGGCGGAGATCTTAAACCTTTTTGCATTCGCGCTGCCGTTGCCTTTGCCGCCTTATCGCCTTTGGCACGCATCAAACCCCCCATTCGCATCATCCCCTCCGATGGCGAATTTCACTACTACTTTGTTTGCTCTCGAATGCAAATTGACACCGAAAAAAAGCCGCCGCCACTGCTGCGGAGTCGGAGTCGTGCTCGCGATTCAAATGGATTCGCGGGGGCGCTACCATAATACCCATCCACTTCCACATGCCACCAGCCAGCAGTCGTCGTCGTCGCCGGCGTTGCCGCCGCCATCACCCCCGCTCCGTGGCAAGTATGCAAATTCAATTAAGACCTGCATGTCTCTCTGACTCTCTGCATTTGACAGGATAATTTTCTCCGCTGCTGCCAAAGGACAGTAGAGGTTCATTCCATTAACGCTGAACGCTACTCCGGCGGGGAAAGCCTGCCGAAAGGCGAAAATGTTTTATTCATGCAATCTTTCAGAGTTGCGGAGGCTTCACCGACTCGACTCTATTACCGCCGCCGTCATACCGTAATCGAAAACGAAAGCAAGCGTTGCTGTGGTGTGTTGCACTGGAGGATGCCAGCCGATATGTACCGACCGACGACGATGCCACTTCGAATGCGAATCTGCACGCACTTGACTAAGTGCTCAGTGTTTAATCAACATCCTTGTCGCACGCAACTAAATAATTAAGTTATCGGCGATGGCTGTTAGCCTTTGTCACAGCCGGTTGTTGTTGGCCGAAAATCGGAAGACAAGTCCAAGTCCAAGTGGGTCCCCAATTAAGTGGCTTTCCCAGCCGATGGTGGTTTGGTGTGTTTTTTCAGCGACAATTCCTATCCGGAACGACCACGGAAAACCGCCCGGTCATTGTTTTCATTTCGGTTTTCCATTGCCGACTCTTTTGTCAAAGGGTTGGTTGCCTCAGTGCAATTAGGTACCATTATCCACTGTCAGACAGATGTTCCGCATCAGGCCTTAAGACTGCTGCGTGACTTTCGGTTCTTTTGTTTGTCGAAGCCGTGGAAATTTGGACACGCTCAGGCGGTGTAGCAGCCTCGAATTGACACTTTTACAAGCCCATCAAGTGGGATTAGAATACCAGAATGGGTTCGGTGAGTGCCCCAGCGATAATGATCGAATTGGAACGGAATGGTCATGTTGTCCATTATATTTCGTGGGTATCTTCTCCGCCGAGCTGCTGCGTGTGCACTGTATAGTGATCCATTAACTGCGGTCTAGCGCTCCGCGCAGAGATGACGACGATGCGGCACAGATAAGCCGAGCAAATTGGGCAGTAAAGTGGGTACATAGCACTTAAGTGCTCCAAATCATATGCTCAGCTGAGAGCAAATATACAGAACGTAAGACGAAGACGAAGAAGATGAAGATGAGATGTCTGGCGGGGTACATCGATAGCACAATGTAAACGTCTAATGTAGCTGTCAAAATGTTGTGCCGTGCGTTTGTCGGAATAGAAAGTTACACGAACGTGCGCGCCGGTATTGTGGTTCCTTGGGCTTCGACGCACGCAACTGACCGCGCAGATGAACCAACTGAACCAAGTGTTCTTGGAGTGGAGTGCGGACGCGGAGATGTGTCTTTGGTATGTACAATGGAGATCCGAATCGAGCTGAGAGTTTCACTTGATGAATGATTGGAGTGGTGGCTTAGCAATGGTTTTGTCGCTGGTTGCCATTCGGTGCAATAATGAAACAATATCGGTCTTTGAAGTTATGGGAATTTGTCCATTGAAAACGGGCAGGAGCTTACAAGTGACAACGGCGCACGGATCATAGCTTTAGGTTTAAGATTCAACTGAATTCTTTTCCAATGTTCCGCTCATGCGTAGAAGACAATGGTTTGATTGGTAGACCTCTTTTGAGGCAAGCTTTTACCATTGATGATTGAAAGTAGCGTTCCTTGCTTTGGTCTTTACTATGGGTAACTGCAATGTAATGGTGTTTTTGAATCCAGTTTTGCTATTAAGAAAGATACTCATCCTTGGAAGCCTTCTCCTTCCAGTGGAACATATGGACTTCAATAATCAAGTTATACTAGGATCATTAAAGACCTTCTTGCTGAAGAAGCTTCTTGTACAAAATGCATAGCTGCTAACACCCAGGCAAAAACAAATTTTTTGTAGCGAAGAAATTTGAGGTTTTCAAAGGTTTTAAGCTTAAATTTCTAGCTCGTTTTTCAGTTCAAGAATCAAATATTCGGCGTAAGAATAGTTTTCTTAAATTATTGCCAACAATTCTTAAAGAAAATGTTGATATTTGAGTTTATTTTATTCAATTAAAAAATCTGAAATAAATAACCGTGGTTGATACAGTTGTTGGCACCGTAAAAAGTACAGTTATTCAGTTTGAGAGTGCCAACAACTGTGGTCGCATATGAATAAGTTATTGGCACCCCCGTGCAGTGGCGATTCCTGGTCTTAAGCATTGGGTTAGCTACGTGCTCACTTCTCACAAACAAAAAAAAAAACAAAACAAAAGCGCACTCTCATATTCCAAAAGCACGACAAAAATAATTATTATGTATTTACTCACATTTATAATCCACGCAAATATAAAATTATAAATCGCACTTTACTTTTGGTATAGAATTCAATAAGACTATTAATTCAGTCAAATAAGAACACAACGACACATTCTTACTGCAATTTGACTAGAAAGAGAAACACACAGAAGTAAAAAAAAAAAGCGCAAAATATACCTGCTTGCTTACACTTACACTCTACTTTCAAGTTTTATCGCATTTGTTTGCGCTTACCCTTCCGTATATATTCCTGTGCTTTGCTTACGACTGGTAGAGGTAGTCAAATTCCACACTTATACAGATTGTAGGAAATTCGGTAGCGCAATTTTTTACGCTAAAATGATACAAGCAGGAGACTTTTCTATGGGAGTTTTAGATTGTGTGTGTGCGTACAGGCAAGGAATTTGCGGTATCGCAAGTTGTAACGCTAAAGAGTATTTCAAGTGAAACTTATTGCATGGGAGTATTGTGTTGTATGTTTGTTTAGGCAAATATTATTTGTAAATGATAGTTTTGTTATTTAGTATGTCATTGATTATTGCAATTATTAATCTTCATAATTACTTCAACCTCGTTATTTGCTGTATTTTGCGTATATGTATTTCAATTTATTTTCTTGGTTTAGCGCCGCTAAACTAGCTAACTGAGAGGAATCGCCCCTGCCCCCGTGATAGAGGCTTTTACGGCGATTGAAGAACAGGCGAAATTCGTTGGTCTTGTAGTAAATGAGGACAAGACTAAGTACATGCTATCAACAAACAAACCAGCATCTGTCCAACGCCTAGGACAGAACGTCACTATTGATAGCAACAATTTCGAGGTAGTTAAGGAGTTTATCTACCTCGGAGTAAACATGAACTCCACAAATGACATCCTAGTGGAGATCCGGCGAAGAATTACCCTAGGAAACCGCTGCTACTTCGGTTTGGCAAAAGCAATTGGGTTCAAAACTCCTAACTCGAAGGACAAAATGTATGCTTTACAGAACCCTTATCCTGCCAGTTCTGCTTTATGGCGCCGAGTGCTGGACGATAAGCAGGAAGGGAGAGCTGATACTGGGCTCCTTCGAAAGAAAAATTCTTCGACGGATTTTTGGTCCTGTGTGCGAGGAGGGCGAATGGAGGAGAAGATACAACCGCGAACTCTATGAGCTGTACCAAGATGTGGATGTAGTCCAAAAGGCCAAAATACGTCGACTACATTGGCTCGGCCACATCGAGCGAATGGACAATAATGCTCCAGCTAAGAGGATCTTCGAATCCCAGCCGCCAGGTTCGAGACGACAAGGAAGACCGAACCTCCGTTTCAAAGACCAAGCCATCGCGGATGCCAGAGCGCTTGGTCTGGACAACTGGAAGCAGCGTGCCCGGGATCGCAGAGGATGGAAGGCTGCAGTGTCTCAGGCAGAGACTCTCCACGGGTCGGGAGCCCTTTAAGTAAAGTTTAAGTAAGTTAATAATTGAATCTATATTGTTATTCTTTGATACAGCTTTCGTCACTCCTAATTAATAATATTTTATATACCTACTGCCATTTGAAATAGGTAAAGTTTTTATACATATTTTGAGAATTTCCGAAAAAATCTTTACTAACAAATTTGGAAGACCTCATTAAGATTCTCAAAACTATACCCTGAAAATTAATCACCGACAGGTGTTAATATTTTTATTTACAATTATCTGACTGAAGAGAGCTTTAAATATAAGAAATGCGGAAAATGTTACGAATTTCTTTCTTGAAAGAAGTAACTGGAAGGGAGGAAATCGCTAAACAGAGAGGCGTCAACTACTGTATCCGTTACGCTAGTGAGATCCCTTCACAACGATTTAAAAATACAAAGAAAAAATGTTGACAGTGTTTCCGAGTGTTAATTTAGAAGTTCCGTCAAAGAAAAAATATCAGCAGTGGACAAAACAAAATTTGCGAAAGGACCGATCTGAGTATACTATACAACCTTTTCCAAAGTCGCATGAGGTGTGTTTTTGCACTCGAGAAAGTGTTCCACAAATCTAACATCACCTTAGGTCAGTGCCTCCTAAATGGACAAAGCTACCTATAGATAGCCACCTACCTTAGTAAAGCTCAACTTATACTTACTTAGGCGAAACCCCCCTTGCAGTCTCACGCCTCGTTAAATCTCATACAAAATGTCACACCACAAGTTTGTATTTCCTTGAAAATCACTTGAAAAACATTTAATACGCTCCTCGCGTGCCAGTTTGCCATTCATTCGGAATCAGGTTCGTACATTCATACCTACGCCCTCGCATCAAGTTGGTGTAAAAGATGTCATTAACGCACTTTTCCTTCGTGACCTCGTTATATGGTATTTATCATCGTCATCTCGGTACAGGTGAACACTTTCATCGATTAAAATAATTTCCTAGTAAAATTCACACATTAAACCAGCACGAAGCTACCGCAACTCCGCACCAACTACTGCCAACCGCCACGCCATTGACCTTGTACAATAGGAATTGTTCACTTACGGGCACAAGTCAGCTAATAGCTTCCCTCTGCCAGCCCGAAGGTAGTACTCTCCCTACAACACCATCATCGTCGTCGTCATTTATATCGTCAAATGTTTCGACATCAAAGTGGGAGTCTATGTCGTGACTCGACTATTCCAATGGCTTGCGGTGCGCGTACACACCGACTGCAGCTACACACACTCGATTTGCATTTGCATTGCGTTCGTGATTGATCCCGATACGTCGCATTATCGCCCGCTCTTCCCCTCGCCATTAGAAGGCATCACCTTTCCATCCCGACCTACCTACGATACGAGTGCCTACCTATACACAGCGTGCAAAGTTTCAAGTGAAATGCGAATTTAATTGTTGCCCCTTGCAGGCGCACTCAATACCGGCAAGGAGCCTCGCGCACACACAACTTGTTCGCGGTTCAGACAGATCAATTATAGCTGGCTGGCTCGCTCTCCCCCGTGCGCGGCACCGCACCTTGGCTTCGAGTGCCACAATGCATGCAATTCGATTAATTGTTTTATTTGCATTCCCGCGATTTCCACCGGTAAATATACCCGCCTACCCTTGCAGGCTTGCGAGCTGCATCAGTGCTGTGTGCCGAGCAACCAACTTTAAACGAATTAAAGTGAAATTGCAGGGGAAATTCAATGATTTATGCTAATTGGACTTTCGTCCTTAATTTCTCGGACGATTCCAATTTTATGTTGTTTTTTTTATTTTTTTCGTTCTTGTCCAAAAACAATTAAATTGCAATTGAAAGATTTAATAATTGACATTCGTGGAGCGGAGAACGAGGTCTTAAATAAGGCAATCAACAAATATGAGACATAAAATGTTGACCCTATTAAATTGACAAGGGTTCGACACGTCCCCATGTGAAAAGGGGGCGAAGCTGACAAGTGACTACAAGCTTACAGCGATGTGTAAACTTTTTCGATTACATTGCGCCGTGGGATGAGGTGCTTGGGCTGGCATGACAATTTAGTTCAGAACTTGAGGTAGGTAGCGAGGGTGATCGTTCTAAGAACGGTTTGGGATGAAGTTGGGTTTTTTATGCCAGTTTTATCTGACGCTTCATTTTCGATAAATTAAAGATTTCAAAGAGGAGCAAGTCACGGGTTATCCATGCTTGTCGTTAGGTAAGGAACTCTTTTGAAGCTCTGAAGGTCTACTGCCATTTACCCATTCTCACTTAGAGAAAGTAGCGACGGGAACTATATTTCAATACAGTCGTCATTTTGACGCCAGTCCAACTATTACCATCTATTATCATCGAGTTTCATGACATCGTTGGTGGAAGCATACGTCAAAGTATCCAAAGTGCGTAATGTCTGCCTAAATGCACTTGGGATAGGTACTCTCATATAATGGTATAGGTATAATTGGAAGCTGGAACTATGCATAGCAAACGAAAAATAAAAGGGACTCCGTCTACGACTCGTCTGAAACGTATACCAATCGCTTTAATTATTCGTTAAATCTTCGCCATTCATCTGCCACTTATGCAGTTTAAAACAAAAACAACTCTCCGTCACGCACAATGGGAGTTTGCAACTCCAAATTAATTGTCGTCTCTCATTTCTTTGCGACTTGATCTTTGTTTAGTCAAATTTAAGGACAATTACCGCTCCCTAGGGTGAATTCAACTTTGGGAAAAGTTTTTCTCGCCCCCCCCCCCCCCCCACACGCACGTGATCCTTGGGGCAATTGCGAACCATAACACACTGTAGAGGAAATCCTACCCAGTCGCATACGACCATGTACATTGTCAATTACGTTTGAATTGACAAATGGAATTAATGGTACTTTGTATGTCCTGACATTTGTTCTTTCTACTGCTGCATAATTACATACTTTGGCAAAGGGGTTGTGTCTTGTGTGTGCCGGTTATGCAAGGGATGATGGCGAGGAAATGCTGTTCAAACCATAGACTATCATGATCAAATTCCAATCACACAGGAACATCATATTATTTGCTTATATCCTTTTTATCTTTTTGTACTGTCTTGTAGCGTCGCCCTTTGTTCGCCCTTATTTCTTGGCATTTGCATTTGAAATTTATTCCATTTTGTTGCTTCCTTCAAATTGGGTACAGTTAGGGCGAGGGAATAGAAGACAGTTAAGAGATACCAATCAGTGTGTAGGTAGGGTACGTTAAAACATTACGTCCACATACACCCATTATGTGAAATGTTGCAAAAGTACCAATAACAATCTTCCATAAAAATTGCACTGTTGCTCCTGCTAATTGATACTTTATGCATGGGCTTCATTTAGACCCTCAACTGTGTGAAATGAATATGAATATAAAATTGGCTTAAAAACCACACTTCTTCCAAATTCGAATTGATATGAATGAGACGTTTCTTAAAAACCATCATAAGTGTTCTAATAATCGCGACTCTACTGTACCACAGTCATTTAGAATTCTCAGCACGACTCAGGGGGAAGGGCTTGTAGATGGAGTGAAGTTGTCGTCTTTTGAAGATATGATGCATTAATATGATTCGTTACACGATTTGTGCCAGGACGAAAGAGCTCTTATGGCGCAAGGATAAATGTATGTCCTCCAGAAATAATATTAATTTTTGTATATGCAGCCTTAATTTCAACTGGAAAATTGTACGATTTACGTTACTATTTTTTTTTACATCGCCGAATAGTCAAATTGGTTTTCAGTTTTAACATCCTTGGATGGATGTTTCTCTATTTCATTATGCGCCAAGATTTTCTTGAAGGAATAAGAACGGAGTGATGAGGATGTAGGATGTGTGGTAAGTAGGGTTTTTTGTGGATAAAAAAACACCGAAGATTGTTAGTGATGAGCGACGAATATGCATAATGCCGACGTCTTTACGATGCAACTGTACTTGCGATAATCTGCCTAGAAAGGTTCAGTTTTGATACAACTTTTTTGTGTATTTTGGTGGACATGTCATCCAATTGGTCCTTTCATTTCGATCTTTAGACGGCTGCTTTGAGTTGTGCCTTGGTTACTTTTAGAAATGTAGTGACTCCGTGGTAGTAATCTAGCTTAAGCCAATGCAATTGCACTGAAATTGTATCATATGACCCATTTGAGGTGTTTGTCTTAGGTGCAGGGAAATAACTTCACCCCGAATGGGAAATAATTCCACTTTTTTTGGGAAATTATTTCTCCTAATACGCTACGACATATTATGTTAGCCCACAATAATTCATAAATATTTGACCTTTTTTTCCAGTTAGAGTAGAATTCTTAAATTGTGAGAAATAATTTTAAAATTTTTGGTGAAGAAGAAAATGCCCGATTTTAGTGGGAAATAACTTCACATAAAAGAAGTGAAATTTTTTGTCACTCGAATGGCCCGTGATTTGTTTCCTGCGCCTTTATTTTATACATTTAAAGTAGGTAAATGTTGATCCTATTTTGACACAACCTTAAGCCCACATAATTCTAATTGACGTTAGAGTAATTTTCAGTTTAAGAGACAGCGCTTAGGAACGCGATCGCGAGCATTTTACGACCACAGTCTTCTCTTGACCAAAATGCACTAAAGGCTGAAGAGTTCCACAACCTCGACTCGACGCAGACTCGATCGGTCCAATGAAGTTCCAACCATGTTAAACTGAAACTCCTTAAAACTATTTGCGTCAATAAATTTAGGAGTTAGGGTCTACTGGTCTTGCCGAGATCACAAAAATTTTTGAAGAAGTTATTTTCAAGACTCCTGGTTTTGGCCAAGGGCACATGAAGAGAAAACCCCAGAGTGAACTACCTGATTGTCTTCAAGCCGTCCTTGGATAATAACGATATATGTCATTAGCGATGGAAGCTAGTTGAAGCCTATTTCGAAAAGGCGGTTTTCTTGTGTAGGTGGCTAAGTCATTTATGATAACCGTGTGGGGACGGATACTAGTTTGAAGCTTCTGTTGGAATCTACAGTGTTAGCTTTCCTTAAGCCTAACTGGGAGGTTGTAAAAGAATTTTCGAAAAGATTTGCTCAAGACAAACTTGGATCGTAGGTACGTGATCGCATAGGCTACGAGTTTGCCGCTCCATCGACGTATCTATCTATATATCCTAATTTCCGAGCAAAGAATGGTAATGCTAGAGGTTTTTAAACGAACTCGAATAAAGGTAGCCTTTACCATTCAGGGCATAAGCAAGTAACTGATGGTGCGACGAAGTGGTTCGCCGAGTTTGACCGTTTTCTTGAACGATCGATTCTGTCTCGCTGCCTTAGGAAGGCTCTGACTACCGAACGCGACTTTTGTACCATCATCAAGAAGAAAACTTGTTTTCTTTGCCGTCTGGGTTCTTTCATCGCCGTGTCAACTAGCAAAGGCAATCGCTATCATTCAACCCTTTCCCTTCTTCCTGATCCGATTCTTCTATTCTTTAATTTTCTGAGCTTAGATCTTGCTTTTACTGATATTGTCCTGGAAAAAAAAAAAACTCTCTTCAGAGTGGTGCATCATTTTTAGTATTATGTATGGCTTCGAAATCGCCCAACAGAAGACCGCCTTTCACTGAATAAGTACTCAGAACTGCATCGTCCAAAGTGGTCAAAGAGAGCAAGCCCCCTTTCAGCTCTCTGACAAGGCATATGTCATGGCTATAAAACATTCCGAAAATATGTCACTTCTATGCACAAGACAAGCCCAGCTCTTTTCCAAATCCAACCACGAATGAGGTCAAACGCTTGGATGTTCCACGTAACTATAGTCAGCCTTTCAAAAGTTGAGAAGTGAATTTCTAGTTGTGCTTCGCCAATCTTTGTAATACTTCCAGGGATCAAGTTGAAAATATTCTTAACAAACAAAACGAACACAACAAAAGTACATACGCCGGGGTAAACACATGCTTTGATTCATCTCTCGTCTCGTTGGTGAGTCAGCCCAATGCCAAGTTCTGAATAAATTATCCTACGAAAGCAATTTGCTTTGCCATAGAGAAAAGCTCACATCCATCGCCGCATTCCATATCCGCACAGAGCCAGATTCAGACCCGAAAAAGGATACATAATATCGTCCTTCAGTGTAATACCTACAAACACACATGCAGAAACCCAAAAAATCCGACTTATGTCATTCAAACTCTCTCACTTGGAATCACTTATGAACAGTGTACACTGTACACAGAGACGGAACTGTTCTCCTCTTCGCCGTTCAAGTCTCATCCGTTTCTAAAGAATTCATCTCGAGAAATTTTGCTATTTTGTTTGCACACAGAGCCAGGGATAAAGATACACATTACTCGCGTAGGGTCCTTCTAATCCTCGAAGCGCAAAAAAATAATCAGCAGAATAATATTATTTCGTACAAGTTTTCTGCAGAGATTGCTTTCCATAGAGTGTGGTCTCCCACAAGCCGTCAACTGTCTCGGTGGTCGTAGGAATGTATCTACTACTTGTGTCTTGAAATCATAACTCCAGCGAAGCGTTTTCGAGAATGATTCGGCCCAGCCAACCCAATGCGGTATAGAATCAAGTCTTTTCATTAGCATTGCAAAATTAAGTTCCGTGTTTGTCTTTTGTTCACCTTAATTGATGTGACACAGAGCTGACAGGAGTAGGCGTGTTACAGCATAAAAGGTCAGCCTCAGAGCTGTTGGTTGAGGTATGGTCGGGCAGCAGGTCAGTGGTCCTAAAAGCTTTGTGTGGTGAATTGATGTTTATGCTGTGCTGCCTTCTGCGGAGGGTGTGAAAAGGCAGTGAAATGATTCACAAATTAGTGAGTCGAATGGATTTGTGTGCTTATTTGACAAACCAAAACCAATTAGTGATGAGTGTCGAAAGAAAACGAGTGCGTGGAGTAGTAAATTAG
Source organism: Cheilosia impressa (assembly GCA_948293265.1). NCBI lineage: Eukaryota > Metazoa > Arthropoda > Insecta > Diptera > Syrphidae > Cheilosia > Cheilosia impressa. The sequence continues at coordinate 46,353,061 of OX411882.1, read as the reverse complement.
GTGGGACATTCCCAATTTGTCAGGTCGCTGAACAGTGTAAGAAGAATGAAGTAAAGGTAACGGAAGTAGGGACTTTCATCATCTGCAAATATTCCCCTTTTGTGGCTTTGTTCGATGATGAAAGTTTCAAACCTAGGGCGTTTGGTTATTCCAAAAAGAAAGCCGTTTTTTTTAAAACAATCAACCAAAGATAGGTACCTATTTGGGAACTTGCTGAACTTATTTAAAAAGTGTTAAGTTTTTGAAACAATTTTGAAAAACATTTATGTTCTAGGTATTCTTGGTAAAGGACCCACAATTCTCAATCCACACATCTGTAAAAAGGCTTTCAGGTAAAGAGGGAGTTGAGAAGTCTGAGATCAGAGTCATAAGTTCTGAGTGGTCAGGTATATACTGGGTGTTGATGAGTGTTAGGCCTGTTATAGCCTCTAAGGCGGCTTTAGGGCATTAATTGGACTTAGACTTTTCGTAGACAGAGTTTTCACTCGACTTACTTCTAGATATTTGCTACTGCGAACATAAGCATCATACTTTCCAACAGGACCCTATCGAGACTTTTAGAAAAAATGAGGCCAGTTCGAGGTTGATGTTTGTTTACCTAATGATGAACCATTTAAACGTCCTTCACACGTGCGAGAGAGGTGCTGGTTGTATTTCTGAAGTTTTGTTGCCAAACCGCGATAAAAATAAATAGTTGGCGCTACAGGTCCATAGGGATCCTGGGCCTAGCTTCTCGCAACCATTCGTTCTGTGTGAGTTTTTAATTTTTGGGACGAATGCAATCCGCGGCACTTATAATCATTTCAAAACAGCTGGAGCTCCATCTGTTGAGCTTGTTTTTATATAAATGTTGTTGTTGTTGTTGTTGTTGTTGAAGACAGTTCACTGACGACAACCTCCTTCATTACCTCACATCTCGAACATAAAAGTCGAGATCAATTTTGACATCTTCAACCCTAATCAAAAGCTTTTCGTCGATCCAACGTTCGGTATTTCTTTGGGGGCAACGCGTAGGTATGGCCCTCAGCCTTTAAGAAAATCTCCATCACATATTCTTCCCACGTTTCCACAGAAGCAGCATTCAAATATTTACGAGAGTGTATTTACTCGTGTTTTCCTTCAAAGCTACTGTTTACACAAAATTCCCAGCTCATTTGGCTAGAACTTGTCCAAACAACAGCAGGGCGATAAACATTTCGCCATACCCTGCGGTTCTGTTAGATTCTACATACCGCCACGAGCCTCATTCGCAACAGCGATAACCCTTTACATTATCTATCGAGCTCGTTAAGTACTTAAGTACTCCTTCCTATAATGCACCTCAGACAAACGGCGAGACCAAGCAAAATATCTACAGAAGGCCAAATTTTCCCAGGGCGCTGTTTGCTAAGAAAACACTTAACTCACCTAAATCACGTGTGGTGATTTCCATAAATTCCTCGCAACGTTCCTTGCTGGCGAGTGCTATTGCCAAAAATTCCCTCAACATCCCAGCCCATTGCATGGAATAGAATTTCATGCAAATTTAATTGAAATTGTTCTCCTCATGGAATCCAATGCCTATCTCCCAACAGGATCCATATGTGTGTGCCACCCAATTCACCTATAGCATAGGTACCTACAATAACAACAGTTGTAAGGAAACGAAAAGAAAACGTCGAAATTTATGCGCCAAAGCTTTTAAGGATATTTCGCTTACGGCCAGGATACGTACAGATATAGAGAGCGTCGTCCCACTAGGCCACTACAACTGGAGCTATTAATTTAGGAGCCATTTCCAGACCCTTCCCGGCTGCACGAGTGTATATATAGGTGAAGGCATTTCCATTATGTCAAATATGCTTTTAGAGAACATTAAAATCGAGATTAAAACTAGGATAAGAGCGAGCACGAGCATTCGAGTGATGCTGATGCTGATGATGGCGATGGGGTGCACGGGGATGGAGGGCTGCTTACTTGGAGCATAGAGATGGCTCAACAGATTACGATTCAAAGATACAACCAGGTGGCGGCGATGGTGGAGGTGGGTGGGTGGCCTAAGGCCTTTTTTACATTTCCTCGCCTAGAAGTCGCTCGCTCGATGTGAAAGCAGTCTTCGCTTTCTCGTCTATATATTTCTATATAATGGGCAAAGGAAAGGCCTTCTCTGGCAGGTGTTTTTAGGCTAACTGCTTTAAGAATTTAAAGCGACAGCGTACATAAAGTTGTGTCACTAGGCCCTGGCTTTATGGCGATATCCTTGTCGTGGGAGATCTCATTATAGATAGAACTTTTCTTCAGATTTTCTTTGCCGTCTTCGGCAAGCATGTGTGTGCATGGGCATGTGCTTCCTGCCCCTGTAGCTGTGCTGGCTCGGCTCGGTTCGATCAGATGGGAGGACATATACTCGTCTTACATCAGCTACACATCAGTGATTGACAAAGGTAAAGAAACACAAGCAGAAGCTGGTTTTTCAGGTCACGACGACGACAACGATGATGTTGCAGTGTGCACACCAGGCACACTGCACACAATGACATGACGGCAACGACGACTTGACTGTCAGCATGTAGGCCATGCTATGATTTATGAATAAATAAAGCGCCAATGAGTGACACAGTGGGAGCTTCGAGTAAATAGATGGGATTGGGGACACTTCGGGGACAGTCATTGTTTTTGTTACACAGTCATAGCTGTGTTATGATTGTACTCTATCACACCCACGTGAATGAGATCGAAGCGATGCTTCTTTTTGTTATTACAAAGTCTGGATTTAGGCCAGGTAGTCGGAAGCTCAAGCCACTGCGCTGGAGAGAATTCATTACCTCTGGCTGATCCTCTGTTAAGTCTGTCAAATCGGTCTTTGTTCTGTACAGTCGTGGTAGTGGGTACCTCTCAAGTCGAAGTCGCTTAAGACAAATGGACTTGGCCATCGAGTTGAAATCAGGTTCTTATTCCCAAGCTAGTTGAAGGTCTTATCAAAATATCAAGTTGGTCGCAGTCGACTGCTTTTTTGTAATGAAATATTGCAGCGACAAGGGTAGTCAGTTGGAACGTTTGATATACCCGCAGGGCGCAGGCATTAGTCCGAATAAGTCCAAAATACTGGAAGCATATTTTCCTTCGATCCGAAATTTGTGCTATGAGGCGATTAAACCCTATGGACAATCAATCTGGCAATGGTTTTATTTTCCACTAGATTTTCCAGGATGAACTCGAATATTTTTGTCAGCTTTATCCACTGTAGGATAATTAGTTCGAAACTGGTTCGGTATTAATTTATTAGACTCCTTTATTGAGTACAGAGCTCTAATCTTTTTTTTAAGTGCCTGTTTGCAAATGTTTCTTAGAAGCAATATGCTGTGATAGTTTCATTGATCACTTATATGTAGATACAGTAAAACCCGGATAAGTACTTCACACTTAAGTGTCCACAAATCTTAAATCTATACATTTTTTACACATTTCTGTGTTCGTTTAACTACCTCACCCGCTTAAGTACAGAAAGAAAGCAGAAACTGTGAAGAGGCAGTTATCCGGGTTTTAATGTACTTCATTACTTTTTTAATTGGAAAGCTTAAGAAATGCCCTTGCAAAACTTCCACTGAAATAGTTGCGCTGATCCAGAACTCTGTTCAATTAGCTACTTTCCAAAAATCGACTTATCTCGTGCAGCTTGCTACTTCGGAATCAACTCATATAATAATAAGTTAATATAAACTTTAATAATTTTCTATTAAACTTAATTTTTTGGTCCAGTACTAATGGTGGTAAAAATAGGAAGCGAGTCGAAATTCTGCTTTTCAAATTCTAAACAATAACAAATACCTACAAACAAAAAAAATAAACATTAAGAAACAATTTTAAATTTACACAAAATTTAAAATTTAAAGCTAAAAAATAGGCATACAATTTAAATTAAGAAGAAACAATAAAAATCACATTAAATATTAAAAGCAAATTATAAATTTTGAAAAAATAATTTTGACCCATCCAGAATTTTGACCCCAACCCTGTAAAAAATTTGGAGTAAAAAGAAAACTTAGTTTTTGGCATTAACATTTAACATTTTAATATTTTAACTCGGGTAAGTAGATTTACTACGTACTTTTGAGGTATTGTTATAAATTTAAAAATGTTTCGATGCTTAAAAAAAAAATAACAAAACTGAACTTCTGTCTGATTGATATTTTAATTTAGAAATGTGGATGGTAGGTAACTTTTAATACGGCCCATTTCCTGTTAAACTCGTGCACGCAATTTTTTTGAGCGTCTTGAGCTAGCTCTGTGAAAAGAATTCACCTATTCTGTCTTACTCCTCGGTTACTCGTAGGATTTTTCAGCACAGGTAATCTTATAATGATTTGCTCTTAATTTTCCAGATGTGCCTCATTCAGCTGGTCACTGATCCTTTTTCGAAAAATTACCCTTAGTTGCATTTACAAATTCTCGAAATATTTTGATTTATTTTAGGTCGTGCAAATAGAATTAAAAAAAAATTGTCGGTCACCGGTTGCGAAATTGGCACTAGGGATGGGGAAATCCCCCAGGTCTTAATCGAGACTGCCCTATTTGCTTAGGTTAACCGGTTTTTTTTTTATATTAAACCGTTTTTTTTTTTTTTAATTTGCTGATTTTATTTTTCGATTTCCCCAGAAAAAGCCGACCGCGTTAATTTTAACGTTAGCATGTTGGGAATTATCGCCTCTTACCTATGAATAGGCAGCTCTATAGCTATGTTTGCAAACCGCTCCATCCCGCACTAGTCGATATTTACTCAGCAGTTAATGTATTCTTTTAGCCATTACACAAATTTAACAGCTCGGCTGAAGTGGCTTTAACTACATCAGCACAGTAAACAACGATTGTTTTTATTTTGAGGCGTCCTTTGCACTCGACAGTGAATTATCCTGCGAGAAATCGCTTGTTTTAAAGCCCTCCAAAAGCCATCTTCTGCGTATAAATGCGAATCCGTTCGAGAGCAGCCTGCCGTGTCTGAATTTCACGCCTGTTCAGAGATGCTCTCTGTTATCCTTTGTGACAACCAACGGTGTCCTGTATCTGTCATTATTGCTGAACAAATATGCGTGTGACCGTTGTATATGGCTGGGAGTATTTTTTTTTTAATTAATTTCGAAGGACATTCGTTGGTCGCGCGATTGTGTGGCGCGATGTCATATCGGTGTTGACCGCTCCACGCATCCGGGCATGGCATAGCGAACCTCTGCGGAAGCCATTACTACTGATGGCGGTCATGGTGGTAATGACGGTCTCCTTCGGGGATACTTCCTGTCGCAGTTTCACTTATTTATTTATTTTTTGTTTCATATTACGTATATATGCTCGTGAAGTTCCCATACAGTAGATGCGAGCATTCTTGCCATCGTGCTTAATTATTATTCAACAAGCTGACACATGAAAACCTACGTCGGCTTTTTCTACTTTTTTTATTTTACTCGCCTTTCAGTGCGTATCCTTGCGAAAGTATAATTTTTCCCGCCAATTATTGGTGCCCCTTCGGGGGAGGTCTGATAATTTTAATGTGCGGGCGCGCTCGATGACAATTTCATTGCACGCGGCGCGGCAGCGAATGTGGCAAAATAACGACCCGTGGCGTGGGTGCTGGATGTCGCCCCACTACTCGTATCTCTCCCTTACACGCATCTTCGGGGGTGAGATGATATTTTTAATTAAATACACTACAATGGACATTTTATGGATAAATTTATGGTAATTTCATTAAGTTCGGGTTTTTTTTTCTGTTTTTTTTTTTTCGTCGTCCGCTCCTCCGGAATTGCATGAGGATATAAATTTAATTTAATGGCGAACACGGACGGTGGAGTGAGGTTACTTAAAAAACAATAATGTGCACTCTGGTGCTCGTCCGGTGCTGGCAGATAGATAAATGAGGTCAAATTTGAATTTTCAAAGTCGAGTTTTTTTTGGCGTCGTCGCCTTTCTGTTCATTGGTTTCGCAGCGATATTCTATTGAATCAATTTGTGGGCGAAAGTATAACCCCACAGCCCTAACCATCGACCGCACACCGCCGGAATTATTTATTAAAATTTTGCTTTTCTATTCATGCGATTTGCGTGGACTGCAAATGAATATTTGATGGTGAAGCGATTTTATTTAAAAAAAATGAAAACGAGAAAAACTCTCCGATTCCGATGATTTTATTGCTTTCCGCTTGAGATAGTTCGAATCGGATTTTAATACGGATTAACAATTTTTAATAACACACATATTCGTCGAGGTATAGAGAGAACCTGATGCTGTGAGCATTGGAAGTAGGGACGGATGAGCACGAGGAGGGAGCTGATTCGTTTGAACTTTTCGAAATTACTCGATTTATGCAATTCATTTTATTTTTATCGCAGTCAAGCACAATTATAATAAAAAAAAACAAAAAAACTAAAACAGCTGACTCGGAAATAATCAGATAGAATGTAAGAGCTGATGATGATTTTTCCAACAATTTGAACAAACAAATTGATGCTGCGAAAAAAAGTAATTTCCTGTATTCGTGACATGATTGCGGAAGGATATTTTAAAATTGCCTGCTCATCGCTCTTCTATGTCAGTGAAGTTGCGAGCTACATAAATCATAACCGAATCAGTTAATGAGCTACTTTTAGCCATTAATCAGTTTGGCAAAAGTCAGTCTTTATGCAGGAAAATAAATGTTTAAAACAGCTTTTTTTTTTAAATTTGTTTCTCAAAACTTGTTGACACCAGCGATAGGGAGTGAAATAAAGTAAAGAATTTTCACATGGGATCTGAGTCTTTAACAAAGAAGTTCTTGACCGATTCTCTATCTCCCAAAGCGCATTAAAGTGTGGCCCCAAAACGGGCACAGCTCACAGGACCTTCAAGCTTTTAAAATGGGTTTTCTGTTCTTTTTGAATTTTTTCGCACATTCAGCAGAACCCGTATTTTAAATGGTAAGGACTAGTAGTATCTCCACAAAATATATTTTTTTAAGGTCAACGTTGACGCTGTCAAATCACATCAGTTTTCGCATTTGCAATTTTCTACATGCGATTTCGAATTTAAAATAGAAAACTAAACATAAAATGTTTGGCCCCAGGTAACAGCACGAAATCATTATTAGATAAATGATCTGCAAAGTGGATATAGGCAGGAACTGAAAACCCATACTTAGTTCGCACAAGACACCCTTCATCGAAACACAACAACCTCTAACCTCACCGAGTGCTCACAGGACACAACGTCCTAGCTCTAGGTACACTGTGTAAATTCTATTGAACAAATGTGGGGAACAGCTCTTCAGCCTGCGGCGAAATAAGTCGCAGAAAAACTAATATCCCCCAGGGCCATTGCATGTTCCAACAGAAGGCAATAATATTCACTTGTCATCGCATCACACACGAAGGGGAGGGCAAAAAAAAATCCCGCGAAACTTGAACCCTTATTTAAGCTGCAGCAGCGCGAGGTTTTCTTTTTTACGCCCGCCCATCAAGGGATGATGACGAGAAAACATTTTTGCCTACCTCCATGAAATGAAATCATCTAGCGGTCGACGGAGAGAACTATTTCTAATTAAATTTGTATTAAGCGCACAGATGTCGCTCACACATCCCTCGGGCAGAACGAAAGAAAAAAAAAAACCGCCTTTCCATCGTGTTTAAACGAAACATCGAGGGCTAAAGGCTCAAACAACATGAAACACCCTTACAGCGAGTTCCTAACTCAACCACTAATTCTCATCTAACTGATGTACATTTTTTATTTGTTGCCTACATCGTTCGATAGAACGCCCCCTTCCGCCTACTAAACGGCAGAGATGAATGCAAAAATTGATAGACAAACATTGGCGGCAACAAAAGGACCAGAGGAACTCACTCACAAGAGGGTATCCTTTTTTTTTATTGGTGAATAATTAATGTCAATTACCGAGCGCAGCACCATATCTACCATTCCAGTGGGCAAGTCGACGTCCGGGTATAGGGACAAATTTTAATTACTCTCTCAGAGTCCACACGGCGCACACTGTGCAGGAGCAACCACTTCAAAAAGCATGGACATGGGATTTTAATTTACAAACATTTCCAAGACAATAAATCGCCACCCAAACCCCAACATGTAACAGTCAGGCTTCGCTCGCTCTGCAGCTGATGCAGTATACGTGTACTTTACTGTTCGTCTGTCCATCCGCCTGTCACACGTTCTGACATCTGAAATTGGGAATCGGACAAAATTAAAAACTTTTCGCCTTTTGTAAATTCCACAACTTGGACTTGTACACTGTATATACCTAGCGACGATGACAAGGACGAGGGCGATGACGAGCGCCGGCACAGTCCGAGTGTGTGTACATTCCGAAAAGAGAGAGAGTGCTCCGCTCGTCCTTGGGTCGAAATTTTGAAACATTGTTTAGCTGTCAAATAGGAATGTTTTGCTGCTGCATCCTCCCCTTGTAGCTGTATGTATCAACACCGGATGCTGATGAAAAATAATCTCCTGTGCCATTCACACAAGTTGAATGATTTGTTCCTTCCGCGCGTCGGTCGTACAGTAGTTGTTGTCCTGGCATCCCACTCGTGCTTTCGCACTTCAAAGAACAAGCAGGATGATCATGATGATTGGTATGCACATTTCCAGCATGCGCTGACGGATTGATTGAATTCTTTTACTGAAAGGACCTTTGTATGTCGTTTTTACCGATTGACAGGTACTCTACTTGTAAATGAAATCCCAACAATTCGAGTGATGGCTGCCACGAGGATGCATGCGGTTAAATATTGAGAATGTCCCCATGGTATCCGCCGGACACTAGTCAGACAGTCACTGATGGAATGACGCTGTTAATTATTTCTAGTTGACACAGCAGGAGTATTGGAAATTACATTTTCGAGCCGAGCACAAGATTGGTGGCGGCAAAGAATTGCATTTTGTGAACTGCAGCAGGCGGTTGTATGGATTAGATGGTTTCGTTTAGCGGTGCAAGGAATAAAAACTGTCTATCGGAATGGGGTTTGTTTCAGAATTGTATACCTACATAGGGTTAAAAAAAGAACTGCGGCGGAAATTGATTAAAATATGTACATAGCTCTCCTCACCTCCTAGGTAGACTGATTGAGATTATTTTTATTCCCAGTTGTCAAAAGACTAATTAAATGTCGAAATGCCGTTTGGTTAGATTTTGTATTTTGTTCATCCCGTTCAGAAAAAAGTCCTTTTCATCGTAAGTCGCTATTCCTTCCGCATCGAAGCACAGTCGATACGCCTCACAGGATATGCATGGTGTTTGAATTGAATGACAAATGGAAATGCTTTATTACAGTATACAATACTAGACGTTGTAACGTCGCATTTGCAAGGCAAACCTGCCTGCCCCTATTTGTTTTAGGTATGACTGGCGCTAATTCGTATAAAGAAAACGCCACTTATAGAAAAAGTGACGAGTTAAACGAGCAATTTGTATAAGGAAATGCTATCCAACTGAAATAAATGTGAAGGCAACTCTTTTCGGCAAGAAGAGGTTTATACAGAAGTAAAATCCTCTGATCTCTTGAATGGGTGCGCGCTCTCATGTTACGTCACAGAACTACATTGATGCATAGTACACCCATCGGCAAAAGTATTTTCCCAGGCATGCTAGTCGTTTTTTAAGGCGAATTATTTCATTCGGTGATTCCATGTGTAAATGAGACCATTTAAGACCCATTGCTGGACAGTGCAGGCCTATTTGCGGTAGATACGAATTTTTGACTGGCAAACGTACCTAGTCCTGCCATAAGTTCTGTTACAAATACAAAGCGCTGTAGAAAAAAAACCAGTTAACATATCGTATTGAAAATAGTTTTGTTTATTAGCTTACATTATTGGCAATAGAATAAAATTAACTTCACTCAAAATGTACGCTTTTGGCTTTCACACAAGCTCTTAAACGTAGTGGCCATTAGGCTATAGCGGCACGTACGGTTTCAAAAGAGATCGTGGACGCTGCTCTGGTCAATGCTGCTCTAAGACTTTCCAAATTTCTGTGGGGAGTCTTACAGGCCATGTTTTCAAGTTCTGACCACAAACCATAATCCAGTGGATTCAGATCTGGACTCCCCGAGGGCCAATCTTCTGCTGCTATAAAGCCAGAAATATTGAGCCTGAGCCACTCCTGCGTGGTTTTGGCCTTATGCGCTGGAGCAGAGTCTTGTTGGAAAACCCACCTGTTTCCGCCAAAAAGACTATTGGTCAAACCTTTCACAACGCCCTCTAGCACGTCTTCTTGGTAAACCTTTGCCCCAATTTTTACGCCTTTTTCGCAGAAATGGAGGGATTTGACACCTTGTTGGGATACCCCCCACCAAACCATTACGGAAGCTGGATGATGGCCTCGTTGAATTCTGGGAACGATTTTTTTCGCTTCCTTAGATGACGTGGCATAGACCTTGTCATTTTGTTTATTAAAAACTTCTTCCACGGTAAAAATTTTTTCATCCGTAAACAGAATGTTTTCATGCCCATTGGCCGCGTGCCACTGCAGAAGTCGTTTGCATCTTTCCAGCCTAATTTTTTTCAATTGAGGAGTTAAGAGATGTCCCGTGGACCGACGATAGGCTTTCATGTGAAGATCATCCCGAATCAACCTTGACATGGATCTGGTTGATATATCCAATTCCTTGGATATGATCTTTTGTTTCCTAAGTGGATTTCTCCGAATTTGTTCACGAACTGCCTTTACTACCGCACTTGTACGAACGACGCGAGGGCGACCACTTCTTGACCTGTCCTCCACTCCAGACAATTCGCAGAAACGACCAATAGCCCGATAAACAAAAATTCTCGATATGCCGAGTGGTTTTAGCAACTCAAAAATTTGGCCAGAATTCTTCCCGCACCATGCAACGCAATTACCGCGACTCAATTTTCTTTAACGCCCCACCCCATGTTAATAGATCGCAAGCTGAGACCAAACTGGCAAGTTTTCTTTACTAATCAATGCATGTGTTCCGAAAAAAAAGTTAACGGTGCAATTCCCACAAGAAGTTTTTAACGATAAGCGCTGGAAAATGTGTAACAGAACTTATGGCAGGACTAGGTATTTTAGCGAAAAATGCTGTTATCGTTTGAATCTAAGTTAAATTTGATAGATTTATTGCGTGCTGGTCCATTTTGACTAAAATATGAGGAAACTACCGAGGTAAATAGTATAAAAGATTAGGTTTAGCTTTTCTCGCAAAATGCGATTGTGGTCTTCCTGTTAAAAATATTGGAAGCATTTATTCGTCGAAGCAAACTGGAAATATTTCGAAATCAATGATCAAGTTTAACTCCTAAGATTCTCGAGCTTAAAATTAAAATAATTCAGAGGCGCCTTGCTTAACTCGATTTGGAAACAGATTTTTTGAAAAGTACCGTATTTAGCTACGAAAAAAAATAAAGAGGCTAAAATTCGTCCAAGCGTTTAACAAATAAACACATAAGGTATGAAACCGTGTTTTATGGACGAAAGAGAGTTAATTTGAGCCTAATGGATCATCATAAAAAAGACTTCGTCGGGTGCCGAAACAATCTCGTGAAAAATACGTCGTTCAGACCAGATAGCATGGGGGCGGGCTTGTAATGTCTTACGGTTGGATACCGTCCGACGGTTGTAAAGATTTGGTTCCAATCTATAGAACAATGATCCATCACAATTTTTAAACAATTACACATTTTCATCTCCCGATAGACTAATCAGGCAGTCATTTATTCTCCAACGGGATAACGCTCCTGGTCAAAAAAAGCCCAATAGCGATACAACTTCTACGGGATATTGAACTAGAGACTATGGCCACCTGGTAGCTCAGATAATTGGAATTCATGTCGTATCCAAACAGCTTAGCTGAAAACTTTCTTCAAGGTAATGATAATATGTACTCTCAAATGATGTTTTTCAAGTGTTTACAAGGTGGGGGACTGTAAACAATAGTTGCAATAAGTCTAAAAAGCTGCCCTAGGCGAAGCTTTTCTTATTCGTTTGCGGGAGATTTTATTATTATTTTATTTTTTGATGAACGAAAACGACTTTCACTGTATGCTAAGTCTGAATCGAAAAGTCTTTCTTTGTCAGTCATACTTTCCGATGTGTGTCAGCTTTCGCGAGAGAGGGCGCTGTGAAAAAAAAAACGTTAAAATGTATACCTAATTTGCGCTTCTCCGGTGATCGAGCTTGAGACCCGTCGCTGAGTAGTCCAGCAGACTAACCACTAAATTAATGCGCCCCGAAGACCTTTACGATAAAAGATGCAGAATGTGTAGTGCTAGTGGTCCTGTATCTGCTATTTACAAAGTGATGCCAAGATTCCCATTGTCAAGATTTGCATGGGAAGTTTGATAAATGTACGTGTACTTGTACCTCCTTCGAAGATGGAACCATCCCTGGCATTCCTTTTGTTTAAAAAATTAACAGTTCCTAAGCTTGTTGTTGTAGAATTCAAAATATGTCCTCATGTACATTTAAAAATATACGTCTCACTTGACATACAGTTGAGTGTGCAAACTCTTCTTCTGTGGTGCAAAGTAGGTAGCTATCTAACAGTATCCTTCTGGCCTTTACTGCTCCTGTAACTAATTTGTGTTACAGCAGAGGGCAAATAAAAAAAAATAAAAACAATTCATCTCAGGTCGTAAATTCCAGCAGAACGAGGACGACATAAAAGGCGAAAATAAAACACTGAACGACTAAACTAAAGATTCATCATGTCGCCCGGCAAGTTCCACTTAAAATTCATACCGCGGAATGGGGAACAAATTTTAATTATATTCCCCTTAATGAATCAACAGAAAAACCCTTCCTTTCCTATGAGTTGAGCGGTTTTTTCTCCTTTTTTGTTTCTTTCTACGTCCTCATTTCCACCTCCTGCGGAAGTTTCATTCCTCACATGCATTTTTTTATCTCTTCGACCATCCCCCACCCGACTGTTTGCTGTTTTGTTATTCCGTCACAGTTATGTGGAGCATAAAACTCATTTAGGATAAAAATGCACAACAAGTCCTTTTATAGTCACAGACAGCTATAGCCATGCAATAAGAACAACAGTCCATTGGCAGCGGGAGAGGCAATCCTAGAATTTCTCCTCGACAACGCATACATACCCGCGCACATGGTGGGGGTTCATCGTTCATCGTCCGTGAGGGAATGGTAGCTCTGTAGCGACATGACATTCCACCGATTTGGCCAACACACTTCAGTTCGCACCTTTCCAGCAGCAACTGTCACCGGAACGGTCAACACAATGCGCTCACAAACAAAGTAGTGTCGAGCATAATGCATTTTTTGTGTCACCAAACCGTGCTGTCCTTTAATCAGCCAACATACGTAGATGCTGATCCTTCCAGCCAAGCGACTGCCTCACATACGCCGCGTCGTAACTAATTAGAGAAGGAACGTTCGATTGTGTCGCTTTAATTGAAAGCTGCTGTTGATGAAGCCACCTCGTCTGGGGAGGAATCCAATCGGATTCTGCCATAAGCAAATCGCGCCGACCGGGACAGAATTCCCCAAATGCTATTTTCGTACCGAAAAGAGGCGGATTCTTGGGTCTGTTCCGAGGAAAACTATTTATTTCTCGATTATTGGCTGGCGAATTCGTGGAATAGATTCACATCAAAGAGCGAGAACGCCCATTTGCGCCGACATTGCTGGCAGCAGCTCAACAATTTCCTCGCGAAAGCGAATTCCTCGATGGAAAATAGAAATCTTCGGAGTAGATGACGGCGTACACACGAAATTGCGAGAAATCCTTCAGCGTTTTTTGGTGAGTGTGTGTTTTGATGCGGCCGCACGCACACTCGATGACTTGACAAAGTGTATGCGCCTTCGTCGAAGTGATTTAATGGCAAGTGCATAAGCAAATACATTTCCGTCCGCTTAAGAAATCAAGTCAAATAGTGTTGCACTTTTCAGGTAGACATATAATCGTAGGTATCTCCGAACGTTTCCACGACGAGCGCACACATGGGGAGGGAGATTAAAAACCTCTTCACTCGTCGCCGGTCGGTGGATTACGGAGAATCCAATCGAGGTGGCTCCTTGGCAGTCAGAGTCACTTGAGCCACCCGTTGAAGCGCACTTGGCTCATGTGATTTCATCGCATTTGGCGTTCAACACGGACCTGCTGCGTGTTGATTTATTGTACTCTCTATAGTCCACGATCTCGCATTTAGTGGGTCAAACTGTGCGATGGGGAACAGGTCAGCGCCACAGTCCGAGTGAGCACTTGAGGACGACAGCTGATGGACGAAGTGGTAGTTCTGCAAAAAATCAGAACTCATTGCCGAGAGAGGATAAGCAGTGGGAATCCGAATCGGAGTGGGCGCACTTGACTTGTTCGCTTTCGTGAATCCAATTGAAATCGGTATGGGTTTAGCGCCAGTGCGCACTTCCTTGGAAGGGACAATGGAAAGCACTTGAGCTAGGTGTATACGTGGAGATGTACTGCGGGTTATCGTAATGGAAAATTGTTTGCCTCTGCGTGAGCATGGTGCAGCATGAAAGTCGCAACTTCGAAGAAGGGATTCCACACAAGTGGCAATAAGATCCTTCATTCAGAGACTGTTCAGTGTCATAGTCCCATAACCATATTGAGAGGTATTAGATCAGAGCTGATTGATGACATAAAATAGTAGCTGAAGGCAGCTGGAGTTGGCAAAAATAGGTAAAGGTCTAGGTAAGACTATTCTAAACTGCCTGCCTATATTCTCGTGTTGCCATTGGTTCATGACTTTTAACATCGAGGAGTACCTATGTTGAGTTGGGTTGCTTGCCACCAGACTGCACAGTTCTCAGATATGGACAGCGGAATGCTTAATTTTCGGAGATAGGCCCTATTTTGGGATATATTTATAAGCAATTTGAGTATGTGACAGAGAAACACATCACCATAGACGTATACAACGCGCACACAATTGGCTTGGAATGAAAGCAACGCAACGATCAGATTCACACTCGGATTCGGCTGAGAAAACTACTGTAGCCGATTGCGAGTGTCATTTGGAGACGGAGAAGTTTTTTTTGTTATATTTGAATCGCAATAATCCTGCCGTATACCGTGGCTGATTTGTATTTGATTACAGACCGTTTTGGTGGCCAAATTTTCCACTCAAGTCAGCTTTAACAAAGAGTTGTCCTAGTTTTCCATACTCACTCCTCTGGTTGTGTTGCTCTAGTCGTGGGATTACCTTCCGTTTGTTCTTGTTAGAGTTCCACCGGCCGATTTGGCCTTCCCCTTACCTGACTGGCCGGATTCGCATTCCTCTTCTCCTGACCCTGAAACCATGTCCGGCACTTGGTCCCTCAGACCACGGAACCACCTTCACCGTTGGGCCCCTTTTGTGCCCCCAGCTCTTAGATCTACGTTTATTGTTGGGTCCGTTGCTCCTTTAGAAACACGTTCGTCAATGCGTTATGTCCACAAACCCGTAGCCACTTTAGCCGTTGGGTTTGTTTCTATCTCCTGAGTCACGGTCGCTGTTTCTGGGCGTTTCACCTCAGAACTAGGTAAGCTACATGTGCCTCTTCTGTTTTTTTTTTCTCTTCGAACCTTAGACTCATTTTGCACTCCAATAGATCAGTCCCAACTCCTCAAGATAAGTTCTCTTCGACGTACCTTTGTACCGCTCACTCAAAAAGTATGTCTGGGGTTGGTTAAAGTTTCGTATGGTGGCCACGGTGCACGGTGTAGTAGTAAGAACATTTAGAATTGTGATCCAATGGTTCCAGTTCTAGTCCCAAGAGGGAACCACCTTTTACCAGAACAGATAGTTGGGCCAGACCATCTTCAACCACTTCTCAGTACAGTGCAGGCCCACATTAAAAAAGTTTCCTAGCTTCTGTGCCTAAGGAAAAATACCTTTTTTCGCTACCCCATCGAATTCCCTTCCAACAATCGTATCCCTAAGCTGTATATATTCTCCGCCTTGATTCTATTTCCTAACACCCGCACTAAGCCATAGAACTCCGCACACAGTAGCAGCCAATGTAATCCGCTTTAAACACTTTGCAATGACAACAAGTCAATCAGAATTATGCGACTGAGGAGATATTGCGTGCGCCGGGCCAGACCGATTGTGATGATGGAGGTGTCTCTCCCGTTCCACGCGGATTACACGCCGACTGTCATTTGGGTGATGCTTTCAACTCGAACATTTCTAATAGTAGCCCCATTCATACTGCAGACACAAGCAAATCTAATTACAGTGCGCCCACGTCGCGTCAGTTGGAGAGGATAACATCCTTCGGAGTGCTGCCGCACCCCAATGCACTCAGCGTCAGCCTCCAACGGTAATCAAACGAAAGCAGTTCACAAACGCATAGGTACCACAATCACAACGATGCTCTAAATTTCAATTTCATTTCGCGGAACAGGTGGCACTGGTACACCACCATTTTAAATGCTCTCGGGTATAGGTGAACTGCAAAGAAGCTTACCAACTCCCATATTGAGCAGGGAATGCCATTACCAGCCATGCCAATGGCGAGAGCTCAGCTCGTCTCTCTAATTGAATGTGCCAGTAGCTGGAGACCGGGCGGCAGTCTGCATCTGCCGTGTTTGCCCAACATATTTAGCACCTGATCAGCAGAGTGATTGTGCGAGCCTATACCGTCTCTATCGTTGTTTGCAAATCATTAAAATCGCTCTGACAGCACGTCCACTTCACACGCCACTGCCAGTGCAACGGGCGGGTGTGTGGCCGTGGCAATTTTACTTATCAGCTCGCCGGGCAAATATCTGCAAACAGGCGGCCGAAGCCCAATATGCGCATCTCATTAGTGTTAATTAGATGACCCCGATTCACACCTTTTGCGCAACAAACTGTGGCAGTCCGGAGCGTTGCGTATTATGTGTGCTCTCTGGGTGCGTCTTTGTTGGCACTTCCGAATCTTATTTAATGACGAATGCGAATCGTGACAACTCGTAGATGCGTTCCATTAGTGAAGCGGCTCCTGTCGAACGGAGCCAGAGCCAGGGATTCAGATTGTGTACGGCGTTCACACTGAGGACGGGCAACAATGTCGGTTTGACTGGTAATCGTTCGCATACAAGTGCGCGCATTGGAATGCTAATTTGAATGCATGTCTAATTTATTCGGACCAGTTTCGTGTTGTTGCCGTGTTGTCGGCCATGTGTCCAAGTTGGTCTCAGGCTTCTTCGGTAATTACCGATTTTCGGGGGCTAATTACCATAAACAAAATTTTGTCGTCCACCGCACTGGATGGCATAGCATGTTTGTCCATCTCGCGCGGATCGCAGAACCTTGTGCGCTACGTATACGTATGGGCGAAGATGCCCTTCGGCCAGAGTCGTGTCCAGCAATAAATGCGTACCTGGAATTCGTGAATGGGGCAATAATTATGCTGCTGCGCAATCGGGAACATAATTTTTCTTTTCTCTCAATTTTGTTCTTTTTATTTAATTAATATAATTTTTGTGTGTATGGGGGACGTTTTATTCGGGGGACAGAATTGGAACACGATTGAGGCGAAGAAAGCAAAAATCGGTTATTTTATTGCCGAAGGGAATGAAGTTTTGCCTGCACAGTTCAGGCAGCCACAAACATCAGCGAGTCATGTTGGGATCATGTCCGACATCAGACGAGGCTCTGAAAGTTCCACACATGTTTATGTTGGGCGCGGAACATGCATATGGACCACGGTTAATTGGCCATATGGATGTTCGGTTTGGTTTAGAGAAGATTGCGGCTTTTTACGTGTTTTACGTGTGACCATATTTGGCGAAGCTGGCATAATTCAAGACCAGAATCTTCACCGCAAATGGGTTTGGTATTTAGATCCTGCGTGAGTGTACTTCTCACGGGGGTCAACCAAACGACAGTTGACATGGATATCTCAGTGTGGGGGTGACATTTCATTTTCAGCTCATGTATTGTTCAACATGTAGTGGAGTATTTGCCGCATGATTTTGGTAAGTTTGCCGTCGGATTGGGTTGGTCTTCTGCCTGACAGTGAAAAGAGTTATTGTGGCATCGAAAACCGTACTCCGAACTACTGACTTCGACGAAGTTTGGTTAGAATTTCATAAATGAGGCAACAATTCATGGACACCTAGAAATAACGAGTATCCACGAGCTGTCTAAGAGACCACAAGATATGTCAAACTCCAGCAACCGAAAATAGTCACATTTTTAACCAGTATTCATTCACACACAAGGTGAGGTCATTTACTCACGGTACACACGATTGTTTCTCGCGTCCACAAATGACATCACTTTCTGCGAACCCGTCGTCGCATCTGTCATTCGCCGTTCCCGCAATGATTGCTCAATGGCGAATAATGTTGGTGCTAATGGATCCCAGTTGAGTGTGTTAATCTAACAAGTCCCCCCGAGGCCTCTTCATGGGCACATCTCCTTAGCACCCGTCTGAACAACCGCATGCAAGTGTGATTTACGATAAAACTCATTACGTCGCTGGCACAACACCTGCCAGTTTTGGGAAGCCCACACTTAGAACCTAATCAGATTGGGCACTCTTAAATCGCAAAGTTCACGGCTCATTCCGGACACTCTACCGGCGGTACATCGAACAATTGACTAATGTGGCACCTGCTGGCAGTGGCTGCTATACCAAACAGACTGACTAACTCTCGTCGAAATGCAAATTATCCGCGCCGTGACGTTTGTCACCCATGCACTGCAGATACGAGACGACACGACGAGGATGATGCCCACAACTGTCAGTCGGAGGAACTTTATTGGGTTTCTCGTTGGCTTTTCGTGGAATTCATACCACGATCAAGCCCGCGCTGTCCGCTCCAATGAAGACATCGAAATTTATTCGAGAAAACTCAAAACGTCGACGAGTCGCAATAATTTTGCATAACTAACGCAATAACTTCTCGCCGAGAGAAACATCGGCGTTGCGGAAACCCACTCGCCGCGCATGTGTGCGGTGCGGCTGGTTTGTCCGCTTTTGTTGCCGCAAAACGAAGCCATTTGCGAGCCATGATAAAGAACAAAATAAATAAAAGAAACGGCATCTTGTACACCTTAAACGGTGACAATAACTCACCGCAGACACCGAAAGTCTGCAAGCGTTGCGCTGCATCGTATGCAAATCAGTCGGGCGAGCTGTGCACCTTTTGACCGCGCTTAAGTGTCATCGCGCGGCCAGAAAGACACGATGGGGATCATAATTTCGCCGCCCCAACGATTGTCTTGCGCGGGATGGTATGTAACACTGCTAATGCTGACCGCATGCTTCACGGGCAGTGCACATTAAGTTTCGTTTCGGGCTGGCCGTTTGTGCGGTTTTTTTTTCTTGTTGTTCTCATTCGGGCCGATTGTGTTCGCTTTGGCTTTTCGGGAACAGATTTCCGAGAATTTTTTTTCCCCAGAACAATGGGCGCGGAGACTTCTTATAGTGTGACTTAGAAAACGCACCCATCCATCAGCGCAACCAAATTTGGTCTTCGCACTCTCTCCAGACGAAAATTGACACCATCACTTATCACGGCAGCGCAGCAGCGCGGAGCACATCCCACACACGCGCCCTGGATGGACATCATGCAAGGCAACATTAATGCCCTCCCACTGCCATGTTGCATTATGCAGAAACCACGACGACGATAGTGCACCCCGGCTCCAGAGTCCAAATCAGAGACGATCGAAATGAATGAGTTTTAATGCGACCATTGGGTGCGAGCGTAGGCGTCACAATACGCCACGGAGCTAGTGCAGATGCAGATGCAGAGCGGAGTCGGTCAGAAATGTGAATTAACGTGCGCTCTGTACGGCAAGTTTATGGCCTGCGACGTGACTTTCGCATGTGGCGAGCAAAAGGCCCTAAAAGTAAATAATGTCCTATAGCGGCAAAGTCTTAAATCTGCGCGCCCAATGAAGCACAAGCGCAAAGAAGAAAAAATACTGGGAAACCTGAGCTGTGGAGCGTCTCTCTCAGTGGTGGCAGTGCCACTTGATGTCAGTTTCAGGGTTCCAAGAACGTCGTTGCCACACTCAAATATGCGCGTCGTATTTTGTCCTAGAGAGGAATGTTCCTTAAAACAAGATCGTGTGGCATATATATCCAACATATTTTTTTGTTAAAGTTTTGGACTATTTTGGCCTGCTAAAGGTGAAATATGTTTAGAGCTGTATAGGCTGGTCCTCTTTTAACTTGGGCTTGTGAGGTCCTTTCCATTCCGCAGATAGGCATAAATCCGCAAAGAGGCATCAATCCACTTGTCATGGAGCTCATAAGTTGACCAGGTGGGTGCTCTCTTCAGTATCTACTTCCCCACTATTCTTACCGTCGACATCGTTTCCACGCCACCTCTCGAGTGTCATTTCACGAGATCGACCCCCCCGAGCGACCGACAATTCACACCATAATACCAGCTCTTTCTCACCACGTTTTCGACACCCAGCCCCAGCTGATAACATATTCGCAGTGACTAACCGACCGCTTACACATTCGATGAATAATTAAACGCTGCGCCATGCATTTCACTTCCATTCCAATTGGCGCAATCGAATAAGCGCCTCTGGGTCAGCCTCACGCTCAGCCATTCACATAGGCATATCCGTAGTTGCAGAGCTTTCGCTTTTTGCATGCAGCTCGCACAACATGCGCGCTATGGATTCATAAATCTGCCAACGGAAAGTACCCCGGCACTTCAACACTGCATACGCCTTCTATAAGCCGATGTGCATTGCGCAAAGGTCACCTCGAGAAAAACGCTGTAAATCATAATGCGCTTGCGCACACGGCCACCACACATCTGTGGGTAATTCGCACGCGAATTTCTGTTGCAAAACCGTGTGTGGACACAAAATGTGTACGTTGGGTGCTTTGGGGAATTTTAATTGGAGTCCGTGAACACGCACTTTATGGTTGACACCGTGGACAACACCGCACACAAGTGTGTTTTGGCGGTGGACATAGTGCCAGGCGCAACCGATTGTTGCGGTGTTCAGCGGAGCTCCTGAAACTGGCTGTCGAAATTTTGGCGAGCCAATGTGTCGCGGACACAATTACGTGCGTGATCTGGTGCTGCAGGGTGTCAACATTGTCATGGGGAACTATTAAAGTCCATTTGACAAGTCACAGTGTGACATGCAAATAACAAGGAAATTCCACGCCGGTAAGTGGGTTAATTTGGTAGCCAGAAGTTTCAAATATAATTTTTAAGCTGTTTTTGAACTGCAGGAGAACATAATATCTTTGCACGCATGTGCGCAAAAAGTGCGGTTGCGCAAGGCTTGGCAAAGCTGTCACATAAGTGACACTTTAGCAGTTAAACATGGGTAGTTAAGTGCCCAAGTGGCACTGACGAGGGGGCGGTGAGTAGCAGCACACGGTAGGGGGGTCATCACGGCTCACACGCTGCATATAAAACACACCGACACCGAGACTCGTGGGAAAATGTTATTCTGAAGGCTTTGTAGCTTGGAGTTCTTTGGATCCCCCGAATACTACAGCCGCATCTTTCTGAAGGTAAATTGATTTTTCCCTGCACAGATCAATCTCACCGAACACTGTAAAGTTTGTCTGCTTCTATATTTCGGCGTATTTCAGGGAAGGTAGCTTTAGACACTATACAATCCTAGGAGAGGTATGTACTGCCTGAAAATCAGGCACTTATGGATAAGTTCTTCCGTTTGATCCGATTCGAATATTCGTACGATCCAAAAAAGGCATGAATGGCAAAGTGTGAGTGTCAGTGTCTCTTAGTTTCTAAACCCAGGAAAGACTCTGAATCTGAAACGAATGCTCACAGTTTATATAGCTTTGTCAAAAACCATTGCATACCGTCAGGCTGTTTAGCCACTTTGAATTGTTTTATTTAGCATTATTGCCAGTGCCACGTTGCATCTCTGAGATAGATGCTCACGTAAACCGAACCTGTGCTCAGTTCTATGCAGCTAAATTTATTTAGTTGTACGCATTTAACCCTAATATAGGTACCTTGCCGCGGAACAAAGCTCAATGCTAAAAAAGGTCATAGTTCGCGCTTTTGAGTCCTTCTTTTTTTTTACAATGACAATTTTGCAGCCAAATACTGCATTTCCTCTCCTTACGATGAAATCTTCCCCTACCATGCCGTCCCTTCCCTTCTGTGACCCAAGGCAGCGTGTTGTTCGATCAAATGCTCGCTTGATCCCAACAAACACCGTCAGTGGCTTTTAATTTCGTTCCGAAGCCCCTGCGGCCGCCTGGAGTACATACACCCGTAGTTACCCCACCAAACGATACGGCGAAGCTCATTTTGTAGGCAGTCGTCCACGTCGCAGTCGCAACCTCGTTAGCCATGTTGCTGGCTCAATCTCTCCGATTTTGAGCTCCCAATCAAATAAATCACGAGATAAGCAGCTCAAATGGACGATCAACACTGAATGCCCGTGAAATTGCTCGGCGGTAGCTGGCTGCTGCTGATCCCACTCTCCCTGCGCAATGGAATGAAACTCACTTCGTGATTGACATGGAGCCTTACTACATAACGATCAGTCCCAAACTTAGGGCTTACTCCGTGGCGTGCGCAGCGATGGAGCTCCACCGATCCACCGCTCCGCCGATCCTCCAACCACCGACCGACCTATGTACGTGGCCAGATTTATCTCGGCATTTATTGTGATTGATGTGATGGATTCTCAACTTTATTTCATTATTCCTGCCTTCAATTATAGTTAATTATTATTTAAAGTTAATTATTGGTTCGGCATTGTTACGGCGGAGCGGCGAGGTCCGCCAAGAAGATGCGCACCGATTTCCCATAAATTGCGCCTCGAACTCTCGATTGTCCTCCCATCTATCGGCGCGCACTTCTGAGCATGGTACGACGGGCGATCGCGCTGTTTAATGATGCGGTCGCTACTGCTCCGGTATGGCTAATAGTCGGTTCTATTGCAACGCAACGATGATACAGCGAAGCGACCACATTCACAATAAATTAACCGCTGAATTTCAGTGGGATTGCATTTGTGGTGCAATGATACAGTTGGCGCAGCGTGTCTTGTACGCGCAGTGGTATAAAGTGGAATTAAATTAAACAAAATGGCGGCGGTGTTAATTTTAATGGGATCCATTCAACGATTTTTTGCGGTTTTCTTTCCGTGTGCTTTGACGGTGGAGCGCGATGAATCTCATTTGACATGGTCACATTTCCGCTGGCGGTCGTGACAGGGCTGGAGGTGTTAAAGACGGCTAAAGGTGCACAAATAAACAATCGGACTTGTGCGGTTGTACGCAAGCGTTTAATTGATTTTTTCCCCGTGTGCACAACGGTGATGATAATGATGATGACGATGGCCAGCAGGAGACTTGTCGTGGTCGGGCAGCTCAGTGAGCGCGGTTGTGTGCGCTCCTTTTGAGGAGTGACAACTTGGTGGCGGGTAAGTTCTAAAGAGGTTGATGTGCCAGGTGTGTTAATCAAATCAATGTAAGTTGCTGCAGGTTGTAAGATGTGATCCGAGAAGGGAATCAAGAAAACGTCATGGGTGGCATTCTGCTGACAAATTTAGCGGAGAGCTTGTAGCAAGTTCGGTTTGATAGGGACACTATAGTTTGAATTATGACGTTTGTAGGTGGAAATTGTTTTATAAGAGACCGTCGGGAGGTAGCAACATATAGGTGATGAGTTTGAAAGACGCTAAGTTGATTGTAGTCTTCTCAGTCGAATTAAAAGAAATCTCAGTTGCAGACCCAACTAAATGAGGTTTTCTTCATCACAGGAAGAACGAATGTGGACCTTCATCTCAAACAGAATGCAACCAGTATGGAGGAATTTTCCAGCTGCCGCCTTGCATTGTTTCGGTCAAATTTAAAACCCATACAAACCAATTTGATGGTAGTTTGAAACGATAATCAAGGTAAATGGCCACAAATCCTTTCCATTCAAATAATTCCTCATCCTTTTGTTGCGATGCCCCGGAGATACCATTTCTTGTTTGCCCCGAGCATTTCACAATGAAGACGCTTACCTTACCTGCCCAATGTCCGGTTGGGAAAATCCAATTTCCTGCCTTGCACAATAGCTCCGCGTCAAAAGTCACACCTTAACTCCGCATTGTTGCAATGCCCATTGCCCACCCATTGATCCTTTGAGACAATATAAACGTGGCGTGCATGTCCTATATCCGGCCATAAAACAGTCCCCCTTTCAGATTGTAGCATGCAGAAGAATCCGAGCGATTTGTTGTCACCAACTTTGGTGCTGTCGGAATTTTACGAGCCTGACAGATGCGCCAATTGTCCAAAACGAGAATGCAATGAACGTCCCGCACTGCATATGATTGAGCGAAAGCGTTCATGTTCAGGCCGACACAATAGACGATCGTAAAAAATGCGCAACGCTTCCGAAGATGCGTTCATCTCTTCGGTGAACAATTCTGTCTCTAATGCCAGGCAATTAGAGCTGTGCGACGACGTGGGCAGAAATGGCCGACATCCTTGCGAAAAATGCTACACTGCATGGGAAAAATGCTTCATTCTATTTGCGCAGTGGGAAAAACGGAAAATCCCACTGACGAAGGACACACTCATCAGAGAAGAAGTGCAAATAAGTGCATGCAATCCTGTAAATATGCATGCATACATTTTCGAGCGTTTTTTGCTCGCTCGCTTTGTCCTCTTTCTTCCACCTCGTCGACCGTGTTACTGTAAACGAGAATGTGTATGCAATGCGATGTGTGAAAGTTAAACAATTGTGATTGTCCTGTCGGATTCGTGTCTTTCTAATTTGTATTTGCGGTCCTGTTTAAACTTTAAATTGATATCAATCTGTTTGTTGGAGGGATTTACCTTCTATTTGGAGGACATAGAAAAGGATGCTGCCTGGGCCATTGATGCTGCAGGATTACGGATCGGAGATAAATTGACAGGCATGCACTCTGTTGCTGTGTGTTTATTGTTTGCTTTCGCAGCAATTATAATAAATTTTTACAAGCGGTGTCAATGCATTCATTCGAACATCAAATAGATGTGCGCCGACCATCTGCCTGACGACTCTGGATGCTGTTTGATTGATTTTTGTTTGTCCAACGACAGAGAGTGTCCTTTTGTCGCACACTGAACAAGCAAACAGATCTAGAAACGGGTAGGATTATACGATTGGTAATTGCAATGGCAAATTGTGATTAGGATCAAGGTTTTTGTTGGGCCTACGATTTATCCGTTTTCGGTGGGTTCTTTCGTCGTCTACTGTAAGCCAGGTGCGTCTGTCTACGGGAGGTTTTTCCGGGACTTAGGGATGGGTAAAGGTAAATGCGTTTTTTCTGTAGTAATTGTTGTTAATTGTCGTTGTAATTAGGGGTGCGGCAAGACTCAGGAGAAAAGGGATGCTTAACTGACTAGATTTAGCGGAGAAAATCGGGCTTTTGTGTGTCGACGATGGACTAGTTATTTCGGAGGCAGTGTCGCCTAATGTCAGAGGTCAAAAATACCTGCGAATGCGCCTCTTAAGAAACCAGTCGATAGATGATCACCAAGGCAGCCATTTAAGCGCTGTTGGCTTTGAATGTACATTTTACATCTCGGTTATAGGCGATAGGCGCATAAAACAATCCAAGGGACTTCAAAATGAAAGAGGAATCCGAAGGTCCAAAAGCCTAGACCCGATTCCTCAATAAGAAAGCCTCCACTTCCGGCTAAGGCGCTCATTTTCAGAACACAAGTGACACCTTCAGCAGATTCAACTTTGAAAACAATTTTATAACCCAGCTTTGCATACAAATATGTATATAGGGAACTGGTGAATACGCTGGAGTTTTGACGAATCCATAAGCAAAAGTACCTATACATGCAGAAAAAATCACAACGACGTAGTCAAAAAACCGAGTGTGTTGTTTCTTAACCTTTTATCTCGGTAGTTTTCAACAACTAATAAGCGTTTTATTTTTTCAACAGAGTTAGTTTTAACCCATTTCTTCCGAGCTGAAAATGAACTCGGTAAGAGCAAATTTTTACGCGCGACCAGCTGCAGTATCGAATGGAAATCACACAAAAAAAAAGTCAGACCTTTGTGTTGTGTGTAGGTACTTAAAGTGCTTTTGACGGTCACCCACAACCACCGGATGGCTGAGCTATAATTGAAAATAGGTAATCGTTTTAGCATATTTTTGGCTTTGACCAAATTGATCTGTTCTGAATTTATTGTAGCTCAGCTTATGGACGGAGGAGCAGTCGAATTTACATATTCACAAATAATTGTAAGCTTTACAGAGTTTGCTTTCATTTTAGCAATGAAATTGTAAAAATTATGTCAATTTATTGTTGTAAAATTGTCGTAAAATCTACAACAAAAAATGCCCTCATATTCATAATTCGGTTTTGGAATGTGCTCTGTTAAATTGACGGCATTGGACGTCGGTCGGGTCGATCTCGGCAATTAATGCAGTCGAACTCACAGCGCTTTTCAACATTTTTTGTAAACAAAATTTTGTTGGGTATACCTATTTTACAGTAGGTATCTCACAAACATAAGCTTGAAATTTGATTTTTAGTACAGAAAAAGAACTTTATTTAGTTAGTTTTATGGAATACTACGTTCGGAGGAGCTCAAAAAATTATTCATGTAAATTTTCCATCAAAATCCGTTTAGTTGTTTCCGCCTTAATACCCCGCTCAAACTTATGTCAAACAAAAAGTATGAAGCTACAGACTAACAGAGGCACCGTCAGCTGCGGGCTGCCAGGAGACATTACCAGTATCAAACCGAAACCGGTTCGACCCAAAAATAAATTAAATATTTTCATACTTAAGCAAAGCCCGCTCAGAAGCTAACTTCTTACATCCGCTTTGCTACAATAAATCTACCATTGAAGTGCTAACATTGGCAATGCCTGTTCGACTTCAACGATTCATTTTTTGACTCAAACAAATTGTACATGTAGGCACTCCATTCCCGAGTCGTCTTCAATCAATGCTGCTTCCTACACCATCCGAACCACGAACAAATCGTGCCAACAGTTAACTGACATGTGTCCAATATTATATACACATGGCTGAGGATAATTTCCCAAATGCACATGCCTACTTGTACGCCGAAAATTAAATCTACAACATCAATCATCTCCCAACCGATGTTCAATGCCACAGTTGATATGTTAAACCGTCGAGCGAAAAGGGTTAACACCATGTTATGCCCGACGAGCCCACATAGCGCACACGCATGATACTCCTCCCCAGCCAATCAGGCAAAAAATACCAAAGAACAGATTAATCAATGTTAATCAAAAACAATTTCACAGCGTAGTTTCATCCGCCCGCATACGTACAGTTTTTAACAAGTTTGCCCGTTTAACTCTTAAAATTTTAACAAAAAAAAAAAATTGAAGAGCAGCTCACGCGGTAAGTATCTTAAAGATTTGCTGTTCCACCGTGGGTGCAGCGGCGACCAGCATTTCAAAAAAAAAGAAGAATATATCGTTAAAACTAAAACGGTTGAGGTTTATAGTTTGGAAAGACAATGCGTGTGAGTGCGAGCAGAAAATGTAAATCGCTATCGCCAAAGTTGACTTTCGGTTTTGTTATCTTGCGGGCCTCCCCGGAGCCCCCATGCTGATGCCGAGCGGAAGTTTGTGTGCATTTAAATGTGCATTTTACGAAGAATGTTACCATTTCCATAGTTTTTCTTTCCTTTTTAGGGTCGTCAATGGATGAGGGCATGATAGCCGTTTGTCTAAGGTAGGATGAGCTCTAGACAGCTGATGACCCATATTTTGTAGTTTTAATATGAGCGCTCATGTGATATATGGCTGTGGAGATGGCCGGATTGGATGCGATTCGGTTTTATGGACGGAAGGGTTCGATAAGCAAATCGGAAGGTAGTGCTTTTGGTAATGGGTTGCGGCATCTTGGGCGAGTTACATAAAACAGTTTGTCTGGGGAATGTACATTCCCATTCAAATTACTTTTCATTAGTGAGTGGGTGGAGTAGTTATGATTAGAGATGTTTTGATTGATGCTTTTCATCGTGGGCAAGCTTTTTGGCTTTTTCTTTGAAACGTAGAAATCGAAAGAAGGATACCACCCTAGTGCGGCAGCATAGGTGCGTATTTGCTATACTCTCAGAGTACGGTCGCCTTAGTAAACGCTTTAGACGGTTAATCACACCCAGCACTCTGTTGGGAGAGCAGCCTCCATAGCTAGACCTTTGCTTCTCGCTCTTTACAAATTTTTGTTTCAAATTGCCTGCATAAGCGCTGCTAATTTTCTATACTTATTGCATTAACACCATAGAACACAATTTTTCAAAGCCGAAATTTTGCAGAAGAAAGTGCCTACAAATTTTTGCAAAAGTAACATTAAGCAGAAAGAAGTCCGAAGCGGAGCACGGTTTCACAAGGTCCAAATGGCTCCCTCCAGTTGTTGGGCACAATTAATTTGTTGAGGTTGAAATTATGACCACCCTAATGTAGACTCTCCCTCAGGGGTGGACTGAAAGACTAGTCGGGATATTGTTTTTTTTTACATGTGCCACCATCGATACAAATTGGAACTCCCGAGGAGACTTCGATGCGTCCGCACCATACATGATGAAGGTGATTACGATCTGGTGTACCTATAAAAGCTCATTTATTTTATGAGGGACGGTTTTCTTATACTTATATATCTCATCAGCTTTAGGAAACTGTGATCGCAAATAGTGAAGCTATTATTTCTTGATCTCTGTACCGATATAGATTTGCAAAGTAGTGTAGTGAAGACAGGCAAAGAATTGAACTACTTCTGTTAGCATGTTTCCTCCCTAACCTAACCTAACTGCCCATTTTTGCTTTCAAGCTGCGTGCTTTTGTATTTGATGTTAGATTGAACCGCTTCCCCAGGAGCCCTATTCTATCTTTGAGTTAACGGGGTAGAGTATATTCTCATCTCTATTGGGCATGAGAGAACAACATCATGCAAAGTCTGGAGCATGTATGGAATCGATCACTGACAGGCTAGGTTAGGTTAGGTCGAAGTAGGTGTGGGTAGTTTCAAGAAATACCACACGGAAAGAAAATTATTTTCTACACAAAGAAATTTCGTTTCTTGAATCGAGAAAATTTAAAAATTAACAAATTCTTCTTTGTTCGAATTTAATTTAATAGTATTTAAACACTAATTCTTGGATCTAGAAAATCATTCTTATTGACAAAAAAATATCATTTTACCTAAACGATCAAATATTTCTTGATTTAAGAAAGGAATTTTGTATAGAAAACTAAAGAAATATATTCTGCAGTCAAGAAGTAATTATTTGATAGTAGATTTTCTAGTTACAAGAAAATAATTGCAGCAATTTAGAAGAATTATTAAAACTATTCCAGCATAATTTGGATCGAATTTATTTTATATTATTGTTTCTTTATACTGTTGCTGACGTTCAACAACTTACTTCTTTATCTACTGCATATAAGAAATAAATTCTTATATTAAGAAAATAAGGCCGAGTATAAGAAACATCTTCCTTCTTTTTATATAGTAACTTGACCAGTTTTGTATGTGTTCGGTTGATACCTATCAAGCAGACACCAGACACGGACGCAGCCATTCGATTTCAAGGTTTATTTCATTTATATTTCTTACTTATAAGAAACAATTTCTTATATCGAGAAATACCAAAATATTTTGCAGTGTGCGTAGAGTGTGACATATTATGTGTTCGGTTGACATTATTTCTACTCTTTTTTTTCTATATGTGAGCAACAAATGCTTACATATAGAAATTAGAGTAGGCTTGAAGAAAGCAGCTTCACCCTGATCTGCCACTCACGCAAGGGAACAAGATGTTTGTATTGCAAGCTAGATGCAGTCAATCATCCATTCTGTTTTAATCAAGCCGGTTCAGTTCAAGTGTCTCCTAAAATGTGTTTTTAAAATAAAAGTGTTAAGTGTTAAGTGTTAATCTTTCCTTTTGATGTTAAAGTATTCAAAGTTTATCAATCATCAAAAATACAAGACAAATTTAAATCTTTTGATATCAAAAGAACTATTCCGAATTTGTTACATATTTGTTCAAAAAGAAGAAATATTACTTATTTTGCTCGAAGTCATTGGCTCTCATGATTATCATTTTTGCTGTGAGATTGTTGGAGAGGAAAATGAAAATTATAAAATTTTAAAAATTGTGAAAATATATACTAAACCATTTATAATAAGTGTTTTAACAGACGGAAGCAAAGTTTTTAAGAAAATAAATATTTAGTACTAACACAAAATGAAATATGTTAAAACATCCATTTGGAGAAATATTTTCCATTTCAAATGTTATGCTTTGTTAAGCAAAATTGCCTTTAAAGCTAATACCTTATACCCAATGAAAAAAATGTATATGTATACCCTAAATGTTTACAAAGTGTAATGCATTTGTAATGAATCTGGAATTATAAGCACTTAAATTCAATAAATTAAGATTATGTAAATAAAACTTCAAACTGTTTTTCTTAATAAAAAAATTAATAAACGCTTTAAGCTCTACTATTTAATTTATTTACATTTCAGGTACCAAATACACAATTATGCAATATATGACTACTTAAATTATATTTTAATACAGGATAAATTTCTTGGTTTTAGAAGTTCTTTATTGACTGTTTTCTGATGTCAATGAACATTCAATCGATTACAGAGGCCAGAAGTAAGTATCTAGTAGTTATTGATAAGAGAAAAGTTCTTAAGCGTGCATTTTGCATTTAACGAATCGTTTCTGGGATATGAATAACACTGCAACATTTTAGAAAAAGTTTATTTTCGTATTTAAGAAGTTTTAAAATCAAAAATAATTTTTCAGAATTCGAGAAATAAATTCTTCATGTAAGAAAAATGTTCTTGGGGAGACAATTCGAATTCAAATATTTGTTTCTGGGAACTATAATAATTGTTCTGGATTTTAGGAAAAAGTTGTTGGTATAAGAAAATAGTTCTTGATGCCAAGTTTCATTCTGCGCAAACCGGCTCTTGAATCAAGCAAAATTCTGCATGATCATAGACCAAAGTTCTTGATATAACAAATAATTTCTTAATGTCACATATCTCATTAAGCGATCAGTTTCTTGGATCAAGAAAACCTTTGCACCATTTAAGAAAAATAAATCTTATTTGAAGAAA
Organism: Cheilosia impressa; assembly: GCA_948293265.1. Classification (NCBI taxonomy): domain Eukaryota; kingdom Metazoa; phylum Arthropoda; class Insecta; order Diptera; family Syrphidae; genus Cheilosia; species Cheilosia impressa. The sequence goes on along the minus strand of OX411882.1, from coordinate 46,322,030 downwards.
ACAATTCTTGAGAATATTAAAGAATTCGTTTCTTAATTCAAGAATAATTTTCTTAAATTTCCTTTTTTCTCTTATTCTTGATTCATTCACAGAAAATGTTAAAAACAAGAAATAAATAGCTTGGACCATAACCGTACTTTATTTTCTTGTTTTAAGAAACTTCTACTTCCAATTTAGAAGAAAAATCTTTCCGTGCAATATAAGGCCGCTTGTTACTACAAAATTTTTCCTTCAAATTTTGCTGAACCAGTTGGAACTTCTTTAAAGAGTAAGAGGCTTCTAATGTTTACGTAGTTCTTGAGTATAAGGCTCGCAGATGCTCTTTGATTTATTTTTAGAATAGGGCCTGTTAAGGTGTAGAATTGTGCCCTCGTTTTAATATTGGCCAAGCATTGTAGCATGCTTCCTTATAAAACACATCATAACCGGTACTTTTACAGCTAGCGATAAAATTGATCATCTAAAGAAGTATCCAAATGCCCCAGGATCATTTAAGTGCACCACCTTCTCCTTGAGAAAAGAAACGAGAACTGTGGACCTTCTCCCAAAATGACCAGGACGGCTTATCGACTTGGATAAGGAGCTGCCCAGGAGCATCGATTATTTAGCAAAAGCTTGTTTACAAGAGAAAACTGCAGCTGTAGCAATTTTTTTCGCCGACTTTCTAGATAAAGAAGATCCAACTTTCAAAAATGTTAAGCCTATGCCACTGATAGAAGATGCAGGGTCATAAAGTATTTTTGAATTTGCTGATAGTAGATTGTTAATTCTGGCTTTTAGCGGATGACAGTTCACCTAAATCGAAAGCATTCTAAGCGCATATTGTACGAGTTCTGGAAAAGATGAGAGGAACGTTATCAACGCAAGGGATCTTATGTCAATATTAGCATCCTTGACTATAACTGAGGCTCAGGGCCGCATACGAATATAACGACACCTACTCCTCTACTGTTGTGCTGTAGAGGTCTAAGAAGAAGATTTAAGCGTCTAAAGTGGTCATTCTGCGAGGCATTACTTTCTTTAAGCAAACTAACTAAATCAACATCTTTAAGGAGTCCGCATACACACAGCACGGAGCACGCACAGATTCATCGAATTCTGACTATGCAAATGCGCACGTACGGAAGTGTCAAAGTTAACACATTGCCGATGCCCAAACTCGTTGCGCTTTTTATTTACATTTAATTATGGAATACCAACAGCAAACAGGCACACACACACCTGGCTGGATCATCTCAAACGAACCGATGGATGACTGAACTGAACCTGGTATCCATTACATCACACCGCACGAACATGTCTCGATCTCTTCAGCTTCAATTAATATGTCGCAAGTGTATTTTCTTAGGACCAACTCAAAGGACCGCTTCGTATTCATTTCTCGACCGAAAGTCACGTCGCAGTTAAATTCTGGAGAACAGAAAACCCAAGCGAGTTAAAAAAAATAAAGGAAACGCAAGAAATAAATAAAAATTTTGCGCAGCAATAATAAAAACTCAAAAGGAGCATAATTACACAATAAATATCACTTAAACGTTGCAAACGTGGAGGATAAAGGATCAACTCGCGCGTGTCCGCAATCGCACGCCATTACAGTACATCCACCGCACTTGACACGAAGCAAAAATCATAAAAAGTAATTTATGTGAAAGAAACGTGAAATCCTTAGGATATCAGAGCACAGGAAATCAGAGTCCTATGCGGGTCATAGCACAGAAGGATACACCACCACAACACTGGTGCAGTTAAATAATTTAAAACGAACAATAAAACAAAGCCAGTAAGTGTTCCTTTTGTATTCAGGCTATGTCCTCGATTGTCTTATCTTATCAAGGGTTGCACTATATGGAGTCCTTTGCTGCTCTTGCAGGTATAGCTACTTTTCGAATTGGCGAGATGTCCTTTTCTCCGTCCACAAACAGGTGCGATGCGACTCTGGAGCCATGTTCGCATGTGTGACACGTCTGCCGCAGCAGGAGGCACAGGCCAAATTATTATCAATATACGACGAGATGGTGCCTTCGAAATCGCAGCGTCAAGCACCCGCCATCAGATAGCGCTCGGGGCCTTCGACTGTCAGCTTGCTGTGTTGGCGGCTGCGAGAAATAATTGCCTGCACTGGTAGAGGTAATCGCGCCTCAATCTGCGGCTAAAGCTCGCACAATGACAATTCATTAGGAAATCTTTTGAAATTTGAATTCTCAATACAAGCCGCATGCGCGCACCGCAATCGCAGCCGGCCGTGTTGTCGTCGTGCGAAATCGTGAGCCTCCAAGTTGCATAAGGTACAACAAATCGGCCAGCGGAATCAAAGATAGCTTGTGCGGTTGTACCGAGTCATGTGTGTGTGCAGAGCTTCGTGCTGTGGACAGCTGTTTGCCGCGCTGTCAGATGACAAATCGCATATTGCGTCAAAACCATGCTCAACGTGCTGTGATAACCGCAGCAGCGTTAAGACTGGCAGCGATTTTATTGCACTGCAGTGGGGATGCGAGTTCGATGTTAATACAAATTTATGGTTTTTAATTTTCTAACGGGTGAGCAAGGGTCACGCTACACCGGATGACATTTTGAATTTGAGTTTAGGGAGTGCTTAGAAATCATAACCATCGAACAATTCAAGTGGCATTCATACAAATGGGTGGAAGTGCTTGAGAATAAAATAAAAGCCGTCACCCCTTCAGTGGGAAGGAGTAAAGGTTACCCAGATCAGCTGTCAACTGGATTCTTTTTGAAATGCAACTAAAAACGTCTCGCTTATCAACAATATCCTTCCGCGTAATTTTTGTTCATCATCTGCAGTAAGAGAGGGTAGCTACTAGCTACACGGATAAAAATCGGTTGGATAGTAATAGAAAAGTTTCGGGTAAGAACAGGAAAGTGATACATTTAATATATCACCTTTCACAGAAGTTATTGTCTTAGATTGACAGAGTCAAGCTTTTTTGAAAATTGCGAAACTATGAAAATCTGCTCGGTTGCAATTTTATTGAATCAACTTTGAAAATAAACGGTTGCTTAAATTTAACCGAACTCATCAGTAATGGCAACCACTGGATGTGCTGTTCTTAACCGAACTAATTTAAACCTTTTTAATTCCTAGCAAAGGGAACCTATTTATTTTTGAGGACAAATTCTTAAATTTGACCAATCTGTTTTTTCAACTGATTAACATTTGTTTGACTGTAGAACTGACAAAATCGAACTTATTGACACAGAAAATGATTAACAAACTTATCATTTGCAAAGTTCTACAAAGCCATCATTGAAAAAGGAACTGCTAACAAGCATCCCACAAGTTCCATATAAAAGGTCTTAGCAACCATTGCATTTAAGCCAAAGTTTGAGACCCACTTCTGAGGTAGGTACCTAATAAGATACTACCCTATTCGAACGTAATTTTTTGCCTCCATTTTTCTGCGTGATCTTTTGTGACCATCTCACAACCCAACTCAACTTAACCTAACCTATAACCTATTATGCATGCTGCATGATGTCGAATTCGTTCGTTTTTTTTTTTTTGCCCAGCTTAAAAACTGTTTGCGTTTATATATAATTACTTTGAGCTCATTTGAGGAGATCTGCTGTTATCAAAAAGTTTTGAAACAACTATAGGTAAAGTTTAAAATGTTTGTCGCATTTTGCAATTAATTTTCAAAAAAAACATGCTTAGCGCGCAACGTACCTAAGATATTTCTTTTAACCCTCTTTTACTCCGTTTTCTGACGCACAGGAGAGGTACAAACAGCAACCATGGGGCAGATCTTAGCTGTGTGTTTGCAAGGTATATTTAAACACCTACAAATGAACAAGTCGCTCACGTACTTTAAATATTGGAGAACATTCCTATTGAACTAACTATGTGACTGTACATGAATGCTACTCGTTTTTTTAACCTCCAAGCTAAATATTTTGTAGGTCACAATATGCTCTTTTGTACCTATGGAAAATTTCGCCATTGTGAGTTTCAAAAATTTAGCTTGGACACTAAAAATTATTCGTATAGCGGAATGCATCAAGTTATTTAACCGCGTTTCTAACACACAATTGAGTTAAGGCGAGTCCAAACGGCCCAAAACTTGAATCACTTCGTCCTTAAATCGCCTTAAAATTTCTCCAAAATTGGTGCTTGTCTCTCGCTTTCCGGTGTTCATATACGTGTTACCATAAGGGCACACGGGGTTAGTGTCCAGGCGCTCATATTCACGGGGGCTCTCTGATATGTATTTGTATTCACTTATCCACTGTCAGTACCGAAACCGAGTTTAACAGAAAATGTGGCATTGCCTAGTAGGAAATCTGTAGGTAGTCCCGCATTTCGCTACAGTCTAAACATTTTTGTCGGGCTGTACTAAGATTTAGCGTCATCATTTCTAAATTAAAATATCAATCAGACAGTAGGTCAGTTAAGTTTTTTTTTTTTTTCTAAACATCGAACACTTTTAAATTTATTACTCAAAAGTACCTGGAAAGTAAATCTACTTACCCCAGTTAAAATTTTGAAATTATTTTTAAATATGGAAACTCTGATACTTATCTTTTTTTGTCTCACTCTCCAACCAACTATACGAAATAAAATTAGCTTTTGAAGAAAAATCAACAATGACAATTAAACGATCAGTCAAAAAATGGTTTTGTTACTCCCTTTATTTTCTTTCCAAAGGGACCCCAAATTCTTGTGTGACCAAGGGCCCCGGCATTGAATAAGACGGCCTTTCGTGTACTCGTATATAATAAATATGGCTGTTAAAACGCGAACCATCTTCGCGCACCATATTTATCCAGATCTCGTATAAGATATACTACTCGTATCACCAGAAAGGATATTTTGAGGGAAGATGTTTTAAGAAGGCTGATTTTACTTTTACGAATTGAATCAATGGGATATTCTGACACCTAAATTGGAGGTAGAAACGACTATCGTAGGGACCTTTTTAAATTTTAAAAGACCGAATGCCAGCAGTAAGTCATTCGTCTGCGGGAGTGTGTTTGCTGGTTGGTTCTTTTGTGGGTGAGTGGCAAAAATTAGGGCATTAGTGTTCGCCGGCGCATATAATTTTGTTTAATTAACTGCGGACCATCGATGTATGCCACGAAATAAATGCAGGCAGCTTGCCTTTCTTGTGAGATAAACTATTGCTCGTTTCGAAAATAATTCCTATTTGTGGGTTTCGAAGTTGGACTTGCTTGCAACTTTTGCTTGGACATTGTTAGCTATACCGACTGATCGAATATTCTTTTAAAAAGCTGCTATTAGGGGATACACTTCACATTATTTGATTCACCGCTCTCAATTTATTCCCTCAGAATGTCAACCCACGCAACAACTTCCTGCCTTCTAAATATCATATTTCACCCGTCCATCCAACCATTTGTACTGGCTGCAGCTATCCCCTCGATTCACAGCCATCCCAAGTTAATCTATAGCAATTTTCACAGCTCACAAACGTGAGAAAGTCGCAAATCCTTAAAAATTGCGAAAATCCGCGTTCTGATCACATCACGTCGAGAGGACGCCAGACGTGTCCCTTACTTATATATAGTATTCCATAAGGGCGTTGGCATAATCCTAATCCCTGCATTGTTAGAATGCGTACTTGCATCACCTTTCATTCTGGCCAGTTCTGCTCCTTTGCAAGGAAACAAATCGAAAGGATATGCCATCTCCATCCTGTGCGATAGCTGGCAGAGGTGTCAAATGATTGTTTGCCTGTGCAATGTGCCATTGTCTTGGGGCAACACCTAGAAAAACATTTTGCACCTCGGGCTAGACCGAAGGGACACGTCCTTTGTGTTCTGCTTTGCGTAAAAATGTGTACCTGGCTGTCACATTTAAGACTGTTACACGTCCAAATTTTCGTATTTTAAGGATTTTCCCTCTCCGTCTAACCTCTCGGATGCAATTTATCGGAAGATGTAAAGCCGAAAGCGGATAACACAGGGATTAAATGTTTTCCTTTTGCAGCGACAACAGCGTATGGTTTAAGGATGTAATTGTGCGCAAGGACAACGGCAAAGAGCTGGAAAATCACACAGAAAAACTGTGAAATTCAAAACGTCCTTTATCCCCAGCAAAGGTATAGGTATATGGGAAGATGTGCTGGTGCTGGCGGTGATTACTGCTTCCGAACGATTTGATATATACACACCTACCTTATGCTTATTTTATTGCATATTTGTCTATTTTTCCTGTTCCTGGTGCTGGCTGTACCCAGTTACAGGATATCTTGTTAGGGAGATTCCTCGTTCGTTTCGACTTTGTATTGCTGTGGATGTTGTCGGTGTGCCGGTGGTTTGGCTGTTTCTGTTTGTTTGTCTGAGGAATTCCCAGAAACAGCACCTAAAGAGACAAGCGACTGGCAGAAGATTCCAATCTCTTTCAAGATTTGACAGTTCATTTCATTCTTCGGTGAGCTGTAAAAATTTAATCACACATATACACCGAGGGCTCGCCTCCAACTCCTCCAATTCCCAGGTGACACAAGTGCTACGACGACGGCGACCGAAATAAAAATCCATCCTTGCCGTAGCCGCATACGAAAATAATCCAATTTCGGTTTCGGTTATATTTTGATGGATGGAGGGCAGGGGCACATACAGCACAACAGCGCTGTGTATTTGCATAAGGGCGAGGGTCGTTTGTGGGGGTTTCTCTTTTTTTTTTTGTGTATTTTATTTTCGGATTCGATGTCAAAGAGGATCTATGTTTCAATTTGGGTGGACAGTTAAATAGACAGCGATACCCGTTGTTTAAGGGGACGAGATTTGTATTTGTAGGTGTTAAATCGTTGTCTCTCCTGCAGAGGACGTGGCGTCACCGCAGTCACATTTTATTTCCATCGTCGATCGCTGACGTCTGATAAGGCGGACATGGTCATGGTCTGTTTCATTTTTTGCTTGTGGTGTTCCTGGTAAAGGATGGTAAATTTTGTTTACAAAAGGATCACGCTGGTGCAGACGTTTTATATTTGTATGCTTTATATACTTGGATCGGTTGACATTTTTATTGGTGGACGGTCGATCCCTTGTGTCGTAATTCACAGAAGGAAGTTTCAAGTAGCCACATGCGGCGAGGGCTGCGGTGTTGACGGCGGCCACAAAACACACAAACTCACTTGTGAAACTTGTTTGCATTTAATGGCCATCGGCGGCCTCACTGTACTCCACGTGTCGGGAGACTTATTCGGGGAGTCACTAATAAGGGAGTATAGATAATCCGCAGTCGAGTCAAACCCCTGACAGTTTGATAGGCAAGTGTATTGCCGGTAATCACAGTTATTAGCCGAACTGAGTCCACATGCACGATGATAGTGTTCAAGAGATTTGTATGTACTATGTGCGCTGTCTGGGCTGTGTCAGCGGGTGACCCAATGCCAGTGAGATGGCTCTCGCTTTCATCCGGAGCCCTGTGATTAATTGAGATAATTCATGTTCGATGTTTGTACATGGAGGATCCTCGTTGGCCCTGTGGGCGTCTTCGTGCAGTGTATGTCGTCGGCATGAGTCGGGAATTTTTCGTGTTTAGTGTTCTCACTTGCTGCGCGGCGGCGTTTAACATGGAAAGAGGTGGATACCTGGGTATAGCGTGTGATGTACGCACTAATAGAAAGCTGGTTCGGGAACAACTTGGATTGAGGAGAGTACCTATTGTGGATGTGAGACGATAGAAGGTCTTGGTTTGGGGCTTTTAAGTCATTAACGCGTTACTAATAGAGAAAGCTTGTTCATTGTGTTTGGGGATCGAACAACAGCAGATGCAACACTGCGCTGCAAAGGTCATTCATGAGGCGCGATAAATCTTTGAAGCAAGTTGCACATGGGGGATAGCGAAACTTTTGCTTCAAGTTAAAGAGCATTCGACATCATTATGTCTTCGTTCTTATAGCCTCCATGGTTTTGACACAAAGATCGCTAGCTGTAATTGTTTTTGCATATCAGCATTGATCAGAGGTTTATCAAAGCTTGAAAGAGAAAAGCTTAAGGGCATTGCCATAGATAGTTTGGATTTTTCATTCCTCCAAAATCAAAAACTTTACTTTTTCGATAAGCAATTTGGTCAAAAATGCGCCTCGTCTCTTAGGCTGATTTTTTTGGCTCAAATTTTGATAGACTTCCTGATTGCTCGAGAGTTCAATCAGTGAATGAGAGACGCATGAAAGTCTTAGAATGCTTTAGTTCTTCAACAATTTGTAATACGGAACACATCAGAAGAAATCTATTAGTCTTTTCGGTCAGTACCTACCCAATTCTCATAACCATTGGTTTGAGTTTACGCAAGCAACAAGTTAAAGACGGTATACACAGCTTTGACACCAAGTTCGGCCTCCTAATTATAGACTTTAAAAAGACCCACAAGCCATGATCCCTAACTTCGCTTTGAGTTAAGAAGGTGACTCGTAAAGCGTCGAACAACGTGAAGAAAAATGCGCCAAAAAAGGAGTTTCCAACGACTTCAGAAACACAACTCAAAGAACTCGGTAAGTTACTTTAAGAACGTGTTCATTCATTGCTTCAGTGTTTATGGCGATAGCAGGCTCTAGAAATGAGCGACATACTAAAATAAGAGACAAACTATGTCCCTTTAAGGAGCCCTTTTCAAATAGACTGAAAACCTGTTGGCCTGAAGGGCAAACTTCACATTCAAATCTCCTCATATCTAGGAAAATATATTCAAATTGACGTCCACTCAAGAGATGCACACGCTCCCCCAACTGGATGCCACCAGCCCAACTGACGAATCAAATATCCCATGCTTATTGCCTTTGAATGATTTATGACACACACCCCTTGCAATTAAATTCCAATAAAAACTGAACGTATGTCATGATTCTCAAGTACCACCGCGCACCGTCTTCGATATGTATGGGAGCCAATGCATCTAATTTATTATTCCAATCGTTAAATGTGTCATCTGTCATTGCCAGCCGAACGCTGAACTTATTATTCACCGCAATCGGGACTCCATTTGCCGTGCGTTGAATAATTGACTCCACTTTCTGGTATCGTCGACGACGACGACAAATCACCACACCACATATCTTCAGGTGTCACTCATCGTAGGTACACACTCGCAGGTAGGACCGGGAATCCATTCCAGCGCGTTTCCTCCCTTATCAGGGCCCCGCCAAGGAGAAAGAGAAAAAGAAATGGAAATTTTCAACTCAATCAAAACACTATCGCTGCGAAAAATCGATGGGAGATCCACGAACCACGACCGTTCGTACAAGCCGTACTATTGTATACACAGAGAGCATGCGAAGGGAAGGACCGACAAGTTTCCGGGAGGTCGACACCATCATCATCATCCAACTAATCGCGCGATGCCACTAGATTCATTAGAGATAGCTGGTATGGTTGTGGGCAATAGGGAAAAAGGCCGGCTACAGCCAGCTATACAAAGGCAAAGGGCCCTATTCAAGCATATAGTCGTACTAGCGCGCGAGGCAATAAATCTCTTTCGCATACGTGCGCTGATCCACTCCCCAGAAGCACTGTGGAAACAGCCTCTGTGTATAGCCCAAACACTGGAGCACCGGGTACACGTGTGTGGTGTGCTGGTGCTCCTAGACGTATAATTTATCTTCGCTGGTATTAGCCGTTGCCTCCGTTGGAACGAGTGTAAGAGGCCCGTGTCAGAGTCCGTTTTTTTTAAATACCTGTCACTTGTTGTACGTTTCAGCTACCACTGTATAGTAGTAGCCAGCACCACGGATGGGAACCTGCTTTAACAAATTGACTTTGGGGGAAAACAAACACAAACAGGGAGGACCTCCCCCTCAGCCTTCGCTAAATCTTAGCACGTACGTGTACACTTCCTTTGCGCGCAGTTCCTCATATCCGCGCAGACAGTATGACATTATTTATAATGAGCTAATTACGGGGCATAAATATTCGCAGTCGACATGTGAACCAATTAAAATACAATTAAGTGGCCGGGTATAAACGTTCCTTTGCCTGGGCCTTCTAGAGCTTGTCAATGCGAGGTCGGGGCCAGGCCCAAGGGATGTGATGGCCGCACCTAGGCCCAGCGTCGTTTGTGTATGGGATGCGAGCGAGCCATTACTTTTGCGTACAGTCTTTTGGAGCTCAAGTTGATGGCTTCTAAATGATCCGCATGTGGTCATGTACTCTGAGCTCTCGTGTGGCCAGAGAACAAATGGGCAAATCTTTACATGCCGCAGAGTGATGTATGTGTCCGCAATGGAAAAACAAAGAGCCTAGTATTTAAATGAAATGTTATCCTAGAGCAGTGATTATTATAATCGCTCGACTGCAGCGAATCGGACTTGGACCATCAAATATAATGCAAACATGGAGAGTATGCTGCGTGGATGCGAGCTGGCAGCAGTGACAGCCAGGTAGTGGCGATGAATATGGGTTAGCATGGGGGAAATCAATTTGAAACTATGTGATGCGAATATGGACGCTGACTTGCAATACTTTAGAGAAATCGGAGAAGTGCAACCCAAGACACCTTGGAGAGTTTTTCGAATCGAATAAAGAGACTTTTGCATGTGAAAAGACTTGGCCCGATTAATTTTTCTGATTTCCAGCCAATGCAACAAGAGGTTTGTCTGAGTGAAGGTGGCATAACGTTCATGGAAATTCCGGCAGGTGCTACCTTAGCTCATAGTCGATGAGCTACTTAGTGGACATGCTAGATATGAGTGCAACAGAAGTGAATTCGAAACAGCTTGAAGATGGAATATGTAGATTGAGCAGAGGAAGTATTTTAAACCGTCAAGCTTGTAATATGAGGTTGACTCAATAGGTTTGGGAATATCAATCAAGCCTATAGAGCTCTTGTGAAATTTGCCGGAATTAAACGCCTACCATTTGTTGAGAGTTGAAGAGTGTAGGATAGCACGGCGGCTTAAATATTAGAACTAATTTTTTTAAAGTAGCTTCGTTGATTAATACTACAAGGGATCGTGACGTTAAATAAAACGAAAAAATATTCGTGTTTTTTATTCCCTTATTCTACTCTGAACATTATGAAAACAAAACAACAAATGAATCCATGTTTCGCAAGGATTTGAAGGAACTTTGCATAAATCCAACCTAGCACCCAACCCATAAACCAACAGTGACCCCAAGCAAGCGCGAGGGAGGGAAGCATGACTGTCTATACAAATAACCCACCAAAAAAGGGGACGCACGGAATGGATGTATGTAGATATATATTTATTTCAAGATTTCTGTCATTCGCAATTTTTGCTTTTGATATATCCTAATACTGTTGCTACTAACAGTGACAAACTATATGGCACCATCTGTAACACTCTAGGGGAGCTGTCAGCTGTTACAGCGTTACTTTGTGTCAGAGCCACTAGCAACTGAAAAGCAGCTCGAAATTGACTCTGGTTTTCAGAAATTGTTAAAAAAATGTCGCGAATAAAATATAGGGTATGCTGTATGTATGTATGTATGCTGAAACAGAGATCGAAGCTGATATCTAGCAGAGAGTATTTATATTTACAATTTTAAAATTCAATATATTAAATGATTAGCTGTAGCTTAAATGAGAACGGTGCATCTAGAACTTATATAAATGCTTAGGAAAACTTGAAGACGAACAATGAGGGAGTATAGTTACGTCAACATCTCCGAAAAATATTACAAAAAAAGTGACAAAAAAATTGCTTAATAAACTTAACAAGAAACATTTTTGAAAAACGCTCTAAGAAACCACATAAAAAACCGGCTAAAAGGGGTTTAAAAAATGAGACTTTCGGACTACAAAAACCACATAAAATATATCAAAAGTCGCTCCAAAAACAGCCCTACAAACGCTTCAAAATATACCACAATTACGTCTCAAAAAAGTCCGAAACTACTCCGAAAAACACTTTAAAATACAACCGAAAGACGATCTAAGAGCGCAATAAAAAATATCCCACAAGATGGCCTAAAAACCGATTGCAAAACACCAAAAACCGGTTCGAACAAATACCAAAAAATAGATTCAAGCAACGGTCGAGAAATTGGCGTCGAAAAACGCCCCCAAAATCAGCCTGAAAAGCGCAAGCCCCACCATAAATTACCCACATATCTATATATAAAAAAAAATAACCGAAAAACGTTCCCTAAGCACCGAAAAAATGCACAGAATCCCACCGAAACTGAAACAAAAATCGACCCAAGAAATGCCCACGAAGGAGTTTCTAAAATCAGCTTAAAAATTGGTATGGACAGAAAAATACTACGAAATAACGTCCCGAAATTGCTCCTAAAAACGTTACAAAAATAGCACCAAACATCGACCTTTATTGTAAATTGTCATACGATCGAATCTCTACAGGTCGCGGTACACATTTCTGTAACATAGAGATATAAGTAATAAATAAACTTACTGCTAGATGGAAAACATACAACAATCAAGGGCATCATAAACTCCCTGAAAAGATGACTCACCAATAAATAACTAAAATAAATAGTTGATGCAACAGGTCCGTAGGGACTCTAGGCCTAGCTTCTCACAGCCATTCGTATTGTGTGAGTTTTTCACTTTTGGGACGAATGGCAGGGATCTACAATTTTATGCCCAATTCAAAGGGCTAATTGAGTAGCTCTTTCATGACAGCTATAGTCTCCGATGATTTTGTAGAGCACATGATTTAGTTCCAAATCCAAGAAGGATATACAACTCCAAGGGTGACCTTTCACAAGAATTTCACAAGAAAGTCTCCTCAAACTTCATACAATATGTCACATATTGTGCAACACAAACCTTTTCCTATGCAGCTTACGCATAAATGAAAATTGTGTCTTACATTCAAAATTCCCCCAGGGCAGTCACCAAACCGCATCCATAAATCGAGAGGTAGTTTCCGCTGTCACCCATCACCTGCGTGTACATATAATCGGCCATCATATTCCTCATATTGACACTGGACTGAAGCACAATTGCAATGGTCTTACAGAAGCTTAACTCAATCCAATTCCGATGGCATTCAAACAATTTCCCACATCAAGTAGTCAACATGCCATCATCAATGGCATTAACCATCTAAAACCCACCCACAACAATGCTACTGCACTTAAGCCCCAAACACACATAACAGCCAAACAGACAGTCCGAGATGACGTGTGTGCCCTTCGTTCGTTGTACGCCCCAGTTCCTGAGGCAATTCGTTGCACATAATCTCATTATCGGAATAAGTCCATTTCGCCCAGCTCGCCCGCACTCCGCCATCCGAAAGTAGAACTCTCCTCGTGGCCCACAAAACGAAAAAAAGATACATTCCACTGGCCAAAGCTGTAATCCCTTCAGGAAAAAACTGGTCTAGCTGCTGTTTGGGTGGTTGCTCGTATATATGTTCATCAGCCGTCGTTGACAGTGGCAGCTATCGCTGGCGTCAGCACACTCATGTCATATAGACGATCGAGCTCTAATTCTAAGCCGGGACCATTGTTTAGCCGGTGCTAATGCATTTTGAGTTAAAGTTTATTGTTTCGCCGTTGGTTGTCCACCCCCCCAACGTATGTCAGCCTTTAATCCATATACGCCATGAGTTGGCGGAGATTACATATCCAATCCCCCACCCAAACATCCCCTCCGCATCAATATTGAGACATTAATCCGCTTTCCCAGCGACGGAGACGGAAAAGGAACAACTTTTCTCCAACACTAATTGGATGCGGTACTTTCGCTTTGAGCTCTGCCAAACGGAATGGTAGCGCAATGATGTACTGCTTTGAACTGTTAGTGGTGTAGTTGGTAGGTCTTGACTCTGGATGTAACAAACCAATTGGGGTTTCTCTTGAGGAAAATTGCATTTTTGTTGTGGTGGAAAGTTCTCGATCCAATGTGTAGCAGCAACCGCCATCCGCAACCAAACACGCTTGCAACACACAACTCGGAGAGTGATTGCGCGACAAACTCGCAAACAACTTGAAATCGAAATAAGGGCACTAATGACATTGTAGCACAGTAAAAACGTCAAATCTTCTTACAAAATTTGCATCCCTTTGTCCTTGTCGCTGATGGGATGACGACGATGACAATGAGGGGGACGACTGCGACAAAGATGATGAATGTGCGCGCGGGGAAATACCTGAGGTTTGCACTAATGCGGTTTTGGTTTGTGGCAAGATAGATGTCCTGTAGAGTAGATGTATACAGTTCCCCTCCAATTAGCAATGAAACGGAATCCTTTTGTTGCAACTAAGTTGTTTGTTTTGGGGGTTTTGCTGCCAGAGCAGTGCTGCCGTCGTAATTAAGTGGAACTTGGGGAGAAACTTTTGTGGCCAAGTGCGGTTAAGTTTGCCATGTTGTGTCACCCAGAGGAGGGATGTTCTCGAGAAAGTTTGACTAATTAGATCTAACAACAGAGATCGTCGAAACCGGTAAAAATGACTTTTTAATGACCTCGTTCATACAATGCAGGGGTAGGGGCGAAGATATTTGTTCGGAACACAATTGAAGGAAAGGCGACTTTCTGCTATTTTGAAATCAGTTTGAATGAAGGAGGTTCGGATTAACTTATTCAATTCGGTAAGCTGCAACACTAAAGGCAGCATACGACTAAAAAAATCGTCGGCAAAAAGGCCAATCACTGATTCTGTGACTCGTCTAAATGGAGATAAAATCAAATAAGGTTGCAGTAAAACGGTCCATTTGGAACTTAGCCCTAGCCTCTAACAGCCTTTCGTTTGTGCGAATTTCTGACTGGTGTTAAGGGAACTGTTAAATTTAATTTATGCATGGAGGAAGGAAGCAATGCAGTTTGGCAACCATGCGATCTGCGTTTATGCAAAGTATTTAGATTTTCCGAACTTTTTTTTAGGGCTTTACTGATTTACAAAGTTACCATCCCTTATAAACCACAATTCTGGTCACTAGGTATAATGTTGCCAAATAAACACAATGTGAACATCGGAACCGAAAAATCACGAGACAATTGTTTTAAAGGTCTTAATAGGTATACCTAACTTCAAAAGCTCTAAAGGGAGGCTCTACAACTTTTTTGTAAACGTCCTATATATAGCAGCGTTTGCAACCATGCTCCGGTCTTGAAGAGAACCAATAGAACATCAACCATTAAAAAGTTGATCTTTTCAAATATATGACCAATTGCAAGCTCTGGACCACCGATTCTGGAAGTGCGACACCCTTTTCTGATATAACCTGAATTACAATAAGGTCTGCTAAGCAATTCCGGTTTAGGTGTAATATCGCCGGGCCATGTTTAAAACTAAAGGAAATGTCCGACTGCAACGAACCATATATATCTTGCATCAAGTAGCATCGGCAGTGCTCTGAAATATGTACGGCGGATAGTGGATTATTCTTAAAATACCAACAAAATTAAAGCCTTCTTGTGACACCTCTAAGAACGATGTTTGGGGCCTGAAAGACATAAAATATGCCAGCGCGTTGAATTTTTAAATATTTTCAAAAATTTTCAAGTCAAATAGTTGAAAAGCAGATACCCACTGAACTTGCCCATCGAGCTTTTTGTCAGCTCTATACCATGGGTCTCCCCGCTAAAGGTCGCCTTGCCTCTATATTAGGTGCATTGAAACGAATCTGAATAAGACACGACAGACCATACCTTGACTGTTGCCTATTACAAAACCAACCTAGTTATGTAAGACACACAAACGCATTTCCCAAGTCTGACCAGAACAATACTCGAAATTAAGGTCTCAGCTCCCGATGCTATCACGCCCAAACAACTGAAGTACAAGCAACAACACACATCCACCCACAGAAAATGCAACCGCCCTGTCATGCATTTGTCGGTTCGCCGCACTGTCAATCAAACCAGCAAGACAGCGCTATTCCTTCTCCATCCTACGACCAAAATAAAGAACTGCACTATCGCTTGATGGTAATGTGCCGCCTAATGAGGTCCACATTTTCAATTCATCCGTCCGTTCTTGCTGCAATATGCGCTCCGATCTCAATCGCGCATGTGGCGTCGTCTCATATACAGCTGCACAACGCGAGACTGCGCTAACATTTGCATAAGCGAAGGACGCACAACAGCGCGAACGTTTCGATTTCACTTGGAACCGTAAGGTACCGCGTCGAGACAAACCAAATGCAGCGTTTCTACGAAGCGACTCCCTTGCTCGCATCGCGTCACCAGGTCAAAGGTGCCATCTATTGCGAAAGATTTCCAAATCACCGCTGCGCGATCAGCCCACGCACCACAGGGGGGGCACCTTCGCACTATGCGCAGACTTCAATGTCTGTTTTCCATTCAAATTCACATTCATAGGCACGACTTTGAAAGACTCGACTGCGTCTTCACAATTCGGATGAGAATTGAGAATTTCAAATGTAGCCATCGGGCAGCGCTGGCAATTCGCCCGGTAGGTCTGGCGTGGTAATTCGCGGCCACTTTTGTACAAACACTTTTGGGTCTATTTAGCGGCAGCCGTTGTGGATTATCGTGGCCGCTCTACCCCTCCCCCGTTCGCCACTATTGACAGCTTAACCATTCAAGCATCAAATTGGCCAATCAATCGGTTGATCTGATAAGTCTGCTAAGACGACCACGGACAGTGCGGTGGTTGATGGTGGTGTGGAGCATGCGCGAATTCATCCAAACGATCGCAGTAAGTACAAAAGTACGAGTACTCGAATGGTTATTGGATAGGTACCTATATTCGATCTTTGAGGAACGAAAATCGTGAGTCAGGTGCGGGTGCGGTTTTTGGGAGAAATCATTTAAAGACCTCAATAGCGAGCCATGTAATCACCTGTCAAAGTGTTTTGATAAATGATTGCGCGACTTGAAGTTACGTGGGATGTTGCTGGCTGGAAACACGAATGTGATGTGGGGTGGGTCGGTACCACAAATTTAATTAAGTTCACTTAAAAGAAGATTGGGCCTGGAGTTTGTTTATTTTATGGGATCGGCATATGGATTTTTGTCCCAACTGGTTTGGCTACTGCCAGTGGATCGATTTATCTTGAGAGCTTTTTTTCCAGCTGAACAATAATCGATTGAATTTTATTGTCATGACCTTTAAGCTGGTTTAAGTCGCAGGGGTCGGCGCCGAAATTCAAGTCTTAGCATTTATTTTGCAGATTCATAGAAGAAGCAGTCATTGAGGTAAGGGACAGCATTTTTTCTCAAGCCGGAAGGGCATGGAGGATTAAGTTCTGAGTCCACAAGGTAGGATTTTCTCATTTGAAGTAAGGGTGTAGGTTGTCTTGTAAGAGCAACATAAATAACTTTTGCTATTCACAATGAGCACGCTAAATGATCGAAATATCACCTCATCAACAAGGCTTTCGACCTTTAATACAATAACGCCAAATATTTGATATAATTGTCTTTATTTACGCCCTCTTTCTGCAAAGCACTTGTGGCGCAATCGACCACACACAAAACGACACCCATGTGTACGCTCTTTCGACTATGTCTCTTGTGAACTATATCAAAAGTGAACACAATATTTTTAAATCGAAGTGTCATACAAATCAACTCCGTCTGACAATTTTCCCCTCAAGCAATATTCGTAAGTTCAATAGCTATGCAAACAAATCTCCTGCAGAAAGTACAAAACCTTACGCCCTTTTTGAAAATCAAAGGTCTCGGTGACAAACTCAGCTATACTTCAATAGTCTGTCCACTAGTCCATTACTCCACTCTCTTCAATATTTCTTGTATGCCTTAATCTGAAACCTTTTGGCCACTCTGTTGAAACTGTGTTTTTTAGAGACGCATGTTTCGATCGTTTTTGGACTCGTTTTGGCTTCAGTTGTTTAAAAGTTTTTGAAGTGTTTTTTTATGCGTTTCTGAATCGTTTTTTGATGTTTTTTTTTTAATGGTTTTTGACGCATTTTTACGTGATTTTGGACTTGTTTTTTCGATGAGTTTGACCTCATTTGTGCATACTTTAAGCATGTCTTAGACGCGTTTTTGACGTATTTTTGAGCTAGGTTGTAATTTTTTTTCGAAGTCTTAACCTGTCTTTGTTTGGACGCATTTTTGACTCGCTTTTTTAATTTTTTCTGACACATTTTTGAACTTGTTCTTAATGCATATTTGGCCTCGGTTCTCAAGTGTTTTTCGACTTGCTTCTGATTCTAATTTTTGGAAGTTCTTAACCTGTTTTTGATATGCAATTTGGTCCGTTTTTGAAATTTTTTTTTTTTACGTGTATTGTCCCGAAGCATTGGCCGACTTTAAGCGCGTTTTTTTACCCATTTTTTTTACTTATTTTACAAGTTTCTGACGTGTTTTTCGTTCCATATTAATGCAGTTTTGGTCGCCTTTTTTGCGTGTTTTTTAACTAGTTTTATTTTCCGTGTTTTGGATTGGTGTTTCTGATGTTTTTGACGTTTTTTGCTGACACTGTATTCGACATGTTGGAATCTGTTTCGGACGCATTTTTTGGGGCATTCTTGGACTTGTTTTCCACACGCTTTGCCACGAATATTTGGCCTCGTTTTTTTGAAGTGTTTTCGTTTTTGTTAAACATGTTGTGGATGGGGTTATAAAATCATTTGGAAAGTCGTCTTTCCGCAACGTCATTCGCTGCTCCATTAGTAACAACTACAGCTACTTTCAGAACGCACCCCCATTAAATTTAAATACCTTCCCGCCATCCAGCCTCTGTCTTACTTATCGCAAAATGTTTATCCATCTCATGTCCCAGTCGATCTAATAACGTGATTATCGCAGTCCTTGTGGGCCCATGTTCCCCCCGATCGACTGCAGCCAAGAACAGATGCTTTCTCTGTCGACTTTACCCCAACAAAGTTGTACCTACCATTCCATTAAAATCACATTGCGCCGCACCAAATTATGACTGAGCACAAAGCGATTGCCTTCGAACGATAATCTGCGCAAAATTGGTTAGCGTTTAGCAAAACCCACTCTGCCCGAATGTCGGGATCGCTAATGATGCGCTTACATGCGAATTTCGCATTTTCGAAGGCCCCATGCCCCCGAATGGTAATTACTTCATTTCCCTCGCAACGATGACAAGCGCTGACAGGCCCCCAAATCAGGATTCATATAATTTTCGATCAACAAAATGCAACTAAATGAATTTGTTCCAATTATCTACCGTCGATCAGAGTTGCTGAGCTGGCCACCTGCGATTTCGTCTTTGTCGACTCATCATCTTTCAGCTCCCACTAAGGCGGATGCGTGGACGAACGGGGAGACCGTCAAATTCCACTTCCTCCAATTATCCCCCAAATTCGGATTCGGATGGCTGCCACTATGTACGACCACATGCCAAATGGCCCCAAAAGAAACGAACTCATCATCTTTCTGTGGGTAAATTAAGTCACCGTGTGTCGATTAGGACTGTAGATCGAGCGCAATTACATTCTGAAAATCGCCTCCAACCTCCGCGCCAACTGTAATTTCGGTTAAGTCGCCCCCTCCCCTGGACGATCGCGGGCTTTGTTCGGGCAAGAGTTTGAAAAATGTAATGCTACCATAATTGCTGGAGTCATCCAGCGTGAAAGAGTTTTCTTTGTGCGATTGGATGGCTCCGGCTCCATCGTCATCATACATATATACTTGTTCGACAGAGAACAACAACAATGGCAACCGAGAAAATTAGATTTTCGTTACGCGCATGGTGGTGGCATGGCTTTAAGAAATTAACACTGGCCGGCGCGGCGGACAGACGCGAGACTGTACGGTGAGGCTACTGTACGCGCGCTTGTACCCCAGTGCGACGGATTTTGTTTTGTTACGGAATCAACGATGGACACAACAAAAATTCTCTGACTAATTCCGTGGACAAACTTTTGGGACCAAAGCAACGGATTGGTTCGACTTGGTCTGGATACTACTATGGCACTTCTTATATGTGCTGTCCGGTCTGCGACGGATCATTTACAATTACCAGGTGAACAAACAGCGGTGGATAAACACTTTTTGTAATTACGATGGGTTATGTTATGTACGTTGGAACGTTGGTTCACGGACAGTGTGTAACATCATTACAGAAGAAGAAGAGCTGCACATGTGAGGTGTACTTTGTTATGGTTTGACGATGACAAGGAAATGTGAGTATAAATTGTGGGATGTTGTTTTTAAAACGCTGAGTGGTCGTAAATATTATTCTTTCATTCGACCAGGAAGACATCGACACCGAAATGGG